>LR990346.1:20422500-23340292 GCA_905147345.3 Mythimna impura
TCATTGACTATCGACCCATACTTAGCAGCAATCTTTCCATATATTAACTCTCAAATTATCATACATCAACTCCTTCTTTGAAGAAGAAGGCGAAAATAGCCTGTGAAGGATGGAGCAGAAAAGGTGAGGAGGAGATGATCCTCCTGCCCAGGTCCCCAACAAAGACGCAAACGTGAGGAAAAGGACACCCTCTCGCCATGGCCGCCGCCATAGGAGATATATGGATATGATGATGGAGATGGATGGCCCGGGATATGGACCACACCCAGGACTCCACCGGTCATTTTCCACCTATTCCACGCGTGCCTCAAAGAGCAGTCACTTAACTGACAGGACCCGCTAGGACCGATGCCTGCCAGGATTACGGGATTGTACAAAAGAGCTATCATGGCCCCGGAACGCAACACGGTGTGTTTTAGTAAATTAAAGTCACTTCCTCTCAGTCATCGATATTATCCCAGTTAAAAAATAAATGATTAGCGTACGTGTCTAGATACGAATATACTAGGCGTGGGCAAAGTGTGTCATCTTTGCGATTGGAACATTTGCATCTGAATCACTGAAATGTTCCTGAACACTGATATGTATCATTTGGAACATTTGGAACATCGGCTCAAAAGATACAAACACAGACACTGACTCTTATGAATCGTGACCTGTTACGTCGCGTTATAGTAATACTAAGACAAGAGTAATGTGAGATGATATGTATCATTTGAAACAACGGCTCAACAGAACATTTGCAACAACGGTTCAACGGAACATTTGGAACAGCGGCTCAACAAAACATTTGGAACGCGGGCGAAAATTATTCTTAGATTTAAGAATAATTTTAAGTAGATGTTTTTAGTCCAGGTTAATTTACACATTAATTATATTTACACTATTTACGTTTTAATTTGAATTTTAAAAAGACTGCAGGTCATTTAAAGTAAAAAGTGTGTGAAACACTTTTTACTTTGTTTCAATTTTTCCAAATGATGCATTTAAAATATTACTGATGTTCCAATCTTTCGGAACACTAAAATGTTTCGGAACAGTGTGTCGGTTCAATAAAGAGTTACATACGCCTAGAATATACTATGAAGAAGTTATTATGACAATTCGAGGCACACATGAGGCGCCTCACGCCTCGGCGAGGCGACACAAAGCGTGGCGCACTACAAAAGCCAGGTCACAGAGAGTGCGCCAGTTATCAACTAAAATGGAAGCCGACGACAATTATTTAAATAACTTTACTACGACTATTGTCGCCCCGATTTAAGGGTAAACTGTTTTTGCTTTTCGAAGGATATGAATTATCCGATTTTTATTATAATCTTCATTTAATTATTATTATATACTATTATTATAAAGGTGAAAGTTTGTAAATGTGTGTGTGTATGTTGGTTACTTCTTCACGCTCAAACGGCTGAACAGATTTCGATGAAACTTAATACACGAGTAGACCATGACCTGAAATAGAACATAGGATAGTTTTTATCTCGGCAGTATGTTCCCTTGGGTTAATGTGAAAGCTGCTGGGGGTGGCTAGTATAATTATATTCTTTTGTAAGTAATCTTAATCGACTTACATACTATATTGATTTTTTAATAGAATAGAATAGCATTTATTCGGCGCAGGCAATACAATATACAACAACTTAAAATAATAATTAAAAAATAGAGTACAGAAATACAATACAGTTGCGTTGTCACCAACTCAGCAATTGTTGACATTTGGCATCACAACTACCAAAAACACAAAGGATAATCCATCGTGAGGCAACCGGTAAGTCCTAGAACTCTTTATTCTAAGACATGTTACATCCACCAACCCACATAGGGTTCACGTGGTGGATTAAGTTCCACTCCCTCTAATAGATGGGTGGCCTTGGTCTCGGCAGTGGGACCGGTAAAAGTTGATTGCCTATAATTATTTATATTTATCTTTTACCGCCAATAAATTAATTGAGTACCTAATTAACACGGTCGAACCTGCAACGTCCTGTGACGTCAAAGTAAAATTTGTTGTTAGCACAACATCTATTCACGTCCAATAAAAAATAACGCTAAGCAGTCATAGTTTATTCCATTAGTTAAACTTTTTCGCCGCAACACTTGTTATTTAAATATGAAATTTATTTATCTATTCCTTGCTATACTTACAGTATGCAGCAAAGCGTATAGCAAGCCAACAATCTACGAACTAAAAAAAATTATACAAACATCATACATTATATATCATTTCTTTATTGCTATAAAAAATATGTCAAATTTAGGTTCTTGAGACATCAGGGCGTTCAGCAGATTGAGCGCCTGAGCTGTAGGGGCATATCAAGCCGTTAGAGTACGTGATGGAGGGGCAACGAACAGGCACCGTCTGGCACAGGTGCGCGCCGCCCGCAGTCGGTCCAGAGCGTAATGTGAGCAGCGAGCCAGCGTGGTCGCGTCGTCGATTTTATTACTCTTATATGTATGGTAGTAATGTATCAAAAGCGCGCATTTAAATAAACAACAAATATCTAGAGCTATTCATAAAGCAGAACGTTTATCATGATTACTGTCCATTTTGTATGAGAAAATATTGTGTCATAACTTTAGCATCCCACGAGAGCGGCGCTGGGCCGAACATGTTAAAAATAATTAATTCAACTGTTTTACTGAGAATCGTTCGAAGAATAAGTAATTATAATTGTCGGCCCTTCTAGGAAGGACCGCCACCTCTAGTTTATAGTATCAATCCAATTAAACTTCCTGACGATAAATTGGACCAACCTAAACTCCAAGTAATAACTTCCATATCATACTACATTATAAGTAAAGCGAGACCAACTACCGTTATTATGATAACATCTTCCTTTCTCTTTAAGTAGATGTAGAAATACTGTAAAGCAGGTTAAATGGCTCTTAGGTAAAATCTAAAGTTGTCTTAAACTCTAGCCTGAAAACCTGTCAAAAAATCGCAGTAATAATTCAAAAACCCAAAGGAATCTAAAATACAGGAAAAATAAAGTTCCCATAAGTAAAAGCAACGTACAAAGGTAAAATACCCCAAAGTATAAGTACTCACAAAGGTAAAATACCCTAAAGTATAAGTACTCACAAAGGTAAATAAATTACTCATAAAGGTAAAGTACCCACACAGGCTAATTACTCACAAAAGTAAAGTACCCAAAAAGGTAAAGTACCCAAAATAGTAAGTACTTACAAAAGTAAAGTAGCCACAAAGGTTAAGTACTCACAAGGGTAAACTACCCACAAATACAAAGTACCCACAATTATAATGTACCTACTAATATAAATTACCTACAAAGGTAAAGTAACCACAAATGTGAAGTATCCACAAAGGACACGTACCCACAAAAATAAAGTAACCACAATGATAAAAAATACCCACAAAATTAAGTTAACCACATAGATAACCCATTATTACAAAGTACCCACTAAGATATAGTACCTACCCTCAAAGATTAAGTACCCACAAATATCAAATACCCACAAATATTTATTCAAAGTACCCACAAACATAAAGTACCCACAAATATAAAGGAACTACTACTGCTTATTCAATTGATCTTCAATTCTGTCAGGCAGGTCGGTAGTCTATTTGTTGCAGCATCGGGAAACGTAATAATTGATCATTATTGGAGGTTATTAAACAAAGTGGCTGGCAGTGGCGCAGTGGCGGAACCGGAAGCGTGCGATGCAGCGCTTCGGCCGGAATCGGACACGTTCCGGAGCGTTATCCGCACGAGCACTTCCGGTCACTCGACTATCACTTGTTACCGCCACCCACGCTACTGCCATCCGCGCCCATTGTCCACTGCGCGGCTTAAATTTTTCACTGAAAATTGATGTCGTTAATTTTAAAATTTTATATCTGCACATGCGTTGAACGGCAAAATTTTAAATATTTACGCAAACCAAATATTGCGATGGCATCAGATCGGATATGAAAGATTTTTGGACACGGTTTTAAAGTTTTAACAATGGACGAATTACGCAGGAAATGGTTTTCAATTTTTATTTATGAATATGTATGTCAATAGTCATTCCTATTGAAATGCAGAAAGATACAAATCATAATGACAACCTTATACCAAAAGTGGCACTATAGCTTAAGTGATTTTTAGAAGAGCGTCGTTACCTTATAGTTTAATAATTTGTAATAGTTTCTTTTATATGTATTACTTTATTATTTTGTAAGATTATTTGTGTATTTTATCTATGGGCCCTAGTTGCCTGATAATAAAGGATTATTATTATTCCGTTTATCCACTAATATGCAATGAACCATTTTTTTTAACATTATTGTCAGGCTCGCGTTTGACCACTATCTCACCAGATGGTAAGCGACGATGTGGCCGACGATGGAGCATTCTTGCCTAGAGTAACCTATTCACTCTTGATTTGACCCCTAGGTTGTAGCTCTCAGGAAACACAGACTCCGGCAGGGAATTCCACTCCTCACGCTAAAAATTAAAAAAAAAAACAAAATCCTATTCACTCTTGGCTTAAAGGTTCCTAGGTTGTAGCTGTTAACTCGATAAGAACATTTCAAACAAATTCCTGAGGAATATCAACTTTTGGAAACAAAGACCATCATGTAATGTTAATTTAAAATTGTTAGTTTTAGTTAAATATTTTTTTTTATTAACACCTATATTATGTTAATGGGGCATGCGTTGCTAACCTGTAAAAAATTTTAACACTAACCTTAGAGATAGGATTTAAATATTTATGGTGTAAACAATTAATTGTTAGTTGACCAATAAAGGAAAAAAGGAAAAATAAAAGACTGAAAATCGAATTACAAATGAGTTGTATTGGCTTGTTTAAAACTTGCAATTTAAAAAAAAAATACTGTAGTGTAATTTTTGTTACAAGAGTGCTTATGACTAAGACGAAAAAAATAGAGTACTCATTCAGTTCATAATAAAAGTTATTTAGTTGAATGCTGTCCTAGAAAACTCAGACAATCCAATCAATTTCAAATGTTAGATCTACCAAGTATTGAAATCCAAATTCTAGCACATTCTAACTGCTAGTAGCTTGAAGCAGAGCTTTTTCTAGCCTTTTTTTTTCATAAATTTACTTTCCGCTCCTCGAAAAGGTTTTTGCATTTTCATCAAGAGCACACTTTTTCGATCATGGTTTTTCTCCGAACTGAAATTCAAACTGCGAACTCTGTTTTTATAACAATCGTTGAATTTACGAGAATCACATAGAAAAGTAAATCTTTAAAGCATTTACCATTATTGTTCTCAGTAAATGCACCAATTATTATGAATACAAATCATTTCGGACCCTGTTAGCCGCATTAACCTATAATTTGAGTCGAACGTATATTATGATAAATATAAATCTGAAACAGAACTGAATATTAAGCAAAGAGGTAAATTTTAATGAACCTCAATAATTCTGGTGCGAAAATGCAGCGAGCGAGGCAGGCGTGACATGAAACTGTGAGCTATGAATACATCTAGAACTTACATATAATAATTAATGTCGGACGCTGTCAGTTGAAACTTGTGATCTCTTAACTGCCAGTGTCTTATTTTATTTTAATTTCTTTATTTTGATATTTTTTTCTCTCTTCTTTTAGAAGCGACAAGAAATATATAACCGAGTTATCTATGACTACTAGATTTGTATTCTTCTTTGTATTGTATTTAATACAAAGAAAAATCTACCACAAAAACTATTGTACCAATTTTAAAAATTCTTTCACGAGCGAAGCCGCTGGCAGAAGCTAGTTTGTTATATGATTATTCAAAAGTGCCCATTGAGTGTCCTTGCACATTCTTCTCCATAATCTACTGATGAAATTGAACTAGTTTGACCTACAAAACTCAAGCTTTGATTCCAGCTTTGATTCCTGTCTTTGTTGCATTTTGTACACGTTTTCTGAAACAAAAAAGTAAATCTGTAAATTTTCTGATCTCTGAATGTGTGTCTGGCAGTTTGAGTACTATATGTGGCCTACCCAAATGACCTTTCTTTTGTTTTGTTCGTCAAGTCGTTGAGCTATCTTAGTAGTCCTGAATTGAGCTAAACGAATACTGACAAATGCTTGCACAGACTGCACAGGTTCACTCAAATCTGTGTGGTTCTTTCCTCAAAAGGTCTTTATAGATCTACATAGTGCTCATATGATTTAACCATTACATATTTGCTGTATGGACTTTAAAAGAGACTTTGACATCTGAGTTTGTTTCGGTGTGTCTTCCCAGGATAGCTTTAAGTAAATAGAATAAGTTACAAGTCAGTAAATGCATGCTATGAGGCAGAATGTACAAGGATTCCAAAATATTGTAACACCAAATTGTATTGATTACCTACATTCAACGCATAAAAATAAATCTATCAATCTATAGTCAGCTAGGAAACTCCGGCCTCATCTAGTTTAAATTGACGAATAAAATGGTTTTTAAAACCTATTTGCAAAATATTATTATTATTTAAAAAAAAGAGATAAATTCTCCCTACTCTATACATTTCGTAGCTCCACAACCCGCGAGCGCCTCTGACCCACCAATTTGCCAGTACGCATGCTTGCACTCTGTGCAGCATCATTCGCCGATATAATTGTTAACTCTGAAATTCACGACGAATATAACATGCTAACTACTATCGCATATGTTGATTTAATTAACATTGCTCTGGAAACTTCACAGATTTTTATTTTAAAATAAACAGTTTTAATGAGTATTTTCGCGGTAAATATTCTGCTTCGTAGTTATATTATTATAATTTGTAAATATAATATTGTAGCACCACCGAACGTCTACAACTACGCGCCACACAACACTACCGTGTCGGGACACCGCTCACGCACACAACGTTAGCCGCTTCACGTATATAAGGGGCCGACGCGGCCGCGAGCGGTCAGAGAGACGCCTCCGGGCGCAACAGAACCTTTCGCTCCGGACCATCGCGAACGCCCCCCCGCTGGTGAGGAACGACGTCATACAGCGGGACCTCGAGATGGAGAGCCTGGACCAATTTTGTGTCCGCCTCGCGTCCCACATGTTCTCGCGTGCCGACGCTTCCGCTTGGCATCACGTCAAGCACATAGCGCCCTGGCACGCGCGTCCTCCTGACGCGAGGCGATTCCCCCGTGACCTCCTACCGGACGTGTCCAACCCACCGGACTTGACGCCTGAGTGAGCCGTTTTCACCTACACGCGACTCACTCACACGAATTAGACTCCTCAAACATCACACGCACCCGGTGCACGTTGTGTTCTAAGTTAATATAGGCATGACGTGCTCCAGCCCTCATACAATCACGACTCTACATACATATTACTCACGCAGCGGACGCGTAGCGCGGTTGAGCGTTTGCATGCCCACATGAGCGGTGTAACACACAATTTCCAATACCGCTCATACTCTCACCACGTCCCCTGAGCCTGAAGCGTGACCGGCTCGATCTGGAAGCGTAACAGGCGGGGGTCTACATCCTCAGTAGGGAGCGCCCCCAAAGCCGGCATTCTCGTCGCTGGTCGTCTCTCGCTGGGCTTCCTCCGGGTAACCGGGGGTTCCACCCGGCGGGGTCTGACCGCCGAGATGTCGTGAAAAACGGCACTGCAGGAGCAGTGCCGAGGCGCTCCTACTGAACACAGTGCAGTTACTCTTAGGCAAGCTGCGTATGCGCACCTGCCTTGAGGTTGCCGCCTACAAGGCACCCCAACGCAGGTCCCGTATCTACGGGGCCCTACCCTGCCACCGCGGGACAAAGGCCTAGCCTGTACCCCGCCGCCGCGCCCCCTTGCGGGGACGCAGCGACTTCCACGGAGCGAGCGGTCAGTCACTTCTCGCCCGACGCTCGCCCCGAACGGTCGTGCCGCTCTGTGCTCCGCGCCCGCTCCGTGCTCTGTGTCGAGTTACGTCACCCCGCGTGACGTCATCGTGGTCGCCGACCGCACCAGCGATCCGAAGCCGCCTTTTTCAAGGCAGTGGAGGATAGACTTTTCCTTACGGAAACAGTCGATAAACGTGTGCCCCTTCAGGGAAAATCCACAGTTTCGTGGTCCTTGACGGGAAACCTAACGGTGTCAACAACGTCAAGGGGGTGTTGCCCCAATACACCCGCCGAACCCCTTCAGGGCTAGGCAGTCATTTGGAGTCGGGAGCTAGGTTTTGGCCTTGGGGGATCTCCTAGTCAAACCTAATACTCCGAGTTCTCTTTCAGCTACACACCTGGTGTCGGTTGGGGTGTCTATCCCTTCGCACCAGACCCTGGTAGGGCCCGATCGCACATTAAGATTGGCGATCGGTTTCAAGCTTAGGGCTCACCATTAGGTACACACCTCCCAGTTGCAAACCCTTACTGGGAGGGTCACTCACCCCCGGGCCCGTCCACCCGGGGACGTAGGGTATTAGGCATAGGAGAGTTACAACTAATGTAACAAAGCCCAATCCCACCCTAGTCATGACGGACGCTATTATCTTAGCGTTCGTCAAAGAGGTCCTTTTCAAGGACCCCGATTTTCTCGCCAAATATGGCGAGAAAATCGCTTTAATTAAAAGCGCCCCTCCTCCCGTTCCGACGAGCGTCACTGATTTTAGTGACGTATTGTCGCCCTTCCCGGCCAACACGGACTCAGGTCCGTCCCCGCCGTCCCCCTGTCCCCGCCCTTTACCGGGAAAGGCTTCTATGCCTCCCCTTTTAGTAGCCCATTTTGCCAATGAGGCAATGGACACCTCAGTCCCAGCCAGCGACTCAACGTCGCAATCCTCCGCCTCGGACTCCGAGCAGTCCTCTGATTCCTCCTCCTCCGAGGACGACTTCCAAGTCGTCCTAGGGGGCAAGAGGAAAGCCCGAAAGGCCGCGCAGGCCTCCAAAGCTAAGAAGACCGTAGTGTCTCCTCCCGCCCCCGCTACCCAGCCCGCCCCTGTTACCCAGCCCGCCCCCGTTTCGCAGGCTAGCTGCCCTCCGTCCGCTTCTGGCACTCAGCCAAAGAAGCAGCGCCCCCCTCCGCCCTTGTACATCCAGGACAAGGCGAAGTGGACAGATGTGTCCAAAATGTGTAGTGATCGCAAGATCAACTACACGAACGCCCGCTCTTGCCAACAAGGCATTAAGGTTCAGATCCCGACGTCAAATGACTATCGGGAACTAACCAAAGTCCTCCGTGATAGGAAAATCTCCTTTCATACGTATTCCCTCCCCGAAGACACGCCAACCCGAGTGGTTATAAGACGTGTCCCCAAAGAGATCGCCACCGAGGACATCAAGTCCGACCTCCTGGCGCAGAACATCCCCGTGTCCGCTGTCCACCGCCTTCATAAGGCGAGAGGAAGCGAGCTCTACGACATGGTACTTGTCGTATGCGACCCCACCGAAGGGCACCACCCGATCTTCAAAGTCAAGTCGGTGTGTTCCCTCTCTGGCATCTCCATTGAGAAGCCTTTCAGACCGACGATAGTCGGTCAGTGTCACCGCTGCCAATTATATGGCCACTCGCAGCGGAACTGCTACGCTACACCCAGATGCGTTAAGTGTCTGGGCGAGCATGGCACGAGCGACTGCCCTCGGCCCAAGGACCGCACACTCTGCACAGAGCCACCCAGCTGTGTACTGTGCGGTCAAGCCGGGCACCCGGCTAACTACCGTGGCTGCCCTAAAGCAGCCAAAATCCCTCCCAAGCTGGCAAAGCGTGCTGCTGCTCGCCAACAGAGGGAAGTTCCATCTGGGAAAGCCCCCTCTTCCCAACTCCCTGAACGTCTCGCACCCCAGAGACCATCCCCATGGAATCTGTTGAACCATCACAAAGCCTTCCCGGCTTTGGCGGTCTCACAGCCCATCCCAGCGCTAATGGCCAAGCCCATTCCAGCGCCTGCCCCCGCTTCTGTGGCCCCCGTGGCCGCAAAAACTCCCCAAAGAGCGGCTGCGTTCCCACGCAGAACCGTTGGCCAGATCATTCTGGACAACTACCGCATCTTTATGACGCAGGATGCTAGGGATTTAGCTGATGAGCTAACCCTAGCTGAAATAAATGGCCAGCTCGACTTCGCTAAGCGAGCTGCGCTATTCTCAAAATATGAGTCGGTCACGGCCGAACTCGACAAATTACCCTCAATAACTCTTCATGGATAGACATCAAAGAATTTGTTCTTCCAAACCGCGATCCCTTAAATTAGGCTTCTTTAATGCCAACGGCATTATCAATCAGAGAGATGAGATCGCCACTTTTCTCCGCGACCATCAGTTAGACATTCTCCTTATCCAGGAAACATTCCTCAAACCCCACCGTAAAGATCCTAAAATTGCCAACTATCGCATAGTTCGCAACGATAGATCTCGCTGTCACGGTGGTGGCACCCTCATTTACTACAGGAAGGAACTGTACTGTATCCCCCTAACCCCACCCGCGCCCTGTTCTTTCTTAGAATACGCAGCCTGTCGAGTAGGCATGACTGGTCATCAACCGATCACTGTCATCTCCGCCTACTATCCCCCTCCGACTTCCTCGTCTCGTATGCCAGACGAGTCCATCGCTCTCACTAGAGACCTCACCGCCCTCTTTGGCTTGAGTGACTCCGTTATACTAGCGGGCGATCTCAATGCTAAACATCCCGCCTGGAACAGTAGTACGACCAACCCTAGAGGTAAGGTCGTGTTCAACCTTGGTGCATCCCTTAACTTTGACATCATCGCCCCGATGTGTCACACTCACTTCCCCCTAAATCCCAACCATAGCCCCGACGTCCTCGATGTAGCGCTCCTGAAGAATGTAAACCTCCGTTTACAATCTATAGAAGCAATACACGAGCTTAACTCCGATCATCGCCCCGTGATCATGCACCTAGGCTCCCGCTCGGGTAATCTCGACCCCGGCCAGCCTCCCCCGTCCCAATTGATCACTGACTGGAATAAAGTAAGCGAAAGACTGAAATCTACCACGTCACCTCAATTGGATTCTATCCCTGACCACATCGACTCAGTCGCTGACACGACGGCTGCGATCGACTCGCTCACAGATCACGTACAATCCGTCCTGAACGAATGTTCAAGGGAGATTCCAGCGACGGAGGACCGTCGCTGGAAAATTCCGGACGATGTACGGGCTCTGATGACCGAAAAGAACGCAGCCATCCGTGCGTACAGCGCTTTTCCCTGCGACGCTAACAAGGCTCACATGCGTAGATTACAGCGTGCTGTTAAGAAACGCATGACCGAGCTGCGTTCCGCCCGCTGGGACAAGACGCTTAGCGAACTCGAGCCTACTCATCACGCCTTCTGGCAACTTCAGAGGAAATTACGTTCCACTGAAGAGTCCTCTATCCCTCCGCTCACCCGCCCTGACAAGAGTGTCGCTTTCGACAACTCTGAAAAAGCGGAATGCCTAGCCGACAGCCTCGAAGCCCAATGCTCGCCTAGCTCTCAACTAGTAGACCAAGCTCACATCGACATGGTGGACGCTGAAGTCGAACGTAGAGCCTCCCTCCCTCCCGTTGAAGACCCTGATAACCCTCTACCCCCCGTCACTCCCGACGAGGTGGAGGATATCATCAAAAAACTTCAACCCCGGAAAGCCCCCGGCGCCGACGGTATCACGAACAGAGTGTTCAAACTCTTCCCTCCCCAACTTATAATGCTAATGACCGCCATCTTCAATGGCGCTTTAAGCAATAATATCTTCCCCCAAGCATGGAAGCAGGCCACCGTTATCGGTATCCCCAAACCAGGCAAGCCCAAGTCTGACCCTTCCAGCTACCGCCCCATCAGTCTCCTCAATGTTCTCGGTAAAGTCTACGAGAGGCTTATTTATAAGCGTCTCAAAGATTTTGCCGAATCCAAGGGTCTCATTCCTAATGAGCAGTTCGGGTTCCGTACCGAGCACTCATGCATCCACCAAGTCCACCGCATCGTAGAGCACCTAAGCGCTGGCTTCCAGCGTAATACGATGACGGGTGTCTTGTATTTCGATATAGCGAAAGTATTCGACAAGGTCTGGCACAATGGCTTATTATATAAGCTATACCAACTCGGAGTGCCAGACCGTCTCGTGCTCATCATGCGAGACTTTCTGTCGAATCGCACCTTCCGCTATCGAATTGAGGGTGCCCTCTCCACCCCCCACCCCATCCGAGCAGGAGTCCCGCAAGGCTCCGTAGTATCCCCCTTAGCCTTCACGCTGTTCACCAGCGACATTCCCCAGAGTAAAAAGGCCCAGTTGGCTCTATTCGCCGACGACACGGCAATTTACTACACCGGTCGTGACCCCAGAGTTATCGCTCGCAATCTCCAAACCTCCGCAAACATTTTGGGCAAATGGTTCCGGAAATGGAGAATAGAGGTTAACCCTGATAAGAGTCAAGCTGTTCTCTACTCGAGACAGCGGAAGTCCGTCCTCCCTCCCCCTCCGATCACCATGTACGGCAAGCCAATCCCCTGGGAGAAGCAAGCCAAGTACCTCGGAGTGATCCTAGATCAGCACTTGACCTTCGCCGAGCACATAAAGCAGGCTCGCTCGCGAGCCGCTTTCGCTCAAGGTAGGCTCCACTATCTCATGACTGCTCGCAGCAAATTATCACTTAAGTGCAAGCTGCGCCTCTTTACAGCAGTAATCCGCCCGATCATGACATATGCCTGTGCTATCTTCGCACACGCCAAGCCCCGTTTCCTCCATAGGATGCAGACCCTCCAAAATCGGACCCTCCGTAAAATCCTCGGTGCCCCTTATTACGTCCGAAATGAGAATCTACACTTAGATCTCAAAATCCCCACCATCCAGCAGTTCATGAAACGCCTATGCAAGCGTTTCTTCGATACTGCTGTGAAACACCGCAACCCCCTTATCGTATCGGCCGCCCGATATGAACCCTCCCTTATCTCAAAGATTCGCCGTCCTAGGCATACTCTTGTCACCCCCGACGACCCCATTACCCTGCTCCAAGAGAGCCGTAAGGAAACCAGTACAGTTCGTAGACATTACAGACCGCCGTCATTCCGTCCTCGCCGCCGAGGCCCGCCGCGACAGACCCGTCAACGTCCTCCCCGTCCTTTGCTCGAGCCAGCCCGCGCCGCTGAGCCGTAGTTTTAAAATTCCCCGTTAATAATAATAATATCTTTGTGCGATCCAGCCCGTCCCTTGCTGCCCCCCCCCCCCAGCGACGCCCTAAGCCGAGGTCCGTACCCCACAGGGGGTGCCCTTAGCGTGTAGTCGCTTAGTTTTTAAGTTAGTTAAGTAAGCCCTGGCTGGAGGCTTTGATTCTCGAATCGAGGCCGCCACAGGCAAGACCGGTTAAGCAGCCGACAACCTCCTAGGTTGACCTGCGAGAGGCCACACACAAAAAAAAAAAAAAAAAAAACGCGAGCGGTCAGTCTGTGCTAGTGCGCCGCTGTATCCATGCATTGGAAGAGCTCGCCTAGCTTAGACGTACTCCCCGCTCCGTCCCTCGGTTACGCATCCTGCTTGTTTCGAGACGCCTCGCGCGACACGAACTCGCTGGGAACGTACCGTGTAGTTTTATTTACCATCGTACTGCATAAGTCTAGTTTTATAAACAAAGTTGTGAACTGAAATATACTAACTGTTTATAGTGACCTTACGTTTTAATTACTGACCGTTTCAATCTGGCGCTCAACGTAAAGGCCCGGAAACAGGCTAGCCCAAAATCAAGATCACGTAGAAGAATAAAGGAGGAACCGCTAACCAACATGAATCTTTCAGCTGAGCAGTTCGAGAAGTTATTGTCGGTGATTGGCAACCAACAGCGACGAGGTTCTTTCGCCACTTGCAAAATCACTTTTAATGGTGCCAGAGATACTGAATCAGAAGAATCTTTTCTTGCTGCAGCTTCAGTGTTCAAGTCTGTGGAACTGATCTCCGACGAAGATGCCATCATGAGCGTCCCCTTAATTTTAAAGCAAGAAGCAGCTACCTGGTGGAACGGGATAAAAGATCAGGTGAAAACTTGGAACGAGTTTGAGTCGCGAGTTCGCCACGCGTTTGCTCCTAAAAGACCTGCCTACCAGCTGTACCAGAACGTTGTGAACATTAAACAAGGTGAGGATGAACTGACAGAAGTGTTTGTGGCTAAGAAGAGGGCTCTTATTGCACAAATGCCTGAGCCACACACAGAGTCCCAACAAATCGATATGATCTACGGACAATTGAGGTACAAAATAAGAGTAAAAATGGCACGCGAGACTGTCAATACTTTTGACGCCCTAGTGAAGGCAGCCAGGGGAGTGGAAGAGCTCCTGGTTGAGAAGGAAATGCCAGAAGAGGGAAAAGAAACAGAAAAAGGGTCATTTAAAAAGAAGCGTTGCACGTACTGTCGATTGCCTGGACATTCGATTGAGACATGTCGGAAGAAGGAAAAGAAGGATCTCGCTTCTGGTAGTGGTACTTCTGCCGCGAAACCTGCGCCTACAAATGTTGCTATAGCCACCCAAGCGCCATCACCTTCTAGACCAAAGTTTGCATGTTACGGATGTGGTACACCAGGAGTGATCCGATCGAAATGTACAACCTGCACCAAGGCTGTACCAAAGGCGGAAAAGGCTGAAGTAAGTTTCTGTTCCATGAACACTCAAGCAGATGTACGTCCTAGGCCGATTATCGGTATTGCCATAGGTAAAATAACCGGTAGCGCTTACGTAGACACTTGCGCAAAAACGAGCGTTGCATCATACACGCTATACAAATGCCTACGAAGACTCGGATTTGCATTCCAGACACAACAGCTTGTGGTGAAACTGGCTAATGGCACGAAGACGACGAGAGACGTTTTGACCGTAAGTGCACCCGTCAGTATCTGTTACCGTGTTGTGCAAACGTCCTTTATCGTGTTCCCGGAAGCTCGAGAATCTCGCACATTGTTGGGCGTCGGCTTTATCCAGGATGCTAAGATGGTACTTAACGTTCCACAGATGACATGGCATTTCGAGGATTACCCTGACGACATTTTTGACCTACAAAACGAGGATGCAGAGGAGATATCGATGGCTAAGGTGGAGGCTACACCCGTTTATTTTGACCCTCAGTTGCGGTCTATGCTAAAAGATGTCGAGCTGCCCGAATTTATTTCTCCTTTGTCGATGGTTTCACGAGACGAAAGCGTACTCAACCCGGCGCTGCCACAACCCAGCGCATGTACTCCAGCAACTGGCAGTCCATTGTCCAGCGGAGAACCAGCACTCCCGGAAACGAGTGCCTGCACTACTAACACGATGCCATATCGCGTAGTGCCAATTGAACTGTCCCCTATACCAAGGAAGCGATCTCGACCATTATTCGATGGATATTCTCCGAGGTTCGTGGACTTTATGGTTCGTGATGCCCAAATGCAGCTTCACGATGCTCCATGCGAACTATCTCCACACTCCAAAGCACTCTTCCCTAGCGACCAGAGTAATAGCAGCAATGATGTCGAAATTGGATCTTTGGAAGTGGAAAAGGCCTCATCAGACACGCTAGACGCAACTCAGAAGAAACAATTAATGGAAGTACTATTGGAGTATCAAGAAGTCTTCGGTGAAGGTGGAGGGCCAACTACCCTCGCTGAACATTGCATCGACACAGGTGAGCATAACCCCATCTCTGTACCTCCATACCGCCTCTCACCGCCACGCATGGCCGTGTTAAAGAAAGAGGTAGAGAAGATGTTGGACGGTGGAGTAATCGAAGCATGCTCATCACCCTGGTCCGCACCCGTTGTAATGGTACCAAAGAAAGACGGTTCAGTACGAGTTTGCATTGATTACCGCAAACTTAATGCCGTAACGGTTCCCGACAAGTATCCTATCCCACGCATTGATGATTTGCTTCATGCTGCTAAGCCAACGCCTTTCATGTCAACCCTGGATTTACGCGCTGGCTACTGGCAAGTGAAAGTAAAACTTGAGGATCAGGACAAGACGTCATTCATAACTCCATTCGGTATGTACCGTTTTAAGAGGATGCCATTTGGACTTCGCAATGCACCCTCTACGTTCCAGCGTCTGATAGACAGGATTCGAATTAGCCTGGAAAATGTAAAGATGCTAGCATATTTAGATGATCTAATAATTTTTTCGGCTACCTATCGAGCACACCTATCAGATCTGGAAAAGGTACTAAGTAAGCTGAAAGAGAGCAACCTTTATGTAAACTTTAGTAAGTGCCGCTTTTGTTGCTCAACTATTAAGTATTTAGGACACATTATTACTCCAGAGGGTCTAAAGACTGATCCCGAGAAGGTAGCAGCAATACTAGCCTACCCAGCACCCAAGAATCTGAAGCAGCTGATGACGTTCCTGCAGACCTGTTCCTGGTACAGACGATTCATACCAAACTTTGCCGGAATCAGTGAACCACTTTCCCGTTTAACTAGGAAAAACTCGGAATGGACTTGGTCAGCAGAACAGGAGCAAGCTTATCGAGATCTCAAAATACGTCTTACATCTAGCCCTGTGTTAAGACAAGCCGACGAGACGAGAGGTTATATTATCAAAAGTGACGCAAGCAACTATGCACTTGGAGCAGTTCTAGTGCAGGGGGAGGCAGAGGACGAGCATCCTGTCGAATATGCCAGTAGGCTGATGACCCCTGCAGAACGCAATTATTCCACAACTGAGAGGGAGGCACTTGCAGTAGTTTGGGCGATTAAAAAGTTCCGTGGATACATTGAAGGCCTGCCAGTAACAGTAGTTACGGACCATCAAGCCCTGAAGTGGTTGATGTCGTTACGGTCTCCAACTGGTCGATTGGCTAGATGGGCGTTGCAAATACAGGCGTATGACATCACCATTAAGTATGCACCTGGTAGGACAAATGTGGTTGCAGACACGTTATCCAGGCCTATTTGCGAAGAAAGCACTGAAAACACCTGTGGAATGGGTAGCGTAGCCGTAGATATGCCGCAGAGACCATCATCTGAAATCAGGGCAGAACAGCTAAAGGATGAAAGTATCGCAAGCATCATAACTGCCTTAGAAGATGCAGATCGTAAAGATAATGCCGTGTACTGGAGCAACAAAGGATACGTCATGAACAACGGGTTGTTATACCGATATCACCCGTCAGATGACTCAGATGAGGCTCAGCTCGTAGTTCCTCAACATGAATGGGCAAACGTTCTTTCAGTATACCACGATGACCCTTTGGCTGGAAATTACGGCGCTGATAAGACATATCAACGCATCTCGAAGCGTTATCATTGGAAAGGCATGAGAAAATATATCGAAGCATATGTTAAGAACTGTGTTGCTTGCCAGAGGTTTAAGCCGTCCAACCTGAAACCGGCTGGATTGCTCCAAACTACGCCAATCAATCAACGTTTTGAAACCCTTGCATTTGACTTGTTTGGACCTTTGCCGTCAACGACTAGCGGCAAGACATGGATATTGATAGTCGAAGATATTGCTACTGCTTGGATAGAATTATTTGCTTTGGAAACTGCCAGCGCTGAAAATTGTGCGACAGTTTTGATGAACGAGGTTTTCCTTCGATACGGTGTGCCCAGACGCCTTATTAGCGACAATGGACCACAATTTGTAAGTGCTGTGATGCAACAATTAACCTATTGTCTACAAATTAAGCACACATTCACACCAGTGTATCACCCAGCAGCAAACCCAGTGGAAAGGAAAAACAGAGACTTAAAGACACAACTGGCCATTCTGGTAGGAGATGAACATGGGACTTGGAGTGATAAGTTACCCAGCATACGGTTTGCGATGAATACCGCAACTTGCCTCACTACAGGACATACGCCAGCATATTTAACATTTGCACGAGAATTGCGTACTCCGGATGACAATATTCACGATCTTCGTCAGATTTTACTGTCTGAAAACTTTGTGCCTGAAATTACGCCGAAGTTACTACTTCTCGCCAACACATTGAACAAAGCTAGAGATATCAGAGAGAATCTGGAAGAACGCAGGAAGAAGATAGCAGACCAAGGACGTAGAGAAGATCCCGGTTACAGTCCCGGTGACTTGGTATTAGCAACTACCCATCCAATCAGTAATGCTGCCCGAGGAATTAGTGCTAAATTTTGTCCTCGCAGGGACGGTCCTTATCTAATCCTAGCACGACATGGTGCTTCTTCCTATCTGATTTCAGACCCCGCTACTCCAGATAAACCCCTTGGAGTGTATCATACATCTGCCTTGAGTCCGTTCCAAGGCCATGCGGCAAACCCACTTCCTCCACCGGTGCGCCCATTGAAGAAACGCGGGCGTCCGCCTAAACCTAGGCCCAATCCTGAAGGCGCCACTCCGCCTTCTCGTGGACGAGGACGACCACGGCGACGCGCGTCTCGGCCAGCCTAGTTGGTGGAACATTCATCTTGACTGGCTACTCGTCGGGGCGACTTCGCATCCAGAGGGGGAGCCTGTAGCACCACCGAACGTCTACAACTACGCGCCACACAACACTACCGTGTCGGGACACCGATCACGCACACAACGTTAGCCGCTTCACGTATATAAGGGGCAGACGCGGCCGCGAGCGGTCAGTCTGTGCTAGTGCGCCGCTGTATCCACGCATTGGAAGAGCTCGCCTAGCTTAGACGTACTCCCCGCTCCGTCCCTCGGTTACGCATCCTGCTTGTTTCGAGACGCCTCGCGCGACACGAACTCGCTGGGAACGTACCGTGTAGTTTTATTTACCATCGTACTGCATAAGTCTAGTTTTATAAACAAAGTTGTGAACTGAAATATACTAACTGTTTATAGTGACCTTACGTTTTAATTACTGACCGTTTCAATATTCATTTTTAATTTTTTTATAAATAGTGTCGCGAAAGTTTTTAGTGTTTAAGATTTTCGAATATAAGTGTTTTGGTCATGCAGTGTGTAGGCACTTATAGTTTTAAATTAATTTGAGATTTTCTTGCTTATCCACGTCTAGACTACGACTTTGTAACACCATAAATCAGATCAGAAAGTTTAAAAAAACTTAGTAGCCTAGACAATACTCTTTTCCCCCAATTTGTAACCAGTTGGTACGCTAAAAATGTACTGTATCATCGGACTAACAACATAGTTTTTTCCGGACTCTTTTGAAAAAAAACCGGACGCTCCCTGGACAAAACTAGGACAAATCCGGGCTACACCGGACGGAGGCTTGATTCATGTAGATTAACAGTAAAGGGTTAACCCCCTTTTTTTTCTTTCATCCGCATCATCCGGTAGATAAACTACAAACATAATATTTCACAGTAATGCCGCCAGCTCATCCCGGACGCGGCGGCGATAACGCAACGGATCGCGGCACTTCCGGCTCGCGAGCGACACCTTCCTCTACTTCCGGCACGTTATCTATGGTCACGCCACCCTCCACTGGCTCTGAATTATCCATGTATCCTGTATGGTTTGCTATTGGATGATGTGTGGAATATACCTATGGGAAGATACATCTTCGTACATGTGTGTTTCTTATCCAATTTCTCTTGCTCAGTGGTTTCCAACTTTTTATGACCGGGACCACTTAGCATTCTTTATTGTTAGTATGGACCAGAAATCTTTTTACTAATGCTTAGGTTTTAATAAATAATTATGATCGTTTACGTGGGTAAAGTCCCTGGCAGAAGCGGGATAAATGGGAAAAGCGATAAGATAAACGATAAACAATAAACGATAAATGATAAATTATATTCATAAATACATTATGCATTATGAGAAGACACGCCGAAACAAACTCAGGGGTCAAAGTCTCTTTTAAAGTCCATACAGTAAATATGTAATGGTCAAATCATACGATGATGGCTCTCATTCTACGAGTATTTTCAGTACCTATTAATCAATCAAGAACAAGACCGTTTCATTGATTTATTTCACTCGGTAAATTCCCTGGTTTCAGTACATACGTATGTACAAAAGTACATAAATACTTACAATAGTTTTTAGTACTGTGATACCTCAATGAAGGATGAACGCCATAGCGCATAAAACATCGTCTATTTTCTCTGAATGGCGTGCATCGAATATTCCTTTCAAATCTTTTTTGGTTCTTAAATGCATTGGATATTGAGACAGAGTGGAAAATGCTTTTAGCATCACAGTCTCAGAAGTAATAATTTAAACACGTACAGCTACCAACCTTACTTCGTGTATTTTTTGGCATTTTCATCCAGTATGTGTTAAAGTTTAGAGAGTATCTATTTCATATTTTTTCGCTTGCTGAAATTTTCTACAAAAACCCTTTTTGTATTTTGCTAAAGTCAAGGTTTGAAGCTACGTTAACCGTTCAACTTGACCATTTACTGTTTCTGTATTCGACCAAAAGCAGAGAGGGTGGGGATGGGAGGTCGATGTATAAGGACGTATAAGGTTGACTGAATGTACTTTTAAAAAGCTTTGTAAAGGTCAATGGGCATTTTGTTCGGAGATATGACCCACGGCGTACACAAACGAAATAGAGCAAGGTATATAGATAAATGTATCTGCAACTCAGTGGTATGGGTCGCATTCTTGTGGGCAATGGGAGAATTGAAAAAAAAAAAAAAAATATTATTAAAGCATTTTTAAAGCTTTTTGTAATGAATTAACTCAAAACTACTGGACCGATTTCAAAAATACTTTTACCAGTCGAAAGCTAGTCATCCCTAAGTGGCATCGGATATTTTCCTATGGGGAAATTCCCACGGGAAAGAAAGTAGAATGTGCTAGTTTTATCAAAAGCCACTACTACTATTTAAGGGACATAAAAATAAAATCCAGTTCTACTTAAATAATATTTTTATTCAGCTTGATCAAAATCTATTGTAATTTCGTCTAAAAAGGCTGCAGGTGCATCTATTACATCTTGATGCCTGGCCCATGATAAAAAGTAAACTACGCTTACAACATGCGCACAGCTTCCAACAGTGCGGCGGCCGTGTATACACGAGCAGTAATACTGTTCAATGCCATTTCTTCCAATTCGTGTGGGATCTACTAAAATATAGGTATAATATTTTTTGCTACGGACGTGTCGCGACTGAATTCGGCCTCTTATTAGTATTTTGTTTTCGATAATTTCTTGCTGCCGGTATATTTCGATGTGGTATACTCCATTCAAACGCATGTGCTCGTGGCAGTATGACCTCGCAATTCTCAAGTGGTACGATCCCAACGGTCGGTGTTTCTCGGTATTGTTTGTTTCTTATTTAACACCGACTTCCGAAATTAAAGTTATTTTGATCCTTTTAGTGTTTTTTTAGTGAAGTCGATTGTTTTTTTTGTAAAAAGTTTTTTATTTCACACTTTTTAGTTGCTTACTTATAAACAGAGTGCCTATTTATCATGACAATTCCATTTAACCCAAACACTGCTGGGTTACATTGTTTAATTATGAAGTTCCTGTATCTACCTTCTACCTTCCGGCTCCATCATCAGATCAATTCGAAAGTATCTTATAGCCAAAGTGCAACTCATGACAATTCTAATAAATCCAAACACGGCTAGGTTACATTGATTAATTACGGAGTTTCAGTGCCTACCTTCCGGCTCCATCATCATCATTAGATCACTTCGATGATACCATTTTCAACGTAACCATTCAGTACCATTCATTTATTTGTATTGTCATAGTCGCACTATCTTCTTGTGATATCTATGTGAGTATGAAGTTCCGTAGACCATTTCTGGTCTTCTTCATCAGTTCCACTTCATCAAATGTTACTTTTTGACTGTAAATGCTTAAGTTCTCGATAAAAATACCAAAATCACTATATGGTTGCCTATAATATTTGAGGAATTCCTTCGATTCCTCACGGATCCCATCATCAGAACTGGATTTTAAAAAAAGGGGACCAATCCAATTCAATCAATTTAATTTTTATATTGTATATGAGCCAATGTTACTTGAAATAAATAAATTATTATTATTATTATTAAAAGCATATCCTATAAGAGGAAAAAAAAGTTTGCAAATTGGTCCATAAACGACGAAGTTCTGAGGTAACAAACATAATAAAAAAATAAAACCGAATTGATAACCTCCTCCTTTTTTTGAAGTCGATTAACAAAAGTTTATTAAGTTTTTAAATGTTAAATAACTTTTTTCTCCCATTAAATACTTAAAAAAAAAATACATATTTTGAATAGTGGGATTGAATTCTTCAATTTAAAACTAATTTGTTTTGTGTACGCCAAATCTCATAAAGTGGGTCAGAAACGCCCAATGACCTTTAGAATGGGATTTTAATTTTGTAGGAAAATAATTGAATTGTTTAATTTAGTAATTTTTTTGGATTAAATAATTCATTATATCCGAAACTATAAGTATCAAAACCCACCTGTGTTCTTTCAGTTGCCCTTTGCGTTCCAAGGCCGCAGTGACAATATCAAAGTCAAAGTCAAATATGTTTATTTGTTGCACATAGGTATAATGTATGTAGGTACAGTACATGGTGTTATAAAATATCGACTCACTATGTGTTGCCTTGCTGGGCATACTAATATTGTATGCCAAAATAATATATACTGCCAGGCGTGATTGGCTCGATGTTAAAAAATGTATCTTAATACTTATGTTATATAATTATTCTTACAGTAATTACAATAGTTAAATTAAAATTCATTTGTGCAGTGGTCCCGAAACTAGGCAACGCTGTACCTTGAGCCAGAGTTTCATCAATTATTTTTGTCCAAGACATACTTACAAGACAGACTTTACTACTTATTATATTACAATATTATATCATTATTGCAAAAAAAAAAACTTTCATTCAAACAGCTTATTACAACAACCTATCTAAGTATACAATATATAAAAGGGGAAACTGACTGACTGACATATCAACGCACAGCCGATACTACTGGGATTAGGAGCGTGAAATTTTGCACAAGGTTTTATTTTATGACGTAGGCGAGCACTAAGAAAGGATTTTCCAAAATTCACTCCCTAAGGGGATGAAGCGGAGGTCCAAAGTTTGTATGGAGAAACCTACATTCACGCGAGTGAAGCCGCGGGCAGAAGCTAGTCAACTTACATAAATAGAGCCAGATAATCATAATGGAACATTAATACCAAGGTAATTAATTGGAGTAATCCAAAGCATTGATTTGAGTGTGCCGCGCATTCAGCGAACAATCACCATGATTTGATCGACGGCCGCCGCGCCACAATAGGCTGACCTGGATCGTGTAGCGATGTTTGATAACAGCCCCAATCAACTGATTAATAATTAACTCTCTACTTAATTAGGTAATGGGTGGGTTAAACCTGTCAACAAGTTATAATCTGTGTTGTTTTCAAAAGATGAGAAATCATTTTCTTGTTGGTCGTGACAATAAACCTAGCTTAGTACATCCTTCCAGGACCCGACGGCCTGACCATGGAGGAAATCGAGCCTCGACTAAGAGGGCTCTTCAGTGCATGTTTGGAGAGGGGCCAGTTCCCACTTCGCTGGAAGACGGGGAAACTGTTCCACATTGCGAAGCCGGGATGCCCTGCTGACTCTCCGTCCGCGTATCGGCTCATTGTGCTGCTCGACGAAGTGGGCAAACTCTTTGAAAGAGTAATTGCAGACCGCCTCGTCGCGCCGGAAGGGGCCGGATCTTGCGGCCAGTTCGGCTTTCGCAGGGGGCGCTCACGAGACCTCACGACGGGGTATGCGGTGTCCCAAGGCAGATGTGTCGTGGTGGTGTCTTTGGACTACGCCAACGCCTTTAATTTCCTGCCCTGGAGTAGCATTAGGAGGGCACTCCAGTTTCACCGGGTGCCCGACTACCTCGGTGTTCCGCAGGGATCGGTACTAGGACCACCCTTATGGAACATCGGGTACGACTACGTGCTGAGCAGTGACCTCCCTGATGAAGTCAGCGTGGCCTGTTACGCAGATGAAACGCTGGTCCTGGCGCAGGGAGAGTCGTACCGGGCGGCGTTCGAACTAGTGTCACGCGGGGTTGCGATAGTCGTTGATAGGATCCAGCAGTTGGGACTCGAGGTGGCGCTGCACAAGTCCGAGGCCATGTGTTTTCACGGCCCTCGGAGCGCGCCGCTACGGCGTTCCTAAATAACGGTAGGAGGAGTTGACATCGGCGTCGGATCGACGATGAAGTCTGGGACTCGTCCTCGACAGCCGGTAGAATTTCGAGGAGCACTTCCGACGTCTGGCTCCCAAACTGAATCGAACTGGGGCTGCACTCAAACGGCTCCTGCCCAACCTTGGAGGTCCAGACGCGTCCTACCGGAGGCTCTACGTAGGCATCGTTCGATCCATGGCTCTTTATAATAATAATAATAATAATAATAGACCGACCGCGACCGCCGGTAGCTTGGACCCTGTTCCCGATACCGGTGGGACACTTTTTTTTATATTTTTAAATGTTTTTTTATTTTTTTTATTGAAATATTTAAAAATATAATTTACATGTTATAATTATGAATAAACGAATAATAATAATATTTATTTCTCACCACAATATAAGGTACATTTACATAGTATAAAGAAAGCAATACATAACTGCAGTTTTACAATTACAATGTTATATTGTGGGAGACTGGTGCCTAAGCTAGACGTAAGGCCTGTATTTCAGGACACCAGGACTCCCTCTCATTCGGAGATAGTAACATTTTTATACATTATGTACTCTCACATTATTAAATGCGGTAGGTTACTTATAACAGATCATGTTTACAACAAAATAGTTAAATTCTGTGTTAGTATTTAAGTGAATATAAGTTGTGTTTGGGTGTATGTGTGTGATGGTATGTGAGGGTGTGTGTGTGTGTGAGAGGGTGAGGGTGTGTGTATGTGTGTTTATGAGGGAATATGACTGGGATTAGGAAAATTATTGTTCGAATAGTGGGTTGATTTATGAACAGGATGCAATTGAGTTAATTTAAAAGAGAATAACAATGGTAATTTAATAACCGGAAGATGGTATAGTGTTTTGTTAGCAAGTTACATCTGAGTTGCAAGAAGTTTTTCTGTGTCGTCATAGTTTAACTCCTGGAGCCAATTCCTAACTTTAATTTTGCACTTTTTGCTGGTGAGACTATAAACAGACAGCTTCCTGTTTATGCTATTGTATAGAAAGCGACCCAGGTAGCAAAAGAAGCGTTTAGAAAAAACAGTAGTGAGTCTTTCATGATGGCGGTCTATGGGATCAAATCTTCTTTAACCATGTGACAGTAAGGGATTGAATGAAGTGAGTCCATGCTGTTTTAGGACCGTTTGCAATATAAACAGCTGACGGACAGTTAAAACCTTAGTCTCTTTGTATAAAAGTGCTGTGGGATATTGGAATGGCAGGAAGGAAGACACCTTCAAAACAGCTCTCTGCGTTCTTTCCAGTACTAGGATTGTGTATTTATGGGGTGCCGGTGTGGGCGCCGTCGCTGCGAAAGCGACCGGCGACCCAGTTGAACGCATGCCAGAGGGTCATGGCCATATGGATGGTGCGGAGATACCGCACAGTTTCCCGCGAAGCGGCGAGCCTCCTTGCTGGCCTGCAACCGTGGGATCTGGAGGCAATAGTCCGTGCACGCATGCACGATTTGTCTCCACGACGCGTCGAGACGCAACGCTGGGGCGAAACTCCGCTGCCACGAGAAGTCGCGGCATGGCGGACTGAGTTCCAGCGGGGTCTCATGGTGGAATGGTGACAGCGAATATCGCAACCCAGTGCTGGGCACGCCATAATTATGGCGGTAAGTCCCCTCTTTGAGGAGTGGCTGGAAAGACCTCACCTTCCGCATGACGCAGGTTCTCAAGAACATGGTCAGTTCGGGAAACTGCGAAGCAGTAATGCTAGCAAAGGAGGCGGCCGCACGCGCGTGGGAAGGACCCTCACGCCCCAGCCACCGGGATTCCGATCCCGATTTCCAGCCGCCGTAGGCGCTCACCGTCTGACCGTCCAGTAACCGTCTGGACCGAGTCCAAGTCGTCGACGGTGCGTAGTGTTCCACGCGCACCTCAAGGAGATGTCAGCAAACCGCAGGGGCCCAGCAGGGTCGAAGCCTACTGGGGCCAAGGGTCTGCTTCTGAAAGGAAAACTCGGCCCTGATATGAAAGGCAACGAAGGAACAGGAGTGGATTTTTAGTCAGTAAAAGTCTGACACACCCTCCCGCCGAAGAGAGAGATCCGCCCCGCCCAAGAGCGGGGGATGTCATTGGATGATTTTCCCACTGAAAAAAAAAAGCTTAGTTCATACTCTTCATATTAGGATCCATTAAACTTTACCGAAAGAAATAGGAACCCCGCGTAGTATTGTATGCTCCGTCCGCTCTCACGGCCATCGTCAACACATTACCGGCTGAACATCAATTAGCAATACAAAATTCATTTTTAGTTTGCCAGAGACTCTCTTGAATGTCTGGGCTAGGCGAGTAGCTAAACGTCATTTGCTTAGTTAAATTCGTACATCTTTCGATATAGTCAACCGATTGCGATGAAATAAAGCCTAAGTAATATATCAAGTTACACACAATTTTCTAACATTTTGCGTGATACGCACAAAACTAATAACTTCTACAGATATATTATATGTGTAGATAATAAAAAAAAATGCAAACATGCAAAAAAAATCTTATTCACGGTTAAAAAAATAAAATAAAATTCTCTCCTAAGTGAGCCATATGGGATTCGAACAATCTTTATATTACTTGCAAGTCTAGATACGAAACCACTACGCTACGGTCTTCGACGATTATCTTTCAAAATAGACGTTCTTATATAAACGTTATAATTGACTGGTTGGCTCCTTATCGATGATAGCGTGATGATTTTCGTTTCAGAAGTTAAATTTGCAGCTAAATGGAATAATGTAACATTATAGTACGTGATTTTACTCGCCGCTTTGATTTTATTATGTGTTTTAATCCTTATAGGATTATGTATGCAAAATTTGAACAGGATCGGTTCAATAGTTTTTACGTCAATTAATACCATCGCAAAATAATTTTACTGTTTTATTTTATGTATAACTAGCTGTTGCCCGCGACTTCGTCCGCAAATAACCATTATATTTCTAACACAATTTGTGTTTGCGGATAAATCATAAACCAAAACTTTACTTTTCTTATAAAACTTCTCTGTAAACCAAATTTCTAGTCCTACTTTCGGGAGCCGAAATGTACAGAGATTCAGGACTGGTGACGCGGGAGCGAGCGATATACAGCTATCCGTGTGAGAAGCAGCTGCTGTCCTGAGATCAACACCTGCAGCCTTTAGATTATTATTATTGCGAAGCATACGCTTACAGGGAACTGCACACGCTTGAATTAGAAGGGGTAATTGTGAGAGATTAGTGGTATTCGGGGTATAAACACTGTTTCCTCGACGCCACAACCCTTTAGAATTTCCACCTCAATAATATTTGAGAGATGACTTTGAGCTAGGCCCAGTTACATAGTTTAGGTGGAATTAAATTCCGTAGCAGCATGATCGGGACACCGACCTTCAGCTGGATAGTGTGCGCCGGGAGTCCACTTGCCGTTCCAATACAGAAACTCTCCGGGATAATATATAGCGTCATCTTGCTCTACAACAGTATTTATAGAGGTATAGAAATACCACTTCGTTCGCATCAATTTGCGAGAGAACGCTTTCGTTAATTGCTGCAGCTTGATCATTTTTGGATGTTAAAATGGCCCGTTCACACACCCAAGAATTCTCTTGTAGCGGTATTCGACCTACGTCCCCGTACACCAGACAAATTAGTTCTTCAATAGTGGGAACTACTTTGCTTAGAGTCTCTGGTAGGCGCACTTCAGAGCTCTCTTCTGGTAAGTTGCCTTCACCAAACTTTTAAAAGAACATCCAAGAATTCTTGAGTATATCCGCCCAACTGAGCTCGCATGTTAATGGTCAAGCGCAGTCTGTAAACTCGTGACCATAGATTCAATCGTTTCAACGAAGCATTCACCTCGTCAACCCTAATTTCTCGCGACACCACAGGCAAAGTTTGCCGAAAATCGCAGCTAAACAAAACAGTGACACCTCCCATCACATCTTGATTCCTGCGTATGTCCTGCAGGGTTCTGTTTACAGCCTTCACTACTTTTCTATTCGCCATAGTACATTCATCCCATACGATTAAAGAGCAATCCTTGAGTACCCAACCTTTGTCACAGTTGCGTGATAGCCCACACACTGGCATTTCGTTGCTCTCTAAATCGATGGGACTATTAAACATCACGTGCGCTGTTTTGTCCCGTGGAAGCAGTGTGGCAGTAATTCCAGAAGAGGCAGTCGCCATCACTATTTTGCCTTGTCACCTTATTTCTGCAAGGATGCCAGTGGCAATGAATTTTTTTCCTGTTCCACCTGGAGCATTAATGCAAAATATTTTACCCTGGCTGAGCCTAACGCGACGATGTTAAAAATGCAGGGACATTTTGTTCTGAGGTGAGTCGTGATCATTGACGATATCACCCCGATTTCCTCGACCTTGATATGCCAATGATTGCGGAGCCGGTAATCCATATTCGACCAGTCCAGTGGATTGCCACCGATGGAAATGACCACGTCTTGAAGTGAACCTAGACAACTATTCGAAACGCGTTCGTTGTTCTGTTCAATGTCACCCTCAGTAGTACACCTTAAAGCACGTAAAAAGTCTTCGGACAGATGATGGCGATAATTTACCCACAACCGACCTTTTTTTTTTTTTTTTTCGGTGGGTTAATCATCCAATGACATTCCCCGCTCTTGGGTGGGATCTGGTAGCAACAGGCCTTGCTCACATGCACGATCTGCGCATGGAGATGCAACGCCGGGGCGAAACTCGCGAAGTCGCAGCATGGCGGACAGAGCTCCGGCGGGTTCTCATGGAGAAATGGCGACTGTCGCGACCCAGTGCTGGGCATGCCACAATGATGGCGGTAAGTCCCTTCTTTGAGGCGTGGTTGGAAAGACCTCACGGCGTCCTCACCTTCCGCATGACGCAGGTTCTCACCGAACACGGGAAGTTCGGGAAGTTCCTGCACTGGATTCGTGCGGAAGCGACGCCCGGGTGTCGCCACTGTGTGGACCGCCCGGAGGACACGGTGGAGCACACGGTGGAAGTGTGCCCCGCTTGGGAAGAGCAACGCCGTGTCCTCGTGGGGGCGATCGGCGGCGGTGATCTCTCGCGCCGGGCCCAAGTTGTCGACGGCGCGTAGTGTTACGCGCCGTCGACAACTTGGGCTCGGTCCAGACGGTTATCGGAAGGTCGGATGTCGAGCTACCCATTGCTCGCCGTCCGCAAGCCAGCGCCTACGGTGGCTGAAAATCGGGATCGGGACGGCGGCGGGGCGTGAAGGCCGTTCTCTCGCACGTGCGGCCGTCCCCTTTGCTAGCATTACTGCTTTGCAGAAGGAGGTGACCGCCTGCCACTCCTCCTCGCTCCAGACCATACCTTGTACCAAGGCCCGGCGCGAGAGATCACTGACACCGGTCGCCCCCACGGGGACACGGCAGAGCTCTGCCCAGGTGGGGCACACCTCTACCGAATGCTCCAACGTGTCCTCCGGGCGGTCCACACAATGGTGGAACCCAGGCGTTTCTTCCGCACGAATCCGGTGCAGGAAGCTCCCAAACTAACTATGTCCGGTGAGGACCTGCGTCATGTGGAAGGTAAGGACGCCATGTGGTCTTTCCAGCCACTCCTCAAAGAGGGGACTTACCGCCATAATTGTGGCGTGCCCAGCACTGGGTTGCGACAGTCGCTGTTGCCATTCCACCATGAGACCCACAACCGACCTGGGTTTGTGACTCCACAAAATACTAAAATAATGGCAAACAAATGTCGCAGTCGTCTGGGGCTATCGGTGATGCAAGCCTCCGTCACTGTCAGTGTCGTCCCAGTGTTGATCGTGATGACGTTGGGGCCAGTACAGTGTGAAGCAATCATCGCAAATAATGACACTATCCATTATTGGGATGAACGGTGTAAACCCTTCCCAATGCGCTGTCTTTAAAGTGATGATAGAAGTTCTGAAGTTAAATTTAAAAATAATAAGATGTAGTACTGTAAAAGAAATCAATTAAGTTTTTAATTCGCTTTGATATTAATACGAATTGATTAATTTCTAGAGATACAAATAATACATATAAAAACTTACTTCACAGATGAATTGTATTTATTCATTTTATATACATTTAAATCTAATAATAACGTAATTAAAACTAACTTACAAAATAAAAATAAAAGCCCTAAAGTACTAAAAAAAAGCAATAATATAAATAAAAAATAAAAGAAAACAATTACAAAAATTAGGCGAGGTTCGAACGCGCAACATAGCAAACGCGGATCCGTCACTATACTACTGCGCCACGGTCCTTGCAGAATTTAGATCTAAATAGCCGTTCTTAAATACACGTCATTGCTTGTCTGCTTGACTCCTTGTACAAAATAGCGTGATGATTTTCATTTTTGACCTTAAATTCCTAACCAAATTTTAAAAAAAAGGTTATTTTTTATCTCCGGTTCCATTTTAATATGAGTTTTGATGGGTTTTTACTGAAATATTTGGAAAAATATCGAATAAAAATGTCGATGGCAATTTAAAAATACATAAAAAGCCATTTTATTATTGTTCTGGAAATATCATTCTATATTATGAACAAAAAAACACTAAAACAATCACAAAAATATTAACTGTACCTGAGGATCGAACTTAGAGCGATTGTCGTTCAATTGGAACATTTTGGAATATTGCTCACCCCCCATAGCAAAAAGCGTAATAATATGTAGCCTAACAGTTGACCCGGCCTATAAGGATTATGTATGCAAAATTTGAACAGGATTGGTTCAGTAGTTTTTGCGCCAACTAATACCAACGCTCCACCATTTTACTGTTTTATTATATGTATAGATAGATAATAGATAGATATCATTTAGCTAATTGAACCGTGCCGTTTAGTAAAAAAGCTGAGTGTTTACTGAAAGGCCGATTAAACTAGTTGGCTGCAATATACCTAGGTATCTACCACTTAGAGACCACGTAGGCACCATGTATACTTATAACGGTAGCATAGGTACCATATAGGGGCCGCGTATGCACCACATAGGAGTCGCGCAGGTATCTCGTAGACCCCAAATAGGTACCACGTAGAGAACGCGTAAGCACCACATAGGAATTGTGCAAGTATCTCATAGGTTTCACTGCCGTGGCCCTAATTTAGTAGTTTACTAAGACTACGCTTCCCTCTCCTAGAGAGGAGGCCTGAGTCCCAACAGTGGGAACATTATAAGGCCGACTATACTACTAAGACTACTATACTGTTTCTTGAGTAATCTAAAAAGGTCTCATAAAATTATATGAAAGCAGCATCTTTTCTGTTACTAACAACATGAGGATGATGGTGCTAAGATCTGCCTAAAAGGTAAACTCATTTTCATCCGTACACTCTCAATAAGGTTCAGTTGAAAACCAGCGCCAGAAAACTACCTCGTAGTTGTCTGGCATTTTCGCTGAACTGAACCTTTTTGGCGCTAGCGTGAGACACATGATGTTAGTTTTTCTGTTTTCTAAGTTTCAACATGTTTTTCTACATTGTGTGTATGTATGTGTGCCAAATAAAATATTTTCCTTTCTTTCTTTCTTCTTTCCTAAAAAGAATAAACGCTAAAGCACATCACATGTATGCATTCAAAAAAAATCCCTTTGTTTTTTATTTCCTCTTGGCATTTTATCTATTCCAGATCGTAGCCTATAGATCAGTGGTTCTTAACCGGTGGTCCGCGGACTACTGGTGGTCCCTGGAAGCACCAAGTGCTTCCAGGGACCACCAGTAAAAAATTTGAGCAATATTTTGGAAATGTACAAGTGAAGCCCTTTCAAATAATACCAAACACGGTGTATTTATCTCCTTTTTTATTTTTAACGCATTACTTTTTGTCCGCTAGAGGGCGCCATATCGATTTTTGTGACACGTCACGTAGCCTATGTTTAGCGGACAATTAAAACGGTTCTAACGATGCCTCACACGTCGAGTTCCGATAAGTAGATTAGGAGCTATGAGGGAACAGATGAACATACTCACATACATACATAGCCTGTCAAAATCATAACCCTCCGTAGTCGGGTAAAAACAAGCACCTAAATCGGTTGGATACCACTGCCGATATGCGTTTGGCTTTGAGTAGCACTGAACCAAGGATTCAGAAGTTAGTAAAGAGTATGCAGTCACAAAAATTGCATTAAAATCGTAACTGTAATGTAGATAATTTACCGTAAAGAAAATTAAAATTCTGAGGGCTTTCTCCTTCTACCATCGGACAACTCGACGTACGGCGAGTATCCACCCTTACGTTGTTGAAACTTCAACGGTCCGGACTAAGCGTTTCACTTCGTCGTTTATACCGCGTACATCGAAGGACTGGAACAACTTGCCTGCTGCGGTCTTCCCGTCCAACTATAATTTAGGTGCCTTCAAGGCTAGAGTGAATAGGCTCTTAATAAACTAGTGCGCCTTACCATCAATGATTGCATCACTGCTTACCATCAGGTGGGATCGCAGTCAAGCACTGGTTTATATCAATTTAAAAATTATATATGTATGAATTGGAACAACCCTTCATTTATTTAGATTTAGATACTTTATATTAACTACAAAATAATTAACCAACTTGGTGGTCCACGGCAAGACAAAAATTTTGTCATATGGTCCCTCATGACTAAAAGTTTAAGAACCACTGCTATAGATGGATGCAACATTAAGTAAATGACATAAACGGTACAATAGTGATCCTAAGTAAGTCTAATGATAAGGGAAAATAAATTGCAGTGCAATAAACCTTGTTGATCTAGCAATTAAAGATAAGGTTTGACTGATATGAGCTGCTTATCAATTAGCAGACTGCACAAGAATATGGAACAAGATTATTTTAAAGCAGATAAACACATTTCCAAAAATATCTCTTTTCGGTTCGTGAAAATTAGGCTAAGGAATGGAAATCCTTGCCGGAGTCTGTGTTTCCTGCTAGCTACAACCTAAGGGTCTTTAAGTCAAGAGTGAATAGGTTATTTTTGGCCAAGCGTGCTCCATCGTCGACCACATCTTCGCTTACCAGTAAGTGCAGTTCATAGTCATTTTATTGAGCAATCATACGACTCACTTGTAGGGATATTGCTGTTTACATTTCGATGCTTATTTGTATTTTTTTTTATTACACACTATTTTTTTTTTTTCTATAATAAAATGTAGTAAAATTTATAATCTATTGAAAAATCTAGAATCTATTATTAGTTAATTATTAATTGTATAATTTGGTAGAATAATTCTGTATTTCGGTTGTTTATTTCTGTTATATATATATTTTTTTTTGTTTAATGATTGTCTTGTGTTTGTCAATGGATTTAGATATTTTAAAGTTTATTACCACAGTTCAGTATTTTTCAGATAGTTGTTGTTTTTAGTTTCTTTTTAAATTGTTAGTGTAATTTATTTTATTTCATTGAAAATTGACATCTTATTTCCGTATCAATTATTATTTAATTTCTACCTTGTTTAGTAATTTATTAATTTATTTTAATATTAATTTAATTTAATTTTCATAGTCGCATTATATTCACATTTGCATTAAGAATATTGTGTAACCTAATAATTTAATGATTTTACCACTGTTTTTTTGTGCTAGCGGTGTTAACCTATAATTAATTGTTGCGCCCGCAATTGTATCCAGCTATAATTATTAAGTTGCTAGTGTACTGGTGTAAATAGTTGTTGGTTAACCTGAATAAAATAAATAAATAAAATAAATAAATAAATTACCATCAGGTGAGATATTGGTTAAGCGCGAGACTATCAAAAATAAAAAGGATATAGTAGATTTTGATACAAGTGAAGAAAGTTTATTATTGCGGCCGAGGCGGCATTCGCCCGAGCCGTAGCCGAGGGTGTTATGGAGCCGAGAGCTACAGTGACAAATTTCCACGTGTATCATTACATAATTAACGTTGATGCGCGACTCATGGGGGTCGCGCCGCGCCCAGCCTGATACGAGAATGTAATAAAATTGTGACGGAAGCGAGCACGCACACTTTTCCGCACTAGTGTGGAAAACAGTAAATTGCGTGCCTAAAAGCGGTAGGGACAGAAGCGAGCTTTCAAGTAATTGTATTGAAAAAATCTTTACCTACCTACACCTCCTGGCGCGACCTTTCACCTTTTAATCTCTACAAAGACCTAAAACTTAAGTAACACCATGGTGACTACGACGAGTATTTAGAGACTTTAAGCTTTTGCTCCACTGAACGTGGCGAACCTTTGTACCGCCTCTCAGTGCCAGTGTTACGATGAAAAACTTTAACGAGAAACTCGACGGACACGAATACGCTTTTAGGGCCAATAGCTGCTCCAGTGCATCCGACCGATGTGGCGGGAATACGGTACATGCCACGGTTTACTTTTAAACTTTTAGCGCCAAGTTTGAGTAAATAATGGGCTTTCAATGTTGATTCTAGTGTTGGATATAGGTGTTTTAAAGTTAATCGTGCTGCGATGAGAATTGTTATAATAAACTTAGGTGTTAAGTCCGTAGGTGTAAGACTAATTAATCTATAATAATAAACTACCTTCTGTCTACAATTTCGTTCGCGTGAATGTCAATTATTGCGGATGCAAAGTCGAAGTCGAAGCCAGATAAAAAGTTACCTATGTCCTTCCCTAGGATTCAAGTTTATTCCGTACCAAATCCTATCAAAATCGGTTCAGTAGTTTAACCGCAAAAGCGATACGTGACAGACCGAGTTTCATCCACATTTATAATAGTATGGACTAGCTTCAAAAATGATGCTGAAATTAGCCCTTGCCGCCTCTATAAAACCAAGATATATACGACTACGTGCTGCGCGGCGACCTCCCTGGCGGGGTCAGCGTGGTCTGCTACGCAGACGACACGCTGGTCCTGGCGCAGGGAGAGTCGTACCAGGCGGCGGTCGAACTAGCGACACGCGGGGTTGCGACAGTCGTGGGCAGGATCCAGGAGTTGGGACTCGAGGTGGCATTGCACAAGTCCGAGGCAATGTGCTTTCACGGCCCTCGGAACGCGCCACCACCGGGTTCCCAACTGACGGTAGGAGGAGTCCACATCGGCGTCGGGTCAACGATGAAGTACCTGGGACTCGTTCTCGACAGCCGATGGGATTTCGAGGAGCACTTCCGACGTCTGGCTCCCAAACTAAATCGGACTGGGGCTGCCCTCGGGCGGCTCCTTCCCAACCTTGGGGGTCCAGACGCCTCCTGCCGGAGGCTCTACGCGGGAATCGTTCGGTCCATGGCCCTTTATGGTGCACCGATATGGGCGCCGGCGCTGCGGAAGCGGCCGGCGGCCCGGCTGAACGCATGTCAGAGGGTCATGGCCATACGGATGGTGCGAGGATACCGGACGATTTCCCGCGAAGCGGCGAGCCTCCTTGCTGGACAGCCACCATGGGATCTGGTAGCAACAGGCCTTGCTCACATGCACGATCTGCGCATGGAGATGCAACGCCGGGGCGAAACTCCGCTGCCACGCCAAGTCGCGGCATGGCGGGAAGAACTCCGGCGGGATCTCATGGTGGAATGGCGACAGCGACTGTCGCAACCCAGTGCTGGGCACGCCACAATTATGGCGGTAAGTCCCTTCTTTGAGGCGTGGTTGGAAAGACCTCACGGCGTCCTCACCTTCCGCATGACGCAGGTTCTCACCGAACACGGGAAGTTCGGGAAGATCCTGCACCGGATTCGTGCGGAAGCGACGCCCGGGTGTCGCCACTGTGTGGACCGCCCGGAGGACACGGTGGAGCATACGGTGGAAGTGTGCCCCGCTTGGGAAGAGCAACGCCGTGTCCTCGTGGGGGCGATCGGCGGCGGCGATCTCTCGCGCCGGGCCTTGGTACAGGCCATGGTCCGGAGCGAGGAGGAGTGGCAGGCGGTCGCCTCCTTCTGCGAAGCAGTAATGCTAGCAAAAGAGGCGGCCGATCGCGTGAGGCAACGGCAACGGTCCTCACGCCCCAACCGCCGCCGGGATTCCGATCCCGATTTCCGGCCACCGTAGGCGCGGGCTTGCGGACGGCGGGCAATGGGTGGCTGGCCGTCCGACCATCCGGTAACCATCCGGACCGAGCCCAAGTCGTCGACGGCGCGTATTGTTCCGCGCGCGCCTCAGGGAGATGTCAGCAAATCGTAGGGGCCCAGCAGGGTCGAAGCCTACTGGGGCCATGGGTAGTGTGAAAACGAAACCGTGGCCCTGGGACGATGGCAACGAAGGAACAGGAGTGGGTTTTTAGTCAGTAAAAGTCTGACACTATCTCCCGCTCCGCCCAAGAGCGGGATTTGTCATAAGATGATTTTCCCACCTATAAAAAAAAAAAACCCCTGTACCATGACTTTCAAAATAAGATTGTTTCATTCTTATTTATGTGTGAGTAAGAGACAGACCTATACAGGTTGTCTAGCGCCATCTCTTACCCACAATGGAATAGGAATAAAACAATCATACTTTAAACGTCATGGTAACCCCCATAGTTAAGGTATCCTGGTACCTTTTATCTAAATCAAATCAGCAGTTTAAGCGTGAAAGAGTAATAAACCGACACACCCACATAGATCTACATACAAATTTTCGCCTTTTTTATTATTGAAAGGCTTGCGTTTGACCACCATCTCACCTGATGGTAAGCAATGATGTGGCCGACGATGGAGCACGCCTTTATAATATTAGTGTGATTTCTACTTATACGTTTAAAATAAAAGAAATAAAATCAAATTAAGAGCGGCCAACTCGAGGTGCATTTTCATACAACCGCTCTTACGTGACTAAGATGTTATTCCACATCTTTCTCCTGATATTTTGGATACACAGATATCTCGTGGATATTATCTAGGCTTCTATGTAAATCAATTTTTAAAAATAATCGTGTAAACACCTCTGAAAAACTGCTATTTTACGTGAACTTTGGCCCTCCATAATGAACTACGTATTAAAAATATAAAAAAGTACATCCATAGAAGCCTTGCACATTTAATCGAGATTCTGAATGACGACAATTTTTCTCAAAAACTTTTAAGGCTTTTAAAAAAACACGTATTTCCTGGAACTAGTTTAGTGAAATATTCGAGTAAATCACGGAATTACCGAATGCTAACAGAGTTTTCAGGCGTTATCTCTCTTTTTCACGTTGCCTCTTCATCAAACATCACGTTGGGTTGCGTTAGATGAAGCAATAAGCTTTTAAACCATGCTCGACGTTAACGATAGGCGAGTGAAGAAGGGCCTTCTTAAAAGTCCTTATTACCTACTTGCTCCTGCGTGCTTCACACCCTAGATCAATAAATTCCCTCTCACTCTGCACTCAATGCTATTCTGTAGAGGAGGTAATTTAATATTTACCTACCAATAATGGACAATAAATATTTAAAGCTACTGAATATTTGAAAGAATTTAACGGTGAACAAAGCAATCCGTTTGCGGCGAACTGCCAAGCAATTCTTCAGGCGTCATTTTTCCGCGCGCTTTGTGACAAAGGCAAGTAACAGCGACGGCCATTTTGTGAAGGGTCGGTATTGCAGTAGCAACGCCTGTACGGTTCCCGCGATTATGTTTGTGTTTGAAAATAGTTTATCATTGTGGCAAATTTCCACGTGTATCAAACGGCTTTTTTCAATAGGTACGTACATTAACGAAGTCATAAATAAACGGGGATGGACGCGCGACTCGTGGGGGTTGACAGGCGACCAGCCTGATACGATAAATGTAATAAAATTGTGGTGGGGGCGTGCACGCGCACTTTTCCGCACTAGTGCGAAAAATCAATCAATTGCATGCCTAAAAGCGGTTGGATAAGAGCGAGTTTTCGAGTAAGTGTATTGAAAAGGAATGTTTCATACTCGCTTGCGAACTTTCATGTTCATCTGGTTGTGAGAGAAAATGTTGTACTTACCCAATCTCGCTTGGGGAATAAGGTCTGTACTCCGACGATATTTTGGCGTAACCGACAAACTTTTTTATGTTAACGTAACTAAGTTAGTTACGCACCCACTATAGTCTTTCAGACCTAGTTTACTGTATATAACTTACAGAGAAAATGATGTGACAATTTCTTGACACATAGTTTACAGCTCTTATAGAATAGTTAATAGTTTCTATGGCTATATTTAAAAAGAAAAATTTCTGAACTTGAATGCCTATATTACTTATTTATTCTATCAAAAGTATACACATATAATCTTAATGTGCGAAACCGTTTGCTCCGTCTCTTGTCACTAGGTTCATTGGAAAACCAGAGTCAGACAGCATTTTTCCGTCTGACATATTGCTGAAATAAACCTTTTTGAGACAGCAGTGAGGCTTACACAATTTTGTTTCTATATTAATATTTTTTATTGACTGTCACTTTTTATTTCATATTGTTGTGTGATTCTGTTGACTGTCGCCAAATATTTTATTTGTTTCTTTTTCTTTTCGTTCTTTAATAGGTCACATTTTCATTGAAAAAAATCTTACAAAACTCCAAGAGACCTTTTCCAAGTCAAGAAAGCTTCAACCCCGTCACTTAACCGCCCATCTCATAAACACTAACCTAAATACCTGCCATACATATTTGAAGACGGTATTTTCCGGAGTATTTCCCCTGGTACCCTGGTACTGCGGAAACGCCCTGCGCGGCTGAGGCGGGCCTAATGGCCTCTATTCAGGAACAAGTGACACTTGGGGGCAACGCGTATTGTTGCCGACTGGGGTCGTTCCTACGCACTGAGTGTAGCCGTGAAACCACTAGACAGCTAAACGCACGAGGGTAAACAAAACACGTTGTTATTATAGATTTCTCTTTAGGACACAAAAATGCAGGAATTCAGCCGATTCTGTGCTTTTTCTTGGCGGTATGGGGGATTCAAGAAAGCTGAGCTGCAAAATGGGACGTAGCTGACCCCATACGATTACGATTTTTTTATTAGGTAGCTACCAATAATTCCATCTTATGCCTACGTTGCCATTAATACGACACGCCTAGTTTTTGTTTCTGGAATGGTGACCGTGTACCTAAAGAAACAGCGTTGGAAGGCCTCCTATAAGGACCCATAACCTGGTAAGGGTCGCGAGAATCCGATGGATGCAAGACGCACAGGAGCGGTAGTTGTGACGACATTTGGGGGAGGCCAATGTCCAACAGTGGACGATGTTCGGCTGAAATTATGATGATGATTTTTTTATGCAGCCTTCACTATCCTGCAGATCTTAATAGACTCAATATTTTACTAGAGCAACTAATTTTAGCAGAGAAACATAGATACCAACACGACCCTAAAATAACAAATGTCTACTGTTGTAGGTATCTAAATAACAATAGTTAAGCTCCATCTAACAAAACACAGAGGTGCCAACGCTAAGCCAACACCCCACAGCCACACGTAGGTGTGTAAGTGTAAAACCTACGATAATAATGTATTCAGAACGTAGATACAAATTGAAACAATTGGATTCGTTCGTGCCAGAAATATTACGTGAAATTGGCAAGTTCGTGGAAGATTGGGAACTATTCGCGAAAACCAGCCAAGAAAATGACGTACCTTCTTTGGAATCAAGGATATATGTAAAGCTACTGACTGAAAAGTAGTTTGCTATAGGCAAGTAGGAGTAGTAAAAAAGATGCTCCAAAAGATTCTTAGAGCAACATAGCTTATAAATGAGTTTTTATTTAATAATTGCTATATATTATTTACATATTTATGAAATACTTAACTACTTGTAATAATTAATATATATATCGTGGCCAGATCTTATAAATTGATCACATCATGAAATGGCCAAGTAAAACTGGCCAGATCGTTTTAAACGTTAAAGTTTGATGATATGTCAATCCTCTTTTGGCCTACTTTCTTTAGACCTTTTATTATCATAGAAATCCTACATCAATGATATCGCCAAATGAGGATTAACATATCATCAAACGTTAACGTTTAAACGATCTGGCCAGTTTTAGTTGGCCATATCATGAAGTAATCAATTCTAAGATCTGACCACGACATATACCTACACTAAACCAAAACATATTTAATAAAAAACTTTTTACAAAAAAAAATACAACCGACTTCAAAGTAAAATAAAACACTGAAAAGTGCAAAATAACTTTAATTTCGGAAGTCGGTGTTTCTATAATAGTTTTGTCTCTTCGTTATTTAACACCGACTTCCGAAATTAAAGTTATTTTGCACTTTTCAGTGTTTTATTTTACTTTGAAGTCGGTTGTATTTTTTTTTGTAAAAAGTTTTTTATTTTACACTTTTTAGTTATGGGACCACCACTAAAAAGTACCCCTCAGCCAAACTTAAATACCTTATAGCCAGAGTGCATCTCATGACAATTCTAATAATCCCAAACACGGTTAGATTACATTAATTTATTACAGAGTTCCGGTGCCTAACTTTAGGCTTCATCATCAGATCAGTTCGATATATTCCCCTTCTACTTTCAGTCAGTCATCGACTACGCGTATAAACAAAGAAATTTTAGTTGTTACGATGGTTCTGCTGTGATCCTATGAGGAGTTCTGTTCCATATCTTCGAAGTTCATGATCAGATCATAACAATATTTCTATGGGACCAACTCGGAAGTATAACCTACCAAACAAAAAAAAAAATTTTCAAAATCGGTCCACAGTTGACCGAGAAATCGGTGAACATACATAAAAAAAAAAAAAAAAAACATACATTCAACCGAACATATAACCTCCTCCTTTTTGAAGTCGGTTAAAAAAGCCCTTAACGTATTAAAACTTAAAAAAAAAAATATTGGGTTGAAAAACTCCACTGCATTGCTGTCGACTGGTAATATGCCCAAAAGACTGGCGGCATCGCTACATTTGCTACACAGAAGGTATGGAAATATTTCTCCTTTGACGTAGGTAGCCTGTAGCCTGTGGGTACCTTTTACGCAAAGATCATACAGTGCCCTTTGCGTGCAGTATAATAAAGCTGGGTGTTGGTGGGGCTGCCTCGCTTCTGTAGCGCATCAGGGATGTATGCGGAAATGCATAAAAGGTGTGCATCCCTGCTGCGCAAGGTACGAACCAGTCCCAGCAGCATCCTGGGCATGATTGCTGACAATCTGGACTGCCATGTAGTGAATCGTTGCTCCAGTATCTCAGCTGGAGTGCTGAAGCAATGATTATTTTATTGTGTGTGCTAATGTCATTTGTGGTTGTATTTTTGTCACTAACATAGTTGTAAGTTTGTTTATCACTAACACTAAACGAGTCTCATTGTTACTCATAATAAAGAATATAATTATTATCAAAGGTAAAAAGTTCATCCCTTAAATCATGCAAAATATCACTCCTGGTTAACTGGTTTAGTTAGATCTTTTCACAAGTTTTAAATAAAAGACAAATGTCGAGGTAACAAGTAAATAGGCAGGTAGGTATGTCTAACTATCAATGATATACCTACCTAAGTAGTTTTCAGTAGCAATCGGTAATACACTGGGCAACAAGTTACAAATATGGCTAATGACAAAAAGTAAAAGCAAGCTTCTGATAAAAACCTCAAAAAGATTACAGAGATTCCGTGAATTCAACAATAAGACTCAGTCAACCGTATAATCACGCTAAGTGCCTCAGGACTAACCGATCTCAATACGAAAAACATTACGTGGACTTGAAAAAGATTACCCTCGTTCCGTTCCATACAATTTCTTTAATACAATGCCTACTTATTTCGTGTAATACTACTTCAAAAAACCGCAGAATTCTTGAATATTTTCACCCGGCACTCACCGAAACCCTCGTGGGAACATAAAAGGGAGGGCTGGCTCTTTTTACTACAGTTGGCGGCAACCTTTGGAAGTTCATAGCTATACATTTTCAAGTCTGGTTTTAGATAAAGAGCCAGGTATATTATTACCTCCTCTGATACTGAGCGAGAGCTTTTTCGACTCTGTTTCGTACTTGTAGTTTTTCTCTTGATTAAGTACAGTGTGGGGGATGGTAAACCTTTGATGCGGTGTTTAAGTAGGTAAGAAGATTGAAAATTGAAACCTTAAAGATAGGTATATAAGGTAGTGTATTTTAGTCCTAAAAACAATGCTATGCTACAAATCAATGTTATTAAGGTTCTCTAACTTAGAGAAGAACTAAAATGTGCCATTTTAATAAAAACTTGATGTTTTACATTGACTCTGGTTTTGGTTGCAGGTATTTTCTTGTATGGTTTCAATGGGTTTAGCAGGTAGTGTAAATACATAAATATCGTTACCGCAAATAAAATGTTCGATACTTTTTTTTGTAGTGTAAAATTTTCTAATGAATTCTCCCGCATTAGGGCGAAGTGAAAAGGAGTGTCAAACTTTTACTGACTAAAACCTACCTGTCCTGTCCGGTTTCCCTTTCAGAAATTCCCCGTGGCCTTAGCGGGCATCGGCCCTGCCCCTACGGGTTTGCTGACATGTCTTTGAGGTACGCCTGGAACACTACGGCCCGGTCCTTACCGGACGGCCGAACGGCGAGCTACCCATTGCTCATCGTCCGCAAGCCAGCACCTAAGGTGGCCGGAGATCACCCTGCGACTTTCGACTAGATACAAATTTTAATTTCGAGGGCTACTCAGGTGCATTCACCTTAGGCCTGTTGTGTCCAACTCCAGGGCAATGGCCTTTCATTCTTCCAATGCTACAAAGATTTTATTTAATTCATAAAGTTCTAAATACATGGCCATTTTACTAGGTACCGACCTGATACAAGGTTTTATTAAAGCAGCTTTAAAGTTCTGCTCCAACGCCGAATTGTTGGCGGTGCAAATGTAGGTATTGAACGAGAATTAAGTGCGCTGAACCGTGTGTAGAATACTACAGAATCGTGCAGCTTTAATTACCCACGCTGAAACTATTCACGCCAATACCGATCGTACGCGAAGCCATAAACATTATCCACTTTTGACAACAGATAACCAATTGAAAATGTAAAATTGCGTCACATCCGAACAACTTTCAATGAATATAACGCTGGCTTGTTCTTCTTTGTCGTGAATCATTGCCAATTTTCCTCTATTTGCGAAGTTACTTTCTGTAAGAGAAAATAGTACTCGCGCGCTGCATTTTTACGAGCTTCAATGGATTGCTCCGAAAAATCGTTCGTGTTTCGCACAAACTTCAGTAATAAAAGCAACGGTCCACTTGCATTCAGAAAGGAAGTGGGGGATGGAGTAGGTGGAAAGTGAAAAAATAAAAAGTGGCATAACCGGGGAGTGTTCGACCGCGTGCAGACGAGCCAGAATTTAAATTAACCACTTCATATTCCGGTCTGTATGCGATGAAATATTTATACGGGAGCACGGCACTACGGCACACACATCACCTCGCCATATTAAAATAACAACGCAATGTCTGACAATGAATGACCGTAACTTTTTTACTGAATTGGTACTTTGTTCGCGGCTGCTCCATTGAATCATGTAGTACTCCAACACTCCAACGCACCTACCTAATAATTATTCTTAGACTGCAATCTTTTACTAAACTAAGCTAGACTTTGAAAAGACTGAAAGTTACTCCGGTGACTGAAAACTTAGGTGTAAATCGCTTGTCCTGTGTGTCATGTGATGTGAACGAACGAAGAGAATGTTACGAAGAAAGCTTGGAGTACCTATTAGTTAATGTAGTAGTAGTTAATGTGAATGTCTGTAAGAAAGAAAGAAAGAAAGAAAACATGTATTTGAGATTCGCACAGGACAAACAACAATAAAATAAAAAGTAACTACTTAATTTATAAATACATCACTTAAAATAAAAAATAAAAGAAAACAATATTAAAAGATAAAAATAAAAGACCTGTGCGAGGCCAAAAAGGCTTCTGTCTCAGCATATGCTGCGATATTTAACAAAAAAGTAAAATAACGCAGCGCTGGTATTCTGATAGGGCCTGGAGATGCCACAGACGTGTGTCACGGAACACAGAGGCAGATAAAATAATATATAGATAATAAAAGAATAAAATATACTAAACATAATTTATAATAAACAATTTTATTAAACTTCGAAAAAGTTTTAAATTAAAGTACCTAGTAAATTTTAACCATTCATACGCCCGATGCTCCGTTAACATTTATCTATAGCAGACAAACGAATGGAACGGGAATATAAGAGAATGGGGAGACCAAATGATAGATGTACCTAATGCGATGGTGATGAATAGAGGAGTAGATTGAAAAAAAGAATACTTGTGACGCCAGCCCCAAATAAAAAGAATACTTGTGACGAAAGCCCCAAATAAATTAGGATAAGGGATAGAGAATAGCCCGCTTTACACAGCAATTCTGGAGTGGCGACCGGGTACCGGAAGAAGCAGTGTTGGAAGGCCCCCTACAAGGTGGATCGATGACCTGGTGAAGGTTGCGGGAATCCGATGGATACGAGACGCACAGGACCGTTCATTGTGGCGACATTTAGGAGAGGCATATGTCCAGTAGTAGACGTCTATCGGCTGAAATGATGATGATGACACAGCAATTTTATCGCATGTTCTCAGGAGCGTACACAATTGCGCGAGTGACTGACGAGAGTGACAAGCACTAAACGCATGGTCTTTCTCATCTCCTTTCAACATCTTCATAATTGCGCTCTTTCGCGCACGATTGCTGACACGAAAGAGTGACTGTGTAAAGCCCACTAATTAATGAATTTACGGTGTTCGTCAACGATTTAGAAAAAGGCCGTGTTGCTAGCTTGCCTGTCGTTACATTTCGGGGAGTGTGCATCGGAATCGCACAATTTAATTCCGCCCAGCCCATTCCATCATCAGACCTCCAGACGTACGGTGATACGCTACCGGTATATGGTGAACCTCACACCCAAACAAAACGTTCTGGAAATACATTCAATGTGCGTAGCTACAGATTTTTTTTTTGTTTTAATTGGTAAATCATCTAATGACATCACCCGCCCTTTCGTGTCAGACTTTTACTAACTAAAACCCACTCATGTTCTTTCTTTGCCTTCGTTCCAGGGCCCCGAGGTTCTCTTTCGCATCACCCATGGCCCCAGTAGGCTTCGAACCTGCTGGGCCCCTAAGGTTGCTGACATCTCCTTAAGGCGCGCGTGGAACACTACGCGCCGTCCCCTACCCTACCCTAGTAGACCTAACACAGCTACCCATTGCTCGCCGTCCGCAAGCCCGCGCCTACGGCGGCCGGAAATCGGGATCGTAATCCCGATCCCGGCTGGGGCGTGAGGGCCGTTGAATCGCACGTGCCGCCTCCTTTGCTAGCATTACTGTTTCGCAGAAGAAGGCGACCGCCTGCCACTCCTCCTTGCTCCGGACCATGACCTGTACCAAGGCCCGGCGCGAGAGATCGCTGCCGCCGAGCGCCCCCACGAGGACACGGCGGTGCTCTACCCAGGCGGGGCACACCTCTACCGTATGCTCTACCATGACACCCGGGCGTTTCTTCGAATCCGGTGCAAGAATCTCCCGAGCTGATCATGTCCGGTGAGGACCTAGGCTGCTTCATGTGGAAGGTAAAGACACCGTGTTGTCTTTCCAGCCACTCCTCAAAGAGGGGGGACTTACCGCCATAATTGTGGCGTGCCCAGTAGCTACAGCTAAGGACTGGAATTCCCTGCCAGAGTCTGTGTTTCCTGATAGCCACAACCTAGGGGTCTTTAAGTCAAGAGTGAATAGGTTATTTCTAGGCAAGCTTGCTCCATCGTCGACCACATTATTGCTTACCGACAGGTATATAGAGATAGTGGTAAACGGGAACTTATCAATACTATTAAAACAACCACTTGCTACAATTGGAAAACAATTAACAGAACCAACATGGACATTACAACAATGAGTAACACACATCACTATCAGCTTTATAACGTTCCCAACTTGTGCGCGTTGGTGGATGTCTCATGTCTTCGAATTTTTTGTTCTAAGACATGACCGGTTTTCTCACGATATTTTTCTTCACCGCTGCGCCGTTTTAAGAGCAATGATGATGATAAAAACTTTTTACAAAAATAAAACCGACGTCACTAAAAAAACACTAAAAGGATCAAAATAACTTTAATTTTGGAAGTCGGTGTTTCTCGGTATTGTTATTTCTTATTTAACACCGACTTCCAAAGTTAAAGTTATTTTGATCCTTTTAGTGTTTTTTAAAGAAGTCGTTTTTTTATTGTAAAATGTTTTTATTTTACACTTTTTAGTTGCGAACCATTTATAAACAGAGTGCCTATTTCTCATGACGATTCCAATTAACCCAAAACACTGCAAGGTTACATTATTTTATTAGAAAGTTCCTGTGTCTACCTTCCACCTTCCGGCTCCATCACCAGATCAATTCGATAGTACCTTACAGCCAAAGTGCATCTCATGACCATTCTAATAAGCCCAAACACGGCTAGGATACGTTGATTAATTACGGAGTTCCTATGCCTACCTTCCGGCTCCATCATCAGATCAGTTCGTTAGTACCTTAAAGCCAAAGTGCATCTCATGACGATTCTAATAAGTACAAACACGGCTAGGTTATATTGATTAATTACGGAGTTCCAGTGCCTACCTTCCGGCTCCATCATCATCATCAGATCACTTCGATGATACCATTTTCAACGAACCAATTCAGAACCATTCATTTATTTGTATTGTCATAGTCGCTTAACTATCTTCATTGTGATATAGTAGTTTACCCTGCGATACAAAAACACTCACCCTCTCAATGTGTAAAAAAACAGTCAAAAAATGGCTTTTAGGACTTACTTATGATGATTCAGAAAACCTTCTCACGACATTTAATTCACACTCGGAATCCCATCACAGACACTAACACCTACACATCACATTCAAACCTACATACCACACTCGCACCTACACACCACACTTACACCTTCACACCAAACCCATACCTACTCACCACACTCACAGTGGTCTTCTTCATCAGTTCCACTTCATCAAATGTTACTTTTTGACTGTGAATGCTTAAGTTCTCGATGAAAATACCAAAATCACTATATGGTTGCCCATATTTGAGGAGTTCCCTCGACTCCTAATGGATCGAGGGAACTCGAAATACTGAAAAAAATGGGACCAATCTGGAAGCATATCCTATAAAGGGAAAAAAGTTTGCAAATCGGTCCATAAACGACGGAGTTCTCAGGTAACAAACAAAAAAAAATGATAAAAAAAAAATACTACCGAATTGAATAACCTCCTCCATTTTTTGAAGTAGGTTAAAAATTACACAAAGTAATGCTCCAAAGTAGGTTTGAAACCGAGACTTTAAATTTTTATCTATCTGTCCATCTGTCTGTCTGTCTGTGTCTGTTTGTTCTGGCTGATCTCCGAAAAGGCTGGACCGATTTTGACGTGACTTTCACTAACGATTAACTGAGGGGGGGGCGGGTATACATCTTCGAAATAAAAGAGTTATGTTCTTAAACTTCACGCGAATGAAGCCACGAATAACTGCTAGTATTTTACTAAAATTAGAACAATCACGCTAATTTCAAGCTAGCTCACTATGAATAGAAATATCAACTCGTAAATGCGATCGCTTCACCACAATCGTTAGTGCAAATATTATGAATATGACTGTTATTATTAGATACTTGTTACCACAAATAATTCCATAACATGCAGTTACGTCATAATGATAAACATGGTAAATGTAAAGTCCCGTAAATTTTTGTCAGATTTTAACTCATTGTCTTTAGAATTTATCTCAATCGTACTATCGTACTGCAGTGCTAACTTAACTTTTTTGACAATTTTGAGTTATGAGTACATGAATAAAATACAATTTTTGAATAAAGCTAGTAGAAACAAAGATAATGTTTAGAATAAACACAGTATCTGCATCATCCAATTCCTAAACATAAACAGGGTAAGGGTTGTTAAGGTTTTTTCAACACACTTGCTCAAAAAGTGACTCTTATTGCACTGCACTTAGGTATATAATGGCACTCGTTACCAAACTGACATTTTGATTACCATTACGCACTAGTGCTATAATGTAGTTAAAATCTTTTTGTTCAACCTCCTTGTTCGGAAAACAAATTTTGAATTCGAATTAAATTCCCATTAAGTTATTGCGTTCAATAGTATATAAATTAGTGTCTTACTTATTTCATCCAATTTACAAGTTAAAATGGACCAATTTTACTTGTACAAACGATTTATTTAATAAAAAACATTTAGTACCTAAATAAATCGTACATTCAAATAAAATTTGTTTTTTTTTGTGGTCTATGGTCGCCATTTTAAGATGCGCGCGGTTTTTGGCGTGATTTTTTTTATTCCAGTGAAGTTCAGTGGCTGTATTCCTAAAAGCCTTTTAATGTTCCCACTGCTGGGAGTGGCTGTATTAATTAAATTAAATTAAATACTACAAAATCAGTAGAAAATGTTACATCCGTATTCTATTGTCACTACGAAAGACATTATCGTAAAAACTTTTCACGCAAGAAAACATAAACGTAAGACTAGGCAATATGATCAAAATACCTTAGGCTTCCTCTAGGGGTAAATAAAAAAATATGATGCGCGCGCTTGTGAAAACAGATTTTTACCGCCATGTCACAGAAAATTTTACTAGTATTACTGTTGTTTTCTTCACAAGTGTATTGAAAAACGTCGTATGACACACGTGAGTAATTAATGATTACCGTTCTTGGCTCTCTTAAGACCCTCGCCACGGCTCGGGTCTAAATACCGCCTCGACGGTAATCACTAACATTACACACTTATATCATATTGTACTATTATGTTTAGTGTAAGTTTTTTTTTTTTTTAATTCATATAAACCAGTGCTCGACTGCGATCCCACCTGATGGTACGCAGCGATGCAATCATTGTTGGTGAGGCGCACTAGTTTATTAAGAGCCTATTCACTCTAGCCTTGAAGACACCTAAATTATAGTTGGACGGGAAGACCGCAGCAGGCAAATTGTTCCAGTTCTTCGATGTACGCGGTATAAACGACGAAGCGAAACGCTTAATCCGGACCGTTGAAGTTTCAACAACGTAAGGGTGGATACTCGCCGTACGTCGGGTTGTCCGATGGTAGAAAGGAGATGGCGGAATCAAGTCATGCAATTCCCGCGCACACTCTCCAAAATGCAACCTGTAAAATACCGATAGGCTGGCTACCCTGCGCCTGTGCTCGAGGCTTTGTAGATTGGACTTAACCAAATCTGGATCTCCAATTAGCCTCTTCGCACGCCTTTCCACTGAGTCCAAAGCTGCTAGATGGCATATTGCAGCACCAGCCCATATGTGACTGCAGTACTCCACACACGATCGGACCTGTGCTTTGTATAACATTAGAAGCTGTCCCTTTGTGAAGTACCGTCAGACCTTTGCAAGAACGCCTAGTTTTCTAGCAGCTACCTTGGCTTTGGACTCAATGAACCGCCCAAAATTGAGGTCTGAGGAAATTTCAATTCCCAAGAGCTGAAGGCGGTCGGTGCACTCCAGAGATACATTCTGAAAAGCAGGAGCCAAGGCGAACGGGCTCCTTTTGGCGGTGAATAGACACGCTTGTGTTTTGGCGGCGTTGAATCCTACTAAATTGGTTTCGCCCCACTTGGAGACTGTCTGAAGTGAGACATTCGTACGCTCTACCATAGCCTCTCGTTCGGACCGGATTAGCTCCTTACTAGACCGAGCACCTGGCAGGTATCTCTCTACAACTGTGCTATCATCTGCATACCCATAGATACCGGGCATCAGCAGATCGTTAATATGCAGCAGGAAAAGAGTTGCAGAGAGAACTGACCCCTGAGGAACTCCGGCATTGGTCGTCATGGGCTCTGATGAGCATCCATCGACAACAACTCGGAGAGACCGTTCACTCAGGAAGTCTTTTACCCAGTTAATCAGACCAGGGGAAATGCCGTACGCTGGAAGCTTACTCAAAAGGCTGGCATGCCATACCCTGTCGAAGGCCTTCGAGACGTCTAAGGAGACAGCAATCGCTTCTCCATTCTTCTCAAGGGCCTCGCCCCACATGTGAGTGGTAAACACTAGTAGGTCCCCAGTAGACCGATTGTGGCGAAACCCGTACTGTCGGTCACTGAGGAGATCGTTACCTTCCAGGTATACCATGAGGCGCGAGTTCAATACACGCTCCATAATCTTGCAGAGTATGGAGGTTATTGAAATCGGCCGATAGTTGGCAGGATCGGCACGACTGCCCTTTTTGGCACGGGTTGCACGTTGGCAAGCTTCCAGGACTTGGGCACTATACCAGTCCTAAATGAGAGGCGATACAAGCGCGTCAATACAGGAGACAACTCGGGCGCACATGCCTTGAGAACTATTGCTGGTATACCATCTGGTCCACTAGCTTTATTCACGTCTAGACGACACAGTGCTCTCAAAACTTCTTTGTTTCATATGCGAACCTCGAAAAGTAAAAGAATGGTATCACGATTCCTAGTAATAATCACCCTAAGAGCACATGCCCTTAGTATCTACAATAATTATCTACAGTAAGTATCTACAATAAGTATCTACAGTAAGTATCTACAGTAAGTATCTACAATAAGTATCTACAGTAAGTATCTACAATAAGTATCTACAGTAAGTATCTACAATAAGTATCTACAATAAGTATCTACAGTAAGTATCTACAGTAAGTATCTACAATAAGTATATACAGTAAGTATCTACAGTAAGTGTCTACAGTAAGTATCTACATCTTTTTTTTTTTAATTGATATAAACTAGTGCTTGACTGCGATCCCACCTGATGGTAAGTGGTAATGCAATCGTTGATGGTGAGGCGCACTAATTTATTGAGAGCCTATTCACTCTAGCCTTGAAGAGGCCCAAATTATAATCGGACGGGAAAACCGCAGCAGGCAAATTATTCCAGTCCCTCGATGCACGCGGTATAAACGACGAGGCAAAACGCTTGGTCCGGACCGTAGAGGTTTCAACAACGTAAGGGTGGATACTCGCCGTTCGTCGGCTTGTCCGATGGTAGAAATGAGATGGTGGAATCAAGTCATGCAATTCCTGCGCACACTCTCCAAAATGCATTCTGTAAAACACCGAAAGGCTGGCTACCCTACGCCTGTGCTCAAGACTTTGTAGATTGGAATTAACCAGATCTGGATCACCAATTAGCCTCTTTGCACGCCTTTCCACCGAGTCCAAAGCTGCCAGGTGGCATTTTGTAGCACCAGCCCATATGTGGCTGCAGTACTCTACACACGAACGGACCTGTGCTTTGTATAACAATACAAAACACAGGTCCGTACACACACATATGGGCACACATATGGGCTGGCGTGACTCGGCGTACTTGCAAAGGTCCGGCGGTACTTCACACCAGGACAGCTTTTAATGTTTTAAAAGCTGTCCTGGTGTGAAGTACCGCCGGACCTTTGCAAGTACGCCGAGTTTTCTAGCAGCTATCTTGGCTTTGGACTCAATGAACCGCCCAAAGTTAAGGTCTGAGGAAATTTCAACTCCCAAGAGCTGAAGGCGGTCGGTGTACTCCAGGGATACATTCTGAAAAACAGGAGCCAAGGTGAACGGGCTCCTTTTAGCGGTGAATAGACACGCTTGTGTTTTGGCGGCGTTGAATCCCACCAGATTGGATTCACCCCACTTGGAGACTGCCTGAAGTGAGACATTCGTACGCTCTACCATAGCCTCTCTTTCGGACCGGATTAGCTCCTTACTAACTCGAGCACCTGGCAGGTATCTCTCTACAACTGTGCTATCATCTGCATACCCATAGATACCGGGCATCAGCAGATCGTTGATATGCAGCAGGAAGAGAGTTGCAGAGAGAACAGACCCCTGAGGAACTCCGGCATTAGTCGTCATGGGCTCTGATGAGCATCCATCGATAACAACTCGGAGAGAACGTTCACTTAGGAAGTCTTTTACCCAGTTAATCAGACCAGGGGAAACGCCGTACGCTGAAAGCTTACTCAATAGACTAGCGTGCCATACCCTGTCGAAGGCCTTCGAGACGTCTAAGGAAACAGCAATCGCTTCCCCATTCCTCTCGAGGGTCTCGCCCCACAAGTGGGTGGCATAAACTAGTAGGTCCCCAGTAGATCGATTACGGCGAAACCCGTACTGTCGATCACTGAGGAGATCGTTACCTTCCAGGTATGCCAAGAGGCGCGAGTTCAATACACGCTCCATAATCTTGCAGAGTATGGAGGTTATTGAAATCGGCCGATAGTTGGTAGGATCGGTACGACTGCCCTTTTTGGGCACGGGTTGCACGTTGGCAAGCTTCCAGGACTTGGGCACTATACCAGTCCCAAATGAGAGGCGATACAAACGCGTCAATACAGGAGACAACTCGGGTGCACAAGCCTTGAGAACAATCGCTGGTATACCATCTGGTCCACTAGCTTTATTCACGTCAAGACGACACAGTGCTCTCAGAACCTCTTTGTTCCTTATGCGGACCTCGGGCAGCGAAGTCTCGCAGTGAGGTAGAGTCGGTGGAGTAGCACTACCAGTGTCAAGACGAGAATTATGGGCGAAGAGAGATGCAAAGAGACCCGCTTTCTCTCTCGCTGTATGAGCCAGTGTTCCATCAGGTTTAACCAGCGGAGGCAATGAGGGCCGACAGAAGTTCACTTCGACCGACTTGGCAAGGGACCAGAATGCTCTGCTACCGGACGGCTGCGCAGAGAGCTTTGTACCAATATGGTTAATGCGGTCGAAGCGAGCCTTCCTTAGTGCCTTTTTGTAGGACTTGGCAGCATGGTTGAAGGCTCTCTTCTTTGAACTCAGATCCGGAGCTTTGTGGTCACGAGCGTCAACCCAGGCGAGAAACGCCGAATGCTTACGTTGTTCAGCTTGAACGTAAGAGCAACGAAGGAACAGGAGTGGCTTTTTAGTCAGTAAAAGTCTGACACTATATCCCGCTCCGCCCAGAACGTGGGATGTTATTAGATGATTTTCACACCGAAAAAAAAAAGTCCACGAGGGTAAATTCTGGTGAAAAGTAATTGCAGGTATCAATAATTCCAACTTAACTTTAATACTACCAGTAGCCTTAGACGGCGAGCTACCTATGGCTCGCCGTCCGCAAACCCACGCCTTCAGTGGCCGGTAGTCGTCTTGCAGAGTCCTAGGAGTAGGGAACACAGATTCTGGTGCAGAGTTGTTGCAGGTATCAATGTCTGACTATTATGAAACAAAAAAGTTTAAACTTATAATTCCAAGTAACTTTAATACTACCAGTAGTCTTAGACGGCGAACTACCCATGGCTCGGCGTTCGCAAAAACGCGCCTCCGGTGGCCGGTAGACGTCCTGCAGAATCCTAGGGGTAGGGAACACAGATTCTGGTGCAGAGTTGTTGCTGGTATCAATATCTAAGTAAGAATGAAACAAAAAATAACCTACAATGTCAAGTAACTTCATAACCAGCGGTATCTGACCGCGTGGTTCTCCTAGTCTGCATTTTTTGTGTGTTAGAAATCATCAAGCAATAATATAGTGCTCGCTGTCTACAATTAGGTATGTTTGTGAACTGCGACTTAGGTATGTTTTTGAACATTAAAGAAATACTGCTTTTAGCAGCAAGGTGTGAAGCAATGAGATGGAATAAGTTTAGTCACCTGCCTGTAGGTACCCAAAAAACATCCGTAAAATAATTTACGTCAGGTGGTGAGATTTTGGAACAAAAATCGACAACCCTAACAACAAAAAAACAATAAATGATTTCCTTGTACCTATTTTGGATTAGGAGTGGGCCCCAACTGAGTTTAACGGTTGTCCCGTCATTGATACGTCTAATTGACTAGGTTTATCTTAAGCAGTAGCCTAGCTAGGCGTGGGCGAAGTGGGCCCTCGCCCACGGCCTTGCAACCAATGGGGCCTCGCACCCAAAGGGGCCTCGCACCCAAAGGGCCTCGCACCCAAAGGGGCCTCGCACCCAAAGGGGCCTCGCACAAGCAAGGGCTCTTTAACAACGAGGGTCTTTATAATCGATAGGCTCGCGTTTGACCACTATTTCAATGGTAAGCGACGATGTGGTCGAACACTGGGTTGTGACAGTCGCTGTCTTGTTTACTAATTTATGAAAGAAAAAGGCTTCGCTGGTGTGCTTTCGCCCACGTCTAAATTAGTCCACGCTACGCATCTGATCTTAGGCATAGCTTGGGGGTTACCTATATATGAAGTGCTTAGGAATATCCCTAGAACATGTGTGCTACAATTCCTATAATATGATATTTAAATAGGAAGATGTAATCTGGAGGAAATAAATGATTTCATTGATGCACTTTTATGACTAAGACCTACTACAAATTAGAACACTTAGTGCCTTTTAAAGAAAAATAACTTGGGAATATCCGCGCGACCAATGACAAAGATATATAAAACTATAATAGGTATTATTGTACCGCAGACTACATTGACTAAAGAAATCACCAATTAGCAAGTTGCTCGAGTACCTATATTATATGGTCATCCATAACGTTTTTATCAGTCGTTTAAGAAATACACAATAACATGGATATCAGTGTAAGTATTTGTGTTTTTTTTTTTTTTGAGTTGCGTCATTTCGCGTAAATAGTATTTCTTTCTTTCTAATTTATTTAAAAGTTCTTTATTTAAAAGTAAAAATATTTTACATTATAAGTAGGTACTATTGGGTGTTATAAAAATATTTTAGGCGAAGCGATAGATTTGACGTGTTCAATAAACCCGTATTCGAGTCCAACATTTTTCGAACAACCTAATGAATCTCACTAGTCTTTGTCAATTACCTAATAAAAATTCAAATTAAATTGACGTATGAGCAATAATATGATGCAATAATCTATCAACTCATGAAATTGAGATTGATTGTCACAGCCACATCGAAGTAATGGAATCATCAGTCATCACTCGTTTTATTACATTTGCTTTCAGAATTTCGGATTCACTATTCTTGTCGTATTTCTGATAGGAATACAAGAAATTCGTTCCACAAAAGAGGGACAAACCACACAACAGCTGGACGAAAAATCGAATCCATTAGCGAATCTAATACTAAACGAAAATGAAATTGGAGATGTCAACGGCAATGGAGACCGCACAAAGGAGACTTCATCGAGAGTGAAACGACAATTCTATTATGATCCATATTATCCATACTATCCATATTACCGCAGACGAGGCAAGTAGTTCGACATTTCAATGAATTAACTACTAGAGACAAATTAAGAAATATACGATTAATAATTATAATTTGGAAAATCAATATTCTCGGTCAGGAATCGAACCCATTGATTTGCAAAGAAGCACACGCTGTGGTACACCATCTGATCTTCTTACCGTGTCGATGGCAAAAATAGTTCTTTAGTTCATGATTGATTATGAATCATTTTTTATTAAATTTAAACTTTTTTCTAAAGATCCTTATTAGCGACACTATCCAATGATGCAATACAGTCTTTTTTCAGTGATTCCTAGCTAGTTTAATTTTTCAAAATTCAAATGATGTAGTTTTCATCAAAATAGGGTTCGTTTGAGTACTTTGCATCTGATCGTTTCAGTCACTGCTTAGTCTGTAGATCGTTTCCATTTTCACCGTCCACGCATACTTGAAAAATTCACTCTTACCTATTTTTAATCTATGACATTGTTATTTGACTATTTCAGTGCCTATCCCAGTACCAATACTAATTGGTGGAGGCGGATTCCGCGGAATAGGCGGTGGCTTCGGCCGTGGCTTCGGAGGTCGTGGGTTCGGAGGCCGTGGGTTTGGAGGCCGAGGATTTGGAGGTCGTGGCTTTGGAGGCCGAGGCTTTGGTGGAGGCCGAGGCGGTTTCGGTGGTGGTCGAGGAGGTAGAGGATAAACGTGTTTGACTGTGCTGCTGTCTGTGTTTGTTTTCGATGTAGCTCTCAGGATTAACTGTTGTATTTTTAAAGGTTTTTATAAAATAAATTAATTTTTATAAACCTATTATGATTTTTTTTAATCCCACTTAGATTAAAAAACTAGCTCTCGTAGTGAAGCAGTAATAAATTAAGTGAACAAAAAAATTTTTACTCCTGCATGATCCAACTGGGAATTATCTGTGGTTTTCTTCTGACAGTGACAGTTTGTCAACTATCATTAATGTCAGTTAGTATTAGCGACGCAAGGTCACGAGCATGTCACATGTCACGAGTAGCAAGTTTTTGTGCTTAAAACTTAATTAATATTCGGTCCGACACGGCCAAATCGAGAACTGAGAAGCCATAATAGGACTTCTTTTAGTGAGCTCATGTGCGTTTTATTAGAAGAAGTTTATCGTAGTTTTATAATAAGAACACCACAATGGATGGTACTTACGACGAGATCATCTCTGATAACCCATTCTTCGTTGAATTAAAAACTGAATACGTTAATTTGTTTCAACACTGCATCACACAATCTTGGATAATATGTGTGCCTCGTATCGGAAGTTTAAGTACTCGCGTGTTCACCATTGAAGACTTTTGTGCTCATTTACTAGTGCCAAGTGACGAGCTACCGGAGACACATTACAGCACGCTCACAGAAAAACAAGTGACAGTCACCAATAAAGTGATTACGCTGGAAGTCACCAAAGGCCTGCCCCTACAAAGCCACATCCTGTTTGAAGAAACATTCTACACAGAAGACTTCATCAAATACAAAGTGTGGTGTATAGAAACTCCTCTTGAACCTACTGCCAATTTCAGTGATAACACAATATCTAAAGAATATCTCACATCTATCAATGACTGCATTGACTTGCTCTGGACTCAAGCTGCTGGCCGTCAAGTGCTTGATCAAATTGAACACAGTGTGAAGTCATTTTTAAAAAGTCATCCTACACTACCTGTTGCCGTAGGCCCTCTGAGAGACACAGTGAGTGAACTATACACACAATGCCTTCAAATAGCCTTACAAAACAGAAGACTCAGAGAGAAGTCAAAGTCTTGCAAACAAGTGTTGGAAAACATCAAGTTGGCTGTAGAATGTTATATGCAGCACATACTATTTGATGCCTTGTTCAAGCCTATCTGCACCTGTTGTGCATATGAGGACTCACACCTCAATAAAAAGATTAGAAACATGTGTGACATTCAACTAAGAGACCTGGATATCAAAAAGGAACTATACCATGCAGTGCCTAAAGCTAAACAAATACTTTCTAAGATAGACACATACAACACAGTGTTAGAAAAGGTTCTATGTGTAAAACAAGCTTTAAATGCTATCAACAAGAAGGATGATAGTAACAATATTGTTCTGTTAACTGCCGATGACCTCTTACCAGTTTTTGTGTTCCTGGTCATCAAGTCTGGCCTCCCAAACTGGTACAGCCAACTGACATACATGAAGGAGTTCCGCTTCAGCAGTGCGGGTAAGGGTGATGCTGATGAAAGTGCCTTTCTCATTACTACTCTAGAAGCTGTCATAGAACACATTCAATCTGGTGCACTTACTGGATCTCCAGACCCTGAGTCATATTACTATGAAAGCAATCTCACAGAAGAAAACATAAATGGCAGTAGAGAAAGAAAGAACAGTTTGACAGAGTCAATTTCAACTAGTGATACTAATGGCAAAGAAGAAACATTGGAATACATTTTTGAACTAATCAAAGCAAATCACTGTGAACAGGTGCAGGCAATATTACAGAAAAATCAAAAACATCTCAAAGCTATGCAACTGAATGAAAATAATTTTCTCAAAATAACTATGGAAAATAATCTGATAGATGATGATGATGATGATGATGATGATGATGATAGTGATACAGAAATATATCACAAACTCTGTCATCCTTTGTGTAATTGTAAGAAATGTTGTTGCAAAATATCTAAGAATCTTTTGAAAACTTCCCCAACAGTGACTTCTAGAGACAGCCATGGGCTCACCGCTCTGCATGTAGCTAGCATCCATGGGAAGGCTAACATAGTAGAATCTCTCATTGAAATGGGTGCAGAGGTAAATGCAACAGACCTCAATGAATGCACCCCATTACACTATGCAGCATCAAGAGGTCACCAAAATGCGTTATTGCTACTTTTACATACTGGTGCTAACATAAACAAAGCCAACATTGACAAGAACACACCACTCCACATGGCTGTGAATAATGGCCATTTGAATTGTGTCAAAGCACTTATATACTTTGCAGAGCACAGTCGAAGGAAGATTAGAATAAATTGTGTAAATGAGAGTGGTAACACACCACTTCATCTTGCTTCTAAATGGGGCTATGAAGGAATTGCTCGACTGTTAATAGAAAATGGAGCTGAGCCATCTTTACAGAATCAATATAATAAAACTGCATTTGATTATGCACACAATTTGAAGATATTGCAAGTCCTTAAATCTTGCACTCCCAGCTTGTATGAATACATACACATCACTAGTAAAGATGTCAAATCCTTGAACTGCAAGCCTGACAGTCCTATTGCTCTTAAGTTACAGAAACTGAAAATTAATGACAATAATAATGCATCAAAAGCAGTGGAAAACCTAAAATTAATTGACAGGATATTGAAAGCCATATCATATGGTGATGTGAAGCTGGCCTGTTTCTACATGAATATCAACTATTCTGCTTATGTGGACATGAAAAATAAACCTAAATCTTCACAATGTATTGCCTGCCACCCTTTGTGTGAGTGTTCAGACTGTAAAAAGAATACTGAATCATATTCATCAGACTTCGACATTAATTTCTCAGACACAAATGGTTTCACTGCTTTGCATTATGCAGCTAGGTATGGTTCAGATGAGTTGTGTAAAATATTGATTCACAATAAAGCAAATGTGAACTGCATTAATAAGAAAAATCAGACTCCTCTTCATTTAGCTGCATTGAACAATAAGACTTATGTCATTCGTTTATTGCTAGACAGTGGCGCGAATATAAACGCTATTGATATGGCAGGGAACACTCCCTTGCATGATGTCTGTGCTATGGGCAACATAGGGGCTGCAAAAATGTTGCTCAGTTACAACCCAGACTTATCCATGTTGAATGGAGCAGATAAAACAGCTCTGACACTAGCTAAGGAAAAGGTTCATTTGACAATCATAGATTTAATAGACAAGTATACAAATGGAATTTAGTAACATAATAAGGAAAACTACTCCATAATTATAGGGAAACTATGTATTTAATAGCTTTAATTTTGTACCAATTTTGTGTTATATTATCACTACCATATAATCTAATTTTGTAACACATTCCAAATACAAATGTAGGTAAGTATATTGTAAGTCACAATATTATAATTTTGTGTTCATTATTTTAATAACTACATTATGCTGAAAACTGTAAACATTCATTATGATGAGGCATTGTTTCGTTTCTGCCTAACCACGTAAGTGGCGAGGGTCTATACGTGTTTTATAATGTAATTTATATTTGCGAGCTCTAGACCAGTTTTCTATAAATGTTATTTATTACTGATTAGAGCAGTGCCACATACTTTACGGAGATCTCGTTTGAAAGGTTACTAATTAACATACTGTTGCTATGTTAGGTACTGATATTCTGTGGTCACTGACAGGTTTTCTTACTCTTTTTTTTTGCACAATTTCTAGGGTCTCAATTATCTGTGCCATTTTCTACTCAATCTATCCACAATTACACTTTACAGGACTACTCTAAGACTGATCATAGTATTTTTTAAGTTTTTACTAAATATCATTGTTATTTTATTTTTAAGTTTTGACTGAAAATAAACTTTATACAGAAGCATAAGCCATATTTTATTTAGTTATTTAGGTACCTACTCAATAAAACAAAAAAATCATGTCATGTATGTATGTAGTACATCTTTATTTGAAATTTTAATAAATATATACCTACACAATTTGAGCATCTGTTTTATATGATCTATACAAACAGGATCAATTTTGAATAATACATTAAAAAAAAAACATCAAAATATCACTTGGTAAAATTCTTTGTATTAATTATCTATGTATATGCCAATCTCAATATATATTTAGGTCATTAGTTCCACTTTATAAATTAACTTATTGGTATTTGTTGCGATCAACACTTAATTAACTTGTTAAATTAATTGTTTTAGTAAGTACTTAATATTAACAATTTACAGGAACATTATTAATACATTCCGTGAATGATTCATTATGCATCATTATTAATAATAAATTATTTTTCCTTACAAACTGTAACAGGAATGCGAGCGTTGATTAGGTCCCGGCAATAACCGGACATTTTCGAGCTAAAATAAGAACTGGACCTCATAGTCATAAATGGCTATTGTACGGAATTGTACGATACTTAAGTTTGCTTTTTTTCTTTTTAGGTGGGAAATCATAAAACGACTTTTCCCGCTCTAGGGTGTAACGAGAGGGCAAGTCGACTTTTACCGACTAAAACTCACCTGTGTCCTTCAATTGCCCTTTGCGTTCCAGGGCCAATATGATATGACGATTAGACCCTAAGGGTACCTGATATTCATAATCTTTTAACATGCGTCTCAAGGCTAACAAGTCAACATTAGTTTATTGACCTTTACATAAATACTCATGTACGCATACAAAGGTCACGCGTAACTATTAATAAATCTATAATCTTTAACAGTGCGTAGTGCGATATATTCACGCATAAACCGAACTAACTTTTTTTATGAGTCTATACTGGTATAATAGTCTCATAGTATGGTAATAATATGTCTAGCAAAAATCTTGGTTGGTTACACCCACATAATATTTAACCATACTGTCTGACCTTGATAATCCGCATCCTAAACAGGTTTTATAACTAGATTTTTTTATTATAATCTTGCTTTTTATTGACTTGGGGTCCGATTGCAGGTGGACCGATGACTTAATGAAGGTCGCGGGAGTCCGATGGATACGAGACCCACAGGACAAGTCGTCGACACTTGGTAGAGGCCTATAGCCAACAGTGTACGTCTTGATGATGATGATTGCCTTAGGGCTGTCACACCGGAATGGCAGCGGCGAGCACTTTTAGCGAGAAATAATTTTAAAATTAAAATACTTAAAAGACCAGCCGGGTCCCCCTAGCCATGTTACAATCGTTTCGTTCGCGCCGTACGCCTCGAGTAGGCCACGCCTCCGATTCCTTTGTTCTGATCACGTCACTGAGCGTTGAGATGACGTCAGAACAAAGGAATCGGAGGCGTGGCCTACTCGAGGCGTTCGGCGCGAACGATACGATTGTAACTTGGCTAGGGGGGCAGTATCGCTTGAAAAGCATGAAGAGGTCGCGAAGCCACGAGCGGCCGCGCGCCGCGCGCCTCTTGTCGGTAGTTCTAGCCTAGCCAGCCGCTGACATTCCGGTGTAACTCGGCCCTTAAAGATATGCAATTCATAACCACTGCACCCACTTATTTTAGTCATGAAGAACAGGGGTCTTACCATGATATGTCAAAATGTCAGGCGTGCGAGTGAGAAAGAAAGATGGAGCTCTGCTATACAATTTATATTACTCCATCCCTTTAATAGTTCAGTTTTGGTCGTCAAATGGATCGCGTTAACAGCTCGTGGTAGGTCATCTGCCCCCCTAGCCAAGTTACAACCGTTTCGATTGTCTTTTCGTCGATCGCCTCGAGTAGGCCACACCTCCGATTCCCTTATTCTGAAGTCATCTCAACGCTCAGTCACGTGGTCAGAACAAAGGAATAGAAGGCGTGGCCGACTCGAAGCGATCAACGAAAAGAGAATCGAAACGAAACGGTTGTAACTTGGCTAGGGGGGCTGGTCATAACTCCTAGGCTGTACGAGTAGTGGGATAAAAATATTTATCTCACGTATATATATAACTAAGTTACGAAGATTGTAGACAGTTGCTATTGGCCTGGGTTTGTGCAAGATTTATGCCAATATGCAACCGCTCTTTAGGAATGATTCGTCGCTTGACCAGCGCTAACAAAAATTATTTTCGAATTCTTTATCGAATATTCTATCGAGTTTTTATTTAATGCGTAACAATAACATCGGGGCAAAAATGTTAAAATAATGTAATTCCGTACTTTCGACAAATATTGAAAACGCTATAACAGTATTATTTACAAATTCAATCGGTCTAGTAAACCACCGTGACCAGGCATAATTACACTGAATGTCAAACACACGAGTATAGAATTACGATCGAGCATTTGATAACACCTGCGGTTCCAATGTTTGTCAACCGCATAATGAACCAGTCACGATGTTAAAAAGTTCCAATTCTTTTGTGATTTTATTCTAGTACTATCTATTAATATTTGCACGTTTCACACATTTACACTCCTTATTTACATAACAATCATAGCACCAGAAACGAATCTCGTTTTGTAGAAAAAACATAATTATGACATCAATATTCTATTGTGATGGCAAATAACAACATTTTAAATAATGTAGCAGGAAATATAAATAGATGTCTATGCATAAATTGATACTGAGTTTAGTATCAAAAGGATAATGTCAAAATGATTCGGTAGGTGATTTATCTTTATTAAGTTTTTTTGAGGACATTTATATCTACCTACCTAAAAATCTAAACTTCATATTACGTTATGTTCGAATATAAAGGGCTTGTTACACTACTGGATATTCAGACAGTCTTAGTCGATGTCGCGTAGTGTAATAAGGGTTAGACCGGTCTTACTCGGAATAAAAAATAAGACTCCTATAGGCCCTTAAGTCGGCCTAATATTTGATTACTATTTGAACACCACACACAAAGAAGCTATTTCTAAAAAGAAACGGCTTCTTTTTAAAGCTTTGGTTTTAATCGGAACGTATAACGCTGCGTTAAGCGGTGACGGAAACATCCCTCGCAGAATGCATCCACTGAAGTTTTCGCTGACCATTCCAGACGTTTTTCATGTGTCCGATACCGCATACCGCAGCGTTGTGCGTTGCCATAAAGAGACCAAAGCTTTATAAACTATTTAAAAATGTCAGTCACGTATCACACCTTCGATAGAACAAGCATTTGCCAAAAATTACAAACTTTTTTTCTTGATAACATGCCGAAAATATCTATCGTGGATACTTTAGAGGTAAATAATGCAGAGCGAGATCGCTGATGCAGGCTAAATGAAAAAAAAATATTGGGTCTCCTGTGCCATTGAGATGGCGCCGTTTTACCGAAGGTGCGAATTTGCGAATATGCTTTGACATGCTGCTTTGCATGAAATATATGTTTTTTTATATCCTGTCTAATTGTCTATGTCTACCAATGTTGTGCGCGCGTTCCTGACCATGAACTACTTGTACATAATGAAATTATTAGGTTTAATTCACACTGGCGTAGAATCGAAGCATCTCACGTCGCGTCCAGTTTTGCAACAACACATGGCGACGCGCGACGACGCGTGAGTAACGCTCGGCGACGCGTGAGTAACGCTCGGTGACGCGTCAGTAACGCACGGCGACGCGTGAATAACGCACGGTGACGCGTGAGCAACGCTCGGCGACGCGTGAGTAACGCACGGTGACGCGTGAGTAACGCACGGCGACGTGTGAGTAACGCACGGAGACGTGTGAGTAACGCACGGAGACGCGTGATTAACGCACGGAGACCCGTAACGCACGGAGACGCGTCAGTAACGCGACGGCGACGCGCGGTTCTATATTTGCAGTACACAAATTCGTAACTTAATAATGGGAAAAAAAGCGTGTATTGTAAACACTACTGTGATGTCGTTTAATTTTTTTTTTGGCAACGATACCATCGTAATGAAGTTCCAATACAAAACATGCATTTATCGATATCAATTATTTATCTTTGGTAAGATCACGATCATTCCCCTAGGAAAACGATGTTTATCCATTGACATTGCTGTAAAATGAATAGTTATTGTTTATATCAGGTCAAGTTTTTTTTTTTTTTAATTTAGATAATTGTATTGTTATCGTTACAATTATTATGTTTTACGAATTTGTGAACTTGGCCAATTTTAGCATTATTATTAAAACAACGCATTGTTTTATTACACGTTATACATCACTAGTCGTCAGTGTTGTAGTTGTCAGAAAAAAAATGTTAACGACACCATATTGTTGTATACATGGAAAATAGAGATGCATATGCTACAGGCGAAAAAACCGCGAAGCTTCGACTCAACGCCAGTGTAAGTTGAGTCATAAAATATTCGCGTATTTAAACGACCTACTGAGGACATCAAGAATGTGGCATTCATCGAGAACGGATACACAACAGTCGATTACTATAAAATCATAAATATTTATTTAAAAGCATCATATTTGATAATCATTCACGATAATCTCTGCATTGACGTGCGATTTTGATTAAAATTATACTTAAGAGATACGAGCAACGTCTGCGCATGTTGAATAGGACATTAAAACAATGCATAATTTATTAATTGATTTTTTTGAGTTACGTAGTTCGAAAACACACATAGAACAATCATTTACATCGTATTTGGGTTTTAAATAATTAAACGAATCATATAGGTATATAGGCTTAGTTTTGGCCTACGATTATATCAATAAAATAACTTCATAGACCTGTTTCCAAACTGAAGCTATCTGTGAGGTTTTGAGCATCTAATGTTCCTACATCGACCTCCCGAATCGTCATAAAAACGAGTATTTTGAGTTTTTATATAAACGTGGCATCGAGATACGTTTTAAAAGTATGTATCTTTTCTTTTGGTCCCAAACTCTATAATTCTTTCGCACTATTAGTATATAAACAACTAAATTACACAAAAATGCTAAATATCATCTTAGTTATTAGAGATCTCTTACAAAGTACTATCATTTCATTTTGTAGGATATATTAATTAACTAACTACATTATTCTATCTTAGATAATATTAATAAATTCATTTTAAATAAATAATAATCACAAAACCGATCATTTTGTGCTTTGTAAATTACATTCTTATCACTACAACCTGACCAGAAAAACAACATTTATCTAAAATTCTATAAAACGAAGTATGACTATATAATATTTAAAAAGTTGTCTAATAATAAAAAAAAAACTTTAAGTAATACTTTAACATTTCCGCTGCAGGGACTTGACACATGTCATTTTCTAACTAATTATAAACTTTCCGTAATCATCTTCTGCATTTCGCAAGCATATATAATTTACTGTTAAATCCAGTTACTTGTCTTTAAAATTAGAACACGAACAAATATCAATGCCCCAGCTATAGTATAAGCACGAGACATGATCCTTTTCATATAAAACGCTACCTTAAACCGACTGTATAAAGTTCGATATTAGATAGACTGCAATCTAATCGTCTACTCCCTGTGACTTCTGGTCAAGTAAAAAAAAACATTTTCACTTAAAACTACACTTCACTGTTGGGGCAGTGTCCAAACCGGGATTTCCTCCCGTTTCTTTTCCTTCTTTTTGTAGTGGTGCCTATCTCTAAGTCTAACGTCATCCTGTCTCGCTCGCTCTTGCGCGTCGCTCCTCCAATCGTTACGTTTTCTTGGCGACCCTTCTTTTCTGTACCTGAGTTGTTCTTCATTTTCGTCGTAGAAGACTCGACTTTTGACGAAGAGGCCGTTTTTGCCAGGATCGCACATTTCCTTGGGTATTTCGTCTTCGATGTCTCCTTCATCGTCTAGTTCTATGACGTCATCTCGGTTAAAGGTGAAGGAGTGCGGGTAGTAGGCTTGTAGGATGTCTTCGTGGCGGTACGCCTGCATTTGAAGCCAGACGTGAGGTAACAGGAGTGGGAATCTTCGTAACCAATACGTTATAAACCCGTCAGGTAACTTGCCTAAACTGTCTCGGACTTCTGTCTCTAGTTCTCTGTAGTGATGTTTCTGTTAAAAGAATATTTTAGTTTTTAAATGATCGTCGCTGTGGTAAATATATTTTTAAAATATTTAAGACTCTAGGTTCTGCCTCCCCAATTATAAATTATAGTCGTGGCCAGCTTTTAGAAATTGATCACTTCATGATATGGCCAAGTAAAACTGGCCAGATCGTTTTAAACGTTAAAGTTTGATGATATTTCAATCCTCGTTTGGCCTACTTTCTTTAGACCTTTTATTATCATAGAAATCCTACATCAATGATATGGCCAAACGAGGATTGACATATCATCGAATGTTAACGTTTAAACGATAAACTGGCCAGTTTTAGTTGGCCATATCATGAAATGATCAATTCTAAGATCTGGCCACGACATATACACCGTGTCATTGAATATTATAAACTGTCTAGAATCGTTATTCTAACATTTTTAGTGAAAAAAAAATGAATGAATTACTTTTAAAATTAAAAATGTCATCGGGGTTGATTAGAATAACGATTTTATCAACCCCGATGACTTTTTAATTAATTAATTAATTATTTTTTTACTAAAAATATCATCGGGGTTTGTTAGAATAACGATTTTTAGTTTAAATTACCGCGCGGCGCGGTCCCCGCGGTAGGTGCGGCGCGCGCGCAGGTCGCTGGCCACGGCCGCGCACACGCGGGCCCCACAGTGTCCCCGCACCACCCACATACCTTATTCCGTATAGCCCTGAGCAGATGCGCGGCGCGGTCCCCGCGGTAGGTGCGGCGCGCGCGCAGGTCGCTGGCCACGGCCGCGCACACGCGGGCCCCACAGTGTCCCCGCACCACCCACATACCTTATTCCGTATAGCCCTGAGCAGATGCGCGGCGCGGTCCCCGCGGTAGGTGCGGCGCGCGCGCAGGTCGCTGGCCACGGCCGCGCACACGCGGGCCCCACAGTGTCCCCGCACCACCCACATACCTTATTCCGTATAGCCCTGAGCAGATGCGCGGCGCGGTCCCCGCGGTAGGTGCGGCGCGCGCGCAGGTCGCTGGCCACGGCCGCGCACACGCGGGCCCCACAGTGTCCCCGCACCACCCACATACCTTATTCCGTATAGCCCTGAGCAGATGCGCGGCGCGGTCCCCGCGGTAGGTGCGGCGCGCGCGCAGGTCGCTGGCCACGGCCGCGCACACGCGGGCCCCACAGTGTCCCCGCACCACCCACATACCTTATTCCGTATAGCCCTGAGCAGATGCGCGGCGCGGTCCCCGCGGTAGGTGCGGCGCGCGCGCAGGTCGCTGGCCACGGCCGCGCACACGCGGGCCCCACAGTGTCCCCGCACTACCCACATACCTTATTCCGTATAGCCCTGAGCAGATGCGCGGCGCGGTCCCCGCGGTAGGTGCGGCGCGCGCGCAGGTCGCTGGCCACGGCCACGCACACGCGCGCGCGCCAGTCTCCCCGCACCACCCGCCGAGCCCCCAATTCTAAGGCGGCTTCAGACCCACCGCCACCGCTTTCTACTTGGTCACTTACATCCTGTGGAAGAAACGCGGGCTTAAGAGGCTCCTTTTTCATTCGCCTATCGTCAACATACAGCATGGTTTAAAAGCTTGTTACTTCATCTAACGCAATACAACGCCATGTTTGACGAAAAGGCAACGCGAAAAAAGAGAAATAACGCCTGAAAACTCTGTTAGCATTCGGTAATTCCGTGATTTACTAGAGTATTTTACAAAACTTGTTCTAGGGAATACGTGTTTTTTTTTTTTAAACCTTTATTAAAAGTTTTTGAAAAAAATTGACGTCATTCAGAATCTTGATAATATTTGCAAGGCTTTTATTGTTATACTTTTTTAATTTTGGACTTAATTATGAAGTGTGAAAGTTCATGCAAAATAGCAGATTTTCGGAAGTCTTTACTGGATTAGTTTTACACAAATTTATAAATTGTTTTCAATAGAAGCTTAGATAATTTCCACAAGATACTGTGTTTCCAAAATATCTAATGAAAAATGTGTATTAAATTCATAATCGCGTAAGAGCGGTTGTATGAAAAACAGTGAAAATGTATGTCGAGTTGCACCCTCTTAAAGTGGCATGTTACGGGAGTGGTTATATTGGAACCGAATTCGGAAGCGGAGTTAAAATTAGTTTGTCGGAATCGAAATCAGATGCGGAAGTAGAAGCGTCAAATGAAACAAAAACAAATCAATTACATTGCGCCACTTTAAGAACGACTGGGCGAAAATGCCTCCTTTTCAGTACCGTAATTAGAGACACAATGGAAAGACAATGAGCGAGCGAACGCCGGCGTTCGCTTGAGTTTTAATGAAAACTAGACTCAAAAATCATCAAAATCTTTAACAAACTACATTTTACACGGGATAAATCACACAAACAAAGTAATTTCTATTTACGCCTATGTCCGCTTCTGTAGTGTTTTTATTAGTGCATAACATTTTAATAAATAAAAATTACCAAAACAGACATTTAGTGAAATAATTAATTTCTACAATTTAATCATTAATTAAACTTAATATATTCGTCAATTAAACGGCAGTAAAATTGAAGCTAATTTCTATAGCGCCAAATGTTTTGATGTTTCGATAAATATGCTATCATTCCACTATATAACGAAATATTAATAACGCTATAAAATTTGTTAACGATTACTATAACTACGAAGTAACACCGATAAGAAAGGTTTAATGACCCCTTAATGAGCAGTATTCAGTACATATGTGCCGACTCACAGTACAAGCATCAACCTATTTTTTTTTAAGGTGGGAAATCATTCAATGACTTCTCTCGCTCTAGGGTGGAGCGTCAGTGCGTGTCACTTTTACTGACTAAAACCACACCTATGTTCCTTCTTTGCTTAGCATTTGAGAACCCCGGGTTTCCCTTTCGGAGATCAACCCATGCCCTACCGCCTGCCTAGTGCCTGTACCAAGGCCCGGCGCGAGAGGTCGCTGCCGCCGATACCCCTAACGAAGACACAGCAGTGCTCCGCTCTTTAAAGGATCTATTATTCTACCTGGTCAAATTAAATTAGCTGGCATATCCTCGCAGACCTTTTTTTATATTTTATAGGCTCGCAAGAGCTATGAGTATACATGTGGATGGGTGGAGAGGGAGAGGGAGGCCAAAGAAAAGATGGATGGATTGTGTGAAGAGTGATATGAAAGAAAAGGAAGTTAGTGATAGCATGACGGTTGACAGGGCAGAATGGAAGAAAAAACGTGTTGCGCCGACCCCAAATAAGATGGGACAAGGGCAGGAAGTTGATGATGATAGGTTCGCGCTTAACCACTATCACACCTGATGGTTAGCGATGAGGTGGTCGACGACAGAGCACGCTTGCCTAAAAGTAACCTATTCACGCTTACCTTAAAGACCCCCTAGGTAGCGCACATGATCGTAAGTAGCGATAACTCAATACAAAAGTCCAAAAAAATTATCGAAGCCCACATAATTAGTCTCATCAAAAACTTGAGGTTAAGCCTTCTATAAATTACGTCACACGAATATCATGATATTTTTAGAGTTGGCCCATAAGGAATGGGATCAACAGCTGGCGTTAGAGAAAAAACCTTGAAATTTTAACAGAAATCAGAAACGTTTATTTCAAATAGACCAAAAAGGCACTTTTGAATTGTCAAAATGACGGTCAGTCAAAAAAAAAAAGTGAAGCTAAATTGAACGTTCCAAAGCGTAGATCTCTATGGAGAAGAACGTGCAAGAAACTCCATGGACACTTTTTTAAATCATATTATGAGTTACATAAATCTTGGTTACATATTTCTTGTCGCTTCTAATATGTGAGCGCAATGTATAGTAATAATAATTTTAAAAAAAAACTAATTAAAAATAGAAATTAAATTAAGCCACTGGCAGCTAAGAGATGACCAGTCTCAACTGACGGCACCTGTTCACGAGCATGACGCGTGCATCAGCCCCACTCCGCTCAACCATTTTGAAGGGAACCGAATGGCCCAATAACACGTGCCACCATCAGCGCCGTAAAATTATCGAAATCGGTTGAACGGACTGTAAAAAAACTGGGCAAGTGCGAGTCGGACTCGCGCACTGAGGGTTCCGTACAAACTTGAAAGGTAAATTGCGGTTTACGATTTTTGACGTATTAAAAAAAACTACTTACTAGATCTCGTTCAAACCTATTTTCGGTGGAAGTTTGCAAGGTAATGTACATCATATTATTATTTTTAGTTTTATCATTCTCTTATTTTAGAAGTTACAGGGGGGGGGGGACACAGTTTACCACTTTGGAAGTTTCTCTCGCTGTCTTTGCCATTTTGGCTACGGAACCCTAAAAAAAGGTTAGTTTGGATGACTTATCTTACTTCGAACAGAGTATACGAGTAGGTATCGATATCTATTACGTCTGCGGAACTTCGCATCGGCTAATTAATTTGTATTTCTGTAATATTTACCTGTAAAAAGTTAAGTATGCTCTGCTTGCCCCAGAACATGGGGTACTTGAGAATTGTCTCACACGGCGGACGCGCGCTCGGACGAGCTGAGATCATCGAACGGATTAATATCTTCGTTATTAGCACCTCTTCTTCTGGCAACACTTTACTGAGGACAAAACGAACATAATTTATTGTAATCTGAGAATAAATTGTTTTGTATTTTGTTTGTTTTAGATATGACGTTCAAGATATTCAGTCAGGAGAATTAGTAGCAGATCCGAATGTGATGAATCACTGTTTACAATTTGACAATGATAAATCTGTTTGTCAGTGCCAAATACGATGTAAGAATCCATTGCATTAGGTATAATCAGAGGTCAAAAGTCCAATTGCACTTGCCATAAATTTCTTTATACTTAGGGCATATTGACAGTTTCTCGATTCTGATAAATAAGACTAGATAAAAGACTTACGATACATTTATTGTTTTTCAAAGTATATTCCCTTACAATTAATACATTTTTGCATTCGCTGAAATCACTGTACAAAGCAGTTGGACCAGTCTTCTTTAGGGATCTCTTCAATGGCTTTATGGAACGCATTCACAGCTGATTCAGGGCTCGTAAAACGTGTTCCTCTAAGTTTATCTTTATTTTTTGGAAACAAAAGCCTGTAAGGCGGATACGTCATCATGTTCCACATCCAAATAAAAAAGACCCCCCCAAAGACAAAGCCTTCAAATAGGTTTCTGTTAGCTTAGCGGAATGTGAGGATGCGTTATCGTGGTGGAGTACATTACTTCAAGGACGATTTTCGCGAACTTTTTCTGAGACTGGGCAAGCAAGTATCGACGTACCAATCTGCAGTCACTGTCCTTTGATCTTTAAACGATACCTTAGTGTAATGTCCTGATTTGTCAAAAAAAAGCAACCATTTTTTACCAACACTTCGACTATTCATAAATTTCGTAAGCAAATTTTCAAAAGGAAAGACCCACTCTGCCGACTGGCTTTTTCTTTCGGGTTCAAAACAGTACACCCAGGTTTCGTCACCTGTCACGATATTATAGACAGCCAATGACTGTCCTCTAAACTTTTCTATCATTTTAAGGCACCACTGGACATGTAATCGTTTCTGGTCCCCTGTTACGAGGGCGACACTGAAAATTTCGGGAATCAAGGAAGTGACACAACATTACAATTTAAAAATGTATTTTTAAATTGTAAAAATACATTTGAGAGTGAGAATACTTCGAAAAGCAATAAATATACATTTTTAATGTAAAAATATATTATAATCATACCATTCTGCATTAACCGTTCTTTGTCCCTCAAGAGGAATAGTCGCAACATGGCCGGTTTTGGAGACAAACGTGGCCACCATTTTTTTTGCAACACTCCGTGAACGAACAATTTTTGTTGGCTTTAACTCATTTTCGAACACCCAAACTCGTGACTGGTTTTTTGTTTCGGGTTCGTACGCGTATATCCAGGATTCGTCACCTGATACGATGTTGTATACAGCATTTGAGGATCCTGCGTGGAATCTTTCGAGAGTTCTGACGCACCAAGTAACGCGAGCCGCTTTCTGCTCTTCACAGAGCAAATGCGGTATCTATCGGGAAAACAACTTTTTTACACCTAATTGTTCATGCAAGATTATTTGTATTTGACTCATGCCAATGTCTAAAGTTGCCTGAATTTCGCGGTATGTTACATGTCGATCTTCCTCAATCAGCTTACGCACAGCATCAACGTTTTCTTGGGTGACTGCAGTTTTTGGACGACCTTGACGGGGATCATCACTGAGCTTGACACGTCCACGTTGAAATTCAGCAAACCAGCGGTAAATTGTGGTTTTGGATGGGGCTTCATCACCAAATGCAGAAATCATCCGGTCAACACACTGTTTTTGTGTTAAACCACTTCGAAAGTCATAATAAATCATCGCTCTTGAATTTTCTCGAGTCAATTCCATTTTCTCAACGACTAAACAAGTTTGACAAGACCTTGTGACAAGACCGAGAATCTTTTTTTAAATAAATAATTGGTATTCGATTTTTAAAACCAAGGAGTTTTCAATTAAAAAGATTTTAATATGACAGGAACAGTGGAAATATTCCATTCCCGATACTTTTAGTGCAGCTCTGTAAGTTATGTGGTATCCATCGAGTGCAAAGTTTCCGAACTTTTAGGCTTGGCTACACTTGGCTACACTTGGCTCACAAAGCACGAATTTGTTGGCAAGTAATTTTTTGTTAGTATCAATAAGTTGTCGTACGGTGTCAATTTCCGAGATTGTAACCGCAGTCGCCGGCCGACCTTCACGTACCTCGTCATAGAGATCGTCACGTCCACGTCTAAATTCACCAAACCACGAATACACAGAGCTGCGACATGAAGCGTCATCATCAAATGCCAATTGAAGTCTCTGACAACTCTCTTGTTGACCTAGGCCACAACGAAAATCATAAAAAATCATTGAACGAAAATGTTTACGAGTTAAATTCATTTTGATAGCGACACACAATTTTCGAATGGACGCCACAACAAAAAAACAAATGACAGCTTCGCAAATTAAAAAGTAACATGCTCGCAAATAGTTCCATTTTCGAATTCTATAATTGTTTTTTCATTCTTTTATTGTAAGTGGCCAGATCCAGAAACTTGCCCCACGTAGTAGAAGTTCAATGTTTCTCAACTAGTTTATTTTAATTTTTCTTTATAAGCATAATCAGCCTTTTTAATGTTCCCACTGCTGGGACTCAGGCCTCCTCTCTAAGAGAGGGAATGGGCCGTAATCCACCACGCGGGCCCAGTGCGGGTTGGTGGATGTCACATGTTCGCGAGCATATTCGTAAGAAGTTGGCAGTAGTATCATCACAACGATAATATTTCTCTGTTTGTCGATTGGGACCATGTTGTTTTTTTTTTTTGTTTTTATATTTAGTTCATTAAATTATGTATATATTATATTTACCTATATTGTGTTGTATCTATGATTTATTTGTATATCTTTTTTATATTAACCTCTTTTTTTTTTCTTTCTTTTGTCGCACCTACCACTATTCTTCTCTGCATCACCCAAAGGTTGACTGGTAGAAAATGCCTAAGGCATTAAGTCCGCCTCTGTACCTTTATGTGCATGAAGTATTAAATAAATAAATAAACATGTCTTCGAATTTTTGGTTCTAGGACATGCCGGTTTCCTCACGATGTTTTCCTTGACCGTTTTAAGAGCAGTGGTGACGAAATAAATTACACAAAGTAATGCGCCTGGCTGGGTTTGAACCCGCGACCTACAACTCGTATTGCAGGGCCGTTACCACTCAGCCACCACTGCTCTCAATTTTTCTTTATATTATTATATCTATATATTATTATATAAAAATGAAACCCGTTTTCCTTGGTCACGGCATCACGCGTGAATGGCTGGACCGATGTCACTAATTCTTTTTTTGTTGTATTTGTTATTATTAGGAGAAGGTTCTCCCGGAAAAAAATATTAAGAAAATCTCTCAGAAATATTGAAAAATATACAACAAAATAAAATAGTGCATCATTGCTACGCTAAGGCGGTACGAAGTTCGCCGGGTCAGCTAGTAAATAAATTCCAACATTTCATGTATTTTCTTTCTTTGGTCAATAAAATAATTTATTATTATTATATGTATTTTCAATATTTATCTCAGGACCCTGAGGTCCTGGACCTTTGGAAGGCGTACGAGGAGCCGAAGCCAACTCGCAGAGGCCCTTTAGATAGTTATAATGGAACATGATACCAACCGACGATTATCCCTGTACGCGCTATGCTAGTGCACCCAAGGACAACCCCCGGTTGTTGAAAAACTATTGCGACATATGGAGAACAAAGATAATAGGGCTATGGTTTTTGGAGTCTTAAGTGGACTGGTAACATGGAACTATGTAAGACTATGGCCCCTGCCTGAACAACGTTATTAATATCCAACGAAAAAAGGCAGGGGGTGACTTGCACACTCAATAAATGGGCCCCCAAAAAACGGCCGCTAGCACGAAGTGACGTAGCAACAAGAGGGCAACATATTCTGAGGTGCTTGAGGAGTGGAGAGGTATACCACGATAATACATCCTTCTCCCGACCACATTTGCTCTTGCGAATCTCCACTCAAACCAGCCAACAAAGTCAAGAGAGAGGTGGGAGGTCTGTTCCTCGTCAGTGTTTACTACGGCCGACCAATAATGGCAAGCCGGAGATGAAGAACAAGAATTCTCCCGGGAGATCGGGTCCGTGAGCTCGCTAATGCCCAACAGTTCGTCACAAAACCGCCCTGCGGATTGTATCTCTCTTAGTCTGGCCCCTCACCCTAGGCATGTTACGGCAAAGCAAACGCTACCGATACAGACCCAGGGTTTATTAAAGCCCACAAGCCTCACCACGACGTCAATGTAGGATACGGCGATGGGGATCAGTTATTATTATAATTTTTTACAGGGTTGCATGCCCCATAAACATACTTACTAGACCTACTGTAAAATGCATATCTAATTAACTAAAACTAACAATTTTAAATTAACATTACATAATGGAATATAAAACTAACATAAATAACATCGATGATAAGCACTAAAAATAAAATTCAATAGAACAAAACAAATAGACAAAAATTATATTCAAATGTTACCAATAGTTGCATCAATGAAACTTGGCGTATGAGTGAAAATGCAAGTTAGCAAGATCGCTGCAACTAATTAACAATACAAAGTATTCCATACTTAGATTCTATGCAACAAATTAAACCAGTCATGAACCATTGAACCTCTTCTACAAATAAATTTTAGACACCTTAGCATTGGTAGAGTACAACTACACTTTTGACCCCTGACTGTACTTATAGGATTCAAAATTATAACATTAAGGTCTCCTGTCCATGGATGCGTAGCTTCATAGACGCGTATTCGTCATACACGACATTCACGCCTGCGTGAAGCTGTGTCGACGAATCACTATTATACACTAACTTTAAACACTACACTAACTCAAAGGGTTTAGTTAGTTCTCTTTAGTCTACGCACTAGGTCCGTGTTGTCTAACAGCTGGATGGCCTCAATATTTACATGTCGGTGCAGTCTGTGTTCGTGGGCTTCAGCAAATTTTTGAATGATGGTGGTGACGAGTTCTATTTTAAGGTCACGGTGGAGGTCGTCATTTCTGATGTACCAGGGCGCTTTTACAGCATCCCTGAGTACTTTATTTTGGAATTGTTGTATTATTTTGATGCTGCTCCGTTTAGTACAGCCCCAGAGTTGGATACCATACGTCCAAATTGGCATCAGAATATGCTTGTAAATTATTATCTTATTATGTATTGATAAACCGGATTTCCTTCCGAGTAACCAATAAATAATAATAATATTCCACAACTATCACACAACGCCGTCTAGTCCCAAGCTAAGCAGAGCTTGTATTATGGGTACTAGACAACTGATAAACATACTTATATATTTCTAAATATATAAGTACACATACATACATACACACTACTATACTACATACTTTTATAGCGTATGTCAACAAAGCGTATAATGACGAATACGCGTCTATGAAGCTACGCGTCCAAAGACAGTAGGCTTTAGTCTAATAAACAAGAGGAAGACTCAAAACCACCACTACTTACTCAAGCTGTTCCAGATTGTACTCCCCAGTAAGTATATTCGCTTGTCTCCTCAACATGTCTCCAAACGGATGGTGTCCCTTTGACAACACGTAGTAAAACACACAACCAAGCGAGAATATGTCTACTGAAGTCGTCTGAAACAAACATAAGTTCAAGTTAGTTAATGCATAAATTATACTACTAAGGCCTACTGCAGTCCACGAACTCGTAGCTTCATAGACGGCAGCGTCGTGCCGTCGTGTCGTTGCCACTTCGTCGACACAGTTTCATAGTTTTGTATGTAAGCTTCACGCAGGCGTACACGAAGCGTATAATGAGGAATACGCGTCTATGAAGCTACGCGTCCGTGGACAGTAGGCCTTACTTCACCTCTTACTCAAAAGCGCGCGTCATGTGTCCAATGCGCGCGCGCGCGCGTTTGTGTGTGTGTGTGTGTGTGTGTTAAGTCTGCCTCTGTATTTTTGTGTGCATAAAGCATTTAATTAATAAATAAACCAACCTAGGTCCAACAGTGGACGTCTTTCGGCTGAAATTATGATAATGAAATAAATAAATGGACCGGGAGGGCGTCAGACTTTTACTGATTAAAATCAATCTGTGTTCCTTCAGTTGCCCTTCGCCTTCCAGGGCCACGGTAACTCTTCCGAATATTGAAGCAGCAAAGTATACTACTTTATTTGTTATTCAAGTTAGCGCGTCATATGACTATTATACTCGTATCACGGTTATAGGTTGTAGCGGCATCTATGACGCCACATAGGAACTAAAAGATAAAATCCGACATTGCGGTCTGCCCGTTATCAGAACATATACAACAGTCCGAAAACAATTATCGGGCAGTTGCCCAAACACAAAACCCGTCTGTTCAATTGAAGTTTGCGTTATATAATACCCTGTTCCGCATAACCTCTATATGTTTAGTCTAGTGCGAGCAATACAAGTAAATAAACCCGGCTTTTATGTAAAAATAAATGACACCTAACATCTAAATCATAGAACAGAATTAAATTAAATAAAAATCTAAACTTTAAACTTCGCGCACCTACGCTAAGTTGCCACTCCGTGTTCAATGCGAATTAAAATTCATTCATAAGATACGATATCCATTATAATGATATCAAATACCTGCAACCGAGCTAGTTTAATTTCAAACAAGTCACCCTTCTTAACATATAACTATTACATCGTCAGAGCATCGAGCAAACTCTGGAACAGCTACTGACGCCCATTTTCTACAATTTCTACGTAACCCAAAAAAAAATGGCCTGTATTATTAACTAGTGTGTCATCTTTGCGATTGGAACATTTGCATCTGAATCACAGAAATGTTCCGAAACAGTGATAAGTATCATTTGGAACATCGGCTCAAGAGATACAAACGGAACATTTGAAACATCGGCTCACAAGATACAAACGGAAGTTTTGGAACATCGGCACAAAAGACACAAACGGAACATTTGAAATATCGCATCGGCTCACAAGATACAAACGGAACATTTGGAACAACGGCTCAAAATATACAAACACAAACACTGACTGTTATGAATCGTGATCTGTTACGTTGCGCCATATATACACCAACAGTTTTATTTAATTGAATTTTGATTTGAGAATAATTTAAAGCATATGTTTTTAGTTGAGTTAATTAAAATTTACAGTATTTACGTTTTAATTTGAATTTTAAAAATACTGCAGGTCACTTAAAGTAAAGAGTGTTTCAGAGGTCCAATTGTTCCAAATAATGCATTTAAAACATTACTGCTGTTCCAATCTTTCGGAACACTAATATGTTTCGGAACAGTGAGTCGGTTCAGTAAAGAGTTACACACGCCTATTATTAACCCATTACATTCCGAAATTGGCTACACGGTCAAAGTCGATTGCCACCATACATTTGTCTTTTTACGGATATATCCCTCTATATGGCAACAGCGAAAAAAAAATACACCCTGGGATTTTTTTTTTGGGTGGGAAAATCATCTAATGACAAATCCCGCTCTTGGGTGGAGCGCGAGATAGTGTCAGACTTTTACTGACTATAAACCCACTCCTGTTCCTTCGTTGCCTTCGTCCCAGGGCCCCGGGTTTCGTTTTCACACTACCCATTGCCCCAGTATACTGCTAATTACGTAGATTGCGCATCCTGGGTACTAACCCGCCCCGCTCACTTCCTCGTCTCGTATAGAAGTCCTACGTATCTACCCGTAGCCGGCGTCCTGCGTAGAAACCATATACGGATATATCCGTAGTCGGTATTCAATGTGTTAATACATACCGTCCTCTCCCCATTAATCATCTCCGGCGCGATCCAGCCATCAGTCCCCGTGATCCCCGACCGCCTGGAGAAGCTCATGCGTCCCAGGTTCAACTTCTTAGACAGGCCGAAGTCTGATATCATGGCGCGCACTTCGCCTGCACCCGTTGGCATCGAGAGGAGAACGTTGTGAGGCTTTATGTCTCTATGAACTGAGGAAGGAAATGTATGTTAGTATTGTTTTTGAGAGAATTGCCCTTCATACAGAATATCATGATAGATATACATTGTGACAGACGTGTTTCAGTCTCGTGCAACAGGGAGTTAGCCCTTTCTCATCAGCAGGGCGCAAATCCAAACATCGGCCTGATTATTGAAAAAAAAGTAGCCTGCATGACATGAGCATTTAACTCCTGGACGCTACGCTCAGCAGTCGCACTTGCGCGAAGAGACTTTAAGAGGTCAAAAAAATAACAACTCAAAATTTTAGAGTAGAAAAACATCGTGATGTTTTTGTCTGATTGAGGTAATTTGACTGAAACTATAACGTACAACAAAATAACACTGAAACTGTGAAATTGGTTATGCTTCTGTGTCCTATCACTGTTCTCATGAAAATGAAAAAGTATAAAGCGTTTATATAAATGTCAACTATATTATGCGAAAAATACATAAAGATAAAATACCTGCTGAGGATAGGATAATTTTATCTTACATACCAACATGATGCACGGTTAAACCCAAACAAGGCAGTCATATAAGCTGACTAGTGACTAAATACTGTATGCTGTTAAAAACAAAGCATAAAACATTAGTTACCATTCATACTATATTGAGAGACTTGTCCTAATCAATAGATCTGCGATGTTAAGGTAGAGGCTACGGGCGCGACTGTAGCCATGTGCTCGCTAGATGGCGCAGCACTAAATATTTTCAGTTTATTTTGTTTTTAGTATAAGGGAACAGTGAAGAACAGTGGTGGCCCAGTGGTAATGGCTCCGGTTTACGAGTAGTAGGTCGCAGGTTCAACGCCACGCTTGAGCCCGTAGTTTTCACCTTAAGAGAACTACACTGCCGAGTTAAATACATATTCTGAATCTGATTTTTTTTTTCAGATTCCGAATATGTAATTAACTCAATTTCGAAAAAAAGAAAAATGTTAGTCGTGTCCTTTTTAATAACGACGGCAGTATAGCCCTAAAGCACGGTCACTCTGGAACTGCATAAAAATCACTCTTTTGTATGCAGTCTGAGAGTGACCAAAGGTACAATGCTTGCTTGAGGCATTCTAGCGATTTACTAAAATCTACAGATTCGACTATAACACTATAATGGTAAAACTTTGTTTGTAAACTAACCTAGCAAACAATCAAAATGATTGCATGTATATTATTCCGGTTTTAACGATAAAAGTATTTTTCAGATGTATCTTCGTGATTTTTTTCTATCGTACTAAATTAGCTGTATTATGCTTTGAATATAGGTACTATCTAGCATTTATCCTTAACAAAAACACATATTTTTCTGATTCTGTTTACTGTGGTGTTTCTTATACTTTTGCGCATTATAAAACTCGCGATTTGCTCCTGTAGTTCGCTTAAATTATGGTTATCATGCACTTGGGCAGATACCTAAACATTTCCTTAAAATAGTAAATTGGAAACCTTTCAGTGCTTCGAAGAGCACAGTAAAACATCGTTCCGGATAGTCAAATTGATGACAGACTCTAACCGGAAGCTCAAAAGTTTGACAACCATACATCACTATGAGTAAGTTCATTTAGTTTTACTCAGTATTTTTATTATAATTCGTATAACCTATATTCCATTTTAAATTAGATTAGATATTTAAACATCCCTTTTTTACTATCCATTAAACCGATTTTGAATTTTATTCCATAGGCTTAAGGACGGCGTTAAAAGCAATAAAAGTGGTTAAAATACCAACTGGTTACTGGAGCTGCCATTTTTCAAGCCACCAATAAAATAAGTAGAAACGCAATAGATGTCAAAATCGGTTGAAAAGTAAAAAAAAAGGTTTGATAAAATGTCTAATCTTATTTAAAATGTGAAATAGAATATAGTGATCTATTAACGGAAGTTAAACGGCACTCACCTCGAATAAAATACAGAGATTCGATTAAAATAAATATGACTCAGAGCTGCTAAGAAAGAAGGCTGTGCGAATATTTAAAACAAATTATTATAGAAACAGAAAAGAATGGAAATTATGAACTATCTACAAAACTAATCAGTGTTCTATATTTTAAATATACTAAAATAGCTTAATCCTTACCAATATCCATGGAATGTAAATGAGAGAGACCTAACGTCGCCTGCCGCAGTACTTCTACAGCGTCTATGGTGCACTCGAAGTTTAGTTTTTTTTCCACGTAGTCTTGTAGTGTCGCTGAGCATAATTCTAATGCTATGTATCTGGAGAAAAAAAAAACATTACTTTATCGGAGGAAATGCCATGGTTGAATTATAGCCGGGGTTAGTTTTAAGCCGGACCTTACTAAAACGGAAATAAAATATATAACAGAGATAGCGCATTTATATTTTTTCGATGTGGGAAATCATCAAAACGAGAGCGCGTGTCGGACTTTTACTGACTAAGTGCTCGGTCACACTGGCAGCGCGGTGCGGGTAGCGGCGCGGGAGCGTCCATCTCAAACACAAAAACTTCCTTTGAGTGTCCACAATGGGCACGCGGGCGCGGGAAGCGGCGCGGACTACGAGACGCGGAACGCGCGCGGGCATCTCACGCCATAGTGAGTTCATACAAGTGGCCACAGTGAGTGCGCGGGCGGCAAACTAGTTCGAGCCATGTTAGAAGTAATATTTACCGATGTATCGATATTTATAAAAATATTAATATCGACCTGGATTTATCGGGGAAAAGACATATATCGGTCAAACTTTCCGAGATTTTCGGTCTTAAAATAATAATACATTTAGTTCAGTCTAGGTCAATAATAGGTTCATTTCACATTATTTTAATATATGAGAATCTGTATAAAACTTCTTGTTCTTCCTGCCCTTGTCCTATACTTGGGATAGGCGCAACACGTAATTTTATTAAAACTAAGTAAATAACAATATACTAATATATTGAAGACCAATTAATTTTTTCAGGCATTATAACGAAAGTAGAAACATAACAATACAGTTATAGACAATATAGTTTTTTTTTTCGTTCGTTCCTATCTTTTACGGCTTTGAATTAATTTAAATATTCTGCTGATAAATATTAAAAGAAAAAAATCGTTTTTGATACGATTTTCGATATTGAATATTTTGTATCGATATATCGATGTATCGGATCAAAATATTATATTGACTCGAAATTTTGATAATATATCAAAAGAAAAATATCGATATTTTTGCTTGCTTCGGACAGGCACTATCACCCGCGCCGCTGCTCGCACCGCGCTGCCAGTGTGGCCACGCAAATCGCGCGCATTGCCGCTCCCGCGCCGCTACCCGCACCGCGTTGCCAGTGTGGCCGAGCACTAAAACCCACCTGTATCCTTCGGTTGGTCTTTGTATTCAAGGACCACAGTCATTCTTTCAAACGTTCCCGCAAGAAAGAAAGAAGAAAGAAAGAAAACATATATCTGACCAAGAGCTCATCGCCCTCTATATAAAGGAGTACTTTTTTTTTCTTTTTTACTAATTTAATTAATTATCTCTATTGTTATCGGAATGTTGTACATCTAATAAAGATCTCTACATCTTACACAATACATACCGGAATTGTTTGTCCCTTTCAGTGCAGTAGTATCGTACGACATGCGCATGCGCATCCGACTCGCGCAGCAGCGCTACTTCGCGATCGGCGAACGTAAAGCATTCTGGTAACAATCGCTTCACTGCTACGGCGCGCTTGTCAAACGTGCCTCTGAAAATCAAAAGTAGTATTGTAATTTTATAATAAAAAAAAGGAAAACACCCACAACAACTCAAAATAAATGAGACTACGATCAAGGAGGGAGCTGTTTTTTTATTTATTTTAATTCCGAGCGAAACCTCTGGCACAGCAGCAGCTGGTATCAATATAATAAAGCGGTAGATTTTATTTGTTTGTTAAAACGCGGTCAAGCTCTGGAACTACCATTCGGATTGGAAAATAAATTGTAAGTATGGGATAGCCAGGTTCATTTGGTGTACAATAAAGTTTATTCTATTCTATTCATGTCAAATAGTATAGGTTATATAACATCCACCACGCTACGACCCACTGAAGCGGTGCAGTAACCAGACGCAGGCGAAACCGCGGATGCCAGCTAGTCGTTTAAATTCGTAATAATTATTTTATGACTAATCATAATACAGTATGTGGTACGATTTTAATTCAGTATTCTTGATACTTTTTTTAAATTGAGACATCATTAAAATAACTTCTCCCGAGGGCATGTCAGTCTTTTACTAACTGAAACCCACCTGTGTCCTTCCGTTACCCTTTGCGTTCCAGGGCCACAGTCACTCTTCCAAACGATCCCGCAGCCCTAGCAGGTATCAACCCTGCAGGGGGTCTCTTCAGATTTGCTGACTTACCTATAAACAAAAGTGCCTTCACATCCCTTTCCGAGCACCTCATCAGTATTGAACGTGATCTTTCCTATACGGACTTCTCCACCTCCGACTTCAACTAACTGACCCGTTACTTCACCGTTAGATGACGTAGAAGCATTTGAAGTTCGAGAGCCACCTTGGGATAGCTGTTGGAACTCACGGGCCTGAAAAAAACATATTATGGGGTTTAGTAATTTTGACACATTTTCAAAAGGTGTATGTGTTTCGTGATAGGTATGTACAACCTAGGGGTCTTTAAGTCAAAAGTGAATAGGTTACTTCTATAGTGTGCTCCATTGTCGGCCACATCATCGCTTACCATCAGGTGAGATAGTGGTAAAACCGTTTTACCACTATCTCACCTGATGGTAATGCATACTTGGTTTTCTTAGTTCTTGTTAGGCTCGCGTTTTAGTAAAACGCGAGCCTAACAAGAATTTAAAAAAAAAGTATGAAACAAGATTTTCAGGATGCTGAAATAAACAAGGTTACTGGAGAAACAAGAACGGAACAAAAAGAAAAGCCGTAGTCACACGTTATATAGGTAGCAACGGCAACACTAATAACGTATTACTATGGCTTTACTATTTAAATTTCCTTCCATCTTTGTCTGACAGTACACGAATTGGGACTCCAACTACTAGGCAAATTTTATACACCAAGTAACTAGGATAGAACACGAAATTAAATAGTGTTCAATCATCGTAATGCAGTTGAATATCAAGTATGGACTCATGAGAATGTGACTTCGGTGAACGGTTTTATCGTAGTCGGGTTTTTTACAAGTTTTTCGCGTTTGACCCTCTGATTGGTGGTGGAGTAGGCCAATCGGAGCGCCGAACGTCATAAACGTGCGATACATGTCAGGTGCCCGAAGATATCATTCATGTGATGGTGGAATGGGACCAGTATCGCGAACTGAGGAGGAGCCTGTTACCAAATATTGATCTCCACAATGGTGGAATCAATATGATTCTGAGCCAGCCAATTTCTGAAGAAGCACAGAGTATTTACAAGTTCTTAAAACGATGTTTGAAAAAGAGAAAGTATAGAGAGGGGCAGAAAATATAAGTATAGAGTGAGGAACTATGTATATTTGAAGATGTGAGTAGAGTAATGGGTGGCTTGCAGTCTACTATCGCAGCTTGCAAGATACCCATTATGCTACAATAGGATTGATCCCATGAGGCTGGCATAGTCACCCAAAGTGCACTGAAGCCTCTAAATATTAGATAAAAATAAAACATCATAAACGTGTCGATTGCGTTAACGTAAATAGATTCGCATTAGACACACTGGTGAGGGCCGCAGGAATCGATGGACGCTAGACTCACAGGCCAGTCGTTGTGGCAACACTTAGGGTCTATGTCTAACAGTGGACATCTTTAAGCTGAAATTACGATGCGTAATTTTGATCCTGTTAGGGCGGGTTATTTCAAACGGTCGGTTAACGTTAAATACGTACGGTTAAAAGTTACTATTACGTGAGATGTTTAACCATTGTTTCATCACAAAAAAAAACCAATACCTAGTCAACGTTATTCGGATTGCCAGTAGAAAGCAACACTTTTTCCCAATAAAAATGTTCGGGAGATTTTTCTAGTATGGCAACATTTTAATATTCATGGCAAAATTTGATCTACCGGTGGGGAAATTTTTTGCGGGATTTTTTCGAGGGATGATTAGTTGCCGTTTTAATTATTCACAAATTGATTCCTTGTGGATATTGTGATGTAAAATTGGTATAGTTTTGTATCTCAAGTGTCTGCACGACTGGACAATATGTGGAATCATTAAAACAGCCGTGATTTGGGTAAAATGGAGTTGAGGATTTTTTGTAATAATAAATAATGAAGTGCTGATTCGATACATTGCTGCTAAATACTAAAAAAACATAAGAATATGTTATATCCGTATTCTAATGGTAAACAAAGTTACCAGGTCATAAAATCTCAAATACAAAAAAAAATATCTACCTAGAAACGAATACAAAAGATAATCCATATGTTGGACGTAGCTACTTGAAACCACAACAAAAAATGGCGTAAAATGACGTTAACTAGTGGGTAGAGCATCGGTTATGGTAATAGTAACTTTTTAACGTACGGTACGGCCGTCATTTTGTGAAACAACCCATTTTTTGGTTTAACGAAAGTTAACGCCATTTTTGACTGTTACCAGTGAGTTAAGTATGGTTGAAGCAAACCGCCCTTATTGACATATTTTGGGCGAAGTAAATGGAATTATTGCAGCGGTATTCTTCACACACTAACATGAAATAAGTTAATTTTGTAACATATCTTTACCCGAATGGATATGCAGTGGTTTACAGTACCTACAAACACCTTTAATTTAGTTTTGGTTCGTTTTGCTTTAAAAAACTTTGCCCCACAAGCGGAATTCCTCCTGCGAGGATCGTTTCTAACCTATAAGAAGTTAGACGAAATTATCAATACGCTATCTAAACAGTTTAAATATCTCCTCGTCTGTCTGTTATCCACTAGGTACCTAAGTATTTCACCACAATACAACAGGCGAATTTCTCACACACTATATTTAGTCGTCCCAAAGATATATAAGTTGAAATAAATACACAGACCTTGAATTCTTATTAGGCATTTAGTTTTTTTTGAGGAAAACCTATTTGTTTTTTCCTTTCACTAAAATAACATATTTTACGCGAAAAATCATTAAATAATTCCTCTCGCTCTGGGTGGAGCGGCAGGCAGTGTCAGACTTTCACTGATCAAAGCCCACCTGTGTTCCTCCAGCTAACTCTTTAAAATAATCCCGCACAAAAATAGTATGTTGCTAAAAAACTGACCTACTGATAAGAAACATAAACAACAAATATCTGAGATTCCGTTGGATATTTTCAATAGCAAAAGGTCGTATCACATTTCCCCCGTAGTTCTTATCAAACTTAACCTTATGACATAGTGGTCAAGCCAGCAACTGTGATAAGGAGCTACAAAGTAGCTATAAACCAGGTTTTAACGTTTTTCTTCGTGTTTTAATCAACGAAAACCATTAATTTCATTTCGATTTCGATGACAAGCTGGGAATTTTTATGCAAACATAAAATCACGCCTTTTTCCCATATGGATAAGCAGACTTTACCCCCTGTCCGGGAGTTTGGTAAGGACAAAACCCGAGACGACGGCGCGTAGTGTTCCACGGGCGCCTCAAACAGATTTCAGTAAAACCGAATGAGATCAATAAGGCCGATCCGACGCCCACTAGAGCTGGGGGCACGCTTGAAAAAATTATCGTGGCCCTGAACTGCGTGGCAACTGAAGGACACAGGTAGGTTTTAGTCAGTAAAAGTCTGACATTCCCTTTCGCTCCACCCTGGAAAGATTAGAAGTCACTTGATGATTTCCCACCTCCAAGAATAAGGGATAAGCAGGCCTTACTACGCTCCTCCTATCTTTCTAATTCTAGTCAATTCCAAACTGTAAAATTTCGAATCATATTGAAAACTTTTATCAATAATTTTTTTTAAAGGACTGGGTCAATTTGCCTGCTGCGGGCTCCCCGTCCAATTATAATTTAGGTGTCTTCAAGGCCTCTTAATAAACTAGTGCGCCTCACCATCAACGATTGCATCACTGCTTACCATCAGGTGGGATCGCAGTCAAGCACTCGTTCTACAAAATCGCTGTTGAAAAAAAAACACTACATTCGGCTGCAAAACTAACCTTGGGTTCTTTTCTACAGATAAAAATCATTATTGACCGTTGTTATGCCAGTATTGTCAGTTTTAAAACATAAAGTAACCGTTAAAATGAGAGACGTATATTTGCTCTAGATATAGTCAATACATGCCATATGTACAAACAAGCTGAGGAAATTGCTGTTTTCTCATCTGCAGTGAATGTTCACGTTTTGTTTGAAATTCATACAATTTCAAACAAACCTAGAATTACGTCTTATTTTGTATCCAGACCAACATGTATATTAACATACTAATATAATAAAGTACTTTATATATTACTAGAGACCCGCCCCAGCTTCGCACGGGTGTTACAAATCTTTGAAATTCTAGGCTTTTTTCTATTATAACATGTATGTATTATACACTTAAACCTTCCTCATAAATCACTCTGTCTATTAGTGAAAACCACATATAAAACTGTTCAGCAGTTTTTTGAGTTTATCGTGAACAAACAGAGAGACAGACGCGGTAAGGCCTTTGCTTTATGTAAGGCTAGTACAGACAGCTGCATCAATTGGGTACCCCCAATTGATGCAGCTGTCTGTACTCTCACATTTAAATAGATACCTCAGAAAAGGGGATAACCAGTTGATGTTATGGTGTGACATGTTTAATGTGTACAGTTACTATGGAACAACATAATAGATAATATGTTTAAATTCCAATCATTTTCCTGACAAAATTGTCATAAAAAAGATTACTTGGTACTTGCTTATGTTCCATCAATAAATCAAAGATTCGTCTTTTCATTAATTACTTTCATGTACTTATCTCTTGTCACTAAGTAAATACTATAATTTCAAGACTATTAACGAGTACTGCAATATGTTTACCTTAAGGATGCCATGGTTCAATAATCAATACTTTTTAATACATATTTAGATATGTACTATCATTTAATTAATTGCCTTTATAAGTAACCGGCATTCTTACATAATCGCCACCAAAAATTTCAATGTCAATACCAATCGAATACTGCTACGTATGATAAGGAAAATAAATGCAATACATAAATATTAATCACGTTTGTAACGGCGTGTTGGTTCCAACAAGCCGGCCGCGTGGCGGTAACACCACGCTGGCATTTCCATGCTGGCACTTCATTGGCCCATTTAATCAAATATTCTCGTTACTTGAGTAGAGAAAATATACCCTAACTTCATTAAAATAAAGTTCGTTTTGTAATAAAGTAAAATACCAGCAATTGATATTACGTTACAAAGTAATCTAATATAGCTTACCTGATAACGAAGATACCAGAACATAGTGATCACCAGTCCCACCAAAATTATCAGCGCCACTTTCAGAACTTGATTCTCCTGCTGATGAAACCATAAGTACGCTTTCTTGTACCATAGGTCAGGTCTGAAGTCAAAACCTTCAAACAAGTCTTCCGTTTGGACTGATACCGAAATCGAATTTGGATTTGAGGACTTCAAATTGGTTTCATTTTCGACATCATTCTCGCCTTCAGAATGGACTTCTCCATTAATCAATTTTATGGCACTATTCTGAGAGTTGTGCACGTTTAAGAAGTTCGAATTCGGTAATTGGGGCATCCACGTAGTGGTAAGTTCAGGGACTTTGTAATGCCCCAGTAAGAGGTACGGTGCTGATACATGGAGGTTCAGATCTTTGAGTTTATAGTGGACATTTTTGAACGGCTCATATTGGGGTTTATCTGACTTAGGCTCGGTTTCTGACGGGCCTTCGAGGAGCAAAGGCTGTGTATGGGCAGTTGATATCGTGATTGTATTTTTGTCTACAAGTGATGATAACGCGTAGAGTCCGTGGTTGTGCTCGCCGACGTACAGTGTGGGGCTGAAAAGAAATATTAAATTATAGCAAGGTATAGTTGGAATATATGCCTTGTTCTTCACCTGAGTCTACATGGTAGCCACATTCATAGCATTAGCAGTGGCATTCATTAAATCTTCAAATGTGCTGGCACATAGGCACTTGGGGTGAAACCGGTGGTTTTTTTTTTTCGGTGGGAAAATCATCCAATGACATCGCCTGCTCTTGAGCGGAGCGGGAGATAGTGTCAGACTTTTGCTGACTAAAAACCAACTCCTGTTCCTTCGTTGCCTTTCATACCAAGGCCGAGTCGTCTTTTCACAATCAGACCCTTGACCCCAGTAGGCTTCGACCCTGCTGGGCCCCTACGGTTGCTGACATCTCCTTGAAGGGCGCGTGGCTACTCATTGCTCGCCGTCGCAAGCCCACGCCTACGGTAGCCGGAAATCGGGATCGGAATCCCGGCGGCTGGGGCGCGGGGGCCATTGCCTCGCGCGTGCACGTGCGGCCTCCTCCTTTGCTAGCATTACTGCTTCGCAGAAGGAGGCGACCGCCTGCTGGGGTAAAAGCCGGTGGTAGGAATAGACTGTTGATTTTGATTTGCCCTGAGAAGGGCTGAATCAGAAGCAGGAACCTCCCGAATTAACATGTCCAGTGAGGAACAGCGTCATGCGGAATGAGAACGCCGTGACGCTTCTCCAGCCACTCCTCAAAGAGGGGACTTACCGCCATGAGCCCTAAGAAGGGCTGGTATCAGTCCTTGCTACAGAATTATATGTTAATTTGTGTGCATTACAAATATATGTTCATATAGCAAACAAAACAGTAATTAAAAAAATATAATAATAAAACAATGATTACGCTCTATTGAATACACCGTTAATTTAGAAAACAATTGGAAATATATCACATTTGCAATTTGTTGTAATTATCTTTTTATTTTCCTCGAGTTATTTATTAAACCAATAAGTTACAACACAACTAATATTGGTAAATGAGACGAATTTTAAAATATGTATAACATAGATATATATGGTGGTGACACTTTATTATTCTTTATACTTTCTCGAGCATGAATAGTAAGTACACATGCGACATATCATTAATTATATAGTTGGTTTTTTTTTTTGAGATATTACTGAATCATTATTTTTTACTGGTGATAGACTGGCGCTTGACCACTATTAATTAACGAAATTCAATGCATTTCGAATACGGAAATAAAGTCACTGATGCGTGGAAATAAATAATAAGCTTCAATAAGATTGTTGCAGAGTGTTTCAATGAGAGTAATGTTTAATACATTATGAATCTTATCAATTTTATGTTAGAGTTGAAAATTGTATGGAAAGTTATCTTACCGTTGTAATGAGAGAATGCAATTTACATATACGATTGTTTAGGCATAAATATTAATCATTCCAATCAGATGGTCAATCCTTCAGTTAGCGTATAATTTCAGTACAATACCGGTTTATCACTATGTACTGAAATAAATCAGTTATCGATATAATATACGGTATTAATATATCGCGTTTTACCTCAAGTGCAAAATCCACGAAACATCGAAATACAATCGATGCAACTAAGGTTTATTTATAGAAAAAGGTCATTTGAGCAGTTGTTAAGAGGGCCCTTCCCGATCCGTTTACCGTCAACGTAAGCAGGGTTTAAAAGCTTTCTGTTTCATCAATCCAACGCAATGTTTGATAAAGAGGTAACGCTAAAAAAGAGAGATAGGGCCTGAACGCGCTGTTGGCATTCGGTAATTCTGTTACTCACTCGAATATTTCACAAGTTCCACAAAATACGTGTATTTTTTTAAACCTTAAAATTCGTTATTCAGGATCTCGATTAAATGTGCAAGGTTTCTATAAATACATTTTCATTACTTTCTTAATTTATGAGTACATTATTTATAAAGAGCCGAAGTTAAAACCTAGGATAAATCTGTGTACCCAAAATATCTAGAGAAAGATGTGTAATAACGTCAGAATAACGTAAGGGCGGTTGTATGGAAAAGTATCACGGGTTGGGCGCTCTTAAATAACCAGGAATCGTTGTGATATTTTATAATACTCGCATTTCTTTCTGAGCATTCAATTATTACGTACTACTAGATTAGGTTTTTATTTACAACAGAAATAATATAACTGGGACGTTCTTTATTCCGATACAGACAGGACAGGCGCTTTTCGCCTTTTTGAATTTTTGTAAACTAACTAGTTCCCCCGACTTCGACTACGTCAGACTCGTAAAACAGTACAATGGCATTTGATCACAATTTCAAGAAGTTTTTTTTTACGCGGAACCCTAAAACTTTTTCTAATATAAAAGTAGCCTACGTTACTTCTTATAACATTAGCTATCTACCAGTGTAAGTCCTCTCCCATCAAAATCGGTCAAGCAGTTTCGAAGACTAGCAGGAACAAACGGATACACAAACCAACAAATTAAAAAATAAATGTATTTCTCGTATGTGTACGAATAAATTAGAATTAGAATTTCGTAAGTTAAAAAAAAGTTAATCTTATAGTGTAAACCGATACTTCAATTTTATTTATATTAAACGAGTATGTATTGATATTTTAATATTTTTACTATTAATAAAACTAATTTGGGAACTACTGTATCAAGTGATAAGAAAAAATGTGACGTCACAGGGGGTCTCATAAATGTAACCAGCTGTTACAAGGACAAGAAGGTGAGGGGGCGTAATAAATCATGAAACTCATGAGACTGTGTAAATGTACTTTTTAAGAATTTTGCTTAGAATCTATAGGTTTTGAAATTGATAGATGAATTTTTTTTTTTTGTTTTAGAAATTAAGTGATTATTTGTTGCAAATATTATTATTATGACGATAAAAAAAGACATATAAATTATTACTTCGACATAGTTATTAAAAGTACTTATTATTAGTTTAATTTCTTCCGAGAACATATGCCGAAAACCATAGGTCTACCTATCAGAGCACGGTTTCCACAAGATGTAGTTTTAGGATTACCCGTAACTGGTAAAATCTATATCTATTATATCTACCTAACCCTTCGAAGAATACATAAGTGATATTATGAATAATCTTCTAGAGCAGGCCTTCCTATAAATCCCGACGAATATCTTCATTGTCGATTGTCTTACATCAACTTATATCACTACAAAGTGAAGGATTATCGATTCGATTATCGGTATGGAGAATATATTACTAGCCATAAGTTGCACTTTCAATGTCGCCGTGTTGTTGATGTACCTATGTCTGGCACGCGATGTTACTACAACGCATCGTAATTTTCAACATGTGATAATGAAAAATTTTAAACTTGAAAAAAATAAACTGGTATTTTTTGTAACTTTGCACTTATTTGAATACTTTTAAGGTTTAAAAGAACACGTATTTTCTGGAACAAGTTTTGTGAAATATTCGAGTGAATGAATTCGGCATAAACGAATGTTAACAAAGCGTTCAGTCGTTATCTCCCTTTTTTCGCGTTGCTTCTTTATAAAAAAATGTGTTGGATGAAACAACAACCTTTTATACCAAATATGGGTGGTCAAATGTAGCGACTCCTAAAGTGACTTCTGTCGAATCCTTAGATCAACAATGTACGTCGAACCCGAGGGTTCTGTGTTAGGTCTACTAGGGTAGGGTAGGGGACGGCGCGTAGTGTTCCACGCGCGCCTTAAGGAGATGTCAGCAACCGTAGGGGCCCAACAGGGTCAAAGCCTACTGGGGCCATGGGTGATGCGAAAGAGAACCCCGGAGCCCTGGAACGAGGGCAAAGAAGGAACAGGAGTGGATTTTAGTCAGTAAAAGTTTGACACGAAAGGGCAGGAGAAGAAACCGCTGGTCTAACGTTCATATATAATCACCGCACCGCTGTACACCTAATCAATTTCACTATCACATATTTATGTTCACAATCAAAACACCCACGATCGAGATAAAATTTAAATTCTAAGGAAAAAAGACTTTATCGGACCTCATAATGAGGTCCCTCGGGTGTCATCGTTAGATCGTTTGCAAGTAACACATGACATGACATTCTAATCACAAAAAAAAACTTTTTCCAAAAAAAAATATAACCGACTTCAATGTAAAAAAACACTGAAAAGTGCAAAATAACTTTAATTTCGGAAGTCGGTGTTTCTATAATAGTTTTGTCTCTTCGTTATTTAACACCGACTTCCGAAATTAAAGTTATTTTGCACTTTTCAGTGTTTTTTTACATTGAAGTCGGTTATATTTTTTTTTGGAAAAAGTTTTTTATTTTTCACTTTTTAGTTATGGTACCAACACTAAAAAGTACCCCTCAGCCATACTTAAATACCTTATAGCCAGAGTGCATCTTATGACAATTCTAATAATACCAAACACGGTTAGATTAAATTAATTTATTACAGAGTTCCGGTGCCTAATTTCAGGCTTCATCATCAGATCAGTTCGATATATTACCCCTCTTCTTTCAGTCAGTCATCGACTACACGTATAAACAAAGCAATTTTACTTGTTACGACAGTTCTGCTGTGATCCCATGAGGAGTTCTGTTCCATATCTACAAAGTTCATGATCAGATCATAACAATGTTTCTATGGGACCAACTTGGAAGCATAACCTTTCAATCAAAAAAAAAATTTTCAAAATCGGTCCACAATTGACCGAGAAATCGGTGAACATACATAAAAAAAAAAATAAAAAACATACATTCAACCGAACATATAACCTCCTCCTTTTTGAAGTCGGTTAAAAAGATAGTGAAAACCAGCAAATGATAAGTTACTGGTGACGCATTAGTTCGAATTACATAAACTATTCGAAATAGATATACTTTTATTACGTAAATGTAATTTTTAGACATGATATTGTAGAGCCTCTGTCATCAATACTTCTTTATATAGGGTGACTGGTAATTAGTGTACAATACTTAAACACATGACTGTGCTCATGATAACCAACAACTTTTACTATGGGCACAAACCTGAAATCGCGAAAAAAAATCAGCTGTTCAGTACATTTATGTGTGCCTAATGTACTGAACAGCTGATATTTTTTTCGCGATTTCGGCTTTGCTCCCATAATAAAAATTGTTTGTAATCATGAGCACAATCACGCGTTTAAGTATCGTACACTAATTGCCAGTCACCCTATAGAGTTTAAACCGGCACATGAGAAATAAAAACTAATTCAAGTTTTAAAAAAAATTCTGATGGTCAGATGAGATTAGCGTGTAATTTCATATGACTTAATGTTATTATTTGACAGCACGGTTGACGCAGTAGTTGAGCGATTGGCTGCTGCGCTGCGTGTCGCAGGTTCTATTCCCGCTCGGAACAAATATTTGTATGGCCTACAGATAGGTGTTCCGGGTCTGGGTGTCTTGTGTATGTCAGTTTTTGCATGTTCTTGAAGGCATTCACGATACAAGAGTTATTCCTAGTGTGAGGCAACGTTTTTTAAAATAAAATAAGAGTAAATATATGTCGGTGAAGTCAATAGTACGGAAGCTTGAGAACGAATGAACGAGCTAAGTGAAAAGTGACACATGTCACTTTGACAGAATCCGCGCTGACGTTTGCACGAACCAAGCAGATAAAAGTGCCGACCGCAGAGGTCCGTGGTCTTTCCTCTGTCGGCAGCCGTGCGTAAAACGTCTAGTCTCGGGGACTGTCTCACTGCTCGTTGCGTGAAGTGAATACCTAAAGCTTGTATCATAATAAATCAATTGTGTGATCTAAAATAGTTTGTTTTTTGCTTGATACCCAGCCATCGCCCACAAAACATAGTCTCTGGACAGAGCTTCAATGATGATCGGCATCCTGCGCCGACATATATAATAATTTGATAGGAATAAATTAGGATTATGTAAACTATATGCCGTTTAACTCGTAAAAGCCTTTCATTATCCTCCGATCCCCATAATATATGGTGGCCCTTTGATCAGCTTCTCAGAGTTTACGACGGGAGACTGTTTTTTTTTTTTGGTAGGAAAATCATCTTATGATAAATCCCGCTCTTGGGCGGAGTAGGAGATAGTGTCAGAATTTTACTGACTAAAAACCCACTCCTGTTCCTTCGTTGCCTTTCGTACCAGGGCCGCGTCTTCCTTTCAGGATCAGACCCTTGGCCCCAGTAGGCTGACATCTTGAGGCGCGCGTGGAACAGTACGCGCCGTCGACGACTTGGGCTCGGTCCGGACGGTTACCGTACGGTCGGACGGCGAGCTACTTATTGTTCGCCGTCCGCAAGCCCGCGCCTACGGTGGCCGGAAATCGGGATCGGAATCCCGGCGGCGGTTGGGGTGTGAGGACCGTTGCCTCACGCGATCGGCCGCCTCCTTTGACGAGAGGAGAAAGTTAAAATATCATAAAAACAATATACTTACTACAACTCAATATTCGAATTCTTGATCCCCTGTCCATTGCTCAATGTCGTAGCATCCTCCATGATATGGTCCAGCGTATCGTCTCCAATAGAATTGAAAGGGACAGTGATCAGTCCGTCACTGTCCAACAAATAGGCGGCGACGACTGGTGTCTCAAAATTGTGAGACCATACGAGATCTCCCGTCTTGCGATCGAAAGACATCACACGACCGTTCGACGTCGAAGTGAAGTGGATAATGCCTGTCGAAGAATATTTGATGGTCATTAATGGAAGGTACTCTAATGCTGCAGTTTTATGGCGGGATATCTTCGAGTGATGTTCAGTGGTTGTTTTAATTATTTGCAAATTAATTCCTAGTGGATGGTGATCTAAAATTAGTGTAGTTTTATATTTCAAGTGTTTGTACAACTGGACAATATGTGAAATTATTGAACATGCGCAATCTATGTAAAATGGAGATGAGAATTTTATATTATTTATATTACGGCGTTTCAAAAATACCAAAAAAAGAAAATCTTACCGTAATCATTCAGCATCTCTTTACCCATAGCAAGCGACGTATAATCAAAGAATGTCACATTCCACTTATGGTTCTGATTCTTCGAATCATGCATCAGTATATTGTACTCAGTTCTGGCTACGTAGATGCCTCTCTTTTTGTCCGGCGTACATGTATTGTCATCGGAGTTCTTGAAAATCTTTGATTTGTCGAATCCTACAACACAAGGAGACATGTAAACAACCAGGGAAATAGAAAATCAAATAAAATAAATTTATTTTTGCACACAGGTACAATTTAGGTGTTTAAATTTAAAAAATAAGTGTCTTCGTGTTCTGTCACATTATGTGCCATACAAATATTAGTAAAATATAAGTATGTGTAATATTACAGCCTACTGAAACAATCACATAGTGTTGTAAAATGAAAACATTTAAGTAATCCTATGAAATATAACTCGAGGAGGTTGGCGCTGTAAGACGAAATACAGGTTCTTCTTATTTCGGCTGCAACTGCTAAAACTTTTGTGTAGGTACATATTATTGTTCAAAGCACTTATTTGTAATTTATAAAAAGTGCTTTTTTGAAAGAAATAAATTATTATTTAAAAAAAAAATACATTAGTATTATTTTCTGTTCATTGGTTTTTATGGTCAAAATTTTATCATCTACCTAGAGTAGGTAACTCTCCTTACATATTATAAAATAGTCTCCAACTCAAAAAATACTGAACGGATATTCATGAAGTTTTCACTAATAGAGTGATTCATGAGGAAGATTTAGATTTATAATACATGCATATGACAGCAGATATAAGCCGTCAATTATAATGATTTGTAACACCAGCACGAAGCTGGGGCGGGTCGCTAAGTCGCTAGTAAAGTCTAAAACAATTGATGGCAGTATTTCTCCAATCTAACGTGTATGGGTCGCCGACTCGCCACATACGCCACCGGCCACAAGTACAAAACGCCGCCACCGGTTTATTTCCTGTAGTTTTCATACATTTTAAATGGACTCGTCGCACACAGTTGAAGCCGGTGGACGCTACAAGGTAAAAATCAACGCTGCTCGTTTTTTTAGGCCCGCACCGGCCAATAAACGCCGAAACAATTCGCTGCCACACGCCGCTCAAGCATAAACCTTCTTCGTCTGTATCCTTTAAGATACTGCGCGCAAGGGTTAAAAAAATAGCAGCCACCGGCCACAAGTGGCTGTGGCTCTTCAACTACCCTTGTATCTGGATCTAGCATCTCATGGCGGCGTTTGTCGAAGTCGCGCGTGCGTGTGGTCCGTGTGCGGCGACCCTATGAATGTTCGTTGTAATTTTACAAAATTACAGTCAGAATTTCATAAATACAGGGATACACGAAAATGCCTTTTTAACCAACTTCAAAAAAAAGGAGGAGGTTATCAATTCGGTTGTATTTTTTTTTTGTTTGTTACCTCAGAACTTCGTCGTTTATGAACCGATTTGCAAATTTTTTTCCTCCTTAAAGGAGTTAGATGCTTCCAGATTGGTCCCATTTTTTTTAAATCCAGTAGTCATGATGGGATCCATGAGGAATGGAAAGAACTCCGCAAATATTATAGGCAACTATACAGTGATTTTGGTATTTTCATCGAAAACTTAAGCATTTACAGTTAAAAACTAACATTTGTTGAAGTCGAACTGATGAAGAAGACCAGAAATGGTCAATGGAACTTCATACTTACATAGATATCAAAATGAAGATAGTTAAGCGACTACGATAATACAAATAAATAAATGGTTCTGAATAGTTATGTTGAAAATGGTATCATTGAAGTGATCTGATAATGATGATGGAGCCGGAAGATGGACACCGGAAATCCGTAATTAATCAATGTATCCTAGCCGTGTTTGGGCTTATTACAATTGTCATTGAATTTTTACTTTGGCTATAAGGCACTGTTGAACTGATCTATGATGGAGCCGGAAGGTGGAAGGTAGACACGGGAACTTCTTAATAAAACAATGTGTGCAGTGTTTGGGTTAATTGGAATTGTCATGAGAAATAGGTACTCTGGTTATAGGTGTATCGCAACAAAAAAGTGTAAAATGAAAAACATTTTACAAAAAAAAAAAAACAATTTCACTAATAAAAACACTAAAATTATCAAAATAACTTAAATTTCGGAAGTCGGTGTTAAATAATAAACAAACAATACTGAGAAACACCGACTTTCAAAATTAAAGTTATTTTGATCGTATTTTTTTTTTTGAGTGTTTTTTTAGTGAAGTCAATTATTTTATTTTATTGTAAAAAGTTTTTTATTTCCTTCAGTTGTAGTGTTATTTTTCCTGTTTTTTTTTTTTATTATTTCTATAAAATTTTGTTGATAGCTAGTGTGAAATGAGTAGTTCATTTATACATTTAAAGTTTTAGACGAAAAAACCCACGACAATTTCTGAAAGTGTTACCGTGTGGCAATGGAAAGCAAATGGAAACTAAAAGGCACAGGTCGGATTTAGTCAATAAAAGTCTGACACGCCCTCTTTCGCCACCCCAGAGCGCGAGAAGTTATTTCATGATTTTTCACCTCAAAAAAAATGCGATATGAACCATGGGCCCGTAGAACTGAACAAACTACTATTTTATATTATATCACAACATTAGTTACGTGGCAAATTATGTTGAATCATTACACAATTATTGAAGTTTGGTAGAAGAATTGATATGATAAACACCGTGTCATAAATTCATAACGATAATTCAATGAGGTATACATTAATATATTGCATACCTATTCATTAAAGCTACAGCCGTTAAAAAAGTTAGACACTGTTATTTAAATAATGTTTTAAAGAGTTTAATACAACATTGTTTGACATTTATTGTCGTTTTACAAAACAGTTATATTTTGTTATGCCCAAATTAAACTCGGTGCTGAAATCTGTAACTATCTACCGAATATACAATGCTATAACTGTTGCGTTTTAACAACGCAATTTATCGATCATTGACCCCACCAGCATTTATTAACGTCCTCATTTTCAAAATCCGAAATAAATCCATCCTGCACCGTGACCTACATTTTTTTACTATTCATTTTTTTAAAATCTTATGCTGTCTCACGGCTGGGCAAAGGCCTCCCCAAATCCTTCCATGTATAGAGGCTGGTTCGAGGCAGTTTCATAAGCTACCTCGAACCAGCCCCAGGGGTAGGAGCCTCAGTACCTCTTCTTCTAGGTTGTAAATAAATATTTTATAATTGAGTTGCAAGATTGCACCGAGCCGAGTGGTAATGGCCCCGACTTACGGAGTTGTAGGTCGCGGGTTCAAACCCAGCGAGGCGCATTACTTTGTGTAATTTATTTCATCACCACTGCTCTCAAAACGGTGAAGGAAAACATCGTGAGGAAACCGGCATGTCCTAGAACCAAAAATTCGAAGACATGTGACATCCACCAACCCGCACTGGGCCCGCGTGGTGGATTACGGCCCATTCCCTCTCCTAGAGAGGAGGCCTGAGTCCCAACAGTGGGAACATTATAAGGCCGACTATGCTATGCTATGCTATGCTAAGGCAAGTAAAATGGAAGTTTTAGAGACCATAGCATTCTTCGTAAAAATATAAATATTAGGTGTAGAGGAATGACCGTTATTACCATGCTAAAGCGAAACCACTACAGACTACAGTCAGTTTGAATTGCGAATATTCGAAAGTGCTCGTCTAATTTCAGCAAAAAGTTATGTTCCATTTAACTATGTCATTGGCTGTTGCTTTCCAACGTTTGAATTTCGAACCATCCGTTAATTGTCCATGATAGTAGTAGTTAGCTAGCTTCACTGAACACAATGTTTTCCAGATCAACGCGTTTGAAACAAAGGTTTTCTATATTTCTATTTATGAGATATTTAGAAAGCCCTTTTTAAGTTTCAATGGAGAAGTTTCGATTTTTTAACGATTTAATTATGAATAAATTAAGTACAGTAAATTATAACAAAATTATGAAAGAATCATTAAATATCTCAACGAATCAAAAAGTTATGGAACTTTAAAGTTACGCTTGTAAGAATATGGGACGATCTCATCTAGGTCAAATGACGACACTCTAGTGAGAGACTGCAATCGTTGTGCGTAAACTTAATTTCACAGTAATTTATTAATGTTTTTTTTTATATACAACATCTCTAAACTTCTCCTTTATAATTATAACACTACGTCATACTAATATTATATTAAAATCTGTATTTTATTATGTTTGGCTGTTTGTTAATTAATCACGCCTCAACACTATTCAATAACACAGGTAGAAATATCGTCAAAGTAAGACAGTTTTTGTTCTAGTAGTCCGTTCCCTTGGTAGGTACCTAAATAGGGACCTATAAATATCCGATAAACACGCGGGCGAAGTCGCTAGCAAAAGCTAGTTTAATAAAATTAACAAACGCCCACATAGTTTAACAGTTCCGAATCCAGATAGGATTACTGTAATTTTATCTACATTTTAATGGAAACATACGTCATGTATGACTACAGGCCATATGTCCGTACCCGTACGCAATTACCCTACGACGATAAGCCACACGTAATTATGCTGATCGTAACTAAACTTTGATTTGTTATTACAGAAATATAGACAAGGTCGAAATTGTAATTTTAATTTGGATTTTCAGAACTACTTATAGGAAGAATACACATAGAATAAGAAACTAAACATATACAATGAGCGGCCTTATCGCATTCCGCGATCTCTTCCAGGCAACCTGGAATGGACCGTAATTGCCAGAACATGATATGAGGTTATCAGTGGTTTGACAATAAGCACCTATACCCTATTCAGGGAGCCGTGAGATAAAAGGTAAACAAACCATCTATAATACTACTTAATTATAGACCACACAGATTCTGCAAACGGGGGCGGGTTATAATCTGCCATCTTTTTCACTATCGATCAACTTGTTGATACGAGATATTTTCGTTGATTTCTTGTAATTCGCAGAAGAAAAAGAATGCAAAAGAAGAAGAAAAGGAAACTGTTATTAATGTATTCAAACACGTCGAAGAAACTTGGTTGAAGGTACCTACATTGTTTTCTTTGTTTACATTTTGTCTCAAACCCAGATGAATAGGGTATAGTATGCCTGAGAAGACAGTGAACGTAAAGTAGATAAAATAAGCGGATCTTATCTTCATTTCAATAGGTCAACATAAGCTTTTTTTGCAGTTCGGAAATGAAAGAGGAAATATTCAACCATCATTGCCCATATAGCGCCGTCCCCTCCCTCAGTCTTCTGGTTATCTATTTTAGACTTTATTTTTATCCAAGTAGTGTTGACAATTGGTTTAGCATGACATCCGAATTGGGGAAATAACTGATTCAATAACGTATAAATTGAATTATAACATATAAAACATACCTGAAACATGTTCTCTAGATCCAGTCAAAGGATCCAGCATGAACCACGTATCACTCTTCTTTCCGGTATAAAGAATACCGTCAGTGGACCGGCACGGCGCGTTTGCGACCAACTCCGGAATCGTGAAGGGTAGCTTCTTCAGCATCTGCTGGTCGCCTCGGGGTCCGTACATATAGAGGGTGCCATGCCGAGGGTCTGGCAGGAACTGAGGCATCAGATCCGCATGCTGGTTCGGGACTTTTACCACCGGTTCTACGAAAGACAAGTTGGATAAAAATAAACGTGTCATGTGTAGCCTGTATTTTAGTATATGATAGTATTCCATAGACTCTAATTACTCCCGCTCTGGATGGAAAGAGAGGGAGTGTATGACATTAACTGACTAAAACCCATTCGTGTTCCTTCAGTTGCCGTTTGCGTTCCAAGGCAGCGGTAACTCTTTCGAACAATCTCGCAGCCTTAGCGATAGGGCCTGAACCCCTTGTGCCACTCCCCTTCGGATACCTACACAATCTGGTAAGGAAACGCACCAGAGATCTACACCACAAACTATGGGTAGGCCATAGTGAATGCAAGCAGGCCAAGGAGGCACTACCCTCCATTGATGGCCGCTTCACGAAACAAACAAACGACTGATTAAACCTCAGTTACATCAAGCCACGGCCATTACAACTGACCATAGGACCTTTAATAAGCACCTCTCTGTCATAGGAGTTATACAGATAGTCCGCTCTGCAGAGCCTGCATGGAGGAGGACGAGATAACAGCTCATCTGGTTCTAAACTGCCTAGTGGTTGCTGGATACAGGGTAAAGTACTTCGAGAATCCAGGTACCTTCTGCGAAATGGTTAGTAACACCAAGGTGCTGCTGGCTTTCCTTGAGAAAATAATAGGGGTGGATCAATTACAGATTTCTCCTACCCGTACGCAAAATATGCTCTTTAGACGTGAAGTTGCGAACACCAGCCCGATATTCAATACAATCCCGCAGCCTTGGATCCTCTTCACAACCTCCAAAATGGAGTATCCCGAGCATTGAAGATTTTACGGTTGGGACATGCGATTGCACTATTATGATGAATCATACCATTACTCAAAGGTTTTTTAGAGTGTCTATAATATTAACAAACACAAACATGGGTGATTCAGTCCTCAACTTTGTTTGTTTTGAGTGTTTACTTGAGGGGATAGTGACGTTGTCTGGGGAGAAGAATGTTCTAATCACATTATTACTTTGCAATATGTCGTAACTTATAATGGACATACAAGGGTCTATTATGAACCTTTTCGTGTTCCTGCCATAGCGTAAATACAAATACAATAGGTAGTGACATATATACAAAAGATATGTAGGCAGTTATATCGAAAATCACGACAAGTTACTGTGCCAAGTAAACAAGTTCGAGGTTAGATGGGTCTATGATGGAGTTGAACAGATATACTAGAAATGCGAGAGACATAGGTAGGTACATTCAATACGGCCGAAAAATCTTGACCGGAATCGGCTGCGCAGTAATTCTTTTTAAGAATCATATGGCGAAAGATGGCGAATGTGTATTGCATATTTTTTCGAGTATCGGCAATGGTTCCGAATGCCAACTTCAAAGTAACCAACATATTTTGACCGTTCTATAGTTATCCCCGCTTGAGCGGAGCACGACCGTGTCCTCGTGGGGGCGATTGGCGGCGGCGACATCTCGCATTGGGCCCTGGTACAGGCTATCGTCCGGAGCGAGGGGAAAGAGCGGCGGCCGCCTCATTCTGCGAAGCAGTAATGCTAGCGGACGGCCGCACGCGTAAGGGAACGGACATCCTCACGCTTCAACCGCCGCGACCCCGATGCTGACTACCAACCACCGTAGGCGTGGAGCAATAGGTAGCTCACTGTCCGGCCATCCGGGCCGAGCCCGAGTCGTCGTCGGTGTTCCACACGCGCCTCAAAAAGATTTCAGTAAAACCGTAGAAGCCCAACAGGGGCCGAAGCTTAGTGCTTCCATAGGTCGCCTTCGGAAAAGGTTACACGTGGTCCTAGAACGCAAAGGGCGATGAAGGAAAGTAGATGTAGTTTTAGTCAGTAAAAGTCTAACATGCCCCTCCCATTCCACCCTAGAGCGAGAGAAGTTATTAGAAAAATACCTAGTTCAACAAAAAAAAACTGTAACTATGGGTAATTTTCCATATATTATATCTATATAAAATGGAGGAACACAAGTATATTATCAATAGCAATAAGTGCCAGTTAGTAAATGGTCACTGAGGAAAACCAAAATAAATTGTTAGGTACATAAAATAACTAAATAAGGTCACAAACTATTGTGTCTCTTATTACAGTATTTGAAAGGTTAAGATAGCATTAAAATAAACCAATCTCTTTCAGTGAAACTTTTGTATTGTATTGTATTTCGGTCTGGTGTCCGCAACTCCACGACTAAAGTGCGTATTTTGCATACAGGTTAGAAATTATTCAGTGACACTTAAAATAAAATAAGCTACAAAAATACACAATTGATGAATAAGTTTCTATACTAACTTGTAACATATAACTTCACATAACACTTCACCAATGAGGTTCAAAGAAAAATAAAAATTATAATGAAGATAATATTTACTATAGATACTTCTACATAAGTCATTGCAATCCAGCACATGCACACATATAAAAGTGATAATTGCTATTACTATCTACAGACATTTACTGATAACTTTTTTAATTTGGTATGTCTGGCACATGCAAGGTGACTATATTTCTTATCTATGACCCATATTTGAACTTTTTAATCACTAACCAACATGAACCTTTCACACATTTACATTGATGTAAGTTTTAATCTAAAGTGTATAATTTATTACCTCCTATGCACAAGGTTGTAAAGGCAAAAAGTCTATTTTTCAGGAGAGTTAGTTTTTGTAATTGTTAATTAAAAATTAAAACACTTTTGATCAATTTTATCAATTTTGGTAGTATTGATTTTTTTTATTAACACTCTTGGTGCCAAAGACAAACCACAATTAGTTTGCGAAAGAAACAAGAAAAAATGAATAAATATTATCTTGTCTTTACTAATCATAATCCCTTATTGAGGCATTGGAAATTTTGTTTTCGAAAACATAGTATATTATTTCTTATCTTTTAATCAACATTTATTAAAGCCTTATCACAGATTAAAACCAAATGTGGAATTAATCACATTTTAACCTTTTTAGTATCATAATTAGAGACACAATAGAAAGACAATGACCGAGTGAATGCCGGCGTTCACTCGGGATTTAATCAATTAAAGAGATTATTTTAACAATACATTGACTCAGTAAGTTACCCAGAATATTGATAATTTGCACTTTAATTATTTAATAAAGATCTGATGCAACAAATACTGATAACAGAAAATATTATGAATGTAAACATGCAATTTGTTGATATATGTAATTGTACCAAAATTTATGAATCAGACTTTAGACAAACTATAATAGTTGCTATTCACATTTTGTCAATCCACAAATACTAATCTTCCAATGGCTTATCAAAGGAAATAAACTCGTGACAAACAACTCAATACAACAATTCTACAAATTCTTTGTGATTATTTCTTGCAATGTTCTATCCTACAGAACACTAGCTATAAATGACTTATGAACTTCTACTTGTTTAATAATAGTAATTATTGCTCACCATCTTTTAGTTTCCATATAATATTGCCTGCCAGAGGCTCGACTGCGACCATGCCGCCTCCTAACGTGGCAAACAACAGAGGCCGGTCATCGAAAGCACGAGACAACTCCGTACTTTCCTACAACAACAATAACACCGCTCAAACCACAACTAATAACCTTGTATTTACACATTGCATAGCTCTATCAATAATAAATGCGGCGCAATCGGTGCAATCTCACCTTTCCAACACTGTTCACAACAGAACCTACTCCGGATGAACCAAACCAAAACAATATCACATATAAGTACTTCATGTTTCTCACTACACTAATGTACTTTATATTTAATCATAATATGTGTAATTTCCATTATTTTTAGTTCAAATATCACAATAACCAAAACACTACAAAAGAATCCTCGCGAATGTTATTTTTGACAGGAGGTCGACTGGTGTCAGTACAGATTATACTGAATCATATTAGGGCTGCGCTTAGTCGATTTATGAACAAAGCGATTCGTGAGTTAGATCGCTATGTGCTGTTAAAATCGGTGCGGAAAATAAATAGTTCTAAGATTTGAGGGCACTGCCAAGAATCTATTATACTATCTGGATTGATTATGTCAACCTCAAAAATGTACAAGAGTACACTGACCTCTATTATTTAAAGAGTACGATACAAAAGGCACAGACTACAGAGATATACATAAAACAACGACTTATAAGAGTATGTTATCTCTTTCTACTAGTGTGTAAATAGACTATTTCGAACTACGGGATATTCTGTTGTAAAGGGGTGACCAGACGGTTACAAACCAACGTCTCAACCAAGGTGACCTTGCTAGTTTCAATCCGTGTAGACAGCAGTTGTAATCCATGACTTTCAACGCCCTTGGTTGAGAGGCGCGTTTTTCCACCCGCAGAAAGTGTTGGCGCTTGGTTTAAATCCATTTAGCCGCAACACAATCCAAATGCACAAACCAAGGTCACCTTGATTGGAACGCTAGTTTGCAACCATCTGGTCACCACATAAAGAAGTTCAAGATGTCATTAATATATCATATTATAGATTTGTACGTTCAAAAGCTATTAATTAATGTGTATATTATATAGGTATATATCGACCGTGAAGCACCTCCTAAAGTCATAATTTCTCGCTATGAATTCAAAAGTTCCCAAAGTGAATTTTAACTAATTCAATGTGTCTATTTCTTGGTTACCTCCTAAACATAGGATACTAATAACTTCTGGTTTATTTAATAAACTGCTTTAATATATTTTATTATAGTAGAACACTATAATAATATACTGCTTTAATATATTTTACTAGATTAGAACACTATAATACAATATATTAAAGCAGTATAATAACTAAACCAGAAGTTATTATTATTCTCAATAAATTAATTAATTACAAACATTTGACTTCTCAATAAATTCAACTATTTTTTCAGGTTTCACTGACAGTTAAGTAGGTGTTATTGGTACTTTACCGTCGATATATAGAAATCTACAGCATCAATTAATATAAAATTAAAAGCATTTGTAAGACCTTTAGAATAGAACCCGTACATGTGCTTTTCGGACATGGGTCCCCTCTTGCCGCGCTCGGGTCTCCTCACTATTTGGCACCAGGATATTCTATCCCTGGTAAGCTGGGTGGTCAGCTCTGGCAATTGGTCTTCACGAATTAAGACTTATACCTATTTAAATACATAATAGGCAAGGAATTTTTGAACATTTTTATAACATAATGTCCTGTAGTACGAACTAGTCTATGGACACACTAGTACAAAGAGATAACATACCCTTTTGTATCGTACTATTCGGTACGTTTTTGAGGTTGACGTAATCAATCTAGATAGTATAAAAGATTCTTGTGAGGGGTATAATAAGCATTCTCATAAACTTTCGGTTGAACTGTAGGTATGGCTAAGGGTGAGTACATACACCCGACGACAGAGAACCCCTTCCGACACATTGCCGAAAAAATGAACATGACTTTAACGTATTTGCAAGATCTTCGTTATTTATTAGAACGACGTTACGTATTTCCATTCTGCAAGGCCAGAACGCAAGGCAGATCAATCGCTTATGGATTGGAAACCACTTTTTTACTAAAGTTTTCCAATCTACTCAAGATTAGTTCGCAAATACTCACATATGCTTAATACTTTACTCCATAATATACAGTACAAACTAATCATGTATAGATTGGAATAAGCTCGCCTGGCTAAGGTTAAGTTAGAACAGTAACCGTTAAAGCGCGAAGGCCAGCGAGTAGAACGAACGTGCCGAGGCAGTGGTCACCGAGCGCCAGATCCCGGCTATTGTTGGTCAATCAATTGAGTTAGGTTTTGTTAAAAACCATAGTTATTTATCTTATCCTACATTAATAATGTTTAAACATCTTCTATTTATATTCATGGTGTACTAGCTGCTCGCTGCGGCTTCAACCCGGTGCAATTTTTTTTCGGTATATTGCAATTTCCTTTCCAACAAACCCTGTCCCGACAATAACGAACATAACAAATAAATAGATACACCCGTTCTGAAGTGATGCTCTTACGTACACATACTCTCGGCAATTAATTTTACTGCCGCTATTTGCCACTCGATCGTCCAGTCTTTACTATGCCTTTAGTGAACACCCCAAGTGTCAGTCACGCTATAACCACTCATAACCAGTGAAAAGCGTTTTATTTTATTGTTAAGAGGAAACATTAGTATTAGTTAGTAACCTTACTTGAGGGTTACCAGTTAAGAATAGATTTTGGAACCATGACGTAAATAAAGAACCCGAAATTCATGGGGTATTAAAGTTTAACCGTTTAAGGGATCGGTTCTTAAGTAAAATTAATTCAGATTGACGAATTAAAAAGTTGATGGAATAATTATTAAATAAGCGCTCGGCTGTCGTTCAAACAGCTCCAACAATCTTGCATTTGGTTCTGCTAGCATTCAAAAGCAATATACAGGCGCTAGATAATTTATTTTGATAAGGGTTAATATCAAGGTACAAGTAAAGTGCCTTTTCTTGAGGCCATAATTAGTCAGTTTTTAACCGACTTCAAAAAGAAGGAGGTTCTATGTTCAGCTGAATGTTGTTGATTGAAAGGTTATGCTTCCAAGTTGGTCCCATAGAAAGATTGTTATGATCTAATCATGAACTTCAAAGATATGGAACAGAACTCCTCATAGGATCACAGCAGAACCGTCGTAACAAGTAAAATTGCTTTATTTATACGTTTAGTCGATGACTGACTGAAAGAAGAGGGGGAATCCGGAATATATCGAACTGATTTGATGATGAAGCCTGAAGTTAGGCACCGGAACTTTGTAATAAATTAATTTAATCTAACCATGTTTGGTATTATTAGAATTGCCATGAGATGCACTCTGGCTATAAGGTATTTAAGTATGGCTGAGGGATACTTTTTAGTGGTGGTACAATAACTAAAAATTGAAAACTAAAAAAATTTTTACAAAAAAATACAACCGACTTCAATGTAAAAATAAACACTGAAAAATGCAAAATAACTTTAATTTCGGAAGTCGGTGTTAAATAACGAAGAGACAAAACTATTAGAGAAACACTGACTTCCGAAATTAAAGTTATTTTGCACTTTTCGGTGTTTTTTTACATTGAAGTCGGTTGTACTTTTTGGTAAAAAGCTTTTTATTACTTAAATAAATAAAAACAGTTATTGTGACATGACTACAATAGATAGACATGCTGTTGCAATTTTTATGTAGATAATAATGTGTTCTTGTACTATCCTCAATAGTTTTCGCACCGCACACAAAATGAGTTTTATAGGTAACATTTTAATACCTTGGATACTGTTCCAATTTAGGCTTTGTTACTCGGTGAAAATGTAGCTTTCTAAAGGTGAAAGCATTTTTAAAATCGGTCAAGAAGGTACTAGTTTTTAAGTTAAATCTCATATCCAACAAACAACACAAACTCTACTCTTTCTTCTTTGTAATATTAGTTTAGATGGCCAAATCTTAGAAATTGATCACTTCATGAAATGGCTAACTAAAACTGGCCGGGTCGTTACAATGTTTAACTTAATAACATTTGATGGTATTGCAATCCTCGTTTGGCCATATCATTAATGTAGTATTTCTATGATAATAAAAGGTCTAAAGAAAGTAGGCCAAACGAAGAATGAAATATCATTCAATCTTTAACGTTTAAAACGATCGGCCAGTTTTGCTTAGCTATGGCCAAGTAAAATTGGGCAAGTAAACTTCATGAAATGTCATGAAGTGATCAATTTCTACGATATGGTCACGACAGATATATATAAAGGGATAAACTGAGTGACTGACATAGAACACACAGCCAAAACTACTGGGAGTAAGAACATAAAATTTAGCACAAGGCTTCTTTTTACAACGTAGACGAGCACTGAGAAGGGGTTTTTTGAAATTCAATTTTTAAAAGGCTAAAAGGGGGATTTCGTTTGTATGCATTACATACATTGTACCAATATAAATAAAAGTTTGTACAAATAGTGACTTAAGTAAACAATAAAGGTTTTCATTATTCGTTTTCAGAACTAACCTATATGATATTCTCGGAACTAACCTCATTAAAACAATTTAGGGGTTTTTATAGACTGCATGGAAGTTTCTTATTTTTTCGGTTAATAAAATTAAAACTTAGCACAATCTATCAATGATTACTGTCAAACCATGCGCATGCGCTGACCTATAGGTTCAAAATATCGCGAAAGCGAGATGTCTAGTGCAGTATCTTGTTCGAGTGTCGTTTCAGGGAGTATAGTATTCAAAACACATTCATTGTTGCGATCTTACGTAAAATAAAGAAGTGCAACATTTTAGTCGATTAATTTGTTGAAATGAACTTAAATTGTGAGTAGGAATCGACTAAAACGTTGTGAAAAAAAAAGTAATGACAGTTAAAATTTGACAACTTGACATAGTTCAGATGACAGTTGTTGACTGACAAGAAAATCTTATTATTTTTGATTCGACGAGTGGAGTAACTTTTATTAAGAATAATTAAGGGAAATAGACTCAGAAGTTGATTTGTGATATTTATAATAGGAGTTATTTGTAACTAATGTTAATAAAACAATGGTTCTTTATTAATATTTGTTATCTTTAATTTGATATTATGGAGATCTCTGGAGTGGGTATGTGTCGAATTATATTTGCCAACAGCTTTAATTAAATAATTTTAGCATACGGCTTTATTCGCGAAATAGGAAACTTGTTTACTTAAATAAACAGTATGCGTCAGTGTCTGCGAGGACCGGTTGTTTATCAGCTCAGAGATTAGTGTGCAAGTTTCGGTATTGGATGTTGTTCCTCTGACAACAAAGACGATAACACAAATAATCAGCCACAAATTGATCGCCACTTCACCGCACCAACCGTGTTTCATGAAAGATCTTAGCTTTCTGCGTTCTTGTCTTTGTGTTTTATTTTTAGAGTGTTATTTATACAATGTTTATTTAGTTAGGCTGAATATAGAATGGGTAAATTAAAATAATTAAAATGTGACGTTTTAAAAGTGCTAGTAGTATAACAGTGTTTGTGTTTTTCAGGTAAATCACCAAATTCATCACTATCCTTTAGGTACAATGCTAATAATGAGGAGTTAGAAGAGTTGTTTCATGTGTGTGATGATGACCCTCCTACCCCACAGTGTGACCCTCCTCCTGGCACACCTGTTGAGAATGCCAGCCCTAAACGAGGAGAGAGGTCATCCTCTATTATAGACAAATATTTTAAATCAATGCGTTCTGAAAAGGTGCTGGAAAAGCTTGATGATGTCAAGCCAATTGAAAGTAAACAAGAAGAAGCAAAGGCTGCTGTACCTAAGGAAGTGTCCTCTTCACCAATGAAGGAGTATTTGAACCGCTTGGGCAAGCGGAGCACGCCTGACGTGACCCCTGATGTGAGGGAAGGCAGCAATGAAACATGGAAGTTATTTCATGATTTCAAGTTTAAAATTGCTCAAGCTGTTGAAGATATGAAGACTCGTTCAGTTGAAGGTAAGAAACTATTTATTACTGTTACTATTGATTTTTTACAGCACTTAAATTAAAATTGATAAGAATTTAGCAAGTTCTTTATGTTGGCATGTCTGAATAATAGATAACTAACTGTTATTGTATAATGAGTGGTCATGGATATAACACACACATGGCTCAAATAATAGCCACATGGATTGAACTTTTAGGTTCACTTACGTTTGCTTGTGTATGGACACACATACTATCTTTCCTGAGACTTCAGAAAAAATGTTAAGTTATTGGTTCTGGCTGTCATTTTAACATCCATGACAGTTGTCATGGGTAGTCTGTAGTCAGAAAACCTGACAGCAGTCTACTTTTAATTACGACTAAGTGGTCCCATCTACAGATTTTTGCTCACGGTACCCAATTACAACGGAGATTAGCTGGGTATGCAGGAGACCAAATATGTACTCTCTGTTCCTTTCCACTCACAGTCCGAAGAGACAGTAATCTAACACAACCTGGGAGACGACAGGCACTGGATCAACAGCTGTATATGCTTTCTGAGACACATGGCTGTCACACTACTAACCTCTGAACTTGTCAGTCATGTTTGTAACCACAATACGAACGGCGCTGTCAGCCAAGCAGTATCACATTATCCAGTTACAAGGTGGTGGAGGTCAGATAGGCATTCACTCCACTTCATAATAATAAATACTTGTACTCAGTTGCATCTGGTTACACTGGAAGCCGAACCCAACATAGAAAACTCTTAGTACTCTCATATTGTGTAATAAGTGTGAACAGCTGTTATCACATTTCATTGTTCTTTTTATTATTACAAAATTAAGGTTACTCAAAGTCAGAGTAATTCATTCACTTATAGACCTATATTTTATTCAGTATTATACAATTGTTTATTTATAATGAGAATGGCTTAAAGTGAAAGTATTCTAGTAATATAATCTTTCCTATAGAATTTTTATCTTTTATATGACGGCGGTAAACAACACGGTTGGCGGAGTGGTTTGCCTGTTACACTGCGTGTCGCGTGCTCAATTTACACACGGTACAAATATTTGTATGCCCTACAGAAGTTGTGTGTCTTGTGTATATGTGATCTTACATGTAAGTGAACACAACCACAATACAGGAGTAAATCCTAGTCTAGACCATGGAATACAAGAGTATGGAACGAGTGATCAATAATAATCTCCTGGCATACCTAGAAGCTAATGACATCCTCAGTGATCGTCAATACGGCTTTCGCCGAAATCGGTCAACTGGGGATCTTCTAGCGTATGCCATTCACATCTGGAGCGAGGCCATCGAGAAGCATGGGGAAGCACTTGCAGTCTCCCTTGCTATCTCGAAGGCCTTTGACAGGGTCTGGCATGATAGCCTTATTGCCTTATTGCTAAGCTTCCTTCCTTCGGCCTGCCCACTGTTCTGTGTGACTGGATAGCAGACTTCTTGAGGGGGCGATCCATCCGAGTGGTTATTGATGGCTGCTCGTCCGGTCAAATGGAAATTAATGCCGGGGTCCCTCAGGGGTCGGTACTCTCGGCAACACTGTTCTTGCTGCACATAAACGACCTTCTTAAACCCGGTAGGTACCCTATGCAGACGATAGCACTGTTGCTGAGAGATACGTGTCCGATGCACGTGCTTAGTGGGTCACAGATCCAGTCTTTCCTAGAGGCTATGGTTATGTTGTCAGTATTCGATTGGGGCGATGCCAATCTAGTCAAGTTCAATGCTGCTAAAAGCCAGGCGTGTCTTTTTTCCGCCAAACGGAGACAATTCCACCCGGCTCCATCATTCCGGGGTGTAACCGTGCCGATAACCGACGGCCTTGAGTTTCTTGGGATAACGTTGTCGTCTGCTCTGGAGTCGATTGAGAAGCGAGCCAAGAGGATCATCGGTGATGATGCACTTGTCGAATCAAAACTTCAAGGCCTTGAGCATCGATGCCAAGTTGCTGGCCTGTCGGTTTTCTATCGATTACACTTCGGGGAGTGTGCGTTGGAATTGCACAATTTAATTCCACCAAGTCCGTTCCATCATCGGACCACTAGACGTACGGCGTTGCGCCAGCCGTACATGGTGGACATCCCACCCATACATACGTATAAAGCGTTTTGGGAACACATTCATAATGCGTACAGCTAAGGAGTGGAATTCCCTGCCGGAGTCTGTTTCCTGATGGCTACAACCTAGGGGTCTTTAAGTCAAGAGTGAATAGGTTACTTTTAGGCAAGTGTGCTCCATCATCGGCCACATCATCGCTTACCATCAGGTGAGATAGTGGTCAAACGCGAGGCTATCAATAATAAAAAAAAGAAGACCAACAACTATTTAAAAAAGAAACATCTTTGACTAGCTTTTTCCTGTAGTTATTGTCCCGTGGCATATCTCACAGAAACTGCGCGCTTTTTAGAGATTAAAAGTAGCATTTGGCACACAGCAATAGCTTTCTATTAGTAAAAAATAGATCCAAATATGATCTTTACATCCTAAGATTATCTTCGAAAAAAAAAACTGATTTGATTTTGTTTTTTCGTTATTTAAGACCAACTATTTTTTTACACGTTTTTGTTGTGGCACCCCTCAGCTAAGCCCCTGCAAGTTTTATGGGTAATGTAGGTACCTAAGTGAATGTAACCAAAGTGTGCATAAAAAAATTAAAAAGTTCCCTCGATATCTCTAGGATCCCATCATCAGGTCGTAACCTGCTGACCATCTGACCACCTGGAAAGCCAAATTAAAGCGGTAACTACATTACACCGACGCGCGACGCACACGTGGGCCACGCCTGATTCGTACGTAGAGTCACATCACGTGGCATCGCGTGGCGTAGATCTAATGTAGCTCTACCAGTCTAGAAGCCATATAAAATGTATGGAGACGGACGTGCCCAGGTCGGCGTACGTGGCCCACGTGTGTCCAATGAAGTTCTACCTTAACCCAGTCCAGTTCCATAAGATTTCGACGAATTGAGAATCTCCCCATTCAAACAAATTCAGTTAAAAACAAACAAATGATCGCTTGGAAATACCCTTCTTTTTTTTCTATACATCATAAAAGGACCCTCTGTGCAAAATTGTAGCATTCTAGGGCCTATAGTTTGAGCTAGGCGTTGATGAGTCAGTGATTGAGTCAGAACTTTGCCATTTATAATATATCTACAGATAAATCCCATATTATAAATATAACATTAATCTGATATCAACATAAGCCTATTGCTGTTTTGACAACGGTAGGTATATCACTGTCAAAACTGATATCTAGACAAGATACTGAGACTTGTCTTTAGTTTCGTAAGTAAATATGATAATTTTGTATACACAAAATAAATAAAAACGAAATTTTATTTTCTATGGTAAGAAAATAAAATTTCCTTTTTATTTATTTAAAAGTGCTGGTAAGCAGGCTATTAGTATATACGTAATTACATATATTATTATTATTTATTAATATAATATAGTACAAATAAATCTTTATTTCCCTTGGTCGCATCATAACTTGTGAACGACATTATTGGCATCTTTTTATGTTTTCTAATACTTTGTAGAAGGTTCCTTATGAAAATTGGAAAATTTCAGAAAACTACGACTTTTTAACTTTAGCGCGTGTCTTCATTGTTCATAGGATAGCCAAGACAGAAAAACGTCTGTCAGGTCAGCTAATTTTTCTATATAAATGACTAGCTGTCCCCCACGGTTTCGCCCGTGTCTTTGGTTACTGCTCCGCTCATTTTGGTAGTAGCGTAATGTTGTATAGCATGGCTATACAACACACAATACAAGGCTATAGAGCCTTCCTCGATAAATGGGTTATCCAACACTAAATAATTTTTCCATTTGATCCAGTAGTTCTTGAGATTAACGCGTTTGAAACGAACTCTTCAATATTTTAATAGATTAACACTCACTACAATACATGATTGTATCTTATGCAAACGATAATAGTATATGAAAAAAAAAAATTGATCGTAATTATTTACAACAGTAAATGAAATTCATCTCTTTGATTTGGATTTACAGTTCCTAATTTCAAAGCATAAGTAGGTATTTCAATTACAATTTATTCTTTCAAACTAGGTGTGCAAGGTCACAATAGAATCTAAGTATTTCTATTTCACAATGTATGTTACCTAAATATGCTTTATCTGAAGACTAATAATAATAACTTATTATGTACTGGACTATGTAATTGAATATTATCCTGTGTTACTTTTATAAACAACAAATACTTAACTATAAAAAATAAATCTTTTACTGAAAACATCATCGGTCAATAATCCCAGCAGCAATTAGCATTTCAAATATTGGTATGAGGAAGAGTGGGGGCATGGTGGGAACACCCCGCTAACTTTTTTTTATACGTACGTAACCTAATGGCTGTGACGTCACATCTCAATGTGTGCATTCTTATTCCGTCACTTGAATGTTTCCCTTTTTACCAGATTTGAAAAGTTTCTAATTTATTATTTAACGAATTTAAAGGAGACTGCTTCAACGCCGTAGGTTCTTAATTTATGAAATCTACTAGCACTTTGCCCGCGACTTCGTTCGCGAGTGTTTTCATGAAAACTTTAATACCCCTTAAACCGTATTTTGAGGATCATCATCATCATCATTTCAGCCGAAAGACGTCCACTGCTGGACATAGGGGGAGGCCTATGTCCAGCAGTGGACGTCTTTCGGCTAGCAAGCGTCTCCACAACGACCGATCCTGTGTGTGATTTTGAGGATAGTTTTAAAAAACTAATAATTACAGCGTTTATCATTCATTTTGGTGACTATTTATGCCAAGTTTCAAGTGGAAACTTGGCATAAATCCTAAATCGTTTATAAGCATAGTTTTAAAATACGAATAACGAAAAACTTTTTTGTTTCCTTTCGGTAATATTTAGGCTAAGTTTAGTACATATATATGGAATACCCAAGGAATAAAATTTTGCATACAAACAAATTTCACCCTTTTCTTTATTTTTATTTACTACTTTCCTAAAAAATGATTTTTGAAAACCCTCTCTTAGTGCTCGCCTACGTTATAAAAGGAAGCCATGCACAAAATTTCATACTAATATTTATGTATCCAACTTCACGCTATATAGCACATCGTAATCTTTTTATCACGGGAGTGTATTCCCTCGTGATAATTTTTACTTGAAAAACATAAAAATACTAATGTTTCTATCTTTGTCCTTAGATACAAAAGATAAATCAATCCCAAGAGAAAACTCAGCATCAGATTCAGAGGAAAATTCAGCAATAAGGGACTTCGACAAGGAGAGTGTTGGAGATACAGACAACCAGGTAACTTGCCCAAATAACGTGTACACGTAATTTCGGCTAACATCGACCTATGTACTTCTAAGGAATCACATTTATTCTTAACTAGAATACAAAGGGTCTATCATACGGCTGTTATTGTGTATTTGTAGCTGTTAGCCGACCGACTTGTGAAATACTACACAGCGTTTTCTTTTTTGTACGTTTTATTTTCTAAACAAACAGCACGAAAATAGCGAGTTTTCGCACCAATAAACTTCTAAACTAAGGTAATGAACAAATTACATTAGAAGCCACTTTGATTAACTATACAAAGAAATATTTAAGAGAATCTCTTTAAAAAGAGTTGCAATGCAGCTGTAGTACGCCTAGTGTTGCAGATTTCCCATTTAACAATAGGTGGCCTAACTGCTTCTTTGCCGGTCTTTGGCAAACGTCACAACACGCCAAAGTTTACAAAACAATACAAAAAAAAATATGGGACTTTTTCTTTTTTATCGACAATTGGTCAGTACAAAAAAAATGTGACGGCGTATTATTTCGTCCTTATTGTCACGCAAAGTTAAAAAAGTAGAATATATTTAACCAACTTAAAGCCCTTCGATAATTGTATGTTTTTTACTAATAAACATAATACATATAAAAGAAAATTGAGACACATTAATATTTTAAGCGTATCACGATATTTGGACTTGAAACACACACAGAAATATAGCATAACTATCACACACACGCACAAATTCAACATATTGGAAAGTTTTATTTATTTTTTAATATTAATTTTCTAATTTTAATAAATAATAACATAAAATGCCTAGCTTGATTAAAATAAGAAATTTTAAATAAAATCTGTGGATTACTTACTTTATTCAAATTAATTACAAACGTTATTAATTATGAGAAAATATAACCTTGTTGGAAATGGAACATTGCAACACATTCTATGTCGAAACCTATTTTTAATGTATCCGTAACATTTTTTGTAATCGCTTTACTAGTATTTACTGACTTTATAAACCTTTATTATTACTATTGTTATTTTTGAGGGAACAAGCAATATTGTCGATAAAGAAAAATGTTCGAAATACGCTTTCCATTCACATTCATAACACAAGTACCTACTAAAGTATGATATTCATGACACCGCCATAGCCCACCTTGACCGACGCTGAAGAACATGTAAGTGGTAAACAAGTTACTTGCATTCGAGCATTGTCAGTGTCTATGTATTGTTTAGGTATCTACTATGAATAAATACATTTCCTCTAAGAACCGCTACAGATTTGGCGAAGCGCAGTAGAACGCGGCAGTGTAGGGCGTAGTTAACTACTGTTTTGTAATCAGATTACAAATTACGATTAAAAGTAGTTAACTACATGTAGTTATGATTACATGTAACTTAACTACAGCAATCAAACTACATGAAGTAGTTGTTAATTTGATTGTTGTAATCTAGTAGTTATAATTACTGATTATTTGAGTACTAAGAACTTATATTTTGCCATTAACTAAATTCGCGAATGTTTTACTTTTATCAATAATTGAAAGCAAGGCTGAAGTCGTAGATGATTGTGTAGGACTTTTAAATGTATAGTTATAGAAAGTAACCTCGTAATCGTGAATTCGTGATTGCAACTACAATTGTAGTTAGTAATCAAAATGTTTAACTACTTATTACGATTATTTACTGTAATTTGTAGTTATGATTACTAACTACAGTATATAGCCGTAGTTATTAATCAGTAGTTAGATTACATATTGCCCAACACTGGAACGCGGTTCAATTATCAAACAAATATCAATATTGTGTTTCTCGAAATAAAGTCGAAAATTAACGAATATTACACGCTTTGAGCTGAGCTCCCAGACTAATGAAAGTCTATTTATTTTCAACTTTAAAGTCATCAATCCCAAAGTTGATATTTGTATACAGGGATAACCGTGCTTCTGTGCGCTTCGCTAGGTCTCCGCCAGTCCTAAGTATTCACTGCATCCAGCGCATTTTTCTTATAACATTTCAATACTATTGCTAATAAATAAGTAATATTTAAGCTGAGTATGTCCGTTTATGGCCTATGATTGGCTTATCATGTGGTGCTTATGGAATAAAGCCTGACTATTTAAATGTACGGTAATTTTGTGTGATGCTATGACCAATTAATTTTATACAATAATAACCTCGATAAATTTATGAATTGCAACCTATTTATTATGAAATGTACGCCTCGCTTTGCCCCTCATTGCTCAGGATATAATTTATGTTAATCAAGCTCACACTTGCAACACCTATAATAATCTTTGGGTCTACGCTAGAGGAGCAGAAGAGCACGAGCAGAGAATAAGCCAAGCACTAAAGGGCCTATTACACTACTCGATATTCAGACAGTCTTAGTCGATGTCGCGTAGTGTAATAAGTTAGACCGGTCTTACTCGGAACAAAAAATAAGACAGTCTGAATATCGTGTGCTGAATATCGCGTAGTGTAATAAGCCCTTTACTCGTGTAGTATTCGCGCTCGTTCGAGGCTTGTAAATCGGTCCACACAACACGCATTTGTGCTTGGCTCCTCAAGCGTAGACCCATCTTAATATATACTCGTCTAGCGCACAGTTTGTCAAAAGTATGGCTAAACTTCAAAACGTTGCATATATAACAATTCCGCATTTCACGGTATCCTTTCATTGCAATTTGAACCTTATGCCAGAGTTATAGAAGCTACAACTGGTAATCGTGAAATGTATCAAGTTTGATGTGTTTATTTGTTCATATGTCATGTTCTTTCTGCTAGGTATCTTCCCTAGACAGCAGTTTACAGAACTTATCGGACTTGACGCAACCGCTGACGGCTAAGGCCACGGAGCGAGACCCAAGTATTCCTGCAGATAACAAGAACTATTCGGATTCCAGTGACGATACACACAAGAATTTAGGTAAGTGAGAGTTGATTGTTGGGTTTTTTAAGGTGAACGCACACTTATCCGAGCCGAACGCGTCGAGCCAATCGAAGTCAAGAAAGCTTTGCAAACATATCCGCACCGAAAAAATCGTCCGCACCGAAGAAATCGTTTCTATTTTTAACCGACTTCAAAAAAAAGGAGGAGGTTATCAATTCGGTTGTATGTATTTTTTTTTTTATGTTTGTTACCACAGAACTGCGTCGTTTATGGACCGATTTGCAATTTTTTTTTTCCCTTTATAGGATATGCTTCCAGATTGGTCCCATTTTTTTCAAAATCCAGTTTTGATGATGGAATCCATGAGGAATCGAGGGAACTCCTCAAAAATTATAGGCAACCCTATGGTAATTTTAGTATTTTCATCAAGAATTTAAGCATTTACAGTCAAAAAGTAACATTTGATGAAGTGGAACTGATGAAGAAGACCAGACATGGTCAACGGAACTTCATACTCAAATAGATATCACAATGAAGATATAGTTAAGCGACTATTACAATACAAATAAATGAATGATTCTGAATAGTTACGTTGAAAATGGTATCATCGAAGTGATCTGATGATGATGATGGAATCGGAAGGTAGGCACTGGAACTCCGTAATTAATCAATGTAACCTAGCCGTGTTTGGACTTATTAGAATTGTCATGAGATGCACTTTGGCTATAAGGTACTATCGAACTGATCTGATGATGGAGCTGGAAGGTAGGCACAGGAACTCCCTAATTAATCAATGTATCCTAGCCGTGTTTGGGCTTATTAGAATTGTCGTGAGATGCTCTTTGGCTATAAGGTACTATCGAACTGATCTGATGATGGAGCCGGAAGGAGGAAGGTAGACACAGGAACTTTATAATAAAACAATGTAACCTAGCAGTATTTGGGTTAATTGGAATTGTCATGAGAAATAGGCACTCTGTTTATAAGTGTATCGCAACTAAAAAATGTGAAATAAAAACTTTTTAGAAAAAAAAAAATAGACTGATAAACACATTACCCTCCTTTGCGTCGCGCAGTCGGGTAATAACCGACTTCACTAAAAAAAAAACAATAAAAGGATCAAAATAACTTTAATTTCGGAAGTCGGTGTTAAATAAGAAACGAACAATAGGTACTAAGAAACACCGACTTCCGAAATTAAAGTTATTTTGATCCTTTTAGTGTTTTTTTTAGTGAATTCGGTTATTTTTTTTTTTTTCTAAAAAGTTTTTATCTTTACACCTGTCGCACTGAAATTACATTTGAATTGTGATGGATCGTGACGAGGTTTTTATTGTTAGTGCTTTATTAATGGAAGATGAAGAATGTTAATTATATCAATGGGAAACAAAAATGTGGGTTCATAACTTTAACTTAAAAAAGGCAGTGCTTGGTGCATCCGAATTCGTCCAGAATTTCTGAAGTCCTTTTAGATTCGGAAGATTCGACGCGGTTAGGAGTGTGGGGTTTCATAGAATTTCATGTAAAGAATTCTAAATTTCTTTTCTTTCAATTTGTTCGACGCGTTCGGCTCGGATAAGTGTGCGTTCACCTTTACTATTTTTTTTTTTAATTGTAATTGATAGACTCGCGCTTTTCCATTATCTCATCTGATCAGATGGTAAGCGACAGTGGAGCACGCTTGGCTTAAAGACCCCTGGGTTGTAGCTATCAGGAAATACAGACTCCGGTAGGGAATTCCACTTCTACAGGTACTTACGGTCGATGCCCGCGAAATTCAAATTTTCTTAAGTTTTATACATTTTGCATCCTGCAGCATCATCCCCCTTAAATCAGTATAGTATGAGCCTCTATCCTATTTAATAAAACCGACAGGCAACGAGTAACAATACGACAATTTTGAAAGATTTTTTCAAATGTTTTATTGCACAGCATCTGTTGCAAAAATAAGACAATTATGGAATTTCACTTTGTCAGTTATATTTAATATGTTCTTTATTATAATAAAAGTAATAGAGAATACAAAAAAGACATCTTCAATTTGCATAAATGCAGTGTATTATGATCGTATTATCAATTTTGAAGGAAATCACTTGGGGCTTTGTAAAAAATTAAAAGAATCAGGTGATTTTTAACCGACTTCAAAAAGGAGGAGGTTATATGTTCGGTTGAATGTATGTTTTTTTTTTTATGTATGTTCACCGATTTCTCGGTCAATTGTGGACCGATTATGAAATTATTTTTTTTTATTGAATGGTTACGCTTCCGAGTTGGTCCCATAGAAATATTGTTATGATCTGATCTTGAACTTCGAAAATATGGAACAGAACTCCTCATAGGATCACAGCAGAACCGTCGTAACAAGCAAAATTGCTTTGTTTATACGCGTAGTCGATGACTGACTGAAAGTAGAGGGGGAATATATCGAACTGATCTGATGATGAAGCCTGAAGTTAGGCACCGGAACTCTGTAATAAATTAATGTAATCTAACCGTGTTTGGGATTATTAGAATTGTCATGAGATGCACTCTGGCTATAAGGTATTTAAGTTTGGCTGAGGGGTACTTTTTAGTGGTGGTACCATAACTAAAAAGTGTAAGCTAAAAAACTTTTTACAAAAAAAAATACAACCGACTTCAAAGTAAAAAAAAACGGTGTTAAATAACGAGACAAAACTGTTATAGAAACACCGACTTCCGAAATTAAAGTTATTTTGCACTTTTCAGTGTTTTTTTTTTTACTTTGAAGTCTGTTGTATTTTTTTTGTAAAAAGTTTTTTATTAGGGTTCCGTACCTCAAAGGAAAAAGTGGACCTTATAGGATCACTTTGTTGTCCGTCTGTCTTTGGAATCAAAATTCATAGGGCAAGAAGCAAGGTCTCATGGCACAAGTATAGGAGAAAAAATCTAAAAACTGTAAATTTGTAGTTACGTCACAAAAAAAATTGCGATTCGGAAAAATTTTCGTAACTCAAGGAATTGCTGTTTTCATAGGTAAGTTTGTACGGAACCCTGAGTGTGCGAGTCTGACTCGCACTAGCCCAGTTTTCTTTTTATTATTTGTACCAAAAAGTAAATCAAAAATTGCAGATAAAAAGAACTTTAGAAATCTGTTTAAAATTACCTAGGTTATACACGTAACCTGTGACGTCACATTTCAGTATGTGCATCCTTGTTCTATTACTTGACAGTTTCCCCTCCACCAAATTTGAAACTGCTCGAATTTATTTAATATTGAACGGATTTGAAAAAAATCTTTCTACTTGCGATTTTGTACAGTTACTTTTGCAGTCAACTACCCTATTGTTAATTCTTCTCTATATATTCTTCTATATTTTAAACGTAACCATAATTTTAGCGGTCTACAATGAAGCTGCTGAGGTTAGAAGAGAGGTACTCAACGACGCCCAGATGGAGGTAGAATCGGGGGTCGAAGCTTTAGAAGATACCATAGACAGTTTCGGCGACATCCACAATGTGGACCCTCTGCTCTCTAGCGGGAAACCACAGAACTTGAACGAAAATCCAATACCACCACCACCGCCCTCCGTGACTTTCGGTCCGCCCCCAAGCAAGAACAATAATAAGGATGACAAATTGCCCAGCAAACCCAACCATTTCTGCAGTTTCTCCATGTACTTCCTCACATTCCTCATCCTGATAAGTTTCACCCTGTTTCCAAATTCAAATATTTGGAACGGCTTCGTTCTCGGCCTATGGTTCTTTTGTTTCACGAGCAGTTTGAAGTGCTGGGTGCTAGATACGTATTTCAGTGAGTTTGAGCCTAAAAACACTGCCTTGATCCGACTAAAGCGAAGTAGCGCAATGCCGCCTTCTTATACGATACCGTCTGTGAAAGAACATACGCCTATAAAGAAATATGAGGTAAGTAAAACTGCTTCCGATATAGTAAAATCTGGATGCCAATTGAAGTTGAAATAAATTTTTTATTTTTATTTTTAGGGTTGGATAAACCACTACAGGTTTCCGGATTACGATGCGCACACGTATCACATCAATAAGACAACGACAGCGTTTATGAAGCTCGAAGGTGAGTTAAATTATCACATACTTTCATCTATCGCTTCGTTTGTTCTTCGCAAACAGCAATAATTTTAGATAAATAACACTAGTCAACAAATTTTTATTTTAAAAATGCAACTGATATCCATCCATCTAAATTTTCAGCTGCAACTTAGTATAGTTTCTCTTACATGGCACTTTTATATTAAAATTTTAAATCAATCGTGTTTATCTTATTTTTTTAGTAATTATTTTCAATGTAAAGATCTGTACTTACATGTAGGTAACTATTTTAACTTACTTTTTATTTTATTTTTTTGTTTAGTAAATATTAGTAGCCCAGAGTTCTGATCTTGTTTCACTCATTTTGTATGCATTCATTAGTATAAAAAACCTTATAGCCACTTTGTTGCATTTTGACTGTAGACTAGTGTAATTAAAGACAAATGAGATTATTAACCTTTTGAGTGCGTAATTAGAGACACAATAGTAAGACAATGGCGCGTGAACGCCGGCGTTAATGCGGGGATCAACAGCTTAAGAATAGGTACTTGAACTTTATACGGAAGTTTGTAACTGTTATCTTTCACTGTTAATTATCTCATCATTTCCTTATCACAGTCGTTATCCCATGTTTTTTGTTGTAGGATGCAATCTAAGGATATCGTACACGTCAACTAAGATACCAAAAAGAGCGCTATGGGACGAGAAACTAGAAAAGGTCGCGTTTTATCAACATAGACTGTATAATTTGACTGGAGCCAAGGTTTTATTGATGCCAGTCGGATTAGTTAAAAGGAGGTAAGTGCCGTTGTATTTTTTTTTTAACCTCACCCTACATTAGAAAATATACCTGTATCCTGGCCTATACAACTGTACAATTCTGTAGCCGATTTTTTTTTGTGCGGGAATCAAACCCCTGAGCCTCAAAAGAGCCAATTATTCAACCACTGCACTAACCGTGCCATCAAAATAATAAAAAGCCTAAATTGTTCGGGTATTTTTTTTTGATAAGTCTGGTGACGTAATTATTGTTTGTTGACGCAAATTTTACGCAATCTTCCAAATCGGTGACGATAGTCTACAATGATACAAAATGATACGCTCATAACTTTGGCTCCATACAATGATCGAAAACGTTCGCACGCACACAGATACAATGTACGATGATCACAAACAAGCCAGTCGCGAGTGCGCCTGCGTCAGGGATCAAAAGTGCAGTTGCACTCTCCTCCTTTCGGTGTATTCCTCAATATTGAGGGTCGTGACCTGCCTGCTTCATCTCGTACGATATTCCTCCATCTATCTCTGTATAGTCAGTAAAGAGCGGTGCGGATCTGGTCGGACCAACGTATTGGCCTGTGCCCACGAGGCCTTTTCCCATCTACTTTACCGGTCACGAATGTCACGATGAGCCTTTCGAGTTTAGTTGCACTCTACCAATGCTAGATTGCTAGTGTCTAAATTTTATTTGTAATAGAAGTTCAATGGTTCACAACTAGTTTATTAAATAACTAGCTTTTGCCCGCGGCTTCGCCCGCATACATAAAATATAGCCTATGTCACTCAGGAATATAGCAGCTTTCTATCGGTGAAAAAATTTTCGCAATCGGACCAGAGATTACCTCCTACAAACAAAAAAACAAACTACCTCTTTATAATATTAGTGTAGATTTAGATTCTATGCGACAAATTAAATAAGCTATTAACCATTGACCCTCTTCTACAAACAAATTTGAGACACTTCAGCGTTGGTAGAGTGCAAATGCACTTTAGACCCCTGAGTATATAGGGTGACTGGCAATTAGTGTACCTACGATACTTAAACACGTGATTGTGCTCATGATAACAAACAATTTTTATTATGGGAGCAAAGCCGAAATTGCAAAAAAAATATCAGCTGTTCAGTACATTAGGCAAACATAAATGTACTGAACAGCTGATTTTTTTTCGCGATTTCAGGTTTGTTCTCATAGTAAAAGTTGTTGGTTATCATGAGCACAATCACGTGTTTAAGTATCGTACACTAATTACCAGTCACCCTATATACAGAAGCGTGTAGAATGTGTCTGGGGGTGCGCACATTTTCACTTCGTTGCAATCTGTATTTTATCTACTATACGTGATAGTGCGTAGAAATTTTATCTTAAGGAAAAAGTATAAAAACTTACACACCTACATATTTATTGATAGGAATTTGCATATTATCAGCGAGTGTTATTTAATGATAAATTTATTCCGCCTTCCAGTCGCCTTGTGCTTTAGTATCGTAACGATGTTTGACTTCATTATAATAAATGTCGCACCCGATCAGCCGTTACAAATATATGCTAATATTTATTCATGTTAGTTGCGCCTAAATGAACAAACACTTCAATAATATGAGTCTTTCGTTCTATTTTTGGGACGCTGGTTTTTCTTTTCGTTTAGGTTCTCCTGCTCTTAGTGTTTTGCTGTCTAAAACCCACGTGTGTTCTTTCAGTAGGCCTTTGCGTTTCATGGTCACGGTAACTCTGCTGGACATTCCCTCAGCATACTGGGGGGTTATTTGAATAATTGGAGGACTGGCGCTGTAGTAATTAGTCCTTTTGCTCAGGATGTTTTTTTAAGGTTCTGTAGCCGAAGGGTAATCAACAGAACCCACTTACTGAGCTTTTGCTGTGCGTCCGTTCGTCTATCTGTCAGCCGACTGTATCTCATGAACCGTGACAAGTAGACAGTTAAATTTGTCAATGATCAGCTTTTATTTATTCAGTGTTTTTTACGTTAATTTGGTCGTTTTTTACTTTTGAAATACATACTCGTACAAACTTTGTATGTATATGGTTCGAACAGTAAAGTATAACTGAATAATAAAAACCGGTCAAGTGTGAGCTGGACTCGTTCACTTCGCTTTGCCCAGTACCCACCAATTTTCGACACTTGGAAAACTTATATTGGCGACAACCAAGGTTCCCATATGATACGGAACCTATTGTAGGCGAGTCCGACTCGCACTTGACCGGTTCTTTAAAATAAAAGCATATAAATCGGCAGGTGAAACCCCTAATAATAAGATTTGTCCGTTAATGTCTCTTTAGTTATGTTGATCATTATTGACGCCTGATGACAGAAATGAGCGTGGCAGTATATACTGTGAAGGTTACAGTCTAAATAAAACGGCATTCTTTGTTAGACTGTTGAATATCTATACTCATATTATAAAGAGAAAAGATTTGTTTGTTAGTTTGTAATTAACAAACTCAAAAACTACTAGATCGATTTTAAAAATTCTTTCACCAGTACCTACTTTATCACTGAGTGATATAGGCTATATATTTTTTATGTTCACGCGGGCGATAAACATTCAATCCGCCTAGCGGCTTGATATCCGGCCTCACTTCATCTGACTTAAAAATTAAATCAATTATTTTACCTATAAAATTCCAACACCTATTCTATGTATTATATTTGCATAATCTTTAAAAGTATATTTGTTTTGCCTAGAGTGGCCAACCGTCCTGTTTTCCCAGGATATTTCCTGTGTTTTTGTAGTGTCCTGGGATGTCCTGGATAGTTTTTAAGCAGCGTCCTGGGTTTATAAAGCGCCCTGATAAGGTGTTTTAAAATTCGCGCCACTGTTACAATTCTTACTTTTCAGGTGGCCTCACAGTTCGCAAACGTTCGCGCTGCCGTGCTGTTTTTAAAAAACAGCGTTGGCACATGCCACATTTTGTTCAATTTACTTTTATTTAAATAAAAGATTATTATCATTACTCTCAAACATGATTATAATGAAACACAATTTCATTTAAAACATATTTTCACAAAAAAATAATTTAACTATTGCAACTCTATTACTGCGTCCTGTTTTTAAACTGAATTGTCCTGGTTTTTCCAAATTCAAATCCTAGTTTTTTTAAATTTGGAGTTTGCAACCATAATTTAGCCAGTCCTTAAGTTAATAGAGGCCGTTTTTCTTTCTATTTCGATATCAGAATACTTAGCGATCCTATCATAGAATAGCATAGTCGGCCTTATAATGTTCCCACTGTTGGGACTCAGGCCTCCTCTCTAGGAGAGGGAATGGGACGTAATCCACCACGCGGGCCCAGTGCGGGTTGGTGGATGTCACATGTCTTTGAATTTTTGATTCTAGGACATGCCGGTTTCCTCACGATGTTTTCCTTCACCGTTTTGAGAGCAGTGGTGATGAAATAAATTACACAAAGTAATGCGCCTGGCTGGGTTTGAACACTTTGAACCCGCGACCTACAACTCGTAAGTCGGGGCCGTTACCACTCGGCCACCACTGTCCACGATCCTATCACTACTGCTAATATCTACTATTTTTTTTATTTATAGCCATTTGTAGTTGCGGTGGGGCCGCAGGGCAAAGGCCATTCTTCAGTCTTCCTACCCTTATCCTCCCTTATCCAACGCAATATCTCGGTCTAACTCGACTCGCCTTCTCCTGGGTCCACCACGCATTTAGTAGACATAAGCTTAATCCAGGAACCATTGAACGTTCAGCGATATATTAGTAAAGGAATATGCGTAATCGGGTCAATATTTTCAGAGATCGTCTTCTGCTACCAAACAAACAATATTTAGCATAGCATAATCAGCCTTATAATGTAGCCACTGCTGGTACTCAGCCCTCTTTCCTAGGAGAGGGAATGAGCCATAATCCAACACGTGGGCCCGCTGCGGGTCGGTGGATGTCTTATGTCTTCGAAGTTTTGGTTCTAGGACATACCGATTTTTTTGAACAGAGATGATGAAATTAATTACTCAGAGTAAAGTGCTTGTCTGGGCGTGAACCCAGGACGTAAGTTGAACTTGTAAATCGGGGTTGGCAGTTACCACTGGGCCACCACAGTTCTACATAATTTTTACCTGTATAATATTGGTTTTAATAAGGCCCTAGTAGTTACTGCTACCTTTTTTTTAGCCCCCATTTTGAGATAGGCTACAACCAATCAGTAAACTAGAATAGGCCTAATAGAAAAAAGACTTAACAGTCACATTAGTGTATATGAACTGGTTCTATTGACAATTATCGATACTAAAGATGTAGAAGTAATGACGTATCCTAATGTAAAGTAATTTACAAGTACGTCTATAAAGGTCACTAACAAAGCACTGATAAGCTGTGTGTAGAAGGGCCTTCGTCATGCGCGTGAGTGCAATTGACGAACAATTAGGTTAATGAACGCGAACCGTGGCGCTTGCGTTTCTCATACTATTATTAGATGTTAAATATGTAGCAAATAATATGTAACAAAAGTTATATGCAAATTGGGCAGCTGATATGGCGGTTATTCGATCATTGTAGTGTTACTGAGTCTGCACATTTCGAACCCATTTTTTACGTAGGAAATCATCTAATGACTCCTCTCACTCTGAATGGAGCGAAGCGAATGTCAGACTTTTACTGACTAAAACACAGCAGTGTTCCTTCAGTTTTCTTTTGCTGTCCAGGGCCATGGTAATTCTTTCGAACAATGCCGCAGCCCTAGCAGGCATCGGCCAGCCATCAAACTTGCTGACATCTCTTCGAAGTGCTCGTGGATGCACGCACGGACTTGGTCCTTTGGAAACCCTGTGTTCTGGATTTGTGCCGGGTCGAGAGCAACAGGTTCGCCCCTAACAACTTAGGCGAAATTTAAAACACAATTGGCGTAAATGAAGGTCTACTAACATCTAATTAAATGTAGTAGTAGACCTGCGTAGTTGATATGAAGGTTACCACTACATTTCAAAACAAATATAGTTAATTTCATGTATATAAAGCATTTCCAGTTATGTTTGCTATAAGCAGCATTATTAATGTTGTTACGTCAGTATTGTAAATGGACTTGACTATCTCCTATAATATTATGACGTTTAGTAGTACGCAATACGTTTGATTGATATAATACTCGTATTCTTTGATTGATTTGATCATAAAACAAGAAGTAACTTCTTGCCTAGCTGAACAATTATTAAATTAGTAAACCCAAGGACAATACTATCGAATGTCACCAACAATCTTTTATCTCAAAATTCACCCTGAAAAACCGGATTATTTATTACCAACTAGCTGATCCGGCGAACTTCGTACCGCCTTAGCGTAACAATGATGCACTACTTTATTTTGTATAGCTGACCTATCTTAGGACAAACAATGCTCTTTCAATATACATAGTCTATGGCTGTGAATGACATTGACATTCGTTACGCGCGTTCTTTTAAATATGCAAAATTAAATGTATATTTTTCAATATTTCTGAGAGATTTTCTTAATATTTTTTTCCGTAAGAACCTTCTCCTAATAATAACAAATACAACAAAAAAAGAATTAGTGAAATCGGTCCAGTCATTCACGCGTGATGCCGTGACCAAGGAAAACGGGTTTCATTTTTATATATATAGATAAAATATTAACAAATCTTCACGCTTCTATTCGAGATTCTGCATTAGTAATAATAGAATGGAAATGCTATTAAAAATCGTAAAACTAAAATAAAAAAATTAGTTTCATATAAAATCATATAAAGTGTTGACTGTTTATGCCACATGAGATCACAAATTGGCATAATTAAACCATCCGTATAATTAAAAAAGTGGACCAAACTGACTGTTTGGTTTCCTAACAAAGATTGGGTACATTAAAAATTATGTAAAACAGAGCGCAGTTCAGTTCAGTTTCTATGTTACAGTACATACGGATTTCCTCCTTAGTGATAAAGTTAATTAATAAAAATATTGGGGAGAACTTCCTGTTGTTATGTAATATTGCGCAAGAGATAAACTTAAACTTTTTGTACTGGTATGTTTGAGGTAGGATTACACCGCGTTTTTGTATCTTTTTATGTTTAGTAACTTGTCTTCGCCTCATAAAGAAACTGATTTTTTGGGGGATAAAATCTTTTTATAACACTCAACAATAGTGTCACTTTATACATTTCATATACTATTTTATCACTTCTTGAGATTACCTTTTACAAATAATTTTACCACTCTTTTTACCCGACTTCGACAAATCCAAAAATAAGGTTTTATATTACTTTAGACTATGTGACACTAGGGGGGAGGCCTATGTCCAACAGTGGATGATGTGAACGCGGCTTGCACTTTAGGTATCTATCTATAGGTACTAATATTATAAAGCTGAAGAGTTTGTTTGATTGAACACGCTAATCTCAGGGACTACCGGTCCGATTTCAAAAATTCTTTCTGTGTGGAATAGCCCATTTATCGAGGAAGGTTATATAACATCACGCTATGACCAATAGGAGCAGAGCATTGACAAAAAATGTTGCAATAACACTCCTTTTTTGGGGCAGTCGTGTAAAAACGGGAGAAATGATTCCATTTGAGTGCTTCCGTTGCGTGCGCTGTTAAAGTCACACAAAAATTATGTACTACAAACTTGTTCACCTATAAAAGTTCTAAAAAACGTCAGCGACAGCATGTCTATCTTTTAAGATTGGCTCACTATAACCTTTTTTATGGTAATCAAATTTGTCCTAAAATAATGCATTATTTGCGAAGGTGTTTTTATAAACATAATATTAATCCTTATCCAAATAAGTACCACGGGCGCCTCAGGGAGATGGCAGCAAATCGTAGGGGCCCAACAGGGTCGAAGCCTACTGGGGCCACGGGTAGTGTGAAAGTAAAACCCAGGGCCCTGGGACGAAGGCAAAGAAGGAACAGGAGTGGGTTTTTTAACCAGTAAAAGTCTGACACTATTTCTCGCTCTGCCCAAGAGCGGGATTTGTCATAAGATGATTTTCCAACCTAAAAAAAAAATAATTAAAAAATACAAATAAGTACAATATTCATTTTAAGTATTTTATTTTGAACATAATTGTCTTTTACAAATACGTCATTTGATTTCGATTAATATATTAGGAGATATCATAGTTTTAAAATAACGCCGTAGCAAAATAATGATAAGTTCTACACGCACGGCCGCAGCCTTCGCGTCGCGGCTGTCGGGTATCGCTGCGGTGGACCCACCGCTTATTCAACTTTTGAACTGCCTCTGACTATTTTTACACCAATTACACCAATTATTTTACTCTAAAAACTAGGGGAACCAGACTCGGAGTTAAATCAGTGCCACAGTTTGACTAGAGCAAAGGTGGGTTGAGTGGCTTCGGGTTTTCCAGGAGAGCAAATGGTAATAGCGTGATGTATCTTAAACATCCTCCTAATGTATTTACACTTTACAAATATTTCCAATTTCATCGCGAACGAAGTCGCTTATCTATACAAGAGCTATTAATTATAATAAAAAAAAAAAAACATAAAAATCCTAATAGAAAAAATTTCGACTTTTACGCGGACGAAGTCGCAAGCAAAAGCTAGTCGATAAATATTTTGATAGATACATCGATTTACGCACGCTGTCAATAATTTATAGAATGCTCATTCAGTGAAATCTTGCCTATTCGCATTGACGAACACTTGTAGGATAAACAAGTATTGTAGTAGTCTCAGTGGCGCAAAAGTTCCTGGAACGCACAATCGTAAAAAAAACTAATCTCATGTTGTCATCAACGCATTTATTATGAGCATATAAATAAGTACCAAGTTTTCTCCGAAATTCTATTCCAGTGACCCTACGCTTGACATCTATCAATGTATTGTCGAAAAATACCCGAGTCGAACAAAATAGACTGTTTAATTCTGAGTCATGGTCCGTCATAGCATAGTACGAACATAATATCAAAGATCACCTTTGTAATTACGAGTATTACGAAATGTTAGTACTGTTCAACAATAGACAGCCTTTATTAAAGTGTGAGACTATGTAGCTGATTATTTCGCAATAAAAGGTAACTGCCTACTTGATAAAGTTAACTTCACACGAATCGTCTTGGGCCTCTACTAATCAGACACAAATCTATAAAATCTTTTTTTTTTTTTGTTTGAGTTTTTTTTAAGTATGTACTTACATTCCATCCAAAGGTTGTCTGGTAGATTTTGCTATCAGCGATAAGACCGATATTGTATGTACACATAGATTTAAGTTTTTGTACTTAAAAGTTATGTTACTATTTTGGTGTATGTACTATAGTTTATTCTCTTATAATCTTTCGAAGAAATGTCCAAATGCGCAAACATAAAAATGTCAAACATTCAACACTGTAGGCTGACTTTATTGTTCTAGTGGTGACTAGTGGTGACCTGTGCAGCGTTCAAAACTAAATTCAGTCCAGAAATTATTTCACAGTCAGCTGATAATTGGTAGAATCGTTCAAAACACCATCATAAATGAAATCTAAAAAGTCCTCATCGACCAGACACCTGGAAAAAAAAATACTCGGGGTCAAAGGTCACAGAACTCGTTTTTTCTTCACGAATTTTAGCAAAATGGTAAGTTTTATCATAAAATCAGCCCAGACAAAAATTGTAGATCAGATAATTATCTATACAAAATGTCTATATGCTTTTTACCTAAGAGCCACCGTTTTTGAGAATATAACGATTCAAAAAGTTAAAAGAGTTGTAATCGTCATAATATGTAGGTATAAGTACACCACGTATATACATCACTGAAGCTGTAATACAAGTAAAAATATTATTTCCAATGGTAAATAAAAAAATAAAGTTACGTCTTAGTTACGGGCCAAGTTGGACTGTCGGTGATGACGATAAATAATATTCTACAACTTTTATACAACGCCATCTAGTCCCAAACTAAGCAGAGTTTGTACTTAGAGTATTAGACAACTGATAAACATACTTATAGCATAAGCATAATCAGCCGTTTTATGTTTCCACTGCTGGGACTCAGGCCTCCTCTCTCTACGAGAGGGGATGGGCCGTAATCCACCACGCGGTCCCAGTTCGGATTGGTAAATGTCAGATGTCTTCGATTTTTTGGTTCTAGGACATGCCGGTTTCCTCACGATGTTTTCCTTCACCGTTTTGAGAGTAGTGGTGATAAAATAAATTACACAGAGTAATGAGCCTGGCTGGGTTTGAATCCGCGGCCTACAACTCGTAAGTCGGGGCCGTTACCACTCGGCCACCACTGTTCAAATAGATATATGTATACATATAAACATATTTATATATATTTATTATAGATAAATTACACCCAGACACAGAACAAATGTTCGTGCTCATCATATAAATATTTGTCTTGGGTGGGAATCTAACCCACGACCTCGGCATAGCAGTCAGGGCCACTGACCACTAGATCAACAGGCCAGTCGATGAAAGTACTTTATGATGATGAAAACTTCAAATATATCTTTGTACTAACTTTTGCCCGCGGTTTCGCCCGCGTACATAAAATATAGTCTATGTCACTCAGGAATAAAGCCGGTTTCTATCGGTGAAAAAATTTTAGCAATCGGACCAGTACTTTCAGAGATTTACCTCATAAAAACATAAAAACAAACTACCTTTTTATAATATTAGTGTAGATTATAAAGCGGTCAGCTAAGTTGTATCATACCTTTGCCATAAAATAAAGTTTTATCATTCTGTGATCGTGGACACTATGCTATTAAATTAGAAAAAACTTACACAAACTCGATTTCGTAATGATATTTGACATTATGATAACAATCGTAGTAACTTAATATTGAATACAGACATCTGACAAGCACAGTATTGAAACTGCCTACCCGTATCTAAACCAGTATGGAAATTCGATAAATAGATGAATGTATCTGTCTCAGAATTACTAACAGTACTACTATCAAGGTCTCAGTAATGTGCGTTAATTGTTAACGCATATTGCATTGAGTATGCATTCCATATGCATACTCAATGCAATATGCGTATGAGAAAAAAATTCAGATAGCAGTAGATTATTAAATCTCTTCAAATCATTTAATTTATCTAATGTGTTTATAGAACCTACTCGAACTACGACAACTACTGCTACATGTATCGATAATGTTTTTTGTTGCTGCAACTATTTAGAAAAGGCCATTGTAAATTATCTGCCCTCTGATCATAGCGGCCTAATGGTAACTTTTGAATCCAACTTACCCATACAACAAGTGCAGATTCAGTCCAGACCAATAACATCCGGTAAACTAAATAAATTTAACAGCACTTTAATTAGCAAGTTAGGTGATTGGAATCTTGAAGTGAACAATGGTAATTTTTTGTATAACGATTTTTTTTCAATAGTCCAAACTGAGTTCAATAAGACTTTTGAAAAAAAAAACTAAAAGTATCTGCCCTAAGTTTAGATTTAGTGACTGGGCAACTAAAGGAATCAGAATAAGTAGGGAAAGACTTTTTGAGCTGTATGGCCTTAAGCCTATTATTAACACTGAAACTTTTAATAAGTATGTTGCTACATATTCAAAAATGTTTAAAAACACTTGTAAGGCAGCTAAGGCCTTGTACATTAGCAACAAAGTTAAATCGGCAGATAATAAAATAAAAACGGTTTGGAAAATTATAAATAATGAAACCAACAGGAACAAAATACATAACAATGATTACACATTGGAGACACATCATGGTCTTATTAGCGATAACAAACTAGTTGCAGAAGAATTTGTAAATTTCTTTGCCAGTATACCAATTAAAACTACTGAAGCCCTAAATTCGTCGCCATCGCATGCTTTTAGTTTATTACAGGCGAACGTTGCAGCCTGTTCGACTGAATTTAACTTTAAGCATATAAACCCTATAACTGTAATAAAAGCTTTTAAACAAATCAAGGTTAAATTGACAGAAGATTTGTGGGGTATGTCTATCAAAGTTTGTACCTCAATTATTGAGACTATAGCGCCGTACTTAGCTATAATATTTAATTTGTGTATAGATCAAGGAGTTTTTCCGGATCTGATGAAATATAGTAAAGTGATACCACTTTTTAAATCTGGGGACAGTAAAGACACTAATAATTATAGGCCGGTGTCCGTGTTGCCGGTTTTTAGCAAGATATTTGAAAAGGTGATGTTAAATCAAATGCTTAATCATTTTAACACAAATAACTTCTTACACGATAAACAGTATGGTTTCACCAAAGGACGTTGTACAACTGACGCTGGTGTCTCCTTACTAAAACACATTTTTAATGCGTGGGAAGCGGCACAGGATGCTATAGGTATCTTCTGTGACCTGTCTAAGGCGTTTGATTGTGTGGTTCATGAAACATTACTCCTGAAACTTGAGCATTACGGACTAGGCAAAACAGCTTTAAGCTTATTAAAATCTTATTTGATTGACAGACAGCAACAAGTTCAAATAAACGGTGTCAATTCTTCGGGATTAAATGTGAAAATGGGGGTACCCCAAGGTTCAATTTTAGGTCCTTTTTTATTTTTAGTTTATATTAATGATTTACCCTATTTGTTGCAAAATAAACTTAATATGGTGTTGTTTGCCGACGACACTTCTTTGATTTTTAAGATAAATAGAAGGACTAATAATCTTGACGACGAAAATAACGCACTATTGCAGGTCCAAAACTGGTTCACTGCTAATAATCTAGTTTTAAACGGGAAAAAAACTAAATGCATTAGATTTTCCTTACCGAATGTCAAAAGTAGTGATTGTGACGTAATACTAAACGATGAAAAACTAGAATTTGTCGACAAAACTGTTTTCCTGGGGATAACGCTTGACTCTAGGCTACAATGGGGTCCTCATTTAACATCCCTTGCAGGACGGCTTAGCTCAGCTGCATATGCTGTTAGAAAAATCCGCCAATTTACGGATGTTGATACCGCTAGACTAGTCTATTTTAGTTATTTTCATAGTATCATGTCATACGGTATCTTACTATGGGGACGGGCTGCAGACATCGACTCAATTTTTATACTACAGAAAAGAGCCATCAGAGCTATTTACAATCTTCGCCGGTGCGATTCTCTAAGGGAACTGTTTAAGGATATTAATATCATGACGGTGCCTTGTCAATATATTTATGAAAACATCATGTACGTTAGAAAAAATCTTCATCTTTTTAGCAAAAGAGGCGATAGACATAATTATGTTACAAGAAATAGGGACCAATTAGTTCAACCAGGTTTCAGACTGGCTAAAGTGGCGTCTTCTTTCATGGGGTACTGTTTGAAATGTTATAATAAAATACCTCCACAAATATTAGAACTCAATGAAACAAAATTTAAATCTTGTATTAAACGCACACTATGCAGGCAGGCATATTATAAGTTGGAGGATTATATTCAAGATAAAAATGCTTGGCTCAATGCTGGTCCAGCTCCACTACCACCGGGGTGAACAAATTGATTAGTTTGGAAATTATTGTTATTATTTTTAAATGTTTTTTTTTTTTTGAATTTTTAAATAATAAAAGTATTGTATAATGTAGAAGCATTTTTTTCAAAGTTTGTAAATGTGAGTACCATGGAGCTATTTTATGGTTTTTTATGTTACTATTGGACTTGTTTGACATAAATGAGCATGGCAGTTGAGAGTTTGTCATGCTCACTCAAATGTCTCACTGATGGTGGCGCATGTGTTGGATCATTCGGTTCCCTTCAAAATGGTTGAGCTGAGTGGTGCTAATATTGGCGTCATGTTCGTGAACGGGCGCTGTCAGTTGAGACTGGTCATCTCTTAGCTGCCAGTTGCTATTTTAATATCTGTATTTAGTTTGTATTTTTACTTTATTTACATTGTTCTCACATGATAGCGACAAGAAACATGTAACAGAGATATTTGTAATTACAAAACATGATTGAAAAGAGTGTCCATGGAGTTTCTTGCACATTCTTCTCCATAGAGATCTACGCTTTGGAATGTGCAATTAGCATCATTTTTTTTTTCTGACTGACTGACTTCATGACATTTCAAAAGTGCCTGTAAATGGTTTATTTGAAATAAAATGCTTTGAATCTTTGAATCTTTGAATATGTTTTTTAGGTGGGAAAATCATCCAATGACAAATACCGCTCTTGGGCGGAGCGGGGGATAGTGTCAGACTTTTACTGACTAAAAACCCACTCCTGTTCCTTCGTTGCCTTTCGTACTAGGGCCGAGTCTTCATTTCAGAATCAAACCCTTGGCCCCAGTAGGCTTCGACCCTGCTGGGCCCCTGCAGTTTGCTAACATCTCAGTGAGGCGCGCGTGGAACAGTACGCCCCGTCGACGACTTGGGCTCGGTCCGGACGGTTAGACGGCGAGCTACTCATTGTTCGCCGTCCGCAAGCCCGCATGCATTCCATATCTTGGATTATAAGCATAATCAGCCATATATAATTTGACCGGCCTGTTGGTCTAGTGGTTAGTGGCCCTGACTGCTATTCCGGAGGTCGTGGGTTCGATTCCCACCCAGGACAAAAATGTTTGTGTGATGAGCATGATTATTTGTATTGTGTCTGGGTGTAATTTATTTATAATAATGTATGTATTTAGAAATATATAAGTATGTTTCTCAGTTGTCCAGTATTCATAGCACAAGCTCTGCTTGATTTGGGACTAGATGGCGTTGTGTGAAAGTTGTGGAATATTAATCTTCCCACTATTGGGACTCAGGCCTCCTCTCTAGAAGAGAGAATGGGCCGTAATCCTGTGAAGGTGGACACGGGAGCTTCATAATAAAACAATGTATCCTAGCAGTGTTTGGGTTAATTGGAATTGTTATGAGAAATAGGTACTCTGGCTATAAGTGTATCGCAACTAAAAAGTGTGAAATAAAATACTCTACAAAAAAAACCGACTTCACTAAAAAAAAAACACTAAAAGGATCAAAATAACTTTAATTTCGGAAGTCGGTGTTAAATAAGAAATAAACAATACCGAGAAACACCGACTTCCAAAATTAAAGTTATTTTGATCCTTGTAGTGTTTTTTTTAGTGAAGTTGGTTATTTTTTTTTTTTTGTAAAAAGTTTATTTCTTTGCGAAATATTGATTGATATACATATGCTATCTACTAGTGATGTAACCAATGTCAGATTTCTCACATTTGCGAATGCTTGATTGAATTGCGCAAAATGTCATACAGGTTTGACATTTCGTATCAGCCAATTTTATACCGAACGTAGCAGAGCCGGTACAGACTGATTGAACGAAGCTAATCATAATGTGATTAGCTTCGTTCAATCAGTTCATTCGAAAAGATTTGTTACGATTTGAACTAAGCTAGTATTATTGTATTTGTTAAATTTAAGTGATATAAAAACATGACTCCAAACTTCGCTGAAATGTTTTGCAATTTCTGACACTAAAAATGTGAAATGCAAGTTGAGTGATAGAACAATATTAGAGGTAAATATAAAATAGTAAAATCATATCAGTTGTATTGTCATTCTCTTTCCATTCAATAAATATAATTATTTTATCAAAAACATTCGCCAAACATTCGAATGTTTCTTGCAAATACGAATGCGAATGTCAAAAAATGTGCGAATATTCGCGAACGCGAATGCGAATATTTGTTACATCACTACTATGTACATTCTGAAGAACACTTAACCAGCATTTTTTATTGTAAACATATTTCTAAAGATCCATAGCCGTTTGAAAGGAGTAGGTAAAACAAGAGAAAAAATATCATATTGTTACAAATTTTTTTTTTGGCGAAAGTCTTACGAAAAAATCCTATGTTGATAATGTTGTAAGTACATGAATTTACAATAAACATATATTTTTTTCAAACCTATTGACCTAGCCGTTACCAAGGAGTAGGCTTCAGAAAGTCACTGTTTTATGGCAATGCTCAGGAGCTAGGGCCTTAAGCGAGTTGAAAGTAGATTTCGGTCTTGTGGTTGCACGTTCTACTACAAAACGTGGGGTTTTGATTCCCTCCGGATTGAATGAGATTATTCTTACTCATAGAAAGTGGTTCTACATTGTGTGCCCTATATTGATAGGGCACAGAATGTAGAACCATTTTGTAGAAACAAAAATCAGTAATCCATTGGGATTGCTGATTTTTATTTAACTTTTTGCGAGCCTGTTCTGTCCCACTCCTGCGCAAAGACCTCTCTCCACTCCCTCCATCTTTAGCGAACTCGCGCTGCTTCCTTTCAGTTCTATTAAAATCTGTCTACTCGTAGTTCGTCCTACCGTCTCCTTCGTGGTCTGTCGCGACCCAATTAATTACGGCATACAAGTGTACTTAAAACTACTAAACGTATTCTTTTCTTAATTTGTAGACAGTGGAGCAAGAAATATCCGATATGCATAATACTAAGCGACAACGAAAAGATTCAAGTGTTGGAGAAAGAAACTTTTACGGCAGAGAAGAGAGCGGCGGATATTCCTTTAGAAAAGAAGAAGGAACAACATGAGATGGAGACGGAGACCAATGCCAGTACCAATAGTAACACCAGTCCCGAAAAGAGAAGGAAGTTTGTGTGGAGAAGACGGGAGAAGAGGTTGGTATAAAACGTTTTTAAAGAAAAACAATTCTTGGTGTTGTCTTATACATACCATTTCAAATTCTATTTAATATGCTGTGGCTACATTATCGCAAGAATATTCGTGTCGCGTTGTCGCGATAAAAACATCGTATTCGGGGATACTATGTTGTTGTTTACATTAGCGGTCAACCGCATTTCTATAGGTACAGTTAATTATGCAAGTGTCGGCAAGCATTCGTGTTCGCCCGAATGCTTCGCGATTCGACGAACTACTCGGCCACATTTAGTCGTGATAACGCGAATATTCGCCGAATCTCGAGAATGTAGCTACAGCATTACAAGTTTTGATTTCACTTGCCTTGGTAGACACGAGTATTTAGTGCATAAGGGTCTATAAAAATGAATTTTGAAATCGTTTCCCTCAATTTTTTTAAATTAATAATTTGATGTAAATCTATTTTTATTTATTTCATAGATATTCTACGAATCTAACTCGCGAAAGAATAAAGTGCGAATGGTATAACCATTTTTTTTTCAATTATTTCATCTAATCATTTTGTTGTCGTACAATTGAAGACGCCATTTTTATGATTGTTGCAGCACCTCACATTCTGACGGAGAAACTGGGAAAGAAGGTCTTAGACATAGACTCGTTAGGAAAATGCACAGAGGTGAGTGAATACTTAAAGGTAGAACTACATTGGGCACATGTGGGCCACGTGCGCTGATCTGGGCGCGTCGGTCTCTATACATTTTATATGGCAACTAGACTTGTAGAGCTACATTAGATCCACGCCAAACGATGCGCCGCTACGTACAAATCAGACGTGGCTCACGTGTGCGTCGACGTCGGTCTAATGTAGTTCCCGCTTTAATATTTCATACAATTACGCAACTGTTTGCTTTATCTTGTGCAATCAAGGTAATGTTTGATCTGTGAGTCATTTCAATACACATGTTTTCTATTACACTGTGAATAAAGATGATCACAGGACGACGACGCTTTCACGGGGTGTAACCTCTCATAAATATGCACAATTTTTACTAACAGTATCAGCTGTTCCATACATTTTGTCAGAGTCATACAATGACTCATTAAAGTTCGGAGGCGATCAATTACAGTAGCAACCAACAATATACCATCCAACGTATGGCAATGACATTACCTGTCACGTCACTTGTCACGTGACTTCTCTGCAGGTAATGTATAATGCCATACATTTTGTACTAAGATTCAAAGATTCAAATATAATATATATATATATATATATATATATATATATATATATATAATACATATTACGAATGTACGATTCATAATTAGGTCTTTTGCTTTGTCCGCATTCAATTTAATACAAAATAATTATTTTTTCACATTGACCTACATGGGAATATAAATGGAATATAAAACGTCAGAAGCTAGTCAAAAGTCATTTATTTCTTTACAATATGTAACATTGAGTAGAAAATAAAATAAAAAAATATACATAAAAAAAAAACGAATAAGTGATAGCCAAAAAAAAAGAAAAAGAAACAATATCAAAATCCTAATAATTAACAATGCTTATGAATAATCTATATAAAAATGAATCGCAAAATGTGTTGGTAAGCGCATAACAACGCCTGGACCAATTTGGCCAATTCTTTTTTTAAAATGTTCGTTGAAGTTCAAGGATGGTTTTTAAGTAGGGTAGAGTAGTCAGTTGACGGGAGCGAAGCCGCGGGCAAAAGCTAGTTCTATATTAAAATTAAAATGTTAAACGGAACATAGTGCTCGATTCCAATAGGTCGTTTCCTAAAGAGAAAAACCTGCAAGAAACTACACAGCTTAACTCTTAAAATCAAATTTAATACCAACAAATTTTGAAAAGAGTAACCGAATACCTAGTAAAAATTTATTAAAACCAATATTTTTTTTAAACTAGCTTCTGACGATTTGCAAATGCTCATGTAGGTCTATGTGACACAAAATATTTCACATTTTATACAGGTGAAATCTATGGCAAATAATATTACCATAGGTAACACACTGTAATAATAAATATAAATGAATATTTTATGAGAAACACAATGAGGCATTATCTATGTATTATTTGTCACTACGTCCATAAGCGTTCAGTGTACCGGAACGAGTTAAACATTTATCATATTTAATGTGTATTTTTATGTTCATGCGCACGAACCAGTAGATGGTGGTAAGTGATCATCCTATTGACATTTGTAGTACCTACTAAAGGAATCGTGTCGCTAAAGCCTTGATTACACCTACCGAGTAGAGTGGCGAGACAGTAAAATCCTTCTCGGCCGAGACAGTGAAGCGAGGCGAGGCAGTATTCGGCTATGTGTTTACAAATACCGAGCGCTCGGCCGAGAGCACTGTCTCCCCACTCTACTCGGTAGGTGTAATCAAGGCTTTAGCCAGAGCACAGGCTAAAATGTGTCTATATTTTATTTTTGCCGTAATCTAGGATTTATCCCTGTATCGTAGGTACGTTAACAAACATGTATACTTACATGCACAAGACCCGGAACAACTATCTGTAGACCATACAAATTTGTTCTTTGCGGGAATCGAACCCGCGACTCGCAGTGCAGTAGCCAATCGCTCAACCACTGCGCCAATCGTGCTGTCAGCTTTTAGAGTAAAGCAACGCTGCTAGACACGAAGAAGACGCCTTACGAAAGATGTTGTCTATTACTTAAACGTTATAAATAAAACCGATTGAGGGTGGAATTCACCAATAAAACTAATCGCGTTTTAACGTTTGGCTAGCATAATCGCGTTTAGCCGCTATCACTAGTGTCACTTGTAAAAATAAAACAAAAGAAAAATACAGACAAGGGACACTAGTGACAGCGGCTAAACGCGATTATGCGAGCCAAACGTTAAAACTCAATTAGTTTTATTGGTGAATTCCGCCCTAAGTGGTCGTCAGATTCGAGCGCTAAGTGTCTCGAACCAATGCAGGATTGTCGATAGAGTTATCGCGGCCCTGGAACACAATAGGCACCTGAAGAGACACAGGTGAAATGTCACTGATTAAAAAAATATATATCTTTAACTACACAAATGCATTTAAAAATATACGGAAATAAACTTTTTTTTCAAGTGTGTGATGGGCGAGAAATGCCTCTTATCAACCATCCTCCTTTGCATTTCGGCTATTTGGCTGCCTTGGTGCATCCCCATAAATTCATCCTTATATCTTTTTCAATTAGTTAGAAAAAGTCAGTACCCTGCGATGGCACAATGCATGTTGAAAAACTTATTTTTATGACAATACCTTCTTCAGACAAGAAGACTGACACCGTTTCTACGGGAACGGAACCAGCAGAGACTCAAAGCCAGAGCGCAGTGCCGTCTGAGAAGGCGGTGATACTCGACGACTCCTTCCACGACCGCGAGAGCGACCTGGCCTCCAAGTCTGCCACCAGCACTAAGGACGATGACGACGATTTCGATGACACTGAAATGTCTAAAATTAAGGATCTATTGGAAGAAACGGTATGTTTATAATCTTACTAGCTTTTTCACGCAGCTTTGTATCGGTGGCCGTGGCACAGGAACCGTATTCAGAATTAAAATGGTAACTTATGGCCCATGATCGATAGTGTAATTTTTTATTTGTTTTTTTTTTATGTTTTATATGTATGATGTGAAATTTCAGATATTTCCCAAACTTTTTTGTTATTTAAATATTAGTGTTGGACTGTAGAGTAAAAACATTAAACATCACAAAAACATTTATTTTATTGTAAGAATACCAAAGTTTATTGAAATATTATTATTTATTTAAACTTCTAAACTGACATAGAAATAAGTAATACTAACATATATAATGAACCAAAATATCTTTTAATATTTTTTTAAATTAAAAAATTATGTCTCTAAAAATCTCGAATTACATAAACTTATTGCAAGAGGGTATTTGGTACTCAAATGAAGGGATTTGATTTAATTGACAAGTGTTTAAAATTTTAGGATTTCGTTTACTCTTACGCAGTCTAAGCTCCAATAGTTAAAGTGCAAAATTATGGTAATCCTAGTTCTTGATTGTTTTATAACATACCTACTTAAATATATTGAACTTACCTATTCGGTTTAAGAGGGCCCTTCCCCACTCGTCTATCGTCAACCTGAAAATAGTTTAAACGCTTGTTGGTTCATCCAACGCAATGTTCGATAAAGAGACAACGCGAAAAAAAGACAGATAACACCTGAATGCTTTGTTGGCATTCGGTAATTCATTCATTTACTCGAATATATCTCAAAACTTGTTTCAGGAGATACGTGTTTTAAAAGTTTTTGGAACAAATATTCTTCATTCAGAATCTTGACTAAATGTGCAAGATTTCTATAGATATATATTATTTTTACTTTTTTAATTTATGAGTACATTATGAAAGGCCAAATGTTCACGCAAAATAGTAGATTTTCGGAGGTCTTTACTGGATTAGTTTTACACGAAATTTTGATTTGATTTCTATAGAAACCTAGATAATATCCACAATAAATCTGTTTCTAAAATATCTAGAGTAAAATGTGTAATTACGTCATAATCACGTAAAAGCAGTTGTATGAAAAATGTATCTTGGGTTGACGCTCTTAAGCAATAATTCTGAGAAGAACATACTGATTATTTAGTTAAAATTCGTTCTACCAAAAAAAAACTTGATTCTATACCTTTAGTTTTTACGTTAACTTGTTCCAAAAAAAACCCAGATCTATGTAATTGTATCTTTTGTTCGTAACTTCCTCTTATATATTTCTTTGACGCGTCGTGATCGCGCAACCTTGACTCGTATCGGAACGGTAATACTTTATGTAACGAACTCGATAAAAATAATCAATAGCTGAAGCTAATCGGGAGATTACCTTTTTTGTATTTTTATACACAATAATATTATCGTAAAGTTCTAGGAATGCTCAAAGCATCATGTAGTTGACTCATTTTTTAGAGTACCGTACCCAAGAAGTAAAAACTGGACCCTATTGCTATCACTCCGCTGTCCGTCTGTCTGTCACCAGGCTGTATCTCATGAACTGTGATGGCTAGACAGTTGAAATTTTCACAGATAATGTATTATTTCTGAGGTATTCCGTGAAGCACACCCAAACGAAGCACACCCAGACGAAGCACACCTAAAGTATTCCACTTAGCACACCCGTAGGTGGGCTTCAAATAAAAAATTAAAATAATTAATTTCCTATTCCACGAAGCACACCTACGAATATCACTCGCATAGTGCGGCGGGGACTAAGAAATAAAAATGTCGATAGAAGAAAATATTTATTATTTAAAAGACTAACTTAAATTTCTAACATCATTCAGTTTCATTATAATAATGTGACACAATATTTGTCATTTTTGTAATCTTACTATTTAAAATCACAGATTGTTTCATAATTATCTTTCAAAAAAAAAATATTATTTTTTAACGATTTTTTTATTATTTCCCTTTTTTGTGCTCTTAATAAAACGCGTCACTCAGCCCGTGACGTCGCGATAGTATCATGAGAACTAAGCATGTTTAACAAGTTACGGAAACGCTCGGGTAAATTCGGGTTGGCTCAGGAATTCAGTGGCGGGCGCATGCGTTGACTATTAGCGCATCATGTATACGTCTTAACTATGGGATTTATTTATGAACATTATGAAAATCTGGTAACCTGCTCTATTTTCGGGAGAGGGACCAGCCGTCCCAAGGTGTCAAGAGCCATGCATGGTTATAAGACTCACTTCACCGTGGTCATGGGGGACTTTAATGCAAAACTGGGCAACTGGGCAAGCGAGACGGTGACGAGCTGCGAGTGGGGCAATTTGGATTTGGACGTAGGAACCACCGGGGACACCTACTGACCAGCTTTATGGAGAAGGAGGGCCTCTACATGATGAACTCCTTCTTCAGAAAGCGTGAGCATAGAAAGTGGACCTGGCAAAGCCCTGATGGTGTTACAAAAAATGAGATTGACTTCATCATGTCGATGAAGAAGCAAATATTCAATGATGTCTCTGTGATCAATGCGGTGAAAACCGGAAGTGATCACCGCATGGTAAGAGGCACATTGAATATCAATGTCAAGCTTGAAAGATCTCGACTGATGAAGTCTACGCTCCGTCCTGCACAGATCCAGATCCAAAACTCCGACAGCTTTCAGTTCGAACTTCAAAATCGTTTCGAATGCCTAGGAAGCTCTGTGGAGGAAGCAAAAGGCTCACAGATCGAACTCTCCAGCTTATGAAGGAAAGGCGTGAGATGAGTTTGCAGTCTTCAGACGATGCGTGCACATATCGGCAGCTCAATAAACGGATCTCTAAGTCCTTGAAACGCGATCTCCGTCACTTTAATACTGGAAAAATTAAAGACGCGATTGAGCGAAATAAGGGCTCTAAGGTGTTTGCAAGAGATCTGTCTATTGGGCAGAGCCAGCTCACGAAACTGAAGACCGAAGATGGCAGAGTCATATCCGCCAAATCGGAGCTTCTGGGAGAGATCGAGGCTTTTTATGGACAGTTGTACACGTCAACCACAAAACCTACTACGAATATAGCAAACGACCCAAGAGCTTGGTTGACCCGACATATCCCGGACGTCAGCCTATACGAGATTAAGATGGCTCTGAAGCAGCTTAATAACAACAAGGCGCCGGGTGATGACGGAATTACAGCCGAACTCCTGAAGGCGGGTGGGAAACCGATCCATAAGGCCCTTCAGTTCGTCATATTCGAGGGAAAAACACTACAGGCATAGAGCGGAGGTGTGGTGGTACTCTTCTTTAAGAAGGGCGACAAGGCCCTGCTCAAGAATTATAGGCCCATCTCACTTCTGAGCCATGTTTACAAGCTGTTTTCCAGACTCATCACGAACCGTCTCGCACAGGTTCGACGACTTCCAGCCGGATTCCGAAAAGGCTTCAGCACCATAGACCACATACACACGCTACGGCAGGTTATACAGAAGACCGAGGAGTATAATCTGCCTCTCTGCCTAGCGTTTGTGGACTACGAGAAAGCCTTTGATTCGATCGAGACTTGGGCTGTGCTGCAGTCTCTCCAACGGTGCCAGACTAACTATCGGTACATCGAGGTGCTGAATTGTTTGTACGAAAACGCCACTATGTCAGTCAGACTGCAGGACCGGACCTCGAAACCTATCCTCCTGCAGCGGGGTGTGAGGCAGGGAGACGTCATTTCTCCGAAACTGTTCACGGTCGCAATGGAGGATGTCTTCAAGGTTCTGGACTGGAGTGGATTGGGCATTAATGTCAATGGCGAGTACATCACTCATCTTCGGTTTGCCGATGACATAGTTGTCATGGCTGAGACTACGGAAGAGCTCAGCACAATCCTCAATGACCTCAGTAGAGCTTCTGAAAGAGTGGGTCTTAAAATGAACATGGTCAAAACTAAAGTCATGATAAACAACCATGTAGCACCCACTCCTATCAAGATTGGAGACTCGAAGTTGTGGACGATTACGTCTACCTTGGACAGACAGTCCAGTTGGGTAGATCTAATTTCGTGAAAGAGGTCAACCGTTGAATCTGACTCGGCTGGGCGGCGTCCGGGAAGCTGCGCGGTGTCTTCTCATCCAATATACCACAGTGTCTTAAGACGAAAATCTATGACCAGTGCGTGTTGCCAGTGATGACATATGGTTCCTAAACGTGGTCGCTCACAATGGGCCTCATCAGAAGGCTCAAAGTCACCCAAAGGGCAATGGAAAGGGCTGTGCTCGGAGTTTCCTTGCGTGATCGAATCAGAAATGAAGATATCCGCAAGAGAACCAAGGTTGCCGACATAGCACGAAGAATCGCCAAACTTAAGTGGCAATTGGCAGGGCACATTGCTCGCAGAACGGATGGCCGTTGGGGCCGAAAGGCTCTGGAGTGGCGACCGCGTACCGAAAGACGCAGTGTTAGAAGGCCCCCTACAAGGTGGACCGATGACCTGGTGAAGGTTGCGAGAATCCGATGGATGCGAGACGCACAAGACCGTTCGTTGTGGCGACATTTGGGGTAGGCCTATGTCCAGCAGTGGACGTCTATCGGCTGAAATGATGATGATGATGATTATGAAAATTACAAGTATAGTATCACATTATTATAATGAAACTGAAAGATGTTAGATATTTAAGTTAGTCTTTTATATAATAAATATCGACATTTTTGTCCCCGCACTATGCGAGTGATATTCGTAGGTGTGCTTCGTGGAATAGGAAATTAATTATTTTAAATTTTTATTTGAAGCCCACCTACGGGTGTGCTAAGTGGAATACTTTAGGTGTGCTTCGTCTGGGTGTGCTTCGTTTGGGTGTGCTTCACGGAATACCTCTTATTTCTGTTACCGCTATAACAACAAATAGGTATTAAAATCAGAATAAAATAATATTTAAGTGGAGCTCCCATACAACAAACGTATTTTTTTTGGGCGTTTTTTTTTGCTACATAAGGTACGGAATCCTTCTTGCGCGAATCCGACTCCCACTTGGCCGGTTATTATTTGTTTACAAAAGTAACTTTATCCAAAATCGCAAATGGAAAGATTTTTACAAATCCGTTCAATATTAAGTTAGTAACGTTTCAAATCTGGTGGAAGGGGAAATTGACAGGTAACAGAATAGGGATGCACACCTTGAAAGGTGACGCCACCGCCATTAGGATAAGTGTGAACAAAAAAGATAGCTAGATGTTCTCACTAACCACGCCGTCACTCTTTCTCATACCAAAATTTGAAATGGTCATTGCTGTTTCCAGAAAAAGATTTCTTTTTAGTGTTATTATTTGTTGTTTAATATAAAATACTAGCTTCTGCCAGCGGCTTTGCCCGCGTCAAAGTAACTTTCTCCATACAAACTTTGGAACCCCGTTTTACCCCCTTAGGGTTGCAGTTTCAGAAAATCCGTTCTTAGCGGATGTCTACACCGTATAAAGAACCTACCTGCCAAATTTTGATTTTATAGGTGTTATAATTTCTGAGATTTCGTGATTAATCAGTGAGTGGTATTTCGCTTTTATATATAGATTTTACAAAAATAATACCCAATTAAACATCTTCACTAACCAAGCTCTTATTCTGTGGGTATCTTTTCGCTGCCAGAGGTGTAAATATTGGCGGAAATCTGTTTATTGTGCAGCAACCTCAGATGGCTCGAAATCTGTTTATTGTGCAGCAACCTCAGATGACTCTAAGCAGCAACATTCACCTAGATCCATTTGAGGACTTGCCTATTCTCTGTTCCTTTTATAGTTTATTAAGTCCTTTATGTGTTAGAGTTAATAGGTGGTGTTTTGTGAGTAGTACTTTCAATCAGTAGTTACTTTCAATCATAGTTTTTCTGTCCTTGTCATAAACAGTTATCACAGTGGTAGTGGATGAGCTGTTAGGGTTAATAGGTGGATACTAAAGAAAACACCGTTTTAAAGATTTGAATATATAATAAATAAATATAATATTCCACAACTATTACACAACGCCGTCTAGTCCCAAGCTAAGCAGAGCTTGTGTTATGGGTACTAGACAACTGATAAACCTACTTATATATTTCTAAATACATACATATATAGATAAATTACACCCAGACACAGAACAAATGATCGTGCTCATCACACAAACATTTGTCCTGGGTGGGAATCGAACCCACGACCTCCGGCATAGCAGACAGGGCCACTAACCACTAGACCAACAGTCAAGCGATCAAGCCATTTAAATATTTAGATATTCAAAATAACTAACGGTATAGCGCTTGACTGCGATCCCACCTGATGGTGAGGCGCACTAGTTTATTAAGAGCCTATTCACTCTAGCCTTGAAGACACCTAAATTATAGTTGGATGGGAAGACCACAGCAGGCAAATTGTTCCAGTCCTTCGATGTACGCGGTATAAACGACGAAGCGAACGCTCGAATTCGTTGTCTCTAGGAAGAATTCTTAGAGTCAATTTTGGTTTTCATGTCATCTCACAGCAATTTAATTTATCTCACCATCTCTACACACTACCAAGCACTGTATTCAACTGTTGCGTCTTTTAGGAAAGGGAGATAGCAGCGGACGGTACGAGCGAAGGGGAGTGGAGCTTGCACGTCAAGTACTCCAAAGACAGACACTCGTATCTATTCCTGTTTGGGCGAACTGGCAGGGACAAACACGAATGGTAAGACAGCATCATTTTAGTTATTAACCTCCGGCAGGGAATTCTACTCCGTAACCGTACAGTGAATGTGTTCCCAAAACCTTTTGTACGTATAGGTGGGAGGTCCACCATGTACCGGTGGCGCATCGCCGTACGCCTGGTGGTCCGATGATGGAACGGGCTAGGCGGAATTAGGCTATGCAATTCCGACGCACACTCCCCGAAATGCAACCGGTAGAAAACCGACAGGCTAGCAACTCTGCGTCGATGCTCAAGACTGAATCCTCGATTCGACGAGTGCATCATTGTCAATATCATCATGTGTTTACTCTATATTATGTTAGTCTGTAAGGTATGTATCTATGGGCCAAGACGCCTGATAATAAATGATTTATTATTATTAATAATCCTCTTGACTCGCCTCTCAATTGTCACCAAAGATGACAGCAGTACTCCATACACGATCGAACTTGCGCTTGATGAAGTTACCTACGTCTTCCCCTACATGCTGGAAATTATCCCTCGGGAAACTATCACCGTTATAAAAAGTATTGTTAGTCCTAAACCGACGTCAAACAATTTTTTTTTCTGTCTGGCAACATTGCTGAAACGAACATTTTTTGCGCAACCGCGAGGCTCACACAACGTTTTTTTTTTTCATTGTTACTTTTTATTTAATTTACGTGTGATCCTGGTGTCAGTCGCCAAATAAATATTTTTTCTTTCTTTTTTAATTAAAGTCATGGTTTACTCAGGAGCCAGGTTTTATCATAATCTTAATTAATTAACAAATAATGGCCAGGCTTATTATCTAGACTTTCACATTAATAATATTAGTTCCTACTAATATGGACCTCCTAATAGTATAGCCTTGATTCTCGTAGTATCGTGTTACTCAGTTACTGAGTTATAGAAGTTAGTCAGGCAGACAATAAAGTTTACTAATAGCATCTCTCGGCCAATGTCATTTCAGCGTCAGGAAAAAGAGCAACTGGTTCGAATTGACAAATTCTTTTAGTGTTAGATAGCCCATTTAGTGAGGAAGGCTATATAACATCGCGCTACGACCAATTGAAGCGTAGCAGTAACTAAAGACGCGAGTGAAACCACGTGGGACAGCTCGTAATCTTAGGCCTCCCCCTTATTAGGCGTGCGTGGTCCTCGAGAATGTAAGCGACGTGAGTCCAGCGCCCGAGCGGTGCTCGCGTAGCTCACACGTTCGAGGAACGCGCACGCCCATCGTGGGGAAGGCCTTATAAGCAACATATGAACTAATGATTTTATTAGGTGTATGGCTTACCCATAAATCAGCTAGCTCTCTGCAACACAGTCGACTTGACCACGATAATGTATTCAATTGACTCTTAAGTAAAAGTTCAATAAGATTTGATAAGTACATATGACGCATATGTACTTACAAACCTTATCGAACATGACAAGTACATACATTTTTTAAAACGATCTTCCTTTTCTATCTGCAAGAATGTCCCTCTGCCTTAAATTAGGACAACAAGGTCGACACACATAATAGCCACTTAAAGGAACACTTTATTGATACGGAGCTGAGAACATTAACCTTTTTCTTCTTCAAGATATTCACGTTGACACAGATTATGAGTAACTAGCTGCTGCCTGCACCCTAAGTGCTATTCCAGGACATGGTTTACCCATGTACCATGTTTCATCGAAATCTATTCAGCCGTTTGAGCGTGTAAAAGTAACACACACACACTAACAAACATTCGCCTTTATAATATTAGAGTGTAGCGACATCTATGGTGTCACATAAGAACTAATCCTGCATCGCGCAATTAAAGTTCTCCGCACGATTTGAACTTAAAGAACAGCCCGAAATTATCTATCAGACAGTTGCCCACCAGATATAATCCCCGTCTGGTCGGAGGATCCTCCCTTTTCAACGGAGGTATGTGGGGCTTTACTCTCTGTTCCACATACCTCCAAAAGAGTAATAATACGGTGATAATAGAGTAATAAGGTAGCTTTTACTGACTATACCCACCTGTGTTCAGTTTAGTTCAGTTGCCCTTGCCGTTCTGGGGCCGCGGTAACTCTTTCGAACATTCACGTAGCCCGAAGACTAACTCTAAATTACAAGCCCTAGCTTAGTTTGGAAAGCAGTTTCAGCACTGCACTGTAACTGAAAAAGTAAGCATTTTATGTACATATATTTTTAAAAGCTCCACCTCAATAAAATGTCACTCTAGGCGGCTATGTTTTATTTATTTAGCCCACTGCTGGGCAAAGGCCTCCCCCAAATTTTTCCAGGTATTCTTTTCTCGAACCAACCTTTGCATTAGGCCTCTTAGTCTCACCATCGCTTCCTAGGACGACTTTGGCGGCGTCGTCGTCCATCCTCAGACAATAACTTCGTGGAGACTCTTGCTATTATGGCTATCTATATATATTTATAAAACTGGGCAAGTGCGAGTCGGACTCACGCACTGAGGGTTCCGTGTGTTCAATTCCCGAATGGAGTCTCGAAGATTTTTCCGAATCGCAAGAGAACTATTTTTTTTTGTGACGTAACTACAAATTTACAGTTTTCAGTTTTTTTCAGGATTCTAGGTCAACGGGAAGTACCCTATGAATTTTGATTCCCGTGAGTGTTAAAATACACGTTTTTTGCGACATAAACGGCCGTATCTCTTTTTTTAGTTAACTTAGAAATTTGAATTTTTCGCAGCTTCAAGGGACCGCAGACCTCAGTATATGGATAGAGAGATAAAGGGTCTTGACAGACAGACAGACGGACCAACAAAGTAATCCTATAAGGTTTCCGTTTGTTCTTTTGAGGTACGGAACCTTAAAAATGAGGATCTATATACATATTTCTTTTGACGTCAGTCAAATATCAACGCACAGCCAAAACTACTGGGACTAGGAGTGTGAAATATTGAACAAGATTTCTTTTTATGACGTAGATGAGCGCTAAGAGAGGATTTTCCAAAACATACACCCTCTAAAGGGATGAAACGGGGGTCCAGAGTTGGTATGGAAAAACATACTTCCACACGAGCGAAGCCGCTGCCAAAAGCTAGTTTATTTATATATCATAAAATACTGAACTGATAGATAGATAGACAAACTGAACTGAATTGAACTGTTAGTAATCTAGCCAAATTGTATATCTATTCGCGTATTTCGTGACCAATTCAACGCTTTTTTTTTTATAGATTTTCCTGTTATTTCGCTAAATTCACTTTCAGTATCAAGTACTGATTAGACGATCGATATATCTTTATCGGCTATCTATAGTTACAGAATAAAGAAGAAGTAATCCGGACGTATATATTTTTTTTAATGATATAAACTAGTGTTTGACTGCAACTCCACCTGATGGTAAGCAGTGATGCAATCGTTGATGGTGAATCGCCCTAGTTTATTAAGAGCCTATTCACTCTAGCCCTAAATTATACTGTATTTTACTATATTGTTACAATTACTATGATAATTAATTACTTTACGTGTTTATAATGATTGACTCATCGTCATTCAATTTATTATTACCTCACTTTACCTTGTTCTGCACTAAACTGGCACACAATATAGTCAAGTGACGGTTATGGGTCTTTGGATTTTTCTTAATAATGAATGCGGTGCCAGCCCCAAGTCTTGGGCTCGATGCCAATTGATATGCACTTCGTCGCGCAAATTATTTCTTCACCTCTGCTTTCAAAACGCTAAACTGAAAAAATCGTATTGCAAGCATAATCAGCCTTATAATGTTCCCACTACTGGGACTTAGGCCTTCTCTTTAGAAGTAAAATTAGGCGTAATCTACGCGGGCCTAGTGCAGATTGGTGGATGTCACATGTCTTCGAATATTTGGTTCTAGGACATGCCGATTTCCTCACGATGCTTTCTTTCACCGTTTTGGAAGCAGTGTTGATGAAATAAATTACACACAGTAATGCGCCTGGCTGGGATTGAACCTGTGACCTACAACTCGTAAGTCAGGGCCGCTTCTACTGGGCTACAGCAGCGAATGTCAAAGCGATGAACCCACACTGACCGGCATGAAGAATTACAAGTCCTATCCCTCTTAGAAATAGGAGACCGGTGTTCCAGTAGTGGAAACATTATATTATAAACTGATTATGCTATTCTGTAGATAAATGAATTATCCCATAGCTCAATATGTATATGCCTTCGTAGGTACCGTCGCCTAGCAATAGCAATAACGGATGCCAATGCAGCTTCACCGGAGAATTCAGCGGCGGAGGACAAGTCAGGCAGTGAACCCACCACGGAGAACAAGGATAATGTCGAAATGGCTGTCTACAAGGTCACCGAGAAAGAAGCTGTTGCCTTCAATAAGTCATCTGTGAGTATAGATGCAGTTCTCAAATGTGAGGGTGCAATTCCACTACACAATAATTAATAATCCGAGTTTTTTTTGGGTGGAAAATCAAATAACTTCTTCCACTCTGTGATTAGCGAGACGAGTGTCAGAATTTCACTGAATAAAATCCACCCATGTTTTTCAGTTGCCCTTTGCGTATTAGAGCCGTGGTGACTCTGAATTTGAATTCTAGCTTTGTGTATTTTAAGTTGATTTTTATTAAGTGGATATTTGTCTAAATAATACCATAAAAAAGTATGTGTTGCAACGGAATTTGAACTTTATCATGTACGAGTATGACATACAGTTTGTTGTTCCAAAATTTGATAATTTTCTCGAATTCCGAATTCAAATAAAAATATATATGAGAAGCTCATCAGTCAGTTTGGATAATACTTTCATTGTGCTTACAGCTAACGAGCGGAATTCCCTGGCGGTTTTTATGTTTCCTGATAGCTAAGTGGCTAGGGGTTCTTTGAATCAATAGTGAATTAGATGCTTTTTTGGCAAGCGCGCCACATCGCCAACCAAAAAACGTGAACAATGAAGGCTTCCCTGCATTATTCGCATTTCCGTGGTCAAACGCGAACCCATCAATAAAAATAATAATTCTGAGCGTTACGAAGAGGTGTAGTGGAGCTATAACACAGTGTGACTATTCCTGCTAAACTTGTACGAGGTAGCTAAATGTTGCGTGAATGTAATGGAAACAGATGAGCGAGGAAACGATCTTGTACATACGAAACAAGAAACTCGAAATAGGTCGCACACATCCCTCGCACAAATTTATCAAATCTATTTTTTTAGATGTTGGAACTAGGGATGTATCGGAAGTAGTTATATCGGAACCGAATTGGGAGCCGGAGTTTTCAAATTTGGTTTATCGGAATCGGAACCGAAATCAAAGGCCGAGGCAGAAGCGTCAAATGAAACACCACTAAAACTATTAAAAAAACCAGTTATGTATAAATAAGCGAATTTACAACATTCCAAATACGATACAAAACAACAAGTGAAATAGTATATGACAAAAGGCACGGGGGGAGGGAGGTACCCTACGCGACAAGTACAACTTATTTGTACCTCCGATATAAGTTCCGAATAAAATGTATCGTAACCGAAATCGGAATCGGAAGTGCAAAATCAATCGGAAGTTCCGACCTTTCGAAATCGGAACCAAACCTCCATAACATCTCTGGTTGGAACAAGACCTGGCCTCTGCTGTACCCTTTTTCAACAGAGCTTTACCAGATAAATATTTCAAAGTAACTAAACAAAGTTTTTCTTCCTTTCAGAATAAAACAGTAGACTCGTTAAACGATGGCGGCGGTGTCACGATAACATCGATATCGCAACCCATACCTCCTGAAACGGACTACGAGAAAATCTTCTGGCCCTACCTCCTCAAAATTATAGAGGTAATATTGTACTTTATTTGTGTTATATAGGGTTTAATTTAGTTTGACACTGATGGGTTAGGCTACTGATATCAGAGTATTATTTGTTGTGTAATTAACGGAGAAGCTAATAATGCTGAGTAAACTCAAAGTGACCCCAATGAGACTTTGCAAATAATTGGTACTTAAAACGACTTACAGATTTCGACTAATTATAAGTTTAGCATAAGCATACAGCCCTCCTCTCAGGTCTCCTCTATAAGAGAGATTTACGACTCATAAGTCTGGGCCAATTCGACCTATTAGATTTACATAATGTTCTAATATGATCTGCTGAATGCAACCAGCACAGAAACCTGTGTCCAGACTTGACGTGTTTTGTTTGTCTAATTGATGATTTATGTTTGAGACAAATCTCTGTTAAAGCGAGAGAAATTCCCTCCAATTTGCATCAATTTCATACGCGTTGTCCAAAATAGTAACACTTTCAAATCAGTCTAATCGTAATGCAAAATGCAACAGACTCACGATATGACGGCAAACTCGACGTCAGAAAAGGCTGTGATGTGTCAGATAGAGCCGACGCCGCGCGACAAACCCAAGAACAAAAAGAAGAGAAAAGAAAAAGAAGTTTGTTTTATTTTCGTTTATTTTATTTAGTTTGTGTTTAATTAGTGTTGGGATAATTATTACGGTATAGTCAGTACTTAAGATATGTGAACTAAAAAAACTGCTTGGTCGTTCAGACGGTGTTCAACGATATTTTACTCTATGATGTTTTGATCACATGTCACTTTTATATTTCCACTACCCTAGAAGGACGCTTATGTTTATCGAGTGTAGGTCTATTTCTTTGGCAAGCTTTGTAGCATAAATGGCCTGATGGATTTAAAAGTGTCGAATAAGATCAAGATCACTTTTCAAGCAGTCTGCGGCAATTGATGACAGTTATTTTCAATCTCAGATTTGATTAAATTTTTAACAGCGCAGCGTTTGATCACAAGAATAGTTGGTGTTTATGAATATTTTGGTTAGCCATGGTAGTTGATCCCATTTTTTTTTATCAAAAAGTAACTTTGTCCAAAATCGCAAATAGGAAGTATTTTTCAAATCCTTTCAATATTAAGTTAGGAACATTTCAAAACGAGACAGAAACTGAAATGTGACGTCACTGCCACTAGGTTACATGTGTACAAAAGAGATAGCATGATGTTACCACCACTTCCCCACTCTTCCTCATAACATTTGAATGCTAATTTATCCTTTCGAATACCGTAATTAGAGACACAATAGAAAGACAATGAGAGAGCGAAAGCGAGCAAGCGTTCACTTGGGGTTTAATGAATTAATAACCATTTTGATCCCGTTTTCATACAAAGACTTCTTTTTAGTGTTATTTATTGCTTAGCATATCATATTGTACAAAAGTAAATACAGAGAAGTATGCTAATTGTTTACACAATACATTGACAATATTTTGATTCAATATATTTGCATTCATTAGTGTAACAATTAATTTAGGCTAACACCACATGGACTATTTGTAGTTAAACATACTATTGTGTTGACATGTGCTCCCAATATTTTAGAGTAAAATGTCATACATACAGCGCCGTTTTAATTGCCTCTACTGCTTTGAAATAAAGGTGATCAGGCAAAAAGGCGAACGCGCATCATAGATATTAAGGTGATCTATCAGCAAAGTTAGACTTGTAATTTTTATGAGTATTTAGTGCTTTTTAAACTAGTTCGTTTTAGAGACCAACCGAAGATTGGGTTTCGGTAAAAAAGTAGCCGAATATTGGTCACGACTGAAACTAACGTCATGGAGCTGACGTACCTATGTGATCTGAAACTGACTAACTCGTTCGTCTATGTATGTTACCTATAATTTTTAGATAATCGTTAATTTATTTATTAATTTAGTATGTATTAAAGTTATAACTATATAATTAAGTATTATCTATATCGAAATATTACTTTTATTTTTTGTCAGTTTTTCTGTTACCACGTCAGTTTCGATTACGGCCGAAACTAGGGACAGGAGCCGAACATTCGGTGACGGTTTTGGTTTGGCTGCGAATTATGTTTCGGTCGGTCACTAGTTGTTATGATATAATATACAAACCATTTATACTGTATATCAGGGTTTTCTTGTTTAGTCGGGTCTGGCTGTTGTGTTAGTTGGGTCTGGCCGTTTGTGTATGTGAGTTTTATATGTTTGTAAAAGCACCCACGATACAGAAGAAATTCCTAGTGTGGGGCAACCATTTTTTTATTGTGTTTCTTGTCCCTCTCTTCTCTATAGATATCTACGATTACGATTTGAAAAGGGCAAATAGCTTCAAGCAACTATCTGACCTATTACCCCACTTTTTGAAAATTCAGACAAAAGTGCTACTGGAGTATCGTTTTCGAAATTAATTCGTTGACAAACCCAATCAGAGATGGGCAAGCAGTAGGTTTGTCGGATCTGAATACGAATTTATAGGAATATTATATCAGTTTCGGATATATTTCTTCGGATTATCCGCTAGTTTGTTTCGGATAGTTTCGGTTACGGACATTAAAATAAAAATAAAAAAAGCAAGATTTGACTTTTATTTCTAGTCTAGATTATCATTTGTTTGACCGGGCAAAGCAAAAACCGGTTGTAACCTGTCATTTAGACTCCGCCTTTATCCGAAACTATCCAAAACTTTTATATCGGTTTCTGTAACGGTTTAGGATATTTTTATATTTCGGATATCCGATAATTTCGCTGAAAGCTTCCTCAGATGTTCGTTGGCTCTTGGCTATTAAGCAATGGCTAATGAACCACCGCGATTATCTGGACCAGTCGCTTTATTATTATTGCCCAACCACTTGGACTTCATTATCAGAACTGATTTTCAATATAGTCCAAATATTTTGCACTAAACTAATTTTTTGAAAAATAATAAGTATTTAAACTTATTATTTTTATATTCATTTCATGCCTTTGGGTAGTCCATGTAATATGGGATAAGGGCAGGAAGAAGAAGAAGAAGGGTGGTCCATGAGACTCAGTGCCCACATGTCTTTGGTAGGATAAGTTTTCAAATCAAAATTATATTCGAACAACCTCGTCCGCTCGGTGCGAGCTTCCATAACAGAATGCCCGCCCTTTCAAAGGCCGCGTCCTAGCATGACTTGTGGTGTGACGTCACATTAGCGTTCAGTAGTGGGAGTCGACTCTCCGACACATTTATTTTCAGCCCATTCTGTCTCACTGCTGTGTAAAGGCCTCCTTTTCTTCCTTCTATACTAATACTTATTTATTTTAATTTTTACTACAGAACAAAAATTCCCCTCCGGATTGTAATTGCCGGTTGCTTCCTTCGGAAGTGACGTGGGTGAACACAATGATGGCGCGAGTCATGTTCGACATGATGAGGGATCCTGTCATGATAAACCGTCTGCAGAACAGGATACAGAGGAAACTGAACACGCTCAAGGTAAAGTAACTTTTATTGTTTAATCATAAGGTTTATATTTTATTGACGTAGGTGAACATCTTTGACTATCGTAACGGGTTTCTAAATTGCTTGACGGAGTGATTGGCAGTTGCGCTGCGTATCGTGTGTTCGATTTCCGCACGGATCAAATATTTGTATTGCCTATAGATAGATGTTCCAGGTCTGGGTGTCTTGCATGTGATTGCACCCACGATGCAGGAGTAATTCTTTAATTCTTTATTGTACACTAAAACAACTTATAAAATAAGTAGATAACAAAGTTCATGTACATAGGCGAGCTTAAGTCAAAGTTGAGTTTTCTTCCAGTAAACCATTGAGTGAAGGAGAGAGATCACAATAGAGGGTAGGATCCAGTGTGCAATTTTAAAATAACAAATAATACCAATAAAATAATACATAAATATACCTTCATACATAAATACAAACATACTTATATATTGTTTTCTTTAATTCTTAGTGTAGGAAAAGGTGTTTTTTTTTTAAAAAATAGCCCTCAACACTGTTGATTGGTTAACAAACATGTAGTGTTTCACAATGTTGTCATATTATAATACTAGCTACTTCCCTCGACTTTTTCTGCGTTATATAATTATTTGCGACTAAAGTTTAGCGTATTTCTCCAAGGTCAAATCTATAGGCCGTACTATAAGATTTATATAATTATTATCGACATCTACATTTGGTTTTTTTGTTTGTAGGAGGTAATCTCTGAAAGTACTGATCAGATTGCGAAATTTTTTTCACCAATAGAAAGCTGCTTTATTCCTGAGTATAGGCTATATTTTTTGGATGCGGGCGAAGCCCCTAGTAATACAAAATTTTAAAAAAATAGTAGTAGTAGTTTTTTTTTCGTTAATAATATAATTCATCAACATGAAATTTCAAAAAAATAAAAAAAAAGTTCAAAATTCAAAAGCTTTATTTCCCATAGCCCTACATGTACACTTATAAAACGACAGAAGCTAGTGCACGCTTCCAATTGGTCGTTTCCTATGGAAAAGAACCGGCAAGAAACTCCATGGTTACTCTTTTAAAAAACTGGTTCATATTACAATATTAATTGATATTTAAGGACAGTGTAGACCAGTCAATATTGTACCCAAAAGCACAATAAAAATAATCATAATAAAAAGTGGGTCGTAATAGAAAGTAACCTAAGAATTCGCGGAGTCTACAGTGATCTCACATTCACATAATAAAAAAGAAGCTAATTAAAAAAAAAATTACAACCATCAACAAATGAGATGATTACAAAAATAATAATTAATGAATTTAAGGTGGTTGAGGTCTAAATAATGTAAAAAATATTGCAAAAGCAGTATGTTAAAAACCAAAGAAAATTTATATACTAAAACAAAGATGGAGCAATCAATAGACACATTTACACAATACTAATGAGTTTCCAGGGGTCACATGAGCAGAAGCAGTAATTGCCAAACAAGCATGTTTTCGACATAGTCTTTAACCTTGTAATACGCTTTTTTGGTTAGGACACGCTTAATATGGGTTTTGTACTTACCCTCGCTAAGTTCAGTAACAGCCGTTGGCAGCTTGTTATAAAAGCGTATGCTGTTTTGCGGAAAGACTTGCTGGTCTTGGCTAATCTCCATTTGGGTAATACAATTTCGTGTTTACTACGCGTATTTTTGTTATGAAAATCGCTTCTAATTTTGAAAAGGCCTAAGTTTTTACGAACATATAAAATTCTTTCTAAGATATAATTTCTTTGAATTGATTAAAATGACAAATACGTGAATGACGTTACAGGTCCAGTACCTAAATAATGTTAGTAATTACCAGAAGTCTGAGGAGAAAATTAGGTAGAGTTATTCTTGTACTTGCATCGAAATGTTGATATTAATATAGATCAAGTCCCCAGATTTCTAATGAAAAATCTCGTGTGGCTAACAATATTACGAATAAATTAAAATAAAAACATCAGAGATAGATTAGACAAATAAAACAAAGATAATTAACATACAATTTTTATTAGTATTTTTCATTGAAAAAGATCTCTCTACGTCAACTGTGGTAAGGTTAACAAATTTATACACTTCCTCCTCCTTGTCATTAATACAGGAAGAACATTTTTCTGCTTTATTTCTGAGTGTCATAAAAAAAATCTGCTCTTTAAAATTAATCTCGGGATTTGAGGCATATCCACTTTATTCATTCGCTGTATGAAATCGGTGTAAGTACATGTTTAGCTCTACCTAATTCCGACCTCTGGTAATTACCCATCTTAACAGGTACAGCGATTTACGTGTGTATGTGTAAAAAATAGACTAACTTTCTCATTTATAATATTATTATAGTATAAGATAGCATGGAATAGTAGGACAGGATTATTAAAATGTTTGGTTGTCGTGGTCAGTTGCCAGCGTTCATGTCCCCGCTGGTGGTGACGGAGCTGTCGCTGGTGGGCGCGTGCCCGCTGGTGGAGCGCGTGGCCGTGCCCACGTGGGACGCGCGCGGCGTGTGGCTCGACGCCGACATCCGCTACGACGGCGGCGCCTTCATCGCCATCCTCACGCAGATCAACCTCATGAAGCTCAAGGAGAAGAGTAACTACCCGCCTTATTTTAATAACAACAACAACTACAACACAACAACCCCAACACAAACATCAACAACATACAATATAACAACAACACCAACAACAACAACATACAATACAACAACAACCCCAACACAAACAACAACAACTAAAAACAATTTGTCTTCCCGTGCGATTATAATTTAGGTGTCTTCAAAGCTAGAGTGAATCTTAATAAACTAGTGTAATTCACCATCTACAATTGCATCACTGCTTACCATCAAGTGGAATTGCAGTTAAGCACTAGTTTATATCAATTCATAAAAAAAATGGGCGTCACGGCTGCGACAAATAGGTCCAATCCATCATAAACCTTAGACAACTAGTGCTTGACGCTGGTTTCCAACTGAACCTGAGATTATGTGGTCTTTCGGACGTTAATTTGCATCTGAAATCAATTAATACATTTAACACTAAAATAAAATGATAGTGAAAAAAACGTGTTGCGCTGACCCCAAGTAATATGGGACAAGGGCAGGAAGAAGAACGCTAAAATGAAAATTGGAGTATGCTTTGATGGTTTGATCATGTTGAGAGGATGAATGAAACGGGACTAACAATAGGAATTTTACAAGGCAGATGTAAGTCGAAGGCCCGGGTGCCTTATAAGGTGCACAGACTGGGGTTTATGATCTTTAGAAAGGGTTGTAGCTCAGTTCTCAACCGCTCTGCGTGTATGACAAGTGGTATAATATGCAAGGATTGTAATCTCTGTGATCTTCAAACGATTCATAGAAACATAACGATGATTTAAATTTATTTAACGCTTCACATATTTAGAACGCTTCCAATGTCAATTTGAGGTAGAATAGAGCCTTCATTTACACTCAGATTTCCAATTTAACTGAAATAAAATTAACACGATTATTCTTTTCAGTGGTGGCCGAGTGGTAATGGCCCCGACTTACGAATTGTAGGTCGCGGGTTCAAACCCAGCCAGGCGCATTACTTTGTGTAATTTATTTCATCACCACTGCTCTCAAAACGGTGAAGGAAAACATCGTGAGGAAACCGGCATGTCCTAGAACCAAAAATTCGAAGACATGTGACATTCACCAACCCGCACTGGGCCCGCGTGGTGGATTACGGCCCATTCCCTCTCCCAGAGAGGAGGCCTGAGTCCCAGCAGTGGGAACATTAAAAAGGCTGATTATGCTTATGTTATGCTATTCTTTTCAGACTTGACGCTAGAGGAACAGTTGATGCCCACGAGCAATCATCGGCTAGACTTCGATGTACAGACGACGTCCGCTTCACCCGACAATGTGCAACAAACTCTACGGGTACTTTCTTAGAAACAAACCAAAGCTATCGACATACCCCAACGTGTGGGCCAGTTTTATTTAGTTATAAAAAAATCCGATGGATGCGAGACGCACAGGACCGTTCATTGTGGCGACATTTGGGGGAGCCCTATGTCCAGCAGTGGACGTCTATCGGCTGAAATGATGATGATGATAAAAAATAAATAAAATAAAAGTAAAAAATAAAAATCATTTATTATCAGACAGTAGTCCATAGCCAGTACATAATTTAAAAACACAGGGTAAAATTAAACTGATGATGATGATGATGATAAAAAATAAATAAAATAAAAATCATTTTTTATCAGATAGTAGTCCAAGCCAGTACGTAATTTAAAAACACAGGATAAAATTAAACTGATGATGATGATGATAAAAAAACTGGTTAACACGTACGGGCGTCGTGCTCTAGTTTTATTATACGTAGAATCGCCAAGTACACCAAAATATATACAAATATTGTATTATCAGTTACCAGTTTCATTTGTATACCATCTCTCTATATTACTGTAGCAAAAATGAAATGGCCAAGATTGCCGTCGCGCTTCTAGTGTTTAAGCCAAGTGTCAGTGTGTTCGTGGCTAAAAAGCAATAGCTGCAGGGGATGGGTGTTCTGTTCATCCTTAACATATCGAGACCCCTCACTTCGTTCTTCGGAAAACACGATAAGCGTTGGTTCCGGGCGTCATTACTACATTACGGTACTCTTTGGATGAGTGACTGTCAATGTCATTTGTAAGCAACGCTAATACTACTTAATTAAAACATTTAATAAGAACGCACAACCTTGGTTTTTCAATTCTATTCATTCACACATAATCTTCGTCACAAATTAAGTCTATCACACCCAAAATGTGGAAACATAAAGAATAACAAAAGTGAACCTTATTATAGCTTTGAATAAAGAATTGTAATTGTAAAACTCAGTAATATCTGTTAAGTTTTGTTTCGTTTTTTTAGATGAGAAAGCCAGCCATATACGATTCGGAAGTGGAAGACTCCGCGGAGTCGAGCGACGACGACGAGAGTCCGCCCGTGCAGCCTGTCGATAGTATGGAGACCGTCAGCTCCGATACTCCGTAAGTATGACATAGAGTGAATAGGTTACTTCTAGGTAAGCGCGCTCCATCGTCGACCGCATCGTCGCTTTCCATCAGGTGAGATAGCGGTCAAGCGCGAACCTATCAAGAATAAAAAAAAAAAAGTAGCACTTTGTCCGGAGTTGAACAATTATAATATAATAGCTTCGCCTGCGTAGATGTAGGTTACTCCACACAAACTTTTAACCCCAGTTTCACCCCTTTAGGGATTGAATTTCGGAATATCCTTTCTTATACTTTTTTTTATATCATACAAAGAAACCTTTGAGCAAAATTTTCAGCATTCTTGGTCCAAGGGTTTGAGCTAGGCGTTGATGACTCACGAGTGTCAGGACTTTTATATATACAGATACCCTGTGTCTTTTCATTATTTGCTAGGTACAATATTCCAGATGAATAATATACCTTTCAAATGATGAAAATTCACTCCTAAATACATTTTGTCAATCAATCAAGTTTTTAATTCAATTTTACTTCTATGGTATATATTCACCATATATTTGGGAGAAAGACACTGATTCCTGTAACACAGGTGTTCTTACCTAGCAAAAGAGTCGGACCTCACTCTACTTGTACATATTTTTATGCCAATAAAAACTAAAATTATAAAAAATCACACCTTAAAAGGGGCCTAACGGGGTCGAAGCCTACTGGGGCCACGGGTAGTGTGAAAGTGAAACCCGGGGCCCTGGGACGAAGGCAAAGAAGGAACAGGAGTGGGTTTTTAGTCAGTAAGTCTGACACTATTTTTCACTCCGCCCAAGAGCGAGATTTGTCATAAGATGATTTTCCCACCTAAAAAAAAAAAACAACCTTAAAAACTGAAAAAACATGGAAATCCTGAATTGAGATTTTTTTTACCCAGGCAATGCTTTTCCGTGGCTATTTTTGTCTGCTCTGAGCAGACAAAAATATACACATACATACAGGCCCTCAAGTTATGATCTATTTTTACTGTGACTACACCCATGTGCCATATATTTACAGTTAGGTAACTTTACAATTTCAGCACTAAAACTATGATATTTACTGTCCATTTTAGATCAACAACTGCTGTCGTTTCCGATACTACAACAACTACTTCTTCTAAGAAAAAGTTCTTACGAATGGTTGACAAGATAGCTACTAACAAATACTTCCAACAAGTGAGTATGCTCTTTCAAATGATAAATTATAGTGAAAATCCTTCAGTATGTCCAGCGTTCCGCATTATTTAATTATTTTGATATTTTATTTGAGAACTCGCGTATTTTAATATCTAATCTAATTTAATATTATCTACGGGCGACGGGCTATAATGCCTTTTTAATATTATCTAATACTTTTTGATGTCTATTTAGGATCACACTGATAAATTGTCGACTGAATGTCTAATAAACCTTTTGACCGCCACAGTCTCGTATATATGACAAAGCAAAGCATGTCATTTATATACATTTTGTACTTAGCGTTGGGCGGGAACGCTAACAGAATACTCATTTGTCTAAATCTGCAGATTTGTATGAACGTAATCAAAGCAAAAGATATATATAAAGGTAGCCATACACGTTAGGGTGTACCTGACAGGTTTGCCTGCACAGTTATACCTGTCAGGTAAGCTTGTGTGGAAACCTGCACAGTTGTGCAACATACACGTTCCGGTTTACCTGTACAACTCAACTGTATAGGCAAATCTGTGGTATACCCTAGCGTGTATGTCTACCTTAACAATCATAATAAGAAGAGTTCTATAGTTATTCGTATTATTTCCTATCCCCATGAGATATTAGTAAGGGTACTTAAAAAATATCTTCTTTTCTTTGTATCTTTTAGGTGACAGACTACAAGTACGTGAAACGTGCAATGGAAGGACTGTCGAACACGGATATAAAGCTCCACCTAGAAGTGCAAGGTCTAGAAGGACGACTAACGTTCAACTTGCCTCCGCCGCCGCACGACAGGATATGGCTCGGGTAAGACATTCCAGTAAATGTTTAGACATCTATGTAAGGCAGAAAAAAGCAAATGGAGCGTAGCATGTGGTCAAAGTTTGTCATTGAGACTGAGGCGGCGTGTACGTCCCGTAGGCGAAATCGTTTTGGAGCCGAGGAACTAATGACAGTTGCCCATTTGTGTCAAACGGCGTTTTTATTACACTCTAAAATAATAAATAAAATCCACTGACCTTCACTCGAAGAAATCCCGCCAAAAAAGTTCCCAAGCTAATCGTACCCCGTCGTGTCGGCAGGTTCCGCACGAACCCCCAGCTAGTACTGAAGGCCCGGCCGGCCGTGGGCGCGCGCACGCTGCGGTTCGCGCACATCACCAACTGGATCGAGCAGAAGCTCAGCAAAGAGTTCGAGAAGATCTTAGTGCTGCCCAACATGGAGGACTTTATCATCGACATCATGACGCCGACCCCGGTACAGTACCCCTGAAATAGTGCGTACAAATTTGAGTCTTATGTCTGAGATTTTAAGTGTGTTTTTGAGATGTCACAGTGTAAGATTGCATTTTGCACGACTGTTTCGTTTATTTTGCTGCTGAATGTGATTCAAAATTACATTCAGTCATTGCAAGAATCTGTTTGAATATTATTTTTATGTATGGTATTTGTGGATTGCCAGAAAAGCTGTGAAAATTTAATAGTTTTGAAACACGTGTATGAATTGTTTAATCGTTTTTTCAACGATCTTTAGTGTACGGCCAAATGAAAACTATGTTAACTATAACGTCGCCTCAAATACAGTTCTTATGCAAATTAACTTTTTATTTATTTATTAAAAATATTTTTACTTCAGTATAATGTTATAAAGACCATACTTACATAAAATATTATTATTGTGGTCTAAAATTGTAAATAAAGTTAACTTCAAGAAAATGTTAATTGAAATCGTCATTTTAATTGCATTCCTTATGAATGTACTTCGGTTTTACAAAACCATCATTCAAAATAGATTTTATTTTTGTAGAATTTCGTAAATCTGTAGATATTCAACGTCAAATAGCATTTTAATGAGTCATCTGTATTATTCGATATTGTAGCATAAAAAAACAGCATTTGAACCTAATAGTTCGGTTTTAAATAATTTACTAGATGTTCTTTTTGTAATTTTGCCTAAATGTATGTTCCGTGGAAAATGTTGTTCGTTAAATAGTTGTATTTTATGTATATCTGCCTACAAAATGTAATGTGCCACAGTTTGTTCCAGTAATAAATAAAATTATATTCTATCGAGTTGTAAAAAATATGAAAAAAATATCCTTTATCGTAATAGGACTTATGAGAGTTCATGATAAACGATAGAGTAATTGATTTCACTCATTGCCTGATTTCACTAACTCTATTCGACACCTAAACGACTCAGCGTCGAGAGTCTAAAATCCAACAAATTATAATATTTAGGCACTAATTCAGTACCGCAAAATGTTAGCGAAAATGGGCACAAATGTAAAAAAAAAACTTGCCTTAAGAACACGATATTGGAAAATGGAATGAATACGAGCAAAACTGACGGATAAAATTTGAGAGCACTTGAAATTATTGACAAAGTCAAATCTAAGAACATTAAAAGAGCTAAAACATACGCAATGTCTAAAACTTGTAGCAGTTACGTCTGTGCAATGATTAGATATAAAAAAATACATAATATTATAATTAAAAATAACACTAGGAATAGTGTAAGTTGTAAAAGTAAAACACTAAATTAGAATTAGCATTTAAAAAGATTGATTTATTGTGTAAACTATTTTCTTTTCAAATGTTGAAAACTTTTCCCATTTGTAAATTATATACACGTTAAACGTTTTAAATGATTATAGGAAATTGCCTAAAGTTGAGGTCTTTTGTACAAGATTATGCTCTTCCTTAGCATGCGGTCGTAATATGATTAGATGCGGTTTCAAATCAAATCTAACCATTCATTGATTTGATTTGATTGATGTCACCACGAGACGCTCGTGGAGATGGCGCCTTAATTAGAATTGCTATTAGTTTCTCACTCACTGATCGATTCACTGATCGGAATAGGTAGAGTATATTTACCCCAAGTTCGTGGAAGTAAGTAACATAGAGTAGATAATACCTCCTCTTAAATCCCGAAATCATAAATATGACGATTAAGTCCAAGGATTTATGAAATATCACGCTACTTATTACACTTTGAATACATTTGAGCTAAATGTATAATTTGAGATAATATTAAGTAATCTGCAATTTTATAAATCCTGAGATTTAACCGTCATGTTTGCGATCCCGAGGTTTTAGGGGAGGTATTATCAACTCTGTTACTTACTTCTTCGAACTTTAGGTAAATGCACTACATATTCAGATCTCTGCTGATAAATCATTAAAAAGTAAAGAATTCAATTTGGCCACATGGCACTGAGACGTCTCGGTGGCTGTTAGAGCCTGCATTAAAAGAAAGAAAAAGAGTTCATTTACATCAAACATGGCGCATACCATAAAAAATAACAATAACAACAACATTGTCAAAACTATCTACACTAACCATGCATGTCAGCGAGTTTAGCCGTTTAAGCATACAAATTGACAATTGGGTACTTCCTATGTTTATTTTGGCACTATATTTTATATTAAACAATAAATAACACTAAAAATAAATCTTTTTCTGAAAAAAGTATCAATATATTTTGGTTATTAAATGACGCAGCAATTAGCATTTCAAATTTCTAATATAAATAAAAGTGGGGGCGTGGTGGAAACATCTCGCTATCTCTTGGACGCGCGTAACTTAATGGGTTGTGACGTCATATGTCAATATGTGCATCCTTTTTCTGTTACTTGACAGTTTCCCCTTTCACTATATTTGAAATTTTTCGAACTTACTTAATTTTTAAAAATCCTTTCTATTTGCAATTTTAAATAAAGTTACTTTTTGATGCAATTTTTGTTTTTGAGTGAACTACCCAATTGTAAGTATGGCTATGACAGCCCAGTCTCTAGCCGCTGCGGCCGCGGCGATTCTATGCCTTTGCATCTTGGCACAATGTTAGCTCTTATATTTGCAACAAGTTTCTCATCTAACACAAGAATACCACTTTATGTTTAAGAATATTTATGTACTTATATTATGTTGATTTAAATATTCATGTTCATCAAGTTTGTATTCAATTGTATTATTTATTTGTTAACTGTGATGCAACGCTTAGTTAAACCGTAGCTTGTCTTATAATTTTAGACTTTTTATTTTTATAAATTTTATTATTAAATATTTTTTTATTGTAGGTACGCTACTTGAACTAAATATTTTATTTTTTCACGAATAATATTAATTTGAGGATGAAATGAGTTTGTTATCACCCTTCATAACTAGAATGAGCTTCCTCGCGTTACAAATAAATGTTTTCGACAATAATTCCGTCTTAACCTGTTATTCGTAATCGCAATATCAAATTTTATAAATAACAAGACTATGAAGAATTATAAAGAATTGTAAATGTAAGTATGAAAATTAAATTAATATTTTGAAGAATATTGACCTGAACTGTTTATGTAGTTGTTAACGATCATTGATATTTTTCTAGTAGTTAGATAACTTTCGAATGTGTTTTCTATCGGCTTCATCTTGAAACGTAGGTAATCATAATCTGCATCTCGGCGACGACGTTCTGTCAACATTTTTACTAAATTAGTCTCAAAACTAAATTATCAATTGACTTGCACATCGCATAATTTTTCTTTTACTATCTGTATTTAGGCGGTTAAATTGCATTTTCACTTCTTTAAAAAATTGTAGTTCCTGCATAGTGATATCTGTCCATCAAAATTGAACAAATGAGATAAATATCTTTTTTAAATGAATTCTATTTTCCCTTTTACTTCTCTTTGTATTTGATGGGCAGGTATCCGTGTCATTTAATTACTCGTATTTATATGAATGTGATTATCATGAGAGGAGTGAGCAGTAGATAAAGATGGTTCCGAACTATGAAGGCTGATAGTACTTTGCTCATTATTGTGGCGAATGTGTCGGTACCGGTGGTGTATGTGCTGACTTGTACGAATTTAATGAAGATATGGATGAGCGAGTGAGCTTCTGGATCAAATTACTGAGTATATGAACAAATAATGAAACCTATTACTAAAACTATGCATAGCCTACAATATCATATTACTCCGTAATTTAATCCATGACATTTAGTATTGCTTAGCATTAATTCACTTTTATATTGCTACTATTATGAATATATTCACTTAAAATGCCAAAAAAGCCGTTGTAATATAAACACTTGTTGTTTTTCTACAACTTCTTTTGCATAATTAATGTATTACTTACGTAAATGTAAAAATCTTATGAATGTTTGGATCAATATTGTTGCCTACATCCACTGTTGAACCGTTTTAGTGGTATAAATTGTAACCTCAAACTATATTGATGTTCGAACACATCTTAAATGTTGGTGTAAGTTAAGTTACTGTACCACAACTTGTTGATACTCATTCTCTCCGACGTATGTAGTACACGAAAAACGGTATATTTTAAAAGACATTGAATACATATCAGTTATGACATTTGTAAACTACGTACCTGTTGTTGTTTCCGTTTTGTAAGTAGTCCAAGTAACTTGCAATTAGATTCACATGGAAATAGTTTTCAGTAGTCACGGCAAACGGGTTGTAGTAAAAAATCTTCAGTTTAATTTAGTACAATTGGGTATTTATTTTTGTACAATATTTTATAACAAAAAACACTAAAAATAAATCTTTTTCTGAAAACTGCTTCAATTTTTTTTAAACGATGAATCAGCAATTAGCATTTCAAATATTGGTCTGTGGAAGAATGGGAGCGTAGTGGGAACATCACGCTATCTCTTTTCCACGCGCGTTACCTAATTGTGGTGACGTCACATTTCAGTTTATGCATCCTTTTCTGTTACTTGACATTTTCCTCTTCCAAGATTTCTAACTTACTTAATTTTGAACGGATTTAAAAAACTAATTTCTATTTGCAATTTTGAATAAAGTTACTTTTTGATACAAATGTTTAAAAGAAAAAATGAGTCTATTACCCAATTTTGGATATTGACATTTCTTGAAGTGTTGGTTCGCACAGGACTAGGGATGTTTTTCTGTAAGACGGCTTTTTCAAAACCGATGTGTTCATAATTTACCGAATACAAGGGCTTAACCGGTTCGACTAGCGGTGACTGTAAAATAGTATTTATTGTAATGAATCCGTTACACATTGTCGATCCGATACATGTTTTGTTTTTTATATATATCGCAATATGTATATTATTTCGTTGTTTCTTTTCTAGTTAACATTTTCTTTATTTAAAACTTGAATGTAAAGGAAATATTTTGTTTTGTTTTATTTAAAGCTGCGATCACTAAGTGGTTGGTATTTTCACAAAGTGTACCAAATACGAATAAATGTCTATGTACATAGTCTATCAAATTATAAAGTGTTTATGTGATATTATGTATAGTTAAGAGTTAAACCGTGCCGAGTAGTTTTTCTATGTGGTATCAGTTGTGATTTTTTCAATAAACGAATTGCTATATTTCATGTTTATTTTTCTTACTTACTTAACGTCCCCCTACTTTGAATGTCGTGTATATATGAGCTGCAGGAACGTTTGAAAGAGTCACCATGACCCTGGAAGGCAAAGGGCAACCGAAGGACACAGCTGGATTTTAGTCAGTAAAAGTCTGACACGCCCTCTCGAAATCAATCCAATCTTCAAATGACTTGTTGCTAGGGAGGAGTCCCTAGCAACAAGTCATTTGAAGATTTCCCATAACAAACAAAAATCTTTACTTTAGTACAATTGTGTATTTTCTTGTGTTTTATTTTTGTTATTTCTCTATACAAACTTTGGATCCCCGTTTCATCTCCTTAGGGTCTGAATTTTAGAAAATCTTCTCTTAGTGCTCACCTACGTCATCAAAGGAAGCCTTGTGCAAAATCTCACGCTCCTAGTCCCAGTAGTTTTGGCTGTGCGTTGATATGTCAGTCAGTCAGTTTCTCCTTTTATATATATAAGGTGTAAAAAAATTAACTTTAAGAATTTCGAGGGGACATTGTACTCCTCATTATGAACAACTTTTACTATGGGACCAAACCTGAAATCGCGAAAAAAAAATCAGCTGTTCCCTACGTTTATGTTCGCATAACTCGTCAAAACGTATGGAGCAGCTGATTTTTTTTTCGCGATTTTTTTACACCTTATATAGATAACACTCAGAATGAATCTTTTTCTGAAAACTGCTTCAAAATTTTTTACACATTAATTTTTTATATTTTATTTTATTACATTTAGTAAACATTAGTATACAAGGTCCAACAAACATTGTTAAATGGATCGTTATATTTCTATCCTTTTAAAGATGACTAAGATGTTTTGCATTTAACGCTAAATGCATGTTTAAATGCATTTAGCGTTAAATGCACTTAGTCATGTGACAAGATTGGGAAAATTTAACCGGATACTAGGCATGCCTTTTAAGTTCTGTCGTTTCCATATTTCCCGGCAATTTTGAATTTGGAACCGTTCTATATTCAAATGTGTTTAAATTTTGAATTTCAAAACAGTTGAAAGTATTAGGATTAATGCTATTGTTTAGTCACAGCGTCGATTGGAATCTGTCAGGTTACGTACGAAACTGAATCTTTCTAAGGAAAATGTTCGTGCAATAATTTTCTACAACTTTAGTAGAGGCCTGGCACGGCTTCAGTGTTTTAAAGAGCTAACATCTGTGTTCAGTGATGAAGCCCCATGTCTGCGGACTGTCGAACGCTGGTATTTAGAATTCCAGCGTGGACATACTAGTGTTAGTGACAAATCTCGCGAAGGACGCCCAAAATCCGCTTTCACTGAAGATAACATCATTGCTGTGAGACAACTAATTCTCGAAGATCGTCATGTGACATATCGAGAGATAGAGGCTTTATTAGGCATCTCAGGGACAACCATTCAAAAGATCTTGCATGAAGCGCTTGGTGTGAGAAAGCTAGTTTCCCGTTGGATACCGCATCTGCTTTCCGTCGATCACAAGGCGGCCCGCGTCAGATGGTGTAAGAAAACTCTTGCAAAGGTTCAACCGAGGAGAGTCAAATCACGTCTCCGACATCATCAGTGGTGCCAAATCTTGGATCTATGTCTATGATCCTGATTCCAAACAACAATCTACAATCTGGGTCTTTCAAGACGAGCCAAAGCCGACTAAAGTTGTTCATTCTCGAAGCACTTCAAAGAAGATGGTGGCCACGTTCGTTGGAAAAACCGGCCATGTTGCGACTATTCCACTTGAGGATCGTAGAACGGTTAACGCAGAGTGGTATACCACAGTTTGTTTACCACAAGTCATCGCCGAACTTCAAAAATTTAACTCAAAGCGACGCATCATCCTTCACCACGACAACGCAAGCTCACACAGCGCTCGTCAAACGATTGAGTATTTGAAGCAGGAAAAAGTAGAAATTCTTGACCATCCTCCATACAGTCCTGACCTAAGCCCTAACGATTTCTTTACATTTCCTAAAATTAAGAAAAGTCTTTGTGGTCAAAGGTTCCAGTCCGGTGAAGAAGCAGTCGACGCTTTCAAGTCAGCCATTTTGAACACCCCACTATAGAGTGGAATAAATGTTATAATAACTGGTTTTAGCGAATGGAAAAGTGTATTAGGTTACGTTGTGAATACTTTGAAAAACAATAAAAAGTACTATAAGGTTCTAGTTGTGTTTTTTTCTTCAAACGACAAAACTTAAAAGGCATGCCTCGTACGGTAACAAAATGAAAACGAAAAGATATTTTAAACTATTTTATTTAACAGTTTTTCTTTTTACATAATATCTGTATATTTATAAACACTATGTATTGTCAATAGCTATATTCTCGTATATACATTAGGCATAACATACTCGTTGTAAACTATATCACATATCGACAACTATACTTAGAATTTTGTACAAAATATATTACTAAAATATTTACAAAGGCTGAATGGTACGTTCAGGCGATAATATAGAATTATAAAGCATCAAAAAATAAAACATTTGTTTATGGAAGCTCTGAAGAAGACATTGTTAAGGTAGCCACATAATATTCACGCAGGTCACCTTACTTTGATTCCAAGTAATATTATTAAAAAAAATACAGTCAAAAACTTGAACGAATGAGGGTTTTCAGGAAAATCACACCACCGAACCGGTTGGCGCCTCTTAACCGAGAGGTCTTTTACTTTTGAAAACGTATACATTGACATTGAAGTCAATTTAACTAATGTCATTAGTATAAGCGTTTGTCGACATCGGCTCTACTTGCCATTATTAAAGAATAGAATAGAACATAAGCGTTTTGACAGGTACCTGGACCTGACGACTCAGTGCTGCCACCTGGTGAACGACATTTTAGTAAACCCTCATTGGATCCTCTATCCATTTTTGATGTCGAAATCAAAAACGGCTATAGAAGACGTTTGGCGCAAGTTTTCAACTGAGTACAATTTATTAAAAAAAAAAAACAATTCCAGCTTGTTGCAATAATTTTATGAATATTCAAATGTCAAACTATATCACTTCTGACTTATTACACATTTCTGTAGTTAAAAACAATAAGGTTCCCAAAACAGTGGCATCAAATAGGCATAAAATAAAAAATAATCTGTTCTAAATCACACATAAACTGCAATATATTACGTTATATCTAATTATGGTGCTTACCTAATATGGCTTTCTTTATCCCACTTATTCATAATATGTACAGAGTTGAGATCAACCTTACATCTAAATGAAGATCTTACATATTTTGGCACTCTGGACCACATTTTCATTAAACGTCTACAAATATATAATTTACAGTAAATATAAACATTTGATACATAAATAAAGATTAGAACTTTTGTACAATATTGCATTAATACGCAAGCTGATTGTATGGCAAGCAGTAACTTAACGTATAGATAACATTCTAGAAATAGGATCTGAAGCAACAATGTTTCACTGTTGAATTCAAAATATCTCAATAAAATAACCATTCTGCACATTACATAAAAAGCAGATTTTCTCTGTGTCCATTGTCATCCTATCCAACACAACTGTCATTAACGTCATCACTGATTTTAACCAATCACAGCACAGCATTAGACAACGCCACTTTAAAAACAGCCATTTACAGCGTAGATAACATAGATCAATTTCCTAATGCTGGAGTTGGCAATGGGCTGTGCCGTCAGCGTTCCGCCTCTTCACCAGTTCAGCCCAGTCATCGATCCTGGGGGCGCAGACGAGGGAGTACCTGCCGAGGCGCCTCCTCGCCATGACGAGGAACTCCCCGGCGCCCGCGGCGGCCCCGCACACCGACGACACGTGCACGTGCGCGTGAAGGCTGCGCGCTTTCCGCCGTTTGTGGTTACGGTGTGTAGTGCGCTCAAGTGTGTTGTCGACGTCATACCTGGAAACATGAAGACTTATTAGAGAGATGAACTTATCATGCCGTTCAGGAATTATCCGTCGATATCTAAAACTATATTCTACATTATGGAAAATGCATGAAAAATAATGTATTTACTAGTTTATCAATAAATATACAAAAATAGGATATTAATAGTGAAAACAAAATAAATGAGATTAAATAATAATTTGATCTCTCTCGTCAATACGCCGTGTCTATGAAAGCCGGGAGTTAATTACATGCAATTTCCCTATTCTTCAAATCTGTTTTGAAATTCGATATTGTGATAACATCATTTGACTAATCTAGCAGATTTCTTTAAATAAAGTGGGTGGTAAAAATTACTTCGCTTTTAAAATAATGGAAGGTACTCCCACGCCATAAGATGCTGTAAAATAGTTCTTACTACACTGGAAAGGCTCTAAGACCCCAATTTACATGTTGAAGAGATGAAACAAAGATAAACCTAATAATAACTTTTTACTGCAGCCAGCAGTTTATGAGCGTGCATGTACCATGTAGGTGGACAACAGGTTCTAGATACTATCACACAACAATGTTTTACTTGGTTTTCTTAAAAGTATGTACTATCTGATCAATTTGGGTGTGTCGATCTAGGGTACGTGTAGTACAGGACTTGGTTCCAAGTATTGCCAACAAACAACGTGGAAAAGAGCAAAACTTGAAATGAGTGTTTTCAGTTTATTAGGTATATGTAATTTTATATTGGGTTGTGGGATTTTTCGAAAGAGTTTATAACCTTCACAAAGGGCAAACGAATGAATAAAAGTCTGACACACCTTCTTGCTCTACCTAGACGGGAGAAGTCATTAGATGATTGCATTGATTTTTATTGCAATTCATTAATAAAATCCCCGTCAAAGTTTTGTTTCTATTCACCTCGTTTGATTAACATTCACAAGTTATTCTAAGAGCCACTCGTTCCAATTCCTACCAGCTTCAAAGTTTCAATTCATTTGTCTTTAAAACTTTTTTCTTGGCTTAAAAGGCTTCTGACTCATGCTTGTAAGTTCTAAAACAGGAGAGGAACGTAGATCATACACGATTGCGTAATCACTATAGACTGATGGTTTATGTAAGCGTTCATTAGCATTTATCTACGCAGGGTACTGCAATTACATGCTATCTACTTTTTAAATGCTTCACTCTTAACGATGTGGCGTTTAGTAATTTTATCTAAATGGCTGGCGTATTCTGGGCTCGGCAGTTTTAGTTAAATCTATCCACCACTATATTAACTTCCACTTTTGTATCCCAGGAAATCATCAAATGACACAACAACAAATACAGGGCCAATGTGGAGCCCCTTCATAGGATATGCGTCACCTCCTTTCCTGCCCAGCATGCCCAACTACATGCACCTTCCAGAACTTATACGAGGCCAATGACAGCTGTCCAGGTGGCTAAACATTGGTCGGATCAGATTTGAGTCAGATCAACACGAAAGAAAAAGATTGAGAGGGTCCTTTTCCACTCGCCTATCGTCAATATCGAGCATGGTTACTTCATCTAACGCATTCCAACGCGATGTTTGACGAAAAGGTAATGCGAAAATAGAGATATAACGCCTGAAAACTCTGTTAGCGAAAGCTAACAAGAGTAATTCCGTGATTTACTCGAATATTTTACAAAACTTGTTCCAGAAAATACGTGTTTTTTTTAAACCTTTAAAAGTTTTTGAAAAAAATTGTCGTCATTCAGAATCTTGAATAAATTTGCAAGGTTTCTATTGTTATACTTTTTTGACTTTTTTAATTTTTGAGTATATCATGAAGTGTCAAAGTTCATGAACTCTGGATTAGTTTTACACAAATTTATAAATTGATTTCATTAGAAGCCTAGATAATATCCACAAGATACTGTGTTTTCAAAATATGTAATGAAAAATGTGTAATAACGTTATAATCGCGTAAGAGCGGTTGTATGAAAAACAGTGAAAATGTATGTCGAGTTGCATCCCCTTAAATGACTTTTCCCGCTCTATGGTAGAGCAAGGGTTTCACCCTTTTTCTGACAAAATGACCTATGACCTGTGACCTACGTCCGTTCAGTTGACCTTTGCGTTCCAGGGCCACGCTGCTCTTTCGAACATCCTCAGAGCCACACACGAGCAATATGGTCAGGTAAACTTTGGCTACCTACCATCAGTATAGTTCTAATAGACTTTTGGGACCTTACCATGGCGTTTTAAAAATACAGGCATTTTTTTTGCGATCTACAAAGAGGGCTGGAGCTATATACACACTATTTAGCTCTACCTCTTTAACAGTATAGGTCGTCGAATGGATGGGCCCCATATCTACTCGGGAACTTAAAACAGGATTTTTTCTTCAAGTACTGGATAGTGATAGCGTGACGGTTAACAGGACGAAATGGAAGATGAAAACGTGTTACTGACAAAAAGTTGTTAGCATATAGCATAGCAGGCCTTTCCCACTATTGGGACTCAGGCCTCCTCTCTAGGAGAGGGAATGGGCCGTATTCCACCACGCGGGCCCAGTGCGGGTTGGTGGATGTCAGTTGTCTTCGAATTTTTGGTTCTAGGACATGGCTTCCTCATGATGTTTTCCTTTTTGAGAGCAATGGTGATGAAATAAATTACACAAAGTAATGCACCTGGCTGGGTTTGAACCCGAAACCTACAACGTACAGTTGATAAGTTAGCACAAACTTTTTTTTTAACACATTTCCTAATCCTTACCTATAATAATCGTCATCTTCAACCAAATCATCAGGCTTGTCTTTAGGTTCTTCTCCGGAGGTGGCGCGGATCAGCTTGGTCAGTCGAAGAGTCAGCTGCGTCGTATCCAGGTCTGCGCGAGCCTCACTCATCACGATCACGCCGCGGGATACTGAAATGGATGAAGTAAGTTGTACTTACTATGAAATATTAACGATTTACCTCTGGAAATCAGTAAGGCAATAAATATAAAGAACTGCTCAAGAGTGTGGAAGAGATTCTTTCTAGATTATAATGCGATCTAGAAAGTATCTTTTGAATGATGACCTATGTATGTATAGCTACTGTTCGCCTAAAAGTATGTTTTGGCGCCGAGTTGTCGCTTCTGACATACCGCTGTTAAACCCGCGATGGTTTGTGGTAAGTAATGTTGTTGTTTAAAAAACGTCAAAAAAATAAACAAAGGCACTGTGCCCAAAATTACTTATTTAACGCCGCTATACTCTACTGTGTACAGCATAACAATTGAGGGTGTTTGTAAATTTTGTAAAAGCTTTAATTTTATTTACCGTTTCTGACCACTTCTATTTATCAGGGGGTTAGAAGTTTATTAAAGTAAAAACAATCAAGTGTTGGTACTTTAAAAATTGATGGCAAAAAGAAGAATGTTGACTTAGCAGTAAAAAAAGCAGCGTTTTTGTGTATATTTTTGTTCCGACATTTATCTTATGTATTGTTATATAATGAATCTCTATGTATAATCTAAACGTTAAACGAAAATTTTATGATAAATATTTACTATACATTATGTATATAAGTAAAATCCGACTGAAATACTGCTGTAACATGAGTACTGCACTACTAACAGGTTCCATTTTACAATCTAAACTGAATTGTTAATAGGATGGAGCTCTACAGTATGTATTACAGCTTCATCCCTTTTTCTCGCCCGCACGGCCAAGCAGCCAAGTCCCCCCCCCCCCGTACTCAAATGACTTACAGCGCTCTTGAATAAAACTTTTTTGAGATTTTAACCGATTAAGCTACTTCAGAAAACAATAGTCCAGACAAGTTATATTTACCATTAATTGATTGCTTGTCAATTATTATATTCAGTATCTTGACAATTTGCTATATTGTGTCAGTTATTTAAATATTTCTTATAAATAGACGACATTAATTCAGACCACCAAAAATTATGTTTTTTGCTAAAATTCGTTAGCGTATTCGTTATTTTATTGAAAAGAAATACAGGTTTCGCATTAATAAACTTCCAAAATAAAGCACTTCGCGGAAATCGTCCCACAATAATAATATTGTGCCTCAATACATATTAATAAAATATGTAAATGTGCATTCCTTTTATATCAAAACCAAATTATTATCAAGCCTTGCATTTACAAAGATTGTTTTGTTTGAAAGACGCGTTTTTGTTAATTATAGTAATTGCTACGGCACAAACAAATTAGAAGTTATAAAGTTTAATGACTGAGCTATCTCTAGAGCGTGTTTCGAGAACACAATTGAGTCAGCGACGAGTTTTCCTTCAATCTAAAGCGGAGGGTTTAAATGTTCAACTGTTGTCACGGCGCCATTCTTTCACGTTTTTTAAGACCATATAATTTCATTGTGATAGCAAGGTAATAGCATTTCATCCTTATATTTTCTGTCCTATAGTAATTAAGGCTTTGCTTCAATGAACTAAGGTAGGTAAGTTTATCAGTTTAATGTCAATTAAATTTACAAAAGTCTGTAAGACCTTTATTGGAAACAAAACCCTATAGATGTCCCCCTTATCTCGTTGAGGTAAGAGCAGTATTAAAACTGTAGCACGGTGTAGCTCAACAACTAGGTACCCGTCGCGACATCAGATTTATTGTCCAGATATTAATCACTGTGTCCCCATTGTCCGTGTTTTTTGTCCGAGCCGTGAGTAAGCGCAAAATGTAGCCGGTTTTTTTTAAGACAGCTTTTGTTTGAGCAAGATAAGTGAATAGTCCAAGTCTTTAGTAAACGGTCATCAACCCGGCCCGACAGCCGATAATTACATAGAAGGTTCCCTAACGAGCAAAGAGCCATCATGACCATCTCAGTAGATACCGCGGTATGTTATCAAGACAACTGTTAATTTAATTGTAAGCTAGTGTTAATATACGAAATACGCGCCCGAAGTACGAACGTTCGTTATTTATGTTTCGAACTACGAGTGTTGGGACGTGGTTACGATCATTAATTTCTAGTTTCAAATAAACAATCCCCATTCCCTGATAACTAATGATTATGATTCATTATTTATTTATTCAAATACAAACAGAAACAATCGGATAATAATTTCCCATTTCTTGACAATTTAACAATAGCTTGTCATTTTTATTTGACAAAGAACCTTAACACGTATGTTGCCGTGATCCAAAAATATCTACCTTTTTTGTGTGGAATGACAAACAAAAAATCAATGATACGTGTTGGAGGCAACTAATAACGTGGGTGCGCGGGCGACGAGGCGCGCGGCGGGACGCATGCGCTGCAGTGACATAACTCCTCAACTATTATAATTTATCAAACCAGAAAAAAACTATTAACATGAACTCCCCGCCGCGTCGCGTGCCGTACGCCCATACTAGTCTATCCGGTATACTCTTGTCAAGCACCGTCGTTACGGACGTAAATTGAATCTAAGCAGCTCATCCCGGCTCGCTCACCATGCAAAAGCTTCCGTGAGTCATGACCGGTATGAAATGCAATCTAATCGAAACAGAGATCCGACTAGCGCTTAGCGGCGACACAAAAGGCTGAACAAACAATGCGTAAAACTTTTTCGTTCGCATCCATTTGCGTAAAAATTCAACATTGTTTAAAAATTTAAAAATAACGAGTACTTTAGATAAATGGTCTCGCTTAGTAAATACTTCGTGGTTGTTAAGCGGAGAAAAATGATAAAATTATTTTCAAGTATAACAACGTTTAATATAATTTGAGGCGCGAGGAATCTCGATGATGGCGACAAATTACTGTGTGCGGTCGTCGGCGCGGGTTTATTAACATTCAGCGGGGCGAGGGCTCCTGGGTTTGTCATTACTCATTATTGCGGTGAGGGAACAGCTAGAAGGTTATCGGATGAGGTCTTACCGAGATCGCTGGTGCAGAAGGCGAGCTCCAATTCCGACTCGGTGCAAGGTCTGCAGTCGGCCGTTGAGGGGTCGTAGTGTCTCCGGACTAGGGGTCTTGCTTCATATTTGAAGGTAGCTTTTCTCTTCTGAGGGCCGTCTTCTGGCTCAGCTTCAACATAAAGCGCTGCACGACCGTGCCTGCTTCGGAAGCATCGCAGTTCCCTTGGGTCGCCATCATTGGGCGCATACAGGGGAACTAAGCGACGAGCGCCCTCCACAAAGAGTCGCGCTGGAAACCGTTCGGCGACTTCTGGAAAGCATAAATGCATTACTTAGTAGGCGACCACAATTAACTGATTATGTTGAAGGAGTTTTACTCTGGTATTCAAAAAGGGTCCACACAACCAACCGACAATTTACGCAGAGCGCTTGCCATCTGTGATCATCCCTCACTCATTAATTAAGTGTATGTTTTTATATTTCATTTTGTTTATTTATTTACTTGTTTGTATCTCTGTTTGCGATATACGAGTATTATTGCTTGAAGAAACATCAAATAGTTTGTAACTTGTAAGTATATTTTGAATAATTTTCATATGTGACTTATATTTGCAAATCACCCTGATGAATGATCTAAAAGATGAACCTTAAAATTACCTGTATCATTTAGCCGCAGTGAAAGGAATAGATCGGGCGGGTCTGGTCTCCGTATGACCCTCACGCAGACCTTGAAGTCCCTCTCATCGGCGGGTAGAGGTGGTCGGAACAGCAACCGTAAGGCACCACGAGGGTATATCCAGGATATGCTGCCTTCTCGACAGCGAAGGTAGACCGGAGTCACTCCTCGTTCCGTGGTTGAAGTCAAGCCACTGGAAATAAAAAAAATTTAGTTAAGATAACATTCTTGTATAAGTTTGATCTGCGGGATTGTTCGACAGTTACCGCGGCCCGCAACCAAACGCAACGTTTTAGTCAGTCAAAGTCTGACACTCCCTCTTGCTCCAACCAAAGGAGTTATTTGATGATTGAACTTGCTGAACTGTTCTGAATCGGTTTTCCTCTTCATGTCCATAGTAATGGCTAAATGTACCGGTACCTTCGGCGAATATTTTAAATGCGGAGTCATATTCGACCTATCGGCACATACAGACATGCATGCCCTGTGTTGGCAAAATATGGAGAACTTTTTATCATATGACATCTATGTACGAACACCCATGTTTGCAAATAAATTATTATTATTATTATTACAGATGCATAATTATAACAATCTAGTAAGTTTATTTATATCACGGTCAGAAAGTTGTCTTAATCATATTTGGGCGACGTGATTGGAACGCAGCTACCGTGGTCGTTAATTGAACAGAGAGCTCATTACGTATGCGTGTCCAACGCGACACTGCCGATGCCGACCGGCTCCATTTATCCAGCCAATAAAAATTATTAAAAACACACTCAAATTGCTACCGCATCGAGCCACTACGCTTTTACGAGCCAATTCTGTATCAACCGTTGGTTATTGTTCCAAGATTACACGCTACATGTTACTTATAACTGTCATGTATAGTGTCATCGACCAAATCTTCATTTCAGCTCTGTTATTACTCGTATTCACTCTATATTTTTTGCGATATTGGAAAGAGCAAATAAATATCAGGTTTAAAGCTCGTGCAAAACTGCATTCGAACTTGTTCATCTAAACGCAACAAACCAGACCGAAGCTCTATTAAATTAGATCAAAGCGAAATCAAGATGAAAGTTCTTAGTAGGGTGTGGTAGATTAAGGCACACGATCAAGGTGTCATTTCTCGTCGGTATCTCTGAGTGCTCCCATAAACAAGCCCCGAGCGGACAATGGTATCTGCGATCAGGCACGTGGGCTCGATTCTGGAGTAGCGCCCACGCCGCCGCCGGCCCACGGCGACTCAGCTCAGCCACATGCCATAAAGCTAAAATATACGAGTTATACGACACACCACACTATAAACGATGCCACGTAAAGATTTTACATAGCCGACCAATAAAAGCATGACGTCGCTTTTATGTTAGAGTCCATTGTCTGTGTGGCCGTTGTATGTCTGCTTGTCGACACTTCGAGCCTTGTCTCATCGAGGTCGAATGGGCTCTCATTTGCACACTTCTCTTATGAGCTGTTCATCTAAAGTCCACTTGGATCTGATATTTTCCTAACGTTTTCTATACAAGTTACTTGAATCATTTTTGAAAACTGTATCGAACTAGAAGCGGCTTTTGCTTAATGGTTACCTACAGTTAATACATTTTGTTGAATAGCCTGAAAACCAACAAAGAACCTTTCAACCTTTTTACTGCTAAAACTGGCGTGTTTAAGGGTCATTGCTCAGCATACATCTCACTCCTACGCACAATATAAATGTATCCCGTGTGTCCCAACGCGTACATTAATCAGGCGGTGCTCGATCTCGTCTCACAACGCATCGATTTTCTTTTATTACTCACGGAGTGACGGCAGTGGAGAATTCTGTCGCGTCATATCCTACTTTCACGTCATCGGGAGACTTCCTTAATCCCCGCTAATGGGCGAATGTTGAAAAATATGTCTTGTAAATGAGTAACTAATAGCAACAAGTGTGGGACTCATGTGGCCACCCCTGCCCGGCGCGACAACACGTGGAAGGTACTGCACCCCTGTCTACGGGGGTTAACAACCTTTTAACATAAAAAGGGTTTACTACCTGCATTTACGGTGCAGGTTTAAGCTTTGATGTGATTACTTCGTCTTGCTTGATTAACACTATTTGACCTGCCAAGCAATTTGTGTAAATAGATTTAAATGGCCAACTGTAATTAAAAACCGAATCATTAAACTGTGTAGGTGTATTTATCGCAGTATTTAAATTGAACGTTATTTTGTTTAGAAATTACAATTAATGTGGCTCTGACAGTGATCTATGTAGACATTTGGGTGTTTTATGCCTTAGTTGCCTAGTTCTCCGTGGAATAGTTTCAGTTAATCGTACGTTCTAAAGTCTATCAGGTGGGCAACGTTTATTGCTCAAGTAGAATTGCTCAGGCTAAAAGCTTGTTAAATATCGTAAAGCTAAAAACTACCGAGTGTTGGAGCCCTGTCGCCTCCATTATCGGCGCGCGCTAAGACAAACACACAAAAACAAGCCTTATAAAAACCGCATAGATTTTTTTCTTATTTCCAAACAGAAACACAAAAAATCTGTGCCGAGGGGTGTTAACTGCAACAAGCGGACCGCGGCAGTTTATACTTTTGAAACTATTGGAATGGAACATAATCAAATGTTTATTATGACACAAATATTTGGAATAAATAAACAAACCTATTTTAACGTAGGTAGACTACAGTGCACATAAAAATTATAAACGACAAGTTAGATATTTGAGCAATGCAGGCTCAATAGATTCCATATTGCAAATCAATATTCCAACATAATTCATATTTTTATAGTGCAGTATTTGTTACGAGTGCACAAAACAACAATAAAGAGGACACAGTAACCGAGATCCATTAACCAGCAAAGTGTACAAAAAGATCACGGTCGGTAGATTCAAATTGAGGCAATCCCGGTCCATTACCAGGCAAATGACGCAGGCGCCGATACCGGCCTAAAAGCTGCTAATGTAGTACCTTAACGTCACCCTACCATACTACCCTTCTCTGTCACACAATATAGTTTTATATCTATCTATCTCGTTCACAAAGTCTAAAGAATTACGGCTAAAATGGAGTCACGCGCGCTGTCCAATTAGCGTTTATATTATTTTATTCTCTGGCACGAGTGTTATGAGGGTGTTGCAATATGAAAAATTTAATCAAATTTAGAAACAGTTGAAATGATTCGAGATCAATTAACTTTGATTTGTATTTCAATTAAAATTATTGGTATTTATAGATATGTATGTAGAATTGTAGATACATAGTAATTTGATCGACAGAGAACCGGTATCCCGTAGTTTATGTCTCCTATTTTCGGCATAGAAAATGGCTTTCTATAGTTGCTATATTAGCAATGTTTTATAGCTTTTAATAAAAGTTATGTTGAAAGCATTCTACATAAAAGATTATTACCAAGTAATAAATTTAAAATTTTAACGCATTCGTGTTAAAATGCCAAATGAAGTAGAAAAATACGTTAGGATAACCATTCCATTAGGATTCGATATTAGAAAAAACTTAACAATCGGACAGGTTATGTAAATCAACAGTTTAGGTAGGTATATGAAATGTCTAAACATAATTATTGTCTTTTTCCAAATATAATAAAAATTGGCTGTTAATTTTTGTAACGGTGCGAGGTCTGATTTAAGTTTTCTATACAATTTTTATGGTCCTATAACTTCGGTTATAAGTCTTATGTGTTTGTGAAAGTTCGTTAGTGCACGATAACAGGTCCCATAAAGCGTTATCGCGACATTACAAGAGCCTCGACAGAATAATAAAATAAATGTGTGTTTTCTACGAAGACTTTTATTTATTCTCGCCCAGACCTGGTATGAGATAACAATGTCGCGTGCGTTCAACCTCCGTTTGTTGTAGGGCTGGCTGTAGATACTCGCTTTTACTATATTTGAAGATTTTCGAATAAACTATACCTAGATACTTCGGTATTCGATAAAAAATATCAGATAAGTTGGTTTATTGGCTGTCCAATCCGATTTAAAGCTGCGTACAGACTACAAAACAAGTCTGGCATTAATAATAATAATCTAACTAAAATCTTTGTTGAGGTAATACTAGTAACAGTGAAACATGGTAATTATTTATTGTAAGTAGATATGAAAGTGTTACAGTTAGTGCTAGCAGCCCTGCGCTGCAGACCGCGCCCGCGCAGCCTGCCTGTTGCCTGCCCACGCGCCGACTATTGTTAGCCGTATAGATACAAATTGTATACGAAACCAACGTAAATTCCGTTATTGTACTATTCGTACTTAAATGTTTCATTATAAAAGTACTGCGGTCCACCGCAATTCAAATGAAGTAGAAAATTGAAAACCTTCAATAGAAAGCTTCGATTTATTTTTTAGTTCGCCAAAAAATATTTGCACTAAATTACTTGGCATTATAAAAGCTGTATCTAGAGCTCTATATTCGTTGCACTATATAAAACAAGTTTTACTGCCGGCTCTTACAATATGGTAATATGGCATTGTGTCGCTATCGCTTGTCAAGTCCGCCCTCACACATGCACAGCGACAAAGATTTATAAGCTTTTAAGCTCACTCTCACAAGCGCGGACGAGATCTTATAAGAATTGAATGCTCTCGCGCACAAAGGCAGGAGGCAGTAGTCGGAAGGTTTTTTAGTTTGTAGGTCATAGTCGAGCGTATGGCGATTGTAGGAACCGCTAAGTAAGCAAAGTAGTTCCGTGATCTAGTTGTCTAACCGCATTGTGTCTTGCCTAATAGATAGCGAGTGTGTTAGCTCGTTATTCTCTTCAAATGTGGTAGTGTCTAACGCCACTTAGATTGGACAAAACAAGAAAAATGTAAACCAATCAATCATAATTCATAACGCAACTGCTTACCGTTCTAAAAGGCTCGTGTTTGTTAATGAAGATGAAGTAGAAGCTAATGATGCTGATTAAGAATAAATAGAACTTTTACCAAGCATACAAATACAGGAATAGATACACAGAATTTTAAAAATAACACCTATGGAACAAAGCAGATTGCGATAACTATAGTATTGATCATCGCTAAGAATGTGTTTATGATCGGAATCTCAATCATTATAATTCTTTATTATTATCTTGGTCACAATGCCCACCTGTTGAAACAATATAAGTATTTTATAGTCATTTCCTCTTCAACGTGTTATCCTGTGCCACCGTATTTTATTGCCTGCGATGAGTAATCACACATGGTAATAGCATCAAAATAGGATATTACTGTGAGTGTCAAGACATGTACGAAGGATTTCCGTGAAACAATGGCTGGCTGGACAATAGTGGGGCGGACGCCGCGGGCGACGGCACGTGCGTGCTATTGTATTCATATCGATACGAACGATACACTCGATACAATGCCCACTATGCCCACAGTGCTCAGGGACCAGCTCTATTGATCATCGAGAGAAACTCGCCTCGCCTTCGGCTACACACGATTAAAATGAGAACGCAACATTTTTATACGGCCCGCGACAATCGCTTACAATCTCATCGAATCAATTTTGAAATATTTTTATAAGCCGTCGTTATTTCGCTACGTGAAACTTTTGCACAGCAATTTTTTCAATTGCTATTCGCTAAATTACTACTTGCATCTATATACTCTTACAACGAGAATTGCCAGCGCCAGGAAACAATCACAATAATGACGTGCCAGCCACGATCTAGTGTAAAATAGTGTAATTGACGTGGGTAGAGCTAGGAAATTGTTCGATGCGCAATGTCGAATCTGCTACATTATACGTTGATCAAAAAGATTTGTAGGTGCTCTAAATATTGGTTGAGTATTATTAGGATCATTAGGTTGGTTACTGAGCTAGCATTGAATGGCTCACTGAGTTGATAAGTTGACCTCCGCCGTCCGCGGGCATGCGTGGTGAGTGGCCGTGTACTCGAGTGTCCCATGTGCTGATTCGTCCTGATTGTATAATAGAGCAGAACTCGTGCGGGGCGCGTGGGCGCCCCTCTGTCAGCTGCTAAGAAATACGGACGTAATTGCTATTCTGCACCTTGTAAATCAATTGATGGCGATAAACAAAATTGAACTAGATTTGTCGCGACTTTGTACAACAATGTACGAATAGTGTTGTTGACACTAAATTGTTCGGGTAGTATTTTGCTTGCAGATCAAGTTTAGCAGCAGACATTACATTTCTAAAATCACTTGAAATGTAATGTCTGCTGCTAAACTGACCTGTTGGTCTAGTGGTTAGTGGCCCTGACTACTATGCCGGGGGTCGTGGGTTCGATTCCCACCCAGGAAAATGTTTGTGTGATGAGCACAATCATTTGTTCTGTGTCTGGGTGTAATTTATCTATAATATGTATGATATTATTTAGAAATATATAAGTAGGTTTATCAGTTGTCTAGTACTCATAACACAAGCTCTGCTTAGCTTGAGACTAGACGGCGTTGTGTGATAGTTGTGGAAAAAAAAACTGTTCCATTACTGTCTCTTGGTACAAAAATAAAAGTCACCATTAGATACTCATTTTAAGAAACATAGGATGCGTTAAGAAAATATCAACCAATTACAGCCGGTCCATCAAATTATGCAGGTTGACTACCGCTAACTACCCACCTCATTTACCTGCACGTCGTTACATACTATTAGCAAACATTCTACCGCCATACTAGGTGTACAGTCATCTCGTCCAATCAGTGGCTCTAACTGGCTCTATAAACAGCCACGACACGACATACCACCGTGCGCCAGCAGAGTAAATATTAGGTACATGATGTTACATTGAAGCGTGACCACTTATTACTGCATGTATGAATTTGTACTAGCAACTGGTGTTATGTACTGCCTTATTTGCGACATAAGCACAAGCATAAATTATGCGCAGTTAGCATCATCATAAAATTTATTTGGAGTCATGCATTCTTGATGACGTCAATATTTTGCTACTGAACGGTAGTTGATAACTTAATGTTTATGTTCAACTGTTTTGCTGATATTACTTTACGAATACGAGTACGAGGATTGGGCGATACGAATTGGCAACAGGGATCCTTTCAAATAAGTTGCCCGCCTATATTCAACATAGGTAGGTAATTAAAAGCGAAAAAATACTTGCATGTTGCATACCTACTGTATAAAAACTGCTCATGTATAAATTGCCTCACTGCGACGGGAGACAAATTAATTAGAATTTTTACATCACACTCCGATTTAGGAACATTTGCAAGAATCTTGGGCACTCAGACCAATAAAAAAGTACTTGGGCAGTTATTAATATGGCGTGTGTGTCCGTTCTAAATTATATTAGGACAAGTGTCGCTAATAAATCGTCTAGGGCGATATAAAAATCGTTTTTGTCTATGCTACTTGAGTGTCAGTTGAGGTTTGGCCATGAATTAGGCTGAGTGCGCATGTGCGCGGCGCCACCAACGTCACCGTCGTCGCCTCCGACGGCGCCCGCGCAGCACATGTGAACACATGCTGACAAACATTGTAAATAATCTGTTTTATTCAAAACATGCTGACCTCTGCTCAACATACTCGCTACCATTCATCAACGTGTAGGTATTCGACATATCTGCTGTCCTAAACATGAAATTTAATCGCAAAAACCTTCGTCAACATACTTTTATAAAAATGCTGTATAATTTTATAACTAGACGTACAAAAGGAACAAAAATGTAATTTAGAAGACAAAAACACGCGAGCTCAGTAAAACACAGCTCCAATTACATGTAATTTGGAAAGCATGCAATTATGCGAAGCCTGAGGGGCGACATTTCTCATTGTGCGTGTCTCTAGATTCAGTCATGCAGTCCTAGCGCTCATTTAAATAATATAATATTAAATATTCAGTGTTTCGTGTCTAAGGGACACTCTATCATATTTGATTGGCCGATTGCATCTGCGTTTACTTCTTCATGAATATTGTTTGGCCGTTTGAAATAAAGCTATCGCTGTTTTGACGTTTTAATGGAATTCTCAAATAGATAAAGCCTTCCAAACTTTATTGAAATATAACTTACAAATATTTTATTATAGATTTATGCAGCAAACAGTTAACAGAAAATATTGCTAGCTCATAAAATAATCATCACACAAACTGAAAACCTTGATTGATTAATCTATAATTAAATAAAAAATACACTTGTTAAATATCTTAGATCTTTAAACTGTCTCTTATATTCGAAAAGAAATATAACACAAGATTATATCGATAGGCAGATAACATTGTATGCAAATAAACATCAAAAAAGGTGCTGCATGAATAGTTGTCATGAGTATACAAGATAGGGATACCGATACAAGATAGGGATTTCCGACACGAAACCCAAACTTTCACATGAGCGTGCGAATCGTGGGAATTGATTAGCGATGATCTACATAAAATAAACTATCCCGACATTATAGCCAGCTCGTCATAAAAGTTCCGATAAGGACTGATTACCTGTGAATTGTAAATATTGCTGGGATCACACGTATTGGTGATAGCCGAATTAATGCTCATACGGACTTAATATAAAGTCGAACCACATCCAACTTTGACAGTTTTTGTATAAGATTGTTCTTTATTGTTGTGAAGTTTGTGGCTTTTATATGCGTTTAGTCATCTGATGTACCTACCGTGAATACTCTGAATTTCAAGTTTTAACTCCTTTAAACCTATAGGAGTTAGAATTTGTGTTGGACTGTGTGTGACCTATTTGTAGAAATATAACAAAATTTTCCATAGTAACCCTTATCATCGTTACTGAATCCAATCACCTGACATCATAAGATACCTACTAGGTGGAATACTATCAATTTATATCTCGCGTGATCAGCCGCTTGCGCAGATAAGCACAGTTCACACGACTTTATCTGACGATTGACAGCTGTGACAGTTGTCACCCTGACGTTTCGGACGGTCAGTCAACACGTCTGGCTGTCAGTCTGTCAATTATGCGACGCCATAAATCATGAGAACGGAGAAAGCATTTTCTACGATTATCTTTTCTCATGAAATCGGGTCATTGATAAAAACTTTGGTTGATACCAGAATAAAGTTCCCAAATACACTTCTGTAGGTACATATAATACTCGTAATATCACAGTCACTGATTTACACCATGTTTTTTCTATTTACGTAATACGATAAGAAATTAGCATCAAGAAAAAAATATGGTCAGCCATCGGAACTAATTGGCAGGGCTTTGGAAACCCTCGGTAATTTGGATGCACAGATCGAATGTCAGTTACCTAAGTACTTCATGTAAAGTTTACGACAATTTGTCGCTTTCGAAAAGACTGATTGTAATGTTGATTGTTTGTCTATCTATCTATTTTAGATCCTATTTTTGTCCCACTACTGGGCAAAGACTTTCCTTTTCCTTGATTGTCAGTAGCAACAGAACCATAAATAACTTCGAGGATTACCTATACAGCCTTGGCGACAAAACTATAATGTACTACGTACAAATGTGGCATTACCTTATTGCCAAACTTACATAAATCTTCCAGTTATTTATTACACGAATTTAAAATATGGTGAGAGATTTATAGCGAGTTCAAAGCAAAGGGTACACCATACAACAAAGCTTTCGTGTGTTGTCCATATGTTTGTCTCATAAGATTACTTTAGTTAAGCGGTCATAATTCATAGTGTTATGTGTTACGTTACGCCCAGGAATATGTTTTTTTACACGCCTATAAATAAACATCGTACTTTTAATTTTTAATACCTTTTGGGTTTAGTCACGTGGGTTTTATGATTTCCTTTGATTGTACTTCTTAAAGTATTTAAACAATAAAAGTTTTAGTACAAAACGCTCACGACTATTTTTGAAAATAAATTACCAGATTTAGTTTCACACAACGTAAATTATAATAATCAATCAATTCTTAATTATTTTAATATCACACAACTAAAAGTTGTTCTAATAACTTCGCAAGCCTGTTCTCTCGCCCTTGACCATTTAAATTTAAATAACAAATTGATATACAAGACAGTAAAACTTCTAATAGATTAACATATTACCCGTAATTACTTGCATCATAGTATAATTACTATGGCGAAGACTTGTACAATTTTTAAAACAACTTTCGATGTATTGAAGTACCTATTGGTGTTAACTTGTCGAGAGTTAGTTATCGAGTAATAAAACATGTATCGAGCAAACGGAACTCTAGTTACGAAATAATTAGAATTGATTGTAGACTCGTTCTTATGTAAATGTTCGAAAGCTCCATATTTATGGGCGAACACTTAGACTAGTCCAGTTATTGCATATCCTTGCAAATCTAGAAACGAACGGTTCCGATTGTAGACCTATAAAGTCGGTTGTTTTATCTGATATGTATTTACCCCTAATAGCTGCATAACGGTATTATATTGGCGTTAATAAGCAAGTTTAAATGTAAATGTAATAATTATGGTGGAAGTTACGGTAATAGAAAATGTAGCTCTCTAGTCGCTTTGAAGATAAGAAATGGCAACAGGATCAATATTTCCATAAAGTTGTTATAGTGTTGATTGAAAATGGAGAGTTTTAAAGCATTAAAACAAACAGTAGTCGAGATAAATTACTTTTCGAAGGATAAATAACTTTCTTTATCAAAAAAAGAGACAGAAGATAAAAAAAAAGGTTTTTATTTCACATAGGCCTACATGGGCACTTATAAAACGTCAGAAGCTAGAGCATTTGCATCAAAAAGAGTATTTGCATTTAAAAGCAATTTGAGAACAATGTCTGAAAATCCATCGAAAGGGCTGTAGGTTTCTTCGAAAGAGTTACCGTGGCCCTGAAACGCAAAGGACAGGGAGGAACAGAAGTGGGTTTTAGTAAGTAGCATAAATCAGTGAAGAATTCATTTATTAAACATTAAAGAACGTACCTCTTTTTGTATTCTACAACATCTTAATATATATTATATAAATCTCGTGTCACAATGTTTGTCCTCAATGGACTCCTAAACCACTTAACCGATTATAATAAAATTCGCACACCATGTGCAGTTCGATCCAACTTGAGAGATAGGATAGTTTAAATCTCAAAAAAAAAAAAAAAAAACAAACTATTATCACGCGGGCGAAGCCGCTGGCAGACGCTAGTTATAATATATGTAAAGGCTTCTTCCCTTACACCAGCTAAAAACAAACGACAATCTAATCGAAACTGAGACGAATAGCTTTCCCATGACAGATATCATCTTCCAAGTGATATCAAAGCGCGGGCTCGCGATAATATTTTAATAGATTAGGGACTTCACTAACCCGCATGTTTCGGGCAGGATTCCCACGCGCGCACGCTCGCGGAATACGCAAGTCGTGTGAAACACTCGTGCGGTTTGCCAACTGAATACTAACTTACAACTCACTTACAATTTCGTTGCCCTATTTATTTTGTTTCTTGCACTTTCTAATATTTTATTATTCGTGTTGTATTATTCGTTCGTTCGTTCGTTCGTTCGTTCGTTCGTGTGTTTGTTCGTAGTAAAGGATGTAAGGATTAGTTGTGTAAGAGAACTTTCTTTTATGCTTTCACCCGCGTATTTTATTTGCGCACGAGCATTTTGTCTAATTACAGCAAGCTTATTATAGTAATTAATCCTTTAACCACTTACGTAGGATTGGTCCGGCGAGTGTTTTCGTGTCCTATTCTGCCAGGGTCGGACATCCATGACCAAATATTCCATCTCGTCATCACTTCTGTCACTTATGAGGATTGAAGAGCTAAAGGAGATGGAGTACATAACATACACAATCAGCCTTTTAATGTTCCCACTGCTGGGACTCAGGCCATCTCTCTAGGACCACTAGATGTACGGCGTTGCGCCACCGGTACATGGTAGACATCCCACCCATACGCACAAAACGTTTTAAGAACACATTTATTATGTATGCGTACAGCCAAGGAGTGGAATTCCTTGCCGGAGTCTGTGTTTCCAGATAGCTACAACTTAGGGGTCTTTAAGTCAAGAGTGAATAGGCTACTTCTAGGCAAGCTTGCTCCATTGTCGACCACATCATCGCTTACCATCAGGTGAGATGGTGGTCAAACGCGAGCCTATCATTAATAAAAAAAAAATCTCTCTAGGAGAGGGAATGGGCCGTAATTCACGACGCGGGTCCAGTGTGGGTTGGTGAATGTCACATATCTTCGAATTTTTGGTTCTAGTACATGCCGAACGAGAACGAGATGGAGTACCCAGTCGCAAACACACGACCCTGGCAGATAGGAAGCGAAAACGGTTAAAGGGTTAAAAAACCCTTTTCCTATGTTTAACCAAACATTGCTAAGTAACATAATACTAGTTTATTTACTTCATGGCTGCGGTATTGGTCGAAGGAGTTTCCGCGGCCCTGGAACGCAAAAGGCAACTGAAAGAACACAGGCGGGTTTTAGTCAGTAAAATTCTGACACACCCCCTCACTCAACCTAGATTGGGAGGGGTAATTGATAATTACACACGGAAAAAAGAAAAGTACATTTACTTGGATACATTAAACTAGGAACTTATATCAAGCTGGCTAGCCTTTTCTTAATTGTATTGGGGTTGGAGCGATTGACTATGTGACATTCCCAAACCAGTAGCAACGCGTTACGAAACCCCTTGGCAAGATTAATGCCAGATTATCTGCTTCTCACTAGCCGTAATGACTGTCAAAGATGTACAAATGACAACCGCGATCAAAGACTTTAGATGCTTTCCAAGACAGGGCAAGTTTTGATATGTAATGGATGGACACCCATCTTTGGACTGATCTCGATAAGTGTGGCTTAACCTCGAAACCCCGTGCGGCTGTTTCCATTTAACCATAAATTCCATTTCACTCCACACAAACCAAGAACTTTTAAATCAATTATAATAATTATATTTTTTAACCGACTTCAAAAAAAAGGAGGAGGTTATCAATTCGGTTGTATTTTTTTTTTTTTTTTTTTTTTTATCATCATTATTTTTTTTTATTTTTTTTTTATGTTTGTTACCTCAGAACTCCGTCGTTTATGGACCGATTTGCAAAATTTTTTTTTCCCTTTATAGGATATGCTTCCAGATTGGTCCCATTTTTTTCAAAATCCAGTTCTGATGATGGAATCCATGAGGAATCGAGGGAACTCCTCAAAAATTATAGGCAACCCTATGGTAATTTTAGTATTTTCATCAAGAACTTAAGCATTTACAGTCAAAAAGTAACATTTGATGAAGTGGAACTGATGAAGAAGACCAGAAATGGTCAACGGAACTTCATACTCAAATAGATATTATCACAATGAAGATATAGTTAAGCGACTATGACAATACAAATAAATGAATGATTCTGAATAGTTACGTTGAAAATGGTATCATCGAAGTGATCTGATGATGATGATGGAGCCGGAAGGTAGGCACTGGAACTCCGTAATTAATCAATGTAACCTAGCCGTGTTTGGACTTATTAGAATTGTCATGGTTAGCACTTTGGCTATAAGGTACTATCGAACTGATCTGATGATGGAGCCGGAAGGTAGGCACAGGAACTCCGTAATTAATCAATGTATCCTAGCCGTGTTTGGGCTTATTAGAATTGTCGTGAGATGCTCTTTGGCTATAAGGTACTATCGAACTGATCTGATGATGGAGCCGGAAGGAGGAAGGTAGACACAGGAACTTTATAATAAAATAATGTAACCTAGCAGTATTTGGGTTAATTGGAATTGTCATGAGAAATAGGCACTCTGTTTATAAGTGTATCGCAACTAAAAAGTGTGAAATAAAAACTTTTTAGAAAAAAAAAATAACCGACTTCACTAAAAAAAACACTAAAAGGATCAAAATAACTTTAATTTCGGAAGTCGGTGTTAAATAAGAAACAAACAATACCGAGAAACACCGACTTCCGAAATTAAAGTTATTTTGATCCTTTTAGTGTTTTTTTTAGTGAAGTCGGTTATTTTTTTTTTCTAAAAAGTTTTTCGAAAGAAAGCACTTGATTCATAATAAAATTCAGTCCCTACAAAAGACATCAACGAGTCAATTGTTCCTACCGGTCATTAAAAATGCGGGATATTACACATTACGTCGAATCACAATGTCGTGTAAGTAATCATTATAATACAACAGTTTCATCCGCCGAAACTGACGATGTAAAAAAAATTGAGAATTACGTGCGTAAAGAAAGTTTTGTATCTAAACTTAGGTCGAGACAAAAAGTAGCCGCGAAGACACGCAAGCAACGAGACTTACATTACAAGTAATAAAAAGAAAAGTGGACACTTCTCAGTTACTTGATTAACTGACTAGTTTCATAGATCACCAGGCTTCGAGCTGTGGTGAACAAAAACGTTGTCCCGTGTCCAAAGTGTTTCGTTTTCAATAAGTGCTATGTAATGCGCTGTCGTGGTGTGGTCGCGTTCCGCGGTCAGACAATGCGGTGGAATGCGCCGAGACAGAGTGCTCGACCGCCTGGAAGGAAGCCGCACGCTCCGGCTTCATTAATCCCTACACTTTTTCTATGCAGAACATTTTGTCATCGTCACCCTTCGAATGATAGAGGGCGGGATTTCAATAGTCTAAAAAAAATCAAGGCGTGTTGGATGAAAGCGTATAAGTAATCGGAAATCGATTTGCTGAAATATATAAGAAAAATTACTATCAGATAATACTGATAGACCAACAAAACACAATGAACAATAGCATAGAATAAGTCCAGCACATAAACAAAGGCACAATAGCTCGACTCAAGCAAGTATTCCACTACGTAACCGTCCAAGCGACTGGCTTGACAACTACAGAGCACCAACAATAGTAGGCTTTACATAGCCGCTGGCAAACCCGTAGGTACGGCCGCCCAGCCGCTCTAGCTACACAGAACACCATCATATTTTCCGCATTGGTATTGCGTGCCCCGTGCCCGGCGGCAGCAAGCAATTTATAGCCAGTGGAACTACGTACATGCTTGTTATTATTTAACGGTGGACCCGAGCCAAGACAGAACGCCCCCGGCTATTGCCAATGCGATCCTGCTAAACTTGTAAGTATTATTTTATGACTAAGAATACAAATGCGCCGCGCCGCGCCGACACACTTTTGTACAGCTAACCGCCAGAACTGCTTTATGCACCCACGTATTTCAACAAAATCCAATTAAAAAGGACGCTGCAATCACCGACTCTTGCATACAAATTGCTACATTTTAATTGGCCCAAATAACATCAAGATGTGTAGTACTTTATATGTAGGTAAATGAACACCAAATTCTGACATCTCACCAAATACGTCATTCAAATTGCGCCGCCATCTATCTTTATACGGCGCGGATATTTTTTATCTGGCGATGATTTGAATAAAGTCATAGCGGTGTCCGGTGTCGTATGCATTGCCTTACAGAGCCACGTGCTTGGATATGGTGTAACGACAGCAATGACGAACGCGTACGGCTTGCCAAACAGGTCAAATCTCCATTAAAGAGTAATCATAATACGTGGCAGGCCTTATAGAGCGTGCGGCGGCAGTGCGCGTGCGCGAGCGAGAACCGCCACCGCGGGGATATCTGACTCCTTCAGTTGACCGGCCTTGTGGCACGCGCCGCCGACCCACTAGTATTATACCATTTGATTTACCGATCTCATTAAAATACGTCTACATTTCCAACTATTCTAACTACCCACACGACTTTATAGGGTATCGAATATCTACAAAATCAGACCTGAGATTATATCGACAGCCAGTCGGAACAAGGAGAAGGGAAAGGGACAATGTCGTAACCTGAATAGATTGGACCGTTTATTTAAATTCACGGTATTGTCGCAACGGCTACACTACAGAATTTTACAATGTCTAGGAAACGAGAACATAAATTACTTACTGGCGCTGGCGCACTATCTAAAAAGTACTTAGTAAGATGTAGTGGTTCATTTGGTGTCATATTTCTGTTATTTGCCTATGTAATTACCACTAATGACCCGCTCGCCGCCGCCTCACTCAGAATTAATTGATGGCTATAAATAAGGAGATAATTTGGACATCTATCCGAATATATCTGGTCGAACATTTTCATTTTCTTTAATTTGTTTAACAAATGCTTGGATTCGAACCTAAGAGTTCTCGTCCAATAAACCCAAAGCGCAGGTAACACTAAGCGGTTATAAAGCTATTAAAGGTTGATTAGTCAAAAAACGATCGTCTGTAGAATAGAATGGTTTTGAATAATATAAATATGAATATGAGGAGTGCTCTAGACCGCGGTATGTATGGCCATCAGTATGCAAATGATTTACATTGAAACAGAGTGTCCGCTTAGTCAGAAGTAGTCAGAACTAGGAGCCAATTAGTGTCAAAGGCCGACTTCGTAAATTAAGCAAGATGACGGCGGCCGGTCGCCTGCCAACACAAATATTCGCATCCTTTTCTTGCAACTCCACAATGTCTTATTAATTGTGATTAATGTCCCTAGGCGGTTCTGATTTGATGATACAAATTATGCCAGAAATGTCTGCATCTTATTGGTTTATAACTAATCTAACAATACCTTATTACTGAATCAGTATCATCGTCATTGATTTTATCAGTATCCGAATAAGAGCTTACATTTCTTTGATCCCTTTTGAAATTCAAACGAATTTATTTTTATAAGTGCATTCAAGCTTGCGCTTACGTCTCGATATAAGTACATGTCATAAAATACGGTACCTTGTCCTAACCCTGAGACGATACAATTCCAATGGTGATTTTATTGGAATCGGCTCGGAAAGAAAAATATTATGATTTTAGACATAATGCCAGAGTACTGAGTAGCGGTGGCTTCAGAGTGTTCAGCAAACAATATCTTATTTCATACTATATTGATTCAACAATGCCTCGAGCGAAGTTTAATGAACTCCAATAATAAAACGTTTAACTAGATTACTATTTAAAGAAAGAAGATATAAATTGAATATTGCACCGCGAAACAAATTAGAAACCTCCAATGATTCGATCAGAAATAATGATTTTATCTCGCTCTATAACTTAGATTATATCTGAATTGCTAGCGGTTTATATTTAATAGCTGTAGAAATTGTACAATTTAATCATTATAATTTAGAAGTTTCCAATAATAATTATGAAGAGATAGTCGTAGCTAAACGAATGGTATTGGCCGCATATTTCTTGTGCGGTGGGACATAATGTTCTGTGCGTTGGCACGTACGTACGTGGAGTTGTTTAGAAGCCACTAAACCCCAACACAATGGTGCACCACAAACATGGCTTTGTGCCTTTGTCCGGGGTGCTCGAGCAAATAAAATATTTAGACCGCGCGCCACCTCGCCCGTCCACATCCTACGCAAACATTCCTTGGACTGCTTTATTTTCTTATCTATTGTCCAAAAATACTGTTATTCTTGTGCAAATATTGTCACCTTATTTGTTGTCTCTAACATACTTGGTTCGTTTTCAGTAAAATTTCCAGTGCATCTTCACGCATCTCGTGGATATTACCAATATTGAACAGGATGTTCACCCAATGATTCCAACAATGTCCAGTAGGTACATAGCAACACACACAATGTGTTCGCTTTCTAAACATTTTAGAAGTGACACCTCACCCTTGACAGCAGTACATGGCTACTTAGAGTCGTTTTGTCGGCGAGTGCGCGTGCTCACTGCTCATATAGCCATATGAGCTATGTGGCCTGTGGCTCAGTGGTCACCTCTCGCGGCATGTTTACATAACTCGTTAGACGCCAGCCCGTACCGCCCACGCTCGACCAGCTATTGGATATATCTATATATTAACTGTAAACACTCGATAATGTTCTATTGTGATGTCACGCAGGTGCACTATCGCGCCATCATTATAATAATGATAGCAGGGCTTGGACGTCTTACTTGTTCGCTAGGTCTTAATTTTATTGTTCTACAAGGAAACTATCAACGTTGTAGCTGGGCCATTCCTAGCAGTATTTCCTAATCAAATTGTTTTGTTTCTGAAACACGTTAGACACACAAAAAGTGCGATTTCGATATGTCTGATTCTGATTAACCACTTTTGTGTCTTTAATTCAGAAACAGACAACTGCTCGCTCGTACGCATCAAGTACGACAGGCGACAAGAAAGCGTATACGTGCACCTCATCATCGCTTCAGTCTCGATAAATTGTCCCATCAATCATCAAGAATTGCAATAGCGATACTCGGGGATGTCAAATGAATGCGACTTTTTATCGCCGATTGTCGGCGAGGGCCCGTGACGAAATGACACGTAATGCAATTTTGATTAACTTGACAACAAAACCTTTGGTAATTACATCCAACACAATGATGGAGACATTACTTGTTGCTGATATTATAAAGGTCCATTACGATAATAACTGTGTCGTCAAGTAGGATCTGGTACATGATCTCGGAGATAAAAGGTACATCGTTTATTTTTGTACCATACAGCAAAAGTCTCCCATCTGCCTCACGATGCTGGTTACAATCAACTATAGCTGCAGCAACTTGATTATAAAGTATGACTTCTCATGTTTTATAAACAGAAGTATCAGCTTCGTTAGCTGTTAATTTGAATGAAAATGTACAAGTTATTGTCATCTCGTATAATGATGTTTTGGTAACACGCAAAAGGCCGCGTCGTCGCAAGCACCACGTAAACTTTCACTTGAACAATAGCGGCCGCTCACGATTATCACGACCCGAGTCACGCAGGACGCAACATCGACAGCTCTTTGTGATACTAGCATTACCATTATCAGCATCTGATTGATGACTGGTTGAAAGGTCACTTTCCTGCACACCGATCTCTCTATTTAGCTGACATTCACGTAAGTTCGAGTGTTCATAATATGTGTACCGTCATTACATTTGAAAAACAATAACGACCAATTGTTAAAAGCACATAATCGCAAGTACATAGTTATTATGATACCAGTACACATTATCGCTGATTGATGGCTTGATGAAAGGTCAGTCTCGCCGTCGATCTCTCTATTTAACCCACATTTGCATGATGAGTTGTGTGGCGCCGCCATAAATGCGTTTGTTTCTAATTTCAGAGTCATCTGTTAGAACTGCTTGCTGTGCTTCGCAAATCACATAAGATTTATTTTTAGCCAGAATCACATATCATTAAAACCAGTAGCCAGAATACCCAATTTGGCAAGAATCCACTTTACTAGATAGTCTACTACCTAACAACATATCATATTTTACAAACCCATTTTCCCAACTTGTAGAATTTCGAATGTCCATCGCAGATCAGTAAAAGTTAATTAATTGGTTCCTTTTTAAGGTCAGGGTTTACTTTCGCTGCTCTTAGATGGTATAACGTTAACGACTCATTAACATTAGTGATAGCAGATATATACCTACCTCACTCACGTCGAAATACCATTCGAAGGAGTTCACCGTTTTTTACAGACCCAACAAAATTATGCCGCCGCAGGATCCAAAAGGTGTAAAAGCGCAGCGATGACCACCACAAACGAAAATAAAAAATGCTTTTACATAATGAATACATGATATGTAAAGGTACGGCGCGAACTTTAGGGGTAGATACACACAAGGCGTGAACGCTAACGCGCGGACCAAACAAGGAGGTGTGAAAAGCCCCGGTGATCGTGGCGTTCTTATTGTGGTAGCTGCTAAGCCGCTTACCGGACCAGTCCCATAAATCCAAGCTTGTCCCTGACTATACAATCTTACTGGTAGGTACTAAGGTATCCATGTACTCGCCGTTGTCGTGCTCGATTTGATAAGCGCCTAAGCCAATGTCGCGTTGCATTCATAAAGTAATATCTGACTAAGCGCATTTCAATGCACAGGTAATGTATGAAGTATGTGTTGCATTATAATACACCAGTACACAGACAACGGCGCAGACAACGGCGTATGCTTTAGTTATTTCTCTTAAGTTTATTTATACTTCTTCTTCCATAACACTTTTATAAAAGAACGTGTCAAAATGCATCGCATCGCGCCGTCCGCGTCCCGTTCATAGTATCGTGTGTCGTTTCGCGTGTTCTGGTATTAAGTTTCACCTACTTTTCAAGCGTAGCCTAAGCGCATTCGGCTGGAATTAAGTGAGTTAAGTTAACATGAAATCATAAAAGGAAGTGAAGGAAGGCTGCGGATGCAATGCAAGAGAGCTAATAAAAACGGTTCGAATAGCCTATACAATGCCTACTTGAATGTAAAGAAGGATATACCGAGAAAATCTTTTCATGACGCCGCAAACGCGAAACACGATTGTCACCGATACAAAGTTAATACACCTTATTAAGCGAACTAAAGCCAATTTAGTCCATTATCGGACGAAATCTTAACGGACGTCGGCATAAGCTCAGTGGTCGGCCATTGTTGTGTCGCCTCGGCTATGGACCTCAAGTCGTTGTGTAAACAAAACGAGTTATTATATGAGAACTGAGCCTCACTTTATGGCATTCCAGTCTAAATTTAAAAGGCAGCGTTATTGTATCAGCTCTTAACTCTTCAATGCTCTTCGTTAAGTCCACGGAATTGTAATAAAACAACAGTAGTGATAGTAAGGCGTCTGCATACATTTTGAATACACCATCCAACCGATCCATATAAAAGACCTTTCAACCATACAAAAGATAAAGTAAAAACAGGAGACACACAATCTCATGATACACCAAGGCATTTTGAAGACGGACCGCGGCGTTTGGCAGTTTTTGTGACACCGAATTTTCATTGTCTTTCGGCAAGTTATCTCATTTAATTATAAGCTCGGAACGGTCGATAGATAGGGAGCGATCCACCGAAGAAAATTGTTGCAAGGTTTTTTTAGGAGTCGAGATTGCGAAGAGCTATAAATGGCGCAGCAGGCCCTGCGGCAGTTGCCATTTGCAATCGGTTATGGAACGACCGCGAACCTCTTTTTACATTATAATCGGTTGGTCCCCGCTCACTTGTTTTTTGCTCAGAACCGATGATGGACCGAAATGGCCGTGGATGCAAAAATGAACTAAACATGATATTATTCAACGCCAAAATCTGCCGATATGCTGTCTGAGGCAAAATATTTGTTTTTCGGTCAAGGGAATTTTTCTTTACGGATCATTGGTGTTAGCTTCCTTCCTGTGGGTGGTATGTCCTAAGTTGTCCGTGCGCGACACATGTATTATGAAGTGACAGATGACAGGACTCTCGAATCTCGTCCGGAGCTTGCTTGGCTGGACCCATCGTCTCGCATGATCAGACTCAAATTACGTCAAAACCCGCCCGTGCCCTCATTAATGAGGCATTAACGTCAATTATTTTGCATACATAGCTTCAGCAAAAGCATCGTATTTCAAAACCGTCCTCTAATTACATATACGATATGCAGGTATTTAGGTATTGTAAATCGTGAAAGATGAAAGGTAGAGGGTAGAGGTGAGCAAATATTATATAAATAAATTTATTCTTAGCGTGATTTTTATGTGACAAGGCATATATCATAGGAATATATCTTTCGGAAATATATTCAAATGAAATATTATAATTTGACAGCGGCCGATGAAATTGTAGCGCATTAATATGCAGCTCGTGCGGCAAGGGTCTGCGCCCGCGCACCGTCACTAATAATGGACCAGACGCGTCTAATGCATTATTCAAAAGGTCCTGGTGATCCCGAATTCGAATATTTTTTAGCAAATCTAACACGTTGATAGTTCTCGAAGATGCCGTTTAGACCAAAAATATTGCTATGTTTACGACACTGTTTAATTTACATTTTCTGTTTATTGATTAGAAACCTGTCTATAGAATTTACAATAAATCATATGATGAGATAACATAAAGTTTACTATTGTATTCATAAGTTAAGCTTCACGTAGGTGCGTATTAGTTGAGACCTTATGGCCATAAAATAGATATTGATCAAACGCCACCGCGATACATATCTCCGCTTACATTACAGTTATCACCTGTATAATGATCGTAGAAACAGAACAACTCCGGGAACGAATTGAAAGAGTAAACAGTAGCGACACAAAGAGAGGCTTCATTGACCCATCGACACAATGCCGGCCTACAATTCGCCGTTAATTAGTTCTGTTTCAAAGAAGCCGTGTTCGATGGAAACAAAACAATTAGCTTTTATACTGGGGAATTACCATCTTATTAGATACGGCAAACGTTCTTATTTATTTACCTAAAGATATGCTTCACGTACTCGTAGAAGGAAAATTTAGACAAATTTATACTTTCAGTTAAAGTTTCCAGAACTACTTTAGCGTGACTAAGAGCAATCGAAGTAGGTCACAATCATTAGAACAATCAACGCCAAAAAACTAGTGAACGTCAGATATTATTCAATTCTCAGAACGTTCTCGAACTTTACGACAAAAAGATAAGTGGGCACATGGTACAAGCATTGGATTACCCTTCAGCGACCAGCTAACGTGCACCCATTATCTCTGTGATTGGAGCTTGAGAGCGTAATAAAAATTCTCTGTAAGTAGAGTTACATGCAGATATGTTATAGGACTAAAGATGATAGTAGTAATGGGAATCGTTCAAGTATCTGGGAACGTATTACAATTTTTTAGTAACCGGTGTTAGTTAACTTGAAGGACAGTTAGAACGAATGAAGGAAGAAAATGAATGAACAATGAAAATGGTTGCGAAACCTGGCCACTCACAAAATATCACAGGGACAGTTTAGAAAGGTCTATGGAGAGGAGCATGATTGGCGTTAAAAAAGAGGACAGAAAAAAGAACACTTATTAAGATCAAAACTAAATTCACAGATGTGTTTTTAAAGATAGACCAACATAGTTAAAATACACGGACCATATACTGCAAGAAATGAAGCAAGACCTACTACTACTTTACTACTACTTTTTTTGAGACTAGTACTTTAGATATGATAAAAACAAAACGAAAAGAGGAAGGCTTTGAAAAAGATGGGGAAATGAGTAAAAATGAGCGCCAATATAAGATGTTAGAGGAAACCTTTGCAAAGAGGTACTGTTCTTCTTCTCAGATCACTGAGAGACATTATAAAGATCAGGGAAAAAAACCGGGCAAGTGCGAGTGGGATCGCCCACTGAGGGTTCCGTACAAACTTATCTATGAAAACAATTCGATTCCCGAATTGAGTTACGAAGATTTTTCCGAAACGAAAAAATAGTTTATTTTGTTACGTAACTACAAATTTAGAGTTTACAGATTTTTTCCTATACTTTTGCTATGAGACCTTGCTTCATGCCAAATTTTAGGATTCTAGGTCAATCCCTATGAATTTTGATTCCCTTGAGTGTCAAAATACACGTTGTTTGCGATATAAACGGCCGCATCTTTTTGTTTCGTTAACTCAGAAGTTTTATTTTTTCACAGCTTCAAGAGACCGCAGATTTGAGTATATGGTTTTAATTTCAACTCGATACCTCAACGCGTTCCCGAGATAAAGGGTCTTGACAGACAGACAGACGGACAACAAAGTGATCCTATAAGGTTTCCGTTTTTTTCCTTTTGAGGTACGGAACCCTAAAAATCAGGATGCAAGGCTTATTAATTGATATCTTAGGGACATTCTGATAAAGAATAATTTGGTGCCACCAATGAATGTACTGTCAGCTAGTTTTACGATTATTTATTTGACTAGACGCAGTATCAACGAGCTCAATAGATGCCTAAGGCGAGCGTCTCGAACGGAACACGTGTCGCTGATTGCCCTCAATTGGCGAGCGAATAAAAACAATCGTCGCTTAAAAATAACCGTGATTTCATCCAGCAACATGTGATGCTTGTTTTCTTACGGTGTAGCGAACATATTCCCACAAGTTCCCATAGCCGTGCCATGTGAAATGTCCTGGTTGGGCGGTCCCAGCTTCCAGCCGTGGCACCGAGCGCGAATCACTAATGATAATGAACCCCTGTGGAATATGGAACGGGAACTTCTTCCAGGAACAGGCGGAATCGTAAAACAGCGTAACGTACGCTTCACCATATGGAGAGCGTGAGAGCCCGCGGCTCCGTAATTCACCATACACCATCTGATGTTTTTTATCGTGGCTGACCATTACGCAAATATTGAGATAGTGACATCCGTAGCGGTTAGCTACGTTCAACAAATAGGTCAAATTCAGGAAATAAAACCGCAAACATAATTTTCCCATAAATAACAATGTGTATTTTTGATACTGATATCGCAATAAGGACTGTATTTGTCTATAACTGTAATTATATTTTGACTGTTTCTGTAGTCACTAAAATGAAATTTTAAACATAAACTTCCTTCGCTCCCTGTAAAGCACAATAAAATGTTCATTTAAAGGTGCTGCATTTACTGGTGGTACAATACTACGTGCCAAAGTATAGACTCAAATCCCTAATGAACACTTGATTGTATGTATATTATATATTCATAAAAAAGTCTCAAATATTTTATTATGAATATGTATGTGGGTTTTTTCCCTGTGTCATAAAATAAACGTTCTCACACTTCATCGCACATTTGCTGTCTAGGTCTCTTAGCTCTAAAATTCAGATCTGTCTAAGAATAGTTTTAATTAAATTCATCGCTAAGTTATATTTATTCTTCATTCTTAAACGCGCCATTTAATAGATACTAAATCTTAGGTTTAATGAAGCATTAAAGATAAATTGACGATCAACGGTTGAGTGCCTTCAGGAATTTTAAACCAATATTTGTATGCCATTTTTTTTTGTGCTGTGGGCACTCGACTATTTAGTAGCAATAACCATTGTTGGAAGTCAAGTCTATTAGATATTGTGTTGAAAGGCGCCAGTCAGAAAAAACTTCTTACGGCCATTTAAGCCTTATCTTCGTCTCATTGTTGAAAGATTTTTTCCTTTCTACAGAAGAGCTGATAAAAGTGTTTGGAAAACATGTCTGAAACATTTTGGTTATCCAATTGGCTAAAGGGTACACTCGGCCTTAAAGTTTTAACTCATTAGGCATCACTTTGACAAATGTTGTAACATTTAGGTGTACGAGTGTACATTGCGCATGTAACTTCATACCAAGTTTTGTTTTTCGTGACATTCAGTTGTCACAGTCATTACGCACATCCGTTGTTAAGATGCACTTGCGTGGGGCAATTTAATTAGTCAATTATAATTCAGTGCACATTTTGACGTCAGCATGAGGGTTAATCCGTTTACATCCAGTTAATGTTCTGATAACCAACATTCAAAAGGTTTGTTCTGATTACCTTAATTCAGAAAACCGGATAGCGTTAGCTGGGTTACAGGAAATTCAATATTCATCCCCATTGTCAACGTTTAATTTCCATAGATAGAAATAGTCCATACAGATTGATGCGGAGGGTTCATACAATCGGCGTTGAGCATTCACCAATCAGCCGGATTGGAGCATATCGTGCGAACGCGTTATTATAGGAGGATATTATAATAAACAGATCCCGGGCCCCTCCGTTCACTCCTCCCTCCCTAATAAATATTAATGTATGAACTTGAATGCTCCTCAATGTTCACAGTGATGCTGGTACATTGACACTCTATTTGCTTTTTGCATTGCAAACTTATCCACGGCTAATCTTTGTGCTTACTTTCACGCACGTATATTATCGCGTATTTTCTCTTTTCATTTGTATTGATACCTATGTTAACGCTTTGATGGGTATTAAACGTACAGTTTTAATAGTAATGTAAATGTTTATAACGACATGTTATTTTTAAAGCGCTGGAGATTCATTCATCTGCGGATAGGCTATGGATAGTTGATCGTTTGTTTATTAGAAAAATAAACAATATCTGATGGGAACTTTACCTACTAACGAGGTTATGGTGGAACTTTCTCATAAAAACTAACTTTTAACAAAATATTTATGTGTTACGTGGTTTAAACACGTATTCTCTCTAATAGGCAACAACTAACACATTGTGTGACATGATGTATCACCATTCACCATAATATTTTGTGATCGTTCATTCTGGAAGTATATCCAGAATATTGGCTTTTCAAAGCCTTTTCTTTTTTATTTTATTCTTTCAATTGCACAATATAAGGTAGGTACATACCGCATTAAAAACTATCGGAAATTCTATCTATTTCTCTAAATCAATAAAGTACATGATAAGTCAAAGGCGAGCCACCCTTTTAGCCGGAAGGGTCACGTATAATACATGTTAGGGTTGACGAGAACAGTTTCCACTTCGGTTTCCCACGCCACCCCTGCAGGGAAACCCCACTTGTTGATTTTTGTTCCGTAATCGAGCCCCCATTTGACATCGTTTCCGGGCCCCATTAACAATAGCAATTATTTTATTTTAATGTTGTAACGTGTTGACATCGGGACATCGATTATGAGTGTAGGTACGCACTTTGAGTAGGGGAGGCTGCTGCTCTGCTTACCCGATTGTATCGTGATCAATCATCGTTTGAAGATCCAAAGCGAACTTTTATCTATATATCCTTTTAATGGAGTGTACAGTGTATTGTAATATGGTTATTACAACGAATCAAGAGTGTCTTTACAAGATAACTACAGATTTGACTGAATGTAAATGAAGTTATTGATAATAACAGGGAGGTACCTGCTAGTTGAGACGATAAAAGGGTCAATGCATAAACATAGCATAGCATAATCAGCCTTTTAATGTTCCCACTGCTGGGACGAGAAGGAATGGGCGCGCGGGCCCAGTGCGGTGATTGGTGAATGTCACATGTCTTTGAATTTTTGGTTCTAGGACATGCCGATTTCCTCACGATGTTTTCCTTCACCGTTTTGAGAGCAGTGGTGATGAAATAAATTACACAAAGTAATGCGCCTGGCTGGGTTTGAACCCGCGACCTACCACTCGTAAGTCGGGGCCGTTACCACTCGGCCACCACTGGTCAAGCAAAGAGTCAATGGTTATTAAATTAATATTCCAAGTCTTCTACTGCATAATTACTTTTTTGACTAATGTCAGTCAGTCCCCTACAGCAGCTTCATAAAATATTGTCTTTGGAGATAACATCAAAATATACGGCCAAATTATAAGAAGCAGTATCTCGAGGCGGCACCAATAATGTGGGTAGTTATGATAAAAATGTCGTGCTCTCGTGGTATTCGTTGAATGATTCATTTGAATAACATCAAGCTGCTAATAACATAGGACACGCAATGGCAAATGCTATGGAAATAAGTTTGGCTTTATTAAGCAAATTGCCCCCAGATAAGATGTTTTGCCCCGGGTCGGGATTGTTAATTCTTTGATAGGGATGAATTTCGCGCGAATTTGCCATAACTACTCATTTATTGGATTCCAACATGATTCCAACACTTTTTTTTCTGGATTTAAATGTAATGAGGAGCCGTTTTGGTAGGTAGGTATGTAATTTATTCATCAACGTTATATGAAGATACTTTATTAAGTATATCAACAAATAAGGTAAGAAATAGCGATAGCATAAAATTAATAAAAACCTAGGTTTCTGAGAGGCTTATTGACGAAGTTGATTGCGGCAGTGTGACATTATAAGGGTTTCTTAGGAGTAAATTATATATTATTCGATGCATTTTCAACTAGAAATTAATATTAAGCAAACCCTGTAAATAAGATCTACTATGTGAATGAGTAGGTAAATGCAAAATTACTATAGGTAAGGTACCCAGACGTTTTACATACTAAAATAATTAGCAATTAGCAATCATATATTATTATTATCTATAGGTGGAAAATTTAAATTAATATATATAGTGGGTACATAATATTATTTATCCGCATAATATTATGTACCCACTAGTTCATAGTTTTCTAATAAAGAAGTCCGCAAAAATTATCTATTAAAAATACTTTTTACAAGGAAACAATCAAAAAACAAACTTATTAGAACCACTACTAGGTAACTACCACGTCAAAAAAAAAAAAAATACAAATTGCCTACAAGCAAAATTCGAAGAACAACAATAGAAGCAATTATGTCTAATTACTAGATTGATTCCATATTCAAATTAGTGAATAAAAAGTATGCCAAACAATAGAGCTTTCGACATCAACATACCTGCCAGTCCAGTCGCACTGATCGCCCATCATCCCCGCCTCCACTCTGCATAAAACTCCCAAAAATACAGTCCAAAATAATCGCCTTGTCTCCATTTTAACGAAAATTATATTACAATAACAGCAAGAAGTATCACCCCTCCAATCACATCACTTTAAAACAATCCTTTCATGTCAGTTCCATAGTCATTCTACTATACAAAAGTAAACAAACTTGCGCCGCGATTACAACAAACGACAGTACTTTACCAGCTCAGAAACTCGACTAAAGTACCGACAGAGACAAAACTTCTTCGACGCTTATTTACTGCAACGAGTAAAAGAGATAGATATAATAACACTTTTCTAGACAGAGATAAAAATATGTTGCCTCTTTTTCTAATTTAGTATCAGACATTAGTCGAATTTTAACTTTACTACGTAGCAATTAAGTTCAAATCTGCATCAAATATGACTAAAAGCTTTTACAGGGCTTTTTGAATTGGCGGGAAAGGTTTACCGTATTTTATCAGTCTACGAGGTTAACTTTGGACTGGAGTAACCGAGTAACTATGAATTTAAAAAGTCACCTTGATCTTATTTGCAAAATTATTATAAGTAATATTATCTATCGATTGTCTATCTAAAAAATTGAGAATATAAAGACAGGACAATAATAATTATGATCAAGGTAAAATATATATTATTGAAGTAGGTAGGTCTCTAGGATCTATTCTGTTTGTGAAGATAAAATAGGTAGCTTTTAAACAATTTAATGGTCTGTATTAAAACATGATCATGTTTTGAAAGTTATAATTACCTGCCCTTTGACGGCCTTGAGTTAGCGAATCCTCTAATTTTTTTAAGCGGCCCTAAGCTTTCGGTGTACATTCTGCACACCGAAATGCTAGCAATTAATGGTCATGGCTAAATGATAGTTAGTTTTTTGCAACAAATTCGAATGGTCTACTCTGTATTTTAGCTGCGTTTGATTTTTTCGATGAAGACAAATAAAATTAAGTTATTATACGCAGATCCTTATCGCGGTACTCAGAATCGCGCTTTTTGCTAGTGTTTGGTGGAAGATAAGCGTGGAAGGAATATGATTTTCAAGAAAGTAAAAGATTTATCTTGGGGTTTGGTCATACGGTCTCTTTTATGGTCTTTATGGTATATTTCGTTGATGGCACGTTGTCCGTGTTCGAGGGCGTGCGTGCGTTGTTTGCGAACAGATAAACTAAATCAATAGGCAATGTTTGTTCGGCTGGTAGATAACCGCATTGTCACCATTCACTTGTGCTTGTTTAGGCCGATGAATCGACCCCATATCTTACTTTGACGCAAAATGAGTATTATAATAGATACCAGCGCTGAGGTGCGGTCAATAGACAAGCAAGCGCTAATATAAAAAAACTAGCTGCCTCCCGCCGCGGTTTCAGTCGCGTCTTTGGTTACTGCTCCACCATGGGTCGTAACGTGATGTTATATCTATAACCTTCTTCGATAAATGGGCTATTCAACACTAAAAGAATTCTTCAAATTGAACCACTGGTTCCTGCGATTACCGCGTTCAAATAAACTCTATTAGCGACCCGCCCCAGCATAATATCGCACGAGTGTTAGAAATCTTTGAAATTCTCGGTTTTCTCTATTTTTAGTCCGGTCAATTTAGACATCCAAGGTTACAATAATTCGCACCCAGGTGAAAATTGGTATGATAGTTCAAAACCCCATCATATGTGAACCTAAAAAGTTCTCATCGATCCGACACCTGTAAAAAAAAATACTACACAAAAACGATTTTTTAGTGTTTTTTTTTTTAAATTGATATAAACCTGTGCTTGACTGCGATCCCACCTGATGGTAAGCAGTGATGCAATCATTGATGGTGAGGCGCACTAGTTTATTAAGAGCCTATTCACTCTAGCCTTGAAGACGAATCAAATAAATGATTTAATTTGATTTGATTTGATTTGATTTGATTTGATTTGACACCTAAATTATAGTTGGACGGGAAGACCGCAGCAGGTAAATTGTTCCAGTCCTTCGATGTACGCGGTATAAACGACGAAGCGAAACGCTTAGTCCGGACCGTTGAAGTTTCAACAACGTAAGGGTGGATACTCGCCGTACGTCGGGTTGTCCGATGGTAGAAAGGAGATGGCGGAATCAAGTCATACAATTCCCGCGCACACTATCCAAAATGCAACCTGTAAAATACCGATAGGCTGGCTATACCCTGCGCCTGTGCTCGAGGCTTTGTAGATTGGACTTAACCAAGTCTGGATCCCTAATTAACCTCTTCGCACGCCTTTCCACTGAGTCCAAAGCTGCTAGATGGCATTTTGCAGCACCAGCCCATATGTGACTGCAGTACTCCACACACGATCGGACCTGTGCTTTGTATAACATTAGAAGCTGTCCCGGTGTGATGTACCGTCGGGCCTTTGCAAGAACGCCTAGTTTTCTAGCAGCTACCTTGCTAGATTTTCAGCAAAACGGAAAGTTTTATCATAAATATTTCAGACAAAAATTGTACATCAGATAATTATCTACAAAAATGAAATACTTTTTTTTCTAAGAGCTACCGTTTTTGAGATATTCAAAAAGTTGAAAGAGAACATCGTCATAACATGTAGGTATACGTTTTCACGTCACCTTTGAGGTAGTGTACTTAGCGCGTTTTTAGGGTTCCGTACCTCAAAAGGATAAAATGGAACCCTTATAGAATCACTTTGTTGTCTGTCTGTCTGTGTCTGTTTGTCTGTCTGCCTGTATGCCTAACTGTCAAGACCCTTTATCTCCAGAACACGTGCAGTTATCGAGATGAAATTAAAACCATATACTCAGGTTTGCGGTCCCTTAAAGCTGTGAAAAAATCAAACTTGTAAGTTACCTAACGAAAAAAAAGATACGGCCGTTTATGTTGCAAAAAACATATATTTCGACACTCTCAAGGGAATCAAAATTCATAGGGTACTTCGGTACTTCCCGTTGTCCTAGAATCCTGAAATTTGGCATTAAGCTGTTGATCCCCGCATTATCGCCGGCGTTCACGCGCCATTGTCTTACTATTGTGTCTCTAATTACGCACTCAAAAGGTTAAGCAAGGTCTCATAGCAAAAGTATAGGGAAAAATCTGAAAACTGTAAATTTGTAATTACGTCGCAAAAAATAAATTAGCGGTTCGTAAAAATCTTTGAGACTCGTTTCGGAAATTTAACATAAACGGCCGTATCTTTTTTTTCGTTAACTTGCAAGTTTGATTTTTTCACAGCTTCAAGGGAGCGCAAACTTGAGTATATTGTTTTAATTTCAACTCGATAACTTTACGCGTTCCCGAGGTAAAGGCTCTTGACAGACAGACATACAAGCAAACAGACAAACAGACACAAACAGACAGACAGACGGACAAGTGGACAACAAAGTGATTCTATAAGGGTTTTATCCTTTTGAGGTACGAAACCTTAAAAACGCGCTAAGTACACTACCTCAAAAGTGGCGTGAAAACGGGTGCATAAGTGCATATTATGACGATGAACTCTATTAACATTTTGAATCGTTATATTTCAAAAACGGTGACTCTTAGGAAAAAAAGTTTTGAGACATTTTTGTAGATCTACAATTTTTGCCTGAACTAATTTTATGATAAAACTTACCGTTGTGATGAAAATCGCGAAAAACTAGTATTTGTAACCTTTGACCCCGAATTTTTTTTTTTTGTCTGTGTCGGATCGATGAGGACTTTTTAGATTTCATTTATGATGGTGTTTTGAACAATCCTACCAATTTTCAGTTTAAATTTATTTATTTATTTAATTGATATGGGAAAACAAACAGTGACACATTACAATTTATAGAAAAAATAAAATACAAAACAATATGGTTAAACGTGTAACCAACAACGTTTTCCACTAAATACATAATAACAAAAATTTGCAATACATGCGATTTAAAACTAAAACCTACACTATTACAATTTGACTGGACTATTTTATTATGCATGTATTATACACCTAAATCGTTATCATGAATCATTCTGTCTATTGGTAAAAACTGCGTTTATCGCGTTCATTGAATACAGACAGACAGACGCGATGTGGGACTTTGTATAGATGCGCATAGATCCTCGACCCTCGTAACGACCTATCTCCTGCTTGATTTTTTCATGACACTACCTAGGTATATAATTCATTGTTTTAAAAATGTTGAAAGACAAAGGTCTATTGTAGAATCATCGAATAGCATTGTTCGATTGGCCAGAGGTATAAACAGTGGTGTCAGAGGCAATGTTAGCAGCGGCTTCTGTAAGATAGTAATGAGTATAAAAGCAATTAGTTCCGCGTTGCACCTAGTCCAGTCAACAGGTCTAGTCATAATGATCAAGTGGACTTTCTTCATGTTTATCGTGAGTGTCGTTTCGTCTTATAATCAGTCGACGTTAGCACATTGCTTGTGGCACAATAATACATGTGAGTATCTCTATTCAAAACACGCACAATGTATTCACCTAGTTGAGTTGCTGAAGAGTCGATCAAATAAAAGTCAATACCTACCTATTTTAAAGCTACTCCGAACCATAGCGTTCTATCCTATGAAAAAAAGAAAAAGAAAATAAAGTCCATAGTTTGTTTTTAAAAGCAAGTTATTACTGCTTACCTAATATTCACGAACCCATACCCCAGTACCTATTGAGTGACACACTTAACAATCTAACTAAACAGTACTTTCATTAAGCACCGTATTTGTCCATGTCTGTAAGATAAATGCTTCGACCAACGATTAGCGTTAGACGATCATTAGAATACTCTGGCGTTGGAACATTTATATTTCGTGATTGTGTCTTGATGTCTTTCTTTCATCTTCATTACTGTAATGTGCAATAAAAACGTCCCTAAAATCGTACTTCTCAATAAGGAAGCCCTAAGTACATGGATGAGTCTAATGAACCTGTGTAGAAAAATTAAATAAATTAATAAAACCGACAAAGTATATTTAAATGTATTACATTGTATGTTAATAATTTAATTTTTTACTTCTAGGCGTTGAAAAATGTCCGGAATGGATGATTCAAAGAACAAGTAACTGCTCCTTATCATACTGGCCAGCTCAAAAAACTTGTGACCATCCTGAGGAAACGTTAGTCGGAACTGTCTGTGGATTTTCGAGGTGTGACTGTCCTGATACTACGGTACTGGACACGGAGACCGGTATTTGTTATGATGTTGATAATTGCCCGACAAAACATCAAATCTTGTAAAAACAACTCCAACAACACAGTGACCTAAAAATGAAAAGATTCTGATAGAGAGTTTAAGACATACTTAGAAACATACACATTTTATTAGATGTAACTTTACTAACTAAAACCTGCGTTAAAAGTTTCATATAACCTATTTTCCCAGCTCTGGATATCCGTCCGAATAAAGGAATAAAGTTCATCGTCGAAATGGACATATTAGGCTTCCATGGAACCTAATATAATTTATTGGATTTCAACTAAAACTTGGTTTCTGAACCTAAAACTAAACGGACTGTTAATCCCTACGATTTACGAAGTTTTTGGCGGGATTTCTTCGAGTGAAGTTCAGTGGCTGTTTTAATTATTCGCAAATTGATTCCTAGTGGATATTGTGACGTAAAATTGGTGTTGTTTTGTATCTCAAGTGTCTGCGCAACTGGAATATGTGGAATCATTGAAACAGGCGTGATCTCGGTAAAATGGAGCTGAGAATTTTATTGTAGTTTTAGCTACCTCAGCGAAGTTTGCTGAGAAGGCTGAATCGATACATTTGCTGCCAAATACTTCAACAACATTAGAATGTGTTACACCCGCATTCTAATGTAAAACAAAAAGAAACAACAGAAGACTTTTAACGCAAGAAAATATCCACGGAAGACTAGGCGATATGGTCGAAGAACTATAGCCTTTCCTAAGGGTTAAACAGAAAAAAAAATGTTATTCCCTACGTTCCGAATTGCGTCAAAACTTCAAAAGCGATAATATCGCGAATCCAACCAACGCGCAGCGTGACAATTATTACTCAATAGCCCTTATATTTTGTAACTATTAAATTTGGTCGGATTCGCGAATTAATCACTTTTATCGCAATTCGGAACATAGGGATTGTTTGTTCTGTCCACAGAGTCCTTTGGTAATGTTCTGTCACTGTCACTGTCAGAATTCAACAGTCTCATCGATTGTAATCAATGGCTAGATTTTCTATTTGCCGTTTAATTAATTAAATACAAAGTAAATTTAAGGCAAAATGTTGCGTTTTTGTGCACAAAGTTCGTTCTACAATAGTAGAATTTTAATCCAACCTCTAACTCACAAACAGATAACCTCAAAATTAAAATCAATCAGCAGCAATACTAGTCTATTGAGCAGAAATTATTCAATAAAATTGAAAGATGAAGATAATAAGTTGGAGTGTATATATTATGGCCCACTGACGCCCCAGATAAAGGGTGTCAAAGTGTTCTCACTGAGTTCTAGTGCAGCCGGGTTGCTGGCACAGCCTATAATCATCAGAGAGGCAGCAACAATTGGTAGTACCTCACTGATCGTAGCACTGTGCTCAGTAGTTGGCTTCTTCACATTCGTCACGCCTGTATTGCTTCATGTGATAACTAAAAAGTATGTAACAGAAATACACTATGACCCTGCAACAGCAACATACACTGCTACCACCATAAACTTCTTCTTAGCGAAAAACAAGGTTTGTATAGTTTATTATTTGAACAAATTATTCATTAGTTTAACCTGGTATCGGAACCTAATAAAGTGTGTGAAGTAGTGAATTGAGTGATCAAAATAGCCCCAAAAACATTGGTGGGCTAATAATAAAAAATATTGGTCTTTGGTACACTATTATAAGTAAAATGTCAAAAGTCCCCACCAATTGCACATGTAACAAGAAAGGTAAAGATCAAAGGTAGTAAACATAGGTTTTTGTCAAATGTGGCAAAAAAAATGTGAATACATACTGCTTATCCATCAACTGATGTTTAATACAATAAACAAATATTATATATTTTAATTATTGTAGTGGTTAAGATGTTGATTTATTTACTATTGACTGCTTGAACTTCATTCGAGAAGATTTTATTTTTTGCTACTTGGACAGCCTTATGAACTATAAATATATACATATATGATGTTTATTTAAGTATATATGTATAATGCAGTCTTCAATGAATTGAAGACTGCTTAACCAAATTGTCAAAATCATATCTTATTTTAACAAGCAATACCTAGCGGTATCATAATACTGCTTCAGCAATGTTCAGGTAAAATATGAGTATTTAACCTTTTGAGTGCGTAATTAGAAACACAATAGTAAGACAATGGCGTGTGAACGCCCGCGTTAATGCTTGCAACAGCTTAAATTGATTCAAAAACATAGTGTCTAAAGTAAGTTAACATCAGAAATTGATTGTATTATTTATTTTGCATTATAATTACATGTATAGATTTTTAAGTTTTGTAAATAATACATGGCACAATAAAAGAGCACAACTGCATATCTGGTCTTCCTCCAACATCTGCTTATCTACACTGATATCAAGTACACACATGTCTAGTATTTTCTTGTCTTGCCTTTTTATGATAATAATTACCGATTATGAGAAATATACACAACTGATATTTGTGAATTTTTACTATAAGAACATTTTTTTTTTCATACATGGGATCAGTAGGGGCTTTTGAAATTTAGCTTATAATAAATGTACTCTATAAATAGTGAAATGTATATTTTAATTCTGTTGAATATGTCGTCCTTGCAAGAGAAAATATAGTCAAGAGTTTTCTTGTATTTTATTTAAATATTATTATTTGAGAAACTAACACCAACATAGTTAGTAAATGGATTTCCTATATACGTAGTTATATACAAGAACGCGTGGAGGTATCGAGTTGAAATTAAAACCATACACTCAAGTCTGTGGACCCTTGAAGCCGTGAAAATATCAAACTTCTGAGTTAACTTACAAAAAAGATACGGCTGTTTATGTTGCAAAAAACGTAAATTTCAACACTCTCAAGGGAATCAAAATTCATAGGGTAGGTAGTTCCCGTTGACCTAGAATTCTGAAATTTGGCATGAAGCAAGGTCTCATAGCACAAGTGTAGGAAAAATCTGAAAACTGTAAATTTGTAGTTACGTCACAAAAAAAACTTTTTTGCGACTCGGAAAAATCTTCGTAACTTAATTCGGGAATTTAACTGTTTTCCTAGGTAAGTTTATCCCTCAGTGCGCGAGTCCGACTCGCACTTGCTCGTTTTTTTTTTCTTAATTTAGTTATAGATAGTTGAAACATTTAACTTAGTAAGTCTTTTTGCTTCCAGCTTGACTTCAAAGTGGATGATGTAGAAGTGCCTGATATTCCCGGAGCATTCACCACAATGAAAGCCAAAGGAACACCTCTCTTTATAGAAGCAAGGCATTTCACTGACCCCCTGCATTATGCCAAAATGATGGGCTATGACAAACCTATGGACTTTAAACTTGGTGGGGATGACAGTGACAGTACTAGTAAATAGTGTTAGATGTTAAATATTTGTTATTTATTATATTAGTTGCTGTATAGTAAATAGTTTTCAAGTTAACGAACTGGTTTTGTTTTAATATCCAAATTTTTACAAAAAATCGCGTTTGGTTTTTTTATTATTATTGATATGGCTCGCATTTGACCACTATCTCAGTGATCTCACCTGATGGTAAACGATAATGTGGTCGATGATGGAGAACGCTTGCCTAGAAGTAACCTATTCACTCTTGAGTTAAAGACCCCTAGGTTGTAGCTATCAGGAAACACGGACTCTGGCAGGGAATTCCACTCCTTTCCTTAGCTGTATATACGCACAAAGGATGTAATCCCAAAACACTTTGTACGTATGGGTGGGGTGTCTACCATGTACCGGTGGTGCAACGCCGTACGTCTAGTGGTTCGATGATAGAACGGACTTGGTGGAATTAAATAGTGCAATTCCAGCAGACTTTCCGAAATGTAAACGATAGAAAACCGACAGGCCAGCAACTCTGTGTCGATGCTCAAGACTAGAGTTTTGACTCGACGAGTGCATCATTACCGATAATCTTGGCTCGCTTTTCAATCGACTTTAGTACATCAAACTGGTATTTGGCAGACCCATCCCGAAGATGAGAGCCGTACTCCATACACGATCGAACTTGCGCTTGATAAAGGTTGAGCAGCTGTTCCGGCGTGAAGTAGGTACCGTCTCACCTTTGCTAAGATCTCCAATTTTTAGGCAGCCTGTTGAGTTTTGCCTCGAAGTAAGAGCCGAAATTGAGGGTAAAAGACAACGTTACCCCAAGAAGTTCAAGGTGGACGGTTATCAGCACGGTTACATCCTGGAAAGATAGAGCCGGGTGGAATTGCATTGGCTTCGTTTAGCGGAAAAAAGACACGCCTGGGTTTCAGCAGCCAGCATTGAACTTGACCAGATTGGCATCGCCCCAATCAGAAACTGCCGAACTGCCTTCAAGTACAAGTGCAAGCGTTCAACTATAGCCTCTCGGAAAAACTGGATCTGTGACCCGCTAGCTCGTGCGTTGGACACGTATCTCTCAGCAATAGTGCTGTCGTCTGCATACCTAAAGGTACCGGGTTTAAGTAGGTCATTTATGTGCAGCAAGAACAGTGTTGCCGAGAGTAGGTACCGACCCCTAAGGGACCCCGGCATTAAAATCCATTTGATCGGACGAGCAGTCATCAATCCATCCGAGTGGTTGGATGCCAAGCGTGGGCGAAGTGGGGCCTCGGGCCTCGCACTCAAAGGGGCCTCGCGTGTGCGAGGGCTCTTTTACAACGAGGGTTTTGTTTTATAATTTATAGGCTCTCGTTTGACCACTATTTCACCTGATGGTAAGCGACGATGTGGTCAAGCACTGGATTGTAACAGTCGCTGACACGTTTTCGAATTTATGAAACAAAAGGTGTCGCTGATGCGCCTTCGCCCACTTTTAAATTGACCCACGCCACGCCTCTGGTTGGATGGGTTGATCCCTCAAAAAGTCTGCGATCCCATCACACAGACCACTGGGTAGACCAAAGGAAGGAATCTTAGCAATAAGGCTTTCGTGCCAGACTCTGTCGAAAGCCTTCGAGATATCCGAATTCGGCGAAAGCCGTATTGACGATCACTGAGGATGTCATTAGCTTCTAGGTATGCCAGGAGCTTACTATTGATCACTCGTTCCATACTCTTACAGAGAATGGACGTTACCGAGATAGGTCTGTAGTTAGCCGGGTCAGCCCGACTACAGCGGCCGTATTATGAAATACACCGCATTGATAAAGTATCGTTATGTTATTTTACATTGCTTGCTTCTTGGACACGGGTTGCACGTTAGGTTGCTTCCAAGCCATCGGTACTTTTTCAGCCTCAAACGAAAGGCAAAATAGGCGTGTCAAAATCGGAGACAGTTCAGGCGCACAAGTTTTTAAAACAATTGCCGGTATCTATCCCGTAGGGACCGCTGGTTTTGTTCACGTCAAGGTTACGTAGTACCCTACGGACGTCCTTCTGATGGATGCGAATATCTGACATAGTAGTCTCGCATCGCTCAACAGAGGCAGGGGGCCGCGCGTTTCCAGAATCCGTAAAGGTTCCGCAAAAACTTCTCAGCGATGTGGGCCAGTGACCCATCGGGTTTCAGCTGTGGTGGTAGTGAGAGATGACTTAGCCTGGGACCAAAACGCTTTACTACCTGCCGGGTATGAAGTAAGTTTGGATCCGATTCGATTAATGTGGTCCAAACCGAGACCTCCATATTACCTTCTTGCAGGATTTGGCAGCCCTATTGTACGCTCTCTTCTTTTGACCCACGTCATTTGCCTTATGCATACGAGCGTCGATCCATGCCCGGTATGCCGCGTGCTGTGGCGCGATTACATTCGGCGCCAAACTAAGATCGAGCTTCGCCTGACATTGTTGTTACATCAGAGAATGGAATGTAATATTCCATCCCCGTCACAACACATCCGTCACTGCATCCGCGCACAATTTGCTTCTCTTCTACTGACCCTTCGTTGTGCGCGGATGCAGTGACAGATGTGTTGTGAATAAATATGATCAGTAACGGGTACAGATAGAGCCCAATTTTTTTTGTACTAATTAAAAAATTGGAGTGTATTAATTTCTCTCTAAACCCAATTCTGATGTCCACGTAGTCGAGTGCAAAATCTAGTATAAAATAAATATGAAAACAACAAGTGTTATTAAAATATTTTATTTTCAGTAGTATTCCATAAATTGCTTACAAGTACAGTCAACTGATATTTTAGAATAGAATAGGAAAATAAGACTAGATAGTAACGTCAACAGCGAAATACTATTATTTTCGATAGGCGTCCAGATATTTAGGAATGTTAAATTAAAAGCATGAAAATAAAATAACAGATATTAAAGTACTTACTAATATCTTACAAACTAAGTCAAAATGGAGAAAATATACAAGGAATGTTTCACATTAGACATACAATAGTTGATTTTAAAATTCCATAACTTCATTTAGAAAACCTCGAGTTTCGTGACTAGCAAGTCTATACAATATTTTACATTTCTTCATATATATTACTTTCTATACAAAAATATTTTTACACTCACAGTAAAATGAGTAGAGCACCACACTTTGCCGTCCATACATCAATATAAATATCTACATAGTAATTGATGAAATCAAATCTTTTAATGACCTTGTGAAGTATAAATGTGAATACAAAACAATAAATTATTCCCTGTGTCATTCAATGTGTAATTTTTATCAATAATGGATAAATCATTATCGTTTCTCATTTTAAAGCTTGTTGTGTTTTGCTTACAAACTATACTACTGATGCGCCACAGGATCTTTCAGGATGACCTGTCAGCCAATATTGTGAGTATATCGATATCGACACGTGCGTATTATTACTTTTTATTGACACTTGTTAAAGACAATTTACTTCTATTTAAAAGCATCCTTTAGCCATAAAATCTTGAGTAATTTAGTTTCCTAAAACAAATATAGTAATAATACTTCCATAAATTTTAATAAAGAATCCGATTCGATTACTATTCAAGACAAGTCAATACTTACCAATATCATATATTATTTAAAATTCGTTTAAAGTTAGAACTACGTATATACTAGGTACATTTAAATCGTCACTGCGCATGCACAATTCGATATTTAAAACATAACGGATTTTACCAAAAAAAAAAATTAAAACTTGCAGGCGCCTCGACAAGTTTCTGACAACGAACAACTACACGTTATCATAATTTAGAGTTGTTAAAGTTTTATTTTAAAAATAATTTTCCTTACAATATAATAAGCTTTAGTCTTATTTACACTTCTTTACTAAGGTTGCCCCTGGCTGCCTGAATTTGCCGTCATATATTACACACACTGAAATATTAATGGTTTTAAAACATGAAGGAATCACTCCATTCCGCAAGAATTTGTAGATATTTTTAAGTCTTTATAAAAATGTTTACAACAGTACAATTTTTGTTACCGGTCAATTTTTATTCGAGTTGCACTCATTAACGACTTAAAAGCCACAAATCCTCGTTAAATATCCGCACGAGTCAACTGCACGTCCATCCATGGCAGCAACAACTGGCATGACTTTAACGAAGCTTTTTGTCGTTACCCCAAGGCGGTTTCATAGAGACCTTCATGCATTTGACTGAGAGAGAATCGTTCTTCTAAAACCATTAAAACTCAGCCAGTTCCACCTCTCAGTCATAGTGTAGCGCGTTATCGGCGAGCGCGTGCGTGGTGGGGGAAGTCTTGTCATCCGCGTCCAGCGCGAGCTCCCGCGCGCGCGCCCGCGCTCCCCACTCCACCCGCACGAACGACGCCGTGCCTAGCGTGGCCAGGATGCCGAGGATCATCAGCTGAACTGATAGGAAGGCTTTCGATGAGTAGAAGAAACAGGCTGCAGCTGCTAGTGACTGGAAAGAGAAATTAAGAGTTTCTTTAAACTATTTTAACTATATTAAGTTTGTGGACTTGCATCTACGTATATGTCTAGTCCCTGCATAGCAAAAAGAGGGTTCTGTATTGTCAATTCTTAGAAATCATTTAATTATAAGGCTTTAGAAATACTGATCTCAGAGATTTTATTCATCACGAGCAACTAAGTAGTTTCATTGTTCTGTTCAAGGCTGCACATAAGAATAACCTCAGCGTGTATGTTGTTAGTGTTTGCACAATTCAAGTGACTGTTCGGGAAAAGTTCTCAATATGACGCAAATGTTAACAATTTTATATTTATCAATCATAACAACAGTGGAACAATAATCTGTAAACTGTTTGACTGGCCTGTTGGTCTAGTGGTTAGTGGCCCTGACTGCTATGCCGGAGGTCGTGGGTTCGATTCCCACCCAGGACAAATGTTTGTGTGATGAGCACGATCATTTATTCTGTGTCTGGGTGTAATTTATCTATATATGAATGTATTTAGAAATATATTAAGTATGTTTATCAGTTGTCTAGTACCCATAACACAAGCTCTGTTTAGCTTGGGACTAGACGGCTTTGTGTGATAGTTAAAAAAAAAATCATTTTTTAAGTAATGAAAAATTTGATATATTGCGGTAAAAGCATTAAATATTCATCCATTGTGAGAAACAATTGAAACTTAATTATCGCATACTAATTCTGTACTAATCATAAAAAACAATTTCCTTGAGCCTTCCTGTTTATGCGATTCGAATAATAACAGTTTAGTTATACCTATTTAAAAGTATAGGTACGTTAGTCGCGTACTGTAGTTGAATATCCTCATGTATAACCAGCTTCCGTAAAAAGAAGGTTATCTCTATGCACTCACAACAAAGCAAGTATTTTTTTTTCCTCTATAATTCATTCTGATACATGACCTTTTGTATCGTCAATCATAGGTATATCAAGATTTATTCCAAGAAGACGGGACAGATAAAAGCATGAAATCATTACGTTTTTAACATACTGATTGCATCTTCCTTATAAGTCACTTTCTTTGTATTTGGTTCCTAAATATTTAATCGCATATTTCGACCACTCAAAAATATCGCATGCAAAAACAATCCCTTGCACTTTAAGTTAAAACCGCATTGTCATTTAAACAGTTAAACAAATAAACAAATGTCAAACAAAACTTTCAAAACAAACTCACCTGAGTAAACTTGAACAGAGCAAACGCTGAGGTACTGTTGTCCGAGTAGTTGCCTCCCAGTATTGAGTATATTTGAGTATTGAAGCAGGCATCTCCGAATCCTAGTAGGAAGCTGCAGAACATCGCCAGTTCAGGAGATGGGGTGATGTAGGAGACCTCGTTGGTGTCCCCAAATGGGGCCACGGTTGGTAGGTTGATAAAGATGAGGAAGAAGCTGCCCAGGTGGATGAAGTAGCCCATGATCACGATTGGGTCGCGGCCCCAACGAGTCGTCTTAGAACCAAGGATACCGAATAAAGCACCTCCTGGAAAAACATTAGAAGAACTGTGACATTGTCATTTGTTATAATATGTGCTACCTGACTTTAGGTGAAATAGAGAGAGGAAACTTAGCGTAAACTTACATTGTTACAATCGAAATCCGTACAAATGTAGTAAAGTGGTAAACGTTACCTTGGCCTTTGAGCTCATAATAAATTGGGTAATCACATAGGTATTTTTAACTACAACTAAGATTTTGTTCTAAATGGTCTTATGTAACCCATCTTTTTTTAAACGTCAAAGTAATTGATTATTTAATCTGTCATGTGCCCAGAAGAAAAATTAATTAAATACTTAGAGCTGCCCATACAATTGTACATGTCTATGCAAACATTGTGTAATTACTTAGGTATAATACATCTTATTCTGTTCAACATAAAGTTTAAATTATATTGGTGTTAGATAAATAATTATCTGTGCTGTTAGCTCATACATGGCTTAAAAGTTAATTACACAATTCTATAACTAATGAATAGGTAGGTATAGTCAAGATAATGTCCTATTATCTATTTGATATTTAACAGTTTTCATTGCTCAATGTAAATAAATATTTGTAAACAATTGTCAATAATGTCCTTATTGATTACTTTATCTCAAGATTAATTTTCAAAGGCTTTCTATAACAATACCAAATATTGCATTGATCAGATAATAAAACAAATCTATACCGTTTGTAAGTAAACGGTTTAGCGTTGGGTAATTACAAATTACTCAACTGTGAAGCAATAGACAATTTTATTTTCACGGTTTGAACAACATCAGGAATTTTAATTATAATTTATTTACTGATACTGATATTTTTTGTTTGTAATATACGCCTACGTGACATATAAAGTCATAAAACAGAATTATTAAAATTTTAAGATACAGGGGCAAAATAAGGATAGTCATAAAAACAAGATTTCATGCAATTAACATTTTAATTCAGACTTGAGAGTGTTCGTTCAGTTGCCGCTTGCGTTCCTGAGCCACAGATTTTTTTTTTTAAGTTGTGAAATCATCCAAATGACTTCTCGCGCTCTGGGTGGAGCGAGAGGGCGTGTCAGACTTTTACTGACTAAAACCACACCTGTATCCTTCAATTACCATTTGCGTTCTAGGACTACGGGTTTCCCTTTCAGAAATTCTCCGCGGTCCTAGCTAGCGGGCATCGGCCCTGCTGGGCCCCTACGGTTTGCTGACATCTCTTGAGGAGCGCGAAGATCACTACGCGCTGTTGACGACTGGGCTCGGTCCAGTTAATTACCGAACAGCCGGACGGCGAGCTACCCAGTGCTCGACGTCCGCAAGCCCGCGTCTACCGTGGCTGGTAATCGGGGTCGGAATTACGGCGGCTAGGGCGTGAGGACCTTCGTTCCCTCACGCGTGCAGCCTCCTCCTTCGCTAGCATTACTGCTTCGCAAAAGGAGGCGACCGCCTGCCATTCCTCCTCGCTCCGGACCATAGCCTGAACCAGGGCCCGACGCGAAAGGTCGCTGCCGCCAATTGCCTCCACGACGACACGGCGGTGCTCTGCCCAAGCGGGGTCCTGAGCCACGGATAGGCCCGTCCACAAACGCGTATTCGTCATTACACGCAGGTGTACACCAAGCGTATAATGACGAATACGCGTCTATGAAGCTACACGTGCGTGGACAGGAGGCCTTACTCTTTCAAATAATGCGGCGCGATCCCCGTGAATCGCGAGTCAACCCCCACGAGTCGCGCGACAACCCCCGTTTATTTTTGTCTTTGTAAGTGTATTGAATAACGTCGTTTGATTCATGTGGAAATTTGTCACTGCAGCACTCGGCTCCATAACATTTTCCGATTTGCCCCCAAGACCATAATATCGTTTCTGCTAGTTATCCTAATTTGTTGAGATACCTACCTATCGGCACGGTAAAGAGGTTTCCATAAAACGCATTACTAGTCTGTACATTCACTAAACATTCCATAAAGTATAGCATAAAGCATAATCAGCCTTTTAATGTTCCCACTGCTGGGACTCAGGCCTCCTCTCTCTAGGAGAGGGAATGGGCCGTAATCCACCACGCGGGCCCAGTGCGGGTTGGTGGATGTCACATGTCTTCGAATATTTTGGTTCTAGGACATGCCGGTTTCCTCACGATGTTTTCCTTCACCGTTTTGAGAGCAGTGGTGATGAAATAAATTACACAAAGTAATGCGCCTGGCTGGGTTTGAACCCGCGTCCTATTCGTAAGTCGGGGCCGTTACCACTCGGCCACCACTGCTCTGCTCGGCCACCACTGCTCTGCTCGGCCACCACTGCTCTACTCGGCCACCACTGCTCTTAAAACCATAAAGTATTCAGCAAAAATAAAGCAAATAAAATGCCTTCACCTCATACATACACTCACACAATATCTAGATTGACGCAGTGCGCAGCTGTATGAACTTGTTTTTGTCAAACAGAGATAGCAATATTCCGCGAACGAATTTCGTACCCGCGTCAACTTGCAGTAGCGAGCGTCATAGGCTCTAAGAGGAAGAGAGTTGAAATTTTCACTGAATGTGTATTTCTATTGCCGCTACAACAACAAATAATAACATTAAAATAAAGTTAAAAATTAAAGGAATTCCATACAAGAAACGTTACTTTTACTCGATTTTAATATTGTACGGAACCCTTTGTGTGCGTATCCTACTCGCACTTGGTCAGTTTTTTTTACAGTAACTAACTAAATAAAATAGAAATTTGAATTTTCGATTCCAATCCAAAACAAATCTTACAAGCTAGTTGTATAATTTCACGCTCGAACAACCATTGTAATTGAAACCCTATTTCAATGTTGATAAAATTCTAATTGAGATGTTCTTAGCATTTCATTACCGACCAATCATTGTAATTTATACCTTATGTGAGTATTTATAAAATTCAAATGGACTGTTAAAACTTACCGAGCACTTCTCCCAAACCAATGAAGACTCCGGACAGGCCCACCAGTTGTTTAGCATTCTCGCCCATGGAGAGCGTGAAGCCGATGCTAGAGCTGTAAACGCCACTGAAGAACGATAGCTCCACGCCTGCAAAGAATCAAATAAAACTTTTATTAAAACTAACGAAACCTCTTCAGCGGAAATGTATGAATGAAAACTAACCCTCAGTAACCTCTACACCAGAGATGTTACGGAGGGTTGATTATGATTCGGAAAATTCGGAACTTCCGATTGATTTTGCACTTTCGATTCTGATAAATTATCGGAGGTACAAACAAGCTTATTAATATACTTGTCGCGCGAGGAAACTCCCTCCACCGGGCCTTCTGTCAATTACTCTTTCGTTTTTTCTTTTGTTTTGTTTCATATTTTGAAATGTTGTGATATCGCTCTTCATTATTTTATACATATCCGAGTTTTTGATTAGTTTTCGGAGTGTTTCATTTGACACTTCTGCCTCAGCCTCCGATTTCAGTTTCGATTCCGGTTCCAATTCCGACAAAGCAAATTTAAAAACTCCGTTGCCGAATTCGTTTTCGATATAATACTCTACATCCACCCACACATAGGCCGCATTTACATTACTATGTTGCGCCATGTTGTTGTATCGCCTACTGAAGCAGTGGAGGCTAATCAAAACTTTGTGACATAACGACACCAGATTCGTTTCATTGGAGTATTCTACGTCACGACTCGACACGGCACAATAATGTACCTTACACAAGACATGTTACAAGTTAAATGTGGATGTAAAAACAGACTGATAAGAGGGTAGTCCCACTGGACAATAGCCTCTTAAATCCGTACATCCCGGCAAAATCAGTGTTAGATAATACAATCGCGATGGCTTGAAGGTTAACCGACCATTGCAATCGAAGGCTACATGATTCCACGACTTAACGCAATATGTGTGTATTCTTTTTTTCGATGGGCCTAGTTACGCAACAACAACTCACATTTTTAAATAGTTCATTAAAAAAAAAATTAGTAGACCGCCTGCATGAACAGAGTCCAAGCTATCGGCATTCAGGGCTCTATATAGAAGAACTTCTTAACAATACGACTCTACACCGCTTTTTAAGTCAAGCCCTTGATCCAGCCGTCTAACAAGAGCCTCCTTTGTTTAGTTAGAATATAACTCCTCCCAGTTTCCACTCTAGGTGGTGTGAGAGGGAGTGTCAGATTGTAACTGACTAAAACCCTAAAGTATTCCTTTAGTTACCGTTTGCATTCCAGGGCCACGGTAACTTTTGAACAATCCCACAGCCCTGGCAAGCATCGACAGCCCTAGTAGACCCCGTCTGTTTTGTTGACATCTCTTTAGAACACGACGCACCGTCGACCAGCAGTGCTATTCTCTAAGAAAAGAGCCTTGAGCGCAGCGCTGGCCGCAGCGGTGAAATCCAAATAGGTACATTGGATTAGCAATCTAATGTATAGGGGTATTGGATTGTTAATCCTATGTACGTATTTGAATTTCGTTCGTCGCTGCGGTCAGCGCTACGCTTAAGGCTGTTTAGAGAATAGCACGCCAGGACCTGACGCCCTGCCACGAGCTCTTAACGCGATCTATTTGACGACCTAAACTGAACTGTTAAAGGGATAGAGCCCCCTTATGTAGAGTGTATCCCTCTTTGACGCTCGCACGCTTGACATATTAATACGTCATCGTAAGACCCCTGGGGGTCTACCATGATATGTTAAAACTAGCTTCTACGTTCCTAGGCTTAGTAGTATCGGCTGTACGTTTATATGTCAGCCAGTCTGTTTCTCCTTTTATATACATATAATAGATTCAGTCGTACGAACGAAAAAGAGGGATGGAGCTATATAGAGTGTATAGCTACATCACTCTTTTTCGTTTACGAAAGTTTCGTTTCGGAGAAAGAGAGTAGACGCCCTGGTCCTTATGGAACCGCGAACTACCCATTACGGCCACAACCCCGTGTCTACGGTAGCGAGAGCCTCCTAATTTGTTGATCGAGGCTCGTGGCTAATAAGCCATTAACCGTCGCGACTGTCAGTACAATGATCGCTGACTCCACATTGTTTATTATTATTATATATTGTGTATTTTTCAATGTTATGCCGTACTCAGCTAATCTAAAAGATCACTAACTTGCGTTAGGGCAAACTAGCAAGATCGCCAAAACGGAGTAAGTAAACGACTGTACCTACCTCTACTATCTATGGGGTAGCGAGCGCCAAAATATGGATTAAAAAAACTTTTGAACACTCGAGTACAAGGGGAGGAAAATCTCTCCTAAATTCATGTTTATAAACCAACAAAAAACTATTACAAATGAATGAATATTAGAGTGCCTACCTAAGTACCTACTTGCCTTGCAACACTAGAAGCGCGGAATATCAATGTCAATTTTGGTCATTTTATTTTTGCTACAGTAATATGGAGAGATGGTATACAAATGAAACTGGCAACTGATAATACAATAGTTTTATTATGTAGGTATTACACGTATTTTGGTGTACTTTGAGATTCTATGCATAATAAAACTAAAGCAGGAAAACCATAGGAATGTATGGGTCAAATTTGGGACGCCCATAAATAGTTCATACAGACTGCAATTATTGGAAAAAGGCTAAGCGGATTGATTGACCTGTTGCATTCTTTAAAACCACAAAGTACCTACGTAATAATAATTCATAATGACCTTGACAATGACAACATTAGTTTTCCTGTTATTATGTGGTTTAGGAACTGACATTAATTTCGAACCTTTATTGCATGCACCGTATACAATAGACAAATTGAAACAATTAGTTAGTCATTAAAAAAAATACCGGTCAAGTGCGAGTCGATCTCGCGCACTGAGGGTTCCGTAGTAACTTACCTATGTAAATAGTTCACTTCCCAAATCGAGTCTCGAAGATTTCGATAGAACATTTGTTTTTTGTGACGTAGTAATTACAAATTTACAGTTTCAGATTTTTTCCACTACTTATGCTATGAGACCTTGGCTCATGACTTTCAGGTTTCTAGGTCAACGGGAAGTACCCTATAGGTTTTAAGGGAGCATATTAAACGGCTTTTTCTTCAGATTGCGTTGACTTAGAACTTTGATTTTTTCACTGCTGCTTGGAGTAACAAACCTAAGTATTTGATATTAATTTCAACTTCATACCTCTACGCGTTCCTGAGAAAAAGAGTCTTGACAGATGAACAGACAGGCAGACGGACAACAAAGTGGTCCTATAAGGGTTCCATTTTTGCCGACTTAGGTACGGAACCCTAAAAAACAAAGCATTCTTTCTGGCTTTGGAAATTGTCTAAGCCCGGAATTTAAACAATAATGTCAGTCAACAGAAATATGTCGACATTCACATTTCGTACTAGTGGACAAAACTGCATACCTACCTATGTACTGCAGTGCTAATGACATTTACAAGTGCAGATTCATTGCTAAACCGGTTAATTGACATCGGTCTGATCCGTTTACCCGACCATGCCCATAATAAACCTGAACTGACTTTTAGTGGACGAATACTGGTATTACCGAATTTGATATTAAAAGAAAACAGTTCTAAATTTGAATTATAATATAATTAGTAGTAAATCGTGATGACCTTGAATTGTTTCTCTATACTATTTTAAAATTTATAACGTAAACAATAAATATCAAGCTTCGACAATTTCATTAGTATTCAAGTGGGATCATGTACTGGGAGTCAATGATCCCAGATTCTTGGAATAACCACCCAAGAAGCCATTTCACTGTAGGCCTAAGTTTTATAAAAAAAAATAACTTCAATATGAAGTTTTTTTTTTCAATACCGTACATAACACGGTCGATCAACGGATGTAGAACCATGGACAACATTGAGAGTCGAGCACATTTTCAATCTAAATACTAATTTTTTTTTTTTTTTTTATTAATTATAGGCTCACGTTTGACCACCATCTCACCTGATGGTAAGCGATAATGTGGTCGACGATGGACAGCTTAAGGGTGAGTGTTCCAAAAACTATTTAATGTAAAGTTTTTTTGGCTTACCAGTATAAATGAAGGTAACGCTCAGGAGCAGCATGTCACGGGTACAGAACAGTTTCAATGCACCTTTGAATGCATCCATAGGACTCTCTTGGACCTCATGCGTCACTATTTCTCCCTGAAAAAAACATCAATGAGTGAACATAGTGCTTAATCAACTTTAGAGTGAATACAAAGTTGTGAGGTCTTATTCTTTTACTTCCGCAAGTTGGTAGCCGACAGTATTTTAATGTAAAGTCGGGTACAGACTGCTTTAACGTAACGTGCAATGTAACATACAATGAAAGAATTTGTCGTCCACATTGTCGCAATGTATCATGCAATGAAACAGAATTCCCATAGTGTGGACGCCTTGCGCGCGCGAACAGAGCATTTCAACTATGTGCTCGGTTCGCGCGCGCGCTGCGTCCACAGTTACCTTGCATGTTACGTTACAACAGTCTGTACCCGGCTTTAGGGGCAATGCTCTACCAAAATCAGGGCTATACCTTGAGTCGGTAATGTCGATGTACGGGTCTCCGATATATTATTACACAGCCCAAAGCCATTATATTTCCCGTTAACCCTCAATACAACTGCCTCATAAAAATCCTACGCATAAGTAAAGAAAACGCGATCAAGGGAAATGAAACTTGCTGTTCTCGATTTCTCTTTACCTTAATAATAATATATTTGAATTATCGGATAATACCAAAAACATCACCCAGGTGGATCAATAAAATCTTATTTAAGAGCTAGTCGACCGTGATTTTGTTGTATAATATGCATTATGTCAATGGTACAAGGTGCGGTTTACCTTGGCATCTTCGATATTGGGCATGCGCTTAGCTGGCCGGAGGAGCATGAGGAAAACTAATCCGACTGCGCAGACTCCCGTCAGCGCACCGAACACCACATTTCTAGTGTCCGCATCGATCTGGGTCTTGCCTTGGAATTTGATAAATACGAAAAGATTGCCGAAAAACATGCTGCAAGAGAAAGCAATCGATTAAGATTTGCGTGCAAAAACATCTTAAAATGGTAGCCATTGAGCAATTTAGATGCTAACAAGATTTTTATCCATATTTTATTACGTTTTCTAATACACACTACAATATTATAGCACAAAAATAATTGGAAGATGTAATCGTTGAACGCCAAATTGTAATACTGATTCTGCAACATCAATTCGAATGATGAGCACGCTTTCATTCTACCATTAAATTCATCTCAATCAAAAACAAAAGAAAGTATCAACTCACCTGCACTGCAACATAGCCCAAAAGACTCCAGAGTTCCTGGATATGGTATCGGCATCGCTGTTGAGCGTCAGGTAGTTGCCCTGGCCCGTCCATATCGCAGCCGCGCCCGCGCCGATCAGCACACTCGCCACGTACAGCAGCCACGTGCGAGGGAACAAGAAAGTCACGATGAAGAACCTGCAATGGTATATCTAGTTAGTGATTTGTCCGAGACTTTCGCTTTCTATGGCATATGGGACTGAACTGCGATGTAAGTAGGTGGAACAAGGATTGCCTAGTCTGGATTGACTTTTTATTCATTTGCATGGCCATTATAAATAATAAATTTTTATTCAATTAACGTTTACAAAAAATTAACATTAAGCCAACAGTAACAAGGTTTCCCATACAATTACAGTGCCTAAAAATATACTAAAACTAAAATATTATTAAAGGTGCAATTAATCGTGGTTCGGAATAGCAATGTTTGATAGTGCACCGCCCGATCTAGGTTAATTTAAACCTGTGTTTCAGGCATTCATTTAAGGTTAGCTCATGCCATGAAGAATTTATATCGTTTAATCAGCAAGGTAGCGTGCCTCACTATCAAGTGTTCGACTGATAAATGACCAACTAATCTTGACAGATACTTCTAAAGTTTCTAGACTTTCATCATAGAGCACTTTTCAAAAGATGATCTATAATACTATAAAACAATATCGTTGAATATGCAAGCAATTTTTTAGCAAGTATAGAAATAAACGTAATAAGGAACGCCAACAAGCCCCTCAAATCCTATAGTGCCAAGATTAGATCGTGAGAGAATTGTACATAATAGAGTATCGAGTCTTGACTCTTGAGCTACATTGCAAATGATGTAATAACTACCTAGAATTTATCTCCAAAAACATTTCAAATTGAAAACGATTTCTGTGACCGGCTTCTTTTCATTGTTCACCGGTAGACGTAAGCTTTACTAATCCTATTTCGCGAGCATTACGCAATATTGGGACAAAAAAAGAAGCGAGACGAAAAAGGCACGAAAGTTGAACCCTGGCACGATGCCATGCAACTACGTCTGTGAACTTTAAAATTGATGTGCAGTGGGCCACTAACACACAATGAAGTAAATGCAATTTTATTTGTTGCGCAATAGTAGTGTTTACGGGTTACAAAACGGCCGTACATTATGCCCAAGTATTCCACTATAGCATAAAACAAGTATCAGTTAAGCAACCCGCTGAATTACTTAGTACGAATGACCGCTAAGGCGCTAACACGCTAGCCTCGGAAATGGGACGGGCTAAGATAAATTCGAAACGTGTTTGTAAGGAAATGTTTGAATAATAATGGCTGTTTAGGTACTTTCGTTAGGTATCGAGGAAAACAATTTAGCTGTGGAGACTGATAATGAGACCTATAATGATGCTATAAATCCGTAACAAGAAAGCCATAACGAGATTGACGAGAGTTTATTGACGAGAGAGACCTTAGGACTGAGAGCGTTGAGAAAAACCAACCATGAAATAAGACAGAAGATCATAAATAATTTCAACCACGAAAATTATTGCGGTGTATATTATTCCTAATCACAATCTGATGGTAAAAATACAACAACAATAAGAGAATCGGGAAATAAAGATCAAGAAGACATTGTTTACGAATTTCCGATACAAGAAAATGCACTATCGCTGTAGTGTAACTAATTGTTGCACTTTTGTCAACAAATAATTTTTTGCAGTTTTGTATTGAGAACAGTTTATCAGAATCTAGTGTTAAAATTACTATTTACGCTATTATAGGATACCACCTCTGCAAAACATTTCAGCCGTTCAGCCGTTACGGTCTGATTGAGACACACCTCCAAACTTTCTCATTCATAATACCAGTGGGATGGGTGGTCAAGGTTACAGCCATACACGATTCGCATACTTAGCTAGAACAAAGGCATCACCTTGCCGAGGAGAATTTATTTGATAACGAATTAATAAAGAAGAAAATACTTTACAGCTAATTTTTGTTCTGATATATTATTTCTATCTTGTAGAGCATTTTCCAGGGAGCGGAAGTTATGTAGAAATGCCATTTGTAAATTTTGAAGTTTGAAAAGTGTTGATTCTCAGCCTAATTAGAATAACTAACTTTTGATTATTTTTTCCTCGTTAATCTAAGACCAGAAGAAAATTAAAAATTCATTATCTTCTAACTGTGCACGTGTCGCAAATCGTTGAAAAAAATGGAAAGGATATTACAACATGAATCATATGACAATTTACACCGTGTTACGAATTAGACGCAATTTTTTATGTTGCAACTGTTTTATGCTGGTTTAGCTAAACCGTAGCCTAGGCTTGGGATTTTCATAGTGGCCTTGTTCGTACTGACTCTTTGAAAGACAAAATTGCTCTCATTTATCTAATTGTTTAAACGATCATGTGAATTACTGACATGCACATTGCACAGGTATGTAAGTGTTCACTGACCGTTTGAACATTTCATATGCTCATAGATTTTACACAGGATACTATTGTTACATGTCTCCAACCTTATGAACTGTTAAAACCCATCAAATTTAATAACTTGAATATGGTTGATAATGCCGTATTTTCCAAAGAGTTTCTATTGTTAGAAATGTAACCTGAATATATAGGAATTTGAACTAAAAAAACCGTGTTATACGGGTAATTAGCTAATTATCTATTAGCCATAAAATTCTACAATAATAGTATTACTAACAATATAGCAATATTGTCAGTAATGTACTACTTAAATTAAGTGCCTTCTTTAGGCAAGCATCGACCTACTTTGGCTTCGCTATTTCTCTTTAGTATTGAAATTTGGACAACAGGAAAATGTCATCTGAATTCTGACCTAGGATTTCCCAAGTTACAAAACTAAGTTAATACTTTAGACAAAACTAGTTCGAAATTAGTTCACATCAAATCGAGACAAGGTCACTTTCTGGTATGGTATGTAGTGACGCAATTAAAATAGCCACTACAATATTTTCTAACATGTTGTTAAATAATCTAATTACACGCCCAGTTTAGTTGACAGCTTCGCAACAAAACATTCTGAACTAGTTTCAGACAATTTAAGCGCTTGTTAAATTGTTCAGGTTTTAGCTAAAAATGTTAATTGGACTAACATTTTTAATCACAAGGCTGAGAAATAGAAAATGTAAAAACAAAACGTTCAATGCTTAGAAAAAAAAAAACAATCACATAATTTGTTAGGAAGTTGAAGTTGAAGAATGTTGGGCTGTGAAAAAGACGGATGAAAAAAGATTGCACGTAGCGGAGATGAGAATGTTAAGATGGATGTGTGGTGTAACGAGAATGGATAAAGTGAGAAATGAGTATATTAGGGGAAGTTTGAAAGTGGCGCCAGTGACTGAAAAGTTGAAAGAGAATCGTTTGTCTTGGTATGGTCATGTGAAGAGGAGAGATGAAACGCATGTTACTAAAAGAGTTATGAGTTTACATGTGGATGGATGAAGAGGGAGAGGGAGACCAAAGAAAAGATGGATGGATTGTGTGAAGAGTGATATGAAAGAAAAGGAAGTTAGTGATAGTATGACGAGTGACAGGGCAGAATGGAAGAAAAAAACGTGTTGCGCCGACCCCAAATAACACGGGACAAGGGCAGGAAGAAGATGATGGTAATTTGTTAGGAAGAACGCATATATTCATAACGTGACTAGCAATAGTTTAAAAAATTCTTTAACATAGTCTAGCGTTACATTACACTATAAATAAGATATTGTTAAAATAAATGAAAGGAACTATGCAACACAGTCAGTGGGTAACCTTGAGGGGGCGTGATCTAGTCTAGTGAAGGATTGTGAGCGAAAATATTTCGTATTTTCGATATACCAGCTGAGGAATATATAGTACACGATTGGAAACCACCTATTAGATTGATATTAAACACTACATCGATGAAATGAATGTAGATAAATAATCCTAAAATTTTATGATTTCAGATTAAGTTTGTCAGTTGACGTCTCTTTTTTTAAGGTGGGAAATCATCCAATGGGTTTTCCGGAGGAGGAGGGCGTGTCACATTTTTATTGATTAAATCCACACCTATGTTCCTTCTTTGCTCTTGCGATCCAGGACCACGGGTTTCCCTTTCGGAAGTCAAGCCATTTTTTTTTCGAGTTGGTTAATCAACCAATGACTTCCCGCTCTAGTTCTCTGTTCTCTGTTCTCCCACTCTAGGGCGGACGAGAGGGCGTGTCAGACTTTTACTGACTAAAACCCACTCCTATGTTCCTTCTTTGCCTTCGTTTCAGGACTCCGGGGTTCACTTTTTTGTCGACGACTCGGGCTCGGTCCGGACGGTTATTGGACTGCCGGAAGGCGAGCTACCCATTGCTCGCCTTCCACAAGCCCACGCCTACGGTGGCTGGAAATCGGGGTCGAGATCCCGGCGGCTGAGGCTTATAGAAGTCCGTTCTCTCACGCGTGCGGCCGCCTCCTTCGCTAGCACTACTGCTTCACAAAAGGAGGCAACCGCCTGCCATTCCTCCTCGCTTCGGGCGGAAGTCAACCCATGGCCCCATTCATTTTAGGTCTAAAATGAACTTCTTTATAATTATTCTTTTATTTGTTTCAATAGGTTTATTCTTTAACTTCAACTTAAAGTTAAAAGCTTTGTTGTTTACGTTGTTTTGATCACAGAGATAGACTATCATTATGCTTGACAGGACACGTCATTAGACCTCGCAAAATCAGAATGACAACGCAATAGGGTAACTCCCTCATCAACTCACCTTGTCAACCGATATCAACACACCTTAACAATTGGCAAGATAATTTATTTTCCACGGAGTCACCGCTCAAACAAAACCATATCTTCTTTCGAAATGAAAGTACCGTACACATTTGAAAATGACCATTGTTTCTACGCCCACATAATGCGTAATGGTCGTAGGTACTTGTGAGACACAATATGGTTTATCAAACTCTACACAATGCGACAGATAGGCAAATGATGAGCATGTGTCACTAGCAAAGTACCTATATTTTCATATGTACTCGATAGTTTATTGTCCCTCGTGACAGACACTAAACTACCTTGTACCTCGTCTTCAAGGCATCGCATCGTACCTTTGGAATTTATTATTGAAGTGAGATTCCCTCACATACATCTTCTTTACTATTTAAATCTCATCATACATTTTAAACGTGCAAGAATGTTGGATGCTTTAGGGACCCAAGTTGATAGCTTTCACGTTATTTTACAATAAAAATCAAGTAAATATTCTAAATGTACTTTCGTCTCCAAGGATCTAGGAGAACTTCACAGTATGATAGAAAAGAAAAAGTAGAAGGAACAGCTGTAATCTTTCAAGAATGTTATGGAGGTCATTTTAAGTTCAAATGGTTCATAAAATCAGAAATAGCCTTCAAATAGTGATAGGAGGTAAAGGCAATGACATAAACAACTTACATTCACTAACAAACGATCAAAGGTGCACAAGTGTCAAAAATGGTTTGGTAATTAGATCACGAGCACCAAAGCAAAACAAAGAGTTATTACTTAATATGCACAACACTGCTCGGACGTAACGGATCGTACTGGCATTCTATGAGCTGTTATGTTAGTTCCACGGTGCGAGACAACCACGCAATAGGCGCATTTTTTTTTTAGTTTCACCATTGACAAATAATCATCTTTTGCTTGTTTGAAATACGATTTTCTCTTGACATTAAACTTTTTTTGATAACTCCAAGGTTCTAATTGAAGCCTTCTGATTTCAAGGTTTCAATTGCAGCTTCTTCGTGACTATATAAACTGGTTCCGGATGTGAAAGAACCCGTCTTATAGCGTAACTTGGCACTGGTCTATGAGCAGCAGTAAATTACGATAAGCTGTTTTTTTTTGTAATTGAAACTCGAATGCGAGTTTGTTATCAAGAATTTTTGCATAAATAGACAATTCACCTAGACTCCTCCACAAACTGACTCCTCTACAAAGTTTTGATAACATGACTTGCGTTTATTTTATTTGCTTTTATTACCCATACATCTTCAGTACTTTATTAAAACTACAGAAAATCACGCAATTCCTCAGTGAAATTGTAAATGTAATATTAGATGCGCGGGCGCAAGATGTTCGCACAAGTGTGATAATAATGGATGTTACACGATGCTAACAAACAAATGGACGGTGAAAGTTCGCTTGGGTTTTATGCGATTTTTGACTTAAATGTGAAAATATTTAAATGAGTGAGATGTTTTAAATGGTATAGTAGCCTAACCTAACCTAACAGATTTATTTGTATTAAGTGATGATATTTTTAATGATTTTATAACAAGTTATATTAGTAAAGTAACCAATATTGTACAGACCTACTTATAAAGTTACATTTTAAATAATGGTGTGCTAGTAAAAGGTGTAAAAACCGCTTTAGGCATAGACACATGTCTACGGTACGGCACCGGCCGCCTTTAACGGCTCGACGCCGTTACAGGGAGACGGCACGGCGTCATGTCGCCGCACGGTGCCGTGTACGGTGTAACGCGATGGACGGGTTTTCTAAACACGTATTGCTTTTGTATACGAGGAGCATCTTGGTTAGCTAAGACCAGCAAGATATTCTTAGTAAACAGCATACGCTTTTATAATAAGCTGCCAAAGGCGGTAACTGAAGTTAGCGAGGGAAAATTCAAAACTCTTAGTAAGCGTGTCTTAACAAAAAAAGCGTATTATAAGGTTAAAGACTATGTCGAAGACACGCTTGTTTGGCAATGACTACTCCTGCACATGTGGCCCCCTGGTAACTCATTAATATTGTGTCTTTTAACTGCTCTATCTTTGTTGTGCCGCGGCTCAACGCCATGCCGTCTCCCGGTAGCAGCGTCGTGCCGTTATACGGTGGCCGGTGCCGTACCGTAGACATGTGCCCACGCCCGCAGTGGTATGTCTGACAAAAATGTCAAGTCGTAAATGCAAGACATGGAGCTGTACCTATGTAACAATAAATGTATTGCCATTTAAACTTTGACATCGGCAGAAAAATGTCAGTAAATAATATCAAGTATGATAACGATTATAACCTGCTGGAAATCGCACTGGTCTACTTGTCTTTTCCATAAATAGTTATTACATACCAAAAGCAGCATCAACTCCAAATAAAATTTTAAAATTACATATTTCCAATAAGCCTGACCTTAATTCAACTAAAAAAACCTACATAGGCCTATACATTTCCGAAATGGTTATGCCTATTGCCTACCCGCAAAGAACCACTTTCAAATGCTCACGTCACAAGATTTCGAAAACGACACAATAAACAGATGGTCAAACCACAGTACTCGTACATTATAACACCGAAAGATACATCATCATAATGAGTTATGTATGGATGATCCACAAACCTCAATAGCTGGTCAAAGGCCTACAAATTGATAAATGATAGACATCAGACCATTACACTTTCAGACTAGGAACAAAAAGGTTGTATAATGTTACATTCGCACGACGTCCGTTATATAATTCTTCAGATACTTATCTAAGTTACGTATTACTCTCTATGGAGGGCTATGTAGCTTAAAATGTAATCTACATTGCAGTTTCTTGTAGTAACGTTTCCGGTAGGCTGGAAACTCAAGTATAGGAGAAAGTTTTCTACCACAGTCGGACTTTCTCGTAGAACCCCCTATGATGATTCGACATTAGTATTTATTTGAACAGAAAGCAATATTTTTTTTAATTCTGCTATTTAATTGTTATATGTTTTACAGCGGCCAGTTAATAATAAATGCTCAATAACAAAGTAATCAATACCTACGATACTAGGTGCACTTCCTGCAATTAATCGTCAAAGAGAGTCTCAATACCAAGAAGTAAATCAACTTTTAAATACACTATTTTTTAGGCCAGAATTACTATATTATCAACACATGTCATCCTGTAAAGTCACATGGTAGATATCAACCAACACGCATCAAAAGTATAGAAGATATTTTCGTGCGTACGTAGGCTGCGACCACAATATCATCGCTTTAAACGCGAATCTATGAGTTATAAAAAAAAGTCAGCCCTGTTACCAACCTTTCTTAACTCATGACATACTACAGATGAATAGAACACAGCACTCACAAATAAGTAAGTCCTCCAATAAACATGGCTCCCCTAGGGCCAGTGATGGTGATGATGGAAGGAGCCATCCAGTTGCAAATGGCCAGCGTGGCGTAGATGATGGCCAGGGACGTATAGCCATCGCCTGTGAATCCTGGATCATCGTGTGATATGCTGTCTAACACTGTTTTCTGTGGACAAAAGATATGATTTAGTTAGAGGTGTTGTTTAGTTTTTTTAAAGCTATAAAACGCCATATTCAATATCAAAAGGGTGTTGCTATGATCTGCCATAGCACGGAAGTTCTTGAACACAGGAAAACGAATATTGTGGCAACGTTTGAAAGAGTTACAGTGACTCTGGTCTCTGGTAGAATACTAAGGGTAAACGAAGGAAAATAGCAGGGTTTTAGTCAACAAAAGCCCTGTCGCTCCACCCTCTAGGGGTAGGGTTTGTTTTTTATAATAGCATCTCCCTCTAAAAAAATGAAGATGACTAATGATGAATCCAAAGATGAATTTCTAACGACTGATGTTTTAAAAGATGAGGAAAATCTAAGTTAGTTGATTTGGTTAGGTAAGATTATAAACGGGTTTTGTTAAAAAAAAAAAACTCTTTTTTTAAACCATTGTACATGTTTCTCATCCTAAAAGTGATTTCCTAAAATTTTATCTAACAGGCATGTCATGAATGACGACATCATTTCTACAAAGAAAACGCATATTTACAAAATGCTCTTCACCACTTTCAGCTTCATCGATGATCAAAGACTGGTTCTGTATCTAAGTCAATTATTTAATTCTATGCATCTAATTATCATAACTAATTTACGTTGTGTTGACAGTTCTGTGATTAATTAGTCGACTCAATACTCATAACTTCTTAAGTCAGACAGAATAATGATTTATCTTAGAACCTTGAAACAGTTTTGCATAGTCAAAAGATCAAGAACGATCCCGGTACTTGACATTGTAAGATGTCAACTATTTATCCAAAAGTACTGATAAAACACATCACAATTCTGTTAAATTACGCAGGTTTATGTTTTTTACTTTTCACGAGGAAGATAACTGTTGTATGTTTTTATAATCTTATCTGAAGTTACACAGCGTTTTCTCTTATTTCAATTTTGCAATACAATTCACATAATTTTGGTACTTTATGTTTATAACCTTGATACTCCCAAAATTTAACAGCCTCCTAAATAGGATCAGCTTTCGAAACCAGAAAGCGTGGGATGTCTGCTAAAACAGTATCGAATCATCGATAAAACTTTAAAATATCTTCGGGTCCAATCCATTAATGTATTTATAAGCGCATATCAATGTGATAAACCGCTAAATTATAGTAAGTGTCACAACGCATCGAGGCGACAATACTTTCGATTTCGACATTTCATTTTAGTATCAATAAAAAAAATCCAATATTCATCTGCATTTGGATATACAAGGATGTCGATAAATATTGCCAAAACATGTCTTTATAAGGAGAGAGAGCAATCTGTTAACATTTTCGAAAACAATAAAATCCTGTAAAGACGCAAGCATATCCTTGTAATTTATTAACAGGAGTGGAAAAGTCCATTGAACATTTTTGAGATATTTATGAACGTCGTCGATTGCAAAATGGTACGAATATAGAGAATGTAGTGGAAAATTATAATCATTTATCTTTACTTTAATTATCCACCATGTCGAAAGGGTGCACTTAACTAAACGTGAATGTGAGTAACAAAAAGCTTAAAAAGTATTAAATTCGCTCACGACAGGTGGTGTAAACAGAAAAACGGTCAACGTCCTAGAATGTAACAGGATATTGAGACATTGATTTTGGATACTACAGTATCGGATCGTCCCCAAAACTTGTTATCTACGTAAGGAGGTCGCTGGACACCGCCTATGTAAGGAGGTACACAAAGAATTGCGCGATAAATACAAAACTGACAAAGAGACCAACCCACTAAGTTATGTTTTTAAATTGATAAAATTTTCTTATTTCTGCGTAAATAACCACAACATGCGCTATCTCATTTCACTCGCCACGATTACAATTTACTTGTAAGCAGTTGTAACTGCAGAAGTAAACGCCATATTATTCATTTGTTTATTTTTCCCTCAAGTACTGGGCACCAGGACTGCACTATGACGTCTCAAAACCGTCATGATTCCGATGTTAGTGACAGTCGGAGCTACATAATAGAGGACCAATAGCAGGCTTCTTTTTTCACTACTGATTCATGATGCCAATGAAACGTTATAGTACTCGTACACTAAAATGGAACAAAATCCACGACTGAACACTGTGTTCCCAAACTTAGTTTGGGAACCAGTGTCAGCAACTTCTGCGATTACTGTACCTTTTTATTTGGAAATAATAATATTATTATTCTGGTACCAATAAACTACATTTCTTTGTACTGATCTGATTACGATTTAGTTTTTTCAATGGTAGATGCTTTACTGTGAGTGGCACTCAGAGTAGATATCACAGATTACTTTTTATTCCGGACAAATGCACGGTTCCAGCAAGATAGCCCTAAGAGGAAGAGACAGGAACAAGCTCAAGCTCAAAAGCAGTTTTCGTAAAAACTAAAAAAAACGTAATTTTCCGTAATAGCAGCTAATCTGACACAGTATCACAGTGCGTCACGTGCGTCACTTTCGACCTCTCAATTATCTGAAAGCGACACATCATTGAATAAACCCTTGAAAATAAATATCTTACCAGTAAATCTATCTGACCTAAATCCAGTACAAACAAATCCTTGAATTTATTGAGTATAGACAAACAAAACAATGATAAATATCCACTTGTATTAACCGCTTTTAAGGTAAACGAAACTTATTAATTAACAACTCTAGCACCTGGATAGAATCTACTTATAATACAGGTTGTAATGGAAATGAGTGGTGATATTATAAGCTGTTATGGTGTACAATAAATAATTAAAGAATAGTATAGGTATACTATCTATAGAGAGAAAAAATCTACTCTTGTATTCGCCTTTTTCTCTCTCTTTAATTGCATCTACCACTATTTTTCTCTGCATCACCCAAAGGTTGACTTCAAGAAAATGCCTAAGACAATAACTCTGCGTCTATATTTTGTGTGCATAAAGCATTTAATAAATAAATACTGCTTCTGCCCATGGCAGTGAATAACTTTCTTCAAGTCATAGATCATTCCCAAAAAAAAATTGGACTTTTCTGACGAAGTTTTCGACAGCTGATCAAAATTAGTATGGGCGATAAATATCACCACCCATATCCGTTACATCCTGTATAGTTTCAGCTACTACAATGCCTAATGAAACTATGGCACTCAAATAACTAATGTAACAATAAAGATAAATATTGCGTCATAACAATCATCAATGTTTGGATATTTTTAATATACTGTGACGGTAATCATTTTAGAAAGCGTCTCACTTTGAACTGTAGGAAGTTTAATGAGATCATAAGTTCTAAGGCATTATTCATTTTGGTTTAGTTTACCACCGGAAAACCATGCCAAAATGCATCACAGTACCTCCCCAGACTTTACGTTGGGGGGATTTTATTAATCATCAATAGCCGGAAACGTTTTTGTTTTTTAAGGTGGAATATCATCCATAACTTCTTCTGCTCTGGGGGAGCGGGAGGGCGTGTCAGACTTTTACTGTCTAAAATCCACCTGTCCTTTCAGTTGCCCTTTGTGTTCCAGGGCCACGGTAACTCTTTCAGACAATCCCGTAGCCCTAGCAGGCATCGGCCCTAGTGGGCTCCGTCCATTTTGCGGAACCTGACTGATAGTTTCGCAGCTGAACTACCCAAGCAAGCACTGCTACAAGTAAATTCAGATCCATCTGAATGATTAGACGACGACGACTTTAGATTAGCCTCAGGTAATTATACGGTTTTTTTTCAGCATCTATCTATATATCTCCATATATTTTGTTAGGTCTTGATTCATATTTACCAATAAAACAGTTCTGAAGATTAACTTTAATGAAAGTCAGCTTTCATGCGCTAAGCTTTTAAGTAATAAGAAGGGAAAGTATTGGCACTTAGATAAATAGAGCACAGCATTGCAATATAAGCTATAAATGCATTCAACTCTGCCTTTCTCCCGTCAGTACTGCGCAAGCGACGCTCGTCCATCGACCCAGTTTCATGATTGATTGATAAAAATATAGTTAAGTGACATAACAATAAGTAACTACGTAGGTTAATATCCCACTTTAAAAGCTCTTCAGTATACTGATTAAAATAAACTGCTGTTGAGTTGAAATAATCAGCTAGCTGGCTGTTACTCCACTGAAGCGTTACTATGAAAATAATTGGCTTGGTGCAACGGTGCAATATCCGTAACAAGTATTTACGTAATTATTATCAGATTGCATACTTTCTACGATATTATGCTGAGTATACTTGATTCGAATGAATAATGGCTTTTTATGAAGTTTTCAGTAGTCATCATCTGATGACTACTGAAATGGTCGCTGATAGTTAGACTACGGATCTAGAAGACATGATGCGCGTGAACCCCAAAATAAATTCGGATAGCGAAAAATCCAAGAACGAGAGGTCCGGTAAGGAGCAAGCCCGGGTCGACGGCATGTTATTTTCCACGAGCGCCTCCAAGAGATATCAGCAAGATTGACGGGGACAGTAGGGCTGATGCCTGCTAGGGCTACGGGATTGTCTGAAAGAGTTACCGTGGCCCTGTGGGTTTTAGTCAGTAAAAGTCTGGCACTCCCTCTCACCACCCAGAGCAGAAGTTATTTGATGATTTCCCATGTGATGAATAAAAAAATATGTATTTTTATTAGTTTCCAATTTGCATATATGTTATCTTATCGGTCACGCAGTACTATAAAATTAAGTGCAATTTGTATTTTATTTTTAACTAGCTTTTGCCCGGGGCTTCGCCTGCATACATAAAATATAGCCTATGTCACTCAGGAATAAAGCAGCTTTCTATCAGTGAAAAAATTTCGCAATCGAACCAGTACTTTTGGAGATTACCTCCTACAAACAAAAAAACAAACTTTACCCCTTTAAAATATTAGTGTAGATAGTGTAGATTTACTAATACATTCCATGTATCTTGTGACAATTCGTTGCAAACAACACGAAGTTGTTTAAGATCAATATCTATTGTTTATCTTTATCTGATATCGGCGATGTCTTCGAAATCATTATATTACTTGCACACTCAATACTATGAAAAAGAAGTAACTATTTTTAACCGACTTCAAAAAAGGAGGAGGTTCTCAATTCGGTTGTTTCTTTCTTTATTTGTTACCTCAGAACTCCGTCGTTTATGGACTGATTTACAATTATTTTTTTCCCTTAGAGGATATGCTTCCAGATTGGTCCCATTTTTTTCAAAATCCAGTTCTGATGATGGGATGCATGAGGAATCGAGGGAACTCCTCAAATATTCTAGGCAACTATATAGTGATTTTGATATTTTCATCGAGAAGTGGAACTAATAAAGAAGACCAGAAATGGCCAACGGAAATTCACCCTCACATTGATATCACAATGAAGATAGTTAAGTAACTATGTCAATACAAATAAATAAATGGTTCTGAATAGTTATGTTGAAAATGGTATCATCGAAGTGATTGGGCACGCCACAATTATGGCGGTAAGTCCCCTCTTTGAGGCGTGGTTGGAAAGACCTCACGGCGTCCTCACCTTCCGCATGACACAGATTCTCACCGAACACGGGAAGTTCGGGAAGTTCCTGCATCGGATTCGTGCGTGTATCACCATTAAAAAGTGTTAATTTCGAATTTAATAAATTTAGCTTTAGGTAGGTACTATGCTTTTAGTGATTAACGGCAAAAGTTTTTTTAAGGTTCCGAACCTCAAAAGAAAAAACGGAACCCTTATAGGTTTACTTTGTTGTCCGTCTGTCTGTCTGTCTGCCAATACCCTTTATCCCGGGAACGCGTGGAGGTATCGAGTTGAAATTAAAACCATATACTCAAATGAAGCAAGGTCTCATAGCATAAGTATAGAAAAAAAACTGAAAACTGTAAATATGTAGTTACGTAACAAATAACAAGCAAATAATACCAGAAACACCGACTTCCGAAATTAAAGTTATTTTGATCGTTTTAGTGTTTTGTTTTTTGTAGTGAAGTCGGTTATTTTGTTTTTGTAAAAAGTTTTTTATCCTCAACCGTATTCGATATAGATATCCGATCTTAGAACTAGGCTGTGTGAAGGCTAGTGTTCAAATATCCTTCGTTGTTAGGTATTAGGAACATAGAGTTCAATTGGTCATTTTCTTGTGTTTATTTTTGTGCAATACTTATACAAATACATTTTTTTTTTCTGGAAACAGCGTAATTGATGTGTTAGATAGTACATTATTTGATAAGCTGCGGATCTGGTGGGTTGTGAATCTGGTTAATGGGTTAATTGAAAACCTGGTGAGTTGAGAATCTATTGACTTGCTAATAAGCGATCAAAATCACACTAATATTGTAAAGACAAAAGTTTGTGAGTGTGTGTACTGTTTGTTATTTCTTCACGCCTCGAATAACTTACCGGATTTCTATTGAACTTTGTACATGGGTTGACTCTGATCTGGAGTACCTAGCATATAGGATACTTTTATTCCAAGGGTATGTTCCTTTGGCATAATTTCCTACTATCACGCGGGCGAAGCCGCTGGCAGTAGCTAGTTGGTTATAAAATGAAACAGCAAGCATTTAAAATATTGGTATGAGGAAGAGTGGGAGCGTAGTGGGAACATCTCGCTATCTCTTTTCTACGCGCATACTCTAATTACGGTGACGTCACATTTCAATTTGTGCATCCTTTTTCTGTTACTTGACAGTTTCCTCCAGATTTGAGAGGTTTATAACATACTTAATTTCGTACTGACTTGAAAAAAATCAATTTGCGATTTTGGATAAACTTACTTCTTGATACAAATAATTAAAAAAATAAGTCGAGTTTCCAACTGGATGAGTACCTAGACAAGCTCGCCATACTAATCTGAACCGTTGCAAGTGGTAGATACTGGTGAAAGCCAGAATCATCAGTGGCGACCACCAGAAAAAGCCAAAGAATCCTACAGAAACGATTCAACTCTTTTGGATCCTGTAGCGAAATATATCAGTAAGTACCTAACTAAAAGACAGGCGGAGAAAACATGTGTTGTTGTTTAAATATTTTATTAACAGCACCTTCTTGTAGATATCCGTTATCGCTGTTCGGCAATAAAATTTCAATCAGGATATTATGAGTTTACTTGCGAAAAAAAAATCGCAGAATGTGAAACAAATATATCGTAACGTAGACTGTATTTCCTGCAGGTATACATTTACAGCATGCCTTCTGATGAGGCCCGTATTAAGCGACCACGTTTCGGAGCCATATGTCATCATTACTGGCAACACAACACTGGTCTTTCGTCTTGAGACACTATGGTCTATTTGACTAGAAAATACCGCGCAGATTCCCGAATGCTGCCCAGCCGAGTCAGATTCGACGATTGACCTCTTTCTCGAAGGTAACTGGACCGTCTGTCCTAGGTAAACGTAGTACAACTTCGAGTGTAGTCTCCGATCTTGATAGGAGTGGGTACTACATGGATGTTTACCATGACTTTGGTTTTGTCCATGTCCATTTTAAGTCCCACGCTTTCGGAAGCTACTGAGGCATGTACCGAGCTCCTCCGTAGTCTCAGCCATGGTTCGATGAAGAAGCACTGGACCGGTCTTTATGGCGACACTTGAAGGAGGCCTATGTTCAACAGTAGACGTCTTCCGGCTCAAATGATGATGATGATAGGTACAGCATGATTTTATATTAAGCACATGCTAATAAGCAAACACCTTTATGACATTCGCAGATTGGGGAGATCCAATGCTAGAATCACTTGCGCAATACCATTGCGAATCTCGGACGATGATCTCAATTTACAATATTGCATAATCCAAACATAAAAGGTGTCTTACGAACTTGCTTATAAAGTGCTTAATGTCACGGCGTTCCTTATTAACGTCAAAGATATCAATGTTGTGCCTCTACGAACCATAAATAAAATTAAATAATGTGCATTTATCTGTTACTCAACGTGTTATGAAATAACAGCTATGTATGGTAGTGTCACAGAGAGCATCCTTTTGCATATGTTTACAATGTAAGTATAAGGCCGACTGCATGATTTAAGGATTTTATTTATTTTTAACTAGCGGTATTCATTGCAGATTTTGCTATTATAGCTATCTTCGCGAGCGCTTTCTGCAAGAATTGGGTCAAAAGCTTGGGTCAGACCTACAATTTACTATTTCAATACATGACCGACAACGTACATGTGCTAGGCAAGGTTATTCAAGCTTTCAGGAATTCCTTCCATGGGAAAGCGTGCACGGGCATTTCTTAAGTTAATAAAAATTGAATAAATGCTTTCATCTACATTATAATATCAATCTAGGTCAAAATATACAATTTAGAACCGTATGTCGTAGGATTCATACTATGGCAGTGACGGTTTCCAAACAAATGGTGAGGCGAGATAAAAATTTAGCATAATTTCGTACTGAGCTACACAGCCCACACAAAGCGCTGATCGATCCGACCGCCACGCCCCCAACCTACGTCAAGTTCACCAAACACATTGGTATTCAATTCATCGTGCCATTGTTTTGGCACTCCGTTGACTGTCCAGTTGGCGAAGTTTACCACACATCAGTGGTAATGGTAACATTTTACAGCTTTTATGTGGTAGCAGTAAGAGCGATTTTTGTTGTACAATTGTTACCGCTGCCGCTGGTGCGCAGTTAACAGTACTTATATCTTTATTTTTTACACCGTTCAATCACTCTTATTCATAGCATCGTGTTGCGTGTAGGATTTAATTACTTACGAAATTAACATAGAATAACGCCTACATAAAATACGGTGTACGTAATAATGCGATATCAGAGTCGTAAACGTTTAAAATATTTTTGCTGAACTGATAAATCGCTTTTACCCCAAAAATAAACATCATAATTAACCTTTTGAGTACGTAATTAGAGACACAATAGTAAGACAATGGCGCGTGAACGCCGGCGTTAATGCGGGGATCAACAGCTTAATTATTGCTAATTAATTAATGCCAGTAGGTATTCACAACAATAAAGTTTTTTTTTTTAATGGGAAATCATCCTATGCCTTGGGCAGAGAAGGAGGGCAGAGGTCAGATTTTTACTGACTAAAACCCACTTCTATGTTCCTTCTTTGCCTTCGTTCCAGGGCCCCGAAGTTCTCTTTCGCACAACCCATGACCCTGCTAAGCCCCTACGGTTACATCAATAGAGTTAAACACTTTTTTTTACTTAGGAAATCATCAAATGACTCCTCTATCCTCAGCTCTGGATGGAGCGGGAGTGTCAGACTTTTACTAATTAAAACTAATCTGTGTTCCCTTAGTTGTCCTTTGCAGTTCCGGGGCCACGGTAACCCTTTCGAACAATCCCGTAACCCTGGCAAGTATGGGCCCTGATGGGCCCCGTATTTGCTGACACCTCTGTGAGGTGCCCGTGGAACACTATGTACCGTCCACCAGGGCCTGGTCCTTATCGGACGACGAGCTACCCTTTAACTCCACACCTTCTTCGGCGGCTAGGAGTTCGACTCGCCCTGCAATTGCCACGCCCGAGGCGTTTCCGGCGGATTTAGTAAGATATTTTAAATATACATTTTGTTTTTTTTGACATTACTTACTTTTTGAAATCATAATACCTAATATACGAGTATTTACTATAAATTGTAGTACCTATAAGGCCTACTGTCCAAAGACGACGAAAACTATGGAACTCTGTCGACGATACGACGCGGCACATTGCCGCTTCGTCGATTTATTTTTTATTTTTTATTATTGATAGGCTCGCGTTTGACCACTATCTCACTGATGGTAAGCGATGATGTGGCCGACGAGTTTCATAGTTTTGTATGTAAGCTTCACGCAGGCGTAAACCAAGCGTATAATGACGGATAAACGTCTATGTATAGCTACGCGTCCGTAGACAACAGGCCTTATTCAAACGTGATAATGAGCTGCAAATCCGCGGTGCGTCTTCACACTTCTAAAATAACTTGCGTGCATTGGACCATACCTAATAGACATCAGCATGAAATTAAATATACTTTCTTGTAAACAACGTCTTCTCAGAGAGTTTAGGCCTTTAGTAAAAATTATATAAATTTGCTTTATGGGGCCTCTCATATCGCAAATTTAGATAAAAGGTCTACTGAGTTTACAAATTAATTACTGTCTGTAATTCATGTAAACAGTAGATAGACTATTTCATCAGCTGGTAATCATTATCATGTCACCTTTACCATGCTACCATCACCAGTCTCATTTAATAATTATACTTTTTTATGATCGAAGTGGACAAACTTTATCATTAAAGCCGAGGCGCAATAGACGCCCGAGACAATTGCCCATGTGCATCAAACGACGTTTTTCAACACACACATACTCGAAAATACCTAATAAGTAAAAGTTTATAAATATAATATTTAGGGAACATAAATTCGTTATTGAGAGGAATGGCTCACGGACGCCTGTCTATCTGTCGCCTGTTGACAAGTCTGGTAAGTATTCAAAATATTGAAGGCACAGGTTGGCCGCTGCAATTTTTTCGCACTTGTACAAAATACATTAACCTTTTGACGTGCGTAATTAGAGACACAATAGTAAGACAATGGCTTGCGGGCGCCGGCTACCGCCTGAGCGTTAATGAATTGCATGCCTAAAATTGATAAGATAAGATAAGTGCAGTATGAAGTTTTTAGTTGGTAAATAGTTATTATTACTGCCAATTAACCTTTAGCATATTATACAGCAATAAAAGATATTAGCATAAGCATAAGCATAATCAGCCTTTTAATGTACATATATATAACATACAATAATAGCCTACAACCTATTCTCGGGAGAGGCCTATGTCCAGCAGTGGACGTCTTTCGGCTGAAATGATGAATGATGAACCTATTCTCAGACCTTTTAGATATACACAAAAAAATCAATATATATCAATTTAAATATATTACATTTATCTAATGGTTATCTATTGAGTTTTGTTTTAATTCTTATCAAACTTGGAAGAATATATGGATGTAAATAAATGAACAAGTACAAAATGGACACAGTTTATGACAAACGTTTGATAACATTCTACAATATATTATGTAATTATTTGGTGTTATCAACTTTAGGGCACAAGTTTAAAATAATAACTTCAGTCGCTGATGAAAAAAAAAATAAACTTAGAAGAAGAAAAAACATCTTTATGTTGCTCCAATGTTCCTGATAAGTCATTAATAGAATATTTGTTTTGCTTTTAACAGGTCAATAGTTTGCTGATAGTCATTTCAAGGCCACCACTTGACATTTGTATTGATGCTGCAACCTGCGGAATGTGATCCTTTCTGTGTCAATATAGTATTGACCCAGGAAATAATGAGCAATGCTGAACTATTATCATAGAGGATGTTCAATAAAACTATTTGCTATTTAAATCAAGTCTATACTAATAAATTTAATTTTTGTTTGTAAATTTAATATTTCTTTTTTTTTGTAATACATTAACCGAAAAATAAATATTTCAGTGTATTTTAAAACCGTTTGTTGTAAAATTTTGTTTGTGTTTTAATAAAATGTATTTTACTCATTTTCATTGTATCTTATCATATGATACAATATATAAATAAAAGCGAGGGATAAAGTAGGAATGAAGAAAAACGGGAAAAATATCTATTATATGTATGTTTACAAATTGATCATGCCAATAAATACATAAAAATCTAAAACTTACCTCTATGTTTCCCATAGTTTGAAATGCGGTGAAGACGAACATAAATCCAAATCCAAGGATTAAAACGTTTGCAAATTTTCGATTCATTTTGCTGTTTTTTATAGCTACGAAACTAAACTAAAATTGTATTATTTACTAACTAAAAGCAATACGTTTAAACGCAAGACAATACGGGTCTCAACTTCCCGACATGTAAAAGAGAACTGAGTTGTTGACGTAGTTTTTCAATGATATTATTATACGCAACTCTAAACTCCCTCCACCAGCGCACTAAGCGCGCATTAAAAGCAAAGAAATTATGTTTTCTTACATGTAAATAAATACACGACACGAAGCCTGTTCTACCTGTCAAATGTCAGTGTCAAAAATCAAAATTCAAATGACATTCGTACTTTTTCGGATTTGTTCGATTTATTTTTGGCTTGGAAACTCAGTTCTTTAAGCCATTCCTTCTAAAACAATATAGTTTTCCATTAGCATGTGATGTAAAACATTTTGATACTTTTACTGTATTTGAAAGCAAATTTTCAACTCAGCCTTCTCGGCAAGCTTCGCTGAGGTAATTAATACTACAATAAAATTTCTTAGCACCATTTTACTGAGATCGCACGGGTTTCAATGTTTATACGTCTGTGCAATGATGCCACATATTGTTCCAGTTGTGCACTTGTAGTAGAAAACCACACCAATTTTACATCACAATCATCATCCATCATCATTTCAGCTAAAAGACGTACTTTGCTGGACATAGACCTCCCCCAAGTGTTGCCACAACGAACGGTCCTGTGCGTCTCGCATCCATTGCATTCCCGCGACTCTCACCAGGGTCATCGGTCCACCAAAATATCCACAAGGAATAAATTTGGGAATAATTAGAACAGTCACAGACACGGGCCAAAAAAAAGCTACCTACACAAAGTACAATTTATAAACTGATCCACTGCCACCCTACAATGCATTATGCAGTACACGCAATGCTTTTAGTCGCCGGCGACTCTATAGCGATAATAGACCCTGGCCATCGAAAGATGGCCATGAATTAATTATTAAACTTCGAATATGGCAGCATTTAAAAATTGACAAAATTGTGTTCTTGACGTTTCGTACATAACTCATTTTATATTTACGTTCGTCATATTTTACTAATTTTGCTAAAAATTGTTAAGATTATTAATAAAAAATCAAACAGAGTTTATTTTCATTCGATAACTTTGTCTTTTATTTTTTCTTCTTTAATTATTTGACTTTTATATGTGCATTCTATACAATTTTAATTTTCAGTAATCACTTACAAAAAAACTACAGAGTTATTAATACGTATCAGAATTAAACCTTCTTTAACAAAAAATATTGCCGAAAACAATCACTAGTTCGACGAAGAGGCTTCTATTTAACATGATTGACAAAAAAGACGTGAAAAGTGAATTAAATTAGAAATATCCTATCCCTCGAGCGCCGATTGTACATACGTCTGTGTACCACTTGAAAGACCTTGAAAAACGCTTAATTGTCGTTTTGCACACACGTTTGTACGAAAAATTTTTAGCCTAAAATTTTGGCTTCTATCTTTGTTTTTTCCTAGAAAAATCCAGACTTTTTTTATTTTTTTGGTGATTTACGTAAAAACGCAATTATGTAATAATAATATCCCAGGGCGGGGGGGAGGCGATATGCAGAGAAAATGCGAGGGTTAGATTCAATCATTTCATTTCCAGGATTTAATATCTGTTATAAAATCTTGATACTTTTTGACTATTAGTAATAAATTACAATATTACTCACGGAGAATTATACTTTTTAGGAGGTATCGACAATGAGCAGACGAAACTCCTAATTGTGACAACAGTAAAGGGCATGACAAATTGGATATTACGGATTTGCGCTATTCAGCGAAAGCGCGACGGACGATATTATATTCCTTACACAATGACATCGATCGGCATTTCAAATTTATAAAAATTTTGATGATATCTCACACGATTTGTTTTATTAAAATGAAAAAATTAAAAGATTCCAGGGAAGTGCTTATGGAAATGTTCCTTATTTCACCGCCAATATGTGGCTGCATTACTTCACACATGATCGGACCTGTACTTTGTACAACAAAAGAAACTGTCCTAGTGTAAAGTACCGTCTGACTTTTGCAAGAATACCGAGTTTGCCGAAAGCAGGAGCCAAGGTGAACTGGCTCCATTTTGCGGTGAACAGACACGATTGTGTTTTGGTGGCGTTGAATCTCACCAGATTGGCGTTCGCTCTACCATAGCCTCTCTTTCGGACTGGATTAGCTTCTTACTAGCCCGAGCACTCGGCAGGCAACTCTCTACAATAGCTAGTATTTTTTAAATTTATTATTTACTAACTTTTGCCCACGGCTTCACCTGTGTAGATATAATATAGCCTATGTTACTTAGAAATAAAGCAGCTTTCTATCGGTGAAAAAAAATTGTAATCGGATCAGTACTTTCAGAGATTAAATCCTACAAAGAAAAAAAAAACAAACTTTACCTCTTTATAATATTAGTGTAGATTTATTTACGTAAACTTCGTGTACAGTAATGGTACCTAGGCGGACTTAATGCAACATGGCATTCTCTGTCAGTCAACCTTTTCTGTAAAAGCCCAGGAAAGTTGAGTAGTAAACGTTAATGTGGCCAAGTTAAAAACACAAAAGCTATTTTCGTTTATTATCAAACTACGATACTAGGTAGTTGTACGATCACATTACTTTAAACAAATACATAAAGGTGAAGGCCTAAAAGTCAGTTTGACTGCTATGTAAGGTGAATGCTCCAAGGTGGCCGTAACATGTAACTTACGCAGTAATAATCAAATATATTATCAACACTGAACTATGAGGGTTGATGATTTATTTGATTATAACTTAGTGGTTGCGCCTATATCGCTTGGTAATTGCCGCGTAAAAATTAGTTCCGTAATTAGCCGCATAGAATTAAATACCGCGTTTTGTTTGTGTGACAACTTGCAACACTTCCCATTTTGCATCCCTTTCCTGCACAAACCTCGAGAGAAAGAGATCGCAGATAGACTCGCTCGGTATCGCTCGCAACGCTAAGACGGCGTCCCGCGCATTTTACAAGAAAAATTAGTTATTGTAGAACTTATCCGCTAAAGACACTAAACCGCTAACGCTTTGTGCTTGAGAACTGTGCAGTGTTCAGTGAGTGTTATACCTCCTCGTCACTGGAGCAGGAGTCGCGAAATCCAGAGAACGCCGGCTGACTGACACGTGGAGTTCAAAAGGTTGGTGCAGTTCCCTCCCATATACGAGCTGTTTTTCTCTGCTTGCTAATCCTAAACGGCTCCAATAAGATCCATCTACTGCAAGGTGTCAAGTACATTATCTGAGAAACGCTAATCCGTAAAAATACAGTCCACTTCCAATATTAGTAGTATATGCGCATCCACTTAGTAAAGCCATATTTGTTATGGTCGCAAATCATATTTTAATGAGAAAATAATCTGACACTGACCTGCGAAATGTAAAAAAACTTAAGATAATTTCGATTTCGAGGGCTACCCTAGGCTAGCATTCACCTTAACAAAATTATAAAAAAAGAAAGATAAGGATAAAAAAGAACGAAGAATAAGGATCTGTTGGACAATATTTTTAATTTGTGCTAAATAAATACCACATGTCTGATTGTTAAATAAACATGCATCATAAGATGTATCGCTAATATTATTTTCATGAATAATCAAAAATATCAACTCCGTTTAAGCAGCGTACAGCCATTAGCCAGGGTGAACAGCTTCAGATTTTTTTAATTTGGCTTCCTTTTTATTGTGCCAGCTTTCGTGGGTCAGAGTCTAAGAAATAGTGGGTGAAAGCAACTATTTAGCAGCGGTGTGGTGTGCAGCACTTCTAACCATCGAAATCGCTAGCCCCTAAATTGTAAGTACAAGTAAAAAAAATGGATTAGCTTCTTACTAGCGCAAGCACTCGGCAGGCAACTCTCTACAATAGCTAATATTTTTTAAATTTATTATTTACCAACTTTTGTACGCGGCTTGGCCCGCATACATAAAATATAGCCATGTCACTCAGGAATAAAGCAACTTTCTATCGGTGAAAAAACTTTCGCAATCAGACCAGTACTTTCAGAGATTACCTCCTGGAAACAAAAAAAAACAACAAACTATACCTTCTTATAATATTATAGTGTAGATTGATCAATATTGTGTGAAAAATGCAAAAAGTTGCTAGCGACTGAAGTCACTGCGTCTGGACCGAACGCGTCTCGACGCCACCCGACGCCATATAGCGTTTTGTTAGATTTTATGACATCATTGCGTTTTGTTAGCTTATAAACAAAGTAACTTTTTGTTTAGTTATCTGTGCATATTTTATTTTTCTGATTCATCGAGTGTATTTTAGTGCTGAATTTTTATACGTAAAATTACAAATAAATAAGCTAATTGTAGTGTTATATGTGAATAATGGAAATGTAGTGCCTTAATGGAAGTTTTGTGTAGTTAATTTACGTTTAACTCGACTGCAACATTATTTGATGAGGATGATCTCATTGACATTCTGACATTACGTTCGTTTTAGCGAAATCTTGATCGTTTTATTATTTTGCTATTGGGTCCAATGACCTTGTAACTTAAAAATAATTTCATCGAAACTGATTAGTGACAATGAAGAAACAGTTCTATAGGGTTAAGCAACTCGCCGACCAAACGTTTTCAAGGTATACTAAGTACTTAACATTATCTTAGTTATCTGATAAGATTCACCTCTTTGTAGGTTTGGTTCGTTGTTATTGTAATCTTTATACCAGTATCAGTAACAGTAGAACCTATGTAGCAGCTAGTATCATGAGAAAAAAGTAAAATACACTTGAACTTGTTGTGTTAAATATATAAAGTCTTAGTTATATCAACACTTAGTGATTAATACTGATATTCACAGGTCAGGAAAAGCGGAAGGGTTAACAGATGAGTTACAAACAGCAGACAGAAAGGTGGAGCACCTCAGAAATGCCTTACAGCTGGTCAGCAAGCGACTGTCAACCGGAGCTGGCAGTACACAGGGCCAGGACCCTGCAGCTAGAGAAAAAAGACTAAAGAAACTGCCTGAATACCTCCTTGGATTATCTATGTGTGAAGCCAGCAACTTTGATGATGATGATAGCATTTTGAAATATATTTTATTTGAATGTGGTAAGTGTTAAATTTACCTTATCTGGCTTTAGTAATAGAGGGATAAATTTAATTTTAATCAAAAATAGAAATAATGAAATTGTTTCTCTCTTTTTAGGTAAAACTGAAAAGTTTCTGGCAAATGAGATTGCTGAGCATGAACTGAAAGTGGAACAACTAGTGTGTGCTCCGTTAACTACAATTAGTGATCAAGACCTCCCAGCCATAATGAAAGCTAAGAAACATCTCAGCAGGCTTATGAGCGAGAAGGACAGTGCGGCCAGCAGATATCATGTGAGTTATATCTCATTGAGATGTCACTTATCAAGAGTTATCTTTGAGTTTCCAGATCAACTCTTAATGTTTACCTTATCTGGCTCTAAGATATATGTGTGTCACATAAACAAAACTGGTACCTAAACTATGTTTTGATATTTAAGAGCTTTTCAATGTCAAATTAATCTATATATGATAACCGATATTTACTATGTGGTTGCCATTGAGAATATTTATATATTCTGTGTGGACAACAGAATAAACAGACACAAATATGCAATTACAGATTTGAGTAAAATAACTTGTATACTGATTAGGGGTTATTTTTAACCAGTGTGCCACCAGTGCCAATATTAGTGGCACAAGGTACTTTCAGAAATTAAGTAACAAAAGTAGCCCCTAAAAAAGAGTACAAAAATGGGGTCCTTTTAGTGAACTTTTGTTTTGTTACATCTTTTTATCTGTCAACATTTTAGGCCTGGTTTCACAGTCAAAGTCTACAAAGTACTCACTTTCAAGTCAAGCTTATAATATCAATAAGTAAAATACTTAAAAGCGGTTTTGGTGGTGTGTTGCTTTTGACGTCATAATTGCCTTCCTTTAGCATAGCATAATCAACCTTTTAATGTTCCCCACTGCTGGGACTCAGGCCTCCTCTCTCTAGGAGAGGAAATTGCCTTCCTTTAGTTAAAAAAAAATTATTACTGTAAACCTGCATCATTTCACAGTTAGGCAAAGGTCTGTCCCAAATAAATAACATTTAAAATTCATTTTCCTTAAAATAGGTACTATTTTCATGTCAAATTGATTTAAACCTAAATAAGTTTATTTATTTTGATTAGATTACACAATATCAATAAGTGTTCACTAGATAAGATTGCACATGAAGCTTTAACTTGTAATTTTTTTATGCAGCATTTAGAGCGTGCAAAAGAAGAGAATCCGATCAAATTAAATGCTGCACGAGAAGAGTTGGAGGATGTTGGGATACGGGTAGAGGCAGCAAGGGATGCCTTGGCTGCAGACATGTTTGCGCTTGTCGCGAAAGAGGCCCAACTTGCTCACACCCTACTGCAGTATGTCAAGCTGCAGAGAGCATACCATGAGTCCGCACTACATTCCCTACAAGATACAGTCCCGGAGCTAGAACGATTCATTAGTAAGTATATTGAATTGGTTAATAGACGCACTGCTGTGTAATTGTACTTTGCAGTTTGCACAAGTGTCATTCTCTATTTGTGAGTTTTTTTTCCAAGCTTCATTATTTATAAAGTTCTTGTATGTTTGTAAACATCAGCATGACAAGTATAGTAATTATTTTACATTTAAAATAATTTTAATTCTGACCTTCTTGAATAATTTCATTTGTTTTCATTGTTGTACCAATAAATAATATGGATTTTAAATACATTATAAAATTGTAATTAGGAAATTGTATATTTACTTATGTATTAAAATGTGATTAGTTATCTAACATTGGTTAAATGAAGAGTGGTTAATCTCTGTTGGTTGGTTCTATAATTAGATGTCTGTGCAAATTGTTTTATCAACATCCTCTTATTATTATTCAATAATCATTTCCATACAATGATACAGACTTTGGCGCGCTGTTATGCATAGCCTGAAGGATATATTAAAAATTATCCTGTCATACCTAATGTTAAACTTTGGTGGTTAGCGGATATGAATTTGATGGTCATTTTACTTATTTATACACTTTAACAGGATGTTTTGCTGTTATTCTACTGAAATAATGTACAGTAATGTGCTAAATAAAAGTTCTGTTTATGAATTCAAATATAGTTTTGTAAACTACATAAAGGGATAGTCGTTTTTGAATGATGCATTAGTATTACTTTACCACCTCAAATATACGTAGCAGAGATTAGGCATGTAAACAAGAACGGATCTGGATCTTTAGACTTGCACCGAGGTTGCACCTATTCTAACTTTTGAAATACTCGATCCACCTAGTCTCACTGTGCCACGCGGCGCACGGCATCCACGAAGTACCGCCCCGGCGCGGTGAAACTTTGCCGCTTAATCGTATTTGCCTAAATCATTCGTATGACAGTCAATTGAATTTGAACCTATCAATGCATGTAAAAGTAACGCAATGAGCTTTTTTTACTAGTCTAATGTGCAGTCCTTCCATCTTTGTCTGTCAATACACGAGTCGGGACTCCAACTACTAGACAGATCACATTATAGTGTTCAATCATCATAAGGCAGTCGAGTATCAAGTATGGACTCATGAAAATGAGACCTCGGTCACAGAATAAGAAATAGTACACCTCGGTGAACCGAAAGCCAGCTAGTCAAAAATCTGTTAACTCTGAAAAATAATATAATTCAAATCTTTAAACTCGTCAACAATCTACAAAGAACATAAATCTTTACGTTGACAGCTCTATGACTGTGTAAAGTATGAAGGGAACACATATTTTACAACTGCATAATATGTTCCTACGCTACAACGCGAATCTGTGGTACGCAAGAAGACTAGGCGCACCTAGTGCAACAAGTGTGAGTCGGACTCGCACACTGAGGGTTCCGTACAAACTAACTTATGCAATAGTTAAATTCCCAAATCGAGTCTCGGAAGATTTTTCCGAATCGAAAGAAGTATTATTATTTGTGACGTAATTACAAATTTACAGTTTTCAGTTTTATTCCTACTTGTGCTACAAGACCTTGCTTCATGCCAAATTTCAGGGTTCTAGGTCAACGGGAAGTACCCTTTGAATTTTGATTCCCTTGCGACATAAACGGCCGTATCTTTTTTTTTTCGTTAACATAAAAGTTTTATTTTTTCAGTTTCAAGGGACTGCAGATTTGAGTAAATGGTTCTAATTTCAACTCAATACTTTCACGTGTTCACGAGATAAAGAGTCTTGACAGACAGACGGACAACAAAGTGATCCTATAAGTTCCGATTTTTCCTTTTGCGCTACGGAACCCTAAAAATTAGGTACCTATTACGACTCGTTTCTATTTGTCGACACGGTTGCCGCAGTGGTTGAGCGATTGGCTGCTGCGCTGCGTATCGCGGGTTCGATTCCCACCCGGAACAAATATTTGTATGGCCTACAGATATTTGTTATGGTTCTGGGTGTCTTTGTATGTGAGATTACTGTTTATGAACGTACCCACAATACAAGAATAATTCCTAGTGTGAGGCAGTTTTTTTTTTAAATACGTAGGCGTCTGCAATCGCACGACATATTATCATTCGATACTCTACTACAATCATCCATCTACTATCAGATTCAAAGATTCCTCAAGTAAAATAAAGAAGCACATGAAATCAAATGTTCAAAGTCAGCCAAGCATTTGAAGGTATCCAAATTTGCGTTCAATAAATTATGTATGCTTCCTTTGCATCAGTCTAATATATACATCCGTCGTCGACACGTTCATTCATCGACATGATACTTCCGCCGTTGGACTGGACTATACCAATTTAGTAATGTACCTACTCAAGCAGGTGCTGTAGCTGTATTTTTATATCGAGTTTAAAAAAATGATGCCAGGGTTTCTATGAAATCTGGGCCCACCTTCCAATAGATGTATTATATCGTTGGGTAGGTAATTTAGAGCTGAATAAAAGTTAATATGGCACCAAGTTCCAAATCTTTTCAGAGTTATTGCAATGCTTCTTTTTTACAAATAAAGCAATGATAATGTATTTTGTGATTAATATCAAATCTATCTATCTATATATATATATATATATATATATATATATAAATAAATGAATAGCTGTCCGTTAGTCTCGCTAAAATTCAAAAACGGCTCGACAGATTTGGCTAATTTTGGCCTTGAAATATTCGAGATAGTCCAGGGAAGGTTTAAACGGTAAGAAAAAATGGAAAAAATCACGAAAAAAAAATCCGAATACAACGCTATCTTTAATTAAAATGTCATTATAAAATGAATTATGCTGTTCTGCTAATGCTAGTAGATGGCATTATCCTTAGTATTAGGTGGTACGAAGTTCGCCGGGTCAGCTAGTGTGAAATAAAGTGAAATGAATAGCTTGTTTTTCACTCGTTTTTTTATAAGGGCAGGAAAGAGACAGAGTGCTTAGTGCAGTTCGAATGTTTCCAATAGTAGGTATGGTTAACCCAGAAAAAAAAATACTTTGTCTCACGCATGTCACCTCTACCACACATACGCATCACTTGCACAGACGAAACCACGCAGGGCGCTGAAAATGAAAATGCTATTTTGCTTACTGTTTTCACGCAGCAAAACCTAACCAACGACACAGTTTATAACTGTACGTTAATATCCACACTCTACGTGTATAAAACACAGAAATGCAATATATTACATATAAATAGCTTTGTTTGGTTATTGGCAAAACTAACATGTTAAACAAAGAATAACTTTGAAGGGATTTGGAACGTGGCGCCATGGCAACTTTTATTCACATCAAAATTACCTATCCAACTATGTAACACAGCTATTGGAAGGTCCAGGATTTGTATCCTCCTTTAAATAAAAAAGACACAATATGTACCTAATGTTTGTTTCTTTAAAAGTTTGTGATCTTCAAGAACAATGGTCACTGTTTTCATTATCATTGTCAAGACAATAGGTATAATTCTTCAGATCGAATGTGTGTGACATGTCATTCGATGCCGAGTTTATAATGAAAGGGCATTAAAATTTAAATAAAAGACATATTAACATTATAAACAACTTGTATTTATTTAAATATATAATATTAATTAGCATAAGCATAACATAATCTTATAATATTCCCACTGCTGGGACTCGGGCCTCCTCTCTAGGAGAAAGAAATACATTAATTAGAATGTTAAAATCAGTTGTCGAGTAGTTCTGACGACTTTAAATGGTTTTCCTCGTCAATCGTCATTATTTAATAATGCCTAAAACAGAATTATAATAAACGATATGTATGGTTAAAAAATGCTCCGTGATAACAAAATAATTATACTGACCTCGCTCTATCAGAAATGCCAAAAATATCGAAAATATCTAAATCTGTTTCACTACAACACTAACCAAAAAGTTCAAAATTTCCTGTTGTTTTCCCCATTCGCATGAATCAGATTTATATCAATCAGTACACGTAAAAAGGCTTTTAGAGCTGACCTGAATATAATTATTATATTGATTAAGATTCCATAATATCATAATGTATACAGTAGATCTAGGAGCCAATGGATCGTTTATTGACATTGTTTGGAAACTGGAATGTGCTAGAACCAAACATTCGAAAACATGTGGAAATGGATGACAAACACGCACTGAGCCCGCTTAGAAAAAGGACCAGACACTTTCTCAGAGAAGAGGCCCGTATGCCTAGGGGTCATCATCGTCATCATTTCAGCCGAAAGACGTCCACTGCTGGACATAGCCCTGGGGGTGGGAACACCATATTATTTTGCTTATGTTTATATTGTTCTTATGTTATAATATCACACAGAAAACTGTAGCCCAGTGCGGATGATACCTCCCTCATTCATAAAGTAGCCTTCTACAATCAACCTGAGTAAAAGTAATTTCTTTACTAAGTTTATCTCGTAAAAATCATGAAATTATTTTTTTTTCCATAAAGCCTCAAATACATTAGGGGACAAAATATCTCCCAACATGACGCGCAATGCTGTCGAATTGTCAAACAACCTCCCCTGTACCATGACGTTCAAAGTAAGATTGTTTCATTCTTATTTCAGTGTGGGTAAGAGACAGAGCTATACAGGTTGTCTAGCGCCATCTCTTACCCACAATGGAATAAGAATAAAACAATCTTACTTTAAACGTCATGGTAACCCCCCTAGTCCTGCGTCACGTGAATGCGTTGTAAAAGGTGGGAGGGCACGTTACGGGACACTGAGCAACGTTGCAACGTCACGTAGATTCAGCGTTGCGCGTCATGTTAGGCGACATTTTGTCCCCTAATTTGTTGGAAGCTTTACCTTTCACAGTTTCCACACGATGGCTTTTAAATTAGTCTATACTTAAACTCTGCTAAGTCCTCACACTAGTGTTTTCTATTTCGGCGACGATACCCGCCTGAAGCCTCGTTCTATCGAACGCACAGCACTGCAGTATGCGGTGCCGGACACGTAATCCTTCTTACCGCTGAAGCATACTGCAATGAAACAAAAGACCATTTAGGACTTTTTTCATGCGCACACTAACGTTACAACTGTACTTCTTTTAGAAAACCACGACAAAAATAGTAATAGTAACATAACCTTCTGTTTCAGACGACAGTTCCGTGAAGCCGGTGTTCGGGTATCCTTTAGAAGAGCACCTGAGGGTGACGGGGCGCACTATAGCGTTCCCGATGGAGCTGTGTGTCTGTACGTTGCACGAACTGGCACTAAATGAGGAGGGACTATTCAGGATCGCAGGCGGTGAGTAAGAGGAAAATTAATGGTCTATATATATATCCGTAGGCAAAATACGCACTTTAGTCGTGGAGTTGCGGACACCAACCCAAAATACAAATACAATACATATATAAGGCAACCACTACTGACTTACTGATTTATCAACACTTAGCTCAAACCTGTGAACGGATTGCGCTGAAATTTGGCGCACATAGTCATTATGACGTAGGCATGTGCTGAGAAAGGATTTTCCTAAATTATATAGGGGATGAAATGGAGATTCAAAGTTAGTATGTTTTTTTTTTCTTATGAGTTAACGTGCACATGCTATTTTTACATGATTGTATGTTGCTCTACATCGACCAATCCGCACTGGGCCCGCGTGGTGGATTACGGCCCATCCCCTCTCCTAGAGAGAGGAGGCCTGAGTCCCAGCAGTGGGAACATTAAAAGGCTGAATATGTATGTATGTATGTTGCTCTGTACAGTTACTTATCTACATATTTTGGCGAATTACTTGATGAGTCATCAAGTAACAGTAACATGAATTTATCGCAAAAATTATTCATACCTCCATAAACAAAATTACAAGAATTATTTATGTGAGTTGACATGACTTGATACAGCAGGTCAAATTGATTAGGCGAATTATTTTCGTGCCTGATTTATTACATGATAATTTAATATACTCGGGAAATAGCAACACAAAAACTCACATGAAATTGTGGTTTATTTTGATTGAAGGAATCTTCATTGTCGTACGCAAGACATTAGTGGGTACTGTCGGCGGCACGAAACATGGCAAGCGACATTAGATGCGCAGAAGTCGTTTTTAGGTCTCTTTGGTTAGCATGCGGGATGAGGGGAACGGGGTACCATCGCTCAGAGCGTGCGATTGGTTGGTCAGTCCGTTTGCTCCAAAATACACTTGCGTGTAGTAAACTTGTACCCTTTGCATACGTTGAGTTTTTGTTACGAGTTTGAATTATTTTATTGTTTTGTTGAGTTATAGACTTATAGTCAAGGAAGGTAAAAGTTCTGAATACTGTATTTAGGACACCGAAGAAAAATACCGATCACAGAGATCGACGACCAGTCCGTGATAAGAACCTATGTGCATAATTACCACATAACGAATAGAGCTGCTCACAAAACAAAAGCTTCGAAAAAATTAAAATATTATTATATTATTTTAATGGCTCTGAGTGCAATCTGAGCAATGACCTAGGCTTCCGGTGGAAAAACACATACAGCCGAAAATACAACCTTCTCCTTTTTGAAGTCGGTTAAAAAGTGTAATAAGCTGTTATTAATTGAAATCCTTAAAATGATGTTTCCTTTAGTGTTCCACCTATGAAACCTAACAATAACTAAAATACTTTTGATGTATAATAAACTACAGAACCTTTACCATTATATTATTTATACTTCACGAATTCCTTTTGCTTTTTTTTATTATTTTCAAAACTGACATTTGTTTAAAAATAAATTATGGTAATAACCATAGAATACCTACTGATAAAATAATCATAAAAGTAGTCGACCGGTTTTTTTTTTCACGAAGTGTAGCATGCGCGAACTTTCCCTCACCACGTCAAATCCTTGCCATGTCTTCTGCCGCCGACTGTATCTTTTATTCCACTATTCAAGCGTGATCAATGCTGTAGTTCATTGATTGCAAAATATCTGTCACACTCTCATAACAGATGTCTATTATTAGAACTCGGACTGCTTCAATGATGTTTATCATAACAATGCCAGTAATGACTATGTTCGTCTCTTCTAGGCTCCTCGAAAGTACGCAGATTGAAACTATCTCTGGACGCGGGCCTGTTCACCGTGCCGCTGCCCCGGGACTACCGGGACATGCATGTCGTGGCCTCCGTCCTCAAGTGCTACCTCCGAGAGCTGCCCGAACCCCTTCTAACATACCGCCTCTACGAGAACTTCGTGAACGCATCTCGACAACCCTCGGAACAAACTCGACTGAACGCTCTCTGGGAAGCCATACACTTACTGCCTGAGGCTAACTTCCAAAATCTTAGGTATCTTATCAAATTTTTGTCTACTTTGACACAGAACCAAAGTACAAACAAAATGACGCCCTCGAACCTCGCCATCGTGATCGCGCCCAACCTGCTGTGGGCGGCTGACGACAGCACCTTCGACATGAACATCACCACCGCTGTGAACTGCATCGTGGAGCTGCTCATCAAGCACGCCGACTGGTTCTACAAAGACGACGTCAATTTCTTCATTTCATTCACCAAAGAAGATCTACTTCCAGATCAATGCGAGTACGGCTTCTCACCAAACTTCGTCCACGGTTATAATCAAACCGCAGCACTGAGTCAGGATCCGACGAACGGAGACTACAGCAGCATGAGCAAGTCTATGTTCGACTACAATCACCAAAGTCTCAGCAAAGTAACGGACGGCGGCCGACACTCCAGGAGCAACAGTCACGACACTAGTTTAATATTGCTTGAGAACGACATCAAGAAGGCTCAGTCTAACAGCTCATTGTCTGACCAATCTAGTCCCCCACACGGAAGTCCAAAGCCGATAATGAGACGAAAAAACAAGCCTTTAGCCCCAGTGCCCCCTAACTTTACTCCAGATAAAAATAAAAAAGTGGAGCCACAGCAACCACAACCACAGCCGCAGCCGGCACCCGAAGTAGTGAGAGAACAACCGAGTGCAGCGAAGGCCGACATCGACAAGCCTGCCAAGCCGCCCAGACCCGTCATATCTGCGGATACCGGCAAAGTGATCAGCGGCGTACAGACTATCAACCGCTCCACGTACAGACAGAGCCGAGCCATGAAGGAGGAGGCGGCGCGCTGCGGCTCTCGCGAGAACCTCGCCGACACGCGGCGGCAGAGCCTCGAGCTCGACAAGGACAAACTTGACATACTCAAGTCGCCCGACGGGAAGGAGACCACACTAGTCGTGAAGAACGTTACTGCGCAGACGGGCGTCGTGGGCCGAATGAAGGTGATCGGCGACGCGTATAACAGCGGTCCGGCGTCGTTGGGAGCCGAACGAACATTCGCTGTAGACAAAGCGACGCCTATACGGCTGCAAGCGGCGCCCAAGCCGGCCGGCCAGCCGCCGCCCCGGCCCGTGGCCGCGCCGCGCACCATCGTGCCCGCGCTGCCCGACGACGCCGACGTCACGCTGCGCCACAAGCCCGCCGTGCCCGAGCGCCCCGCCACGCTGCGCCCGCAGAGCTTCCGCGCCCCGAGATCCTCTCTAAGCGACGCCCCGGACGGCTCGCCAACAGTCTTGGAACGTACACACATTTACACCGTCGATAAACAACATCCGACTGTTATCCAAGTAGGAGCAAACGCGGGAGCGGTCGACAAAGAGGGTGAGGAAGCACCGCGCGCGACCGTGCAGCGCACGCACAGTTCTGGAGGTCGGGATGGGGACCTGGAGGAGCCGCGCAGCCTATGCGTGGCGAGCCGGCAGCTGTCACAGTCGGAGGGAGACATCACAGAATGCCCGTCGCCGCGGCCGCAGCCGGCGCGACCGCCGCGCCCGCTGGTGCCCGCGCCGCCGCCGCCCGTGGCCGCCCCTGCCGCCGCGGTGAGCCAGGCGGTCCAACCGCCCGCCCCGGTGGCCCCTGCGCCCGCTGCGCAGCCGGCCCAGGCCGTGCTGCAGTCCGCCCAGGCGGTGGCGCCACAAAGGGAGAGTACGGATCTTTAGCAGCCGCCGTTCAGCCCCGTGCCCATGCCGAGGTTGAAGCGCAGACGCTAGGTGTCCGGTTCCACGTGGTGTGGGCACGACGCCGGTGTCCGGTTCCACGTGACGTGGGCACGACGTCGGTGTCCGGATCGTGCTCCAGCACACTACTTCTAGTTCCCGCTGTCGTGAATTATAAAGTCGCAACGAGACTGATGTTCGCTCTTATTTTCTGCTAAAACCGAGTCTCGGTCGCGTAGAAAAATATTTGAGAATCGTTTTTCTTTGCATCAAATGAGTATTATGTATTTATTTTTGTAAAATTGTAGCATTAATAATAAGATAACACGTGATAATTTGAATAATATTATCTATAACCAAAATAGAAATTACAGCTTTTGCGTAATGCGTAGGTCTGACGATTAATGATTGACCCCTGGAATGTTATTCCATAAAGACATATCGGTTGGATTGTCTATGTAGCTTTTTTATGCAATCTAATTTTATTATAATAAAATAATGAAACGTTGTAAGCTAGTTTGTACAATGAGTGAATGTTGCAATTAATACTTGTGATATTAGAAAAATATAATCACCACTCCCGGTGGATGAGGCAGGCGGGAGCATGCACAAATGTCACGAACAGCCATATTTTACGATATTGATGTGATGGTGTGTTTCCATTGACCCACAGACATTTGGCCACCGCCGGCAAGTCATTTTATTTGTTAGCCATTGAGACGCATTTTCGACTAATTGGCTGCTAAACATAGACTTTATTTTTTTGTATTCAGAGTAAATTATTTGTATTTATAAAGCTCCGGCGTTGACCAACTGAATGTGTCTAATGGCAGTGTACCGTCGTGACCTGTCAATGCATTAGTTAGTATTCGACGCAATGCTGTTTCAATGACTATTATTTTAGCTGTAAGTATGTTATGTAGTGTTTACAATCTTATGTGATATGCATTTTATTATTATATACTTCAAGTATACCAGCTTCTGTTGTAAGTATTAATAAAATAGCCCAAACATTATTTGCGTTTTTTACTTCATTACCAACTACTTAACCGCGCCTAACATAAACTGAAGGTGTTTTATCTATGAAATACCTACCTAATTATTGAAAATATGTAAAACAAGAGGAAATAATTCACGCCAACCTGTTTGAGTAGTATTTCAGTCGTAATTTATTACGTAAATATTGATTATAAAACTCGCATTCATTCTTTAACAAAACTTACGATATACAGGGTGTCTTTGACATCGACGCACAAACGAATACCACGGATCCAGTACATGATTCTGGACCCCCCAGTGGTGGAATTTTTCGTCGGCTTTTTACTAATTTTAGAAAAAAAACTACTTTTTTTAATTTAAACTGTATAGGTAATCGTTCTAACCAACCCCAATGATATTTTTGACTCGCGCACTGAGGTTTCCGTACAAACTTACCTATGAAAACAGTTCAATTCCCGAATTGAGTTACGAAGATTTTTCCAAACCGCAATTTTTTTTGTGTTGTAACTACTTTACAGTTTTCAGATTTTTTCCTACACTTCGAATTTCGACAGTTGTTGTAAGAAGTCGTAATAAAAAAAATTATGGCATATGGCACATCGCTAGCAAGCAAGGATAAACTAGAGAATTTTTGAGGAAGTTGGAAGAATCCGGTCGTTTTTGGTTTTTTTTTTTTTATCGCCAATAGCTGTAACATGAACAGCTTTAAGTCCAAAACTGCAAGTAAATTTTTTTTAAAAAAAAAAACAAGATATCTAATGTCACTAATTTTAAATTTAAAAGTACTCTAATACAATACACATCTATAAATATAAAAGAAAGTCGTGTTAGTTACCCTATTTATAACTCAAGAACGGCTGAACCGATTTGGCTGAAAGTTGGTGGGGAGGTAGGTTAGAACCAGGAGAAACACAGGATACTTTATTTTTTTTTTAATTATTTTTTTTAGTATGGTAGGTAGAGTAGGATAGAGTAAGGTAGAGCAGGATAGAGTTGGGTAGAGTAGGATAGGCGGTACGAAGTTCGCCGGGTCAGCTAGTCTAAATTAAAATTCAGAGTCTACTCCTTATAGTATATTTTTTTAAATTTGTATTTGAATGAAAATTTTGGGCCTTATTTTCATAAAACAATAAAAAGTCGATGAAAACCACAGGGCATGAGAAGTGTTTAGGGGTCTGAAAGGATAGCAGATGACCCCTCCCGTCGACCATTTCAATTTGGCACACGATGCACCAAACACCCTGTATATCGGACTTCAAAAATTTTCAAATATATTTTTTTTTTTTTTTTTTAAGGTAGGTTGTCGTCCAATCACTTACCCGGAGACAGCTCTAGGGTGGAGCCGGAGGGCGTGTCAGACTTACTGATTAAAACCACACTTGTGTCCTTTGCGCCCTAGAACTTCATAAAATCCTCCTTTTTTGTAATGTTGGTACTGCTACGTTATAATGCTCTTATTGGACTCAATTTTGAAATTATCTACACTTTAATTTTTATTATTTTAACAACTACAGTATTAACCCCCTAATAATAAACAGAATCGTTAAATAACAAACAAAAAACAGCTCTCAATTGTTTTGCCGTACACAGTTGAGTGCGGCGGTAATATTTTCTAAGACCGCAGCTTCTTATTCAGTCCAAAATAAAACAAAAGTTTCAATAAATATGTCTATATTTACGTCTGCCATTTGACAATGTAGTAGTTACGTTTGCCAACCCGGAGCAATGACAGTAAGTTGGGGAGTATGTGTGCAGACTGCGTGATAACTTCGTCGATCTTCTTTATTTTCTGGTGGTTGATGTAAAAGCCGCCGGCTTGTATGATCCTCATCGCGTCATCTAGTAAAGAGAGATAGTTCGTACATGAGAAAAAACACATGAGAACGACACACAAGTATAATAAATACAATATAAGTAAAACCAAAATATTTATGGCATTGTGGGGAAGAATTGAACATTTATACTAAGTTCTATAAAAACAGGAGGACGCCACGCGGCAGTAGCATGGTTAGTCACCTTTATGATATTTGGTGGCTTTTGATTATTATATTATTTACAGTGCAATAATATGCAATACAGATAGCCTGTCTTTTGAAGGTAGGATATCATCAAATAAGTTCTTCCGCTCTAGGTGGAGTGAGGTGTGAGACTTTTACTGACTACAACCCACCTGTGTTCCTACAGTTGCCCTTTGCGTTTCAAGGCCACGGTATCTATTTATTTCGAATATTCTTACAGCCTAAATTACACATTTTGAGTAACGATTTTAATTATTCAAAGGAGCTAGACCATTCGCCCCCAAATATCAAAATGATCAAACTAGAATTCAACTACTTTCCTGGATAAGTCCACAGAGCATGTAACTTTTACTGTCCAGGCCGCTCGTCTCTGGAATGCATTGCCTGTGGCAATAAAACGTGCGCAAACACTGCCTGTCACTGCATGTTTTCGTTTCATCACTTATTTTGTTGCTTATATATATTTTATATTTATATGTGTATCTATTTATTTATTTATTTAACAATTTATGTACACACAATAATAAAAACAAGAAAAGAAGAAGGAAACAGAATCACAGAAGGAGAAAGAAGATCTATTTTAGGATTAAGTATCTATCAAATTTTGTTTACATTTATATTTGCACCAAGTGCAACCCATTTTTGTGTCCAGACAATCTCTGTCCATTCCAGGTTGTCTGGAAGAAATCGCCGAGTGCGATAAGGCCACCAATTGTATGTTTTTTTATTATAAACTAGCTTTTGCCCACGGCTTCGCTCCCGTCAACTGACTACTATATCCTACTCTACCCAACTCTATCCTACTCTATCCTACCCTACTCAAAAAAAAAAAAAAAATCCTATGTCCGTCTCCTGGTTCTAAGCTACCTCCCAACCAAATTTCACCCAAATCGGTTCAGCCGTTCTTGAGTTATAAATAGTGTATCTAACACGACTTTCTTTTATATATATAGACTAGCTTTTGCCCGCGGCTTCGCTCCCGTCAACTGACTACTATATCCTACTCTACCCAACTCTATCCTACTCTACCCTACTCAAAAAAAAAGTATCCTATGTCCGTCTCCTGGTTCTAAGCTACCTCCCCACCAACTTTCAGCCAAATCGGTTCAGCCGTTCTTGAGTTATAAATAGTGTATCTAACACGACTTTCTTTTATATATATAGACTAGCTTTTGCCCGCGGCTTCGCTCCCGTCAACTGACTACTATATCCTACTCTACCCAACTCTATCCTACTCTACCTTACTCTACCCTACTCAAAAAAAAAGTATCCTATGTCCGTCTCCTGGTTCTAAACTACCTCCCCACTAACTTTCAGCCAAATCGGTTCAGCCGTTCTTGAGTTATAAATAGTGTAACTAACACGACTGTTACGGACACGAGCATGTAATTTAGAATCACTAAATATAATCAACATTACGTCTGCGCATAATGAGGGGCGAGCCAATTAGAGGCAAGACTATTGTCCAATCGGATACAGGGCTAGTATATAAGGCTATGTACTGAGTTCTTGGAAGTACATAATACGGTTCTTAGAAGTAAATAGCGCAGAAAACCGTTAAGAATAATCTGGATTTCTATTGGTGGATTACAACGGAGAAAAACACGCCACTATTAATGACTAATAGTGAGCTTGCGGTGTGCGGGGGTCGGGAAGGTGTACATCAGCCGGCCTCAACAGGATTCGGGAACAGGACGAGAGGGATAGGGACTCTCTCCCACGACTTGCGACCGGCTGAAAAGGTACTTAAGCTACACTTTCCTTGAAGACGACGTTCTCTCTCTGCAGTTCGACTTGAAGCGTCACCACGTCAGTTTGTCTCTGCACCCTACGCTCATAGAGCGGCCCTAGATTTCCAGATTTCCTAAGTTATCTAACGTATTAGAGTCAGTGAAGTATTGTAAAGTAACTGTGAACTATTTGTGAGTTAGCGTCACGCGTATGTACGTAAAGGACTCGTTTATGTGAAAGTATTTACACGTGTTATGTGAAGACTTGTTTTTTATACGTGTTAAATAAACGGCTGAGGCCTTTCAAGCGTGACCATTGTGTTTTGTAATTATTTACATCCTCTGCCCCCAACAGAGGAACTTTGGTCCTTCGAGAGCCGGATATTTGGTCCTTTGGTAAAGAAATATCGAGCGGCTTATTGTGCGTCTTTGGGGAGACGTGAAGAAACACAGTTGGGTGTCGAAGATTGAAGAAGGGAACACTTCAAGCTCGAACAGGAACGCTGCAAGTAAGAATAGGAATGCGGCAAGTTACGTTACGAAAAAACCTTGTTTTCAAGAAAGAAAAGGAACGCTTTCAAGAAAGAAAAGGAACGCTTTCAAGTAAGAAAAGGAACGCAGCAAGTCACGTTACGAAGAATACCTATTCTCAAGAAAGAAAAGGAACACAGGAACGCAGCAAGTCCGACCCAGTAGGTGCTTAGGATTGTCGTCACGTCGGGATCTTCGAGCCGCCGGTCGTCGTGTCAAGTCGTCGTGTCAAGCCGTCGTGTCGAGCTGCAGAGAGGGATCCACGGGTCCTTTACGCCGCCGCGTCAAGAACCTTTTTAAGCGGGTGGACCGCGGCTCAGGTACGTGCCACCTAACGGTGTCAAAGGTGCGTGCCTGAGTTTCAAGGCGGTGCAACATATTGTGCGGTGTCGCCAACCAAACGTGGTTGAATAGCACTACTGCGCCTGTAAGGTTGCGCACGTTGCGAGGGCCGGACTGTAGGCACTGCCGAGGCAACCGGTCGTTCCCACCGGTTGCTGAGCACCTCGTAGCGCGTGTAGCTCTCTGCAGGGTAGTCCCCACCTTTCCATTCCTGCACATTTTCCATCCCTGCCGGAGCATATCCCTCTCATAGGGCCCTCCGGTAGGTCTGATAGGGCCGCTAGGGCATTGATAGAGCTAGAGTGCCAAACAAGGAGGAAGGATGCCGACTACAAGAAGCCAGAAGAACGAAGATACGCAAGCCCGCGTGTTTGAAGAACCCCCCGCGTCACCGTCGTCCCGCGCTACAATATTATCACGCGCTAACCCCCGCGTTACGATTCCCGCGTCTGTACCAGTTCCTGCAACAGTGCCTACGAACGCGCCGACAGCCAAGAACATTACGATGGATGCTATAACGTCAACCGCCGCCGCGACCGCCATCCCAGCGCCCGCGCCCGCCGTTGATAGGATAAATAGTAGGTCGCCCGTCCAGTCCGTACGATCGCGCCAATCCACCGCTAGTGCTGTACTGCGCATTAGGCAAGCAGAATTAGATGCTGAGGAGCGCCTCGCCGCGATACGCCGCCAGGAATTGCGACTCGAAGCCGAGCTGGTTAGGAAGAGATTAGCAATAGATGTAGCTACCATTCGCGAGGAAACAGATCGAGATAGTGACATAGCCCAGGACGTCGCGGACACCGATAATTGGCTGCAATACGCGCAGCCTACGGGGGACGAGGAATTACCATCGCTGACTCCGCCGGATCAAACGTCGTCAGCGATACGCGCACCCGCCCCGGTTCACATACGGGGGGAGGAAGCCGAGCGCACACGGGGTAGGCAGGAATTTACGAGGCCGCGTACGCCACAATATGAGGAGCGAGAACGCACGTACTTTCCAAGGGAGGAGCCGCCCCGCGTAGAGAACAAGGAGCCCCGCGAACCTAGGTTCCGATCACCGCCTAGGTCGCGACATAAATCTCGATCTCGATCCCGAGATATCGATAAGCTAGCCGACGCGTTAAATAGGATGACACGTTATCGACCGCCGCCGCGTCAAGCGATAGAGTTGCCAATTTTCACGGGAGCGCCGCACGAGTGGTTGCTGTTCAAGTCAGCAATGCGAGACTCGACACGAGAGTATGGATTCTCACGAGGAGAGAACTTAGCGCGCCTACGCAACAGCCTGAAAGGTGAAGCGAGAGAGACCGTGTCCGCGCTACTTTGCACCGCTGCTGACCCCGCCGTGATAATGCATACACTCGAACAGTGTTACGGACGTCCTGAGATTATAATCGACAAGTCGCTCGACGATTTAAGAAAGTTACCGCGACTCGGTACGACGGCCGCTGAACTCAACGCGTTCGCGATAAAGCTGCAGAACATCGTCAGCGTGCTATCGTGTCTGGATGATAGGGGGTACCTACAGAACCCAATGCTGTCCAGACACGTAGTAGAGAAGCTCAGCCCACACATGCGCGCGCGTTGGTGTGATTACGCTCAAGAGCATGGTAGTCTCGTGGAAGCGGAGATCGTTACGCTGTCGCGCTACCTAATGGGGGAAGCTGATCGGGCCGTAAGATACGCGTACTCGTCGACCGTGACTACGACTTCAAAGGAAGCGACTCGTCAGCAATCTCCCGCCAGAGCACAAGCGGTCAATAGGAAGAACAAAGCGCGCGTACCCGCAACGTACGCCGCCGCCGAGCGACCTGGCGAGGACGAGAAAGAGAGGGCTAAGAAGACGTGCTTGTGCTGTGGCGAGGGACATGCCACGCCAAGCTGCAAGAAACTTGGTGACATGACGGTCCAACAAAGATGGGAATGGGCCAAGAAAACTGGAGCGTGTTTCAAATGTCTGGCGAGTAAACATCGTCGATTCAAGTGTACCGCGAGGAAGTGCGGAGAGCAGGAATGTCGTAGATCGCACCATAGGCTACTCCACACCGCCGACCGAACGTCGGACGCGGCTAGCGCCTCCACCAACTGTGGGCGCGTGAGGGAAGAATCGGCGACCACCGCATCTGCCCATGCCGGCAGCGAAATGAGCGCGGTGTTACTCAAAGTGTGCCCAGTAACGTTGCGAGGGCCAAATGGCAAGGAAATAGAGACGCATGCGTTACTGGACGAGGGCTCCACTATTACGCTACTCGACGAAGAGATAGCTAACGAAATGGGCGCGAAAGGAATTAAGCGAGCGTTACGCGTCCACGGGATTACGGCCACGCGGCAAGAGAACGACAGTCGTTGCGTGGAAATAGATATCAAGGGAAAACGCTCAGAGTATTTTAACATACGCGCGCGTACTGTTAAAAGTTTGAATATAACCGGTCAGACCGTGAAAGCGAGCTATCTACGCTGCGAACACATGAAACGTATACCTGCACGTGACGTGTGTTACGAGAATGCGAAGCCACGCCTATTGATAGGCGCCGATAATTGGCATTTGATAGTGTCGCGAACTTTGCTCACGGGACGGCAGAACGAGCCAGCCGCTTCACTTACGCAGCTAGGATGGGTGGTCCACGGAACGGTACCACGGCGCGTAACTGGATTCGAGGCGAGCAGCGGGATAGCATTGCACGTGCACCCACAGGAAATATCCGATGATTGCGAAGAGTTAAAGGACCTCATCACATCGCATTTCTCGATCGACGCTCAGGGGATAGTTTACCAGCAGACGAACGGGCGCAGGATATTTTCACGAAGACTGCTCGGCTGGTCAACAATCACCATGAGGTAGGATTGCCGTGGCGGAGTGATGAGCCACACCTACCACCGAGTCACGATATGACCTTTCGTAGACTCGACACCATTGAAAGGAAAATGGATAAGTCAGCTGACTTCAAAAAAGCACACGTGTCACAGGTCAATGACCTCAAGGAAAAAGGGTACACGAACAAAGTAGCCGATGACGCAACTCGGTCCGAAATGATACAACTGGAAAGCGACAGCAGATGGTCCACTGGTCCCCTCTTCCTGGGCGGACCAGAACACATCTGGCCAACGGAGATCGCGCAAGGAGAGGGGGGTGATGAGATCGTCACGCACATAGCGCGCATCACCAGCCTCGTCGACACGACTCGTTTTTCATCCTACGAACGATTACTACGAACGACTGCGTATGTCCTGCTGTTCGTCGACAAATGCCGCAAACGCGCTACCCGGTTGACGTTGCGTCACAAACAGGAGGCCGAGCTGCTACTGATAAGGGAGGCTCAGAGAGAGTGTTTTCCAGCTGAAATAGCGCGACTCGCTGTAGGTCTCGATTTTTCAAGACGACGTCATTCGTTTAAACGGTCGCATAAATGCCGCGAACGTTTCTCAAGATAGGAAGTGCCCACCCATCTTCGAAGGCAAACATCCGATGACGTCACTGTATTTACGTCAGATTCACGAACGGGATCATCACGCGGGACGTGAATATATAGCGAGGGAACGCTTTTGGATTTTAAAGGTTCGACCGACAGTGCGCGCACTGATAAGAGATTGCGTGATATGTAAGCGACGAAGGAAGCCGCCAATACGGCCCGTAAAAGGGAACTTACCTATTGAACGATTGGACACCCACCTGCGGTCGTTCACCCGTTGCGGAGTAGACTGTTTCGGCCCAATGACAGTCACAATAGGAAAGGAAGACGGCATGAAAAACGATGGGGTATGTTGTTCACCTGTCTTGTCACGCGAGCAATACATATAGAGTTGTTGCCAAGTTTGAATATCGATTCAGCTATATTAGCGCTAAGAAGAATGGCGGCTAGGCGCGGATGGCCTAAAACTATGATGTCCGATAATGGGACTAATTTTCGAGGAGCCGACGTTGAAATCCAACAGGCATATAAGCAGTGGGCGAATGACCTCAATGAATTCGCAATTAAGCAAGATATGGAATGGCGGTTCATTGACCCCGGGGCCCCAAATCAGGGCGGCGCGTGGGAACGACTGATAAGAAGTGTAAAGTCGGCATTGTCGGCCGTGTTGAAGGAACGCGCACCAAAGGAGGAGGTACTTTCCACGTTGCTAATCGAGATCGAGCACACCGTCAATTCACGACCCCTCACTCACGTAAGTGTCGAACCTGGCGACGAGGAGGCGCTCACGCCGAACCACTTCTTGTTAGGCTCGGCTACTGGACTACCAACCACAGGGCAGTGCGACGTCGCCGATCGAAAGACATGGCGCGCAACACAGGCGCTAGCGGACAAGTTCTGGACTCGTTGGATAAACGAATACTTACCAACGTTGACACCGCGCGGCGACGTCCGAGATTCACGCACGTAACTCGCACCGGGGAATATAGTAGTCATTGCGGATGGTCAACTGCCGCGAAATGTATGGCCATATGGGAAGATAGTTCGCACCATACAAGGACCTGATGGTGTCATACGCAGCGCTAAGGTACAGACGCGTGGAGGCGTTTTCAGACGCCCAGTTAGAAGGCTCGTTGTCCTGGCCGATGGAAGTTAGGCTCGCGTTGCTATGCCGGGGGGAGGCTGTTACGGACACGAGCATGTAATTTAGAATCACTAAATATAATCAACATTACGTCATTCATAGATGCGTAACGTATGTACATACGCGCTGTACATAATGAGGGGCGAGCCAATTAGAGGCAAGACTATTGTCCAATCGGATACAGGGCTAGTATATAAGGCTATGTACTGAGTTCTTGGAAGTACATAATACGGTTCTTAGAAGTAAATAGCGCAGAAAACCGTTAAGAATAATCTGGATTTCTATTGGTGGATTACAACGGAGAAAAACACGCCACTATTAATGACCAATAGTGAGCTTGCGGTGTGCGGGGGTCGGGAAGGTGTACATCAGCCGGCCTCAACAGGATTCGGGAACAGGACGAGAGGGATAGGGACTCTCTCCCACGACTTGCGACCGGCTGAAAAGGTACTTAAGCTACACTTTCCTTGAAGACGACGTTCTCTCTCTGCAGTTCGACTTGAAGCGTCACCACGTCAGTTTGTCTCTGCACCCTACGCTCATAGAGCGGCCCTAGATTTCCAGATTTCCTAAGTTATCTAACGTATTAGAGTCAGTGAAGTATTGTAAAGTAACTGTGAACTATTTGTGAGTTAGCGTCACGCGTATGTACGTAAAGGACTCGTTTATGTGAAAGTATTTACACGTGTTATGTGAAGACTTGTTTTTTATACGTGTTAAATAAACGGCTGAGGCCTTTCAAGCGTGACCATTGTGTTTTGTAATTATTTACATCCTCTGCCCCCAACAACGACTTTCTTATATATATGTATATAGATTTTCAATTTGTAAATTTTTAATCTTCTTGTGCAATAAAGTATGTAGTATAAATAAATAAATTAACTAACAATCATAAAATAAAGAATAACTTACTCTCAGTGGGGAAGCATTTGGCCTTCATGCCAAGTTCTAACACCGTAATACCAGGTGAAAGCAGCAGGTTCGTCACAGTCGCGTTCTCAAATATTTGTTCCAACTCGGTCCTGCTGAGTGCCACGAGAGACTTCACATCTTTGCTGTATATCGCCTCGGTTGCTTTCATTGCTCTCTCCAATCCTTCCTCTGGAAATTGAGAAATTGTTTTTTTTAGGAATACTGTATGAGTTAGCCACCATCCATGAGCGAGTGAACGATAAATGGTACTTATTTTGCAAATAGGTTTTTAAAAAGACTTTTGCACGTATATTGAGGCCGGAAATCGCCTTGAGTTGACGTTTTCCTCGTCAATGCCGTGTGGAGATACGTCCATAAAATTGAACTGAAGGAACACAGGTGGGTAACTTCTGTCCATCGGAATGAACAACTTTCTTCAAGGAAGTCATATAGTCAATACTCAAAACTAAATGGTACCATACACACTAATTTTGATCTATCGATAATAACTGGAAAGTATAATTTTTTTTATTGGGATTTCAATGACTTTCTTATAGAAAGATGCTCATTCTAAAGGGCACAAGCAATTTTTATTAAATACGACCACACTTTTCCTTTACTCTCTGTATTCATTCTGTTTACGAGGGTCCGCCAATATAATCCTTATTTCCTTCTTAATAAAGCTGTAATTTCAATGCTGCCCATACATATGAAACAAGTATGGGTAGCATTGAAATTAGAGCTTTATTGAGAACAATATAAGGTTTTTATTGGCGCACCCTCATTGTTGTGAAACAAAGGAAGAGTTATCAAGTACTTACTTCCATGTACTAAAGTTGTAAGCTGGTCAGCCAAACATGTCTGTGGATACCTTTGCTCTGGATGTTCTTTATGTTTGAACATTATATCCTGGATTTCTCCTAAACTATAGAATGTGAACAACTTTAGTAGTTTCTCTACTTCCGAGTCTTTTGTTCTAATAAAGAACTGATACAGGGCATAAGGACTAGTTTTCTTTGGATCAAGCCATACAGCGTTCCCTGCTGATTTACCGAATTTGTCACCTTCTTCTGTCGTGACTAAAGGTAAGGTTAGACCTGGAAAGAAAACAACAGCATTATTATGAAAATGATTTTCATACACTCAACTAAATTTAAATATGCACTTTTCGAAAAATTTTTTCGTAAGTAGTAATCATTGAAAAGTCGGGTGTTAGATTGCTTACCTAATGGGACTTGTAAGCAATTTAATTGAAAAACGTACCATAAACATTTTTCTTTGTCGTTCTGCTTATTAACTCATGACCGGCACTTATGTTGCCCATTTGATCACTTCCTCCTATCTGAAACAGTAAAGTTTCGAATTATGATAACCATTTTATCTATATTTAGATTCACAAACATTACACACAATGAAAATGGTTTTACCTGAAATCTACAATTAAATTCTTTCAATAAATGTTGCCAGTCATAAGACTGGAATATCTGGTAAGCAAATTCAGTGAAACTCATCCCTATCTCAGAATTTATTCTGGACTGCACGCTTTGTTTCAGTAACATAGTGCCCATTCGGAAATTTCTTCCTATTTCACTCACAAATTGTATGGAGTCTATATTTCTGTACCATGTCTCATTATTTACTACCCTGAAAATAAATTATATTGTCTATTATAAGTTATATTGTCATTTATGGTAAACATCTTGACCTATGGTGCACAGACTTGGTCTTTGAGCATTGTCCAGAAGTCTAAACCCAAGATTTGCCAACAAGCTATGGAGCACAGTATGATAAAGGGATCGAGTTTGAAACACTATACTGCGCTCGAAAACTAAGCTAGCTAGCGGATGTGGCTCAAAAGGCTGCTTAACTTACAATGGGACTGGGCAGATGTCTGCCACATGCCCGACAAATTATGTGCCAAAATAGCAGAGTTAGTGCCCTCAGACAGTGAGACGGAGTCTCGACAGACTACGAAGTAGACGGTGGGACGAACTGGACAGAACTGGAAGGAGGAAGCGCGGGCCTGCGATGACGAAAGAACTGGAGGGAGACCTTTGCTAAGGAGTGGGACAAACCAGGCTAGCACAAAAAATAAATAAAAAAATAAACATGCAGCAATAGCAGAGGCAACATCAATTTTTAAAATTCCAGGAACGGCTGTTTCGATTTTGACGGGACTTTCACTGGTAGATAGCTGATTTTATTTTAGAAACAGGATTCGAGTTTAGTGCAACAATAAAACTTCTTCAAATTGTGACCAAATTGCATTGCATTGTTTTATGACTGACGCGAACGAAGTCGCAGGCACCAGCTAGTTAAAAATATAATACAATTTGCAATGGATGACTTTTATATAAATCACTTCTTTAGGTACAATAGGTCTATAATTACTTGATAGGTTTAAGTTTACTTTCATCATTTTTCCAGATATACTTCTTATGGTTTTCAAATACTGTTTCAAGATTGCTTTGGATGCATTTAATATTTTCTTGTATAATATCACTTTGTAAAGCAATGCGGTCTGTACTCCTTCCACTTGGGTCACCTATGTATCCTGTGGCCCCACCTAACTGGAAAAATAAAAAACCCCAATATAAACAAGGTGTCACATTGGTAATAACCAAATCTATACAATTCTAATATTATTATAATTTTAATAATATTATAAACCTAAATAAATTATAAGAGGTAAAAATTTGTAAGTTAGTATGTACAGGGTAATCTGTGAATCTACTGAATTTATTCTGAAAATTCATTCACTAATATGTAAGTGCATTGGGGTAAGATCGGCGCTGGGGTAAGATCGTATAAATCAAATATCCCACTTATTTGGCTAGATTTTTTTTAATGCTAGCCATATTGTAGGCCGGATGGAAAATGACGTGGAATGCAATGTGAAATAGCCAAACGAGTGCGATATTTGATTTATACGTTATAACCCAGTGTCAATCTTACCCCAACGCACCTTAGCTACACTATCCCTGAGTAATATTAAATTATTTTCATATCATGAGTGATGCAACGGAAGTGTCTCAACGAAAGCGGAAATGGAAACAGATCTCAAAAGCAAATGTTTGCAGAAGCGGAAACGGAAGTGTTAATACTATGAAGAAAAAGCACAATTTTATTTTTTTAAAACAACAGAAGGTTTACGTCGTAATCACGTCACGAGGCGCGGTGATGTGCAGATTGAACCAAAAAAATAATAAACTCGTTGCGGCACGTATTTGTATAGTAATCTGTGAATCTACTGAACCTATTCTGAAAATTCATTCACTAATATGTAAGTGCATTGGGGTAAGATCGGCGCTGGGGTAAGATCGTATACCTAAATCAAATATCCCACTTATTTGGCTGGATTTTTTTAAATGCAAAATAGTATAGTAGTAAAGCAGTACAGTATAAAGGAGGAAAGACTTAGTTTTTAGTTGCATTAGACAACAATTCTTCAACAAGAGGCAGAATTCTATGCTTTTAAGCTGCTACTGATACATTAAATGCAAGAACACTTTACCAAGGCAACAACATGGTGTCCTCCTCGCTGCCAGTGCAGGAGGTTTATTATAACAAGCAGGTTGCCAACATGAAGGCTGTCAGCTGTGGGGTCGAAGCCAGCATACACGCACTGTGGAGCTTTGTTCAATAAGTCCAATATTTCAGATCTGGAACAGAATTATAATAAAATTAAACAAAATTAGATATCTAAGGAGCTGTTCCATATGAAAGTATACAATTTCTTTTTTTTTGTGTTGGTTGGTTGGCATAGTTTTGGATTAAACACAATAAAAAAAAATGACAATGATTTTTGAGGTACAAATACTAAAGACCATCATAGTTTTACTTTTTTAATACTTTTTATTTTTAATTAGCACTCATCAAAAGTGAAATTATGTCACTTTTCTATCAAAATTACTTTGATGTATTATTGTAGTATATTTTACATAATTATTATTAAATATTTATAAAATATAATCGGAATACAAAGTATTCTATGTTCTGAAAGCATAGAAAAATATCAAAAATTTGTCCTTTTTCATGATATACAGCTTATAATAACTTTGCTTTTCCTATTATACCTAGGTCAACAGTTATTTATAGGGATCTAGTACCTACATTTGTAGTCATAAGACAAACTAAATCCCACAACACATAGAATCTTAGTGTGTGTTCTAGGGTTTATATTTTAACCTATTGAGTAGCGTAATTAGAGACACAATAGAAAGACAATGACATTCGAACGTCAGTGTTCGCTCGGAGTTTAATGAATTTGCATGTGTTTGTATTGTTTTGGCTAGTAAATAATTGCATGCACAAAGATGCAAAATAGACCGGATACTCAGGCAACTGGACAAAACGAATTACTCTACGAGAAAAATGATTTTTTTTCAAATCAAAATCTAAGGTTCCTTAGTGCTGCCTGCTTTAGTTAGTGCTTCTTTAATTTTGATAGGTTTTCAGGCTAGAGTTTGAGAAATACTTAACTTCAAATGCTTAAATCAGAAACCGGGGGTAAATAACACTTACCCGGCTGTACTAGGAAACATATCTTGATACATCCCTCGTTCACTAAGCTTCAAAATATTTCTACTGGCACTTGCATAAGACCGCTTGTACGATTGTAGCCAAGTAGTCTTGGACACACACATTATTTGTTTCAGGAACTTCATGGTGTTTTTGATTATATCTCGAGGAATATAACCTCAATCTTGGAATATAAACAAAAACTTTGCTGCTAGTGTTTTCTTATACAGTAAATTATGACTTTAATAATAACGTTCTGCTTATAAACATTACATAACAACATTTATTTCATTTATAAATCAATATTTTGTAAGGTCGCTGTCGCGAAACTCGCGAATTTACTATTGTACAGTATTTCTATTTCAGGAAACCACAGGAAACTAACAGAAGTAACCAAAATAAAACTTTCATCCTTCGAAATAAAGCTCAATTAGTAATGGATGTTGCATGCCACAATAAGACTGACACTGACTTTGACATGTAAGCTTTCGTTCAGAAACAGTTCGCACGTGTAGCGCCCCGTTTACATGTGGGCCCAGCCTCGGCCAATCGTCATTGAGTAAACGAGGTTTCCCCGTTTAAACAATGACTATTGGCCGAGGTTTGGCCCACATCAAAGAGTATAGTAAATATTGGCCCACATGTAAACGGAGAATAAAGATTTTTTTTTTCCTTCGCCCTTCACGGGCAGGCTAAGGTCTTGGACCATACCGCCTCGTCTTCAGTGCTTATTATCTTTCTTGTTTATAAGTAAGGCCAAAGCCTCGTCTTCAGTTTAATCCTTCTTGTTCACAAGTAAGTAAGGCCGAAGCCTCGTCTTCAGTTTATGGGGCATAAAGATTGAAGTTGTTTTTTTTTTTAAAGTATTTTTGGCTTGGGTACTAAGTTCTTTAAGCCGTGTCTTATTACTTTGAGTGCCATTAGAATACGGATGTAACCTATTCTAATGATTTTGCAGTATTTGGTAGCAAATGACGCTAAGTTCCTAGCCTGTCGGTTTTCTACCGGTTGCATTTCAGAGAATGTGTGTCGGAATTACATAGCCTACTTCCACCAAGCCTGTTCCATCATCGAACCACCAGGCGTGCGGTGTTGCGCCACTGATACATGGTGGACATCCCACTTATACGCACAAACGATTTAGAAACACATCATGATTTAGGCCGTACACATAATGTACGGCTAAGGAATGAATTTCCCTGTCACCTGCCTGAGTCTGCATTTCCTGATAGCTACAACTAATTAAAAAAAATGTATCAAGTCAACCACGTCAACCTTGTCGGCAAGCTTAGTTGAGGTAGTCTATACTATGAAGGACACGGCGCAACACACACTGGCAGAGTGTGCCGCATGGGAGGAGCAGCGCCGTGCCCTTGTATCTGTAGTGGGCCCCGACCTGTCGCTGCCGGCCGTCGTTCGTTCGATGGTCGGGGGCGCCGAGTCGTGGGATGCGGTGATCTCCTTCTGTGAAGCCGTAATTTCGCAGAAGGAGGCTGCGGAGAGGGAGAGGGAGGCCGTGGCGACTCTCCAGTGCCGCAGCAGGCGAACCGGGCGTCGGCGGAGGGCAGACAACGCCCTCTTCCAGCCCCCATAAAGAGGTCCGGAGGGACGGCGGACTCGGGCTCGTCCGCCGTCCCCCATCCAGCAAGACCCGAGGCGGTAGCGCGTTGTGTTCCACGCGCGCCCCCTATTGGACGTCGCGGGGGGAGGACACCTCACACTCCCCCCGGCTTGAGGTGGCCCGCGTAGGCGGGCCGGTACTAGCGGGGATCATGGATGGCGTATCAGCTCCCACGATCCCCGGTCCAAGTGTGGGAGGGAACACCGAGGTGGTTTTTAGTCAGTAAGAGTCTGACAGACCCCTTCGCCTGCCCCAGGCGAAGGACATCCATGAGGATTTTCCACCCCGGCAACAAAAAAAAAAAAAAAGTCTATACTATACAACGCCCAAGTTGATGGGCGCAGCAGGCGCGCTCGCAACGCTGCTTCCCAATCTAGGGGGCCCGAGCACTGCCTGTAGGCGGCTGTACTTGGGGATCGTGCGATCCATGGCCCTGTATGGGGCCCCGGTATGGGCTTCTGACCTGAAGGCCGGCAGCATCGCAATCCTGCGAAGACCACAGAGGGCGATGGCCGTCAGGGCTATCAGGGGGTATCGCACGATCTCCTACGAGGCGGGTTGTGCACTGGCCGGATCTCCGCCCTGGGAACTGCAGGCGAGAGTCCTCGCCTCACTGTACCGGTGGCGCGAGGAGATGAGGACGCGGGGTGGTGAACCGATGCAGCGCGAGATCGAGCTGCGTCGGTCTCAGCTCCGCGAGGTCATGGTGGCGGAATGGCGGGACAGGCTTCTGCGTCCTACCGCCGGCCTCGCCACGGTCGATGCGATCCGACCGTCTGTGGATCCGACCAGTGCTCGACGAATGGCTCGGGAGGAAACACGGCTCCCTGTCGTTTAGGGCGACGCAGGTGCTCTCGGGGCATGGCTGCTTCGGGAAGTACTTGTGTCGCATAAACAGGGAGCCGGACGCTCGGTGCCATCACTGCACCGACTGTCGGGAGGACTCGGCGCAACACACACTGGTAGAGTGTGCCGCATGGGAGGAGCAGCGCCGTGCCCTTGAATCTGAAGTGGGCCCCGACCTGTCACTGTCGGCCGCCGTTCGTTCGATGGTCGGGGGCGCCGAGTCGTGGGATGCGGTGATCTCCTTCTGTGAAGCCGTAATTTCGCAGAAGGAGGCTGCGGAGAGGGAGAGGGAGGCCGTGGCCACTCTCCCGTGCCGCAGCAGGCGAACCGGGCGTCGGCGGAGGGCAGACAACGCCCTCTTCCAGCCCCCATAAAGAGGTCCGGAGGGACAGCGGACTCGGGGTCGTCCGCCGTCCCCATCCAGCAAGACCCGAGGCGGCGGCGCGTAGTGTTCCACGCGCGCCCCTATTTGACGTCGCGGGGGGAGGACACCTCACACTCCCCCCGGCTTGAGGTGGCCCGCGTAGGCGGGCCGGCACTAGCCGAGCATCATGGATGGCGTATCAGCTCCCACGATCCCCGGCCCAAGTGTGGGAGGGAACACCGAGGTGGTTTTTAGTCAGTAAGAGTCTGAAAGACCCCTTTGCCTGCCCCAGGCGAAGGACATCCATGAGGATTTTCCACCCCGGCAACAAAAAAAAATAAAGTCTATACTATACAATAAAATTCTCAGCTCCATTTTGCAGAGATCGTGAATGTTTCAATATTTCGACAAACCTATTGTCCAGTTGTGCAGACACTTGACATTAGTTGAGATACAAATCTACACCAATTTTACATCATAATGTGGATATTATGATGTAAAATTGGGGAAGATTTGTGTAGGAATTAATTGGCGAATAATTAAAACGGTCACTGAACTTCACTCGAAAAAATCACACCAAAAACTCCAAGAACGCTATTTTTTTTTACTAAATGCAAACCTGCAGAGTTCCATACAAACTTTAAAGGTTCTTTACTTTTTACTACAGAACATAAAAGTGCGATGCGACGTCGCATTGTAAATATAAATAGCCCTTGAAGCTGTGAAAAAAACAAACTTCTATGCTAACGAAAAGAAAAGATACGACAGTAGTACTGTCGTATCTTTTCTAAAACATATATTTCGACACTTTCAAGGGAATCATAAATCATAAGGTACTTCCCGTTGACCCAGAAACCAGAAATTTGACATAAAGCAAGGTCTTATAGCACAGATATAGGAATAAATCAGAAAACAGTAAATTTGTTGTTACGTCACAAAAAAAAACTTTTTGCGATTCAGAAAAATCTTCGAGACTCCATTCGGGAATTGAACTACTTACATAGGTATCAAGTTTGTACGGAACCCTCAGAGCGTGAGGCCAACTCGCACTTGCCCAGATTTGTTTATGCATCCTGATTAGTCAGTTAACAACCTAGGTACTGCCCGTTTTTACCACTGAACCCGCTAATAATTTTTAACCGACTTCGAAAAGGACGAGGTTCTATGTTCGGCTGAATGTATGTTTTTTATTTTTATTTTTTATGTATGTTCACCGATTTCTCGGTCAATTGTGGACCGATTTAAAAAAATATTTTTTGAATGAAAGGTTATGCTTCCAAGTTGGTCCCATAGAAATATTGTTATGATCTGATCATGAACTTCGAAGATATGGACCAGAACTCCTCATAGGATCACAGCAGAACTGTCGTAACAAGTGAAATTGCTTTATATATACGTATAGTCGATGACTGACTGAAAGAATAGGGGGAATATATCGAACTGATATGATGAAGCCTGAAGTAGGCACCGGAACTCTGTAATAAATTAATTTAATCTAACCGTGTTTGGTATTATTAGAATTGTCATGAGATGCACTCTGGCTATAAGGTATTTAAGTATGGCTGAGGAGTACTTTTTAGTGGTGGTACCATAACTAAAAAGTGTAAAATAAAAACTTTTTACAAAAAAAAAATACAACCGACGTCAATGTAAAAAAAACACTGAAAAGTGCAAAATAACTTTAATTTCGGAAGTCGGTGTTAAATAACGAAGAGACAAAACTATTATAGAAACACCGACTTCCGAAATTTAAGTTATTTTGCACTTTTCTTTGTTTTTTTGCATTGAAGTCGGTTGTATTTTTTTTTGTAAAAAGTTTTTATGTAGTTTATACACATTACATTAGGATATTATTAAAAACTGTATCGTCTTTAAATCTTTTCTAAGGTGAGCCTCACGCACTCTGAATCACCCATGGGTTCTTCCCTTTGCTGATAGGAAGTATACGAGAAGAAAAACTAAATAAAATATGCCACATTGTTATTTATTCATAATAGTCTATATTTAGTAGTACATATTTTACGGTGTTTTCTTATCTATACAATTAATTAATTAATTACTATTATAATTCTCATGTTAAATCATGAACATAGCAATTTATCCGGATATATTATAAGGGCGCATCCACATCTGGCGTCAGCTAGCAATACGTGACCGCAGCGTTCTAATAATAGTGCATAATTATATTGCTCTTCACCTTTCAGCAAGGTGCAACATAGATTATTTGCAATGTTGTGTGCTTAACTAACAAAAGTAGAATAAAAAGCTTTCTGACAAGTAGAGAATGGAGATAACTTTCCCATTTTGTATCATAGTGGCTCACTATGATAGATATACAGGGTTATTTGTAAAACACTGGCAAACTCTCAGGACTATGTTAATAACATCATAAATAACACTTGTTCTATGACTTTCAAAAATTTATCATAATATCAAAAATATTTAAATTGGACGATCTAAATATTACGAAGTCTATGCGAAGCAAGCGATAGTACAATAGCGGAGAGGAGCGAGGATCGGGCGGCGAGGGTGGTTGATGCGCTTGCGTCGCGTCATACAAACGTAGGTAGTATACAGAGTTGAAATGTGTTAGATAGAACAATGAAATCTTGAAGGTTTGTTTTTGGTAAATTAATTATGTTTTGTAAAAAGTCATTGAACAAAAGTTGTTGGAAAAGATGTTAGTAATACAGTCCTGCAAGGTCGTTAGTGTTTTACAAATAACCCTGTATAGTGAGCCTGTTTGCAAAACACCTAGGGCAAACTAAACATATATTTCTCCTACTTTAGGTACGACTCTATTATGGATTTGGATAAATTGCTACATACATTCATCTAATAGCCATCCACAAAAGCTATAATTATTAGGTACCTATATCAACAAACATGTTAAGAAAAAATATAGACTCATAATATATATATAACACTCTTTCTATAAAATGTAAAGATCAATAGGGAGTGTCTTCTAATATAATAAACATTGCAGAATTAACAAGCACTGCTTATTAGGCAATTTACTGTTATTGTATAAATAAATATATACCTATTTTAATATTAAGTCTGTCCTATGATATAGTGGTTTTTTGAAACTGCACACTGCGAAAATTAATTTTGAATTTTGAATGAATCACTGCTCAAAGTAACCCGTTTTATAAAACAGCAACTTCATAGGTAAAGACCCAATATAAAAAGGTTGATATTTCGTATTTCATTTGGAACAAATATTTAGGTCATCTCTTCAGTCTATATCAGATGGCATATTTTAACATTACCGATGTTTGGTTACATATTTTCAAAGGTTAATGGACTTTTGTACGGAGTCTGTACCCCATGTATCAAGTTGTGGCATATGATGTTTAAAAGGCTATAATAGAAAGCTTAATTTATTTATTTATACCACCAACAATGACACTTATAGTCAGGAATTAGTAGTTTTATTTTAGCAGGACGTCATCTATGTATTACATTCCAATCTTTGGTTGTTGTCGTTATCAAACAAACCCAGTCATTCACTGAACTTTATCTAGAGTGCACGCAAGTACATACTAATCAGAAGTCGACTGGCTGTAGATCAAAACTACCATTCTCCTTTAAAACTCGACAACTACTACGAAAAGACTGATACACCGACATCCGTTCTACCTACATTTCGGACGTAAGATTACAGTAGTGTAGCATCACCGTAAGGTGGGACAATATCTCCATATCACAAATAATTATAGTTTCGACAAAAATATTAAATTACAAAAATATTTTTTTTATGTTTCAAAGAGAAATTCTGAGGTATAACTAAGATACAATACTGAAATTTATAAGGGCGGACGCTGCGTTAAGCGGGCGCCCGCGCGGTCCTATACAAAAGTGCTCCGTCGCGGGGAGCCGCCCCCCGCACCCGTTTTGCTACGTAATAATACATTAAAGTTCTCGATCGACACGACTACATGTACACCGTTAAAGTTGAAATAGTGACACTGCGCAGGAAAAAATCCGGTTTCCTCTACGGGGAACGTCACACACGAAACACGCGCGAAGTCTCGCCACGGGTGCCCTCGCGTGCACCCGCTTAACTCAGCGTTGGCCCTTATACTGATAGACAATTCTATTTCAGTAATACCATTGTTCAGATTATCAGGAAGGATAATAAAATTATTACAATTACAGACCGAAGATTACATTAAAAAAAATATTCACACTTCGAGTCATCATTAATGAATATACATTTAATGCTTAACACGCCTAAAAATAATTACCTCCACATAATACAACAAAAAAACTTTTTATAACTATGATAGTTTTTTTTTTTTTTATGTGCCCTTTTATCTTTGACACTGATCACCACTTAAAAGCCGGGTATTCATTAGGCAACATTTGTTAATAAACACGGTTTTTATACATTGTTTCACAATGTTTCGTCATCTCTAGAAACAGTTTGTAAACCAAAGTGATGAAACATTGTTTAAGAAATATGTTGCCACGTTCCCCACTTCGAATGGAGGGTAAGACGAAACATTTAGTAAACGTGGAAGTAGTGTGGTCCAACAAACAGGTTTCGAAGCTCTATGAGCATCAAAACCTGTTTGTTGGGCCACACTCATCAGCATCATGTACTTTGGGATTCTTCAAATTAAGATTATAATGAATTTTTTATTTGTAAATAATGCTTGGGCCGACATTTCTGCAGATTTGAATATGTCACGTGTGTCTGTAACTTTTATTTAAGAGATAGTTTCGAATCCTCTACCTGTTCGTCTTTTTTCTCTAGTAGCACTCTTATGAATTATTATGTAAGCAGTACAGAGCATCACTACTTCTTTGGGCAACATCCTGGCAACAACTGACAAGTGTGAACGGCCAAGTTTCAGAAACAATGTTTATGGTAAACTTGGTGATAAACACGTTGTAAACAGTTTATCAACAAATGTTGCCTAATGAATACCCGGCTCAATAGTTCACAAAATAAGGATTTAAAATGCAACATAATAGAACGAAAATGCAGTAGGTTTAAGAAGTTAAACAAAAAATAATACATACAAGTGAACATACAAGGCCTTATAACAACATCTCAATTGCAGTGTTAGATATGGATGAAACATAATTTATTTATCTATTGTTCAGTTTTCACAAGTAAACATTTTATTTTGATTAAAATTAAACAATAAGAAAACCAACTTAAAAAATAAAATACACAAAACAAGGAATTATATAATTGCTCATGAGAATTTTACAATCACTGACACAGTTTTTATAATACTTAGCAGAATACTTTTCACTGAATTAAAAAAAACTAGATTTGTCTATGACAATTTTGTACCCTGGAAAAACAATAAAAATCTGTGATTATAAAACTCAAACAGGAACATAATACTTAATTAATACTTAACATTAAAACATGGAAAGCAACTTTTATGACTAATCTTCGAGGGTGACGTTTTTGAACAGATATGACATTGACTCCTTGTTGTGAATGCGTCTGATGGCCTCACTAAGGAGAACTGATATGTCTATGGTCTTGATCTTGTTGCATTGCATCTTCTGTAGTTCGTGAGGCACGGTGTTGGTGACTACGACCTCGTCGATCGGAGAGTCTTCGATGAGCCGGGGAGCGTCAGATGACAGCAAACCGTGGGTTGCCAGCACGTAAATTTTATAAGCTCCGCATTCCTTTAGTACCTCTGCTGCAGCGACAAATGATTGGACGTCGTCTATCATGTCGTCCTATAATAAGAAAAGTGGTCTGTTACTGCTTGTGGACGGAAATTAGGGTCATGTTGATTGATTCATTATAGTGTGGCCAAACCAAGATGTCTATATGGAACTTGTACAGAACTAGGACTTTATTTAGTTTCATTGCAAATGAAGAAAAATTGGAGATCTGCTTTTACATACTAGCTTCTGCCAGCGGTTTCGCCCGCGTGAAATTAGAAAATTATCCCAAGGGAATATACCCTGGGGTAAAAAGTATCCTTTAAGCTATTCCAGGTCATGATCTACCCTTGTACCAAATTTCATCCAAATCCGTTTAGCTATAACATACACACACTCACAAAGTTCCACATATATAATATTGGTGTGATCAAGATCAAGTGTAGCCACTTTGGAGATACTTACCACCATAATAGCTATTCTGCCACCAACATCACCAACCACATTGATTGGCGGCTTTTCCTTTGCCGGGTGAATGGGGACTCCCACAGATACATCCATAGTGCGTGACCGACTAGAAAAAAAGCACAAAAGAATATACAATCATATGCAATTTGCTAGCATTCACACACCATGTAGGTGTTGTTGCTTGTTGTATCAGATTATCCACTTATTTGTTGTTACAGTTAGATCAACCCATAGAAGATAAGCAATTTCAAATACTGTTTTCAGACCTAAATCGTAATGTGTAAACACTAATAAAAATACATGTAATTTTTTATCTTAGTACTCCTTATCTTATCAGTGTCATAGGTACTATTAATTCATATAGTATGATTTATAAGGATACATACTTTGGTAAGCATGGTGGTGAGTAGCGGCCGTCAACCTCATCACTCTCAGCTTCTTTCTGTTCCCCATGAATCACAGCAATAGCCAACCGTAAGCGCTCAGCATATGAAGTAGCTTTCTTGGCTGACCCTGGGTTACGAGCAACTATCACCGAGTTACGATAATCTGGAATCTAAATTGAAATTATTTAATTACTTTTGAAGAAAACAGGTGGAAAAATGCCTTTTCAGTTTGGCTTAGATTGTATAGAAACAAGCACCTTTAATGTCTTCTAGGTGAATTTGGATCTTCTCCAACAGATACATTAAAAACTATTGTAGTGGAAAATTTAAACATGTTAAGACATTTAAATTTTCCACCACCTTTAAATTATTAGTATTTACTTTGCCAAAAATGAGACAATTTTCAAGGCAACTTGAATTTACATAATGTCACGAAATGAACTCAATTTAACGTGGTTGGAAAAACAAATAATTGCAATTGTATAGTGTCAGACTCAATTAGAATTGTAGAACCTAAAATAAACTTACACTTTCTTGAATATATTGCAATAAGAATGGAGATGCCCTTAAATTATCCACAGGACACTCGTAGAAACCCTGGATTTCCTTTTGATGCAAATCCATTGTAATGATATGTGTCAAGCCAGACTTGCACATCATTTTAGCAAGGAGTTTTGTTACAATGCAGCCACGCTTCCTCATTTTGCACTGTTTGCTGTATGGCAGGTACGGAATCACTCCTACAATAGACCTTGCTGAGGAAGTCTTACAAGCGTAAGCCATTATCAGTAGCTCCATAATATTGTTGTTCACATCTCTGTAAAAATATGATAGTTATTCATATGTAATGGTGTAGAATCCTTCTAGGATTCCATATGCATATTCCAAAACATTAAAGAAAAAATCAAAATAATGATTTTTGGGACACCCAAAGAATACAGCTTGTATTACTAATATTCCTTTTTAACAGTGTTCATAAAACTGGGTGACATAAATTATCAAAGTATGTTTAAAAAGGGTTATAATCATTTGCTATTTGTATTTTATATGAACAATAAATGATTCAAAAAATTCTTTGTCATTTGTATGAAATGCCAAAATGAATAGAACTGCTGTTAACAGAACATGCAACATAACACTGCTGCTTGTTGTAATAACATTGTATGAAAATAAAACAAAGCTACTGTAATGGACAGTTAACAATGTACCAGTAACGGTACAATTAAGCTGATTACTGTTACAAGTGCGATATGTAACCACTCTGTTTAGAATATGTGCATATTTACAAGCCAATCACTTTAATGATCAACATTTCAACTGGAAACTAGTTAGAATCAATTATATTATATTCTTATACTACACATGAATGAGTTTTAAAATTTCCAATTATTTACACCTCTATTATCATTGTCAAATCATTTCAACATTATTTGTAAGTTATACTCACTTAGTTCCAGTTTGAACTATGTAAATATTCTTTCCACGAATAGAATCAGCAATCTCCACAATGGTCTCCCTGTTTGTTTTGTGGTAAACTGAACATCCTCCCTTCCTCACACCCAGCCGACTGTAAGGAAACACTATCCTCATTACTGCAGCAAAAGCATGATAGTAAACTAGCTATAATTCAATTTATATACAAACCCATACACAATAAATTTTGATTGAGGTCAAACTACTTAACCTCTGTAAGTGTCAAACACTAGGTCAATATTAGAAACCTTGAAATAGTACTTATGAGAGGGATGAAGAGCAGATACTTACTGAGCTATTAAATCGGCTAGTTCAGGGTGCGAGTTACCGCTAATGATCACTATGTCTGACGTGTTAGTACCCTCCATATTGCTCTTGTGAGATCTATTAGTGAAACCCACCAGCCTGCAAAAGTCATGCACGTTTTCTTAATCGTCGGCCAACCAACCGCCACATGTAAATATATAAAATTTAAGGAAGGGACGGCACGTTGGATCAACTAGAAAAACAATAAACCTGGTTTTGTTGAGTAACATAATAACCTGAAGGCAGATTTGTATGTTTTATCGCAAAACGAAAAATAAAACTTCCAACTAAATAAAACAAAAACTCCTTCCGTTAGTGACACTTCTTAAAACATATGTGGGGGATATTATATGTGCTACGACGAGTAAAAATAATTATAATTACGGAATACGAAATCACCGATTATGAGCCGCCACAGATAAAAATGAATAAAATGAAACGATAGAATGAATGCATTCAAGTAACTGTCAAAATAATAGAATGAAATAATTGATTGTTTACGTTTTTTTCATATCACTAGTTTTGTTTTATTGAGTTTTTGAACTTGATAACACTCCTGAACACTTTGTTTATCTTTTAATTCGTAAATTGTACTTTAATTCTTTGTTTTTATCTCGTAAAATATTAAATGTACAATTTTTTCACTGCACGTGCTTTGACACAGCCTTCACAGTTGGGTGGAGAATAGATTTTTTTTAGTGAAATCCCTAAATCCAAGTTTATTTAAACGTCACGCAACATTAACTTATTGGTTGGCAACCACAGCGTACATTTTTATATTGGCAACATCATTGATAAAATGTCATAACAAACCACAGAGTACTTTGGTAAAACTAATGTGGACTGTTTTTATTTACTATACTCTTTGGTTTTCGGTTTGAGGTTATGCTTGCTTAATAAACAGAAATAATACAAAAATGGGTCTTACGAAGCAGTATTTGCGTTACGCTCCTAGCGGGACCTTTAATGTTATAGCTAGTGCCGATTGTAATAGCGCCCACGTGTCTTTAAATGGAGTAAGCGGTCGATACATAGCTGTTGGTGCTTGCGAACATGTTGTGATCTGGGATATGAGGCTTGGCGAGAAGGTAAGACTGCAAAACATTATAAACAATAATTCAAATATTGCGGCTTAGATTCTACACAAAACTAGTATAATATTTCCCTTCAGAAAACATCTATTGGATCGCCAAAAATATGTTAATAACACATTTTATGTCATGGTATTTAATTCCCAGGCTCAAGTACTTCCAGGAGAAAACGTAGTAGTATCACAGATAGCAGCCAGCCCTAGCGGGAACAATATAGCGGTCGGCTATGTGGATGGGAACATAAATGTATTTGAGTTGGTCAACAATGAAATTGTCTGTGTGTTTGCTGGACACAAGTCTGCTGTCACATGCTTGCAGTATGATGAACAGGGACACCGCTTGGTGTCAGGTGCTAAGGTGAGTTATACAAATCATTATATTGGCTACTAGCTTTTGCCTGCGCCTTCGCTCCTGTCAACTGACTACTATATCCTACTCTACCCAACTCTATCCTACTCTACCTTACTCTACCCTACTCTAACCTACTCAAAAAAAAAAAGTATCCTATGTCCGTCTCCTGGTTCTAAGCTACCTCCCCACCAACTTTCAGCCAAATCGGTTCAGCCGTTCTTGAGTTATAGATAGTGTAACTAACACGACTTTCTTTTATATATATATAAGCTGTTTAATATGTCATCTATGATACAGTAATGCTCCATGTAAAACACTGGTGTTCAGGTGCATCTACTTAGACTGGAAATATGATGACTATGTTGTGGTCACAACTTAGTTAATATAGTTGGAAAAATATTAGTTGATTCAATTTTTACTATCTAACTATTTACTAACTTACTGCAATTTAGTTTAATTTTTTTTTGACTGACTGACATTTTGACAATTCAAAAGTGGCTTAAAATGGTGTACTTGAAATAAATGTTTCTGATTTCTGATTACTGTATGTTGTTATTAATGCATACTTTTGTAACATATTATATAATGAGCCAATTACTTATTAAAATTTTCAGAAAAGACTTTTCTTCAAAATTAATTACAATATTTCATTTGTATTTTTTTTTACACAGGATACAGAGGTTATCCTTTGGGATGTGGTCGCAGAAACTGGTAAAGCTCGCTTTAGTGGCCACAAGGGGGCCATAACCAGTGTGTTGTTTATTAATGGCAAGAACTGTGTTATCAGCTCATCCAAAGACACATTTGTTAAGTTCTGGGACATTGAGACAAAGCACTGCTTCAAGACTTTAGGAGGACATCAAATGGAAGTATGCAAACTAATTTTAATTTCATACAGTTTACAGACTTTATTTATTAATTCATAGACTTAACAAGTTAAATAAAAGCTTGTAAAAACATGTGGGATCAACCAAAATGATTTCTTAAAGTTAAATTCAGTATTTTGGAAAAATATCAAGTGAACACATTGATTCTGGTTGCTTCAGAGCACCCTATTCAATGTGTAATATGTATAAATCCATGCCAAGAGAAAAAAAGTTATCACACTAGTGTTATAAAGGTAGAAGTTTGTGACTATGTGTATATTTGCTACTGCTTTATGCTCAAATTGATGAAACTTGGTACATGGGCAGATCATATTCTAGAATAGCACATCACCATATCCCGGGACTGTATTCCCGAATCATTTTTAGTATTACGCAAGTGAAGCCTCTGTCAGCAGCTAATAGGTATTTATTATAAATGATCACTCAAAATTCAACTTAAACGCCATAATGCTAAAGTTGTTAGTTGAGTATGTCGCAATAAATGTAAATTGTCTGAGATTCTTATATACAGTAAATGATTTTTTGGCAAAAATCACTTCCATGGTCTGACACACCTCTCAATATGTGCTTAAAACAATTTACAGTAAACCTTTATAAATACCAAATAAATGTTTCTAAGGTATGGTCAGCAGTACTTCTAAAAGAGGAGAGATACTTGGTGACTGGTAGCATGGATCAAGAGTTGAGAGTCTGGAAACTGAACTGGACAGCTGATGTCAAAGATGAGGAGAAACTATCCAGACAACTTGAAATTGTCAAGCTTGAAGAGACAGACAATCTTGAAGACTCTTCGGTAAGCATTTTTTACTAATAAAATTCATTTAGAATAATACACACAAAAGAACAGCTACTAGGTTTTGTTCATTCTTTTTCAAAACACAACACAAAATTGTTTTATTGCTCTCTGTTACAAAATCTGTACAACTGTTAAATATTCTTAGGAATCAAACCACTGTTGTTATACTGGAGGTAGTGGAGATCTCTATAATATATATAAATGAATTCTTCCTCTTTCTTTCCTTTGGTCACGCCATCACTCGTGAACGGCTGGACCGATTTCACAATTTTTTTTTTGTTGTGTTTGTTATTGTCAGGAAAAGGTTCTTATGAAAGATAAAATTAAAAAAAATGGTAGTAGGGTAGAGTAGGATAGAATAGGGTAGAGTATGGTAGATTAGGGTAGAGTAGGGTGGAGTAGGGTAGAGTTGGGTAGAGCAGAATGACTACTCTATTCTGCTCTACCCAGTTGACAGGAGCGAAGCCGCGGGCAAAACCTAGTGTACAATAAAATTCATGTGGCAATACAAGATAGAAATTGTTAGCAAGCCTTTTATTCTATCTAAAAACCTCTGTTTAAAGCTACATACTTATTAACTTGAATGAATCACCCTTTTCCCTAGCTTGTCCCACTTATAGGCAAATCTTTCCCTGTTCCTTTCAACTTTCGCGAGCCCGCGTGTCCTCATTCGAGCTCTGGCGAAGTTTGTCCCGCCTTAATATATTACAATATTTTCAGATATTACAATGTCACCAAGTAGGCAACCTAGTGAGAGGAGGCCGAGGCCGCGTGGTATGCCTCACCACAGACCCGGGGCAGAGTGTGTTGGCATGCCACGGCACTGACGCACTGTTGGAACTGTTTGCGTTCTGCTCTGATGATGAAGCCAAGATGAGGATGGACAAACGAATCAGAAAACAAAGGAAGAAACTAGCGTGAGTTTTCTTAATTCTGAATTAATCTATTTTTTATTTTTATTTTGTGTCCTAGGAGTTATTTACCTAGTGACAGTATATATATAACGACTTATACTGTTAACAGACGGTCAAACTTGGTACGACGGATTTGGTCCGTCCGTACCAAGGTCGAGCGTGACTCAGCGTAAGTTTGGTCCTTCCGTCCGTCATACCAAATTTGAGCGTGTGTTAATACTAATTACGCTGAGTCACACTCGACTTTGGTACGGACGGACCACGACTTTGGTACGACGGATCAAAGCCGTCGTACAAAGTTGGTTCCAATTTTATTTGCACATGTGTTAAGTTAACACTAATTAGTTACTTCTTAATATGTAGGTGTAAAATCAATGTAACGATATTCTACATTTCTGCGTCTAAGGATTTTAACTACCTCCTACGGATTCTCAGAGCTAGTCTTTCTCATCTTTTGCGCTCTACCAGACCATCTAATAAAACTAAAATACAGCAACAAGGATGTACTTCAACATATTCGCCGTTTGTACATATGAAGGCGGAATTCTTAATCCTACCAAAAACATTTTGTAAAAAACTAGCCAAGTCTCGATGGAGCTGCTTGTTTATCTCTAATAAGTAATGCAATCTGGACAAAGTCGTGCCAAGTCTAAGGTCCCTTACTGCGATTTCTTTATTATTATTATAGTTAATGTTGTGTGACTTGGCCGTTGAACAATACGTTTTCCAAGTGGCAATCAAGTTCAAAATCTAGTAAGTTCTTTAATTACAGAAAACAAAAAGAAACTGGCGAAGCAGACGCTGAAACAACGGAAGTACCCGAGCTGCTAACCTTGACTGACGAAGTCAAGCGCTTGTCATCCATCAAGTTGGAGGCCAAGTTGAAGTCTACCACGCTACTGCTGGGTACCACGGGGGAGCTGCGTGTCGGCGTGACGTTAGCCAATAATACGGTAGAACTGCATAGCTTGAGAATTGCTGAAGGACATGAAGGTATGGTATATTGCATTTGCAATATTTTTATTCTGAACAACAATGCGTAAATAAATGTTCCACAACAAAACCAAACTACCTATGACCTATTATTTGGTTGGTCAATAATCATCATCATCATTTCAGCCGAAAGACGTCCACTGTTAGACATAGGCCTCCCCCAAGTGTCGCTAAAACGAACGGTGCGATGGATGCGAGACACAAAGGGCGTCTCGCATCCATCGCATTCCCGCGACTCTCACCAGGTCATTGGTCCACCCTGTGGGAGGCCTTCCAACGCTGCGTCTTCCGGTGCGTGGTCGCTACTCTAGAACCTTTCGGCCCCATCGACTATCCGTTCTACGAGCAATGAGCCCTGCCCGCTGCCACTTAAGTTTGGTGATTCTTCGGGCTATGTCGGCGACTTTGTCAATGATCATTCTGGCTGATTCAGAAAGATTTAAATATTTGGGTACAAGAGTTTGCTCCTCCGTGCCTCTCTTGTCGGCCTTGCTTGTCCTTGCTTGTCCTCCTTTCACCTTAATGTCTATTGTAATTTACATATTATTTGAACTGTATTTTGTTATTTTTATAGTTCAATGTCTGAAACAAATAACACAACCGGGCCATCAAAAGGAGCCACGATGTGTGGCCATCAGTTCAGATAATTTAGCTGTTATCTCCGCTTCCGCTGATTCTATCAAACTTTGGAGCAGGTAAGCAAGAGAACAGCTAGTCTAGCTACTATTTAAGAGGGTCCTTTTTCACACACCAAGCAAAGTTAAAATGCTTGTTACTTCATCTTCGCAATCCAACGCGTTTATTGACGAAAAGGCAACGCGAAAAAAGAGAGATAACGCCTGAAAACTCTGTTAGCATTCGGTGATTCCGTAATTTACTCGAATATTTTACAAAACTTGTTCCAGGAAATACGTGTTTTTTTTTTAAACCCTTAAAAGTTTTTGAAAAATATGGTCGTCATTTAGAATCTTGATTAAATTTGCAAGTCATCTATTGTTATACTTTTTTTTACTTTTTTAATTTTTGAGTAAATTATGAAGTGTCAAAGTTGATGCGAAATAGCAGTATTTCAGAGGGCTTTACTGGATTAGTTTTACACAAATTTATAAATTGATTTCAATAGAAACCTAGATAATATCCACAAGACACTGTGTTTCCAAAATATTTAATGAAAAACGTGTAATGACGTCACAATCGCGTAAGAGCGGTGGTATGAAAAACAGTTAAAATGTATGTCGAGTTGCATCCCCTTTATTGCGAAAATTTAATTTTATAACCATGGTGTAAGGTTTACTAATACCTTTTTTATCGCGGAAAGTTTACTAACAACATTCTAATACTGTAATAATCATCATAACAAAAATATATTTATTTTTAATCATTCGAGCGAGTGAAGCTGTTTGTTAGTAAGAATAACGAGGTTATCGTCTATTATATTTTGGTATTTTATATCCAGGTCAACACAAACCTGCCTCCGCACAATCCCTGTGCCGTCCGGTCGTCCGTGCAGCATTTGTTTTGCGCCGGGCGATAGACACGCGCTAGTAGGTTGTGCCGACGGCTCCCTGCTGCTCGTCGACGTGGGCGCCGGCCGCGTGCTGGAGCAAGTGCCGGCACATACTGCTGAATGCTCCGCTGTCGGGCTTACTCCTGATATGGTAAGTTAAAGTGCTTGTGGGATGTGTCGACGATTCCCTTCTAGTGGTAGATGTGGGCGCAATGCAAGTACTGGAGCAAGTGCCTGCACATACCGCTGAATAGTCGAATATGGTAACTCTGTGGTGTGAGTTGATGTAATGTTTACTGCCAGATTTGCCTTAAAATACAGCCACTATCACTTATCTTCTGTATATACATATGAGTGTAACAGGCAAAGTCCTGCATAGAGGTTCTTTTTAAGATGTATACAAAGAAAAAATTCACCCCGTAAGTGTATGAAACGGGTTCCAAAGTTTGTATGGAGAAACCTACTATCACGCGGGCAAAGCCGTGTGAGAAGAAGCTAGTCTAACAATAAGTGAAGAATAAAGTCTAGAGCCACTTCCACATTTCCACTTAGTAGTAAGTAGTTGCATTTGAATTGAAATGTGCCTTTTCTTGCAGCGAGGTTGCTATTCAGGTGGCGGCGATAAAACAGTAAAGCTATGGCAGTTTGAACTCATAGAAGACCCGACGGCAGAATCCAAAGCGAAGGTAACAAAGAATTAAATACTTCTTATGCCCTATAGTATGGAAAAGTTTAGTATCAAATAAACAAATTTTTGTTCAAGTGCGAAAAGACATCTCTTTATACTTCTTTTATAGTTCTTTTATATCATAAATAGAGAATGCAATTCGAGGAGCTCGTAGTTAAATACTAACTGTAACTCGAGTCCGATCACCAACGTTAAGCTACGCTTGCCAAGATCGGTCAGTAGATGGGAGCCCGTTTTCATATCAAGACTCCTCCGTACCTCGGAAAGCACGACAAGCTGTTAGTCCCGGTTGTCATTTGTAGACCTTTGGCAGTTGTTGCCAATGGCCAGAAAATCTAACACCAGACTTACCAAGCAGTGTTACCCAATTGCTGGGTTCTGGAGGCAGACAGGCAGGAAAAGTCGCTCCATGTAAAATATTGATATCCAGCTGCATCCGGTTAGACTGGACACCGACCCCAACATATTTGGGAAAAGGCTGTTAAAGGCAGATAATGCAATACACGAGCGCGTGTGTTGGTAAAGCCGTGTACAGACGAATAAACGACGCCGCCATGGCTATTAAGAGAGTTCACGACTGTTGTGCGCGAACTCGATTCGAACTGTGTTCGTGTTCGAATATGCCGTCCGTCCATATGAACAAACCAAATGTTCATGTTTGATGTTTGTGTTCGCTCGTTCGTACTTGCGTATACGGCTTTAGGTGACTCTTATGTCATTATCATAAGGTATAAATTAGAATGAATGATTTGATGTCTTATTTTTCAGGTTCTCTCACTCTTGCATACAAGGACATTGGAACTGGAAGAGTCTGTGTGTGCAGTTAAAATAAGTCCGAACAACAAGTTTATTGCAGTAGCTCTCCTAGATTCAACTGTCAAGATATTCTTCCTTGATACTTTCAAGGTTAGTAATACGTTTTAAAATGAATTGTGAACCTTAAACAAGTGGTAATAAGGACTAAAATAAATAGATTAGTATCATCATCATACTATTTGGAGTTGGTGGCGTTGTAGCGAAATCTATGACGCCACATATGAACTAAATTATGAAATCCTACATCGCAATTAGAGTTCTCCGTGTGATTTGAACATGTACAATAGCCCGAAATCATCTCTCAGGCAGTTGTGCCCAGATCAGATAAATGATAAAATATATTTTGTTCTAGTTTAAGGCCGCACATATTGTAAACTTGCACGTTTTTCTTCTATCAGTAGTTAGTAAGTAAAACTTAATCTAAGATAAGAAGAGAAGACACTAACAGATATTTTTTGTTTTTTTTATTATTTAATTGAATTAAGTGATGAATTAAAAAAATATTTAGAATCTTAAAATTTATTGAAAATGCCGTAAATCGATCGAATATGGAGCCACCCTATTTTTGACAAACAAGATTGTTTACTTTTTTATGTAATATTTTAGGCTTGGATACTAAGTCCTTTAAGCAAAGTCTTCGTATGAATAGTTAATTGAATATGGATGTAAACATTCTGCGGAATCAATTTTTGAATAATTAAAAAGCCTCCGAGTGAAGTTTCGTAACTTCACTCGAAGATACGCCGCTAAAAAACTATTTTTGACATCTTTTTGTAATGCTACAGGTTACTAATAAACAACATAACCTCAAAAAACATTTTAATTATTTACTAGTTTCCCCGTACTTTTAAAAATATATTGAATACTTAGTAATGTTCTAGTAAAGACCTCTGAAAATTTAATATTTTACGTGAACTTTGGCCCTCCATAATGTACTCATTATATTAAAAATATAAAAAAGTACATCCATAGAAGCTTTGCACATTTAAATCGATAAATGATGACAATTTTCCTGAAAAGCTTTTAATTGGTTTAAAAAATCACGTATCTAAACAAAAACTCTGGAACAAATTTTGTAAAATATTCGAGTAAATCACAGAATTACGAAATGCCACAGGCGTTATCTCTCTTTTTTTCGCATTGCCTCTTCATCAAACATCGCGTTGGATTGCGTTAGATGAAACAACAAGCTTTTAAACCATGCTCGACGTTGAAGATATGCGAGTGAAAAACGAGGCGAGGCCCTCTTAACAGAAACTTTCTTTTAACAGTTTTACCTATCACTCTACGGCCACAAGCTGCCAGTCCTTTGCCTGGACATAAGCTACGACTCTAACATCATCGCGACCGGCTCAGCCGACCGCAACGTCAAGATCTGGGGCATGGACTTCGGAGACTGCCACAAGTCCATCTTTGCGCACAACGATTCTGTGACGTCACTGCAGTTCGTACCTTCCACGCATTACTTCTTCACCGCGTCGAAGGATGGGAAGGTCAAGCAGTGGGATGCGGATAGTTATGATAATATTATTACGTTACATGTGAGTATTTATATGCTTAAGATTAACATAGAACTTATCACATTTTGGTTAATAAAGGTAATCAGAAAAAGTAGCTTTTGATAAATAAACGCAATTGTCAAGATGTCACTTTACACCTATATTTTTAACAGGTGTTCAGGGGCTAGACTCATGGCTAGCTTATAGAAAGAATAAACAGGGTCTAGGCTTATAAATTGTGAAATAAGCAATCGATAAGCAATTTTTAGGCACAATTTCAAAGCTAAATACGACTTGACCTGCGATTTTGACGTTTTAATATCATGTATTTCTTTTCTAAAGTTACCAACTTATTACATCGAGGCTTTATTACATGGACTTTCACTTGGATTTTGGCGACAATAGTAGCATACTTATTTGATACCAGGGCCACGCTGGCGAGTGTTGGAACATCGCTGTGGGCGCGGGCGGGCTGCACGCGGCGTCGTGCGGCGCGGACCGCGCGCTGCGCCTGTACTCGCGCAGCGACGAGCCGCTGGTGCTTGGCGATACTGACGAGCAAGAAGAGGGACTTGCTACAGGGGAACAACATGTACGTATACCTATATTTGAAATCAGAATCTCATATAATAAACTAGCTTCTACCAGCGGCTTCGCCCGCGTGAAAGTGGGTTTCTCCATACAAACTGTGGACCTCCGTTTCATCCCCTTAGGGGGTGAATTCTGAAAATTTTCTCACTCCTACTCCCAGTAGTTTCGCCTGTGCGTTGATATGTCAGTCAGTCAGTTTTTCCTTTTATATAATTATATAGATTATTGTCAAGTGTTGTTTAAATTGCATTGAGACTGCCTTTCATTTCATTTTCACTGGTCATAAGACCTTATTAATAGGTATTTTTTTTAAGATAAGTTTTTTTTTAAGGTAAGATTTCATACAGAAATGGTTATATGTACTGCGATATTGCAGAAAATAAAAAACACAAAGAAACCAATAAATACCTAATTTCGAAAAAAGAATAACGTACCTCTAATATAAAGTTTATTTGAACTTATAATTCCAAGTCAATCCAAAGATATAACACTTCAAAGCAACCCGTTTCAAAAAACGGCTATTTCATACGTCTTTACCATTATAAAAAAGAAAGCCGATTGATGTAAATTATCAATTTAACTTTATCGAAATATTTTGCGCTTGTGCTCCCCACAATGAACAATGTTTTAATAATAAAGACTTGTTGTTGTTTGTTGAACTTTTAATTTATTTATAGACCCCAGTCCCAGGATTGCCCGGTCTAACGATGCCGACAAAGAAAACTATCGGAGCAGAAAAAGCTGTAAGTACAAGTGTGATATATATATGCGTATTCTGCTATGTTGTGATCCCTTTGACCGCTACGTGAAAAAAGCAAATGCGTGCTCTCAGCTCCAAGGTATAATTTCATAGTGTTCGTTTTTGTGATCTTATGCTAATATGAATGAAATAAATAGTAAGCAGATCACATAATATAAATTGAGATGACTCTAGCTACATAATTAACAACACAAATAAGAAAAACAATACTTTTTATAACATTTATTAGCGTTTAAAATGCGTAGCGTCTGTCATGTTGCCATGACGTGGGCGAGTTGGACACATTTTGTTTTGTCATGTATACATGACTGTGGCGGCTAAAAGGTGGTGGTGGCGGTGTTATTTTTTCATACAGGTACATGACGCACGTATATCTATGTTAATGTTTTCCAGGCTGATTCCATAATGGAATGTTTATCCGTGGGCGCCGAGTACAAACGCGAGTTGGCAGAAGCTAGAGGGCAGTTCGTTCAGCCACCATTACTAATGGCTGCTTACAACTGCACCACGCCAGAGCACTTCCTTGTAGAAACTGTCAAGAGGATACGGTCCAGGTTTGTTCATAGATCTAATGTAGAATATGTTGTAGAGGAACAGCTTCGTCCATAGATCTAATGTGGAATATTTTGTAGAGGAACAGCTTTTTTTCGCATGGAATAATAATACAAATACAAATAAATAGAAATACATAATTTATTTCCTTTCACAAATTAACTACTACATCTAGTGGTTGAAGTGACCTTTTGGGCAAAAATTGTCTGTGTTAGAGCACTTGGCTCTTTCGAAACTTATACAGTACGGCCGACGTATCTTCGCGAGCCCGAACTTTGCGCAGAAGGCTGCGCACGAACGTTTTTTTAGGAACAAAATGGTGACATGAGGCGACGTGCGCGGGGCGGAGGTCTAGACGAATGACGAATTTTTGTTTAAAAAAAAAATGTCAATAACAGTTTTTTTTTTACGAGTGTACATGCGCTAAAGTTCGCAGAGCCTATGTTCAGGCTCGCCAAGTTACGTCGGCCGTACTTTAGTAACTAACTTAGTTTTACAAAAAGAAAAGATATGCCAAATTAAAAATAGATAAAAATTTACAAAAGCAAAATTTTTACTTTATACTATAGCAAAAGCAAATATCCTGTCAGTCCTATTGGTTTGTCCGTTAGTCCTTGAGAGAATGGTATAAGTATTTGTTAGTCCTTGAGAGAATGGTATAAGTGTGTGTTAATATGTTGAGCGGTTACGGTACTGGTCTTATAACGATTAGTTTGGACCTAAATTGTCGTATTGATAAAATCTGATCTCCCACATGCAGTATCTCGAGAACTTCTATGTTTATGCTGATTAACAGTTTCGCTAATTAATTAATTAAAAATATCATCGTTGTACCAATTGAAAATTCTTTTAGATCCTACATTGATAGCATAATAAATACATAGACAAGACATTGATAGCGTACCTACCACATGAAATAAAAAAAAAAAAAGAGAAACTTCCCTTTTCTTTGGAGATGGGAAATCATCAAATACCTTCTCTCACTGGGTGGAGTGAAAGGGACTTTTATTGATTATAACCCACCTGTGTTCCTTCAGCTGCCCTTTACTTTCCAGGCCCCGGGAAAACTCGGCTGTTTCCGCAGCATGAGATATTTGCCTTCCAAATAACAGACATCACCATTCTTTTTTCCAGTGACCTAGAAGAAGCCCTTCTCCTCATCCCGTTCAGCGTCGCCTGTGACATGGTCAAGATGTTGCCGAAGCTGCTGGACCGCGGTGACAACACGGAGCTATTCTGCCGTCTCGCGATATTCTTACTGAAGATCCACCACGCGCCGCTTGTAGCGAACCAGGCGCTGCTGAAGCATATGATACAGATACAAGCTAAAGCAAGCATGCGACTCAATGAGTTGCGAGTAAGTACCAAAATTTTTTTTTTTCATTCTTGTTTCTGTTTCGTCGGTTTAGTGGTCGTAAACATTGCTGCTTTGTCCCACGCGCGCCTCAACGAGATTTTAGCAAAATGGACAGGACCCACTAGGGCTGATGCCTACCAGGGCTGCGGGATTGTTTGTAGTTACCGTGGCCCTGGAACACAAAAGGCAACTGAAGCATCACTGGTGGGTTTAGTCAATTTCCTACCTCAAACATGCTTAAGCCACCTCAAACCTCACCTCCCCTGGTGAGCGTGAGGTTATTGGGTTTTTCTATCTGGAATTTCTTAGTAGCAGCTCAGTATCTGGATTTATGCTCGGTTGATTGATTTCATTAGAAAGGCAATATGCGAAGATGGTTTTACACCATTGAAACAACGCATTAAAAAAAAATGCGTATTAGTATACGCCGGGTTTGGATCCGCTAGTGTAACAGTTATGTAATGTAGCAGCTATAGCAAACACTGGTTAGGCATTGAGATAATCACAAACTCGGCCCATTTAAGGTACAAACACAAACATCAGTCATGTTACCGTCAAGTCACCGATCAATCACGCCAAAAAAATAAAACAAATATCTATTTTTATAGAAGTGGTAGGACATTGATCCCGCATGTCATTCACGTCACGACTAGAGCTTCTCAGTCATTCTCACGCAATAATTGAATCAGTGACTGACTTCGTACCTTTAGGCCAAATACTTTGTTGGTCATACTGTTAGGGTCGGCTCTAACAATGGTGTTGCTACAATTTTGCTTATCAAATCTGTGACATGTTTACCACTATAGTTTTTGTTAACTAAACATCTCTCCTCTCCACTGTTTTGAAAACCAGACCTTACCTAGTCAGAGCTGATAATGTTATCCCCGTATTTTTAGCGGCTAGTGCAACATTGCCGCATTTTAACAACACCTACATTATTATTATATCTAGCCATTTCATTCCTTACGGCTCTGAGCCATTTCTTGCTAATTCCTAAGGAAGACAATCTAAGATAAAGTTGTCCCGTCATATCCATCGCGGTCTGCCGCGACCTCGTCGTGCGATTTCAGGGCACCAATTTTATGTTTTACGGGCCCACCGCTCGATCGACCTGCGACAGACATTTCCAGCCCAGTCCAGACCATTTTTATATTTAACCAGCGGTAGTGTTACACTGGTGGGCAAAGGTCTCCCCCCATGCTTTTTCCTGGGCACGCCATAGTCACGGTGGTAAGTCCCCTTTTTGAGGAGTGGCTGGAACGGCAACACGGCGTCCTCATCTTCCGCATGACGCAGGTCCTCACGGGGTTCCTGCATCGGATTCAAGCAGAAGAAACGCACAGGTGTCACCATTGTGTGGACCGCCCGAATAACACGATGGAGCCACTTCCACCGTATGGAGGTGTGCCCCGCTTGGGCAGAGCACCGCCGTGTCCTCGAGGAGGCAGGCAATCGGCGGCAGCGACCTTTCGCGCCGGGCCCTGATTCGGGCTATGGTCCGGAACGAGGAGGAATGTCAGGCGGTCGCCTCCTGCGAAGCAGTAATGCTAGCGAAGGAGGAGGCCGCACGGGTGAAAGAACGAATGTCCTCCCACCGCCGCCCCAGCCGCCGAGATTCTGACCCCGACTACCAGCCACGGTAGATACGGGCTTGCGGACGTGCAGCAATGAGTAGCTTGCCATCCGGCCGTCCGGTAATTAACTGAACGGAGCCCAGTCGTCAACAGCGCGTAGTGATCCACACGCTCCTCAAAGATATGTCAGCAAACCGTAGGGGCCCACCAGGGCCGATGCCCGCTACCTAGGACCGCGGAGAATTTTTTAAGGGAAATCCGTAGTCCTAGAACGCAAAGGGCAACTGAAAGATATAGGTGTGGTTTTAGTCAGTAAAAATCTGACATACCCTCGCACTCTACCCAGAGCGGGAGAAGTCATTGGATGATTTCCACCCTTAAAAAAAAGCTTTTTCCAAACTCTTTGTGTTTTGTCTTCGCCGGCTGATCTGAACCGTGACGCCAGCGTTTCTTAGACTGTGAGATTGTTCGAAAGAGTTACCGAGGCCCTAGGACGCAAAGGGTAACTGAAGGAACAGAGGTGGGTCAGTAAAAGACTGACACTCCCTCTCGCTCCACCTAGGATGGGAAGAGTTATTTGATGATTTCCCACCACGAAAACTAAACCTTTCTTAGACTAACTTTACATACTTTTTTCTTGTTGATTACCAGGACATGGTAGGCTACAACGTGCACGCTCTGCAATGGTTACGTCGTGAGGCAGAAGCAGCTGACAATGAGCAACTGTTCAAGGAAGCGTTCACTGAAAACCGCAAAAGGGACAAGCGAAGACGCGCCAGACAAGCGGTCAAACGACCTATTGTTACTGTTACTTAGGTTTTAGAATTAATATAATAATAAATGTAATTAAGTTATGATGACGTATTATTTGGCACACGCTTTCCTCGTAGATTTTGCATTGTACCGAATATGTACCTAAAGGTCGACGAAGGATCGACGCTAGAGCGTCACGAGGAGTCGGGCCCGCGCCCGTTTTACTACGTAATAATATATTAAGTTCTCCATCGACACGACTGCACACCGTTAAAGTTCAACTTTAACGGTGTGCATATAGTCGTGTGTCTAAAGACATACAATAGCGCAGGTAATAATCCGTTTTCCGCGACCGTCGCACACGACACACGCACGTCGGGTGCCCGTCGCGTGCGCCCGCTTTACGCAGTTTCGGCCCTAAGTTTTATTTTTGTATGTGTAATGAAGTACAATCTATACTAATATTGTTTGTTTTTTTGTTTGTAGGAGGTAATCTCTAAAAGTACTGGTCCGATTGCGAAATTTTTTTCACCGATAGAAAGCTGCTTTATTCCTGAGTGACATAGGCTATGTATTATGTATGCGGGCGAAGCCGTGGGCAAAAGTTAGTAAAGTATATAATATGTAATTATATGTATTGTGCATTATTTTCTTAGGCGGGTCAACTCGTGGGTTAATATCGAGAGTAGTAAGGGATAGTAACTTCAAAAGTAAAACAAAGTAATAGCTGCTATAATTTATTTGTAAAAAAATATTCTACTCACTACATAGCCAATATATCAGTTAAAACTTTAATAATTTAAGTATCCATCCCTGCGTAAGTCACATTATTTATCATCTATACAACAATAACTAATGTTTCACAATGAGTATTCCGGCCACGTGTTCATACTAAACAATCTCAAACGGATAATTTATGCTGAAACTTACTATAAACGTACAGTTATGTAATTTGACAACAACAATAACAAATGGTCCTTCAAGCTTTCTATATGGAAATTATTGCTTTACATTATTATACATATATAAATACGTCTTTACGAAGAAAATTGTTTGCAGACTAATTTATATCTGCTTATAGTTAGACAAGTTGAAATTTGACATTCAAGACGAGCTTATCGTTTCAATGGTTTGCGACTGAACGAGTGAGTTCGCAGCAACTAGGTAATTACAAGTACAACTTAATTCCTTAATTAATACTACGGCTATTTATTTAAATTTAATTTGGATTATATTATAAGGCTACGGGACCATCCTGGTCTATTGCTTTCGTCAAATAGATTGCTATCATAACATTTTCGAAGCTAGTTCGACGTATATCACAATAGACTGCGAGCTCACTCGTCCAGCACATAATATATAATTGACAATATTCATTCTATATTATTCAGAATTTACTGTTCAATTTAACATACAATGTTCATCACCACTTATCACAATGTTATTGCTTTTCGGATACACACATCTACATTCTCCAACAAAATATATCACAATGAATAAAAATACTTTTACATTATCATTTTTCGAATAACTCGAGTGAAATAGTAGATGAGAGAGAATACAAAAACAGAAGATATTATGAGAGTTCTTGTCAGTCTTTAATCTTCGAAAAATGATGTTACATACAATGTCGAATGGAATTCCTAGGATATGAATACGAAGCTCATATTCCAGCATAAATTATAATAATACACAACAGTATTGGTACTGTCTGCATCTCTGTCAGACGTGATAATAAAAACAAAATCACAAACACATGCTTGTTAGAGCGTAAGCACACACAACACAACCGGTTTGTTAGTAACTAAACGACGATATACATTGTTCATCAACTCTTAATACCGATATATCCATAAATTAACCTAACATAATAAATAACCAAATTGGAAGATCTATCATAGCTGTATTCTGCTGTATGTATCGTGTGAGACACAGAGAAATACGAAACGAGTTGGTTGCAGCAAGGAGACGATGTTCCAGTGAGAATATCTAACCAAACATTCCACTACCACCGACAACTACAATTAAGGATTTAAATTCGAAAGTCAATCTAAATAAAAACTATAAAAATACAAAAATAATAAACCTAAGACAAATGTACAGAGTTGAGTTCAATAAAATAATACTGTATTACTACTGCAATCAGCAATATTAGAGGAGTTTTAGAACTGTCATACGATTCATGTACGCGGATTACTTTATATCCTACGTACGCTAATTATAATACCACGAATCCATTGCGACGTATTCCGTGAACTGGCTTGCATTGAAGCAACAACCACCTCTTATAAAATAGCGTCGATAGGATTCTGTATATATTTTCCTATGTATGGTATACTCACAATTATAATCAAATTCGAAAAAAATAAACTATTCAATCTTCACCATTACTTCTGGTTTCAATTTAAAATAAAAATATTCGAGATAAAATTCGATCAAAGATACACTCTTAGAAAAATAAACACGCCCTAGTTCCTACATCAAGTTAAAAAATTATCATGGATAAATCTTTTGAGTTTCAGATTAATATCATCATTAAGAGAGCTAAAGTTAATTAGAGAGCGAAACAGTTTTAGAATTTACGTACATTACAGTTTCATCATAAAAGCTAATGAAACATTATTGTCAAGGTAGACTGCTACTCCGAAATAAGTGTAAGCAATACTAAACGGTACACACTACACCGACAACTATACAGTGATCCCAATAAGAATGAATAAATAATCTCAATTTTTAAAGCTTTTTAAATACGATAAGCTTGACGTAACGTTGAAGGTTAGCTGCAACAGAATCACACGCTCAGATGTCTCAGCTTCGTTACAGCTGAGTTTTGTCTAGCTAAGTATTATCACAATGTCTCATAGACTGCTGTATTTTACTGGCCCGTGGGGTTTCGATAATTAAACGAACTAACACTAAATTAAGTAGAAACGTCAAGTAAAGGACGGTGACAGAGTTCACAGCAAAATAAGTCGAATGGAAGCAATAACAAAACAGCCCAGTTCAAGGTACAGATAACGTAAATGCTTTCTGCTATAAATATACACATAACACTGACCATCATGAGGTGAATCCGGTAGATTTTAACTCAATATAATGCCACGTTTCTGTTAAATGGTTTGTTTAATGCTTAACAACCAAAAATGCCCAATATTATAAATGGATTGAAAAAATTAATTCTTAAAATAAATCTTTTACCTATGATGTACATATTAAATCTATTTTAATAATGCCAAAGTTACAGATTGTTATTATTAATGTATAAAGGCAACATCATATAAATATAATGTTAATGAGATAAGTATACTATTTGCCACAGATTTGTGAACATGTTCGAAAGTTTCTTTAGTTTAGGAATTTTCTAATTTTGAAGCAGATAATGCAAAAAGCGTGGTAAAACAAATATTTATTTCTAATATTTCCAAAAGTAACTTGGTATTACTAATCATTTAATTTACCAACCCTACGGTATTCATGTATCCTGGACTTCCAATATTTCCAGAATCATATTTGCTTGTCATTATTGCTTCTTCTCATTTCGTAACCTTAACTAAAAAAATACTCGACTGAAATTAAAAAAAAAATACTTACATTGTAAATACTGACCGAAATGGGAAATAAATTAGAAACTTATAATTTATTGAATTTAAGCATTATAACTACTACGTAAACAATAAAATTTACAATATGACCTATAACTAAAAGAATACTTGCGTCCTGCAATAGGTAACCGTAAATATAATTTCAATAATATCAAAGAGAGCATTCTAAGGCAAGGCTTACAATAATAAAACTCGATCCATAGTGTCATTATCTTTTTGAGATTTATAATTACTGATCGAAATCCGCGCCTATGCGAAAATTTAACGAACAAACCCGAATAGTTTTCATACGGCTGCAAGAACTTATCTCACGTTGGATTGTCCCGAGCTGCCATATCACAAATTGCACGATGCTTACACATGCATGACCAACAATCATACATATCACATGTTAAGAAAATATGTACACACGGAAAGTATTCTTTCGCATAGCATTCGCTGTGGTACCATTTTCTTTCCTATACATTAAATAGGCACTAATACAATGAATGTATTTTGTTTCCCGCGACCAAATAACGAAGTTTTAATGCGTAATGCCCTGGCTTTGTATGTTTTAAACCGATCTGTTTTAAATATTGGATAGAAGACTGTCGACCACGTGAATCAGAAACATGATTTAAACTAGACATGACAAGATGTTAAGTCGAAGTTTCTAGAGTGTCGTCCTCAAGCTACAATGCCGTTATCTGACAACATCACATTACGAGTGATGAGTTACTCACATAAAAGGAGCGTAGAATCCGTACTAATATTATACATAAATGTAAAAGTAACTCTGTCTGTCTGTTACGCTTTCACATTAAAGTACTGAATCGATTTTGATGAAATTTTGTATGGAGTAAGCTTGAACCCCAACAGAGGCCATAGGTTACTTTTTATCTGACTTCGGCTTTGCGGTCGCTATAACCGACACATATAAATTATATAAATCAAGGGAAATCAACGATGATTTTAATTATTTATCTCGGAAAACTACTAAACAATAGTTTTCCGAGATAAAAGATCGATATATCATTTTTGGTTGGTTGTCGTGGCATCAAAAAACAAGCCCGCTAACTATTTACTAATATTATAAAGAAAAATTTTACTTTCACTGGTATGAAACTGCCTGAGAGCAGCTAGTGGCAGACAACGGCACTTAGCTTAAGGACGGCAGTAGTTATAATCATGTAAAGATGTATAATAACGTCGATAATCTTTTGCCCAATTTAAAAACTTCAAGTCGCACTGTCATTTCGAAATTCAACCGGTCGTTTGATATACTATTTGGAAAGCTAAACCCATCAATAAAGTACTAATTGAGAATCGTTTATGAAAAATGTATGATCTCCTATAAAAATAATTCACATTTCATTATACTATGACGACCGGACGAAAGGAATGAACAATTTTAAAATATATATTTCCCCTCTATTGTCATCAAACACTGGCCTGAACTATCACTAAATAGATATTTAGTACTATATAATACCAAGAATGTTATTGCATGTATACTTAACTCTATTAATTTTATATTGCTTTTCGACTGAGTGTTGCGGCGACTGTTTCACAAAAGTTGTTCAGCTTTTGTGAAACATTCGTCGACACTCTGTGTATCTAGGTTGGAAGAGAAGCAATCGATACAGGAGACACGCAATGCTCCGTTCGGAAACAAAGTAGTGTGTTAGGGTGTCATACGCGTGGCGTCGTGGTCGTGGCGAGAGTTGCGTGGCTATCACAGAGGCAGTCAATGAGATTCTTCGGCGGCGGCGACGTGACTGGCCACTAGGTTCAGCGGCGCCTCGTCGTACTCGGGAGCGTTGATACCCACCTGCGGTAGTAAGTACTGTTTAGTGCTCTATGAATAGGAGCTATTGGTGCGTCTTGTTAAAAGACAAGAAGGGATCTTTAGAGATTCGAAGTCCGCCATTAGAAAATAGAAATTAACAAATTTTCTTTTAATTTTAATTAAGTGCAGCGTTGCTGTGTTTTTACACGACTGCCCAAAAAAAAGAAGTATTATGTTTTTGTTACAAGAAAATGGGTGAGTGTTTATATACAGGCTTATGAGACATTAGTCTCTAGAATGGCAACACATCTGCAACACCAATGGAATTGCAGATGTCCAAAGGCAGTGGTGAAAATGACTACTTAGTTTCAAGTGGGCCTTCTTCTGTTTATTTGCCACCTCACAACTTAAATTTCGAGGAACACTTCCGACATCTGGCTCCCAAACTAAATCGGACTGGGGCCGCCCTCGGGCGGCTCCTGCACAACTTGGGGGTCCAGACGCCTCCTGCCGGAGGCTCTACGCGGGAATCGTTTGGTCCATGGCCTTTTATGGCGCACCGGTATGGGCGTCGATGCTACGGAAGCAGCCGGCGGCCCGGCTGAATGCATGCCAGAGGGTCATGGCCATACGGATGGTGCGAGGATACCGGACGATTTCCCGCGAAGCGGCGAGCCTCCTTGCTGGCCAGCCACTATGGGATCTGGAGGCAACAGTCCTTGCACACATGCACGATCAACGCCGGGGTGAAACTCCGCTGCCGCGACAAGTCGCAGCATGGCGGACAGAGCTCCGGCGGGTTCTCATGGAGAAATGGCGACAGCGACTGTCGCGACCCAGTGCTGGGCACGCCACAATAATGGCGGTAAGTCCCCTCTTTGAGGCGTGGCTGGAAAGACCTCACGGCGTCCTCACCTTCGGCATGACGCAGGTTCTCACCGAACACGGTAAGTTCGGGAAGTTCCTGCACCGGATTCGTGCGGAAGCGACGCCCGGGTGTCCCCACTGTGTGGACCGCCCGGAGGACACGGTGGAGCACACGGTGGAAGTGTGCCCCGCTTGGGCAGAGCAACGCCGTGTCCTCGTGGGGGCGATCGGCGGCGGCGATCTCTCGCGCTGGGCCTTGGTACAGGCCATGGTCCGGAGCGAGGAGGAGTGGCAGGCGGTCGCCTCCTTCTGCAAAGCAGTAATGCTAGCAAAGGAGGCGGCCGATCGCGTGAGGCAACGGTCCTCACGCCCCAACCGCCGCCGGGATTCCGATCCCCATTTCCGGCCATCGTAGGCGCGGGCTTGCGGACGGCGAGCAATGGGTGGCTCGCCGTCCAACCGTCCGATAATCGTCCGGACCGAGCCCAAGTCGTCGACGGCGCGTACTGTTCCACGCGCGCCTCAGGGAGATGTCAGCAATCGTAGGGGCCCAGCAGGGTCGAAGTCTACTGGGGCCACGGGTAGTGTGAAACAAAGAAGGAACAGGAGTGGGTTTTTAGTCAGTAAAAGTCTGACACTATCTCCCGCTCCGCCCAAGGGCGCGATTTGTCATAAGATGAATTTCCAACCCAATAAAAAAAACACCTCGCAGCTTAAAAAAGTAGAAATATAATGAGTAGCAAGCCAGAATTTGAAAATAGGTTACCTGGTCGCTTAGCGGGCGCACGGTGCGCGTGTTGTGCGCGTGCAGCGCGGCCAGCAGGTGCGGCTGCAGCTGGCGGCGCAGCGCGGCCAGCACGGCCTCCTCCGCGCCCTCGCCGCCGCTGCCCGCGCCCGAGCTCGGCGAGCACGCGCCGCCGCCGCCGCCACCGCCGCCCCCGCCGCCCGCGCTTCGACGGGATTCTACAACAATATAAACTATTTACCTACTGCCAAAAACTGAACACGCTCATTTTAATAGTTGGATTTGAGTTTGGCGCCAACAATTGCGCCATTCAAAAGCAACAGATCATGCAGGTGATCTGTTGATGATATTAAGTATGTCCCATCTATTTAGGAACAGCACTTCATTTACACTCCAGAGTGGAGTCATTGATGAAATCGATGAATCTCCACCTGAACAGGTTTACCTTGTTTCGAACAACCTGTGTCCAGTAAGGCCATCATTTAAGTCATTATATAAAGTTAGACATATAGAGGTTTTAAAATATTTTATGTCATGTTGAGGTTTTAACAAAAGGTTTAACTCATATTCTAGTTCGTTTTTTACCGTTAAACAAATAGAAATTGACGTAACTATTACGGAGCTCACGGGCTCCACAATCGTTACGTCATTTTCTGGAGCACTTGTACTTGCTGCATAACTAACAGGCGGTTTTACAATCGTAGATTTACTTAACCATTTATTATTTATTTTAAAAATAATGTAATTTCGTAATTACTGACAGTTTGAAAAACCCTTGGATTCAGCTTCCTCTAAAAAAAAATTTGTAGTATTGTACAAATATTATAAAATACTTGCCTTGGTGACTTTATTTCCTTTAATATGGGTACGCAGCAGTGCTGGATTAAGCCGGCGCGGGGCCTGTCGCAAATTCGACCAAGGGGACCTCTACTACTAATTTATTTATTAGTAGTGCGGCCTCCTCCTTTCCTAGCATTACTGCTTCGCAGAAGGAGGCGGCCGCCTGCCACTCCTCCTCGCTTCGGACCATGGCTTGTACCAAGGCCCGGCGCGAGAGATCGTTGCCGCCGATCTCCCCCGCGAGGACACGGCTGACGGCGGTGCTCTGCCCAAGCGGGGCACACCTCTACCGTGTGCTCCATTATTTATTAGTAGTGCGGCCTCCTCCTTTCCTAGCATTACTGCTTCGCAGAAGGAGGCGGCCGCCTGCCACTCCTCCTCGCTTCGGACCATGGCTTGTACCAAGGCCCGGCGCGAGAGATCGTTGCCGCCGATCTCCCCCGCGAGGACACGGCTGACGGCGGTGCTCTGCCCAAGCGGGGCACACCTCTACCGTGTGCTCCACCTTGTCCTCCGGGCGGTCCACACAGTGGTGGCACCCGGACGTTACTTCCTCACGAATCCGGTGCAGGAACTTCCCGAACTGACCATGTTCGGTGAGAACCTGCGTTATGCGGAAGGTGAGGACGCCATGAACCAGACTAACACTGCATTCATAATTAAATTTTTCAAAATCTAGAGACTAGAAATGACGAGTCTGGTTGACATATAAAAAAAATATTTAAAGGCGTGCGCTGCTAAAACAGTGGAGCAGTGGTGGCCGAGTGGTAACGGCCCCGACTTACGAGTTGTAGGTCGCGGGTTCAAACCCAGCCAGGTGCATTACTTTGTGTAATTTATTTCATCTTTCCACTGCTCTCAAAACGGTGAAGGAAAACATCGTGAGGAAACCGGCATGTCCTAGAACCAAAAAATTCGAAGACATGTGACATCCACCAACCCGCACTGGGCCCGCGTGGTGGATTACGGCCCATTCCCTCTCCTAGAGAGGAGGCCTGAGTCCCAACAGTGGGAACATTATAAGGCCGACTATGCTATGCTATGCTATGCTGCTAAAACCGTTAGAGACACGTATATATTGGAAAATAAAAGTTAAGTAATTATTCATACGAAGACATGGCTTAAAAGACTTAGTATCCAAGTCAAAAATAAAAAATAATCGAGCGTAGCTGTCAAGTTGTCAATGACATTTCTTTCAGTTGACGAGTCGTAGTCGCCCTTGGGAGAAATAATTATACTATTATTATGAACGCGAAATATACTATTATTTGTATGTATGGATGTATCTTTGTTACTCTTTTACGCAATAACTACTGAAGGCTGGGCTTTTCTTTGGCCACCGAAACAGCATTGCTTTTCAACATGGCACTGCCAGATAGTTAATTACGATTTATGCCGAATTTCAGGATTCTTGGTCAATGGGAATTATCCTGTTAATTTTGATGCCCTTGAGAGTGTCGAAATATAGGATTTTTTCACAGCTTCAAGGGACTGCAGACCACAGTATATGGTTTTAAATTCAACTCGATACCTCCACGCGTTTCCGAAATCTTGAATTCTTGATAGACAGACAGATGGACAACAAAGTGATCCTATAAAGGTTCCGTTTTTTCCTTTTGAGGTACAGAGCCCTAAAAACAAACAACAGACTTCCAAATAAAAACACAAGAAAATCACAATAAATTGCAAAATATTTAATTTTGGAAGTCTGTATCAAAAAATAAAGTACCGAAATCAGAAACACCATTTGTGTTTTTGGAAGTCAGTTGTATTTTTTTTCTTAGGATGATTTGTTGAGACAGGTCAATATATTGGTCAATCTGAAAGTTGTTCAAAGTACTGATCATTCCGAAATCAACTTAATTACCACTACCTAAAGGTCGATATTTATTTATCGACTAAAAACAAAGATTAGTAGCGATTATAGCTCTGTACTCACTGCTCTTAGTATGTTTTCCATCATGTCTCGGTCTGCGACGGCGCGTGTGTATAGTATCGCGTCGCATGGCCGTAGGTCGTGGAACTCCGTGCAACTTGAAGTACAGTCCACAGGCGTTGCACACCATCTCGCCGCGAGCGTCGCGCCGCCATATTGTGGTAGTGTGCGTGCCGCAGTTACTGCAGGAGAGCTCCACGCGCGGGGCTGAGCGGGCGGAGCCTGTGCCGCCCGGCGTTGATGATGCTTCGGGTGGTTCCTGCTGCATATAGGAGGGATGTTAGAATTAGTTCGTGAGCCTCAAATTATAGTTTTGTCGCTCTATGTGTATAAATATCCACATTTCGCCAGTTACGCTTAAGTTCTATGTAATAGGGGGCCAGCCTTATTGTTATTAACCGGGTACCAATCTCTGGATTGGATCCTGCTCCTGACTCAGAAATTCCTGATAAAAACGCAACACTTTTCCCGACAAGGGAATTGAACCTAGGACTTCATGCGACTCATTTTGATTTAAAAAATCAATTCGTTATTACAGGTTTCGGATTTACAGGATTAGACTCAGAACATTTTCAGAATCATTACATTTATTCCACAAGAAGATTAATAAAATAATAAACTTTAAATAAAAAAAATAACCGAATTCACTACAAAAAACAAAACAAAATAACTTTAATTTCGGAAGTAGGTGTTTCTGGTATTGTTTGCTTGTTATTTACCACCGACTTCCGAAATTGAAGTTATTTAAGATTATTTCACACTTTTTAATTGTGATACACTTATAGCCAGTGTACCTATTTCTCATGACATGATTTTGAAAAAAATGGGACCAATCTGGAAATGGAATGGAATGGATTTTTTTTCCTTTTAGGGAAAAAAAAAATTGCAAATCGGTTCATAAATGACGGAGTTCTAGGTAACAAACATAAAAGCAAGATAATGATGATAAAAAAATACAACCGAATTGAGAACCTCCTGCTTTTTTTAAAGTCAGTTAAAAAAAACTAAAACAAGTATTGGTAGGTGTGTATATTACCTTACAATATGTATCCTTTGTGGGCCTTTTTGGGACTGCTTCTGCCTCTCAAGTAATAACGATCGAGAAGATGACGACTATAAAAGAAAATGGAGAAGTAAACCGCCTCCATCTGATATAGACATCATAACTTACATTCTCAGACGCTGTTTGCGGCCATTGTGTGTTGGTGGCGGGCGGGTCTACGGCCATGAGAGGCTGTGCTCGTGCGGGGAAACTTTGTTTTCTCCGCGCCGTGCCCGCCACGCTCGAACCGCGTCCCGAACTGTGCCATTCACCATTCTGTTGACAATTACACATATTTATTCATTGTTGATTGACCGTAATTCTGTAATAAGTATACATTTACATAAATTCACGTCTTTTCACACGGGGGTAGGCAGAAGCTACATAAAACGTACTATGATCCGTACATATCCACTCCGTAAGGATCTTGGCAGGAGTGGTGATTTTGCTTCGTTTACGGTCATACACGCATGTTGGTTGCGAGGACTGGTCTGTACGTCTATGTCCTAAAAGTGACGGTGGAGAAGTAAAAACTAAATATAATCTTTTTTATCACCATATTAGGTGATAAAAAAGATTATATTTAGTTTTTACTTCTTTGCTTTTGCTAGAAGGCTTCAGGCATGATTTTTGTTAACAATAAAAAAAAAATTGCAGAATTGTCGTTTATCCCAATCCTCCCGTAATCCGTCCGTTTATATAGGGTGACTGGTAATTAGTGTACGATACTTAAACACGTGTTTGTGCTCATGGTAACCAACAACTTTTACTATGGGAACAAACCAGAAATCGCGAAAAAAAATCAGCTGTTCAGTACATTTATGTTTGCATAATGTACTGAACAGCTGATATTTTTTTCGCGATTTCGGCTTTGATCCCATAATAAAAATTGTTTGTTATCATGAGCACAATCACGTGTTTAAGTATCGTACACTAATTGCCAGTCATCCTATATAGTAAAGGAAAAGTAATTTCAATTAGAAATGAAATCTACACTATTATTATAAAGAGGTAGTTTGTTTTTTGTTTGTAGGAGGTAATCTCTGAAAGTACTGGTCTGTGATAGAAAGCTGCTTTATTCCTAAGTGACGTATGCTATATTTTATATACGCGGGCGAAGCGGCGGGCAAAAGCTATAGCTAATAAGTTAGATCCTCAATGGAGCTAATTTAGAAATATAAAAAGAAATAAAACCTATTTAATCCATAAAAATAGAACCAAACCATTGGTTACATAAACTACATATGTAATTAAGTTATTTTTACATATGAAAAAAAAAACTGGTGAAAACCTTTTTTACCCGACTTCAAAAAAAGGAGGAGGTTATTCAATTCGGTTGTATTTTTTTTTTATCATTATATATTTTTTTTTTATGTTTGTTACCTCAGAACTCCGTCGTTTATGGACCGATTTGCAATTTTTTTTTCTCTTTATAGGATGTGCTTCCAGATTGGTCCCATTTTTTTCAAAATTCAGTTCTGATGATGGGATTCATGAGGAATCGAGGGAACTCCTCAAATATTATAGGCAACCATATAGTGATTTTGGTATTTTCATCGAGAACTTCATACTCACTTTGATATCACAATGAAGATAGTTAAGCGACTATGACAATACGAATAAATGAATGGTTCTGAATAGTTATGTTACGTTGAAAATGGTATCATCGAAGTGATCTGATGATGATGATGGAGCCGGAAGGTAGGCACTGGAACTCCGTAATTAATCAATGTAACCTAGCCGTGTTTGGACTTATTAGAATTGTCATGAGATGCACTTTGGCTATAAGGTACTATCGAACTGATCTGATGATGGAGCCGGAAGGTAGGCATAGGAACTCCGTAATTAATCAATGTATCCTAGCCGTGTTTGGGCTTATTAGAATTGTCATGAGATGCACTTTGGCTATAAGGTACTATCGAACTGATCTGATGATGGAGCCGGATGGTAGGCATAGGGACTCCGTAATTAATCAATGTATCCTAGCCGTGTTTGGGCTTATTAGAATTGTCATGAGATGCACTTTGGCTATAAGGTACTATCGAATTGATCTGCTGATGGAGCAGGAAGGTGGAAGGTAGACACAGGAACTTTCTAATAAAACAATGTAACCTTGCAGTGTTTTTATGTGTGGGTTAATTGGAATCGTCATGAGAAATAGGCACTCTGTTTATAAGTGGTTCGCAACTAAAAAGTGTAAAATAAAAACTTTTTACAAAAATAAAAATAACTGACTTCACTAAAAAAAAAACACTAAAAGGATCAAAATAACTTTAATTTCGGAAGTCGGTGTTAAATAAGAAACAAACAATAGGTACCGAGAAACACCGACTTCCGAAATAAAAGTTATTTTGAAGTCGGTTATTTTTTTTTTTTTTGTAAAAAGTTTTTTTTTCTATCAAACCGAAGTGAGGTGCAGTAAGTACTACTTATAGTATAATGCCAATGAATCTATCCATATATGTAATGTATCTTCTATTAATACATACCACACTTTTACTCTTTTAGTCAGTAATGAAAGGTAATCGCTTGAGAACAGTTGTTTCAATAACACTACATCCCCACATGGCCCGCCCCTATAAGTTTTTTTTTTCAAATTGATATAAACGAGCAGGAAAGAGGTGCTTGGCTGCGAGCTCACCTGATGGTAAGCAATGGTGCAATCGTTGATGGTGAGGAACACAAGTTTAATAAGAGCATATTCACTTTTGAGTTACACCCCTACGTTGCAGCTATAAAAAAAACACAGACTCTGGCAGGGAATTCTAATCCTTAGCTGTACGCACAATGAACGTGTTACCCAAATGTTTTGTACGTATGGGTGGAATGACCATCATGTACCAGTGGAGCAACGCCTTACGTTTATTGGCCCCACGATAGAAAGGGCTTGGCTTAATAAAATAGTGCAATTCCGATGAACACTTTCCGAAATGTAACCGATAGACCAGATAATATTCTGGTAAGTAATGACCACACCTATAATAATTATTATTCCGCCATCCGCATAAAAGAGAGTTAGAAAAATGTATTTTTTCCTACTTGTTAAAATGGACAATTCCTCACGAAAAAAAAACAATACATCATGCAATCGCTACATTGTTCTAGCCAAATACATGATAGATAAGTGCATTTCTCATCACCGAATATTTTATTTTTGTTCCAAAGTAGTTCTACCTTAAGCACATCATCTTTGACGAGACAAGGAAAATGTATTTGAAAATGAATATTACCATAGCATTTAAGTAGACAATAAGAAGTTAATTCATGCTGTCATGTGGTACCTCTTTTAACTTTAGCTTAGAATATTCTCAGTTTGCAAGTGAACTTCAGCATATAAGTTGCATTTCAAATATTTAAATTGTGTGCTCTTTACAAAAGGTGTGGTGATTTGTAAAAATCGTTCAATATTATCTCTGGAGCTAATTTCTGTTCGCAGTTGGAAATACTTTTGATTTAAAACTTTCATCATATTTATAATAATGGTGTGTTTATTGCCGCTTACTGCCTGAAACCATTCAACCAGTGTTGTTTTTATTATTTAGAATCAGGACCGTCTGTAATCTAGCATACCAGGAAGATACTTAATTTTTTATCTTAACTACGTTATACATGCTTGTTAGATTCTGTAATTAAACGTACGTCACAATACAAGCTTCAATGATAGACTTTACTATCAAAAAACTGGTTCTACAGGAACTGAGTTTTGGCAAAACAAGTTATATTAACGACTGTTTGCAATGATAAGAACGGCACAGATATCCATCAGAAGCAGTTGTTATTATTATTATAATTAAAACACATTTGTGGTTTTGACATACAACATTTAACTACTGGAATTTCTGCAGTGGCTAGTTGGAATTCTGCCCAACCACAACAGGATAGCATGAAGGTTAGTAATATTATTATTGTTTTGAACAGTTTGCTTCATACTAAAATATTGTTACATTTTTTTGTACCAACGTTACCGTTTCATAGACATTTAAAATTACCACAAATAAAATATTACGTTATATCGATTTGGGTCACACTCGTTTATTTTCGAGTTATATGCGAACATAGTCGATGCTCTATTAAAGAGTAATAAAAATTAGGCGTTTTCCATGCGAAATCTTTAAGCTGTGGAAACTACCCTCATAATAAAAATGTGGCACTATATCAAAAAGGTGATTATTCAGAAGATCTGTGTACTGTGTTTAAGCTAAGCACTTGTTTACTTGATAAGAATCAATACTAAGGAATATCAACTACATCTTCAAACAAAGACTGACATTTGGATTAAAAATGTTACATTAATTTAACATTGGTTAGATAAAAAATTAAGTTCAGTATAGTGCCACTTTTGTTTATAAGGTGCGACATTCACATAATATCGCACCCTTATTTCACTACTGTCACTATACAAATTTTTTCATAAATTTGTTTGAACGACATCTAGTTCGCACACCAAGAACCTACTGTTTCCGTTGATTTAGGAACTTCAATGAAAGGTCATTTTGGGCTTATAAATTAAGCGTAATTTTGAATTATGTAACATTTGTGCAACAGAAACTCTACTACGAGGTCTTAACGTGACCATTGACCATTTGACAACCTAAACTGAACTGTTAAAGGGATGGAGCTATAAGGGGTGTATAGCTCCATCCCTCTCCGTCGCTCGTACGCCTGACATTTTAACCCGTCATGGTAAGGCCCCTGGTCAGATCTTTAAATGGCTCTCCTGCACAATTTGTATTTTTGGCTTAGTGTCAGTATTGGAATAAGGATGCCATATTAATATACGCTCTATATGTAAGACACATTAGATAAAAAAACTTTTTACAAAAAAAATATAACCGATTTCACTAAAAATACTAAAACGATCGAAATAACTTTAATGTCGGAAGGCGGTGTTTCTCGGTATTGTTTGTTTCTTATTTAACACCGCCTTCCGAAATTAAATTTATTTTGATCGTTTTAGTATTTTTAGTGAAGTCTGTCATTTTTTATTTTTTTTTGTAAAAAGTTTTTTAGTTGTGATAAGTGTACAGCCAGAGTACCTATTTCTCATGACAATTCCAATTAACCCAAACACTGCTAGGATACATTGTTTTATTTTGAAGTTCCCGTGCCCACCTTCCACCTTCCTTCATGATGGATCCATCATCAGATCAGTTCGATAGTACCTTATAGCCAAAGTGCATGACAATTCTAATAAACCCAAAAACGGCTAGGATACATTGATTAAGCTGTTGATCCCCGCACGAACGCCGGCTCTCGGGCGCCATTGTCTTACTATTGTGTCTCTAATTACACTACTCAACGAGTTAATTACGGAGTTCCTGTGCCTATCTTCCGGCGCCATCATTATCATCAGATCAATTCGATGATACCATTTTCAACATAACTATTCAGAACCATTCATTTATTTGTATTGTCATAGTCGCTTAACTTCTATATATATCTAATCTTCATTGTGATATCTATGTGAGTATGAAGTCACTATATAGTTTCCTATAATATTAGAGGAGTTCCCTCGATTCTTCATGGATCCCGTCATCAGAACTGGATTTTGAAAAAAATAGGACCAATCTGGAAGCTTATCCTTTAAGGAGGAAAAAAAAATTGCAAATCGGTCCATAAACGACGGAGTTCTGAGGTAAAAAACGTAAAAAAAAACACAATCGAATTGATAACCTACTCCTTTTTTGGAAGTCGGTTAAAAATAAGGATACTTTTTTATGCCAAGGACAGTCGTTAATAACATTTACCTACATTCGCATCACCTATTTAAAATAACAATAGTATATTGTTGTGTACTGATTGCTGCTATAAGTTTTGATAGTCCATTATTTGATTGACTCATTAACAATATTTTATTACGGCATCACAACGTAAGTAGTAAGTAGAAGGTAATCTATAATCACAAACAAATATTTTCATTGTTCAAACACCGCGGTTATCAAACGCTTATTATCGGTGTATCAAGAGTTATCACATTAATATTATAAAAGTAATTTTTCAGTTCATATGTAGGTACTTTTCTGAGTTTATCTAGGACTGACACCCTGAAGCCTTTGGTCCCAGTTATCATCCGTATATCTTTGACAGTCGTTACAGGTAGTCAGATGCCAGAAAGTCTGACCATCAGTCTATCCAGAGTATTGTGTTACCCAGTAACTGGGTACTGGATGTCTGATAGGCAGCCGCTCCATGTAAAACACGGGTATTCAACCACATCCGGTTAGACTGGAAGTCGATCCCAAGATGATTATAAAAGCGAAAGTTTATGTGTTTTTGTGTATGTTGGTGATCCTTCACGTTCACCATGTTTCCTTGAGACAATTTTAGACTTTTAAGCGGGCGAAGCCGCTGGCTGAAGCTAGGCAAATAATAGAAATGCAATCATTTGATTTTAAATCTGTGTAGCTGCATTATGCAGGTGTTTGTTTGTAACCAAGGAGGGCCCGAAATCTGTTGTGGAACTAAGAGCGGTGAAAGACAAGCGTATCGTCTTCATTGCTAGCTAGTTGTTTTTTTTACCGACTTATCATCCTAAGCTAAATTCTCCTCTGTAATAATCTGTTTCAATTTATTAACAAAGGAGCCTTGTTAAGCTGTTGATCCCCGCACGAACGCCGGCGGTCGTGCGCCATTGTCTTACTATTGTGTCTCTAATTACGCTACTCAAGAAGTTAAAAAGCAGTTCAAAGTCGAGTTTCAAATGTTTGACAGCAACCGTATTCTACTAGATGCTCAAACGGCGTTTCTCTAATATTTCAACAACCTTTTTCTAAATAAACGTCTTATGTTCGACGAAGTGGAAATCGACATAAGGTATGCACGACAGTCGTCCTGTCTAAATCTAGGAATTATTCATAGAGTGGACGATTAAGCGGATCATATGGTTGTAGATAACACGCGCATGAGCAGATAGCTCCTTTGAAGCGCAAAGACCTTGGCAATAGGCCAGGAACGCGCTAGGACAGATAAGACAACGCAAATATTTAACAACGCGACGACTGGCTGCTGCGCTGCATATCGTGGGTTCGATTCCCTCACCGATCATTTGCATGGCCTACTAGTTGTTCCGGGTCTAATTTGTGAGTTTATATGTTTGTAAACGCACCCACGATACAGGAGAAATTCCAAGTGCGTGGCTAAAAGAATTGGAAAAAAAATAGTTAAATCTCGACTGTTTAACAATGTAGGTTTGTGAAACTTTTAAATATAGTAACTTAACTAAAAAAACTTTTTTATTATTCTGAATATGCCTTTAATAACCGTCCGGACCGAGCCCAAGTCGTCGACGGCGCGTACTGTTCCACGCGCGCCTCAGGGAGATGTCAGCAAATCGTAGGGGCCCAGCAGGGTCGAAGCCTACTGAGGACATGGGTAGTGTGAAAGTGAAGCTCGCGGCCCTGGGACGAAGGCAAAGAAGGAACAGGAGTGGGTTTTTAGTCAGTAAAAGTCTGTCACTATTTCCCGCTCCGCCCAAGAGCAGGATTTCTCATAAGATGATTTTCACACCTAAAAAAAAATGCCTTTAATTTTGGGATTTGGGATTTATATTGAGGGTTGTAAATATTAGTGTTCCAAAACGACGTCAAAACAATAGGTAGTGTCTTTACTGATTTATAGAGAATAATTAGTTGTACTCACTGTAATTTTTTTTTTATTGATACTAGTGCTTGACTGCGATCCCACCTGATGTTAAGCAGTGATGCAATCGTTGATGATAACGCGCACCAGTTTATTAAGAACCTATTCACTCAATTTTGTATGTTATTGGGTATATTAAAATTTGAATTTGTTTATGCTTGATAAATTTAAGGAAGCTAGCGTACTAGAAATTAATAAAACATAGTGATATCGGTTATAACATTTTGTAATGACGATACAAATTCGAAGACTGCCCTGATACGAAATAGATGTTGTTTCATTACGTTCCGTGCATGACTAGTGATAATAAAATTACACTCAAATGCGGAACACGTATGCGAGCATATTTTATTTCCTTATTCGTTTAACACAATAGAGTTTTATAGTAAGTCTTCAGCCATAAACTGTTGAAAGTAAAAGGTAGTAAGTGGTCATAACGAGTACATAACAAAGTTTGTTCTACTTTACTCTCTCACAATATCTTACTGACCTGTCTTACAGTACATTATTACAACAATACTACCTTCTGCCAGCGAATTCGCTCGCGAAAAAGTAGGGAATGATCCTAAGGGAACATACTCCCGGGATGATATGTGCATTTCCAGTAAATGGTTTAACCGTATGCCAAATTTCATCCAAATCTGTTCAGTCGTTTTATTTATGAGTGCTCACGAGTGTCGCCCATCATCTAAGTAATTCTTCTTTGCACGAAATGAGCAGGATAATGATTATCTATCCACGGCTTATTTTTACTGTTATATCACTGTTTCGTAGAATTGAGCAATACAAATAAGTAGCTATCTATAGTTCGTTTCTTTATCTACCTTTCATACATAAGTGGATTTAGCTTTTTAAGTACCAGTGAAACCTCCAAGTTAGTTCAATCATAACTGTTCCTAGCTGTATCACATTTCAGAAATTAAAAGTGTAACTTGGTAAAGATTTGAAGTATGGGGGTAGGTTCGCGCATGTCACACTATTATGACATAATTTATTTTTATACAAATGTTAAAAAACGCAAAAGAATTCGTGAATTAGGCGTTATAAATAAAATATTACTGGTCTAAAGTATCGATCTCTGTGATCGGATTTTTTATTGTTATATTTATCCCCGATGTCCTAAATACAGTAATCAATTCAGAACTTCTACCTTCCTTGACTATACGTCTAACTGTCCTTTCTGATGTTTTGGTAGTGAACCTTGTCGTTTCGCTTTTATTTTGATACCCATACTCCGCGTCTCATTCTCAAGTGGAAAAAAAATAATCCTACTACAAAAAATACAGGTCGCTCCCTAATGTTTGCTGGTAATCGCTAGAGGGGATTTTATTCAAAGTACTTGTCCTAACTCGAATCGCCATCGCCATCTACATTACTTTAGTTGACTGCGACAGAAAATCGAACAGCCGATTTGCCCAAGGAGTGTCGTATTTCCAAATTCAAATAGGCAGACACTCTGTGTAAAGTACAGTTATTCAGCTACATCTGTATAGACTGAAATCCAACCCCAACAAAGTTGGCAACGTACGAGCGAGAAAGAGAGATGTAGCTATAAGTATATAGCTCCATCTCTTTAACGGTTCAGTTTAGGTCGTAAAATGGATCGTGGTAGGGCCTCAGGGGCCTTACTGTGACGTGTTAAAATGTCAGGCGAGAAAGAGGGATGGAGCTATATACTCTATATAGCTCCATTCCTTTAACAATTCAATTTAGGTCGTCAAATGGATCGCGTTACGAGCTCGTGGTTGGTCTCAGCCCCCCTAGCCAAGTTACGATCGTTGAGTCAGCGTCGAACGCCTCGAGTAGGCCACGCCTCCGCGCTCCGGTTCCTTTGTTCTGACGTCATCTCAACGCTCAGTCACGTGGTCAGAACAAAGGAATTGGAGGCGTGGCCTACTCGAGGCGTTCGACGCAAACGAAACGATCGTAACTTGGTTAGGGGGGCAGGCCAGCCAGACAGATTGATAGACAGCGAAAGACGATAACTGCTTATTAATGGCAATTTGGTATTTTCCTGTGTTTATTTTTGTAAAATATTTAACCGAAAACTTATACAACAAATAACACAGATAAGTATTTCCGGAAACAGTATCAAAATTGGTTAAGAAATGAAGCAGCAATTAGCATTTCAAATATTGGTATGAGGAAGATTGGGAGTGAAGTGGGAACATTTCGTTATCTCTTTTGTACACACGCAATTTAATGGCGGTGACGTCACATTTTAGTACGTGCATTCTTATTCTGTTACTAAAACTTTTAAACTATTTTCGTTACGTTTTTTTTTTATTTCATCGAAGTCACGTCTGCCACTGTGTCAGTTGACCTATTATCAATTCGATTTTTTTCGTTACTCCGACGTTTTATTTGGTCAAAAAACTTTTCACCTATGTTATACTTAGCCGAAATAACATTTGTTTGAAGTATTATGTTTCCGAATATTCATTTTATCACTGTTTTAATTACCATATTTTCATTTCATTAAACGCCTAGAAATGTAATTATTACACTAGCATGATTGAGGCAACAGGAGCTAATTGACTTTTTATGACACTATTTTAATTTAATATTGAAAATGCTACCAAGTACCGTCTATATATTTGTGACCAAAAATCCGTAAAATGTTGTTTCGTTGTGGTTAAAATATGGCAAATAAATCATTTGCCAATGAAAAAAGTTCAAAAGAAGCTTCGGCCAATAGCAAAAAGTTATTTTGTAAATCGGCGAAATATACTTCGGTAAAATAATGACACATGATACTTCGATGATCTAAAAATATGTCAAATAATGCATATAGCAAAAAAGACGTCTGTCAATAGTTTTCGGTAATATTAAATACGAACAAAAAATTTCGGAAAGTGATCGCTTACGAGATGTTCCGTCTTGCTCTCCATTCGAAGTAGGGAACACAGCAACATGTTTCATAAACAATGTTTCTTAACCTTTGTTTATAAACTGTTTCCAGAGATGATGAAACATTGTGAAACACTGTTTATAAACTGTTTAAAAACAGTATTTATTAACAAATGTTGCCTAATAAATACCCGGCGAGTTTTCGTGCCTAACTTCCATCATCTGATTAGTTCAATGGTACCTTATAACCAGAGTGCATCTCATAACAATTCTAATAATCCCAAACACGGTTAGGTTACATTCATTTATTACAGAGTTCCGTTACCAACTTTCCGGCTTCATCATCAGCTTAGTTCGATATATCCCCTCCTCTTATTCCTTCAGTCAGTCATCGACTACACGTATAAACAAAGCAATTATACTTGTTACGACAGTTCTACTGTGATCCTATGATGAGTTCCGTTCCATATCTTCGAAGTTCAACATCAGATCATAACAATATTTCTATGGGACCAACTCGGAAGCATAACCTTTCAATCAAAAAAATATTTTCAAAATCGGTCCACAATTGGCCCAGAAATCGGCGAACATATGTACATAAAAAAAAATACATTCAGCCGACATAGAACTTCTTTTTTTTTGAAGTCGGTTAAAAATAAATTGCGTCAACTACCCAATTAGCAGTACTGACCGGTGACACAGCTCCGTTGTTCGGCTGCTGCATGGTACTCGAAAGCGGTGACGCGGGTGTCCGTAATGGCGACACTGTCATGCCGAGCTGCTTGCTGTTAATCAAACGCCGTAGTAACTGTGTTGCTTCGCCGCTGCGACCTAAACAAAGAGAAGGAAATCGTTGAGAATTGTGTGTACGACTCACCCCAACTTCGCATTGGTGTTACAAAGCATAAATTTCAAAATTCAACTCGAAACCTCCCGAGATAAAGGGCCTTGATTGATTGATTGATTGATTGATTGATTGATTGATAGATAGACAGACAGACGGAAAACAAAGTGATCCTATAAGGGTTCCGTTTTTTTTTTTTTTGAGGCACGAAACCTTAAAAAAGAATCTGACTGACATATCAACGCACAGCCAAAACTACTGTGATTAGAAACATTAAATTTTGCACAAGGCTTTCTTTTATGACGTAGGCGAGCACTAAGAACGGGTTTTTGGAAATTTAACCTCTAAGGGGGTGAAAAAGAGGAATTTCTTTTGTATGCAAAATCTCATTCCGTGTGCGAATATACAGTGAAACCTGGATAACTGGGACTTTAAGGGACCTGCAAATTTGTCTCACTTAAAGAGATATTGAGTTCCAGCTATTTAGGTTTCTCACTTATCTAAGTCCCACTTAACCGAGTTTCACTGTACTTGGAAGTTAACAAATGTTGTCATTGTTTTCAGAACCACCCCCAATAGAACAATTTAAGGGGTTTAAAAATTGTTAACCCAAAAAATAAGAATCCTCCATGGATTCTAATTTTTTGGGGTAATAAACCTTGAAACTTGGGACAAATTCTAATCAAAATGAATAATAATAAAGACTTTCATTATTTGTTTTTCAAAACTACCCTCCTAATATGGTGAGGTTGTTAAAGTTTTTATGAAAGCATTCTCACGAAATAAGTCGCTGGCAAAGTGATAATCGCTTCAAATGTATGCAAAAGCTGCATTTTAACTGAGAATAAAAGCATTTTAGCAAACTTTAAACCGTCGACGGTACAAAATATGGTACAATGCGTTCCAAATAAGAATAGGATCGATGCCATGTTGTGACGTCACGTCATACTGTCAAATCTCAAGAAATTGGGCAAAATTGAAGAACTCACAGATGAGCAAAATTGAAGAACGGGATTCTGATTAAACTATTTTCGTTCACAGTTCGTAAATAAATTAAATTTTAAAATTTTCTTGTTTTGCTCACCATAATACTTCTTCGATTTGACAGTATGACGTGACGTCACTACCTGTCAATCGATCCTATTCTTATTTGGAACGCATTGTACACACGGTAATTTATTGAGTTGACATGTCATCTCAAAACCGGTAAGTTTTGGGTAAAGCGGCTACGATCCAAGATCCAAACAACGTAGGTACCTAACTTAAACGAGATTATGCGAGGTAATGTTTGTTGTCATATAAGTAATAGATTAAATGCAATAAAATAATGCACATAATACAATTTATTAACAGTGCAATAGTTTGATGAAATCATGTAATTGAATTACAAGTCGTTCCCTAGCAGTGGGGAATTTTTACAAGCGTATTTGAACCTTCTCAATATTTGTATAGAGTTCAATTTTGCAATTATTGGTATTATGTACACGGTTTATTTCCTTGCTTGATGCTTAATATATTCTGCATAATATTATTATGTGAATAATAAAGTAAAAGTAACAAAGTTCAATGTCAGATATCAAAGTTAAAAGCATTGTTAACCAATTTACACTTGATTTCTTGAGTTGAAACATCAGTGCAAAAAAAGTAAAAAAAAAAATTACAATTGAATTGAGAATATCCTTCTTTTTTAGGGACCCTATTACTAAAACTCCGCTGTCCGTCAGTTTGTCCTCATGAACCGTGATAGTTACCCAGTTGAAATTTTCACAGATGATATATTTCTATTGTCGCTATAACAACAAATACTAAAAAACAGAATAAAATAAATATTAAAGGGGGCTCCCATACAACAAACGTGATTGTTTTGCTCGTTTTCTCTACGGACGATACGGAACCCTTCGTACGCGAGTCCCACTCGCATTTGACCGGTGTTTTGAAATTGGTTAAAGATATAAACTACGCAAAATAGAGAAAAGGATTTCGAATGAGACATAATTTCGATTTTGGAGAAAAATTGCATTTTAATATTTTGTGAAAAGCGTGTTCTTGCCAGGAATATTAATTAGTCCGTTCTTTTTGCAATCACAACCACCTGTATAATACCACTGAGCGATAAAATTCATAGAAAGGTGTTAAAAATTTAGTAAATAATTACCTAACTGTGTTATGTGGCAAATTAGGAGATACAGATTTTTATATTTAAATTTTCCTTGATTGTTTATAATGAATTGCCACACACGAAGTAGATAACGCAAATTGTTATCGCAAATCCAGCAGCCTGTCAATCACCATTATCTACACAATGTATCTGTATATATAACGACCGCGGAAATTTCAAATGTCGTAAGAGACAGTTCATTTCACGATTTTCAACTCTCGGTTTAGCGCAGACAGTTCAAAATTCAAGAGTGTTCCAACGTCACTATATGTGTGTGCTCACCGTTTTGCCTGTGTAAAGCCTGCCACAGCGACTCTTTGTCCTGCTCGTGTTCCATGGGCGGCTGCGGGGAAGACTGGGTGGATCGGGCTGACTGAGTCTCTTCTGGGTCGTCCTGTAATGTGCACAACGTTTGTTACGTATGATGGTATTAAAGAGGTGACCTGTCTGCCAAAATTTCTGATTTAAGCGAAGATCTACATCCACATTTTATCACCAGTGCCACGTGATAGGTATGAACAGAAATTCAGATTGCAGGCTGATATAGTGAAATTCTTGATGAATAACATTAATAAAACTTTGCCTGACCTGAGTATCGAACCAAGCATTCGCACATGGGCAGCAGTCAAGCTTAAGACCACTGAACCGAGGCATTCAAAACTGGACATTTCAGATCATAATCCTAACCCAGGGACTGAACCCATAAAACAACAAACAGGTTGATGATAATCAGTACAATGTTTGAAGGTCACACAGGTTGCAAAAATATCACTCAATGTCGCTGGATCCAATGACGTCAGCCCAACCTTGTTCGTTATCTCTCGTTTTCTATTGTGGACGGCAGAATACCTAGTTGACCTTCCTCTGTTAAACATGCTACTGAAATTAATACTCATTAAATTGTGCAAGGACCTCACCTGTGACATCTGAGATATATCCATTTGTAGCCTATCCGGATCCGACCCACTACTGCTCCTACTACAATCTTCATACACCGATGAATTTTCTTTCGTCGTTTTCATTTTGGCTCGCCCAAAAACGTGTTGCTTGTACTCATCTACAAAGTTCGTCTTGTGTGTGAGGGCGCCGTGGAAGTAAGTGTTCGAGTGTTCTTGCTGGTCGGTCTGTTCGTGGGGCTCGTTCTTGACGGAGCTGTATAGAGAGAGGTCCATCTCCTTGTTGTCATGGTCGTCGTTGCTGACGGGGCTGGCGGCAGCCTGCGGCGGGTACGCGTACTGCTCGTCGGCGTACTCGTGCGGGTAGCTGTCGCTCGCGCTCGTCGCGTGCGTCCTGTCTATGACGCCCGTGTAGTTCGGTGGATACTTCTGAGATTCTTCGTTTTCCCGCTGAGCGACCGCCACAGCCTTGCTTATAATATCGATGACGGTATTGCAGTGCATCACCTCTCTCGCTCTGTCGGAGGGCGGTAAACTCTGCACACTGTTGAACATTATATGAGGTTCGTCTTCCTGTTTGACCGCATATTTACTTGGGTCGTAATTTTTTATTTGTAGTAGTGTGACCGCCGCTTGCCGGCTCTCCAAGTTCTTCATCTCCTCAGTCGAGTCCGGAGAGCCGATCTCGGCATATTTGTTTTTCAAATCGTGCTCGTATTCGCTATCGCACAGTGGTTTGATAATTTCTTCCAATTTTGCCGCCGTTATGTTTAGGATTTCCTAGAAAAGAGAAGACAATGTTTGATCATCAAGCGGTGCTCTATACTTATTAGTAGGACGATAACACAAACAAACATCGACCAATGAGACGCTCGCTCATTTCATGTCACTCGTGATATCAGGCGGCTCCTGATAAGATAAAACGTATTGTGATCCGAAGGTGTTCTCCAGTACCCTTTCTAATTTTGATGAAAATGTATTTCCCAACTACATGCAAAGTGAGTGACCGTAGTGACCGAGATAGAAAACAGAGACGATCGTTGTTTGTGTACCTTAAAGATTATATAAGTAATGGTGTTTCTTTGTTGTAGGTGTTAATGATATTGTGCGTCCTAGTTTCGTCGAGCCGCGCACAAGAGGCCGACGCGGAAAACGTTCCATGTGATATTACCATACAAGATTCTTCAAATTTAACATTAAACTGTTCGCGCCGGAATATTGATGAGATTCCCGAAAAATGGCCGGAGAGGATAAACAGCGTAGATAAAGGTAACATGACCACAGAAGGGAGAGTAGAGAGAGAGCAAATTATCATCGTACATTATCATAGACAAAAATATGACGTAAACAAAACAAATAGCTCTACAATTCCATCAACTTTTATACCCAACGTTACCTAAAAATAACTGTCGGTTGATGATCATCTCAAGTTTTAGTGTGATAGTAAATTATTCATAATAAATTCGAAGAGTCGTGCATACGTTACGTAAGTACGTTTATGGATGCAGTGAAGTTTACCGTGGGTGGAATGGATTAGGTTTTATGATAACACTTAGTTTTATGAATATTGATGAAGTGTTAACAGGACGGTAAACCATTATTAACGTGAAACATGAAAAATATTGCTATTACATTTTGGAGTTTTTGTTTGTAATAACAGAGATTTGTAAACGGGAGGGGTAATGGTATTTTTGGACATTCCAGATGTACATGTGTTGATAACGTTTTTCAACAATACAATTTCGAACGTGTCGCAAGTGCCCACGGTGCCGGGCAAGAGGGTCGCGATCAGCTTTAAGTCAAACGAGATCGTCGACATCGAGGATGATGCTTTCTCTAATATCGAGGGATTGGTGTACTTGGATTTAAGCTACAACTACATTTCAGGTATGTATGATGTTAATATAATTTGACTTTACACAGGTAGGGGACAGGTAAGACATACAATAACGTCAGATGTGAGATAAGTGCCCTGTTTGGTCAACAAACAAGTTACGGGACCGTTCTTATCTGTTGACTGAACAGGTCACTGTATAATTTTTCAATTAACATATTTTCAAACATCAATTCTGTTAAAAACAATAAATTATTACACTAATTCTGCTCATTCTTATTTATGCTGACTTATTAGCTTATCTACCTGAACATCTTAACTAATATATGACAGGTACTAAATACATAAAAGGTCAGCATATAATACAATTTATTAATTGGCTATGAAGACCGCCCAGTTGACCACCCCAAGCGTTAAGCTATCAACGCCAACGTACGAATGCGCGAGACGTAATACGTGATTATTGATCAGAAAAGACTTATCTGGGTCAGATATTTATGTTCACAAGAAAAGCAAACACAAGTATCACACAAACAGACGTGATATTCAACATACTCTGTTCAACTTAAATGCTTAGGAACAATGATCACAGCAATCAGTCAGGTGACATTACAATATGGATTGAAGACAAGGTGCTCAGCATATCCGCTAGTTTCACCTTCGTTCAAAACTCCGGTTAAATCAAATTCTAATACGGCCACAGTATTTATAACTGTTATCGTGATAGTCTGCATAACTAACATCGACAAAGAATTTAAAAAACGCCTCATAATTTTTTCAGAAAATCTTGAGATAGCCCACGTCTTTATATTAAAAAAAAGTAGACTAGACGGATAAACACTGAATACAGATGGCCTAAATCACAAACAAATAATTCGAACAAATCCATAAACAACATTAGTAAAGTGTAGAAGTTTCCATTACGTCTATGATTTCAAACTTTCCATTCTAAAGGTGAATGAATTCTGCTAAATGTACCTTCAAACGTGGCGTGATATACATAATACATCTAGATTGGAAAACCATTCATGAATTTCATTTTTTGCGTTTTTGATCTATTCGTATTTGTAATGGTTTGGCATAATGGCATATCTAAAATATGATGAACAAATGGTATATGTATGAAATCAGTTAGGGCAATAATTTTGCTAATGTAGTAAAGAATTTATTATCTTTCGCGTTCTATACAGATATGAGCGTTCACTCAACATCTTTCATAATATTAGTCACTGAGCGGTACATTTATTTATATGGTTTCGCCGAAGAACGCTACGTTGCAACACTTTGATTCACAAAAATGTCGTAAACACCATCTAACAATAGCCTTGACTAAGACAGCCTGTACAGGAGTTTGGTTTTCTGTATTTCTAAGTGCACGATAAGTTGTCATTTCTGAACGATATTCACAAACTGGATAACAACAGCTTAGACTTTGGCAAGCTGTCATGTGTTTGTATACGGGCAAAAGCACAGCAGAAATGTAATAAAAACTAACTAACATTGATTATGACTCGCTTCTTGCTTCATCTATCCTTTACAGGATCCTTATTGCTTTTACTCATGATTTTATTTAATCATGAATATTTCTTGATAATTATTACAATAATTATAATGATGACTAACTCAGATTGGATCTTAATGGTATAAATGAAGCAATACCTACTAGATTACTAAGAGAATAAAGCAAATTCTCATCTATTGTTAAGGATCTAGATTATACATACACACCTATCACATTCAGATCCACAAGTAATTAACAACAAAGTCTAAACGGAACATGTAGGTATGTTCCGTCTAACGTGCAAACAGGACGACAAAAAAATCATTAGCGAGACCGATACAAGAACTACAAAACTAATCCTCAAGCAAGCGACAGTTCAATCAAAGGCCCGGTTCAATGATCCGTAATTATAGTTTTGTGAGACAATTTTCTAATTTAAGATTTCCTTGTATTGAACCGACAAATGGAATTTTAAATTAGGACACGCCTAGGGGACAACACAAACCAGTTTCTGATAGCGCTACAAACCATAAAACCATAGATGTATAGGAAATATACGTGTGATATGGTATTTTATCTCTTATCACAACATTCATGTGTACAATAAGAAGTCGCAGATACTCTTTACGCAAAATACACTTATCTAATCAACATAAATACATAAACATGAAGAAAGTGTTTGTACATATAGAGGTGATCTCAGCAGAAAATATTCTGTCGATTTGGTAGCTCGTTAGAAAGTAAACTCAAACAATTACGAGCGCATGATAAACTATTAATATCGGGAGTACGATGTATCGCAATTAATGCTCATTAGTCAATAATTAATCAAACAAAGGCCACAGAGTCTGACTCTCGAGATGAAAGTAATACGATATTCAGCTAACAACGAATATGCAGATTGCGCAAATTTTATAGTGGTCATTATTATATTCAGCTTAACATGTCTCTCTTGACATTGATCAAGGTTAGCTTGCTGGGCAAAGTTTTCTCCATTATTCACAGAGCGATGAAGTATTTATTTAAACTAATAAATAGTGAATAAAATGCAACCACCGTTCTGGCACGGTGAAAACTATGAATCACTAGAAAAGTGGGCGGACGGAATAAGCCGTATGCAACTTCAGAATGAATACAAAGCAGGAAGTTATATTGACGTAAAAATTACAAGTGCATAGAAATAAGCGCAAATTGTATCACTAAAGTAAACATAATATATGTTTCCAGGTGAAGTGTTGAGGAGCGAAATTTTCCAAGGGCGCTACAATAACGGAACGTACGGCAACATTGCTTTGGAAACGCTGAACCTGGGCCACAATGACATCCACTCACTGGATCGGTATCTGTTCCAGTACACGCCGAACTTGACAAGATTGTACCTCAATAACAACCCTATAGAGATCCTCGACCATGTGACTATCCTTGCATTGGCGAGTGCTACTAATTTGCAGGTAAGAGAGGGATATTTTTAACCGACTGCGCGACACAAAGGGAAAACTGTATAACAGCCTATGTATTTATAAGGCTGCGGGAATGGTCGAAAGAGTTACCGTGGCCCTGGAACGCAAAAGGCATCTGAACGAACACAGGAGGGTTTTAGACAGTAAAAGTCTGATACAAGAGCGAGAGAAGTTATTTGGTCATGTCTCAAAAAGAAAGCCTAAAGATAGTGCGAATAATGAATGTATGCGTGTATGTTTGTGCTTTTGTGGCGCTCTACTCACAGAATAAGTAACTCTAGTGACCAAAAGCGTGGGCCGATTTTGATGATTCTTACGTCAATTGATTTTTCTTAATTTTATTTATTTATTTAACTATTTATGTACACACATAGTAATAAAAGAAGTGAAGAAGGAAACAGAAGAATATTACTAAGGTGATGCTTATTTCTAAAGAGATCTTTCTATCTTGTGAGTGTCACTAAGTAGAAATATTGTGAAAAAGTCGACGAACTACGTCAAGTACCTATCAAATCCTTTTTCATTTTGAACTACCATTTAGGATTTATAACGATTTAAAGTTGTAAGCGATCATTCTCCCTTTGTTTTTGTGACATGATCATGATTGTCCTTTTGAAATGCTACCAACTGCATCAGAGTGCTTGAAAAGTGACTTGTTTGAACTTTTCAGTTTTTTGTTGCAGCCAGATCTTTGAAATATATATTTTTTAATGGGTATGGGGTCTCTGTTTTAGCGGATCATTTTCGCATCAGCGATTACCGGAAAGCTCTAATCAGCTACTCTACGACATTTCTACCATATCAGAGGCCAGATCTAATCGTAGCTTCTTTAAAGTTCACAATTCCAAGGGAAACCAAGGTTGCGCAAAGTGATGTATGCGCTGCTGTTCATCTAACTGACATAATTCTTTAATCGCCACTTACGAAACTCGAAAAATGGGGTGACCTACATTTATTTAGGGATCACTATCACTAACATTGATCGCTACGATTTACAAAACAAAGTTCACGAACGCAACTATCTGTTTAGTAGTAAAAAACACACATTTTAAACAATAAACCCAAAGTCCATCGATTTGACTTTGTTCATTTAAATGTACCCAACAGTTGCAGAATAATCATTAGTAGATGGAAAATCTAAACCAGCTTTTGATAATTACTTAATGTGTCTGATGATAAATTCGCAAGTTAAGTACCTGATAAAAAACGAGGTTATCAAACTCTATCTTTTTATGGCTTCAATATATTTCTAATTTACGATGGGACAAGTTCTTCAAGTATTGTGTCCACGTCAGACGTCATAAGAATATTAAAAAGTCTATTACTACAAGGGACTTTGTAATGTCAAGAACAATGAGTATTAGTCACGTTATACAAGATACTCTCGCCATCATTAATTAAAATATATGAAAGATTAATGGCCGAGATTACATACAACGATCATTTTCAATTAAGATTAGATACATTCCAATATTATGTCAAAGGAACTAAATCCGGATATCTGTCGTGACATCAAGTAGACCCTCGAGAAGAGCATCTTCTATTGATAGCTGGGCTGGGACTCCCACTGCGTTACCCATATATAAATAAGTCTTTTTTTTTCAATTTCAGGTATTGGATTTGTCCAAGACCGACATCGACAACATACCCCTCGATGCATTCAAAGGGTTGACGAAGTTGCAACAGATCGATTTATCGGACAACCGGTTCGTGACTGTGCCGGAAAGTCTGAGCCTTGTAGGAGAATCCCTGAAGTATCTCACGTTCAACAACAATCCCATTGTGGAGCTCAATGATGACAGCTTCGTAGGTAAATACTTTGATACACATAATTATTACTATTAGCTGCTCCCCGCGGTTTCACCCGCGCGGCCGCGTCTTTCGTTACTGCTTTGCTTCCGTGAGTGGTAGCGATAGCGTGATGTCTTATAGCCTTCCCCGATAAGTGGGCTATCCAACACTAAACTATTTTTCAACTTGAACCAGTACTTTCTCGAGATTAGCGCGTTCAACCAAACAGTCTTCAGCTTTATAATATCAAATTAATATAAAGTACCTATAGATTATTTCCGAATGATATTAGATTAGCAAGTACAATGTTTTACATTGTACCAAATAATTGGTGCGGAACCAATTTAAAGAATACGTTTAATCGTAGCGTTTCGTTACCTAACAAAAGATATCTATTTATCTAATTTATGTGTCTGAATTTATGAACTAGAAACTAGACAAATAATATAAATGTACTGGACACGGTGAAGATCACTGTTGAGTCATAAATAGATGCAATACAAAATAACATTCTAGCAGAACCTGTTGTTATCATCTCACGGGAAATACCAAAAACAAAGTAGATTTTTACGACGCTGTTTATCTTTACTACTGCCAAATCAATCGCCATGGTTTCACTTCAATCTCGCACTCAAGTGCTTTTATAACACTATCCTATTAATTTAGCACAAATTGGATCCGATGTTTGGCAACGATGTTAATCTGGAGCATATTATGAAGTATCTATCAAAGTTTCTATTACAAGAATAACTATTTACTTCATTACACAGAAGTAGGCACATAAGTACTACTCTATTAAAATTCCGGTATTCTTGTGCATAGGTAAACAATATACAGCAAAAAAATTGCCTCAGATGTGTATCTGTATGTGAAACAGTACTATATATACCCACCAGTATAATACGGAAGTACATGATAATAATAGAATCAGTTTTTTTGCAGGCTTAACGAACTTGATCGAATTGGAAGTCGGCGAAAACGATTATTTGGACGAAGTGAAACGCAGCACGTTTTCCCCACTCAAGAACCTGAGGGTACTTCACCTTTGTCACAACCGAAATCTGAGATACATCAGCCATAATGCGTTCCGCGGATTGAAAGACAAATGGACCTTGAAGGAAGTGAGTAACACATGCCTCTAAAGACTAGCTAGACAGTAACATCAACGCGGAAAACCCCGTCTATGGTTTTGTGCGTAATGAAAATTCGGCGCCTTTAAGCTATTATCAAAGCGGAAATAATTCATTCTGTTATTTCTATTTTAACTAACAAAACCAAGTTTGGTGTGGAGTCATGTCTTTCTTACACAGATTAATGTAACACTGGATGACGACATTCGTCTACGATTGTGACTGATATTCTATTATAAGCTCATGGCAATATGGTTTATCAGAAATAAATGTACTTATTATAAACATTTGGGTGAGCATATAATCATCAGATTATAGGCTGTATGCAATCCAATTTGCTCCAGTTTTTGAGTGCTTACATGACAGTCGCGGATCGGGGTCAGCTTACTAATCATTTTAGTATTATGTTTTGATACACAATCAGTACAATGCCACATTTACCCTAACATTGAAGCAGAATTACTTGTCACTATTATTTTACTAATCAGTTTGACTTTTGAGATTATAAATAACATAAACATGGGAATTACCAAAACATAAGTTTTGATTTGTAGCTCTGATAAGACTAACTTAATCTGGTTTTGTATTTTAACACACCTTATCAGTTACATTTAAGTGGTTTTACTTCTTTGTTAGACATACAAATTTTAAAAACTCTAAAGAAATAATGTACTATAATTTAAATTTAACCTTTTGAGTGCGTAATTAGAGACACAATAGTAAGACAATGGCGCGTGAACGCCGGCGTTAATGCGGGGATCAACAGCTTAAGGCAAATTGCCTAAGAAATATTTTTTTTATCACATCCAAAAGTCCCTTTCTTTTTTCATAATTGATTACACTTTGTTGTAAAATAATTTCCTTTCTGTTACAGGTATACCTTGACAACAACTACCTCAGTGAGCTATCAACAGACCTGATGCCATGGAACAAATTAGAGATATTGGGAATGACCGGCAACAACTGGCTCTGCAATTGTGACCTAGCAAACATTGTTACTAAACAGGAAGCCGGCACTAAATTCCAGATTGGAGAGGTTCCTTAGTAAGTGTACACACATCCATAAACTCACGCCTTTTTCCCACAGGGGTAGGCAGAAAATACAGTGCTGTTTATTACAACCTATACATAGGTACTCCTTTTGCTTTATTTAAAGTAGTAAGTAAAAATTATAGGGGATTTATGAAATGTCAGATCCTTCCAAGAATCTATCGATAATCCTGCTCAAGTTAGAAGCCACTATGTGCTATAATTGGATCATCCCCACTACCATTAATTTCAGTTGCAAATGGGGAAGTTCAAATTTAATCAGCATATATTATTTGGATTCTCTGATAGGTGGACGGTGGATTGATATTTATTGATGACATGTCAAGTCATAAAATGATTACTAAAACCTTTGCCAACCCTTTGTAATGGGTAGGTAAAGATCATTGTCATAGACACTGAAAAAAATATTAGCAATATGTATTAAAAATTTTGACCATTGTTTTATGACATAATAACTATCAAATGTTTTATTTTAAAATGGTCTCTATTAAAATTAACTTCACTAAAAGTTATGAAATAATGAATCTGAACTAATATTATGAAGAGATTAAATAGTTTATTTATTTATTATGTATGTATACTTACAGGGTAATCTCAGGCTATACTGATTCAATTAAGTACAAAAAATACTTTTAATGATAAAAAGCTATGCATTATTTCTGGCTATAATAAATGAGGCCATGGTAGCAAAACCTAGCCCAAACTGACTTAAGATGGATTAAAATATCTTTTACTAATATTTTAATCCATCTTATATCACTTTGGGCTTATTACATATCATTCAACATTGTAATCATAGAACCAACAGGCAGATTAATAGTGTCACTAGGTATTGATTACTAAGTATTGCCTCATAAATTTATATCTATTAATCTTGATGACATAAACAAACTTTTAAAGTTTTATTACATCAAGCACATTCTGACTTCTAAAGTAATCCATCCATGTGTTTTAAAATTATGTTTTTTTGATTGCAGCTGTGCAGCCCCCATGAGGCTCAGTGGAGCATACATAACAAACATCACTCTCTCCTACTGCCCAACCTTGGACAGCACATCTGCCGTCAATAACTCTAGGGGCTTCACCCTAACCAATCTAAAGCCAAAACATGTCCTCTACAGCATCCTAGCAGTAGCCTTAGTAGCCTGTCTAGGCATGTTGCTAGGTCTACTGGTCAATGCCATGAAGTCTTGCTACAATAACAAGATCAGGAGTCAGCCCATTCGCTACATCAACATTAACTCAGATACCAGCTATGCATGAGGACCACTTAGTACTTACTATCTCTACATTGTATTATATTTCAATAGAATTAAACTTTCAGTATACTTTTAGATAGTAACAAAACCATGTAAATAGAAATTGTATCAAATTATTTTTTTTGGAAATTATTAATAAATGATAAAACAATAAATACTATTTTACTTCTGTGAATAAAAAAGATTTAATATATATAACTCACCTCTTTTGGACCAGATAGTGAATTAGCATATTGCACAAACTGTTCCAAAAGTCTTTCAGACTTGTGTGATAGTTCTCTGAAGGTATGAAATTCATCAAGTTTGTGTGCACATCCCCCACACACAACTTGTGGCAGCAAGTCTTCAGGGGACACCTAAAAATATTATTCACAACATTAGACATGTACCTGTGTTAGTTTCACAACACCACAGTCATTAAGAGACTTGATGTGGCCAGTGACCTTTTGCAAGTGTAATCATAGATGATGAGTCATTGGTGGCAATCTGATAACAAACACATTAAAGAAACCAACAAGATGTTTGCTACACCAAGGAGGGTGCACACTGTGACAAAAATGGGAAGATGCAGTCCCCCTGCAGATTGATTGCCTTAAAATACAAATCTATATTTAGATAATATTGAAATCTCAAAATAGCAGGGCATAGCATAATGTGGATAAGCACTGTAAAGAGAGCATTGGTTTGAGTAGTGTATTTGAGGTGGACTCGAGGCGAGGGCGCGAGGGCCAGCGCAAGAGCGGGGCGGGTGTGAGGCGAGCGCGAGGTGGTCTCCGCCGCGCTCCTTTGTTATCAGCGACGCGGCCGCTGATACAGCGCGCCAGCCACACGCTCGCATATCACTTCCACGAATGACATTAGTCATACGGCCGAGCAATCGACGCGTGGGCCGTAATATGATATCACAATGCGAAAATACCCAACACCCGCGAGAAAGTTAATGGCGCTTATCAGCATCCACAATCTCATACGCTTACGCTAAACTTTCACACGAGAAAACTCCTCCTTCTTAGTAATCATTGCGAGAAATAATCCAAAATTATTACCATTATTGACAAATTTGCCATTATCATCTCGGAAAGACGTGATTTATCCTTATCACGGTCGAAAATTGGAAGTTTAACATCACTGCAATTATCGCCACAGAATGATAAACAAAGGCGACACACTGAATGGAACTTCGGCGGCAAATTACACATATTTAGAAATTAAAACAGAGAAAGGTATTCACAACGAAAGAAAACATTTAGAAATGAATCAAGTAACTTAATTAAAAATTAAAAGGTTTTGTTGAAAATATAACTCAGCATGCGATGATGTAGAATACATCACATCGCGATTGTCAACCAAACGAACGAACAAGCTACACACACATTGAAATACTCAATTGTTTACGAAGCGTGGAACACTTCGTGTGTGTGAGCACGAAAGTTTGTTCTAGTTTACGCACTGATAAAATGATAACATTATCAAAATGATTTGTACTATCAATATTATTAGCAAAGATTCTGATATTGATTAGAATCTATGAATGAACTGTTATAATGTAATTTTCGACGGTAAAAATATTAAAAAAAAGGTAAATTAGCTCAAGATAAGTCTTCACCACAAGACTTTTGGAACGTGGAATTTTGATACTACCGGATTCAATTATATTAAATAAAATGTGGTGAAATTAGTCATAAAAGTGATCAATGATAAATAAATATTTGTAGAAAATAATGGTTAACTTAGAATAGTTTGATCTATTTCTAGTTGATTTTCTGAAAATATTTCGAGTTTTATAAGTACAGCCATCGAGAATTTACCTTTTCATACCGTTCTGAATGAATGAAAAAGTTGGTAGTCTGTACAACTTAACGTCAATGTCAAGCTTATGTCAAATCTGAAGTCTCAGTAGTCTGTCACTGTCTCACTTGGTCTCACTCAATTCTTATCCATTGAGAAAATGCTATCGCATCGCCTGTTTTCACATAATAATAATCATAGGCACGTGTAAAAGAGGTTTAAAATAAATTATAAATATTTTAGCTGTTTAGTGACTAAGAAACTTTATACGACCATGGTGTGAAGGTCTGATTTAGAGTGTGAATCGGTAATTGAAGCCTACTATTTATGAGGGGCAAAACACCTATTTCCTTTATTTAGTTTAGTTCATTATTCTGTGAAAATGAGCCACCAGAGCCACTCGTCAACCTCGGTTGCTGATGGAACAGTCAGTTCCATAAGCAATATAGAAACAACATCAGACACAGCTCAATTACTCAGCAATGAAGAAGCCAGCACTTCTAATTACACACAACTGAACAAATCTGTGAATTTCGAGGTATGTAGAAAACATTATATTGATAATAAACAGAAAATATTTGCAGTACAACTATTATAAATATTGTTACTATCAATGCAGGCAGATGTAATATTATTAAGAGTGTGTCACTCATTTGTTGATATTACTCACTGGCTTATGACCTCTTTGTGTAATCAACTATTGGTTTAGAATAGCTAACTAGTCACGTGACTCAATATATTGATTGCACTCCACTATGTAAACTTATGAGATTTACAGGATCATAATAACTGAATACTGTTGAGCACATCAAAGAAAGCAAGAGAAGAAAGACTAGACTATAAATTAATTTGTGTGCAGGACTCAGATGATGATGAATTCCATGGTAGTCATGGAATTAGAAGAAGACAACCACAACAGAAAATTGAACCAGGCTCAATGAATGTTCTCTCTGCTAAATATGAAGTAAGTTTTTCATTATAGCTCAGAAAACAATTTTTACAACAAATAATTTATGCAAAAGACAATGTTTTGTTTTAAACATTTTAGCATAGATTGCAGAACAGCACCTTTAACCTTCTTCTTTGTTTCAGAGTCTAGACTATGACACATGTGAAAACCATCTACTCCTGGATGAGGAAAGGAAAAGAGGATATGCTTACATTGTTTGGAAGGATATGGCCCGGTGGTTCATAATACTACTGATTGGAGTAATAACAGCCCTCATAGCATTTTTTATTGACATATGTATTGAAGAATTCTCAACTATCAAATACAAGGAGCTGAAGAAATGTATCCTTTGCAAATAATTTTTTATAAAACATCATGGCCACACAAAAGTATTAAATAAGCACTACAGAGGGGTGTCTTTGCTTTGCTTATTTTTGATGACATGGGGATGGGGGTCCAGATGGTGATTACGTCAGCAGTGCACATTTTTTTTAGTTTTTTAAGAGAATAATGTTGATGTTTCAAAATCACAAGAAAGTGAGCAGACACAATACATCTAATGTCATTGAAGACTTAGTGTCATGAACTGAGAACTGTTAATTTAAATTAATAATGTCAAAATTTTAAATTATTTCATGTACTTATTCCTTTTATCTAGACTTACAACTACTGCTCATAAATTTATAACCAAACTAACACATTGACCAATGCACATACCAATGTTTTCGTAAGCATGGGAGGGGGAGAGTTTTGCTTATTTCTGCTGACGAGGGGTAGGGGGGGTTAATATTTGCAAAAAATCTGCTTACGTAATACTTGAACGGCCCTTATTGAATCACACTCATTTATCTATAATGGGTTGTGAGCAATAAGCAGAAAATACTGACACTCAGCTCAGCATCTGGTTAGACTCGAAGCCGACCCAAAACTGGTAGGCAGACTGACTCATTTTAAATCAATATTTACTATCAGTAAATGGGGTAAAACCAAATAAAATTTAAATGTTTCCTTATCATCTTTATTATTCATGAAATAAATTAACTCAACTGGAACATTTTAATAAATTAGCATTTAAGTATGCCTGATTCAATTAGGTACACAGTTACACACAGTGATTTCCATGACTAATTCATAAACAGCTGTGGATAAATATGTTGTACAAGACAAATTATACATTCCTTACTTGCTGTGGGTGTTATCAAATATCTGTATTGTGTTCATTGGGTCCATGCTGGTTGCATATGTTGAGGTAAGTGAGCCTTGATAAGGATTGTGTAAGTTCAGTTGTAGTACCAGTTAAATGGTAATTCCCGTCAAAAACTTTGCAGTATGTTTTGCAAAAATTTGTTGCTAGTGGAAATTGAACTTTATATAATGTTGTTAAGGTTACTTAATGGTTATACCACAACATTAGTCTGAATACTTAAAACAGACACTTTCCAGGGTATAGCGGCCATCAGCTTTGTTCTCAAGCAAAATATTATACAATTTTATTATCTCTACTTCAAACTGTCTACAGTTACATCTCATAAGAAATTATTTAGGTTTAATGGAAATTAAACTTTAACAAGAGATGATAAGGTTTCCAATCGTAAAGCACATTTCAGCCTGTAGCAGCCGGCAGCGGTATTCCCCAAGTGAAATGTTACCTGAACGGCGTAAAAGTGCCGCGTGTTGTGAGGATCAAGACTTTAGTAGTAAAGGCTATTGGCGTTATTACCGCAGTCGTTGGCGGGCTAGCAGGAGGAAAGGTGAGCTAGTCAAACGACTATCGACTATATATACCGGTAGTAAGGTTCATTAAGCAGTGGCAGCAGGTTTCCCCAAGTGAAATGTTGTGAAAGTACGGCGAGTAGCGAGGATTAGCAGGAGGAAAGATGAGCTAGTCAAACCAGGGCTTTGAATAAGGTTAAAAATTTAGCATCTTTACTTTCATCGTACGAAGGTAACGTTATTAGTAGAGGTAACGTTAAGCTTGGTAACGGTACTTGAGTGAACTTTTACCGTTAATCTGAGTAACGCTATCGATGATGTTATCGGTAAATAGTAACGTTACTATTGCCCAAGGATTGATAACGTTACCAAATGCGTTACTAAAAGTACCGTTAAATAACGTTATTTTATTAAATCTCTCTGTTTCTTCTAGATTAATGCAGTAATTAGTTTGATTAAGTATTCAAAAACACTTGCACCATGCAGCATTTATTATTATACATAGGAATTAGGTATATTAATTCTATTAAATTGTCAAATAGGATAATTATGTAGGTAAGTTTAAAAGGATACACCGCGTCGCAACAACTCATGAAGTAACGAAAAAAGTATCGATACTTATAACGTTAATTGTTAACAATATTTTAATAGATTCGATAACAAAGCACCTTTACCTGTGTTACCGTTAAAATGTTAACTTTATGAAAATATCGTTACTTAACGATATGTACTTAGTGTTTTTTTTTTTCGGTGGGAAAATCATCTTATGACATCCCCCGCTCTTGGGCGAGGCGGGAGATAGTGTCAGACTTTTACTGACTAAAAACCCACTCCTGTTCCTTCGTTGCCTTCGTCCCAGGGCCCCGGGTTTCGTTTTCACACTACCCATGGCCCCAGTAGGCTTCGACCCTGCTGGATAATTATGTAGGTAAGTTTAAAAGGATACACCGCGTCGCAACAACTCATGAAGTAACGAAAAAAGTATCGATACTTATAACGTTAATTGTTAACAATATTTTAATAGATTCGATAACAAAGCACCTTTACCTGTGTTACCGTTAAAATGTTAACTTTATGAAAATATCGTTACTTAACGATATGTACTTAGTGTTTTTTTTTTCGGTGGGAAAATCATCTTATGACATCCCCCGCTCTTGGGCGAGGCGGGAGATAGTGTCAGACTTTTACTGACTAAAAACCCACTCCTGTTCCTTCGTTGCCTTCGTCCCAGGGCCCCGGGTTTCGTTTTCACACTACCCATGGCCCCAGTAGGCTTCGACCCTGCTGGGCCCCTACGATTTGCTGACATCTCCATGAGGCGTGCGTGGAACAATACGCGCCGTTGACGACTTGGGCTCGGTCCGGACGGTTACCGGACGGTCGGACGACGGGCTACACTTATAGTGTGAATTTGGTAACATTAACAAGCCCTGAGTCAAACAACTTTGTGTACTGGTATCAAGGTTAATTAATTCGATATCTAAAATGTATTTTTTAAATGTGTCAGTTTGATACATTTGTAATTAATTTTATTTCATTCTGAGGCTAATTGCACTACTTACAAATTTTGGTAAATGGTAAATTCTGAGCGGCATAACTAGTTTTTTTACGTCAGAAATCATCAAATGACTCCTGTTCGGTGGATCGAGGAGTGTCAGACTTTCACTAACTAAAACCCACTTGTGTTCCTTTTCATATTTGCCCTTGCCCTTTGCCCTGGCCTTGCCATGCCCTTTGCGAGGGTCACGGTTATTCTTTCGACCAATCCCGCTCCCGCAGCCCTGATAGCTTAAAAGAACCTGGGTCCGACAAAGTTACCCGTACCCTGATAGCCCATTCCCACTTGTCGGCTGTCGGGCTAGGCTTATCCGACATCAAAATTGTGCCCGACAAGAAAAGTACGCCCGAAAAAAATGTTAGGTACTCATAGGCGCTGTTCATATCTGTCAGATGTCGGAGTCGACAACTAGCTCCCCGCTAACCCTTGATCCGCCCGCCCGTGCGTCGCTCGTCGGCGCTCAGTTTCGTCACACAACATAAAAAACTTAATTTCGTCCCTTCTCAATTCTGTTATTAAGTTCTGAAATGTTACTAAACTAAATCTTTCCTTCAGAATTGGATGCACCCAATATTTTTTTTCCCTAACAGCCTTTATTCGTTTTCTTCTCAAATAATGCATCACATGAAGTCACGACCCTCAGCATTAAGGAGTACGACGCAAGGAGGAGGCATGCATCACAACAAGAACTTCGTCGCCTCGCGTAGTGTCAAAAATTGGCTTCAGCTTTGATCGGGTCCTACATTCGACTAGTGTGAATGGAGGCGTCGACATCCGATTAATATACAGATCCGATACCCGACAAGTGGAAACGAGCTCTGAGGCTGGATTTGTAATCAGTTGCTATAGGCTCACCAATTACCCGCAGTCTGTTTTATGGGGCTGTACACTTCTGTCTACCAATTCAGAGAATACCGTAAACATATAATTTATGTGGGCAGTTCGTGTCAAGCTTCTACTTAATTTTAATGTATTTTTTTTATCTCTTCCACATTATACTCTTCTTGTTTAGGAAGGACCTATGATCCACAGCGGAGCAGTGGTCGCGGCAGGCATATCCCAGGGCAAGAGCACAACGTTCAACAAAGATTTTAAGATATTCCAATACTTCCGGGAAGACCATGAGAAACGTGATTTTGTGTCAGCAGGCGCCGCCGCTGGTGTGTCCGCTGCTTTCGGGGCTCCTATAGGTAAGAATTAGAAAAACAGTTTACCATTTGTTGTATACTACATAATGAAAAAACTCATACACGAGGTCTTAAAACGTGTGAACAGCATGTTAATTGCACAGGATTTCTAAAATCATTAGACTCGAACTCAAAATTGTTTTATTTCACATAGGCCTACATGGGCCCTATAAGACGTCAGAAGCTAGTGCACTGAGTTTAGAGTCATCTCGCCCTTCCCACCCCCCCATTTTATGCCCGATGTTTGCACGCGTTCGATGCGCCTGTGTTGTCTGAAATAAATATATTGGTATAGTAAAATAAATGTTCTGCAACAACCTGAAGTTTATAAAAAAATTTGGGAGTCCTATACGTTTTATGATGCGTTTAAGCATGACCGACCTAGAATGCGCCTTTAGGAACATTTCAACTTCAAATGTGCAAAAAGATCAATTTTATATTTTTTTTGAGTGGAATTCGCTGCCGGAGTGTGTGTTTCCTGATAGCTACAACCTAGGTATCTTTACGTCAAGAGTGAATAGTTTATTTCAAGGCAAGCGTTGCTAGATCGTTGATAACATCACCACTTACCATCAGGTGAGTTAGCACCTGTCAAACGCGAGCCTATCAATAAAAAAAAAAAACTACTGAGTATTTTAATTATAAAATTTAAAATGATTGCCCTATCCGTTTTGTAATACCAGTGTTCTCTTTCAGGTGGAGTACTATTCTCACTAGAAGAAGGTACTAGTTTCTGGAACCAAGCGCTAACATGGCGAACATTCTTCGGTACTGTAGTGTCAACGTTTACGCTAAACTGCGCTCTGTCTGCATATCATGGCAGGGCGGGAGAGCTGAGCTTTCCAGGTATATCCAACATTTAATAGTTTTGTTCAGTATGGAAGAGTAGGAGTGTTCCTTTGTGAAGGATTCTTTTAAAGTTCTAGATAGCTTGTCTATGCGTTTTGAAAGTTACCAATGCGTTGATAATATTCAATGAAAAATAAATACTTTTTCTCTTTTCTTCTGATATCGCCCTCTAAGTAGAAAAATCACATTTCGAAACAGAATTTGAGGCCGATCCCGATTTCTGGCCACTGTAGGCGCAGGCTTTCGGACGGCAAGCAATGGGTACCTCGCCGTCCGACCGTCCGGTAACCGTCCGGACCGAGCTCAAGTCGTCGACGGCGCGTAGTGTTCCACACGCGTCTCAAGGAGATGTCAACAAACCGTAGGGGCCCAGCAGGGTCGAAGCCTACTGGGGCCATGGGTGATACGAACTGACACGCCCTCTCGCACCGCCCAAGAGCGAGGGATATCATTAGATGATTCTCCCACCCAAAAAAAAAAGGTCCAAAAAGTTGAAATTGCCATTGTTCTTTTATTATTATTATTTTCGCCTCTGGCCGAGCTTCTAGTTCAATAAATCAATTAAATAAAACGCTCTCAGGTTTGTCTGTCGCCCACCAAAAAAGTTACAAACCTTACTTTTGTTCTAGGTCTTCTAAACTTGGGCAAAATGGAGCCCTTTCCATTTCAATTTTATGAGCTGCCAGTGTTCATGTTCTTTGGCGTTGTCGGTGGACTACTAGGTGCCTTGTGGAACTATATCAACTATAGACTAGCCGTTTTTAGGATAAGGTAAGATTTTTTTAAATATTTCTACCTATTTCATTTAGGAGGTTATGGTTAGGCTGTAGAGCACTTGAACACAATTAAGCCAATTTAATCAAGATAGTGAACTTAACGTCACACTATACTTTTTTGTGTGCCATTAGGCAATATGTTAAAATGACGTCTCCTTATTTAACTCGCTGACATGGTCCCACTTTGCTGAATGTGAAACATTTTTTGAGTAAAATTATTATTAATCACAATTCACAATCAAATATGCCTATGCTTCTCAGGAATGATGTAGCTTTCTACAGGTAAAATAATTTTCAAAATCCGTTCAGAGGGCTTAGCCAAGTTGATAATCTACAATCGTTAACGCTAGTAGAAAACTTCAAATGTATGGGAATGACATCATCTCAACGTTAAGTCACGTGGTCAGAACAAAGGAAACGGAGTCGTTACCGACTGTAGAAAGAGATTCGAAAGTTTAATATAATGTGGACTAAATTAATGTGTTTACTTTCACATTTTTTTGCATTACTCTAAAGTGCGTTTTTTAATCCCAGATAATGATTTGACAAGTCCAAGTGTCAAACTCCAGAAATATGTTGCCTGCTTTTTGATACAAGTGATGTCTCCAAATTCGATTTTTTTATACCGGTTCTTTTAATAATACAACCTCTAAGGAAAGTAGGCCCAAAATACGATAGTGTTTGTTTATAGCAAAGTCTAATATGAATTGAAGATTGAAATAATTAGAAATATTCAAAAATATTACCATATTTTTTTACACTCGGACTTTTACTTAAACTGAGAACTCACAAAACCGTTTTTACCCGCATCCGCTGCGGTTGCGGGCCCGCAGCTTCTGTAGAATGCTAGAGATATATGTATCCTGCTCCCCGCTGCACCGGCGGGCAACAAAGTAGAATGGTGTGGGCCACGGTCACCCGCAGACTCGGCAGGTTGCGCCCGCACTCTCTGCGGTCGGTTAACACCCGTAGTGGCCTTCAGGGGGTAGAAAAATCCGATGCGAAATCCGAAAATCGATTGATGCACCCAGAACTTTATAGGCCTTCTTTTTTTAATTTTTCTGTGAAGTAAGTATAACGCAACAGCTCGTTTCTGGTGTATGTCCACGGTGGTCTGGAGCTGAATTGATAATGAACCGCCCGTCTTGCGATTGTCATCTGCCAAGTTTTCAAGCGATAACCCCCACTGCGACGGCTATATAACCACACAAAACTCCGGTCTCGTGAGTTTAGAAATAAACTAGCTCCACCGTGGCGGGCGCGGTTGAAAACCGGTTGAAAATCATGAATTCTTAGCTACTTTCTTTTACCAGGGAGCTCCAGTCACAACACAATTTTATATCCGGTTTACAAGAGCGGAACGAGACAGTCTCAGTTTATGCTTTAGAATTAAAAAAGTTATCATCATTGGTCGTCAATATTTTTTCAAGATGGGAATTCATCCAATGACTTCTCCCGATATGGGCGGGGCAGGAGAGCGTGTCAGACTTTTACTGCCTAAAACCAGATCGGCTCTACTGAGCTCCTACGGTTTGCTGACATCTCTTTGAAGAGCGAGTGGATCACTAAGCGCTGTCGACGAATGGGGCTCAGTCCCGGCAATTACCGGACTGCTGGACGGCAAGCTACCTATTGCTCGACGTTGGTATTGACATTGTGTTAGTCGGGATTGGAGTCTCGGCGACTGGAGCGAAAAGATGTTCGTTCCCTCACTCGTGCAGCCTCCTCCTTCGCTAGCATTACTGTTTCGCAGAAGGAGGCGACCCCCTTCCATTCCTCCTCGCTCTGGACTTTGGCCTGTACTAGAACCTGACCATGTCCGGTGAGGACTTGCTTCATGCGAAAGATGAGGACACCGTGACGCCTCTCCGGCCACTCCTCAAAGAGGGGACTGACCGTCATGATTATGGCGTGCCCATTAGTCGTCAAGCTGTGAATTCACATGACTGCATTACAAGAAACGGACACTTGATTCGTTTATCGCTACAATTTTATAAGAGATCCATGCGAAAATAGTACAAAAAGAGATTACAGTACAGTACAGATTGTTTAATTTTAACTATTATTAGTTTTCAAACCGAAGTCCTATCATTACCTATTATTAAAGTTGTAATAAAATGTCAGCAAAAATATCACTGAGTAATTCTATATTTTTGTCTGGGTTTGGTGATAACAAATCGAGACGAAAAAATAAAATGACGCAGCTTTTGCTAGTCTTTAATTCTTAGGCTTAAATTATACTTTATTTTATGAGTTAGACATTTGCATCTTTCAAATTACCTTCAGAAAATACAAAAACTTACCATAATTAGTTGTTGGGCACGCCATAATTATGGCGATAAGTCCCCTCTTTGAGGAGTGGCTGGAAAGGCCTCACGGCGTCCTTACCTACCGCATGACGCAGGTCCTCACCGGACATGGTAAGTTCGGGAGGTTCCTGCACCGGATTCGTGCAGAAGAGACGCCCGGGTGCCACCATTGTGTGGACCGCCCGGAGGACACGGTGGAGCATACGGTAGAGGTGTGCCCTGCTTGGGCAGAGCACCGCCGTGTCCTCGTGGGGGCGATCGGCGGCAGCGATCTCTCGCGCCGGGCCTTGGTACAGGCCATGGTCCGGAGTGAGGAGGAGTGGCAGGCGGTTGCCTCCTTCTGCGAAGCAGTAATGCTAGCAAAGAAGGCGGCCGATCGCGTGAGGCAACAGTCCTCACGCCCCAACCGCCGCCGGGATTCCGATCCCGATTTCCGGCCACCGTAGGCGCGGGCTTGCGGACGGCGAGCAATGGGTGGCTCGTCGTCCGATCGCCCGGTAACTGTCCGGACCGAGCCCAAGTCGTCGACGGCGCGTAGTGTTCCACGCGCGCCTCAGGGAGATGTTAGCAACCGTAGGGGCCCAGCAGGGTCGAGGCCTACTGGGGCCATGGGTGATGCGAAAGTGATCCCCGGGGCCCTGGAAAAATGGCAAAGAAGGAACAGGAGTGGGTTTTTAGTCAGTAAAAGTCTGACACTAAATCCCGCTCCGCCCAAGAGCGCGGGATGTCATTAGATGATTTTCCCACCCGAAAAAAAAAAAAAAAAAACCATAATTAGTTGCATTTTAAAATGAAACTATTTCATTTTAAATTTTCGGTTTTTTTGTTCAATATCGGTTGCGGTACCTCACTATTTATGAAATGGAAAAAACATGCAACATTCGAATTGTCAAATCATTATCTTTAATTAAAAAACAGACTTTAGATAAATATGATTGTGAAACCGGTGAAGCGATAAGGGTAGATAGACAGTGACGCAATAACCTTGGTAGGTTAAGTAGGTTTTATTGTCTTTACTAAGGAAATCGATCACCAGAAACAATTTTTTTTTGATAACTCGATCGGCGCAGTGGTAAAGCGATTAGTTGCTACGTGGCTTGTCGCCGGTTCGATTCCCGCATGGAACAAATATTTGTAGTTTGGGTAGGCTTACAAATAGTTATTCGCTATCACACTAGAAATTATATCTGGGGTGCATTTATAAACATGTAAACTCACATACACAAGACACCTAGACTCGGAACCGACCCGGACCCGGACCCGGTAGGCTATATAAATATTTGTTCCGAGCGGGAATCGAACCTGTAACACGCAGCACTGCAGTCAATCGCTCAACCGCTATACCAACCGTGCCATCAAAATAACTATCAAGAGTTTATCGAGGGCTTAAGAACCAGGCATGAGTTAGTATCATTTGTCCACCAGGTACATAGGAACTCCCTGGCTGCGTGTAGTGGAGGCCTGTTTAGTTGCGGCTGCAAGCGCTACTTGTGGCTTTCTTATGATGTTCTTACTAAACGACTGCCGGCCACTAGGGGAGGACCCTACTAAAGTACCTTTACAGGTAAGCGAAGTGAATATAAATGCTTTACTTTCAGCTAATAAATTTTTAAATTTATATGATCTCGCCCCCTCATAGGTTTATTGCTCCAAGCTCTAAAAAGATACAGAAAACATCTTTAGGATACCTGCAAACCTGATGTTGTTGAAACTAATAAATGAAAGTGATTTGCTGTGAAACTTCAAATGAGAGTCTAAGCTAACGAGTAATGTGCACTACCAGCTTTTGCCCACGACTTCGTTTGCGTGAATGTCGGACACAGCGAATACGAAGCGAACGAATTTGGTTACACTTATACAGTTCTGCTTCTATCAGCCGAGTACAGCACCGCAAGATTGTGAAAGACATCATAGCGTACGCGGAGAAACAGCACTGAACATTTTCGTTAGCATACGCAAAATAAAAACATTTGTTCTCATTTCGTCCCCGTTTAGCGGGAAAGCTGAACGGATGCGTACGCATCTCCATGCAAAACTTATATTTTCTATAGATAAAAGCTGAATTGAACTAAATAAATGTATTTAGTCCTTTATAATGAGTATGGTTTTCCCCTTACAGATTGGATACCCGAGACTTAGCAATATGACTGATACTAATTGTTCTATGATGTTCCCAGCTTTTCTGCGCAGACGGCGAATACAACGCTCTAGCAGCGATCTGGTTCCAAACGCCGGAAGCGTCAGTCCGTTCATTCCTCCACGACCCGATCGGCTCATACAAGCCGTGGTCCATCTTCACGTTCGTGGTGTGCTACTTCCTACTGTCCACGTGGACGTTTGGCCTCGCCGTGTCCAGTGGACTTTTCATACCAAATTTGTTGACGGGCGCCGCCTGGGGAAGACTGTTGGCGATCGCTATACAGTATATGCTGCCTTCTAATGTGAGTAAAGAAGATACATTTTAATAATTTCAAGTTATTTAATATTCTGAAAGAAACCAGGGTTTAAAATGACTTCCATAAAACCATTAAATGCTTAATTTTTTTTATTGTTATAAACTAGTGCTTGACTGCGATCCCACCTGATGGTAAGTAGTGATGCAATCGTTGATGGTGAGGCGCACTAGTTTATTAAGAGCCTATTCACTCTAGCCTAGACCGCAGCAGGCAAGTTGTTCCAGTCCCTCGATGTTCGTGGTATAAGCGACGAGGCGAATCGCTCCGTCCGCCTTGTCCGGACCTTAGAGGTTTCAACAACGTAAGGGTGGATACTTAATGGATGTTTATGGAAATACCTAATGACTAAGTGAATTTTGTACCGGTTTAGATAAAGTAACAGTGAAATCAGCAGTTTTATCTCTCTAAAAAATAATTTAATTACACATAAAAAAAAACATTTCGTAGTCGTAGAAGAAAGATCAGGGGCCCCTTCCACGAGCTCTTAACGCAATGATTTGACGACCTAAACTGAATTGTTAAAGGGATGGATGGAGCTATATAGGGTGTATAGCTCCATCCCTCCTTCTCGCTCGCACGCTTGACATTTTAACACGTCATGGTAAAGCCCCTGATTACACTTTTCAATCTCGGACACAACAAGAGGAGCAATATAAGTTTGAAAACTATCTGATGAATCATCGTCCGCCTGGTCTTTTCAATCTCTGACACAACAAGAGGAGCAATATAAGTTTGAAGACTATCTGATGAATCATCGTCCGCCTGGCCTTTTCAATCTCTGACACAACAAGAGGAGCAATATAAGTTTGAAGACTATCTGATGAATCATCGTCCGCCTGGCCTTTTCAATCTCTGACACAACAAGAGGAGCAATATAAGTTTGAAGACTATCTGATGAATCATCGTCCGCCTGGTCTTTTCAATCTCTGACACAACAAGAGGAGCAATATAAGTTTGAAGACTATCTGATGAATCATCGTCCGCCTGGCCTTTTCAATCTCTGACACAACAAGAGGAGCAATATAAGTTTGAAGACTATCTGATGAATCATCGTCCGCCTGGCCTTTTCAATCTCTGACACAACAAGAGGAGTAATATAAGTTTGAAGACTATCTGATGAATCATCGTCCGCCTGGCCTTTTCAATCTCTGACACAACAAGAGGAGCAATATAAGTTTGAAGACTATCTGATGAATCATCGTCCGCCTGGCCTTTTCAATCTCTGACACAACAAGAGGAGCAATATAAGTTTGAAGACTATCTGATGAATCATCGTCCGCCTGGCCTTTTCAATCTCGGACACAACAAGAGGACCAATATAAGTTTGAAGACTATCTGATGAATCATCGTCCGCTTGGCCTTTTCAATCTCTGACACAACAAGAGGAGCAATATAAGTTTGAGGACTATCTGATGAATCATCGTCCGCCTGGTCTTTTCAATCTCTGACACAACAAGAGGAGCAATATAAGTTTGAAGACTATCTGATGAATCATCGTCCGCCTGGCCTTTTCAATCTCTGACACAACAAGAGGAGCAATATAAGTTTGAAGACTATCTGATGAATCATCGTCCGCCTGGCCTTTTCAATCTCTGACACAACAAGAGGAGCAATATAAGTTTGAAGACTATCTGATGAATCATCGTCCGCCTGGCCTTTTCAATCTCTGACACAACAAGAGGAGCAATATAAGTTTGAAGACTATCTGATGAATCATCGTCCGCCTGGCCTTTTCAATCTCTGACATAACAAGAGGAGCAATATAAGTTTGAAGACTATCTGATGAATCATCGTCCGCCTGGCCTTTTCAATCTCTGACACAACAAGAGGAGCAATATAAGTTTGAAGACTATCTGATGAATCATCGTCCGCCTGGCCTTTTCAATCTCGGACACAACAAGAGGAGCAATATAAGTTTGAAGACTATCTGATGAATCATCGTCCGCCTGGCCTTTTCAATCTCGGACACAACAAGAGGACCAATATAAGTTTGAAGACTATCTGATGAATCATCGTCCGCCTGGCCTTTTCAATCTCTGACACAACAAGAGGAGCAATATAAGTTTGAGGACTATCTGATGAATCATCGTCCGCCTGGTCTTTTCAATCTCTGACACAACAAGAGGAGCAATATAAGTTTGAAGACTATCTGATGAATCATCGTCCGCCTGGCCTTTTCAATCTCTGACATAACAAGAGGAGCAATATAAGTTTGAAGACTATCTGATGAATCATCGTCCGCCTGGCCTTTTCAATCTCTGACACAACAAGAGGAGCAATATAAGTTTGAAGACTATCTGATGAATCATCGTCCGCCTGGCCTTTTCAATCTCTGACACAACAAGAGGAGCAATATAAGTTTGAAGACTATCTGATGAATCATCGTCCGCCTGGCCTTTTCAATCTCTGACACAACAAGAGGAGCAATATAAGTTTGAAGACTATCTGATGAATCATCGTCCGCCTGGCCTTTTCAATCTCTGACACAACAAGAGGAGTAATATAAGTTTGAAGACTATCTGATGAATCATCGTCCGCCTGGCCTTTTCAATCTCTGACACAACAAGAGGAGCAATATAAGTTTGAAGACTATCTGATGAATCATCGTCCGCCTGGCCTTTTCAATCTCTGACACAACAAGAGGAGCAATATAAGTTTGAGGACTATCTGATGAATCATCGTCCGCCAGACCTTTTCAATCTCGGAAACAACAAGAGGAGCAATATAAGTTTGAGGACTATCTGATGAATCATCGTCCGCCTGGCCTTTTCAATCTCTGACACAACAAGAGGAGCAATATAAGTTTGAAGACTATCTGATGAATCATCGTCCGCCTGGCCTTTTCAATCTCTGACACAACAAGAGGAGCAATATAAGTTTGAAGACTATCTGATGAATCATCGTCCGCCTGGCCTTTTCAATCTCTGACACAACAAGAGGAGCAATATAAGTTTGAAGACTATCTGATGAATCATCGTCCGCCTGGCCTTTTCAATCTCTGACACAACAAGAGGAGTAATATAAGTTTGAAGACTATCTGATGAATCATCGTCCGCCTGGCCTTTTCAATCTCTGACACAACAAGAGGAGCAATATAAGTTTGAAGACTATCTGATGAATCATAGTCCGCCTGGCCTTTTCAATCTCTGACACAACAAGAGGAGCAATATAAGTTTGAGGACTATCTGATGAATCATCGTCCGCCAGACCTTTTCAATCTCGGAAACAACAAGAGGAGCAATATAAGTTTGAGGACTATCTGATGAATCATCGTCCGCCAGACCTTTTCCCAACGTATTGCTTCTAGTCGAACTGAATGCAGTTGAATACTAGTATATTACATGGAGTCTTTACCTGTTTTTTTTTTCGGGTGGGAATATCGTCTAATGGCATCCCCGCTCTTGGGCGGGACGGGAGATAGTGTCAGACTTTTACTGACTAAAAACCCACTCCTGTTCCTTCTTTGCCATATTTCCAGGGCCCCGGGGATCTCTTTCGCATCACCCTTGGCCCCAGTAGGCTTCGACCCTGCTGGGCCCCTACGGTTGCTGACATCTCCTTGAGGCGCGCGTGGAACAGCACGCGCCGTCGACGCCTTGGGAGTCTTTACCTGATGATGTATCTTATCGTAAAAGATGTTCACATCAAAAATCATCAGATCATTTTTCTACTTTAAAACTGCATGTGTCATTTATTTTATGTGGCAGTGAACAGGTCGTATTGCTCGCAGAACAGTTCGTCCATGGGGCTAAGCGCAGCGTTGGAAAGCCTGCCACAAGGTGGACCGAGGACCTGGTTGCGGTTCTGGCAGGGTTGCGGGAAACCAATGGAAGCGAGACACACAGTACTGGACGTGGCGACACTTGGGGGAGGCTTATGTCCAGCAGTGGACATCTTTTGGTTAAAATGACGATGATGATGTGCCTTTTACATAATAGAAATTTTAATTACACTTTTCTTTCAACAGTCCATAAACCCAGCCAAGTACGCACTAATAGGCGCCGCAGCACAACTGGGCGGTGTAGTGCGCATGACAATATCTCTGACGGTCATCATCATAGAGACGACGGGACAGATCTCCAATGCGCTGCCTATCATTATTACGTTGGTCGTCGCTAAGTGGACCGGAGACTTCTTCAATGAGGTAATGTAAATCATCGCAAGCCATGACTTACGAAGCGCGCTAGGACAACAGGGTGGAGAGACCTCTGTGAAAACGGCTGTGGCTGTGATACAGAAAGTTATTTAGAACTAAGTCAAGTATTTGCCAGGTAGGGGCAGAGGCAAGCGGGCCCACCCTAGCATGGTCTAGCGCCTTATAATTAATAAAAAAATAATTAACCGAATGATTATGATGGAACACGCGACAAATATCTTAAAACTCGTAATGCTTGCAAGTCTTACAACATCACAAGTACTTTCTTGACTTGCACGTGGACAATAGTAATACCTAATATGCATACTGTACCTACCTTGCCAAAACATGACTTGTACAAATACAACGATTTTCTTTGACCATGCAGGGTCTTTGGACTCTTACTTCGAATCTCCTACTATATATACGAGTACATAATGATATTACTCTCTTCTCTAACTCACTTCTCGACCTCCCCAGGGTATATACGACATCCACATCCAGCTAGCAGCAGTGCCGCTCCTACCATGGGAGCCCCCACCACTAGCGCACAACATCTACGCGTCTGAGGTGATGTCGCATCCAGTCTTCACTCTCCGCACCGTCGAGAATGTCGGCCATGTTATTGAGCTGCTCAAACTTGTGTCGTACAATGGATTCCCTGTTGTTGATCCACCGTTGGCTGATGATGTAAGTACATATTGTCCAGTTGCGCAGACACTTGAGATACAAAACTACACCAATTTTACATCACACTATCCACTAGGAATCAATTTCCGAATATTTAAAACAACCACTGAACTTCACTCAAAGAAATCCCGCCAAAAACTTCTTAACAAATTTTATGATTGCCTCATGTAGAGGTGGATCTACGCTGGAGGAGCCGAGCTCAAATTCGTGTAGTGTGAACCGACTCTAGACTAGGAGCCGAGCTCAAATTTGTGTAGTGTGAACCGACTAGACTAGGAGCCGAGCTCAAATTCGTGTAGTGTGAACCGACTCTAGACTAGGAGCCGAGCACGAGCCGAGCTCAAATTCGTGTAGAGTGGACCGACTCTAGAATAGGAGCCGAGCACGAGCCGAGCTCAAAATCGTGTTGTGTGGACCGACTCTAGACTAGGAGCCGAGCACGAGCCAAGCTCAAATTCGTGTAGTGTGGACCGACTCTAGACTGGGAGCTGAGCTCAAATTCGTGTAGTGTGAACCGACTCTAGACTAGGAGCCGAGCTCAAATTCGTGTAGTGTGGACCGACTCTAGACTAGGAGCCGAGCACGAGCCGAGTTCAAATTCGTGTAGAGTGGACCGACTCTAGAATAGGAGCCGAGCACGAGCCGAGCTCAAAATCGTGTAGTGTGGACCGACTCTAGACTAGGAGCCGAGCACGAGCCAAGCTCAAATTCGTGTAGTGTGGACCGACTCTAGACTGGGAGCTCAGCTAAAATTCGTGTAGTGTGGACCGACTCTAGACTAGGAGCCGAGCACGAGCCGAGCTCAAAATCGTGTAGTGTGGACCGACTCTAGACTAGGAGCCTAGCACGAGCCGAGCTCAAATTCATCTAGTGTGGACCGACTCTAGACTAGGAGCCGAGCTCAAATTCGTGTAGTGTGAACAGACTCTAAACTAGGAGCCGAGCTCAAATTCGTGTAGTGTGAACCGACTCTAGACTAGGAGCCGAGCTCAAATTCGTGTAGTGTGGACCGACTCTAGACTAGGAGCCGAGCACGAGCCGAGCTCAAATTCGTGTAGAGTGGACCGACTCTAGAATAGGAGCCGAGCACGAGCCGAGCTCAAAATCGTGTAGTGTGGACCGACTCTAGACTAGGAGCCGAGCACGAACCAAGCTCAAATTCGTGTAGTGTGGACCGACTCTAGACTGGGAGCTGAGCTCAAATTCGTGTAGTGTGGACCGACTCTAGACTAGGAGCCGAGCACGAGCCAAGCTCAAATTCGTGTAGTGTGGACCGACTCTAGACTGGGAGCTGAGCTCAAATTCGTGTAGTGTGGACCGACTCTAGACTGGGAGCTGAGCTCAAATTCGTGTAGTGTGGACCGACTCTAGACTGGGAGCTGAGCTAAAATTCGTGTAGTATGGACTGACTCTAGACTAGGAGCCGAGCACGAGCCGAGCTCAAAATCGTGTAGTGTGGACCGACTCTAGACTAGGAGCCTAGCACGAGCCGAGCTCAAATTCGTCTAGTGTGGACCGACTCTAGACTAGAAGCCGAGCTCAAATTCGTCTAGTGTGGACCGACTCTAGACTAAGAGCCGAGCACGAGCCGAGCTCAAATTCGTGTAGTGTGGTCCGACTCTAGACTAGGAGCCGAGCACGAGCGAGACTACTCGAGCTCGGCTCGTATTCGGCTCCTCTAGCGTAGACCCACCTTAATCAGATATGTTGAAAGCGTATAAGCAATCATATAATGGTAAAATATAATGTCAAATGATTAATGTTTTCGTACATCTCAACCGTCATTAAGTTTAAATCGAACTATACCTAAGAGGATCCTTTTCCACTCGCCTATCGTCAACATCGAGCATGGTTTAAAAGCTTGTTACTTCATCTAACGCAATCCAACGCGATGTTTTACGAAAAGGCAACGCGAAAAAAGAAAGATAACGCCTGAAAACTCTGTTAGCATTCGGTAATTCCGTGATTTACTCGAATATTTTACAAAACTTGTTCCAGTAAATACGTGTTTTTTTATACCCTAAAAAATATTTGAAAAAAATTGTCTTCATTCAGAATCTTGATTGCAAGGCTTCTATAGCTAAGACTAAGACTTTTAATTTTTGAGTAAATTATGAAATGTCAAAGTTCATGCAAAATAGCAGATTTTGGTCTTTACTGGATTAGTTTGACACAAATTTATAAATTGATTTCAATAGAAGCCTAGATAATATCCACAAGATACTGTGTTTCCAAAATATCTAATGAAAAATGTGTAATAACGTCATAATCGCGTAAGAGCGGTTGTATGAAAAACAGTGAAAATGTATGAAAAACAGTGAATTGCATCCCCAGAAATAGTCTTAGTGCAATTTATTTTCATCTAGGTACTTCGACCCTCCCCAACTTCACATAGAAATCTTTAAAATTCTCGGCTTCTCTCTACTATAATTATGCATACATTATACACCTAAACCTTTCTCATGAATCATTGTCTATTAGTGAAATCCTCACGGAAATCCGTTCAATGGTTCTTGAGTTTATCGCGAACAGATAGACAGATACTGTAGGGTGGGGACTTTGTTTTATAATAAAAAGTTAGTTAATGCGATTTGCCATCAATCTACTTTGTGCTAGCCTAGGTACCACTGCTGGTAGGGTTGCCAGGTCTTCACACCGAAAAGCCGGACAGACCGGCCATTTAGCCGGACATTTGAGTAAAATGGCCGACATTTTTTTTTAAGTAATCGACTATTTTATTGTTGACCGTAATAATGAAACAACAATAAAATTTGCTGCTATAATTGCTAGTCCGCTCCGCTTACGCTAGCGATACAAGAAGTAGAAGACATGATAATGTGATAGTCTAATTTAAAAAGCCTAATAAAAGCCGGACAGGCCGGAATCCGCCTAATTTGGCCGGACACGCAACTAAAAAGCCTGACCCTGTCCGGCTTTATCCGGACGCCTGGCAACGCTAACTGCTGGCCTAAAGTGGCCTATTGCTTCATAAAACTGGCTGGCTCAACATCCATGGAAAAATATACTCATTATGCTTCTTTGTTTTAGGTGGAAGTAACAACCTACAAGCGTCTTCGAGGCATGATACTACGTTCACAGTTGATAGTATTAATACAGAACAAGATTTATAATGAAAACGCGAATACAACGTGGTCTAACTTCAATGTGGACATGAACATGTTCAGAAAGGAATACCCTAGATACCCGTCTATTGATGAGGTAAGGCATTTAAAGCACCAACAGATATAATAAGGGAAAAATGAGATGGGAAACTAAAATTATCCTAACAAACGACTTCTCGTTATTTCGGGATTGCTGGACTGATTTTGAAATCAAACGAATTTGCTATTTATTAACTTGTGACTTGCGATCAGTACCAGTCAGGCAATGCCGAATAGTCTTGCGCATAGTAGTTCACGACCTAGAGTGGTCAGCTCAGCTCGCAGGTCCTTAGGGAACTAGTTCACTCTTTTAGGTCATCAGCTTCCGTCTCAACCAAAGAAAGGCAGAGATTTTGATCGAACTCGTAGTAATTTAATACCCAAAGAAATAATTTATTTTTCTATTTTAAAAATGTAGATACTGATGTTCATTACTTCTTACTAAATCTTTAGTAGGTAGGAACTTCTAATATCGAATGAACTAGTGAACTAAAGAGTGACAGATTTTAGGATCTAGTTCGTGTAGTTCGCTCGTGGGAGCGCTCTAGCGACCTAGTTCGTTCGCTAAATTGCGAACTACACAAAACAAAAATACCCAATCGCTTTAGTAAACAACACATTCATCAAATAATTGTTTTACTGATTATCCGACTGTGAAATAGGTGGGTGAATATTTGAGAGGCTCCAAATTCATGTCTTCGAAAATTTCTTGAGAACGCGTGTACGTATTTAAAAAAAAAGTGTTACTTTTAATAGTAAAAGAATCAACGAAAATGTTGCTCTAAACCACGATTGTAAAATATTAATAATAAAAAAAATATTTAAAAAAACCCAATAAAATTGCCACTTTTTCACGTGTCGCCTCGGCACACGCGGTCTATATTTTGATGATATAAAAAATTGTGACTTCATGGAGCTATTTGCTGTTGAGTGCTGTAATTATACATAATAAATCTTCATATCCTTGATAAAATTATCAATGCCCGCTAAGTTAATAAATAAAAAACTCATGTTCAAAAAATGTGCGTCATTGTCCTGCGCTATGTTTGATTTCAATATTATGTCGAGTAAGAGACGGGAGGGAGGGAAATTAGTGGCTGGGCAAACAGACCTCCCCGCACCACAGTCGGACGACGTGCTTTGGTGTAGATATACACGCTCGTTTTTTGTAGGTAAGGCTTTGAAATTCATTCTCCAAAAAGTTTTATTGCAAACGTCATTTACATTTTCATTTGTTTACCCGTCAAATTCTATTGTTACACTATTCATTTAGCAAAAACGTATGAAGGTTATGTGTACATACGCAATTATAAAACGTTTTTTGAAATACTACATGCGCAAAACATGTTTGTACAAGATTTTTTCCGATTCATCATTTTTCTCAACGTCATTGTCCTGAATTTGTACTGCCAGGATAATGACGCACGTTGAGAAGAATGATATTATGTGAAATTATAATGACACATGTTGAGGATAATGATGGGAGTTCGTAATATATGCATTTATTTAAGGTCTTTTCTCTTCTGGTTTGTGTAATTTCAAAGAAGGGCAGCTGTTCAGTTTATTTGAGGAAGAGAGGGAGAAGTTTGTACGGAACCCTCAGGGCGCGAGTCCGACTCGTACTTGCCCAGTTTTTTTTAGGTAGTAAGTTGTTTTGTTTTTCAATAGAAACATCTTTTTGCATTATTTTGATCATATTCAAAGTGTTTCTTTTCCAGGGTATGAATTAGAACTGTTACCTTTTAATTTTTTTCTTGTTTGGTTTTATAACCATATCTTATCTTATCTTGTTGTGGGGCTGGCCCTAGGCCAGAGCACTTTGACCCTTCTGGATCTTTTGTACTATTTCCCTCCCTTCTACTTAACCCCTAGCCCTCCGTGCATCTTCTTCGTGAGTCCCAGTATGGCCTTGATGGGGCTGAGCCTGTAGTCCTCTGGTCTTGGAAATGGTTGGCCCAGATACTCTAGTCTTTTGGAGCCTAGTGCTGCACAGTCGCACAGCAAGTGTAGTATATTCTCCTCTGCATCTCCACAGATCCTGCAAGTCGGGTCGCTTGTTAGTCCCATGTTGTGGAGCTGTTTGTTGGTGGCATAGTGCCCCGTGAAGACTCCTGTGATTGTTCGGAGCTGTGATCTGCTGTACCTCCATAGTTTTTGGGTCCAGGCCTTATCTATTTCATTGAGAAATAGCTTTGCATGCTTCTGGCCTGTTGTGTTGCGCCAGTGTGTGCTGTGTATCTCCAACACAGCTCTTTTCAATGCTTGGTTGATGACCCTTGGTGAGAGTCCTATGAAGGGTTCCAATCCATATAGGGGTGTCTCGGATCCTTTCCTTGCCAGAGTGTCGGCTCTTTCGTTGCCTTCTACTCCTGTATTACCTGGCACCCAGATCAATCTGACCTTGTTGCGCCTTCCTATCCGGTTTAGTATTTTAATACAGTTTAGTACCAGGCCAGAATCTACTCTATTGAACGTGAGTGCCTTATGTGATAAATGATAAATGATAAATGATATTTATTTTGTAAATAGGTTTAAAAAAACACTTTTACACGTCAATTTTTTTTTTCGTCATTTTTAAACTAGATGAGGCCGGTGTTTCCTAGCTGACTACCCTGAGAAGAAACACCGAAACAAACTCAGGGGTCAAAGTCTCTTTTAAAGTCCATACAGTAAATATGTAATGGTCAAATCACATGAGAACCATGCAGATTTGTCTGAAATGGTCTTTTGAAGAAAGAACCTTACAGATTTCAGTGGACCTGTCCAGTCAGTGCAAGCATTTGTCAGTATTCGTAAAGCTCAACTCAGGACTACTAAGGAGCTCAACTACTTGACGAACAATACCAAGGAAAGGACATTTGGGTAGGCCGCAGAAAATACTCAAATTGCCAGACATACGTTAAAATTACTGAAAAGGAAAAAAAAGCAATCAACATAGTCCTCACGTTCACAATAATAAAAAGAAAAATATTGTTTACAATACTAAGTAAACATTGATGTCAAAAATTAATAGAGAAAGAGAAAAAAAAAAAAGTCTAATTGCAAAATAAAAATAATCTACAATATCAAATTGTAATAAATAATAATAATAAAAAGCAAAATTGAAATTAAAAACAAAAAAGAAAAAAAATAATAATAAGACAACAGTTGCAGTGCGTACTGGAGCAGGTCAATCCCAAGCCTTTTGGTCCTCAACATAGTCCTTTATAGTGTAAAAGGCCTTTTGGCAAAGTTTTCGCTTTACAAATAATTTGAATTTATTAAGGCTTAGTTGTTGAATATGACTAGGAAGTTTATTATAGAAGTGTATGCATTGGCATCTAAATGAGCCCCCTATTTTTTTCAGCCTGGTTGTAGGAACCACAAATTTGTGTTTGTTCCTAGTATTAAAATTATGAACATCACTGTATTTTTTAAACATGTTTATATTTTTATGTACATACAAAATATTCTCGTAAATATACTGTGAAGGTACAGTCATTATATTAATTTCTTTAAATTTATCTCTGAGGGAGTATCTGGGACTTAATTTATAAATCGAACGAATAGCCCTTTTTTGCAAAACAAAAATTGACTGTATTTCGGCGGCATTTCCCCACAGTAGAATACCGTACGACATGACACTATGGAAATAGCTAAAGTAAACTAAACGGGCAGTCTCTACATCAGTTAAATTTCGAATTTGTCTAACAGCGTATGCTGCAGAGCTAAGTTTTTTTGATAATTTGTCTATATGTGGGCCCCACTGAAGCTTAGCATCTAGAGTTATGCCCAAGAACACTGTATTATCTTCAGGACTCAACTCTTTACCTTTTATTAGCACACTAGTTTCTACTTGCCTAACATGAGGCATGGTAAACTTTATACATTTAGTTTTTTTTTCATTAAGTAGAAGGTTATTTACATCAAACCAGTGTACTATTTTTGAAAGTGTTATATTTATATCGTCAGTAACCGGCTGCTGACGTTTAAGTTTAAACAAAAGTGAAGTGTCGTCTGCAAACAACACTATGTTATGGTTATCGTCTATGAGGTAAGGTAAATCGTTTATATAAATAAGAAACAAAAATGGGCCAAGAATTGAGCCCTGGGGGACACCCATTTTTACTACAGATCCAGGAGATCTTTTTCCGTTTACATCAACTCTCTGAATCCTTTCACTCAGATATGATGTAAGAAGATCCAGGGAGGAGTTCCGGATTCCGTAATGGTGTAGTTTCCTGATTAATGTTTCATGGAGAACGCAATCGAAGGCCTTTGCCAAATCGCAAAAAATGCCCAGGGCATCGCATTTGTCTTCCCATGCATTATAAATATGTCCTAAAAGTTCAACACCGGCATCGGTTGTTGAACGACCCCTTGTAAAACCAAATTGTTTGGTATGTAATAATTTATGTCTGTTAAAAAATCTTTGTAGTTGCTCTAAAATAAGTTTCTCAAATATTTTACTAAAAGTGGGTAGCACTGAAATGGGTCTGTAATTCGTGGGGTCAGATGTACTACCCGTTTTGAACAATGGAATTATTTTACTATTCTTCATTAGATCAGGAAACTCACCGCGATCAATACAATTATTAAAAATAAAAGCTAAAGAAGGAGCTATAATGTGGATTATAGACTTAACAACTTCCACAGAATTACCCCATAAATCTGCAGTCTTTTTTATATTCAGGGAGTTAAACGTCTTAATAATATCTACATAAGTCACATGTTCGAAATTAAAATCAGAATCGCAAACTTTAACATTTTCTTTAAGCAGAGACTCTGCAGCAGTGTGTGACGAGTTCAGAGATTTTGTTGTCGATATGGGGATCTCTGAAAAGAAGTTCTCAAAAGCCGCGGCAACCTGTGAGTCCGATGTGATCACATTGTCATTAATTACAAGTTTATAGTCACTAGATGGTCTTGTAGACCTTCCAGTTTCACTATTTATAACATTCCAAGTAGTTTTAATTATATTATTACTGTTTTTAATTTTGGAACTTAAATAACGCGATTTCGCTACAGAACAAATTTTTTTAAATAATTTTGAATAATTTCGCACATATGAACTAAATTCAGCAGTATTAACAAGAACTCTTTCATCATACAATTCGTAAAGCCGAGTTCTACTTTTATGAATACCAGTGGTAGCCCATTCACAGAACGAAACGTTACTATTAACCGAAATAGTCTTAGGTATAAAAGTAGAATTAAATTGATTACAGTACATGTTAAAGAAACCTTCATATTGGTTATTGAGATCATCATATGTAGACAAGTCTGATAAATTATTAATGAGTTTAGTTTTAAAAGTTTCTAAACGACTTGCAGTTTTAGGGTTAACAGTGATATTCTTTTTAGCGACTATGTTTTTTTGGTTTTGAAAAGTAATTAACTGTCCACAATGATCAGAATCTAATAAATTTATAATTTCTTTGTGAGTTGGTACAACATCCGTATAAATATTATCTATGCATGTGGCACTAGTAGGAGTTAATCTTGTGGGCTCCAAAAATAAGTTAACAAGATTGTAGGACTGAAATAGACTTAAAATTTTACTACGTAAACCTGAGTTTTCTAATAAATTAACATTAAAATCACCACAAGTGATTATGTACTTGTTTGAATTACAAATCTTGTGGAATACTTCATCCATTACCTTTTCAAAGCAGTCATACAATCCAGAAGGGGGTTTGTACACACTTAATATAATAAACTGCTCCAATTCAATACAGGCTATTTCAACTGACCGCTCAACAGATAGGCTCACAATATCCTTTCGTTCTTTGAACTTAAGGCTGTTGCTTACAAAAATTAATGAGCCACCACGTATGGCATCAATTCTACTAAACGAACTACCAACCTGGTGATTACTAAAATTGAAAATGAACTGATGGCTCTTAAGCCAATGTTCCGTTAAGCATAGAATATCAATATTATTGCAATTAAGGAATAAGTCTACTTCTAAATCCTTGTTCATAAGTCCTTGAATATTTTGATGTACCAGGTTGATACTATTTAATGATTTTAAAACTTCATTGGAAATATTTTTGTTCGTTAGTACATTCATGCTAGAGATTGTCTCTGTTGTCTTAATTTCTAATTTAAATGAGTATCTATGTCAACATTTGGTGCCAATTTATTGGCAAAATCATAGAACATGTCATTGCATTGCTCAACAGGAGCAATTTGTTTAGCCAAGTTCTTGGCTGAAATAAAAAAATAATATGATAGCGACACAGCTATCTGTCTCCTATAAAAGTTTGAAAGATAGTATCTATCTACAAGATACCTATCTTTTGTCAAATAAAAATTAGTGCCAACATAATTGTTGATGTCAATTAAATGAAACAGATCATTATTTAATATCACATTGTACAATGTCATATTAATCTTATATCTAATACGATTTTCTTCCTGTGGCAAACTCTGGCTGTATGGGAATGTGAACATCACAATTTTTCTTACACACAAGTTATTCAAAGTCCTATAATATTGGAGTAATTCTCCTTTGTTCACATTACCCCTATTTCCAACCAAAATTAAAAGTATGGCATCCTGGTTAAAATTACATTTAATTATTTTTTTCATTATATCAAATAAGGAACAGCCAGGCATACAGTTATTTATTATTGAGTGTCCCGGATATTCATTTGTCAAAAAGTGGCCTAAATCTTTTCCAATTTCATCACAAAAAATAACTATTTCCTTATTTATGAACTGTTGTGAAAAACAATCAGTAATTTCTACTGGCAAACTGACACTAGACTGGGGTAAGGGGGTATCACATATTGACAATGAATGACCCGGCGCAGATGCAATAGATGTTGGTGTTCCTTGGCTGTCGCTTAAAATGTAGACAGTGTCCCCTTCGGTGCTTCTGTCTAGTATTTCCTACGCGCATGCGATTATAGCATAGGGGTCTGCTTGGAAGACCGTCGCCAGTTTGCCCATGCTTAGTCTGAGATTGCAGTTGTCGCTATGTACCCCCGCTCCTATACCGGTGTTCATTTTAGAGCCATCCGTGTACCATACCTGGTTGTTCCCTTTGTGGGGTTTTATCCCACCCTTCCATTCCTCCCCACTCTGAATGTAGATCTTAAACTCCTTTTTGAGATTGTGAATGGTATGTATTTTGTCATATCATATACCAGAGAATGGGCAGCAGCATTCTCTGTGAATTGCAACAACCACACTGCGATCGCCAACCCGCATGCCAAGCGTGGCGATTATGGCAACCCCAAAATGACAAGCACAACCAAAAAATGGCCCCTAGTGCCCGGCAGGCCGTCTACCCTTGACTCCGGTAGCGGTCAAGGTTACGGCGAGGCAAGGGGTGCGAAGAATCTCCGGCTACCCCTTTAGAAAACGACGACTGGACCTGGCAACATATAACACGCGTACACTCCGGTCCGACGAGAAGATCACCGAACTTGAGGAAGAATTGAGCAGGTTACGATTTAGTATTGTGGGATTATCTGAAGCCCGAAGACAGGGGGAGGACACGATAATTCTCAAATCCAGTAACCTGCTCTATTTCCGGGAGGGTGAACAGTAGTCCCAGGGTGGTGTCGGGTTTATCGTCCACAAGTCCCTTGTGAACAATGTGGTGAAGATCGAGAGTGTGTCGACCAGGGTGGCGTACCTTATATTCAGAATATCATCAAGTTATTCGCTGAAGGTCACACAGGTTTACGCCCCGACCTCAACACATCCCGACGACGAAGTAGAATCCATGTATGAGGATATATCAAGAGCCATGCATGGTTCTAAGACTCACTTCACCGTGGTCATGGGGGACTTTAACGCGAAACTGGGCAAACGAGACGGTGATGAGCTGCGAGTGGGGCAATTTAGATTTGGACATTGGAACCGCCGGGGACACCTATTGGCTAGTTTTATGGAGAAGGAGGGCCTCTATATGATGAACTCCTTCTTCAAAAAACGTGAGCGTAGGAAGTGAACCTGGCAAAGCCCTGATGGTGCGACCAGAAATGAGATTGACTTCATTATGTCGACAAAGAAGTAAATATTCAATGATGTCTCCGTGATCAACGCAGTGAAAACTGGAAGTGATCACCGAATAGTAAGAGGCACATTGAATATCAATATCAAGCTTGAAAGATCTCGACTGATGAAGTCTACGCTCCGTCCAGCACAGATCCAGATTCAAAACTCCGAGAGCTTTCAGCTCGAACTTCACAATCGTTTCGAGTGCCTAGGTGGCTCAGTGGACGAATACAACGATGGGTTCGTGGAAACTGTCCATACGGTCGGGTCTAAGTTTTTTAAGATTCGTCGTACAAAGAAGAAAAGGCTCTCGGGTCAAACTTTCAAACTCTTGAAAGAGAGGCGTGAGATGATTCTGAAGTCTTCAGACGATGCGTGCATCTACCGACAGCTCAATAGACGGATCTCCAAGTCCTTAAAACGCGATCTTCGCCTCTTTAATAACGAACGGATTAAAGACGCGATCGAGCGGAATAAGGGCTCCAAGGTTTTTGCAAGAGATCTGTCTATAGGGCAGAGCCAGCTCACGAAACTGAAGACCGACGGTGGCAGAGTCATATCCGCCGCGAGATTATGATGGCTCTGAAGCAGTTTAAAAACAACAAGGCGTCGGGTGACGACGGAATTACAGCCGAACTCCTGAAGGTGGGTGGAAAACCGGTCCTAAAGGCCCTTCAGAGGTTGTTCGATTCCGTCATACTTGAGGGAAAGACGCCACAGGCATGAGGCAGAGGTGTGGTGGTACTTTTCTTTAAGAAGGGCGACAATGCCCTGCTTAAGAATTACAGGCCCATCTCACTTCTGAGCCACGTCTACAAGCTGTTTTCCAGAGTCATCACGAACCGTCTCGCGCGCAGATTTGACGACTTCCAGCCTCCCGAACAAGCCGGATTCCGAAAAGGTTTCAGCACCGTAGACCACATACATACGCTCCGGCAGGTTATACAGAAGACCGAGGAGTATAACCTGCCTCTATGCTTGGCGTTCGTGGACTACGAGAAAGCTTTTGATTCGATCGAGACTCGGGCTGTACTGCAATCTCTCCAACGGTCCCAGATGAGGTGCTGAAGTGTTTGTACGAGAACGCCACAATGTCAGTTCGACTTTAGGATCGGACCTCGAAACCTATCCTTCTGCAGCGGGGTGTGAGGCAGGGAGACGTCATTTCTCCGAAACTGTTTACGGCTGCAATGTAGGATGTCTTCAAGGTTCTGGCTCTCATCACTCACCTTCGGTTTGCCGACGATATAGTAGTCATGGCTGAGACAACGGAGGAGCTCAGTACAATGCTCGGTGACCTTAGTAGAGCTTCCGAAAGAGTGGGTCTTAAAATGAACATGGACAAAACCAAAGTCATGGTAAATAACCATGTAGCACCCACTCCGATCAAGATCGGAGACTCTGCACTCGAAGTTGTAGACGATTACGTTTACCTGGGACAGAAAATCCAGTTGGGTAGGTCTAACTTTGAGAAAGAGGTCAATCGTCGAATCCGACTCGGCTGGGCAGCGTTCGGGAAGCTGCGCGGTATCTTCTCGTCCAACATACCACAGTGTCTCAAGACGAAGGTCTATGACCAGTGCGTGTTGCCAGTGATGACATATGGCACTGAAACATGGTCGCTTACAATGGGCCTCATCAGAAGGTTTAGTCACCCAAAGGGCAATGGAAAGGGCTATGCTCGGAGTTTCCTTGCGTGATCGCATAAAGAATGAAGATATCCGCAGGAGAACCAAGGTCGCCGACATAGCCCGAAGAATCGCCAAACTAAAGTGGCAGTGGGCAGGGCACATTGCTCGTAGAACGGATGGTCGGTGGGGCCGAAAGGTTTTAGAGTGGCGACCGCGCACCGGAAGGCGCAGCGTCGGAAGGCCTCCCACAAGGTGGACCGACGAACTGGTGAGAATCGCGGGAGTGCGGTGGATGCGAGACGCACAGGATCGGTTGTTGTGGAGACGCTTGTGGGAGGCCTATGTCCAGCAGTGGAAGTCTTTCGGCTGAAATTATGATGATGATGATGTATTTTGTCACATCCCATGTCCATCATCCAGTCAAGTTCCCTGTTTGGTCTTGTGTTTGTATGGTTTGTTTTACATCCGGAGTTTGTCCAGTGCCCCATACTTTGAGCCTATGAATGGCCCTTCTCGCCTCTAGTTCCACTTCAATGTGTAAAGGGGTGAGATTGAGCAGCGTTTCCATCGCCGCAGTTGGCGTGGCCCTAAATACTCCTGTAATGGCCATGCAGGCAGTCCGTTGTACTTTGCGTAGGGCCTGTCTGCAAGTTGCCAGCTTGGTTCTGGTCCACCATACGATGCTCCCGTATATGATTAGCGGTTCCATCATGGTGTAGATCCATTTGATAACCTGGGGTCTAAGGCCCCATGTTTTCCCATAGGCAGAGCGACACATGCCAAATACTCTTAGAGCCTTGTTTGCTGTCGCTTCGACATGGCTTTTCCAAGTGAGTTTGCTGTCTAGGATTACTCCAAGATATTTTACTTCTGTGGACAACTCTAGTACGGTGTCGTAGAGCTTTATGGTACCCATTGCTGTTAGGTCCCTCTTTTTGGTAAACGGGATGAACACCGTTTTGCTTGGGTTGATGGATAAATGGTTGAGTTTACACCACCTTTCAACCATGTTTAGTCTCTCCTGTATGATCCCTGACACAGTGTTAGGAAATTTTTATAACCATAAATGAGGCTGTTAAAAATTTAAAATTGTTAATAAGTATTAATATTGTGAAAATGAAAAATTAATCAATGACTATGATTGTGAAAACCGTGAGTTTATAGTTTGTTATAGTCTGGTTATGAACTAACGGTTTTTATGATCCTACGGCGAACAACTTTTAATATTTTGATATTCGACTGTTGATTTTGATACTTTTAATTTACATAATCTATCTGAATGCAATCATGTTTTTAGAAGTCTTAGAAGTTGGTTTTTGTTGGACTTATATTGACGTTCGTTTATATTATTTGATTTGTGATACTTTAAACCAAATAAAAATATCATTTAGATACTTAATTATTTTTATTTTCATTTACCTTCGTCGTTTACAGAAGTACAAAACTAAATTCATTAGCATTATCATTATCCTCAACATATCGTCATTTTCCTAAGCTTGAAAATCATTTTTCTCAAATTACATCAATAACTTCAACAATGGTTAAAAACAATATATGAATATCTGCTTAAATTCTTGTTTATCTGGGGTAAATCTGATAAGAAACTTGTAATCTGAACATGCCTATTAATACTATTAAAAATTAAGAGCGATGCACGCAGGTTTACAAGAATCCACAAAATTTACTCAAAAATAATACCTATTTTCTGGAGATCCACCCAGGTGAAGTATATCATATAAGATTCCAAAAGTTATTACAAAAACAAAGAATTTTTACATCTTACCTTGATCTTCTTTCTGTCCATAGCTAGACGTAGCAGAATGGGAGAAGACTTGTACAATAGACCTGCGACCGTTCATGAATCCTTCGCCTTATACTCTGCCGCACCGAGCGTCACTGCCGCGCTTGTTCAGACTCTTCCGAGCGCTTGGGTTACGACATCTGCCTATAGTGAATGATGTTAATGAGGTAATTATTTTTATTAAATACTTGTAACTAATCAAAGGTTTCGTTAATATGTGCTTGGTTAAGACAACATTCACGCGTAGCCGATAATCAAGGCCATGTCAATCGAATAACTAAGCGTGAGTCTAGAATTCTGGATTCTCAGTGTCTCGTGGCGTGGTTTACAAACGTAAATCAACTTATGCCCATTTTGTATTATAACTTTTTTGATAGGTACCCATTTTAATTTTTCTACAGGTGGTTGGAATGGTAACGCGCAAAGACATTGCGAGATACCGAGTCTGGCGGCATCGAGGCCACATGGGAATGGAGGAGCTAATCCTCTCTAGTGAAATTTAGCAAATTGGTAAGGAGTGCCCAACCAAAGTAACATCTTTGACAAAGACAAGTTTCAGCCAACATCACTGAAAATAAAGGGCAACGAAAAAATTGTATAAACCAAAGACGATATGGAAAGCAGACTGAAATGAGCGATGAGTTGACTATGGGCAGGCAAATACCTATAGTTACTCTGCCAAATTACACTATTTTCGAAACTGTTGAAATGAACCTTTTAAAAAGATTTTAATATGTTTTAGCTATCATTCTTCATGCATGGTCTGTTTTGTAGATAATTATAGATCTCTTTCAGCCTTTGATTATATACTTGTCTAGATGCCACATTGACCGTACAAAACGGCCCAAATAAAGTCTACTAAAATTGGTAGACTCGCTTCTCCCTTACGTCAGTGTCATTTGAAACAACTAAGGATAATGTGCTAACGAAAAATAATTAATTATGCCGGTTTGTGCTGTCAGACTGTGCCGTAATTATGTGGAAAAACAATATATTAACACTAAGATCACTTTTCATCGGTAAGTTTTGTTATTTAACCACTATTATTATAGAAAACACGATTTTTTAATTCGTTTTTTTTGTATGTCATTCCGATTAGCCAGTGTTGTCAGTTTATTACTAGGGAGATTTGGCGAAACTATGGGAGACAAAATACTAATATCATTACATCATCTTTCAATCAGGAGAACATTATTATTTTAAAAATTACATTATTTATTTGATCAGTAAATGATAACTTATCTATACCTACCAAAAATTGAAACTCATGACGCCATGCACTAAATAGTATTTTTTTTAGTTTTTTCTAATATTTTGGGTTTCAGATTTTTGCTGAATTGGGCCTGTTTAGTGCAGCCGTGAGGCACACATTCCTACTATATCCTTACATCGGACTTTATACTTTTTATTTGTTGGTTTTATGTAATTACATGTAACTGGAGTATTGTGTGTCTTTAAGTCTGTGCTAAATAAATGTATTTTCTTTCTCTCTTTGATCTACAAAATAATTATTTCATTCAACCTATTTTTAACCGACTTCAAAAAAAAGGAGGAGGTTCTCAATTCGGTTGTATTTTTTTTTTTTTTTTTTTTTTTTTTTTTTTTTTTATCATTATTTTTTTTTTTTATGTTTGTTACCTCAGAACTCCGTCGTTTATGGACCGATTTGCAAAATTTTTTTTTCCCTTTATAGGATATGCTTCCAGATTGGTCCCATTTTTTTCAAAATCCAGTTCTGATGATGGAATCCATGAGGAATCGAGGGAACTCCTCAAAAATTATAGGCAACCCTATGGTAATTTTAGTATTTTCATCAAGAACTTAAGCATTTACAGTCAAAAAGTAACATTTGATGAAGTGGAACTGATGAAGAAGACCAGAAATGGTCAACGGAACTTCATACTCAAATAGATATCACATTGAAGATATAGTTAAGCGACTATGACAATACAAATAAATGAATGATTCTGAATAGTTACGTTGAAAATGGTATCATCGAAGTGATCTGATGATGATGATGGAGCCGGAAGGTAGGCACTGGAACTCCGTAATTAATCAATGTAACCTAGCCGTGTTTGGACTCATTAGAATTGTCATGAGATGCACTTTGGCTATAAGGTACTATCGAACTGATCTGATGATGGAGCCGGAAGGTAGGCACAGGAACTCCGTAATTAATCAATGTATCCTAGCCGTGTTTGGGCTTATTAGAATTGTCGTGAGATGCTCTTTGGCTATAAGGTACTATCGAACTGATCTGATGATGCAGCCGGAAGGAGGAAGGTAGGCACAGCAACTTTATAATAAAACAATGTAACCTAGCAGTATTTGGGTTAATTGGAATTGTCATTAGAAATAGGCACTCTGTTTATAAGTGTATCGCAACTAAAAAGTGTGAAATAAAAACTTTTTAGAAAAAAAAAATAACCGACTTCACTAAAAAAAACACTAAAAGGATCAAAATAACTTTAATTTCGGAAGTCGGTGTTAAATAAGAAACAAACAATACCGAGAAACACCGACATCCGAAATTAAAGTTATTTTGATCCTTTTAGTGTTTTTTTTAGTGAAGTCGGTTATTTTTTTTTTCTAAAAAGTTTTTTGTTAAACTTTCGTCATAATAAATAATGGAGAAAAGGAAAGTTAATAATTTGGAGCAGGCATCCCTCAACACGCACACCTTGACAGTTTGACGACAATAAGTACACGTGCGGTACTCACACATGTCACGCAATTGGAGACACTTTTAGCGCGTCGTTTGTTTGCATTGCTCTATCTAGACAAGTATATAATCAAAGCTTTCAGCATAATAAATGTCCATCTTTAGCCAAAAGATGCACCTTGGTTGGATATTATTTTGTACTTTAAATTAGAACTAATTTTAGCAAAATTTGTTCATTATGACATTATTATTTTATTTTTGGTCTAGAGTTTTAAGTATAATTTTGTAAAGTCTGTCTTATTTATATTAGAAGCCAAATATATTTCAAGACAATGAAAATGTGATGTCAGATTTATTTATTAGTCTATTAATCAAGTAATTTAAAGTCATCATCTAGAATTTTATCTTGAAATATTGTGTGTTGTTGTATGTCTGAATTGTTGCATAATAGTATTGTGGTATCACTTTATCAGTGTGACTATTATTGTTGTAGTCTAAATAGTTATAGAGCAGTGCAAGTATTAGAATAAAGTTAATTATGAAAAATCTTATGTTGAATGCCATCAGATTTTTTTTTTAGTCTGATTGTCTGGATGAAGACGATTGTGGAAGAGATGAGTAAATGAATGTATATATTTTCTAATCAATGTGATATTTTTGTTAAGATATTCTAGACCTGTACTTGGAATGCATAAAAATATGATGCAATAATTATGAAAATTGTTATGATCTATCAATTAGGACACTATTGTGATAATTCTAGGGCTAAGATCTATAAATGTGTTATCAATAAAATGTTTTTAAGGAAAATCATTTATTTTATTTCATAAAATTTACGAAGTCCCTTAGCATAAATTCGTATCAATATTGAACGATAACTTAACAATAACGTAAAACTAGAAAGTCTTTCTTCAAGGCGACGATGCTCTTATCATAATGAACACCACATCATAATGCAAAATAGCATTTTACTTTTATGATATTGTTCGCTATTCTAGTTGTTTTCAAACAACTCCCAGCCAATACCGGACCACAAATTGAAGAACAGAATCACTGGCAGGATCACCAATAGTATCAGTAAATAGTTGACGAATTCATCCATTGTAGTTCCGTTGTACAGAGCTTATTCTTTAAATTATCAATGAAATAAAAAGGTTCTATTTAATTTTTTTAATAATGGCAAATAGAGCCGATGAATTAGAAGGTTACTTTTGTATAATTGACAAAATGACAACATAACCTAAAACGTTTGTCTACGGTTGACAACAAAATTAACGTCAAATGTTTTTTTTTATTGTTAATGTTTTGGGCTTGGGTACTAAGTCTGTTAGCTATGTCCTTTGTTTACTATTAGAATGGATGTGTACAATGCGTTCCAAATAAAAATAGGATCGATTGCTATATTGTGACGTCACGTTAGACTGTTAAATCGAAGAATTATTATGGTGAGCAAAACAAGATTTTTTTTTTAAATTCTATTTACGAACTGTGAACGAAAAAAGTTTACTTAATCAGAATCCAGTTCTTCAATTTTGGTCATCTCTGAGTTCTTAAATTTTTCCCAATTTCTTGCGGTTTGACAGTATGACGGACGTGACGTCACAACATGGCAATCGATCCTATTCTTATTTGGAACGCATTGTACTGCAAAATTAAATCAAACTTCGTTGAGATTGCTTTATTCCGTAAAATCATCAATGAAAAACGTAATTCACAAAATCAGACCGACATTCCTTCAAAAGCTGAAACGTACAACGTTGAGCGATTGATCCTAATTAACTTCTAACACTAGGGTTCCATAAACGAAAAAAATTGTATGACAGCCCTATTCATTTTTTAATTATTGCTAGGTTTGCGCTTGATTCTTATCTGAACTGATAAAAAGCGATAGAGCACATTAATCTAGAAGTTACCTAATCACCAAGTTATCGCTATTGGGAAACACGGACTCTTGCTGTTCCACTCTTTAGTTGTACCTACGCGTACGCACAAAGAATCAACGAGTGCGTCATTGTCAACGACAGTTGGTTTTACTTAAGCACATCGAGCTGATAATCTGGCAGATGTGATGCATCCTAATGATGAGAGTACTCCATATACGATCGAACTAGCGAAAAAGTTTTAAGCAGCTATTCCGGCATTAAGTTTTGTCTCACTTTTACTAAGACTCAACTATTTGGCAGCTAGCTGAGCCACTATAACCTGTTAGCGGTTCATGAGATACAGCACACAGACATACAGAGGGATGGACAGCTTAGGCTTTGTAATAGGGTTCCGTCGGTTACTCTTCGGGTACGGACCCTTAGTACCGATGATCCTACAATGCACGTGTTTCATGGCTGTCGACAAAATGGGTGAACAACATTCACATGAGTGGTAACACTTTCGACCTAATTTACTGTAATTTGGAAAACTTGTTAACTTGAAGGTGCAAATAAACAATTTTATTTTCAACTAATTGTGAATAATAATTTAGTTGCGCTCCACATCTGAAAATATCAATACCATTAACGATTCTTCAATCAATTTGGTATATTAGCTACATCCGGTTAAGCCGGGTACAAACTGTTGTAACGCAACATGCAAGTTAACATGAAAGGAGCATTTCATAAGTGTGGAGCGAAGCGCGTGCACGAACCGAGCATGTGATGTGCCTACTCACATATTTGTAGAATGCTGCTCTGTTCGCGCGCGTAAAGCGTCTACACTATGGGAATTATGTTACATTGCATGATACACTGCGACAATGTGGACGGCAAATTCTTTCATTGCGTGTTACATTGCATGTTACGTTACAGCTGTCGGAACCCGGCTTAAGACTGGAAACCAACCCCAATATAGTTGGGGAAAAACTGGGTTGACAGAGATGAAAAATCATGTAGTGGTTTACATTGACTAAGTTTTTTTTTTTTTTTTCGGTGGGAAAATCATCTTATTACATCCCCCGCCCTTGGGCGGGGCGGGAGATAGTGTCAGACTTTTACTGACTAAAAACCCACTCCTGTTCCTTCATTGCCTTTCGTACCAGGGCCGAGTCTTCCTTTCAGAATCAGACCCTTGGCCCCAGTAGGGCATTGACTAAGGGTGGAAATCAAATTCCCATAGAGACGTTGAAAGGCGGCCGGTCGACTTGTTCTCGATAAAGCTCCTTATTTTATAAATAAATGGAATATACGTGTTAACATTTAAGTCCTTTATTGACTGAATCGTCCATTATTAAAAATAATGCATAACATTACGATAAATACATGTATTAGTAATTAAACATGGAAGTCGATTACATTAATATTAACAATTCACAATCACACACCACAGAAAAACAATGTCTTATTTAGTAAAATTGACAGTCAGATATTCATATTTTATAACCATTAAATATAAAGCGACGGAAGCATGATTGTTATTTCAATTACAAATTAAATTACTAAAAACATAAGATTAAATTGTAGTTAAATTCGTAAACATTGTGATAGAAAACTCATGTGAAGAAAGAGAGAAAGATCAAGCTTTTTAACGTACAATAAAATTCTGAGCACTATCTCTTTTTTTTCGTCTGTTAAAAACATTAAAGTTTTATAGGTACTAAAACTAACATAATTTCATAGACAAAAGTTTGTGCTAGACAAAGCAAATTAATTATTTATTGTTTAATGGCAGTTAAAATTAAATATAATATAATAATATCAGTGCTAAAATATATTAAATGATCTTATCTAAACGAAAACCCAAACAAAACAAGTAATAATCACAACTTATATGTATGGAATAGGCAACTGATAGCTTGTTGGGCATCTTCGAAATACCTCGGTTTATCAACTCTGGCGATACCGTAATCCGGTTCTAAAGCTGGCAACACAATATTATGTTCGCTACACAAGCTCATGTTCAATGATTGGTTGTTTGTATGGGAGATAAATTTGGATGGCTGTGGTGTATGGAACTTGCTTCGCATAATGTTTGTCGTCATTCTCTTCGTTCTGTCGACGTTTCCTTTTATTGTTACTAGCATTCGGTGATTTTCTGGCTGGTTGAGTAGCTCAGTCAGATCCTGTGTAAAAGATAAAAGTTATATTGGTATTAACAAAATACATCCTTTTGAGTAGCGTAATTAGAGACACAACAGAAAGACAATTGCGCGTGAACGCCGGCGTTCGTGCGGGGATCAACAGAAGTGCCATTACATTGGTTAGTGGCATAATAATCTTGTTACCTTCTTCACAGCTTCGTATTTAGAGAACAGCCACAGATATGTTGCCATGATACAGAACAATTGAGTTTCGCTGTTACTGAACCTCCACATGAATTTCAGGATAGGCGATATACGATCCCTCTGCAAAAAAATAAATAGAAAAATCATAAATATTAGGGACAATAATGATGATGATGAAATGGCTAAAAGACAGATATATTGAATTGACATTATTATCGGTGCCGTGTCTAAGCTCATATTTAATTATTTTTTTTTATTTATTTATTTATTTATTTATTTTTTAATAAGTCAAAATTACCTACTGAATGCTATCTCTATATTTAATTTAAAAATACTGTTTTTTTTTGTCTTACCAAGTAAATCTTCGGTCCGGTGATCCTATACCGGGTCAAGTTGACGAGCACGGCGGCGGCAGACTTGAGCACTTCTATGCTAGAAATGGATCTGTTCGTCACCGACATGTAGGTGTACACACGGTGGACAATAGCTGACGCATTGTCGTTGTACAACATCGGGAACACTTCCGTTAGTAATTCTGGAATAAATAGGGGAGACTGTCATGTATTTCTTCAGATAAAATGGGACAGACAGGAACATGACATTACTGATATCGATTAACGATGCCGACGTTTGATTTTATAAGGGGTTTTAAGAAACTACACCACCAAACCCATATGAAACGTTTTCGCGGTAATATGTTCCCAGTAAGATAAAGATGAGAATACACAAGTGCACGTTTCTTTGATTCGCAGCCCTACAAGTCCTATATGGACCTGTAGGGCTGCGAATTAAAGAAATGCGGTCAATGGTGACACATCTTGTAGAAAAACAAAAACCCATGTTTCTATGAGACCCCAACTCCGCGAAATGGTCAGAAAAACCAAGGCACTGCTGGCCCTCCTTGAGGAGCTGGCTTGAATCGATTGATACGCTTGTCCCACCCGTACACTAAATACGCGCTTTGGAAGTGGAGTTGTGGACACCAACCCAACTTACATACATACATGCCCTGGTATGAAAGGCAACAAAGGAACAGCAGTGGGTTTTTAGTCAGTACAAGTCTAACACTATCTCCCGCTCTGCCCAAGAGCTTACATACATACATGAGGACCCACTCACACAGAGTCAAAGAATTTCAAACTTACCAAGGGACCTAAAAGCCTTGATAACCGTCTCGATACCGCTAATATTGCGGAGAACCTCCATAGCTTCCTCATTACGTTCTTTCATCGACTCCTGGCTGGACTTGAGGCCTCCATCCCGCCACCTGCACCTAATTGCCGCAACGCGCTTGTCGTGGGCAATGTTCACTCGAGCTGTGTGGCCGCGGAATAGCGCCTGGAAATGCAAAGGAATATGAATTTCTGGTAGCTTTCATCTGCCATAGAAAAATTGAACCTAAGCGACAAAATCATATCTATGTGAAAGAAACATATTTACCTGAATTTTGGAAGCTGCCCAGTAGATCCTTTGCTCTTCTCTTGTCTTCAGGATCTGTTCCCTCTTTATCTGTATTTGTTTCCTCACCAAGTATCCTCTGATGATAGCCTGGACCTTTACAATAGTCCTTCTTTTTTGTAAAAATTCGCAATGAATCAGTCTTGTTAATAACTTTCCTCTCCATATTTTTTGTATAAATCTCACTCGCTCCATAAACTTTACGTACCACGGTCGTACAAGGTATCGTCTTACGTATTTCTGCAGACATACTGCCGCTTCAATTCTTTTAGCTCTTAAAACGTCTCTTTGCTTTTTCAGCCTATAAGCAGCCTGTATTGTGACTACAGCCGATCGCAGTCTGAAGAAACGCCTTCTTTCAATAAATGTCCTAACATAGCTTTGTATTTTAATAATAGAAAACCTAGTCTGAATGTATTTTTGTCTTTCTGTTACAGTTAATTTGTACGAACGATAGAATCTCTGTATGCATAATGTAGCATTTCTGATAGCTTCAAATCTCTTGCGAATAATGAGCATCCTGACTACAGACTGTACTAGAATGGTACTCTTTTTCAGTGTCAAAAATTTTCGGCGACATACATCACGTTTCTTCGTAGCGATATACCAACTCTGTATTTTGCTCGCTGCTTCATTTTCTCTTATAATACGAGCTATTTTATTTGTTCGGAATCTACTTTGCACTAGCAGAACTGCATTTCTTAACGTCTGATATTCGTTTCGAATTCTTCTGGTCTGTTTTATAAGTCTGAAACGACTTTGGATTATGATTGTAGCTGATTTGATTCTATTGTATTCGTTTCTTTGACGTCTACCACATAAGTACGCTCTAAATGTCCTTTGTATGGTGATGCAAGACTTAACTATAATTGTGTATGCTTGCCTTTCCTTTAACATGAGGCAATGGGCTCTATATTTCCTTTGAATAGCAATAGCTGCAGACCTCATTTCTAAATACGATTTTCTATATTTCCTCATTGCAATCAAAGCCCTGCACCTTCTTTGTAAAACAATAGCGGACCGTTTTAATTGAAGAAACTCTTTTCTTTGTTTCTTGCCTTTTATATATGCCCTATAATACCTCTGAATTGAAATACAATGTTTCAATATTGTGGTATATCTTGTTCTTTCTAATTTCATACGTTTTTGTGCTCTAAATCGATTTTGAATGGTCACTGTGGCTGTTCGTAACTGTGAATATGCTTGTTTGTCCCTTCGCATCGCGAGCAATGCTTTGTACTTTCGTTGTACGAGGTTAATTAATTGTCTGATCCTTAAATATTTTTCTCTTTCAGTTCTCATAGCACAGAGACTTCTGTATCTCCTTTGTACATATAATGTTGCGTCGCAAAGCCGGCAATAGGCGCGTCTGGCTTTCTGAAATTCTTTATAACGTTTATAATGAATTCCAATGAGTACTGCTGCGTTTTTCATTTGCAGATAAGTTGCCCTTTGTTTCTTCGTTTCCAAATGTGATTTGTAGTATCTCTGGATAGTTATTGTGGAAGTTCTAATTGTGATGTATTGTTGCCTAACGATTTTCATTTCGATATATGATCTGAAATACTTCTGAATGCAAACAGTTGCTGTTCTTATTTGAATATACTCCTGTCTTTGTTTCTTACCAATTATATACGCTCTATAGATTTTCTGAATAGTCAAAATGGCTTGCTTCGATTGCTGATATTGTTTTTGTACCGCTTTCACTCTTTTACAATTTCTGAACCAGTTCTGAATTTTGATAGCAGCCTGTTTTTGCTGAAGGTACTCGTTCCTTTGCGATCTGCCTAACACAAAAGCTCTAAAAGCATTCTGAATAATGGTAGAAGACGATTTTAATTTAAGATACGTAGCTCTTTGCAAACGCATTTTAATTAGTGCAATGTATCTACGTTGGATAACTATAGTCGCTTGACGAAGTTTGATATATTCTTGCCGATGTTTCCTCATCAGCACTTGAGCTCTATACCTTCTCTGCATAACAATCAGAGATTTCCTTAGTTTTACATACTCAGATCTCTCTTTACGCATTTTTACTAAGTTTCTGTAAGACTTTTGTAGAACGACAGAGGCATTTCGTAACCGCATGTAAGCCTTTCTTTGACACTTGGCCAGTAAGTAGGAGCGAAAGTATTGCTGAATCAGAATTGTAGATTGGCGTAGCTTTACATAATCTTGTCTAGACTTCTTCATGATTAGATACGACTTGATATAGGTTTGTAGTACAATTGTAGCATTCTTGACTCGTAAAAAGCATTCTTTCTGTTTCTTCATTAATTGATGAGCTCTGACCTTTCTTTGGAAGCACATGATTAGTTGCCTCTGTCTCATATATTCCTGGCGGCATTTCTTACGTCTATACAATGCTTGTATTTTAATAATGCTTTCTTTGAGTGCTATATGTTGATTACGCGCGGTCCTCATTTGAAGAAGCGCTTTATAACGTTCTTCAACTGTTTTTACGGCATTCTTAAGCTCTAAGAAATATTTTCTCTGTTGAAGCATACGATAATAACTTTGTATTAAAACAGCACTTCTACGCTTTGTAGCGAAATCCTGCATTTCCTTTTTCATCAATAATTTGCTCCTATATTTCTGTTGGATGCACACGACAGCTTGCTTGTATCGAATATATTCTTTCCTAACGAGATATCTGCGAACTAAACTTTGCACAGTAACAATTCTCTTCAATTGTATCGTGTATTGTCTGACACACAACCACCGCCTGATTTGACATTGTAAATGAATAGCTGCTTTACGCCTCAACTCTTCTCTTTCTGATCTTAGTTTGTCGAGAGTTGCTTTAGCGTCTCTCATCATCCTAATAGATCTGTACCAGATTTCGATCTTCAGAACACTCTTTTTCCATCTTACAAGGCGGCTCCTATGTATCCACATTCTACAATACTTTTGAACTATGATAGTAGCCGTCGTAATTTGCTGCATCTTCCATTCAATTAGGCGGTTATACTGGATACGGCGCCACCAACACTGGATCACACTCGCAGCGTTACTTCTTTCCTGAAGTCTCTTCTCTTCTTCCCTTCTCTTCTCCATAATAACTTCGAACTTCTTCCTCCACCACGTCTGAATAACATTAGCGGCTTTTTCGAACAACGGAGCGCGGAATACGTGAATGATCTGCCAAAGAAGGGACAGTGTCTTTTCTCTGTGACCATCAGCTATGTCGTTAGATGTAATTTCACCAGCAATCATATAATTAGCCTCCTTCAATGCGTTTAACGCGACTTGCACGTTATGGATCTTTTGAAGGCGCGATATAGCGGGCGTCCGAAGTTGTTTCAATAAGCCATCCTTCATCAAAATAATCTCCATGACCTTTGTCAATCGAACGCCATCTCTAATGTCTAAGGCTATGTTGTGCACAGCATACTTATATTCGTCTAGGTACGATTGTTTGTGGCTCACAACATACCCAAGTGGCCGGAGGTGTTTTGTAATGTCACCAATACCAGCGATAAGTTCCCTTGTGAATCTTATAATAACTTCTCTGCTTTCTTTACACACTGCATTCCTGCAGAATAGACATGGGTCATGAGATATAAGTTTCCTTTGCTTTGCTTGATCCAAGAAGAAAACGAGCATGAAGAACTTCTTTAAGGTAAACTTTTTGATTGCTTCCATGTAAGCTGGAAGTAACATATTCGGCGCATTGGACTTCGAATGTTTGTTCTTGAGGAAAGGGTTTTTGAACATCCTTTGAATTATGAAAGTAGTGAGTCCCTCTATGTCGCTATTTGAATGAAGAGGCAAAACAATGCCATAGATTGCTTCAAGGCCGATGCGCAGCCACAGTGGATTATACGACAACAATAGCTCCATGATAATCTTTTGAAGTCCGACGTCGAGATGAAGATTTCGATCGGTCCTGATAGCAATCAGCTTTTTATCGATCTGGGCGGTCAACTTTTGGAAAACTATACAGATTTCAGGACTCATCAATAAGACTCTTGCGGATCTTCGGAGACTTTCCAGTCTGTGACTGTTGTGGTAAGCACTCGACACTTGCTCTTTCGTAGGCGCAAGCGGAACTTCTTTATTTCTGTTATCAATCCATATCTTGCCAACATCTATTTTCTGCTCTATGTTACTGTCAAGATCAGCAGGCGGAGTTAGGATACAATTCAACCATCTTTTAAATTCCGTTTCGAACTTTTCCACAGCTTCTTCATCGTAAAAATACGTAGACGATAGAAATGGATCGACTGTCGCAGATTGTGAATAAACATTTCCGATTTGGTTAACCGACATATTCTGTGTAATACTTTTGTTCGACTCAAACGTCGTGTTGGATACTTTACTACAAATCGAATCTTTACCTTTCATTGACGTTCTATTCTTCACAGTTTTCTTTACATGAGAGACAGGTATTTTCCAAAGATCCGGTTCAGCCCTAATAGCCTTTTTAGACCATGTTTGCATTTGACTAGTTGAAGAGATAGAGGAAAATCTATCATTGGCTTTATCAAAAGTGCGATTCATAGTGAATGTAGACATTTGCTTATCAGTTCTGTCGAAAACTTGAGTATCAGAGAACTGCATACTCTCTTCAGGAATTGATTGAAGAGGAGGCGTTATGGATCTCGGAGGGGGCGACCGCGTATCTACTCGCAAGTCATTTTGCCATGCGTTATGTTCATAAGCATTTACGAAATTTCTTTGATCAAACGCTTCTTTTTGGTGTTGATACTCTTTGAAGAGTGCCTGCTTACACATCTTCGGATGGTCCTTCAAAAAAAAGTGAGGTGGTTTCATTTCACCCAATTGATTGAAATTAGGCTCCATTGGTGTGTTTGGAGAATCCTTGGTGTATGTATCAGAACTTAGTTTGAGATGTTCGTCTAATATTTCATGTGTGTCATTGTTTAACTTAGGAAAAGTTTTCCTTTCGGTCGAAAACCTTTGTGGGAAGAACGATAGATCACTAATGCGAGAAAATTCCGTGTTTATAGAAAAGTTAGGACTGTTTAATTCTTTAGGTGACGATGTATTAGGATGTTTCTTATTCAGAACAGTGGGCGTTTCCACGTACGTATCAACTTGCGTGTGGTGGTTGACTGTTAACCACTTATTAGGTGGCTGAGTAGATGTAACACTGATTATGGAATGTGTCTGATTTTCTTTATTATAATTTTTAGACTCTAAACTGTCATCTAAGTCGTCACTTTCAGAGTTCATACTAAGGATTATTTTAGGTCCCTTGTCAAGTTTTTCAGCTTTAGCTGTTTTTAATGGAGTAAACGTGAGATTATCAAATAATTCAATGCCTGATACGTCATAAGTATGCTGCTTATTAGAAGGCTTTAGAACATTGTTGGGTGCATTTAATCTGGTGCTGCTTGCATAAGACTTGTCATATGTTTGTTGAAAGAAATCAGGCTTGCGCATGTTAGAGAAAATTTCAGAAGTGTCAAAGTTAAAATCAATGCTACTTGGCGAATCAAACGGACACCTATCTTGACGGGAGTCCATGGAATAATTGTTCATGGATATATTTTCCTTGTATGCTTGGTTCTTTTTTTGTTGAGACTGGATAACATTATACGTTTTCTTAATTTGTGTTGTGTTGTAAACAATCTCGGATTTCTTCTTGTAAAGTGTCACAGGGGATTTCTTAGTTGGTTTTTTCTTTATTTTACCTGGTGATACTTTGAAGACCTTAGCTTGCCCACCTTTTCCTTTTATGTTCTGAAATAAAGTTTGAATATGCATTATATAATAATAATAATAATATTTCACAACTATCACACAACGCCGTCTAATCCCAAGCTAAGCAGAGCTTGTGTTATGGGTACTAGACAACTGATAAACATACTTATATATTTCTAAATACATACTTAAATACATACATAATATAGATAAATTACACCCAATTATGGGTTGATTTAATTTATAAATATAGATAAATAAAGTCGAAACACGACGTTCAGGCCTAGGCCTAGAACACGACGTTCATGCCTAGGCCTAGAACATGACGTTCATGCCTAGGCGTAGAACACGACGTGCATGCCTAGGTCTAGAATATAACGTTCATGCCTAGGCCTAGAACACGATGTTCAGGCCTAGAACACGACGTTCATGCCTAGGCCTAGAACACGACGTTCATGCCTAGGCCTAGAACACGATGTTCAGGCCTAGGCCTAGAACACGACGTTCATGCCTAGGCCTAGAACATGACGTTCATGCCTAAGCGTAGAACACGACGTGCATGCCTAGGTCTAGAACATGACGTTCATGCCTAGGCATAGAACATGACGTTCATGCCTAGGCATAGACATGACGTTCATGCTTAGGCGTAGAACACGACGTTCATGCCTAGGTCTAGAACATGACGTTCATGCCTAGGCCTAGAACATGACGTTCATGCCTGGGCCTAGAACATGACATTCATGCCTAGGTCTAGAACACGATGTTCATGCCTAGGTCTAGAACACGACGTTCATGCCTAGGCCTAGAACATGACGTTCATGTCTAGGCCTAGAACACGAAGTTCATGCCTAGGCCTAGACCACGATGCTCATGGCTAGGCATAGAACCCGACGAGCATGTCTAACTGTAGGTTTTCATAGTAAACTTAGATTAATTCTGCGCTGTTTAGGTAAAAGGGGATGAGTCAAAAATATTGAAAAAATTTACACAAATGTTATTAATTTTAAATATTTTATAGGATAACAATGGGATGAGTCAATTTAATGCTTTTCATTTGGTGAGGGTCAAAGAACAAAACAAGTCAGTCATATACAGCAAAATACTAAAAATTTAAAAAAGTTATTTGTCTTAGTTGTCTCATTTTATTATTTAACTAGCTGTGCCCCGCGGTTTCACCCGCGTTTTTTTCGTTTCCATGGAAATACCGAGATAAATATAGCCTCCCTCAATAAATGGACTATTGAATATTTAAACAGTTTTCATATCAGGTCAGTATTTCCCGAGATTACCGCGTTCATAACAAACAATCAAACTTTTCAGCTTTATAATATTAAGAAAAATATAGATTAAGTTAAATTGTATAAGTCGCAGGCAATAGCTGTCTATCTGTTCGACTTTCAGCCAGACACATAAGAATTACGACTATAGGCGGGAGTGTCCGTCCACTTTAAACCGGGTTAAAATATTATTTTAAAGTACTTCTGAGTAAATTATATTTTTCGTTTTATTTTCTTGTGGCAGAAGAATATATTGATTGTTTCCGCAACCTGATCTTGACAACGCGACATATAGTTGGCCGTGCGAAGAACAGTCTTGCCGTAAATCTAATCCTACATATTTAAATGTTTGCCCCTGTGATTTATTTATCGTTACGGCAAAAGATAATTTAATTGGGAATTGGACTCTTTTAAAATGAAAAGGCAAATCATTTGGAATCATTGGGATCCGAGGTATAAGTACTGTTTGACCAACCGCTGGACCAGTCAAAACTGTTGCAACAATCACGTTATTGCGAAGAAATTTAACCTGAAGTCGAGTCCCGTTACATAAATTTGGTGGCTTAAGATTTCTAAGTAAAATAATTGGGGCACCAATTTTTAACTTGAGAGAATGTGGGGGGAGGCCACTCGGGTTTAAAGAATTAAGAAATTCCTGTGGATAATGGACTGCATCTTCTTGATCTCATCAACAAATATATTTCGAAAAAGATTATTACAGGATTTTATGTTGATAAAAAACTCTATGGCCCATAACTCATTAATAGGTACCAACTCTTAACATCTTACACACGTGATAACTTTTAAACGAAATATCCGATTGAGATGAAACAAAAAGTATTTTACTTCTACATAAATACTCTTGATAACATAATGCTTAATTTCGATAAAGATTAATATTACGATACATATTCAACGTAGTTTTTTTTTCTTCAGACGATTTAATAATTATTTTGAACACAAAATCGGTTATTGTGATTAAACCATGATAGCTAGATATATGTTCTCGCGGACTTTTTTGTAGGTCTTAATGGGATCTACAAACCCGTAGTACATCATTTTGTTCTATTGTCAATAGTTTTTGCAGCGCACGCAAAAATAGGTTTTCGATTTTACCCCTTGTGTTACAAAATAGCAATTTTATTACGGATCCCTAATTTTGAAAAAAAAAAAACATAGCCTATAGCCTTCCTCAATAAATGGACTACCCAACACTGAAAGAAACATTCAAATCGGACCAGTAGTTCCAGAGATTAGCGCGTTCAAACAAACAAACAAACAAACAAACAAACTCTGCAGCTTTATAATATTAGTATAGATAAATACCTAACTGTTACCTGTGACTGCATTCACATGCGTGTTTAACCACGGAATATAGAGAACACTGGAAATAGTAAGTAGGCGTGACAATGTCGCCGCTAGTCAGTACCGCATTACGCACTCGCTGTTCAAGCGCTCTCATTCGCAAACTAGACTGCGTCAACGTACAATTTAAGTTTAATAATATTAAAATGCCTTATTGTGCCATATTGGACTGTAAAAACCATAGTCGGACTAAAAGTCCAACTCATGGAGGTGTATCATACCAACGAGAAGTATTATTTTCAGATTTATTTTAATAAAATGAAAAAATAAAATTTCGTCAAACATTGCACAAGATATACAAACAAAAATTGTCTTTAATTTCATGACTACAAAGTTGATTTTCTTTTCCCGGTTATTAGCCTTTCTGGAATATTCGCTTGTCTACTTATACTTTTGACGCTATCCAAATAGTGCGTGACTTTATCGACAAAATCAATCGACATGTATTACGTTGCCTTTTTAAAATAAAAGTATTTAAAAATATGTATGTAAGTAATTATAATACAGATAATTATTACATTAATAAAATAAAAATTGTAGGATGATATTCGTGATATAATTTTAAATACATCTACCTGAAGAGTTAGGTAAGAGTACAACACAGCAGTTGACGATAATTGTTAGATTTTATTTTCCTTCCTTAATAATTTCAGTTTTTCTAATGTTCCAATTTGTAAAGAGATATGGATCTACGCTACCGGGAGCAAAAAAATACCCTTTTTAATACGTTTAAAAATTGCCCTACGAAATATCAATTTCATTATTTTGATACTATCACATTACCGCATACAATATTTTTTTCGCATTATATGTTTTAAAGACGTTTTCGTACTATCAATATTATTTCGATCGAATTAGGTTACATCACTATTTGAGTAGCAACCTGCATTCGTGTCAGTGATACGCCATTCAAATACCACCCTTATTTTTACGTAGTTACAGTTCATACTGAACAGTGCCATCTAGCGACGAGTGGCGGTACTTGGTAGTCCAATATGTATTTCTTTCTTGTTTTTGCCAATTTGATTTATAAGCTGTTGATATTAAAGTTGCATTTCGTATAATATTTTTTTTGCATTTCGTTTACGCCCTTATTTTTTTTTTAGCCAATCGTATCTTCCGGTTTGCAGTAAGAGTAAATCGTAAATGTATGAGTTTGGCGACACCGGTTCTGGTACAAACATTTTCTCAAGCTACTTCTAGTGTTCTCTATATTCTGTGTGTTTAACAATGTTGCTCTCTTTTCTTGGGGCCATCATGTAAAAAAGCATTATTCATTTCCGAGATGCCCCCTCCCTCTCTCCGGGAATTGAGTCCCGTTCCCGCGGGAAAATGAAAAATAGCCTCAGTTACTCCTTTTAACATCAGCTTTCCTTCAGTGAAAGTCCCGTTAAAATCAGTCTTTTCGGCGATTAGCCGGAACATAGAACAATTTGGGGTCGACTGGCCTGTTGGTCTAGCGGTTAGTGGCCCTGACTGCTATGCCGGAGGTCGTGGGTTCGATTCCCAACCAGGACAAATGTTTGTGTGATGAGCACGATCATTTGTTCTGTGTCTGGGTGTAATTTATATATATATGTATGTATTTAGAAATATATAAGTATGTTTATCAGTTGTCTAGTACCCATAACACAAGCTCTGCTTAGCTTGGGACTAGACAGCGTTGTGTGATAATTGTGGAATATTATATTAATTTAAAAGATTAAATTTTTGTCAAATGCATAGAAAATACTTTCATATGCGTTTAGTAAAAAATATACTTATATATTTTTATATAACAGACACTACAATATTATTTATATTTATAGATGACTCATCCCCTTTTACCTTGACGCCACATAAAGAAATAATAACCTTCCTACTTTTTTAACCCCTCTCTTCTCCATCTACGATGATGAAAGGTGTCTAAGGCAAAATCTAGACAATTGCCCTGCCAAATATGGTGACTATGATAACTCATTGCCTATTTTTAAGAGTAGATGCTGACTGGATGATGGTCATGATAAGGGGCAAGCTTCTAAAATCTTTGCTACTGCAGATTACACAAATCAAATCCAATACTTGTTTAAGGCTTTTTATTTTTTGTGGGAAGACATCCAATGACTTCTCTCGCTCTTGGGCGGGAGGTCGTGTCAGACTTTTACTGACAAAAAACCCACACCTTTTCCTTCTTTGCCTTCGTTCCAGGGCTCTGGGGTTCTCTTTCGCACAACCCATGGCCCCGAATCAAGCTCGGTCCGAATGGTTACCGGTCAGCGGGCTACATGAATGTCAAACGCTAGGTTTCTGAATTGAGTATTATGTGTTAAGAACAGCTCAAACCCTACTTTAAAGCCAAATTTTGGTAAGTTTCTAGGCAAAAGCAGCAAGTTACATAAGAAATATTTTCTAGAATAACTTGAAATATTTAATTTGGAAATCAAGAGTAAGGAATGTTGTCAAAAGATCCAGAAGGATTGAAGTGCTCTGGCCTAGGGCCAGCCCCACAACAAGATAAGGAATGTTGTCGGTTACTTATACTTAGTTATTCTATAAATAAAATTATGAAAATGAAATAAAATTACCATAGTAGACTTTAAGATAACAATGACATCATAGCGGCCTCTATTCTCATTTGTGAAGCGTATCGTCTCCCTGATGCCAGTTGGCTGTGTTGGTGTCCACATCATTGTCAAGCAGTAGCATGTTTCCGGTTCTACAACCAGCCATTCTCCTGGCAAATGTATTACTAATCCAGGAGGCAATGTTTTTCCAAGAGTTATCTGATAAAAAGGAACAATAAACCATTAATCACTTTATTGATTTTGTTGTGAGAAATTTTAAGACAATAATATTAATATATGTGTCAATATTCAATCTAAAATGAAGTGCAAAAATTATAAGCAGAAGTATATTATAGACTTTATCAAGAAGAATAAGTGTGCAAACTCACATATTTGAATTTCTATAGAAGTAAATTTGTATACACATACATATTCTTGTTTAGATTGGCTTAAAATTTTTACCATAGAAATAAAACACAATTTAAAAATTTGTTATAATCATAATAAAATATTGCATACTATACCCTAGACACCACGATAATTTAGAAGGGGTATTGTTTTTCCCTATCCAGATTAGCGAGGCCCTACTGTATAGTTATTTATGTGTCAGAGTGGACTCGGACTTGAAAATAGCAACAGAATAGAAATTATTAATAGTAAAAAGAATTGGAAGATAAATATACAACAACACAGGAAGTTAAAACTGAAAACAGGAGAAAACCGTTAAGAACGACATAATAACATGACCTAGTTGCTATTCATATCTTACATTAATATTAGATCATATTATAAAATGTTATTATAATTAGTAGCTTAATTACCTGTTGCACTTGCTTTGATGGGTTGAACACCTCCAGGTTCCTCTCACAGGATGCACCGATGAGAACATTGTCAAAAACCACTTGCGGAGGCCGCGAAAATGGAGCTAATACAAGACGAGGACATTCTTCTTTAGGAGACTCCTTCACGACAGATTCCGTGCGACGAGCCCTTCGTATATGCTCAGGAGTATTTTCAATCTAAAATAATAAAATAAAATCATCAAGATAAGCGACCAAATCCAGAGTACAGCAGGCTATTCTAACATTTTAACTATAAACTGATACACACTTGGAAATACATTATGGAAATGTCTCTAACACTCTTCACTGTCTTATTCACCAGTTTTACTTTATTTGAACACACATTTTATAGAAATAGTTTGAACTTGAACAAACGAACTTTGATTGAATTGAAATTCAAACAATTTTCAAACTTCAAACCGTTCACCGTTTCGACATCATTAGAGTGTGACCAAAGAGTATAGTAAAGTGTGACCAAATTATTCATAAACAATTATTACGGTTTTCAAAAAGTTTCAGGCTATCCCTTAGACACCTCATGCAAGCAATCAACGACTTATTGACCATAAACTAACGCGTCGTGGCCTCGTGGGTAGACGTCTTTATTTGTCAAAATTGTTTGTAAATGGCAACAATTTAATCCAGTTGTCATTTCAGCACTACGAAATTTTCGTCCTTCCTTTTCTCAATCTTACGTAGGTATACACAGTATTTATCCCTACAATTTTACCATTATTCCCACAAATTGTGTTCCTATTTTAGCTCCGTGAATAATTTTCCAGAACCCAGCTCGAAACAATGGCTGACTCGAATTCAAACGAGAATACTTGCGTAGTGTGTTTCAAGAACGTTTTATACTATTCGCTAGGCGAATGTGACCATCCCGTATGTTTCGAGTGTTCCACCCGAATGCGGGTGCTCTGCCTGCAGAATGAGTGTCCAATATGCAGGCAAGACCTCTCAAGGGTAAGTTAAGAGTTGTATTTAAAATTATAAGTGTTATGTTTCTTATATCCTTAGTACAGGCTCTCATTGTGCAACATTGTGTATTATAAACACATTCAGCGAATCTTTTACATTACTCCACAATAGGCCAATGTTTCTACTATTCTCTTTATTCCTACGATAGCATGTCTCTATATTGAAAAACTTTTCATACATGGCAGGATGAGATTATGTGTAACATTCATAAAGTATGGTATCTCACTGATCTCAGTATATTTATTTAATTGCTATGTTTTGTTAAGAATTGTTCCATAAAATTAAAAAATAACATTATTGAAAAAGTATTTATTTATAATCATAATATTCTACAACTATCACACAACGCCGTCTAGTCTCAAGCTAAGCAGAGTTTTAATAAATATAAAATAATGTTAATTTTTGTTCCCAAAACTTAATAAATAATAAAAAAACCACTGTTCCATTCAACTAAATATAGTCGCCAAGTAATTAAATTATAATTATTTTATGCTGACACACCTAATCCATATAAGCCATAATATTGCACCATAGTTTTTAAATGGTATCCTGTAATCTCAATATAGAGTTTCAAGACATGAAATTAATTTTCACACCATCTATGTACTGTTAATTAGGAAGCATGGTTCTTGCTTTATCCTTTTTACTCCTAAGGCCTGTAGTCTTGAATTCTTTATTGTACATACAACTTAAAAAAAACAATAAAAATGAGACATACTAGGACTGTCCCACAGGAACCACAATTTTGTGCCAGGATAAAAAGAAACCTATAGCACAGTGTAGCTATCTATTAGTGAAATAACTTTTGTAATTGTATGATAATTTCTAGAGCTCCAGAAACAAAACAAAATTACCTCACCATTTGTGAACCTAAGAAACTTAATTTGATTTTGTAAATTATTCTTCATTTGTATCTTTTTATATCCATCTATTTTTCTCTGCATCACCCAAAGGTACACTAGTAGTAATTGCCTAAGGCATTAAGTCTGCCTCTGTACCTTTATGTGCATAAAGTATTAAATATATAAATAAATTCTTATAAGTTATAATGTTTTTGGGTCTACTTCTCTTGGCATCAAAAGTGTACTGAATTAATTTGTCTTGTTTGACTATTAGTTGGTAGATAATGCACAAAAAGGACAAGAAAAATGGTTTCATTCGGTTTATTCTGGTGATGCAGGTACACAAAAGTTATATTATTAATTCATTGAACCCCAAACAAATGCTGGCGTTCGCTCTCTCATTGTCTTTCTATTGTTTCTCTAATTACGGTATTCAAAAGGTTATTTTAGATTACTATAGCCCAGTCAAAATAAGGAATGTTATCGGGGCATTGGGATGGCAAGAGAATTCAAAACAGTGTCACTCAATAATTATAATTCTGTTGATACATAAATGCCTAAACAAATATTTGAACAGTAAATTAGGATGGGGCGAATGACTCCTTCCCTTTTATAGGTTTACAAGTTAAGTTGACCTAATTTATTTGATTAACGTCAAGGAGTTTATCTAAATACATCTCATTATTAAAACAGTTATTTCAAAGAATATGTGGAAATATAATTCAAGTTCAACTTAATTAATCATTAAAAACACTAAGTTTTATTGTAACATTGTCTTCTGAGTTGTCTGGTTGTGATTCTGTATGTGTTGCATGGTTCTAACTTATATCAATGTACCAATAAGTTACCAAATTTTACATAATAGAGTCCAATATTCAACTTATTTAATTGATGTTTATTGAAAATCAAACATAGATCTTATCAAATTAACTGGAATAATATATCATACTTGAGATTTCTTTATTTTTCCTATCAAAACATCCATGTTACGTGCTAATTCTAATACAATTTCACAGGTTGTATTTACGGACACTGTACAACCTTATAAGGAGCTCCGCAACATAGCCTTTACGGACCGCCTCTTTGAGAGACAATACAAGATTGGGTTCTGTAGTGAGGAGATCAAGCAAGCTTATGAGTTGCTGCTGGAGAGTCGCTGCAAGATTTGCGACAAGATTCCACCATTTCGTACTTTCACTATGCTGAGTGATCACATGAGAAAAGTTCATGAAAGATACTTCTGTGATCTCTGCGTTAAGCATTTAAGGGTAAGACATATGACTTTTCAAATATGTTTTAATTTTATAACTACATAGTAGTTCTACATACATTTATTTTTAGGGTTCCATACCCAAAGGGTAAAACGGGTTCCTATTACTGAGACTCCGCTGTCCGTTCGTCTGTCCGTTTTCTTCTACGGACGGTACGGAACCCTTCGTGCGCGAGTCCGACTCGCACTTAGCCGGTTTTTTACCACTAGTGTTTTAATTACTTTCTATAGAGAACCTAATTGAATTAGTAAAATGTCCTTGTATGTTTATCTTATGACCAGCAAAGGAAAACCGTCAAGTAAATTCCATATTTCAAATATAAGTAATAAATCTAAAATGACGACAGAGCATAATATTGATTTGCGTAATTACAAGCAGAGAGATTAGTAATAGTGACTAATGTAAACAAGTTCCACAATGTTTTAATTAGTTTTTAAGAAAATATATAATTTCCTTTTGTTTAGTCAAGATCATGCCACTTTATTAGGGTTCTGTACCCAAAGGGGCAAAAACGGAACCTAATTTCTATGCCTTCACTGTCCATCTGTCTGTTACCAGGCTGTATCTCATGAATCGTGATAGCTAGACAATTAAAATTTCCACAGGTGATGTATTTCTGTTGTCGCTATAACAACAAATACTAAAAAAGAAAAACAATAAAATAAATTGTGTCAAAAAACAAGTTATATAGATAATGGTATGGAACCCTTCGGGTGCGAGTCTGACTCGCACATTGCCGGTTTTTATTTTAATTCAAATCCAAATTAACAAATCATGAAACTGCAAGTATAGCAATGTATATTCCAAACTTGTTACAAGAAGTATTAACTATCTACAAATAATTGCTTGAAACGAATCTAAAAAATTAACTACATTGTGGTTATGCCATCATGCAACATAACTTACGCAATGTATTTGGTGTCTTAATACCTAGCTACATTTCTAAAGAATTAGTTACGTAATATACAGAACATTTCTTGAACCTAAAAATAATTTACTACAGCAATTTACTCTAGACAAATTGTTTATAATTTTTTGTAACCTTAATTGTTAAATAATATCAGGTATAATGTAAACAACAGTTAATTACATAAATGGGAGCAATAAAGTGCAAATTGATAATGCTAGCGTCAATGACATAATGTTATGCAATTTGTAGATATTTACTATGGAGAGAAAGTGCTACACTCGTCAAGAACTGGCTCACCATCGACGGAGAGGAGATCTGGACGATACGTCACACAGGTAAGCTTATCCCTAACCTACAACTAAACCAGTAACACCCCACTGCTGGGAAAAGACCTCCCTACCCCTATTCTATGTCTGCGTTCTATCATAAAAATCAAATATTCATATAAAAATAAATCCATTATACATTATTTCGCTATATAAACTCATTTATTATTGAAGTGCGTGGAACGTCATAAAATGAAAATAAAATGCGAATACGATTTATTTTGTAGGAGAAAAGTACGTTTTCTACTTTTATACTAGCTTTAGATTTTTTGTAAAGTACCTATAATTCTACGAATATTGTCCGTTGAGAATTTGAGTAAGGTACCTCCATCATGGGAGTGTCAAAGTCAAGGATTTATTTGCAGTGTGGCCAGTAGTGAGTGTGAACACTCATAATAAATTATTCGAACGTTCCTTTATTTTCTTACCTATTCACAGACATATTATGTAATTATTTACCTTTAATGTCTATAATTATGTCAATGTCTGTAGTGAAAATGGAAGAAGTCACTGGCTCCTGAAATACACCTAAACCTAGCTCAGGAGTCAGGGTCTCAATTATTTGTTTACGTGTTGCAACAATAAAGAATTATTATTATTACTTCTAAAGGTCTAACTAGACCGAGATCGATCGACTACGAAGATCAATGTGTTTTCTATAAACAAAGTCGGCATTATTCGCTCTAACAATAATTTAAAGTAAATCAATTTATGTAATCCAGCCGCCATATACCACACTGCCAAAGATCGTCCGAACAATCGACATCGATCGATCACAATCTATGCCCATCTTAATTTCATTTATCCTTTTATTATTTTTATCTATCAAATAATGACTATGTATTTTGCGTAAAACGTGACACACTTTTTTTATCACAGCAATAAAAGATAAAAGCTTCAATAGGTGCAGTGTCGGATTCTCGCCACGGGTTTCTTGGATAGCACGTGTGTTTTGAGAGTTTTGATCGTTCTCGAGTGATTGTTGTAACTTTTGTGAATTGTTTTATATAATTGTGTTGTTCTTGTGTTTGTAAATTGGTTTGTACTGTGATTGTCTCAAGTAGATAGGCCAGACATCACCGACCAAGATGGATCAAAATAAACCCCCAGATCCTGATCCCCCGACATCCCAGCTTCCCCAAACCTTGTCCCAAAACTCGCTTCCTCAATTTGCGTATCGGAAGTGGATGTGACCCAAAACTCACGTAAACGCCCCAGTGGCGTGGCAGATAGGCTTGCACCCGCACCAAATAAGCAACTGCATATTACCTATATTACAGCCTATGCATATTACAGCAACCCAAGAGCCAAATGGGCCGGGTAAAATATTCAGCTTTGGATAAGGGCCCCTATATCGTTCATGTCTCTAGAATCGAAGCTACACCAAACGCAGGCACCACACTACACCCTGTAAACTTCGGTAAATTCTTAATATCTAACAACATTACAAATGTTCTTCTGGATGGTGTTAAAAGAGTTGGCCAAAACCGTGTATCGGTAGAGTTCACTTTCCCTCAGGACGCAATTGCGTTTTTAGTCAATTATCTTCTTGCGAAATATAGCTATACAGCCTCAATTCCCACTTTTAATATCACAAGGATGGGTGTGATTACAGGTGTACCAACTGACATTTCGGAAGAAGAAGCCCTAACCTTCTTGTCGGTGCCCTCTGGATGTGGGCAAATCCTTAAAGTCCGCCGCATTAACAGGAAAATACAAAGAGACGGTGTGAATGAGTGGAAATCCACAGAAACCTGTGTCATCACCTTTGATGGCCAAGTGCTACCACAACGGGTCTTTTGTTGTTACACATCCCTTCCCGTAGAATAGTATATCTACCCTACTAAGTGTTATAGATTTGGACATGTGGCTAACCTGTGCAGATCTAAACCACGCTGCAGTAAATGTGGCCACGATCACCCCGGTGATGATTGCAACATTGCTGAAGGCGAGGCTTTTATTGTGCTCTGCTCGGGGAATCACTTTACCAACTTCAGGTCATAGTAGATAGAAGGCCATCCTATTTTATTGTACCTATAACTTCACGAAATGCCGTATGCCAATGCTGCCAAAAAGCAATCGTATCTTAAAACTGTTGTAATAAATCACAAGACCCGTGCCCCTCTCTCCCCATCCAAAACTGCTCATCATGAAATAGTCCCCCCAACCCACAACCTAATGGTTGTGCTCTTAATTATAACAATGTCTCTCCTAAAAACACAGTTTCCATCATTGAACTTCTTATCCAACTTCTACCTACTGTTATCCCTACTCTTCCTTCAAATTCCCAGTCACCGTCCAACGTTGCCGATAAACTTGTTAAAACCCTTTTAGAAATTAAAAATGGTGTCCAGCCTAACATTTCTTCACGGGGATGTGAGGAGCGTATGGCATAAAAAGCACGACCTCATATTCCTCCTCAACAAATACAAACCTCTAGCTTGCTCAATAGCTGAGACTTGGCTCACCCCAAGTCTTAGTTTCCGTATTCCACACTATAACATTCTCCGCTGTGGCAGATCTGACGGCTATGGAGAATTGGCTCTTCTTGTCAACAATCGAGTCCTACTTTCGCCTTTATCTGTGCCTTCACTTACATGACATGAACATTGTATCTGGAAGGATGGAAGGCATTACTGTATTCTCCATATATATTTTTGCGCGGATATGACGCGTATCCTACTACTTATATTATAAGTCCTTATTGTTATTTGTTTTTATTTTTTAAGTTATGCGCCATTTTTGACGTAAATAAACTCTTTTTCTTTCTCTTCTTTCTTTCTTTCAATATTGCTCACGCTTATCATAATTTGTTCCAATGTTCAGGGTCCCATACACCAGTATAACCATGACCACATGGGCGACTTCAACTGTATTTATTTATTTAATCTTCATGCAACAAAAGGTACAAAGGCGGACTTAATGCCTTAGGCACCATTACAGTTGGGGGTCTGAGCATTGTTATGCGTTTGGTGAGAATTGGTTGAGATTTTGGATGACATGGACCTCTGCATATTAAATAATGGTTGCCCAACATGCAGGTCACCTCCCGGTCAATAGAAGAGTTGTGTTGATTTAACGTTTTGCTCTGCTGAATTAGCTTCTTCAACCCATTGGGAATGCACATCCTTGTCGCATGATAGTGATCATTACTCTATTGTTATTTCTCTGATTAACAGGACCTATTTAGAAAAAACTTCTCCACTTTTGAAGTACAACTTATCCAAACCAGATTGGTCAAAGTTTGCTTCATTACTGGATCAGAAAATTGATGTTCTTCCAAATTTAAATTCAAGTTTATCCGACCCTTCTGATCACTGCCATGCTAAGAGCTGCTACGAGGGCTTTGTTGAAGCTGTTACCTCTAGTGCAGACTCCTGTTTCCCTTTAAAAACAGTGCCCAGAACAAAATCCGCTGTCCTCCATGGTCCCACCATGGAGGAGAGAAATGAGAATGCACTTCAGTGATCAAGTTGAGAAACCAGGCTGATATGCACTATAATAGGGACATGACCACCCAGAATTTGTTGGCCTATTTGCAAGTTAATGCACGATCTAAGAGTCTTCTCCGCAGGAAGAAACGTGCAGGTTGGGTTGTTCTGCAATTCACTTTCCCCCTCCCTCTCAGTTGTATGGAAGAATATCAACAGGTATAGACGTGGTTGCTCTACATCATCATCTTCACCAATCACCAGGGAAACAGCTGAACTCTTCTTTGATAAAATAGCTCCACCTTATGTCCCACTTCCTTCTGAATGTATTCCAAATAGTATACCCTTAAATAGTGTATCTAATCACCCTTTTGATGCGCCATTTTCTTTGAAGGAATTGAACTTGGTACTCAGTCATGTCCGGGACTCAGCACCTGGTATTGACGAAGTGCCATACTCCTTTAGTTATAAAGGAGGAAGGAATATTGTTTGGTTTTTTATATTTGGGGATAAAACCAAACAATATTTTTTAGATATAATTAATTTCTGCTATACCCATGGTTGGGTTCCAGATCAATGGAAACTTCAAATTGTTATTCCCCTGTTAAAACCCGGCAAACATGTGGATGATCCGAACGGCCTTAGACTTATGGCTTTGTCCTCAGTCTTAACCAAATTAATGGAACATCTCATCAAAAACCGTTTAGAGTGGATAGTTAAGTCGAGAGGTTTACTGTCAAACTACCAATTTGGCTTTAGGAAAGGGATCAGCACAATGGACAGTGTTGGGATTTTAGCTACGGATATCCGATTAGCCGTCTAGTCCCAAGCTAAGCAGAGCTTGTTTTATGAGTCCTAGACAACTGATAAACATATCTACTTATATATTTCTACATACATATTATTATAGATAAATTACACCCAGACACAAAACAAATGATCATGCTCATAACACAAACATTTGTCCTGGGTGGGAATCGAATCCACGACCTCCGGTATAGCAGTAAGGGCCACTAACCACTAGACCAACAGGTCATTTTACTTTGGACATTGGCAGAATAGTCGACATCGGCTCTACTTGCCATTAATAAAGAATAGAATTGAAAAGAAGTGCAGTGTCTACATGCTTAGTTATCTATCATTTGAATTTACATAACTAATATAAATGATTATCTTATCTTATCTAATAATGTCTTGGATGACTGTTATGTTACTACATCATAATTATATGAACAAGCGATCATTAATATGCGCCCCTTAGGTGTCTGGACCGTTGGCCCTTACAGTAAACGAGCGAGCGCGAATGCAAATTATGGGCTTCCGTAGTTTCGATTCCTTGACTGGTCATTTGACAGTAGCAGCGTGGAGTTAATATTTGTGACCAGTTAATAGGAAGCTTTCCACAAAATTATGAAATAGAACTGTCTTTAACTCCACATAATATTGGTCGTAGGGGCCCAGCAGGGTCGGGATAGGGGCCCAGCAGGGTCGAAGCCTACTAGGGCCACGGGTAGTGTGAAAGTGAAACCCGGGGCCCTGGGACGAAGGCAAAGAAGGAACAGGAGTGGGTTTTTAGTCAGTAAAAGTCTGACACTATCTCCCGCACCGCCCAAGAGCGAGATTTGTCATAAGATGATTTTCCCACACAATAAAAAAAAAAGATAATATTGGTAAATTACAATGTTTACCCTTTTTACCGTCTACGTCGGTTATATCCAGCAAACATTCTCGCGTTTATACCACCAGGATCGCACATCCACGACCAAATACTACATCTCGTCGACTCTTCTGTCACCTATCAATGGGTATTGAAGAGCTAAACGAGATGGAGTACCCAGTCGCAAACACTCGACCATGGTGAATAGGACGCTAAAACACTCGTCAGACCAATCCGTTTTCCAGCGTTTTTTGGCCATTCCGAACTGTCACTTCTCTATCCTAATCTGTAAACTAGTTGGACGAATGTGGTAATCCACATGTGTGTTTGTACTAAGACTTGCTTTAGAACTTCGCCGCCGAAACAAATTGGCCGGCCATACGCGAGTGGTGAAATGCGCTGATAAGCGCTTAGCGATATCGGAAAATGCGAATACTATGTTTTGGTTAAAAATCTGTTACAAGTAGGCTGATATGTATGTAGTTATATTTAATTTCCATGTTTTTTCTTCAATACAATAGTATTTTGTAAACAGATTACAAAATATGGAATATGAAACGTGTATGTTGTGTTAAATTCATCACAATATGTTATGTTAAATTCATGAAGTATTCTATAATATCCTGGTTAAATAAAATAATCACATAGATACTACAAACTTCCTGTCGTAGTTACCAAAAATGTATTTATTTTTCGACATATTATATGACGTGTTCTAACCTGTAATGGGCCCGCGTCGACAATGAAAAATGATGGGCCCATTCCCTCTAGAACAGTAATTATTTACGAGAATTAATTGTCATAAAAAACACAAAATTCTTGTTAGAAACTTAAAATCAGTTTCCGACAATGGTATTTCTGATTTAAAAGGTTATAAATTCTAAACCTTTCGCGGACCATATTTCCTAAAGACGCGATCAGTAATCCACGAACTCTAATACAAAGGGGAAATTTCTTGTGTCTTTTGTATTAGAGTTCGCGAGTGCAAGAGCGTAAAATCACAGGAATGAGGCCGGTGTCCAGAGACGCTAACACGAGCGCTTAACGCGATCCATTTGACGACCTAAACTGAACTGTTAAAGGATGGAGCTATATATCTATATATATAGGGTGATTGGTAATTAGTGTACGATACTTAAACATGTGATTGTGCTCATGATAACCAACAACTTATAGTATGGGTACAAACCTGAAATCGCGAAAAAAAATCAGCTGTTCAGTACATTTATGTTTGCCTATGTACTGAACAGCTGATATTTTTTTCGCGATTTCGGCTTTGCTCCCATAATATAAATTGTTTGTTATCATGAGCACAATCACGTGTTTAAGTATCGTACACTAATTGCCAGTCACCCTCTACATAAAAATAAATACCACTTTTCGTTGTCATTTTATAACTCAAGAACGGGCTCACCTATCCAAACCAAATGTTTAGGCTTTGTTCGGACTATTTAGTAGATGGTTTATGTGAAGTTTGCACAAAATCGGTCGAGCGGTTCTTCATTTATCACATTTTTTGTAGCAAATAAATTCAATAAATGGCGGATCATTTTGTTAATGGGGATTTTGCTGTCAAATTGAAACTTGTAGGGTAGAGTAGGGTAGGGTAGAGTTGGGTAGAGTAGTCAGTTGACGGGAGCGAAGCGGCGGGCAAAAGCTAGTAGGGTATATAAAAGGAGAAACTGATTGACTGACATATCAACGTACAGCCGAAACTACTGAAACTAGGAGCGTAAAATTTAGCACAAGGGTTCCTTTTATGTAGAAGGCGAGCACTAAGAAAGGATTTTTCTAAATTTAGCCCCTAAGGGGATGAAACGGATGTCTAAAGTTTGTATGGAGAAACTTATTGTCACGCGGGCGAAGCCGCTGGCAGGAGCTAGTAGGGTATATAGTTTTATCTCTCTCTATCGCTCGCACGCCTGACATTTTAACACGTCATGGTGAGGCTCCTGTGTGAACTTTACAGGTTGATTACGCTTATGCTGCCTTTCTCTTTAACAAATACTAGCATGATCTTATACAAATATCTCTTGTCAACAGGGGACATCCTCTCTGCGAGTTCTGTGAGGAACGTTTCATGGACGCGGACGAGTTGTACCGGCACTTGCGCAAGGAACATCTCTACTGCCACCTGTGCGACGCCGACGGACGCAACCTATATTACGCGTCACATTCTGCGCTTGCGCACCACTTCCGTACTGACCACTATCTCTGTGAGGAGGGCGAGTGCGCGGGACAACACTTGACTGCTGTTTTTAGAAGCGAAATTGATCTTAAAGGTAGGTTGACGAATATGTTGCTTTTAGATGTTCTGAAGACTGAGACTTTTCACGCAAGGAGAATCGTAGGCAGAAGCTAGAAAAAAAAATTAAATATAAATAAATATCTAATTACACTGCTATTTTTTTTATCCCAGTTTAACATTCTTTTGGGATGGGCGGAGCCACAGGCAGAAGTTTGTGAACTTATAAAGATATAAGCGTAACACTAACTACAGGAATCTGGAACATAAATTAATCTAGTTACAAAAATAATGTAATTTGTCGACGAGCTGACGCTGTAACCAAGAGCGTCCATGCCTCTCGCAATTCACGCACCAGCTAGTGTTGTTTTCGAGTTGGGAAATCATTCCATGGATTCTCCTGCTTTAGGGTGAAGCGAGAAGTCACGTCAGACTTTTACTAACTAAAACCACACCTGTGTCCTTCACTTGCCCTGTGTGTTCTAGGATCACGGGTTTTCTTTTCAGTATTTCCCTGTGGCCCTAAGGGAAACGTTTTTTGTGGTCCATCGCGAGCCTATTCACAATAGAAAAAAAAACTGGGCAAGTGCGAGTCGGACTCGCGCACTGAGGGTTCCGTACAAACTTACCTATAAAAACAGTTAAATTTCCGAATCGAGTCTCAAAGATTTTTACGAATCGCAAAAAAGTTTTTTTTTGTGACGTAACTAAAAATTTACAATTTTCAGATTTTTTTTCCTATACTTATGCTATGAGACCTTGCTTCATGCCAAATTTCAGGATTCTAGGACAACGGGAAGTACCCTATGAATTTTGATTCCCTTGAGACTGTCGAAATGTACGTTTTTTGCAACATAAACAGCCGTATCTTTTTATTTCGTTAACTTACAAGTTTGATTTTTTCACAGCTTCAAGGGACCGCAGACCTGAGTATATGGTTTTAATTTCAACTCGATACCTCCACGCGTTCCCGAGACAAAGGGTCTTGACAGACAGACAGACAGACGGACGGACAACAAAGTAATCCTATAAGGGTTCCGTCTTTTCCTTTTGAGGTACGGAACCCTAAAAAGAAATCGGCCATTCTGTGGCCTTACGGTTTTGCTGACGTCTCTTTGAGGCGCGCGTGGAACACTACGCGCCGTTGGCGATCCGGGCTCGGTCCGGACGGTTGGCGGATGACGAGCCCGCGCTTACGATGGCCGGGAGTCGCCCGGCGGCTCCCGACGCCCGGTGCGTCTCTTGTTAGGGCGACTGGTGCGTGAGGATCGTTCCCTCACGGGTGCGGCCATCTCTTTCGCTAGCATTATTGCTTCGCAGTAGGAGGCGACCGTATACCAATCCCTTTCGCTCCGGACCATAGCCTGAACCAGGGCTCGGCGCGAGCCAATCGCTTCCATGAGGACACGGCGGTATTTTGCCGAAGCGGGCACACCTGTACCGTGTCCTCCGGGCGATCCGCACAATGGCAATACCCGGGCATTTCTTCCACTTGAATCCGGCACAGAAACCACCCGAACTTACCATGCCCGGTGAGGACTTGCGTCATGCGAAAGGTGAGAACGCCGTGGCGCCTCTCCAGCCACTCCTCAAAGAGGGGACTTACCGCCATGATTGTGGCGTGTATATCTTTCTATACTTCATTCACGATAGCATTAGACAAAAGATATTCATAGAAGCAGGTGTGCACAACATTTATTTTTCGAGATAATTTCAAACAATTTGAATAAATAATGGTTTCAATGTAAAATTTTAACATAACCTACTTAGATAAATTTGATTATTGTAAGGTAAGTACTTACTTAACATTTTAAACAATTTTACATTTTTTTTTTAAATGGTGTATTAACAAGTTTTCTCCTTACAAAACGTATCATTTGTACACAATACAATGCAATAAGATAATTATTTAACATCCATTCAAATAGAAATAACTAATATTATATAGTATAATGAAAAACGTTCCAGGTGCTGTCAACTCCTGCTTCTTTTAGGTTTTTAAGATGGACAGTACTAGCAGTATAAGTAAGAACTAAATAATTTATTTAATTAAAAGCCTCATAAATGCAGAAGATGGATAGCTCAAATGAATTCATTTAAGTATAACAGTTGGTATTTAGGTTGATTATAATAAATTCAGCATCAATCTTAACTTTAATAAAGTACAATATACTTAGATTGTACTTTTATTAGAAAGTGTACCCTAAAACAATCTTTTTTTACTTCTGTCTAATGCTATCGCGAATAGAGTATAGGGGCTCTCCTCCCGGCATTTTCACTCGCTGCCTTATAATCCTTTTGTTAGTCGCTTTTCATATATCCTTCAAAATAATATAGATTGATTGATATCGGCAGCCCACAAGGCGACGGTGCACGGGCGCGGCCTGGCGCGCGGCGCGGCGCGGCAGGCGCGCACGCTGGAGCTGCAGTTCAACATCACGCCGCATGCCGTGCAGAGGACGCCCAGGTATTGTGGCTCAGCACGGCTAGTTGCCTAGGCAATACTGGCTGTTTGTACAGTGCTGCTGATATACGCGTCATATTCGCTGTCGGTTGAAACTGGTCATTTCAATTTTGAATTGTATATTTCTTTTACTGGTTTATTTACATCGTTCTCACATAATAAAAGAGAAATGTATTATGTAACCGAGATATTTGTAATAATGATTTAAGAGTGTTCATGGAGTTTCTTGCACATTTTTCCCCATGTTCCATGATCTATGTTTTGGAATGTGCAATTAGCGTCGTTATTTTGTAGACCTTGGCCTGAAATATCACATAGGACTTTTTATCCTGGGAGAATGTTACCTTAGAAAAAAATTCTACATTCACGCAAGGGAAACCGGTGGCAGAAGCTAGTTATTAATAATTAGCTCTGTAAGTATAAACAATAAGATTTCATTCAAAATATCGGGTCGATTTCTTAAGAATTAAGAAATGACTAGTCCTCATCTATATTTTAGGTCTAGTTTAACCCTTTTCGGGATTGTACTTTCTCTAGGCAGAATGTGTTTTCCCACTATAGTGCAAATAAAGTACATAATTTACCTGTAACCCCAACACTTGTGTGCAATGCAATATATTCCTTTTACAATGGCTCTGATACTATGAGAAAATAATGCACATGTATGAATGTGTTACAATATAAATGCGGTCTTCCCGTCCTTTTATAATTTAGGTGTCTTCAAGGCTAGAGTGAATAGGCTCATAATAAACTAGTGCGCCTCACCGTCAACAATTACATCACTACTTACCATCAGGTGGGATCGTAGTCAAGCACTAGTTTATAACAATAAAAAAAAAAACTGCATTTTACCTGGCATATAAATTCTGGAATTTAAGTAATTTTACAGGTAAGGCAAAACAGAATAAAAAGCATTCCAGTTTGTATACCAAGTAGCCACAGTTTATTTGGTGTACATCATCGTCATAATTATCGTCGACAGCAAACAACAATCAATCGCAGACAACATTGGGGAGTACAACTCTTTCAAAATGGAGATGTTCTCGTACATGCACAAACGCTGCCGCCCTGGTGTCCTATGACTGGGCGAATACATTGAAGACAGGACCAGAACTTCCCACCAATGACAAAGCTGCCCTCATCATCTCATGAAGAGGATTGTGAGGATATGTCATGATTATTCTTGATACTTGAAATATAGAAACACTAGCTGTTTTTGCGAATCTGAAAGGAAAACAAACAAAAAAAGTCGTGTTCAATGCGGAAAGTGTTTAAAAGAGTATACTTTGCCATCAAAATGTAACACCTGTAATAAATGACTCTTATCTATTATTCCAGAGACAGGAACCACCGTGATCAAGTTCGCGAAGAGCCTGTTTCTGCCCCGCTGACTCCTCCAACGATGACGCAAGCTAACATCGACACCGGCAGTGTGGAACAGTTCCCGCGATTGTCGGCCACTCCCGCCGCACCCGGACTGATGATGTCTGCGCCGCACCGTGCTTACAAGGGTACTGTCAGCACTATACATACAAGTTAACATCGACAGAGACAGCGTGGAACAATTCTTCCCGCGACTAATGGCCACCCCCACCACGCCCGAACTAGTGATGTCTGCGCCGCACCGTGCTTACAAGGGTACTGTCAGCACTATACATACTTACAAGTTAACATCGACACAGGCATTTTGGAACAGTTCACGCAACTGAAGTCCTTGCCCGCTCCGTACGGTTTACAAGGTACTGTCAGAGCTAATACATACAGAGGTATTATAGTTCCCATCGATTATTACTTGGTAAAATTAGCCTTGTGCCCCTTTTCCAATGTTTATTATCACAAAATATTGTTTTTCTCCAGGTGTAGACGGCCTACTGCGCAACGACAAGAATTTCCCTGCACTGGACGGTGCAGCCGGCCCGTCGCGCGGCCCGCGCCCCGCTGCGCCTGCGCCCTCTACCGTCGCCGCTACTATTGTCAGGAACAGTACGTACAATGTTCAGTTACATACTCTACAACGACAAGAACTTCCCCGCTTCGCCCGCGCCCTCTACCGTCGCCGCTACTATTGTCAGGAACAGTACGTACAATGTTCAGTTACATACTCTACAACGACAAGAACTTCCCCGCTGCGCCCGCGCCCTCTACCGTCGCCGCTACTAGTCTTTCCATCGAAAGCGCGGCCTGAGAAAATGAGGTCAAATCAAAAAATATTGAATGTGGTATTACAGACATAGTAGGAGAAAATATTTTGATACTTGGATTTTTTTGTATTTACGACAGTCGTATAAATAGTTGTTTATTCCTAAATTAAGGAACACAACGTCTTTAGAAATTTTAAATATATATGTTAACGGCAATCTGTATAATTCAGGTATTATATACAATACCTAGGCAATGTATAGAATACCTGGGGAGTCCAGGCAATTAATGAAATATTATGATATTTATTGTCCATTACATACTTTATCAAGGCAATGTATACAATTCCTAAGGATTGTATAGGGTACCTGCTGTTCCACCGGTAATATGTAAAATAAATAGATTTTGGTCTATATTTACTAATGTTAACCGACCTACCTATAATGATGGGCAAATGAAACATGTTCTATTACTGCTAATCTCAAGGTTTCCCAACGTTCTATGGAGCGCAGCAATTTTTTTGTAAATGGAGTCAATTCCACCCGTTTCCATCTTTCCGAGGTGTGACCGTGCCAATAACCGACCACCTTGAGCTTCTTGGGGTTACGTTGTCGTCTACTCTCAATTTCGGCTCATACATCGAGGCAAAGGCTCAACTGGCTGCCAAAAAATTGAGGATCTTAGCAAAGGTGAGACGGTACTTCACGCCGGAACAGCTGCTCAACCTTTATCAAGCGCAAGTACGATCGTGTATGGAGTACTGTTTTCATCTTTGGGACGGGTCTGCCAAAAATCATCTTGATGCGCTAGAGTCGATTGAAAGGCGAGCCAAGAGAATAATCGGCAAAGATGCACTTGTTGAGTCGAAGCTCCGAGGCCTTGGGCATCGCCGCCGAGTTGCTAGCCTGTCGGTTTTTTATCCTTTACATTTCGGGGTGTGTGCACTGGAATTGCACAATCTAATTCCGCCAAGTCCGTTCCATCATCGGACCACTAGACGTACGGCGTTGCGCCACCGGTACATGGTACATGTGGACATCCCACCCATACGCACAAAGCGTTTTGAGAACACATTTATTGTGCGTACAGACAAGTCTGTGTATCTTGATAGCTACAACTTAGGGGTCTTTAAGTCAAGAGTGAATAGGTTACTTCTAGGCAAGCGTGCTCCATCGTCGACCACATCATCGCTTACCATCAGGTAAGATGGTGGTCAAACGCGAGCCTACCATTAATAAATAAAAAAAACTACTATACTACTACTATTTGTTAAATTAACAGACCACGTTCGAAACACTACATTGCGCTCTAAAACGCAAATTGTTGATGTGGCTCAGAAGGCTGCCTAATTTAAATGGGACTGGGCAGGACATGTCTGCCGAATGTCTAACAAGCTGTGGGCCCGTAAAACAGGATTGGTGCCCGGATACAGCGACGCAGGGCCGCGGCAGACCACGAAGGAGATGGCGGGACGACCTGGATGTCTTCCTTAAGAATTGGAATATGAAAGCAAAGGACTATGACCGTTGGAAAGAGTGGAGAGGGAGGCCTTTGTCCAGTAATGGGACAATACTGTGTTGGTTATTATAGTTAGCCCAACTAATAACCAACAATACAAAAAGGAGTAAAGATTTAATTATTGGTTTAATACATTATACTACTCTGTCAAGAAAGTATCGGAAAGAGGTTAATAAAGACACGAAATGTTATTCTTCCAAATTTATTTTATTGCCTTCAAAGTATGCTCTTTCAGTGAATAATCCAATCATCGAAACAATTTTTAATGAATGTTGGGTCGGAATCGACTCGTCCTCAGCGGCTCTTATGCGATTTGAGTTTTTAGAGAAAATTCAGGTCTTTTGGGGCGGCGACATGTTTCATACGCAAGTGATTGTTTCAAATGGTAGGGATCGACTAGCGAGACAGAAAGTTTAACAGCTCTCTCAAACTTGAAAGAGGATTTTCAGTCACTATTTCCTTCACTTTTGCGACGTTAACTGCAGTTGAAGACTTAGATGCCCTACCAGACCGAGACAAATCTTTCATCACATCAGCTAAACCGCTTTTTAACGTATTGTACTCTTAAGCACGGTAGTGAAGATATTTCTTCTTAGAACTTAGTTTTAAGTGTAAAGATTTTTAAGTCCAAATTTCTTAACGTTTCAATTTTTTATTTATTTCGCAGTGTCCTTGAATATCTCCAAGATTATCTATAAACATAAGAAAAAGTATCATTTTATCGTAAAATATATCTAATAGTCAGTCAACAATGATCAAGATTATAATGTCATAGTAACTTAAAAAAATCCGAGATCGTATCTCGTATAAAATATAAATCGTATCGTTTAAACATTGTTGTTTTTCTTTGAAAACAACTTCTTTCTCTTCTTGTTTTTTTTTTTTAACTTACTAATCATAGTATGTAGCAGCTTTCGCAGATAACTTTTTATTGTTGTACCCATGATAAAGTAGTTACTGAAAATTAATCTTTATTACAAAATACTGACAGACTTTGACGTGCTTTTGAAGGCTGAATAATGTTGCAATTTTAATTAAAAAAAAAAAAAAACTCCAGGTCACGCTTTCATTACACACACTTTTTTCAGGAACAGTACGTACAATGTCCAGTTACATACTCTACATGACAAGAACTTCCCCGCACTGGACGGCGTGGCAGTGCAGCAATGCAGTAAAAAACATATTTATGCTTTTGAGATAATACGAAACTCGCAAGTGCACCCACGGGAATCTAGCGGTGAACGCTCAGTTTGTCTACTAACTGAACAAAAGCGAGATCGTCGCGCTGTACTAACGACATTCGAGCGGCATTCGAGCTATTTAATTTTTAGTTCGATTAGCTAGCTGCTTCGCCCACGTGAATGTAGAAAATTGGCCCAAGGGAACGTACCCGTGAGCGTGAAGAAGTAAACATACACTCACAAACTTTCATCTTTGTGTCATTAGTGTGATTTGGACCCATGAGAAACCTGGGCGGGTCACTAGTTGGCGTGGTCGTAAGCAGCGTGTAGAAATTCGTATGAGCAATGGCTCATCCCTTGATTCGTCCCTAACTCCCGTTAAAAGGGGAGTTCCACAGGGCTGGGCCCCATAATATTTATTTTGTATTGAGCAGACATTATAAAGTCTCTGAAGCGATGTAGGTACCATGTTTACGGTGATGATGTGCAGGTGTATATCTCTTTTAAACCTAGTGGCTATGGCAGCGCGTTAAAGGATCTCAACGATGATCTCGACAGTATAGCATGTTGGGCTGAGAACAATGTGTTGGTACTTAATCTTACCAAAACTAAATACTTGCTCTTCGGAACTAGCTGCCAAATCCATGCAGTGCCGGCAACACTCAATATTACTCTGCTGGGTGAGTCGGTCAGTCGAGTCAGTAAAGCACGTAATCTGGGATTAAATATGGACGCTGAGTCGAGGTACGAAGCGCACGTGGCACAGCAGTGCGCACTTGTTTCTACCAGTTGAAGATTCTTTATGAAATAAAGCTTTATCCATCCGAGGAACTCACGTGACACCATTTTTAAATAAGCACTCAATCCTGAAGATGAAGTCGCATCGTAAGCTGCACTTGGTTTGTCACTTTTTGGAGTCATAAAGTACAAGCAACCGACTTACTTGTACGCCAAACTGAGTTTGATCGCTAGTAGAAAGGAATGCGCCAGCAGACAGTGTTCGCAGCAGATTTCCACGCAACCGCACAAGACAGCGGCTTTTAGAGGCAGTTTTAGGTACGCAGTATCCAAATGTTGGAATAATATTACCCCGCCAATAAGAAATATCAAATGTTCAGGACTCGACTTCGGCTGTTTCTGATTGCCTCGCAAAAGGAACTGGGCATGACTGTTTCGAACACGTCCATTATATAGTTGGTTAACGTGTTTTTGTGTTCCCGAGTCATTCTACCTGACGTATCTTGTGAGCACTAAACTGTAGAGAAATGCAAAGATAAGATTAGTAGCCTGTTTATAATGAACCAATGATTTTTAAATACCTACACAACTTATGATTTTTTCTAACACACACTTACATCATTGTATTATTCACGTACTTAATGAATTGCACTTTCCACCTTAAAAATAAATTCACAATGCAAAACCACCAACGTCAGACATACAGAATTAAATACTAAATCTATTAAATTGTGGGTATACTTACACAACTTTCTCCACACATAACACTTACACTACATATATAACACACACATAGCACTTCTTCCACAATTTCAGCTCGACGCCCGTATGCCACTACAGGGACCCCCCAGCAGAATACCAGCGTCAGGTATATTTGCCTGACACAAGCTGAGTTGGGCTCCCATTTGATGCAGCCTTGAAGCGCACACCGCACTATGCTATTAATTTCTTATTTGTTTGTCTCACAAAACAAAGTACCTACCCATGTGTATGTGTTTAATGTAGGTACTCGTAACATTTACGTTTGTGAGTGTTTACATTTTTTATTTTTTGTTAATTTATGTGCTTAATAAGTGATGTAATATTCAAGCTCCATTGCACAACGTACTTGTGTCAGTAGCGATTATCATCATCATTTCAGCCGAAAAACATCCATTGTTAGACATAGGCCTTCCCCAAGCGTCGCCATAACGACCGATCAGTAAGGATGGATTGAAATTTCTCGAATTATAATTTCATTCGATAGTTTTTCCTTTCCTTTCAGCTAAGCCCAGCGTTTCCATCCAGCTGCACAGCCAGCCCGCGAGTGCCAGCAACTTCCGGCTGACGCAGACCAGCGGCCACCGCATCTCCGCGCCGCCGCAGCCGAGGAAGCCGCCCCCCATGACCAACGATGACGACTTCCCGTCGCTCGGCATCGCGAGGGACGACTATCCTAGCATCGGGGCTGGGACCGTGCAGGCTCCTAAGGTAGGCTGTACTGACATTTTTCTAACTCGATCTGCCTTCTCGGAGTCTGTGTTTCTTGATAGCTACAACTAAGTCAAGAGTGAATAGGTTGCTTCTAAGCTGGCAGGCTCCATTATTAACCTAATCGTCGTTTGCCATCCAATGAGATAGTGGTCAAGAGCGCGCTGAACAATAAAAAAATGTGTATATATACTCTCTGGGACTTTGCTTTAGATGTAATCAAATCAAATAAAGAATTATTTTTTAGGTTCGCGCAAGTCCTATTTCGTTGCAAACACCTCTGTAGCTTATTTCACAAGTTTGTATGACAAGTGATTATAATTTCGCTTCCAGGTTTCCCTAATCAATAGCCAAGAGATGCAAGCTCTAAAGAGCAACCACGTCCAGACTCACCATAAGAAAACTCCTCTGAGTTCAGAAGCGTTTCCCGCTCTGTCATCAAATTCCGCGCCGGTGGCTCCCCCGCAGTGGATCACCGTCTCCAAGTCTAAAGAGAAACAGAAGCCGAGCAAGCCTGAGCCTCCTCCGACGCCCAGAGAACCGGCCTTCAACGCTGTATCAGACTTCCCGACTTTACCCATCAATTTGACTAAATCCAAGTCCAAAAAGCAAACTCAAGCTCAGCCTACCCCTCCACCTCAGAATATCGAAAACACAAAACTAAGCAAAAAGGAAAAGAAAAAACAAAATAGTAAAAAAGAAAACTTACTCGACACCTACAACGTGAACGGGACCAATGACAAGAAGCTACTGAAGGAGTCGTACGCTTCTGTCAACGCTAATAATAATAATAACCAAACTGTGGAAGATAAAAAAATTAAGTCTGTAGATGCTACGGTCGACGCCGAGAAAAATAAAAACGGTGGTAATGGAGACTTTAGTCTTGCTGCTAAAGACTATCCTCCACTAAACTCGCGGAGTGACAATAGTTTGCCCACCAAGAAGATGGCCAACGGTAGCGTGCCGCCGGGGTTTAAACCTCGGCCCGCGTGCGATGGCATGACGTTCACGAACTCGGCCGGACAGACGTTCCCTGCGCCATTACACTCATATATGCCGCCGCCAAACTTCGAACACAGGAACCGAGCTTTAGTGAAGCAGTTTGCAGTCGCTCTAGGCGGCGCCGAAGCTGTTGAACAATTTAAGGAAGCTTCGCGAGCGTTCCGTGACAGTTCTATCAGTGCGGAGCAATTCCACCAGCACTGTCGCTCGGCGTTGGGGTCACAGTTCGATGCTGTGTTCCCCGAGCTGGTGGCGTTGTTGCCAGACATAGCTAAGCAGCAGGAGCTGATGGTGGGTCGGAGCGAAGAGCTGCACATGTGCGCTACTTGCGGCCAGCTACTGGCGCCGGCGGATCGCGGCGCGCACAACACGCAGCACTGGCCGCCGTTGGCGCCGCGCTAGGCCGCCGTTGGCGCCGCGCTAGGCCGCCGTTGGCGCCGCGCTAGGCCGCCGTTGGCGCCGCGCTAGGCCGCCGTTGGCGCCGCGCTAGGCCGCCGTTGGCGCCGCGCTAGGCCGCCGTTGGCGCCGCGCTAGGCCGCCGTTGGCGCCGCGCTAGGCCGCCGTTGGCGCCGCGCTAGGCCGCCGTTGGCGCCGCTCTAGGCCGCTGCGCTACACTTCACCTGCCACGTGTTCATACCTCTCACATAGACGCCACTAACTGTGCCGACAACAAACTGACAGTGACTGTGAATACTTTTATAATTAATGCCATACGGAATACGGATTTGTTTACTATCAGTCAGTGCCTACGACGTTGATTTGCGACTAGATTTTTGGGTAGTGTTATTTTACATCACTCTTAGCTACAGATATTGTCAGAGTAATCAATTTTCTAGTGAGTCAACATTGACAATTTGGATGTTGTTGTACCTATGTTTTGTAAATACATAGTTATTTCATAGATTTGTTCTGTGTATTGTTGTAGATCTTTGTAACACATTGACACTTCGGTGTTCTCTGTATGACAACGTATTTCGCTAGCCTCGATATTCCTCTGACTGTGCATTGTTATGTGATCATATTAAATCCACAGTAGCGCAATGAATACACTCAATTAATGTGATTTTGTAAAATGTAAATGTTACGATGTAAAATATATTATTTCAAAGTTTTATTATATTTTTGTACTTCTAAAATAGAACGATTTCTTTAGTTTTGTGTAAAATATTTTTGTTGAATATTGTTAGTAGTTTTATTGCGACCCTTTGTGCTAAATAACTAAATTATAATTGATAATGTAACAGTCCATCTTCTTAACTTTAAATACATTTGTGTATGTAATACATTTATGTACATTGTATGGATAAAATGCATAAAATTTATATATGATAATGTACATACTCTTATACATAATTATATATTCAAGTGTATCACTTTGTTTGAAACAAGCATAATTATTTTCCTACTTTCCTATCAAATACAGTTCCAGAGTTCCAGCAAAACTAAATAGGCCCATACCAATTCAATATAATACAGCAAAGCAACCGCGAATTCTTCGTAAAAATTCCATAAGTATAAGTTCAAGGTTACACAAAACTATCGAAAATTGATAAAAGACACCGAAATAAAATAATCTCGACAGATTCAATGATGTCTCCACTAGGATTACGTTTATCATAAACTAGCTTCTGCCAGCGGCTTCGCCCGCAAAACTAATTATATATAGTCTATAGTACTCTGGGATAGTGCAGCTACATATCGGTGAATGAATTTTCACAATTGGTTCAGTAGTTTCAGAGATTAACTCCTATATACAAACTTACAAATTTTACCTCTTTATAATATTATTACTAGGCATAGATAAGATTATGAAGAAGATCGATAAGAAATCCCTATAAATTATAACCTGACGCGTGTGGTCCAGTAGATACAAAATAAGAACAATATGAAGATACCTGTTTTACTTTTGTGGTAAGTTTTGTTTTTTTTTTTTTCGTTTTTACCTCGGTAGAGTACCTACTATTTTTGGTGGCAGAACATAAAGCCTAAACAGAATAAATAATAAACTAATTACAAATTATAAAACAAAAACGCGTCTGTCTGTCTGTTTGCAAAAAACTCAAACACTACTTCTAGGTTTTTTATGCGGTTTTTACCAATAGACAAAGTAGTTTAAATGGAAGGTTAAAAAGTATAATACATGCATAAGTATAGTACAGGAAAATCGAGAATTTTATAGTCTTGTAACACCCCTCCTAAGCTGGGGTGGGCCACTAGTCCTAACTAATATTGTAAATGCGAGTTTGTTCGTTTGTTACGCTTTTAGCCGTACAGCGTTTAGACAAAATCTACAATAAAGGAAATGAGCCGTGTGAAGAACGCTAGTTTATAATATACTTTAAACGGGCGAAGCTCCGCATAAAAGTCTGTCTTTCTCCAACGTTCAATCTATCCCTTCATACAAATTCAATAAAACTGGTTTAATTTATGGGAGGGCTCATAAAATTATTTTTACGCATCACAGTGTACTATTTTATAACGCATCTGATGGATAAAACGACGCTGGATAAAGTATGGATCTATCGTGAATGTTAGAATCGCCGGTCAACAGTCTTATTTAGCTTATGTAATTATGTATGCTTCTAAAAATTGCTTACCATAATGAGAAACATCATTTTTAACATACGTCACTTTGCTCCCATATTTTTAACAGGCGCGGGGACTTTTAATCTCGTGGCTAGCTTATAGAAAGAATAAACAGGGTCTAGGCATATAAATTGTGAAATAAGCAATCTTTGGCTCATAAAAATTTCAATAAATCCACATAGTTCAAAACGTTTTAAGAACACATTTATTATGCGTACAGCCAAGGAGTGGAATTCCTTGCCGGAGGCTGTGTTTCCAGATAGCTACAACTTAGGGGTCTTTAAGTCAAGAGTGAATAGGCTACTTCTAGGCAAGCGTGCTCCATCGTCGACCACATCATCGCTTACCATCAGGTGAGATGGTGGTCAAACGTGAGCCTATCATTAATAAAAAAAAAAAAAAGTTACCTACTAGGTACTTTAGAAAGATTGCCCAGCCATTCTGATAACAGAATGAACGGTTAACCTTAAATGTTTTAATTCTTACAACTTATGAAATAAGCAATTCTGTCATCATGGCAAATATGTTGAACACTACAGTACACGCGCCCTAATTTTCTTTTTACTAGCGTGGGGTGAATATTAAGACCAATTTCATTTATCTATTTTTAGGTTAGTTCAGTGGAATATGCATTAAAAAGCGTTTAAATATTGTTTAGTATTTATTTGTTACTATAATTAATAATATGGCACTTTTACATTTTAATTTAATAAACACGAAATAAAAAAGATTTTTTAAAAGGAGGAAAAAAGCCAAGAAGTTTATTAAGTAAAGATATTTTTGGTTTTTTATTATTATTAAAACAAATTTATTAATTTGTTTTACTACAAATTGAGCAAACCAGGACTTGATGATCCAGACATATCCATTTATTGCATGTTTTGCAGAACTATGAAGCTGAACGATCACGTGCGTGGGGTGCAATTCCGTCCCAGGCGCTTTTCAGGCTTTTTTTTTGCCAATTATGCCCTCATTGAGTGCCGGTACTATTTTCACCTTAAACCTTGTTTACTTAACTAGGATTACACTAAGTGACAATCTATAGTTAAATACTTTAAACAATATGGATGTAAACATTGGTCTGGGGCGAATATTCACCCCACGCGTGTACTGTAGTGATAAGTAATTTTTAGGCACAATTTCAAAGCTAAATACGACTGTTGACCGGCGATGCTGACATTCACGGATTTATCGGCTTTGGTGGTTTGTGATACCTAACCAATGACGAGCCTACCGTACCTATAGTTGCCGCAATCCAATCTGTATATTCATAATCTTTTTCACATAGTTCTGCAGTAACACTAACATGGGGTGTTGCGGTAAAGCAAAATAGAAAGTTTCCGGATGACTTCATCTTCGGAACAAGCACAGCATCTTATCAAATTGAAGGAGCATGGAATGAAGATGGTACTTATCCATATGACCTTAAATTAAATTAATTTATTAATAATAATTTATTTCCACCAAGATTCATTATTTGTTGACCTGTTTTAGGTAAAAGTGAGAGCATCTGGGATTATTTGACTCATACAAATGCAGCAGCTATCGAGGACCAAAGTACTGGCGACGTAGCATGCGACTCCTACCACAAATATGAGCGAGACATAGAGATGATGAGGGAACTCGGTATCGACAGCTATCGTTTCTCCATAGCCTGGTCCAGGATACTGCCCAATGGCTTCGCCGACTATGTAAATGAAGAAGGAGTAGCGTATTACAACAAAATAATTGACGAAATACTAAAATACAACATTGACCCCATGGTCACACTGTACCATTGGGACTTGCCACAAAAGCTTCAAGAAATGGGCGGATGGCTGAACCCTCTCATAACCGACTGGTTTGCTGACTATGCCCGAGTAGTCTTCGATCGTTTTGGTGATAGAGTTAAAAGCTTCATCACCTTTAATGAAGGACGGCAAATCTGCTATGAAGGTTATGATTCGGTTTCGAAGGCTCCGAGGTTAAATATGTCGGGTATCGGCGAATATATCTGCGCTAAGAATCTTGCGATCGCTCATGCTAAAGCATACCACATTTATGATGACGAGTTCAGGCCTACACAAGGAGGAGTGTGTGGGTATACGATCGCTGCCGGTTCTTCTTTGCCTCTTACTGATTCTGAAGAAGATGCCTATGCTGTGGAAATACATGATCAATTGTCGGTATGTTCGTATAGTATTACGACGTCACCTTATACAATATTTAATAGATATGTAGATATTTTTATAAATAATAATAATATACCTAATATCTCCTATTTTTAAGGAACGTCCGCATTCACATTGCTGTCGTAATCTGTTGACATCTCTAATTTCGATACGTTAAGGGTGCTTTTCCACCAAAGATGTGCTATGTTGTGAGGATGTGAAAAGCTAAGGTACGAAACTATGTAGGTATGACCTGACCGCTTCCGCTGATGCTAAGCACCGCCGCGAGGTAGGTGTACGAGGAAGATGTGCGTCTACGGTAGGTATACTCTGCTCAGCACACAGCTATAGATACGACTCGCGACCATCCATAGCCTCATCCATCCATATAAAAACAGCTTAATTGAACCCGTTCCCACCAGTGCTAAGCTATAAGGACCGAAGAATATGATTGATGGATATTAAACGCATCCATAGCATAGCAACGTAGTATAATAACCTGTATAACACATCTCTGGTGGAAAAACTCGTCATTTAGACCATTGATTGTTGCTGAGAAGAACGTTTTCTATGTTATAGGTACTTACGAGAATTGGCCTTTAGGGTAAGCTTCACTCCCATTTTCTCAGCAAATTATTTACGGTTTTTTTTTTTATGTTTTCAGTGGGGCCTATACACAGACCCTATCTTCTCAAAAGACGGAGGATTTCCCAAAGAGCTTTTTGAACTTGTAGCCAAAAAGAGCGCAGCCCAGGGCTACCCTAGATCTCGACTAGCTGACTTTACTGAAGAAGAGAAGGCCTACATTCGAGGCACGAGCGATTTCTTTGGCGTGAACCATTATTCGGGTGCCCTAACGTCTGCCTCACTGTTTACGCCACCGTCGGTTGTGCCATCGCCTTATGATGACATAGAGGTCGGTCAGACGGCACTAGATGATTGGCCACAATCAGCTTCCTCTTGGCTTAAAGTAAGTTCCACTGTTAAAAGTTTATTGAGTGTTTTTTTTGCTGATTTGGGCTTTACACCTTGAGTCATACATGATAGCTTCATAACATCCGCCCGCGCCTCGCCGGCTGCGCTGTGCCATTAGGCTATGTTAGCTCATATGACACAGCCTACTTAAAAAATTCCCGCGCTATACTGTTATTTTATTTAGCAACCTTTATTGTGACAGTATTGGATTAAAGGTGCGATATTACGATATCCACGAATAAAGCGAATTACGTTATCATAGTTATATCAATATTTATCAGTCAAATCTAGTAACTTAGATAAAAAATATCTAGTTACTTGATAAAATAGTGTTAGTGACATAAAGTCACAAACACACACACACAGTACCTACTTACTTATAAAAATAAAGTGTTTGTGAATTTATGTCACTAACACTTTATTTTTATAAGTAGGTAATGAATGATGCTATTTATTTGTAACGGTCCATCTTTTATTCTCACTGTTCCCAGCAAATGCCAAACAGCGTTTACATTGTACTGAAAAACATACAAAAAAGATATGGCGATGTGCCGATCTATATCACCGAGAACGGATGGTCTACGCACGAGGGCATCGATGATGATGCTCGGGTAGCTTACTATAGGGCAGCACTAGAAAGCGCTTTAGATGCTCTGGACGATGGAATCAACCTTAAAGGTTACTACGCATGGAGTTTGATGGACAACTTCGAATGGATGGCAGGATACACGTAAGTTAAAACATGATTGATTCCTATAGACCTATTATTACAGACAGACATATGCACATCTATGAGAAGCATGAGACAAGTTATATGAAGCAGTTAAAAAAAAAACATGATAAGATTGTTGGCTACCGTCATCTAATAATTAATTGATCTAGAAAGTATTTTTTATTACCTATTGATAGGGTCGCGCTTGACCGCATTATCTCACCTGATAGTATAGGTACCTAAGTGATGAAGTGATCGACGATGGAGCACACTTGCCAATAAGACTCTTGACTTAGAGGCCCATTGACGTGTAAAATATGTTCAACCTTTTATTTTTATGATTTGTCCTGGATACGAACAGAACGTAATATAATACAAAACCTGAGGTAATATCGAATTTATCTTTACAGGGAACGTTTCGGCTTATATGAAGTGAATTATGACGACCCTGAACGCACGCGAACCCCGAGGAAATCAGCTTTCATCTACAAACAAATCATTAAGACGCGGACGATCGACCATGAATACGAACCAGAGAGCTATGTCATGACTATAGATGAGGGACACTGAGACTTGTTAGTAAATAAAAAACTTACTAATTTAAAGATGTATATTATTTGAACCCTTGAAAACAAATCCTGTAAAATGTGTCTATATTTATTTTTATTGTTTTAAACTAGTGCTTGTATTTGCATACACGTAAGTTAAAACATGATTGATTCCTATAGACCTACTATAACAGACAGACATAATATGCACATCTATGAGAAGCATGAGACAAGTTATATGAAGCAGTAAAAAAAAAACATGATTAGATTGTTGGCTACCGTCATCTAATGATTAATTGAACTAAAAAGTATTTTTTTGGTATTTGCATACAAGCACTAGTTTTGTTGGTTTGGGATTGCTCCCACCTGATGGTAAGCAGTGATGCAATCATTGATGGTGAGGCGCGCTAGGTTATTAAGAGCCTATTCACTCTAGCCATGTCTACAAGGATCAGAGTCATCACGAACTGTCTCGCGCGCAGGTTCGACGACTTCCAGCCTCCCTAACAAACCGGATTCCGAAAAGGCTTCAGCACCTTGGACCACATTGTAGCCACCCTACAGCACATCACTGTTACCACGCTGGAAGCACGCAGTCAACCCACGTGTGAGCCTACCTGATTCCACAGTTGCTCGACCCAAAAGCATTCCCACGCTACGCGCTCATTGTTGAGCCTTGGTACCTGCTACCCCAGCTGCCCCAACAAAAGCATTGCGCGCCCGAACCGCGCGCCCGACCGCGCTCATTGTTTTGTAGATACTAAGTTACTATTGGTTAAGTTTTAGCAGGTAATATTGTAAACTAGTATAAAAGGAGGTGCATGGTGAAAATATACACATTCTGTTTTGGAGTCACACGATTCTTACTTCTATCCCCAAAAGTGGTGACCCGACGTGATTCTACCCAGCTACGGACCTGGTTTATGCCTGCCGGCTGGAGTAGATATCACACGCGACATGCTCCTCACCCAGCTACGGACCTGGCCCTAGGCCTGCCGGCTGGTACGACGGCATAGTCACAGCCATCTCCATGTGATCACTGCCCAACTACCATCTGCTCGCTGTCGTCATAACGGTACACCGTGATTGCACATTTCAGTTGGCCTCCCACAAGCGGGTCTCACCAACTGAAATTTCAAGAGGCAAAACATACACGGATATCGTTCCAGACATTCGACATCGCGCTGTACACTTCACGCCGACAAGATAATGGAGCAGACAGCAGCAGCCAAAGTCGCAGCCGTGCAGTCACCTGCACCGCCCACACCAGCACCACAGGTAGTTACTACTCAGTATCTCGTTAGCGAACTCCGAAAACTCTCGCTAGAGATAGCAAAATGGTGACCCTCGACAATGAACGTCAGCGCAGCCTTCGTGCAGCTACTACTTCGTGACGTCATCATCACTTCCTCAAGCTTTCGAGCAGCGAGCCATACAGCCAGCACCCACGGCTATAAAGGGTATCCTGACCACCAGCATGCCTACCTGGTCATACCTGGTCATCACCCTCAGCCTCATCAGCGACCTTGGCGAATCACACTGCACCTTCGGCCAGTCACATGAAGAGCCACGAAGAACCTCTCCTGGTCGACGCAAGCAGTCAAGCCACTACATCGCACAGCACCACTCCGACTCACTGGAGCCTGCAGCATCATCCCGACTCACTGGGACATCATTACCCCGACTCACTGGGGCATCATCCCGACTCACTGGGATAGCAACACCCCGACTCACTGGGGCATCACCGCAGACAGTTTCGACTCACCGAGAACTCTGCGGAATTCGGTTCCGACCCACTGGAACCATCCTACCACTGGCCTGGCACGCATCAAGAAGCACCAAGGAAACCCAAGTACCACATACAAGCATGACGTCACAGCCCGCTAACAACAAGCACCAAGGAAACCCAAGTACCACATACAAGCATGACGTCACAGCCCGCTAACAACAGAAAAACACGTTCGGGTCGTGTCGTCAAACTGCCGGTACGCTTCGCTTGAGGGGGAGTACTGTAGCCACCCTACAGCACATCACTGTTACCACGCTGGAAGCACGCAGTCAACCCACGTGTGAGCCTACCTGATTCCACAGTTGCTCGACCCAAAAGCATTCCCACGCTACGCGCTCATTGTTGAGCCTTGGTACCTGCTACCCCAGCTGCCCCAACAAAGGCATCGCGCGCCCGACCGCGCTCATTGTTTTGTAGATACTAAGTTACTATTGGTTAAGTTTTAGCAGGTAATATTGTAAACTAGTATAAAAGGAGGTGCATGGTGAAAATATACACATTCTGTTTTGGAGTCACACGATTCTTACTTTTATCCCCAAAGTGTTTTGGAGTCACACGATTCTTACTTTTATCCCCAAAACATAACATATAGAAGACTGAGGAATATAAACAGCCTCTCTGCCTATCGTTTGTGGACTACGAGAAAGCCTTTGATTCGATAGAGACTTGGGCTGTACTGCAGTCTCTCCTACGGTGCCAGATTGACTATCGGTACATCGAAGTGCTGAAGTGTGTTACAAAAACGCCACTATGTCAGTCCGACATCAGGACCAGACTTCGAAACCTATCCTCTTGCAGCGGGGTGTGAGGCAGGGAGACTTCACTTCTCCGAAACAGTTCACGGCCGCAATGCAGGATATCTTCAAGGTTCTGGAATGGGGCTAGGCATTAATGTGTATGGCGAGTACATCACTCGCACCTTTGGTTTGCCTACGACATAGTATGGCTGAGATGCAGAGTATGCAGAAGCTCAGTACAATGCTTGGTGACCTCAGTAGAGCTTCCGAAAGAGTGGGACGTATAATGAACATGGACAAAACTAAAGTCATGGTAAACATCCATGTAGCACCCACTCCTATCAAGGTCGGAAACTCTACGATCGAAATTGTGGACGACTACGTTTATCCGGGACAGACGGTCCAGTTGAGTAGGTCCGAGAAAAAGGCCAGTCGTCAAAACCGACTCGGCTGGACAGCGTTCGGGAAGCTGCGCGGTGTCTTCTCGTTCAATATACCACAGTGTCTCAAGGCGAAGTCTATGACCAGTGCGTGTTGCCAGTGATGACATATAGCCCTTTCTATTGCCCTTTGAGTGACTTTAAGTCTTCTGACGAGGCCCATTGTAAGCGACCACGTTTCGTAACCATAATGTGGCTCCGAAACGTGGTCGCTTACAATGGCTTAAAAGGGCTATGCTCAGAGTTTCCTTGCGTGGTCACATCAGAAATGAAGATATCCGCAGGAGAACCAAAGTTACCGACATAGCCCAAAGAATCGCCAAACTTATGTGGCAGTGGGCAGGGCACATTGCTTGCAGAACAGATGGTCGAACATCGACCACGTACCGGAAGACGCAGCGTTGGAAGGCCTCCCACAAGGTGGACCAATGACCTGGTGAGGGTCGCGGGAATCCAATGGATGCGAGACGCACAGAATCGGTTATTATGGCGACACTTGGGGAGGACTATGTCCAACAGTGGACTTCTTTCGGCTGAAATGATGATGATGATTCACTGTAGCCTCGAAGATACCTAAATTAAAAACGGACGGGAAGATCGCAGTAGGCAGCTAGTTCTAGCCCTTCGCTGTACGCGGTATAAACGACGAGGCGAAACACTTAGTCCGGACCGTAGAGATTTCAACAATGTAAGGTATAATAAGGGCAATACTCACCGTACGTCGGGTTGTCCGATGGTAGAAAGGAGATCGCAGAATCAAGTCATGCAATTCGCGCAAGCTCTCCAAAATGCATCCTGTAAAATACCGAAAGGCTGGCTTATCCTACTCCTGTGCTCCAGGCTTTGTAGATTGGACTTTATCAAATCTAGATCATCAAGCCTCTTCGCACGCCTTTCCACTAAGACCAAAGCTGCTAGATGGTATTTTGCAGCACCAGCCCATATCTGGCTGCAGTACCTACTCCACACGATCCGACCTGTGTGCTTTGTATAACTTTTGAAGCGGACCATACGGTTTTGCTGACATCTCTTTGAGGCGCACGTGAAACTACGCGCCGTCGACGACTCGGGCTGTCCGAACGGTGATCTACCCATTGCTCGTCGTCCGCAAGCTCACGCCCACGGATCAGATGTTATAGCACAGGCAGCAAGCGGTGTGAAGTACCGCCGGACCTTTGCAAAAACACCGAGTTTCCTAGCAGTTCGGGCTTTTACGGTAACATGTAATGCAATATCTACTTGTCACTTTTGCTCCACCACCAAATCCACCTATGTTCTTTCAGTAATGGGATTATTACAGAGTTATAACTTAACCCAACACAAATAGAATCATCAAGGTCGATTCATAAACCAAAAATTTATCCTCAATAACAAGGAATTTGAACATGCATAATTGGTGAAAGAAATGAGCGTTTACCAATATGACTACATCAAATGGTGTTAATAAACAGACATGCGATTGCAGCAATTCTGGAAGATTTGCTATCATTTAGATATTGAAGCGGTTCCATGGTCTATCTCCGAAGTTTGTCAGCAGATCTTCACCAAATTTAAATGGGACCACGACCACCTAGCAGACAAACCTATCGAAACAATTGTTTTTAGGTGGTAAATCATCTAATGACTTCTCTCGCTCTAGGGCAAAGCTGGGCGTATCAGACTTTTAGTGACTACAACCCACACCTATGTTCCTTCGTTGCCTTGCGTTCCAGGGCCCCGGGCTTTCCTTTCAGAAGCGAACCTATGGCCCCAGTAGGCTTCGACCCCGCTGGGCCCCTACGGTTTTGCTGACATCTCCATGAGGCGCGCGTAGTACACTACGCGCCGTCGACGACTTGTGCTCGGTACTCCCGACCATGGCCTGTACCATGGCCCGGCGCGAGATGTGTTGCCGCCGATCGCCTCTACAGAGGACACGCGGCGGTGCTCTGCCCAAGGGGTACACTTCTACTGTATGCTCCACAGTGTCCTCCGGGCGGTCTACACAATAGTGACACCCGGACGTTTCTTCCGCACAAATCCGGAGCAGGAAATGAGGAAACTCCCGATCTTACGCTGCGTCATGCGGAAGGTGAGGACGCCATGACATCTGTCCAGCCACTCCTCAAAGATGTGACTCAGGTTGGCTGGACAAATCTTCAAAATAGCTTGCATTTAACTAGGTCAATAGGTCACTTTATGTGACGGCTAAACACCCTTATTTCAGAATTTGTGACGCTACAGAATCTTAGATAATCGATCGAAAACGTGTCCAGCCATCTTGAAAAACCACTTTTCGCTGGTCTCTCAATCTCGGTAACGGAAGTGATTTTGACGACTTTTTGCATATCAACGGGCGTCACATAAATTTGTGACGGGCACCGAGCTAAAAGTTTTGTGATAAGTACAGTGGTTTAGTAGAAAAATGCAAAAATCTGTGTCCAGCCATCTTGAATTTACGTATAAAACTTATGGCTGGCACTTCCGAATCTCAATAACGGGGGCGTTTTCGAATATGGTTCCTTTACTAATACTTGGTGACGCAATGTGTGACAGTAATAACGTTTAATTTATGGCGTCACATGTAAGGGTTTACGAGAAATCAATAAAAACTTAATGTCCAGCCAACCTGAGTTCAAGATGGCTGGACACATGTATCTCCACTGCCTGATGATCTACGACCTTTGAAATGTGTTCAAAATGTTGTGACGGGGACGATAATGATAACCTGAAATTGTGACGGAGAAACTTTGCGTAGTTTCAAAGATATTGATCATTTAAATTTCCCCATACAAACACTGCAGTAGGGTAACCAATATTATAGGTTTTATGTAGGACAAGTATATTTTAAGGTGTTTTCTTTAATGGACGAAAATCCGTGTATTGGTGATACTAATACGAACAACTGTAGATATTTAAATCAATAGAAGAAAATGTAGAAGTGAGGAAAGGGGGGTGTAATTTTTAAATGTTATTGATTATTTACGTGCAGATATCTATTCTTTTTAGTAGGTATATATTATGTCAGGAGAACTAAACTAATGCTCTGAAGGTATTTAAATGAAAAAATAATGTTCGCGTAAAAAATGTATTTAATGTGATTCCTTCGTGGTAGCCCGCGAATTTCAATTTTTCTTGCGTTCGTTCGTTAAAAGAAATCAAAATATGATTCGCGACAATAACAAGTATGTATTTACATAATTATAACCATAAGAATCATCATACATATCTATAAGTTATTTGTTTCCGCGGACGAAAAAAATAACTGCAAAAAACTCAAGAAAAATTGAATTTCGCGGGCTACCACGAAAACGTCGGAGGACAAGACAAACTATACTGCCATGATAGCTGATGTTGGTGTCGCCATCTATTGCTTAAAGTTGGTACTACTAGAACAACTGGTCGAATCTTAACTCTTATTTAGGTTGTCTTACCGCAGATTAATTAATAGTTACTAGTACTCTGATTAGTGATAACACTTCGAAAAGTAAGTACATACACTGCCGCAGTTCTCGTTTTCAGTTACATAAGATAATGAACTAAACGCGAAATACAAGTGGGCTCTCTCTTGCAGCGCTGGTGGTCAATTATTATTTTGAATTAACACATACTTACTCTTTTCACTGCAGGAAAACCTTTTATTCCTACGGGGAAATCAAATACAAAGCAGGTGTGGATGCTACCGGCCAATTAATCGATTAAAAAGAAATCCTTTATTTATGTAAAATTATGGTCACCTCACAATATTAATGGATGTTTGTATGGAAAAATTTAAATGGTCAATATCTTTGAAACTACGCAAAGTTTCTCCGTCACAATTTCAGGTTATCATTATCGTCCCCGTCACAACATTTTGAACACATTTCGAAGGTCGTAGATCATCAGGCAGTGGAGATACATGTGTCCAGCCATCTTGAACTCAGGTTGGCTGGACATTAAGTTTTTATTGATTTCTCGTAAACCCTTACATGTGACGCCATAAATCAAACGTTATTACTGTCACACATTGCATCACCAAGTATTAGTAAAGGAACCATATTCGAAAACGCCCCCGTTATTGAGATTCGGAAGTGCCAGCCATAAGTTTTATACGTAAATTCAAGATGGCTGGACACAGATTTTTGCATTTTTCTACTAAACCACTGTACTTATCACAAAACTTTTAGCTCGGTGCCCGTCACAAATTTATGTGACGCCCGTTGATATGCAAAAAGTCGTCAAAATCACTTCCGTTACCGAGATTGAGAGACCAGCGAAAAGTGGTTTTTCAAGATGGCTGGACACGTTTTCGATCGATTATCTAAGATTCTGTAGCGTCACAAATTCTGAAATAAGGGTGTTTAGCCGTCACATAAAGTGACCTATTGACCTAGTTAAATGCAAGCTATTTTGAAGATTTGTCCAGCCAACCTGAGTCACATCCTCAAAGAGGGGACTTACCGCCATAATTATAGCGTGCCCAATCGTCCAAATCGGTTAACATTTGGCAAAGATATCGCTGAAAAAGAGACAAAAAAATTCAGACTACTTGAGAACCTTCTTCTTTTTTAGAAGTCGGTTAAAAAATGAGAATAAGTTCAAGGTTACTATCAAATATTGATAAAAGACTACACTAAAATACAATAATCTTGACAGATTCAAGTAGATAATGTATAGTCTCCACTAGGATTATATTTATCGTAAATAAGATTATGAAGAAGATCGATAAGAAATTCTTATAAATTATATACTGACGCGTGTGGTCCAGTAGATACTAAATAAGTACAATATGAAGATACCTGTTTTACTTTTATGGTAAGTTTGGATTCTTATTTTTGTTTTTAACCGACTACGGGAGAGTATTTACTATTTTTGTATGTCTGAATTATGAGTCTATATTTCGTGGCCAGATCTTAGAATTGATCACTTCGTGATGTGACCGGCAACATCATGAAATGGTTGCATTTCATGATATGGCGAACTAAAACTGGCCAGATCGTTTGAACGGCAACGTTTGATGATATTTCGATCCACGTTTGGCCATATCATTAAACTTAATGAACTTTATTTATTTATTTAACAATTCATGTACACACTTACGAGTATATACCTAATAAAAGAAAAGAAGACAGAAACAGAAAAATAGCAAGTACACAGGTGATGCTTATTTCTACAGAAATCTCTTCCAGCATGAGGAAAGGAAAAATGGACAAAAAGATAGGTATGTAGACACCGTGTGTAAAAGTGAGAGGAAAAAAGAAGAGTACAAATAAAACAATCATCAATAAAATATACAATATACTATCGTAAATATATACATACACATAGTAGACTAAATATCGCAATAATACAACAAAACTAAGACTTTTTACAATTATTAAGGGACTTGGGGCATCCTGACTCGGACAGGTTAATTTTATAGAAGGAGATGGCGGGGTCTAGTGAGCGAGCGAAGCGAGCGAACACAGACCCCTCTATCACCTTCGTGGTTATTTTTTTTAACCACCCTGAAAAGCATATTTTATAGCACAATTAGTATTTTTTAATGGAACATAGGCATATTTTGTAGTTAAAATCGTATACATCACTAATTTTTAATTAGTAGATACAAATACTTAAAGGGCTTATTAGAAAAGGTCTTGTTATTATTTAAGTAAAGTCTCAATAAATTATATTCATAATCAGCAAAGTGATTGCGTTTGTTTATATCCCAAAATGTCACTCTATGGAAATATTGTACAGGCTATTGATTATGAATGAATAAATGACGATCAAAATGGAAAAACACTGCGTGTAGTATTTTCTAGTAGCAATTGTTATGAATGATTGATTCAATTATGAATTTACCAATTATGACTCGTGGACAATTTTGGGATTTCGTTTTTTTTTTTATTTTTGACTACAAAAATATGATCAGTAACGGGTACCTACGGATAGGGCCCCATTTTTTTTGTACTTATTAAAAAATTGGGGTGTATAATGTCGTTGGCAAAACTGTACCATACTGCATGTGCATTCGAACTGCTGTTGCACCCTAATTTCCGGTTCTCTTTGCATACATAAATTCACTAAAACATTCATATATAGGAGTGTATCTTGCAATGAAATACTTATGAGATAGCTCATATGTCGACACTGCTTTAGGTGTGGCCCTGTCGGCTTTGGTTCGACTACCTCTACCTATAATTGCCGCAGTCCATATTAGATATACCTACTCACTTACCTAAGCACTTTTTTCATATAGTTCTGCAGTAACACTAACATGGGGTGTTGCGGTAAAGCAAAATAGAAAGTTTCCGGATGACTTCATCTTCGGAACAAGCACAGCATCTTATCAAATTGAAGGAGCATGGAATGAAGATGGTACTTATCCGTATGACCTTAAATTATACTTTATTCCTACTACACATGATTCATTATTTGTCAACCTGTTTTAGGTAAAAGTGAGAACATCTGGGATTACTTGACTCATACAAATGCAGCAGCTATCGAGGACCAAAGTAGTGGTGACGTAGCTTGCGACTCCTACCACAAATATGAGCGAGACATAGAGATGATGAAGGAACTCGGTATCGACAGCTATCGTTTTTCCATAGCCTGGTCCAGGATACTGCCCAACGGCTTCGCTGACTATGTAAACGAAGAAGGAGTAGCGTATTACAACAAAGTAATTGATGAAATACTTAAATACAACATTGACCCCATGGTCACACTGTACCATTGGGACTTGCCACAAAAGCTTCAAGAAATGGGCGGATGGCTGAACCCTCTCATAACCGACTGGTTTGCTGACTATGCCCGAGTAGTCTTCGATCGTTTTGGTGATAGAGTTAAATACTTTATCACCTTTAATGAAGGAGCGCAAATCTGCTATGAAGGTTATGATTCGGTTACGAAGGCTCCGAGGTTAAATATGTCGGGTATCGGCGAATATATCTGCGCTAAGAATCTTGCGATCGCTCATGCTAAAGCATACCACATTTATGATGACGAGTTCAGGCCTACACAAGGAGGAGTGTGTGGGTATACGATCGCTGTCAGTTCTTTTGTGCCTCTTACTGATTCTGAAGAAGATGCGTATGCTGTGGAATTAGTTAATCAGTTGCAGGTATGTTCGTATGACGTCACCTTATCCGTTGTCGTCGCACGTGACCTAGAAGTAGTTTTTAACAGGTACTCTAGCACCAACTTTTAAAAATAGTACCAAAATTAAGTGCTTTTATTGCAAGCCTGTTCTGTTCCAATGTAAACAGAGGGGCAACTCTTCTAGTTTTTACGGAACTTTCGCATTCGCATTAAAGTCACCATCTGTCAAAATCATCTCTAATTACCCTACATTTAGACTACTGAATTGTTGCTGATATAATGAGCATGTTGCGACTTCAAGGTAAGGTTTATTATATATACAAAAATGGGCCTTCAGGGCAAGTCTACAGTAAAATGTTTCTTTCTTTTCAGTGGGGTCTATACACAGACCCAATCTTCTCAAAAGACGGAGGATTTCCCAAGGAGCTTTTGGAACTTGTAGCCAAAAAGAGCGCAGCCCAGGGCTACCCTAGATCTCGGCTAATTGACTTTACCGAAGAAGAGAAGGCCTACATTCGCGGCACGAGCGATTTCTTTGGCGTGAACCATTATTCGGGAGCCCTAACCTCTGCCTCACTGTATACGCCACAGCTTCCTATGCCATCGCCTAAAGATGATATTGAGATCGGTCAGATGTCACTAGATGATTGGCCACAAGCAGCTTCCTTTTGGCTTAAAGTAAGTTCCTCTGATAAAATTTAATTGACAGTTATTTTATTTATTATATCATATTGCAATATCCACGAATAAGGCCACATTACGTTGTCATAATATTTATCAAACAAATCTAGTACTTAACTTAGATAAAAATTATCTGACTGATAAAATCATAGATTTATAATACTGATAAAATAGTGTCAGTGACATAAAGTAAAAAAATACCGTTATTTTGGTGAGTAATTATTGCTGCTATTTATTTGTAACGATCCATCTTTTATTCTCACTGTTCCCAGCAAATGCCAAACAGCGTTTACATTGTACTGAAAAACATACAAAAAAGATATGGCGATGTGCCGATCTATATCACCGAGAACGGATGGTCTACGCACGAGGGCATCGATGATGATGGTCGGGTCGCTTACTATAGGGCAGCGTTAGAAAGCACTCTAGATGCTCTGGATGAAGGAATCAACGTTAAAGGCTACTACGCATGGAGTTTGATGGATAACTTTGAATGGATGGCAGGATACACGTAATTAAAAATTATATATATGTATAAAACCTTAGTTTTAGTATATGCGAAACATTAAACACCTGTCTAGTATTTTTATGTAAAGAATCTATATAAAAAATTCAAAACCGTATCATTAAAAATCACAAAGTTATAAGCTTGTTATAGTTTTTATGTTACCGGACTGTCCGTAGGAATACATGGTCACCACAAAGCGCGCACGCGCCGGCGCCGTCTAGCGCTCATTGTTATTAATTTTTCAGTTCGGATTGTAATTAACTACTGATAACATTTTCCATCTCACTTGCAGGCTTTGAACTGTTGCAATGGTAAATATTATTACGTACTTTATTCGTAAAAGCCGAGTAAGTGATAAAATGTAGTCATTGCGATTTGTTGCACCTTATGCCAACTACTTAAAGTTCAGAGTGGATGAAATGTGTTGAACATCGCAGTACTTAACTACAGCAGGCTTTATGTACAAATAATAACAGTCATCATCTTGGCGTGTTTCGGTGTTTCAAAATGTTAATCATCACTATTTACAATAATTGACTTACTTACCTAATTACTATTTACAATGTTTCTAATCACTCAAACATATCCTAATAATTACATATAATATAATATTCCACAACTATCACACAACACCGTCTAGTCCCCCAAGCTAAGCAGAACTTGTGTTATGAGTAGGTAGGTACTAGACAACTGATAAACATACCTACATATTATAGATAAATTACACCCAGACACCGAACAAAATTATATGATCGTGCTCATCACACAAACCTTTGTCCTGGGTCATGGGTGGGAATCGAATCCACGACCTCCGGCATAGAAGTCAGGGCCACTAACCACTAGACCAACAGGCCAGTCAATTGTTCGAAATGTCCCCCATTTTGTCTTATGCACGGATGGGCGCGCTTATTTCTATTTAATTTACTTAAAACGTAATTTTTGATTGTTTTTGACACTGTCAAATGCAATTCCAATTTTATTTATGAGGCTCCGTTTCCGGTCTTTTACGTGCCCCCAAAAATAAAAATCTAAGGCGTCCAGTACACGGTCATGCAAGCGTCAATCAATTCCATCAATCATGAATGAAGTTTGAATGACGTAATTTTATCGCCATTAGTATTTCGTCATGCAAACGTCAATCATTGCATTAACCGGTAGGTTTTTCGTCAATCAAAAAATTGACTGTGGCAAAACTGACAGCAAAACCTATCGTGTAATGGACATCTAACTCTTTACTGAACCGACTCACTGTTCCGAAAGATTGGAACAGCAGTAATGTTTTAAATGCATCATTTGGAACAATTGGAACACTGAAACACTCTTTACTTTAAGTGACCTGCAGGCTTTTTAAAATTTAAATTAAAACGTAAATAGTGTAAATTTTAATGAAGTGAACTAAAAACATCTGCTTTTAATTATTCTCAAATTACCTAAATTCCATTAAATAAGTTCCGTTTGTATCTTGTGACCCGATATTTCAATTGTTCCGTTTGTATCTTTTGAGCCGATGTTACAAATATTCCAAATTATACATATCACTGTTTCGGAACATTTCAGTGATTCAGATGAAAATCTTCCAATCACAAAGATGACACACTTTGCCCACGCCTACTGACGGCTCGTCTCACCCCCGCGCAGTGCGCCCGCTATGACTCGCCGTGACCTTTGTTGAGCGATTGCGGATAGGTACTTAGTGTCAGTGGTGTCCAACTTTCAACCTTTTTTTAAATATTTTTGGGAAAAATATAACATAGTGTAAAAATTGTTGGAATAGATTCAGTTACTGATTCTGAACAAACTATATTCAGGTTTCGCATATACTAAAAATGTTGTATAGTTTGCTAGCTGCTGCCAGCCGCATCGCCCACGTGACCGTAGAAAATTGTCCCAAAGGACAAACATACCTTCGGTCTTACCCATGTGCCAGATTTCATCAAAGTCCGTTCAGCCGTTCGAGCGTCAAGAAGTAACAAACATACACACATACTCACAACTTTCGAACTTTCGCCTTTATTAGTGTGATTCCTATAGATCTATGAGAAGCATGAGATAAGTGAATGTGGATGAAAAGAAGCAAACCAAAAAAACATGGTTAAATTGTTTAAAAGGTTTAATGGCTAATGGTTTAAAGGGAAAGGGAGGCCTCCCTTTCCCTTTTCCACACACGTCTATCCTCTGCCATTGCGGGCCAGTCCCTCCTTCTATCAGGTCAAGCACGAGCTGAGCACGCACAAGCACGAGCCTGATGGTAAGCGTTAAAGTGGTCGATGATGAAGCACGCTTGCCTATTTACTGACGTATAAAAGATTTTCAACCTTTTTTTACCGAAATTCGATTTGTCCTTAAATTAATGAGGATACGAATAGCGAACAGAAACAGAATATAATACAAAACTTTAACTAATATCGAATTTATCTTTACAGGGAACGTTTCGGCCTATATGAAGTTAATTTTGAAGACCCCGAACGCACACGAACCCCGAGGAAATCAGCTTTCATCTACAAACAAATCATTAAGACGCGGACGATCGACCATGAATACGAACCAGAGAGCTATGTCATGACTATAGATGAGGGACACTGACACTTGTTAGTAAATAAAAAACTAACTAATTTATAGATGTATATAATTTGAACCTTTAAAAACAAATCTTGGTACTTATTAAAACCCATGAAAATTTGTATAAATAGTTACATATCTACTTGTCACTCTTGCCCCATCCCAAGAAACCTTTGACCAGGCCGGTAAGACCCGCGCCTTGCTTCTTATTGTCAGCTGCGCCGGTCTTATCGTCCAAGTTCGGAAACTCCACGAAGTTGCAAGCCAAGTCGAAGAACAACGGCTTGCAAGGAATGGCCTCCATAGACGGAGGCATTTTGTAGATGTTGGGGTTCTTAGTCAAGACCTGAGTATCCTCGCGGTACTCGTCCAAGCGGTCCACCAAAGGTTTCTTGTCCTTATACTTGCCAGAAGTATACTTCGTGTCTTCATCTTGGTCTTCGTCGTCTTCGAGAACGGAATCAGCGTGAACTTCGAATTTGCAGCTTTCAATGTCCTTTTTCAAAGATTGTAGCTTTGCCACCAGTTGCTTGTCATCAAGCTTCTTACCTAGCGACTCGGCGGAGTAGTTGCTGCATCGTTCCAGCATAGCGAGAGCCTCCCTGAAGCGACGCAGCCCGGTCAGCACTTGAGCGATGTAGTAGCAACGGAATGCGCGGTACGCCTTCGTCAATGTTTCTATTTCCTGTTGGTAAGCGGCGTCGGTTTCAAATCCGGGCAGTTGCTGCAGTTCGGTGAAGTTCTGCAGAATGATCTCGTACAGCCTAGTCAAGTCTTGAGGACGGACCTTCTTGCCGTCGATCTGTATGTTGTTCTTGCGAGCTTCTTCCGCCTGTTGTACGAGCAAGTTGTTCCTGTCGACTGTACGCATTAGACGCACATACATCAAGTAAGATAGCAAGTAGTTAATACCAGACATTTGCGTTTCAGAAGCCGACTTCAACTTCGGATCGGTTTTGATCTCATCCTTGATCGCTGATATAGCATCCTTGCAATCCATGAGAATGTTCTCGAGGATATCGATCTTGGCTTGGATGGTTTCTGCTTTGGCGACGGATTTCTCTAGATCTTGCAGTGCGATGAGGAACAGTCGCACTTTCTCGGGCCTCACGCTTACTTTGCGGCCGCGCCATTCCACTTCATGCATTACGCCAGAGCGAGACTCCCTGAAAAAATACACAAAATAATGTGTGAATACAGGCAGTAGCCAGGAAATCTGATACTAGTTCTGAGAAGGGGTATCGTGTTACCCAGTTACTAAATTGTGGAGATCAGATAGACAGTCGCTCAATGTAAAAGACTGGTATTCAGCTGCGTCTGGTTGGATCGAAGCATTGTTGAGAAAGGTTAGACTAGACGGATTGTGTATAAAGTGGAAACACGTCATAACTCCAAATGACAGTCTATCTGTGGAGACGTAGTTAGTCACTTTTCTCAAAAAAATTAGGCGCGGATGGATCTGCAGAAATTATTTTCTTCCATAAATAGAACGCTTTAAGGTAGCCGTAAATTAATTAATTAGAAAAATAATTATATTATTAGTAGCAGAGCATAATCAGCCTTATAATGTTCCCACTGCTTGAACTCAGACCTCCTTCTCTAGGAGAGCGAATGGGCCGTAATTAGGGTTTGGGTCCCGAGACGTCTCGTGTCTCGAAGTCCCGGGACTTTTCGTAATTTTAGTTGTTCAAGTCCCGGGACTTTCGGGTCGACACTCTAGACGAGACAAGATTGTCGAAATTGTTTTGTAATCATTTTTATTTTCAAATTATTGAAGGAACCTAGCACCATCTGTTAGTTGATTATTTCGAAGACTGATTTTATAAATCAGTCTGTTTTCTCTGAAATATCTGTAGTCTCGGAAATTCTCAGGACTTTGATTGCAGGCCGTCTCGTGTCCCGGGACTTTGAAATTGTCGGGAATTCCCAAACCCTAGCTGTAATCCACACGGGCCCAGTGCGGGTTGGTGGATGTCACATGATTTCGATTTTTTTGTTCTAGGACATGCCGGTTTCCTCACCTTTTTTTCCTTTACCGATTTTGAGAGCAGTGGTGATGAAATAAATTACACAAAGTAATAAGCCTGGCTGGGTTTGAACCCACGACCTACGACTCGGGACCGTTGCCACTGTTTATATATTATTTATTAATTAGAAATTTGAAAATTGCAGCTTTGTATTACAAATTCTGTAGTACAAAGATTGGCAAACAAATTTCTTTAAATTCTGTGGCTACCTAAAAGGATCCTCCTAGAAATCGTTTACTCGTGTACTGACTTAGCTTGCGCCATAAGCGTGTCCAGGTTGTCGATGAGTCCCTGGCCGCGCATGGCCACGAGGTCGCCGGCGGCGGACTCGTCGCCGATGTTGTACGCGCAGTAACGGAGACTGGGCTTCAGTTCTTCAGCCTGTCGACAGAAGACAAGAAAAAACAACCGATAAAGTTATTAGTGTGTTGTTAATAGAAAATGTCTGATGTTGTGAACTACGATGCGCAACACTATTTTGTGACTTTTTGTAGGCAACACTCTAAAATTCCACACAAATTGTAATACTGTTTGTTTCTACTTACTTCGAATAACTGAAATATTTGTACAGTATTTTTGTCGAACTTTACTTCATTCTTTCTTTTCTTTTTTAAGAAACTGTTGTCCCACACTAGAAATTATTCCTGTATCGATAGTGCATTAATAAAATCACAAGATGCCACCCAGATCCACTTTCAGGTTAATGTCAAGAAATGGAACTAGGCGCATGCTGAATTTGTCAGAGTATTCCAATTGTGTTGATTTTTTTTTTATATATAAAAAAAAATATAATAAAAATTATAATATTTATTATAAACAACCGTTCCCGCGATTATGTGCGAGGGGACTACTACCCAACATCCCACTATCTTAATACAGGTATATGAGATTTCAAATATTGTTGTATCTCTTTTTCTTTTATAGATAAAATGTTATATATCTTCACCGTGTGTGACGGCCTTTAAATAACGATTTAGTGAAAATGAGCAAATTAATAGGACCAATTTAAATTAAAAAAAATGTAAACCATCATCATTCACTTTTATAGAGAGATGGAGCTAACAAAAAGAACCCTTTTCCACCAGGCTTAAATGTCGACTCTAACACAGATCGATAGAAAAAGCACATCATTTCGTCTAGATAAATTAGGTACATAACTCTATAGCAATACCTTCTGCTTATAAACCATGCGTTCATCCTCGGGCAGCGCTGCGCACAGCTTCTCCAGCACGATCTGCGCCCGATGCAGCGCCTCCGCGGCGGGGCGCCACTGCTGCAGCTCCACCAGCAGCGCGCCGCTCAGCCACGCCGCGTACGCGCCCGCCTCCAACTGCGTGCGCGCATCGCAAACGCCACTTTGCTATAGGCGGAATTAGATTCATTTTAGAATGTGCTAGGAAGAAGTTGATCTGCCAGTACCAGTCACACCGCGCACGCGTACAACTCGAGCTGCGCGCGTGCATCGTATACGCCACTTTATCGATGGCGGAATTAGATTCATTTTAGAATGTGCTAGGAAGAAGTTGATCTGACAGTTACGTACCAGTCACACCGCGCACGAGTACAACTCGAGCTGCGCGCGTGCATCGTATACACCACTTTACCGATGGCGGAATTAGATTCATTTTAGAATGTGCTAGGAAGAAGTTGATCTGCCAGTACCAGTCACACCGCGCACGCGTACAACTCGAGCTGCGCGCGTGCATCGTATACGCCACTTTACCGATGGCGGAATTAGATTCATTTTAGAATGTGCTAGGAAGAAGTTGATCTGACAGTTACGTACCAGTCACACCGCGCACGAGTACAACTCGAGCTGCGCGCGTGCATCGTATACACCACTTTACCGATGGCGGAATTAGATTCATTTTAGAATGTGCTAGGAAGAAGTTGATCTGACAGTTACGTACCAGTCACACCGCGCACGAGTACAACTCGAGCTGCGCGCGTGCATCGTATACACCACTTTACCGATGGCGGAATTAGATTCATTTTAGAATGTGCTAGGAAGAAGTTGATCTGCCAGTACCAGTCACACCGCGCACGCGTACAACTCGAGCTGCGCGCGTGCATCGTATACACCACTTTACCGATGGCGGAATTAGATTCATTTTAGAATGTGCTAGGAAGAAGTTGATCTGCCAGTACCAGTCACACCGCGCACGCGTACAACTCGAGCTGCGCGCGTGCATCGTATACGCCACTTTACCGATGGCGGAATTAGATTCATTTTAGAATGTGCTAGGAAGAAGTTGATCTGACAGTTACGTACCAGTCACACCGCGCACGAGTACAACTCGAGCTGCGCGCGTGCATCGTATACACCACTTTACCGATGGCGGAATTAGATTCATTTTAGAATGTGCTAGGAAGAAGTTGATCTGCCAGTACCAGTCACACCGCGCACGCGTACAACTCGAGCTGCGCGCGTGCATCGTATACGCCACTTTACCGATGGCGGAATTAGATTCATTTTAGAATGTGCTAGGAAGAAGTTGATCTGACAGTTACGTACCAGTCACACCGCGCACGAGTACAACTCGAGCTGCGCGCGTGCATCGTATACACCACTTTACCGATGGCGGAATTAGATTCATTTTAGAATGTGCTAGGAAGAAGTTGATCTGACAGTTACGTACCAGTCACACCGCGCACGAGTACAACTCGAGCTGCGCGCGTGCATCGTATACACCACTTTACCGATGGCGGAATTAGATTCATTTTAGAATGTGCTAGGAAGAAGTTGATCTGACAGTTACGTACCAGTCACACCGCGCACGAGTACAACTCGAGCTGCGCGCGTGCATCGTATACACCACTTTACCGATGGCGGAATTAGATTCATTTTAGAATGTGCTAGGAAGAAGTTGATCTGACAGTTACGTACCAGTCACACCGCGCACGAGTACAACTCGAGCTGCGCGCGTGCATCGTATACACCACTTTACCGATGGCGGAATTAGATTCATTTTAGAATGTGCTAGGAAGAAGTTGATCTGACAGTTACGTACCAGTCACACCGCGCACGAGTACAACTCGAGCTGCGCGCGTGCATCGTATACGCCACTTTACCGATGGCGGAATTAGATTCATTTTAGAATGTGCTAGGAAGAAGTTGATCTGACAGTTACGTACCAATCACACCGCGCACGAGTACAACTCGAGCTGCGCGCGTGCATCGTATACGCCACTTTACCGATGGCGGAATTAGATTCATTTTAGAATGTGCTAGGAAGAAGTTGATCTGACAGTACCAGTCACACCGCGCATGCGTACAACTCGAGCTGCGTACGTGCATCGCATACGACGTTTAGCTAGCAGTGGAATACCTAAATACGATTTTAGATTGTGCTTGTGAAAATTATATACTTGCATAGTAAGAAGTTGATCTGCTGGTAATAAGACCAACTATTACCTATCACGCTGATACATAGTAAGCCCGCCTCCAGCTCCACACGCGCATCGCATACGATGGTAATAATGTTAAATTTTAGTACTTGGTTTAACGACAATACGCAAGTTGGTAAACGTAACGTGCCACGATACGTGTGTCGCCCGCCTCCATCTATTCTATGCAGCATACTGCTGTAGACCCAAAATATTTAAAATTCCTAAGCGAGTTTCCATTAGGGCGGCTATTCTTAACGGAGGTTAACAATTAACGAAAAAATATATTGCAAATATATGTGCCCAAACAGTGGTGCACCTTATTTTATGTTCACCTCACACAACTGCAACAGTGTCTGCGCATGAGCATACGCCTTCTTCAACCTTGCGACCAAATGGAACTTCTTCCTTGGTTCCGTGTTGGCCTCCTGCCTCAGCTGCATGGCGTGCGCCCACGCCCTCTCGGCCTGTAGGAGCGGCACGCACAGGAGACGGCTCTCGGCTGACGTCGCCGTTAGATGCACGGTCGTGACGTCACGGCGGCGGTAGTGGCGTCTGTCACCCTGGAGAATCATAATAAAAGTATTTAGCACAGAGTTAATGGCACACAGATTATGTATTCTGCATTATTATTTCTTTATTCGTTCAATATACATATTAATTAAATTTTTAAATATTTTTTTAACAAAATTATATAAAAAAAAACATTTAAAAATATAAAAAATAGTAGTCCGCCGGTATCGAGACAGGGTCCAAGCTACCGGTGGTTAGGGCTCCAGAGACAGGAACCTCCTCACGATGCGAGCCGTATCGAGGAGTACTGCCTTCTGTATCAGGCCCTTGATCCAACCGCGCAATGACAGCTTCGACAGATGGTCGTCGAAGCTTTTGGCTATAAGGCCGTTGGCGGTCACGACAATCGGCACAATGACAGCCGAGTCTACATTCCACATGTCAACAACCTCGTGTGCTAAGTCGAGATATTTAATTTGTTTCTCTTTCTCAGCTTTCACGAGATTCTCGTCATGTGGGATGGTGACATCGACTGTCATTACGCGGCGCGCTAATCGGTCTATCACTACTATATCCGGCTTATTGGCTACAATAGTCCGGTCAGTAATGATAGACCGATCCCAGTACAAGGTGACATGGTCATTTTCGAGAACTGGGTCGGGCACATACCTGTAATACGGTACCTCATAATCCACTAGGTTGTATTTCAAAGCAAGTTGCTGGTGAATAATCCTGGCTACTTGGTTATGCCTGTGCAAGTACTCGCCGTTAGCCAGACGAGAACAACCAGAGATAATATGTCTGATAGACTCACCCGGACGATGGCATGCCCGACACACGTCAACCGTCCCGTCCTTCATTATATATCTCCGGTAGTTATTCGTCAAGATGACTTCGTCCATAATTGCACAGATAAAACCTTCAGTTTCCCCGAAGAGGTTGCTGAAACGTAGCCAGGCTACGGACGCTGCAAAATCTATATCAGACTCATGAAGAGCCCGATAAAAGCGCCCGTGGAGCTCCTTACTTTTCCATACTTCCTTGCGGTCATCAGTTGTAAGTACCACAGGTTTGCGCCAGTTCTCTTTAGCCATGGACAACGGGGTGAGTCCCTTGTCCACTGCGACCACATCTCGGTGCATACCCACATCGGTTTTGTGAAAGTATTCTCTGAGGCTGCACACCTCGCGGTTGTGCAGGGTCTTCGCGTTTAAAAAACCTCGGCCTCCACACTTCCGCGGGATGTACAGTCTCATCACCGACGACCGTGGGTGATGCATCCGGTTTGCGGTCAGCAGTGTACGGACCCGCCTATCCACAGCGTCTAGCTCGGTCTGAGTCCATTTGAGTATGCCGAAAGAGTACATTAAGACCGGCATGACCCAGCCATTGAAAGAAGAAGAAAGAAAGAAGAAAGAAAGAAAAACTGTTTATTCGCGCGAAATGACGCAATCTTAAAACTAGCAAACAAACATTGTAAAATGATAGGGAAGATATGCGTCACATCCGCGCAAAACGGCCTAACGCTCAGCATAAAGCTGAAGGCGCGCACCTTATTTCCACCTGACAGAAGGCTGTTTAATACCTTCTTCAGGCGGCCAAAGAAGCGCTCCTTCAACGATTGCTTCATGTCAGCAACGTTAATGCCTAACGCTTCCGACATACCCAAATACTTATAGGTTTCGGTCGAGGAGAGGGATCTAAAGTGTATGGAATCTGAGAGTTGAATCCCCTCAGATTCCATAATCTCCCCTCGCTTTACATGCATGACTGCACATTTATCCACACCAAATTCCATCCTGATGGCACTACTGAAGGTTTCAGTTACCTTCAGTAGTTCCATCAGTCGTAACTTGTTGGGGGCAATGAGTTTCAGATCATCCATGTAAAGAAGGTGTGATAGAACCTGACCACCTCTTCTCAACCGATAGCCCAAGCCTGATTCCTCCAGCAATGTGCTTAGAGGATTCAGGGCTAAGCAGAACCAAAGTGGACTCAGACTGTCGCTTATTATTATTATTATTAACTGTTCTGCTTTATCTGATGAAAATGCGGTCCTGGGTAAATTTCTCAAAACATAGTGTTATATTCATTTATCCGATCATATTTTTTTCAATAGAAGCACTGTGTGAAGCAGTGGTGGGTCTAATTACATGTACCTTCATCAAAGTGGCAAACAGATGAAATGTAGTGTGTGCATATGGTTTTCCTTAAACAATATTGACTTTTGGTCATAACTGAAAGACTAGAGACTGGCATATTGCTTACACTATCGAAGCCATTTGTCCTTCTACTTCATTTTGTGCCTAAAATAAATGTACATGTATTATGTCATTACTTATATGAATTTGGCCCAGTAGATAGTTATACATATTTTCAAACAGATATACATCTCTTATGAAGTGGAATGAGAGATATTAACAAACCTGTGGTATTTTGAGCACTTTGCGCAGCCTCCTAAGGCGCCTTGAACAATATCCTCGGTAGCGCTGATAGTCACCATGGCGAAGTCCATGTTGTTGTTGAGCATCCTTCGTGATACGGAAAACTGATTCTCTAGTTCAGAAATATTATTTGGAATTATGAAAGCATACCTATAGTTGTTGTGTAGGTTAATGAGGGTAGATCATCATCATCTTCCTGCCCTTGTCCCATCTTATTTGGGGTTGGCACAACATGTTTTTTTCTTCCATTCTATCCTGTCAACCGTCATGCTATCACTAACTTCCTTTTCTTTCATATCACTGTTCACACAATCCATCCATCTTTTCTTTGGCCTCCCTCTCCCTCTCCACCCATCCACATTTATACTCATAACTCTAGATGATTTATAGTAGTAGATGATTTATAAATATCTGGAAGTATGTTATTTCAGTTTTTTCGTATGTGATCTGACTTAAGACAATAAATACATGCTCTGATTAAAATATTGAGTATAAATAGATAATCCACATCCAAAACATAATAATAGTAAAAGGGAAAATGATAGTAGAATTTATTTAGTATGCAAACTTAGATCCTGGCAGTGCTAGCAGTGCCCAGGCACAGGGTGCAGTCCCTGAAAGGGCACAAAAAAGTTCTATCTAGTCCTTTTTGTTTTTATTGTACTTTTTTCTAGGGACCCAGTTACAGAAGCTCACACTGGGCGTATAAAAGGTTACGGTAGTTACAGCACTGCTTAGATCGAATGCCATAAGGCAAGAAGAGATGGAGTATTTTAATGTCTATGTTCTAATGAATATTGAAATTTTAGCTTTGTATTCTGACTGAAAAAAAAATGGAATTAGATTAATATTTGCTATGATGTTAAAACTAAATGGACTTTATGTAACTTCTGCACTTTACATAGTTCTAACATATTGTTTGAACCATCCAGTATAACTCATAGAGTTTGGAGCCCGAATATGGTGTAACAACTGAATGGTGGTTTACTGAAACCATTTTTGTAAGTGATACATATGGACTATTTGCCTTTAATTAAAATACAAGATACATACTGATCATACAACTGATAGAGAATACAAGAAGATATTATGACATAAAAGATAAGAGGTTTATGATGTTAATAGCATACGGCGCCATATTATAAATAAATTTCAGATCAAGATTTGTTTAAAGTAAATATAGGAATAAAAAAAGAAATTTGTATTTTAAATTCAAAGGATACTTTCTAATGTTAAAAGTCTCGGAGATTTGACTTCTTCTTTTTCGGTTTCTTCGGAAGATAAAGGTTTGGCATCTCCGGAATCGCCCTCCAACACCACCATTGTGACTTGCTATGAATTTAATTGGTCAGTTTATGTTAAATTACCGTAATATTTCCTTTCAATTTAGTTTTATTAAAAACTTGATATGACAAGACAGCTCGCAGACAACACGACACATGTTATCCACTATCCAGTTTAATATGGTTACACGTAAGCATGCAATACAGAATTTTCTCACTTAAATTTAAAAGAAATGTACGAGCTAGACAAAGAGACAATCCGGTTAGTCAGGCTTAAAATACAAGCAATGTTTTAAGGTGGAAATGGAACGTTCCGTGTTTGTGATTTGTCACTTGACATTTGACATCACGTATTAAGTTTTTAATTATTGCAGTTTCGGAACGATGTTTTTAAGGAATCTAAAGAAAACATTAAAATCCAAAAAAAAACCTTTGACGATCAATACCTAAGCCTTTAGTTTTGAACGTTTTCAATTATAATATATTCACAGACTTATAAAAGAGCATATTTTAGTCGATCGATCGTCTGCAATATTGTCTAAAAAAGTCTGTATCAAAATAAATAATTTAATTTATACCATAGTTTCAATGTTTATGACGACACGATCACACGACCTCTTCTCAAGAAAAAAATCGGATGACCTCTTAGAACCGTACAATGCCTCATTGCCTCGCATTTGTAGTTAACGGCTTACGAACATAATGAAAATTGACAAAGAAATTATCGTAGCGAGTTCTCACATTCTGTAATTTGGGTATGTATAATTTTTGCTTTTTATGGCTTACAAGTTACAACCGCTTCGGGACCGAAGTTTGAGAGCTAACTTTCTCTGCTAATGCAACAAAGAGTATGTAAAGCTAGAAACTTTAATAGCAAGGCGAGAAAAATGACATGTTTCGTAGTGTGGAGCATGGAACGATAGAGTGGTAAAGCGTTAGCTTTACATACTCTTTGGAGTGGAATCAAAGGCCATAGCTGTGTCCTACTTGCTGCTGCTCTTTGAAAGTTACAAGCCACATTCATGCCAGTCTTGTGCCATTTAGGAGGGTTTTATCAAATATTTCTGCGTATATCGGAATAGAGATCAAATATAAACGTTTCAGGTTAAGGGATTTCAAGTTCTTCAACTGTGTCTGCGGTTGTCAAAAAAATGTGACGTTTGACAGCAGGATAGCAAACCCATTATTTCACAAGTGTGACAAAGATAACAATTGACAAATGCTAAGTGTTAGTAAAAACGAAACACTTTCATGCCGTCAAACGTATTGTTTTCCTCTTGTCTTTTTCTCTTGCTGTTCTAGGTTGGTGTTTTAGGTTTTAGAAATATTTCGTAAAATATCTGTGAAATCTCATTGAATTTGCTGAGTTTTGTTCGTCTCATAAGGAAACCGAGTGCTAATTGTTATAATTGATTACATATTTTCTTTACAGAACGCATAATTCGACAAAATGGCAAAGTCAAAGAATCACACAAATCATAACCAAAGTGAGTATTATTATGAGAAATCCCGTGATCTAGGCAAATTACAATCGTTGTGAATTACACTGTTTATGTTCCCAACATACCATATCTTATCTATCATTAATAGGTACATGATCAACTATTGGTTTTTTGTGGTTACGTTTACGTGTTGTAAATACAACTTGATTTTCTTTTATTTCAGACCGCAAAGCCCACAGGAATGGCATCAAAAAGCCTAGGAATCAGAGGCACGAATCCACCCTTGGCGTAAGTGAAATTGTCTTAGCATATACATAGGTATAATAAACGTCGAACATCACTAGAATACACAAACACGGCGCTTAACTTTTCAGTGTATAACACTAGGTAGAGTGAGGCTCGAGGTTAATTAATAATAAAGTGGATCTTCGAAGTTAAGCGTCGCTTACCCAGTTCGATCCATGAATGGGTGATAATTTGAACATTTTGAGATTCCTCAGTGCCTCAGAAAGCATTAAGCCATTTAGCCCGGCTGCCATTTGAAGATCTTTGGCAGTTATTATGGGTAGTCTAAAACCTAGCAGTAGTCTTGCCAAGGAGTGTTGTCTTACCTGGTTATAGGATTATGTAGATTAGATAGGTAGTCTTTCAATGTTTAATAGTGGTACTCAATTAGACTAAAAGCGGACCCTACCTAAATTAGGAGAAAGCTTGGCAAATTGGGATAATATAAATATTACATATAAGTTACCAGTTATTATGAAACCATGATTTTGCAGTGGCATGAAAGAATTTAAAGAATTGTTTTTTTATCGAGCCTATTCTAAAAAGCTATGTTCTGTGCATTTGACTCGCTTGTTGGCCAGAGGTTGTGGGTTTGACTCCCACCCAAGACAAGTTTGTGTGATGAACACGGTCATTTATTCTGTGTTCTGGTTGTAATTTATCCATAATATTATGTTTGTTTAAATAAGTAGGTTTGTTAGTTTTCTAGTATTCATAGCAAAAGTTCTGCTTAGTTTGTGACTAACAGATGGTGTTGTGTGAAAGTTGTGGAATATTATATTATTGCACATTAGGGAGCCAGATTTCAGAGATGCAGAGTAACACATAAATGTATAGGAACAGTTACTAAATTATGTTAACTACTTGATAATATCTTATCTACTGACCATATTTCAATTTTGGAATCACAAAAAAACATGTCAGAATTGCAATATGACTATTTTGAATAGGACAATAAACTTGTTGAAATCTTTGAAACAGCCTTATCTCTGGCCTAAGGTGTTATGGTATGAGCCTGAGTGTGGCCAGTATAGTGCTTTATAGTATACATACACAATAGCTATACAGAATTAGGTGGAAATTGAGGCAATAATTAACTAAGTTCAATAATGTGGAATGACCGATTTTAGCTAATACCATTTCCTGGTTTTATTAATGCTCCTATACACTAAAAATAAAATAAACTAAAAAAAAGTTTTTTTTAGTGCCACAGCAAAAATATTGTCACACTTTTAGTTCATAGCTATCACCTTATTAAAACCCTGTGGAATTACACAAATGTCTTGTAATAAATGTCTACATATTTTAAAACTTATTTTTATCTTTCCAGATGGACCCCAAATTCCTGAGGAACCAAAGGTTCTGCAAAAAGGGTAACCTAAAACCCGCGAAGCAGCTGGCCCGCGCCGCAGAAAGAAAAGCCACACGGGAGGCCAAGGCCAAGAAATGAACATCTAGCTGTAAGAAAAAATAAAAACTTAAAAATTTATTCAATAGTTTCATTTTGAAGTAAACCTGTACATGACACTATCTGCTTTTTAGGGTTCCGTACCTCAAAAGGAAAAAATGGACCCTTATAGGATCACTTTGTGGTCCGTCCGTCTATCAAGACCCTTTATGTCGAGAACGCGTGGAGGTATCGAGTTGAAATTAAAACCATATCGACGGTTGAAAGGTTAATTGATCTAAGCGACATTTAAAAAAAAAAATTGTAAACTGACCTCAAAGCGCGAGTCCGACTTTTTTAAATTTGTGTAGGCAAGGATACGGTCTATGAAATTGCCCATACCCTTTCATATTTTCCCTTTATGGGTTTTTTTTTTGCTTTGCCCAGTTTGTGTAAACTGTGTAGTCTTTTTGAATCATGTTTTCTTCTTTCTTTCGTTTATTACGTAGCAAAACGGGCAAGGGGCTCGACTGCCCGCGCGGCGAGCCGAGACGGTGCACTTTTGTATGGGACCGCGCGGGCGACCGCGTGGCGTACGCCGAGTCCATGCGTGGACTTTGTAGGGTTCCGTTGGTTACCCTTCAGGTACAGAACCCCAAAAAGAAATAAATGACCATTACCTCTTCCGGATTCGAAGAAAACAAGTTATTTATACGTATAATTTTTATTTCTATACAGAAATAGTTTCAAAACAAAGCTTAAAATTATTGAAATAAAACGAATAAGCTAAAAACTAAAATCCTTTCTATAAATTGTGATACATTTGTTACCTACCTACCAGTTACTGGCTTTATATTCTCAATTTTTTTTTTTGCCTATTAACTTCTTGAGTAGCGTAATTAGAGACACAATAGTAAGACAATGGCGCACGACCGCCGGCGTTCGTGCGGGGATCAACAGCTTAAGGCCGGTCCACGAACGCGTATTCGTCATTATCTCATTGTACCCACGCTTGGTGCACGCCTGCTTGAAGCTTACTTATAAAATTCTGTCGACAACAGCGGCAGCAACAACGTCGTGTCATAGCAGCTCCGTTGACAGTTACATAGTTTTGTATGTATGCTTCACACTGGCGTACACCAAGCGTGTTCAATGACGAATACGTTTCTATGAAGCTACGTGTTCGTGGACATTAGGCCTAACTGTCAATTTTCCTCATCATTTAAAACTTTAAAACAGCCCATTAAATCAAATTTTGATTTCCGAATTAGGATTCACACACTGTACAATATTAATTTAGACAGTGCATGTCGAGCTAAAACCTGGTGCACTACACACTAGCCAATAAAGAGCTAATTTTATAGGACTCTTATTATAAATTCAAAGCCCGTAATACTTTCATCTATTTGGTCATAAAGTTTTTAACGAGATCCAATAACATGGCCTTATCACCGTGTAATTAATTTAAACATTATAATCATAAAATAATAAATGAACATAGCTACGTATTTATGGTGTCTACAGACTATTAGAATGAAAACTTAAACATATCTAAGTAACTACTACTGATCGTTAGTGATTGGTCTCGATAAGAGCCCAAAACTTATTTTTCGCGCACCACACTGCCTTCGTAATAGAAATTATTACATTATTCAAATACATACGTGTGTATATGAGTATCTCATTTGACTAAAACACTCATTCGGATGTCACGTTCACACTTATAATAAAGAACTCTTTATTTTATGTGCGACGTGAACACAGGCTGCCTATCGCCGCCGTTCGCAGGATCGATTGACTAGTTATTTAAATTAAATATTCAGGGCTTCATAGCGTATCACGTTAAACGTCAGGACCATGTTCCTTGTTGGCTCAGAAACATTCTGAAAAGTTTTAAAACTTGCGAGCTTGTTTTTAACGGTCAATATGACTGTATACCGGAAGTTTTGGTAACTTTTCGAGTGTTACCTTTTGGCTGTTGGCGATTTGATACCTTTTTGGTACTGATCATTTGGTGCTGAACGTATTGCTTATTAATTGATTAGAACCCTGATTAATTAATGACTAGCCCAGCAAAGTAAGATGCGCGCGAGCCGTGTGTGCTACAGCACCCACTACTCGCGCCTACCTACTAGAACCCGATCTCTTTTAGAACGAACAATAAAAGGCAGCCTTATTCATACACACATTACGTACTTAAAATAATGTAGCATATTACGAAGCCCTGTGTGGTGCACGTAATCACGAGAATTGAACTCCAATGTCGACCTTCTCAATATAACAAGTCAGACTAGTTACATATAATCTAGAATATAAAAATATCCCATTTTCGACGATATATGCGAATAATGGAATAGTAGCACAATTGGTTGTAATTACGCCTGCGCTTTATTTTTTGCTTTAGGTTGGGGCCCAGCGCCGTTCTGCTTATTTTTACCTTCCGCATTTTTGGGTCCCTTAGGCCCGGGACCTTTAGGACCCGGTCCTTGGTTTGGCTTGTTATCATTTTTGCCATCACCCTTGTCATTTTTACCATCACCCTTGTCATTTTTGTTCTTGGCCGGCGGAGGTGGGATCCTCTTGATAAAGAATCTGAACGACAATTTCTTGTCTTTGATGTAGTGCACCAAAACTTCCAAAGGCAGAACGGCACATTTCCCTTGACGGAAGATCTCTTCGGGTTTAATGGCATCATTAAAGCAATGTTCCGTGAACACGACTTTCCTTCTAGGATTCTGCCTGCTCAAGACGTGAATTTCATAAATATGGTCATGAGCCGCTTTCTTGCTGCCAATGTGCTGTATAGTCCAGTACACCATCTTTTGAAGAGTATCGATCTTCACAGTGATGATGAAGAGGAACTTGGTTTGGGCGACCAAGTAAAAGTGACGATCGTCGTTTTGAATGTCAACGTTGGTAAGTTCCACCTCTTCGTCAGTGGTGACGTTGCTGTGGGCAGGATGACGATCCTTAAAGTGTTCCATCATGTCCTTTAGCTTGCCTGTAGAAAAAAAAATAATTGTATTGTGCCTCATTAGTTTCTGTTATCTTGTGTGGATTAAATGAGTCATGCTAATTGGTTCTTGGTGGATTGTAACTGTTGGAGTTTAAAATTACCTGTCCAGGAACATTTTCCGAACACAACACCGAGCGGGCAGTCCATTTCTCGGAAGATGCATTCCTTAAGATGTTCCTCCAACTCCACTGACACCATGGTATAGACACATCCAGAAGATTTATTGGGACACGGCACTTTGGCCTGGAAAAGATTGACACAAAATTATTAGAGGAGCACAGCTGTAATTATACTATAACAACAACTGTAAGTCTTATAATTCTATCATATAGATTGACTAGCATATTCCCCGCGACTTCATCCCCTTGAATTTCGTAGGTACTTTCTCCTACATAGGATACGACGAATAAACCACAGCCAATAAACTTATACCCCCTTTTGTCCTGTTTGGGATGGATTTGTAAACAACCCAAATGTGTTAATCACTCGTTTTCAGTTAAATTTAATTATACCAGGTTAAACTTAATCGGCTGGTGCGTTAAGATTAATTTTCTTTCTAAAAAACTAAATGATCTTAAATCCCGCTATGAAGTTACAAAAGAACTAATAATTACATTTTATATTACATAGTATGTCAATTTATAATATTAGTAAAACAGCGCTAAATGTATCACTCGCCCGGGGTGCTTAGATGATTAAATGCGGCTCTGACTATACCTCACGTGCGTGTACCTATGCTAACGCGTTTTGGACGTGAAATTGTGGACAAAGCCCGACATTCATACATAGGTACTTACTAATTACCCACTTGAAGTTTAGACTCTTGTAGCAGGCAAGTTTCTAACGGATACAATAAAACCGTTGCACTTGTACCCATTGAAGACCATAATTATAAAGTTACCTTCGCAACAATTTCTTCCAACTGCCAGTTCCTCATTTGCGTAAGGTTCTGGCGGCAGATGGGGCATATCGGCGGCAGCAGGTTCTGAGTGCAAGAGTTGCACAGACTGTGTCCGGACTGGCACTGGAATATCGGTGCGCACATGGTCTCCAAACAGACTGGACATTCTGGCAGGTCAATCGCTACTGCTGCGGCCCTGTTGACAAAAAAAAACTCGTTATTCATACACTCCACCCCTCACTCCTTCTGTACCTAAGTAGGTTTCCCAGTAGTTATACTTATATAATAACTTAATATATCTACTAGGAAACCAATAGATAGAAGAATAATGTAACAGAAATACGTTTATTTTGGACTGACACAGCACACCGGTTACAAACACAAAGTAAAAAAGAACAAAAGTACAGAATGCGCCGAGCGTGCCCGTACCGAAAGGGTGACCACCTCAGCGTTTACTGGGCGTCAGACACCCAGGGCTGATTTTCAGCTGGCACCCCGCAGTGACGTACGGAGATAAAGTAAGTAGGTGCATATAGAAGCTGTTAGGTACCTACTTTAAAAAAATGACAAAAACAGTGTGATACGGAATTCCCCGCGATAAAAGTTCGCTTGTTGAGATAAGCTCGACGCTCCTGCGCAGTTGTCTGAGTTTTACACAAATCAAAGTCGGGGATTTACAGCTTTAGGTAGATTTAAAGTTGGAAACTCACTTTTTATTCGGCTTTGCTGTCGCCATTTTTGGTTACCGGTATAAAACTGTGAACAAAAGAGACATAAACTGTTAAATGTAATTATAGCATGTAACAACGTACATATGAAGTTTATATATGTACCTACGACTGTATACCTACCACTGTATGTGTAGGTACTACAGGCAACCTACTTGTGTAATATCACAGGACCAATGTTCTGTGGTTATACCTAATAATAACATTGATTGAAATGGCTGTATCTTTTCTTTGTTTACTAACACAAAAAAGTTTAAATACTAGTTATTTAAAGTTTTTTAAATATAATTAATGTTAAGTACCCCGTTTTTTGTGTGGATCGTGGATCAACAATATTGCTTTTGTAAAATAATAAAATTCGAGATTGCGACCATGGAAACGTAAGTTTTACTTGATTTTGCTAAGTATAATATTTGATTAGATTTTATACACTTCACGAGTCGACGACAGCCCAGGGACGACAGAAATGTGTATGAAACTCGCGAACAGACCGGGAAGAGGTTAAATGAACGTTATAATAAAGTCACTTGATGATAGGTACTCTTTAGGGTTCCGTACCTAAATCGGCAAAAACGGAACCCTTATAAAATCACTTATTTGTCCGTCTGTCCGTTAAGACCCTTTTTCTCAGGAACGCGTAGAGGTACCTATGAAACTGAAATTTATATCGAATTCTCAGGTCTGCTACCCTATTAAGTAGCAGTGAAAAAATCAAACTTCTAAGTCAACGTATACCTACGTCAATTTATGTTCCATTTAGGCGCATATTTTGACACTCGCTAGGAAATCAAAACCCATAAGTACCGTGTGCGTACGCGCAGCGGAATGTTGTTGAATTTAAAGATTTTAATTATGCAGATATTTAGTGTATGACGTCGTATAATTGTGTATGGTAAAAAAAAATTTGTGCACGCAACCATTGTGGAGAAATTCACCAAAAACTGATTCCGCTGGGCGAACGTTGTCCTGGCGGAACTTTTTTTAATCCATAGACTTTAGAAGAAAAGAGATGTGTCCAAAAATTAGTGTGTATTTGTGTGTAATTGTGTATGTATGAATAAAACTAGTGCATGCATAAACTTCGGAGAAATTCAAGTTTCCGCTACGCGAACGTTTGGCCATTAGTTAGTTTTCATATAAAGCACTTACATAGAGAGCTGTAGATTTTTACATACGTTGTTTTGAATTTGTTTATATTTGTTTAAAAAATAGATTTAGAAAAAATCGTAGGGCTTAAAAGATAAAAATATAAACGTAAAATACGCTTATTAGGTCTTAGTTCTTAAAGTATGCACTTTGGGGTCTACATTTTCACGTTTATACAAACCTTGTAAGTGTCTGCAACATGTTGCCAAGTATCAATGATGTTCCGTTAGTAACTAAAGAGTTATAGGACAAATTTACCATGAACAGATCACTGTTTACAAAGCAGTCAAATATCACGACGTTCTGTAGGAATTGCATGGTAATATGTATGTCAATAATTAGTGTATTCATTCAACTATTCTTATGCAAAATTTCATGTCATTAAATTCAGTAATTAAAGAAAAACAATTATAATACTGACGAAGCATCGAAAACCTACATAACCCGACCAAGTTCGGATGGCTACCAAAAAGCGGCCGTGCCATATATCTAAGAAACGTTCTTAACCTTCCAATATAGTATTTATTAATATGGTACAGTTGTGTATACAAGCGTTAGGAAAAAATAAAACAATTGCATTTCTTGAATGAAAAATATTTTTTTAAATAATAACGCCACTATCTACGATAAAAACAAATCTTCAATTAACAAGTACTTCTCTATTTAAATATCCGCGTAAAAAATATTTTTAATTACATATAATACTTAATTATGTAATTATAATAACGTTAACAAACGCTTGCAATGACAGCAATAGACTTAAATGTGTTTTAACTAAAATAGATTATGAACTAGCTTTTGCCCGCGACTTCGTTCGCGTGGATGACGAAACTTAGGGTAAGTATAATACTTCGAGCTTCAATAAAAATTAAAATCACATCACATAACTAACCTATTCAGTTGTTTAGATTTGATCAACATTAAAAAAGTGCTTATAAACTAAAACATTGGTATAAAAAAGGTATTTTCAAGAAAATATTAAATATTAAGCGCATACTTAAATAAAGTACCTACGTAAATAGTACCTACTTTCTGTCATAGTCAAATACATTTAAAAAAGTAGGTGTACAAAAATAAATGACCTATAAATTATATCGAAACAACAATTGTGTTATCACCTATACCAATTCTCCTCACCGGACATGGTAAGTTCGGGAGGTTCCTGCACCGGATTCGTGCGGAAGAAACGCCCGGGTGCCACCATTGTGCGGACCACCCGGAGGACACGGTGGAGCACACGGTGGAGGTGTGTCCCGCTTGGGCAGAGCAACGCCGTGTCCTCGTGGGGGCGATCGGCGGCGGCGATCTCTCGCGCCGGGCCTTGGTACAGGCCATGGTCCGAAGCGAGGAGGAGTGGCAGGCGGTTGCCTCCTTCTGCGAAGCAGTAATGCTAGCAAAGGAGGCGGCCGATCGCGTGAGGCAACGGTCCTCACGCCCCAATCGCCGCCGGGATTCCGATCCCGATTTCCGGCCATCGTAGGCGCAGGCTTGCGGACGGCGAGCAATGGGTGTCTCGCCGTCCGACCGTCCGGTAACCGTCCGGACCGAGCCCAAGTCGTCGACGGCGCGTGCTGTTCCACGTGCGCCTCAAGGAGATGTCAGCAACTGTAGGGGCCTAGCAGGGTCGAAGCCTACTGGGGCCAAGGGTCTGATTCTGAAAGGAAGACTCGGCCCTGGTACGAAAGGCAACGAAGGAACAGGAGTGGGTTTTTAGTCAGTAAAAGTCTGACACTATCTCCCGCCCCGCCCAAGGGCGGGGGATGTCATAAGATGATTTTCCCACCGAAAAAAAAAAAAAAAGCCTATACCAATTCAATACCGGTATTATACTGTAAATTTTGGGATGTTACCTATATATATTGCACGGCCGCTTTTTTGTAGCCATCCGAACTTGGTCGGGTTATGTAGGTTTTCGATGCTTCGTCAGTATTATAATTGTTTTTCTTTAATTACTGAATTTAATGACATGAAATTTTGCATAAGAATAGTTGAATGAATACACTAATTATTGACATACATATTACCATGCAATTCCTTCAGAACGTCGTGATATTTGACTGCTTTGTAAACAGTGATCTGTTCATAGTAAATTTGTCCTATAACTCTTTAGTTACTAACGGAACATCATTGATACTTGGCAACATGTTGCAGACACTTACAAGGTTTGTATAAACGTGAAAATCTAGACCCCAAAGTGCATACTTTAAGAACTAAGACCTAATAAGCGTATTTTACGTTTATATTTTTATCTTTTAAGCCCTACGATTTTTTCTAAATCTGTTTTTTAAACAAATATAAACAAATTCAAAACAACGTATGTAAAAATCTACAGCTCTCTATGTAAGCGCTTTATATGAAAACTAGCTAATGGCCAAACGTTCGCGTAGCGGAAACTTGAATTTCTCCGAAGTTTATGCATGCACTAGTTTTATTCATACATACACAATTACACACAAATACACACTAATTTTTGGACACATCTCTTTTCTTCTAAAGTCTATGGATTAAAAAAAGTTCCGCCAGGACAACGTTCGCCCAGCGGAATCAGTTTTTGATGAATTTCTCCACAATGGTTGCGTGCTCAAATTTTTTTTTACCATACACAATTATACGACGTCATACACTAAATATCTGCATAATTAAAATCTTTAAATTCAACAACATTCCGCTGCGCGTACGCACCCATAAGTACCTTATGGGTTTTGATTTCCTAGCGAGTTTCCCGTTGACCTAGAATCCTGAAATTTGGCATGAAGCAAGGTCTCGTAGCACAAGTATAGGAATAAATCTAAAAACTAACCTTTTAGTTATGTCACAAAAAGAACTTTTTTGTGTTTCGGAAAAATCTTTAGAGACTCGATTCGGGAATTAAAACTATTTACGTCAGTTTGTCGGTACGGGACCCGCACTTGCCCGGTTTTTTTCTATCGTACTAAATTAATTGTATTAAGTCATAGATATCCATATCCGTGTCATAGATATCCATATCCGATATATCGATATCCGTGTATTAAGTTCTAAACACACTATCTATCTAGCATTTATCCTGAAGAATAACATAAGAAAGAAAAAAGAAAGAAAGAAAGAAAAACATTTTATTTGCCGGAAAAGGCGCAAACTTATAACTAAACATATTGCAAACATTTTGCAAGACAAAAACATAAATTAATAAAAAAAAAACATATATGCGCCACATCCGAGCAAAACGGCCGTACGCTCAGCATACACAACACACATACAACAACACATAACATAACATATATTTTTTTGATTCTGTTTACTGCAGTGGATCACATTCCTACTTTTGCGTATTATAAAACTTGCGGTTAGCTCCTAACCAGAGATTTGACGGCTATTATTAAAACTTTAATGGCAATAACTAATTAGTTAATGTTATTAGAGTTTTAATAATACAAAGATCTCTAAGTACATAATGCTTTTCTTTGTTTTAAAGTAATAAATTACAAAAATTGCCTGATAAAACTAATTTAATGGTAATGGTACCAGCTTAACAGAGAGCCTTTGTTACTATAGTAAGTATATCTCATTAAGTAAATTGACATTATCCACTCGATTAAAGAAAACGATGTACAAATCGGTAGGTACAGCTACGAGACAAACGTTAATCCCCTTTTGATATCAGAGGCCCAACCACGAATTCTTAACGCGATCGATTTTACGATCAAAAGCGTCCATTACACGATAGGTTTTGCTGTCAGTTTTGGCACAGTCAAATATTTTGATTGACGAAAAACCTACCGTCTAATGCGATGACTGACGTTTGCATGACGAAAATATAGGCTCTAGACAGACGGACCGCATTTCAACTGCAATCCAACCGCAAATTGCAGTTAGGATGCAGTTTGAATGCAGTAGACACGACTGCAATAGAACTGCAATCGGAATGCACGTTTGGTTTGCAGTTCTATTGCAGTCGTGTCAACTGCATTCAAACTGCACTTGAACTGCAATTTGCGGTTGGATTGCAGTTGAAATGCGGTCCGTCTGTCTAGAGCCATAATGGCGACAACATTCCGTCATTCATACATCATTCATAATTGATGGTTTTGATTGACGCTTGCATGACCGTGTAATGGGCGCCTAACTGAACTGTTGGGATGGAGCTATATATATATATATACGGTGTACAGCTCCATCCCTGTTTCTCGCTTGCACGGCTGATATTTTAAATAACACATGATGGTAAGGCCCCAGGTAGCACTATAAGTAAGTAGTACCTAATTAACATTACTATACATAGGTATGGCTGTCGTTTAAAAATGGTCGACTGCCTTCGGATGTTGAACGTAATGCAGATAACAAACAGGTGAAACAGGCCACAACAATACAATAATTATTTCTCGTGATTTAAAATGGCTGCTCGGGATATCCCCGGCCATTTTCCTTATTACCGTTATCTCATAATTGATCTCAAATCGGTTGTCAGACACGTACAAGATAGATAAAAAAAAAACAATAGTTATTTACATAAACCCAGCATAAAACATGTACTTAATTAATTATGTCGAGTAGGTGTGTACTAAGAGATAAATTTAATTGTAAAATAAAAAAATATAATAAGTAGGTAATACCCAGTTATTTATCACGTATGTAAAATTACTCTTTGTTATGGGAGCTGCTATGGAAGTAGGTAGCTGCACGTTATAAAACTTGCGGTTAGCTCCTAACCAGAGATTTGACGGCTATTATTAAAACTTTAATGGCAATGACTAATTAGTTAATGTTATTAGAGTTTTAATAATACAACGATCTTTAAGTACATAATGCTTTTCTTTGTTTTAAAGTAATAAATTACAAAAATTGCCTGATAAAACTAATTGAATGGTAATGGTACCAGCTTAACAGAGAGCCTTTGTTACTATAGTAAGTATATCTCATTAAGTAAATTGACATTATCCACTCGATTAAAGAAAACGATGTACAAATCGGTAGGTACAGCTACGAGACAAACGTTAATCCCCTTTTGATATCAGAGGCCCAACCACGAATTCTTAACGCGATCGATTTTACGATCAAAAGCGTCCATTACACGATAGGTTTTGCTGTCAGTTTTGGCACAGTCAAATATTTTGATTGACGAAAAACCTACCGTCTAATGCGATGACTGACGTTTGCATGACGAAAATATAGGCTCTAGACAGACGGACCGCATTTCAACTGCAATCCAACCGCAAATTGCAGTTAGGATGCAGTTTGAATGCAGTAGACACGACTGCAATAGAACTGCAATCGGAATGCACGTTTGGTTTGCAGTTCTATTGCAGTCGTGTCAACTGCATTCAAACTGCACTTGAACTGCAATTTGCGGTTGGATTGCAGTTGAAATGCGGTCCGTCTGTCTAGAGCCATAATGGCGACAACATTCCGTCATTCATACATCATTCATAATTGATGGTTTTGATTGACGCTTGCATGACCGTGTAATGGGCGCCTAACTGAACTGTTGGGATGGAGCTATATATATATATATACGGTGTACAGCTCCATCCCTGTTTCTCGCTTGCACGGCTGATATTTTAAATAACACATGATGGTAAGGCCCCAGGTAGCACTATAAGTAAGTAGTACCTAATTAACATTACTATACATAGGTATGGCTGTCGTTTAAAAATGGTCGACTGCCTTCGGATGTTGAACGTAATGCAGATAACAAACAGGTGAAACAGGCCACAACAATACAATAATTATTTCTCGTGATTTAAAATGGCTGCTCGGGATATCCCCGGCCATTTTCCTTATTACCGTTATCTCATAATTGATCTCAAATCGGTTGTCAGACACGTACAAGATAGATAAAAAAAAAACAATAGTTATTTACATAAACCCAGCATAAAACATGTACTTAATTAATTATGTCGAGTAGGTGTGTACTAAGAGATAAATTTAATTGTAAAATAAAAAAATATAATAAGTAGGTAATACCCAGTTATTTATCACGTATGTAAAATTACTCTTTGTTATGGGAGCTGCTATGGAAGTAGGTAGCTGCACGTTATAAAACTTGCGGTTAGCTCCTAACCAGAGATTTGACGGCTATTATTAAAACTTTAATGGCAATGACTAATTAGTTAATGTTATTAGAGTTTTAATAATACAACGATCTTTAAGTACATAATGCTTTTCTTTGTTTTAAAGTAATAAATTACAAAAATTGCCTGATAAAACTAATTGAATGGTAATGGTACCAGCTTAACAGAGAGCCTTTGTTACTATAGTAAGTATATCTCATTAAGTAAATTGACATTATCCACTCGATTAAAGAAAACGATGTACAAATCGGTAGGTACAGCTACGAGACAAACGTTAATCCCCTTTTGATATCAGAGGCCCAACCACGAATTCTTAACGCGATCGATTTTACGATCAAAAGCGTCCATTACACGATAGGTTTTGCTGTCAGTTTTGGCACAGTCAAATATTTTGATTGACGAAAAACCTACCGTCTAATGCGATGACTGACGTTTGCATGACGAAAATATAGGCTCTAGACAGACGGACCGCATTTCAACTGCAATCCAACCGCAAATTGCAGTTAGGATGCAGTTTGAATGCAGTAGACACGACTGCAATAGAACTGCAATCGGAATGCACGTTTGGTTTGCAGTTCTATTGCAGTCGTGTCAACTGCATTCAAACTGCACTTGAACTGCAATTTGCGGTTGGATTGCAGTTGAAATGCGGTCCGTCTGTCTAGAGCCATAATGGCGACAACATTCCGTCATTCATACATCATTCATAATTGATGGTTTTGATTGACGCTTGCATGACCGTGTAATGGGCGCCTAACTGAACTGTTGGGATGGAGCTATATATATATATATACGGTGTACAGCTCCATCCCTGTTTCTCGCTTGCACGGCTGATATTTTAAATAACACATGATGGTAAGGCCCCAGGTAGCACTATAAGTAAGTAGTACCTAATTAACATTACTATACATAGGTATGGCTGTCGTTTAAAAATGGTCGACTGCCTTCGGATGTTGAACGTAATGCAGATAACAAACAGGTGAAACAGGCCACAACAATACAATAATTATTTCTCGTGATTTAAAATGGCTGCTCGGGATATCCCCGGCCATTTTCCTTATTACCGTTATCTCATAATTGATCTCAAATCGGTTGTCAGACACGTACAAGATAGATAAAAAAAAAACAATAGTTATTTACATAAACCCAGCATAAAACATGTACTTAATTAATTATGTCGAGTAGGTGTGTACTAAGAGATAAATTTAATTGTAAAATAAAAAAATATAATAAGTAGGTAATACCCAGTTATTTATCACGTATGTAAAATTACTCTTTGTTATGGGAGCTGCTATGGAAGTAGGTAGCTGCACGTTATAAAACTTGCGGTTAGCTCCTAACCAGAGATTTGACGGCTATTATTAAAACTTTAATGGCAATGACTAATTAGTTAATGTTATTAGAGTTTTAATAATACAACGATCTTTAAGTACATAATGCTTTTCTTTGTTTTAAAGTAATAAATTACAAAAATTGCCTGATAAAACTAATTGAATGGTAATGGTACCAGCTTAACAGAGAGCCTTTGTTACTATAGTAAGTATATCTCATTAAGTAAATTGACATTATCCACTCGATTAAAGAAAACGATGTACAAATCGGTAGGTACAGCTACGAGACAAACGTTAATCCCCTTTTGATATCAGAGGCCCAACCACGAATTCTTAACGCGATCGATTTTACGATCAAAAGCGTCCATTACACGATAGGTTTTGCTGTCAGTTTTGGCACAGTCAAATATTTTGATTGACGAAAAACCTACCGTCTAATGCGATGACTGACGTTTGCATGACGAAAATATAGGCTCTAGACAGACGGACCGCATTTCAACTGCAATCCAACCGCAAATTGCAGTTAGGATGCAGTTTGAATGCGGTAGACACGACTGCAATAGAACTGCAATCGGAATGCACGTTTGGTTTGCAGTTCTATTGCAGTCGTGTCAACTGCATTCAAACTGCACTTGAACTGCAATTTGCGGTTGGATTGCAGTTGAAATGCGGTCCGTCTGTCTAGAGCCATAATGGCGACAACATTCCGTCATTCATACATCATTCATAATTGATGGTTTTGATTGACGCTTGCATGACCGTGTAATGGACGCCTAACTGAACTGTTGGGATGGAGCTATATATATATATACGGTGTACAGCTCCATCCCTGTTTCTCGCTTGCACGGCTGATATTTTAAATAACACATGATGGTAAGGCCCCAGGTAGCACTATAAGTAAGTAGTACCTAATTAACATTACTATACATAGGTATGGCTGTCGTTTAAAAATGGTCGACTGCCTTCGGATGTTGAACGTAATGCAGATAACAAACAGGTGAAACAGGCCACAACAATACAATAATTATTTCTCGTGATTTAAAATGGCTGCTCGGGATATCCCCGGCCATTTTCCTTATTACCGTTATCTCATAATTGATCTCAAATCGGTTGTCAGACACGTACAAGATAGATAAAAAAAAAAACAATAGTTATTTACATAAACCCAGCATAAAACATGTACTTAATTAATTATGTCGAGTAGGTGTGTACTAAGAGATAAATTTAATTGTAAAATAAAAAAATATAATAAGTAGGTAATACCCAGTTATTTATCACGTATGTAAAATTACTCTTTGTTATGGGAGCTGCTATGGAAGTAGGTAGCTGCACGTTATCAAACTGTAACGTGAGGAGCATGAGGTATTGTAATGTTTCTAAATGTAAACATTAGTTCAGCTTCTGAGAACAATATGGCATGGCTTCAACGAAGTCTGCGGGAATGTTCGGAAGAGTACCGTAGCTCAGATGCTAACAGCAACTGACTAAAGGAACACCTGGGTGGATTTTTGTCTGTAAAAGTCTGACACTCCCTGTCGCTCCATTTAGAGCGGGAGAAGTTTATTTATTATTTATTTATTATATTCTTTATTATACACCACATAAACAAAAATACAGGACAAACAGAAGAAGAAGAAAGAAGAAGAAAAGAGAAAAGAAGGAAAAGTTATTTGACGATGATTGACCACTCAAAAAGACAATGGTATCAACGAGATCGGTGCATGCTATGCTATTGAGGAATTATAGGCAAGTATCTATAGAACAGTTCTAAACTTGCCAATCTTTATGGCGGAGCATAATCCGTACTTCAATTTGCGAAAATAGGTCTGTATGTCTAACGTTTTCAGAACTAATCCGCTGTATGGATTTTAATGAAACTAGCACACGGATAGACCATGTTCTTGATGAGTGCATAGACATTCAGTAGTAATTACCCTTAGAATGATAAAAACATTTATCATGCGGACAAAGCAGCGGGTAAAAGCTAGTATGCTATGGTAACAATTATTGTTTGTAGTGTAGACTTGCAGACCTCACCTTTAGGTACACACGGACATTTTTTACTGTTCAACTTCTCCACTACAAAAAAAACGCCCATAAATAGTTTCTTAGACTTTGAACCTAAACAGATATTATCGACACGTGCGAAGAATAACATTGTAACTCAATTTTAGGCAATTTTTCACCATCAACCACATCGTCGCTTTCCATCAGCAGGTGAGATAGTGGTCAAGCGCCAGCCTATCAACAATAAAAAAAATTGCGTTCTGCACTTATGCAGCAAGAAAATAAAAGAAAGAGAAAACGTTTATTCGTACCTACCTCAAACATACAGTAGCATTCTGCACTTTATGCATCAAGAATACGATTGCAACTTAAAATTACCTTAAAACTGTAGCCAAGTTGCAAACGATAAACGTGAACGCTTAGTAATCTCCAATAGATTTTCAACTTTATACCTAAGAGCATAAAGTTGAAAATCTATTAAAGACTACTGAGCGTTAGCGACCGGAACGAACGAAAACACTATGTAATCTTCAATAGATTTTCAACTTTATATCCAATAACATAAAGTTGAAAATCTATTAAAGACTACTGAGAGTTTACGTTTATCGTTTGTGACTTGGCTAGGGGGGCTGAGTTAGAATGTTATTCCTGTCGATATGTGCTTATTTGGTACTAGCTTCTGCCAGCAAATTCGCCCCCGTGAAAGTAGAAAGTATGCCTGTGTCACTCAGTGATTATTAAGTAGCATTTTACTGGTGAAAGAATTTTTTAAATCGGTCCAGTAGTTTTTGAGTTTTTAATTACAAAAAAAAAATTACAAATCTTTCCTCTTCATAATTATTATAATATAGTAATAGCATGGAACACTCCAAATAAAAAACTTGCACCATTTCTAAAATAGTTATAATTGTGCAGTTTTTGTTCGTTATTATCAGGGAAGAGGTTAAAGGCAGGAAGGTACGAGTATCAAATTAAATACCTACCATCAAACGGTGTGAATAGGAAAAGAAAGCAGATAATAAAGAATAAACAGGAGTACTCAAATGCTGGGAAAAATTGATAATTAACGCGAAGATCCCCTTCAAACTTTTGTTCCTATTCACCCCTGCGTTCCTATTCACCCCGTTTGACTGTACTTGTAGTAAGAAAGAAAGAGTTGCATAATCTAGATTTTAGTACATGTAACTAGATTTTAGTAAACTAGAAGAGTACCTACTTAGTTTGATCATAAGCTAAAGAAAAATACAAGCTTAAAGTAAGTACTCTAGCCTTGGGCTTTATTTGTACACTTGATTTAAGCATTCAAGTTTGAAGATCCTACCAAGTAATCGCCATTTTATATTGTACACTCATATTTGTTCTACATTATCTCGTATAGGTACTCACACAAGTTGTAAGTTTTGGGGCGATAACGATAAATGATAACGATTGGAATTTAGTCATGGATGGAGATAATTTAATCAATATTACCTACTTATAAAATTCTGGACAAACAAATTTATACCTAACATAAAACTTAAAATACGGTTGCAAGGTTATTGAATGGTAAAATATTAAATGGCAGACGTACCACAAGCTTATCCACATAATTACTTAGGTATTTATCTTATTTCACGAACTACGAATTCGGTTCGTCATTAGTTAATATAATCAAGTGAAAGACGTATAGGTACCTACTATGTTATAATTATTTACCAGCTTTTTGAAGGACAATTTAATTATCATCAGATCAAACCGGCACGCCATTTTGCCAAACAATGCAAGCGCTATTTCTATCAATACGATTTATTTCAGTATGTAGGTACAAAATGAATTTTTCAATGGTAGAATGAAAGTCTTACCTTGTATGGATCTCGTGTAAGGAGATTATAGAGAGCTGGAACCCGATTGTGCACGATGCAACAGCCGATCTCAAAATTTGCGTCTACAACACTCGAATGCCGTTTATAAATGCGCTCGCCCGCTCGCCCGCTCGGTGACGTAGTGGAGTCACATTCTGTGTCTTCGCATATCGTGCAACAAAGTTTATGCAATAAACTTTAGACTTTACTACTACGAAATAAAGTTGATTTCTACAAACGTTTGCAACAAATGTCGGGTAATCCTAAAAATTGGTGCGTGGTGTTGCCATGTAAATTTATTGATGTTGTCTTTGGTTTCATCCATGCAAAAAGGTCAAAAAGAGAAACCGTGTTTTTACCCATTCGTGCTCGCTATTCCCCTCGTTCACTTTGAATGTTTCGTTGAATCACGAGGTGATTAGCAAGCAAGAATTTGTAAATGCAGTAAATAATATAATAATATTAGCTTTAGCAGTAATTTGAGTGACATTTTAGATTAGCCTTTGGTAATTACAATTGGACGTAGTTACACGAAAAAGATCCAATCCACACAAAGTCACTTTGGAGATATTGACGTTTGAAGTTTGGAAGATATTTCTTCATTGGTATTCATTTTAAAATTAATTGAAAGTATGATGTTGTGTGTGGAATAATAACAGTTTTTTATTGTTAATAGTATAGTCAAGCTTAGTATTGTATTTTGCAAGTTATATGTAAATTTATACGGCTGGATCCTTTTCGTTAAATTACAGTTTCCATAGCGCATGCTCTAGTCTTAATTTCGTTAAAATGCCCCAAGTAATAAATTGTGTATAAAAACCTATTCCATGAAATAAAATACATTTATTTTGTTTTAATTATTTTCATTAAACCTTAACCTTAAACAAATCAACACAAACATCTCAAAATCAACAAAACAAAATCTCAAAATCAACTTATCAACCACTCAAAACTTGCCTTATATTTTTGGAGATATTGACGTTTGAAGTTTGGAAGATATTTCTTCATTGGTTTTCGTTTTAAAAATAATTGAAAGCATGATGTTGTGTATGGAATAATAAAACTTTTTTATTTTTAATACGGCAATCAAGCGTAGCATTGTATTTTCCGAGTTATATGTAAATTGATATGGTTGGATCCTTTACGTTAAATTACATTTGCCATAGCGCATGCTCTAGTCTTAATTTCGTTAAAACGCCCCAAGTAATAAATTGTGTATAAAAAACCTATTCCATGAAATAAAAAACATTTATTTTGTTTTAATCATTTAAATTAAACCTTTATCTTAAATATGGCAACATAACCATCTCAAAATCAATAAAACAAAATCTCAAACCAACAAAACAATTTCTCAAATTTTGCATTATATTTCAATTATCATAACTTCACCTCAGCTTTCAGTCTTCCATTTTCTTTAGGATATAAAAATAAAGATGTCGTCTATATTAATATAGAGAGGAAATCTGTTTACATAAAGATATTGACTGCTCCGTATCCTTAAATGTTACAATACACTTGAACAAATTAAAATAAAACTCTAAAAATTAACAAAGTCAAAGATAAAACTTCTTAAATCTATATTTTTAAAAGAAGAGGTCTTCTTACATTTATTAATATGTAAAAAGAGGTTATTTTAGCTTGGCACTTGTGGCGTTAAGTATTAGGTTGATTGATAGTTAACTCCACAAGAGCCTTTTAGTCTTCAGTCTCCTCGGGGGACATAATCTATTTATCCATCATAGCCATCTATGTCTTCTACAATGGTTTTATTCCCCTTCAATGATTTGTAAAAATCATGACAATCTCTTGGAATAAGATCTAACATTGACATCAAATCATCAACCTTAGCTTGAGGATTTCTTTACCGTTAGGCCACAATAAAATGAGAACATTCTGACATAGGTATATCAATTGGTTTACCTTTACTTTTTTTTGCAATATTAAGTTAGTTAAAATATTCTTTATCAATCGTTTTCATGAAAATATCAAACTTATTTTCTTTATTTATTAAAATTTGTTTTGTTTTTAACCAATTTACTTTTTCTTTTGTTATAAAAAGTTTCCGAAGATATCCCGGACGTCAGCCTGTACGAGATTAGGATGGCTCTGAAGCAGCTTAAAAACAACAAGGCGTCGGGTGACGACGGAATCACAGCCGAACTCCTGAAGGCGGGTGGAAAACCGGTCCTAAAGGCCCTTCAAAGGTTGTTCGATTCCGTCATACTTGAGGGAAAGACGCCACAGGCATGGAGCAGAGGTGTGGTGGTACTTTTCTTTAAGAAGGGCGACAATGCCCTGCTTAAGAATTACAGGCCCATCTCACTTCTGAGCCATGTCTACAAGCTGTTTTCCAGAGTCATCACGAACCGTCTCGCGTGCAGGTTTGACGATTTCCAGCCTCCCGAACAAACCGGATTCCGAAAAGGTTTCAGCACCGTAGACCACATACATACGCTCCGGCAGGTTATACAGAAGACCGAGGAGTATAACCTGCCTCTATGCTTAGCGTTCGTGGACTACGAGAAAGCTTTTGATTCGATCGAGACTTGGGCTGTACTGCAATCTCTCCAACGGTGCCAGATTGACTATCGGTACATCGAGGTGCTGAAGTGTTTGTACGAGAACGCCACAATGTCAGTCCGACTTCAGGACCGGACCTCGAAACCTATCCTTCTGCAGCGGGGTGTGAGGCAGGGAGACGTCATTTCTCCTAAACTGTTTACGGCTTCAATGGAAGATGTCTTCAAGTTTCTGGACTGGAGTGGACTAGGCATTAATGTTAATGGCGAGTACATCACTCATCTTCGGTTTGCCGACGATATAGTAGTCATGGTTGAGACTACGGAGGAGCTCAGTACAATGCTCGATGACCTTAGTAGAGCCTACGAAAGAGTGGGTCTTACAATGAACATGGACAAAACCAAAGTCATGGTAAATAACCATGTAGCACCCACTCCGATCAAGATCGGAGACTCTGCACTCGAAGTTGTAGACGATTACGTTTACCTGGGACAGACAATCCAGTTGGGTAGGTCTAACTTTGAGAAAGAAGTCAATCGTCGAATCTGACTCGGCTGGGCAGCGTTCGGGAAGCTGCGCGGTATCTTCTCGTCCAACATACCACAGTGTCTCAAGACGAAAGTCTATGACCAGTGCGTGTTGCCAGTGATGACATATGGCACTGAAACATGGTCGCTTACAATGGGCCTCATCAGAAGGCTTACAGTCACCCAAAGGGCAATGGAGAGGGCTATGCTCGGAGTTTCCTTGCGTGATCGAATCAGGAATGAGGATATCCGCAGGAGAACCAAGATTGCTGACATAGCACGAAGAATCGCCAAACTAAAGTGGCAATGGGCAGGGCACATTGCTCGCAGAACAGATGGCCGTTGGGGCCGAAAGGTTCTGGAATGGCGACCACGTAATATATATATCGCTTTAGCGTCGAGAATGATACTGGCTTTTGCTGCGCAAATAGGCCTGGATCGTTTTCGCAGAATGATTAAAATTGATTTTGAAATCAATAAAAAATCACCAAAGAGTCTGGATCATTTTCGTTGACAGATTTATTGGAATAGTAAACGAAAATCCATTTATCGAAAAGGATCCATCCATTCTGGATTGTTTTAATTGTTTTATTTAGGTGTAAGTGTATTCAGAAATAAGTTCCAGGCATGCTGGATCGTTTTATTGTTTTTATTTAGTTATCGGTGATGAACAAATTGTAATTTCGCAAAAATAATCCAGACTCCTTGATTCGTTTTACATAATCGGTTGGTAATACTGGTCATGAACCATGAAGGTTGGATTGTTCAAGGTGAATTTTTTTTTTAACGAGCCATACATGTGGGTTGGTTCTAGGGTTGATAAAATTTGTTAAACAGATGTTTTTGCGTGGATCTTTTTTACTGGCCGATAGTTTTGATATTTAGCATCAGTTTGGTATATTTAACTCATTTTTGACCATGTTGTGGATTGGATCCTTTTCGTGTAACTACGTCCAATTTTATTGTTTACTTTGTAATACTAGTTTTAATTGGTTTTATGTTGTACGTGACTATTTACTTTTATTTTGACTTATTATTAAATATTACTGTCTTTATCGATGCTACTTTTACTTTACAGAGATGCGAGATATTAGAATCGCCAGCACGTCGCTGTCAACTAAAGTCGTTGCTTGTGAGTAGTGTGACAGAAAATAAAAAAAAAAAGCAAGACAACGCGAAAAAGCTGTCAAATACGTAAAATAGTCTGCTTTGTTCTGTCGATCCCAAGGATCTTGTATACCCTACGGACTTAAAAAATTCTTGGTCGATTCCATCCGACCGTTTGGTATTCTAACCGTCTTGACCGAGCCCAAGTCGTCGACGGCGCGTAGTGTTCCACGCGCGCCTCAAGGAGATGTTAGTAAACCGTAGGGGTCCAGCAGAGTTGAAGCCTACTGGGGCCTTGGGTTTGCTTCTGAAAGGAAAATCCGGCCCTGGAATGAAAGGCAACGAAGGAACATAGGTGTGGATTTTAGTCAGTAAAAGTCTGACACGCCCTCCCACTCCGCTCTAGGGCGCGTGAAGTCATTAGATGATTTCTCACCTCTGAAAAAATATAAATGTTTTGTTGGACAGCGAGGCGAATGGCGAGCACAAATCTGTATAAGCGGTATTCTAATTGTTATTATATACGTGTTGGTTTTGGGTGTGTTATTTTGTATATTTCTTTCAATATAATAATCTATACAACAATATAATCGACAGTGTTTTCCTCGGAAAAGTTTATAAAATAAAACTTTGTAGCTTCCTAGGTCTCAAAAAAATACATAATTTTATTCGAACTAATTTAATAAAAAAGTGTCCACGATTGTAATATTTTCACTTCCTACAAATTAACTTTCCTCTAGTTTAGTTGTTCTTGACAGACTTTTCTAATCTTGTTGGGATTTTTTGCGGGACTTAAAGGGGTGACCAGACGGTTGCAAACTAGCGTTCCAACCAAGGTGACCTTGGTTTGTGTTGCGGTTACATGGATGTAAACCACGCGCCAACACGTTCGGTTGTTGGGAAAACTCACCTCCCAACCAAGGGCGTTGAAGGTCATGGATTAGAACTGTTGTCTCACGGATTGAAACTAGCAAGGTCACCTTGGTTGGGACTTTTATTTGCAACCGTCTGGTCACCCCTTTATCAATGATGTAAAATCGTTGAAGTTTTGTTTCTCAAGTGTCTGCACAACTCTAATAATTGAAACCGGCTCGATCTTGGTAAAATAAAGCTGAGAATTTTATTGTACCTACATTAGTGAAGCTCGCCGAGAAGATTAACGACACCTTTACCGCCAAATAAATAATGTGAACATTAGAATATGATAGAAGATCTGTGTTCTAATGGAAAACAAATCGACTGTATTCTGAAAATCTGAATCAAAAATGAAATACTTTTTACACTAACTAATTGCACGAAAACCAAACCAACGTAATGGTGTGTCCAGACCTGGCGAATGCGCCGCTCTCGAGCCACTTGCGAACAGCGCGTATGCATTTCGCGCACGACTCGTTCGCGAGTATATATACATAAAAAGGTACTCTGTGGCGAATATGAAGCCCTTGCGCCGCGCGCGCTTCGTACGAACATGAAATGCACGCGTGCAGTTAGCAAGTAGAGTAGGTACATTTTTTTTTTTAATTCTCATAAGTTCCCGGGTCCTCAACGATAGAAATTGGTTTTGTTAACTATTAGCTGAAAGTTCAAGCTTGTATGAAAATACTACACAAGAGGTTTATTTTTTTTTTCGAAAAGAAAAGTTACTGAACGATATTCAAACAAGGTTTCGTTAATGGACCTGCTATTTGGACACGCACAAAAGTTTAGACGGCACTTAAACTTAAACCTTAACGCCACCACCGATTCTTTCTAGGGTAAACAATACAATATATATAATATATAATAATACAATACCCTTTAGTGTATTGTTGTTGATAGTTTATCAATCTTTATTGCAGACGAAGCAATTTTAATTAAATTATAAAAGCTGTATTATTGGCAACTTTTTATTACCTTAGACCTTAGATGGTTCTTGTTGGATCTGCCTCTGTACAGTACAATTATTTAGTGATTTTCTGAAGACTTGATAATGAGTCTAACGACTTGGAAATTTTAGGTTTGGCAACTCTGACAAAAATGAGACAGTGATTATTATTAAAGCCAAAGCGTCTATTACACCACTCGATATTCAGACAATCAGTGACGGATTAACCCTTAGTCAAATTAAGCAATTGCCTAGGGCATCACGTCTAGGGTGCACCAGAAGAAGCATAAAAAAAATCCGTCCTTAGGGCATCACGTCTCACTCTCATGTCACCAAAAACCACACCAAAAAAAGTTTCTAGGACTAATTTGAAAATTCGCGCGTTTTAAGTTGACATAGAGTCCTACCTAGAGACCACTCGCTGCCCGCTAGTGCATTCGGCAATTCAAATGCACGGGAATTGCAATCATCCAATCACAAACCACCCCTACTCCGCGGCGGGGCACAAACCACCCCTGCCTGGCGCGCCCGCAAATCTGTGTCAATCAAATGTTTTGTTTTTTGAGTAATTGTGCCGGCCGGCTTCTATGCATACGTAATAATAGGGGTTAAAGTATGAAATTGCCGTTTTATTGTAATAGGTACTTCGAATTGACATAAAACCTTCATGGTTTGAGATTTTTTGAGTGAAATTTTTTTCACATAGTAGTAGTAGTAGTTCTTCTTTAAAAAAAGTTTTTACAAAAAAAAAAATAACCGACTTCACTAAAAAAAAACACTAAAAGGATCAAAATAACTTTAATTTCGGAAGTAGGTATTTCTCGGTAGGTATCTTTTGTTTCTCCGAAATATATATATTTTTTTAAGTCTTTTATTTCACACTTTTTAGTTGCGATACACTTATAACCAGAGTCCCTATTCTCATGACAATTCCAATTAACCCAAACACAGCTAGGTTACATTGTTTTATTATGAAGTTCCTGTGTCTACCTTCTACCTTCCGGCTCCATCATCAGATCAGTTCGATATTACCATACAGCCAAAGTGCATCTCATGACAATTCTAATAAGCCCAACAAGGCTAGGATACATTGATTAATTACGGAGTTCTAGTGCCTACCTTCCGGCTCCATCATCATCATCAGTTCACTTCGATGATACCATTTTCAACATAACTATTCAGAACCATTTAATTATTTGTATTGTCATAGTCGCTTAACTATCTTCATTGTGATATCTATGTGAGTATGAGTTCCGTTGACCATTTCAGGGGGGCTATTGGCTAACTTTTTCAACAGTTGACAACTAGCATTCGTTGCACAGTAAACTTAGTTGTCAACTGACAATTTCATAAAATTGGTATTACGTATCACACAAGTGACTAACAAACTACGGTGGAAATGTGGTGAATTATAAAAAATTACGGTGACTATTGTGACCCCTCTAAACTTTTATCGACTATTATACAGCTTCAAAAGCTTACACAATCGTAATTTTAAAAGTATCGATACAATAACATCTGTCAAAACGTGTTACGGTGGCTATCAAAGGCACCAGTGGCTAATGACGTCACTGCAGTTGGTCACTGAAGATAGGCAATACGAAACTAGCTGTTTGACAGTTCAATGATGCACATTGTTAACAAGTGATCATCACTTGAACTGTCAACAGAGTTACGCAATAGTCCCGCTGGTCTTCTTCATCAGTCCCACTTCATCAAATGTTACTTTTTAACTATAAATGCTTAAGTCCTCGATGAAAATACCAAAATAACTATATGATTGCCTATAATATTTGAGGAGTTCCCTCGATTCCTCATGGATTCATCATGAAAACTGAATTTTGAAAAAAATGGGACCAATCTGGAAGCATATCCTCTAAGGGGAAAAAAAAATTACCAATCGGTCCATGAACGATGGAGTTCTGAGGTAAATAAAAAAAAAATCAACCTAATTGATAACCTCCTCCTTTTTTGGAAATCGGTTAAAAAATATGAACATTCGATTATCGATTTTCAGTTGTTTTTTATTCAGCTTAGACAAGAAAGATGGATACTTCGAAAATTCGAGTTTTTTAATAATTCGAGAGAGTTCCGACGCGGAACTAACACGGCAGAAACAGCTCGCAATATCAATGTTGCGTTTGGAGAGGGAACTGCTAATGAACGCACCGTGCGATTTTAGTTTAAACGCTTTCATGATGGAAACTTTGATTTGAAGAACGAACCACGTGGAAGACCGCCCACACAGGTGAATAACAATGAATTGAAAGAAATGGTGGAAGCCGATCCGAGCCAAACTACCCAGGAATTAGCGGCATGGTTTAACGTTACCTTACCAATAATAAAAAAATATGAAAAATGGGTGCCTCATGATTTGACTGATCTGCAACGCGTGTTGAAACTTGTGTTGCCTTATTGAATCGATACAGAAATGAAGGAATATTGGATCGATTTGTGACATGTGATGAAAAGTGGTTTCTTTACGATAACCGTAAGCGAAAAATACAATGGCTGACCCCAGGACAAACGGCGCAACAGTGTCCTAAAGCAAAGCTTACTAATAAAAAGGTAATGGTAACTGTTTGGTGGTCTCAGCATAGTAGTCTCAGCATGGTGTTATTCTCTATAGCTTTCTCCGATCTGATCAAGCAATAACGGCAGATATCTACTGTGCCAAACTCCGAACAATGATAGCAAAACTAGCAGTGAAACAGCCCCGACTAATGAATCAATCTTCACTATTATTGCTGCATGATAACGCGAGACCTCATAAAGCACGAGAAACCATTTTAACTCTATAGGAACTGCAATTAGAAACCATTCGTCACCCTCCGTATTCGCCAGACCTTGCTCCAACGGACTACCATTTTTTTTTCGTGATTTGGACAATATTCTACTTGATAAAAAGTTTTCTACTCAGGAGGCAGTACAAAATGCTTTCACACAGTTTGTCGAATCTAGATCACCAGAGTTCTATCGCAAAGGCATAAATGACCTTCCTATTAGATGGCAGCAATGTATAGATAATAATGGTAATTATTTTGATTATTGACTGGCCTGTTGGTCTAGTGGTTAGTGGTTAGTGGCCCTGACTGCTATGCCGGAGGTCGTGGATTCGATTCCCACTCAGGATAAATGTCTGTGTGATGAGCACGATCATTTGTTCTGTGTCTGGGTGTAATTTATCTATATAAGTATGTATTTAGAAATATATAAGTATGTTTATCAGTTGTCTAGTACCCATAACACAAGCTTTGCTTAGCTTAGGACTAGACGGCGTTGTGTGATAGTTGTGGAATATTATATTATTATATTATATTAAATAAATATGTTAAATGAAAAAAAAAACGAATTTCAATTTTTCAGTACAAATCGGCAATTTCATACTTTAACCCCTAATAAATAAATTATGCTTTGGTTTTTATTGTTGTCGCACTTACTCCACTTCTAAGGTCACGGTAAGGTACGTTACGTCTCATCACCTTATTTTACAAAAAAACTAATGTTTTTAGGCTGTAAAGGTTTAAGGACCGATTCTATTTGCCCACAGGCGTAGATTGCTTAGGGCAAGTAGTCTTAATCCGTCACTGCAGACAGTCTTAGTCATATGTTTATATATTTATCTCATCGTTCCTTTTTATTCCTTTACACGACATTGGCGTAAGTTGCCCTTTTTCTTGGGTGACGCTACATAGACTAACTGCCGCACTCAGAGACATTCATTAAATTAACCTTAATGAGCAATTAACTAATTAGCATTAAATCTGTTAATGAGCGATGCATCTCAGAGACATAGTTTAAGGGTTCATTAGTTAATGGCAGCTTTAAGTATCCGTAGGGCGAAGCGTCGTCAAATCACACTATCGATTTCTTGTCGATAGAGCGTCCGTGTGACCACATATAAAAAATGTTAAAATTTTATTTTAAAAATATCAATCTAAGCTCATCAAAACTGTGATTTATATTATTTTAAATGATAATCCGTTTGATTAATGATATTTTTTTAACAAAAAACAATGTGAAACACAATTTTTATTGAAGTAAAATATAAGCAATTGCGCTTTTTTTCGATGTCATCACCTACTTCTAATGTCAGTGTCACAATTGTCAAAGATGTTTTGATTTCGCGCAATATTCGAGTTGTATATTATTTGTAATTTCAGAATGTTATGTTATGCGGCTCACACACATTTTATATTCCTTATTTATTAATAAGTCATTTACTGTGTTGGACAACAAACACTATAGTAATTAGGTGTAAATATAAAATAACAGTTGGGCACTTTTATAGTTTTATGATTAGCTGCATTTTTGTTAATGTTTTAAGGGAACACATCATTTGTTTACCGTTAGAGTTTTTAGTGAACGCTGTAATTAACCTATTGTTTACTTTATAGTTAAAATTTTTTGATGTTTTACAGGAACAAATTTTGTTTACCGTTAGGGTTTTGAACACTGTAATTACTTACATTTATAGTGTAGTTTTTTTAATGTTTTACGTGAACATTCGGGAGGGAATATTTCGTTATAAAAGAGTCAACTTTACTCCAGGACGATCGTTTCATCTTCATAATTCCATGTGTCCACATCTAATTTCTAACTCAAATTCTTGTAATTTCGTCTTAGTGAATAAATAAATTGTTTTTAAAGCAATTGTGCTTCTCACTGCGTAACACATATACAAATTTATAAGTGAATATCATGGTAAGTACCTAACTCTGTGAGTCGCGTGTATAAGCTTTGTGTAATCTAAGGACTTTTATTAAAAACTTTTTTGTAAAATAACACAAACTATATAACCCCAACAATGGTAACTGTCACTATGACAATGTCTTAATGGATCGTTTAGAAGTTAAGTGAAGGTTTGGCTATGCTTAACTTTAATGGACATTAAGGGACGCTAATGAATCGTTAACTGACTCTGAGAGTGTACTTTTTTAAATCTATACTAAGGAACGATTTAAGTAATCATTAAACGTCTCTGAGTGCGGCAGTAAGACTGACTGAATATCGAGTAGTGTAATAGGCGCTTAAGACTGAAGATCTTTGTATCTATGATAAAAAAAAAACATATGACAGTGACAGATTTAAAAAAAAATTATGACAGTGACAGACAGAGATTAAGACAGATTTGTACATTTGAAAATGATTTTAAATAAGAGTCTGATTTGGTGCTAGAATAAATAACATTCAAAATTCTATATGAATGTACAAGGTTTGATAAAAGCCTAAATACGAGTTTTTTTTATATACGAGAGTATAAGTTCTAAGTTTGTTAACCCAGCACACAACTGTTTTGTTAAGCCGGTTGTTTGCATCGCTTCACTTTCTTTCGATAGCTTTTATATTGGAATCTGATAGGAAAGTTATTATAGTATTTAATAACTGAATTTTACCTTGCTCTATAATTTTCATTGTAAAAGCAACCTTAAAATGAGTGAAGCGAAGGAAGAGGTCGAAAAAAATAAGTTTACCGTCGCACACATGCAAAATAGCTTGGCAACCGTATTAGAAAACATTAATAATCATAACTACGTAAAAGTTAATCTTATTAAGAATTGTTCATATGTTGGGTTTATGCACTCAGTTGACCCAGTTACTATCAGGTAAATTATTATTGTTTATAAGGTCCCTTCCATACTTTTACGATATGTCACCTAACACTACTCGTAACTAAAACAAACTTCAACAACAATCAGTACTTGTTCGAGTATAGGTACTTTTGAAGCCAGCTGCCAAACTTCTAAATTACCTATATTCAAATTCATTCTGTAGTTTTGTTTCTGAGAATGTTTCTGATGTAAAAGGAAATTTTGCATTTAAATATCCTAAAAGCACACTTACCATCTCGTAAGAAACTAGAAATTACATTATGTATTGTCATATAATGAATGCTCTCTTTTACAGTATTATCCTGTCAGTACCTCAAGAAGATGCTTACAAAACAGTCATTATCCCTGGTCACGCAATAGTGGACATTTCATTCCAAGAAATACCTACCAATATTGTACCACCACCGAAGAAAGAAATTCCAACAGAGTCAAAACAAGACATATTGAATCGAAAAGCAAGACTAATATCTTGGTTCAAAACAAACTTGCTGCCTGTCGTAGAACTAGACACTAAAATAGTAATTGGGAATGTTACTCTAATAGAGCCATACAAGGTTTCAGATATAAGTACAGATAATCCTATAGTTGCTATGCGAATAAAAAATGTCATAGAAAAAATGCCAGAAGATTTTGAACCAAAATAAGTGTATTTGTTGATGTAATGTTATTAAATGTGTAAGCATACATTTTTGTTTGATTGTGGCTTTGTTATTGGCCATGTCTTTGAATAAAATAATGGTGGGACAAATTAACAATTACAATCCAAAACACTACCTATTCAATCGGCCATAAAATCTATTATAAAAAAAAAAAAACTGGGCAAATGCGAGTGGGACTCGCGCACTGAGGGTTCCGTACAAACTTACCTACATATGAGTATGTGAATAGTTCAATTCCCGAATGGAGTCTCGAAGATTTTTCGAATCGCAAAAAAAGTTTTTTTTTGTGATCCTATATGGGTTCCGTTTTCCTTTTGAGGTACGGAACCCGAAAATGATAATTTGAAAGATCAACATGATCATCATTTGATGATCATTTCATTTGAGGAGGATTGATGACTCAAGAAATCTTCAAATTCATTCTAGTAGTGTTGCAACAGAACTCTAAACGGAAGATTACAGCGAGGAGCGCGTGGACGACTGGACACATCGGAAGAGGCGCCGGCGGTACACAAACGTATCGCAACGAGTTTATTATGGTTTTTTTTTATTCATTCTGCGCATCACCGCGCCTCGTGACGTGATTACGACGTTAAACCTTCAGTTGTTTAAAAAAAATAAAATGTGCTTTTTCTTCATAGTACACTTCCGCTTCCGTTTCCGCTTCCGTTAAGACACTTCCGTTGCATCACTAATTAAAAGAAAACCAAGTTAACTTTATTGTTTTCACTTTGAATGGAAACACCAAAAGCCTATATTTAACTAATAGTATCTTTATCTAGGTCCCCTTCGCGAAAGTGAAGTAATTAGAAAGACTAATTTGATTTTATGCTACCACAAATGTTACAGACTATGAGGGTAGGAAGAGTAGACCATGCAATAAAGAGGTCCATTTAATCTTCCAGTACATACCTACCTATTTCTAAAAAAACTCGTTGCATATTTTTGATATCTTTTTTTCTTTAATAATAATATAGCTAAAGTTTTCTGCTCCGAAAGTTTTCTCTAGGTAGGTACCTACTCTATCCGCAATAACAATAAAAAATTAAAAAGTGCAAGGAGCGCGTTGTGATTCAGTCAGTAGTGTTTTATTTACACACATAATGAAATTGTTTTAGTCGGTTGAACAGCATTCCCGCCTACTCGCACACTAATGTCACATCACATTTACTACCGGCCGACGGCCGTCGTCGGCGCAACCCTGACAGTTGATTGTCGAGATAGGCGGCCGTTTGTAGTGCTTCGTATTTCATTCAGATAAGAAATTATTTTACTATTTTCGCAACTCTCTCTCAATTTACGGAATTTATATAAAAATTAATTTAGCGTTTCCAAATTATTAAAAATGACCGAAAAACCAGACAGAAAAGTGCAATATTTGGCGGGTGTATGCGGTGAGTAAACAACATTTATAGCGCGAAATTTTGAAATAAAACAAGTGTTCTACATTTAAATTTTTCATAAAAACTTCAGCTGCGTTCGCGTTTACATTTACCGGAGCAACTCTGGCATGGTCGTCGCCGGCGATTCCAAAGTTCAAAAATGGTGAAACGAATGTTATTATCACAGATGTAAGTAATGTTAGCAATCAAACAGATAATAATATAATTGAAGATAATTGTTTGCCTATACCGCTATGTTTTAATGCTCTGATTGCAGCTTAGTTTTATGTCAAAAAATGAACAATGCCTAGAAAGTAGGACAACAAATGGTTTTCAGTTGCAATTAAAGCATTTCATAGAAAACATAAATTAATAGTAATCTCTCAGAAGCAGTTTACAAAATATATTGTAAGTAACACTCATTGCCAACCATTCAATTCAGCGAATTGGTAAACACTCAATTAAATAATTATAAATATTTATAATGAAGGTTAATGTTCCCAATAACATAATACACGATACTGTTATCGAAATTGAATCATCATTTTCCCATAGCTGTGTAGGCAGGTCTACCTCCTCTTTATTTATCTGTGTCATGTCAACTCATGAGATCCATGTTCCAATAATATTCAGTAAGAAAGCTGGCTGGGCATCATACATGAACATGAGAGATGAAAGATCTTTATGGTTCTCTTGAGAACTCATAGTGGGCTGGTTGTCTACTTGTGATAGGCCGGTGGTCTTAGGATATTTTCGAGCACCCCAGGCTTAGACCGATAGGGCTGCGGGATGGTTCGTAAGAGATACCGTGGCCTTAGAACGCAAAGGCCAATTGAAGGAACACAGGTCCAGCTCCACCCAGAGGGAGGAGTTGTAATATAAGCATAATCAGCCTTTTAATGTTCCCACTACTGGGACTCAGGCCTTCTCTCTCTAGGAAAGGGAATGGGCCGTTATCCACCACGCCCGCACGCCCAGTGCCGATTGGTGAATGTCACATGTCTTCGAAATTTTGGTTCTAGGACATGCCGGTTTCCTCACGATGTTTTCCTTCACCGTTTTGAGAGCAGTGGTGATGAAATAAATTACAGAAAGTAATGTGCCTGGCTGGGTATGAACCCGCGACCTACAACTCGTAAGTTGGGGCCGTTACCACTCGGCCACCACTGCTCTCCAGGAGTTGTAAACTTAGAGGGTTTAATGGATGATTTTCCACCTCAAAAAATCTTAGACCGATGCAACTAAAGCCGTAATATAGGTACTTCATATTTATTTTATATTTTTTAGTCTGGCTTTATTCAGCGATTAAAAAAATAACGAGTAAGTATATTTTTTTTACCTCACCAAGGCTGGTTGATCTTACATAGTGTGTAGGTTCACGGCCACGCACAGTTTTTTTTTTACGTAAGCTTGGGCTCGGTTTCATTAAAAATAGCTTACGCACATAGCATAGCATAGTCGGCCTTATAATGTTCCCACTGTTGGGACTCAGGCCTCCTCTCTAGGAGAGGGAATGGGCCGTAATCCACCACGCGGGCCCAGTGCGGGTTGGTGGATGTCACATGTCTTCGAATTTTTGGTTCTAGGACATGCCGGTTTCCTCACGATGTTTTCCTTCACCGTTTTGAGAGCAGTGGTGATGAAATAAATTACACAAAGTAATGCGCCTCGCTGGGTTTGAACCCGCGACCTACAACTCGTAAACCGTTACCACTCGGCCACCACTGCTCTCGAACATAGGGACAATGTAAATTGACACAAACGTCCAAGATCCCACTATACCAACCCGACTTTGTGAAATAGAATCTGCAGCTGCCTATACATATATGTACAGACACAGACATCGTGGGTGGTGTCCCTGCACTCGGCAGGGGCGCTCCTCGGGTGCTACTTCGGGCAGGTGTTGAACGAGAAGGCTGGAAGACGTCGCACTTTCTTTGGCTCAGCCGTCCCGGCGCTCTTAGGTGCGGTACGTTGTATCATACATGACTAAGATATAAGACACATTTATAAGAAACACCTTACAATTCCATACAATTTATAGGGTAGGATATCGGAGGTAGGTACCAATTGCTACTTCTATAAGCGGACGCTCGTGCGGTCCCATACAAAAGTGCTCAGGTGCCGCGCGGGCATCCATCGCGGGGAGCCGGGCCCCGCGCCCCTTCTTTGCTACGTAATAAATATTAAGTTCTCCATCGACACGACTACATGCACACCGTTAAAGTTGAACTAGCGACACTGCGCAGGTAATAATCCGGTTTCCGCGACGGGGACCGGCGCCGGTCCTTAGAATTAAGTCCGCTTTATGGAAAAAAACTGAGCCCCTACCACGAGCTCTTAACAGTCTTAACGTGATCCATTTAACGACCTAAATTGAACTGTTAATGGGATTGAGTTATATAGGGTGTATAGCTGCATCCCTCTTTCTTGCTCGTACGCTTCACATTTTAAACTTCATGGTAAAGCTCCTGGTTTTCATTTTAATTTAATAGCTGAGATGGGTGCGGGTTAGTGCCATTTATTTTTGTATAAGTTTTTTTTATCCTTGCATAATTGTGGTATGTATACTTACCTATCCGTTTCTACTTCTATGCAACTATTTAGTTCCTTACATCTTAGAATGAATTAATCATATATTATAAATGCACACACAAACACTTAAGACAGAAAATAAAATTGTTCATACAATGAGAGAAGATTCTTATTGTAAGGACGGCAACAGCTAAGTAAACCATCAATTATATCTAGGAGTCTTATCATTATCATATTTTTCAGGTTATCCTCCTAAATACAAGCTTACCTGAGCTGATGTATATAGCCAGGTTTCTGATGGGGCTAGCGACAGGAATCATAGCTGTGGTGAGATTTATAATTATTGTGGACTTACTTCATTCTTCTTGTCAGATCTTACCTCTCTTAGGCAACTTAGTTGTCAGCCAGTATTATACAATTTATCAGATTCATTAAATCTATAATAGCTCAAATGTTATCGGAGAACTACCTACACTTGTAAAGCGCTAATACATTTTGAAGCACGATTTTCAAATATTCCCTACCTGTATCAAATCTTTCGGTTATATTTCCATTTTCTTTCAGGTCACAATGATATACGTAACAGAAATAGCGGACAAGGAGATTCGAGGTGCATTAGGGATGACAGTTCAAGTTATGAACAACTTCGGAAGTTTGACAGTCTACAGCATTGGACCTTTCGTCTCCTACACAGCCCTAAACTGGATTATAATGATAATACCCATTTGTTACGTCTTGCTGTGTCTATGGATTCCAGAGTCGCCTTATTATCACCTGAAAGATGGGAGGTTCGAGGCAGCGAAGAGAGAATTCAAGAGACTTCAAAGGAATCAAGACGAAAGAGTGAGTATCGAATAGAACTTATGACGTTCAATGGTTTTTTTTTAAGGTGGGAAAATCATCTTATGACAAATCCCGCTCTTGGGCGGATCGGGAGATAGTGTCAGACTTTTACTGACTAAAAACCCACTCCTGTTCCTTCTTTAACTTCGTCCCAGGGCCCCGGGTTTCACTTTCATAAGTTTCATACTACCCGTGGCGTACTATTTCTTATTCTGTGCCGTGGCCCTAGTAGGCTTCGACCCTGATGGGCCCCTACTATTTGCTGACATCTCCCTGATGACGTTCTATGGTAATATTTGAGGGAAGACTTACAGCACCTACCATTTATACAGCAGAGCTTCTTCCAAATTTCATACAAGCCACTTGGAGAAGATCCAAGTCGGTATTATAAAGCCAGCTAGGGTTATCATCAGATTACGGGGATTTAAGAACGATCTTTTATTATTATTGCATGATTATTCCGTTTTCAATCTTGCGCAATTATCATGAAAGATTAACTGGAATCAACAGCTGTTGGCATGTTGAAGTTGAAACATCGCCAAACTACCCTAAAATCTGATGAAAATTGGTTTCATATCCTTTCTTTCTTTTTCTTTTTTTTTTTAACTTTGCCCCACACTAGGAATAACCGCTGTATCGCGGGACACCCAGAACACTTAGGGCCTGTCCGCACAGCGATATATCACCGCGAGGTTTTTATTATTGCGTATTGTATTCCGCGATCGGAATTACACAAGTACGCACTGCGAATAAAATTTCGTACGATTTTTGTCAGTTCAGTGCTGTTCCCGGCTGAGACGCACGTCTAGAATGGATAATCGAACAAAAATTTTACATAGCGCCGCCGTTGCAGGACTGAGCAAAACGCGCGAATTTTATTTCGCAGTGCGGACATAGCCTTAACTACTCTATACTGCATAATTTGCACAAAACATTCGCGCGGATTTATTTCCGTACCGCATCGCGTCAAATCTGCATGAAATCACAGATTTTTTTTATCGCCTGTGTGGATACTTCCTTTTAAGATTCGATGCGTTACAGAATGATGAAAAAAAAAAACTTCACAGTGAAATATCGCGGTGCGGACAGGCCCTTAACTGTAGTAGCGTTGCCAGGCGTCCGGATAAAGCCGGACACGGTCAGGCTTTTAGGTGGTGTGTCCGGCCAAATTAGGCGGAGTCCGGTCTTTTTTGATTTGTCATTGTGTTCTGCCTTACCTTGTATCGCTAGCGCAAACGGACTAGTAATTATATCAGACAAGATTTTATGGTCAATAAAAATGGCGTTCTTTACTTCAAAAAATAAATTGTCGTTCTTTTTATCCGAACGTCCGGCTAAACAGGCTGGTCTGTTCAGTTTTAAGACCTGGCAACCCTAACTGTAGGCTATAAATATTTGTCCCGTGCGGGAATCGAACTCGCGACACGCAGCGCAGCAGCCAATCGCTCAACCACTGCGCCAACCGTGCCGTCAAATATTAAATTGTTATTGTTTTATCTTGGCACTTCTATATTTTAGGTGCTAGATGACCAGATGAAGATAATGCGCGACCATGTTAGGGAAAGTATGGAAAACAAGACGACCCTCAAGGAACTGCTAACGAACATGAGATATAGGAAGGCTGTATACATAGTGACAGGTAAATATGTAAGTACACAAGTACATTGACTATATTTTTGACCAGTTGAGGGTCGAACTTAAGATGAAAGCGTCCGGTAGCCCGCGAAATTCAAATTGCCTTAAGTTTTTTTGGATTTTGCAGGCCAGTGTCACGTAATCACTTTGTATAGAATTATAATCATCAATAATACCCTATCAGTTTAGAGGCATGTCTTAGAACCAAAAATTCGAAGACATGTAACATCTACCAATCCGCACTGGGCCCGTGTGGTGGATTACGGCCCATTCCCTCTCCTAGAGAGGCCTGAGTCCCAACAGTGGGAACATTATAAGGCCGATTATGCTATGCTAGGGTTAACTGAACTGAGAGAGTTATGTTTTTGTGTTTTATAGGTATAATTGTACAGATACATGTCGATATCGCATATTGTTTGTACCTGTATTATTCGATACTGAACTATAAATTGCAAAAACGTACGAAAATTTGAATTTCGCGGGCTACTCTGTGACTTTTTCGCGATGTGGATAATCGTCTAATGACTTCTACCGCTCCGCGCTCTAGGTTGGAGCGTGAGAAGGGTGTCAGACTTTTACCGACTAAAACCTACTTAGTCTGATCTTAGGTGGGACCCACCTAAGACTTTCAGTTCTATTCAGTTAAACATTGATCGAAATTAAGTTTAAGTTAACCGCTTTTAAAAAATAAGTAATAGAAGAAAATCCGAGGAAAAGCAGCCCTTTTATAAGAAGCTCATGAATTAGTTATTGTAACTAACTTAGGTAAGTACTCTTCGTCGAGGTGAATATATTTTAAAATTAAGAATAAACAGCCTTATATTTCTACTGCTAGGACTCAGTCCTCTCTGAGAGAGGGAAGGGCCATTCACCACGCCGGGCCCAGTGCAGATTGGTGGATATCGTCTTTGAATTTTTGTTTTTAGGACATGCCAGTTTCCTCACGATGTATTTTTTCCTTCACCTCTATGGAAGCAATAGTGATGAAATAAATTACACCAAGTAATGCGCCTGGTTGGGTTTGAACCCGCGACCTACAACTCGCAAGTCGGGGCCGTTACCATAGCCCACCGGCATTGGGAACAGGGTGCAAGCTACCTATGGTCAGGGCTCCTGAGAGACGAATCGCCTAACAATGCGCGCCGTATCTAGGAGTACTGCTTTCTGGATCAGGCCTTTGATCCAGCTGCCTAACGAGATCCTCCTTCTCTCTTGGCTATTAAGCCATTGGCCGTTACGACTATCGGCACAATGATTGCTGTATCCACTTCCCACATGTCAACAACCTCGCGAGCTAGTCAAGATACTTAGTTTGCTTATCTTTCTCAGCTTTCACGAGGTTCTCGTCACGAGGGACCGCTTTATCAATAATTATTAAGCGACGCTCTAGTCGATCTATCACCTCTAAGTATATCAGGTTTATTGGCAATAATACTTAGTCCTCTCAGTGATGATAGATCGATCCCAATATAATGTGATAATATTGCCACGCCATTGTCGAGAACTGGGTCGGGCACATCACATACCTACAGTACGGTAGGTACTTCTGATTCCACAAGATTGTATTTAAGAGCGTTGCTAGTGGATAATACTGGCTACGAGGTTGTGCCTATGCAAATAGTCTCCGTTAGCTAGATAAGAACGCACAGAAATAATGTGTCGGATTGATTCCCCGGGCCGGGTCAACCTACCGTCCTTCACAATGTATTTTCGGTAGTTGTTCGTCATCATATACTTCGTCCATAACCGCACAGACAAAACCTTCGGATTCTCCGAAGAGGTCACCGAAGCGCAGCCAGGATACGGACGCTAATAGGTCTACATCGGGCCCATGTAAGGCCCGGTAAAAGCGCCCGTGAGGCTCCTTGCTCTGCTATACTTCCCAGCGGTCATTAGTATCCAGTACTATAGGTTTACGCCAGTTCTCGTTAGCCAAGGAGAGCGGAGTGGTTTCTAGGAAGTCCCTGAGACTGCATTGTGCAGGGTCTTAGCATTTAAGAAGCCACGACCCCCGTACTTTCGCGTTATATACTATACAGTCTCGTCTATAATTGGATCGTAATCGTATTACCTAAGTATATAAGTATAACGATTTTTAGTTTGTTTGTTTATGACTTGCAGCTATTAATAGCCTCGGTTGTAGTAAAGGAAGATAAATAGGTTGGTAGTAGGTAACTATATTATGTCTGGCTTACAAGTGTACCTACCTACGTAAAAAATATCCCCGCACGAACGCCGGCGTTCGTGCGCCATTGTCTTACTATTGTGTCTCTAATTACGCTAATCAAGAAGTTAAGTACATAACTTATTAAGGTCATTGTCTCGGAACTTTATAACAAATTAGCTGCCCTTCGCGTCTAGTTACTGCTTCGCTCCCATTCGTCGTATTGTTATGTTATATAGCCTCCCTCGATTAATTAAATATTCAAAACTAAAAAATCTTTAGGCGCTCTGCGAAGCAGTAATGCGAGCAAGGAAGGCACCCGAAATCGTGAAGTGGAGACAAGCCTCACGCCCCGGCCCCTGCCAGAGACGCCCCGGGCATCTGGAGTCTCGCAGATTCCCGGCCACCTTAGGCGCAGGCTTACGGACGGCGAGCAGTGCGTGGCTCGCCGTCAGACTGTCCCGTAAAGACCAAGATAGACGGGGCTAGTTAGGGTCGATGTCTGCAAGGGCAGCGGTTTGTTCGAAAAAGTTACCGTGGCCCTAGCAAAGGGCAGCTGAAAGAACACTGTGGGATGTTGGTCAGTAAAAGTCTGACACTCCCTCGATTTTTTATGATTTCCCAACTAAAAGAAAAAATAGAAAATTGCATTAAGTTGGTCATTAGAAAATAATTAACCTTTTCACTAACCCAACATGAGTGTCTTGCACTGGGTGATAAGCATAGGTGCTAACTGATAACCCAATCAGCTGTTTGATAGTAGGTGTGGATGAGATCAGAGACAACAAAGGAGCAGTTATTACCTACCTACATAGTATTGATGAATTCCTCGATAGGTTCATTCCGTTCATCTGTAATCGCCTAGGATCCAAATTCTACCATACCACGTTAGGTATAAATCTACACTACAATATTATAAAGAGGTAAAGTTTGTAATTTTGTTTGTAGGAAATAATCTCTGGAACTGTTGAACCGATTGTGAGAATTCTTTCACCAGTATTAAGCTACATTATTCCTGAGTGACATACGCTATATATATATATTTTTTATTATTGATAGGCTCGCGTTTGACCACCATCTCACCTGATGGTAAGCGATTGTAATTATTAATATTTTTTTAAATATTTCTAGCGCGGCGAAGCAGGCACGGGTCAATACTTACAAAACGGAATTGTACCCACATTTTGCATGTCTTTAGACTGGGTATGATAAATAGAATTGGTTTGTCTATTTCATTGTTATTACAATGTTTGTATCATAAACACGTAATGCAAGTTATAATTATAACGTACACATTGTCAATGCAAACTCCCAACCTTGTCGTTGTTTACCTAATATAACTGTGTTGACTCAGACACAGTTTCGGAAACCTACATACTATGATAGATACAATTGTCAGTTTCGAGATACGAAATTTATCAGTTTTATCTAAATAGTGAAGACAGTCTACTAACAACAAGCGATAGATATAGATACTGTTATCAGAGAGTGTAAGACTGCAATTCAATTTTTTTGTCCTTTCATGTTCCCAGCTTGATCATGAATCACAGCCAGTATCAGCACAAAATGTTCGAATTATAAAAAGTAACGTGAAATAAATTGTACACGAAACTGTATCTTAGCAACTTTCTACGGCAGGGCATCGAAATGTTCGAAAGAATTACTCGCAAAGGACAGCTGAAGGAACATTGGGTTTTAGTCAGCAAAAGTCTGACACTCCTTCTCGCTCTACCCAGAGCGGAAGAAATGTTGACTTGCGGACAGCGAGCAATGGGTAGCTCGCCGTCCGGACCAAGCACGAGTCGTCGACGGCGCAGTGTTCCACGCGCATCTCAAGGAGATGTCAGCGATACCGTAGGGGCCCAGCAGGGTCGAAGCCATAGATATCCGTGGTCGAAACCTACTGGGGACATGGGTTCGCTCCTGAAAGGAAAACCCGGGGCCCTGGAACGCAAGGCAAAGAAAGAACAAAGGAGTGTGTTTTAGTCAGTAAAAGTCTGACACGCCCTCCCACTCAGCCCAAGAGCGCAAGAAGATTGGATGATATCCCACCTAAAAAAAACAGGGCAAGTGCGAGTCGGACTCGCGCACTGAGGGTTCCGTACCAACTTATGAAAACAGTTCGATTCTCGAATTGAGTTACCTACGAAGATTTTTCCGAATCGCAAAAAAAGTTTTTTTTTTGCGACGTAATTACAAATTTAGTTTTCAGATTTTTTCCTATACTTTTGCTATGAGACCTCGCTTCATGCCAATGCCAATGCCCTATGAATTTTGATTCCCTTGAATGTTGAAATACACGTTTTTTGCGACATAAACGGCCGTATCTTTTTTTATCGTTAACTCAGACAATTGATTTTTTTACAGCTTCAAGAGACCGTAGACCTGAGTATCTATATGGTTTTAATTTCAACTCGATACCTTCACGTGTTCCCGAGATAAAGGATCTTGACAGACAGACGTACGGACAACAAAGTGATCCTATAAGGGTTCCTTTTTTCCTTTTGAGTTACGGAACCCTAAAAAAAGAGCGAGCGAAGTAATTTAAACATTTCCCACATAAAAAAAATCTACCCTAATTTCATTAAGTAGGTACGAGTACATTTGAGAGCCAAAGAAGCAAAAATACGTTTTGAAACACTAATCCAACAAAGTGTATTGTTCTCAGGTCTGAAACTGCTGCAGTATATGACTGGTATTCTCGTCATTCAGTCGTATTTGGAGCCAATATTCAGACAAAGCAACTTTGTGTCCGGCCCGATCGCTAGCATCGTGTATGGTTTCGTGCAGTTAGGAGCTGGTAAGCGTTGTCAAATTATAATCGCTGAGGTAGAGATAGACCTGCTGCGGTTTTTAACCGCAACCGCATTGGTCCAACGAGTGTTTTCGTGTCTTATTCGCCATTGTCGTGTGTTTGCGACTGGTTACTCCACCTCGTTTAGCTCTTAAATCCCCATAGTTGACAGAAGAGCTGACGAGATGGAGTATTTGATCATGGATTTGCGACCCTGGTGTATTAAACGCGACTGTCTGTCGGATATAAGGTTAATAATTATTACGAACGTGTCGAAACAAAGTAAAATCAATTAAACTGCCCGCAACCGCAACTGACATTATTACTAACAAAACATTTTGGGTAGACAAAATTGTATATAAATATGTTTTATTTCCAGGAATTGGTGCAACATTCCTATCCAGATGGTTCGGACGAAGAATTCTTCTATTCATATCCTGTCTCGGAGTATCGCTGGCCATGACCTTAGTAGGCTTGTATTTCTTCCTACAAGATGCTATGCAAGTCAGCACCGAAGTTTCGCGATCTATTTCATGGATGCCTCTAGTTGGCATCTTAGGTTTTAATGTGCTGTACGCCGTTGGTGTAGGGAACCTACCTTATGTACTACAAGCAGAACTGTTCCCAGTAAATGTGAAAGGAGTAGCCTCAAGTTCAGCTACTATGCTTGCCTGTATCTTAAGTTTCTTAGTAACAAAATGCTACCAACAAGTGAAGGATGCTTGCGGCCATTACATGGTCTTCTGGTCTTTCGCAGTGGTTGGCTACGTGGGACTATTCTTTATTTACTTCTTCGTGCCAGAAACGAAAGGCAAAACTTTAGAAGAGGTACAGAACAATATCCAAGATCAACGACCCGAGGAAGAGGCGCTAAACACCGGGAAACTCGAAAAATCATAGAATAATTGAATGAGCTGGATGAATTCGGTTTTACTATTTCGAAAAGTTTACATTCAGAATGGTATTTCGTTAATATTTATTGTAGGTTTACTATAAAGTTAGCATTTATAAGCATGTTATTTTTGAAATATTTATAATGTAGGTATTTGTTATTAATAAGCAGAAAATACAAAATTATTTTTATGTACTGTTGAAACAGGCGAAAATGCTTGACTGATTGTAGTTCAAGGTTTGATTTTTCAATAGTCAGATATCTGAAAAATAGGTATAGCAGCTTCACAGTTTTTGTATAAAAGATTATGTCAAAGTGCCATATTTATTTTTAAGAAATCAAATATTAGAGGGTAGAAAATTCGGCCCCTAGTCTTGTCTTTCAAACTTATAGTCATAATAACCTTAGTTTAAACTATTTAAATAGGTACGAAAAAGACTGTAAACAAATGTAGGCCAAAACAAAAACTAAAGTGTGACTATAAAATTGTATTCGGCTGAATAAAAATATGAAATACATACTGATTACCTGAAACCTTATATTATAATGGCAACCTTAAACAGAATGCCACGCAATCTCGAGATGTAAGGGGCTACTGCAGAATACCAGCTATACAATAATAAGTATGAACTTGGGAGTACAAGAGACGACCTTAAAGTACAGTAGATGACCTTGAAGTACCAGAGGTAACCTTGAAGTACAAGTAATGTCTTTAAAGTACAACGTTTATGTTGTAATTCTTTCTAAATCCTCTTGGTGTTCCCGTATGAGTAGAGAGGTGCGAATGGAGTGTCGGCTTGTTCGTCGCCGCTTTCCTCTGACGCGTCAGACTCGAACGTGTTGTCCGGGATGTCGTATAGCCGGATCAAAGGCTTGTTGGGGTCCTTCATGATTAGGTATTTACCTGGAATTGGAGAAGATTTGTTGAAATTACAGATTGTAGCAGAGCATAGACTAAGAATCCGTATTGATATAAGAGTTTCACTGTTATAAAAGTAAACGCAATGAGGAGCCGATGAATCTAAAAATATGCGTAAAAGTAAGTGAACATTCGGAATGTATGGACGCCAATATCGCGGCTACGCGCTAGTCTGTACGCACCATAATTGGAAAGGCTCTCTCAAGGCTCGATTACTCAAGGTAATCTATTGGAACTAGTCGATTTGGGTACACAGGATCACCACGCGCCATAGTCGAGTTTAAAACGTTTACTTTTTAGACATTGTAGTATTTTTTCTTACACCGAAACTTTTGATATTATTAAGTTTGTTGAACCACTCGGCCATTTAAGAAATGAGACCTTAACAATGAGCTCTTTAACTAAATTATCAACAAAATCTTACTAATATTATAAACGCGAAAGTTTATATGTATGGATGTGTGTTACTCTTTCACGCAAAAACTACTGAATGCATTTCGATGAAACTTGGTACACGGTTAGACCATATCCTGGAATAGTACATAGGATACTTTTTATCCCGGGAGTATGTTCCCTTGGGATAATTTTCTACTATCACGCGGGCGAAGCCGCTGGTAGCAGCTAGTATTAATTATACAAGTAAGTGCACTCACCATCCTTCTGCTTCATGCAGATATCTATGATGCACCGCAGAATACCCCACGCGTTGTCCATAGACAAGTTGATTTGCGCGGCAAACTCGTGCGGCTTGAATTGCTGCGTGCCCAAGATGACGTGGCGCGAGTTGTCGCGCACTTGCGCGCGGGACACGTAGCCGAACTTGATCTGATCCGAGCCGGCTAGCAGGGCCTGGGGATAGATACAGTGGTTTATAGATCTATAGCTATAAACTATTGAGGACTTGAATAAATATAAACTATATTATACTAGTTTCTGCCAGCGGCTTCGCCCGCGGATAAGGTTTCTTCATACAAACTTTGGACCCCCGTTTCATCCCCTTTAGTGGCAAATTTTTGAAAATCCTCTCTTAGGCCCGTATTACAGACATTACTCAAGTACTACTTAAACTGCGTTCAACCGATTACTGCTTGGGCGAAGAATCTCGACTTAGGCGTTCAGTTTATTTTAGAACTATCCTCAAATTCAAATCAAACGAAACTACGCTTGAGTAGAGATTTTGATCTCTGATTTAAATCCACAATTTCCATGAGATTCTATGCTCAAGCGTGGTCTCGACTACACTTGCGAAAACAAAGATCAAATCTCGCCTCAAGCAGAGATTCTGAGCTGATTGTGATTTTAAAATAAGGACACATTGAGTGGAGCTCACTCAAGCACTGTTCTATAATACGTTAAAAATGTCATTTTAAAGTGATACTGCTCAGGTGATTATTGATTGTAGTTTCTCTGCTCAAGTCAAGTTCTAAAATGAAAACTCCAACTGAGACTCGTTTTAAGTAATGCTTGAGTCTTGATTGTAGTTCTATAATACGGGCCTTAGTGCTCACATACGTCATAAAATAAAAACTTGTGCAAAATTTCACGATCCTAGTCCCAGTAGTTTCGGCTGTGCGTTGATATGCCAGTCAGTCAGTTTATCCTTTTATCTATATTATATAAAGGCAAGCGTTACTGACTAACTAATTTATCAACAGCTCAAACCACCGAACGGATTGCGCTGAAATTTGGCACGCAGATAGTTATTACGACATAGGCAAGCGCTGAGAAAGGATTTTCCAAAATTCACCCCCTGAGGGGGACCAAACAGGGGGATCCAAAGTTTGTATGGAGATATTTATTTTCTAGCCGGCGAAGACGATAGCACAAGCTTAACCTCATCTCAGTGAGATAACGTGTGTCATAATCCATCAATATAAGTCACATGTCTTTGATTTTTTTCAAATTATGTTTATCTGCACCATTTTGAAGGTTCTGAGAAACTAGTAATAATAAATAACTTATTTGAATCAGGTGTTTTTGACAGTTTGGCTTGTGCACTTGTGCATACAAGGAAGCTTTACTTAATTTTATGTAAACTCATATAATACCAACGAGCCGAGGATTAAAGACCCAATTGTAATGTGCAATGACTAATCCAGTTATCCAGTCCATGAGTCCTCGAAATAAGACAGAGCATTATTTTTTTTTTTCGAAAAGCTGGTCTTACAATCTCTCATAACTTGACTTAATCACATTAAAGGTCCCTATGCCACCGGCGTTTGACGAGCGTTGGCGCTTCTACAACGTCAGCGCAGCGACAACGTTGCGCAGACGTGGCGTCGCGAGTTTTTAGTGGCAAGCCTCACATCCACTGAACGCAACGTTAACGTCGCACACATGCTGCGATTTGAAGTGTACGCACTCGTGTCACAACTCGCGACGTTAACGTCGCGTCTGTGCAACGTTGGCGCTGCGCAGACGTTGGATAAGCACCAACGCTCAAAAAACCCCAGTGGGATAGCGGCCTAAACCAATAAAATCTATACTAAACAAAAATACTCTGTATCTCTGGAACTACTAGTAGGATTGGAAAAAATCTTTGTGTAGGTAAGATAGTCACGTTCACGACGGATAATATAGGCTATATAACATCATGCTACGACCCACGGAAGCAGTGGAGTAACCAAAGACGCGGATGAAACCCACTACTTTTCTCTGCATGACCCAAAGGTTGACTGGTAGAAAATGCCTAAGGCATTAAGTCCGCCTCTGTACATTTGTGTGCATAAAGCATTAAATAAATAAATGAAACTGCAGGGGACTACTGCTAGTACATAAATTAAGGTTAAAAATCCTACCTGTACGGTCCACTTGGCCAGTTTGCAGGAGTTGTTCCTGAGTTCATTGGCGAGCACGGCACCGCGCTGTGTGTCGAGTTTCTGGCGCCACTCCACACCGCTGGCTAGCTTCGAGTCCCACTCGTTCAGGGCCTTGATGCTTAGGAACTGGGTCTCGTTCTGAGGACCTTGCATTACGGCGTCATGCTCGCATCGGGCAACTAGCGTCTGGAGAATGAAGACGTTATGTTAAGTTCTAGTAAAAAGGATTTTTCAGAGGTAGAAATGGCAGTATTTAAAAAATATAATAATAATATTATTTTTCAACACACTTGCTCAGAAAGTGACTCTGATTGCAATGCACTTAGGTATATAATGGCGCTTGTTACCAAAATAACAAAAAAAAAAAAATAGTAATAGTTAGTTAAATTGTTTTTCTTCACAGGTGTATGGAAAAACGTCGTATGATACACGTGAGTAATTGATGATTACCGTTCTTGGCTCTCTAAATACCACCTCAACGGTAATCACCAACATTACACACTTGTATAATAATGTACTATTGCAGTTGAGACACTTTTAACCGTCTACGTCGGATATATCCAACCAATCCCATTCGCTGAGGTAGTTGGCATTACAGTAAAATTCTTAAGATCAATTTTATCGAGATCGAATTTGTTTCAATCTTCTTTTTTTCGTGTCTATGGACTCGGATTCCATAATTCGACATATTTTGCAGTTGTGCAACACTTGATGCAAAACTAAACCGATTCTGCATCACAATATCTACTAGCAATCAATTTGCGAATAATTAAAGTAGCCACTGAATTTCACTCGAAAAAATCCTACTAAAAACTCCTTGTAGGTTTTTTTGAGGTTTAAATATGTATTAAGTGTAACTCACCACACCGTTATTGAGGTTCCACTTGCGGTAGCGGTATCCTACGGAGGCGACCTCGCCCTCCTCCTCTTCAGACACGAACGGGTTTTGTTCGGGGAACTTGTACTTGGTTTCGTTAGAGCCATTCTTTAATACCTGGGATGTATATAAAAAAAAAATTGTGTTATTACTGGAACATTTAAATTATTAATTATATGTACTTTGCTGTATACTCAAAATCAAGTTATGAAACTATTACAATTGTTGGTCATTTTATGTGTACAGTTGTAGTTATTTTATTGTAACTACATTTAATTACCCACATTGAAACTAAAATTCAAAATCCTGCGGTATCAGAGTTCTCAGCCCATTAGAACATACAATAGTCCGGCCAGTTGTTCGGACCAGACTAGTGGTGTGCCGGGTAATTAAAAATGTTGACAAAAAAGTTTAGTATTGCAATTTTGGAATTATTTCATGATGTATAATTTAATGATGAATATGCGAAGAGTAAAATTTGTTACGGAAAGCACTCAAGTAAGGTTAAAGGTACGTCTTTAAAAATCACCTACAGTAAAAACATGCAGAAGAATTTTATTTATTCTTAAAACATCTGTAAAAAATTCGTCAAAAATGTAACGGATACGGTTATCAGGAACATCACTAAACCAGACACAACACCTGTCTGATCGGAGGATGTTCCCTTTTCAATTGAGGTTTGCGGGACTTTACACCCAGTACACATTGTTTTCACATGATAGAAATGACAAGAAATATAGATCCAGGATATTTAGACTTTAAAAAAAGAAAGCAGATTTCAATTCAGTTGTATTTTTTTATGATGTTATATTTTTATATATTTTTTTATGATTTTATTTAAAAGAATTTCCATGGAGTTTCTTATATATGCTCTTCTTTATAAATATTTACACTTTGGAATATGCAATTAACAATCTTTCTGACTGATCGAGTTTTTGACAATTCAAAAGTGCTTGTAAATGGTTTATTTGAAATAAATGGTTTCAGTTCTTATTTCATATAATAAAATGAAATAAGAACTTTCTGTATATACATCACAGAGCTGATGTAAATAGTGACATATAGGGTGACTGGTAATTAGTGTACGATACTTAAACACGTGATTGTGCTCATGATAACAAACAGTTTTTATTATGGGAGCAACGCCGAAATCGCGAAAAAAATATCAGCTGTTCAGTACATTAGGCAAACATAAATGTACTAAACAGCTGACTTTTTTCGCGATTTCAGGTTTGTTCCCATAGTAAAAGTTGTTGGTTATCATGAGCACAATCAAGTGTTTAAGTATCGTACACTAATTACCAGTCACCCTATATATGGCGAAAGCAACCACGTCGTTTACGTAAGTAGTCACATCTTGGAGCATGTCTCGAATATTAATTAATGCCTTTTCGAGTTTCTTGCTTCTTGTAACGGATAGTGTTTAACGGTTGTGTGGATTTGGTCAAAGAAAACAAACACTATTATAAGGATTTAACACTAACCACAAAACTGACAAACCTATTTATCCTCTTATAGTGAATATTGTTTCTCTTTTTAATGAGATTGTCATTATTACTTAAGTACCACACAATTAAGAGCGTCCAATTCCAACCCGAGATACATTTCCATACAACCGCTCTTACGTGATTATTACGTTATAACACATAATTATTTCTCTGGATGTTTTGGAAACACAGATATCTTGGGGATATTATCTAGGTTTCTATTGGAATTTAAAACTTAAATTTGTCTTATACTAATGCAGTAAAGACCTTTCAAAAACAGCTATTTTGCGTGAACTTTGGCCCTTTATAAAGTAGTCATATATTAAAAATATTTATATATCTATAGAAACCTTGTACATTTAATCAAGATTCTGAATGCCGCAACTTTTTTTACAATTTTTTTTAAGGATTTTAAAAACCTGCAACAAGTTTTGTGAAATATTCTAGTAAATGACGGGATTGCCGAATGTCAACCGAGTGTTCAGGCGTTATCTCTGTTTTTTCGTGGAGCCTCTTTATCAAACATTGCTGTTGGATTACATTGCATGAAACAACAAGCTTTTAAACCATGCTCACGTTGACGATACACGGGCTTCGGCACGGGGCAGGGGCTTCATGCTTCAATATTAGAATCATGTCATCAATCATGTGTAGACTAACCTGCTGGCTAAAGTTGTGATTGATGAAGGTGGCCTCCAGCGCGAGGTTGCGCGGCGAGTTGATGGAATTGCCGTCGTCCGTGGGCGGCTCCACCGACGTTTCGTTCACAGTCAGCAAGTCGAACTCCGTGTTGTCGCGCTTGTCGAAGAACAGCTTGTCACCTTAATAACATAGAAAGTTCTTTAAAATTTTTCTGCAAGGCTTCTACCACATGTAACATAATAAACGTACATCCTGAAATTAGTATGTTCAGAATCGGCTATTTTTAAAATAGGTAAGTACATTTATCCTAAAATAAAAGATTGGGATAAAAATTGCCTATTTACTACTATATATTTTAACCAATCTTTAGTCTTTCTTTGGTGGTGTGGACCGTTCGTTGTGGCGACATTTGGGGGAGGCCTATGTCCAGCAGTGGACGTCTATCGGCTGAAATGATGATGAATCTTTGGTCGGTCACTATACTATGGAACATCGTAATAATATTGCCAGGCCTTAGAATTGAACACAACCAATCATAGCAGTTCTGCTTGTGATCACTAACAACAAGATAGGTAAGTCCCTTTGAAGTAGAAATAATAATAAAAAACTTACCAATCTTCTCAATAACAATATCCCAGGAGTAGTTGGAGCGGGTGCAGCACATGATGGTGGCCAAGATAGCGTCGGTGGCGTAAACCGTACCCACCGTCTTACTCAGCCGTCGGATCACCGGGTCATCAGTAGTTGTCACCTGTTGAAAGTTATTGAAAGGTTGTAAAAGATTGCTTTTAGCAATAAGATTACTAAAAGTTACACTTAAAGTTGGTGTACTAATTAAAGAGTATTGTTACTATCTACTGGCATGCTAGAACTGCACATAATAACTAATGTATTCATTAGCAAAACAACAAGCTTTGTAATGGCTTGCATGTGATACTGTGATGACAGACACTAGTAACGATTTTTACAGTCTGTTTTATGATTGAAGCAGTTTTTTTTTTAATATTTCTTATATTTCAATAACAAAATAAAACTTAACCATTAATTTAGATAAATCTGTGTATATACAATTTAATAAATGTAACAATAATAAATACAATTTGAAACTTGACATACCAAAACTTAATGAAGTAACACAAACGAAATTTCTTGGAGTAATAATTGATCAGGACATAAATTGGAAAGCACAAGTAGATGATATATCTAAAAGAATAAAATTAAATAAATTCGTTTACGCACTAAGAAAGATTAAAAATATAACAAACTTCAAAACTGCCATCACTGCCTATCATGCTTATGTTGAATCAATAATACGCTACGGGCTCATAATGTGGGGCAACAGCACCGACAAAAATAGGATATTTGTTGCACAAAAAAAGTGTATTCGTGCAATATATGGGCTTCAACCTGATGAATCTTGCAGGCCAATATTCAAAGAACTTGGTTTGTTACCGCTGCCGTCTCTCTACATATATGAAGTATGCATGTTTGTTAAAAAATATAAAGACTTATTTAAAAAGGCACAGGATGTATACCCCCGAAACGCTGAGATGGCGCTGCCAGTACGTAAACATCGGCTCTGTGTTTAAAAATTAATAAATAATAATTGATCGCGAAATTCACTTGCAAAGTTGCGTCAAAGTGAACTTTGAAAGAATAAGTGTTCATGTAAATGTTATCTACATAATTGATCAAGTGCAAATTAAAAGAGGACAGTCAATTATAATCTTAAACTTTCACTAAACAAACAGTGTAATATCAAGCTCAGAACTGTGAAGTGTCGATAAACTGTTGTTAAATCGTTAAACTCCATGACAACTAAGTGTGTAAAGTGACTATCAAAAATAAAATAAAAAGTGGAACTATCAAAAATAACTCGAATAGAGCAAATAATTTTTCTTAATATACCCACCCATACATTGTCTTAAATCCATATTTTTGTTGTTACTGTAACTCTATTTCATCAATCGGGGTAAGGTGTGAATAGCCGAACTCGATAAGGGGCCGCAGAGGCATCACTGAACGTCGGGTCTGGAGTTCGAATCCTACTGACGACAAGTTCACTTTTTGCATGTATATTAATTTTTTTTTTCTTTATTTTCTTTTTTGGACATTGTTTTTAACAACCATACTGCAATGTCATCGATTGGTGAATGTGCCGGGTGTCGTGGCATTTTGGGCAGCGATCCTCATCTTAGATGCTTTAGTTGCGAGGAAAAATACGATCTTGTTTGTGCAAATGTATCCTCTAAGAGTTATGAGCTAATGGACACTAATAACCACAAAGCCACATGGAAGTGCCCTGAATGCTGCAGTAAGGAGCCTAAGACGGGTAACATTAACACTCCTGTACGTTCGACTTCATGCTCGGAAGGTAGGAGTCAGGAAGAAGACGCACATGGAAATTCTAACGTCACTATTCGCAGAAGGCCTACAAAATCGCCGCTGAAACCATCACAGAAGCCGCCGCTGAAACCATTGCAGAAATTACCACAAAAACCGTCGCATAGACCACCGTGGAACTCATCACAGAAGTCACCGCCGAAAACGCAATCACAATCACCACCAAAATCGCAGCCGCAGTCACCACAGCCTACTATGGAACCCACAAACTTTGTTACTGAAAACAAACTGCGTGAAATTCTGCAACAAGAAATTTCTTCCGCTCTAAACTCAACAATTAAACGACTTGTAGCCACCGAGTTTAAAAACATTCACGACAAAATAGATGGGTTTGGGAATTCTTTGGAATTCATAAACACTAAGTTTGAAGAGATGAAGTCTAAATTTGAAAGTGAAACTGCGATTATTGCCGAGCTGAAATGTGATAACGAAAATCTTAAATCCACTGTTAGAGACCTCACTGCCAGGCTCAACATAGTTGAACTACATATGCGCGAGTCAAATATAGAGATAAATGGTATCCCGGAAAGTCGATCTGAGAATTTGATCACCACCGTCATTCAATTATCTAATATCGTTGAAAATCCACTAACTAGAGAAGATATTCAGCATGCTGTCAGAGTCGCAAAAATTAGCAACGATAACCCACGACCTCGTCCAGTGATTGTTAAGCTGCGTAGCCCTCGTTCTCGTGATGGCATCTTGGCTGCAGTTACCAAATTCAATCACAAAGATCCCGATAAGAAACTCAGCACACATCATCTCGGAATAGGAGGACCTGTAAGCCCTGTCTATGTTTCGGAACATCTGACTCCAGCACTTAAGTCTCTTCACGCCGCAACTCGCATAAAAGCTCGGGAAATGTCTTACAGATTCGTCTGGATTCGCAATGGACGAATTTTTGTTCGAAAAACAGTGGAAGATCAAGCTGTTGTGATTAAAAATATCGATAGTCTTAAGCTTTTACAGTAAATTCTGTAATTTTACTTTGGCAATGATTTGGTGTCTTTAAAATCACAATGCTTGACATATACTATCAGAATGTGCAAGGGCTTAGAACCAAGACAAATGAGCTTTCAAAAAATATTTTGACTTCGAATTATAAGGTTATAGCTTTCACCGAAACCTGGCTTAAATCCAATATTTCCAATCATGAATTTATAGATGATAGATACGTGGTTTATCGCAGGGACCGAGAAACTAGCAATAGTTCTAAAAAGGATGGTGGCGGGGTGCTTTTGGCCGTATCAAAGGACATACCGTCTGTTCGTGTCAAGGGTTGGGAAACAAATGTGGAGGACTTGTGGGTCACTTTACAAATTAATATTGGCTCAAGTACTAGAAAACTTGCTATATGTGTTTTATATCTACCTCCGCCTGTTAAAACCGAAACTCTTAAGTCTTTCTTAGACAGCACTGACAAAATTATCAACCAAGGTGATGATCTCGTGATTCTGGGTGATTTTAATTTGGGTTTTATTAATTGGAACCCTAAAAAGGACTGCCATTATATGGTACCCTCAAATCATCTTTCTCCCCTAGGGCATTCACTTATTGATTTTATTTCTATTAACAATCTCTTTCAAGTCAATGGAATTGCCAACAGCGACAATAGGTATTTGGACTTGGCTATTACTAGCTGCCATGATGCACATGTTATAAACCCTGTAAGCGCGCTAAGTAAATGTTACAAGCTTCATCCTAATCTGTTGCTGAGTTTACCTTACAGCAGGGTTGTTTATTTGAGGCCGAAATGTAGGCCTAAGTATAACTTCTATAGTGCTGATTACCCATCTGTAGTTAAAGGCCTGAAGGGCGTTGATTGGCAGGAACAGTTATTGAGCTGTGAAAACGTTGACACAATGCTGCTGAAGTTTTACGGAATACTTTCTGGTCTCGTTAACGAATTTGTGCCTAAACAGACTAACAAAAAATCAAAGTTTCCTCCTTGGTTCAGTGGTTCACTTATAAAATTGATGTCGGAAAAGGAGAAAATCCGGAAAAGGTTTAAAAAATTTAGAAATCCCAGGGACGAAATAGAGTACCATCTTCTCCGCTCAAGATGTCATACCATGTACGATAAATGTTTCTCTGAGTATAAAAATAAAATAGAAGCAAATATCCCAAAGAACCCTAAAGTTTTCTGGGGCTTTATAAAGCATAAGCGAGGTGGAGACTCGTCGATGCCTGCAAGTATGAACTTGGGGGATCGGGTTGTAGGGACAGGCCCTGAAATAGTTGATCTTTTTGCTGAACATTTTTCTTCAATCTATTTTCCTAACACAGCACCTCCGGAAACGTCCACTCTTAATACCCAGTGTCACGTGGCTCCACTACAAATGTTGTGTTCTTTAAATATCAAAGAGTCTGAAGTGCTTAAAGCAATTAATAAAATCGACTCAGCTAAAGGTGCTGGCCCAGATGCAATCCCTCCAATATTTATAAGAAGATGTGGATCTGCTATTTCTCTGCCACTGGCTCTAATATTTAACCGATCATTAACAGAAGGCACTTTTCCGTCAGAGTGGAAAAAAGCACGCATTGTACCAGTTTTCAAGAAAGGAGACCATTCTGACGTTCAAAATTATAGACCGATTTCCATTCTATCTTGCTTCTCCAAACTATTTGAATCCATTGTTTATCCTGTGATTTCGCGACTTGTAGACAGTAATATCTCCGACTTTCAACACGGTTTTAGACGTGGTCGCTCAATCCTCACTAACTTGGTTCCTTACATTTCTGATATATCTAATGAGGTTGACTCGGGCAGGCAAATCGACGCCATCTATACCGACTTTAGCAGTGCTTTTGATCGAGTTAACCATTTAATTCTTCTTGGAAAACTGTATAGGTTTGGTGTGGGTGGCGTGCTTTTGAAATGGTTCGAGTCCTATTTAAAACAAAGACCCCAGTCAGTGGTAGTTAACGGATTCAACTCGACCACCTATTTTGCAAACACCGGTGTTCCACAGGGATCACATTTGGGACCCCTTCTTTTCCTGATCTTTATCAATGACGTGGTGGACAAAATAAAACACTGTAAGGTGTCTCTATTTGCCGATGATCTAAAAATATATAAGGCAATAAATTCAGATGTTGATTCTTCTGAATTGCAGTGTGACCTAGACGAGATTCTAAATTGGTGTCACTACAACAATATGACTCTCAACCCAAGTAAATGCTATCATATTAAGTTCACTAGGAAAAAGAAGCCACTTGCTACGGAGTACAAACTTAATGGTACACGACTGGCAGAAGTCAATGAAATACGAGATCTTGGTGTAATAATTGACAGTAAACTTAAATTTACCTCGCATGTCAACAAGTCTGTCACTAAAGCAGCTCAAATGCTCGGATTTTTGAAACGAAATGCAAGCGGTTTTAAAAGTCAGCGCACCAAAATCTTGCTTTACCAAACTTTGGTGCGCAGTCATCTGGAATTTGCCAGTGTTGTATGGAGTCCGTATTATGCAGTAAACTCGCAGCGCATTGAGAGTATTCAAAGGGCATTCACTAGGCATCTAGCCTTTAACTCCAGTGGCTTTTCACACAGGAATCCCTACAGAGAGCGCTTGGGAAAATTCAATATGTGTACTCTTCGAGAACGGAGACGGTTGTTGGATATGTGCTTCTTTCACAAAATCTTGAACGGTCAAAATCAATGTTCCTATTTTCTTCACAATTTGTCTTTGAAGGTTCCCCGCACCTATCCTCGAGGAAAACTCAAAAATCTTTTTAACACTCTACCTGTAAAGTCTAATTTGGGTCGACAGGCTCCTCTCCGTAGAATCGTTGATGAATACCACTCGCTTACTGCGATAATGCCCGATCTTGACGTGTTTCACGATAACCTGCGTGTGTTTAAGTACAAAATCAAAAGTATACACTCTTGATTTTCTATTTAAACATTTACCTTAATTATTAACTAAATTATGTAAATTAAATTCTCATTTCTTAATAATTCTTTTTTTTAATATTTATAAAAAAATATATATATAATAATTGTATAAGGTTTTAATTGTTTTCTGTATTTTTTGTTTTGTATTCTAAATTGTATTGACTGTTAAATTATAATTCTAAATTTATGTACAATATTTGTTAATTTTTATCACAAACAATTGCAAATGTTATGTACGCCGTTATTGTTACATACATCAGACCACAACGATGAAATTGATTCTTTTTGTTTTTAATGCTAAATGTATTGTAATGTGGCAGTACTCAATAAATAAATAAATAAATAAATGAAACCGGCGGGATCCTCATGAACTTATATTGAGCGATCTGCCAAGACTGGCGAAATATAGCAAAAGCTGTTTGGCCATGTGTGTTCGGATATTTAATAAAATTCCAAATGACATAAAAACTTTAGGTTTTAGATTGTTTAAAAAAAAACTACATACATGGTTAAGTACTCATAATTTTTACTGCATAAAAGAATTTTTTGACATGAAATGATTTTTGAAATGTAATAATTTTTTGACACAATAATTTTTGACATGTAATAATTTTTTGATATGTAATAATTTTTTGACATATAATTTTTTTTTTTTTTTTGACATAATATTTTTTTGATACATAATAATTACCTATTTGACATATAGTAATTTTGTAATGTAAACTTTGTATAATATGTATTTGCATGCTGTGATATAAGCAAAACGTGTATGCTCTAATGATTTATGCCAAAACATCTTTGTACACCATGTTTTATGCAAATAAAGTTGATTGATTGATTGATTGATTGAATACCCCAAGTCAAGTAGTATGAAAATTGTACTCTATGGTTTGAAATGGTACAAGGACTTTTGCTGGTGAATAAGTTTTGAGAAAGTGAACACCAATTATTGTTTTTTCACAATATCAGTGTTTAACACTTTTTAAATTCCTATTGTTTAAGATATCAAATGCATTTTCGCAAAGGTGGCAGTAAGAGCTATTACAAAAAAGTCACCAAAATCAAACTAGCTTTGATCTAGACTGGAGTTAAGTATAATTATGTCAAAATATGAATAATTGTAGTGGTATGTATACTTATAAGAAAATAGAAACAAAAATCTGTGTATTACGCTTCTTATTAATCTTGCTTGCTAACTAGATGAAAGTAAAATAACTTACCGTATGGAAGATACGGTCAATACGCTGCAAAGCTTTCTCATGTTTCACATTGACACGGTCATAGGCTTTGTCATAGTACTCCAGTGTACCACAGCAAACAATGTCTTCACCTGTTGAAACAGTAAACCGTTTTATATCTATTTGTTAAAGGAGTTTTATGTTTTGTGGAATATCAAAGATTACCTTTTTATTATGGGATATATGTGCTAATATTTTAGCCTATAATAACTTCAGGTACTGTGTGCTATTGAACATTAGGTTCAGTTACAAAGAGAATATTTCTGCATTGTCTTTATTTTATTTAAAACTTTCAGTTCCAAAAATATGATAATTTGTTTTTGTGCCCAAAATTTACCTCCCAAGTCATTGTTATAATTATGTCAATACCTCCAACACATAAAGTCGTAACATTTTTTGAGTAAACTAGTATTATAAATATGTAAAATAAATATTATTCTTTCTTATTACATCCAGCGTCTGGTACTGTGATCTTAAACTGGTTATTGATTTCATCATGAAAATACATAAGAATGCTACTCCTGAAAAAATGCACTTTATGCCTTACGACCTTATGCGTGGGAGGTGTCTATGTAGCTATTGTTGACTTGCATTTTTGCACAGTCCTGACTGAGCGAGTCCAACTCTAAATATGCATACTTAAATTTTTCAATTTTAACACATCCTTGACACTGAAACTATTAACAAACTTTGCTTGCAACAACTGAGCTCTTCTAATTTATTAGACAGTTGTGTTGCTGGGAAATTTTTTGGTTCATTTCTTTCATCAGATAGAACAATAGGAAGTGGTGGAGGGTGATGTTTTGTGGGACTGTCTTATTTGATTGAAAATTGTCTATTCAATTCCATGTATTCTAGACCTCAGAATTTGTAAAAGCAAATAAAACTTACAAACCTTCTTTAATACCAGGTAAAGACAACTTAGCAAGTCGAGGGAAGTCCATGTCCTCAATAGTGGTCCATGTGGGCCTCACCGTGACGGAAGCATCACGGATCTTCATTGGAGCACCTCTCTGACCCCATCTCTTGCCAAGCTTACGATCCCGTTGCTAAAAAGAAGTAACGTATGGTTATATTTATTGAATTTTTACGTATACAACAAACAAGGGCTGTCTTGATTGCTGTCATTAATACTTTCAATGGCAAGAACAAACAATAATAAGTTTGTGTGCCCACAACGGGCAGGTTGTGACAACTCGGGAGGCATCCAGAGTTGTTGTTGCATACCTAGCCGTTGTTGACTTGTGTTTAGTAGCCAACTAATGTGTCCAACTCCTTAGCACACTCCATTACAAAAAAAATATCCAATTATTGTATGACTTGGGTCCCATAGGATCTATGTGAAAAGTAACAGGTGCAAATATTTGTATTATTTTACTTTTGATTAGTGACTGGTTAATTTATTTACTAGTTTTAGTGTGCTAACATATCTTTTAGTCTTACTATCATTGCTGGGTTTTATATCTGAGAATATAGTTATTTCACTAGCTCCTAGTCAACTAGCCTAAGTGAAGAGATGAGGAGCGGTAGGTATACCAATGTTTTTATTTTTCAAAGTAAGTTGGTTTTCTATAAAGCAAATTACATTTCTCATATAGTTGCCCTTGTTGAGGGTAGTCATGCCACCAGGCGTGCGCGCGCCCCTAGCACCGCGGCCCCTTTGACCACGAGCACGGCCGCGCTGGTACGGGGGTTTCTGCACCCTCGTAGTGTCCACCAGATGGAACGTACTCTCGTCCTCGTCATGGAAGTACGCGTACGACGAACCAGCGCCGAATTGAGATGCATACTTGTCTGAAATAGAGTTGATTTATCTTAGGAGTGTGCGAATATATATTTTTTTTTTGCAGAAACATAAATATTACTGTTGATATGTCAAAAGAAAGAGTGATTTTAGCATTTGTTTTGGGTATTTTAATACAATGAATGAAAATATCTGTTCAGCTAGTTAACAGTGCCCTTCTATGCACTATGGTACAGTGCAACATTGGGAACGAAGCTGGTGCAAAAAACGTCATCATAACCTCAAATAGTCGTATTGTTGAGAGAAATATTGTGACTTATAATTATTGCAGGGTAAAGGAATAAACTTACTTTGATATTTCTTGTCTTGTACGACAGTCCAATCACTTATTTTCCCCAAGCGATCGCCTTTACTGAAAGGTTGGTAAGGCATGTCCCGAAACTGCTCCGGCATTTCGGCTGGGCCCCATCCTGTTGGATTATCTTGAATTATTGGAGCTACAAATCGTATCGGCTCTTCGGCCGGTAGCACATGCTCCGACATTGTAACTATTCAATAGAATTCTTTATTTTAGTGATAATTCAACATGAAGATGCACCAATGCCACACGACACTTTCGAAACGACTTTTTTAATTTATTGAATGACAATTAATATTGCCAAATAGATACGAGTCTTTTGGCTTTGACAAATCAAAATGTTACTATTTCAGAAAATTCAATTACGTGATTAATTTAAATAAGAATAACCATGGAATAATTAGGCACCTAAAATTAAAAAAAATGATAATCATCATCTTCCTGCCCTTGTCCCGTTTTATTTGGGGTCGGCGCGGCGCAATACATTTTTTTTTAAATTGATCACTTGTATGAAAAGATTTGCTTTATTTTTTTTTGCTGTTGGTTACCGTACTTACTAACTAGACGTAAAATGTACGCAATAGTAAGTCCTACTGATAATAGAAACGCTAAAGTTTTTCTATGAATGTGTGTTTCTCTTTCACACAAAGATTACTGAATGGATTTCGATGAAACTTGGTACACGGGTAGACCATGTCCTGGAATAGCACATGGAATACTTTTTATCCCGGGAATATGTTCCCTTGGTATAATTTTCTACTAAAACGCGGGCGAAGCCGCTGGCAGCAGTTACTAATAAAATATGTACACTGTTGGCGTAAATTCTACAGTAACTATTTAACCTTGCAGTATTCGAACGGATGGCAATATAAGGTTTTTCGATCCCACGCGAGCGTTTTTGGCGGGATTTTTTCGAGTTAAGTTGAAATAGTTGTTTTAATTATTCGAAAATTGATTCTTTGTAGATATTGTGACGTAAAATTGATGTAGTTTGGTATCATAAGTATCTGCACAACTGGACAATATGTGGAATCATTCAAACAGACGTAATCTCGCTAAAATGGAGCTGAGAATTTTATTTTAGTGTTGACTTCCTCAACGAAGTTTGCCGAGAAGGTTGACTTGATACATTTGCTGCCAAATACTACAAAAACATTAGAATAAGTACATCTTTATTCTAATGGTAAACAAATTAACTATTTAGAAACATGTTATCTCCATTATTTCGACTGAAGGACTTTGTATTTATTGTCAAGCAATAAATTTAAAAAAAAAAGTAAGTTCGATCGCAGATCGCAATAAGTTGTTACTTTTTTTGAAGTGAAAAGACAAACTCCAGTGTATGCATGCTTCTTGGATTTGTCCAAAGCTTTTGACCTGGTTTCATATAATAAGCTTTGGACAAAGTTAAGAACTGCGGGTGTCCCAACTGATCTTGTGAATATCCTCGCCTACTGGTACAGTGAGCAGCTTAATGTAGTAAGATGGGGAAATGTATATTCAGATGAATATTCTTTAGAATGTGGAGTTAGGCAGGGTGGGCTGACCTCTCCACGGCTCTTTAATATATATGTAAACCATCTGATTGAGGAGCTCAGCAGCATGCATGTTGGATGCCATATTGATGACATATGTGTCAATAACTTGAGTTATGCTGATGATATGGTGCTGCTCAGCCCCTCAATTGGTGGTCTTAGACAGCTGTTGAAGGTGTGTGAGGCTTATGCTGAGGAACATGGCTTGAGGTACAACGAAAGTAAAAGTGAGTTCATGTTGTTTAACCTTTTGACGTGCGTAATTAGAGACACAATAGTAAGACAATGGCTTGCGGGCGCCGGCTACCGCCTGAGCGTTAATGAATTAAATGTAAAAATAAAGACGATATCACTATACCACCTATATTACTCAATGGTGTACCTCTTAAACGTGTTGCACAGTTTAAGTATCTAGAACACATTGTAACTGAGAATTTGAGCGACGAATCAGACATCGAGATCCCTCGCGCAGGGCATTGTCGGTGCGTGGTAATATGTTGGCTCACAGGTTTGTTCGATGTACAGCTCCTGTTAAAATAACAATGTTTAAGGCGTTCTGCCAGACATTCTATACGAGCGGCCTGTGGTCAAACTTTACACAAAAAGCCTACAATGCCTTGCGCGTTCAGTATAATAATGTGTTCAGGGCTCTGTTTAGGCTCCCTCGATATTGCAGTGCATCCGGCATGTTTGCTGACGCCAACGTAGATGACTTTTATGCAATTATGCGCAAAAAAGTGGCGTCGGTGGTGCGACGAGTACGGGGGAGCCCGAACAGCATCTTGAGGATGATTGGCGAGAGAACCGACACTGTTCTGCTCAGTAGGTTCACTGAACTCCATGTGTTGCGAGACCGGTGAGCCTACTGTGCAGGGGTAGATAGTGTCTCAATACTGGTAGATAGTGTCTCAATACTGGAATATTACTAACATTAGTTATAAGTTAATTTCTTGTTACTAACAATTTTATGGACTGTTTTGTCTGAAATAAAATATTTTTATTTTATTTTTATTATTTATTTTTATGTGTGCGTGTGTATAGCGTTCTTTGGAAATGTGTACGGAGAGAAATTAAATTTCTATTTGTCTTGGATGAATATTTAATTTCGATAACGAATTAATACGTAAGCGCGTCTAGGTATATGTGGTCGTTGCTACCATACTCTTTGGTTGCTACGGGCAGACAGAAGCCGGGGCACTGCGCTAAGCACTCTACTGTGATACAAAATGCAGCGTCAGCGCCCCTACAATATGATAAGTTAATAACAATAAATTAGGTATAATTTGAGTCGAGCTATTTAAATTAGGTGAAAGTGCCAGGGTAGCCCGCGTTTGTTTTTTTTTGTTTTTTTTTTCGCGTTTTTTGCATTTTGTCAGTCAAGTTGTAGTTATGTCGATTATTATTTATGGTTTGCAACCGTAACACGTATTTATTTACTAAATAATAATCGTTAAAATCGTCTAAACAACCTTCTCAGTTTGTCTAACTCTATTGAATGGCTATTTCATTAAAACGTTATTTAATAGGGTTAGCGGGTTAGCACTAAAAGGGTCGTTTTGATGATTTTAATAATTATAACTCAGTAAAGCTATATTTGCTACGGTCGCTCATCATACATTATAATGGCATGGAACCTGTCACTGACCTGCACAATACGTAAAAAAGTACAAAATTAGAAACGGAAGACATGGGGACATTACTTATAAAAAAAATATAATTATTCAATTGTCATCCTTCGCGGATCTAGTACTTTTCAAAGCGATTTCTAACATTCATAAATGTATTACGCTTAAACTGTTGTGTTATTCTTTTAAAAGACTCCATATTAATATGAACTCTATACGACCTCAGTGGTTAAGGGCACCCCATTCACTATCATAAACGGCATATCTTTTTTTTAAATTAACTCAGAAGTTTGATTTCTTCACAGCTTCAAGGGATCGCAGAAGGGGGAAGGAAGGGGTGTATATGGTTTTAGTTTCAACTAATGCCTCCACGCGTTTCCGAGATAAAGGGTCTTGACAGACAAACAGACAGACGGACGGACAACAAAGTGATCCTATAAGGGTTCCGTTTTTCCGTTTGAGGTACGGAACCTTAAAAAGGTAATTAGCTACGGGTAGACCGTAGGTAAGTAAGCTAAGCAGATGATCTTGATTAACATTTTTCTAGTTAGGGTGTTAAGAATAAGGTTGTAGTTCCTGTCCTGCCTGCTTAACATTGGACAATGGGCAGCATTGTTTAAAACGTATCCTGTTTAGTCCAGTGCAACACACATATCACATTACAAAAAACTGGGCAAGTGCGAGTCGGACTCGCGCACTGAGGGTTCCGTACAAACTTGAAAGGTAAATTGCGGTTTACGATTTATGACGTATTAAAAAAGAACTACTTACTAGATCTCGTTCAAACCAATTTTCGGTGGAAGTTTATAAGGTAATGTACATCATATATTTTTTTTTAGTTTTATCATTCTCTTATTTTAGAAGTTACGGGGGGGGGGGGGGGCAACATTTTACCACTTTGGAAGTGTCTCTCGCGCAAACTTTTCAGTATATAAAAAAATGATATTAGAAACCTCAATATAATTTTTGAAGACCTATCCATTGATACCCCACACGTATGGGTTTGATGAAAAAAAAATTTTGAGTTTCAGTTCTAAGTATGGGGAACCCCCAAAATTTATTGTATTTTTTCTATTTTTTGTGAAAATCTTAATGCGGTTCACAGAATACATTTACTTACCAAGTTTCAACAGTATAGTTCTTATAGTTTCGGAAAAAAGTGGCTGTGACATACCGTAAAACCTTACAAGATTGCCCAACTAATCTAACTTTGCCCTGCAAGGTACTTTTCACAAATATTGAAAAAACTGGTAACATTTTTTAGTTACGGTTATTATTTAAACTAGAGAGGAAATTTAAATATGTGTCGGGCAACACTACGTAACTGATGTTTTGTAATGTCACTTCAGTCGGCTGTCAAACTGTGTCAAAGTTGGTGGTGTATTTTGCGGGCCAAAAATTGTGTAAAAAACTTTTTGTGAAACTTGATTTATAATAAGAGCAGGTAAGTAAGCTTTTAACCACTGTAAGTTTGTAATAAGTACACATGAATAATCGAATATTCAACGCAAAATCTCTCCTAAATTCGAAAATATGATGGTGGGCAATGTTAAATTAGTTTTTCAAAGTCAGTTGTCACGACTTTGCCCACCAAAATATTACCGTTAGGGTTGTCACCTCAATGCTAAATTGATCTGAGATAAGTAGATACTTACCTACTCTATATATTCAAAGGATTACAATAATAATAATTAACCAATACATGTGTTAAAAAAGTAAATTTGGTTGCAAAAAGTACATTAAAAGTATTTGCAAAATAATTGGTTAAAAATGAGAAACAAATTAATTTCTACTTTTTTTTTTCAAATTCTTATGCGTTGATTTATTTGTATTATGATACAGAGACTCTGAGAACTGTTCACGGCAGCAATGGAGGATGTCTTCAAGGTTTTGGAATGGAGAGGGCTAGGCATTAATGTCAATGGCGAGTACATCACTCACCTTCGGTTTGCCGACGACATAGTAGTCATGGCTGAGACTACGGAGGAGCTCAGTACAATGCTTGGTGACCTCAGTAGAGCTTCCGAAAGAGTGGGACTTAAAATGAACATGGACAAAACCAAAGTCATGGTAAACAGCCATGTAGCACCCACTCCTATCAAGGTCGGGGACTCTACACTCGAAGTTGTAGACGACTACGTTTACCTGGGACAGACGGTCCAGTTGGGAAGGTCTAACTTCGAGAAAGAGATCAATCGTCGAATCCGACTCGGCTGGGCAGCGTTCGGGAAGCTGCGCGGTGTCTTCTCGTCCAATATACCACAGTGTCTCAAGACGAAAGTCTATGACCAGTGCGTGTTGCCAGTGATGACATATGGCTCCGAAACGTGGTCGCTTACAATGGGCCTCATTAGAAGGCTTAAAGTCACCCAAAGGGCAATGGAGAGGGCTATGCTCGGAGTTTCCTTGCGTGATCGAATCAGGAATGAGGATATCCGCAGGAGAACCAAGGTTGCCGACATAGCACGAAGAATCGCCAAACTAAAGTGGCAATGGGCAGGGCACATTGCTCGCAGAACAGATGGCCGTTGGGGCCGAAAGGTTCTGGAATGGCGACCACGTACCGGAAGACGTAGCGTTGGAAGGCCTCCTACAAGGTGGACCGATGACTTGGTAACGGTTGCGGGAGTCCGATGGATGCGAGACGCACAGGACCGTTCGCTGTGGCGACGCTTGGGGGAGGCCTATGTCCAGCAGTGGACGTCTTTCGGCTGAAATGATGATGATGATGATACAGATATCTCGATGAAACTGTTTCTAAAGGGTCTTTGTTAATTTTGATGATGTATTTTTTTTATCATTTATTTCAGGATGAATAATACTAGAAAAAAAAGAAGAATGTTAGGATCGCGAGCCTACAGAAATTATTCAGAGGATATGTTGAAATTAGCTGTTGATATGGTAGAAAATAACAGGATGTCAAGTCGGGAGGCAGAAAAGAGATTCGGAATTCCTCGACGGACGATATTGAACAAAGTTAATAAAGTCCACTTGAAACCAGCTGGGGGACAGAAGAAACTCACTGAAGAAGAGGAAGAAAAACTGGCAAACGTATTGTTAGTTTCAGCAGATTACGGCAGCCCCATGACAAAATTGGATGTAAAAATGTTAATCTATAAGTATTTAGAAAAAAATTCACGAACTGATTTGTTCGATGGCAAATTACCAAGTGATACGTGGGTGGAAGGATTTTTAAACAGACATCGTTCGAAACTGACCATCAGATCGACTCAAAATATTAAAAAGGTACGGGCAGAGAAAGGATTAGAAGAAATGGAGCAATTTTATACTAATTTAAGTGTAACCCTAAATGGTGTACCACCTACGAACATACTGAACTATGACGAGACTAACTTGTCCGACAATCCAGGCACTTCAAAATGTGTTTTTAGAAGGGGCGTCAAACATCCTGAAAGGATTCTAAATAGCTCAAAAAGTTGCGTTTCCATCATGTTTACTGCAAGCGCAGCTGGGACATGTCTACCCACATATGTGGTTTATAAATCCTCAAATTTATATTCGGAATGGCTTGAAGGAGGCCCAACTGGAACTAGATACAATTGTTCGAAATCAGGTTGGTTTGATACGGCTTCATTCGAAGATTATTTCAAAACTATTGTGGTTGAGTGGGGGAAACAAATTCCCGGCCCAAAAGTAGTCATTGGTGATAATTTATCTTCCCACATAAATATTGAAGTGGTAGAGTTGTGTCAAAAACACAACATTAAGTTGGTATTTTTACCACCAAACTCCACTCACCTGACACAACCATTGGACGTAGCGTACTTTGGCCCACTAAAAAGAGAATGGAAAAAGATCCTATTGGACTACAAATTGAAGAATCCAGGACAGACTACTTTGAATAAAAAACATTTTCCAAAACTTTTGGCCCAATTACTAGAAAATATGAAACATAAGGAAAGCAATAATATAATAAGTGGCTTCAGAGCTACAGGAATATGGCCTGTAAATCCACGAAATGTTTTTAAGAGAATACCGGAGTATTTCGACGACTCAGAATACGGAATTGATAAGACATTATTGGATTTTCTCAAAGAGTCAAGGGCTGCTAAGCCAATGCAAGTGAAAAGAAGTAAGAAATTACGTACAGAACCCGGAAAGTCAGTATGTGCTGATGATATATCCACAATAAATAGTCAAATAACAGCACGAAAACAACCGTCTGTAAGAAAAAATACTAGGAAAACTATAAAGACTAATCAAGAAAGAGAGACAGAAGAGGTTATGGCGTTGTTGGACACAGAAAATGATATAGACTTAGATGTAATTACAGATGAATTGATAGGGAGGGAGGATACGATTGATTACAATATGCCGTCGACCTCATCTGGAAACATCGGTTGGACAAATATTGAGGAGGAAACAATACAGATAAACCGAAAGCAAGACACAGAAGAGGTAATGGCGCAGTGGGACACAGAAAATGATCTATACTTAGACGAAATTACAGGTGAAGTGATAGGAAGTGTGGAAACAATTGATATGCCGTCGACCTCATCTGGAATCATCGGAAAACCAGCACCACGACCCCTATTATCACCGGTAATCTATAATCCAGACAGACTTGATGCACTTAGTATCAAAATTATAAACCTGCATTTAGGTTTACCAGTGCACGATATTAATGCTCAACTAACCGACGTATGTGTATTAAATAAAAAAATAAAAAGTGACAGCCAGAATCGACCTTTTGTAGCTTATGGTGAAAGTGACACTCCAGGGTGTTTAAGATCAATGACGAATAGTTCATCTAAACCTAATATTAAAATAACCTCAGATGTTAAAGTAACCCGTAAGGAAATGAAGGACATCAAGAAAAAGATTAAATTAGGAACTGAAGTCACCGGAAAATTAGCTTTACAAATGAAAATTGTTGCGAAGACAGAGAACAATGAAAATGCATTAAATGAAAAAAATATAAGAAAACGGAAAACTTTAACTACTCGGAGAAAAATAAAGAAAACGAAACGGAAGAAATTGAAATCATATTACTGTGAAACAAGTTCTGAATCGGATATTCTAAGTATTGCAAACACAGATGATTCTGATTATGAGACATTTAATGAATATTTATCAACATGTTTGCAAGAGATGGACAACAAGGAAAACTGTGAGCCAGAAAATTTCACTGCAACATTTGGGCTCAGTGATATCAGCTATTTCACAAGCGATGTAGAGTTAAAAAAAGAGGACTGGGTTGTTGTCAAATTTGCGACGAAAAAAAGCATAAAACATTATGTTGGTTGTGTTTTATGTGTGAAAAACAGTATCCCTACCGTAAAATTTGCAAGAAAAGTGAAAAATGCAAAAGATGGTAAAATGATTTTCACGTACCCAAACGTGGAGGATGTGTGTGAAGTAAATCGTGATGATGTGGAAATAGTATTACCACCACCAAATATTTCTAGACGAGGCCAAATAATATTTGATATTACATTTAATCCTTCCTACAACATGCAGTAACAAAATAGTTTATAATATAATATTTCAAGTAGCAATCTAACCTATTGCCTAACGAAAGCCTCCTTAGATGTTGGTTTGTTATTGTTATGGAGGTGAAACTTAGAGATTCGAAACATGTTCTGAGAATGTGCACAGTTTGTTATAATTTTTCAATGTAAATTTCTGACTTTTTTTTCTTATTCTGTTTTTTTTTTTAAGAAAACTTTGCCTTATAAACAAATTCAGGAAATAATGTTCCTATATTTTTTAAGAGTAAGTCTATGATTATTATTGATTTTTTTCTAGTTTATTTTATAAGTCGATTTACATTGTTTTTTTTTTCAACTCTAGTGTTAGTCTAGCTGCTGGAAAACTATCATTGAGTTATATTTTAATGAGCCTAAAAATGTTCCGATTACTTAGGCTAAGACTGAGTTGCTGTTAATCTATACTTATTATATCGTTAGTTTTTGAAAGCTTTATCTTGAATATAGATTTATTTCACTTGTAGGTATGAGTCTATAAATTCAATATTCCTATTATTTTTATTAAGGTTATAAATTAATCTTATATATTGTTTGCTATAAGACTGGTAAGCATTTGCTTTAAAATGTTACTATTATGATTATTCAAATTTTTAAATTAGTGTTTAAGAGCGAGCCACGTGACCGTAACGTACCTGCGTACCCCAGTATTAACAATAAAAAAGTGACAACCCTAGTTCATCGTTTTATTTGTATGAAAAATTACAAAAATAAAGTTTTGACTTTGCCCACTCAAATTTGACAGGTAATATGAACGTTTAAACGTATAATATTAAGGCCCTATGACAGATTGACTATTTTTCTAAAATTATCCTTAAACATGATGTTCTTAAGGTAGAAAATGCTGAAGTAACGGAGGTTTCTGCAAAATGGGCAAACTTGTAAAAAGTCCTATATATTTGGTCCGCTGTAAAAACTGCGATTTTTAGCACTTAAACATTCATAATTTTGATATTATCATAATTCTATGCAAAGAGCATTGCATTTATGAATGATGTAGCACAATCACAAGCGAAAAGTATTATTAGTTAAAAAAATATTTAAGGTGGAACAAAAAATCCGGGCAAAGTTGTACGGTTTTACGGTACGGACGGGACAGACAGACACATGACGAATCTATAAGGGTTCCATTTTTTGCCATTTGGCTACGGAACCCTAAAAATTACCATTATAATTAAAAATTAGAGTTTTGGACACAGAGCAGTCTTTAATACACTATCGCGCTTGATTAGTTACGTACCAACAAGGTACATGGCTAACAGCATTCTAGGAACAATAATAATAAGTAATAAAGTCCACACGTACTTCAGCTGATTATTTTGTAAACAGGTTCTAGAAATATAATGAAGTTTTCTTCCATTCGATCTGGAGAACAATTTCTTCATTTCATCTAATGACATCCTCCGCTCTTGGGCGAAGCGCGAGATAGTGTCAGACTTTTACTGACTAAAAACCCACTTCTGTTCCTTCGTTGCCTTTCGTACCAGGGCCCGAAAAAGGAAAGACTCCTTTCAGAAGCATACCCTTGGTCCCAGTAGGCTTCGACCCTGCTGGGCCCCTACGGTTTGCTGACATCTCCTTGAGGCGCGCGTGGAACACTACGCGCCGACGACGACTTGGGCTCGGTCCAGACGGTTACCGGACGGTCGGACAGCGATCTACCCATTGCTCACCGTCCGTAAGCCCGCGCCTACGGTGGCCGGAAATCGGGATCGGAATCCCGGCGGTTGGGGAGCGAGGACCATTGCCTCGCGCGTGCACCCCCTTTGCTAGCATTACTGCTTCGCAGAAGGAGGCCACCGCCTGCCACTCCTCCTCGCTCCGGACCATGGCCTGTACCAAGGTCTGGCGCGAGAGATCGCCGCCGCCGATCGCCCCCACGAGACACGGTGGTGCTCTGCGAAGGTGTTCCGTGTGTTGTTCCTTCTACTCCCATATTGGCACTGTTCAGTTTTATGTTATTTGACTGGTTTCTATTGTGCCTCTAAATTACGGTACTAGCTTATAAACTCATCTTTGAATAATAATAAATCCGCAGTGCAGTTTTGTGGCGAACTGTTGGGCATAAGCGACCCCACGGACCCGATCTCCCGGGAAAATTCTTGTTCTTCATCTCCGGCTTGCCTTTATTGGCCGGCCGTAGTGAACACTGACGAGGAACTGAGCTCCCACCTCTCTCTTGCCTTTATTGGCTGGCTTGAGTGGAGATTCGCAAGAGCAAACGTGCTCGGGGCTGGATGTATAATCCAGTAAGGTGCTGTGACCGTACTTCCGGGATTGTCAACAAAATCCTGAACATAAATCCACTCACAACTCGTGAAACCAAATCCAAGGTTAAGATCTGGCTACTGACACAGGATTACTACGAAACAGAAAACTTATTGATATCAAACTGATTATTGCAGTATACATCTTCTAATATATAAAATTCTCGTGTCACGGTGTTCGAACTTGAACTCCTCCGAAACGGCTCGACCGATTCTCATGAAATTTTGTGAGCATATTGAGTAGGTCTGAGAATCGGCCAACATCTATTTTTTTTTTTTTTTTTTTTTATTTATATGGCAGAACAACGTTTGCCGGCTCAGCTAGTTTTATTATAATTATTATATTGGTATTCCCCACATACATTCACACAATTTACTCACATGTTCACGACTTAGTATTTGATTTTAATTTTAATTTTATAATTTTCACCTTAATTTAATTTTCATTTATTTTAATTTAGTTCTAATTTATTAACCTATTTCTTTTTTTTTATTTTGTATTTGATTTTAATTTGTTATCAAAGTTGTATTATTATTTAATATTGGGTAATGGTATACAATATAGTTTGATTATGAGATATTTATGTTATTTTCAGGGCTTACATTTTAATTAAATCACTATTGTAATTAGTAATTCAAAATAGTAGAATTATTCAATACATAATTAATTTTATATTCAGGTTGTGCAAAAATGTTTTTAACTAAATTATTTCTTTATATTAATGTCTATATTTATTTCAATGTTGTATAATGAAAATGAAAGAAGTCACTGGCTCCTGAAATACAGGCACCTAGCCTAGCTCAGGAGTCAGGGGTTCACTTATTTGTACATGTTTTACAACAATAAAGAATTATTATTATTATTATTATTGTCCTGATGGCCGTGGTATACCTCTCCACTCCTTAAGCATCTCAGGATATGTTGCCCTCTTGTTGCTACGTCACTTCGTGCCGTAGCAACACTTCACCGTTTATGGGGCCCATTTATTGAGTGTGCAACTCACCCCCTGCCTTTGGCGATGGATATTAATAACATTGTTTAAGCAGGGGCCATAGTCTTAACATAGTTCCTGGTAACCAGTCCACTTAAGACTCCAAGTGCTTCTTCATTATGGAATTCCATTATTCAATGTTCTAAAACCCACTGATCAGTAATTAGAAGTAAAACTTCTCAAAAGTTTCACAAGAAGGTAAAGGATTATATTTTTTATAATTATAATATTACTAGCTGGCTCGGTAAACGTTGTTCATATAAATTATAAAATGAAAAAATGGGGGATGGGGGTAGGAGGGTAAAAAATAGCCTAAGACCTATTCTCAAACCTACCAAAAATAACCAAAAAAAAATCATAAAAATCGGTCGAGCCGTTTCGGAGAAGTTCGATAACAAACACTGACACAAGAATTTTATATATAAGTATTAGAGATATATTTATATTTAACTTGCAAAGTTTTGTCAGATTGCTTATTATGAGTTCATAATTATTGTACAAGACAGCAATTATCCCCGACACTTATTATCACAAGCGGAGTTAGTAGGGACTTTTCACGAGTATTTCTCTACCACAACATAAAAAGTCCCGGCCGACAGATAGCTTTGCGTACGTTCCATAAAACTGAACCCAAGTTGAATTTCGAATTAGTGTTTCGTAGCCTTTCGTGTTGATCACATCTGAGGCATATTCAAGGTACCTATTACTTTTTTTTCACTTCAGTGTAACTTGAACGCGGAATTTTAAGTGATAGTACACCTCTTACCAGGGTTTGTGTTATAGCAATATTGTCGACTCTCAAGTGGCGCTGTGGGGAATTGTAAGCACAATTGTAATGTTTTTTTTTTAAGGGTCTTAAGTTCGATGCGGTGGTGATTATCGTGTATAATCTATAGTGGTGACGGTGGTTTTTTTAAGAAGGGAAATAATCCAATGACTTCTCTCGCTCTAGGGTGGAGCGAGAGGGGGTGTCAGAATTTTACTGACTAAAATCACACCGATGTTGCTTTTACGCCTTGCGTTAGAGGACCCCTGGGTTCTCTTCGGATTACCTTTGGGTGGATGGGTGGTGGTGGTGGTGGTGGTGGTGTGTCCGATATCATGGTCAAGGTAGAGTTTGATTTCACAAGTATCTATTAGTATTCGTTTAACTTTGCGAAAAGTGAGCTCTATAACGCTGTTTGCTTGATTTCTTTTCTGTTAAAAAAGGGCACGGTGTTTTTAATAAGCAGCTAAGTATATGTTTCAGTTTGGTTCTAGTGTGGATTCATGTTGGCATAAAGGTAATCCGGTAACCACACTTTTATTAAATTGATACTTGGTATACTCGTAGATTAATACGATGCGTCATAAAGTGATTAGGTACATAGAAGAATATGTGAGTAGATATCTTATGCTTATTTGTGCCTAACTACACCGTAGAGTAGCATAAAGTAGGTCCCCCGCCAAAGACACCCTGGGCGTCAGGAGTTGTAGAGCGACTTCCGACCACCGGAGGTGCCTATCTGCCGACGGTGAGCAACGTGTAGCTCACTGTCCAATAAGGACTAGAACGGTGTGTCGTGTTCCATCATTGCCTCAGCAAAATTGATAGGGCCGATGCTTGCCAGGGCTGTGAGATTGTTCGAAAGAGTTACCTTGGCTTTGGAACGTAAAGCACAACTGAAAGAACACAGGTGGGTTTTATTAAGTAAAAGCCGATGATTTTCAACCACAAAAAGCTATAAAGTGTAAATAAAAAAGGTTATTTGTGACATAAGATTTCCCGTACGAAAGCGATTGGAATAAAGTAGGTACACAAACACAACTCATTCATTGGCAGTTTTAGGTCCGTATAAATAACTAGGCCCGCGGCTTCGCCCGCGTGAAAGTAGGTTTCTCTATACAAACTTTGGACCCCTCATCCCGCTTTTTTTTTTTTTTTTTTTCGCTGGGGGCTTAATTTTGGAAAATCCTTTCTTAGTGCTTGCCTACATCATAAAAGGAAGCCTTGTGCAAAATTTCACGCTCCTAGGCCCGGTAGTTTCGGCTGTGCGTTGATATGTCAGTCAGTCAGTTTCTCCTTTTATATATATTATTATTATTATAGATGATATGCCATTAATTTTGATAAGGTACAGATGTTTCCGCGGTAGCACGCGTATTCTAAAATAACACGTTTTTTTTTTATTTCATACAAAAATGATTGTAATGAATAAGTACAGTGATGTTACACAAAATACAAAACCCAAAGACAAAAATAAATAGGTACTTACTTAACTAATTAAAAAAAGGAATAACACAAACAAATATAAAGATATATAAACCTTTAATTCCAAAATTATCACAGCTCTAATATGCCCGTTCTACCTATAAAACGGCAATTTCACGAGTAAAGAAAATAAGTAAAAAAAGCAAGGGCAAAGTAGGTATATATATGGGCAAGTTTAATTTTATTAATGTAATTCAATAATTTATCTAATCTAATTAATTTAATTTATTTATTGTGCTACCACAATTAAATTTAATTCAATAATGTTTCTATGGGTTAATGCCTGAAATAAACGATAAATAACTTAATAATAAATAAAGACCCAACATACATTAATAAATAGGTTCAATTATGGAGGTTTACTTATAATAATAGAATGTTGTACCTACAGAAAGTAAAGAAAATTATGTTCAGGCACCCAAAGCTTTCTTTTTCGTTTTCGACACCGGTTACAAAACTAAACACTCCTGAATTTTAAAGGCAAAGACAGTATGATGGAGTTATTGCTATTTTGTAAAAGTGCCAAAAACAACAGAACCAAACATATGGCACCCAAGTATCTACCTGCCTACTTATCGTTTGCGTTCATTCATTGGAATGTTAACGGCTTCCAAGAAAAAAATAACATTCGAGTATTTTGTTACAAGTGGGCGAAAACTATATTTTGGAAAAAATACTCTTGAAAATTAACTTCTATTTTTGGTTTTCCGTCTTCGGTTTTGAAGACCTTCAAAAGCCGATAACTAGACTAAATTAAAAGTTAATAAATATACCTACCGATCGTAAAACTACTACTTACCATCAGGTGGGATCGCAGTCAAGCACTGGTTTATATGAATTATGTGTGTAATTGTGATTAAACGTAAAAGCAATTACAGCTAATTCTAGGAATAGGTAGGTACTTAAATGTATTAACGATATAAACCAAAAATTCATCATCATCATCATCATTTCAGTCGAAAGACGTCCACTGTTGGACATAGGCCTCTCCCAAGTGTCGCCACAATGAACGGTCTTGTGCGTTTCGCATCCATCGGATTCCCGCAACCCTTACCATGTCATCGGTCCACCTTGTAGGAGGCCTTCCAACGCTAGGTACGTCTTCCGGTACGTGGTCGCCATTTCAGACCCTTTCGGCTCCAACGGCCATCCGTCCTGCGAGCAATGTGCCCTGCCCATTGCCACGTTGCCAAGTTTGGCGATTCTTCGTGCTATGTCGGTAACCTTGGTTCTGCTGCGGATATCCTCATTCCTGATTCGATCACGCTAGGAAACTCCGAGCATAGCCCTTTCCATTGCCCTTTGGGTGACTTTAAGTCTTCTGATGAGGCCCATTGTAAGCGACCACGTTTCGGAGCCATATGTCATCACTGGTAACACGCACTCGTCATAGACTTTCATCTTGAGACACTGTGTGTGGTATATTGGACGAGAAGATATCGCGCAGCTTCCCGAACGTTACCCAGCCGAGTCGGATTCGACGATTGATCTCTTTCTCGAACTTAGACCTACCCAACTGGACCGTCTGTCCCAGGTAAACGTAGTCATCCACAACTTCGAGTGTAGAGTCTCCGATCTTGATAGTGGGTGCTACATGGCTGTTTACCATGACTTTGGTTTTGTCCATGTTCATTTTAAGTCCCACTCTTTCAGAAGCTCTACTGAGGTCAACAAGAATTGTACAGAGCTCCTTCGTAGTCTCAGCCATGACTACTATGTCGTCAGCAAACCGAAGGTGAGTAGTGTACCTACTCGCCATTGACATTAATGGCTAGCCCTCCTCATTCCAGAACCTTGAAGACATCCTCCATTGCTGTCGTGAACAGTTTCGGAGAAATAACGTCTCCCTGCCTCACGCCCCGCTGCAAGAGGATAGGTTTCGAGGTCTGGTCTTATAGTCGGACTGAAATGGTTGCGTTTAATGTGTTTCAATGTACCGATACTCAATTTGTCACCGTTGGAGAGACTGCAGTACAGCCCAATCTCGATCGAATCAAAGGCTTTCTCGTAGTCCACAAACGCTAAGCAGAGAGGCTCATTATACTCGTCAGTCTTCCGTATAATCTGCCGCAGCGTATGTATGTGGTCCACGGTGCTGAAGCCTTCGCGGAATCCACTGGAAGTCGTCGAACCTGTGCGCGAGACGGTTCGTGATGACTCTGGAAAACAGCTTGTAGACATAGCTCTGAAGCGAGCTGGGCCTGTAATTCTTAAGTAGGGCATTATCGTCCTTCTTAAAGAAGAGTACCACCACACCTCTGCTCCATGCCTGTGGCGTTTTTCCTTCGAGTATTGCGGAATCAAATAGTTTCTGAAGAGCCTTAAGGTCCGGTTTTCCACCCGCCTTCAGGAGTTCGGCCGTAATTCCGTCCTCACCCGACGCCTTGTTGTTTTTCAGCTGCTTCAGAGCTATCATAATCTCGTACAGGCTGACGTCCGGGATATCTTCGGTATAGTGTCGAGTCAATGTAGCTCTTAGGTCGTTTGCTAGATTTGTAGCGGGTTTAGTGATAAATCATTAAACAAAAAATTAATAGAAAAAAAACATTTTTAAAAACAAGCTTTTTTCCAAATCCAAACTGAACATGTCTGTAAATTTCAGCTCAATCGGTTAGGGGTAACTGTTTCAACACTCGTTAACGCAAGATTTTCCTTAAACTAGTAAACATACTTACAAACATTGCAAGTTAAATAAAAGCTTGTGAAAAACGATCTGACTACGGCTGTCACTGAAATTATTGTGGGAAATGTGAGCTACAAAAATCTCAATTGTCGACGATGAATGAACACTTTATTTTTGTTCAGACAGCCAGCCTGAACGAGCAGATATAATTATAATGCTTGTATATGCCAGTAGGCAGTACGCCGCCATACGTCTGTGTTTCATAGCTTGTTAGCATTTTGTGTGAAACCAAACTGTGCCAGGCTTTACCGCCATAATCAGTCTGGATTCTGTCCCAAACACGAATTCATCAATTCAGTAGCAAGACCACGGTTACCGTATGCGGTCGTCCAAAATTAAATAGCAAAATGATTATTCAAATAAGAACAAACTTTGGTGTTAACTAATAATAAAGTTTACGAACAAAATTATTAAATAAATAAATTTTAAAATGCTGTGGTTAATTTAGTGCCTGTAAATGGGTGAAAGTCTACTTATATACATATATTATAAATAGTGTGTTTGTTGAGCTTATTTTAGATAAGGCGAGGCGAACGTAAGTTGTGACTAATTGTAACAATAACAGCAGTAAGATTATCTAAAGCATTATCTAACAGGAAAACTTAACCAAAAAACCTTTAAAATAATGAAACATTTGAAGTAATTTAATTGTACTGGACTAAAACATATCTAACCATAAGTTTGACTTTATAATTTCGCTCACACAAAATAATATAATTATCTATTTACAAGAATCGATTACATACTTAACCTAGCATTTTGAACTCTACATTCGTACGCTACATTACGTGTGTTCGCACTCCTACAATAACCTAAGATAATTAGAGCACTATCTAGAAAAACTATGTTAAAAGAGAAAGATGGAAAAATAATCTTGTCACAAACAAAATCATCCTTGACGAACACCACCGCTTAACTGAAGGTCATAGGTCAACAACACATATACCATCAACACCAAATCAATTTTTTTTAAGAACATTTGCGTTCCATCCCTTTTGTTGATCTTATCCCATAAGCTAGTAACAAAAATAATATGTAATGATAATCTATAAATCTGAGCTATTGATAAAAGGTTTTTTTTTTAATTTAGTAAATTTAGTAATAGTGCATTGGTTATATTGTAAGATGGCTCATTTGTTTTTGGTGTATCTAGGGCGCGTTCCAGTCGTGTGTTCCGTATCCAATTTGAGCGCGAGGATTCAAATCATTTGCGGTGCAAGCACGCATTTTGTATCTTTCGAAAGATTAAGACATGCAATGTTATATCGTTGGTTTCGCCTTCAGAGAATTTTATTGTAACGTAAATCGGAAAATAATGAAAGCCGAAAAAATCGACTTCTAAAAACTGTGCTTGCAACGCTGATTAGGAAAATATCAATAAAAGGCCGCTTTTATCCTTATTTGAACCAGATAATTTGAGCAATATTTCGGATAATAAATTATCAAACTTTACACAGTTACATAATTATAATTATGCCTTTGGGCTGGTATTTTAGATAAAAATAATTAATTATGATATTTTACCTGTATGAAAAGTTAGGTATATAACCGAATAATTTACATTATTATGTATTTTTTTTGCTTTTTTTTTCAGAAAATGGAGAACGGGAATAGAAGAAACCTTTATTTGGTGACACTATCCGGTAAGCGCTGCTTCAGTATTTCTTCATAGATTATCATAAATTCGCTTTTAAAAGAGAAATAAATCACTTACCGCCACTGCAAAGTCCGCTACCAAGTTAATTTCAAGCATCGCTTTTCTTGCGCGAGAGTAGTTTTTTTTTTAGTTTTAATTTTTTAATTTCCGTATGTAATTTTATTTTATTTTGAACATACGATATAACAAGAAAAACAAAATCACTTAACTAATTAAAATTACATATTATATACACAAAAACTCCTACTTAAAATATGGCGTCAAAAAATTACTCCGCATCGCTGTCGACTGGAAGTGTGCCCAAAAGACTGGCGGCATTGCCACGTTGTATGGCAATGCTTAATCTCTGACCGAGGTAAAAGACAGCCCTTTAGTCACGCGAAGTGGCAACTTTGGATAATTCTTTAAAAAGAGCATGAGCACTCGGACCCCACGGCCCAAGTGTCTCAACCCCAAACGGCTCAAAAATATAACTACCGACGAGGTTGTTATATTTTCGCCGCTTGAGGTTCTCCGCAGCCGCAGCGGCAGCACCAGCACAGCGCGACGAGCTAGGAAGATGGGATGGCGCAAGAGTGTCGACACAGGTAGCGTCCCATACTAAAGGCCTACCCATCTTCCATGGAAATAAAGACATACCGTCCGGTCTCTTACCATCGTCGCGTGCCAGGCCATGAGGTTCCAAAACAGTCGGAACACCGACGACGGTGACAAGGGCTCGTCAATGATGTCATTAATATTCGCGTGCCGCGCTATACGTCTACGAGAGTGGTTGTGTCCGAGTGCTCATCTCGGACCCCACGGCCCAAGTGTCTCAACCCCAAACGGCTCAAAAATATAACTACCGACGAGGTTGTTATATTTTCGCCGCTTGAGGTTCTCCGCAGCCGCAGCGGCAGCACCAGCACAGCGCGACGAGCTAGGAAGATGGGATGGCGCAAGAGTGTCGACACAGGTAGCGTCCCATACTAAAAGCCTACCCATCTTCCATGGAAATAAAGACATACCGTCCGGTCTCTTACCATCGTCGCGTGCCAGGCCATGAGGTTCCAAAACAGTCGGAACACCGACGACGGTGACAAGGGCTCGTCAATGATGTCATTAATATTCGCGTGCCGCGCTATACGTCTACGAGAGTGGTTGTGTGATATTTTAGTCACAATAAACGTTTTGGGTTTTACCCGGACACTTGACCACCTAAAGGTCGCGTGAACCCTGGCAGATAAAGTCTGGGGCGACAGATAAGAAGCATTTTCTTTGTATTACCCGAAAGGTTTCAATCATCTGAGACTTCCCTGTGTTATCTTTATATTATTAGACCTTCTCCTTGCGCTTATTGAGAGAAAAAGCTTGTTCCAAAGTGATCAGGGTTACCAACGACTTCTGTAAAGCTTTCGACACGGTAGACCATGAAATGCTACTTGGCAAAATTAAATTCAATGTTATGAGATGGTTTGTTTCTTGTATTACCGGAGTCAGAGGGTTGTCATCAATCTAATATCGCACAGGTAACCATATCTTCTGGAGTTCGATCAGGGCTCAACTCTCCTCTTCCTCCTCCTCCTCTCCTGTCCTCTTTTATTTATTTTGTATATCAATACCAAGTTTCTTTAATATGCTAATGACCTCAAGGTATACAGAGCTATACGACAAATAAATTATTGCCTTCTACTTCAGCAAGACTTGGACCGACTATCCTCCTATTGCCAGAAAAGTGTCATAAAATAGATATAAGCGATGCCCGTTTGTTTAAACTGAACTTTTGATCGCGGTGTCATCCTTGATTCGAAGCTTTGCTTAAACTGAATCATATACGAGTATATATGGAAAATGGTCAATGAAGTATATATTTTTTTAGTTGGGTAATCATCTAATGACATCTCCCGCCCTTTCGAGTCTGACTGACTTTTACTGACTAAAATCCACTCCTGTTCCTTCTTTGCCTTCGTTCCAGGGCCCCGGGGTTCTTTTTCGCACAACCCATGGCCTCAGTAGGCTTCGACCCTGTTGGGCCCTTATGGTTTTGCTGACATCTCCTTGAGGCGCGCTTGGAACACTACGTGTCTTCGAGGATTTGGGCTCGGTCCGGACGGTTACCGGACGGTCGGACGGCGAGTTACCCATTGTTCGCCATCCGCAAGCCCGCGCCTATGGTGGCTGGAAATCGGGATCGGGATCCCGGCGGCTGGGGCGTGACGGCTGTTCCAACGCACGTGCGGCCGCCTCCTTTGCTAGCATTACTGCTTCGCAGAAGGAGGCGACCGCCTGCCACTCCTCCTCGCTTCGAACCATGGCCTGTACCCATCCCCGGCGCAAGAGATCGTTGCCGTCGATCGCCCCCACGAGGACGCGGCGATGCTCTGCCCAGGCGGGGCACACCTCTACCGTATGCTCCACCGTGTCCTACGGGCCGTTCACACAATGGTAACACCCGGGCGTTTCTTCCGCATGAATCCGGTGCAGGAACCTCCCGTGGAATCCATACTACTAGTATATGAAATAATGATTGAGCGTGTTCAGCTCAAATTCGGGCATACCCATGCATTTATTGATTTTGTGGATATTATTTGCTTTATCAAAGCTTGCATACCAAATATAAGCTGCCAATACTTGAAAGTAGACGCTTGAAAGAGACAAAAGCCGTGAATTTATACAAAATTGTTAGAAAAAATTTGTCTGCATTGATTTGTCTAACATGATTGTAACATGCTTGCGATTGGCCTGTTGATCTAGTGGTTAGTGGCCCTGACTGCTATGCCGGAGGTCGTGGGTGCGATTCCCACCCAAGACAAATGTTTGTGTGATGAGCGCGATCATTTGTTCTGTCAAATGATCGTGCTCATCACACAAACAATATAATTTATCTATAATATGTATGTATTTAGAATTATTTAAGTATGTTTATCAGTTGTCTAGTACCAGGACGTCTTTACCAGGGGGTGCATGGGGTGCGGTGCACCCGGGCGCGGAGCGCCTGGGGGCGCCTGTCGAGCGCTGAATTTTTGGATATTTCATTGAACTTAACGCCACGCGCACGACAAATATGTATGCGCAACAAAATAAAAATAGTCATCAACAATAATATTTTTTTTAACTTTTATTACGTTTTAATATTTTTTCCCAATGCATCAACAAGTACTCCCACTGATATTTTAAGCTATATAATATATATTATAATAATTTAATTTCCTCATTTCCTAATATCTCAACAGCTCTGCGTATATATTTAACACTGCCTGTTACAGTAGCAGAAGATCCTTTTCAAAATTAAAATTAATAAAAAATTATCTTCGTTCAACCATGACCCAAGACAGACTGACAAACTTAGCCATTATAAGTATAGAGTCCAAAATTGATATAAAAATAAATGATTTAATTAAAATCTTTGCCAACTCAAAAGCAAGAAAAATTGAGTTTGTTTGATGTATGTGTATGTACATGTAATAAATAGATATTTAATAATCGAAGTTTTAAGTTTAATTTTGTTTTTTAGAGTAATAAATAAATAAATTATCAAAATTATGTGTATTGTGTTTTCTTGGTTGACTAGGCCCCTTTCATACTGCTGTGTGTCGTCGGTCGCGTGCCACGCTGCAGTGTAAAAAAAAAAACGAGGGCGCAGGCTGAGTCCCGCACCCCGGCGCAGAATAGACTTAAGACGGCCCTGTCTAGTACTCATAACACAAGCTCTGCTTAGCTTGGGACTAGACGGCGTTGTGTGATAGTTGTGTGAATATTATATTATTATATTTATATTATATTACTAGCTTTTGCCCGCGGCTTCGCTCCCATCAACTGACTACTATATCCTACTCTACCCAACTCTACCTTACTCTACCCTACTCTACCTACCCTACTCTACCCTACTAAAAAAAAAGTATCCTATGTCCGTCTCCTGGTTCTAAGCTTGGTTTTAACTTTCAGCCAAATCGGTTCGGCCGTTCTTGAGTTATAAATAGTGTAACTAACACGACTTTCTTTTATATATATATATATAGAAGATATTATATGCTATGTGGTTCCTAGGACAGTCCATAGGCGAAAGGTTGCTGGCAAATTATCTTCAGTAGGTTCTTGAAAGTTCAACTCTGTTTTGTATTCACCTGTTCGCAGAATGGTCGATTCTTGCAATGGAATTTTTTATCATAATATATTGCCTTTTTGCATGTCTACCCTGTAAGTTAATAGAAATTATACTCGAGGAGCTTTCATGAATGTTTTTATTTTTTTCTTGCTCTCTATTTATTCGTTCTTTGTTGTATTATTTTGCCCGATAGTTGAGTCTTTGTTCGTCATCAGAATGATTTATTTTATGGTGTACAGCGTCATGGGCTATATTTATATTTGTACATGTTTGGTATTATGCCTCTGTTATCTATGTTGTTGTGTCTGTTTGATGTTCCTCTTCATAATAATAAAATAAAATAAACCAACTCTGCTATATGGTCCCAAGATAAAGGCATATTTATTGCATAATAAGCCTTTAATGTTTACACAGCTGGGAATTAGGTAGAATTTTTCTAAGATTTACCAGTTGCCTCCCGATGTTATCCTTTGCCGTTTTGAGAGCAGTGACGATGAAATAATTTATACAAAACCTGCATGGATTCGAAGGCACGACCTACAATGCTTATGTCGTGGCCCTTAGCACTGAGCCACCACTGATATTGAATTATTTCGATCCTATGGTAATTTTGTTTGCAGTGTCGATGGCAATGGTGACACTGGGTGTATCATCTGGCTGGCCCACAGTGGTACTACCCAAGTTTAAGAACAATGAGACCAATGTTGATATTGATAAGGTAAGTTAATAGTCTTCATTAATTTCACGTTTATTCATTTTCTACATGTGTAGAAAAATGTGATGCATGTGTGTGTGTATGTAGGTATGTATTGTATTAATGATTCCTTAAAATGCTAAAAAACAATAGCCAACCGGTTGTGCCGGAAACAGGATCTGAGTGACCAGTGGTCAGGGCTCCAGAACGAAGAACCTCCTAATACGAGCCGTGTTAAGAAGTACTGCTTTCTGAATTAAGGCCTTGATGAGCCCTTTGCCCTTGACCTAACGAGACCCTTCTTAGGCGTTAAGCTCGTGGCTATTAAGCCATTGGCATTTTGTTTTTCTTCTCGTATCTCCGCCCAAACGGGTCACTTTTGTTATCGGAATGACGTCAAATGATTGCAAACATTTGACGAGTTAGCGTGGTCGTGGTAGCTGTGTTTGAAACATGTTTCATTTATTTAAAAAAAAATGATAAAAATATGGAGAACAATTTCTATATTTCATCTAATGACATCCCTCGCTCTTGGGCGGAGCGCGAGGGCGTGTCAGACTTTTACTGATTAAAAACCCACTCCTGTTCCTTCTTTGCCATTGTTCCAGGGCCCCGGGGATCCCTTTCTCATCACCCATGGCCCCTGCAGGCTTCGACCCTGCTGGGCCCCTACGGTAACTGACATTTCCTTGAGGCGCGCGTGGAACACTACGCACCGTCGACGGCTTGGGCTCGGTCCGGACGGTTACCGGACGGTCAGACGGCGAGCTACCCGTTGCTCACCGTCCGTAAGCCCGCGCCTACGGTGGCCGGAAATCGGGATCGGAATCTCGGCAGCTGGGGCGCGACCGCCTGCCACTCCTCCTCGCTCCGGACCATGGCCTGTACCAAGGTCCGGCGTGAGAGATCTCTGCCGCCGATCGCCCCCACGAGGACACGGCGGTGCTCTGCCCAGGCGGGGCACACCTCTACCGTATGCTCCACCGTGTCCTCCGGGCGGTCCACACAATGGTGACACCCGGGCATTTCTTCCGCACGAATCCGATGCAGAATCTCCTGAACTAACTATGTCCGATGAGCACCATCGTCATACGGAAGGTAAGGACGTCGTGTTGTCTTTCCAGCCACTCCTCAAAGAGGGGACTTACCCGCCATAAACCCTTCTCCAGTTTGGTCCTGCTGTCTTTGTTTCTTCTTCCCACCTTGTGTGTTATCTTCCTAATCTTCTTTTACCATGCTTTTAATTTTTCTCGCATTATATGAAAGACACAATTTATGCTATACACATACAGAGAACAGCAGATTTAGATAAAAAATCACGTTGTGCTGATAATATTAACGAAGTTGTGTTATTATAATGAAGACTAGTTTAATCAGAGAGCGACATGTCATCTCACATCCTGGAAAACACGCATACCAATAATTCTTTATACAATACAATAAATAAATAAAGTGCAATAGATTTAATAACTAGCTTCTGCCAGCGGCTTCGCCCGCGTGAAAATAGGTTTCTCCATACAAACTTCCAACCCCCGTTTTACCCCGTCAGGGGTTTTTTTATTTTTCATTTTTATTTTTTTTTAAGGTGGGAAATCATCCAAATGACTTCTCGCGCTCTGGGTGGGGCGCGAGGGCGTGTCAGACTTTTACTGACTAAAACCACACCTGTATCCTTCAATTACCCTTTGCGTTCTAGGACTACAGGTTTCCCTTTCAGAAATTCTCCGCGGTCCTAGCTAGTGGGCATCGGCCCTGCTGGGCCCCTACGGTTTGCTGACATCTCTTTGAGGAGCGCGAGGATCACTACGCGCTGTTGACGACTGGGCTCGGTCCGGTTAATTACCGAACAGCCGGACGACGAGCTACCCAGTGCTCGACGTCCGCAAGCCCGCGTCTACCGTGGCTGGTAGTCGGGGTCGGAATTACGGCGGCTAGGGCGTGAGGACCTTCGTTCCCTCACGCGTGCAACCCCGTCAGGGGTGGAATTTCGTAAAATCCGTTCTTAGTGGATGTCTACACCCTATAACTGCCAAATTTTAAGTTTGTAGGTATTATAGTTTCTGAGATTTCTTAATTAGTCAGTGAGTGGTATTTCGCTTTTATGTAAAAAGATTTTTCTTTTATTGGGTTCATCATCATCATTTCAGCCGAAAGACGTCCACTGTTGGACATAGGCCTCCCCCAATGCTCTGGTCCGACTCTGTACCCCGACCTAGTGCTTATTGTCTCCCCCCTTTAATATTTTAAAACCGTTATTTAAACGACTTCCGGTCTAGCAACAGTAGCATTACATTGAAAAAAAAACCGGGCAAGTTCGATTCGGACTCGTGCACTGAGGGTTCCGTACAAACTTACCTATGAAAACAGTTTAATACCCGAATTGAGTTACGAAGATTTTTCCGAATCACAAAAAAATAATTTTTTTGTGACGTAACTACAAATTTACAGTTTTCAGATTTTTTCCTATACCTGTGCTATGAGACCTTGCTTCATACCATATTTCAGGATTCTAGGTCACCGGGAAGTACCTTATGAATTTTGATTACCTTGAGAGTGTCGAATTACACGTTTTTCACGACATAAACTGCCATAACTTTTTTTTCGTTAACTCAGAAGTTTGATTTTTTCACAGCTTCAAGGGACCGCAGACTTGAGTATATGGTTTTAATTTCAACTCGATACCTTCACGCGTTCCCGAGATAAAGGGTCTTAACAGACAGACAGACAGACAGACAGACGGAAAGACAACAAAGTGATCCAATAAGAGTTCAGTTTTTTCCTTTCTAGGTACGGAACCCTAATAACAGTCTTATGCTCGTAGCATTACAATAAAAACAATGTGATCTACATAAAAAAGTCACTTGGGTTGTGTGGTTGGGTAACTTAATTGAAAATTAATCTTAAATAAAATGTTCAATACAGTTGGTTGACTATCATTGTATATTATATACATTGGGGCTAACTGACCAGCTCTGTTCTCACTTTTAACTGACTTGGTTATTTCTATGCAATAATATATAATCAGTACAACAAATATCAGCCTTATTAAATTCATATAAATATCACGGTAATCACAGCAAATATGTGAGTTCTTCCGTTCGCTTGACTAACCGCATATTGTGTGTGTACACAACTATTATAATCAATTGTCAAATTATCAAGGACGCGCGCGAGCTGTCGCCGCCGCTGATCGCTTCCACAAAAACACAGTAGTGTCCGCCCAAGCGGGGCACACCGCCACCGTATGTTCCACCGTGTTAATTCCTAGTGTGGAAAAAAGTTAAAAAAAACCGTTTTTTTTTTCAGGACTCGACGGCAACAATGTTGTCTCTCATTCCAGTCGGGTTTGCAGTAGGTTCTCTATTTACCGGCTATATTGCAGACAAGTTCGGGAGGCGAACCATTATAGTGGCAAGCGCACTGCCTTTTATAATAGGATCGGTAAGTTTAATTTGGACACTGACTTTATTTTCTATTTAAATACTTAATTTATGAACTTTATTTCTTATGTTTTTTGTTGTGCATAATTTTACAATTAATTAAAAATTGGACAGCTGATGTACAAAGGCTTAACCCGCAATTGGGTTTTCTGACAGCAAACCTTAATATATTTGTGAGAAATTTTACATAAAAGGATAAGTCAAACAAATGCACAACAAAAATCTAAGTTAACATAAATCAGATCACACTTATAACTAAAATAAACTACACAAATACGTACACAGCACACAATACGTATAAACATACTATATACAATAAATACAACCTATACAATTATATGTATGGGTCATGTTGACAGGTAATGGTCCCTAATTCTTTCCCTGAAGACCTCCAACGAGGGGCTAGCCCTTAATGTGTTCGGAAGAGAATTCCAAAGGCACAGCTTGAATAGTGTAAGATCCACTGTACCGACTAGAGGAATGGGGAGGAAAACGAAGGAGAAGAGAGGGGGGAGTTGGGATTATGAAGAATAGAGAAGAGAAAAGAAAGAATGTGGAAATCACGAGGCTGCCGAATAGGCAACCACTTCAATTGCCTTCGAAATTCCGACACATGGTCGTACTTTCGAAGGCCAAAAATGAAGCGGATACACAGATTCTTCAGACGCTCCAGCTTTTCAAGAAGTTCCTCAGTCGCATCAAGGAAGCAGACATCAGCGTAGTCTAGAATAGGTTGAAGTAGAGACTGAGCAAGAGTAACTTTAGTTGAGAAAGGCAGGAACTTCTGGAGAAGTTTTAGTGACTGGAACGAACAAAATACGCTCCTGCTTACTTCCGCAATGTGGACATTCCAGGACAGGTTACAATCTAGGAAGACACCAAAGTTTTCAACTTTTTTAGAGTATCCTATAGCGGCGCCATCATACAAAAGTGGAGGAAGAGACTGATTACTCACACAAATTTACGAAATATCTGCCACCAATAATGAGAGCTTGTGACTTTGTAGGATTTACTAAAAGTCCAAAACTTTTAGCCCATTTTCAGTTAGCCCCAATGTATATAATATACAATGATAGTCAACCAGCTGTATTGAACATTTTATTTAAGATTAATTTTCAATTAAGTTACCCAAAAAACTTGTGACTTTTTTATGTAGATCACATTGTTTTTATTGTAATGCTACGAGCATAAGACTGTTATTAGGGTCCCGTACCTCAAAAGGAAAAAACGGAACTCTTATTGGATCACTTTGTTGTCCTTCCGTCTGTCTGTCTGTCTGTCTGTTAAGACCCTTTATCTCAGGAATGCGTAGAGGTATCGAGTTGAAATTAAAACCATATACTCAAATCTGCGATCCCTTGAAGCTGTGAAAAAATCAAACTTCTGAGTTAACGAAAAAAAAAGTTATGGCATTTTATGTCGTGAAAAACGTCTATTTCGACACTCTCAAGGGAATCAAAATTCATAAGGTACTTCCCGGTGACCTAGAATCCCGAAATATGGTATGAAGCAAGGTCTCATAGCACAGGTATAGGAAAAAATCTGAAAACTGTAAATTTGTAGTTACGTCACAAAAAAAAAACTTTTTTTGTGATTCGGAAAAATCTTCGTAACTCAATTCGGGTATTAAACTGTTTTCATAGGTAAGTTTGTACGGAACCCTCAGTGCACGAGTCCGAATCGAACTTGCCCGGTTTTTTTTTCAATGTAATGCTACTGGTGCTAGACCTGAAGTCGTTTAAATAACGGTTTTAAAATATTAAAGGGGGGAGACAATAAGCACTAGGTCGGGGTACAGAGTCGGACCAGAGCATTGGGGGAGGCCTATGTCCAACAGTAGACGTCTTTCGGCTGAAATGATGATGATGAACCCAATAAAAGAAAAATCTATATACATAAAAGCGAAATACCACACACTGATTAATCAAGAAATCTCAGAAACTATAACACCTACAAACTTAAAATTTGGCTGTTAGATTCCTTATAGGATGTAGACATCCACTAAGAAAGAAAAAAGAAAAAGATTTTTACGAAATTCCACCCCCGACAGGGTAAAACGGGGGTTGGAAGTTTGTATGGAGAAACCTATTTTCACGCCGGCGAAGCCGCTGGCAGAAGCTAGTTATTAAATCTATTGCACTTTATTTATTTATTGTATAAAGAATTATTGGTATGCGTGTTTTCCAGGATGTGAGATGACATGTCGCTCTCTGATTAAACTAGTCTTCATTATAATAACACAACTTCGTTAATATTATCAGCACAACGTGATTTTTTATCTAAATCTGCTGTTCTCTGTATGTGTATAGCATAAATTGTGTCTTTCATATAATGCGAGAAAAATTAAAAGCATGGTAAAAGAAGATTAGGAAGATAACACACAAGGTGGGAAGAAGAAACAAAGACAGCAGGACCAAACTGGAGAAGGGTTTATGGCGGTTAGTCCCCTCTTTGAGGAGTAGCTGGAAAGACAACACGGCGTCCTTACCTTCCGTGTGACGATGGTCCTCATCGGACATAGTAAAATATACGATATCGATGTAAATAACTTTTATACAATAAGACCGTATGTAACTTGATCTATTACTTAGGCTTTGTTTCATTGCAATCGGTTGACTATATCGAAAGATATACTACATTCATTGATTGTTCGGCAGTACAAAGTTCGCCGGGTCAGCTAGTAATTCATAAGAAAGTACAAACAAACGTCATAAGACATACACAAATTGTGATCCAGAACCAACTAAAATTCTACTCTAAATTTTACGTTAAAATGTAAAACAGACGATGTCACGTCTTATATAAAAGTCGTGTGAATTCAAGATCAACCTCGAGAGCACATTCGTAAGAAATTGGCAGTAATACTCGTAGCATCACAGCGTTAATATTTCCCAATTGCTTATGCTTATACTTATCCGTGTATTTAGTTTATCCATTTGAGTCTATATTACATTATAATTGTATTGTATTTATGCTTCATTTGTAGGTACATTACATCCTTCCTTTGTATTCGCCTTTTTTATCCTCCTACTACTTACTATATTTCTTTGCTATAATCACAAGTCGACTAGTATAAAATGCAAAAAATTTAAATGACCACCTCTGTACTTTTGTGTGCATAAATTAAATAAGTAAATAAAGTTGCTATCTATCATTAACCATCACGATTACATGTCATTGTATCCTTCCACGCACAGATTCATGAGAGTTCTTCTTTGTATTTTTACCGACTTCAAGAAGGAGTAAGGTTTATGGAAAATCACCCATTGACTTCTCCCGCTCTAGGGCGAAGCGGTAGGTGGGTAGTGCATCAGACTTTTACTGACTAAACCCACTCCTGTGTTCCTTCTTTGCCTTCGTTCTAGGGCCCCGGGGTTCTCTTTCGCACAACCTATGGCCCCAGTGGGCTTCGACCCTGCTGGGCCCCTACCGTTTTGGTGACATATCTTTGAGACGTGCATGGAAAACTACGCTCCGTCGTCGACCCGGTGTCGGTCTGGGCGGTTACCGGTCGGCCGGACAGCGAACTACCCATTGCTGGCCGTCCGTAAGCCCATGCATATATGTAGGTATAGATGTGGTAATGTTTGTTCATACATATGCGAAGGTTACCGTAAAAAGTATCCATGAAACATCTTTTACCTACTATGGGATGTACATTTTTTCAATTCAATAGTTAGTCTATAGAACTTAGACTTTTGGCATTATAGCACGTTTGCCAGCCACCGGACATTATAATTTCATCGACCATTGTGCCAATTGGTAAATATGGTTAGACAATTGACTACGCCAGTCACGTGCCAATGACCCAACAAAATAAATATCTGCCACCAATAATGAGAGCTTGTGACTTTGTAGGATTTACTAAAAGTCCAAAACTTTTAGCCCATTGACAGATATTTTTAAGATTATTATTGATGGCATCAATAGCGTCAGGAAGTTCTTCAGGTTTAAAATACTGATAACGCTGCAAGTCGTCTGCATAGAGATGTTAGTGTGAAGATAAGACCTTTGTGATAACATTAATGAAAATAGAGAAAAGAAGAGGAGAAAGGACGCCACCCTGAGGAGCACCCACAGCCAGGTTGCACCAATCAGAGGAGGCCTCTCCTGAGCGAACAGACTGCGAGCGACCACGAAGATAAGAATTATACCAAGCAATTACAGATGCATCATCCTTCATCATGCAGGTGTTGAAGTCTTCGAGTATTAATGAGTGATCGTATAAAGAAGAAAAATATTCAAGTTTTGATTCAAAAGAAGCGAAATAATCAATATGACAGGAAGGACTATAGAAAACACCTAAAAGTAATTTAGTGTGATTAAAAGTAATTTTAATAAAAAGGTGCTCAGCAGATTTAGAATAATTACTCGGATACTGATCAACGACTTTGCATGCAATGTCTCCACAAAGATAGATTGCAACTCCCCCATAGCCCTTGTCAGTTCTGTCATTACGCACAAGTTTGAAACCAGGCAATGAGTATTGCGTTTCTATGACTTTAAAGTCCATATTTTTATGAAACGCACGCTCACATTTTGTATCATAATTTGTAGGGAAGTATATTTTCTAAATATCCTACTTATAAAAGCTAAGTCAAGGTTTGGTCTGTCGGGTCTGTCATTTACGAATGTTGCTATAAGAATAATTACAGGTCATAAGAAATTTTACTATACGTAATTACACCATTTCGTCAGTAATATTTAAAATAGCAAGGTACATCACTTTTCGACTAGGACATCGAAGGTACTTGGATCAATCAAATATAATCGGCTTGTTGGGTCATTGGCACGTGACTGGCGTAGTCAATTGTCTAACCATATTTACCAATTGGCACAATGGTCGATGAAATTATAATGTCCGGTGGCTGGCAAACGTGCTATAATGCCAAAAGTCTAAGTTCTATAGACTAACTATTGAATTGAAAAAATGTATATCCCATAGTAGGTAAAAGATGTTTCATGGATACTTTTTACGGTAACCTTCGCATATGTATGAACAAACATTACCACATCTATACCTACCTATATGCATGGGCTTACGGACGGCCAGCAATGGGTAGTTCGCTGTCCGGCCGACCGGTAACCGCCCAGACCGACACCGGGTCGACGACGGAGCGTAGTGTTCCATGCACGTCTCAAAGATATGTCACCAAAACGGTAGGGGCCCAGCAGGGTCGAAGCCCACTGGGGCCATAGGTTGTGCGAAAGAGAACCCCGGGGCCCTAGAACGAAGGCAAAGAAGGAACACAGGAGTGGGTTTAGTCAGTAAAAGTCTGATGCACTACCCACCTACCGCTTCGCCCTAGAGCGGGAGAAGTCAATGGGTGATTTTCCATAAACCTTACTCCTTCTTGAAGTCGGTAAAAATACAAAGAAGAACTCTCATGAATCTGTGCGTGGAAGGATACAATGACATGTAATCGTGATGGTTAATGATAGATAGCAACTTTATTTACTTATTTAATTTATGCACACAAAAGTACAGAGGTGGTCATTTAAATTTTTTGCATTTTATACTAGTCGACTTGTGATTATAGCAAAGAAATATAGTAAGTAGTAGGAGGATAAAAAAGGCGAATACAAAGGAAGGATGTAATGTACCTACAAATGAAGCATAAATACAATACAATTATAATGTAATATAGACTCAAATGGATAAACTAAATACACGGATAAGTATAAGCATAAGCAATTGGGAAATATTAACGCTGTGATGCTACGAGTATTACTGCCAATTTCTTACGAATGTGCTCTCGAGGTTGATCTTGAATTCACACGACTTTTATATAAGACGTGACATCGTCTGTTTTACATTTTAACGTAAAATTTAGAGTAGAATTTTAGTTGGTTCTGGATCACAATTTGTGTATGTCTTATGACGTTTGTTTGTACTTTCTTATGAATTACTAGCTGACCCGGCGAACTTTGTACTGCCGAACAATCAATGAATGTAGTATATCTTTCGATATAGTCAACCGATTGCTATGAAAGAAAGCCTAAGTAATAGATCAAGTTACACACAGTCTTACTGTATAAAAGTTATTTACATCGATATCGTACATTTTACGTGATGCGCGCACAACAAAAAACTTCTACAGATTAATTATATATAGATTTGTGTTTATCTTTTCCAGATCGTTATAACGTTTGCTGTTAAAGCTTGGCAGGTGTGCATAACGTCGTTTTCCTGGAGTTGCGGTACAGGCATGGTCAGCACGGTAAGTGCAGCATTTATTTGGTTTTAATATAAAAAAAAATGCGTTTTTAATAACTAACCGTGCATTGTCATCCGAATCAAACGTATATGCCAAACAGGTCAATCTGTTTTAAAATATAGTGGCAAGATTTGACTTAATTAAACAAAGTAACATACAAACGTTGCAAATGAAATGAAAACTTGTAAAAGTGGGATTAATTCATTCCACACAGATTAGTGAAGTTTAACGTATTTATAGAGCAGTGGTAGCCGAGTGGTAACGGCCCCGACTTACGAGTGGTAGGTCCCGGGTTCAAACCCGCCAGACGCATTACTTTGTGTAATTTATTTCATCACCACTGCTCTTAAAATGGTGAAGGAAAAGATCGTGAGGAAACCGGCATGTCCATGTACAACCAAAAAATTCGAAGACATGTGACATCCACCAAACCACTGGGCCCGCGTGGTGGATTACGGCCCATTCCCTCTCCTAGAGAAGAGGCCTGAGTCCCAGCAGTGGGAATAATAAAAGGCTGAATAAAACGTATACGTAGGCTTTAAGAGTAGAAGAAAATCAAACGATGAATGGATTTAAACATACATTATTTGGCTACAAATGGTCAGTATCTAAGATGACGGGCTGACCTAAGAACTGTATGAACAGTCCCAAATGCAGTAAAACTTCATTATGTACCATTAAATGTACCTATAATAATACCTGTATTTGTTTATTAGGTCGTCAACTACTATTTCTCGGAAATAGCGGACAAAAACGTGAGGGGAACTCTGTCACTTATCACGGGATTCATGTTCAAATTCGGTAACCTTGTTGCTATGACCACGGGACCCTTCCTGTCTTACGAAGGCCTGAACTACATCCTGCTTGCCCTACCTGTGATCTACGGCGTTGCTTGCTGGTGGATACCGGAGACGCCATATTTTTTACTGAGAAATAACAACGTGGAAGGGGCTAGAAAATCGCTTCGGATCTTGAGGGGATATAAGAATGAGAAGGTAATTTGTCATGGATATGGGGAAGTATGTTACTATAGTACCTACATTTTGATACAAGTGGGGAAAGTTTGTCATTGCGTTCGAGGCAGACTTATGGAGCCGAGTGCTGCAGTGACAAATTTCCATGTGTATCAAACGAAGTTTTTCAATTCACTTACGAAGAAATAAATTAACCGGGGATGACCGGCGACTCGTGGAGGTCGCGCCGCGCCCAGCCTGATATGATAAATACGATCAATTGAGATGGGGCGAGCTTGCGCACTTTTCCGCACTAGTGCGGAAAACAGTAAATTACGTACCTAGAAACGGTAGAGATAAGAGTGGGTTTTCGAGTAAGTGTATTGAAAAATATTTAGATTGTTTATCGTTAAAAATCAGCTCAAGACGTAATTGATTTAATATGAGTAAATTTTGGAATATTACTGAAATTCACCTTCCAATATACACCACTAATTTTAACTAGTATACATACTTAAAGGGATTATAAAAAGTCTTGTTATTATTTAAGTAAAGTCTCATTAAATAATATTCATAAACAGCAAAGTTATTAACGTTTTTTTATATCCCAAAATGTCACTCAACTTAGGGAAATATTGTACAGGCTATTTATTGATTATGAATGAATAAATGACGATCAAAATGGAAAAACACTTCCCGTAGTATATCCTAGTAGCAATTGTCAAGAATGATTGATTCTATTATGAATTTACCACAACGTGGATAATTTTGGAATTTCGTTTTTTTAACTTTTGACTACAAAAATATGCTCAGTACGGATAGGGCCCCATTTTATTTTTTATACTAATTAAGAACTAGGGGTGTATAAAAAAAAAACAGTTATACGGTATACGGATACGGTGTCCCTTTAACCCTAACAGGCTTAACTTTCAAAATGTACAATTGGTGTTTTTCAAATCGGTTTAATTTTTTTTCAAAATGTAAGAATTGCTGGTAAAGTTAATGCTTCCTCAGAATAGCCGAGGACTGACTATAAATACATAATATGTGTATTCTACAGGTTTTGGAGGAGGAACTGCTGGCTTTGCAGGCGAATGTCAAAAATGAAATGAAACACTCTAGCTCATTAAAGGAATTGTTCGTTGGAGCGCAGTACAGGAAAGCCATTATAATAGCTACTGGTAAGTCGAGATCTCAAGTTCTATTAAGTACTGTAAAATTCTAAAATTGGAGTTATAAAAAACTATGGTTTTTTTTTTGTGGGAAAATCATCCAATGACATCCCTCCCTCTTGGGCGGAGCGAAAGATAGTGTCAGACTTTTACTGACTAAAAACACACTCCTGTTCCTTCGTTGCCTTTCATACCAGAGCCGAGTCTTCCTTTCAGAATCAGACCCTTGGCCCCAGTAGGCTTCGACCCTGCTGCGCCCCTACGGTTGCTGACATCTCCTTGAAGCGCGCATGGAACACTACGCGCCGTCGACGACTTGGGCTCGGTCTGGACGGTTACCGAACGGTCGGACGGCGAGCTACCCTTTGCTCGCCGTCCGCAAGCCCACACCTGGTCGTTAAGCTATAATAATTTCAATTAATTTATTTTCTTCTCATTTCTAAATGAATAATTAATTGGTTCACACGTCACTCAGCTTCACCGTCAAGCTTCACCGTTACTTCTTGCAGGAAAAATACTAAATGTTCTACTGTGGCTATTATTTCGCGATTATAGGACAAGATTTCATCGCTGGTGGATGGCATTTGTCACAGTCTTTCTTTGCTTACAGACTATGGTATTTATACTTTAAGTCTCTTGTCGCAAGGTACAATGCGTAATGTTTTAGCTCGCTGAACAACTACACACACACACACACACACACACACACACACACACACACACACACACACATACCCCGTCACATGATCCCGGCTCGTTTAGGTACTATTCGTGCACTGAGATTGCGCGAGCGAGCTTGACAAGACGGATATTGTATAAATTCCTAAGTCTCTAGATTTAACGGCACAAGGGTGACGGGAACACGACATCAAGTCGAAAAAATTGCCGTTCGAAAACTTGCGTATCATAAAACTATAATGCAAAACAAACTTTTGTTATTCCAGGACTGAAAATTACACAATTGTTGACTGGTGCTGTGGTTATAAGACAGTATCTGGGATGGATTATGGACGAGACCAAGCTGAAAATAAAGCCGTCCATAATAATCATCATATATGCCGCAATTACCTTCGTTGTTAGTAAGTAACCCAGTTTTTTTTACATTATTTATTTTATGCAATGCGGTAATCATTGTGTGGGTTTTGAAACCTATTTTGGTCCTCTCCACATTTTTGTATTTGTCGTTTGTCGTGGCCAGATCTTAGAATTGATCAATTCATCATATGATCAACTAAAACTGGCCAGATCATTTCAATCTTAACATTTGATGATATGTCAATCCTCGTTTGGCCACAACATGGATGTAGGATTTCAATGATAATAAAAGGTCTAAAGAAAGTAGGCCAAACGAAGATTGAAATATCATGGAACTTTAACGTTTAAAACGATCTGGCCAGTTTTGCTTGGCCATTTCCTAAAGTGATCAATTTCTAAGATCTGGTCACGACATTTTCATTCGTGAATTTGTATTATGCAATGTTTCCAAAAATAATTATGTTCCATCCATAATTATTTTGTGACAAGTGTCCTTCGTTAGTGATTCCTTTCTTTGTAAGTCTCTTAGGAAACTCTTTTATTATGCTTGTTGATCAAGCGGTTTAGTTTACCCGCTGTCTTTTAAAATTGAATGAATACTTGTTTTGCAGGTTTGATGTCTTCGGTGCTGGTGGACCTAGTGGGCCGACGACCGCTTCTGGTGTTCTCATACATCGGCACGGGCGCTTCCCTCGCCGCCGTCGGCTTCTACTTCTTCCTCCAAGAGGTCATCCACCTCAGCACTGATATCCTAACCATCCTTAGCTTCATACCATTTTTAGGCATCATTTTATCCAACGTCGTCTCAACTTTGGGTTTCAGTTCTCTAATTTTCATCATACCAGCTGAAATATTTCCTATCAACGTGAAAGCGAAAGCTATGACCTGTCTAGGCCTATTGGGCTGTGCTTTAGGTTTCGTTATATCTCATGCGTACCAAAAAATCAAAGATTTTTGTGGTTTGACAGCAATTTTTTGGATTTTTGCTTGCTTCGCGTTTATTGGCAGTGCATTTAGTTACTTCATGATCCCTGAAACGAAAGGTAAAGATCTTAGAGAAATTCAGGCAGAGTTACAAGGTACCAGTTACGAAGCTGCTGTAGCTGATGATAGGTTAGAAAACGTTGTAAGTAATAATGATGAAAATAAAGAAGCCACAGAAATGGACGAACTTAACAAGAAGGAGAGTTTGTAGGGAATTTTTGAATTATATCGTTATTTGTAATCTTGTAATACGTATCACATAAACAGATATTATTCTAAGTCTTGATGGCCATCTTGGCTGTAATCTCCGTAAGTCATTTGTTGTAAGTAAAATAAGCATTAGTGTATTTTATGTCATCACAATAAGATATTGAAGTTACGGTTCGTCTCCAAAACCTTTCATAGAAGAGTTTAAAAATAAGTATACGACTAAGACTGTCCATAGATTTAAAGACTGCTTCAATAACGCACCAAGAAATCTCGATTGCATTTATTTTATATTAAGACTTGAATATATTGAAACTAATAGTTGGTTTGGAATAACCGAAAGCTCCTATCGAATATATTATTATAAACGTATTTACTGGGGTCCTACTAGGACGACTAAAATCCATTATGTTTCAGGTGTAAGAAAGACAGCATTATACGGGTAACTTTATTATTTACAAGGCAGGACAAACGGCTTAGCGTGCTTTGCGAGGCATGGAGAAATCTCAATAGGTATGCTGAGATGGTCACCCATCCACAAACCGACCTCGGCAAGCGTAGCTTAACCTTGAGTAGATCATTAGAGCGACTGCTATACTTAGCCAGTATGTATGTAACTCATAAGTATCTATAGGTAACAAATATTATTGTCATCATCATCATCATTTCAGCCGAAAGACGTCCACTGTTAGACATAGGCCTCTCCCAAGTGTCGCCATAAAGACCGGTCCCGCAACCCTCACCAGGTCATCCGTCCACCTTGTGGGAGGCCGTCCAACACTGCGTCTTCCGGCACGTGGTCGCCACTCCAGAACCTTTCATCCTCATCGACCATTTGTTCTGTGAACCCTGCCCACTGCCGCCTTAGTTTGGCGATTTTTCGAGCTATGTCGATAGCTTTGGTTCTCCGGCAGATATCTTCATTTCTGATGTGATCACGCAAGGAAACTCCGAGCGTAGCCCTTTCCATTGCCTTTTGGGTGACTTTAAGCCTTCAGATGAGGCCCATTGTAAGCGACCACGTTTCGGAGCTATATGTCATCACTGGTAACATTCACTGGTCATAAACTTGCGTCTTGAGACACTGTGGTATATTGGCGAAGAAGATACCGCGCAGCTTCCCGAACGATGCGATGTCCAATCGAGTCGGATTCGATAATGTACCTCTTTCTCAAAGTTAGACCTACCCAACTGGTCCGTCTGTCCCAGGTAAATGTAGTCGTCCACAACTTCGAGTGTAGAGTCTCTGATCTTGATAGGAGTGGGTGCTACATTGACAAATATTATTAGCAGTGCTGTAACTAGGGCAGTGCAAGTGGTGCCCAGGCACAGGGCGTAAAAATGTTCAAACTAGGCCCAAGTTTCATAATACGGCTGTAAACGCGCCCTACTAGGAGTACGGATTCCGTGGGTGCTCACGGCTCCAGCACCCACAAGAGGTGCGAGGTGAGAGGTGTGAGAGGTGTGAGAGGTGTGAGGTAGTGCATGGTGGTGGGGGGTGAATAGTGTGTTTGAAGCATCACGTCATGTGTATTTTTTTATATCCACTAATTTTTATTGTTTGAGCCGGATAAGATCAAAACTTTTTAAGGGGTGACCCTCCTTACAAACCTTGCACCATTCACACGTTCCGGCACTAATTTTACCAGTCTCCAAAGAGATTTGCATCACAACAAAGCCTCAGATACACTAGGGAACAAAATGTCCCCTTACATGCGCAACGCTGGCCAATTGTCCAACAAAATGTCACGTAAGTGCGTCCTATTTTCGGGGGCTAGTTGCGGGACACTGGGCAACGTGTCACGTAGATTGAGCGTTGCACGTCATGTTGGGGTATATTCTGTCCCCTATTATATCTGAGGCTTGAAGTATTTCACACAGGAATCATTTTACATGAACGTTTCTTATTTTTTTTATTATTGTGTTGATATACCAACTTAGGTATGAGACTGTGGTGTTAAAATATATTTAATATTTTTATTAAAATATTAGCTCATTACCTTTCTTTGCTATTTTTTTATTTGCAAAAGAACAGTATAGTTTTTAATATAGGAGAGTTTTAGATTTGCATCACAATAAAGCCTCACATATACTAGGGAACAAAATGTTACATGACGCACAACGCAAATTGTCCAACAATATGTCCCGCGTCACGTGAATGCGTCGTATTTTGGGGGGCTAGTTGCGGGACTCTGGGCATCGTTGCAGCGTCACTCGTCACGTCATTCTGTTCCCTAATGTATCTGAGGCTTAAAGTATTCCACATATGAATCATTTTACATGAACGTTTCTAATATTTATATTGTAATTTTTATAAACCTACTTAAGTACGAGACTGTGGTGCTAAAATGTATTTGATATTTGTATTCAAATATTTAGGTCATTACCTTTTTTTCCTGCCTTTTTATTCCCAGAGGCTTTGTGTAGGCTTTATTATAAGAGAATTTGTACTTGAATGGCGTTACATATTACGAGTACAAATGCTAAATGGTATAAATAATGTATTGTAGAGTGGCTAGAGGCTTTAATTTGTATTAAAAAGGGTGTTATTAATACCATTAAAAAAACAACAACATGTTTTACCCTTCACAGTAAAAGTTAAACAAAGTTTTGATAATGATAAGTTTGGTGGCTGAAACATGTAATAATAATGTTTTATTTAGGTATACGTTTTTTTAGTAATTTAGTGACTTTTATAAACCTTTGTAATGTTTTTTCTCGAAATATGTTTAGCGTTACTAAAATAAGCTTGGACTGTGGAAGAGTCAGGAAAATTAATTGTACCTACCATCTTAATTTAGAATATCACTTGTGTCTGGTAGGGTCAAACTAAATTTTAAAGAAGTTTGTGCAGAGAGTAATAAATACTGACACTGGTTTGTAAGCAATTTTAAGGTTACTAACACTATATGATCCGAAATAAAGTTATTATTATTATTAAATTTTGCTACGTACCCTGCACATTTTTTTTGAGGTGGTAAATCATCAATTAACTTCTCCCGCTCTGTATGTAGCAAGAGGGTGTGTCAATTTCTCACTGAATAAAACCAACCTGTGTTCCTTCACGCTCCAGCCCTTTGTGGTCCAGGAGCCACGGTAACTCTAGCGAGCAGTCCGCTGCGGCGAGCTGACAGATTTTTGTTTAAACAGAAATATTTAACGCTAGGCGTATAGAAGGCTAAATACCTGTTTAATTTGTCGATGTTTGAAGTTTGAATTTATTACGAACTAGCTTTTGCCCGCGGCTTCGCCCGCATAAATAAAATATAGCCATGTCACTCAGAAATAAAGCAGCTTTCTAACGGTGAAAAAGTTTTCGCTATCGGACCAGTACTTTCAGAGATTACCTCCTACAAACAAAAAAACAAGTTTTACCTCATTATAATATTAGTGTAGATTGTTCTCAAAAGTGGTAAACAATTAATTTTTCTGACTTTTGCTTTTGTTAAGTAATTACGTAACAGAAAACTGTGAGTTTAGTATTAAGAAGAAAGCATTTTAAACGTACAATCAAAGGATGAAAGTGTTTAGAACCTTATTTTTGATTTTGTACTTCACAGTATGAACAATATGAAAAATGTTTCATGAAAAGAATATGTTTGATAATCTTCCTTTTAGGACGGTTGTCTGTCTATCCATGATGCTGGGCGCACATTGTGTCCGGCATCCTGGCCTAACCCCACAAAAACAATGTGTACCCTAATGATCCATAAGATTCTATATTTTTATTAGGTCTTTTTTTCTAGATATATTTTGGCCTTTTGCTTAAATATTGTAATATTATTCTGTATGTAAAAAGCCAATTATGGTCGAATTACCCTCTGGCGTTTGCTAGTTGTTTTATAAATGCTTTTTTACTGTCTTATACAATTGAGTAAAATAAAGAATATTGATCTTATTTCACAACTTGTTTTTTCTTTGCTATGGTAGCAGTGATAGACTATCATCAGGTTCACCCCGTACCACCTTCACACCTATACACTCACATACTACTTTTTTTTACTTGGGGTATCGTCTTATGTCTGACACATAAAAACATGGATGTCAAACTAGGCAATATGGTCAAAAGAAGAAGAAGAACCTCCCTTCGGCGAGTCTCCGTGTGGGGCGTGAGTAGGTCTGTTCTCTCTTGCGTGCTCGATCGCTCGCTCCGGACCATGGCCTGAACCAGGTCACAGTATAGATATTTCTGTGACCAGGTTCCGGCGCGAGAGTTAGGTACCAGTGCTCTGCCCAAGCGGGGCACTCCTGCACCGTAAGCTCCACTGTTTCCTCCGGGCAGTCCGCATAATCGTCACATCTGGGCGTTTCTTTCGCCCAAATTTATTTTATTGACAATATTAATATCTATGTTAAAAAAAAAAAAAACTATAATTTATGTTTACCTAGATATTCTTAACAAAAATAAAACAAGATATTCTTAAAATTAACTTATAAGCGGAGCATTGCAATTTTATCAGGTGAGATTTACGTATTATTTACATTGCGATAGCACACTTTTGCTATTTGTAATCTCCGAAAGACTTGATGCCATACTTACCTAATCAATTAGCATATGAAACACGGAAGCGTACACTGTGTAGTTTCTTATCTTCTTCTTCTTAATATTATAGGTACTACCTGTCACCCGCGGTTTCACTCGCATCTTTGGTTACTGCTACGTCCTATTGTTCGCAGTAAAATGTTATATATCTTCTTGCTGCCTTCCTCAATAAATGGACTATACAATTCAAAAAAAAAAAAAAATCAAATTCGATTCAGTACTTCCTGAATTTAGCAAGTCAAAACAAACAAAAAAATGCTGTTTGGCTTTAACTTTTAAATTAAAAAAACAGTTTATGCTCTTACAAAATTAATGACAAAGATATACTTAGTCAGGACATAAATCCATCTTACTACTCCATACTACTTACAATAAAAAAAGCAATATCTATTTGAATTTGGAATCTGTCAATCGTAAAGGTTCATTGTGTTTACTCATTTTCGCGCCATTTTTGTGATATTAAAATGGAGTGGGGTTATAAAGAGAACCGAATTCCTGTGATAGCATAATACAAAGTAGGTCCTCCATCCACTTGGTATTAGTCGAATGTTTGTGTACCGGGCTATTGATAATTATAATATTTTTTATTTATTTATTTTCCCTTCACAACAATAAAACCTTCAACTTTTGTGACAGGAAAACATCTGGCCGTCCACGTACAGTACGGCCGGCGTAACTTGGCGATCCTGAACATAGGCTCTGCGAACTTTAGCGTATATACATTCGTAAAAAAACTGTTATTGACATTAACTTTTATAAACCAAAATACGAATAAAAATTTACTAACACAGGGACCAAGTACAAATAAAATAAATATACACTTTGAGACAGAAAGCTACAATATTTTTGTGTGTTTAAGGAAACTTACTTAAACTTCAGAGTTTAAGTAAGTCTAAAGTTTCCTTAAAGTATGTCTGCCTCATATGGCATCCGGTTTTAGTCTTATTGAAGTACTAAGAAGATCAGAAAAGACAATAAGCATGTCGAAGACATCATCGTTTGATGTTTGTCTGCTCTATTTCTTCGAATGGTCTTCTCTGAAAATATCAACCCTATTTTCAGTAGCAGTATACAACTGTTGTAGACTTCCATTTTCAACAACAAAAAAAAAAAAACACGAACGTCTGTCTGCTTTGAATTTTTTTTCTCTACTAAAATATTTCCGCGCAGCCGCACACGACAATATTATTTTTTTGGCAATACCCTTGCCTCCCACCGAAACTGCGGTGAGAAAATCAGAAATTCTGGAAATGCACAAAAAAACAAACAAAATATTATTTTCAATATGTATGTACCTTACTTTATTATCAATATTATTGAATGTGTGCGGCTAGCCTTACATCCGCGTTCTAATGGAACTCAAAGTGACTTAAAAAATGAATCATTTCTAAGCTTGACACTGGCTAAATGCACAAACCGTGCGAAGCCAAAAAAAAAGCATTAAACTTTTTTTGTGATTGGGAAAACATCCCATAACTCCTTCCACTGGGTGTAGCGAGAAGGGATGTGTGTGTGTCTGACAAAACCCACTTGTGTTCCTTCAATTGCCATTGGTGTTCCAGGGCCGTGGTAACACTTACGAACAATCCCGCCACCCTGACCCTTACCCTCTAGCAAGCCCTGTCACTTATGCTGACATATCTTTGAGTTGAGTGAACACTACTGTGTCCGGGAATCGCTCTACGACTTCGGACGCTCTGGCCGACTGGTAGGGGAGTTAGGATGTCCTCTCTCACATGGTTTTTACCACCTCTTTCGCTTGCATTACTGCTTCGCAGAAGGAGATGATTGCTTTCAATCCTCTCTCGCACCGTACCTACCATTGCCTGAGCCAGAACCGGACGTGAGAGGTCATCGCCGCTGCCGATCGCCTTCACGAGGAGATGGTGGTGCTCCATCCAAGCGGGGCAGACTTCTACCTTATGCTCCACCGTGTCCTCCGGGCGTTTCGCACAATGGTGACACCCGGGCGTTTGTCTCCGCTGAAATCGAAACAGATACCTCCCAAAACACCCATTTCCGGTGAGGAACTGCGTTAGGCGAAAAGTGAGGACGCCGTGGCGCCTCTCTAGCCATTCCTAAACGAGGGGAATCACGGCAGCGATTGTGACGTGCCCAAAGAAGAAAACGCTGCTATTATTTCGGCAACAAACGTTAAAAAAATATACTTTCAGGATTGCAATAATTGCAAATTGTTATTTTGTTTGCCTTTTTAGGATTCCGTACCTCAAAAGGAAACAACGGAACCCTTATAAGATCACTTTGTTGTCCGTCCGTCTGTCTGTCTGTCAAGACCCTTTACCTCGGGGTCACGTGAAGGTTTCGAGTTGAAATTAAAACCATATAGTCAGGTCTGCGGTCCCTTGAAGCTGTGAAAAAATCAAACTTCTAAGTTAACGAATAAAAAAGACAGAGCCGTTTATGTCACAAAAACCGTATATTTCGATACTCTTAAAGATATCAAAATTCATAGGGTACTTCCTGTTGACCCAGAATCCTGAAATTTGGCATAAAGCAAGGTTTTATAGCACAGGTATTAGTAATAAATCAGAAAACAGTAAATTTGTTATTCGTCACAAAAAAAAAACTTATTTGCAATTCGGAAAAATCTTTGAGATTCCATTCGTGAATTGTAGTTTGTACGGAACCCTGAGTACGCGAATCCGACTCGCACTTGCCCAGTTTTTTTATCTTGTACACGTTTTGATAAAATGATTCAGTAGCATCCAAAATGCGGAAGAGAATACAACAGTGCAATCTAACAAAAAAAAATATTTTCATGAATGTTGTGAATCAATATAGAAACTTATTTTTTATTTTGGTGCGTGGTTTAGCCGGGTTTTAGCAAAAGCTCGTTATTTTTTTTGTTGGTTTTTCAAGAATTTAAGAGCACGTAAAATTGTGGAATGGCGAAAGGGAGACAAGCTCAATATTTAGTGGCAGCTGCCGGTGAGTTCAATAATATTGTTTTTTAATGTAAATTAGGTGTGTTGCCGTCATGCTTTAGGACCAAGAAATCGAAGATATGTCAGTGAAGCCTGTGTTCCAGCGGTGGGAACATTGTTGGTTAATTGTGCATACGTACAAAAAATATAGCACCGTATAAATTCACTGTGTGAAAATATGTTTGATAATATTATGGCTGATAAACATTCTTGGGTGGACAGAAGTAAGTATAAGTTGGACTGATGACCTAAGTGAAGGTCATTAAAAACCATGGGATGTGGGCAACGTCGGAGCAGTTGTTACAAAAGTGCTATAACAAATCTGCCTCTAACAGTAAACGTTTTCTTATTAGACCTTTATCACTCAGCTTATGGTAAATGAGGAAGTAGTACACAATGGAACATGCTTGGCGAGATGTATCGAATTCATAAAAATCTCTAATATGGAGGTAACCTCAGATCAGGAAACACAAACTTTGGTATAAGTGGTACGCACAATAAAAGTATTCTCTAAATATTTGTCAATACACTTACTCGAAAACCCGCTCTTATTACTACCGCTTTTAGGTACGCAATTTACGGTTTTCGCACTAGTGCGGAAAAGTGTGTGAGCTCGCCCCCGCCACAATTTATTACATTTATAGTATCAGGTTGCGTCATAGCGACCCCCACGAGATGCGAGTCGCTCCCCTTTTGTTTATATCTTTGTAAGTGTATTGAAAAACGTCGTTTGATAAATGTGGAAATTTGTCACTGCTGCACTCGGTTCCATAACATCCTCGCTAACGGCTCGGGCAGATTCCGCCTCGGTCACAATGGCAAATTTTCTCTGCTTGTATCAAAATGTACTATTGTGCATATGTTACGACTTTGATGCACCTTGTCTCTCTCTATTTCAGTGTCTATGGCTGCTATGGTTACAGGCTTTTCACTTGCTTGGAGCACCCCTGTGATACCGAAGTTCCGCAACAATGAGACCGGCATCAATATTACAGATGTAAGGTTATGAAGTACTTGCTGCGTTAAGGCAGGTTTTTAGTTTTGTACCTATCATTCATTATATCATCACTGTTATCATAAATGGGTCAATACTGTTAGAAAATCATATCTTAGAACGATTTGAAGTCTACATATGACATCTAGCAACAAGCACTGACCTGTGTGGGTAAATATGAGCCACGCCCTTTCGCAAAGAAGAGGCCTGTGTTCTCGCAGGCAACGTTTAAAGGTTAAATTGATTATGCAGATGTTAGGTACTGTAAAAAATATTGGGCCATTGTCATTATTTTATTCTTGTTCCTTGTTAGGCTCTAGACAGACGGACCGCATTTCAACTGCAATCCAACAGCAAATTGCAGTTCAAGTGCAGTTTGAATGCAGTTGACACGACTGCAATAGAACTGCAAACCAACCGTGCAGTTCGATTGCAGTCGGTGTGCAGTTCACACGATTGCACGCCGACTGCAATTGAACTGCAATCGGACTGCACGTTTGGTTTGCAGTTCTATTACAGTCGTGTCAACTGCATTCAAACTGCATCCGAACTGCAATTTGCGGTTGGATTGCAGTTGAAATGCGGTCCGTCTGTCTAGAGCCTTACTGTGGATGGGAAAAAACATGTGACCATCTGAATAAAAATATTGACAAAACTTTTTACAGAGGCAAATATCATGGATGGCAGCCGTATCGTCCCCTGGCTACATGACTGGTAGTCTGGTGACGAGGTTCATCTCCGACGGTTTCGGGAGACGTGCTGTAATATTGAGCAGCGCTGTGCCCGTGGTAATCGGAACGGTGAGATTTTAAAAACAAATGATTCGAACAAGATTATCAGAGAATCCGCGTGTTGCTAATGCTATAACCAGTATCTACTTAGGGCAGATCAGAAATCGAGGTTTTTACAAATTGTTTACAGAATAACTACAGGAAGGTAATGTTATTAAAACTTAAGGGAGAACGTGTGTTGAATGAAACACTTGTTGCTTGTTCGAGGTCTGTATATTTCTGCCGATTAGACCCTATTTATATTTACATTAATTGTTATATAGTAGTGTTAAGCCTAAGCTATTTACAAGTATTTACAACTGCAGCAACTCGTCAGAGGGCGGTCGACGCGCCGCTGATCGCGTGCTTGGAACTTTGCGCGGGTGCGACACAAAGCGTCGATGCGTCGTCGGTCGTGCGCTTATAGATATAGGTCAGCGTACCGTGTCGGTCTTTTCTTGGGCCGCGTCCGTCGTTTTGTGTAGATCGCTGCGTGTCATCGCATGTGTGTTGAGCTGTTCGTCTTACTGCTGCGTTGCCGAAAAGGTAACAAAGGTGGACACTTTGGTACCTCGAAGATCCCACATACGGCGTTGGTCTTGAGGAGAAACAGCTGTTTTTAGAGCGAACTGGCGTGCTCGAAGTGCTCGCCGCATTTCTTACCAGGCAGTGTACCTACGTCTTCTTCAAGACCCGTTCCAGATCGAGGTTCGCGGATAAGAGGAAGTTGGAGGCCACTTTGAGGGTGACGCCCCTGATATCATTGCGATGATAATTCAGTAACTGTTATTCAGAGACAATCAGTTAACGTACTCTAAATACAGCGAACGTTAGATCACAATCACATCGTGCCTAGGCTCTCTCCAAATTAATATGCGTTAGGCCATTACCCTAATTCGTTGTTGTTTCAGCTCTAAATTAATATATTTCTTTCGTGCTTCCTATTTAAGCAAGCATCGTCACCTTTTGGAAAAAATGGACCAAATTATCTGGCATAGGTACTCTTGCAATCAATTCTTACTCTTATCAATCCTAAGGTTGTCTGGTAGATATCGCTGTCAGCGATAAGACCGCCATTGTACCAATAGATTTAGGTTTGTGTATAAGTTGTGTTACTTTTTTAGTTTACAACTAGCTTCTGCCAGCGGCTTCGTCCGCGTAATAGTAGTTTTCTCCGTACAAACTTTGGGCCCCTGGCCCTGTTTCATCAATTTTGGGAGTGAATTTTGGAAAATTCTCTTTTAGTGCTTGCTTAAGTCATAAAAGAAAACCTTGTGCGAGATTTCATGCTCACAGTCTCAGTAATTTTGGCTGTGCGTTGATATGTCAATCAGTCAGTTTTTCTTTTTATAAATATTTATATAGATAAAGTTTATTCTATTCTATTCCGTTGTATTAATTTTAAATTTTTAAAATTAAACTTCTCTTCCCATCCATATGGGAGGCCTTGGCGTCCGCAAAATAATCAGTTTTTAGTTTATCGGCATTCTATCTGTGAATATACTAACTTCCTGGCACACCAAAAGGAATCAGTGTATTCCTTTTGGTGTGCCGTACTTTATCGAGGCGGTGAATGCCTGGAGACTCGCTTGCCCGAATATAAATCCGCCCGACAACCTATCTTCTCAAAAATAATAAAGAATTAAAAGAAATTAGAATATTAACCACTTCACATTAACATTGTCTAGGTTTTTAGGACTTAGGTATTTTAGTTTTAAATATTCGGCACTGAAAGGTAATTGACGACAACGTTGACGTTCTAATGGGCATTGTAGTCTGTTACGTGTTTCTTTCTGTGCTTGACACATTCCTAGCAAGGTCATAGTATGATTTATTTATTTATTTAATCAATTAATTATAACGGTTAAACAACCAATTACAATAACTAAACATGATATGTTTTAGTGGGTAGAATCTTTTATTCCTATTTATTTGGTACTTGTGGTGTACTGGGTGAGGGTAGTCTCAAGCATTGTGACATCATGTATTTGACACGAGTTAGTGGCCATCTAGCGATTGATTGGAGCAGTTGTGTTGTGCGAATATATAACATAGAATATAATACAGTACCTATATGTATAATTAACCGACTTTTTTTATTTACTTGCCGGAGTGACTATATAAATGTTCATTCATTCTGTGCAAATTGTGTTTCTTTTTCAGGTTATTATTTTAAGCACTACGACAGTATGGTGCCTTTACGTAACACGATTCTTATGGGGTGTCGGCACTGGTATGATAGCTACTGTAAGTACCTATAATAATTAACATAATTTAATATCGTAAATGCGGATGTGAGTTTGTTTCTTTGTCACGCTTGGCATATAGGTAGGTAGACATATGGTCTACCTACCTGGAATAGGAAATACGAAGTTAAGACATTTTATACCATCGCCCAAAGGGTACGTTGGGGCATACGGTGGAGGTTTGCCCCGTTTGAGCGAAGCACCGCCGTGTCTTCGTGGGGGTGATCGGCGGAACAGCGGCAATCTAGAATAAAGCGAGAGGGAATGGGAAGCAGTTGCCTCCTTCTGTGAAGCATGATTTTTATCCTGGGGTTATATTCCCTTGGGATAATTTCCGATGTTCAACAGCCACTGGCAGAAGCTAGTATCAAAACATTTTACTGTTAAAGTGTTCACTGATTATTCAGTCACCATCAGAAATGGTGGAAGTAAATCCCAATTAATAGGCTCTATGTTAAGTTTCGTTCTGTTAAAATATTATTTTATTCTCTTTTCAGGTGTCTGCTATGTACTTAGCAGAGGTATCCGACCCAGAGATTAGAGGTAGAGTCACATCTTCAATTCGCTACATGACGGGTTTTGGCAGTTTCCTCATCATGTCGATCGGCTCCTTCGTCTCGTACCGCACCATCAGCTACTTGCTTCTGGTTCTGCCCATTTGTTACTTTATCGCCTGCTGCTTTATACCTGAAAGTCCGTATTATCTCCTAAAAGAAGGAAAGGTTAATGCCGCAAGAGCTTCCCTCATCAGGTTAAGTGGCAATAAGGATGCGGAGGTAAGAAAATATTTGAAAATGAAAATTAAAGTGACTTTTATTGTTTTATGTAAAAAAAAAATTAAACGATGAACAGTTCAAAGCAATAGTGTATTACAGTAAAAATGCTGTTGACTATACTTCCCTAACCAGCTTTTAGACCATGGTACTTTGTTATTATAAAAATGAAAGATCTGGAACGTCTCGAATCGTCTCGAGCATCACGTTGTTTTCCCGTCCCCGGGCTCTTAGAATTCGAAATCAGACGTTCCAGATCTTCGATTTTGACAACTCCGTTGTCGCTGGCATAAGCAACAGGATCCGCGTACGAAGTCGCGGGCACAAGCTAGTAGGTTTATAAAACACTTTTACACGTCAATTTTTTTTTGTCATTTTAAACTAGATGAGGCCGGTGCTTCCTAGCTGACTACCCTAGAAGAAACACCGAAACAAACTCGGGGGTCAAAGTCTCTTTTAAAGTTCATAGAGTAAATTGTCAAATCACATGAGAACCATGCAGATTTGTCTGAGATGGTCTTTTGAAGAAAGAACCATACAGATTTGAGTGGACCTGTCCAGTCAGTACAAGCATTTGTCAGTATTCGCAAAGCTCAACTCAGGACTACCAAGGAGCTCAACGACTTGACGAACAATACCAAAAAAAGGACATTTGGGTAGGCCGCAGAAAATACTCAAATTGCCACCACCAGACATACGTTAAAATTACTGAAAAGGAAAAAAAGCAATCAACATAGTCCTCACGTTCACAATAATAAAAGGAAATATATAGTTTACAAAATGTAATATTTAGTAAAGTAAATATTTACATAAGTCAAAATTTAATAGAAAAAAAATAAAAATAATGTCAAATTGCAAAATAAAGATAATCTACAATGTAAGATTGTAAAAAAAAAAAAAAAACGTGTGGCACTCGGGGACTGCCGCGGTAAAGCTATTGCATAGCATGTAGAGTCGTACAATACGGCTAGTTGCACGCACACAAACACCGTGTCGAAGACTGCCGAAAAGAAACGACGTTAGACAATGCACGGCCTTCAAGCCACACCTCCGTGCCCGTCGGAGTGGGGAGCGTGAGGTTTTTTCATTACGGAATTTCTGGATTCGGTCCCCGCGCTCAAGGCCCTCGATAGAAGCTATGGAATAGCTTAAAAAAACAATAAAAAGCACAATTGAAAATAAAACACAAGAAAGAGAAGAAAATAATAATAATAATAAGACAACAGTTGTAGTGCGTACTGGAGCAGATTAATCCCAAGCCTTTTCGTCCGGGACGACATATTTTACCACTTTGGAAGTGTTTCTCGCGCAAACTATTCAGTTTAGAAAAAAATGATATTAGAAACCTCAATATCATTTTTAAAGACCTATCCATAGATACCCCACACGTATGGGTTTGATGAAAAAAAATTCGGAAGTCAGTGTTTCTGGTATTGTTTGCTTGGTATTTATTAACACTGACTTCAGAAATTAAAGTTATTTTGATCGTTTTAGTGTTTTGTTTTTTGTGAAGTCGGTAATTTTTTTTTTGTAAAAGGTTTTTTATTTTACGCTTTTTAGTTGTGGTACACTTATAGCCAGAGTACCTATTTCTCATGACAATTTGAATTAACCCAAACACTGCTAGGATACATTATTTTATTATGAAGTTCCCATCCACCTCACGGTTCCATCATCAGTTCGATAGTACAACCGAATTGAGAACCTCCTCCGATTTTTGGAATCGGTTAAAAATAGCAATTTTCAGGAACTTCTAAGATGCAGCTGAAAATTTAGACGTGATTAAATTTTTCTACAATGAAATTATAAAATAAAAATGTAATAAATGATAAAATATATGATACTTCGATGCCCGAGGTCCGCATAAGGAACAAAGAGGTTCTGAGAACACTGTGTCGTCTTGACGTGAATAAAGCTAGTGGACCAGATGGTATACCAGCGATTGTTCTCAAGGCTTGTGCACCCGAGTTGTCTCCTGTATTGACGCGTTTGTATCGCCTCTCATTTGGGACTGGTATAGTGCCCAAGTCCTGGAAGCTTGCCAACGTGCAACCCGTGCCCAAAAAGGGCAGTCGTACCGATCCTACCAACTATCGGCCGATTTCAATAACCTCCATACTCTGCAAGATTAGCGTGTATTGAACTCGCGCCTCTTGGCATACCTGGAAGGTAACGATCTTCTCAGTGACCGACAGTACGGGTTTCGCCGCAATCGATCTACTGGGGACCTACTAGTTTATGCCACCCACTTGTGGGGCGAGACCCTTGAGAGGAATGGGGAAGCGATTGCTGTTTCCTTAGACGTCTCGAAGGCCTTCGACAGGGTATGGCACGCTAGTCTTTTGAGTAAGCTTTCAGCGTACGGCATTTCCCCTGGTCTGATTAACTGGGTAAAAGACTTCCTGAGTGAACGTTCTCTCCGAGTTTTTATCGATGGATGCTCATCAGAGCCCATGACGACTAATGCCGGAGTTCCTAAGGGGTCTGTTCTCTCTGCAACTCTCTTCCTGCTGCATATCAACGATCTGCTGATGCCCGGTATCTATGGGTATGCAGATGATAGCACAGTTGTAGAGAGATACCTGTCAGGTGCTCGAGCTAGTAAGGAGCTAATCCGGTCCGAAAGAGAGGCTATGGTAGAGCGTACGAATGTCTCACTTCAGGCAGTCTCCAAGTGGGGTGAAGCCAATCTGGTGGGATTTAACGCCGCCAAAACACAAGCGTGTCTGTTCACCGCCAAAAGGAGCCCGTTCACCTTGGCTCCTGCTTTTCGGAATGTATCCCTGGAGTACACCAACCGCCTTCAGCTCTTGGGAGTTGAAATTTCCTCAGACCTTAACTTTGGGCGGTTCATTGAGTCCAAAGCCAAGGTAGCTGCTAGGAAACTCGGCGTACTTGCAAAGGTCCGGCGGTACTTCACACCAGGACAGCTTTTGTTATACAAAGCACAGGTCCGTTCGTGTGTGGAGTACTGCAGCCACATATGGGCTGGTGCTGTAAAATACCACCTGGCAGCTTTGGACTCGGTGGAAAGGCGTGCAAAGAGGCTAATTGGTGATCCAGATCTGGTTAATTCCAATCTACAAAGTCTTGAGCACAGGCGTAGGGTAGCCAGCCTTTCGGTGTTTTACAGGATGCATTTTGGAGAGTGTGCGCAGGAATTGCGTGACTTGATTCCACCATCTCATTTCTACCATCGGACAAGCCGACAAACGGCTCGCCGTTTGTCGGCGTAAGGGTGGATACTCGTATCCACCCTTACGTTGTTGAAACCTCTACGGTCCGGACCAAGCGTTTCGCCTCGTCGTTAATAACGCATACATCGAGGGACTGGAATAATTTGCCTGCTGCGCTTTTCCCGTCCGATTATAATTTGGGTCTCTTCAAGGCTAGAGTGAATAGGCTCTCAATAAATTGGTGCGCCTCACCATCAACGATTGTATTACTACTTTTCATCAGGTGGATCGCAGTCAAGCACTAGTTTATACCAATTAAAAAAAAAATATCATCCAAAACATTTATCAAGGGAAGCATTTACCAAAAAAAGTTTGTAGTGCGAGTGTTTGTAAAATAAAACATTTGACGGAATGATTTTTTTATGAAATAAATATGTAGTACCTATACAAAAATTTGGTTGTTAACTAAAAATTTGTCATAGATTTTTTCACCGTTTCATAGCGCTATTCTGCATAAGAATATATCTCCATAAAAAGTATAGGCTTTCGGTATAGGATCTAAACTGGGTTAACAAATATAAAACAATGTTGTTGATTGTTGCAGGTAATAGATAGTCGGTTATCAGCCATGGCCGTTGACGTGAGGAATGAGACGCTTCGCTCCGGTTCACTCAAAGAGCTGTTCACTGGAAAGCAATACCGCAAAGCACTGATGATTTGTGTAGGTAAGTGCTGACAAATGAGTGGTTTTATTTATTCTGTGTAACTCCTGGGCTTATGACTCTTAAATTTTTCGCGAGCAGGGATTTGTGTGTCTAGTTTTGGTAAGATTTATTTTAGTGATCCAATGAGAAACTGTCTTACTGTCTCAGTTCTGTGCTTCTTTGGCTCATAGTTTGCCTAGTATCCAGCAGACATGTCCTGCCCAGACTCATATCATTAAGGTAGTCGTTTATGCCACATCCGCTATCTAAGTTTTGGTATACACCGTGTCTCAGCCGTATTGACGCACATACGTGTATCATGATCCAGTACATGATTCTGGACCCTTCTGTGGTGGAATTTAACGTCGGCAATTTCATTTTTTATTTTATTTTAAAGTGTATAAAATTGTAATGTTAATCGACCCCAATGACATTTTCCATGAAAAAAAAAAAAATATATTTTCACCTGAGTAGATAGTTCCTTCTAGTTTAATTTACATTGTGTTTTCAATGAAAAAAGTGAGTTAATTACATTTTAATTTAACACATTAAATAGTTAATTTAACACAGTCAGTATTAATTGCTTTTAATTACGCATTTCATATAATTTTATCTGATTATTCTTCAACAGGTTTAAAAATAACTCAAATAATGTCTGGGGCGCTTACTATTCAACAATACTTAGGGCAAATTGTTCAAGAGAGTGATACGAACATCAATATGTCGACGGTGTTGATAATATATGGAGCAGTGAAATTCTTTGTAGGTAAGAAAGTGTTTTGCCAATTCTCCGGTACGATTTAGGACAATTATTACGAATTTAAAGAATACATTATTAATTTAATACAGAAACAAAGATAGATTATTCTAATGTTAATGTTATGTGTGCACATTACATTAACGTTAGAATAATTAAAAAATGCAATTTGTGAGCAGAATATGTTTTTTTGTTAAATATTAGGAGCTGCCTAATAAATCATAAGCTTTATTAAAATATTTTAACATAATTTTGAATAAATTTTTGGCTACTTTCAATTTTATTTTATTTTGCACCAATGTTTGTTATTATATATAAAATAAAAATGACTAATCCTTATTTCTTTGCAGGCATATTTTCATCGACGCTAGTGGACAAGATTGGGCGACGGCCCCTGCTCGTCTGCTCCTTTTTCAGCACTGGAATATCCCTCATCGTAGTTGGAACTTATTTCTTGATACAACCTAATTCTTCCTCATACTACGGTTACATCCCTTTCATTGGCATCATCTTCACTTGCATGATATCTATTCTAGGCTACGACTCAACAGTATCTGTTATTACTGCAGAAATTTTTCCCCTTAACGTCAAATCAGTAGCCATGACTCTACAGAATATTTTGGGAGGGTTTCTGAACTTTCTATCGGTAAAAGGGTATCAAGAAATGAAGGATGTAGCAGGTCTGGCTGGAGTGTTTGGTTTCTACGCTATTATAGCAATAATCGGTGGTGTTTTTTCATATTTTATAGTACCAGAAACGAAGGGCAAGAGTTTGAGAGAGATCCAGGTTGAGTTGCAAGGTGCTTCATATGAAGAAACTGATGAGAGGCTAAAGATTGACATTGTAAAAAAAGATTATAGCGAGACAGAGCTGAAAGAATTGAATCGTGATTAACCCTTTGTGGAGCAAACCGATATAGGGTGGTAAATTAAAAAAAAAACTGACCCAAATTAATCTTTTTGACTATTTTAAACAAAATGAAAAGAAAAATAAAGGCAGGCTCATTTCACTGACTTTTCAGGTTGTAGCTTTTTAGATACAAAAACACAAACATACAAAATACGTTATTACAAACATAGTATCTAAAAATACCCAAAATGACTTTCGGGCTTATTAACTACTAGCTTTTGCCCGCGGCTTCGCCCGCGTACATTAAATAAAGTCTATGTTACTCAGGAATAAAACAGCTTTCGATCGGTGAAAAAATTTTAGCAATCGGACCAGTACTTTCAGAGATTATCTCCTACAAAAAAACTTCATCTCTTTATAACAATATAATAACACCTTAGGAGGCTCGCGTTAGGCTACTGGATCAAGGGCTTGATTCAGAAAGCGGTACTCCTGGACATGGCTCGTATAGTTAGGAGGTTCCTTTCTCTGGAGCCCTGACCGGTAGTTTGGACCCTGTTCCCGATACCGGTGGGATACTATTTTTTTTATATATATTTTTTTTAATTGATATAAACCAGTGCTTGACTGCGATCTCACCTGATGGTAAGCAGTGATGCAATCATTGATGGTGAGGCGCACTAGTTTATTAAATGTTTTGTTTATTTTTTTAAGAAATATTTAAAAATGTACTTAATTTATTTATTTAAACTTCATGTACAGTAGTGGTACATAGGCGGACTTAATGCAACAAGGCATTCTCTACCAGTCAACCTTTGGGTTTAAAAAGACAACACTGTGGTAGGATTGCACAATAAACAAATAACAGATACTTCAAACAGAAAAAATAAAATAAAAAATAAGTTATTAAAATAATAAAATACATAATAAGTTTTAAGATCTAATAAAGATAATAAAATAATAAATAATAATAATGTGTTGATTAATGTAGATGTAGACTAGGTGAACCTCGTAGTTTTACCCGTGTTATTAATCATTACCACCCAGAAGGAGGACGTCTGCTATTGGGGTTTACAATGCTATTATCGGAGTAATGCATGTATTTACGGAGAAGCTTCTGGTGTTGAATTTCAATACCAGAGGTTTTTTTTTTGAGGTGGAGCTAGAGGACGTGTCAGTCTTTTACTGACTAAAACCACACCTGTGTCTTTCAGTTGCCCTTTGTGTTCTAGGACCATGGATTTCTTTTTCATAAATTCCCCTTGGCCCTAGTGGGCATCGCTCCACCGTGTTTTTCGGGCAGTAAGTCCCTACTGCCGCAATTGTGGCGTGCCCAGCGGTAAGTTGCGATAGTCGCTGTCCCCATACTGTCATGAGATTCCACCGGAGCCTTGTCCACTGTGCTGTGATTTGTCGCGGCAGCAGAGTTTCGCCCCGGCGTTACACCTCCATGCATCACTCGTGCAAGGACTATGTCGGGAGCGTCTGGAGACAGGTTGAGTCAGATCCTGAGTCAGCAGGCGATTCTTGGGCCAAGATTCTTGAATCCCTCGAACTTATCTTCATTTTCTGTAATAAACGTCGAGTTTTTTTTGTATATTTTGGACACAAACATATACATTGCTGATCACTGTTAAAGTTGCCCAGTATCTATTTGGATGCATGGGTATTAAAGTCGACTTATAGACATAAGTCGCAAAGTATCTAATTAGATACAAATACTTTATTCCTTCTTTGTACGTAAAATAACATTATTGTTAATAAAATAATATTTACTTGTTATAATTAGATGCCTATCAAATAACATGGCTCTATAATATTTAGTCTATTCACCTTTACTACAACTTTGAACCAAATTTCAATAAGCGTCCATCAGTATTCAGATTCGGCGCGGATCATCTAAAATCTCGCTGTTTTTTGAGAGAAAGAGATAGTACGCGTGTCATGATGCGTTCTTGTTTGTTGATAACTCTAACGGTAAAAAGAATATGTTCGCGAGACTTTTGAATTTTGAGTAATGTGCGTTTAAGGCGTATGTCCCTTGAACATCTGAGCGGAATTAAATGCACACATATTCTACTTCTTCTACTGCCGCCTAGGCGAGGCGGTAGTACCACTATGTGGGCACTTACATGGGCATGCCGATTTGCGAGATGTAGTTTAAAGGCAATTGCAATCTGTGGTCAACTACACGCAGCGGGCCATCAACGCTCTCCAAGTACATTGTTGATACAGTGCCCATCAATCGAAAATCCTTATACTTCGATGTTGCTCAGCTCAACAATCAGTCCGTTAACGTACAAGTTGAAGAGTGAAAGAGGTATTAACACCAAAGAAGTCTCCTCCTATGTTTAAATCCCTTAAATTACTAACCTTTCCGTCACTCTATATTTTGGAAATGGCACTGTTTGTGAAGGGTAATCAAAATTTATTTTGTTCAAATATTGATCACTCAACAAGGCCAACATTAATAAGATCTCAATATAAAAATCTTTTACATACAGGCAAATTTAAAACAGCACTGCTGAAAAAGAATATTATGCATATGGGACTAGTCCCATTTATTGTATACCACTAGTGGTATACAATAAAATACCTGATGATATTAAAAATTGCACACTACAAATATTTAAAAAGAAATTAAATAAATTGCTACTTGAAAAATGTTATTATACAATAGATGAATTTTTGAATGACAAATCCATATGATTATTTATAAACAATGACTTTCTTCATGATTTTATTATATTTTATTCAGATTTTGATTCTATTATTTGACTAATTATTAAATTATTTCTGACATTGTACTATTGACTAGTTATTAAATTATTTCTGACATTGTACTATCGACTAATTATTAACATACTATTGACATTCTATTATTGACTAATTATTAACTTATTTTTGACATTGTTTACCACTGAATGAATTTACAAATTGAATGGTTTATATTTTTATTGTCTATTTTAATCATTTGAAAATAAGTCAAATATTTGTTTGTTTTTTTTTTTAAATTATTTCTTAATTTAATTCTAATATAAAAATTTTGCATGCCTCACGGTAGAATGTATTGGATCCTTCTCTTAACACCATATTTTTGTACCTGCATTCATAGCAAATAAATTATTTCATTTCATTTCATTTCATCTCACTCCAAACTTTAACCTGTACTCATCAGAAAGTTCGCCGAGCCATTTGACCTGGTTAGTTTGGTGGTCATACCAATATTTAAAAATAATAATTAGTTAAGGGTGTTTTTAATATCGTGCGGATTTCATCACGCATGCGGAGTTGCTCCGCATGCGGGACTTCTTAACAACATCCCGCATGCGTATTCCACGAAATACAATAGATACTTGTATGAAAAGGACATTTGCGGGGGCTACGCGTGCGGAGCAATCCCGCATGCGTGATGAAATCAAAATATTTTTTACACCTGTATACTTAACTTTTGTCGAAAGTCCTGATCAAAAACCGATCTGTGCGTCGCCGTCGTTTAAATTTTGGGTTGTCTTACAAGCAGGCCATCAAGTACCTTGGCTGTGGTTGTAGACAATGATATCAGGCAGTAATTGCACGTATCAGAATTATCTCTAGCTTTGTTTTTAGTTATAGGCACTACTACCGTCTCCATCAGCTCATTTGGTAGGTAGGAATGCCTAACACAGAGTGTGAATAACCGTGAATCCCAGGAGCCTCGGGAAGTGTGGCCCCGCATGTTGAAAATGTTCGATGCTGAGGCCGGACGACCACCTCATCCCTAGTCTGCTCACCTTTTAGCGGAAACTCAACTTGAAAGTGACATCGAAACACATTAGCAATGTCTTTTGGTTCGCTGAAGCCGTTGATACTCACAGGGACGCTAGATTTTGGGTTTAACTTTTTTGTTTGTTGCTAAAATCGTTTAAAATATTTGTTTATTTTTATGTTTTATAGCTAAAATATTCATTTTTATTAATTCTTGTGTATTCTGACAATAGTTTAGTTTGCATTTGTTTTTTTTTTTCTAGGTTCATATTCATCCATTTCAATAAAAATGTTATAATTGTTAGGTAGACCATAACACACCCAGGTTACAAGCTTCTGCCTAGCCTCCCTGTGAGCGACATGAACATGCTTGTTCCATCTGACAACAGGACGACCACGGTGCCGTTCGTCGTAATATATGGAGCAATAAATTCTTTGTAGATAAGAAATAAGTGTATTGTCAAATTCCACTTACGGTTGAAAATATTTATTTACAAAAAAAAAATTGTAAGACAGGTAGTAAAGTTAGTATATAAATAAATAATTTTACCTAACGTCAAACGGGCCTGTTTGAAGATAAGTAACACAAGTGTCGAAACTGACATATATATTAGGTCTTTACCTATGAAATTGGAGATTTGTATGATAATTTTAAAATAGTAATTTTTTTATTTCAGCTAATCAAAGTACTGGCCCAAATTATCTATACAATTTTGCCATTTTGATGGCAGTTTGTTTATCCCTTTACTGTAGAAGTCTGCCGGACGGGAGGCGATGAAGTCAGCGAAAGCGTTTTGTACTGCATCACGGGTGTTGAATTTTTTCCCACTTAAAAATTTGTCTAAATTTTGAAAAAAGTAGAAATCTGTTGGGGCAAGGTCCGGTGAGTACGGTGGGTGACGGAGAGCTTCCAGCTGTAACTCTTGTAGCTTTGCGATGGTCTGTCGTGATGTGTGAGCTCGCGCGTTGTCGTGGAGAAGCAATGGGGAAGAGCGATTGACTAGTCTTGGTTGTTGAATTGCGAGCTTCTCCATCATTGTTTGCAATTCTTGGCAATAGACATCTGCCGTCACTGTTGTGCCATTCGGTAAGAAGCTGTGATGTACAAGTCCGGCACTGGTCCACCAGACAGTCACCATCATCTTCCTATGAGTAATCTTTTTTTTAGCGCACTGATTGGGTGCTGTACCCGGGTCCACCCACTGAGACGAACGCTTACGGTTGTCGTACAGGATCCACTTTTCATCGCAGGTAACAATTCGATTAAGAATTCCCTCGTTTCTATGCCGATTCAGTAGTGCTATGCATGCTTCGACACGTAAATCTCGCTGTCGGTCGCTTAGTTCGTGTGGCACCCACTTATCTAGCTTTTTTATCTTTCCGATTTGACGCAAGTGCTTCAATGTTGTTTTGACACTAACTCCAAGGCCCGCAGCAAGCTCAGCCGTAGATTGAGATCATCCGCTTCCACTATCGCCTTCAATTCGTCGTTGTCGACAATAGTTACCGGCCGACCGCGAGGCTCGTTCTTCAACTCAAAATTTCCAGATTTAAAACGATTGAACCAATAATGGACTGTGTTTATGCAAGCAGTGTTATGCCCGTACACGTCGTTAATGTTTCGTGTTGTTTGCGCAGCGGTATTTCCACGTAGGAACTCATATTCGAAAATTGTACGAATTTTCAGTTTATCCATAGCGCCAAAAACTACCACAATGTCACAAAAACAAAAAACTATCTAAAAACAAATGACTGAAATTGAAATTAAATTAATACGTCTTTCGAATAAAATTTATTTGGATTTCGAATTGCGCGCCAATCCACAGATAATTAATTCTGAAAATGCTGGTTATAGAATCTCCAATTATATAGGTAAAGACCTATTACATTAGAATTATAAAAAAAACGTAATTTGAAAGCAGAAATGAGAAAACAGATATAATACCGAATGCATCAATCTATTATCCATCACAGACAGCACTGTACAATCACGATATATTGTAAATTGCATTCAATTTTTGAACTGAACTGAAGACTTATACCAAATTAGTATTTTGAATTGAAGAATTGTATTTAATTAATTGTATTGAATTTTAATGGATTGATTGTATAATTGTTATTTTGAATATTGTATTTAATGATTGAATATTGCTTTTAATGATTGATTAATTGAAATGGATAATTATATTAAATAATCAAACATGTTCACACAAAGTAGAATTTTAATGGAGTGAGCCCTGGCACCCATAACACAAGTTTAATCTTAGCTTGGGTGCCAGAGGTCGTTAATCTGTGTTACACATTGCAGTTTTTAATGGAAACAATATCTCCTCGTGTTATAACTTATATTTGTGGATAATAAAAAAATATTATTATATGTAATATGAATATTTTCCTAGAAGCCGGGTTTATATCGAGGTGTCGTAGCAGTAGATAAGGGACTCACCCCATTCCTTTAACGAGATCTGGCGCAAACCTGCTTCCGTTTAGTATTACAGCTGTAACTGGAAACTGTTTCATTTCATTTTTTCAAAACTATTTCATTCCAACACTAATTATTCCTATTCAAGTATTTTTATTTCTACTTCCTTTACTACTCTTCATAAGTACCTTACTACTACCTAATTATAATTTATTTATTTGGCGTATTTCATAGGTTTGTTGAAACTATTTCTGTTGTCTTATTTGAATTAAATTCATATTGTCATAAAGGACTGTATTTTTTTATAAACAGTTGGATTCAATCAATTCAATTCAAAAACTTCAATCCTTTGAAAGTATGATAATTATGTCTATTTTTAACCGACTTCAAAAAGAAGGAGGTTCTATGTTCGGCTGAATGTATGTTTTTTTTATGTATGTAGTAATGTAAGTGTATACTCCTCATAGGAACACAGCAGAACTGTCGTTACAAGTAAAATTGCTTTATTTATACGTGTAGTCGATGACTGATTGAAAGAAGAGGGGGAATATATCGAACTGATCTGATGATGAAGCCTAAAGTTAGGCACCGAAACTCTGTAATAAATGAATGTAATCTAACCGTGTTTGGTATTATTAGAATTGTCATGAGATGCACTTTGACTTTAAGGTATTTAATTATGGCTGAGGGGTACTTTTTAGTGGTGGTACCATAACTAAAAAGTGTAAAATATAAAACTTTTTACAAAAAAAAAAATACAACCGACTTCAATGTAAAAAACACTGAAAAGTGCAGAAGTCGGTGTTAAATAACGAAGAGACAAAACTATTATAGAAACACCGACTTCCGAAATTAAAGTTATTTTACAATTTTCAGTGTTTTTTACATTAAAGTCGGTTGTATCTTTTTTTTATAAAAAGTTTTTTACATATCCAATTTTCGTTATCGTATTAAATTATAGATAAGTTACGCAACGGCGGCCTAATTGTTTCTAATATGGACCATCTCTTTCCAGGACAGTCATATTTTAATATTATATGAATTGATAAGAAACAACACTTGTATACGTTTCCGTGTATGACATGCTAATAAATTAGGTAAGTATGCCATCAAGTCCTTCGGAGATTACAAAAAGTAAAATGTGTACAGTGTTTTTATATACAGTATCAACAGTGACAAGAATAGCCAGCTGCTCTGAATTTTCCAAGGAATTGTGTTCCAAAAGTGGACCAGATCGGTTTGGTAAAGAATATCTATATGAAAAAGCATAGTTTTTTTTACAGGTTAATTAAAGAAACTACGACTTTTCACACTGTGGTATTTTCTTCTGTAAATATGTATATGTCGTATGTATCAAATCAAAACTCGCCCGGAGGACACGGTGGAGCATACGGTAGAGGAGTGCCCCACCTGGGCAGAGCACCGCCGTGTCCTCGTGGGAGCGCTCGGCGGCAGCGATCTCTCGCGACGGACCTTGGTACAGGCCATGGTCCGGAGCGAGGAGGAGTGGCAGGCTGTTGCCTTCTTCTCTGGAGTAGTAATGTTTACAAAGAATTAAGATGGTCGCACGCGCGCGGCAATTTCCCTCACGCCCCAGCCACCGCGATTCCAATCCCGACTTCCAGCACGGGCTTGCGGACGGCGAGCAATGGGTAGCTCGCCATCCGACCGTCCGGGAACCGTCCGGACCGAGCCCAAGTCGTCGACGGCGCGTAGTGTTCAGGAGATAAGGAGATGTCAGCAACTGTAGGGGCCCAGCAAGGTCAGAGCGTACTGGGGCCATAGGTGATGCGAAAGAAAACCCCAGGGCCCTGAAACGAAGGCAAAGAAGGACCAGGAGTGGGTTTTAGTCAGTAAAAGTCTGACACGAAAGGGCGGGAGACGTCATTGGATGATTTCCCACATTAAAAAAAAATATATCAAAACTACTTCTAAGTTCACGTAAAAATAATATTAAATAAAGATTTAACGATGTACTACGGTTTTTTTCTTTCATAGATTTCTTGTGTTTCTCGTTCTTTTGTAGGTAGGTATGTGCTACTGATTAATATTATGTTGTCTATTTTGTTTTTCATTAATAATTTCAAATATCTAAGTCGATTTCGCGTCAACAGGTCTGGGATGGGTGACCTATAATTGTGAGCGCCTGCACGATTTGAACAAGACGCTGTAGTAAAAAGAACTGTTGCCTTTCTAAATTATTAGGCACTTCTTCGTACAAATATTAATAAAATCTATTTTTTTTACCTTATGTATGTACGAAGCTCAAACTAAAATTCGTGAAAGTAGCTATTAGTAAGCAATTATTGATACAACAAACTTTTAGAAATTCTGCGTCCTTCCTGCTGAACACGGAGGCCACCATCCATCCTGACGTCAGAATGGCTGGTCAAAAAATATTCATATTTTTCTGAACGTATCATATGTAGCCATTATTGAAGAAATGTATCAAATATAAGCAATTGGGTAGCAATTCTTGAATATACTTCTCTTGCCATAGGCAACCAGCCATTCTGACACTAATAATGAATTGACCGCTGCTGAGGTTTTGTTCCAAAAGTGGAGTACACAGGTTTTGGACTACTAGATAGGTTAAGACTGTCTAGGTGAAAAAACATATAATTTTTGTTTAACTTATTAGTAGGGTCAATCAAAGAAACTAGGACAAGTTTCAGCTTCAGTGCAGAGAATAAAACGACGACAGGTTTAGTAAAAATTTATTTATGTCATAAATATATAATTTACAACATAGGGTCAGTTTTACATGAACACAGTGTGTTGGTACATCATGAGGATACCAAGGGTTTTGTTATATCATTTCAACATAATTTTACTCTTAAATATTACATTTACAACACACATTAACCTACCTACCTATTGCTTCTCTATAGAAGTAAAACTTCAATACCTGACATAATAAGACAGCTATACAAATTATAACTAATTGAGATTTTGCGATTTTATATCAGTTTGTCAATCTTACGAGGCAGTTTGTGATTTGATGCTGTTTTAAACAACTACTAAGTCAGCCAATTTGACTTCACGTAAGTTGTTTTAACTCAGTATTTTTCTTAACATCATCAGTAATTGCATCTTTCTTTAAATATTTATCAGAATCATCGTAAATATTACCTTGCAATTCTATTTGTATCTCTCTCAAGCTTTTCCCTTTAGTTTCGAGAACAACAAAATATGTAAATACTGCACCACACAAAGCTATACTGGCATAACACCAGAAAACCCCGTACAATCCCGTCCAATCTTCCATTACCTGATATCCCTTTACCACTGTAAAACTTAAGAACGCTGTAAAAACGTTCAGCATAGTCATGGCAACAGATCTGACATTGATAGGGAAAATTTCTGAAGGAATAATGAAGATTAAAGTATCGTAACCCAGGCTAGATATTACTATGGAGAATATAATGCCAATAAATACAACGAAACGGAACGAATTTGAGGATTCCTCGTAAATTCCTATAACTCTTTGGAGGAAGAAGTAAGCTCCGACGGTGGCGAGCATTACACATGAGCCCATGTAAGAGTATATGAGCAATGGACGGCGCCCCATCTTGTCGACTATAATCGGTGATATAAAAGCTGGAAACAAATTAAGATTTAATTGATTTGAGATTTGATTGAACTATTGTAATCTCATTTGTATTCATGAATGTAAGTTATTCAATATTGAGTTGGGAATTGCAGTACAAGAAGTTATTAGTTAGCATTAATGTTGTAGTTTCAGTAAATTATGAGTCAAGTGTTTCTTGACTTGAAAGTTTAAACTTACCAACTACAAATCGTACTACTCCAAAAATAACGAGAGCTGTGGAAACTTGCAAGCCGCAGTTGCTTTGTTGAATGATGTGCCCTATGTATAGCTGGATAGGTAAAGTACCTGCAAACATCTGAGTAATTCGTAGACCTGAAAGTGAAAATAAAATTAATACTTCAAATCATTAACTTTTTAATTTATAAATTAATCATTTCTGTTGTAAATTAAGTGAGATGTAAATCAAACCTACCAGCAGATATTATAACTGCTTTTCTATATTGTTTGCCAGTGAACAACTCTTTGGCTGAACTAGATCGGAGCATTTCTTTTCTCACATCCGACCTCATTAATGACAACTTCTCATCCATCATCTGCAAGATATGAATAAAAAAACTGAATTAAAAGTTTCCAAATTTATTAATCTACATTAAATTCTTGTTAAAGCACATGAAAGATACCTTTTCATTCTTACTTCCAGAAAATTTTAACAGCATTTTCCTTGCCGAGTCCACCTTCCCTTCTTTGAGTAAATAGTAAGGAGTTTCGGGGATTCTCCAGCAGGCTAAAAAGTAGCATGCTGGTAGCACTATCATGAAATAGCTCAATACTTGATAAGTAACGAAGGGACCTATTGCCAACACTAGTAAGGCTCCGAAACTAAACATGAATCTAGTAATAGCTGTCAAGGTACCTCTTATTTCTTTATCAGCTATTTCTGATAAATAAACGCTCGATACCTGAAATCACAAAAACGCAAGATAAAGAAAAAATTAAATGATGAAAGGTCGCGAAAATTTGCAAAAGCAAGTCAGAGATAGTGAAAACAATCTTACAGGTGATACATACAAGGTAGATTTTTGAGATAGTTGAACGTTTTCCTGTAGCTCAATGGCTGATGTTTACCCTTATAGCTACTTCTCAAAAATCCATCATGTATAACTAAATGTGTAGCGTCAGAAAAACATCCTGCTTATGTGAGTGATAATACCAACCGTGGTAATCATACCATTCCCAATGCCCCACCAGATTCTGCCGATATATAGCATCCACGCTTTTGTAGCGTACAGCACGAACACCTGAAAGTTTCATACTTCAGGATTAGTGGCCCCATTTGAAGAGGATTATCTTTTACGCATCAATCAAAAGTTTTAAGTCTTTCACTACAAAAGCTCCTTCGCTTAGTTACTTCATCAAATCACGCATTACGAAAAACCAACAAAACATACAGATACAATAAAAATAATAAGTACTTTATCAAAAATATGGCTAGCAGACTTCAGTGTAGTACTTACCGTACCAACAATGAATGGAACAGCACTTGTAAGGAGACTGACTCGCCTGCCGAACTTGTCGGAGATAAAGCTGGTGGCCAGGCTGCCAGTGACCGTGCCTGGTGATATCATCGCCACTACCCACGAGATTTCACTCTGCAACCAAAAGATAAAAATACAAGGTTTTGACTAAAATAACGCAATTCCGGGAAAGAGGTCAATGAACTTCTATTATTAAAAATTTTAGCTTGTCAACTACGTACGGACTGCAGAAGGCTTATGCGTTCATTACCCCTTACGCACTATTTGGCTCAAAAACTATGATTTTTAATCCCGTTTATACTTAGGGCATATTGACAGTTTCTCGATTCTAATAAATAAGACTAGATACAAGACTTACGATACATTTATTGTTTTTCAAAGTATATTCCCCTCGCAATTAATTTTTGCATTCGCTGAAACCACTGTACAAAGCAATTGGACCAGTCTTCTTTAGGGACCTCTTCAATGGCTTTAAGGAAAGAATTCAGCGCCGATTCAGGGCTCGTAAAACGTGTGCTTCTAAGTTAGTCTTTATTTTCTTCAAGCGATACTGTAGTGTAATGTCCTGATTTTACGTAAAAAGAAGCAACCATATTTTTACCAACACTTCGTTTTTTCTTAACATTCGTCGGCAAAATTTCAAAAGGAACGACCCACTCTGCCGACTAGTTTTAACCCAAGTCACCTGTCACGATTTTATAGACAGCCGATGACTGTCCTCCATTAAACTTTTTTATCATTTTACGGCACCACTGGACACGCAGTCGTTTCTGGTCCGCGGAAGCTTTGCACTCGATGGATACCACACCACTTAACGGAAGTCGTATATCGCGTGGTATCGATGAATGCTTGATGATGATTTTACAAGTGCATCTGAATGCACTTGTAAAATGTTTTGCACTTAGCTCATTCCAATGCCTAACAAAGCACGAATTAGCTGGCAGGTAATTTTTTTTTGTCTATTTCAATAAGTTGTCGTACGGTGTTAATATTCGAGCCTGTAACCGTAGTCGCCGGCCGATCTTCACATACCTCGTCATAGAGATGATCATATCCATGTCTAAATTCTCCAAACCATGAATACACAGAGCTGCGATATGGTGCTTCATCACCAAATGCCAATTAAATTCCCCTAAACATAAAAATTATTCAGCCGAGAGTATGAGCGCGAGAGCACGCATGCGTTTCAGAGCGAGTGAGACGATTTCATGCACTAACTGGATGTTTGGTCACTACAATTTGTCTGACTAATGAAATATAACTTTGTAATAGTTACCTTAATAACATATTTAAAATCAGACATGTAAAATTTTATTTACTTTTTGTGGAGCTTTAACCTCGTAAGGCCCAACAACCTAATTTAATGATAAAAATATTTAGACATTCTGGTCCAAGCTACTTTTTAAAATCATAATTTCAAATTACTACCCAGCGATCTAAAATTTTGACATGATATTTAAACGGAATTTTTAAATTAAACAATCTAAAAAAAATATTTACCATGAACATATTTTTTACATCATATAGTTAACTTTAGGTATAGGAAATACCGCTTAAAATAATTTAGCCAAAATTATTAAAGAAGAAAGATAGAAAAAGTCCTAGGCCGCAACTACTTGCGACTATTTTTAGTACATTGGGTCGTAATGTATATCGACCTAAATTTAGGTTGGGCCTTACGAAGTTAAAGCGTCTGACAGAAGTTTTGGTCCATGGAAAGTGTCTGACACTTATGATACTACTTTAGAATAAACAACAAAAAAAAACAAAACATATATAAAAATCAGCCATAAAACATTAAGTTAAAGTAACTCGTTATTTTTAGTTCCCTTTCTCACCTCGTACCTCCCAAAGTTCCCCAAGGGGGAGCTCCACATGTACACAGGTATTCAAAGCACATGAGACGCTACTGAGAACCTAAGGTTTCATCCATGTGAAAATAAGTTATGTCTGACAGCTCTGGGATCTTAGTATATAATAGTTTTTTCATTTTTTTATTGTAAGTGGCCAGATCTAGTGACTTTAGTATGCCCCACGTAACCATTAATGACTTATTGTACAAACATGTGATTTACTAAAAACCTAGAAAATATTCTTGCCTAAATAGTTACACAAGATTTTATTTATTTTAATAGCACGCTTTGAACTATATTAAGATATGTAAACAGAGTTTTTAAAATGTTACTTTCAGAGTCCATTTCGAAGCTTGAGAACGTCCGAAACACTAACAAGAGGCCTAGGGTCTGATTCTGAAAGGAATACTCGGCCCTGGTATGAAAGGCAACGAAGGAACAGGAGTGGGTTTTTAGTCAGTAAAAGTCTGACACTATCTCCTGCTCCGCCCAAGAACGGGGGATGTCATTGGATGATTATCCAACCGATAAAAAAGGGTGAATACTCGCCGTATGTCGGGTTGTCCGGTGGTAGAAATGAGATGGCGGAATAAAGTCGAGTGCAATTCTCGCGCACACTTTTCAAAATTAATCCTTTATTATATAGGTATAATCCTATATATAATTATCCCTATATATAATCCTAAAATACCGAAAGGCTAGCTACCCTATGCCTGTGCTGAGGAGGAATAATAATAATAATTTATTTTTCACTCTACACAAAGTATATACAAAAGTTTCATAAAATAGACAATAATGCAACATATAAAAACTTTGCGATATTCTGGAGTCCATACTAGGATACCCTGTGTGACAGATCACCAGGCTCCTACCCCAAAATCTCGATGCTTAATTATTTATAAAACTAAACAAATTACAAAAAAAAAATGATTTGAACATCGTTAACAATTTAGCGAGAATACAAACAAAAATTATTATTAATAATAATTTTACCTTTACATATAGAAATAATAAAAAACTTTTTACAAAAAAATACAACCGACTTCAAAGTAAAAAAAAAAACACTGAAAAGTGCAAAATAACTTTAATTTCGGAAGTCGGTGTTTCTATAATAGTTTTATCTCTTCGTTATTTAACACCGACTTCCGAAATTAAAGCTATTTTGCACTTTTCAGTGTTTTTTTTTACTTTGAAGTCGGTTGTATTTTTTTGTAAAAAGTTTTTTATTTTACACTTTTTAGTTATGGTACCACCACTAAAAAGTACCCCTCAGCCAAACTTAAATACCTTATAGCCAGAGTGCATCTCATGACAATTCTAATAATCTCAAACACGGTTAGATTACATTAATTTATTACAGAGTTCCGGTGCCTAACTTCAAGCTTCATCATCAGATCAGTTCGATATATTCCCCCTCTACTTTCAGTCAGTCATCGACTACACGTATAAACAAAGCAATTTTACTTTTTACGACGGTTCTGCTGTGATCCTATGAGGAGTTCTGTTCCATATCTTCGAAGTTCATGGTCAGATCGTAACAATATTTCTATGGGACCAACTCGGAAGCATAACCTTTCAATAAAAAAAAAAATTCAAAATCGGTCCACAATTGACCAAGAAATCGGTGAACATACATAAAAAAAAAAATAAACAACATACATTCAACCGAACATATAACCTCTTCCTTTTTGAAGTCGGTTAAAAAGTGAAGTGTAGATATTAGGTGTCATGAAAAGTGCTTGCACTGTGATGGTGTGAGTGTGAGCGAGTGCATGTAGGGTGTGTAAGTAGTTATATACGTCTTACGAAGTTACGAGCGAACAATGAGCAACTGCTCAATGGCATCGTAATCTAACTTTTGTAACCAGGCTGAGAGTTTTTTTTTGCAAAGTTTATTTGGTAGGGCATAAATTGTTAGGATCTCGTTAATTTTATTATATAAATGGTTTCCGAGAAAACCAAAATGTCGACGGGCAAAAGTTGTATAAAATCGAACTGTGGAACAGACTGCATGTTTACGTCGCTTACCCTATTTGAAGGTAGGATTCAATAGAGTGCTTGCGTAGGATCGTATTTAAAATGATTAATGAAGAGTTGACGTACAGTTAACACTTCAGTACGCTCGTAAAGGTCTTTGGTAAGAAATAAGAACGGCAGAAAAGTACGATTGAAGTAATCAATCAAAGCCTTTGGAAAACATTAAATTAGTATAATATTTTCTATTGAAGAAGACGCCATCAACTTGTTTTGCAACTAATTTAATGTTTTCGTTTGTACCAATTTGGGTCAATAGATGTCGTTGTAATATAAATAACATAATTGATACGTTATCATAGGATTAGGTTATCACCTGGTTGCGTTGCAACGAAAATCTATTAGCACATTGAAAAAAGAATAAGTTATTTCATACAACCATGGAGGAATCCATTTCACCAATACATGAATTAATGTTGAACAGTATTTAAATGATGTAAGTACCTACAGTTTTTAGTAAAACCACTGCGTAAATTTTTTTCCTAAAAATAAATAATCGCTATTTGCTCTGTTAGGGCTTGTTTTTCTAATTTCTAATACCGAGTTGCCAGTAAATTAGGCCGCGCATTAAGACTTCAAAAAATCTTGAACACGACCTAAACCGTGATTTGAAGGTAGTTTTGAAAAACGAATAAAAGGAATCTTTATTTTTCTTTTCAAATATGTATTTGTGCCAAGTTTCAAGTTTATTAACCCAAGGAATAAGATTCTCCCATACAAACTTTAACACCCCCTAAATCTTGTACTGGGGGAGATATTGAAAAAATAAATATGGGAAACTTTAAAACTAATTTGGGTTAATATTTGTACAAAGTTTTGAGTCAATTGGGCCACGGAAAAAAATTGCATACCTATGAAATTCCCCCTTTTTACCCCCCTTAGAGGATGAATTTCCAAAAATCCCTTCTTAGCACTTACGATATGTAAATAATTAATCTTAATGCAAAATTTTAAGTTTATAGCCCCAGCGGTTTCGGCTGTGCGTTGATATGTTAGTCAGTCAGTTTCTTCTATACATAACATAACATAACATAGTCGGCCTTATAATGTTCCCACTGCTGGGACTCAGGCCTCCTCTCTAGGAGAGGGGATGGGCCGTAATCCACCACGCGGGCCCAGTGCGGGTTGGTTCTTCTATACATATAGATTAAATTAAATTATTATAATATAAAAATCATGAAAATAAATAATAATCAAATAATAATTATGTTAGTTATTATGTGGGAGGAGCTGGAGAAGACTAAAAATACGTTGAAAGGATCGTGTGAAAGACAATATACTCGTAACTAGAAAACAGATGCGTTTAGAGACAAAAAGAGGTGTGGGCAAGAGACTGATGGATTACGATGAGTCTATTCTGTGATACTCACACTTGTAAGACTGATGGTGGTCTCGTTATTATAAAACTTTGGCAAGATGGGTGTCGGCCAGTAGCAGGCTATGCTTGTGGTCATGGTTGCTATCGACACTGAAACATAGTAAACTTCACTAAGTTTTGACTATCTTTTAATGACAACCTGTGACGAGTACACGAAAAGTATGATAAAATAGTTTTTAAGCGGAAGCCCAACTAAATGCACCACGCATTTACTTAGTAAAAAACTACCTCAGTTGGTTTAGAGATCGCAAACGTCACCAACGAGATGAGGTTTTGAAGCTCGATTCCCGGGTTGAGTAGAATTAGTAATTAATTAAAAATCATTGGTCTACGACCTTTATAAAATATTAGCATAAAAGATTGATCGAATAAAACACGAAGTTGAACTACATCATTAATGTTATGAGTTATGTTCTTAAACCACCTATACCTACGGACATTTAATTGGTCTACTGTTTTTTTTTTTTTATTACGTTACGGGGTGTGTTGTATATTATGTAAGTGTACATGTTGGTGAGCGCACCCACGATACACGAGTAATTCCTAGTGAGGGGCAACCATATTCTTTAAAAATTGTGTTTAATTTTGAATAAATTTTTTCGTTTCAAAAATAGCATTCGTTCTTAAAAATTATGTAAAGACTATTGTAGCATACTACCTCGTATCACAATGATATAGGTACTATCATTGCTCTTGAATTAATTTCCGTGAAGCACTATACCTCGGTATTTTCTCAACGTTATCAAATACCCGAATAGTGTAGTTCCTCTTTGATATTTCATTTGAGTATGTTCTTATTTGAGTTTATCTAGATCTATTTGATTAGCTCAAAATTAGCGTGGGGCATGAAGTCAAAATGTAGGTGAAATCATAGAATCTGTTGCTAGATTACTTACCGGCAAAAGTCGCCAAATACTGCATCCTGTTATTTTGGCCCATATTTTTACACTCACGTGTAAAAAGAACAAAGATTTACACTTCCGGTAAAATAAACAGACCACAGCGCATTTATTCTGATAAATAAGCTGCGGTTCGTTTATTTTACTTATAAAAACTTATCAAACACGCAAACATTTTTGCGATCATTCCATTCTTGATTGCGTTTGAATCGAATTCTAATTTTTTTTATTGTTTTTATCCCTCTAAAACACGTTTTGTTTAATATGCGATCACCACACGTTTGCTTGCTAGGCCTAATAATGTTAGATACGTTTTATAATTAGCATGTTTTAAGATTCGGTTACCAGCAGGTTATCAGGTTATTCAGGTTATATATTATATGTAACTTGTATGTACCTGCTCTTTGTATTTAATCATGATCATTTATTTGCTAATATGCGTAAATTATATAAAGTTGTTAAAAAAATAAAGCACAGTCCAACCATATTACACCTTCACGGTGGAGCATACGGTAGAGGTGTGCCCCGCATGGGCAGAGCACCGCCGTGTCCTCGTGGGGGCGATCGGCGGCAGTGATCTCTCGCGCCGGGCATTGGTACAGGGCATGGTCCGGAGCGAGGAGGAGTGGCAGGCGGTCGCCTCCTTCTGCGAAGCAGTAATGCTAGCAAAGTAGGCGGCCGATCGCGTGAGGCATCGGTCCTCAAGCCCCAACAGCCGCCGGGATTCCGATCCCGATTTCCGGCCACCGTAGGCGCGGGCTTGCGGACGGCAAGTAATGGGTGGCTCGCCGTCCGACCGTCTGGTGACCGTCCGGACCGAGCCCATGTCGTCGACGGCACGTACTGTTCCACGCGCGCCTCAGGGAGATGACAGCAAATCGTAGGGACCCAGCAGGGTCGAAGCCTACTGCGGCCACGGGTAGTGTGAAAGCGAAACCCGGGGCCGCAGAATGAAGGAACAGGAGTGGATTTTAGACAGTAAAAGTCTGACACTATCTCCCGCTCCGCCCAAGAGCAAGATATGTCATTAGATGATTATCCCACCTAAAAAAGAAACGATATTACACCTTAAGGCATGCAAATCACAAGCTTTATTATTGTAACAATGAAACATAATAAATGCAACTGATAATAATGTCACTAGAAGAATTCAAGTTTAAAATGTCTTATATTAAGTGTTAAATATAATGTCAAGATGCTATTTTGTGATGTGGTGGCGCCTTACTCTCCAGATACACTTTCAGCCCTGGAGAGTAAACACCCAGTGCCTGCGGATGACCTCACCTTCCCTGATCCTCCTGACACCCCTAATTCGGATTCATCTTTTTTCCAAATTTCAGCCCCCCAGTTACTGGCAGCCGTGAGCTCTTTCAGAAGCGGTTCCGCCGGTGGCCTCGACGGCCTGACTCCTCAGCACTTAAAGGATCTTTTAAGCTCAGGCGCCGGGGAAGCCGGTGAGTCGCTTTTGAAGGAACTTCTGACTCTAGTTACCCTTATGCTCTCCGAAGGCGTGAACGATGCCGTCGTCAATGTCTTGTACGGGGCCAATCTATGTGCCCTGCGCAAGAAAGACGGTGGCATTCGTCCTATCGCTGTCGGGTGCACCTATAGGCGTACGGCAGCCAAAATCTGTTGTAAACTTGATAGCCACGCTCTGACTAACAAATTCCAGCCCCTACAGCTTGGTTTTGGTTCAAGAGGGGATGTGAGGCTGCCGTACATGCACTCGCTACCTTCCTAAATTCTGAAAAGGGTGAGGTCATCCTCAAGGTTGACGTTAAAAACGCCTTTAACTCTATTAATAGGGACACTTTGTTGGCTGAAGCAAAAAAAGAACTTTCAGAAATTTTCGGCTTCTATAGGCATCCATCAAAATTATTATATAAAGACAATGTTTTGGAATCTGCAGTTGGATGCCAACAAGGTGACCCTCTCGGGCCAGTCATTTTTAGTTTGGCTATTCATCCTATCATTCAACAATTAAATTCAAAATTTAACCTTTGGTATTTAGATGATGGAACCCTGGGAGGTGACGTAAATACTGTTTTAAATGATCTCCAATTTCTGAAGGAGCAGTTTCGATCCATCGGCCTTGACCTCAATCATTCTAAATGTGAAATTTTTGTTTCTGACAATACTGACAGACAATCGACACTTCAGAAATTCAGTGCAATATTTGCTTACATATATTATTAGATTATTATTATTCTTTATTCGTTGACGATAAAATTACACGTTTCAACGATATTTCGGATAGACTTTCAAAAATTAACTTACATTCGGCTTTCACCCTCATTAAATATTGCTGTTTTGCTCCAAATTTTATGTATTTTCTTCGCTCTTCCTCTTTATGGAAATAACCACATCTCTTGGACAAAATTGATCAAACCATTCGATCCGCTTTAACGTCCATCTTAAATGTGGCCCTGGATGACCGAGCGTTTCTGTCTTCGGTCCACAGCACTCAACAGTTAGTCGAACGTATCGTAACTCCATCACTGGTTGACTGTGAGGTGCCGTGCTTGACCGACGCCGTGAACGTCTGGAAAGTGGCTTGCCCGGACAAGGCGTTCCCCGAGAATTCATCTTCCCAGAGACAGTGGGATGAGCCGCTCTGCAGGCTGGTACGGAATAATCTTATTAATACGTCCACCAATACTGCTGAGCGCGCCCGCCTACTAGCTGTGGGTGAATGGGAGTCGGGCCTATGGCTACAGGCTCTACCGTCACCTAACATAGGTACTATGCTGAGTGACACCACCTTCCGGAATGCTACATGCCTGCGTCTGGGTGCTCCTATTGGAGCTCCACATCGATGTCAGTGCGGCGAAGCTGTCGACCACCTCGGACACCATGGCCTATATGCAGTAGAAGCGCTGGTCGGATAGCACGACATGCCAGTATTAATGACATCATCCGCCGAGCTCTTGTCACCGCCGGGGTGCCAGCTGTTTTAGAACTCAATGGCTTGGCACGTGACGATGGGAAGAGGCCAGACGGGATGACTATAATGTCTAATCTAATTTGTTTTTCCTATTCCTAGTATCAAAAACATGCCTGTCACTTATTATTTTAGTAAAAAGATGAATAGTTTTCATAAAATACATACTTAATGTTTTTATAAATGTATTGACAAGGTACCGTCACGATCTTTACATAGTTTGAATAGTCTGATAATAATATATGAAAATCAACTTCTTTGAGAACATTACTTTCCGTCGCACGCGCACACGATCAGAAATTTCGGAACCAAGTGAAAGTGACATAATTTCACAAATATCGAACAGTAAACTAGGAGGTGTATTATTAGAAAATAATAAATTAAAGAAAATAAATTAAGATTTAATGAAGAAGAACGAAATGTTTAAAAAAATTGCCTGTAGTCCTGTAAAACACAAAGCTACGCCAAAAAAGAACACGAAAAATAACAATTACAGCATATCGGAAAACACCAACATATAATATCCAACCAGAAAGGTAGCTAGCAATTATACAAATACATATATCAGTTTCCACTAAAAATATTTGTCATACCACAATTCCAGATACCTCATAGCTGGCTTCGATGGCGTCCACGAAGCAAAAAATATGTCTTGTAAGTTGTAAGTATTGAAGCCTTCAACAGACTATAATAACTTTAATTGAAAGGAGATTATTATGTAATTATGAAGTCTGTTACCACCGTACACCAAATTTTGGAATAGAATATAATAATATCCTAAGAAATATTAATGGAAAAGTTCGTGATTTTATTAAATCTGACAACTGTGTTATTTATATTGGCGAGGAAAATTTTCAGAAAACACAAAACTATAAATAAATCTCGTAATGTCCATTCATGAATACATATTACCTTTTAATCATACTAAATTCATAATTTATTTACCACTATTTGAATACATGAATAATACTAATGTTAAATTTAAATTACAAAGGTCAAGAAATAATAATGTCCGATTTACAAGATCTCATTCATGATTTAACCGTACTGAATCAAGTGAGCCCAAAGGTTTCCCTGTGCTCTCACTTACCCAAAACACAATGTTTCTTAGCCTTGTAGACCTGTATAAAAAAAATTCTTTGATCAAAAGCCTAAAACCATTATTAGATTGAATAGACGAACTCCCACCAGGTTTATTCAAACAATGTGCACACGATCTCACTTTATCATTCTGTAAATTAATAGACCCAATCTTGCGAAGAGGGCATATTCCCTAACCAGCTAAAAATTGTACTAGTGAAACCTCTACACAAAAAAGACCTAAGCAATTATCGTCCAATAGTTCTACTGCCAGTACTACAGATACAAAGATTTTTGAGAAGGCAATGTGTAATCGTGTGTACGCCTTCTGCGAGATATTCGAGGAATATCAAAATGGCTTTCGTAAAAATAAATCAACAACTTTAGCTGTTTACAAATTTATACAGGAAGCTCTTCACTACATAGTATAAAATAAAGTCGCTTTTCGTGTCTGTCTGTCCCTATATATGCTTAGATCTTTAAAACTACGCAACGGATTTTGATGCAGTTTTTATTGATAGATAGAATGATTCAAGAGGAAGGTTTATGTATATAATGCATGTATAATAAAGAATTAAAACACTGATAATTTTAGATGTTTCTAATGTGATGTTGTAAATAAACAAATTTTTTTGTGCTTACATTGCAAACGCTGGCTGAACTCTACGAGATATATCAAAATAGTGTACTACAGTACTGTTCACCTTAAAAAGGTCTACAAAAAAGTCCGCGATGGTATATGTCCATCTCTTAGGGATAACCCACAATAACCATTTTTTATCCTTTACTTTTTACGAGAAATAATGGCTTATTTACGAAACAATTTTAAGCAATACAGCATTAATCTTTATACAATTAAGTACCTTAAATAAAATGTGAATTTAATATAGATCAATATAGCCCTATACAGCGTTTAATTTAAATGAATATTTTCGAAGATATTACAGATTTAAAATGCAGGGAAATAGAGGTTGCGGTAAATAACTTGATTCTACGTTTGTTACCTCAGAACTCCATCGTTTATGGACCGACTTGCAACATTTTTTTTTTCTCTAATAGGATATGCTTTCAGATTGGTCCTGTTTTTTTCAAAATCCAGTTCTGATGATGGGATCCATAAGGAATCTAAAGAACTCCTCAAATATTCTAGGCAACTATATAATGATTTTAGTATTTTCATCGAGAACTTAAGCATTTACAGTCAAAAAGTAACATTTGATGAAGTGAAACTGATAAAAAAGACCAGAAATGGCCAACGGAACTTCACCCCTACATAGATATCACAATGAAGATAGTTAAGTAACTATGACAATGAATATAAATAAATGGTTCTGAATAGTTATGTTGAAAATGGTAGCATCAAAGTGATGTGATGATGATGATGGAGCTGAAAGATAGGCACTGGAACTCCGTAATTAATTAATGTAACCTAGCCGTGTTTGGGCTTATTAGAATTGTCATCAGATGCACTTTGGCTATAAGGTACTATCGAACTGACCTGATAATGGGGCTGGGAAGTGGATAGGGACTTCATAATAAAATAATGTATCCTAGCAGTGTTTGGGTTAAATCGAATTGTCATGAGAAATAGGTACTCTGGCTATAAATTTATCACAACTAAAAAGTGTGAAATAAAAATTTTTTTACAAAAAAAAAATAACCAACTTCACCACAAAAAACAAACCACTAAAACGATCAAAATAACTTTACTTTCGGAAGTCAGTGTTAAATAAGAAGCAGACAATACCAGAAACACTGACTTCCAAAATTAAAGTTATTTTGATCGTTTTAGTATTTTGTTTTTAGGGTTCCGTACCTAAAAAGGAAAAAACGGAACCCTTATAGGATCACTTTGTTTTTAGTCGGTCTGTCTGTCACGACCCTTTATCTCGGAAACGCATAGAGGTATCGAGTTGAAATTAAAACCATATACTCAAGTCTGCAATCCCTTGAAGCTGTGAAAAAATCAAACTTCTGAGCTAACGAAAAAAAAAGATACAGACGTTTATGTCGCAAAAAACGTATATTTCGACACTCTCAAGGGAATCAAAATTCATAAAGTACTTCCCGTTGACCTAGAATTCTGAAATTTGGCATGAAGCAAGGTCTAATAGCACAAATATAGGAAAAAATTTGAAAACTGTAAATTTGTAGTTACGTCACAAAAAACAACTTTTTTTGCGTTTCGGAAAAATCTTCCTAACTCAATTTTGGAATTGAACTGTTTTCATAGCACCCTCAGTGAGTGCCACTTGCCCACTTTTTATAATGAAGTCGGTTATTTTTTTTTGTAAAAAGTTTTTTCCTACAGAATTGGTTAATTCTTTGAACCCGTCTGGACTCCCTCCTCATAAAATGGTGTTGACAATAGGTTGTCCTGTTATTTTATTAAAAAACCTGAATCCATCTAAACTTTGCAATGGCACGCGTTTGCTGGTAAAATCACTGTTTGCTACTAAAAACTGTCATAATGGAGTGCACAATACTCACTGGATGTGGTACCGGAGATGTGTGTCCATGGAGTTCTTGCACATTCTTCTTCATAATGTTTTTTTTAGGTGGGAAAATCATCTAATGACAAATCCCGCTCTTGGGCAGAGCGAGATATAGTTTCAGACTTTTACTGACTAAAAACCCACTCCTGTTCCTTCTTTGCCTTCGTCCCAGGGCCCCGGGTTTCACTTTCAAACTACCCGTGGAACCAGTAGGCGTCGACCCTGCTGGGCCCCTCCGATTTGCTGACATCTCCCTGAGGCGCGCGTGGAACAATACGCGCCGTCGACGACTTGGTCTCGGTCCGGACGGTTACCGGACGGTCGCCGTCCGGAAGCCCGCGCCTACGGTGGCCGGAAATCGGGATCGGAATCCCGACGGCGGTTGGGGCGTGAGGACCGTTGCCTCACGCGATCGGCCGCCTCCTTTGCCAGCATTATGCTTCGCAGAAGGAGGCGACCGCCTGCCACTCCTCCTCGCTCCGGACCATGGCCTGTTCCAAGACCTGGCGCGAGAGATCGCCACCGCCGATCGCCCCCACGAGGACACGGCGTTGCTCTGCCCAAGCGGGGCACACCTCCACCGTGTGCTCCATCGTGTCCTCCGGGCGGTCCCCACAGTGGCAAGTAAAGATAGCTTTTGCAATGACCAATTATAAATCGCAGGGTCAAACTTTCAACGTTGCAACGTTATTGATCGTTGAGTATTTTTCACATGACCAATGATATGTCGCTCTTTCAAGAGTAACGTCAAAAGAAAACATGTTTGTATTATCTAATGACAAAAAAAAGCTGTAAACATTGTACATAAAGACATTCTGTAGTATAATTAGTACTGGCGACCCGCCTCGGCTTCGCACGGGTGCAATGCTGATCAAAACCGCATCAAAATCCGTTGTTTAGTTTTAAAGACCTTCTTCTTCTCCGTCAGTACACTCTTGCCAGTGTGGTCGTGGTCATCACTGTGAATCACGATGAGTGATCATCTTGGTAACACGGCGCAATTCATCGCGGACTGCAGCTTTCCGAGTACATTCATAAACCGAGCACTTAGTTGCGCCTTGATCTGGTCTGTCCATCTCATTAGTGATCTACCACGTGGCCTGATGCCCTCGACTTTTCCCTGCTGCACTACGAGACGCTCTATGGAGTCATTACCACGACGAGATACATGGCCGAATAAGTTCAAAATGCGCGACTGCACTGTGGATGATAGGCGCTGTCTGATCTAAGCGTACATAGGGACAAACAGCGGGAAGCAACTTTGTTTTATACTATGAAGTGATCAGCATTGCACCCGTGCGAAGCCGGGGCGGGGCGCTAGTAATATAATAAATAGTAAAAAATACGCAATTGGTACGCTACTAGACATGAGTAAAGCCTACGATAAAGTACAATATGGAATATTACTAAATAAAGGTTTAAGTCCTATTTAACAAACAGAGTGCAATGAGTCGAAATAGAATTCTTTAATAATAGGACTAACGAACTTCAAAAGTTTCGATCTGACAGCAAGGCAATAAACGCCTTAATACCGCAAGGGAGTGTAAATGCATGTCTTCTTTTTCTCATTTACATAAACGATCTTCCAAAAACAATTAAGGTACCGGACCATGCGTCTTGTCTGCGGATGACATTTCTACTCCTACCCCCTGTCATGATATCAAAAATCTAAATAATACCCTTAATATGTATGTACGCCCGGGACGACATCTGCTATCGGCGTCTCCGTAACCTTGAGGACTCCAGGTTCTCGACGCTTTGGACTTTGGTGGACACAGGCCTAGATAAAATAATCTACGCTTGTGTCTACCGCTCGCACAGCGGAGATCAAGAGACATCCGGGCTCACACAACATCTGAGTGAGGCGGCGGATGCGGCTCAGCAGCGGTACCCTTCTGCTCAATTGGTGTTACTGGGGGATTTTAATGCCCACCACCAAGAGTGGCTTTTCCCGTACCAGTCCACAGACCACGCTGGGCGAGAGGTGCGAAAGCTAGCGCTAGCATTAAATCTCGCCCAGCTGGTCCAGGGGGCAACGAGGGTGCCGGATGTGGATTCGCACACAGCCAATTGCCTGGACCTTTTGCTGACAACAGATCCAGACCGCTACTCTGTGTCGATATGTTCGCCTTTAGGCAGTTCCGACCACTGTCTGGTTAAGTCTGTGTCTGTCTACTCCCCGCCCGATCCCAGCCCTAGAGGCACCCGGCGGGTTTGGCGATACAGGTCAGCAGATTGGGATGGCTTGCGGTCTTTCCTCGCATGCTATCCTTGGCAGCCCACTTGCTTTTCTTCAGATGATGCTTCGTCGTGCGTAGATGCCGTGACGGATGTGTTGCGGCAGGGGATGGAGTACTTCATCCCATTCTCTGACGTAACAATGTCTGGCCAAGCTCGTCCATGGTTTGGCGCCGAATGTGATCGCGCAGACGCGCTTAAGCACGCGGCATATCGAGCTTGGGCTGACGCTCGTACGCGCAAAGCAAGCGACGTGGCTCAGAAGAAGAAGGCCTTTAACAGGGCTGCCAAGTCCTGCAAGAAGGTGTTGCAGAGGTCTCGGTTTGACCACATAAGCAGAATTGGGAGCAAACTTGCTTCATACCCCGCAGGTTTTTTTTTTTTTTTTTTTTTTTTTTTTTTTTTTTTTTTTTTTTTTTTTTTAGGTGGGAAATCATCAAAATGACTTCTCGCGCTCTGGGTGGAGCGGGAGGGCGTGTCAGACTTTTACTGACTAAAACCACACCTGAATCCTTCAATTACCCTTTGCGCTCTAGAACTACGGGTTTCCCTTTCAGAAATTCTCCGCGGTCCTAGCTACCGGGCATTGGCCTGCTGGGCCCCTACGGTTTGCTGACATCTCTTTGAGGAGCGCGAGGATTACTACGCGCTGTTGACGACTGGGCTCGGTCCAGTTTATTACCGAACAGCCGGACGGCGAGCCACCCAGTGCTCGACGTCCGCAAGCCCGCGTCTACCGTGGCCGGTAGTCGGGGTCGGAATTACGGCGGCTAGGGCGTGAGGACCTTCGTTCCCTCACGCGTGCAGCCTCCTCCTTCTCCAGCATTACTGCTTCGCAGAAGGAAGCGACCGCCTGCCACTCCTCCTCGCTTCGGACCATAGCCTGAACCAGGGCCCGACGCGAAAGGTCGCTGCCGCCAATTGCCTCCACGAGGACACGGCGGTGCTCGGCCCAAGCGGGGCACACCTCCACCGTATGCTCCACCGTGTCCTCTGGGTGGTCCGCACAGTGATGACACTCGGGCGTTGCCTCCGCCTGAATCCGATGCAGGAACCTCCCGAACTTGCCATGTCCGGTGAGGACCTGCGTCATGCGGAAGGTGAGGACGCCGTGTTGCCGCTCCAGCCACTCCTCAAAGAGGGAAATTATCGCCTCAATTGTAGCGTGCCCAGCACTGGGTTGCGACAGTCGCCGTCGCCATTCCACCATGAGATCCCGCCGGAACTCTGTCCGCCATGCCGCGACTTGGCGCGGCAGCGGAGTTTCGCCCCGGCGTTGCATCTCCACGCGCAAATCGTGCATGCATGCAAGGACTGTTGCCTCCAAATCCCATGGTGGCAGGCCAGCAAGGAGGCTCGCCGCTTCGCGGGAAATCGTGCGGTATCCCCGTATCATCCGGATGGCCATGACCCTCTGGCAAGCGTTCAGCATGGCCGCCGGTCGCTTTTGCAGCGACGGCGCCCACACTGGCGCCCCGTAAAGGGCCATGGACCGAACAATTCCCGCGTAGAGCCTCCGGCAGGAGGCATCTGGACCCCCAAGGTTGGGCAGGAGCCGCTTTAGGGCAGCCCCGGTCCGTTCCAGTTTGGGAGTCAGACGTCGAAAGTGCTCCACAAAGTTCCACCGACTGTCGAGGACAAGTCCTAGGTACTTCATCGTCGACCCGACGTCGATGCGAACCCCTCCTACCGTATACCCCGCAGGTAGTAAAGCGTTTTGGTCCCTGGCTAAGTCGGTTGAATCGAACTTCTGCCGTCCCTCACTTCCGCCATTGCTGAGACCCGATGGGTCGCTGGCTCACACCGCTGAGGAGAAAGCAAACTTGTTTGCCTCTCTTTTTGCGGAATCTTCTCGTCTGAATTCTGGTGACGCACGGCCACCTGTTTCTCCTGATGGATGCGCGACGAGGATGTCAGACGTTCGTATCCATCAAAAGGACGTTCGTAGGGTCCTGCGTAATCTCGATGTGAACAAAGCTAGTGGCCCCGACGGGATACCAGCAATTGTGCTTAAAACTTGTGCGCCTGAATTGTCTCCGATCATGACACGCCTATTTCGCATCTCATATGAGACTGGAAAAGTGCCGATTGCTTGGAAGCAAGCTAACGTGCAGCCTGTGCCCAAGAAGGGCAGTCGAGCTGACCCGGCAAACTACAGACCCATCTCTGTTACGTCCGTCCTCTGTAAGAGTATGGAACGGGTGCTAAACAAGAAACTTCTGGCATACCTAGAAGCTAACGACATCCTCAGTGACCGGCAATACGGTTTTCGCCAAAATCGGTCCACTGGGGACCTTCTAGCGTATGCCATTCACATCTGGAGCGAAGCCATCGAGAAGCATGGGGAAGCGCTTGCTGTCTCCCTTGATATCTCGAAGGCTTTCGATAGGGTCTGGCACGAAAGCCTCATTGCTAAGCTTCCTTCCTTCGGTCTACCCACTGGTCTGTGTGATTGGATCGCAGACTTCTTGAGGGATCGATCCATCCGAGTGGTCGTTGATGGCTGCTCGTCCAGTCAAATGGATATTAATGCCGGGGTCCCCCAGGGGTCGGTACTCTCGGCAACACTGTTTTTGCTGCACATAAATGACTTACTTAAACCCGGTATCTTTGGGTATGCAGACGACAGCACTGTTGCCGAGAGATATGTGGCTGACGCACGCGCTAGTGGGTCACAGATCCAGTCATCCCGAGAGGCTATGGTTGAACGCTTGAACTCGTCCTTGAAGGCGGTCTCCGATTGGGGCGATGCCAATCTGGTCAAGTTCAATGCAACTAAAACCCAAGCATGTCTTTTTTCCGCTAAACGGAGTCAATTCCACCCGGCTCCATCTTTCCGAGGTGTGACCGTGCCAATAACCGACCATCTTGATCTTCTTGGCGTTACGCTGACGTCAACTCTCAACTTTGGGCCATACATCGAAGCAAAGGCTCAACTGGCAGCAAAAAAGCTGGGAATCCTCGCGAAGGTCAGACGGTACTTCACGCCGAAACAGCTGCTAAAACTTTATCAAGCGCAAGTTCGATCGTGTATGGAGTACTGCTCTCATCTTTGGGACGGGTCTGCCAAATACCAGCTTGATGCGCTAGAGTCGATTGAGAGGCGAGCCAAGAGGATCATTGGCAATGATGCACTTGTTGAGTCGAAGCTCCAAAGCCTTGGACATCGCCGCCGAGTTGCTGGCCTGTCGGTTTTCTATCGTTTACATTTCGGGGAGTGTGCACTGGAATTGCACAATCTAATTCCGCCAAGTCCGTTCCATCATCGGACCACTAGACGTACGGCGTTGCGCCACCGGTACATGGTGGACATCCCACCCATACGCACAAAACGTTTTAAGAACACATTTATTATGCGTACAGCCAAGGAGTGGAATTCCTTGCCGGAGTCTGTGTTTCCTGATAGCTACAACTTAGGGGTCTTTAAGTCAAGAGTGAATAGGCTACTTCTAGGCAACCGTGCTCCATCGTCGACCACATCATCGCTTACCATCAGGTGAGATGGTGGTCAAACGCGAGCCTATCATTAATAAAAAAATAAATAAATAATATTCTCACTAAGACAAAATAAATTTTGAAAAAAACGAACTTATAATATTCTACCCTCACCAAAAAGTCGTCTAGACGTAAATTTCTCTTTCAACAACTACAAATTAGAACTAGTAAACGAGTTTTCATTATTAGGCCTAACCATAGATACGAACATAAACTGGAAATCACACATTCAGAAAATAAAAACAAAATGTTTAACATTTTTGTACACTTTTCACGAAATAAATAAGACCACAAACTTGCAGACAGCTCTAGTTACCTACTATGCCTATGCTCATGCATGGTCCAGCTATGGTGTTATAATGTGGGGAAGTAGCATAGACGCACCAGCGCTGTTTTATTTTGGTTAATATTGAACAAACCGATAGCTGCAAACCTCATTTCAAAAAACTAAATATTCTAACGCTACCTAATATTTACATACTAGAAATCTGTAAATTTGCGCACACACACCAAGACTTTTACACTAAACAAGAAGACATTCAAACAAGATTCACACTCCGACACAAAACACGTCTAAACCTACCAACAAGCAATAGAATAAATATAGAAATAGCAAGAAGCAATATGTAGATTTACGCATGGGGGATGGCACCACTCTAAAATCAGCTTTAAGCTCTATATAGAGAGGAGTCCCGCAAGGCTCTATATTAGGTCCAAATATATTTATCATATCGCAGATATAATTAAATGCCTTCATAAATGCAAATACCATATATACGCCGATGACGTCCAACTTTATATATAATTTTACCCCGAAGAGTATTATACTGCCATAAGGGATCTAAACGATGATCTTCGCAGAATTGCCGCCTTGTCTGAGAATAATTGTCTGTCGCTAAATCCAAACAAAACTAAATTCATGTACTTGGCTCTAAACAACAGCTGGCTAAGCTACCCTCAACGTTTACACTCGAACTTATGGGCAAGCCGATAGACAGAGTCTATGAAGCGAGAAACCTTGGTCTTGTTATGGACAAAGACCTTCGTTACGAAAAGCATGTCGCCGACTCTGTTAGAAACTGCTTTTATCGACTAAAAGTGTTTTATAAAACGAGACCTTACCTATCGGAAACACTTAGGGAGCAGCTCGTTGAAAGTCTGGTTTTATTTAGGCAGAATTATGCAGACACGGTGTACGGTTCGCGTCTACTAGCTCGTACAGACCAGCTCATTCAAAGGGTGCAAAACGCTTGCGCTCGTTTTTGTTATAAAATTCCTCTTTCCATTCTTAAAATGAAGTCGAGACGCAAGCTTCACTTAGCCTGCCTTCTATTTGGGATAAATAAATTTCAGAAACCAGACTACCTCTACAATAAACTGAGTTGGATCACTAGCAGACGAGAATGCGGAAGAATGCAATTAAGTTAGCCATGACAGTGGTGTTTTGAGGTTTGATTGACGACTTTGACAGTTCTAAGTTTTATAACTTTGAATCGTCGTGTTCGCGAGTGTTGAATTGGATGTCTTTCGAAGTTTTTAGTGATTGTTTTTGTTTTGCGACCCAGTTTACTATTATTAATTAATTGGATATTGATTAATTACTTCTCTGTTGACCCCGGCTTTGTTATGTGGTTTCCGATTCGCTTATGATTCGGATTGTATGTGGTAGGTATTCAAAACGAACCTACTCATATATTTGCTGGTAAGGGAAGGATCAAGTTGGGATGATAAAATAATCAGCTATTATTGTAGTTGTATCTCAGGAAAAGCACGTACAGCGAGTTGTGTGCTCATATTATGACGATTGTATGGTATTTGGGTTCGGCTCGGTACAAAGAGAGCATAGAAGCACTTGCGTCAATCCTGGATGGAATCTTATTATGAGACGAAATTGAGGAAAATGAATAAAATCATCAATCTCAACAAGTTGTTTTACTGGTATTTATATGTATACTTCTTGATTCTCATTACTGATCCTTTTAATGTTTCAATATAAAAATAAATGTAAATAGTTAACTTCTCAAACATTTGCAACTTGCTGTTATCAGGTACTACACATCTTACACACACACACTTGTGAGTAGAACTCGCAAACTGACGTACGTAATTCTGCTGATACGGACACACTAAAAGTTGTGTATTTTGCATTATGTCAATCGATTTTGGCGTACTGTATTCCAGTCTGGGGTGGAGCCACTGAAAGCGTCTTCTTACGACTGGAGCGAGCGCAAAGAGCTGTACTGAAGGTTCTTCTCCGTCGACCGCGGAGATATCCAACAGTACAGTTATATGCGGAATCAAAAGTGCTTACAGTGAGACAGTTGTATGTTCTCCAGACCATGTTCCGTAAGTCCCCTCTTTGAGGAGTGGCTGGAAAGGCAACACGGCGTCCTTACCTTCCGCATGACGCAGGTCCTCACCGGACATGGTAAGTTCGGGAGGTTCCTGCACCGGATTCGTGCGGAAGAAACGCCCGGGTGTCACCATTGTGTGGACCACCCGGAGGACACGGTGGAGCACACGGTGGAGGTGTGTCCCGCTTGGGCAGAGCAACGCCGTGTCCTCGTGGGGGCTATCGGTGGCGGCGATCTCTCGCGCCGGGCCTTGGTACAGGCCATGGTCCGGAGCGAGGAGGAGTGGCAGGCGGTCGCCTCCTTCTGCGAAGCAGTAATGCTAGCAAAGGAGGCGGCCGATCGCGTGAGGCAACGGTCCTCACGCCCCAATCGCCGCCGGGATTCCGATCCCGATTTCCGGCCATCGTAGGCGCGGGCTTGCGGACGGCGAGCAATGGGTGGCTCGCCTTCCGACCGTCCGGTAACCGTCCGGACCGAGCCCAAGTCGTCGACGGCGCGTGCTGTTCCACGCGCGCCTCAAGGAGATGTCAGCAACTGTAGGGGCCTAGCAGGGTCGAAGCCTACTGGGGCCAAGGGTCTGATTCTGAAAGGAAGACTCGGCCCTGGTACGAAAGGCAATGAAGGAACAGGAGTGGGTTTTTAGTCAGTAAAAGTCTGACACTATATCCCGCCCCGCCCAAGGGCGGGGGATGTCATAAGATGACTTTACCACCGAAAAAAAAAAAAGACCATGCTCCGTAAGCACTCAGCGCGACCACTATCTGAGCCTATTGGTAGAGTCAAACACACAGTCTTTCCCCTGCAGTCATGCAAAACATCCTTCGCTAAAAGCATTACTATATCTGCTGTTCCAAAATGTACAACCAGTTGAATAAATCACTAAGAATATTTCATAAAACTAAATATCGGTGTAAACTAGCCTTACAAGAATATCTCATGAAACTCGACTATCGCAAGACTGAGGATCTTCTGATGGGAAACTATGCCAACCTTAACACTTAAATTCCATAAGGACAAATAAAGAAATAAAAGAAAAAAAAATGAAAGAACTAAAATTATTAACTATTTCGCTCACACTCATTCCTATATACAAACACACTTACACTTAACCCACACATACTCTCACATTTTTACCATCAATCACACACACCTATCCCACTTAGCTAATTATATAACACCTTTGTTTTTTTCTCTCCCTTTATTATGTTTTCGCTATCAAATATCTTTTCCCCTGGATAATCATTTTGCAATAATATTTATTTTTTATTTATAAGTATAGTTTTTTGTATAACTGTGTCCTATCCAGGTTATAATTGTATAGTCTTATGCGCACATAATTTGGAAGGTACACTGACTTCTAAGAAACAGGTTATTCCTAGTTTAGAAGTCAGGGTCTTTTTGCTCTGGCTCACTTAGCTATGCTCCAACAATGTAACATTTGTGTATGTTTTGGAATAATAAAGGTTTATTATTATAATTATTTATTATTATCTCACTGCTCTCCTATAAATGATAAAAGTCTAGAGTATAATGGTAGGCAATACAGAATGAAACAGCCAGAACAGTTTAATAAACAAAACAACGCGATGGTCAAACCGTCATTGTTACTTCGTCTCTTGACACCAATGTGACTAATCTAACTGCACTAATATGTAATAAAAGATAATATATGCTGCCGCAATCTAGTAAGTTTGGAATTCGTGTTTTCTTTTTTCTCGCAGTTATAAGGTCATGCGAAATGTCATTTTGACATGACATATCGATCAAATGTCATTGTCAAAATGACATTTCGCTTATTGCTGACCACCATATTTATTATTAGTTGTGTTGCTCTCCTTGAGCGAGTTAAATTAAAATATAGGAAATTAACATAAAAATAACGTTAACTATATTGTATAGTGATATTTACATTAACTGTACATAGTTATGGCTCAAGCTCCATAAATTTCTGGAACATCGTTTTCATTCAAATATAAATTTAAAAAATATATAAGGCGTAGACTCTGAATTTTAATTTTATTTTGATGTGTATTGTATTAAAGTACTTTTAAATTTAAAATTAGTGACATTAGCTATCTAGTTTTTTTTAAATTTACTCGTAATGTTTTGGACTTAAATATATCGTATCTCTGTTACTAACACATTATGGATTTTCTATATCTGAAATAAAGTATATTATTATTATTATTATTAAATTAAAGCTGTCCATGTTACAGCTATTTACATGGCTATAAAAAAAAGCGACCGGAATCTTACAACTACCTCAAAAATTCTCTAGTTTATCCTCTTGCTAGTGATGTGCCACAAGCCATAAAAATCTTTTTATAACTTTGTGAATTCGCTAGAATTGTGAATCGAGTCACAAGACTAATATTCAAAATTATTGGGAACGCCATAATGAATGTTTAATGAAATAGTACTTAGAATAAGTTAGTCTGTAAGTCCTTTTCATCCTTTATATTGTCTTTTGCTGTGCTCAACAGGGTCCACAATTGTGTCTTATTTTACCTAACACCTAATCATGTACATTGTGGAATGCAATAAATAATGAGTATTGAGTACTCGTAGTTTTCTCTAAGAGAATCGCGCTTGCGAAGAAAGATTGTATATGGCTCTGGAAGCCTGGGATTCTGGAAGCATATATGTGTACTAAAAATAACTTAGTATCATTGGCTACGTTGCGCTGTCGAAACTTCTCTTCTTTTCTTTTTATCGTCTTTCTTCTTCTTTTTTTGCTTCTTTTTGTCTATATTTACTACACTATACACTCTTTGATTATACATTCAGTCAGAAAAGTATCGGGAATGGATGATTTGTTTAGGGTTCCAAATTCAAATTTTTGTTTTTTTTGTTGTTGTTGGTAGCTTGGCACAACTGTTTTCCATTTTGGTGCGGAGTTTGAGTTGCATCTGTTATTTATATTAAATACAGTGCTGTTTTTAGTTATATCATATCTAGTGTGTATTGCGAATTTCATAATGGACAAAAATATCGAACAAAGAGTTTGTCTTAAATTTTGCATCGCCAATGGAATTTCGTGTTCGGAGTCACTGAAAATGTTACAGAAGGCTTACGGTGAATCGACTTTATTAAAAACACGTGAGATGTGATGGAAGATTTGCCTCGCTCTGGTAGGCCATTAACATCTTCAACTGAAGTTAACATCGCAAAAGTTAAGGAAATAGTGACTGAAAATCCTCATTCAACTTTGAGAGAGATAGCCGCCGAACTTTCTGTATCTCATGAGTCGATCCGTACCATTTTAACTAATCATTTGGGTATGAAACTAGACTAAACTCAGGTCTTTTGGGACTAGCCGAGCGGTAACATACCGCTCGGCTAGTCCCAAAAGACCTGAATTTTCTCCAAAAACTCAATCGCATGAGAGTCGCTGAGGACATGCTAGAACGAGTCAATTCCGACCCAACATTCATGAAACGCATTGTTACTGGTGACGAGACGAGTTTGACATGCAAACTAGTCAACAAGCTTCGGAGTGGCGCCTTCCAACTGAACCAAAACCGAAAAAAACCACGCCAAAGTCGATCAAAAGTCAAAGTCATGTTGACTGTTTTCTTTGATTATCGCGGTTTTGTGCACTCTGAATTCTTGCCGGAAGGTCAAACGGTAAATAAAAAATATTATTTGAGCGTTATGCGGCATTTAAGAGAGCAAATTCGACGAAAAAGGCCAGATTTGTGGAAATAAAATTCTTGTATTTTGCACCACGATAATGCGCCTTTGCACAAGGATATCATTGTGAACGAATTTTTGACCAAACACTCAACAAATACCATCGAGCAACCACCATATTCACCAGATATGGCTCCAGCCGACTTCTTTCTTTTTCCTAAACACAAATTACTACTTCGTGGCACCCGTTTTCAATCGGTAGAAGACATAAAGGAGAATTCGCGGCGAGAATTGAACTCAATTCTGGAAACCGCATTTAAAAAATGTTTTAATGATTGGATTATTCGTTGGCGTAAGTGTATCGTTTCTGAAGGAGCATACTTTGAAGGTGATAAAATAAATTTGGATGAATAACAAACATTTTGTGTATTATTGATCTTTTCCCGGTACTATCTTGACAGAGTAGTACGAATGAAAATAAAGTAACCTACTTAATTGTTGGAATAAAAGTTTCTAATTTCATCAAAACTGGTTCTGCGACTTAGGCGTGAAAAGATAACAAACAAATAAAAATTACTTTTGCATTTACAATAATGATTATATTAGAGTTTTATTCAAGAGGAAATGATAGCGCAGCGTTTGTTCCAGCAAAGAACGTACAATAAATATGCTATTCATAATGAAAAATAAAAGAATCTGTAGGTAAATTATTATTTATTTTAGGATGTTTTTTAGGTTTTGACTGATTTATCTTTCGAACCAAGAGTAAACTTTTTCTAACGTTATCATAGCAAATAATAATTTTTGTTGGCCTACTTTATCTCATGACACGATATGATAAAATGATTCACTAGCATCTACAACATGGAAGAGGATATAACAGTGCAGTATCTAATAAAATTATAGTTTCATAAATTTTGTGAATGAATGTAGGAATTTCTTTCGGTGCTATAAGAAATTAGCATACCTATCACAATAGAACACTTCACTTCTGATCCCCAAGATACAGACTAACGTCTAGTTTGGGGATCACTGTTCTAACAGACATGTATAATGTACTTGATATTAATAAACTATTATTATTATTGTTACTTAAATAATTATTATTATGGTGTCTTGTTCAATTTGGTGCTTGTTTTAACCAAGTTTTAGTAAAGAGATCACTGTTTCCATTGACGGTGTTTTAAAAATTGAAGTGTGTTTCCAATAATTGTGAGATGGCAGAAGGTAGACAAGCTCAATATTTAGTGGCAGCTGCCGGTAAGTTTAGTAAAATTGTTTTTTTTTTTAATGTGAACCGAATCATCATGAACCAAAAATTTGAAGACAAGCCCATGTGACCTGTGTCCCAGCAGTGGGAATACTATAGACTGATTACGCTTATACTGATGTGAACAAAAAATAATACATCGTATTAATTCACTCAGTAAGACTTAAAAAATAGAAACATATTTTATGCAAATATTTTCTACTTATCATTATTTATCACGTCACGTAATGGCTGTTAAACATTCAAGGATGTTTTTTTTTGTGTGGCATAGTAATAACCCTTGAGGTGGACTGATGACTTAAGAGACGGCTATGAAAAGCCATGTGTTGCGGGCAACGCTAGAACAGCTATTACGACGATGCTTGTGGAGGCCAATGCAAACATTTTGACGTGAATCTATACTTTATAATTATTATAGAGCTAAAGAGTTAGTTTGTTTGGTTGAACGCGATAAACTCAGGAAAAACTGATTCGATCTGAAAAATGATTTCTGTGTTAGATAGCCCATTTATCGAGAAAGGTTACTCGTATATAACATCTCGACCTATGATCAATAGGAGCGGAGTATCAACAAAAATTTTTGAAAAAAAGGGGGAAAATTATTCCATTTGAGAACTTCCGTTGCGTGCGCTGCGTAAACGGTTAACGTTACGCAAAAATGATGTGCTACAAAATTGTTCTCCTTTTAAAGTTCTAAAAAAAATCCGCGACAGCATACGTCTATCTTTTAAGATTGGCTCACGTATGACCTTTTTATGGTAATCAAATTTGTCCTGAAATAATGTACTATTTGTGAAGGCGTTTTTATAAACTAAATATTAATCCTTATCCAAATAAATACAATATTCATTTTAAGTATTTCATTTTGTGCTTTTTACACCATTTTATTTCGATATATTTATCATAGTTTTAAAAGAAGGAAAATCTTAGGAGATGTCATAGTTTTAAAATAACGCCGTAGCAAAATAATGATCAAGTACTATACACACTGCCGTCACGTCGCGTCGTTGGGTATCGCTGCAACTCTATTAGCAAATGGATGCACTGCTCATTCAACTTTTAAACTGCCTCTGACTACTTTTTTTTGCAGAAATATAGCGTTTCCTCGATCCGTAAAAATGGCCCTTTGGGAAAACTTGCAAGATATCAGTTTAATCATATGGGATGAATGCAATATAATTCATAGAACCCATGTGAGAGACAGGACCCGTAAAAACGTAAGAAGCTGTAGTAAAATCATGGGTTCTTTTTTTTAAGATTGGAAATAATCCAATGACTTCTCCCGCTCTGGTTGGAGCGAGAGGGCGTGCCAGACTTTTAGTGACTAAAACCACACCTGTGTCCTTCAGTTGCCCTTTGCGTTCTAGGATTACGGGTTTCCACTTCAGGAATTCCCCGCGGGCTAGCGCTAGCGCGTTGCTAGCGGGCATCGGCCCTGCTGGGCCCCTAAGGTTTGCTGACATCTCTTTGAGGAGCACGTGGATCACTACGCGCTATTAACGACTGGCCGGACGGCGAGCTACCCATTGCTGGACGTCCGCAAGCCCGCGTCTACCGTGGCTGGTAGTCGGGGTCGGAATTACGGTAGCTGGGGCGTGAGGACCTCCGTTCCCTCACGCTGCGGCCTCCTTCTTCGCTAGCATTACTGCTTCGCAGAAAAAGCCGACCGCATGCCATTTCTCCTTGCTCCAACCAGGGCCCGACGCTAAAGGTCGCTGCCGCCCACTGCCTCCACGAGGACACGGCGGTGCTCCGCTTAAGCGGGGCACACTTCCACCATATGCTTCACCGCGTTCTCTGGGCGGTCCACACAATGGTGATACCCGGGCGTTTCTTCCGCCTGAATCCGATGCAGGAACCTCCCGAACTTGCCATGACCGGTGAGGAAGTCCCCTCTTTGAGGAGTGGCTGGAGTGCCGCTCCAGCCACTCCTGAAATAGGGGACTTACCGCCATGATTATGGCGTGCCCAGCACTGGGTTGCGACAGTCGCTGTCGCCGTTCCGCCATGAGATCTCGCCGAAGCTGAGCTGCGGTAGGCCTTGGTTCGGGATCTTTATTTGAAGAAAATGACTTGGAAGGGAAATAAAGACTTTTATTTTTTTCTTCAAGTTTAGTACACCATCATTTCATTACAAAAGTTACGTCATTACTGAAAAAACAACACACTTCTTTTTTTCTATTAAATTTTGAAACCTATTCTAGAAATGCAAAATCCGTCTGTTAGCTATTAAAAACTCATGCGATCTCCTTTTGATATCACAATATGTATCAAAATATAATTACACCATTGGACAGTTAAAGGATCAAAAAATTTGCGATCGTCACAGTCCTCATTTAGCGTACGCTAAGTGAGGACTGTAACACATTGCGTGCGGTGATGGGAAAGCGGTTTCCGTACACGTATTCACGTATAACATGCGGCCGTGTCCATGACATAGCCATTCCATTTTTTTTAAATTATTGATAGACCTGCGATTGACCTGATAGTAAGCGAGGAAGTGGTTGACGATGGAGGATGTTTCGTTAGAAGTAACAAATTATCTCTTGACTTAAAGTTATTGTTTAGTTATAACCATCAGAAATTTTCCACCAGGGAATTCCACTTCTTAACGGTACACACAATGAAAGCATTTCCAAAAGATTTTGTGCATATGGAACATCTTTGAACGATGGTTATATACCTATCTCTCTCTGTTTCAGTGTCCCTGGCTGCTATGGTTACAGGTTTTGCAGTTACATGGAGCACCCCTGTGATACCAATGTTCCACAGCAATGAGACCGCCATCAATATTACAGATGTAAGGTTATGAAGTACTTATTCAGTTAAGGCAGGATCATAATAAAGTGTTAATTATTTCATCAGCACTGCTATCATAATTCTGAAGAGACATATCCTTAGGAAATCGTGTTCTAAAACGAAAATTAGAAGGCTTAATGACACATCGACTAACATGCACTGGGTTATGTGGGTAATTCTAACTCACGCGTTCTCAACTAGAGGCCTGTGTCCCAGAATATAATATTGGCTCGTCATCATCATCACGTCTTTGACCCATGTTACTTGGAGTCAGTACAACACGTTAGTTTTGAAATAACTTGTGACCGTCTAAAGAAAATATTAACAAAACTTTACAGAAAGAAATATCATGGGTGGTTGCTATGTCTGCCCCTGGCTTCATGACTGGTAGTCTGGTGGCGAGGTTTATCTCCGACGGTTTCGGGAGACGTGCTGTTATATTGAGCAGCGCTGTGCCCGTCGTAATTGGAACGGTGAGATTACAAATAATTTGGACAAGATTTAAAAGAATACATAATAATGTTCTCTATGGCCAGTATTTTAGGGACCTAGGGTTTTTTCCAGTCTACAAAAATCGAAGTTTTTACGAATTGTTTACGGAACAACTTTATAGGAATGTTAAGTTGCATTAAGGAGTCCGCACACTACACTGTATCATACCATGATCGTTTTATGACAGTACTGGGAAGGTCGAGCATAGCATGCGACATTGTCAGGGAGCATATGGGTTATAACCATGTATGATGGCCATTCTAAGCCCGTTAAATGACGTTGTACATATCATATTATCCACCGTTTAGGTATAAAAAATAATTGTCTGTATAAAAATATTCACTCGCTCTTCTTGAAACGTCTGTTTCAACAAGAGAACGGGATCGAATAAGACACGCGGATTGTATGGCGATGATACAGTTACTGAACCCGTTATATACGGATATGATACGCTATTGTTCTATTGGGCATAGCAGTCTATGTCGTATTTGTTCCTAGCATAGTCATAGTATGAGACGGTGTAGTGGGTTGATCCATTATTCCTACTTTTTTAGTTTGTAATTCTTAATTGACTTGCCCGAGTGACAATATAATTTTTAGGGTTCCGTAGCCAAATGGCAAAAAACAGAACCCTTATAGATTCGTCATGTGTCTGTCTGTCCGTCCGTATGTGTCAGCCACTTTTTTTCCGAAACTATAAGAACTATACTGTTGAAACTTGGTAAGTAAATGTTTTCTGTGAACCGCATTAAGATTTTCACACAAAAATAGAAGAAAAACAATAAATTTTGGGGGTTCCCCATACTTAGAACTGAAACTCAAAAATTTTTTTTTCATCAAACCCATACGTGGGGTGGGGTATCTATGGATAGGTCTTCAAAAATGATATTGAGATTTCTAATATCATTTTTATTTAAACTGAACAGTTTGCACGAGAGACACTTCCAAAGTGGTAAAATGTGCCCCCCCCCCCCCGTAACTTCTAAAATAAGAGAATGATAAAACTAAAAAAAATATAATATGATGTACATTACTATGCAAACTTTCACCGAAAATTGGTTTGAATGAGGTCTAGTAAGTAGTTTTTTTTTAATACGTCATAAATCGTAAACCGCAATTTACCTTTCAAGTTTGTACGGAACCCTCAGTGCGCGAGTCCGACTCGCACTTGCCCAGTTTTTTATTCGTCTTTTTGAAAATAATGTGTTTATCCTTCAGATTATTATTTTAAGCACTGCGACGGTATGGTGCCTTTATGTTACGCGATTCCTATGGGGTATCGGCACTGGCATGATAGCTACTGTAAGTATTGTTGCAGTTTACATTATCCTAATTTATCACACTAATCTTATACAAGCGAATGTTTGTGAGTGTGTGTGTGTGTGTTCGTTATTTCTTCACGTTCGATCTTCTCGCTTGGCGCACCGGTATGACCATGTCCTAGAATAACACGTAAGATATATTTTATCTCGAGAGTATGTTCCCTTGGGACGATTATCTACTTTCACGCGAGCGAAGCCGGTTGGTAGCAGCTAATTTAATATCATAAATGTATATGTGACTTTGTTAGTTTCTACCCGACTGCCTCAGAAGGAGGTTAATGTTTTTGGAGAGTATGTATAATATGTTTGTACGTCTATTTCTTTGGCACGTCGTATAGGCTAAACTGCTTTAAGGATTCTGATAAATAAGGCATCACTAAATTGATTTAGAAGTAGAACTATTCCTTAATTGTAATAATATTGATATTTTTTGTATAACAGGACATTGGATTAAAAGCCATCAGTTCATGTTTAATTTTAGTAACCACCAGATTGGTAGTTCGTTTAGCAGAATTGATGCCATATATGGTGGCTCATTGATCTTAGTAAATAACCCGCTGAAATATAAAGAACGGAAGGATATTGTGAGTCTATCTGTTGAGCGGTCAATTAAAATAGCCTGTATTGAATTGTAGCAGTTTATTATCTGGAGTGTGTACAAACCCCTTTCTGGATTGTATGACTGCTTTGAAAAGGTAATGGATGAAGTGTTTCATAAGATTTCTAAATCGAACAAGTACATAACCACTTGTGGTAATTTTAATATTAATTTATTAGAAAACTCAGCTTCGTGCAGTAAAATTATAAGTTTATATCAGTCCTATTTCCCTGTTCTACACACTGCCATTCTTTAAATTTCCTTTTTTCTTCCTTTAACATATTCTGTATATCTATCAACCGCCATTTAACGCTGTCTATTGTGCCATTCTCTCTCCTTAATCCCAAAAAAAAGTTTTTTGCATGGCTAACCCATCCATTTTATTCTAGCTTTCATTTATACTTTTATTATTCATGTATACTGTCTCTATCAGTCGTATTATATTGGTCGTAGGGTCATGTATATCCTATAGACCTATACTCTTCCTTATTAAATGGGCATAACGCTAAAAGAATATTCAATTTGAACTAGTGGTTAGTAGTGGCTAGTAGTAAGTAGGTACTTCCTGAGCGCGTTCAAACAACCAAACATACTCTTCAGTTTTATAATATTAATAATATATAATACTAGCTTTTGCCCGCGGCTTCGCTCCCGTCAACTGACTACTATATCCTATTCTACCCAACTCTATCCTACTCTACCCTACTCTACTCTACCCTACTCTACCCTACTCTACCCTACTCTACCCTACTCCACCCTACTCTACCCTACTCTACCCTACTCTACCTTACTCTACCCTACACAAAAAAAATATCCTATGTGTTTCTCCTGGTTCTAAGCTACCTCCCCACCAACTTTCAACCAAATCGGTTCAGCCGTTCTTGAGTTATAAATAGTGTAACTAACACAACTTTCTTTTATATAGATAATATACTAGCTTTTGCCCGCGGCTTCGCTCCCGTCAACTGACTACTATATCCTACTCTACCCAACTCTACCCTACTCTACCCTACTAAAAAAAAAAAATATACATATAAATAGAAGATAGTATAGAATCAGGCCCTGTACCATGACGTTTAAAGTCAGTCGTTGTTTCATTCTTATTTCCATTGTGGGTAAGAGATGGGGCTAGAAAATCTGTATAGCTCTGTCTCTTACCCACACTGAAATAAGAATGAAACAATCTTACTTTGAACGTAATGGTAACCCCGCTGTTTTCAGGTATCCGCCATGTACTTAGCAGAGGTATCTGACACAGAGGTTAGAGGAAGAGTCACATCATCAATTCGCTACATGCGAAGTTTTGGCAGTTTCCTCGTCATGTCGGTCGGCCCCTTCGTCTCTTACAACACCATAAATTACTGGTTTCTGGTCTTTCCCATTTGTTACTTTATCACCTGCTGCTTCATACCTGAGAGTCCGTATTATCTCCTGAAAGAAGGAAAGACTAACGCTGCAAGAGCTGCTCTCGTCAGATTTAGTGGAAATAAGGATGAGAAGGTAAGATAATACTCAAGTATTAACGCACAAGTCAAGTAGTCGTTACTCAAGTATTAGCTTTATAGTATCAATACTATAAAGATTAAATTGACTGTAATTGTTTTATGTTTAAAAAATAACACTGGAAAATTAAACTGAACAGCTTTCGGCAATTATTACATTTAACAAAATTTTGGTTCTTCTTAGTGCCTCAACCTGATGCTAGTGGATCAAAAGATACAGGATAAAGAAAGATTTAGAAAAAAAAAGAATTACACGACATAATTTTACAAAATAACGCTGTTTTTGGCGTTCTTTTTTTATTTAGGGTTTTATTGTTCCTCAAACCCATTGTACTAAACCATATCTACATCATTCCTTTACATTAACCTAATAAATATATTTTTCAATACACTTACTCGACAACCCGTTGTTATCCCACCACTTTTAGGCACGCAATATACTGTTTTCCGCATTAGTGCAGAAAAGTGCGCGTGCTCTTCCCGCCACAATTTTATTACATTTATCGCATCATGCTGGGCGCGCGTCGTCGACACCTACGAGTCGCCGGTCAACCCCCGTTTATTCATTTCGTAAGTGTATTGAAAAAAGTCATTTGATACACGTGCAAAATCACTGTAGCCCTCGGCTCCATAACACACTCGCCTACGGCTCGTGCGAATTCCGTTTCGATCGCAATGACAAACTTTCTGCACTTGTATCAAAATGTGCTATTTCTTTGTTTAGTATATAGAATATATCTAAGTTTTGTAAACAGCCAACGCTAAGGAGGAGGGGAGTCTCCTAATACAGGCATCATCATGCTTAAAAGGAGACTCCAATCATAGACTAATCTAAACTAAGTACTTGTTATAGAAATAAAACATTTTGTATTTTGTATTTTTGTATTTTTTTGTATTTTGTATTTCTATTGGCTACTGAGGGAGTCGGTGTTGAGGTTGTGGCAGTAGCAGGTAGAACATTTCCGCCATTTCCGATACCGGATGAGCTAAAACGCGCTGAATGACTCCTTCATCTATCCTATTAATGTTAAACTTTCTCATCACCGACTCCCTCTCCACCTCGTTCCGAACACACTCCATGAGCAAATGTTGCACTGTGTAATATCTCCATAAGCATAGGCTTTCGGCATAGGATCTAAACTGGTATTGCAAATATAAAACAATATTGTTGATTGTTGCAGGTAATAGATAGTCGGTTATCAGCCATGGCCGTTGACGTGAGGAATGAGACGCTTCGCTCCGGTTCACTCAAAGAGCTGTTCACTGGGAAGCAATACCGCAAAGCATTAATGATTTGTGTAGGTTAGTATTGACAAATGAATAGTTTAGTTTATTCTGTGTTACTCCTGGGCTTTCACTTCTTTCATCTTTCGCGAGCCCTAGTTTTTAACCGACTTCAAAAAGGAGGAGGTTCTATGTTCGGCTGAATGTATGTTTATTTTTTTTTTATGTATGTTCACCGATTTCTCGGTCAATTGTGGCCCGATATTGATTTTTTTTTTAATTGAAAGGTTATGCTTCCAAGTTGGTCCCATTGAAATATTGTTATGATCTGATCATGAACTTCGAAGATATGGAACTGAAATCCTCATAAGATCACAGCAGATTTGTCGTAAGAACTAAAATTGCTTTATTTATACTTTATTTATACGTGTAGTCGATGACTGACTGAAAGTAGAGGGGGAACATATCGAACTGATCTGATGATGAAGCTTGAAGTTAGGCACCGGAACTCTGTAATAAATTAATGTGATGTAACCGTGTTTGGGATTATTCGAATTTTCATGAGATGCACTCTGGCTATAAGGTATTTAAGTTTGGCTGAGATGTACTTTTTAATGGTGGTACCATAACTAAAAACTTTAAAATAAAAAAAAAATACAAAAAAAAAATACAACCGACTTCAATGTAAAAAAAAACACTGAAAAGTGCAAAATAACTTTAATTTCGGAAGTCGGTGTTATTTGCTTTCAGTTTTAGCAAAACTTTATTTTCGTGGTCTGATGCGAATCATAGATGCAACAACTCCGTGGTTCTTTAGCTTAGAGTTGGTTCGGCATGCAACAGATATATATGTCCTGCTCAGGCCCGTTTAATTGAAGTAGTCTTTTGAGTCACATTAGCGATCGTGGTTTTGGAGCGCAATATATACATAAATGTGTTTCGAATTCTTTCCGGCAATTTAATATGTCATAAATAGTTTATTCTACAGTAATAGTTATTCATTCCATACCAGTTATTCACTCTATCCAGACATCATCTAATAATATCTTAATATTCCTCAACAGCTTTAAAAATAGGTCAAATAATGTCTGGAACCATTGCTATCCAAGAATACTTGGGCCGAATTGTTCAAGAAAGTGAGGCGAACGTCAAAGTGTCGACGGTGTTGATAATATATGGAGCAGTGAAGTTCTTTGTAGGTAAGAAGGAAGTGCTTTGTCAATTTGCGGTTACGGTTAAAGATATTTATTTATAAAAAAAAAAAATAACAAACACAGGTTTGGCGTTATGTAAAACAAAAGTCGAAACTACGAGTAACATATTTACATCTGCATTAGATTTATAAAATTTATTAATATAAGGAACTCCCTAATAATTCATAAACCTAAAAAAATAACTTAATTTTAAATATCTTTATGGCTTCTATCAATTTTAAAAATCCTAATTGCCTTACAGGTATATTTTCATCGGCGATAGTGGACAAGATTGGGCGTCGGCCCCTGCTCGTCTATTCTTTCCTCAGCTCTAGTATATCCCTCATCGTTGTTGGAGTCTATTTCTTGATACAACCTAATTCTTCCTCATACTACAGTTACATCCCTTTCATTGGCATCATATTCACTAGCATGATATCCACTCTAGGTTATGACACAGTAGTGTTTCTTATTCTGGCAGAAATATTCCCCCTTAACGTTAAATCAGTGGCCATGACTTTGCAGAATATTTTGGGAGGGTTTCTGAACTTCCTATCAGTCAAAGGCTATCAAGAAATGAAGGATGTTGCAGGTCTGGCTGGCGTGTTTGGATTCTACGCCAGTATAACTATATTTGGTGCTGTTTTCTCATACTTTATGGTACCAGAAACAAAGGGGAAGAGTTTTAGAGAGATTCAGATTGATTTACAAGGTGCCTTGTATGACAAAACTGATGAAAAGATAAAGCTTGACATCGAGAAGGAAGATGATAATGAGACAGAGCTTATAGAATTAAAACGTGATTGTACTTGAGCTCTAAGACAATGATTATGAAATTGTAGTCTACAAGAGTTGAGTATATACCAGTACCCTAATATATATTGACCACGCAGTCCTAGAGGCAGTGACATAAGTAGTTGACATAGTAAGTTGTGAAATGTGTTTAAATTCGCAAAAGGTGCAGATCTATGAAATAAAAATAAACAAATAATCGATCTATTATTTTTTGACATGTCCGATTAAGTTATAAGCGACAGGAATCACTAAACTTTTCGTCTCTCAAACCAACGAAATGGTTCAGCGACGCTTGTTGACGGCGCCCCGGCTTCTATATTAGAGGTGAGATATACTACATAGAATGCGTAGGTACTGAGTCTTAAAAATAAGCGTCCGCCCAGATACCTACTCGTTCCAAAAACTAGGGCCACGAGTATTTAGGCGTTTCTACTTTATAGACGATCAAGTAATGGGGTATTTTTAGCTTATGTATTATTAGACTACAAAGTTATTCATATATATTTTCAACATTTTGAAACACATATAATTAAATTTTATTTAAAACTTCCTTTCATATTTTACAGGTTTTGGACTGTCAGATTATTTTAAAAATATAATATTAATACAAACTCAGAAGATCCCTCCTCATTACCTACGTTGCCTCCTGGGGAGGATGTAACAAAGAAAGAAAACAGTTCACGCACCGTGTCATTTTCGCCTTTATCCTACTGATTTACCTACTGCACGGCACAGACTGTTGTCCGAAAAACAGAATCCACAACACTCACACAGAAACTACATAGTCAAAGTCGCCCTTGAAAAAAGGTTCTAGGTTGTGCAGAAATTTAATGACTCAATTGGATATGAACTCAATGCAATAATAAAATCATCTGGTGAGGAACTGCGTCAGGTTCAAAATGAAGACGCGATGGCGCCTCTCTAATCACGACTCAAAGTTGGAACTTATTACCGCCAGATCCCATGGTAGCAAGCCGATAAGGAGGCTTGTCGCCTCACAGGAGACCGTGCGGTATCCCCGTCCCATCCGGGTGGCCACCATTGGGGATAAGTTCAAATGACGGGCCGGTCGAATCCGTGGCGACCGCGTATACATCAGAGCACCATATGGGCCAAGAGTGGACGATCCCTGCGTAAAGCCTTCAGAGACAAATACCTACCTAAAATGCTAAAAATAGTCCAAGACTTTCAACACTCTTTGTATTTTGTTGTTTAGTTTAGTCTTACAGCTGTAACTGGAAACTGATTGTTTTATTTCATTCAAAAGTATTTCATTTCTATATTCAAGCAATTTTATTTCATTATAATTTCTCGATAACTAACTATTATCGCACTACGATTAATTTCAACATGCAATGTATATCACCTTTGTGTTTTTTTTTAATTTATCACTGTGGTTTTATTTTACTGATTTCGTCACAGGTCAAACAACAAGGTCAACAACGGCCCGTATTTTTAAGGCTTTAATATTTAATGAATATTTAAATGTAATATTGTGTTTATGAACCGAATGTCATCATTTATACAATAATTTGCTTTACAAAACTAATTATCTTTGTTCTGAATTCAAAAATATTTGAATTTCTTCTAATTAATAAAAGGATGAATAACAGTTTCATAACTTTGCTTCTCCTTAAACCTGTTAAGGTTAAGCGAGGGGAAAAAGCTTATTTACTTATTCATTTGTGCTATTTGTGAAAGAAATGTGGAATTTAAGTTTTGAAGAGAATTCTTTAGATGCTACGCTGCCTGGGGGAGGCCTATGTCTGTGAAATGGTGATGGTGATAGTAGGGTCAATGAAAGAAACTAGGACCTTTCAGTTTCAGTGCAGAGAATAAAAAGACAACAGGTTTTGTACAAATATTTTTTTGTCATGAACATATAATTTACAACATAGGGTCAAGTTTTACATGGGTAGTGTACATCATGAGAACACTAACAGTTTTGTTATTTCAATCTTACATTTATAACACACATTATCCTACCTACCTATTGGTTCTCTAAAGAAGTGCCTATTGGTTCTCCAAAGAACCTCAACACTCTGACATAATAAGATAGCTATACAACTTATAGCTAATTGATATTTTGCTATTTTTATATCACTTTGTACATCTTACGGGGCAGTTTGTAATTTGATGCTATTTTAGTCAACTATTAAGTCAGCCAATTTGACGTCACGTAAGTTGTTTTAGTTCAGTATTTTCTTTAACATCATCAGTAGTTGCATCTCTCATCTTTTCATCAGAATCATCGTAAATATTACCTTGCAATTCTATTTGTATCTCCCTTAAACTTTTTCCTTTAGTTTCGAGAACAACAAAGTATGTAAATACTGCGCCACTCAAAGCCATACTGGCATAAAACCAGAAAACCCCGTACAACCCTGTCCAATCCTCCATTACCTGATATCCCTTCACCACTATAAAACTTAAGAGCGATGTGTAAATGCTCAACGTAGTCATAGCAACAGTTCTGACATTCATAGGGAAAATTTCTGAAGGAATAATGACGATTAAAGTATCGTAACCCAGGCCAGATATTATTATAGAGCTTACAATTCCAATAAATACAACGAAACGGAAAGGATTTGAGGATTCCTCGTAAATTCCTACAACTCTTTGGAGAAAGAAGTAAGCTCCAACGGTGGCGAGCATTAGAAATGAGCCCAAGTAGGAGCATATGAGCAATGGACGACGCCCGATCTTGTCGACTATAACTGGTGATATTAAACCTGGAAAAAAATTAAGATTTAATTGACGTAAGCCTTTGGTATCAGTTCTTATCTATAAGTATTTTGTATTCATGAATGTAAGTTATTCAACATTGAGTTGGGAATTGTAGCTTAAGCCCTTACGTATTTCCAGTAAGTAAGAGTACAACATATAATTGACTAGAAGGTTTAAACTTACCAATTACAAATCGTACTACTCCAAAAATAACGAGAGCTGTGGAAACTTGCAATCCGCAGTTGCTTTGTTGAATGATGCGCCCTAGGTATTGCTGGATAGGTAAAGTACCTGCAAACATCTGAGTAAATCGTAGTCCTGAAAGTAAAATTAAAATTAATACTTCAAGTTTTGGAGATCTTTAATTATTTTTATTGAAAAAGTGAGTTTTAAATCGAACCTACCAGCAGATATTATAACTGCTTTTCGATATTGTTTGCCAGTGAACAACTCTTTCGGTGAACTAGATCGGAGCATTTCCTTTCTCACATCTGACCTCATTAATGACAACTTCTCATCCACCATCTGCAAGATATAAAAAAAAAAACTGAATGAAGAGTTTATTTATTCATAAATCTATATAAGATTCCAGTTAAAGCATATGATAGATACCTTTTCATTCTTACTTCCGGAAAGTTTTAACAGCGATTTCCTTGCCGAGTCCACCTTCCCTTCTTTGAGTAAATAGTAAGGAGTTTCGGGGATTTTCCAGCAGGTTAAAAAGTAGCATGCTGGTAGCACTATCATTAAACAGCTCAATACTTGATAAGTAACGAAGGAACCGATTGCCAACACTAGTAAGGCTCCAAAACTAGACATGAATCTAGTAATAGCTGTCAAGGTACCTCTTATTTCTTTATCAGCTATCTCTGTTAAATACACGCTCGATACCTAAAATCACAAAATCGCAAGATAAAGAGCAATTTAAATGATGAATGTTCGAATAAATTTAAAAAGGAGTTGCCTTATTAAATAAATCTCATCATTTCAAGTTAGGGATAGTGAAGAGAAAGGTACAGGTGATATATACAGGGTAGATTTTTGAGATAGTTGAACGTTTTCATGTAGCTCAATGCTTGGTACCTGCCTTTATTGCCCCATCTCAAAAATCTATCCTGTTTATGAAAAGGTGTAGCGTCATGAAAACATCCTGCTTATGTAAGTGATTAATACTAACCGTTGCAATCATGCCAAACCCAATTCCCCACAAGAATCTGCCGATATATAGCGCCCACGCTTTGGTAGCGCACAGGATGAACACCTGGAAGTAGCATACTTCAAGATTAGTGGCTCTATGAGAAGAGGATTACCGTTTAGGCATCAATCAAAAGTTTTAAGTCTATCGCTACAAAACCTTCTTGGCTTAGGGACTTCATTAGTATAGATAGAGATTGTCACTCTTAAGGTCATTGTTATCTGTATTTACCGTACTCCAAATTCAATTTTAAGTTTGTTTTTAAAAAACCTAGAGGATATTTTAAGGAAAGTAACAAAACGAAATAAAAATAACATAATACTATGCGGTGATTGGAACATTGACGCGTTAAAGCGTAATAATAATTATAAAGAACTAGAACTTATCTTGCATAACTATAATATTTCCAACCATATAATTAAACCCACAAGAAAATCATCATGTATAGATCTCATCGCAAGCGATGTACCTAATGTGCAGCCTCAAGTATATATTCTTGCATTATCTGACCATGAGACTGGTCAGTTCATTAGCTTTAATTCGTCTGTAAATACTACAAAATGCAGAAAACAATTTTGGTTTGAAAAGAGAAGAGATCTAAGTCAAAACAACATTGAAAAGTTCATATCATGCATATCGTCTCTTTCATTTTCAGAAATATACGAATCTGATGATACTGATCTAGCATTCAATCACTTTCATGATACACTATCCCTGTTTTATGATCTCTGTTTTCCCATCCTAAAAGTAAAAATTACAAACAAACCGGTAAAAACTAAATGGATAACAAAAGGAATAAAAAGATGTTGTGTCAAGAAAAGAAGTATGTACCTAAAATATAGACTATTAAATTCTAACAAAAACCTACACCTAAAGAACTATCAAAATTACACTAGAATATTGAGACGATGTATATTACATGCTCAGAAAATTGATAACACTCGTTATATACTTCATTAGAACAATACATGTAAAGCCGCCTGGGATATAATCAAAAAGAATAGTGCAGATATCGATAATAACGCTGAAATTTCTTCTATTAAAATTGATCAGTGCACATACACTAATGGCGATACAATTGCAAACCAATTTAATGACTTTTTTATTAACATGACTAACAAACCAAAAACCCCTAATTTTGAAACACCCATTGACTACAAACATACCATCACTGACATATCGGATAGCATTTTTTTGACTCCAACTGATGAAGATACTGTGTATAAAGTTATTAATTCTTTAAATTCAACAAACTCAACTGGGTATGATAACATTAATACAAAGATTCTTAAACGTTGCTCTAAATATATGTCTCGTCCTCTGGCCCACATTATTAATTTATCATTGTTTCAAGGTTTATTCCCCACCAAACTAAAGTTTTCAATAATCAAACCATTATATAAAAAAGGAGATAAAAATGATATGAATAATTATCGTCCGATTACTCTAATACCCGTAATTTCTAAGATTTTTGAAAGAATTATGTACGATAAACTGCACTCCTTTATAATAAAACATGCAATTTTAAAAGGGGAACAGTTTGGTTTCAGAAAGGGGAAATCAACAACTCTTGCATGTTTTTCTCTTGTGAAAATGATTACCTCAAGTCTTAATGAGAAAAGGCCAATAGCATCAATATTTCTTGATATGTCAAAAGCATTTGACTTCGTAGATCACAAACTACTTCTCTTTAAACTGAATCGCTATGGTATTAGGGGAAATGCGCTAAACTGGATAAAAACTTATTTGCATAATCGCCAACAATGTGTAGAGATATCTAGACACGCTACATCGGAAAAAATTATATATAGTTCCGCCTATCGTCAAAACTCCTGTGGCGTTCCCCAAGGCAGTATATTGGGACCTTTTTTGTTTTTACTGTATATTAATGATTTGCCCAACGTGACTCCATATTCATGCATTCTGTACGCCGACGATACAACTCTTAGTATTGAACTCACTGATAAAAATATCAACAAATACGAAAAAGAGATCAATGACACACTAAACAAAATAATAGAATGGTTAACAGACAACAATTTACATGTCAATATTGGTAAAACCAAACTTATACAGTTCCAAACGTACAATAGCAAACATCACGGATTAAAAATAAGATATGCAAGTGACACTATAGAAGAGGTTGAAAATGCTACTTTTTTGGGTATAACGTTGAATAAATATTGCAACTGGAAAGTACATATTGACAAATTATGTACTAAACTGCAAAGATTTGTATTTGTTTTAGGCAGAATAACTCGCATAGCTGGTATCAACGCAGCACTTTATGCTTATCATGGTTATGTAGCATCAATTCTACGCTATGGTTTTATAATATGGGGCAATTCTGTTGATATTATTAAAGTATTCCGAGCCCAAAAAAAATGTGTTCGGTCAATAACCAAAGCCCAACCATTAGATAGCTGTGTTCCGCTCTTTAAAAGTTTAAGAATATTACCACTCCCGTCTTTATATATATTCGAACTTTGTATCTTTGTACATAAAAATATAGCATTATTTAAAGTACATAATGATGTTGTTATAAGAAAAAGTCGAGATATTCACAAATTATGTGTACCCCAACAAAGAATTAAACTATTTTCCAATAATGTTTACTGTATGGCAATTCGTGTTTATAATAAATTACCTAATGTTTTTAAAGATCTTAACTTCATGACATTTAAAAAGAAATTATTTGACTTCCTATTGTTTAAGTGCTACTACTCAACAGATGAGTTTTTAAATGAAAAGTTTGATTCTAAATTTAAATTGGACGACGACTTGCAATGTAAGGGCAAGTCGTCGTCCTAATAATTGAATTGAATCAAATACCTACGACATTGTATTCAATCATTCTTAACACTGTATCTATTAATACCTGACATTATATTTAGAATTCCTTGACATTTCATCTGAAAATTTTTGGAATTATCCTGACATATTTATTATTCCGTTAAATTGTATTTGATAACTCTTGGCATTCTAATTAGTATGCTTTGACATTGTATGTCATAATTCTTGACATTATATGTAGGATCCCTTGGTAGGTCCTTGTATTTGATAACAGTTAATGTTTTCCTTATCCTTGACATTGTATGGTTTTTATCAATTGATTTTAATTTAATTTCTTGAAAATATTTGTACGCTGGAAACAGCAGAATATTTTGGACGAAAAATTGTATGTAAAACCTTGTAACAACAATATTCTAACAAATAAATTTATTATTATTATTATTATTAAACCACGAATTATAAAAAAAAAAATACAAAGAAAACATACACACACGATAAAAATAATACTTTAACAAAAAAAATATGGCTCGCAGACCTCAGTGTAGTACTTACCGTACCAACAATGAATGGAACAGCACTTGCCAGGAGAGTGACTCGCCTGCCGAACCTGTCGGAGATAAAGCTGGGGACCAGGCTGCCAGTGACCATGCCTGGTGATATTATCGCCACTACCCACGAGATTTCACTCTGCAAATAAAAGAAAACATATGATCCGGGCCAGACTTACTTGGTCGTCAAAAATAGGTTCAACTAAAATAACACAATTACTGAGAAGTGAACTACTTCCACTGTTAGCAATTTTAAACTCGCTGAATGCGTATGTATGTATATTATATCAGGCCTTTCATAGGTACTGCTGATGAGCTTCATAAATGTGGCTCATATATGCCCAAGAAAGAATTTTCTTACGTGATCGAATCGGGAATGAAGAAATCAACAGGAATACGACACACTGTGTTCGATATAATAAAAATCGAATCATCAAGTTTCGAAATCAAGTAGGGAACCCGTGTCACCTGCATAATATATATGTTTTATGTTATTGATTGACAACTGACGTAGGTCGTTGATATACGCTAAAAATAATGTTGGCCCAAGCACGTTGCCTTGCGATACACCATATATTATGTGAGAATGAGAAATTATTCGTTGCTAATGAGATTTCCAATTTTCACACACTGTCTTCGCTCGACGAGGTAACTACGGAGCAGCTTTAACACTATGCCGCATGTTATTGTAAATATAATGTGGATGTTTATAAATATAATTTACAAGCAAATACGAAGAATGAATTTACTTACCTTTACGTAAAATTTCAAAAGCATTTAATAATAATATAAGACACTTATAATAAAAAAAGACGCGATATTCAACTTAGCTGTATAATAGTCGATAAAAAATTGACGCGAAAAGTGTGGTGATGTGAGCACCGTAAATCGTAGAAAGACACGGTGTCTTTCTACGATTTACGAACTTGATAAACACTTCATGTGAAACGCAATACCAATGTTATGAAATTGTCAGTTGTGATCAAAGTTCAGTGTACATGAAAATGCAACTTGGTCAAGATAGTTAGCGGTCATTGCAAAAGACAGCCACTAGCCCTGCAGCAGGGCTAGTGGCTATCTGAATCTCGCGCCAGTAACTGACATTTAAAGACGTGATTGTTACTCGACTTCGGTGAGGATTTTACTATCGCAGCCAATATAATATGTTTGTTCTGTGTACGTATGATATGAGCTGGGGAACACCAAAAACACGACGGAACAATCGTGTGAAAGACAACACCTATAGTTAGAAAGCAGTTGCGTTTAGAGATGACGACGAATAGAGATGTATTATTGGATTAAGAGCAGGAGACTGATGAATGACGGTAAGTCTATCCTATGATACTCACACTAGTAAGACTGATGCTGGTCTCGTTATTATGAAACTTTGGCAAGATGGGAGCCGACCAGTAGACGGCTGTGCTTGTTGTCATGGTTGCTATCGACACTGAAACATAATATACTTTTTACACCACCTGCTTGATAATGCCCTTTTATATGTCATACAATCATCACTTAAAGCAAGTGATCCCTAGGGAGATAATGTAGCATGGGTGATTCCCTAGGGAATAATGAGATTTTAATCTGGAACGTCAAAAACCATTATTTTGTAAAAAAAAACCACAATAAGTGAATAAAAATGTACGTGCATCAAACAAGTTTATTCAAAAATCAATCTAGCCACTATCATGTCACGAGTCTCTAAAAAAAAGTAGGTAATGAAAGAGTGGGAGTATTATAGAATTAAAACTAAAGAATCTTAGAGTAGTTTTTTTTTTAGGTGGGAAAATAATCTAATGACAAATCTCACTCTTGGGTGGAGCGAGAGATAGTGTCAGACTTTTACTGACTAAAAACCCACTTTTGTTCCTTCGTTGCCTTCGTCGCAGGGCCCCGGGTTTCGTTTTCACACTACCCATGGCTCCAGTAGGCTTCGACACTGCTGGGCCCCTACGATTTGCTGACATCTCCCTGAGGCGTGCGTGGAACAATACGCGCCGTTGATGACTTGGGCTCGGTCCGGACGGTTCCCGGACGGTCGGACGGCGGGCTACCCATTGCTCGCCGTCCGCAAGCCCGCGCCTACGGTGGCCGGAAATCGGAATCGGAATCCCGGCGGCGGTTGGCGCGTGAGGACCGTTGCCTCACGCGATCGGCCGCCTTCTTTGCTAGCATTACTGTTTCGCAGAAGGTGGCGACCGCCTGCCACTCCTCCTCGCTCCAGACCATGGCCTGTACCAAGGCCCGATGCGAGAGATCGCCGCCACCGATAGCCCCCACGAGGACACGGCGTTGCACTTCCCAAGCGGGGTACACCTCCACCGTGTCCTCCGGGCGGTCTACACAGTGGCGACACCCGAGCGTCGCTTCCGCACTAATCCGGTGCAGGAACTTCCCGAACTTACCGTGTTCGGTGAGAACCTGCGTCATGTGGAAGGTGAGGACGCCGTGAGGACTTTCCAACCACGCCTCAAAGAGGGGACTTACCGCCATAATTGTGGCGTGCCCAGCACTGGGTCGCGATAGTCGCTGCCGCCATTTCTCCATGAGAACACGCTCTCCATGAGCTCTGTCCGCCATGCTGCGACTTGTCGCGGCAGCGGAGTTTCGCCCCGGCGTTGCATCTCCATGCGCAGATCGTGCATGTGAGCAAGGCCTGTTGCCTCCAGATCCCATGCTGCAGGCAGCAGACCACGCTGACCCCGTTAGGGAGGTCGCCGCGCAGCACGTAGTCGTATCCGATGTTCCACAAGGGCGGCCCTAGTACCGATTCCTGCGGAACACCGCACGACATCTCTCGACGTTTCCACTCTCCCTGGTGACCAGGGTAGATGATGTACCTGTCCGACAGGTACGCCTCGACCACACCACAGAGGTAGTCGGGCGTCCGGTGATACCGGAGTGCCCTCCTAATGCTACTCCAAGGCAGGGAGTTGAAGGCGTTGGCGATGTCCAGAGACACCGCCACGACACACCTGCCCGCACGCGCATGATGGCGTCCACCGTGGAGCGCCTCCTGCGAAAACCGAACTGGCCGTCCGCCAGATCCGGCCCCACCCGTGTTAGGACGAGGCGGTCTGCAATTACTCTTTCAAAGAGCTTGCCCACCTCGTAGAGCAGCACAATGGGCCGGTACGCGGACGGAGAGTCCGCAGGGCGCCCCAGCTTCGCGACCAGTTTCCCCGTCTTCCAGCGAAGTGGGAACTGGCCCCTCTCCATACATGCGCTGAAGAGCCCTCTTAGTCGAGGTCCGAGAGGCTCCATGGCCAGGACCCAGGCCTTCCCAGGCAAGTCGTCGGGTCCTGGGGGCGGTATTTTTGGCACAGCCTTCGTACCGCCACTCTCATCTCTACCTCGGTCACCTCTGGAGCGTTGTCGTCGTCGTCGCCATCGTGGTCTGCGTCGGACACCGCTGGTGGCGGAGCCATGGGCGGGGGAGAGTGTTCCCCTCGCGCGGGGAACAGAATGCTCACCACACCCTCCACAAGCTGGGGCCGGAGACTTTGCGTCAATGGGGGAGGGGCGGATTTTGTCCCGCACCACCTTGTAGGGGCGTCCCCATGGAATCTTAGAGTAGTGAATTTTGTTTGTTTCAAACAAAACGTGTCAAGTGATAGTTTTAAGATTAACTAGTATATAAGTAATACTTATGTTTTCTTAATATATAATTTGTTTTAGTACTTTTTAGTTATCTCACAGATGGTGTATGTTGGAGTATTTCGCCGTTGACGATTCTCCAGTAGTTGTTGTAGGTTGTAAATAAAGTAACACCAAACCACTTAGTAACACGTTAAAATGTTTATTGGTAAATACAATAAAGTTATGTATAGAGCCGCACTTATTTATTGCAAACACATTACCGCGTGACGGAGGTGTAGTTACGACTGAATTAAATTATTAAGTTTAATAAGCAAAACGTATTTTGCTGTATGAGCATTATTGGCTCGTACAGTGTAAAAAGTAGAGTATCCAACACGGGGATAACGCTGTCTTTGCCTTGGGTGACTTTAATTCCTCACCTCACTCAGGTTTCTGTATTAACTCCCTCGCAATTATACTGATAATTATGTAGATCCCTCACTGGCGTTCGGGACTAAAACTTATCAACCTTCGATTCGTTCGGAATTCAACATGCCACCAGCGAATTAAAGACACTGCTTTATCCCCTAGTGACATAGTCTACTATTATTGACTTTTGACTATCTTTTGATGACAAGCTGTGGTGAGCACACGAAAAGTATAATAAAATTATTTTTAAGCGGAAGCCCAACTGTGGTATATTTACTTCAAAAATCCACCTCAGTTGGTCTAGAGATAGCAAACGTAACTGTCGAGATGAGGTTCTGAACGCGATCGGCACATTTATGACGTTCGGCGCTCCGATTGGCCCGCTGCAAGCTCATATCCAATACTGAGTAAAGTTTAGTAATTTAATTAAAATCATTGGTTTACGACCTTTACCAAAGATTGGGCGAACAAAAAGTTGAACTACGCCATTATACCGCCATACTGATAAAACGAGTTTCTCTAACACGGACTTTTAATTGGTCTACAATTATTTGTTCCATTACGGGTCAAATAAAAAAACACCCAGGTGTTTTCTGTATGTAGGTAAGTGTAGATGTTTGTGAGCGCACCCATGTTACAGGAGTAGTTCCTAATGAAGGGAATTTTCTTTAAAAAAATTGTGTTTGATTAAATTTCTTGGTTTCTTAAATAAAACAAACATTTGCTCTTAAAAAATGTGTGAAGACTTAGTTAACAAACAACGATATACTATCATTGCGATCTGCTCTTTAAGGTTAAATTCCGCAAAGCACTTTATCTCAAGTGTTTTCTCAATGTAAAATTAATCAAACAACACAAAATTCGCGTCTGGCATGAAGGTAAAATGTAGGTGAAACCACATTATCTGTTGCTAGATTACTTACCGGCAAACGTCGCCAAATACTGCATCCTATTATTTTGGGCCATTTTAGTACACTGATGTGTAATAAGTACAAAGATTTACACTTCTGGTAAAATAAACGATGCACAGCTTATTTATCAGATACTTCACTTATAAACACTTAACGAACACATTTTTTTTGAACATAACTATTCTCGATTACACTTAAATCGTTTTTTTTCTAACATTTTTCATTGCAAATAAGACTCTAAAACACGTTATATTTAATATATGATCACAACACGTCTGCTTGATAGGCCTAATAATTTTAGTTACGAATAATTAACATTTTTGTTAGAATCGATTATCAGTAGGTTATGATATGTACTTACATACATATATAAAAAGGTTATAAGGTTGTGATATATATGTATATACCTACTGATAGTTGGATTATTATTATTAGTTAGATATGTATCTACTTTGTCTATTGACATAGTCTTTTTTGTACCTTTCAGAACTTAGATTAAAACAAAACAGCTCCTTATAATATACCAATATTTCAGAATGTGTTTCTAACACTAAATACTCAAATCGATGGCTCCACCGAATAAACCTGTAAGAGAAAAGTGAAAACTTTTCAGCAAAAAATAAAAACGTTTAAACTTCAATAACGCTCGTTTCATTGTAGATAGGTATAAATAATGTTCGAATTAAAGATAAAAAAATAAACTATCTAAGACTTTTATATATACTTCTTTAAAAACTTCAACTAGTTTCAAGAAATTCATGAAAAACTATTTAATGTTTTTGCTTTTGTGTAATTCATGACTAGTTCTCAGTATTATTACACGTTTATTCGTGTAATAATACTCAACGAATAAAACGTACTGTAATGTTACACTATTATTCTCCGAAAATCAAGTTTGTTTTTAAACCTAGTTATAACTATTTACACGTTTGTTTACAGTACATTGTTCTGCTATTATATTATTGGAAAGATCGTAAGCATTTATATTAGTGTTAATAAGATCAGTTTTTATATACGTAATACATAATTGTTAATGCGTGGTATAATAATATAAATAATTTTATTAAAGGATGAATTAAAAACATATATTATATTGAATAAAAAAAAATATAATTCTGTATTAATCCACGTGAACACAAAGTACTTGTCTTCTTGATTAAAAAAAAATAACAAATTGCAATATTAGAAAAACTAGTCCTCCTCCTCACTGTCATTGGAGACCACAATGGAGTTATCCAATGGCAGTAGATTTTTATACAAACTTTGATAATGGTTTGGTATTTCTCCTAAATCACAAAAAAATATCAAATCTTTAAATAACGGAAGTGGTATAGTTAACATTCCAGTGTACGCTAGTACACACTAGTAGCTAGCTTTTAGCATCTTCTGTAGGTTCTCCGCGCCGCCTTCTTGAGTTAGTCCATAACATGATTTGCATCTCTCGTAATTCATCTTCCAAACTATACTTGCAGTAAATTGTATCAGGATGATCATGAGAGAAGTTTATTACTTTTATTTTGACGCAGTAAATTTTATCGCCGTCCGTATCCTTTTACCAATTCTTCCCCTTTACTAACTCTTTAAAATCCATAAAATCATTTTGTGTCTTTTGTTTTACTTGTGCCCAGTAACTTTAGCATTCTCTATCAAGTACCTAATACATTTGATCGGGGGTGTATATAGTATGATTTTTCTTTGAACGCTCGATAGCAGCATGCATAGATTCACTTTCTTATAGGCTATGACCCTTCTCTAAAAATCGATGAGTTATTTTGATGTTAAATTTCTTCGAGGCTAAAGAGAACATGGCAAACACAAATCGGTTACGATTTTGCCCAGTGCATGAATCAAAGTAAAAATATATATTTTTAATTCCTAATTCAACGTGCGCTTGGATAAATAACCACAGACAACTTGCACATTCTACGACTCTCGTAATCTGAGTTGACTCTACTGAACTCTAATATAGCATCAATAGGAAAGCAACTTCGTGACTGACATATCAAACTTTCTGAAACAAATGAAAGAGAATAGAGATACTATTTATTTCAGCAATACTTTTCAACAATCGAATCCCTATAATGTATGAACAAGGTGTAGCAAACTGATCATCATACCGTACCTACTACGGCGTCCTCACCTTCCGCATGACGCAGGTCCTCACCGTACATGGTTAGTTCGTTCCTGCACCGGATTCGTGTGGAAGAAACGCCCGGGTGTCACCATTGTGTGGATCGCCCGGAGGACGCGGTGAAGCATACGGTAGAGGTGTGCCCCACTGGGGAAGAGCACCACCATGTCCTCGTGGGTGTGATCGGTGGCAACGACCTCTCGCATCGGGCACTGGTACAGGCCATGGTCTGGAGTGAGGAGATATTTCTCCTCGCTCCCGACCACAGGCGGACGCCTCCTTCTGCGAAGCAGTAATACTAGCGAAGGAGGCGGCCGCATGCGCGATGGAATGGCCCTTAGCTCAGGCGCCGAGATCCCAACCCCGATTTCCAGCCACCGTAGGCCAAGGCTTGCGGATGGCGAGCAATGGGTAGCTCGCCGTAACCATCCGGACCGAGCCCAAGTAGTCAACGGCGCGTAGTGTTCCACGCACGCCTCAAGAAGTCAGCAAAACCGTAGGTCCAAACGACTCCTGCCGGAGGCTCTATGCAGGAATCGTTCGGTCTATGGCCCTTTATGGAGCGCTCGTATGGGCACCGTCGCTACGAAAGTGACCGGCGGCTAAGCTGAACGCAAGCAAGTCATGGCCATCCGGATGGTGCCATACCGCACGGTTTCCCGCAAAGCGGCGAGCCTCCTTGCTGGCCTAGCACCGTGGGATTTGGCGGCAACAGTCCTTGAGCCTTGTACGCATGCACGATTTGCGCGTGGAGATGCAACGCCAGGGCGAAACTCCGCTGCCATGCCAAGTCGCAGCATGGCGGACAGAGTTCCGGCGGGATCTCATGGTGGAATGGCGACAGCGACTGTCGCAACCCAGTGCTGGGCACGCCATAAATATAGCGGTAAGTTCCCTCTTTGAGACGTGGCTGGAAAGACCTCACGGCGTCCTCACCTTTCGCATGACGTAGGTCCTCGCCGGACATGGTAAGTTCGGGAGGTTCCTGCACCGGATTCGGGAGGTTCTTGCACCAGATTCGTGTGGAAGAAACGCCCGGGTGTTACCATTGTGTGGACCGCCCGGAGGACACGGTGGAGCATACGGTGGAGGTGTGCCCCGCCTGGGCAGAGCACCGCCGTGTCCTCGTTGGGGAGATTGGCGGCAGCGATCTCTTGCGCCGGGCCTTGGTACAGGTCATGGTCCGGAGCGAGGAGGAGTGGCAGGCGGTTGCCTCCTTCTGCAAAGCAGTAATGCTGGCAAAGGAGGAGGCCGCACGTGCACGCGCGAGGTAATGGCCCTCGCGCCCCAGCCGCCGGGATTCCAATCTCGATTTTCGGCCACCGCAGGCGCGGACTTGCGGACGACGAGCAATGGATAGCTCGCCGTCCGACGGTCCGGTAACCAAAATCGTCGACGGCGCGTAATGTTCTACGCGTACCTCAAGGAGATGTCAGCAACCGTAGGGGCCCAGCAGGGTCGCCACTACCAGGTCCAGGGTGGCCTACTGGGGCCATGGGTGATGCGAAAGTGATCCCTGGGGGGGGGGGGGGGCTGGAAAAATGTCAAAGAAGAAACAGGAGTGGGTTTTTAGTCAGTAAAAGTCTGACACTATCTCTCGCTCCATCTAAGAGCGGGGGATGTCAATAGATGATTTTCCCACCCGAAAAAAAAACCCGCGTACCCCTTTCTAATGTTACGTACTATTATTGCAATAGAATTTATCGCGTAAACATTTGTTTATTTACCGTTACTAGGTATAAACTTAAACTAATATGCAAAGAATATTAGTGTTTGAATTTTTAATACAATTGTTATTAAAAAAATATTATAGTAAGAGACAATGCAATACTTTAATTTTAATAATTATTCAATAAAATTTGCATACATTTCTACACGAATAAACGTGTAAGACGACATTAGGTCCCCAAAGTCGAAACCAATCACAAATCTTCTCAAACGCCTGTAGGTTTTAATATGTTTATCGGGGGGCACGGCAGTGCCCCCGCCAAGCCGAGCGCGAAGCAAACACTGCCGTACCATCCATAACTGGAACCATTTCGCCGCATTTTCAGGCCCCTATTTGAGAACCTCTGGATAAGACCAGAACGCAGAAATTTTCGTCATCCAGTAAGCTATAATCACATACTTAAAATCTAAAATTTCAAGTCTGTAGGTCATTTAGTTCCGAAGTTAAGCGAAAGCAAAGTTTCGCATTTATGACACTCACTCACTCATGATCATCAGAATAGAACTAGTACTTCCCGTAAACTCAGAGAGCTGAAATTTGGTACAGAGTTAGAGTTTAATGGCCACATAAAGAGAAAACTATAAAAACTAGGATAATCGAAGATCTGGAGTACCTGGTGACCCTGATTAGAAAACACAAGAGCCCAACCAAACTATTAGAGATCGACATACCGCCTTTACAAAAAATATTCAACTTGGTGGGCCGCTTCATTTGATGTCAAAAATCGAAGGTCTGAAGTATCTGGTGAAGAACTCTCAGCTGGTCTCAGCTGTATTAGAGAATGATTACCATTCTCTAATACAGCTGAGACCAGCTGAGAGTTCTTCACCAGAACTCTCAGCCCCCTGCTACTATTGTTACATAAAAAAATCGACTGTCATTGCAAAAATCAATATGCCCACGTTTCTACAAAAAGAAGTGAAATCCCACCAAAAACATTTTGTAAAAAACTAGCCAAGTCTCGATGGAGCTGCTTGTTTATCTCTAAAAAGTAATGAAATCTGGACAAAGTCGTGCCAAGTCTAAGGTTCCTTACTGCGATTTCTTTATTATTATAGTTAATGTTGTGTGACTTAGCCGTTGAAGGGTACACAAGGGTACAAAACCAGGTGCTCCATGACACCTTTGCACCAATCTGTCGCCAGAACCGCTACCCATTGGCGATGGAAAATTGCCACTTGGAAAACGTATTGTTCAACGGCCCGACTTTGTCCAGATTTCATTAGATACTTTTTAGAGATAACAAGCAGCTCCATCGAGACTTGGCTAGTTTTTTACAAAATGTTTTTGGTGGGATTCTTGTTTACTAAACGACTCAAAAAACGTGTAATAAAAGCATAAACTATTATTCTTATAATTTTTAAATATTTTTGCGCTGGACACTGAAGGCATTGTATGCCCTTTCAGTATAGTCAATCCACAGGCCGCACGAATTATTACACACTCCGTCCACATAGCACCCGACATGCTGACTGCTGAGCTAGACGATCAGCTCGTTCATGTATACTGGTAAAACAATGTGGGCGAGGTCAGGCCGTCCGTCATACGCTACTGTCAATGATATACGTGTTAAGATTATTGAACTATTTTTTATATAATTTTTACAAACTTTATAATAGTTATTTTTATAGCCTTTTTTTAAATTAAAATACTTGATTTTAAATATTTTATATGCTTATTCTTTTCCTCTAGATTATTTAGGTACTTTTAGACAGTTGCCTTAGAACTTTACATTAAATGTAACTATAAAATACGTATCAAAAGAAACTAATCTCATCTTGTTTACTTAAGACTTCTTATAGATGACGCAGTCAATTAGCTTAATTCACCGTTTAGTAAACAGCCTCGCCTGATAACTAAACTACTACTCTAAGGTATATTCAGCCGATGTATCTAAAAGGCCCCGTACACGGTACGATTTTTCTGTACGATCCGTCGGTTCAGACTGATCGTAAGCGACGAAACGATAGTGTATGTCAAGATCGTTAACGATTTAACTTGACAAACAACAAATTCAAATTCACAGGTGGGCCAAAAGCATGTAGACCGTAGACTAGGTGAGCCCAAAACAAAACTTAATTTTAAAGAAGACTATTGGAAATCTTTACGAAAAAAATCGGATGGGGCTGTGTCGGCGCACACGGCCGGGCGGCCGTTGGTTTTAACGTGAAACATCCATAATAATTATCAGCAAGTCGCTTTAGTGTAGATTGAAAGAAAACCAGATTGACTTCGTCCTAAATATTTTAATACAATCTTATCTACACTTCTATTATTATAATGAGGTAAAGTTTGTTTTTTTGTTTGTAGGAGGTAATCTCTGAAAGTCATGTTCCGATTGCTAAAATTTTTTCACCGAGAGAAAGCTGCTTTATTCCCGAGTGACATAGGTTATATTTCATGTACATATACGAAGCCGCGGGTAAAAGATAGAACTGAATAGGTAAGTACATTTCAATTAATATTCAACAATCGAAGGCACTAGTCTTTACTACTAGTCCACGCGGAATGCCCTTCCCGAAACCGCCTCGCTCGCTTGGCATCAAACATTGGGGTACCTGTGCGTGGCCCATAAACCCCTCTTTCCGACGATAGCTGTGTTTTATATTTTTGAATAGAAAGAATAGAATAGTATTTTTTTTTTTGTTTTTTTTTTTTTCTGGCTTGCCCTTGCCCGGGTTGAGGCCGAAATATGAGCGTTAATGAATTAATTCATTAACGCTCAGGCGGTAGCCGGCGCCCGGAAGCCATTGTCTTACTATTGTGTCTCTAATTACGCACGTCAAAAGGTTAAATCGATTGGTCTAAATGAACACTATAAATCCACGAAAGAATTACCGCGCTATCACGTGCGAGTCGTGAGTTATATTTTTAGACATAGTGAAAGCTATCAAATGAGAATATCAACTCATGTCAATGAACTGGCATCGAAACTAGTAGGCAGGAAGTATTACACTCTTCCGACTGAAACGGCATAGTGTCCCTAAGCTTACCACGAGATTTGGTCAAACCAGGATATGAACGGGTGTATCAAGAACCCTTCTGCTAATAAAACACCGAATGTGCCAACTGAATGGCTTATTGTGTCTAACACAGATCGCCAAGTTACAGAAAACATTAAAAAAAAATACGTTTGACATCTTTTGTCTATAATATTATATTGTCTATCTGTGGCGTGAATTCAACGGTGAAGATTCTTCCGGAGCTCAGTCCGCCATACTCCTCGAAGTTCCACCGGCTGTCGAGGACAAGTCTCAGGGACTTGACGTCAATGTGAACTCCTCCTACCGTTATTTAGGATTCCCATGGAAGCGCGTTACAAAGGCCCTGAGAACACAATATGACCTCAGATTTGAGCAGGGCTATCTCGATTCCAAACAGTCGGATACTCTTAACGGTTGTCGCAACCTCGCGTATCGCTAGTGCGACTGCCACCTGGTGCGACCCAGGACCAGCGTGTCGTCTCCCTAATGCTACTCCAGGGCAGGCTATTAAAGGCATTGGCGACGTCAAGAGACACCGTCCAGACGGCCCAACCAAGGGACACCGCATCTCCCACTGTGAGTAAATTTTAAAAATTGGATTGTATATTATTGCTCTTTCAGTTCTTAGTTATACATGTCGCATCAAGGGTGGCCGAGATGCGAAACATCGGGTCTTCATCACGATCCCACATAGTTCTTGGTAAGTGTGGGTACTGACCACAGAGTACCTTTTTATATATAGTAGTACTGACTTGGGTACTCGAACGAAAGATAGTTTGAATCAGAATAATTTTATTTTGATACCGGTTTTACAAAAGGAAACAAACACGTGCGTTGGTACTAAGCGTATGCCGAGGCTGTCCGAGAAGTGCGGCATTCTACAATGCCGCACTTCTCAGGCTTCCCTCCAGTCCTCGCTGCATCCCTTCTACCGACGATCGTGTCCAAGCGGTAGGGCGCCGCTTGCGTTTCCGGTGACGATATTATTAGTTTACGAAACTAATTGTTAGATGGCGCTGTCCATCGCACCCTTGCGCCATCAATCCACGACACGGCCATCCCTGACTAGCACCCGTCCTCGGGTGTAGTAACTGGGGACAAAATATGCTCAGAGAGTAAACTAGCTCGGCTATCCTGCCAATAGACATAAAGGTGGCTGATTCTCATTAGTACTTTGTTTCTTCTAAATCTAAGTACAATAATCAACTTTCACAACTTAAAATGCTTCGTAATTAAGCTTACTTATACAGTGCTCCCTGCACAATATAATTCACTAGAAAAGATCCGACCACCAAGTTAAAAGGAATAAACAAGGTAATTCTGACAATTCTGTTTCTTTACCATAATTCATAAGCAAAGCATACTCAACTCATTAACTTTCCCTACATTCTGTGCACCAACACAGTCCCGAATCGCACCAACGATTCGTTACAGACCCATCGCCTCATGTTACTCATGAGGTGCGGTCTAAACACACACTGAAAGCGCACCAACGATTCCTTTCAGACCCATCGCCACATGTTACTCATGAGGTGCGCTCTAGAGTTTCGAGTATGAGTATACAAGCCATTCTTAATCAGATTTGGTTTCACTACCACTGTCATCAACTATGACATCCAATTCTCGAGAAACTTGGTGATCGGGGATCTTCCTCACACGATCATGGGGGTTATTGTAAGTTCACTTAGAGTCAAGCGCCCTTGGTAGTTATCTATCCCCGTCTAACACATCAATAATTTTAAATGGACCTCTGAATTTAGGATCTAATTTTGTTTGACTTCTTTCCTCACTTTCAATCAAAACATAATCACAACTTAGAAACCTGAGACTTTTTTTGATCAAATCGTTTACGCACCAACGTAAACGAGGGTAATTCATTACAGGCGTCGCACCAACGACTCATCTCGTTTACGCATCAACGTAAACGAGGATAACTCACTACAGGCGTCGTACCAACGACTCATCTCGTTTACGCACCAACGTAAACGAGAATAACACACTACAGGCGTCGCACCAACGACTCATCTCGTTTACGCACCAACGTAAACAAGGATAACTCACTAATCGTTCCAATTCTAAAGCAGCAGTGATTAAATAGTGCCATGATCACTTTACCCACCTGCTTCCTATACATGTAATTCAACCGGAACCTCATGTTTTAGTATCCCTCTCTTTGTAGGCCATACCAACGTCTGCCCCCTGCGGGAATCGAACCCGCAACGCGCAGCGCAGCAGTCAATCGCTCAACCACTGCGCCAACAGTAAATTATGAAGGTTCAACAAAACTCGAGATGTATCTAAACTCTAAATTTCTTTTAACTAACCTACTAATTCTCACTACTGTTCATAGTACTGCTAAGTAAGTTCAATTAAAGAAAATAAATTAACATCAAAATTTCTATATCGTTTCAATATCAGAATCGATAATCAGAAAATTCAAAGCATGACCGTGAATTAATTATCATGGTAACTTCACCACAAAATCAATCAAACTAATCCAAAACACTAATCATTAATCTCTGGCTACTCTTAGTTCAGTAACTTCTAGTTACTCAACTATTTCTGCGTATCCCTCCAGGATTGCCAAGTCTCCCACGACGTTATTGTTTCCCACAATATGTCCCAGGTTTGATCACAGTTTGAATTGAATTGAATACCGCGTAATTACGGACTACTGTGACCGCTAGATACCGATTTCTATTTAGCTACGGCTACAAAACAAATCTCCTAAAGTCCGATCATCATGTAATCTCAATAATCTCATTATATTACCTCAACTACTTTATTGTACCTCAATTTCATCGGCTCTGATTTTCCTCCTTCTTACTTCAAACGGTTTTCTTTTTTATTTATTTTAGATCTAACTTAGTTTAATTGCTCTCTTTGTTTCTGATCTAAACAAAGGCCCTTACCAAAAATATATCTACTTCTGCCTTCATCGGACCAAATCTACACCTTTAATAGGATACTACACAAGCGATGATAGCTGCCTCACAAGCGATGATAGGACTGCCTCCACTGCATCTCATAGTGCGGGAGGAGGCAGCCCTGGCTGTTTTCAGACTTAACTTATCGGGTACACTAAGAACAGACTCTCGAATCAAACATACACGTATTATGGAATACGCTGTGAAACGAGAGCCCATGATGACGGCCCCCAACGATAAAGCCCCTAAGGCACTGCACTTCAATAAACACTACAGCATCCAACTCACAGAAGAATCGTACGACTACTCGGGCCCAAAGGAACTGAGAATATACACTGACGGATCAAAAACGAATACCGGAACAGGAGTCGGAGTCTTCTCCAACGACCTTAATATAAGGATATCCAAACCGCTAGGAACACTCAACTCTGTCTATCAGGCAGAATGTGTTGGCATCATTCTAGCGGCCCACGCCATAGAAGCCAGGGGAGTTATGGACACTCATATCCGCATAATCTCCGACAGTGCCTCAGTACTACAATCACTGGGGAAAACCACAACAACCTCGAAACTCATACAAGAATGCCACTTTGCACTGGAACGCGTTACAGTGCCAAAAAATAACACTGTGACACTGCAATGGATAAAAGGACACAGCGGCTCACTGGGCAACGACGCAGCTGATGAGCTGGCAAGGCGGGGGTCTGACACGGTGGTCTTCGGACCCGAACCCATCGTGCCAATACCCTTTGGTCAGCTGCGTGTTTGGCTACGTGAGCACACTAATGCACAAGCGGAAAGGTGGTGGTCCCTGGCACCGGGTTGCAGGCAGGCCAAAGAAGCCATGCCATACTTGAATAAAACCCTAACCAGTAACCTTTTGCGTTTGGACAGAGGTAGCCTGCGTCTGGTGGCAGGGACCATCACCGGACACTGTTCACTGAACAAACACTTCTTCGTAATGAATATCACGGATAGTCCTCTATGCAGAGGATGTATGGAGTCAGAGGAAACTGTCGCGCACGTGCTCCTCGAGTGCACAGCCGTCAACGAAATAAGAACACGAACCTTGGGAGCACCGAATTCACTCGTAGATGCCCTGAGCAAACTGAAAAGACTGATCTGTTTCTGGAGTGAGGTGGGCTGGTTGGAGTGAAGGCCGCTATGGCTCACGCACAATGGTCCGCCAAGGACTAAGTGCGGAAACCAGACCACAATAGATAGATAGATAGATAGGATACTACACATTCTATATTGCGTAACGCTTAATCTCTCTCGATATTTAAATCAACCTAGGGTCTACATCATCGTTTATCATCAATGATAGAGAACGCGCGACTAAAATCGATGAGAAATGATTTCGTGACCAGTGCACTATTACAGAGCATCATCCGCTTTGGATCCAGCCATATCCCATGGTCTCACCCGCCTTGGATCTAGCCTCCATACTTGGCATCACCCGCCTAGGATCTAGCCACACCCTATGGCATCACCCGCCTTGGATCTAGCCTCACAACCTGGCATCACCCGCCTAGGATCTAACCATACCGAATGGCATCATCCGCCACGGATTAAGTCTCGCTACTTGAATTGCATTATCAAAAACGACTACTTCAAGTCTCATGACGCGATCGTGATCTCAATAGTTTTCATAATAATCAAAATATCGCCAACTCAAACTGCAACGTAGGTATTTACCGATCCGCCTAAAACGCTATCAATCGTCCTTTGGAAAACTCAGATTGCATTTCAAAACTGATTAGCATGATCAAATGTTTGTACCGGCTGTCCGCTATCATAAACACTACTGAAAGCCTGATACACAATCTAATTTTGTAAAATAACGCGCAATATGTAAACGAGTTATTTTGTCTAAGATAAGTGGTAACGAATACCGGTTGGGCACGTTGTTATTTAGTTCACGCAATCTTTGCACATTATATCTGACCGGTCAAGTTTTTAAGCGAATTACTCGGTCGGTGATATTTGCACGCAACAATTCATCTACCCGCTCACGCAGTATTTTTATTTTTAATCACGCTAGACCGCTATGGTCGTGTTTATACAGTCAGAGATGAGTCAATTAAACGGATAAGTTCACTTTTTGTAACACGCGTTTGTAGCATATCGATAATAAAATAGTCTAATTATCCGATCAACGCAGAAACAATCGCAGATTTATATTCTAGGCACACGTCAGTGTCAATAACGTCAATATTATCTATGGAGGAATTATCACTGTCATAAAAAAAATCGAAACGGTATTCTACTGGATCTAATGAGGGTAGTTGTAATTACAATTGTTTACGTCGTGAACTTTAGCAATTTGTCAAAAAAAGTGTGTAAAGGTCATACTATTTGAACTGAACCCTTGCAACAATATTTCACGGCCAAAATATCACTTCGCAAATGATGTTGGGTAAAGCATGAAATAAAAACTCAATTAAATTACGTAAGTAATCTGAACACACTAAACTAACCCTTCAATGTAACAACACTGTGTTTACGTTTGCCGTGAAATAGTGATTACAGACCTTAAAGTGAAAGAGAGACAACACTCAGCCCCAGTCGTTAATCATAATCTCAGATTAAATTTGTAGGGTACTTTGCAAACTAATATGGTCGATACCTATCACAATGTTATTTACACTAAGCTTGCCACTAAGTTTTGACGCAACAAAATCTTTGATCAGAGAGCATTCGACACCAGAATCCTAATAAAATGGATATGACTCACCAGATTCATCAGCGTACTGCTGGGATTGCCAAAATAGCAAACTTCAACACGTCTCGTTGCGCTTTGCTGCCGCAGGCGCTGCCCCAGAACTGCTCGGGCCTCCAGCCGCACCGGCACCTCCATTGTTGCTTTATGGCATCAGGAACAGACGACGTCCGAAGGCTGCTTTGGTCTTGAAGTACTTCTTCTTTGGTCTGAAGTGGTAACATTGGTTGCCTTGCCAAGGGTGATGATCAAGGCACTTCCTTGAAGCGGTACTTCAGATAGGTACAGATTCGCTGTCGTATGCCGGGCACGTGCGTCTTTCAACTTAAGCAAAACTAAATTAATGTACTTTAGACAGCATTTAACAGCCCCAAATAACCTAAATATAAATTTTAATATGCAAACAATAAAGGAAGTAGACAATTGTAAATTTTTAGGCTTATATTTGAGCTCTGAGCGCAATCTCTCCGATCTCGCTCTAACACTTAACAAAAAAAAGAGATGAATACTAGTGTGTTGCTGCCTCTGTCTGGCGCAAAGGCTTGTTATGAGGCTTGATCTGCCATCTCACTTTTCCCTATAAAAACATAAAAATGTGAGTCTGTGTGAGTAAAATTTGATACTGTGTGCAAGTACTCATCGAACATTTTTCTTTAAAATAGTCCTGGCTTGCAATTTTGGATGAATGGATTTTACTACAAGGCGAACATTTACTACGCAAACTACGAGGCGCCCTCTGTCTATGACGCATAAAATATACATTTTGGAGGCTGAGTCACCCGCGTCCGTAGGAGAATACCCATAGATAGGCCCTACACGTGGTCCCCGGGTGGTGCTAATCAGGTGACATTAACTGGTGGTAGGTTTCGACCGATGGCTTGTGACCACCCACTGGGCAAAGACGTACCGCCAAGCGGCCTAGCCGTGTTCCGGTACGATGCCCAGTGTAGCCAATTTAGAGGAGTTGGGTCGAAGTGGCGGTTCTTAAATCTTATGTATGCAGACCAGCCGGACCCGCGCTGGTATTGACATATCGGGAGACTAGTCGCGGAGGGTAGCGGGATCCGAGGCACGGTGCACCGCTGGCCGACCGCAGTTAGTTGGGGGCCCAAGTAATGTGTTAGCCACACATGAAAGGCTGCCCCGCCAACTGACGAAAAATCCCGGAATGCACCATCGTGCTGGTTGGCGACCAGATGAGAGGGCCCGATGGTCATTTCCGGGGGGGCTCGGGCGTCCCCGCAGTCTCCAGACTAGTGCCCCAATGATGCTGTCCTGCCAGTGCGTGACGAAGGTTAGCAGCATGGGACTCCATTTCACTTCCTTCTCCTCTCCTACCTCACTCTCAATATGCCAAGGTTGAAAAAGAGAAAAGTTAAACAGCGGCTGCACTCCCTCTCACTTAAAGTGCACCTCAGCAATATTAGAGGTCTGCACTCAAATCTCGCAGCAGTCCATCATCACCTGGAGACTGAAAAACCTTCCCTCTTTTTCCTTTCGGAGACGCAGATAAGAAGTCCGTCAGACGTGTCGTACCTGTCTTACCCAGGGTTTACCCTGGAGCACAATTTTAAACCACACGATGGTGTGTGTTTGTACGTCAGGGACGACATCTGCTATCGGCGTCTCCGTAACCTTGAAGATACCAGGTTCTCAACGCTTTGGGCTCTGGTGAACACAGGCATGGATAAAATTATCTATGCTTGTGTCTACCGTTCGCACAGTGGTGATCAGGAGACGACCAGGCTCACACAGTACCTTAGTGAGGCGGCGGATGCGGCTCAGCGGAGGTACCCTTCCGCACAACTGGTGTTACTGGGGGATTTTAATGCCCACCATCAGGAGTGGCTTTTCCCATACCGGTGCACAGACCATGCTGGTCGAGAGACGCGAAAGCTTGCGCTAGCGTTAAATCTCACCCGGCCAATCCGGCACCCTCGTAGCTCCCTTTTTTTTTTTTTTTGTTGCCGGGGTGGAAAATCCTCATGGATGTCCTTCGCCTGGGGCAGGCGAAGGGGTCTGTCAGACTCTTACTGACTAAAAACCACCTCGGTGTTTCCTCCCACACTTGGACCGGGGATCGTGGGAGCTGATACGCCATCCATGATCCCTGGCTAGTGCCGGCCCGCCTACGCGGGCCACCTCAAGCTGAGGGGAGTGTGAGGTGTCCTCCCCCCGCGACGTCTAATAGGGGCGCGCGTGGAACACTACGCGCCGCCGCCTCGGGTCTTGCTGGATGGGGGACGGCGGACGACCCCGAGTCCGCCGTCCCTCCGGACCTCTTTATGGGGGCTGGAAGAGGGCGTTGTCTGCCCTCCGCCGACGCCCGGTTCGCCTGCTGCGGCACGGGAGAGTGGCCGCGGCCTCCCTCTCCCTCTCCGCAGCCTCCTTCTGCGAAATTACGGCTTCACAGAAGGAGATCACCGCATCCCACGACTCGGCGCCCCCGACCATCGAACGAACGACGGCCGGCAGTGACAGGTCGGGGCCCACTACAGATACAAGGTCACGGCGCTGCTCCTCCCATGCGGCACACTCTGCCAGTGTGTGTTGCGCCGTGTCCTCCCGACAGTCGGTGCAGTGATGGCACCGAGCGTCCGGCTCCCTGTTTATGCGACACAAGTACTTCCCGAAGCAGCCATGCCCCGAGAGCACCTGCGTCGCCCTAAACGACAGGGAGCCGTGTTTCCTCCCGAGCCATTCGTCGAGCACTGGTCGGATCGCATCGACGGTGGCGAGGCCGGCGGTAGGGCGCAGAAGCCTGTCCCGCCATTCCGCCACCATGACCTCGCGGAGCTGAGACCGACGCAGCTCGATCTCGCGCTGTATCGGTTCACCACCCCGCGTCCTCATCTCCTCACGCCACCGGTACAGTGAGGCGAGGACTCTGGCCTGCAGTTCCCAGGGCGGAGATCCGGCCAGTGCACAACCCGCCTCGTAGGAGATCGTGCGATACCCCCTGATAGCCCTGACGGCCATCGCCCTCTGCGGTCTTCGCAGGATTGCGATGCTGCCGGCCGTCAGGTCAGAAGCCCATACCGGGGCCCCATACAGGGCCATGGATCGCACGATCCCCAAGTATAGCCGCCTACAGGCAGTGCTCGGGCCCCCTAGATTGGAAAGCAGCGTTGCGAGCGCGCCTGCTGCGCCCATCAACTTGCCTTGAAGTGGCCCTGCTTAAGGCAAGCTGAGTAGAGTCCTCTCAATTGTGGCCCCAGCTCCTTCAGAGCGAGGACGAGCGCGCGGCCGGGAACTCCATCCGGTCCCGGGGCAACGGTTTTGGCCCGAAGCCGCATCACGGCCGCCCTCAACTCTGGTTGTGTCACCTCGGGGACCTCCTCATCCTCCGACTCTGTGTCTGTGGGCAAAGCCATCGGCGGGGGTGTGTGCTCCTCTCTAGCAGGGAAGAGAGCTGCGACCACTACCTCCAGCAACTGAGGCTCGAGGCTCTCAGTGAGTGGGGGCGCTCAGGCACGAAGTTTCCCTCGGACCGTACGATAAGGACGCCCCCATGGATTTGCATCTAAGGTCGCAAGCATCTCCTCCCAGGATCGAGTCTTCGACTCGCCGATGGCCAGCCACAGAGCCTTCTTCGCCGCGCGGTACACCTCATACCGCGCGGCCTCTTCTTCCGGAACCCGACGACGTCTCCTCCGGTATCGGGTGTACCGGCGCCTGACTTCCACGCAGGTCCTGCGCATCTGCGCGATTTCGGCGGTCCACCAGTACAACCGGCGCCTTGTGGGTTGAGTGCGGATACGAGGCATGGACGCGTCGCAAATTTGCGTCATCGCCCCACGGAACCACTGCGCCTCCTCTTCGACGTCGACGGCTTCGTTCGTCATTGACTCCCGGACCCAGGCCTGGATGATTGCGGCTTCCTCGAGAAGCTCCCTGTCGATCTGTTTAATCGACCAGCGAGGACCGTCCCTTTGCAGGGTCGACGTTCGGCCACCGCCCGCGGTCTGGGTGGAGACGCTGAAACGGATGTACCGATGATCTGACAACGTCTCCACCTCCACGGCGACTCGCCAGTCATGGACACGGCGCGCAACAGCGGGGCTAGCGAACGAGACGTCCACTACAGACCCACCCCGCTGCCGTACGCACGTGTACTCCGAGCCCCGATTCAGAACGGTCAGGCCGGTCGCAACCGCCCACTCCTCCAACACCTCGCCCTTAGGATCGGTGACTGGGGATCCCCACGCCGCAGACTTGGCGTTGAGATCCCCGAGCAACAGCACCGGGTGAGGGTGGGACCGGCCCACGATGGCACCCAGCTCGACAAGGAACCTCTCGAAGTCGGCGAGACTCTTGTTGGGCGAGAAATATGCCCCAATGATGGTGATTCCCCCCGCGAGAGCGGCCACCCAGCCGCGTCCTCGGGAGGGACTGCCAAGAGTCCCGCCAATGATGGCCACCAAACCGTCCAGGTCCCCTGCCCAGTTATCGCGGGGGGGTACAAAATACGGCTCAGCGGCCACAGCCACGTTGATCGACCACTCCGCCATGCTCTGGAGCAAAAGATCCTGAGCTCTGGAGGAGTGGTTGATATTCGCCTGGAGGAAATGGAATTGTGCCATCACTGGCATTCCATTTCTCCGGCATCTCCTCCATCCCTGGGTCGGGAGTCAGCTGCTTGGCTGCCGGGCTGTGGGAGGGGCGCAGGTCCTCCGACAACTCTGTTCTTCCTGCCTTTCTTGGGGGCCTTGCAGGCTTTTCCACCAAGTCTGTGCTCTGCAGGCTTCCCTGCAGCTGCACAAAGGCTGCAGTTTGGTGTCGCGGAGCACTGGGCCGACTTGTGGCCGGGTTGGCCGCAGCGATAGCAGAGGTCGCCGCGGTCAACGTCTGCAGTGCATTGTACTCGGACATGCCCTTTGTCCAGGCAGCGGTAGCACCGCATGACCCTGGGTGGCAGGAGCTTTACACTCGCTGACACCCAGCCAACCAGCAACCTTCTGCCATCCGCGACCCTGTTTGCGGCCGCAACCGGGCACCGCACCCAAACTGTGCCCAGCCCGGACGCACTGCAGCGAATCTCACCCGCCTGCACGCTCTCGGGCGGACACCCACCACTTCGGGCAATGGCCGCTACTATTGTATTTTTATTTGTATCTTGTAGTGCAGTTTGGAGATCCTTATAGAATACTTCTAGCTCATCATCTGTTGACTTTTCCGTTGGGGCGTAGCATTGTATTAGTAGATGTGATTTTTTGTTATTTAGGTAAATATCCAGTCGTATGACGCGATCTGATATTGTTTGTACGTCAATTATACTAGATTTAAGTTTCTTCTTTATTATAAAACCAACTCCATTTGTACCACTCTTTTCCCCATGATATATGATGATATAATTGTCGTTTTCTTTGATTACCTTCCCTTCTCTCTTAACCTCGGATATACCAATAATATCCCACTTGAATTTTGTGAGGCTGTCTTTAAATTCAATAAGTCTTGTCTCGTTCACTAATGACCTGACGTTCCATGTACAAATGCCAGTATGTTGTTTTATTTCTCGCATTTTTTATTGGTAAACCCTCCAGGTTTTGGTCTCTTCATCCCGCGGGGACCAGCCGTATTGGGATATATTGTGCCGTTTTGTGTGTTAAGTTCTATTCTGGAGAGGGCCACGGTATTTCATGCCGGTATAATGGGATCTATCTAGTAGCTCTTGCATTGTTTTCTCTGATGTTTTCATATAGTCTGTGATACAGTTACTTCCCATCAGTTTTTTTTGCTTGCTTTTTTTACTGGGGCCATGGGTGATGCGAAAGAGATCCCCGGGGCCCTGGAAAAAAAATGGCAAAGAAGGAACAGGAGTGGGTTTTTAGTCAGTAAAAGTCTGACACTATCTCCCGCTCCGCCCAAGAGCAGGGGATGTCATTAGATGATTTTCCCACCCGAAAAAAAAAACACCCCTGTTCCTCGACTATTGTAACTTTTGCAAGACGCCATTAGAAAATAATACGCTTGACCTTTTGAACGGAACATTGCATTTTATTTATCAAATTCCTAAGTATATGAACTATCAAGATAGCCATACATACACATACACATACAATTTACACATATAATTTACACCATAGGGTCAAGTTTTACATGGGTAGTGTACATCATGAGGACACCAAAAGTTTTGTTATTTTATTTCAACATAATTGTACTCTTGAAATTCTTACATTTATAACACAAGCCTACCTACCTATAGCTTCTCTATAGAAGTGCAACCTCAACACTCTGACATAATAAGATAGCTATACAACTTATAGCTAATTGATATTTTGCTATTTTTATATCACTTTGTTCATAGAGGCTATAGATACCTGGAGACTCGCTTGCCCGAATTCTAATCCGCCCGATGAACCATCTTCCCAAAGACTGTGGGATGAGCCGCTCTGCAAAGTAGTTCGAAAAAACTTGATTGAAACATCTACTGCTCCTGCGGAGCGTGCGCGCCTACTGGCTGTGGGAGAGTGGGAGTCGGGTCTCTGGCTTCACGCACTACCATCGTCGAACATAGGCACCTTGCTCGATGATAATACTTTCCGCCTAGCTGCTTCCTTACGTCTAGGCGCTCCCTGTTGTTCTCCTCATCGCTGTCACTGTGGCGAAGTCGTCAACAGCCTCGGACACCACGGTCTGTCATGCAGCCGAAGTGCGGGTCGCATAGCACGACACGCGAATATCAACGACATCATCAGACGTGCTCTTGTCTCCGTCGGCGTTCCAGCCGTATTGGAACCCCATGGCCTGGCACGCGACGATGGCAAGAGACCGGACGGCATGTCGTTATTCCCATGGAAGATGGGTAGGCCTTTAGTATGGGACGCTACTTGTGTCGATACTCTTGCGCCTTCCCATCTTCCTAACTCGTCGTGTTGTGCTGGTGCTGCCGCTGCGGCTGCGGAGAACCTCAAGCGGCGAAAATATAATAACCTTGTTGGAAGTTATATTTTCGAACCGTTTGGGGTTGAAACTCTTGGTTCGTGGGGTCCGAGTGCTCACAAGTTGTATAAAGATCTGTCAAAACGTCTAGTTGACACTTCGCGTGACCCAAGGGCTGGCTTTTACCTCGGACAGAGGATAAGCATTGCCATACAGCGTGGCAATGCCGCCAGTCTTTTGGGCACATTACCAGTCGACAGCGATGTGGAAGAGTTTTTTGACGCCATATTTTAGTTTTAGTTGTTGTAATTAGATTAGGGTTTTTATTATTATTTATTTTATTTTATTGTAATTATAGTTAGTATTTTTAAATGTAAATAAATGTCTCTTTGTTCATCTTACGGGGCAGTTTGTGATTTGATGCTATTTTAATCAACTATTAAGTCAGCCAATTTGACGTCACGTAAGTTCTTTTAGTTCAGTATTTTCTTTAACATCATCAGTGATTGCATCTTTCATCTTTTCATCAGAATCATCGTAAATATTACCTTGCAATTCTATTTGTATCTCCCTCAAGCTTTTTCCTTTAGTTTCGAGAACAACAAAGTGTGTAAATATTGCGCCACTCAAAGCCATACTAGCATAAAACCAGAAAACCCCGTACAACCCTGTCCAATCCTCCATTACCTGATATCCCTTCACCGTTATAAAACTTAAGAGCGATGTGTAAATGTTCAACATAGTCATAGCAACAGATCTGACATTCATAGGGAAAATTTCTGAAGGAATAATGAAGATTAAAGTATCGTAACCCAGGCCAGATATTATTATAGAGCTTACAATTCCAATAAATACAACGAAACGGAAAGGATTTGAGGATTCCTCGTAAATTCCTACAACTCTTTGGAGAAAGAAGTAAGCTCCAACGGTGGCGAGCATTACAAATGAGCCCAAGTAGGAGTATATAAGCAATGGACGACGCCCCATCTTGTCGACTATAACTGGTGATATTAAACCTGGAAACAAATTAAGATTTAATTGACTTAAGCCTTTGGTGTCAGTTCTTATCTATAAGTATTGTGTATTCATGAATGTAAGTTATTCAACATTGAGTTGGGAATTGTAGCTCAAGCCGTTACGTATTTCCAGTAAGAAAGAGTCCAACATATACTTGACTAGAAGGTTTAAACTTACCAATTACAAATCGTACTACTCCAAAAATAACGAGAGCTGTGGAAACTTGCAAGCCGCAGTTGCTTTGTTGAATGATGCGCCCTATGTATTGCTGGATAGGTAAAGTACCTGCAAACATCTGAGTAAATCGTAGTCCTGAAAATAAAATTAAAATTTCAAGTTTTGGACTTTAAGTAATTATTTTTATTGAAAAAGTGAGTTTTAAATCAAACTTACCAGCAGATATTATAACTGCTTTTCGATATTGTTTGCCAGTGAATAACTCTTTGGCTGAACTAGATCGGAGCATTTCCCTTCTCACATCTGACCTCATTAATGACAACTTCTCATTCACCATCTGCAAGATATAAAAAAAAAAACTGAATGAAGAGTTTATTTATTCATAAATCTATATAAGATTCCAGTTAAAGCATATGATAGATACCTTTTCATTCTTACTTCCGGAAAGTTTTAACAGCGCTTTCCTTGCAGAGTCCACCTTCCCTTCTTTGAGTAAATAGTAAGGAGTTTCGGGGATTTTCCAGCAGGTTAAAAAGTAGCATGCTGGTAGCACTATCATGAAACAGCTCAATACTTGATAAGTAACGAAGGAACCGATTGCCAACACTAGTAAGGCTCCAAAACTAGACATGAATCTAGTAATAGCTGTCAAGGTACCTCTTATTTCTTTATCAGCTATCTCTGTTAAATACACGCTCGATACCTAAAATCACAAAATCGTAAGATAAAGAGCAATTTAAATTATGAATGTTCCAATAAATTTAAAAAGCAGTTTTCTTATTAAATAAATTGCATCATTTCAAGTTAGGGATAGTGAAGAGAACGGTACAGGTGATATATACAGGGTAGATTTTTGAGATAGTTGAACGTTTTCATGTAGCTCAATGCTTGGTACCACCTGTCTTTATTGCCCCATCTCAAAAATCTATCCTGTATATCAAAAGGTGTAGCGTCATGAAAATATCCTGCTTATGTAAGTGATTAATACTAACCGTTGTAACCATGCCAAACCCAATTCCCCACAAGAATCTGCCGATATATAGCGTCCACGCTTTTGTAGCGCACAGGATGAATACCTGGAAGTAGCGTATTTCAAGATGAAGGCTCCATGAGAAGAGGATTATCGTTTATGCACCAATCAAAAGTTTTAAGTCTATCACTACAAAAGTTTCTTGGCTTAGAAAAAAAAACAAAGAAAACATACACACACGATTAAAATAATACTTTAACAAAAATATGGCTCGCATACCTCAGTGTAGTACTTACCGTACCAACAATGAATGGAACAGCACTTGTCAGGAGAGTGACTCGCCTGCCGAACCTGTCGGAGATAAAGCTGGGGACCAGGCTGCCAGTGACCATGCCTGGTGATATTATCGCCACTACCCACGAGATTTCGCTCTGCAAACAAAAGAAAACATATGATCCGGGCCAGACTTACTTAGAGCTCGCCAAAAATTGGTACAACTGAAATAACATAATTACTGAAAAGTGAACTACTTCCATTGTTATCAATTTTAAACTGGCTGAATGCGTATGAATGTATATTATATCAGGCCTTTCATAGGTACTGCTGATGAGCTTCATAAATGCGGCTCATAATATGGCCCATGCCGGAATTTTCTTACGTGATCGAATCTGGAATGAAGAAATCAACAGGAACACGACACACTGAGTTTGATAAAATAAAAATCGAATCATCAAGTTTCGAAATCAAGTAGGGAACCCGGGTCATCTGTATAGAAAATAATAGTGCAGTTATTGATTGATAACTCACGTAGGTTGTTGATATACGCTAAAAATAATGTTGGCCCAAGCACGTTGCCTTGCGGTACACCATATGTGAGAAATTATTCGTTGCTCATGAGATTTCCAATCTTCACACACTGCCTACGCTCGACGAGCTAACTACGGAGCAGCTTTAACATCATGCCGCATGTTATTGTAAATATAATGTGGATGTTTATAAATATAATTTACAAGCAAATACGAAGAATGAATTTACTCCCAATTTCTTTACGTAAATTGTCAAAGTATTTTATAAGCCGCTTATAATAAAAAGTTCTATTAATGTGGTATTTTAAAGTTTAAGACGCGATATTCAACTTAGCTGTATAATAGAAGATAAAAAAATAGAGGCGTGAAGTGTGGTGACGTGACGACGGCACAATCGTGTGAAAGACAATACCTACAGTTAGAAAGTAGTTGCGTTCAGAAATGACGACGAACAGAGATGTATTATTGGATTAAGGGCAGGAGACTGATGAATGACGATGAGTCTATCCTATGATACTCACATTAGTAAGACTGATGCTGGTCTCGTTATTATGAAACTTTGGCAAGATGGGAGCCGACCAGAAGGCGGCTGTGCTTGTTGTCATGGTTGCTATTGACACTGAAACATAATATACTTTTTACACCACCTGTTCGATAATGCCCCTTTTATATGTCATACCACCATCACTTAAAGCAAGTCATTATGTCCCTAGGGAGATAATGCAGTATGGGCGATCCCTAGGGAATAATGAGATTTGAATTTGGAACGTGAAAAACCATCAACATTATGTGAATTAAAATGTAGTGCATCAAACAAGTTTATACAAAATTCACACTGGCCACTAAAAAAAAAAAAAAAACAGAATAAAACGGGTTACGGACGAGTTTGTAAAAAAAAGTAATGAACAAGCGGGAGCGTTATAATTATTTAAACTATAGAATCTTAGTTGTGAATTTTATTTGTTTCAAATCTCAAAACATGTTGAGTGATAGTTAAGATTAACTTGTAAATAATACTTATATTTCTCAAATATGATTTGTTTTACTAAATTGTTTTTAATTATCTCACAGATGGTGTAAAAAGTAGAGTATCCAACACGGGGATAAAGCTGTCTTTGTCTTGGGCGGCTTAAATTCCTCAATTTACTCAGATTTCTTTATTAACTCCCTCGCAATGCTCGGGAGTTAATTACATAAATCCCTCACTGACGTTCGGGATTAAAATTAACAACCTTCGTTTCGTTCGGAATTCAACATGCCGCCCGCGACTTAAAGACACTGCTTTATCCCCTAGTCACATAATCTACTATTTTACACCACCTGCTCGATAATGCTCTTTTATTATGTCATACAACCATCACTTAATGCAAGTGATTCTATCCCTAGGGAGATAATGTAGGACGGGCGATTCCCTAGGGAATCATGAGATTTGAATTTGGAACGATAATAACCATTATTTTGAAAATAAAACACCATAAGTGAATAAAATATATAATTATAATGTACGTGCATCAAACAAGTTTATTCAAAAGTCAAACTGGCCACTAACATGACATGTGGTTACTCACGTGTCTCTAAAAAAAGTAGGTAATGAAAGAGTGGGAGTGTTATAGAAAATTAAAACTATAGAATCTTAGAGTAGTGAATTTTGTTTGTTTCAAACAAAACATGTCAAGTGATGGCTTTAATATTAACTAGTACATAAGTAATACTTATGTTTTCTTAATATATAATTTGTTTTAGTACTTTTTAATTATCTCACAGATGGTGTAAAAAGTAGAGTATCCTACACGGGATAACGCTGTCTTTGCCTTGGGCGGCTTGAATTTCTCACCTCACTCAGGTTTCTGTATTAACGTCTCGCAATTATACAGATAATTATGATCCCTCACTGGCGTTCGGGACTAAAACTTATCAACCTTCGATTCGTTCGGAATTCAACATGCCACCTGCGACTTAAAGACACTGCTTTATCCTCTATTCACATAATCTACTATTATTGACTTTTGACTATCTTTTAATGACAAGCTGTGCTGAGTACACGAAAAACGTAATAAAATTATTTTTAATTGGAAGCCCAACTGTGGTACACTTACTTCAGAAATCTACCTCAGTTGGTCTAGAGATCGCAAACGTAACTGTCGAGATGAGGTTCTGAGCGCGATCGGCACATTTATGGCGTTCGGCGCTCCGATTGGCTCGCTGCAAGCTCATAACCAATCAGAGAGCCAAACGCAGTAAACGGTAAAAACATTTCGCACTCAACGTACTGAGCTCGATTCCCTGGTTAAGTAAAGTGTAGTAATTTAATTAAAATCATTGGTTTACGACCTTTACCAAAGATTGGGCGAACAAAAAGTTGAACTACGCCATTATGTTGCTTTATCGAGTTCCTATAACACGGACTTTTAATTGGTCTACAATTATTTGTTCCATTACGGGTCAAACAAAAAAAAACATCGAGGTGTTTTCTGTATGTAGGTAAGTGTAGATGTTGTTAGCGCACCCATGATACAGGAGTAGTTCCTAATGAAGGGAATTTTCTTTAAAAATAATATGTTTGATTAAATTTCTTTGTTTCATAAATAAGACAAACATTTGCTCTTAAAAAATGTGTGAAGACTTAGTTAACAAACAACGATATACTATCATTGCGATCTGCTCTTTAAGGTTAAATTCCGTAAAGCACTTTATCTCGAGTGTTTTCTCAGTGTAGGTACTTAAAATCATTCAAACAACACAAAATTCGCGTCGGGCATGAAGGTAAAATGTAGGTGAAACCACATTATCTGTTGCTAGATTACTTACCGGCGAACGTCGCCAAATACTGCATCCTATTATTTTGGGCCATTTTAGTACACTGATGTGTAATAAATAAGTACAAAGATTTACACTCCTGGTAAAATAAACGATGCACAGCTTATTTATCAGATACTTCACTTATAAACACTTAACGAACACATTTTTTTCAAACATAACTATTCTCGATTACACTTAAATCGTTTTTTTTTTCTAACATTTTTTTATTGTAAATAAGACTCTAAAACACGTTGTCTCTAATACATGATCACAACACGTCTGCTTTGATAAGCATAATAATTTTAGTTACGTTTTATAATTCTCATGTTTGTTAGATTCGATTATCAGTAGGTTATGATTTATGTAGTTACATATCGTAACCTACTGATAGTTACAAAGAAAACTATGTCAATAGACAAAGTAGGTACATAATATCTACTTTGTCTATTGACATAGTTTTTTTTTGTACCTTTCAGAACTTAGGCTAAATCAAAACAGCTCCTTATAATAAGAGATAAGAGATAATATATTTATTCAGAGATAAAATTTGGTAAAATAGTAACATAAAATCTTAGGAATAATTACAAAGGTATAAATAAGTTAAATGCCTGTACTAGGATAAACCTGTATCACAGGCAGTAGAAGCTCTTACACTATGGTTTTGTAGGACAATTAAATTCATAACAATATTTAACATTCAGGCCCGTATTACAGAACCTTACTCAAGTACTACTTAAACTGCGTTCAACCGATTACTGCTTGAGCAAAGAATCTCGACTTAAGCATTAAGTTTATTTTAGAACTATCCTCAAACTCAAATCAAACGAAACTACGCTTGAGTAGAGATTTTGATCTCTGATTACGTGAGTAAGCAATCATTATGGTAACCCTGAACAATAGTTTGTTTTCTATTGCATTTCTTTTTTTTCGCCCGATTAAACTGGATCAAAACCGAATGACGACGCGGACGACACGACGTTACAATGCGTTATTCATACGTTATTGACACCGACCACCCTTAAGTGTCTGCACAACTGGACAATATGTGGAATCATTGAAACAGGCGCGATCTCAATAAAATGGAGCTGAGAGTTTTATTGGTATTGACTACCTCAGCGCAGTTTGCGAGAAGGCTGACTCGATACATTTGCTTCCAAATACTGCAAAAAAAATTAGCATGTGTTGCACCCGCATTCTAATGAAACTCAAAAAAGATTTAGTTGAAAATAAAGACTTGACTTAAAGGTCTCAGTTACAAAGTCAAAATTTTATTTATTGATTTGATTTATTGATTTGTTATAATAATCTACTTCTGCAAATATATCCATTTTGATTAGGTAGGTACTCGATTTTTTTTAAAATAATTTCTGTGAAATATTTATTTTGTACATACGATTTATCAAGAAAAACAAAAACACCTAACTAATTAAAATTACATAATATATTATACACAATAACTCCTACCTAAAATATGGCGTCAAAAAATTCAATTTACTCCAAATCCACAAGAATTTTGAATGAGAATCTATGCTCAAGCGTGGTCTCGACTACACTTGCGAAAATCTCGCCTCAAGCAGAGATTCTGAGCTGATTGTGATTTTAAAATAAGCACACATTGAGTGGAGCTCAGTCAAGCCTCAAGCACTGTTCATACGTAAAAAATGTCATTTTAAAGTGACATTGCTCAGGTGATTATTGATTGTAGTTTCTCTGCTCAAGTCAAGTTCTAAAATTAAAACTCCAACTGAGACTAGTTTTAAGTAATGCTTGAGTCTTGATTGTAGTTCTGTAATACGGGCCTTAGTCTCTAAATAGGGAAAAATATAATTTAAAAATATAATGGTTTATTGTTATATACCTAGTTTACTTAAACACTAAAAGTCACAATAATGGTATTTTGTATTTTTTTAAACTGTTTCTTGCACTTTATTCTCTAGTTACACACACATGATTTTGCGTCAGCAGAATTAGTAATTGGGTTAAAGTCGAGGTTGCGTTAATACTAAAAAGTTATGTTTACATTGGACAAATATGTTTAAATATAAAGAAAAACGATGGTTTGTAGGTCAGCACACTAGAATTTTGAGTCAGCAGTAAGCGTTACACGGAAGTCTGGCCTTGAGTATGACGCTCTAGGCGCCCTCATAATCGATAGAGTTAATATATCGATATTCCGCTATTTTCCTAGCAGGACACTCAGCGTCTCCTGTTTTATGGTTGGAGGGCTTTTTGCAGCGAGAGCAAGTTGCACATTTCGGTGAGTCCGCTTTCTTTGAGCACTCGGACATCGAGTGTCCTGTCTCGCCGCAGTGGCCACACGTCGAATTGACCTCTCTACAGGTTTTTGCTGCATGTCCATACTGCTGGCATTTATAGCATCTCGTAACCAGGGTGAAGTCCCTGACTGGGCAGGAAGTCCAATTTATGAAAATGCTTGACTGGGAAATTAGAGCTCTTCGTATATTGGCTGGAACTTCAACCACGTAGTTACAAGTCTGCGAATCTTTTTTTCCCGATTTATGGCTTAATTTAACCATGGTCAAAAAGGACTCCATGGAAATCGTTGGAAATTTTTCGGTTACATTTTGTTCGTAAATGCACCTGAAGACTTCAGTTTCAGCCAAAGAGGATGGCACTCCTACAATCATGATCCGGGGTTTGCGCTTGCTGGGTTCGTCGGCGGTAAGGCCGGATGCAGACTGCTGTACTACGTACTTGATTTTATCCGCGTCATCCTTTGTCTCTGTACTGATTATAACGCCTCCGTTTTTAGTCTTACGGACACCACGTATATGCAGCTTGACTTGATCTGGTCGTATCATCTTTTGCACAAGGACTTTTGTTTCGTCACTGGACTTTAATTTGTTGTTGGGATATATGGCCACGGAGTTTAAATTGGATGGTCGAACGAAATCATTTGACCCCTTCTTCACCATGTCGGCAAACGAAACAGTGCCAGAGTCCTTAATCGTCTTTGTGAGGTCCAAGATGTGGTCCGTCAAGTTGCATTTTTCCATTAGGTCTTCATTGAGGATGCGCACTTGGACTACTTTCTGCTTTAGCGATTGATATAGGACTGCCATCTGTGAGGTGCCAGATCCTATTTTACGGCACAAGGTTGAAATTTTCAATTTCTGCTCCGAGTTGAGTTTGCCATCCGAGGCAATAGAACAAACCTCGTTTAGATGCTGCTCAATGGTTGACATCCATCTTTGTATCTCGGGTGTTGAAACCGCTTCGATTGAGAGATCAGATTGGGCTGGATTTTGCGTCATCGTCTTCGCTGGAGATGCGGAGAGATTCACTCGATCTCTTGAGAAGGGGCTGTTGTCCATTTTATATAAAACTAGTTCACTTATTCTAGGTTTCCATTGTATTTACTAAACTACACACTAGGCAAAAATTACTGCAAAAAGAAGGTCACTGATATTATTTTATGAAATTAAATATTGCTACTGAGCACACTGAGCACATTATAATATACCAATGTTTCAGAATTGTTTCTAACACTAAATACTCAAATTTTTACCCATTTATTATTTGTTTCAAGTAACAATAGACTAATTTCAGACAATAGATTCTTATATTATAAACATCCTATTCCAATGAAATAAAAAAATGACACATTAATTAAATGCAATTACATAAAATTAAAATGATTACAATTAATTTAAATTGCATTGGATTATAATAAATATTACATTTCAGTGAGTTAAAACGAGTGAATATTACCAGTCAATAATAACAATTTCATAACTGAAATTGGAACAGTAGCACTGTTGTAGTAGTAGTCTGCACAGCTATGCTGGGTATAACCAGAGCAGTCTGACCAGCCCCCCTAGCCAAGTTACAACCGTTTCGTTTCGATTATCTTTTCGTTGATCGCCTCGAGCCGGCCACGCCTCCTATTCCTTTGGTCTGACCACGTGACTGAGCGTTGAGATGTCGTCAGAATAAAGGAATCCGAGGCGTGGCCTACTCGAGGCGATCGACGAAAAGAGAATCGAAACGAAACGGTTGTAACTTGGCTTGGGGAGCTGTTGGCGTCTATTGCCAGGAAGACATTGTGACTGGCCCGGGAAGACAGAGCACCAGGGACCCGCACTGCTTGTGCATAGTATGTGTGATAACAGTCAGTGCGCGCCTCCGCGAACATCCCTGATGCGCTACTAAAACGTGGTAGCCCCACCTCTACCCGGAACGCGTTGTTGTACTGGACACTGAGGGCATTGTATGCCCTTCCAGTATAGTCAATCCACAGGCCGCACGAATTATTACACACTCCGTCCACATAGCACCCGACATGCTGACTGCTGAGCTAGACGATCAGCTCGTTCATGTATAGGTAAAACAATGTGAGCGAGGTCAGGCTGCCCGTCATACGCTACTCTCAATGATATAAGTGTTAAGACTACCGAACTATTTTTTATAAAATATTTACTAATTTTATAACGATTATTTTTTTAGACTTTTTTTAAGTTAAAATACTTGATTTTAAATATTTTATATGCTTGTTCTTTTCCTCTAGATTATTTAGGTACTTTTAGATAGTTGCCTTAGAACTTTACATTAAATGTAACTATAAAATACGTACCAAACTATCTCATCTTGTTACTTAAGACTTCTTATAGATGACGCAGTCAATTAGCTTAATTCATCTCTTAGGTTTTTTTTTTAGGTGGGAAAATCATCTAATGACAAATCCCGCTCTTGGGAGGAGCGCGAGATACTTGGGCGGAGTGGGAGATATGTGGTTCCTTAATTGTAAATTACTTGAATTTTGTTTTTTTTTTTTTTTAACAAGTGCCTTCATACAATTTTACCGGGTAGCTTAATAATGCTTTGGGCCACTTTATAACTACTGTTTCTTTCGAGAAGCCAGAAAAAAAAACTCAGATGGCACTGATGTGACTTACTCAAAGATGAGGACTCGGAATGCGATAAGGCCGCCCATTGTATGTATTGGTTTTAGTTTCCTTTTTGTTAGTGTAATGGTGTATAATAAATATATATTATTTATTATATACCATTACACTAACAAAAAGGAATCTAATTAAAAAAATAAAACTAGCGTTTCAATTCTACATTCAAAATATTTTTGTGTTATTTCTAATTGCTATTGTATCAGAGAAAAGATATTATGCCTTTGCCTACGTTACTCGGCTATGAAACTTACCATCAGGTGGGATCGCAGTCAAGCACTAGTTCATTAATTTAAAAAAAAAGTAGATACATTCTACTTTTAGATGAAAGAATTTTCAAAATCTGTGTCCACCCATGTTTGAATTTATTCAATACAAACAAAAATACATTTCCCTTTTTGTAATATTATTAAATCATAACCAATATGTATAATAAAGACTGTCATTATTAGTTTCTTAAAAACTACCCTCAAATTACGGTTTTAGATCGCCAAATTCGGTCATTCTATTCGTCAAAGTGTATCTCATGACAATTCTAATAATCCCAAACACGGCTAGGATACATTGATATACTACTCTGTCAAGAAAGTACCGGGAAAAGATCAATAATACACAAAATGTTTGTTATTCATCCAAATTTATTTTATCACCTTCAAAGTATGCTCCTTCAGAAACGATACACTTACGCCACGGTAATATTATCTATACAGTATTGTAACTCGGCCGTATCTTTGAAATAAATGCCTACAGCCGCGCGGTACGTAAACATGCGATAGGGCTGCCTGCACTATGGCTGCCCGCCTCCAGCATTTTAATTACATTTGCCTACTTTGTGTTTCCATTTAGTTTTGTGATTGTAAATATACTTTTTTATATAAACAAATAAAATACTTTGTGAATTGAATAGGAAGTGTTCAATATTTGCGACCGAAAAATATTTGCGCCTCGACTGAGACGTACCTACGAAATGCTTTATTATTAAATTTTAAAGTACACAAATCCGCATTCTAAAGCTTAATTAAAAATTGTTTTGGGAAACATGGACAAGGTGGAGAAAAAGGAATATCTTTTACTTGGTTATAGATACCCGCAGCTACTTTACAATTTATATGTTTGGTTTTAAATGAAGAATTCATGCAACCAAAAACAGCACAATATATCCTACTCGTCATATTAAATATATAAATATGTACTTGAACTTATTTTTATTGAAAAAATCGCGCGGCACAGACGCGACTGTCTGCATCCCGAGCGCACCTCGAGATCGAGGCGCGTAGGTATAGCTCGCGTTTCGTCCGTTTGTATGAAGTTGGAATACTGTATAGATAATATTACCGTGCTTACGCCAACGAATAATCCAATCATCAAAACATTTTTTAAATGCTGTTTCCGGAATTGAGTTCTGTTCTCGCCGCGAATTCTCCTTTATAAATGTCTTCTACCGATTGAAAACGGGTGCCACGAAGTGGTAATTTGAGTTTAGGAAAAAGAAAGAAGTCAGCTGGAGCTATATATGGTGAATATGGCGGTTGCTTGATGGTATTTGTTGAGTGTTTGGTCAAAAATTCGTTCACAATGATATCCTTGTGCAAAGGCGCATTATCGTGGTGCAAAATCCAAGAATTTTCTTTCCATAAATCTTGCCTTTTTCGTCGAATTTGCTCTCTTAAATGCCGCATAACGCTCAAATAATATTCTTTATTTACCGTTTGACCTTCCGGCAAGAATTCTGAGTGCACAACACCGCGATAATCAAAGAAAACAGTCAACATGACTTTGACTTTTGATCGACTTTTGCGTGGTTTTTTCGGTTACGGTTCAGTTGGAAGGCGCCACTCCGAAGCTTGTTGACTATTTTGCATGTTAAACTCGTAAACCCACGTCTCGTCACCAGTAACAATGCGTTTCATGAATGTTGGGTCGGAATTGACTCGTTCTAGCATGTCCTCAGCGACTCTCATGCGATTGAGTTTTTAGAGAAAATTCAGGTCTTTTGGGACTATCCGAGTGGTAACATGTTTCATACCCAAATTATTAGTTAAAATGGTACGGATCAACTCGTGAGATACAGAAAGTTCGGCGGCTATCTCTCTCAAAGTTGAATAAGGATTTTCAGTCACTATTTCCTTCACTTTTGCTATGTTAACTTCAGTTGAAGACGTTGATGGCCTACCAGAGCGAGGCAAATCTTCCATCACATCTCGACTGCTTTTGATCGCTTTTTATCACTCATAAGCACGTGTTTTTGATAAAGTCGATTCACCGTAAGCCTTCTGTAACATTTTCAGTGACTCCGAACACGAAATTCAATTGGCGATACAAAATTTAAGACAAACTCTATGTTCGATGTTTTTGTCCATTATGAAATTCGCAATACACACTAGATATGATATAATTAAAAACAGCACTGTATTTAATATAAATAACAGATGCAACTCAAACTCCGCGCCAAAATGGAAAACAGTTGTGCCAATCTACAACCAACAACAAAAAAAAACAAAAATTTGAATTTGGAACCATAAACAAATCATCCATTCCCGATACTTTTCTGACTGAATGTATTACAGAGATCCGGTACCTACCTTAGAGCTTCATTAATAGATCAGTTCAATGTATCCCTTTTACTTCAGTCAGTCAGTAACTACACGTAGGTATAAACAAAGCCATTTTACTTGTTACGACAGTTCTGCTATGATCCTATGAGAAGTTCTTTTCCATATCTTCGAACTTCATCATCAGGTCAAAACAATATTTCTATGGGACCATTTTGGGAGTATAATCTTTCAATCTAAAAATTTTCGAATTCGACCCACATTTGACCGAGAAATTGGTGAACATACATAAAAATAAAATCGAAAAAAATTAACGGGCCGCACCAGAGTATAACAATCTCAAATACAAATGTGTAAGATCAAAAGATAGCGAATCTTTTGCTGATTACGGCGGCTTCAAAAATTCTAAGTCGGTCTAATGTCAGATAAGCGCTTTTAGTTTAAGAAAGACCTGAACACTTCACACACATTATTATGGTGTGTGGTTCATTTTGGTGTTTGGTTTAGCCTGTAGTAATAAGCTCGTGTTTTTATTGATGGTCTTTTAAGAATTTAAGTGCATATAAAATCGTGAGATGGCGAAAGGGAGACATGCTCAATATTTAGTAGCAGCTGCCGGTGAGTTCGATACTTATTTTTTTTTTTGGATCTGCATACGGATAAAGATAAAGGAATAATATTAATAGGGGTTTCGGATCCGGTTACGGATATGAAATTATTTCGGATTAATAATAAAAGGGCTTGCGCGCACCTATAAACCCTAGGTTTGGACCCCGCTAGAGTTTGCTTTGCCGTAACATGCCTAGGATGAGGGACCAGACTAAAAAAGATACAATCTGCAGGGCAGTTTTGTGTAGTTGTTTTGTGTTGCGAACTGATGGGCATTAGCGACCCCACGGACCCAATCTCCTGGGTGAAATCTTGTTCCTCATCTGCGGCTTGCCTTTATTGGTCGGCCGTAGTGAATACTGACGAGGAATAGAGCTCTCACCTGTGTCTTGCCTTTATTGGCTGGCTTGAGTGGAGATTTGCAAGAACAAACGTGCCCAGGAGAAGGATGTGTAATCCAGTAAGGTGCTGGTAGGGAATTTGACCGTACTTCCGAGATTGTCCTGATAGCCGTGGTATACCTCTCCATCTCCTCTTCACTCCTCAAGCACATAGATATGTTGCCCTCTTGTTGCTACGTAACTTCGTGCTAGCGACCATTTTTGGGGGCCCATTTGTTGAGTGTGCAAATCACCCCATGCCTTTTTATCGATGGATATTAATAAAAAATTTCAGGCAGGAGCCATAGTCTCTTAACATAGTTCCTGGTAACCAGTCTATTTAAGAATCCTTAAACCATAGCCCTATTGTCTTTGTTTTCTATATGTTGCAATAGTTTCCCACGGGGTTGTTCTTGGATGCACTAGCACAGCGCGTACAGGGATAATCGCCGGTTGATACCACGTTCCATTAAAAGCGTCAAAGGGGCCTCTGCGAGTTGGTTTCGACTCCTCTTACGCCTTCCAAAGATCCAGGACCCCAGGGTTCTGAGATATAATGACCCATCTAACAACCAATCTTTTCTATCTGATAAATCTATGTGTTGAAGCTGGAATCTACCCTGACAAATTAAAAACTTCTATCATAAAACCAATTTTCAAAAACAGATAATAGAGAATGTCTAGAAAACTATAGGCTTATTGCCTTAGTGCCAGTTAGTTCCAAAAAAATTGAAAAATATATTTACAAAGAACTTAATAACTATTTAGAAAATAACAATATTCGAGCAAAAGAACATAAAGGTTTTAGACACAATAAATCTATAAACATGGCCATATATGACTTTCTGGATTTTGTTATGGTTAATGTCGACAAAAGAACAACTGCCCTCTATCTATGTCTGCTCTATCTTTATGGATATGAAACAGGCTTTTGATTATGTTGAACATGATATATTGGTTGACAAACTTAATGAATATGGAATAAGAGGTAATGTTCTGAAATTATTTGAATCATACCTCAAAGGCCATCACCAATACACTGAATTGACTAGAGTGAATATCCTAACAAAAAAAGAAGAAACCTTTAGATCATGTGAACGTCAACTAAACTACGATGTTCCTCAAGGAACCGGTTTGGGGCCACCACTTTTATATTGTACATCAATGATAAGTCATTGATGTACCCAATGCCACTGATAATCCTGTAGCTCTTTTTGCGGATGACAGTACAGTAACGATAAAATGTAAAGACATAAATACTTTTGAAGATGACATAAATAACACATTGAGCTTTGTTAAGAATTGGCTTAACATTAATAATCTGAAAGCCAACTTAAGCAAAAGTAAATTAATGTACTTTAGACAGCGTTTAACAGCATCAAATAACCAAAATGTAAATTTTAATATGCAAACAATAAAGGAAGTAGATAATTGTAAATTTTTAGGCTTATATATTGAAGACAAAATGACCTGGAAACCGCATATTCAACAACTATGCAAGCGAGTTAGTAAATCTGCCTATGCCTTACATACACTTGCAAGCAAAATAAACTCCAGTGCCCTTTTAATTGCGTTCTGGCCTGTTGGTCTAGTGGTTAGTAGCCCTGACTTCTATGCCGAAGGTCGTGGGTTTGATTCCCACCCAGGACAAATGTTTGTGTGGTGAGCTGGGTGTAATTTATCTATAATAATGTATGTATTTAGAAATATTTAAGTATGTTTATCAGTTGTCTAGTACTCATAACACAAGCTCTGCTTAGCTTGGGACTAGACGGCGTTGTGTGATAGTTGTGTGAATATAATATAATTATTATATTATCATAGGCTAGTGGCATCTGTTCTCAGATATGGCATAATTTTTTGGGGGTATTCCAGCGATAAATATCTCGTTTTTAAGACACAGAAACGATGCATTCGGGCTACGTTTGGTTAAAATCAACGAAGAGCTGTGTGCCTTTCTTTAAAAAGCAGAGTATCCTTCCATTACCGTCGCTATACATATTTGAAGTAGCAGCTTTCGTTAAACAAAATCCTCATTTATTTATTTTAGCATCTGTAGCTTTCAATCGGACCCAAAGGGACGAAAGTGGTCTCTGCGTTCCAAAAGCGAATACTGCCTTGATGTATAAAGGTGTCTTTCACATGGCAACAGTTGTATTTAATAAATTGCCAAAAGAGCTAAAAAATCTAAAAGTTCGTTTTTTAATCCCAGATAATGATTTGACAAGTGCAAATGTCAAACTCCAGAAATATGTTGCCTGCTTTTTGATAAAAGTGATGTCTCCAAATTCGATTTTTTATACCGGTTCTTTTAATAATACAACCTTTAAGGAAAGAAGGACTAAGATACGATAGTGTTTGTTTATTGCTGAGTCTATCTAATATGAATTGAAGATTAAAATATTCAAAAATATTACCATATTTTTTTAAACTTGGACTTTTACTTACACTAAGAACTCACAAAACCGTTTTTACCGGCGGGCAACTAGTAGAATCGTGCAGGCCACGGTCACCCGCAGCCTCGGCGGGTTGCGCCTGCACTCTCTGCGGTCGATTAACAACCGCAATGGCCATCAGGGGATAGAGAAATTCGATGCGAAATCCGAAAATCGATTGATGCACCCAGAACTTTATAGGCCTTCTTTTTTTCATTCTTCTGTGAAGTAAGTATAACTCAACAGCTCGTTTCTGGTGTATGTCCACGGCGGTCTGGAGCTCAACTGGTAATTAACCGCGCGGCTTGCGATTGTCATCTGCCTAGTTTGCGAGCAATAACCGCAACCGCGACGGCTGTGTAACCACACAAAACTCCGGTCTCGTGGGTTTAGAAATAAAACAGCCGTTTCCTCCACCGTGGCGGGCGCGGTTGAAAACCGCTCCATGAGTTCTTAACTAGTACCTTTTACCAGGGAGCTCTAATATATGGGCGCCCCAACACAATTTTATATCTTGTTTACAAGAGCGGGACGAGACAGTCGCAGTTTATGCTTTAGAATTATAAAAGTATATCATCATTGGTCGTCAAGATATTTATCAAGATCGGAATTCATCCAATGACTTCTCCCGGTCTGGGTGGAGCAGGAGGGCGTGTCAGACTTTTACTGCTTAAAACCACATCGACCCTACTATTCCCCTACAGTTTGCTAACATCTCTTTGAGGAGCGCGTGGATTATTAAGCGCTGTCGACGACTGGGGCTCAGTCCCGGCGATTACCGGACTTCCAGACGGCAAGCTACCCATTGCTCGACGTCAGTATTGACATTGTGGCAGTCCGGGTTGGGGTCTCGGCGACCGGGGCGTAAAAATTTTCGTTTCCTTACTCGTGCAGCCTCCTCCTTCGCTAGAATTACTGCTTCGCAGAAGGAGACGGCAACTGCTACTCCTCCTCGCTCCGGACCATGGCCTGTACCAGGACCCAGCGCGAGAGGTCGCTGCCACCTATTGCCTTCACGAGGACACGGCGGTGCTCCGCCCAAGTGAGACACAACACCACCGTATGCTCCACCGTGTCCTCCGGGCGGTCCACACAGTGGTGACCTCCTCAATCCGATGTAGAAACTTCCCGAACTGACCATGTCCGGTGAGGACTTGCTTAGCCACTCCTCAAAGAATGGGCACGCCATAATCATGACGGTTAGTCCCCAAACGTCATGATTATGGCGTGCCCATTGCTCGTCAAGCTGTGAATTCACATGTTTGCATTGCAAGAAACCGACACTAGATTCGTTTATCGCTACAATTTTAGAAGAGATTAACCTAGTTTTAATCTCTAACCTAGTAGAGTTGTAATAAAGTGTCAGCAAAAATATAACTTTAAGTAATTCTATATTTTTATCTGGGTTTGGTGATAATAAATCGAGACGAAAAAATAAAATGACGCAGCTTTTGCTAGTCTTTCAATTCTTAGGCTTAAATTATATTTTATTTTATGAGTTAGACATTTGCATCTATCAAATTACCTTCAGAAATAAAAAAAACGACCATAATTAGTTCGATAAAAAAACGAAATTATTTTTACGAATATTCTCGGTTTTTTGTTCAATATCGGTTGCGGTACCTCACTATTTATGAAATGGAAAAAACATGCAACATTCTAATTGTCAAATCATTATCTTTAATTAAAAAACAGATTGTACATATTAACTTATTCAAACAAAAACTGAGAAGTTTGCTGTGTCAAAAATGTTAATAATTCATTACTATATTTTTTTATTGTTTCTTTATGTTTTTTTCCCATTTTCGTACTGTTTTAAATTATTCTATTACTAAATGGTTCTGAATAGTTATGTTGAAAATGGTAGCATCGAAGTGACCTGATGATGATGATGGAGCCGGAAGATAGGTACCGGAACTCTGTAATTAATCAATGTATCCTAGCCTTGTTTGGGCTTATTAGAATTGTCATGAGATGCACTTTGGCTATAAGGTACTATCGAACTGATCTGATGATAGAGGAAAGTGGAACGTAGACACAGGAACTTCATAATAAAACAATGTAACCTAGCAGTGTTTGGGTTAATTGAAATTGAATTCTAATACCATCGAATTTACCGTTCCAATAAAAACGCCTACAATTTCCGCTAAAGATATCTTTTGCAATGACCATCTTTGATTTGAGCGTTGAATGTTTTTCACATGTCCAATTATATGTCGCTCTTTCAAGAGTAACCTCAAAAGAAAACATGTTTGTATTGTCTAATGACAAAAAATCTGTGAACGTTGCGTATAAAGTTACATTACATTCTGTAGTATATTTAGTACTAGTAACCCGTTGCGTAGTTTTAAAGATCTAAGCGTGCATAGGGACAGACAGCGGGAAGCGACTTTATTTTATACTATGAAGTGATCAGCATTTCACCCGTTCGAAGCCGGGGCGGGTCGCTAGTTCTTTATGTAATAATACTAGACACGTATTTCGGGTTTCGCATATATTAAAACTAATTTTGTATAGATAATATTCGATAGATGCGGTTACGGTTATCGAGTTCTATAACTATAATGTTTAAAGCAAGCATTTTCTACTTACCAACATTAATTTATTACGTCACGCAATGGCTGATCAATATTCAAAATTGTTTTTTTTTAGTGGCATTGTGTTGTGAGTAGGCTGATAAGATGGATCTACTCGTAAGAAAGGTTAAAGGAAATAATTGGAAGTAGGCAACGCCAGAGCAGTTGTTACGGTGTTATATTTGTTTGGGGTAGCCAATGTCAACAGCAAACATTTTGTTATATTATTGATAGACCTCCATCTAGCGTTGTCAGACGTCCGGATAAAGCCGGACAGGTTCAGGCTTTTTAGCGTGTCCAGCCAAATTAGGCGGAGACCGGCCTGTCCGGATTTTATTAGGCTTTTTAAATTAGACAATTTTTTCTTTTAGATTTGTCATGTCTTCTACTTTATCTTTGTATCGCTAGCGTAAGCGAAGCGGACTAGCAATTATAGCAGCCAATATTATAGTTGTTTTATTAGAATTAAAATATACATATATATTTATGGTCATTAATAAAAAAGTTGAGATTAACTTAAAAAAAAATTGTCGGACATTTTACTCAAATGTCCGGCTAAATTGGCTGGTCTGTCCGGCTTTTCGGTTTGAAGACCTAGCAACCCAACCTCCATCACTCACCAGGGACGGGCCTTACCATCACGTGTTAAAATGATAGGCGTGCGAACGAGAAAGAGGGATGGAGCTATATACTCTACTAGCTTCTGCCAGCGGCTTCGCCCTCGTGGATGTAGGTTTCTCCATACAAACTTTGGACCCCGTTTCATCCCCTTAGGGGGTGATTTTCGGAAATCCGTTCGTTATCGGGTGTCTACACCCTATAAGGAACCTACTTGCCAAATTTTAAGTTTGTAGGTGTTATAGTTTCTGAGATTTCGTGATCAATCAGTGAGTGGTATTTCGCTTTTATATATATAGATATAGGAGCTAATGTATGGTGTCGAACGTAAAGAATAGCACCATCCCATATCTTCCCGTGGGTGTCGTAAGAGGCGATTAAGGGATATTTAGAGACTGTGCATACTACAGCACCTTAGGTCACCCCGTGGTGGCGGGTAAACTACCAACAAAAGCATTCCCAAGGAGGGTTGTTGTAGCAGTTATTACATAAGTCATACAGAAATGTAGTTTCAAGAAAAGTACGCCTTGCATTCAAAGACAGCAGGTTAAATTTTTTAAGCAATTCACTGTAAGAGAGATAACAACTTTTAAAACAACGATAATGCACAGACTTCAAAAATTTACGTTGTATACTTTCTATACACTCAATAATTACTCAATATGACACACTGGACAGTCCTGTAGGAGGCCAAAAAGAGCTCTACCGGCTTACTAGAATATAAGAGAGAAAGACGAGGGATGTTTGCCAGGTAAGATGTATAAGTGATGAAACTGGAATGGTTCTATCGGATGATGAAAAAATCAAAAAGAGGTGGAAGGAATATTTTGAAAGACTGATGAATGAGGAAAATAATTGGAGTGGGGTTTTAGAGAATAAACCAGTGAATGTGGGGTTAGTGAGAATGGTTAGTATGGATGAAGTCAGAATAGCAGTAAATGGAATAAAATATCGTAAAGCCATTGGTCCAGATGCAATACCAGTTGAAGTGTGGAAGTTATTGCGAGTGGATGGATGGACGTGGTTAGCTTTGTTCTTCAATAAGTTGTTGCGGGAAGAAGCCATACCTGATGAATGGTGCAATAGTTCTTTGGTGCCGATTTTTAAAAACAAAGGTGATGTGCTTGAGTGCAACAATTATAGAGGATTAAAGCTAATGTTGTGACATTAGCTACTATGAAAGCCTGGGAGAAAATTATTGACTGAGAGAAAAAAGTGAAATTTCACATAACCAATTCGGTTTTATGCGGGTCGGGGTACAGCGGATGCCATTTTTGCTATACGCCAGCTGTGCGAGAAATACAGAGGTGCGCATAAAAACTTGCACATGGTATTCGTTGACCTCGAAAAGGCATATGACCGGGTACCTCGTGAGGTTCTGTGGTGGGCCCTTAAGGAGAAAGGTGTGCCTGGCAAGTATGTGCAGTTGATCCGAGTGATGTACAGTCGATGCAGTAACCAAGTCCGGTCTACAGTGGGCACCACTGGCAGCTTCAATGTGGCTGTCGGCTTACATCAAGGGTCGGCTCTTAGCCCTTACCTCTTCCTGATGATAATGGATGCTCTGACGTCGGACATTCAGAAAGAGGCTCCCTGGTGTATGCTGTTTGCCGATGACATTGTGTTGGTTGCCGAGAGTGGTCCTTGAGGTCCAGAACAGATTGGAGGTGTGGTGGCACAGACTGGAAAGTGTTGGCCTGAAATTGAGTAGAACCAAAACGGAATACTTATTCTGCGATTTCGGCGGTCTCTCCAATCCAGTGCCTTTAGCTCTCGCTGGAACGCCCATACCGATCTGCTCCGATTTTCGGTACCTCGAGTCGCTCGTCCAAGAGGATGGTGAGGTAGACCGGGACGTAACACATCGGATCAACGCAGGATGGATGAAATGGCGACAGGTCACGGGAACAACTTGTGACCCACGGATGCCCCTCAAGTTGAAGGGTAAAATCTACAAGTCCAAGATGAGGCCTGTCATACTGTATGGATCAGAATGTTGGGCTGTGAAAAAGACAGATGAAAAAAGATTGCACGTAGCGGAGACGACCATTCTCGTCTAAATGAAAAATGAGATAGAGTGAGAAATGAGTGTGTTTCATGTGGATGGATGGAGAGGGAGAGGGAGGCCAAAGAAAAGATGGATGGGAGGGAGTTAGTGATAGCGTGGCGAGTGACAGGACAGAATGAAAAAAAAAACGTGTTTCGCCGACACCAAATAAAACGGGACAAGGGCAGGAAGATGATGATGATATAGGAGCTATATACCTTATATAGCTCCATCCCTTTAACAGTTCAGTTTAAGTCGTAAACTGGATCGCGTTCAGAGCTCGTAGTAGAGCCTCTGATCGTAAGTGAGGAAGTGATTGCCAATGGAGCAGGGTTGGCAAGATGTAATAAATTCTCTCTTGACTTAAAGACGCCTAGTTTATAGCCTGTGGCATACCGGCTGTATGATACCGGCATAAGGTAGCGGTACTCATAATGAAAGTATTTCAAAAATATTTTGTGCATATGGTACGCCTTTCAATGATCGTGATATCCCTATCTCTTTCTGTTTTAGTGTCGCTGGCTGCTATGGTCACAGGATTTTCAGTTGCATGGAGCACTCCTGTGATACCAAAGTTCCACAACAATGAGACCGGCATCAATATTACAGACGTAAGGTTATAAAGTACTTACTGCGTTAAGGCAGATTCTTAACTTTGAGTCATTTATTTCATTATTACTGTGTGAAGGACAATATCGTTAGGAAATCATGTGTTAGAACAAGAATTCAATGACTATGTGTGACATCCACTAACTCGTACTGGGCTACATAGGGAATTATAACTCACGCCCTTTTTTATAGAGGAAGCCGGTGTCCCAGCAGATAACATTTATGACCCGATTATTTAGAAGCCGGTTGCTGTCAAAAATATTGAACTGTCCTTATCATCTAGGCTTTGTTCTATGTTAGGACCGTACAACCCCGATTAAGAGTTAAGTCTTTGAAAGGGAGGGCCGTTTATAAGGTTACCTTTATCATGATGTAACTCCATGAATGGGTTTTAGGCTTGAACCCATTAAAAGGGTTATCTCTTCAATATGGATAACCCATTGAATGGGTTCTATACTTGAAACCCAGTAAAAGGGTTACACCAACATTATGATAACCCATTGAATGGGTTCTATACTTGAAACCCAGTGAAAGGGTTACCCCTACATCAAGATAACCTATATAGTATAGGTAAGGGTTTTCGTCGGGTTACCATATTATTATGGTTATTCAATAACCTTGTGCTAAGTAGGTGCTGGATGGACCACCACACACATCGCTAGCGCACTGACTTTATTTCACTAGACATTGCAGACTTGTAGACGAAACCGAAACACGTGTTACCTATAATATTTAGATTTTAGATACTCTCATATGTGTGCGTCTTGAACTCCCGTATTTGCGACAATTGTTGTCTTGTGTGACCCGTGTTTTCGTAGTCAATTGAATGAGGTGAGTATTAGGGGTTAAAATTATGAAGTTGCCGTTTTTTAAAACGGGTTGCTTTGAAGTGTTATATCTTTGGATTGACTTGTAATTATAAGTTCAAACAAACTTTATATTAAAGGTACGTTATTTTTTTTACAATTTTTTTGGATTCTTTATGTTTTGTATTTTCTGTAATATCGCAGTACTTGTAACTATTTTTGTATGAAATATAAGAAAACTCGCATTATTTTGTAACATGAGTGTAGAACTCATATTACAAAATAATGCGAGGTTATATTACAAAACACAAATAATCCAATAAATATCTAATTTTTCGGAAAAAGAATAACGTACCTTTAATATAAAGTTTATTTGAATTTATAATTCCAAGTCAATCCAAAGATATAACACTTCAAAGCAACCCGTTTTAAAAAACGGCAATTCATTCTTTAACCCCGTTATAAAACTACTTTTTTTTGCAATTTTTACGTTTAGTGACCAATATTCTATCTGTGAAAATCACAAATGATCAATCAATAATTAATCAAGTGATAGGTATATATCTACCTACATCGTTGCACATTGTACGGTGTACCTACTCATATAACTTACCTACTTGCCAATTTACTAAACTATTAACCTACTAAAAACCACATTATCTGAATGTTCGTTTCGAATTTCGAGTTCATAGCTACATTATAGCACGGTAATATTATCTATACAGTATTGTAACTCGGCCGTATCTTTGAAATAAATGCCTACAGCCGTGCGGTACGTAAACATGCGATAGGGCTGCCCGCACTATGGCTGCCCGCCTCCATCATTTTAATTACATTTGCCTACTTTGTGTTTCCATTTAGTTTTGTGATTGTAAATATACTTTTTTTATATACTTAAACAAATAAAATACTTTGTAAATTAAGAAACATGGTCAAGGTGGAGAAAAAGGAATATCTTTTACTTGGTTAGCAGCTACTTTACAATTTATATGTTTGGTTTTAAATGAAGAATTCATGCAACCAAAAACAGCACAATATATCCTACTCGTCATATTAAATATATAAATATGTACTTGAACTTATTTTTATTGAAAAAATCGCGCGGCACAGACGCGACTGTCTGCATCCCGAGCGCACCTCGAGATCGAGGCGCGTAGGTATAGCTCGCGTTTCGACCGTTTGTATGAAGTTGGAATACTGTATAGATAATATTACCGTGATTATAGTACCTTTCTTATTGATAAGTCTACCATATACCTATTGCTCTTTTCAATTTAGATTGATAAATTACGTAACATAAGTAGGTACCTACCTATTGTAAGGTTTTATAAATAGTGAAGGCATTAACATATAACAAATAATTAAGTAAGTTGTCAGGATAACTAAATATTAGAATATAACCTTATCTTTAAAAAAAAAAAACCACATAAAGTACATTTACTTTTATTATTTGATGCATCATATAAATAATAGCGATGTACAGCGTCTCGTTTTGTTTTTGGCATTTTTTCAATATTAATTTTTCATCATCTTCCTGCCCTTGTCCCGTCTCATTTGGGGTCGGCGCAACACGTTTTTTTCTTCCATTTTATCCTGTCAATCGTCATGCTATCACTAACTTCCTTTTCTTTCATATCACTGTTCACAAAATCCATCCGTCTTTTCTTTAGCCTCCCTCTACCTCTCCACCCGTCCACACGTATACTCATAACTCTTTTAGTAACATGTGTTTCATCTCTCCTCTTTACATGACCCTACCAAGACAAACGATTCCCCTTCAACTTTTCAGTCACTGGCGCCACTTTCAAAATTCCTATAATATACTCATTTCTCACTTTATCCATTCTGGTCACACCACACATCCATCTCAACATTCTCATCTCCGCTACATGCAATCTTTTTTCATCCGTCTTTTTCACAGCCCAACATTCTGATCCATACAGTATGACAGGTCTTATCACGGACTAGTAGATTTTACCCTTCAACTTGGGGGGCATCCGTAGGTCACAAGTTTTTCCAGTGACCTTTCGCCATTTCATCCATCCTAAATTGATCCGATGTAATACGTCTCGGTCTACCTCGCCATCTCCTTGGATAAGCGATCAGAGGTACCGAAAGTTGGAGCAGATTGGTATGGGCGTTCCTGCAAGAGTTAAGGGCATAGAACTGGAGAGACCGCCGAAATCGCAGAACAAGTATTCGGTTTTCGTTCTACTCAATTTTAAGCCAACATTCTCCAGTCTGTGCCACCACACCTCCAATTTGCTCTGAACCTCTAGGGCACTCTTGGCAACCACCACAATGTCATCGGCAAACAGAATACACCAGGGAGCCTCTTCCTGGATGTCCGACGTCAGCGCGTCCATTATCATCAGGAAGAGGTAAGGGCTGAGAGCCGACCCTTGATGTAAGCTGACAGCCACATTGAAGCTGCCCGTGTTGCCCACAGTAGACCGGACTTGGGTACTGCATTGACTGTACATCGCTCGGATCGTTCTAGCATGTCCTCAGCGACTCTCATGCGATTGAGTTTTTGGAGAAAGTTCAGGTCTTTTGGGACTAGCCGAGCGGTAACATGTTTCATAACCAAATGATTAGTTAAAATGGTACGGATCGACTCATGAGATACAGAAAGTTCGGCGGCTGTCTCTCTCAAAGTTGAATGAGGATTTTCAGTCACTATTTGCTTCACTTTTGCGATGTTAACTTCAGTTGATGACGTTGATGGCCTACCAGAGCGAGGCAAATCTTCCATCACATCTCGACCGCTTTTGAACGCTTTGTACCACTCATAAGCACGTGTTTTTGATAAAGTCGATTCACCGTAAGCCTTCTGTAACATTTTCAGTGACTCCGAACACGAAATTCCATTGGCGATGCAAAATATAAGACAATCTCTTTGTTCGATGTTTTTGTCCATTATGAAATTCGCAATACACACTAGATATGATATAACTAAAAACAGCACTGTATTTAATATAAATAACAGATGCAACTCAAACTCTGCGCCAAAATGGAAAACAGTTGTGCCAATCTACCAACAACAAAAAAAAATTGAATTTGGAACGCAAGAACTTCCACACTATAACTGGTATTCCGTCTGAACCAATTGCCTTACCATTCATCATTCCATTTACAGCTATTCTAACTTCATCCATACTAATTATTCTCACTAAACCCACATTCACTGGATTATTCTCTAAAATCCTCCTTTCTCTAAAATCCTTGTTTTCCTCATTCATCAATCAGTCTTTCAAAATAGTCCTTCCACCTCTCTATGATTTTTTCATCTTCTGATAGAATCATTCCAGTTTCATCCCTTATATATCTTATCAGACAAACATCTCTCGCTTTTCTCTCTCTTGCTCTAGCAAGCCGGTATAGATCTTTCTGGCCTGCCGGACTGTCTAGTGTGTCGTATACTTTGTCCTGTGCTTTGCTTTCGCTATTGCCACGGCTTTCTTGACTTTTTTCTTTAAAGCATCATATTCACTTTTTTAGCGTTTTCCGGATCTATACGCTGCCATTCCTTAAATTTCCCCATTTCTTCCTTCAACACATTCTGTATATCTATCGACCACCACCAGGTATCCCTCGTATCTATTGTACCCTTTCCTCTCGTCTCTCCCAAAATATCTTTCGCTGTATGTCTAATATACTCAGCAATCTCATTCCAGCTTTCATTTATACTTCGGTCATTCATGTCTCCTATTTCTATCATTTTGTCCACCACTCGCTCTCTCAATTTCTTCGCACTCTTCTTTAGCATATGTCATTTTATTTTAGGGGGAGGACGCTCCTTGGTTTTTATGTTCTGTGTCTAGACCACTGACACCATAACCAGGAGTCCGTGCTGTGAGACTAGGTCTTCTCCTGGTAGCACTTTGCAGTCTTTGACGTGCTTTAGCTGGTTACACCTAACCAGGAAGTAATCGATTTGCGTTTTATGGTTACCGCTTTTGTACGTGACCAGGTGTTCGTCTCCTTTCTGGATCCAAGTATTGGCTACTGCCAGGTCAAATGCAGTAGCGGATTGCAGCAGCGTCACCCCTTCACTGTTTGGACTTCCAAAACCCCATCCCCCATGTACTCTTTCATAAAAACCTCTCATTCATCCCACATGTCTATTAAAATCACCTCCAACAATCAATTCTTCATGTAGGTACAGGGATGGCCATTACAACTCTATCAAAATCCTCCCAAAACTTCTCTTTCACTGTTTCATCGCATTTTACTTGTGGTGCATACACACTAACTACATTCAACATTACATTCTCTAACATAATCTTCACAACTATAAGCCTATTACTAATCCTTTGTACTTCCATCACGCTTCTTTCAATTTGCTGTCTAATACTATTCCTACACCATTTCTTTTACCATCAGAATCTTTTACCATCAGGGTAGTCAGCTAGAAAACACCGGCCTCATCTAGTTTAAAAATGACGAAAAAAAAAATTGACGTGTAAAAGTGTTTTTTTAAACCTATTTACAAAATAAATATCATTTATCATTTATCATTTATCACTTCGACAGTAATAAAACTTATATCCCTCACCAATTTCTCTCGCTTTTATTCCTCTCCAATTAGTTTCTTGTAAGCACGCCATGTTTTATTCTTCTTCTTTTTAATATATCCGCTTACTCTCTGGCCCTTCCAGTCATTGTCCCTACATACCAACTTGCATACGTTGGGTACATCGTATGGGTTTTAGATTAACTGCTTAGAAAAAACCTATCGAAAACCCTTTCTATAAATAACCAAAATAGCCATTCAAAAGGGTTACCTATGTCTTATGGGTTTTTGACTAACTGCTTAGAAAAACCCTGTCGAAAACCCTTTCAATGGGTGACCAAAATGGTCCCTTATTTGTTGACTAACCTATTGGTCTAGTGGTTAGTGGCCTTGACTGCTATGGCGGAGGTCGTGGGTTCGATTCTCACCCAAGACAAATAATTGTGTGATGAGTATTTATTCTGTATCTGAGTGCAATTTATCTGTAATATGTATGTACATATTTAAAAATATATAAGTATGTTTATCAATTGTAATATCACAAGCTCTGCTTAGTTTGAGACTTGATGGCGTTGTGTTAGTAGTGGAATATTAATACTATTACTTGGGGCCGGCGCAACACGTTAGGCGTCCATTACACGATAGGTTTTGCTGTCAGTTTTGTCACAGTCAATGTTTTGATTCAAAACCTACCGTCTAATGCGAAGATTGACGTCAGTACCATTGACTGACGAAAACCATCATTCATGATTGATGGAATTGATTGACGCCTGCATAAACGTGTACTGGACGCCTTAACTTACTACTAAAATCATGTAGGTATCTAAAGAAAATATTAAGAGACTCTTTTTGTAGGAAGAAATATCATGGGTGGCTGCCTTAACTGCCCCTGGCTTCATGGCTGGAAGTTTGGTGACGAGGTTCATCTCCGACGGTTTCGGGAGACGAGCAGTTATATTGAGCAGTGCTGTGCCCATGGTGATTGGAACGGTGAGTTTTTATATACAAATGAATTGAACAAGATATTTTTAAAGCGTAACATAAGAATGGTCTATGAACAATATGCTTTATCAACCCAGATTATTTCTAAACATCGAAAATCTTCTTTTTAAGTTTACGGAATTATTTGACTGCCCCGTTGGTCTAGTGTTCAATGACCTTGACTGCTATGCTGGAGGCCGTGGGTTCAATTCCCACCCAAGACAAATATTTGTGTGATAAGCACGGATATTTATTCTGTGTCTGGGTGTAATTTATCTAAATATGTATGTATTTAGAAATATATAAGTATGTCATCAACTCATCAATTATCCAGTATTCATACCACAAGCTCTGCTTAGTTTGAGACTAGAAGGCGTTGTGTTAAAGTTGTTGAATGAAAAAAAAAAAAACTATGAATGTAATCAATAACATCGGACTATATTATGACCGTGCGAGGAACGAGTCAGGCAAAACAATCTTAATATTAAAATCGTTTACTCACCGACCAACACCGTAGCTTTAGATTTTGACGGTTCCGATGTCTTCCGTGTATGGGGGTACGACGGTAAGTCCCCTCTTTGAGGAGTGGCTGGAGCGGCAACATGGCGTCCTCACCTACCGCATGACGCAGGTCCTCACCGGACATGGCAAGTTCGGGAGGTTCCTGCATCGGATTTAGGCGGAAGCAAAGCCCGGGTGTCATCATTGTGTGGACCACCCAGAGGACACGGTAGAGCATACGGTGGAGGTGTGCCCCGCTTGGGCGGAGCACCGCCGTGTCCCCGTGGAGGCAATTGGCGGCAGCGACCTTTCGCGTCGGGCCCTGGTTCAGGCTATGGTCCGGAGCGAGGAGGAATGGCAGGCGGTCGCCTCCTTCTGCGAAGCAGTAATGCTAGCGAAGGAGGAGGCTGCACGTGTGAGGGAACGAAGATCCTCACGCCCTAGGCGCCGTAATTCCGATCCTGACTACCAGCCACGGTAGACGCGGGCTTGCGGACGTCGAGCACTGGGTAGCTCGCCGTCCGGCTGTTCGGTAATTAACCGGACCGAACCCAGTCGTCAACAGCGCGTAGTGATCCTCGCGCTCGTCAAAGAGATGTCAGCAAACCGTAGGGGCCCAGCAAGGCCGATGCCCACTAGCTAGGACCGCGGAGAATTTCTGAAAGGGAAACCCGTAGTCCTAGATTGCAAAGGGTAATTGAAGGATACAGGTGTGGTTTTAGTCAGTAAAAGTCTGACACGCCCTCGCGTTCCACCCAGAGCGCGAGAAGCCATTTTGATGATTTCCTACTACAAAAAAAAAATGGGGGTACGAAAATATACAAATCTCTCCATACTCTATATAAAAGTCATTTTCTATATAAAAGTAGTCACTTGGTACCACTTGCCTGGAACGTCTGATTCTTGCCTGGAACGTCTGGTTACAACGAGAGACTGGGAACGGATAAGAAACGTGGATGCTACGGGGATGATACGCTTATATAACGGGTATGGTACGCTGTTGTTCTAGTGGCCATAGTAGTCCGTGACATGTATTTCCATGCACGATGCATTCCTAGCACGGTCTTAGTATGAGGCGGTGTAGTGGATAGAATCTTTTATTCCTATTTGCAATGTGTCTAAGGGCCTGTGCACACCATGTTTTTTAAACGCACCGTTGACGCGCTTTTGTAGCGATACAGACGCGATACACACGCAGCCTGTAGACCTTTAATAGGATAAAACGCGCCACGACACGTTTCCAAAACGCGCGTCACCGGCGCGTTTAAAAAACGTAGTCTGCACAGGCCCTAAAGATATACACAATTCGAAATAAAATTAGACATTTAAACAAATCTTTTTTACTGTTCGTTTAACCGATTTTAACTTCTATTCTGTAGACATAAAGATGGCATTAAAAGCAAAACGGACGGCTGGTGCTGAAAATCAGCGCTGAGGCTCTGTCTTTCACGAGCCCCAGCATTTTGCTGAGCGCTGGCCATTTTACGCGGATGTGACGCATAATCTACCACTTATAAATAAGTCGTTATTGTTATTTGTTTTATTTTTAAGGTGTGCGCCATATTTGACGTAAATAAACACTTTTTCTTTCTTTATTTCTTTATTTATTAAAACTTCATGCAACACAAAAGTACAAAGGCGGACTTAATGCCTTAGGTATTCTCTACCAGTCAACCTAGGGTGGTGAAGAGAAAATGTGGCAGGTGCATAAAAATACAAAGGAATATTAAGAAAATAAGAGTTCAAAAGTAAGTATATATATATACAAAATAAACATACATATGTCGGCGCAGGGTGCCGATCATCATTGAAGCTCTGTCCAGAGACTATGTCTTGTGGGCGATGGCTGGGTAACGAGAAATAAACAAACTATTTTAGATCACACAACTGATTTATTATGATGCAAGCTTTAGGTATTCACTTTACACAACGAGCAGTGAGACCGTCCCCGACACTTAGACGTTGTACGCACGGCTGCCGACAGAGGAATGAGCCACGGACCTCTGCGTCGGCCCTTTTATCTGCTCGGTTCGTGCAAACGTCAGCGCGGATTCTGTCAAAGTGACATGTGTCACTTTTCACTTAGCTCGTTCATTCGTTCTCAAGCTTCCGTACTATTGACTTCACCGACACATATATAATTTAATATAATATATACATATATATTTATGTAAAGTAAAAGAAAGAGGTTATTGAGACGACTTCACTATTTGTGCAGAAAGTAATTTCGTCGCAACATCCGCTTAAATGCATATAGACTGGTGGCCGTCCTGATCTCGAGAGGAAGCGCATTCCACAGAAGTATGGACTGTATAATTATGAAAGGAAGAATGAACAAAGTCACTTTCTTTCTTTCTTTCAAAAAAGTTACAATACCAACTATTTACTGCGGTTGCTATTGGTCATGCCACTAACGTAATAAAGGTCAAAATCGGTTGAACGGACAGTAAAACAGGTTTGATTAAATGTCTCATCTTATTTCGAATGGAGAAGGTAATCCTCTTAAATGTTTTTTTTTTTCGTCTGCAAATAATGTGTCTTTTTCTACAGATCATTATTTTAAGCACTACGACCGCGTGGTATATTTATGTAACAAGATTCCTATGGGGTGTCGGCACTGGTATGATAGCTACTGTAAGTAAAGTTCCAATAATCCGCAATATCCTCACCTGGATACAAATTCCAGATCGAGATACCTCGCAGCGGGCGCAGCGCTGCGTGGTGCAATGTATTATGAATTCTCACAATGAACTGTGTATCTTTATGTGTAGTAAATAAGGTTATATTTTGAGTCGCTTTTCGCGCAGCGTCGCTTCGCTTCTGATCTCGGTGTGAACTGACCCTTATTAATGTCGCATTTATACACCGTGTTGTTTTTGATATCCCATAACTCAATGTTTATATTCTACAAGGAAAAATAATACTAAAAGTCATAGAATGTGTGGTCCAAAAATACATAGTTTCGGAGATATCATCAATCATAATTTAGATCAAAAATTGTCACCCTTATGACCAATCTTTACTTTTGCGACGTTACCAAACTTCGCAGTAGTGTAGTAATGTTATAAAACATATGAAATCGTAAATATTGACATTACATTAAATATGTAATGTCAATATTTACGATAACGCTGTCATATTTCACGTAAGGGTGTTTTACATTAATAATCGTGAACTTATTGAATTATTATGTATGAAAAATGAAAACAAAACAATAATTCATATCCCAATTGATTCTTTGATATGGTCTCATTCATACCCTAGAGTTATGGGATATAAAAAAAACACGTTGTATTTACTCGTATTATGAAGGCGAAAATTTGTGAGCGTGTGTATGTATGTTTGTTACTTCTTCATATTCGAACGGCTGGATGGATTTGGCTGAAATTTGGCACACCGGTTGACCATATCTTGAAATAGTACATAGGATAGACTTTTTGTCCCGGGAGTAAGTTCTAAACAAGTCACTTTTTAAGGAGTCTGATGCAGTTGGTGGCATCATATCTATGATCGTGAAGCCGTTGTCAGACGCTAGTAGTAACAATTATGACGAATTTTCAGCATTATTCAAAAATTGGTTATATATGGAGAAATCTGAAATAAATTAATATTAACATATAAATTATATCTATACATACTTATAATAAATTTGCAAAAGTTTTCAGTTGTGCACGCATCACGTAAAATATACAAAATCGATGTACGAGTACCTAGATAACTTTTATACACTAAAAAACTTTTTATAAAAAAAAAATAACCGACTTCACTAAAAAAAAACACTAAAAGGATCAAAATAACTTTAATTTCGGAAGTCGGTGTTTCTCTTGATTAATTAATTACGGAGTTCCTGTGCCTACCTTCCGGCTCCATCATCAGATCAGTTCGATAGTACCTTATAGCCAAAGTGCATCTCATGACAATTCTAATAAGTCCAAACACGGCTAGGTTACATTGATTAATTACGGAGTTCCAGTGCCTACCTTCCGGCTCCATCATCATCATCAGATCACTTCGATGATACCATTTTCAACGTAACTATTCAGAATCATTCATTTATTTGTATTGTCATAGTCGCTTAACTATGTATATCTTCATTGTAATATCTATTTGTGTATGAAGTTCCGTTGACCATTTCTGGTCTTCTTCATCAGTTCCACTTCATCAAATGTTACTTTTTGACTGTAAATGCTTAAGTTCTTGATGAAAATACTAAAATCACCATAGGGTTGCCTATAATTTTTGAGGAGTTCCCTCGATTCCTCATGGATTCCATCATCAGAACTGGATTTTGAAAAAAATGGGACCAATCTGGAAGCATATCCTGTATAGGGAAAAAAAATTTTGCAAATCGGTCCATAAACGACGGAGTTCTGAGGTAACAAACATAAAAAAAAAAATAATGATAAAAAAAAAAAAAAAAAAAAAAAATACAACCGAATTGATAACCTCCTCCTTTTTTTTGAAGTCGGTTAAAAATTGTGTGTAACTTGATATATTACTAAGGCTTTGTTTCATCGCAATCGGTTGACTATATCGAAAGATATACTACATTCAGCTGACCCGGCGGTCAGCTAGTTTTTAAATATTTCAATAGAAAATAAAAGATAAAAACATTTAAAAATATAAAAATAGTATCCCATCGGTATCGGGAACAGAGTCCAAGCTACCGTCGGTTAGGGCTTCAAAGAAAGGAGCCTCCTAACTATGACCCGTACCTACCGCTTGCTGAATCAAGCCCTTGATCCAGCCCCCTAATGCGAGCCCCCTAAGGTGTAGGTCGAGGCTCTTGGCTATTAAGCCATTGACTGACACGTACAATGATCGCCAAGTTCACATTTCACATGTCAATAACCTCGAGAGTCAAGTCAATATACTTAATTTGTTTATCTTTCTCGGCTTTCATGAGGTTTTCGTTAACAACCACTATTATCATTATTAAAACCATTAAAGAGTCATAAATCGTGAACCTTAGTTACGTTTTGTTCTTTATAAATATTAATTTATTAACTTTTCAGGTATCAGCCATGTACCTAGCAGAGGTATCCGACACAGAGATCAGGGGTAGAGTCACATCATCATATCGCTACATGCGAAGTTTTGGCAGTTTCCTCATATTATTGATCGGCCCCTTCGTCTCGTACAACACCATCAACTACTTGTTTCTGATCCTACCAATTTGTTACTTTATCGCCTGCTGCTTTATATCTGAAAGTCCGTATTATCTCCTGAAAGAAGGAAAGGTTGACGCTGCAAGAGCGTCCCTCATCAGGTTTAGCGGTAAGATGGAAGGGAAGGTAAGAAAATACATGAAGTCAGAAAAAAATACTTACTAGAACATCTATCGGGGAACAGTTATATTTTTTTTTTTACAAAACAATGGTGCATTCTGAGGCATGTTGGAATAAGGAATGTCATATAACTAAAATTTCGAAGACATGTGACATACACCAATCTGCACTGGGCCCGGGTAGTGGATAACGACCCATTTCCTCTCCTAGAAAGGAGGCCTGAGTCCCAGCAGTGAGAATATTATAAGGTTGATTATGCTATTATGGTATGCTAATGGTATATTCTATAAAAAAAACATTTTTACCATACTTTGACAACCAATTTTTCGACCCTGAGATTGTACAATAAGAATAAGAAATACAATTGTACGTTTAACGGTATATTTTGTAAAAATCCCACCGTGAAAACTCAAATGAAGTGAATGTTAAGTGAGCTGTCGTTCCGCTTGATAGACTCTCTGCGATAAAATAATGTTACTACTAGGGATTGGCAACTCGCTTTGCCTTTTCACGGAATAATTTTAAAGAACAGCTATTTTTGGAGTTGTATCTTTTTAGGATTCCGCACCCAAAGGGTAAAACCAAGGGACCCTATTACTAAGACTACGCTGTCCGTACGTCTATCTGTCCGTCTGTCAACAGGCTGTATCTGATGAACCGTAATAGTTAGACAGTTGAAACAGTTGCAAAAATTTCACAGGTGATGTACATCTGTCGCCTCTATTAGCTCCCATACAACAAACGTGATTTTTTTGCCGTTTTTCGCTACAGATTGGACGGAACCCTTCGTGCGCGAGTCCGACTTGCGCTTGGCCAGTTTTATTTTATAACTAGTGTTTGTCTGCGATCCCACCTGATGGTAAACAGTGATGCAATCATTGATGGTGAGGCGCACTAGTTTAAGAGCATATTCACTCTAGCCTCAAAGACACAAAAAATATGGAACCGGAAGACCGCAGCAGGCAAATTGCTCCAGTCCTTCGTTGAACGCGATATAAACAATGAGGCGAAACGCTTAGTCCGGACCGTAGAGGTATTAACCATGTAAGGGTGGATACTCGCCGTACATCGGGTTATCCGATGGTACAAAGGTGATGGTGGAATCAAGTCATGCAATTCCCGCGCACACTCTCCAAAATGCATTCTGTAAAATATCTAAGCTTGTTTCACAACGTAAACACAATTATTGATTGTTGCAGGTAATAGATAGTCGGTTGTCAGCTTTGGGCGTTGACGTGAAGAAAGAGACGCTTCGCTCCGGTTCACTCAAAGAGTTGTGCACTGGGAAGCAATACCGCAAAGCACTGATAATTTGTATAGGTTAGTGTTAAGAAAAGAGTAGTTTGTTGGTATGTATTTCATTTTTAGCTTTTTCTTTTTCCAACTCTCGCGTGGCCGTGATTTGATTATCCAATGATGAAAGATGGCGGAACTAGACAGAATTTCCTTAAAATCTGTCTAGTTCTGCCATCTTTGAGGTTAGGGGTGGTCCTGGAGCGCAAAAGGCTGAAAGAACACAGGTGGGCAGTCAGTAATAGCTTGACGGTTTCTTTCGCTCCACCAGAGCGGGAAAAGCCCCTACCGTTTGCTGACCATCTCCTTGAGGCGCGTGGAACTCTACGCTGTCGACAACTTGGGCTCGGTCCGGACGGTTACTGGACGGTCGGACGGCGAGCTACCCATTGCTTACCATCTGCAAGCCCACACCTACGGTGGCCAAAAATTGGGATCGGAATCTCGGAAGGCTGGGGCGCGAGGGCCATTGCCTGGCGCGTGCACGTGCGGCCGGTTCCTTTGCTAGCATTACTGCTTCGCAGAAAGAGGCGACCGCCTGCCACTCTTCCTCGTTCCGGACCGTTTCTTCCACACGGATCCGGTGCAGGAACCTTTCCGAACTTACCATGTCCGGTGAGGACTTGCGTCAAGCAGAAGGTAAGGACGCCGTGTTGCCGCTCCAGCCACTCCTCAAAGAGGGGACTTACCGCCATAATTGTGGCGTGCCCAGCTCTGGGTTGCGACAGTCGCTGTCTCTATTCCACCATGATCTGATGGAATACAAGTGGGTTTTAGTCAGTAAAAGTCTGACACTCCATTTTGCTCCACCCACAGCGAAAAAAGTGATTTGACGATTTCTCATGTAAAAAAATATCATTTGTGCAGTATTACGAGCTTGACGCTGACGAGGTCGCGGACAACAGCTGGTAAATTAATGATAATATCTGAATGTTCTTCAACAGGTTTAAAAATAACTCAAATAATGTCTGGGTCGATTGCTATCCAACAATACTTGGGCCGAATTGTTCAAGAGAGCGAGACGAACATAAATGTGTCGACGGTGTTGATAATATATGGAGGGCTTAAATTCTTTGTTGGTAAGATAAAAGTATTTATGGTATATTTTAGTAACTTAAAGAACACATACCTACTTAATTTAATAGAACGCTACAGTCAGGCTTAACTTTATGTAAGGTAAGTTAGCATATTTGCCATAAAAATAAATCCATTAAAAAACGCAATTTGAGAACTGAGTGTCTAGTGTGAGTTTGATTTGATGATGATAATTAAAGTATAATCATATTGTTAAGTACGTTTCTCATTTAAATTACTACTTATGTACTTATTATAGTCCTTGACTGCCTGTCTTTTCAATCATTGAGTAACCTTGGAAAATGACCTAAAACAGCATATTTTAAAACTTTTTAATCTTTAAAACCAATAAAGCTAGAAATGTGATTCCATAGCCAAACTGTAGACAATATTGTTATAAATTAGTAACGATAAATGATAGTAACATACTTAACAAGAATTATTATGTTCATTACATTTGATTCTAGGGGCACATTTTCAATGCTTAATCATTTGTTAAAGGGGAATTATAAAACGAGCGAATAAATAAAAACATAGCGACTGTTGATGAGATACTGTTTTAATAACTTGAAGTGGTATGAATTTGAGTAAGCGAAAAATTAATTAAACTAACGACAAATATTGATTAATAATGAAATTCAGAACGAGCATACTAAAAATGGGTTGTGATATGATACATTTCAGATATTTAAAATTCTACCCGTACGAATAAATTACTACGTGAGCGACTAAATTAGTAAGTGAGCGACTAGAAATAAAATGGAGGTTTTACATAGGTAATGAACTACTAAAAAGTTTACTTTAAGAAATGTTTTCGCCATTGTCTAATTATCTAGTCGCAGGCAGATTCATCATTTTGAACTGGGTGAAATAGGTTTGGTTAGGTTAGAACAGTGACCAACCGCGCGCGAGCCGAGTGAACGAAGCGAGCGGATCCGCGGCAACGGCCGGCGAACGCTACATCCAAGACGCTCGCAGATTTTTTTTTACCATTTTCTAATTACCCGGGTTCGCAGTATCCGAATTATTAAATTACCTTGTGACATACATAATACATAAATATCGATATTTAGGACAATAGATACTCTGTACTTCGATATTTAGGACATTCGAAACACTTCATTTATGATAAAATGCCGCTCAGTGTAAATTAATTATTTGCCAAATATTGAAAAAAATGCAGGACGTACGTAACGTGGACACTCAATCAAATATTAGGTCGCTCAAATATTATGAAGCTTCTCATTTTGTATTTTATGTAACTTAAGTTAATGTTTGTAAGTTGCTGTTCTGTTGATTTCTCGTCACTCGCAGTCAGTCGCTCACTTACTAATACCATAATCTAAATTAATTATTTTTGTCACTGAAAACTTTAATTTACAGTCACTCGTTTAAATACTACCCTTCGTTAAAATAAGTAACTACCCGATAAATCGGTTTGTTCTTCATTCGTCCCGAAGTTTTGTCTCGCATTCCGAAAAATTCTTTGTTCGTCCTACATCACTATTGAAGTTGTGTTTCGTCCCAAATTACAAGTACTGTAAAAGTACAGTCAACAAAAAAATGCAAGTTAATATTTGAAATTTCTGAATAGTATTTTAATTTAAAATAAGTAATAATAAATAATTTAAAATAGTAATAATAAAAAGAATCTTTTTTTTTGGGTATTAATATTAGTTTATAGTAGGTAATAATAGGTCTTTTACCTATGAAATTGCCATTTTTTTAAAACGGGTTGCTTTGAAGTGTGTGAATCTTTAGATTGACTTGGACTTATAAGTGCAAATAAACTTTATATTAAAGGTACGTTATTCTTCTATCGAAATTAGTTTATTGTTTTTTTTTTTGTGTTTTGTATTATCTGTAATATCGCTCTATTTATAACCATTTTTGTATGAAATCTAAGAAAACTAACATTATTTTGTAATATGAGGTCTACCGTGGAAATGATGTGTCTCAAGCGGTATACAATATCGATGATATATACGGACTTAAAACTGCTAATGAATGGGATGTCTATTTTTGTTTCAATCATTTTCACGTGGGAAATTTTATCTCTCGAATAACTTTTCGTCTCAGGGCGGCTACAAGACAAAATTTCCAAAACGAAAGCTATTAAATCAAGAACATAGAGTTCTTTTATTAAAAAAGTCGTAGGTATACATCATTGCTATTGCTTGCTCTTTGAAATGCATAGTTTCTACGTCAGAACTCTTATTATGAAAAACAGTTTTTTTTTATTAGCTTTCATGGTTAAGAACCACATAAGAATTTATTATGATTATTTGAAGGTTAACGTAATTTATTAGTAACACTTCAGATAAAAATATTGACATACCTATGTCAAAATCGATCAATTCTAAATCTCACTTTACACACACACAAGGTGACGAATAACTGGAATGCATTTTACATCACAGGAGCTATCTAGCTATACGCTCATTTTACTGACTACGGAAAATAATACTAACTTTTCTCTCGCGGAGAAAGCAGAGAGGAGCGATTGTTCTAAATAGTTTATTGTTATTAAATCTTTACTTCTATACTAATATTATAAAGAGGAGAGATTTATATTTTGTTTGTATTGAATAAAAAAATAACTGCAAGGACGATTTTAATAATAATTTCACCAGTATAATCCTAATTCATTACGTGACATAGAAAAATATTTTCTACTATCGTGTGATAGTAAGGGCGAAGACGCTGGCAGAAGCTAGTATATAATTCGTACTCATAAAATAGAAATACGTTTTTTTGCTGAGTGTACAAAGAAGTAAAAATGGCCTATACAAAAAAATATGAGTGAACCAGGAATATAAAATAGGACGAATCGAGAACAAGATAATTAAAATAATATTTTGGGACGAAGGAAGCATGTAGTTTGGGACGAACCAGGATTTTTTCGTGAAACAAAACTGAGTAGGCCGAACGAAGAATAAATCGATAAATCATTTGCTTGAATATTATCTGGAACATAATGTGAAATAACTTTATGCCTTCTTTCAAAATTAAAACTCCCAATTTTTTCGCAGGTATATTTTCATCGGCTATAGTGGACAAGGTTGGGCGTCGTCCCCTGCTCATCTACTCCTTCTCCAGCTCTAGCATATTCCTCATCATCGTTGGAGCTTATTTCTTGATACAACCTAATTCTTCCCCATACTACAGTTACATCCCTTTTATTGGCATCATATTCACTAGCATGATATCCACTCTAGGTTATGACACAGTAGTGTTTCTTATTCTGGCAGAAATATTCCCTCTTAACGTTAAATCAGTGGCCATGACTTTTCAGAATATTTTGGGAGGTTTTCTAAACTTCTTTTCAGTAAAAGGATATCAACAAATTAAGGATTTAGCAGGTTTGACTGGAGTGTTCTGGTTCTACGCCACTATAACAATAATTGGCGCTGTTTTCTCATACTTTAAGGTACCAGAAACAAAGGGGAAGAGTTTGAGAGAGATTCAAGTTGAGTTACAAGGTGATTTGTATGACGAACTTGATGAGTAGATAAAGATTGGCATCGTGAAGAAGGATGGTGAAGTTGAACAAAAGTAGGTACAGGTGTACAGAATAAGTTAAGATACACTATATACTATGTAGTTCAATGATAAAGAAATTTATGATTAGAGTAGTATGAAGTACGGTTTAGGAAAAAATATCATAGACATACTTTTTTATCTTCAAGATAATCTAGATAGGTCACACTTGAAACATAAAATAGATATGTAAAGTATCTACGATACAGACTTCACTTCCAATCTTACATAAAGGTACTCAAGATAAATAATGGTTGTATGAATTTACAGCGCCGAAAGGATCTCTTATATATTACCTATTATATAAAATGTAGTTTTGTCTAATTTTACAGATTAAATTTCACACAGTAGTTTATCTAATAGGTCCTCAAAAATTATTAAGCCAAAAATATTTATATGATCGAATAATTTTTTGAATAATAATGGCAACTCAGTGTCCCAATGAGCCTCATATTCCATTTCAATAAACGTTTGACTTTAAAGAAATGTTAATAATGTTTCAGTGGTTAATTGAAATGAACTAGAACTTAATATATTATTACGAATTCATCTTTAGTAATTTTTAATGATACTTGTGATTTGTAACGTCTTTTTTCTATCTTTGCTGCATTATTTGTTTTTATATTGATAATATATGTTTTTTATACTTTTTTAAATAAAAGTTAATATTTGTATTGTAGGTTATTGTAGGTATTTAATAATAATAAAATTGATGACTCTCTGCGTGTATTGGTTTAAACTGTTATTGCAAATAGTAATTGTGATGAATAAATAAAATGTCATTCCTTAGGAAATGTTTTACTTAATTTGTCCTGTAGTTAAAGTATAATGCTAGATACTACCATTTATTTTTCAACTTGATGTACAATAGTGATAGTAGTACAATATTGTACAACGCGGCATTTTCTACCAATTGGTTGGTAGAAAATTGGGTGTACAATAAAATAGAATAATTATGATTTTTTGTTTTTAAAATTGCATAAAAGCAGAAACTGATTGACTGACATATCAACACACTTCGGAAACTACGAGGCCTAGCAGCATAAAATATCGCACAAGGATTCCTTTTATGACGTATGGGAGCACTAAGAGAGGATTTTCCAAAATTTCACCCCCTAAGGGGATGAAACAGGGGTCCAAAGTTTGTATGGAGAAACCTACATCCATGCGGGCGAAACCGCTGGCAGAAGCTAGTAACTAAAGCCCGTCAAATCTAAGAAGTACCTTTTGCCAGTTCTAACAGATTAAAAAATAGGGATGGAATAGGAAGAAATAAATCAATTACTATAATTTCCGACTCCTAAGAGATATCTATTTCATTTCTTTGTATTTAGTAATCGACTACAGTTTTACAGATTTATTCTAATTTATTCTAATTATTAGAATTTTATAAAAGAGATAATTTTTCGGGTCTTTCAGCTACATCCTAACTTACCATTGTAAATTATTGATCTTAGTTTCGTAGTTTAAACAGATGTGACACAGTAATGACTTTCGCTACATATATTTATTTAAAATAACAATACTTACCTACCTATTATTAATTTTAATTAAGTAAGTACACATTTTCTTTGACAGTTGGATGTCAGCTGAAAATTAAGTGATATCTATTAAATACTAAAAGACGCTTGTATTTAAAACGGCTCGTTATTACTAAGTTCGATTATTCGAACATTTTTTAACAATTATTCGTATACAAGTGAATTTAAAAAGTCTTAACACTACAGTTAGTTACAGTCAAAGACATTAAATATAGTTACAGTACATACACTACAGTCGTAAAGGACCTTACGTGACTTTGAAACGAAGCCAAGAAAAAAAAGCTATCTATTGTGTATAGGTATGGGTTATTTTGCTTTGTTTGAAAGATTTTAATTTAAATTTGTTGATTAAAATTGTATGTCTTGCAATAAAATAACGATAGTTTTATAATTCAATAGTTTTACGGAAAAGATAATAGAAATAGTGACATGATACTAGTGTTGATTTTACGAAGGCGCCATCTATTGGTAGCGTTTACTAACAAACGAAGTCGTCCCTCCCACAAGTGTTCGAAATAGTTACAACAGTATCCCATAGAGGGCCAATTTATAAAGTTTAATAAATAAACTATAATAATTATAAAAATATCGATAGGTAACCAAAGTAAAGAGCTTATTTTACGCTTAAAGGATTTTTTTTTGATAACAAGATCTGGTTCCAGAGCAGGTAGACAACACATAAGAGTACTTACCGTCGACAGAGTCGAGCAGACTCTGTCGACGGTAAGTACTCTGTTCCTCTGGTAGTAAGCCAGATAGAGGAAGCTATTCATCAGAAAGGTATCTGCCTGGGCACTTTTATGGACATCGAAGGAGTCTTCGACAAAAAAAACTTCTCCAGCATAAGTGCCACCCTCTCAAAGCACGGGTTAGATCAGCGGGTCTAAAAAGGTCACTTTAGCAGAATCGTATAGGAAAATATTATGAATCACGATAAAAATCGCAAAATGGTCACGAATTGTCAGTTCATATTACTATACAAAAACAATATTCATATTATGATTCTTTTTTTTTTTTTTTTTTTTTTTTTTTTAAATTTGGCAACTGAGCCGATGTCGACTATTCTGCCAGTGTCATGTGGTGACGACAGCGCCGTAAGGTGAGCCGTCGAACTTTGCACTTTGTGGTAGATCTAACTTGTTAGTGGCTGTAAGGACAACACAATTTTTGTTAATTAACACAGACTTAAAATATATAATATGACAACACAAAATACTTTAATATTTACAGATTAAAAGACACTACACACCAGGCTACAGATTAATATGGTTGTCATTAAGGAATTTGGATAGAAGTTGGACAGCTTTAGGGGAAAAGTTAGTCAATAGGGAATGGAAGTTAGTAGGGAGGGGTATTTTAATTTTGGGGAGCATTTGGTATAAGTCGAAGGAGTGGGAGTTTGAAGGACATGAAAAAAAGATATGGTCCAATGTGCCATCATCAAGGCCGCACTCGCACAAAGAGCTGTCACGAACGCGGATTTTGTGAAGGAACACTGGACTACAGCAGTGGCCGAGTCTCAGTCTGCACAAGGATGAGACCGTTTTCTTGGACAGTTTAGGACATTTGAAGAACCATGGTTTCCGCTGGATGTCAGGCTGGATGCTGGCGTAGTATGCTCCCTTGAGCTTAGAACTTATCTGCCATGCCGCTGACCACGAGTTGAACAACTTAAGCTTGGTGTCCGAGCGTATGTCGTAACCATGCAGCATGTAATGCCTTCGGTCCACAGGGTTGGATGTGGCATATTTTGCCAGTGAGTCGGCGCATTCATTGCCACATATACCCGAGTGACTGGGAACCCAAGCTATCTCAATGTTTAAACTGTTTGTATGGCAAATGAAAAGTAAGTTGAGTATATCCATGATAATTTTGCTGTGAAGTTTAGATTTTAGTTGGTTTTGACCTAGGGCCTGAATGCTACTACGGAAATCTGAAAAAAATACTGAGTTCTTAATATTGTGTGCTAGGATGAAATTGATGGCTTCTAGGATACCGATGCATTCCCCTGTAAATACAGAGGCTTCTGGAGGGCATTGGAATAAAAGGGCTATTCTGGAGTTCTGGAAATATGTTGAGACACCTGTACAACCAGTTGACGATAATTTGGATGCGTCCGTGTAAAACAAGTTCCAACCCTGCCAGTATCTCCTGATAGCCCGATCGAAGTCGCCTTTTACGTCCTGCGAGTTTTTAGAGATACCAAGCCCCAGAACGATGTTTGGTTTAAAATGGACCACCTCATATGCGGAGGCAAAGACGGGGAGAGTGGGAGATTGACAAACAGGTGAAGAGAGGTGTTTAAGCTCTCTGTACCTATTCATCAATGGAATATTTTTATTGTTCCAATAGGAAGAGGCATTGAGAGATAGAAATATTTGCTCCAAAATGGGAACCAAAGGATGGGATGAGAGGGAGAAGACTTTTGACAAAAAACGATCTGCTAAGTATTGTCTGCGGAGGGCAAGGGGAGGGTCTGCACATTCAACCTGGAGAGCATTTATGGGGGAGGATTTCATGGCACCAATTACAATTCTTAGGCATTTGGACTGGATAGAATCTAGTCTGCGCAGAGCTTCTTTGTTGCATGGCTCGATTAGATAGCTACAATAATCTAATACGCTTCTGACTATCGCATTATATACCAGCTTTAAGGTGTATGGGTGGGCACCCCACCAGACACCTGCCAAAGCTCTAAGAACTGAAATCGAGCGTTCACATTTTTTCACTGTGTTAGTGATGTGATCCACTCCCGATAATTTGGAATCCAGGGTAACACCCAGAAACCTGGCACTCTCTTTAACTGGGATAGCTTGGCCGTCAATATTGATGTCCACCTGAGGTACAAGACGTCTGCGAGTGAAAACCACTGCTGCACTCTTTGGAGCGCTCAGAGATAACCCATGATCCAGTAGCCATTGGTTTAATGAGGTCAAAGATACATTCATGGATTGGGCTGCATCCTCAATGGATTTGCCACAGACCAATAGTGCAATATCATCAGCATACTGAAAAATTTTACAGTTGTAATTTAGACAAGAGGGAAGATCTGAGGTATAAATATTATATAGAGGGGGGCTAAGAACGGATCCCTGGGGTAGACCCCTCCAAGCTAACCTTGGTTCAGATTCCTCACCAGGAATCCTTAGTTTAATGCTACGGTCTAAGAAGATACTGGATATGATCTGACGTATCCTAGCCGGGATTCTCAGCTGTTGCATCTTCTGCCTGAGAACTGGGAGGAGGACAGAGTCATAGGCAGCAGAAATATCTAAGAAAACGGCTACCACAGACTCATTTCTACTAAGGGTCAGTCGGATTTCTGAAGTGAGGGTTGCCACACTATCAGATGTACCCAATCCTTTCCTAAAGCCAAATTGAGTCGTTGGCAGTAGTTTCCTGTTCTCCACAAACCATTCCAGACAGTTTTTAACAAGATTTTCCAAGAGCTTTATAAGTATGGACGATAGAGCAATAGGTCTGTAGGAAGAATGATCACTGGGGTCTTTCCCAGGTTTTAATATGGGGATAATAACTTGAACCTTCCAATCAGGAGGAATATATCCGGAGGAAAAACAATAATTGGCCAAATCCAGGTAGTACTGGTGGGTCTTATTCCCAGCCTTAGATATGAAGGAGTATGGGAATCCATCCACTCCAGGAGCAGAATCTTTTACGTGGGCGAGTACCGACTTCAGCTCCCCCAGAGTGAACGGTTTATCCAGAGGATCATCTGATGCCATCTGGGGATCCGAAGAAACACATTCATCTCTGTCCGGGGCGTAGGCTGGAGCCAGTTTGGAGAAAAACTGATGACCCAGATCTTTAGATGTCATACTCCCAGAGGGTGGTCGCATGCTGCTTCTAAAAGATTTTAATTTACGCCACACAACTGATGGTGGAGTGGACGGATTCAGCGAATTGCAATACTTCCTCCAACCCTCTCTTTTCTTCTTCTTAAGCAATTTCCTGGATTTAGCCAACACATGTTGAAAATTGATGATGTTCTCCAGGTTCATATCTAAGTTGAGCTTTCTTTCGGCCTCATTCCTGGCTCTGATTGAAGCAGTGCATTCCCTATCTTACCATGGCGGAGAGGGAATTTTGCCGGTTGACGGTTTTTTGGACGGGAAGCAGTCATCCGCTGTAGCGGTTATAATATTTGTGAATGCCGCAAAGCATTCCTGATAATTTGCGTCATTGATGGGAGGCAGGGAGGTGACCCGTAAATCTAAAATTTTTGAATCCAGATCCCAGTCAACTGAATTCAGTTGGTACTTTAATAGGGGAGAGGAGATGTTGTTGGGAATGGTTTTGGATGGGATTTCCACCATGATGGGATAGTGATCACTCCCATAAGTCATATCCAAACACTTCCAGTAGAAAAGGCTGGCTATATTGGACGAACAAAATGTTAAATCAACACAACTGTTGTTCTGTCCTGGCGAGCCACGACGTGTGGCACAGCCATTGTTGATCACACATAAGTCAAGATCATCCAATAAATCCACCAGACCCGAGCCAAAGTTGTCGCAGGTATCTGATCCCCACCTATAGTGATGGCCATTAAAATCACCCATAACCAGTAGCGGGCCTTGAACATTACTCAGCAAATTTTTTATTGTATTAAGGTCATTAATCTGTGGGTGAGCAATGTAAAAACTAAAAATATTTATATCCTCAGCCTTAACAGCAACAACATTGATGTTGTCACCTACAAAGGGTAGAGGAATTGGGGAGAATGTAACTTTGTTATTGATGAACAAAGCACATCCCCCATATCCATCTGATCTGTCATGTCGGACACTACTGAAACATGGAATCCTGAAATTGCTCTCAGGACGTAGCCATGTCTCAGCGATGCTGCAGATCGATGGTTTGTGCTTATTAATTAAATAGAGAAGATCAGTTTTCCTGGGTGAAACACTCCTGACGTTCCATTGAAGGAAGATCTGAGGATGGAACACTATGTATATAACGGACAATTGAGGACAGTTTGGTGGCAACGTGGTCAGGTAGGGATTGAGAAGGGTTGGCTAATACTGTCATTAACATACTGGAGATGATATTAAGGATGTTCTCTGAGCTAATGGGACTGTTTGCACCTTCCCTAGGGATGGCACAGCCGTTTTGAGAAGGGGAGAAGGAGTAATCTTGTATAAGGGCTTGATGAGCCTGCTTATCGTAACCGTGAGAAAGAGGGGCATGAGTTTTGGGTTTTAGGAAGACAGTTTTTCGGTATGATCTGTGGGGAGTTTGGCTAGGGTATTGCGGGGAGCTGGGGGGACTAGATTTGGGCGGCGCTCTAGACACTTCAGCATACGATCTGGAAACTCGGGGGAAAACCTGACTTGCTTCCACATAGGAGATCGATTTCTCTGCCATAAGGGCTTTTATCCCTTTCTGACGCCCTAGTTCAGGGCAAGCTTTGTCGTTAGCATAATGATTGCCGGAACAATTGACGCATATGGCATACTCATGGGGGACTTGGCATCCGTCACCTGGGTGGTCTTCGCTACATTTGAAACAGCGTGGTTTAGAGCGACATACTGTACGAGTATGCCCGAAGCGACAGCAGTGAAAACATTGGATAGTGGGGTAGGTATATTTTTCTACTGAGAGAGCGGAGTAGAAACAGTAAACACGCCTAGGCAGAACTTGCCCGTCAAAGGTGAGGACGACTGTTTGGGTGGGTTTCCACTCAGTAACACCTAGAGTACTTACCTTCCGGTTCAATCTCCTTGCCTTTATGACGGAGCAGCATCCAGCAGGAACCTTGATGTTCTCAATTATTTCCTCTTCTGACCATTCAGTTGGAACATCTCTAACAAGACCCATACGAGTAATGTTATATTGAGGAATAGAGGCTGTGTAATTATGCTGCATTAATATTCGGCTGATTAGAAAGCTGTTTGCATCTTGGTGAGACTGGAACTCCACCGACACGCGGTTCCTTCCTAATTGTTTGACACTGCCAAGTACTACGTTACTAAAATTTTTTTGGTGTAGAAACATCCCAAATTTAACTTTATGGAGAGAGGTACCCGATGTCTGGCCATCTTTTAATGAGACATGCACCACAAATGGTGCATTGTCCCTGGAAGTATAAATTTGTCTGCCAGTTTCTTTTTTAAGGAACTTAGGAGGGTTTGTAACAGCAGTAGGGGGAGAGGTCGCCAATCTTTTCCTGTTTGCAGATTCAGAGTCCATTTTGTCATTAGCATTGTCGTCGGGGAGAGAAACAGTTAACACCGGAGTGAAGTCAAAAGGGTCAGGAGGATCGGGGGGTTTTTTATTATCCATAGTGGATATTACGAAAAATTATTAAAATACGCTAAAACTTATACTATACAAACCTTGCGACACAAGACAAACACAAATAAAAAGTTTCGATTGAAGTTCACACAGGTAATATTCACTAAAATCGAAATAAAAACTTAACACAAACGAAGCACGTGTTAGAACCTTCACCACTACCAACAAAGTCTTCATTATGATTCTTAATCGGCAATTCATCTATTTGACATTTTTTTTGACAGACGGATCTATTTGACAGCAAATTCGTAAAATGGTTCACATAATATGAATTGCTTTAGAATTCATTAGCAGAATCATAAAAAGTTACTGAAGAGCAACATCTTACAATTCATTTCCGATAAATGAATTGTAAGAAGATGTATTATATGTGTAGATGTGTATTATATATTATTATAGATTAGATGTGTATTATATATTAAACTTAAACAAAGACATTAAAAACTTGTATCTCTTTAAATCTCTTTGAACTTAAAAAATGGCAGATTTAGGCCTTTACGCGTATTTCCTAGGAGACATACGCATTACTGAGAGCCTTTTAAGTCGCCAACGAAGTGTATTTCTTCGAAAAGTGGAATTTGCTTGAAATTTATGAAGTGCCGAACCCCGAGTTTATCGGGCTATACAGACTTAAAAAAAAGTATGACTGTATATAATTATTGAGCACTTGAGCACTAAAGCATTTATGCAGCTGGGGTACCTATATCATCAAAAATGGACAAGAACCTACTTCAGTCACTTTCCAATGGCTTAAACTATCAATGTTCTTCATAATTACAAAATTTTTTTGGATTTACAATATGTACCTACATATATTTATTAAAGCTATAAAGTTAAAATCTTAACATAAATTGCTTAATGTTTAGATACCACTCTTCAAATGGTTAAATAGTACTAAGTATCCACCCTGAACACTAAGGTACACTGTTTTTAAATAACTAATTTGAAGTAGAGAGTTTAGAGTATTTTTAATATTATCATCTATAGAATATTATAAACAAGCTTAGGTAAATTATTACCAAAATAAAACCATTTATACTTATATTAAATAGAATGTAATTGAGTATTTCTCAAAATAAATGTACATCTGTGAAAAAATAAGTGTGTCTCGAAATATTCAGAAAGTTACTCGTTTTTATTTAAAATATACAAAAAACAAATAACATAATCGTAAAGTAAAACTATTAACATTTAAAATTACGATGAATAATTGTATAATCTTATCATTCAATTAATTTTACGACACTTTTTTAAAACAATGTTTTATTCCTTTCGTACAAAATCAAATTGTGACCCTACCTGTCTCGTACGTGTTATACTTCATAAAATACTTTATATCACGTCAATATTGTGCATTTTTGGGTATTTTAGTCCTGATTAAATGTAGTTTCTTTATGAAAGTGATTTTATATGAGGTACCTTAATAAATTAATTAATTAAATGAGAAAAACAAAATGAGTCTTATCCATTTACTTTTTAGTTACTTACTCTTTAGTTACGTTTTATTTTACTTCTACGTAATTTCTGAACGCATTCGTTAAATTTCTACTCGGGCAACACTACCTTCAATATGATTGGTTGTTGATCTGACGTCTCGGCCACAACTTTCAATGTGAAAATCAGTTGCAACGTGTCATGTAAGTGGAACTACTTTTTCGTGACACAAAATATTTTAGGAGTTTTGCACAATAAGGTGAGTCTTGATTTGTTTATCTTATTATTTTACGTGTAGTACGAACATTTAAGCTCATATATGTAATTGCAGTTTCAGTTTATAACAAACTGTTGAGTTTTAGAAGTCTGTTTTGTATAAATTCTCATTAGAATTTCGTAACGTTTTTTATGAATTTCGTTACGTTACGAAAAAGTATAGTATAAAGCTGAGTGTATACAGTTATAACCTACCAAACCAATTTAGAAGTGAATGGTAGGTATACTACGAGTAGTTAATGCTTTAGAAGTTTTCTGTTAGACAATAAAAGTTTACTAAGTTTTACAAACTCATCATTTATGAATCTAGACAGGTATTAAACGTTTATTACGCACCAAAAAGTATGAGACCAGTCCTGTGACGTTAACGTACATTAATTACGCACTAACAATGTAGGTATTTGCACAAAATAGATAGGTACAGAAGACAATCTACATATACAAAGCGCGCTCGAGCAACGTACACACAGACACCGCCCACGGACACGATATCTCGGCTCAATTCAGCTCAATGCGAGCTCGAGCGCTATCCGTGCTACGCGTCTGTGAACTTTTTTTTTTGTATTCCACAACTATTACGCAACGCCGTCTAGTCTCAAGCTAAGCAGAGCTTGTGTTATGAGTACTAGACAACTGATAAACCTACTTATATATTTCTAAATACATACATATACATATTATAGATAAACTACACCCAGACACAGAACAAACGATCGTGCTCACCACACAAACATTAATTTAGAATTTTCAAATATTTCACAAGGGCTATTTTATAAAAAAAAAAAAATTAATTTCAGGCTCATCTATGAAGAAAGAAGGCAAGACACAAGAACCAGCAGCAGAAGAAAAAGTGACCATGTTGTCTTCATCAAGATGTTTGTCTGCAAACCGTGATTTCTATGGTGCTGATATAAAATGCCTTAAGGCAGAAGGATTAACAACAACTAAAGACGAAACAAATTCTACAATTCAAGGAAAAGGGAAAGGAAAAAGTACACTAAAATACCAAGACATTATCAAAGAAGAAAAACTTTCAATTCATAGAACAGATATATTAAGACGAACAGTTGAGGCATAAAATCAACAAAATAAAGAATTAAAAAGTCATAAGGAAGAAGAATTAACAACTGATACCAATTTAATGCCAGTAATTTTTCTCGGAGATTTATTAAGTGACGAAGTTATAATCAAAGATGATTATAACTTATTATCAAAGATTATAATATGTTTGATGATATGTCATTTAATGAACAAGAGTTCAATTTAACCGATTTTGATAACATTAACAGAGATGTCATAATACAAAATAATAATGCTATAGAAGATAACATTAAACATGAACACAATAGTATAAATAATGAGAATATCGTGCAAAATGCACGATATTCTCATTATTTGTTTTCTGTTTAATTGGTTCAATTTTTTATAGTTTAGAAATATTTTTAATAAATAAATAAATGAATAAAATAAATATTTCCTGTTTTTTTTTTAATCAACAACAACAAAAACAACAAAAAAAAATACAAGTAATAATTAAAAAGATTGATTATATGAGGAAAAATCAAGAATATTTGATAAAATTTATAATAAAGTTTCGCCATTGTGTAACAAGCCTTACGTTTACTATTTAGTTACATTTTAGGACAATTTCGTAACAATATTTCGTAACAACCATTTCGTTACGTACATTTATTTTGAGAAATACTCAATTACTCTTTTTATTGACTCAAATTTACATGTAATCCAAGATAGCAAAGATATGTTTGAGCTGCATCTGCAAGGCATTTCAAATTTTGTATTAGGTGTATTTGAGCAGTATTGGCATCAGCTGCGGTATGTTACATCTCCACCTGAGACAGAATCCTTCAAGCCTCATCATTATACTATAGGAGCCACCAAAGACATTAAATATATCTTTAAATCTCTTTGGGAGTCACAGTGCGGTCTGAAACAATTAAATTGTCATTTAATAGGTACCTAGTTGCGTAGGTATAAAAACTTATTAATATTACGAATAGAATATTAATGGGTATGGTAAGCACTTACTTTGTTGTAAACATTCGAACTCATAAGAAATACACAAGTAGATGCTGGATTGGTATCATTTTCTTGAAACGCAGTCCTAAAATTTTTACAAATGGATGGTTTGCTTCAGAGTAATTAAAAAAAAAAAACAAACACTGCACTTGAAAAATTCACTTAAAATTACGATTTATTGTTCAACTTCAACTGCAACTCTTCATTTTATGGCATTATTCATATGATTTATTGTTTTCAACCGATTTTTTACAAGCAAAGGGTAAACCACAGACGACAGAGGGATACTACGGTAAACAACAATGTAGGTATGTTGCCAGCCTAACAAGTTGATATTTATTATTTCCAAAGATTTAGGCATTTTTAACTTCGTTTTTAAAGGCATTTAATTATTATCCTAAAATACTGAATTTATATTTTAATACAATAACTTAATACAAAATAATTATCCGTTAAATAAAAAGCTAAGAAAAAAAAACTAGTAAAACCAAGATTTTATTTTTTTTCATCTGGCAATATTATGGAATATGATTCTGCTAAAAAATGAATTGAGTATGATTCAGCTAATTTGTGTAACCATTTTGCGATTTTTAGAAGAATTGCATAAAGTCATAAGTAGGCAGGAATTCGGGAAATGATTTGCTTTTAGATGAATTGCCTATTGTGACCTTTTTAGCCCCCCAGGTATTAATTGACTGGATTACTAATATGCTAAGCAAACGAGCTGTTCGCCTTGAGGAAGAATTGCAATTGGCCTTGATAGCCAGAGGCTGCCCACAGGTGGCTCTCCCCGCTACTGTGGAATCTGGTTTTCAATGAACTTATCACCATACTTAACGCGAATCGTTACTACACAATATGGTATGCAGATGACCTCGCAATCCTTGTACCTGGTAAGGTGACTGGAATGATCTGTAACCTCATGCAACAAGCACTGCGTATCGTGGAACGAAGGTGTAGGGAATATGATCTGTCAGTAAACCCCTCTGAAACTGAATTAGTCATGTTCACGCATAAACGAGCAACTGTCCAATACAGAACTCCAGTTGTCAAACGATTTCAAATATCTCGGGGTTACCCTAGACAGTAAGTTAAACTGGAGAATTCATCTAGGCAATACATTAAACAGGGCTTGCATCACCTTCTGGCAATGCAGGAAAATTATAGGTAAGAGGTGGGGCCTATCCCCCCAAATCATACTCAGGCTGTATAGCGCAGTAATTCGGCCCATGATTACCTTACGGCGCCGTGGTGTGGTGGTCCTGCACCAAATTAGCCACAGCCGTAAACAAACTACAACACTTGCAAAGGCTGGCCAACAGGGCTACTATGGGCTGCATGAGGACCACTCCGACTGCAGCGCTCGAGGCCATGTTGGTACTTCCCCCACTCCACCTGCTCATACAACAGGAAGCGACGATGGCACCAGTACGCCTCAAAAAAACTCGATCTCTGGGGTAAGAGAGAAACACAACACACCGCTCTGCTTGCGGAACTCAATTATGAGCTTCCCATAACGAAAGCAATCAACGACCGGATACCTATGCAATTTATCTTTGATAAAAAATACAAAATCCAACTGCATGAGGATCACCGCTGTGAAGGGCTGCGACGGCAAACCTATTTCGCAGCCAATTGGGGCTATGCCTGACACTGGCCTACATCAGAATGTTGTCCCAGTGTTGGTCACCACTCACTGTCAAGGAGCTAATGACCGGATGTCGACGTAAGGCTGCAAAGAATGTTGGATATAATATACGTAATCAAACTCATCACACCTCGGATCCCGTTCTGTGTGAAACATTAACCGTAAATAATAAGACTCGCTATTATTGGGACGCATGGTGTAGGTAACCCTGTCGGTTTCCAATGCAGTGAGAGACTACTTAAAGCACTGGTAACCCCCATGTACTACTCAATAAGCATCTTTATGTGATTAGGTATCTATATTTGCTTGTTTTTTGGCGGAATTCCAAAGGGTGATATTTCGTGTGTTGTGTGTACTATGCAGAACTTGTGACGAGTCTCTGAGACGTTAATCGGACTGATCAACGTTGAACACTAAAATTGGTTATTGATTAGCGTCTCTGAGTGTGGCAATTGGTGTGACTACACCAAGACACTACCTTCTAACTTTCTCCTAGGCAGCTTATGATACAATTCCTTCAATACTTCATGGAAAAACAGTTTCTCATGAACTACACGACTAACTGTTCCAACTTTTTGCTTCGATCAATTTTAGCCATATCAGGAAGCACAGACTGTACATTTTCAGTCCACGCTCAACGCTCTCTTGGACTCTTAATCTGATTGTGATGTGTTCGCGGATGAATGGATGAAGATGTTGTCAGATGATCGAATGACTGCCATATTTTGTGTAAAAAACATGCCTTTAACAAAAATGACCTTTGGCAGTGTTACTTTACACTCAATAATTAAACACATATTTACTTTTCTTGCTTTTTTTTTGGTTGGGTTGGTAGGCCTTGCTTGACCAAAGTTATAACAATTATAAAAATTAAAAAATAAGGTTGATAAAATCCGCTTTCAGTTCAATAAACGGACGTCTCAATACATGACCGTAATATTTCAGTAATATAAAGTGAAGATCTGATAAACTGCTTCGAAAGTGCTGATGTAGAAACCAGACTGTCAATAAAAAAGAAGAACGCAAAAATATGTTATAATTTCAGTACAGTAAAAAAAATAATTAAACTATCCAAAGAAATATATCTGACATTCGAACTCGTATCATTCTACGTGCCCGTCTAGCTGCGCTACGATGATTGTTGAATTTTGTTTAAAATATCATAATTGACTGCCTGGCTCTTTATCGATGACTAGCTGTGCCCCGCGGTTTCACCCGCGTTTTTCTCGTTTCCGTGGAAATACCGAGTTAGATAATTATAGCCTCCCTCAATAAATGGACTATTGAATATTTAAACAGTTTTCATATCAGATCAGTATTTCCCGAGATTACCGCGTTCATAACAAACAATCAAACTTTTCAGCTTTATAATATTAAGAAAAATATAGATTAAGTTAAATTGTATAAGTCGCAGGCAATAGCTGTCTATCTGTTCGACATTCAGCCAGACACATAATAATTACGACTATAGGCGGGAGTGTCCGTCCACTTTAAACCGGGTTAAAATATTATTTTAAAGTACTTCTGAGTAAATTATATTTTTCGTTTTATTTTCTTGTGGCAGAAGAATATATTGATTGTTTCCGCAACCTGATCTTGACAACGCGACATATAGTTGGCCGTGCGAAGAACAGTCTTGCCGTAAATCTAATCCTACATATTTAAATGTTTGCCCCTGTGATTTATTTATCGTTACGGCAAAAGATAATTTAATTGGGAATTGGACTCTTTTAAAATGAAAAGGCAAATCATTTGGAATCATTGGGATCCGAGGTATAAGTACTGTTTGACCAACCGCTGGACCAGTCAAAACTGTTACAACGATCACGTTATTGCGAAGAAATTTAACCTGAAGTCGAGTCCCGTTACATAAATTTGGTGGCTTAAGATTTCTAAATAAAATAATTGGGGCACCAATTTTTAACTTGAGAGAATGTGGAGGGAGGCCACTCGGGTTTAAAGAATTAAGAAATTCCTGTGGATAATGGACTGCATCTTCTTGATCTCATCAACAAATATATTTCGAAAAAGATTATTACAGGATTTTATGTTGATAAAAAACTCTATGGCCCATAACTCATTAATAGGTACCAACTCTTAACATCTTACACACGTGATAACTTTTAAACGAAATATCCGATTGAGATGAAACAAAAAGCATTTTACTTCTACATAAATACTCTTGATAACATAATGCTTAATTTCGATAATATAGAGATAGATTAATATTACGATACATATTTAACGTAGTTTTTTTTTCTTCAGACGATTTAATAATTATTTTGAACACAAAATCGGTTATTGTGATTAAACCATGATAGCTAGATATATGTTCTCGCGGACTTTTTTGTAGGTCTTAATGGGATCTACAAACCCGTAGTACATCATTTTGTTCTATTGTCAATAGTTTTTGCAGCGCACGCAAAAATAGGTTTTCGATTTTACACCTTGTGTTACAAAATAGCAATTTTATTACGGATCCCTAATTTTGAAAAAAAAAAACATAGCCTATAGCCTTTCTCAATAAATGAACTACCCAACACTGAAAGAAACATTCAAATCGGACCAGTAGTTCCAGAGATTAGCGCGTTCAAACAAACAAACAAACAAACAAACAAACTCTGCAGCTTTATAATATTATTAGTATAGATAGCGTGATGATTTTCGTTTAAGATATTAAATTTGTAGCTGAATGAAAAAAAAAAATAGTTTTTTTTCGTTTCGCCGCTTTGATTTTATTTTGTTTTGATTACTTTTTATAAAAATGTGAAGTAAAAATGTCATATTATTGTTTATGAAGTACCAACGTATATATATTATATGCAAAACAGACGACAAAATACTCAAAAAATAATTACTATAACTAGGGATCGAACTCGCGCCAAATATCGTTCAATACCGACATTTTGGAATATTGCTCACCCTTCTTAGTAATTATCGTGATAATTTATAGCCTATAAGTTGCCCTGACCTATAAGGATTATGAATGCAAAATTTGAACAGGTACTGAACCGATCAGTAGTTTTTGCGCCAACCGTAAACATCGGAAAATAATTTTACTGTTTTAGTATATGTAATAAATAGGGTGACTGGCAATTAGTGTACGATACTTAAACACGTGATTGTGCTCATGACAACAAACAATTTTTATTATGGGAGCAAAGCCGAAATCGCGAAAAAAATATCAGCTGTTCAGTACATTAGGCAAACACAAATGTACTAAACAGCTGATTTTTTTTCGCGATTTCAGGTTTGTTCCCATAGTAAAAGTTGTTGGTTATGATGAACACAATTACGTGTTTAAGTATCGTACACTAATTACCAGTCACCCTATATATATAGATAGATAGATTTGCCATATAATAGGAATTACTCCTATATCGTTCACAAACATTTAAACTCACATACAGAATACCCAAAACATCTACCTATCTGGTAGGCTATACTAATATTTGTTCCGTTTGGGAAACGAACCTTTATAACTTTTGTGTATAAGTTGAATCGAAAAATTAATTGAGTTGAGTTTTAATTGAACTTTCGGCGGGATAACTGGTGCATGCTCTAGTAATTAAATGAGCATAATCATTAATGGAACTACAAATCGTTGGCTTCAAAGTTCACGCAGACCACAGACAATGCGTCAGGGAATATTATCAATAAGTACATTATAATTCAGAACAAGGTCACGACGAGTTTCGGAAAACGCAGCGTTGGAAGGCCACCCACAAGGTGAACGATGATCTGAGTCGAGGGAATGATGGATGCGAGACGCACAGGATCGGTGGTTATGAAAACGCTTGGGGCCTATGTGCATCAGCGGACGTCTTTCGGCTGAAATGTTGATGACGATGATGAGAAAACTTAGCCTGCGCAATTTCAGAAAGTAATTGTACCTACGAGTATACGATGCATTTTAATCATAGGACCAGAAGGTGTAGGTGTATCCCGCTTGGGCAGAGAACCATTGTGTCCTCGTAGAGGCGATCGGCGGCAGCGATCTCTCGCGCCGGGCCTTGGTACAGGTCATGGTCTGAAGCGAGGAGGAGTGGTAGGCGGTTGCCTCCTTTTGCGAAGCAGTAATGCTAGCAAAAGAGGACGCCGCACGCGTGAGGCAACGGCCCTCACGCCCCAGCCGCCGAGATTCCGATCCCGATTTCCGGCCACCGTAGGCGCGGGCTTACGGACGGCGAGCAATGGGTAGTTCACTGTCAAACCGTCCGGTAACCATTCGGACCGAGCCCAAGCCGTTGACGGCGCGTATTGTTCCACGCGCGCCTCAGGGAGATGTCAGTAAACCGTAGGGGCACAGCAGTGTCGAAGCCTACTGGGGCCACGGGTAGTGTGAAAGGAACAGGAGTGAGTTTTTAGTCAGTAAAAGTCTGACACTATTTCGCGCTCAGCCCAAGAGCGGGGGATGTCATTGGATGATTTTCCCACCGTAAAGAAAAGGACCAGAATGTTTCTACAGACAAAATTTCAGTCAGGGCCTTTCTATTGAAAATAAGGTTTTTTTGTAGTGCCTACATGTCCTTGTGGAGGCCATCGGCGGTGGCGAATTCTCGCCTCGGGCCCTGTTTCAGGTGTTCTGACCGAGCACAAAATAAATAAATCGGAATAGTATTTATATTTCGATGCAAGTGGACACACTTTGCAATTGTGGCGGAATTAACGTTTTGAGGCCCGAACTAACTGTAACGCAAAAGAAACGCACTGCGTGTGAAATGCATTGCAAGCCTAAAATAGGTGCGATAGAAACAATTTTTCTTAGTGTGTAAAAAAATAACTGACTGGACTAACACTTACTCCTTAATCGTTTGATTGATCCAAAACCAAAATTAATTATCTCACAAGTGCACAACCTCGTAAGGCCAGAATTGATGACCTAACCTCACCGAATTATTCGATTACCAACCGTTTACAAAATGTACGGCGAGTTGGTGAGTAATTTTTACGTACCCATTTATCGGATTAGGTTTTGTTGGGAGACAGATTCGATTAATGCGTATGGGATCGAGTTTGATGTAAAGGATATTGATGATGAGGTAAGGAAGGTTTGACAGTCTTCCACACTTGATCGACAGCCTGTTAATTGCTATTTTGAATGTGTAAACACTTATGTGTAGGGGCTTATGTCCATTTATTTAACGAGTTACGACATTTAGGGCGGAATTCACCAATAAAACTAATCGCGTTTTAACGTGTGGTTTGCATACGCGTTTAGGCGCTGTCACTAGTGTCACTTGTCTGTATTTTTCTTTTGCTGTACTTTTACAAGTGACATTAGTGACAGCGGCTAAACGCGATTATGCGAGCCAAACGTTTTAACGCGATTAGTTTTATTGGTGAATTCCGCCCTTAAGATTACTAGCCGTTGGTATTTACTCATGTTTTTAGATTATAATCTAAATATAGAATAGCATTGACGTGTGACGATTGTATTTTAGAAGAATATATCGTATCTGGAAGCCGATTTGTCAGCGAACATTTTTTTAAAACTTTTTATGAAAAGATTAGTACAAAGTAGAACTATAAATCTTTAAAATGTTTCCTCAGCTGGGACTTGGTGTAGGCTCTAGCAGAGGGAATGGGCGGTAATCTACAACACGGTTTTGAATTTAAACAACTTTCAAATGCTGAAATGCGACGAAACACTTCAAGCTTAGTTATATAAACATTTTTATTCACTTTGATCAACACAATTTCATATTTATCATTCTAAAAACCAACAGTTGCAAATACAAGTATTGGTAGGACGCGTTTAGTATTCAATAATTTACAGCATTCTGATTACTGCCTCTGTCCTATATACTGATACTGAAAATTGACTTAGTCCTTTCAATTTTTTAATATTAATAAATTGAATCTTTTTTTGTCGCCGACATAGTCCGAAGAAGACTCTCAAGTGGCAGTGGGCAAGGCACATTGCTCGTAGAACGGTCGATGGGGACGAAAGGTTCTGGAGTGGTGACCGCGAACCGGAAGACGCAGCGTTGGAAGGCCTCCCAAAAGGTGGAACGATGACCTGGTGAGAGGCGCGGGAATGCAATGGACGTGAGATACACAGGGCCGTTCGTTATGGTGACACTTGGGGAGGCCTATGTCCAGCAGTGGACGTCTTTCGGCTGAAATAATGATGATGACTACCTATTCCAATATCTGGTTTTTAGATAAAAACTTTTTACAAAAAAAAAATAACCGACTTCACTAAAAAAAAAACACTAAAAGGATCAAAATAACTTTAATTTCGGAAGTCGGTGTTTCTCGGTATTGTTTGTTTCTTATTTAACACCGACTTCCGAAATTAAAGTTATTTTGATCCTTTTAGTGTTTTTTTTTAGTGAAGTCGGTTATTTTTTTTTTGTAAAAAGTTTTTATTTCACACTTTTTAGTTGCGATACACTTATAAACAGAGTGCCTATTTCTCATGACAATTCCAATTAACCCAAATACTGCTAGGTTACATTGTTTTATTATAAAGTTCCTGTGTCTACCTTCCTCCTTCCGGCTCCATCATCAGATCAGTTTGATAGTACCTTATAGCCAAAGAGCATCTCACGACAATTCTAATAAGCCCAAACACGGCTAGGATACATTGATTAATTACGGAGTTCCTGTGCCTACCTTCCGGCTCCATCATCAGATCAGTTTGATAGTACCATATAGCCAAAGTGCATCTCATGACAATTCTAATAAGTCCAAACACGGCTAGGTTACATTGATTAATTACGGAGTTACGGCTAGGTTACATTGATTAATTACGGAGTTCCAGTGCCTACCTTCCGCCTCCATCATCATCATCAGATCACTTCGATGATACCATTTTCAACGTAACTATTCAGAATCATTCATTTATTTGTATTGTCATAGTCGCTTAACTATATCTTCATTGTGATATCTATTTTAGTATGAAGTTCCGTTGACCATTTCTGGTCTTCTTCATCAGTTCCACTTCATCAAATGTTACTTTTTGACTGTAAATGCTTAAGTTCTTGATGAATATACTAAAATTACCATAGGGTTGCCTATAATTTTTGAGGAGTTCCCTCGATTCCTCATGGATTCCATCATCAGAACTGGATTTTGAAAAAAATGGGACCAATCTGGAAGTATATCCTATAAAGGCAAAAAAAAATTTTGCAAATCGGTCCATAAACGACGCAGTTCTGAGGTAACAAACATAAAAAAAAATAATGATAAAAAAAAAATACAACCGAATTGATAACCTCCTCCTTTTTTTTGAAGTCGGTTAAAAAAAACCACGTGATAGAGAAAATTTATCTGAACCGGGCATCCAACTCGACATACATTTTCACTGTTTTTCATACAACCACTCTTACACGATTATGACGTTATTACACATTTTTCATTCGATATTTTAGAAACATAGTATCTTCTGGATATTATCTAGGCTTTTATTGAAATCAATTTAAATAAATTTGTGTAAAACTAATCCAGTAAAGACCTCTGTTTATTGCATGAACTTTGACACTTCAAAACGTACTCAAAAATTAAAAAAGTCAAAAACGTATACAATAGAAGCCTTGCAAATTTAATCAAGATTCTGAATGACGACAATTTTTTATTTAAAACTTGTATGGGTTTAAAAAAAACACGTATTTCCTGGAACGTTTTGTAAAATATTCGAGTAAATCACGGATTTTTTTCTTTTTTCGCGTTTTTGCCTTTTCGTCAAACATATTGTTGGATTGCGTTGGATGAAGTAACAAGCCATGCCAAGCCATTTTAAACCATGCTCGATGTTGACGATAGGCGAGTGAAAAAGGACCCTCTTAATGGCTTTTCGTTGAACCACTAACATACGATGATTCAGGAGACGATTGTGGTCATCATACTTATAATATCTATTAGCAGACAATACCGTTCCGACGCCTTTGTGTCGACACCGTCCCCGGTCCCCGCTGAAAACCAACGCTGTGGATTCTTCACACTGTGTATATGGCTGCGGGATTATGCTGAGCGTTCGGTCATTTTGCGCGGACGTGGCGCATATTTCCCAGAATGTTGATAATTTGTAAGCTAGTCCTAAGTTTGCATCATTTCCCGTAAATAAAATGTTTTTCTATCTTTCTTTCATATATATTAATCTTTAATCTATCTATATATATAAAAATGAATAGCCGTTCGTTAGTCTCGCTAAAACTCGAGAACGGCTGGACGGATTTGACTAATTTTGGTTTTGAAATATTCGAGATAATCCAGGGGAGGTTTAAACTGAGAAAAAATGAAAAAAAATCACGAAAAAAACTCCGAATACAACGCCATCTCTAATTAAATGTCATTATAAAATTAATTATGCTGTTCTGGTAATGCCAGAAGATTTACTATAGGCGGTACGAAGTTCGCCGGGTCAGCTAGCTTCTTAAATGTTTATAATATTGTAAAGGCTAAAGTGTGTGTGTGAGTGTGTATGTTTGTTACTTCTTCACAGTCGAATGGTTGAACGGATTTGGCTGAAATTTGGCACACGGAACAGCTGCTCAACCTTTATCAAGCTCAAGTTCGATCTTGTATGGAGTACTGCTCTCATCTTTGGAATGGGTCTGCCAAATATCAGCTTGATGCCCAGGAGTCGATTGAGAAGCGAGCCAAGAGGATGATGATCCTCTTGGCTCGCTTCTCAATCGACTCAAGTGCATTATCACTGATGAGTGATGATTATTATTATTATCTTTATTTACTTTATATACATATTTTGTACATTTTTAAATATTTCTTAAAACATAAATAAAAAAAAAACATTTAAAAATATAAAAAATAGTACCCCACCGGTATCGGGAACAGGGTCCAAGCTACCGGCGGTCAGGGCTCCAGAGAAAGGAACCTCCTAACGATACGAGCCGTGTCCAGGAGTACCGCTTTCTGAATCAAGGCCTTGATCCAGCCGCCTAACGCGAGCCTCCTAAGGTGTTGGTCGAGGCTCTTGGCTATTAAGCCATTGGCTGACACGACTATCGGTACAATGATCGCTGAGTCCACATCCCACATGTCGACAACCTCGCGAGCCAAGTCAATATACTTGATTTGTTTATCTTTCTCGGCTTTCACGAGGTTCTCGTCATGCGGGACGGATATGTCAACAATCATTGCACGCCTCTCGCTTCGGTCCACCACCACTATATCAGGCTTATTGGCTACAATAGTCCTGTCAGTGATGATGGACCGATCCCAGTACAAAGTGATATGACCATTATCAAGAACTGGGTCGGGCTCATACCTGTAGTACGGCACTTCCGATTCCACAAGAGAGTATTTCAGAGCAAGTTGCTGATGGATAATCCTGGCTACAAGGTTGTGTCTACGCAAGTACTCTCCGTTAGCTAGACGAGAACAACCAGAGATAATGTGACGAATTGATTCTCCCGGACGGTGACATGCCCGACAGATGTCAACCGCGCCGTCCTTCACAATAAATCTCCGGTAGTTATTCGTCATGATAACTTCGTCCATAATTGCACAGACAAAACCTTCGGTTTCCCCAAAGAGGTCACCGAAACGCAGCCAGGCTACGGACGCCAATTGGTCTACATCGGGCCCGTGAAAGGCCCGGAAAAAGCGTCCGTGAAGTTCCTTGCTCTGCCATACTTCCCTGCGATCGTTAGTGTCAAGCACTACCGGTTTACGCCAGTTCTCGTTAGCCAGAGAGAGCGGGGTGAGTCCCTTGTCCACTGTCACTAAATCTCGATGCATACCCACGTCGGTAGCTAGGAAATATTCCCTGAGACTGCATACCTCGCGGTTGTGTAGGGTCTTAGCATTTAAAAAACCTCGACCTCCACACTTCCGCGGGATATACAGTCTCATCACCGACGATCGTGGGTGATGCATTCGGTATGCAGTCAGCAGTGTGCGGACCCTCCTATCCAGGGCGTCAAGTTCCGTTTGAGTCCATTTGAGTACGCCGAAAGAGTACATCAATACCGGCATGACCCAACCGTTGAAGGCGCGCACCTTGTTTCCGCCTGAAAGAAGACTATTGAATACCTTCTTCAGGCGTCCAAAGAAACGTTCCTTCAACGATTGCTTCATGTTAGTGATATTGATGCCTAGAGCTTCCGACATACCCAAATACTTATAGGTTTCGGTTGGAGAGAGGGATCTCAGGTTTATGGAATCCGTGAGTTGAGTGCCCACGGATTCCACAACCTCCCCTCGTTTTACATGCATGACCGCACATTTGTCCACACCAAACTCCATCCTGATGGCACTACTGAAGGTTTCAGTTACCTTCAGTAGCTCCATCAGTTGCAGATTGTTGGGGGCAAAAAGTTTCAGGTCATCCATGTAAAGTAGGTGAGATATTACCTGACCACCTCTCTTCAACCGATAGCCTAGACCTGAATTCTCCAGCAGTGTGCTTAGAGGATTCAAGGCTAGGCAAAACCAAAGTGGACTCAAACTATCACCCTGGAATATACCTCGCTCGATCCTTACAGGTTCGCTATTCCTCTGGATATGTCGACATCCTGGATAGCGGAGGACCGTACTCCATTGCCTCATACACGACATCAGGAAGGTGCGTAGTGTTGTATCAATTTTATACAATTCCAGCACCCTCATGAGCCATGTATGAGGAACAGAGTCATAGGCCTTCTTATAATCTATCCAACATGTCGACAGATCCTTTCGGAAACGTCGAACCTGTTGGCTAATGGTCATATCAATGAGGAGCAGCTCCTTAGTACCGCGGGACCCGTTCCTACATCCATTCTGAGAAGGTGACATGATCAGATTTTTGTCGATATGACTATTAATTTTGCTTCTCAGTATGGATGTAAGAACTTTATAGACCGTTGGCAAACAGGTGATCGGTCTATAATTTTTAGGCTCCGCAGTACTACCTGACTTATGGAGCAGGTGGGTTATTCCTGTTGTTAGGAACTGGGGTAGCGACCCTGACTCTAAGGCAGACTGAAACTGATATGCCAAGCGAGCGTGCGATCTTGTAAACCACTTAATCCAGAAATTGTGCAGCCCATCCGGCCCTGGAGATTTCCAGTTTGGCAACGGACGGACTGCACGAGCTACATCTTGGGGGCTGATGTCAATTGCCCCCATTTGTGGTATTGGATCGCACGCACGCTCGACCTCTCGAGTCCAGTCACCCTCGGTGTGACTGACAGGCACCGACCAGATGCTGCGCCAGAATGAACTCATGGCGTCATCATCCGGGAGGCGCGTATCAGTCACACCTTGGTCCGGTCTCTCCCAAGCCCTATAAACCCACCTTTCATTACTCCGGAATGTGCGATTCTGGGTGTATCGCTCCACCCGCCGCTTATACCTGCGGATACGGTTTGCCCATGCATACACCTTCTGCTTCAGGAAGTCGATGCGCTCTGTGACACGGGACATATAGTCTCGGGGGCTGATGTCAGTCCCCGAAAACGCCCGCCTCACAAAGCGCATCACTCTTGGGCGAGTGTTGCCCTCCCTGAAGCAGATTAGTTTGCCGATGAGTGCTCTGGCCCCACCAATACGACGCTCGATCCTGCACTGCCAAGCCGGCACGGCTGGTTTCGGTCGTGTAGATACGTCACAGCTTGGAAACTTGACGTGAGCTACACGACATGCCGCAACAGCTGCGCAGTACATTATCGAGTGTGTATCAGTGAGATCTTCGCAGTCGTCAAAATAGTTTGACAACTGCAAATCCAGAGCAGCCACCAGCGCCTTATTCTTATTATGCATGGGCAAACGAGGTAAGCGCGGCCTAAGTTCGAGCGGCATGTTGCGATACTCCCGAATAGCACACTCCAAAGCACTCCTCAATTCATTGTTGCACTGGGTACTTACATGTGTAACCATGTCAGTAATCTCTTCGTCAGCATGGTCGGAAAGATGGTAGGACGGTGGTACCATCACTGGTACCACAGGCTGCGACGAAGGAGCAATGGCATGGTTACTCATTTCCGTACGGAGGCGATCAAGTACAGTATCGTCCAACATATGATTACGCTGGATAACCCGCACCTGATCCGACAGTCGTTGGGCCGAAACGTTGACGGCTGGCTCAAGCACCTGAAACAAAGAGAGCATCCGAACACGGTACGCGGTCAGGTTGTTTCCTCCCTCTGTAGCCCCATAGTATGCGCGCATGACATTCTCATTGATAGATTGCGTCCATCGCATGCGCTGCACACTTCCGCCGGGAGCTGGGACCCTATCAGAGGCCGGTGGGCCTCGAGGTCCTAAGCCACTCGGCGGCCGGCGTCCTCTCCGTCGACGCGCAGGTGGTGGTGACGTGGGCGGAGAAAAGTACTCGTCGCTGGAGCTCGACGCAACTGCCACGGCCGGTGTCACAGCACTCACGGTGGGGCTGGATTCCGGCGGCGGCGAGGCGGAGCTGAGCGACGAGGCCGGAGGTGGTAGGCGTGCACGGCGAGCTGCGGCTCTGGTCAACATTTTTGCGGTCTTTTCACTTTTCAGCTTCAATTTTCCATAGTTTCTATTATTGATGATTTCATCTTTGTATGTGTTTGTTTTGGTGTAATTTTTTTTTCTCTCATATTTGTTATTTCTGAAGTTATCTATTTCTTTTTAATTTCATGATTTTAGGGTGTTTTGGGATTTATTAGGTAAATTTGTTATAAAAAAATTGTGCAGAGAAAATTTTAGCTTGTCACTTGGTTGACAGCCGAGCCACAGTTATTATTATTATTATTATATAACTTTATTGCACACCTTAACATAATATAGGACAAACATTTATATAAATAAGTGTACAATAGGCGGTCTTATTGCACAGGGCAATTTCTACCAGACAACCTTTGGATGGACTGAACTGAAGGAAAAGATTTCGGGCTGTCAGTGTACAACAACATAGAGAATAAAAAACACTGACAACTGAGATGATGCACTTGTCGAAAAAAATTTCAGTCTTGAGCATCGACGCCGAGTTGCTGGCCTGTCGGTTTTCTATCGTTTAGATTACGGGGAGTTTGCGTTGGAATTGCACAACTTAATTCCACCAAGTCCGTTCCAACATCGGACCACTAGACGTACGGCGTTGCGCCATCGGTACATGGTGGACATCCCACCAAACGTACAAAGCGTTTTGGGAACACATTCATTATGCGTACAGCTAAGGAGTGGAATTCCCTGCCAAGGTCTATGTTTCCTGATAGCTACAACCTAGGGGTTTTTTAAGTCAAGAGTAAATAAACCAATAGGTTACTTCTAGGCAAGCGTGCTCCATCGTCGGCCACAACATCGCTTACCATCAGGTGAGATAGAGGTCAAACGCGATCCTATCAATAATAATAATAATAAAAAACACGGGTAGACTAAGTCCTGGAATAGTATATTTATAAACTTTTTATCCTATAATATATTTAAATCCTATAATATAATAATTTTCTACTTTCACTCGGTGAACTCACTTGTAGCAGCTAATTGCTTAATATAGGTGACTTTAAAACAAACTTTACAAGGTGGTTTTGCCTTCTGTGTACGTGTGCCAAATAAAATATTTTTCTTTCTTTCTTTCTTTTACCGGTGTCTGTTTCCTATTACTAATCAGGGGCTCTTTAAGTCAAGAGTTACTTCTTAATTTATGCTCTGTTTGCTTTTTATGCTCTGTTTTTTCGGTTTCTTCTTGGTAAGCGTGGTCCATCGTCGAATACATCATCCCTTACTGTCAGGTGCAGAGATTAAGGTTCAAGGTAAGTCTTACAATTTCATTTTTATGAATGTTGCAAAAAAATATGAAAAAGAGTTTACAGAATTTTCCACTTCATCAGGGCCATTTTTTATTTACCAATATACGAGTAAATAAAAAGGCATTAATTTGTTTTTCGTTGGCATACATGTATCTATATATATATACCTATTAAAATCAATATAGTATACGATTGAATAATTAGTAACGTCTCTAAGCTCGATATTAAGTTATTTACAATTTACCCCATCCCTTGGAACACGCACACAAATAATGCCAGCTGTCCGTCCTCCAAGCACTAGTGGTGTGCCGTGTCCCACAAATATTTGTCGATAGTTTAACACGGACGTGCAGCGCTTGGCATCACTGTCACGTACGGTCGCATCGGGAATGCAATATTGCGCAAAACAATGCAAACCTACAACTGTGTAATGGGGAAGATGAATAGAACCATCCAGGAATTGGGTGATACGCAGAGATTGATATGTAAAATACAGGTTTATTTAAATTTCGAGTACTTTTCTTAAAATACAAGGTAGGAGACATATACATAGCTTGTTATTATTTGATGGCACGGTTGGCACATTGGATGAGCCATTGACAGCTCCACTGCGTGTCGTAGATTTGATTTTCGCATAGAACAAATATTTATATGACTTACAGGTAGTGGGATAGCAGTCAAGCACTAGTTCATATCATTAAAAAAATATCCCAACACAAAAAAATAAATTACTAGAACCTTATCAAAACGTATAGCAGTTCAAGATAAAACGAACGAAGACGGACACCTTCCCCTCCGTTATTTCCCCCGTGCCCACTGATCTGTTTTTTCGCAACGATGGAGAATATTTTTTTCCTTTTGTTGTTACGAGAGTAAATGCTCGATAGGTGTCCTGATAAGAAGCTTTGACAAATCACTTTGAGCCGCCGGCAACCGAAAACGTCTGTGATCAAAGAAACCGTTTACGACATTAAGGCGCGACATTGCGACAACGAACGTTAAAACAGTGGAATGTCATAGAAATAGTCATAAAAGTCAAATCAAATCAAAAACATTTATTTCAAAATAAATAATTTCCAACACTTTTAAATTGTCAAAATATCGATTAGTCAGAAAAATTAAGCTAATTTCACATTTTAAAGCGAAGATCTCTATGGAGAAGAATATGTAAGAAGCTCCATGGACACTTTTAAATCATCAAGATTAACCATGGAGTCTCTTGCAGGTTCTTCTCCATAGGAAACGATCAATTGGAACCGTGCACAAGCTTCTGACGTTTTATAAGTGTCCATGTAGGCCCATGTGAAATAAAACAATTTGAACTTGAAACAGGTTTTTTGGAAGTCTATATATATTATTTGTCTCTAACATTGATGTACAGGTCTCTAATAATAAAGTTGTTCAGTGAATATTATGGTGTTCGAATCATTGGAGATAGTTCCGGAAACTATCGACTTCATGAGAATTCAACATTCTTGTCTGAACAAAAACATTCGCTGTTGGTGTTTTTTGGTAGAACAGGGTAGAAAGAACTCTATCATCATTAGCTGATAAATAAATATTTATTCTTGTATGGCCTATAGATTCTTCTGGGTTTCAGTGTCTTGTGTAGGATGTTTTTTTTTAGGTGGAAATTCATCTAATGACATCGCCCGCCCTCGGTTGGGGCGGGAGGGCGTGTTAGACTTTTACTGACTAAAACCCACTCCAGTTCCTTCTTTGCCTTCGTTCCAGGGCCCCGGGGTGGCCCTAGTAGGCTTGGCCCTGCTGGGCCCCAACGGTTTTGCTGACATCTCCTTGAGACGCGCGTGGAACACTACGCGCCGTCGACAACTTGGGCTCGGTCCGGACGGTCACCGGACGGTCGGACGGCGAGCTACCCATTTCTCGCCGTCCGCAAGCCAGCGCCTACGGTGGCTGGAAATCAGGATCAGGATCCCGGTGGCTGGGGCGTGAGGGCCGTTCCCTCATCGCGCGTGCGGCCATCTCCTTTGCATTACTGCTTCGCAGAAGGAGGCAACCGCCTGCCACTCCTCCTCGCTCCGGACCATGGCCTGTACCAAGGCCCGGGGCGAGAGATCGCTGTCGTCGATCGCCCTCACGAGGACACGGCGGTGCTCTGCCCAGGTGGGGCATACTTCTACCGTATGCTCCACCGTGTTCTCCGGGCGGTCCACACAATGGTGACACCCAGGCGTTTCTTCCGCACGAATCCGGTGCAGGAACCTCCCGAACTTACCATGTCCGGTGAGGACCTGCGTCATGCGGAAGGTAAGGACGCCATGCTGTCTTTCCAGCCACTCCTCAAAGAAGGGACTTACCGCCATAATTTTGGCGTGTCCACTTGTGTAAGATGTGTGTTTATATGTTTGTGAGCGTACCCACGATATATGAGCTTCCTGGTATTCCTAGTCTGGGGAAATGTCACTTTAAAAATAAAGAAAACTTTAACTTTAAAATCTTCAATACAGACTACGCGAGATCCATAAATAACACGTACATTGTCGCGATTTCTAATTAATTACTAACATAGGATAAGAATATTGTTAGGTACTAACCTAATAGATTTTTGTTGTCTGATAATGAAAATAAATTCTTAAATATTAGTTACTAGCTTTTGCCCGCGACTTCGCCCGCGTATATAAAATATAGACATAGGCTAAAAAAGGATAAAGCAGCTTCTATCGGTGAAAAATTTTTCGCAATCGGACCAGTGCTTTCAGAGATTACCTCCTACAAACAAAAAAACAAACTTTACCTTTTTATAAATATCAGAGTAGATTATTTTTTTAACAAACCAGCTAAGTACCAGTCGAACTCACGCGCAAAGGGTTATCTATATGACTGCATATAAAATAATTTTAAACTTGTTACTTTAAAACCATAGCCTTAGCTAACAATTATAATTATATTAAAAAAGCACCTACCTATTTCCTATAAAGGCAAGGTATTTAAAAACAAGGTATTAACTTGCTTTGTAAACTGATTGGACGCGCTATTCTTTAATCTGTGTTCTAATTTCAAAACCCGAAAGACTTCTGTACATTTTTTTTAAATTCCTATCTAGTACTTAACCAGCGATTTTGTTTTGCGAGAAAGTTTTCGTAAAAACTTCAACATCCTTTAAAATGTATGTTGAGGTTAGTTAGTTAGTTAGGCCATTTATGTCCCACTGCAGGGCGAAGGCCTCCCTCTACCTTTTCCACACACGTCTGTCCTCGGCCACTGCGGGCCAGTCCCTCCGGAGATAACATACTTCGGCATGTTGAGATTAGTTTAGAAAAACTAAATAATTTTATTTTATTTATTTATTTGCTTCAGATACAAGATCCATATTTTTTAGTAGACACTTAAAATTATGTTAATAACAAAATGTACATAAACAAATACAAATAAACATTACCATATATACCAAATTACACAAAAAAAAAAAAAAAAAATGACAAAATTTAAATTAAATAAAAATAAAATTAATCATGAAATTATTATGTCACATTATTAAATGTAATGCAAAAAAAAAATATTCAATATTATATTAATTTAAATAAAAGAAATAATTAAAAATCATTAACATTGCGATAAAATTAACGACAGTCATTATTATTTATTTTAATTAAAATTTGTGCTAAGTTTCAAGTTTATTAGTTCTGAAAACCAATAATAACAACCTTTATTATTTACTCAGGTTACTATTTGTACTAACTTTCAAGTATGTTGGTGCACGGAATGAGATTTTGCTTAGAAACGAAATTCCCCTTTTTCATCCCCTTGAAGATTAAATTTCCAAAAGCGCCTTTTTATTGCTTATTTACGTTTATTAAACAACAACATTATTACAAAACGTACCGTAACGTATTAACATACAAGCATAATCATCACAGGTTTAAAATGTAAACAAACACTCTTTAGTTCAAAACTTTTTAACTTTATAATATTAGCATGGATTTTTCTTGATAACAGTTCGTACTGAAACCAGGGCTTCAAGTCTGCTATTACAATAGTGTCAGAATGGTCTATCATTGATTTCATAATTGTTGATTTTGACAAGTTTGGTAATCTACTAATATAATGGCGTCATTATGACTTTCCAATGGTCAACCGCTGAAAATCCATTGAAAGAAGTGGCATAGAATGGTAATCTCGTACATATTGACAAATGAATATCTGACGTTTGCGGTAATTTTGACAGTTCCTTTGATCACTGACTTACCATTAAAACGTCACTATGAAGTCATTGCTTTTAATAAGCTCGATATTGTCATTCTACCATAACTCTAGTACGAGACCATTGACCGATCAATGATCGATCATTATGAATTAGCAGATTACGAATTTATAAAAATAGCAGACTTGGGCCTCAGGTTCTTCAACCTTCCTATCTGTAATATTTTTACTCAACAACATGGCACGCGGACAGAAATATTTTTTTATTACATATTATTTGTCGCAAATCCAATTATCGCGAGCGGATATACGTTTTGGTGGTTAGTCGCCTTAGGAGGAGTGTGCAAGCAAACCCTCGGAAATCAATAGTGCTTTAGGGCTGTTGGAAGATTGGCAATCAAGTTAAAACAAGCTGTGATATCTATAGAAGACAATGCCATTGATTTGTTTTTTTTTTTTAAGTGTGAAAGTATTTATCTTGTCTAATTATCTGTTTTACTGGTGTTTTTGTTCATCATTATCGAAGGTACATTGACCAGAAAAGGGTCCAGGTTAGTAATAATAATAATATAATATACCATAACTTTATCACAACGTCATCTAGTCCCAAACTAAACAGAGCTTGTGCTATGAGTACTAGACAATTGATAAACATACTTATATATATGTTTCTAAATACATACATAATACATAATGAAGGTAAATTACAGACATACACAGACCAAAAGATGTCGTGCTTATGACTGCTTGAACGTTATATAAAGTTTCATTATCAAATGTGGAAGGAAGAGAATAGTTTTTTTTTTGCTTGTGGTTAAAAATAATCGAGAACAAAATATTGAGTTAGAATTTTTATAAAATACCATTTTACTGTCGAACAATCATAGTTTCATTTTCGTTACGACTTTAGTGAGACAAAATCTAATCAGCCCAAAATTCCACCATATTGGTTGTGGTATGTAGATTCAACGCTGTCTGAGACTAAGTAAACGCAATATCTTGCCTAATTGAATTCAATCCGCGTCTCGCGGGGACTGTCAAAATAATTCGATTACCTTCGAATTTACCAAGGAATTGGCTGTTATAATGATCGAAATTCAAATTTTGATGCTATCGCTATATAAAAGAATGATAATTCGAAGTTTTAAATAGATTTTGCCGTTAACTTAAGTTATCTTATTATTGTTGACACTTCGCGTGACCCAAGGGCTAGCTTTTGCCTTGGACAGACGATAGGCATTGCCATATAGCGTGGCAATGCTACCAGTCTTTAGGGCACATTACCAGTCGACAGCGATGTTTAGGAGTTTTTTGATGCCATATTTTTGTTTGCTTTTAGTTAGTTTTAATTAGTTTATGGTTTTTATTATTATTTTTTAGTTTTACTGTAATTATAGTTAGTTAAGTATTTTTTAAATGTAAATGATAATGTAATGTATAACAGTTGAACAAAAGTTACTTCTTTATTTAAACAACGTTTTTGTAAAAAGAACACTTGATCACGAAGAAAAACAAAAGATGAAAACGCATTTCATTCGCAGTTATCCAGATGAAAATAACAAAAACTCGATGAAGTAAAGATTTAAAAGAAAATCTTTTACGTCACTTCTACGACTGTTCAGACAGTAATCTCACTGTTGCAAATGATTATAAATCTGAGAAGTTTTAAATTCGGTCCGTAACGAATTTGCGTAAATCGGATCCTTTGAGGAAGGTCTTCTACTCTTCATCGCACTCAAGGGGAAATAGGTATTATTTTGGTATCAATGGATATTTTGAATTTTAAAATAATGAGGTGTTACTGAAGTTGGATATTTTTAGGCTATTTTGCAAAGAAATAGTAATTAACTTGGTGTACAAAAATTAAATACTGCAGTAATTTTTTTGTAGTTAACGAAGTTAAAGTATACACGCTAAGGTATACCTGACAGGTTTACCTGTACTGTTATATCTGTCAGGTAAACTTGTGTGGAAACCTGCACAGTTGTGCAACATACACGCTCCGGTTGACCTGTAAAACTCAACTGTACAGGCAAACCTGTCGAGTATACCCTAGCGTGTATAGCTACCTTAAGTATGCTGAAAGATGTGTGACTAATTAGTTTATGAATGGCCCTTATTTAATTACGTAAGCTCTAAGAGGGAGCAATTATCAAAGTAATTAAATTAGTCTTCTTGTATGTATGAGGTGTTATTTAATTACTATCTAACGGCTCCTGAGTTAGGTACGTATGTTCTTGTTGTTGAATTTTACGAGATTCTTAAAAATAATGACTTAAGATTTTTTTTTTCGGTAGGAAAATCATCCTATGACATCCGCGCTCTTGGGCGGAGCGCGAGATAGTGTAAGACTTTTACTGACTAAAAACCCATTCCTTTTCCTTCTTTGTGTGCGGCCCATGGCCCTGGGTTTCACTTTCACACTACCCGTGGCCCCAGTAGGCTTTGACCCTGCTGGGCCCTACGATTTGCTGACATCTCCCTGAGGCGCATGTGGAACAATACGCGCCGTCGGCGACTTGGGCTCGGTCCGGACGGTTACCGGACGGTCGGACGGCGAGCTATGACTTACGGTAAGGTCGACCCGGGAAGAGGTGGCGAGATGACCTAGACGCTTTACGCAAGGGCTGGTACGAGATGGCTCGAGAAAAGAATATCTGGAAAAAGTTGGGGAGGTATTTGCCCAGCAGTGGAAAAGTATAGGCCAAATAAAAAAAGATAAACGCATGTATAAAAGACGCGACGCCCACTAAGGCATTTTTTAAATCGAGCATAATTTTTAAGCTGTCTACACACCGAAGCAGCACGAACCCGGCGGGCAAGACCGGAGGCCTGATTTTAACGATCTTGCCGGTGGCTTGCGCCCGCGCTATCTACCCTGCGGCACGCCCTTCTCCGCTCTTCAGTTGCCCGCCGGCTTAATTAAGGAATAGTGAGCACTTGGTAATCACTCATTACGACTGTCGTGCCGCCGGGAAAATTTTATTTTTATACGCTAATGTTAGTTATGTAAATGAAGTTAAAATGAAGTTATCTGCATTGAAATAAGTAATTATCTAATAAATAATTTATAAAGTGATTAAGTCGATAGTTGCTATTACCGACCCATTACAAAGGCTGTGAACCTATTAACGATTTTTTTTTTAAATATAATGGTATATTTTCGTAATTATAACGACTCTTGTACAACGAACTGGAAAAAAACTCGCCCATACTGATTTCAAATTGGAATGAACACTACATTACACTGCAAAACTAATTAAATTTATGTTTAAATATTAGCTTGTTTCATAACAATTCCAACGACTTAAGTTTTATATGCTCCGTAATTTTAATCACACGTACCGATATCGCGCGAAACCACCTACAAGTGGCGCAGCAAGCCAAAAATTAGCTATAGGCTGGTGATGATAATAATTACTGATGATGATTTAAATATAAACTAAAAAGAAAAAAACAAGTTCAGTCCAGTAGCGTAGAAACCAATTTAATTGCATTGATTTAAACATACCTATAAAATAAAATACATTCTAATATGGAACATATAGATCGCAACAGTCGGGACCCATATTACATGAAATGATTTTACTCTAGATTATTTAAATAGATGACGCCGGTGTTTCCTAGCTGACTAACCTGAGAACAAACATTGAAAAAATGTTTACAATAATTGAAAATAATAGGCCTCCCCCAACTGCCGCCATACGACCTTGATTCAGATCCATTGCATTCATCAGATTTTGCCGATAACCTCACCAGGTTATCGGCATTTTAGAGATTTGGGCTTCCAAGTGCAGTAGGTATAAATAGTGTGAAATCATCGACACACATTACCTTCTGTATACAAAACAAAGTAAGGAATAAAACATGAACAACATCCGATTTACAATAAAAGTAAAAAGTATGGCAGAAAGTGAAGTACAGTCGGGAAAAGCTTAGCTAGGACTATGCAATTGTCTATTCAAGCATTCAGAAACTTGTCCTGCGCGAACTTGCTCTGTTTTTATTGTGTTCATATGAAGTTCTGGGTGGCTGCGAAACGGACGACGGGATTTAGACATCGCGAGTGGAACGTTTGCTGGAATTTTATTCGTTTTTACTGCTTTTCGTACATATTTAAGCGGATATCTAAACAATAATAATAATAAAAAGTAAGTCCACTTAAGCCTCCCAAAACTATTTTCCATATATTGCAATAGTTTCCCACCAATTGAGCGTTGTCCTTGGGTGCACTCGCATAGCGCGTACAGGGATAATCGTCGGTTGGTATCACGTTCCATGAAAATTGTCTAAAGGGCTTCTGCGAGTTGGCTTCGGCCCCTCGCCATCAAAAGATCCAGGACCTGAGGGTCCTGAGATAAATAAATATAGGTATAATAATATTCTACACTTTCACAAATGTCATCTAGTCCTAAACTAAGCAGAGCTTGTATTACGAGTACTAGACAACTGATAAACGTACTTATATAATTACATACATATTATAGATAAATTACACCCAGACACAGAACAAATGATCGTGCTCATCACACAAACATTTGTCTTGGGTGGAAATTGAACCCACGACGTCCGGCATAGCAGTCAAGGTCAGGAGAGACCCATCACAGTCTCCTCAGGGATGTGCTCTAACAGGCGTTTTACAAAGAGGGTTCCGGGGTGATCTTTTAAGAGGTCACGGAGCCCTCTTCCATGTGCTGATGGTGATCAGCAGGGTGATTTTAGTGAGGTAAGAATCCCGCATTCCCCTGGTCTTTCCCCTAAAAGTCCCCTGAAAAATAACCTCTAGAGACGCCAATAACCAAAATCGGTTCTGATATGAGTAGCCAGTATTGGCAGTCAAATTAACTGCACATAGGCACTCCCTAAAAATTGAAACATATACTCAGAAGTTAATTCCAAAAGATAATAAAGTATATACTTCCAAAATAACTTAAGCTATCAAGTAGTTTCACGTAGAACATCTGCATTTATGTGAGAGTAGTGCAAATAAATTAATTGCCTCGCAAATGCGCTTCCTGCGGCGGGAGCAAAGTTTTCGTCATAGGCATAGAGAAGTAGACTGAGTATTACCATCACAGTATTTCTGTTCTGTAGGAAGAGATAAAGTGAATTTGTGGCTAATACTTGTTTCATTTCAGTAGAAGAAGATCCTGACCTGTGGTTTCGTCCGCGCAACGGTAGGAAATTAAAGTAATATACTCACTATACTTATTGTTACTGTGATATCTGTAAATAGTGGGTACTTCTCATAAGTTTATTTTACTTGTACACGGTTGTTCAGTCTGCGAATATACGCCCTACAGCTGAGTCGTGGTTTCTTATTTATCCCGGTATTCCTCAGTTACTATTTTGGTGTACAATGAAGTTTATTCTATTCTATTCCTGGAATAAAACGTACCCTCTGAAAGGACCGACGACCTGGTTACACACAAGATCGGTCATTGAAATCTATTATTAGATAGTTAGGCAGGAATCGCTCAGTCCAGTTTTCTATATCTTTGTATTTCATCTATTTATTAATGTCATAATAACAATCCTCCACTCGGGCGGTGAAATGCTTTCGTTTTAAAGGCATTCATTTTCACACAAAAGATACCAACCATCTCGTAAATGCGTTGCACAGATTAATTGCTTGATACAGAGACGGTTAGGATAAAAACATTGCAGCGCTTGATTAAACTTTGAAAATGTAGGTAAGTACAAGCTTCTCCTAACAAAAATATTTTTTTGAGTGCGGTTTTGTTCGATTTTCTTTAATGAGGTTTATTTATGAAATATTTGTAGCGACATCTATGGCGTCACATAAGAACTAATCCTGCATCGCGCAATTAAAGTTCTCCGCGCGTTTAGAACATATAGAACAACCTGAAATCATCTATCGGGCAGTAAGTTGCCCACCAGACATAACACCCGTCTGGCCGGAGGATCTTCCCTTTTCAACGGAGATTTGCGGGACTTTACACTCTGTTCCGCCTACCTCTAAATCTTTAATGAATTTCTACTTTGTTCTATACTCCATTCGCAATAAGATTAGACATTTAAACAAACCTTTTTTTGCTGTCCGTTCAACCGATTTTGACTTTTATTGCGTTGGAAGCATGACAAATGGCGGCTGCAACAATGACAAATGGCGGCTGCAGCAAATAGTTGGTATTGCAACCACTTTTTGCTTTTAATGCCATCCTTATGTATACGGTATAAAAGTCAAAATTGATTGAATATACAGTATTTTTTTTTACTGTATATTATATGCTATAGCGTAAGTTGGTACACAAGTGTTTGGTTCGTAAGGATGACAAACAAAAAATGTTAACTGTTTAATTTCGTCATTTATAATTTTTTTATTTTGTGAATGCACTATTTGATCGTTATTTCCTGCTCTGGTTCCATTTTACTTGAAGTCGGCGCAAACCTCACGCTGCCACTATCTCTTATTTTATACTTCTCTACAACTCTCTTTTCTTTCATGCTATTCCTCACACAATCCACCCATCTTTTCTTTGTCCTCGCTCTCCCTCTATGCATGCACTATTTAATATATTTTACAAATTATACCATCATCTTCCTGCCCTTGTTTCATATTACATGTGTCCTGTCACCCGTCAGGCTATCACTATCTCACTTTTCCTTCACATAACTCCTCACACAATCCATCCATCATCACAAATTGTACCAATTACCTACATAATTTTATTTTTTTGAATTTACCTGGTTCTACCTATATTTATATTCAAAACAAGTGGTAATAATTCACCATGCAAAAACCGTAGTCCGTACTAGACCTGTGTCGATCACGATTGATCGAATCTTTTTGATTCGATCGCAACCTGTACCCGAGTGATAGAATCACGAATCTCAAAAGCACCCGATCTTATTTGACTCGATCACCAGGTAACAAAATAAACCAAATTGGACTTTATTTTCATAACATTATGGTAACTAATTGCGTGCTCGTACAATCGATTGAGTCGTGCATTCAATGACACAACACGACGTAACAAGCAAAATGTCTTCTATCTCTTTCCTTTACATACATGATATTGCACTTTCATTCACCTCACTCTTTCTCCAAAAGAAACCGGGTTGTACAGGATCGCTCGCGACGCTGAGCCGCAAGCTATCGATCGCGTGATTGAATTTTATTTGAAGAGATCCGATCAGTTGCACTATTCCGTGGTTGCACTAGTAACTTATGACCCGCGAGTCGCGACACGAATGTGAAAATCGGATCGCAATATTCAGGTGTTGTTTTGTTTGCTTGTTTTAGTGGTTTTTAAGAAATTATATTGCGAGTGATTGCTTATTAAAATAGGGAAACTGTTTGGTGTTGGTGTTTATGTATTTTGCATGAATGTGTGAATGTGAATATTGAAATTAACATTAGCTTACCTAATTTAACTGTACAAATTTAGTTTTAGTCGTGTTATTTTTTTATTTTGTCATTACGTAATAACTTAAAATAATAAGATTCACTCATGAGGAATCCAAAAAGGTATAATAGATACCGTTTCAACGTTTAGCTAGTTTCATTTCAGCATACGTCAATCGGTTATTGTATACGAACTGCGACCCGAATGATCGAAATGATCGAATCTTTTTAACCCGATCACCATACGAGTGGGTCATGATCGACCCGGGTTACGACAAATGATCGATCGACACAGGTCTAGTCCGTACCTCATAGCAGATAACCAAAATCGTCGTAAAAAGCAAGTTGAATAAACTTTTAAGGTTGCTGGGACACAAGCGTATGTTTTAAACTGGAAGCTGTATTTTGTTGTAAAAAAAGCAGTTAAGCTGTATACGAACGGACGAATGTAATAACGATGTCTTTCACAGAGTGATTGGGAAAATAGCATTACTTGAGTCACAGAGAGCTCAAAGAGAATTCAGTCATATGCGATACTTTTCCGAGTACATCGATGTACTGGGTAAATAACGGCGCTGCTCCGAGGTCGTCTGTTTTGAATTTTTGAGATTTTTATTCGCAGTTCTATTTTAAAATGGGAACGATATTTTTGTTGCATAATTTGTATTTGGTTGAATCATTCGTACTGGTGCGGCGGTCAGGCTAGGCTATTTATTGTATATATATAGATAGATATATATATATATTTATATATATATATATATATATATATATACATATATATATATATTTATATATATATATACATATATATATATATATATATATATATATATATATATATATATATATATTCTTTATTGTACACCAAATATAAAAATGACATTTGGAACTTAAAATTAATAGGGTGTCACAATGGGCGGTCTTTTCGCTAAAAGCGATTTTTTACAGACAACCTTTGGATGGATTTGACAGAGAAGGAGAAAAAAGATACGTATGTAGTTCGTGGTGTACTATTTACTGTATCAGCCTGGTTGTCGGTCAGCCTCCACTGGTAACAGGTTCACCTTTTCTGCAATTACTTACTTGCCCACATACATCAACACTGGCATAACACCTTGTTCCCACCTGATACAAAGCTACTCAATAGGTACCATATTCAGGCGGCCAAAGAGGCGCTCCTTCAACGATTGTTTCCTGTTAGCAGCATTGATGCGTAACGCTTCGGACATATCTAAAATTCCAAATAGTTGTAGGTTTCGGTTCAGCTACCCTTAGCTGACAACTTTCAGATTCCATACATCTGAGATCCCTATCTCAGATGTATGGAATCTGAAAGTTGGGTTATTATAATTATAAAACAGTTTGCGTGAAACAACATCGCTGATTCTGAGCGCCTAGGTTGGCCTTATTTGCAATACGATTTAGATAACGACCGCACAAAAAATACGCAATAACGTACATCTATAAAACAACAAAAGCCGTCTCCAACATAGAATACGTAATAGGGGCGTAGACATTGTCTTCGAGTTCCAATCCGTCACGTCAGTCAGAATAAGTCTACGGCGAAAAGTGAGTGATGTTCGCTGCAGTTCAACTCGTAGAGAAACGATGATTGTGAGGCAAAGGCAATAAAATGCTCTGCATATGTAAAGCCAAAGAGGATTGTTTGGTAGAATATTAGAACTCTTTCTGTGTTTTTTTGTGAAATGGGGTCGTATTATTTTTACCGTACAGTTGCTAATATATAGTATGTAGGTAAGCTAGCTGTTCCGGGACTGTGTTTCCCTCTACTATCTCGCGGGTGAAGCCGCTGGCTGCTGCTAGTAAAGATGTGTCCACTGGACCCCTAACTATAGGTTACTGTCAACCCTTGGGGTCGAGACCACCCCTGGTTGGTGGAAAACTATTGCAACACATGGATTATTATAATTATTCACTTCACTACTGGACAAAAGCCTACTTCCCTATACCTTTCCTAACTCAAATAGAATTATAACGACAAATACAAACACTGTTTGGTACTATATAACCAAACACCTAACCAAGCAGGAGCTGATTAGGCGACTTAGTGATTAAATTCTGTTATGAACAAACATACACTAGCTTAGTGGTCGAGATTGGCATCTACTGTCAATAGAAATTTGATCAGGTTGATGAACAACAGTATGTATCTATAATTATGTATCTTCTATTACTGGGCTATCGCTGTTTACCCGTGAGAAGTTCCCTTGTGAGCCCCACATACATACGTACGGTCCATCCAGGGACTAATGTACTGAAAATCACAAGTTTCATAAATGCAAAATGTAACCTTACTACATAAGAGTAAAGTCTATTTTTCCACGTTTCGGCGGTGCCATCTGTGTTAGCGACTTTGATTCGATTAACGTGGCAAGGCAGTATACGTATGATAGATAACGAAGCGGTAATTTATTAAATTAGTTCCAGAAAAAATATTCTTTAACACTCTCAGCGCCATGTATATATATACAAGTATTTTCTAGAGAAGCAGGCCATGTGGGCGGCGCGCGGTTCACATATATTTTTATGCAGCTGGCCACACTACAATTGAACTAACTTTTGTAGCGAGCCAGCAGGCCGTGTGGTCCGCTGTGATCCCACAAATTCATATTGATTTTTTGTCATTGGCTTGCTAGATAAGTAAATGCATTTAAAACGGCGGCTGCCCACATGGCCTGCAGAGATAAGTTATAAAAAATCATATAGGCTTCCAATAAAATAATTTATGTGGGCGGCCGGCGGACCACATGGCACTGAGAGTGTTAAGGCTAGAAATATCATCTGTATATTTGAACAGACAGATGTGTGGCTGAGGACTTTGTGGCACGTCTTCTTCAAGTTGTGACGGGCGGGCGTTTTGGGGACGGATTTTGGTAAAGGTGAAAATTTGCCCGTATGTGTTTGTTTGTTACTCCTTCGCGCTCAAACGGTTGAATGGATTTGGATATTTGGCCCATGGGAAGACCAATTGGAATAGCGTAAGTATAGGATACTTTTTCTTCCTTGGTATTTTTTTTAAGATAGGAAATCATTCAATGAATTCTCCCACTCGAGGGCGGAGTGGGAGGACATGTCAGACATTTACTGACTAAAACCACACCTATATTCCTTCTTTGCCTATCGTTCCAGAACCCCAGTAAGCTTTGGCCCTGCTGGGTCTCTACGGTTTTGCAGACATCTCTTTGAAAACGCGTGTGGAACACTACGCGCAGTCGACGATTCAGGCTCGGTCCAGACGGTTGGACAGCGAGCTACCCATTGCTCGTTGTCCGCAAGCCCACACCTACGGTGGCTGGAAATCGGAGTCTTCTTCCTTGAGATAATTCTAATTCACGGGGGCGAGGTCGCTGGCCGCGTAGTTAGTTGGATAAATGAATTCGAACTAACTTTTGATGTAGGAGAAGTTACAGAACTCTTTAGGTAACATTTTTCACTTATGATGTTAAGGTCTTTACATCAACTGTTAGAACTCTCACGGATTTGGATACGATATTTAGCTTTTATATAGCATTTAGCATAAAAATCAGTGATATCTAGATACTGTTAAGCAGATAATTATTTAATCGGGACCACCATCCAAATATATCTAGAATTACTAATTAGTTACAGACAATATTAATCATTATATAATAGTTTTAAGTTATTCTTTATTTACTGTAACAATGAACAATAAACATTATTATTCTTATTCTTATCTATTGAAAAAATTCTAAATAAGGTAGCGCCTGAGCAGTGCCATAAAACAGTGACTTTCTGAAGCCCTCCTCGGTAACGGGTAGGTAAATAGATTTGAAAAAAAAATATATGTTTATTATAAACTCATGTACTTATAACATTATCAACATATGATTTTTTCGTATGACTAATACTTTTGCCAAAAAATAAATGAAGACAAAATATCATGTCTTTCTGATCAAACGGCTTTGATCTTTAGAAATATGTTTACACAAAAAAGTGTTCTTCAGAATGTACAAAGCATATTAACAGATTTTCAAGGTACTATACGGCATAAGGTGAAAGCCCGAGCATGGTAATCTTCTACATAGACGGCGCTGTACTGAACATTTTCAGTTTATTTTGTTTTTAGTGTATAGGAGCATTATTAAGTCACGGACTTTCCACTTTATTCTATTTTGTCTAAATATATTGCTTCAAAATCTGCTTAGTTCTTACTGTTCATGTCTCTACCTGTAGCGCTAAATACTTACTTAAACTTTGTACCTATACTATAATATAAACAGTCAGATTCACCTTAATAATTCAAATTTGTTTATGAATAAGACGAATTATTTATTTATAAATAAATAATTTATTTGGATCAACAATGTTGTACATTTTATATACCCATCAAACTGCGTAACAGTTTGTCGGCGGGATTAGCACTTGTTTGTAACAATTGGTTCAAATGCAATCGTCATCTTCCTGCCCTTGTCTCGTTTTACTTGGGGTCGGCGCAACATGTTCTTTTCTTCCATTCTGTCCTGTCACTCGTCACGCTATCACTAACACCCCTTTCATTCATATCACTTCTCACACAATCCATCCATCTTTTCTTTGGCCTCCCTCTCCCTCTCCATCCATCCACATGTAAACTCATAACTCTTTTAGCAACATGCATTTCATCCTTCCTCTTCACATGACCATACCAAGACAAACGATTCCGTTTTAACTTTTCAGTCACTGGCGTCACTTTCAAACTTCCTCTAATATACTCATTTCTCACTTTATCCATTCTCGTCATACAACACATCCATCTTAACATTCTCATCTCAGCTACGTGCAATATTTTTTCATCCGTCTTTTTCACAGCCCAACATTCTGGTCCATACAGTATGACAGGTCTTATCACGGACTTAGACGTAGATTTTACCCTTCAGCTTGAGTGGCAATTTAGGTATTAATTAAATCTAATAAAAATAAATAAGTTAGTGGGTATTACAGAGAGACTGTAAGTAGAAGCTATGCTGATAGACTACACCAAAATAAACAGCGAGAGATCTCATCAAAAAAATATTTGCGTTATTTTATTTCCATGAAATCGTTTTATATTTGCCGTAAATCGGTCGGCACCATTATAAATTAGATTGGTTGGCTCAGTTAATGTAACTGACGTCTCTCGGTTAATCTTGGGCTTGCGACGCTCGGTAAACAGTAATCTTTGCCGAAGCGCTTTGGTTCAAACACTTGGTATTGTGCAGAATGATTGGGGACAACTTTTGTGCCTACTTCGTGTTTACATAAGGGCGGTCAACCGTACTTTAAATAGACGTCCGACAAATTCTCAATGAAAGTTGAAGCCTTACGTGCTATATTTGTGGTGAAATTAAATATGGGCAGTTTCCAAAATCATTTATCGAGACTCTTTACGGTACTAATTCTGAGATTAATTCCGTATTGAACGATTTCAGTAAATTGCACGCTTTTTACATAAGTACACAGACAAAGTTCATACTTCCCATTAATCCCCCCCGCCCTTGCCCACTTTGTGGTTTGAGTGTATTTGTTCGGAAAAGCGTAGCTCATGTAAAAGTTCTATTCAGTTTCATAGACTTGTGACACTCAATTCCACATAAACTCTACAAGATCTACGCCACAAAGCGAACTTTGAAAACAACGAAGATCCACTCAGTGCAATATCGAAGTTAGCCTACACAATTACAGCCAAACCGAAACGAGATTCCAGCATGTTCCAGCTTGTTTAAGGCATAAAACGTTTCCGCGGCAATATCTCATCTCTCTGGTCATTTTCATCAAAGCGAATGGAACTCTATCCAGACTTATTTCCGGGGGCGCTCGTTTGGAATAAACAAACAGGCGACCTACGGAATAAACAAGCAGTGCCTTGATTTTTCCTTATCGAGCCTTCAGTAGGTACTAATCGATGTAATGTTTAAGGTAGAACTACACTGCGCACACGTGTACCACAAACGCCGATCTGGGCGCGTCGCGTCGGTCTCCATAAATTTTATATGGAAACTAGACTTGTAGAGGTGTACCTCTACAAGTCTAGTTTAAATAGATAGAAAACTAGGCCAGACGAATGAGACACTCTCTCGGCTTCAAAGAATCACCCAATTACAGTATTTAGAATTTTTAATATGTATACCACAGAACCAATTACTTTCAACTGAGCTCGATTCTGGACTCTCGAAAAACACTAACATAGTTGCTACTTTGCATCACACTCATATTATACGTGTTGTTTGTTACTCCTCTACGCTTTAATGGCTGAGCAGATTTAGATGAAATTTTGCTCACGGATAGACCATGTCCTGGAATAAGACATATTTTTATCCCGGGAGTAGGTTCACTTGGGATATTTTTTTACTTTCACTTGCTTGTTGAAAATAATACCTGGGGTGAAAAACCAAATAACTTTTAATATTCGTTCATTATCTGTGTGGGAGCTGGGCCCTGGTACAGGCCATGGTCCGGAGCGAGGAGGAATGGTAGGCGGTCGCCTCCTTCTGCGAAGCAGTAATGCTGGCGAAGGAAGCGGTCGCACGTGTGACGGAACGGATTTCTTCACGCCCCAGCCGCCGGGATCCCGACCCCGAATTCTAGCCATCATAGACGTGGGCTAGCGGACGACGAGCAATAGGTAGTTCACCGTCCGGTAATCATCCGGACCAAGCTCGAGTCGTTGACGGCGCGTAGTGTTCCACGCGCGCCTCATAGAGATGTCAGCAAAACCGTAGGGGCCCAACAAGGCCGAAGCCTACTAGTGCCGGGTAGTCCGAAAAGGAACCCCGGGGTCCTAGGTCCATAGGTGTGGTTTAGAAAGTAAAAGTCTAACACGCCCTCGCGCACTGCCCTAGGAGCAGTCATTGGATGAAAACCTAACTTAAAAAAAAATGTGTGGGTCTAAGACGAAATAATCAATTAAATTAGTCTAAAACCCACTTCATAATAGACCATAAAACGGAAACCGGGTTTTAAATAACTTCTGTAATAAACTGGTTTTGATTTGTAGTACTAAGTTGGATAACGTAATTGAAGAAATCAATCCTCCTGTTTCTTCAATTCAGGTTGATGAACAGACTGATCGTCATTCACATGCAGTCATCATCATCATCATCATTTCAGCCGAAAGAAGTCCACAGCTGGAAAGAGGGGCTACATCGACTGGTCCAGTGTAAAATTCAGTAACTGAAGGATACTCCGAGAATGTCCAAGGCAGACGAAAAGACCTTCTTAATTATACAAAATATAATTATGTACGATAGATTTCACGGTTACATGAATTGCTCCAATAAACGAACATTTCATTGGAAATATTTGATCAACGATTACTTACTACAATTATTAAGTTATTCGTATTTACTCATAACTTGCGTAAATTACTTAAGGGGTAGATATATCGTTGAAATAGTTTTAGTATGTGCAAAACCTGAATATAGTTTGTTCAGAATTTATAACTGAATCGATTCCAATATTTTTTACACAGATTTTTTCCCAAAAAGATTTTAAAGTTCACAAGTTGTACACCGCCGACACTCAATACAACGCAGGTCACGGCAGGTCATAGCGGGCATAAGGAGCCAGCACATAGCTTGGTGTGGGAGCTAAACAACCCCTCAGTCACCCAGATGGCCCGGTGACCATGTATTTGTGCGGACAACCAGCTAACATAACAAGCTTACAACTTTGTGATTTTTCATGATACTGTAATGAAAATTTGTACATAGATTCTTTACATAAAAATACTAGACACATGTTTCGGGTTTCGCATACACTTAAACTAATGTTGTGTACTTATAGAAAACGTAATAATGGGACTTGTTATTTTTTTTTTGGGTAATCATCATAAAACTTCTCCCGCTCTGGAAAGAGCAAGAACTCCCTCTTGCTCTTTCCAGGGCAGGAAAAGTCAGACTTTAACTGATTAAAATCCACTTCTGTTCCTTCAGTTGCCCTTTGCGTGCTAGGACCGTGGTAACTCCATAGTATAAAGAGAAGGGAAGTAGGTTATCTCCGGCCCAATCCGCGATACAATTGCCTACTGTCTTAGGGTTGTCACTTTTAGATAAATTTTAATTTATATTATTGTATTGTCCGGGTACAGAGTTTGTGAGGCCGATTTTATCTAAACGATGAAAGAATGTCTTCTGGGTGGAAATGGGCTTCACAAACAACATGCTTGGGTTGGGATTTATTTATCAAATCCTCGCGGTCAATTAAGCGCAGCCACTGAAGGCGTCTGAAATGAAAAGCACATTTAATATACATTAGGTATCTATAATAAAAAAAATGAATAAAGTGACTAAAAACAAAACATTATAATTAAAAGAATCACTGTATATACAAAACAACATTAAAAAAACTAACGACTGTCTCTTAGACTATAATCGAATTTGTTGTTATGATTCGAACTTTGCTTTATATGTATATCTGATTTACAATTAGTCAATTACTTATTTTGAATTACGATTTTATAACTGTAGGTAGGTACTTAGTTACTATACCTACAATACTGAGAAATCAGCATAACTAAACGTAAACAAAGCAATAGCGGCAAATCAATTGACAGATCAAAAGTACCTAACACATTCTAGTAGGAAATTAGGCCTACCTACCTACTTCCTCTGTGTGATAGAAAACTAATACAACAAAAAATAAGTAAGTAGGTATCTCATCATCAAGTAAAAATTATATATCTACTAGAATAAGTAACTAGCTTACCTTTCCTGTTCAATAGGTAATCTGAACAGAGACAATTCTGGAATCGATGAATTATTAAGACACCCAAACACACAGCAATACGTTCTCCTGCGATTATCAGACATTTTGGTTTTATTTAGCGGTGCCGAAAAGCCGCGACGCGCGAACCTCGTGCAGTGTTAGCCCCGACTGGCGCACTGAGAAACGGGTCGAGATTTTGTTAAAGTGTGCGTGCGTCGATGCATAGATACTATGACGCACACATACAAGCCGCGCGCGGTGCGTTTGTATGAAGATAACCTACTTCCCTCCTCTTTATACTATGGTAACTCTTTGGAACGATCGCGCAGCCCAAAATATACTGGGACAATATATGTATGAACTGTTATGCACGAAATACCTGTCAAGCTTTACTGTAATGTGAGCTTACATAATTGTGCTAGAATTGTACCCGAACTTTGGTTTCATCACTTTACTGTTGGGAGAGCATAGAATTGTGTCTTTAAAAAACTAATCTTGCTTAGAAAAAGCGTTATATTCATTTCAAAACTTAATTGTATGAAGAGCCAAGCCGAAATAATCCAGATACTCTTTCCAACCAGAGGGCTTCGCCAAGTTGATAATCTATAATCGTTAAAGCTAGTAGAAAACTTCAAATGTATGAAAATGAAATCATCTCAACGTTAAGTCACGTGTTCAGAACAAAGGAATCGGAGGCGTTACTGACTGTAGAAAGAGATTCGAAACGAAATGGTCGTAACTTGGCTAGGCCTGCAGGTCAATTCCCATATCATTAAGCACACAAGTGCTAACCCAGGCATTCAACAAACACTGTAGCTAAGCTGGTCACATGACATTGTCCGATGAACGTGGCTAATCTTCAATTAGTTCAGATGTCAATTAAAGGCAGTGTGCACAAACTAAGTATGTAATTATACAAATATTGGTGAGGAAATGATTGGACATAGTTTGATTAGGAGATTAAGGTTGGGACAAAAGAGGTTTCAATGGCGGGGATGGAATTTTTTCTGAGAGCTTCGTAAAATTTCTTAGAAAGGTATTATCGATGCTTCCTCAATGTCAATTCTTGCGTTTGGTTTTTGAAAGTAATAAAACAAAAAACTCAATGTGACTTTCAACAAACTGACAAGTTTATTTATAAAAGTTTCTACGTGAACATTCATAGATGGCAGCACTTGCAATACTAAAATACAGGCTAAGTTTATTTTGCTACATATTTAAACACAAAATCTATTTAACCACTGCGAGCAGTAACAGTACAATTTGTTGATTTTTTTGGCATATTTTTTACAATTTTGAAAGAAACACCACTCAATTTTGTTTTATAACCCGTCAGCGCCAAAACCACAGTTGTGTTTTTCGATCCAGTATGTATATTTCTTTCGCACCCCGTATAGCCTAAATGGCGTGTGGTATGATAGCTTGAGAGTCGTTAGATTTGTCTTAGTTGTGACACTGGGTACAACCGAATTAAAAAATTAAAATCGCAGATTATTGGCGTCGAATTATATATCTTTTTTTTTTAACTAGCTGTTTGGGTATCGAAATAAGAGGCTTGAGGAGAGATTTAAAAAGTATTACTCAGTAAAATGTAAAAACTAAAAGTTGTCAGTGTCAAAAAACCCGACCATAAAAAATACTTTACAATATTTTTTACCTTTTCAATCGTGAGAGCAATGAACTTTTGACATACATTTATACTCAAAAAGCTTCAGTCTGTCCCTTAACAAAATACCAATAGATATTTATTACAAATGGCTAACTTTCCTGTGCCTAATGTGAGGGAATTTCATAGAAATGCGCTTATTAGTTCCAGGGTATCGAAATTTATTCAATCGAGATGATGTGCCAGTTGTACCGTGACGAATGTGTCAATAATATACGGATATAATAATCATATTTGTGACGTATACAAAGATGTATGGGTGTACAGGCTGCTTGTTTATTTGTATTCAGCGTTGGGCGTCAGATATTGAAGCCAATGGTAGTTTTCAAATGCTTGGTTATGGCAGTGGTTTAAAACTTTGAATCTATGTACATTAGTGGCGTGCTGTGTTGCGGTGCTCAAAACTCGAAAATGACTGGAGCAATTTGGATATTTTTTTTTTTAAATATAGGTATTTGAAGTCTGAAGGGCCTATTATAATACGCGTTATTCAGACGTACGTCTTAGTCTATGTATTTCTATGTATCTCATCGTTCTGTTTCATTCCTTTACACGACATTGGCGTAAGTTGCTCTTTTTCTTGTGTGACGCTACATAGACTAAGACTGTCTGAATATCGAGTAGTGTAATAGGCCCTTAACGGAGATATATAACAGAGTGTAAAGTCCCGCAAACCTCCGTTGTAAAGGGAGGATTCTACGACCAGACAGGTGTTTTATCTGGTCTAGGCAACTGCGCGACAGTTGATTTCGGGTAGTTGTATAAAAAAATAAAGAAAAGAAAGAAAGAAAACACGTTTATTTGGCACACAGGTACACACAATGAGATAACAATTATACTAATATAGAAATTTAAAAATACATCAACATTGTGTGTCTCACGGCTGCGCAAATATATTTTAATCGTATGTTGAATTCTGATACCGCGATGGAAAATTCTGAATTTTAATTCTTATGTGGCTTCATAGATGTCGCTACAATCTCAGGAAAGTTCTTATGAAGAGGAAATTCAAAAAAATACACAGAAAATCATAAAAACACATTTTCTTTATTACCTTCAAACAGTTCCTTGCTAACAATGATAGGGTTAGCTGTTAATTACAATAGCATTTGACAGAACGCCTGTCGAGTCAGTTAGTTAAATATAAAACCTCCAATATTTACGTATCAATCGACGTAAAATTCAACCAGCTTCCATAGTAGGCAACCAATCAACCTGGCCAGCTTTTTCCCAACTGTGACCAAAAAACGACCCCAAGCTTTAGTCTAACCAGACCATCATCATCATCATTTCAGCCGAAAAATGTCCACTGCTGGACGTAGGCCTCCCCCAAGTATCGCCACAATGACCGGTGCGTCGCGCGTCCATCAAATTTCCGTAACCCTTACAAGTATACCTTGTGGGAGGCCTTGCAACGCTGCATCTTCTGGTACTTGGTTGGCACTCCAGAACCTTTCGTCTCCATCGACTATCTATTATTAATATTATTATAAATTTTTGCCTATTTGTTTATAGGTAGATGTTGATTATTCAAAAACTTGCGTCTTTATATTTCTTTTAACCGAACTGTTTTTATGTTTAATTCTTACGCTGTCTCTACCATTAAATTCTGGAATGTTCTTGACATCAAAAAAGCTGAGAGTACATTTTCCTTCAAGCGTAAAATACGGAATTACGTCATAATTGCTTGATTTCTCTTAATTATAATAAGATATTTAAACATAGTATTAGTCAGTGTATTTTGTTATTATTTAATAACCTAAGTAGGTAATTAATTACCTACCTAATCTTAATGATACATAATTCTATTTGAAATATTATTTATTTATTGTACCTACACACCTGTGGGGTGCACAATAAATATATAATAGTGAATTATGTAACTAAGGGGATAAACCAGTGTCTAAAAGTCGCAGGCGGCATGTTGAATTCCCAACAAAACGATGGTTGCTAAGTTTTAATCCTGAATGCGGCGAGGGATTCATATAATTAACTCCCGAGCACTGCGAATACTGCAATATTCCGAAAAATCTCAAAACACAAAGAAACTAATGAATAATGTATGAAAAAAAAAATAACGCACCTTTATTTAATATAAGGTTTATTTGAACTTATAATTCTAAACCAATCCGAAGATCAGTTCAAAGTAACCCGTTTTAAGGGTGTGTTAATATCGTGCGGTTTTGATCACGCATGCGGGATTGCCCCGCACACGATACCCCGTAAATGTCCATTTCATACAAGTGTTTATTGTAATGCGTGGGATACGTACGCGGGACGCGTTTCTTTTGCATTTTAAAATTTTCTGCATGCGGAGCAGTCCCGCATGCGTGATGAAATCCGCACGATTGTGTGGTTTGTTTTTAACCCAAAGGTTGGCTGGTAAATAATGCCTTGTTGCATTAAGTTCACCTGTGTACCTACTGGACATAAAGTTTTAAATAAATAAAGTAATAACGTATAATTGTCATATGCATGAGAGCCAAGTGTTTTATAGCTTCAGTTCAATTTCGTAAGAAAATCACAGCCTGTATATTGTTACCAATTTCTTTTTTTCACTTGGTTACACGCCTAACGTATGTAAGGTTTCCTAGCAGAGAGCACTAGATTTACGAGCCATAAAGTTGTTTATCACGTTACATTTATCCTAGGGCATTGACATTGGCCTTGGTCGGTTCTAAGAGATTATGTAGCCTTAAAAATAAGCCTGGATTACTTACTCAGAGATTCAAGGAATTAAGGATGGAAATATTGGTTACCGCTCCATTTATTGTAAGAAACCGGCAGTAGCCTATCAGTCTGGGTTTTAGACCTATGTGATCGAAAGGTTCGAACACTATCTAACCCCATTTTGACCTTTAAAATAAGATTGTTTCATTCTTATTTCAGTGTGGGTAAGAGATGGCGCTAGACAACCTGTATAGCTCTGTCTCTTACCCACACTGAAATAAGAATGAAACAATCTCACTTTGAACGTCATGGTAACCCTGCTGGTTGGAGTGCGACTATATTTTGACCCAGCGTATCTGACGCTTAAAATCTTTTTTTTATGTACTAAAAATGTCGGTACGTAGGTACACACAGCTGATAAAAGAAGATACGATGAAAGAAAGATGCATCCCAGCTACTGCGACAGAAGACGCCCTGGGCGTAGGGAATCGCAGAGCGATCTCTGGCAACCGTAGGCGCGAGCTTGCGGGTGATGAGCAATGGGTTGCTCGCCGTCCGCTCGTCCTATTTAAGTAAAAAAGAATGCGATGGTGTATCTACTTTAATACGCGGTCACTTAATTTGACCTTGTACCACACTGAAGAAATAAAATTTTATGTTTTCTTTTAATTTAGCCAAAAAAATTAGTTTCTTTAACGTTACGGGGTTTAATAAGCCTGTTAACGCTATAATGATAGATTTCAAACGAGATCTTAAACGCCCCGTACCGCAGGAATGCAAATAATACAAAAAAATAGTACTGTCAACGTGTAAAAAAACTCAATAATATTTTCTCTCCAGTTCCTGGTCAATGGTTCCAAGAGAGAAAGAAAGAGAGAAATGACACAGGCAATTTCCATCAACACATCGTTCAAATGACAATCAAAACTGCTACAAAATCTCGCTAAACGAGCACTAATATACCTCAGTAAGATTAAAGCATCTTCCTGAGTAAGGGCCTGCGCACACTTGAGACAAGACTGTCTTAGACAGAATTGTCTACGACGTCGCAGACTTGTCTACGACGTCGCAGACTCGTCTGCGACAAGACTGTTTTCAGACGTCTAGTGTTGCCAAAAGCTACACTAACTTAGCACTGGAGTCAATTTTTAAAATCACCAGAAAACCACTAAAAAAAATTATCACACACACAAAATCGCAAAATTTTCCACTAAAAAAAATGTGTGTTGTACGAAATAAAATAAGGAGGCATATAGGTTATTAGTTTCCATTAGTAAATAATAAGTGATAAAAATTAACAATCAGTTGATCAAAATACCATTTGTGGGTAAATTAACATTAGTAGGTAATTCAACATACAAATTATTCAATAACAGCTACAATGTATTACTTCGTCTCAGACGAATCATTTTTGTTTGCACCATCATCGTCGCTATCAGATAGATAATTATGGATTCTATGGTGCTGATTTACACCCGAGTATAGCATTTTTAGTAAGAAATTGAATTTTACTAAAGCACTAGAAAAATCTACTAGCCACTAAAACCAATATTTAAACTGGGGTTAAAACCATCAGTTTTAGTGGAAAATTCGCTAAGTTGACAACACTGGCCGTACGCCGCGCCGCTAGACTGTTTTGTCTTGATAGTGTGCGCCGTGACGTACGTAGACAAAACAGTCTTGTCGCAGACGTCGTAGACAATTCTGTCTAAGACGGTCTTGTCTCAAGTGTGCGCAGGCCCTAAAAACAAGTTTTGAACAAAGGACGCTCTTGTAACGGAACTTGCTCTAAAAACCGCTGCGACGCGACGTTTAAGAAGCAGTTACGGTAGCAATTTTGGCAAGTCACCTGGCATCCAAGTACATTAGGAACATTTATTATGATTTCATTGAAGCTTTTAATGCAGTTGGGTGTAAGAGGATTATGGTTTAAATGAGATACCTAGTGAGATACATAATAATAATATTCCACAACTATCACAACACTACGCCATCTAGTTCCAAACTAAGCAGAGCTTGTGCTATGAGTATTAAACAACTGATAAACATACTTACATATTTCTAAATACATATTATAGATAAATTATACCCAGACAAATGATCGTGCTCATCACACAAACATTTGTCTTGGGTGGTAACTGAACGACCTCCGGTATAGTGGTCAGGGCCACTACTAACCACTACACCAACAGGCTAGTCAAAAGCACTACAAATATATCACTAGGTTTTTTCTGTGGGTTTGCTTCAATAGTCTATCCCTTAGGTACCGCACATTTTAAGTTTCATTAATATTTAAGTCGGCTATCTAGTCATGACCGTGGCGTGCTGGACACATTTTACTTTGTCATGTATACATGACTGTGGCAGTAAACAGGTTAAAAGAACGAAGAAAGATCACACTCTGCGATACTACAGTTTTCTATCAGTGAAATTTCGTACCTCCTACAAACCATTAGTTTATTATCCAGGAAAAACCTAATAGTCATTTTAGAAAGATAATTGATGGTACAAGACACTTTAAAACATATTGCGTCTTCCGGTACGTGGTCGCCAATCTAGAACCTTTCATCCAATGGATGCGAGACGCACTCTTGAGGGAGGCCTATGTCCAACAGCGAACCTCTTTCGGGTAAAGTGATGATATTTCAAAAACTTCAGTACACATCAATCAAATCTTAACCCTACAAAAATAAAAAAATAATAATATAAAAACGTCTTTGAAAAGAAATCTGTTTAATTTCGTAACATGAAACAAAACTAATAAAGTAAACGGAATTTTATATCAAGTTGTATCTTGTTAACGTCTAGGGGCCGCCACTAATGAGAATTTAAATATTTCAGAGCAAAGCAGGGAGGAGGAAAAATCCGCTAATCCTGAAAGAGAGCTGTGGTGGCAAGTAATGGAAGTTGTAGAAATAATTACATTTTTTTACTTAGTAGGAATGAACTGTCTATTTTTTTTATTACTAATAGGCTCGCGTTTGACGAAGTTATATCACTTGATGGTAAAATGATGGAGCAAGCTTGCCTAGAAGTAACTTATTCACTCTTGATTTACTCGAAAAGACCGACCGTACAGACTCTGATAGGCACGTCGTGTAACTTGGAAGTTGGGGCCGTTACCGCTATACCACCACTAGTCAAATATGTTTAAGTTTCACTGTAATTGCAAGTGGACCTTTTGGAATAAACCAGCTAAGAAAAATTCCAGATGGAAAAAATCCAACAACACCTTCCCCAATCCAAAAATCGAACCCGGAAGTTTGTGCTCAGCCGCAATGCTTACGACTACTTGACCAATGAGGCAATCAGAGCATATTATTATCTTTTAAGGGTTCCGTACCTCAAAAGGTAAAAACGGAACCCTTATAAGATCACTTTGTTGTCTGTCTGCCTGTCAAGAGCCTTTATCTCAAAAACGCGTGAAGTTATCGAGTTGGAATTAAAATCATATACTCAAGTCTGCGCTGAGTCCCTTGAATTTGGGAAAAAATCAAACTTTTGAGTTAAGGAGAAAAAAATGATACGGCCGTTTATGTTCCAAAAATCGTGTATTTCGACACTCTTAAGGGAATCAAAATTCATAGGGTACTTCCCGTTGGCCAAGAATCCTGAAATTTGGCGTGAAGCAAGGTCTTATAACACAAGTATAAGAAAAAATCTGAAAACTGTGAATTTGTAGTTACGTCACAAAACAAAAAAAAAAACCTTTTTTTGCGATTTGGAAAAATCTTCGTAGCTCAATTCGGGAATTGAACTGTTTTTATAGGTAAGTTTGTACGGAACCCTCAGTGCGCGAGTACGACTTGCACTTGCCCGATTTTTTTTATTATTGATAAGCTCACGTTTGACCTCACCTGATGATGTGATCGAGGCGATGGGGCACGCTTGCCTAGAAGTAATTTATTCACTCTAGACTAAAAATCCCCTACGTTGTAGCTATCAGGAAACACAGACTCCAGCAGTTAACTTAATTGCTTTATTGCTTTTTTCTGTGAAAGAGAAAAGATGACCTATTTTCTACTACGCAGCCATACTCCTTAGCTATTTACTTTTCTTTTCTCATTTACATAACATTTTTAATAACGGCAACCTTCGGGCCAACGTTAACGCGAACAATATGTATAAACAGCACACTTTCATTGTAGCACTCAGTGGAGTAACGGTATGTAACAATAACAGCCAAACATACATAGACATACACACAGAAATGTAACGCTTTTTGTTACTGTTAAAGACTCACCACACGATAAGTTACAAAAACGCAACTTAGCGACGTTATTCTAGATGGAAAATCATCAAACAAATTTCCCCGCTCCGAGTGGAGTGAGGAGTGGTCAACTTTATTGTTTTTTTAGGGTTCCGTACCTCAAAAGAAAAAACGGAGCCCTTATAGGATCACTTTGTTGTCTGTCTGTCTGTCTGTCCGTCAAGACCGTTTATCTCGGGAACGCGTGGAGGTATCGAGTTGAAATTAAAACTATATACTCAAGTCTGCGGGCCCTTGAAGCTGTAAAAAAATAAAACTTCTTAGTTAACGAAAAAAAAGATACGCCCGTTTATATCGCAAAAAACGTATGTTTCGACACTCTCAAGGGAATCAAAATTCATAGGGTACTTTCCGTTGAACCAGATTCCTGTAATATGGCACAAAGCAAGGTTTTATAGTACAGGTATAGAAATAAATCTGAAAACAGTAATTTTGTTGTTACGTCAGAAAAAAAGTTTTTTTGAAATTCGGAAAAATCTCCGAGACTTTATTCGGGAATTGAACCATATTCATAGGTAAGTTTGTACAGAACCCTCGGTGCGCGAGTCCAACTCGCAATTGCCCAGTTTTTTTTTAAGATGGCAAAATATCCAATGACCACTCCCGCACCAGGGCGGTGCGCGAGGGCGTGTCAGACTTTTACTGGCTAAACCCACCTGTGTTCCTCCATTTGCCCCTTGGGTTTCAGGACCGCGATAACTTTTTTTAATGATATAAAGTAGTTTTTGACTGCGGTCCTACCTGATGGTAAGCAGTGATGCAATCGTTGATGGGGAATCGCACTAGTTTATAAGGAGCCTATTGACTCTTGCCTTAACTATAACCCTCCACCACCTAGGAATAGGGCACGCAATAATTATGGCGTTAAGTTCCCTCTTTGAGGTGTGGCTGGAAAGACGTCACGGCGTCCTCATCTTCCACATGATGCAGGTTCTCACTGGATATGGTGACAGACTTTTACTGGCTATAAAAAACTTTTTACAAAAAAAAAATACAACCGACTTCAAAGTAAAAAAAAACACTGAAAAGTGCAAAATAACTTTAATTTCGGAAGTCGGTGTTTCTATAATAGTTTTGTCTCTTCGTTATTTAACATTCTGATAGCATTCTATAATTCCGAGAAAATCTCGGAATTATAGAATGCTAACAGAGTTTTCAGGCGTTATCTCTCTTTTTTCGCGTTGTGCCTTCGTCAAACATCGCGTTGGATTGCGTTAGGCAAAGTAACAAGCTTTAAAACCATGCTCGATGTTGACGATAGGCGAGTGAAAAAGGAGCCCCTTAATAATGCATAATTATATATTTGGAGTAAATCTTTATGGCGTGAAATCGCCCGCTATGCATCGTGTGGGCCGGCTCTTACGTTTTTGAGAATTAAGCCAAGCCACAAGGGAAAATGATGGCTATTTAAAGTCGCTCAGAAAATTCGCATAGAAGATAAGCCAGTAATTGCGGACGATCTTGTGGGAATGTCGGGAAATATCCGTCGAGGCCGAATTTTTATCAATATCTATCTGTCTTTGAAAGTAAAATAGTGGGTATTTGAATTCTTTTGGTACCGTCGAGGTGGGTCGTTATGGTTTATCGTGCGAGGTCTCGGCGGAGTGCTAATGGTTATTTTCTTTGAATGTTTTAGATACCTTAGGGGTTCAAATTGTTACAATGTGACGATATGACTTTGGTTTTTTGGTGGGGCCCGTCAGGTCGATGCCTCTCAGAGGGCAACGAGATTGTTCGAAAGAGTTGCGGTGGATCGCAATGAGCCCCTGAAGGAACACAGGTGGGTTTAAGTAAGTATAAGTTTGACACTCACTCTTCCTCTACCCAAAGCAGGAGAAGTCGTTTGGATGACACAGTTGCCGTAATGTTTAAGCGTCTGACTTCTGCACTGCGAGTCACGGGTTTGATTCCCGTACATAACAAATATTTATGCCTACTGATAGATGTTCCAGGTCGGGGTGTTTTGTGTATGTGAGCTTACATTTTTGTGAACGCACCCACCATACAGAAGTAATTCCTAGTATGAGGGAAATATGTGAAAGTGGATCACCAAAAAATAAGGATATTTTTTTTTGAGGTTTGTTGAAAGTTTATATCATCATCATCATTTCAGCCGAAAGTGTTGGACATAGGCCTCCCCCAAACGTCGCCACAATGACCGATCCTGTGCGTCTCACATCCAATGCATGGGAATGCGAATGGAAATAAGTCTCACAAGGTCAAAAAAAAAAAACAGGTCAGTTAAAGTTTATATAGTTAAATCATATAAGGAAGGAACGTTAATGAAGCTTAATATAAATAATATCAGTTATTCGATTCGGTACCTGACCTTTTCTACATGTGTGCCTACCCCTTCGGGCTTACACGCGATGTAATCCGACTTTGTCTGAGTAGAACACTGGATTGTTAGGTTGTTCCACAAAATATCTCAGTAAACTCTTGCCATTAGTCACCTTTGACATCCAATTAGTGCCTTGTCGTTCCCACTCATTAATTACGTTATACCGATTGTACTACTGTCCACGTGTCTACACATCGGACATTTCTATAATAGCTTTGATATTTGGTTATGCAGAAAGATACTAAACTAAAGGCCTCCCACAAGGTGGATTGATGACCTGGTGAGGGTCGCGGTAATCCGATGTCATGCTCGTGAACGGGCGCCGTCAGTTGAGACTGGTCATCTCTTAGCTGCCAGTGGCTTAATTCAATTTCCATTTTTTTATTTGTTTTATTTTTTATTTATTTTTATTACTTATCTGCATTGTGCTCACATAATAGAAGCGACAAGAAATATGTAACCAAGATTTATGTAACTCATAATATGATTTAAAAGAGTGTCCATGGAGTTTCTTGCACGTTCTTCTGCATAGAGATCTACGCTTTGGAACGTGCAATTTAGGTTCCTTCACTTTTTTTTGACTGACCAACATTTTGACAATTCAAAAGTGCTTGTAATTGGTATATTTGAAATAAACGTTTCTGATTTCTGATGGATGTGAGACGTATAGGAACGGTTGACCTTTGATCTTGTGATGATACCTTTGACCTTGTAATGATACCTTTGTCCACAGTGGATGTCTTTCGGATGCAATGATAATGATGAAGAAGCTCGCTGAGAAGAGGATCTAGACAAAGTAGAATCTATTAGCGGTATCGATTGTCCAAAATTCAATATTTATTTATTATTTATTTGTTTATTAAATTATTTTATAACATCTTTTCAGACGCGCCCAAGGTGAATATGTAGGTATGGACCTGACACGGCGATGGAAAGGTCACGTGATCAATCACAAACGTGTTGGACCTTTGACAATCGTTATCATTGATAGATTGACACTTTGTCTTAAGTTCAAGGTTCACTTAGAGCACCCTACTTGGGATACATTTTCATACAACCACTCTTCCGGATATTTTAGAAACAGATAGATATATTTTGGATATTATCTAGGTTTTTATTGAAATCAAAACCAACTTATAGTCCTCTGAATTTGCTATTTTACACCAACTTTGCTCCTTCTTATTATACTCATAATTTAGAAAAGTAAAGAAAATATATTTATAGAAACTTTGTATATTTCAGACTTACAATTAAATGTAACAAACTTATTTAAATAATCACACTCATTAGCATTACTAAGCATTATGATTGTTTTCGATTAATACTCGTGCCAGAATTAAATCTGTCTTTATTCCTAAATAATACAAATTGCCGAAAAGTGTATACCTTCTGGCCATAGGGCATTATTCAAAAACAATGGCAACTTGCTTTTATCAACGTAAAACTTATAGGAATTGTAATCACATTCACTCTTTGAGGTTATTTTTTCTAATGTTACAGTTGTTTGCGTTTTATCACGAATATAGTTAATTATAATAATAATATAATAATATACCACAATTATCACACAACGCCGTCTAGTCCCAAGCTAAGCAGAGCTTATGTTATGGGTACTAGACAACTGATAAACATAGTTATATATCGATGGGTCCTGCGTAAATGGGCCAAAGTAACAATTTGAGCATTTTCACTTTTTTGGTTTAAATGCTTCCTTTTAATATAGTTGACAACATGCACTAAAAAAAATGCACATTAAATAAGTGAAAATGGTATTTTTTGTTGCTGTAAAAGGGTTTATGTGGCATAATTTTAAACGTATAAAGACCAAACAAGATATTCGAGACTTGTACGCGGGAGGATCCAACGTATTTGTTTACAACAACATGGCCGATCTGTCAGTTTAGCACTTCTACGCCACACGGAACGATGTCACACTGTGTTATTAACTAATTTAATGTTTAGTAATTCATTTTTATATTTATATAAACTAGTACTTGACTGCGATCCCACCTGATAGTAAGCAGTGATGCAATCGTTGATGGTGAGGCGCACTAGTTTTTTAAGAGCCTATTCACTCTAGCCTTGAAGACACCTAAATTATAATCGGGCGGGAAGACCGCAGCAGGCAAATTGGTCCAGTTCTTCGATGCACGCAGTATAAACGACGAGGCGAAATGCTTAGTCCGGACCGTAAAGTTTTCAACAACGTATGGGGGGATACTCACCGTACGCTCCACTTCGCCCCATTTGGTGACTGCCTGACCTGAAACATTCGTACGCTCTACCATAGCCCCTCTTTCGGACTGGATTAGCTCCTTACTAGCCCGAGCACCTGGGAGGTATCTCTCTAAAACTGTGCTATCATCTGCATACCCATAGATACCGGACATCAGCAGATCGTTGATATGCAGCAAGAAGAGAGTTGCAGAAAGAACAGACCTCTGTGGAACTCCCGCATTGGTCATCATGGGCTCTGATGAGCATCCGTCGACAACAACTCGGAGACCGTTCACTTAGAAAGTTTTTTACCCAGATAATCAGACCAGGGGAAATGCCGTACGCTGGAAGCTTACTCAAAAGACTAACGTGCCATGTAACAGGGTATCCTGTTGAAGGCCTTCGAGACTTCTAAGGAGACAGCAATCTTCTTCCCTATTCTTCTCAAAGACCTCTACCTACAATTGAATGGCATAAACTAGTAGGTTCCCAGTAGATTAATTGCAGCAAAACCTGTACTGTCGGTCACTGAGGAGATCGTTACCTTCCAGGTATGCCATGAGACCCGAGTTCAATACACGCTCCATAATTTAGCAGAGTATAGAGGTTATTGAAATCGGCCGATAGTTGGCAGGATAGGCAAGACTGTCCTTTTTGCCAACGTGCAACCCGTGCCAGATTGCACGTGTTCAAGCTTCCAAGACTTGAGCACTATTCCAGTCCTAAATGAGATGAGATACAAGTGTCTCAATACAGGAGACACATCGGGCGCACAAGCCTTAAGATTTATTGCTGGTAAACCATCTGGTCCATTAGCTTTATTCCCGTCCAGACAACACAGTGCTTTCAGAACTTCTCTGTTCCTTATGCGAACCTCGGGCATCGAGGTGTCGCAGTGATGCAAAGTCGGTGGAATAGCACTGCCGGTATCAAGACGAGAATTATGGGCGAAGAAAGAGACCTGCTTTTTCTTTCACCCTACGCTAACACTGGCTGTGTTAGATGAGGTTTAACCAGCGGAGGCAATGTAGGTCGACAGAAGTTCGCTTCGACCGATTTTGCAAGGGAACACCCAAATACACCGAAATATTTTATTCCGAATTTCGATATTCCGATTTTCAAAAGTCCGAATTTCATAATACCTAAAAATTATAATGTCTATTATTAAAAATCACGAAATTTATTTTACCGAAAGTCGTAAATGCGATTTGTTAGTTTTCCGATTTTCATACGTTCGAAGAATCAAATGCTCGAAGGGTTCTCGGTCCGAAAAACGATATTCCGATTTTCAATACTTCGAATAAACTAAAAGTCAACATGTTGTGCTACAAAATTTAGTGTCAGAAATGAATCGCTGCAAAACCGACTTCACGCAGTCTTGTTTGCCCTACCCCTAGAGTGTAATTTAAACCCGCGTAGGCGCGGAGGGGTAGGGCGGCCCGCGAGCTGAGGAGCAGGTGGTTTGAAGGCCTGCCGCCGCGGCTGAGGCTGGCCGGCGAAGCCGGCCAGCAAGCCCAAGTTGTGAGCGTTAAAACCATCTGCGACGATAAGCACGCGTGGGGCCGCCCAAACCCCGCAGCGCCGGAGCCGTGACAGAAACAATGCTTGCTGCATTTTGCATGCCTGCTTGCATGCTGCATGCCTGCTTTCATGCTGCATGCCTGCTTGCATGTTGCATGCTTGCTTGCATGTTGCATGCTTGCTTGCATGTTGCATGCTTGCACGCTGCATGCCTGCTGTCATGCTGCATTAAATCCTCTGCATGCTGGAAAACGCATCTGTCATTAGTTTTTTAATTCTACCCCCTCACGACCTACGACCTCTGACGAGCATTTATGTGATTATTGATAGGCTCGCGTTTGACCACTATCTCACCTGATGGTAAGCGATGATGTGGCCGACGATGGAGCACGCTTGCCTTATTTGTCTTGCTATATAGTTTTATGAGGCGTTTTTATTTCGGAATTTAATTAATCGGTATTTTAATAATCGGAATTCGTATTTTTGATGTTTCGAATTATCATTAAGTCGGACTTTTCGTTATTCGATCTATTGAAACTCGGTATTTTGAGAATAGTAATTATAAAAGTTAGGACAATTGAAATTTAGGAATTATAAAAATAGGAGTAATGATAAGTCGGAGTTGTTATATTCAGAATTTTGAACCATTCGGAATTATGAAAATCGGTATTTTGAAATTCGTATTTGTGACTGTCGGAATAAAGTTTTTCGTATTTATGTAGTGTACCCATTTTGCAAGGGACTATGATTAATTTATTTGCCTTTTCATTACACTACTCAGTTTCGCGCGTACGACGCTGCGTACGGACGTGTCGTTGACCCTTGAGCGAAAGTTCAATGACCTTTGTGTCGTGAGAATGTCCTCGGACGTTATTAAGTGCAATAATTGCAACATAGTGATTAGTGAAGTTCTTTGTTTTATCCAAAACAAGATAGACGTGATGGATAATGTGAGTCTCGTGCAAATATGTGTGAGTGCTTTTAAGGAGGAAGAAGTGAGTGGAGCAAAGGCCCTTTTGTTCCAAGCCATCCCTAATGCTAAGCGGATGATACAGCGAAAAAATAAAGGGAAAACAACGAGAGATTTGGAAGATATTATAGATCTTTTCAAATCTACAGATCCGGATATAACTCCAATATTTGTAGCTCGTGAGCTACAGAAGCTGCCGCCGATCACCTTTGATCATGTGGACGTAACAAGGCTGCTGAAGGACCTATTAGTACTACAAAGTGAGCTAGACACCATTAAAAATAGTTACGTGTCAAGAGAAGATTTGCAGAGTTTAAGGTCAGAATTGGTTTTAAATCATTCAAATCATACATTCAATCACGCGGGAATACAAAAGTCTTTGAATACGACCTCCCAAAATGATTCTGATTGTATTACAATGGAAATTAACGCGGTATCAAATCAAAACAAACAACAGCTGTCGGTTTCTTCGCCGAGAGAAAAAATTGTTCAAATAAAAACGGTCAAGGCCACGCAACATCAGGTGTGTCTACCTGTCTCGCACCAACAATCCGACAGCGCCGCTTGCGATCTCACTCTAGTGGAGCCCGTGCCCGATGAACACACTAGCCATCCCGATAACAAACCGGTTTCGTCACCGAGTGCGCCCGCGCTGTCACCGCCACCGCAATCACGTAATATTGAAGACTCTAATAAAACTTATGCGAATATTTTAGTGGATTCGTTGAGCCAACGGGGTGAATCGAAACGCAATTGTCCCAACGAGGAATGGGTTGTTGCACAGAGGCGTAGATATAGAAATAGGTATGTAGGCGTGCGTGGCAAGGCAACTTATTTACCAGATGATAAATTTAAACCAGCTAATACAAAAATTCCTTTATTTCTTTCTAATGTCCACAAAGATACATCAGTGAAGGATATCGTGGAGTATATATATACGAAAACTAAGGAAAAGATCTCATTACAGAGAATTAAAATGAAAATAGACTAACCATACAATGCGTATAAAATAGTTATTAACAGGGATAAGTTAAACCTATTTCTGAATAATGAACTGTGGCCGGACAGTGTTACGTGTCGGCGCTTTAGACCTTATAGAACAACCGAGGTAATCGGCCAATAAACTACTAAATTCATGGATAACAACACATCGAAGTCGAAGATAAATACCTTTGTAACTTATAATTGTAGATCTTTAACAAGGTCAATAGATTACGTGAGACGGTTATGCAGTATATCGGACATTATTGCGCTACAGGAGACCTGGTTGATGCCGCACGACATTTCTGTGTTAGGCAGCATTGACCCCAACTTCGACTACGTTGGAAAATCAGCGGTAGATGCCTCAGCGGGCATTCTGCGCGGGCGTCCGTACGGGGGAGTTGCGATACTGTGGCGTAAGGGTGTCTATGAGTCCGTGTCGCTGTTGAATTGTGCGAGTGAGCGTCTTATTGCTATTAAAGTATGTGTAGGCGCAAGTTCGTTTATAGTGTTCTCGGTTTATATGCCAACTGAATCGAGCGTTAATCTCAATGAATTCGTAGACTGCCTAAGTGAGATAAATGCGATAATTGAAAGTAGTGGGGTTGATGCAGTGTTTATGCTCGGGGACTATAATGCACAACCAAGTGGACTATTCGGCAGAGAGCTTAGCAACTTTTCGTCTGAAGTGCAGTGGCAGTGCGCGGACGTTACCCTACTAGGCAGCGGATCGGACACATACACGTATGTAAGTGATGTGCATGGTACGACTAGCTGGTTAGACCACTGTGTAGTAACTAAAGCCGCTTGGGACACTATTAAGGACATTAGTGTAGTGTATGAAGTGTCGTGGTCTGATCATTTTCCCTTAAAAATAATCTGTGAACTTGACATGTTAAAATCTAAATGTACCTCTGTCCAGTCTCAGCGTAATACAGTGAAGTGGGGATATAGGGATCCTACACAAACTGATATGTACACCAAAATTTGCAATGAAAAGTTAAGGGAAATTGACTTTCCGTTAGAGTTTATTGATTGTAGTCGTAGTGAAAATATTTGTACTAACTTGGATCATCGTAGGATAGTTGACAAGTTGTATAAAAATATTGTAGATATTCTTTGCGAGGCTGCAACTACTAGTCACAAGTATCAAGTTCAGCGCAAAAAATATAATAAAACGGGTTGGAATAAACACGTTAAAGATGCGCACGGGCAGGCTCGGCTTTATTTTCTGAGCTGGGCGGCAGCTGGTAGACCTAGAACGGGGCCGCTGTATGAGAATATGGTGGCAAGTAGAAAAAAATTTAAAAACAAGTTAAAGTGGTGCCAAAAAAACGTAGATCAATTAAAGATGAATGAAATTGCGAGTCATCATGAAAGTAAAAACTTTAGTAGTTTTTGGAAAGCCACAAACAGCTTAAATCCCAAGTCGGGCCTGCCAGTGTGCGTCGGTGGCGTGAACGAGGCTAAGGCTATTGCCAATTTATTTATGGCCTCGTTTAGGACAGAGTCACCATTAGGTCCGTCAACGAGTGGGTCGAGTGCTATGGAGGGTTCCAAGGGCACGCCAATCATGTTCGCCGTTGGGGAGGTTGCGTCTGTTTTGAGGGACCTGAAGCGGGGTAAGTCTCCTGGACATGACGGCTTAAGCGTGGAACACTTACGATATGCGGGTAAGCACTTACCACGTGTATTAACTCTGTTATTTAATTTATGTATGAGTCACTCGTATCTTCCAGAAGACCTCATGAGAACGATTGTCGTTCCTATAATAAAGAACAAGACAGGAGATGCGAGTGATAAGAACAACTATAGGCCTATCTCATTGGCGACAATTGTTGCGAAGGTGTTGGACAGTTTGGTTGACAGGCAACTGGATAGATATATCACCCTACATGACGCCCAATTTGGGTTTAGACCACATTTGTCGACTGAAACGGCGATCCTCTGTCTCAAGCATACTGTCCAATACTATGCAGCAAGGGAAACACCTGTATATGCGTGTTTTTTGGATCTCTCCAGGGCATTCGACCTAGTTTCTTATGACTGCCTCTGGAAGAAGCTCTCCCATGACACAGACCTTCCTGAGGGACTGATTGCTGTCCTGAAGTACTGGTACAGCAATCAGTCCAACTGCGTTAGATGGGCTGGTGCTATGTCCGATGAGTACAGGTTGGAGTGCGGCGTGAGGCAGGGGGGGCTTAGCTCACCTAGGCTCTTCAACCTGTATGTCAACCGGCTGGTTTGTGAGCTTAGTAACACCCAAATCGGTTGCTCCATTGACGGGCAATGTGTCAATAATATTAGTTACGCGGACGATATGGTGTTACTGAGCCCATCGATTAGTGCGTTAAGAAGGCTTCTCCGAATCTGTGAAGACTATGCGGTGACTCATGGTCTCAGGTATAACTCAACAAAAAGCGAGCTCTTAGTGTTTAGGGGGCAAAATAAAATATGTGGCACTGTTCCACCGGTTTCCTTGGGCGGAGTTCCGCTGAAAAGAGTCACTCGTTTTAAATATCTGGGACACTGGGTCACCGATAGTCTGTCGGATGACGCTGACTTAGAGAGGGAACGTAGAGCGTTGGCTGTCAGGTGTAACATGCTGGCTCGCAGGTTCGCACGGTGTACGCGTGAAGTTAAGATAACTCTGTTCAGGGCCTACTGCCAGTCGCTGTACACGTGCGCCCTGTGGGTCAGTTATACACAGGGCTCGTATAATGCTCTACGAGTCCAATATAATAACGCGTTCCGGGTAATGCTGGGGTTGCCGCGTTTCTGTAGCGCGTCGGGGATGTTCGCGGACGCGCGTGTTCCGGATTTCGGCTCACTGCTGCGGCTGAGAATTGCATCACTGATGCGTCGGATGCGCGACAGCCCCAATAGCCTCGTGGCTACTGTAGCCGGTAGGGTGGATGGCCTAATGGTGTCTCACTGGATTGCGGTACACAGACCGTCTTTCAGATATGTGAAGTAGGCTTTTTGTTTTGTATTGTACTGTATTGTGTTGTATTGTATTGTTTTGTTTTGTATTGTATTGTATGTCTTTTTGTTTGTCTTTAGTAGGTATCAATTGTTAGTAATGAAAATATGGATCTCTGGTCTGACAATAAAGTTTATTATTATTATTATTATTACAGAAACTTTTTAATAAAAATAATGAAGTAAAATTGTTGTATTTGTTTTTATTTTTGTGACCTAACTGAGGGTTGACAATATTACGCCACGAAGTTAGATAACTTATAAGTGTCAATGTGATTTATAACTTAATATAATTACTTTATTATTGTTTGTTTAAGATATTTATATATTTTAAATATGACTTTAAAAAAAATACATGGTTTTTCTTTAAAATAAATTGTCCAAAGTGACACTTAAGCCTTTTTACTAGTTTTTTCAGTATAATTAAAATATAGAAAATATGACGTATAAAGGCATATCTACATTAATTAAAAAACTATTAGAGATACAAATAAATTGATATAGCTAGAATAACGAAAATATGTGCCATAGTAACTATGCAAAGTTTCACAAACATATGTTGAAGCTTGTAAAAAATATATCAAATTGAAACTTTGAGAGTCTCTACTGAAAAGTTGTCAATTTGCACATTGGCCCTTATACATAGGACCCATCGATATTTCTAAATACATACATATATAGATAAATTACACCCAGACACAGAACAAATGATCGTGCTCATCACACAAACATTTGTCCTGGGTGGGAATCGAACCCACGACCTCCGGCATAGCAGTCAGGGCCACTAACCACTAGACCAACAGGCCAGTCATTATGTCCTCCTCACACGCCTCCTTACACATATTCAGGGTTGGGCAGTATTTGAATTACTTGTAATTAAAATACGTAATTGAAATACAAATACGTATTTGGTATTTGTATTTCAATTACTTCCTTAAAATGTAATTTGTGATTCGTATTTCAAATACCTGATGGCGAAGTATTTTGTAATTAGTATTTCAAATACTTGAGGCTTCAAAATACATTTTAAGTAACATTAAAATACATTTAACCTTCATTTAGCGATCGTGAGTGTGAGTTTGTTGTCTTTAGCAGGTTTTATTCACTCTCCAACAAGAGGCTGTTTATCTGACAGTACATTTAAAAATCTGGTGTTCTTGAAAGGAAACTCTGGTTTTACTGATTAATTAATTTTTTTTCCTCTACTTTTCAGCCCATGCTGGTCTAGATTATTTTGTAATTTATGTAATTTGTATTTTGTATTTCAATTAAAAATAGCTAAAATACTGTATTTTGTATTTTATATTTCAAATACCTTACTTAAAGATATTTTGTATTTTGTATTTTAATTACTTGCGATACTGTATTTTGTAATTTGTATTTCAATTAAAGCAAAGCATGTATTTTGCCCAGCCCATATATTAGATATATAAAGGGGTACCTTGGTCCATGCCGCTCTAAACTTCGATTACAATCATTTGTAGCCTTTCCCGTATCACTAAAGAACTTATTTCGTAGCTTCTTAACATGTTATAAGTATTATCACGCGAAAGAAGCCGCTGCGATGGCAGCAACATGCTTCTGACACATGAAACTGTCGATGAAGCGTCAACGTCATGCCATCCTGTCTTTGCCGCTTCATCGACACAGTTTCATAGTTTAGTATGTAAGCTTTACGCAGGCGTACACCAAGCGTATAATGAGGAATACGCGTCTATGAAGCTACGCGTCCGGGGACAATAGGCCTAACTGTACAACCACATTCTTTGTGTTGTTTGAAAGATTGTTTGCAGTAATTGTTTTAGTGTAATTTATTTTTTGTTTAAACTGATATATTTAATGTATGAGGCAGAGCGTATCCTACCTTTAAATTATCATGTAAAATGACTTCAATAACACCTAAACATTGTACCAACCATTTTTATGGATCAGATAAAATTAAGAAGGTACCTACAGGGTATTCAGAGAAGCCACGTCCTTCCCTCGTTTGAATATTTTAGAAATAAATGTTATTGTTATCTCCGTATTTAATTTTCAATGCTGATGCTGAATGCCATTTCCTAGTAATACTCCGGAAACCTTTACTTTTATGTTATTATTCTCTTCAGCTTTTCATTTAATATGAATGTTACCCACCATTGGGAGGAGTACGTGTAATAATAACAGCTGCACGAATCAATATTCAAGGTTAAGCCAGCTCTCGCTCCGTATCATGGTTCAGGCCAGGGCCAGACGCGAATGGTCTCCCCCGCCGATAGCTTGCATGAGGACATGGTGGTGCTTCGCCCAAGCGGAATATACCTCCATTATAACACCGTGTTCTCTGGGTGATCCGCACAATGGTGACCCTGGTGTTTCTTCTTGCCGGATCCGACATAGGTGTCCGATCAGGACCTGCTTTAGGCTGAGAGTGAGGATACCGGGCCTCTCTAACCATTTCACAAAGAGGGGACTTATAGCCGCGATTGTGGCGTGCCCATGGTAATGCTTTTCTTCAGCACAAGGTCACGCGAAGTGTCAAGAAAGCATTTAGATTGATCTTTATAAGGTTCGTGAATCTAGGTCAGACGTCCCAACGTTTCCATTCATATATGTCTTGTAAATAACTTTGTTATTTCGCTTTTAATTATCCTCCCAACATCACGAAATCATCTAAGCATTTTCAATTATTATTATTATGTTGTTCATTTGTTTATGAATTCTAACGAAATTTTACGCACAAGTATTCTTGGTACAATTTGACGTGTTACCTATTTACGTATATCACACCTAAATTGTAATTAGTGTTGGGAAAATTCCATTCTAGGAAAATATATTAGGTTGACTTACTCGTAATGTTTGGTACTGTACTGAGTTTTGTGATTTGTTATTATATTTTGAATGTTTTGGAAATTTTTACAAGCGCACACTGGCTCTTAATTTTTTTTTTGTTTTGTTTTTTTTTTTATTATCTAAAAAACTGCAACTGGACGAAATAAAAATGATTGTCTTGTTACAATACACAGATTTCTTAACATAAGCAAAAAAAAAAATGTTGCCAATAACTTCTAGAAGTGGACATCTTTAATCACATCATACTAATACCTACTACCTACAAAGGCGAAAGTTTCTGAGTCTTTCTGTGTGTATGTTTGTTACCTCTTCACGCTCGAATGACGTGACGTGTGCCGAATTTTATCCAAATCCATTCAATTTGGATAAAATTCGGCACACGTCACGTCACGGCCCTAACTTGGTTTTAATCAAGTCCTGGAATAACACATAGGATCTTTTATCCCGGGATCAGTTCTCTTGGGACAATATCCTACTTTCATATGGACAAAGCCTCGTAGAAACGTTTTTTTTTTTTTTTAATTCTTGATAGGTTCGAACTTGACTGCTATCTCACCTGATGGAAAGCGACGATGCGGTCGATGATGGAGCGCGCTTACCTAGAAGCAACCTATTCACTCTTGACTTAGAGATTCCCGGGTTGTAGCCATCAGGAAACACAGATTCCGGCAAGGAATTCCACTCCTTAGCTGTACGCATAATGAATGTGTTCCCAAAACGTTTTGTGCGTATAGATGGGATGTTCACCATGTACCGGTGGCGCATCGCCGTACGCCTGGTGGTCCGATGATGGAACGGACTAGGCGGAATTAGGTTATGCAATTCCGACGCACACTCCCCGAAATGCAACCAGTAGAAAACCGACAGGCTAGCAACTCGGCGTCGATGCTCAAGACTTTGAAGCCTCGACTCAACGAGTGCATCATTGCCAATGATCCTTCTGGCTCGCCTCTCAGTTAGGACATAAATGGCATTTTTTTCTGTAGCAAGTTCGCTCTCGTGGCATAGTTTCGATTTTCAGGGGAATCAAGTTGCTGCCTAAAACAAGCTGCTGCCAACGTCTTCGCCTGCAGGTATGTAGAAAATTGTCCCAAGGAAACATACCCTCGGGATAAAAGGCCCATAGATATCAGAAAAGAGCCCATGTGCTATTCTAAGACATGATCTACCCGTGTGCCAAATTTCATCCAAATCCATTCAGACGTTTGAACGTGAAAAAGTAACAATCACCCTTATAATGGATCATTCGGTTCCCTTCAAAATGGTTGAGCTGAGTGGTGCTAATATTCGCGTCATGTCCGTGAACGGGCGCTGTCAGTTGAGACTGGTCATCTCTTAGCTGCCAGTTGCTATTTTAATATCTATATTTAGTTTTTATTTTTACTTTATTTACATTGTTCTCGCTATCATGCGACAAGAAACATGTAACAGAGCTACTTGTAATTACAAAACATGATTGAAAAGAGTGTCCATGGAGTTTCTTGCACATTCTTCTCCATAGAGATCTACGCTTTGGAATGTGCAATTAGCATCATTTTTTTCTGACTGACTGACTTCTTGACATTTCAAAAGTGCCTGTAAACGGTTTATTTGAAATAAAATGCATCTTGAATCTTTGAATCTTGAATTAGTGTGATTGTGATGTGACTAATGTGGTATTAGTGTGATCCACGCAATAGTCTAACTGCATGTCAAACATCCAAATCCATTCAGCCGTCATGGCGGCGAAGTGATTGATTCACACACATCCAAATACTTTCTATTGTTATCTATTAGTTTCACTAGATTTATGTACTTTCCTGTAAGCTATACAAACACAATAATGTGAGGGATATTAACTGACTATATTCAATATGTCACATGTACAGCAAAGCCAGTGCAATTTATGGAGCGTTATGATTGCTTTGCAAACAGTTGACGATCAATTGAACGTTGTGTAGTAAGCAGTAATCGAAATATAATGTCGTTATAGCTCTGTTCTGGTCGAGTAGTTAAGGAGTGAAAGTGTAACAAATACTATAAACTCACATGCGCAGTTATGATATTCAGTTAGAATTGTCACATGCACACAGGTGGGTTTTAGTCAGTTTAACACTTGTATCAATAAAAAATCGACATAGCACGAAGCATTGCCAAACTTAAGTGGCAATGGGCAGGGCACATTGCTCGCAGAACGGACGGCCGTTGAGGCCGAAAGGTTCTGGAATGGAGACCACGTACGGAAGACGTAGTGTGGGAAGGCCTCCTACAAGGTGGGCCAATGACTTGGTAAGGGTTGCGAGAATACGATGGATGCGAGACGCACAGGACCGTTTATTGTTGCGACACTTGGAGAGGCCTATGTCCAACAGTGGACGTCTTTTGGCTGAAATGATAATGATGATGACTCTTATCAATTTCTTTTTTTGAGGTGCGAAATTGTCAAATAACTGCCCCCGCTCTGGATGGATTGAGAGGAAGTGTCAGACTTTTACAGACTAAAATCCACCCATGTTCCTTTAGTTGCCCTTTGTGTTCCAGGGTTTCGGTAGCTTTTTCTATCAATTGAGCAACTCTGGTAGTTATTGTTCCTGCTTGCGATTATCCCTGCCCCCCTAGCCAAGTTACAACCGTGTCGTTTCGATTCTCTTTTCGGTGATCGCCTCGAGTCGGCCACGCTTCCTATTCCTTTGTTCTGACCACTTGACTTAGCGTTAAAATGACGTCAGAAAAAAGGAATCGGTGGCGTGGCCGATTAAAAGAGAATCGAAACGAAACTGTTGTAACTTGGCTAGGGGGTCTGTTATACCAGGAATAAACGTAATAATATTATCATCTATACCTTCTTTTGTTTTTCGTTGGGAAAGTCATCCAATGACATCCCCCGCTCTTTTGTCTAATTTCCATTGTGAAGTTTAGACGCTCTAGGTTAACATTTGCAGTGACAGTTCGTATGTGAAACGATAAACTTTGTATACAGTGTAAACGAGCTGTGTCTATTAAATTCCTTTCGGCGGAGTTACTGTATGACCGTGTGTGTAGGTATATATTTTTTTTCGGTGTGAAAATCATTATTTGACATCCACCGCTCTTGGGCGGAGCGAGAGATAGTGTCAGACTTTTACTGACTAAAAACCCACTCCTGTTCCTTCGTTGCCTTTCATTCCAGGGCCAAGTCTTCCATTCAGAAGCAAACCTTTGGCCCCAGTAGACTTCGACCCTGCTGGGCCCCTACGGTTTGCTGACATCTTGAGGCGCGCGTGGAACAGTACGCGCCGTTGAAGACTTGGGCTCGATCCGGACGGTTACCGGACGATCGGCTGGCGAGCTATCTATTGCTCGCCGTCCGCAAGCCCGCGCTTACGGATTATTACCTATAGCTGCAGTGCTATTCTATAAATATTTCAGTGAAGTTAGCTAAAGTGAGCTGTTAATCTCTAGTAAATCCTAGAACACTAGATTCGTTTTTACGGAATAGACCGGCTGTACTAAGTCAGGCATAGTATGTGTGCAAGCAAAACACTTCTATAAATTAAATTATTGCATTCGAGGTATCATGCCGTGGCCCTGGAACACTAAAGGTAACTGAAGGACCACAAGGTGGGGTTGTCAGTAAAAGTCTGATACTCCCTCTTGGTCCAGCTAGAGCGGAAAAAGCTATTAGATGATTTCCCACCTCGAAAAAGGAGCCATTAGTGTCATGGTCTGCCACTTCAGTAACTATGAAGGAGTTGTCAGACCTCAATTTTATTTTAATTAAATCACCTACCTACCTTAGGCTAAGAACTCACGGAGCGGTTTTCACCCGCGCCTGCCGCGGTGGATTAAAGCAAAACGGGCGGTTAATAAATTATCAGTTGAGTTTCAGACGCCATGGACGCACACCTGAAACGAGCTGTTGCGTTATCCTTACTTCATAGAAGAATTAAAAAAATAAGGTTTAAAAAGTTCTGAATTCACAAATTGTAGGATTTCGCGTTGGATTGCAGTACTCCCCGCCGGCTACTGCGGGCGCCGACTGATCGCAGAGAGTGCGGGCGCGACCCACCGCGGCTGCGGGTGACCGCGGCCCGCGCAATTCTACTAGTTGCCCACCGGTGCAACGGGATCCACAAACAACCGCGGAAATAAAACGCGTCATGAATGCTTTTTAATTTTTTACATTTATATCTGCATTCTACAGAAGCTACGGGCCCGCAACCGCGGCGGACGCGTGTGAAAACCGCTTCACGAGTTCTAAGACTAAATATCAAATCGATGTTGATTCTTTTGTTTGATTTTGTCCGTTTTATTCCAAAATTGTAATTTAATTAATCGGGGTTTAAAACATAACTTTGAAATTCTGTTCCGAAAAAATAATGTTAAAACAAATTGTTGAAAAATGTTATTTTAATAGCTAGACTAAAACCGAGGCTCTTTTAAATTATCTGCAGAATGGTGAGATAAGACAATCACCTAGGGTAATATTTACCAGTAGTAATTGACTGCTCTTGCTCTTTTTTTTTTCTCCTTTCCCTATAATTTATTTATATTTATCTATTTTTTTCAAATCTATTAGCACACAATACCGTGCTGACGTCTTTATGTCGATACCGTTACCGGCCCACGCTGAAAACCAGCGCCGTAGACTCATCGCATTTTGCGTGTGGTCACGGCATTATGCTGAGCGTTCGGCCGTTTTGCGCGGATGTGGCGCATATTTCTTCAACATAATGTACTTATAATTTGTTAGTTTTAAATTTGCGCCTTGTTCCGCCAAATAAAATGTTTTTCTTTCTTTCTTTCTTTCTTCTTGACTGTATGATGGTCATTAATCTATTTGGTTAGTTTAGTGTCCACCCTAAAGTTAATCGTTTTAATTGTTGCAAGGGACTATTCAATAACGAATGATAGAACAAGTGCGTACAGAATCAGAAATCAGAAACGTTTATTTCAAATAGGCACAGGCACTTTTGAACTGTCAAAATGTCGGTCAGTCAATAAAAAGTGAAGCTAAATTGCACGTTCCAAAGCGTAGATCTCTATGGAGACGAACGTGCAAGAAACTCCATGAACACTCTTTTAAATCATATTATGAGTTACATAAATCTTGGTTTCATATTTCTTGTTGCTTCTGTTATGTACGCACAATGTAGATCTACATCAGTAAATTGACGGATTTTTCTGACAGCATATGCTACTGAACTAAGCCGACCTGCCAGAGATGTTAAATGAGGACCCCAACGTAGCCTCGAGTCAAGCGTGATTCCCAGGAAAACCGTGTTCTCGACGAAATCGAGTTTCTCCTAGTTCAATATTATGTCGGTGTTGTTACTTTAAAAAAAACTAAGTGCATAAGATTTGCGTTACTGAATGTAACGCAAATCTTATGCACTAGCACACGCAAATCTTATAACGTTAAAACGCGATTAGTTTTATTGGTGAATTCGGCCCTAAATGTGCTATAGCCAACACGTACAATCAAACCGGTCTAAACACACGCCGTACATCAAAGTGAACACAATCCGAAATGGTGCCGTAACTTTAAAACATGATGGCTGCCTGTAAGCCGAGTAAGATGTAGGGAGGTATTATTTGTTCAGTGCACCTGGTACAATCGGATTGTCAAGTTAGTTGCAGCTATTTCATGGTCGGCGGATCAGGTCATACGGATATTAGGGCTGGCAATTCTGGCGTAGAATAGAATATAATAAACTTTATTGTACACCAAAAAAGTAACACAACTTATACATAAACTTGAATCTATGGCGGTCAATGGCGGTCTTATGCCAACCTTAGGATGGATCGTAAGAACTTAACATAATACAGGGGGTAGTCTACGGTGTACTGCTAACAAATTGATCAATCTCTATAATATAAAAAACAATACATAACTATAAATATATACATACATATTAAAGAATATACAACAAACGCACAACACACAAAGATTTACAAAGCGAACAAAGATTTTCATGATTTTAGGATACAACATAACAATCAGCCTTTTAATGCTCCCACTGCTGGGACTCAGGCCTCCTCTCTAGGAGAGGGAATGGGCCATAATTCACCACGCGGGCACAGTGCGGGTTGGTGAATGTCACATGTCTTCGAATTTTTGGTTCTAGGACCTGCCGGTTTCCTCACGATGTTTTCCTTCACCGTTTTGAGAGCAGTGGTGATGAAATAAATTACACAAAGTAATGCGCCTGGTTGGGTTTGAACCCGCGACCTACAACTCGTAAGTCGGGGCCGTTACCACTCGGCCACCACTGCTCCTGATTTTAGGATGATAAAACAGTATTTAGGCTGTCAGTCTGTCCAAGGAGTATCGTGTTGCTCTGTAAGTGGATTGTGGAGGTTTGATAGGCAGTCGCTCTATGTAAAACACGGGTATTTAGCCACATCCGTTTAAACTAAAAGCCAACCCCAAGTTAGTTGGGAAAGGCTTGGAAGGTGTTGGGAAAAGATTATGATGAATACAGTATTTAGGCAGGGCTCAGTGCTCGCAGAACAGACGGTCGATGGGGCTCAAAAGTTCTGGAGTGGCAACCGCGTACCAGTAGATGCAGCGTTGGAAGGCCTCCCACAAGGAAGACCGATGACCTGGTGAGGGTCCCGAGAATCCGATGGATGTGAGTAACCGTCCGGACTGAGCCCAAGTCGTCGACGGCGCGTACTGTTCAACGCGCGCCTTAAGGAGATGTCAGCAAACAGTAGGGGCCCAGCAGGGTCGAAGCCTACTGGAGCCAAGGGTTTGCTTCTGGAAAGAAAACTCGGTCCTGGTATGAAAGGCAACGAAGGAACAAGAGTGGGTTTTTAGTCAGTAAAACTCTGACACGCACTCTCGCTCCGCCCAAGAGCGGGGGATGTCATTGGATGATTTTCCCACCTAAAAAAACCCTATGTGATATTTTATGATAATTAATTAATGAGCTCTTGTTTAAGCACTAACCTTCTTCTAAATCTAAATCTTCTAAATTCTTAGAGGAAAATCATCAAATTAACCCCTACTGCTCTGGGCGAAGTAAGAGGGAGAGTTGCACAAAATAAAGAGCTCAGCGCACCTAAAGAAGTTTTCACTTCGAAAATTGCGGCTCAAAATAAAAGTAACCGATGGCCATCCCTACCGTATCGGCTAGAACAGGGGTGCCGAGCTCAAAGTGTCACCCCCGTTACCACTTACGCAGAAAACCTTCCATGCATGGCTCACGATACGACTGAAAACAGAGATGTAATTGTCAACTGCACTGTTCTGAACTTAGTAAACTTCACATGGGAAAAGAGAAACTAAATTTTATGTGGGAAACATTTTGTGCTAGTTTTGTTTTAGATTGTCAAAGGGTGTAGGTAATGTAATGTTTTATCAGCGTAGCGTAGCATAGCATAGCATATAATCAGCTTTATAATGTTTTCACTGCTGGGACTCAGGCCTCCTCTCTAGGAGAGGGAATGGGCCGTATTCTACCACGCAGCCCAGGGCGGATTGGTAGATGTAACATGTCTTCGAATTTTTGGCCGGTTTCTTCACGATGTTTTCCTTTTTGAGAGCAGTGGAGTTGAAATTACACAAAGCAATACTCCTGGCTGGGTTCGAACTCACGACCTACAATTCGTAAATTAGGGCCGTTACCCCCATTGCCACTGGGTCACCACTGCTCCTTATCAGCATAGGAGTATATTATTATTGATAGGCTCGCGTTTGAGTACTATCTCACCTGATGGTAAACGATGATGTGGTCAACGATGTTTTTTTTTTTTTTTTGTAGTTCGGAAAATCATCCAATGACATCCCCAGCTCTTGGGCGGAGCGAGAGATAGTGTCAGACTTTTACTGACTAAAAATCCACCCCTGTTCCTTCGTTGACTTCCGTACCAGGGCCGAGTCTTCCTTTCAGAATCAGACCCTTGGCCCCAGTAGGCTTCGACCCTGCTGAGCCCCTACGGTTTGCTGACATCTCCTTGAGGCGCGTGTGGAACAGTACGCGCCGTCGACGTCATGGGGTGGTCGACGATGGAGCACACTCGCCTAGAAGTTAACTATTCAGATTCACTCTTGATTTAATAATGCTTAGGTTGTAGCTACCAGTAAACACAGAATCCAGCAGGGATTTCCATTCCTTAGCTATACGCACAATGAATGTGTTCCCGAAACGATTTCTTGAACATGGCATTCTTGAAGCGTATTTCAATGTCATACACATGTTGTACTTTTCGACAGACGCTATCGCTGATAATATGTTACCATGTAGATTCCCTTATTTTACATGATCCAGATGAATTTATTCCTTGTTCTAGAAACAGTTTAATTGGTGGTCAAATAGCTTGTCAAGTAATTTGATTGGTTCTCTTTTCGGAGAATGACAACTTCTAACATGGATAAAAACTGGATAAACATGGATGCCTTTTAAAAACTGAGAAATTGAATTTATGTATGTTGCTGACAGCTATTTTCAAAACTGTCATATATTTTTTTTTTAAACTTGATCATTTAATTCGTCTTATTATGTTATAAATTAGGGTGTTTTTAATATTGTGCGGTTTTGATCACGCATGCGGGATTGCTCCGCACGCGTAATCCCCGCAAATGTCCATTTCATACAAGTATATTTATTGTATTGCGTGGAATACGCATGCGGGACGCGTTTTTTTTGTTTTCTCCATGCGGCGCAAACTCGCATGCATGTGTGATGAAATCGGCATGATATTAAAAACACCCTTAAGTATAATAGCACTGCCTACATTTTGTTACACTGTGTGGTCACACTACTCTATCTATTTTCATAGGAATAAACAAATAATATTATCTCAGTTAAAAGGTAAGAAATGTAAGTACTATTTTAGAAGCGTATTATTTTACATTAGACTTTCTGATATATGCAGTATCAAACTAAAATAACATTCCACAGAATATTAATTTTCCAACAAACTTTTCACTAGGAAGCCCTAAAGAACATTTCTTTTTTATTCTAAGACTTGCCGAGAAACTTGATAGTAATATTACCATCATATATTAGTTGCAGATATTAAATATTGTCTCAAGTTAAAAGTTACAAGTCTAAGTTATATGTTCCGGCCGCAGATAGCAGGGAATAAAGTAGGAATAGTGGTCGTACTATATCGCCTAGATACATATTCTTTAGAGTATAAGTTGAGAATGTACAGTTTTTATCTTGTTTTTTTACTTAGTGTTTAGTTCCATCATCATCATCATCATCATTTCAGCCGAAAGACGTCCACTGTTGGACGTAGGCCTCCCCCAATTATCGCTACAAAGACCGGTCCTGTGCGTCTCGCATCCATTGGATTCCCGCGACCCTCACCAGGTCATCGGTCCACCTTGTGGGAGGCCTTCCAATGCTGCGTCTTCCGGTACGTGGCCGCCATTCCAGAACATTTCATCCCCAACGACCATCTGTTTTGCGAGCAATGTGCCCTGCCCACTGCCACTTAAGTTTGGCGATTCTTCGGGCTATGTCTGTAATCTTGCATTTCTGACGCGATGACGCAAGGAAACTTTGAGCATAGCCCTTTCCATTGCCCTTTGAGTGATTTTAAGCCTTCTGATGAGGCCCATTGTAAGCGACCACGTTTCAGAGCCATATGTCATCACTGGCAACACGCACTGATCATAGACTTTCGTCTTGAGACACTGTGGTATATTGGACGAGAAGACACCGCCCAGCTTCCCGAACGCTGCCCACGCTACGAACGCTGTTTTGCTCCATAACTTCTTGTAAAAAAGTTTTTCTTTCCAAAAAATACAACTGAAAAAAAAAGACTGCAATGGTTCCCAGAAAAATTGACACCATCAGCTAGCGCCACTTAACCGAGAGGTCTTCTACTTTTGAAAACTTATACAGACATGAATTTAAGTAATATCATTAACATAAGCGTTTTGACAGGTCAGTGCCTGACTACTCAGTGCTGCCACCTGGTGAACGTCATTTTAGCAAACATATAGCATAGCATATAGGTATAGCATAATCAGCCTTTTAATATTCCCACTGCTGCGACCCAGGCCTCCTCTCTAGGAGAGGGAATGTGCCATAATCCAACACGCGAGCCCAGTGCGGTTTGGTGAATGCCACATGTCTTCGAATTTTTGGTTCTACGACATGCCGGTTTCCTCACGATGTTTTCCTTCACCGTTTTGAGAGCAATGGTGATGAAATAAATTACACAAAGTAATGAGCCTGGTTGGGTTTGAACCCACGACCTACAACTCGTAAGTCGGGGCCGTTACCACTCGGCCACCGCTGCTCTACAAGAACTTTTAGAAAACCCTCATTGCAAAATAACTTTTATTTTGGAAATCGGTAGTTCTAGTTTTGTTCCTTTGTTTCTTGACACCGTCTTCCGAAATTTTTTTTTTTTGTAAAAGCTTTTATCATTTTTTACTTGTAGTAGTACGCAATTTAAACTGGTGAAATGGGTGAACTAATACCAGAAACCCTAGGTACCCCTTCAGAGCATATCGGCGTGATGTTATAAATATTATGAAATAGTGATAACAATAAATAGAAATGAGTCAAAATCGGTTAACATTAAATTGACGAAGATATCGCTGAACAAGCTACAAAAGAAAAAAAAGAACATTTAGTAGACTTGAGAACTTCCTCATTTTTTGGAAGTCGATTAAAAAATGTCGAGTCCATTGGCTAGTTCACTTTTTAATTCAATCAAAACAGAGTCGAATCTTTGGGGTTTTTGATTTTGTTTTTAAATTGTCATTGAATTAGCTTTTTTCAGCGGTTTAGCCTTCGTGCACGTCGTAAATTATACAAGGAAATATATTCCCGAGATAAAAAGTATCTTATGGCCTATTCCAGGAAATGGCCTATCCGTATTTGTGTACTGTTACTTATTCTGTGTCATAAGCCAAGTTTTAAAAGTTCAGTTATGATCTGAAGAGGTAACAAACAGACAGATAGAACCACATTGTGGGAGGCCTTCCAATGCTGCGTCTTCCTTTACCTGGCCAATTGGTCATACAGATAGGAAATAAGATTTAACACTAGTATTTACTCTTTATCAGATCAAACAACTGATTCAAAATGTAGGAAATGATCCCAGTTGACGTCCGTCACGACTGCCGACTCACGAGCGCTACTCGATCGCGTCCAAACAAATGGAGAGCGCTCGACGTCGCGTCGAAGCGCACTCTTTATCTGACAGCCCGACGCTTACGTCAGTCTAAAGGGTAATGAGTGGGCATTTTTTATATCTCTGTTTGTCTAGCTATTGGAGCTCTCGCCCTAGTTGAGTGGATTATACAGGATAGATTTTTGAGATGGGTCGATCAGTAAGGGTAAATACGTTAACCGTAAGTTGTAGTTACAGTAAAACATTCCCAGGAGACCATCCCTAACTTTTTTAGATATTTCGAACTGCAGTTAATAGATTTTGGAAAAAAATACAGTCAGCAATAAAGATGCTAAAATACCAAAAAAAAAACTATGCAAGAGTATTGATCCTATTTCAAGTAGGGATCAAAAGAATTAATTTTGTTTTTTCCAAAATCTGTGAATGCGTGGCAGCATTGTACTGGTAAAAGAATTTTTAAAATCGGTTCAGTAGTTTTTCAGTTCATTTATTATAAATAATAATACAAATCTTTTCTCTTTATGATAATACTATACAATAATATAGACAAACTCAAAAACTCCAGAACCAATTTTTTTAAATTTGTTAAATAGTAGAATGTAACTTTATCTTTGCCTAACAAAGGCTTTATATACCTATATATTTCTCAATACACTTCTTTGAAGACCCGATCTCATCCCATCGCTTTCAGGCACGCAATAGGCTGTTTTCCGCATTAGTGCAGAAAAGTGCGAGTGTTCTGCCCCGCCACAATTTTATTATATTAAGGCTGGGCGCGCGTCGACTCCCACGAGTAGCCGGTCAACCCCCGTTTATTCATTTCTTTGTAAGTGTATTGAAAAAAGTCGTTTGATACACGTGCAAATTTGTCACTGCAGTCAAATAAAAAACAAACAAACTTTCTGCACTTGTATCAAAATGTACTATTCTAATTCAATGCGTGGGAAGCTATTGACAGAAGCTGGTATATGATAATTTTGTGGGGTGTAAATGTTCAACTTCCACTTAATAATCGTTTTCTCCAATCCGGAAGATATTTCCTATCTTCGAAGCTGTGAGTAACACAATATAATAATATGCTTGTTTACTCCTTTGTTGCGCACATTCCGTGGTTAGGGGATAATTTTCAATTCAAATCAAGATGTTTCAATAACCTCGTATGGATTATTATTATTAGGAAGGAGGGTAGTTTGTGTGGTATTCTGAGAATCATAATAATAGTTACGGGTTATTATGTTTCACAGGTTTGTTTAAAGCGATGTATTTTATTTAAGTATTGTAGCAGCAAGGTAAGGTAGCTGACATAGTCCGAAGAATCGCCAAACTAAAGTGGCAGTGGGCAGGCAGGGCACATTGCTCGTAGAACGAATGGACGATGGGGCGGAAAGGTTCTAGAATGGCGACCGTGCACCGGAAAACGCAGCGTTGGAAGGCCTCCCACAAGGGGACCCGCGACCTGGTGAGAGTCGCGGGAATGCGGTGGATGCGAGACGTACAGGATCGGTAGTTGTGGCGACGCTTGGGGGAGGCTTATGTCCTACGTGGACGTCTTTCGGATGAAATGATGATGATGATGATTGTAGCAGCACCTCTATGACCGCCCATTGTGACACCCTATTAATTTCAAGTTTAGGTGTCTTCAAGGCTAGAGTGAATAGGCTCTTAATAAACTAGTGCGCCTCACTATCAACGATTGCAACACTGCTTACCATCAGATGGGATCGCAGTCAAGCACTGGTTTATATCAATTAAAAGAAAAAATGATCAAATTGTAATTTTATTTTGGCGAACAATAAAGAGTATAATTATTTATCTTCCTATTTCCACGTATCAGACTTGTATGGTCCTTATTGGTTGCACCCACGTCTTTGGATCAGTTCGGGAGTGGAGAAGTCTCCAGTCCCATGGGTCGTAGCGAGATATAATATAGCCTACCTAGTAAAATGGCCTATCGAACACTAAAAGATTTTTTCAATTCGGTATTTCTTGAGATTAGCAAGTCAAACAAACAAATTTTTCACGGTCTCACCATCCTTCATGCAGGCTCTGAATTGGCTGTCTAAGACTCCTATGACAGAGGGGTGCTTATTAAAGGACCCGTGGCCAGTTGTAACAGCCGTGATGTCATGGTCATGGGTATAGATACCGGCACGGATCTTGAGCGCTGACTTCTACAGTTCTACTTGCGCAGAAGCACGCAGAAGTGAAATATCGGGTCTCTTTTGAGGTATGAAGAGAGATGCGGGGACGGGGAGTGAAATCCTTGTACAGTGATTGAAAACGATCCCTGCTCTTTCGACGAGCGCTCAAGATTCGTGCCGCTATCTATACTATGTTTAAACTATAGCATATTTCAGTGACCAGCTAACTCGTGGCTCAAGGCAAGGTATTCAAGTGGCTCCTTATTCGACTTCGCAGGAACTCTCGGATATTAAGTCAGCTATTTAACATCCTTTGCAACCTTAAAACGCCTTCCTACCTGTAGGAACATTTTTCCTACTCACGTAACATCGTGATGCACCTTGCAGGTCGCATCTAAAGAATCCCCTTAAATCCTCTCCCTACTCACCGATTTCTATTCCTATTCCTGCCCCCCTAGCCAAGTTACAACCGTTTCGTTTCGATTCTCTTTTCGTTGATCGCATCAAGTCGGCCACGCCTCCTAAGTATTCCTTTGTTCTGATCACGTGACTGAGCGTTGAGATGACGTCAGAATAAAGGTATCGGAGGCGTGGTCTACTCGAGGCGATCAACGAAAAGAGAATCGAAACGAAACGGTTGTAACTTGACTAGGAGGCTGCTCTGCGCACGCAGTACGGTTGTTGAACTCACTAACGCCATACTTATGTGATTGCTAAACTCTTGCCATTTTCAAAAGAAGAGTGAAAGAACACTTCTTTCAATTTCGTCGTAGTTGCCTTAATATTATTTGTGTATTTTTGTGATATTTATTTTACTGTGTATGTATATGTATAATTATGATAGAATATGTTTACATTGTATGTTATATTATTTCAAAGAGTGATCTTTTGATGGTTTTGCGTGTACATCTCTTTTTTTCCTACTCTCCTTCCGTATGTATGCTAAACTGGAAGAGATTTCTATAGAAATAAGCATTATCTATTAGAGCAGTGGTGGCCGAGTGGTAACGGCGGCCCCGACTTACGAGTTGCAGATTGCGGGTTCAAACCCAGCCAGGCGCATTACTTTGTGTAGTCGGTGTAAATCTCTCAAAACGGTGAAGGAAAACATCGTGAGGAAACCGGCATGTCCTAGAACCAAAAATTCGAAGACATGTGACATCCACCAACCCGCACTGGGCCCGCGTGGTGGATTACGGCCCATTCCCTCTCCTAGTGAAGAGGCCTGAGTCTCAACAGTGGGAACATTGTAAGGCCGACTATGCTACTATGCTAAGCATTATCTTTGTACCTATTTATTCTGTTTCCCTTTTCTTGACTTTTTATTTTAGGTATATGTGCACATGAATCGTTAAGTAAATAGCTAAATTAAATAAATAACTTTCTCTAAACCGCCATAACGTAACATAATCGGCATTATAATGTTCCCACTGCTGGGATTCAGGCTTCCTTTCTAAGAGAGGGAATGGGTTGTAATCCACCACGCGGCACCGGTGCGGGTTGGTGGATGTTACAAGTCTTCAAATTTTTGTTTCTTGGACATGCCGGTTTCCTCTCGATTTTTTCCTTCGCCGTATTGACAGCAGTTGTGTCTAATATAAATTACATAGAGAAATGTGCCTGGCTGGGTTTGAACCCACGACCTCTCGTAAGTCGGGGACGTTACCAGTGGGACACCACTGCTTTCCAGATCTTATCATGACCTTAAAATCACAAAGGATCAAAAGAACTGTCATTATTAAACCCCTGCAAATAAATTACATCTGACATCGAGCTGGTTAAGCAATTCCTACTTCTGTCATCTGATGATAAGCAAAGGAAAGCATTAAGTCACCAACGCCAGTGTACATAGGACTGTACAATATCTACGTGGAGTCTTGTTCGAATTACCGTTTGTTTAGCCTACATTTCGTGGGTGTAATATACGTCCTAAACTAACAATCAAGTGTGCATAACTAAGGAAATGCCGCCAACAACACAACACGCCGTCGTGTTTTGTTATTGTGGTCACAATAAAGGAAGTACATATATTGTGTGTTTGGGATTGTTTTGCTAACGGTAAAATTTGTGTGATACGGTTGCACGTTTTCAAATCGCAAGATTTTTGTGATATGATGTGTTTTTTTTTAAGGTGAGAAATTATCTAATAACTTATCCCGCTCTATGGTGGAGCAGGAGAAGTGTTCCACGCGCTCCTTAAAGAGATGCCAGCAAACTGTAGGCCCAGCAGGGTCGATGCCCGCCAGGGATTTTCTGAAAATGAAACCTATGGTCCTAGAACTCAAAGGACAAGAAAGAAAGAAAGAAGAAACAAAGAAAACACGTTTATTTGGCACACTGGTACACACAATGAGATAATAATTATAATATAAAAACTTAAATACTAAAACTTAAAAATACATCAACATTGTGTGTCTCACGGCTGCGCCAAAAAGATCCAGTTCAGCATAAGCCAGGCCACTACGTAGCAGTTGCCTGACGCCGGTTTTCAACTGAACCTTGCTATGAGTCTACGGACAACTGAAGAACACAGGTGTTGTTTAATCAGTAAAAGTCTGTCACTCCCTCTCTCTTCACTCAGAGCGGGAAGGCAATCAAGTGTGTATGACTAAGGAAATGCCACATCATTTTAAAACGCGGCTTGACATTCTAATCCCGAAATAGTACCTACTCTGAGTACCAGAACTTTTTTACCACGAAAAATAAACGACGCGTGTCTACCCATTCCATAAGTTTGGAAGCGACACACGCCTCTGTCTGACAGCAGGAAATTAATTCAAATGTCCCAGTTACTTGACGTCCGTGATTACTGCTGGCCCACCGTTTAAAATCGCTTGCAAAATTAAATAAATAAAAATAGTACTCGCTTGTTACTTATTGGTAAACGTAAGTATAAAAAATACCACGAAAGCAATTTTCGTTTTTAGGGTTCCGTACCTCAAAAGGAAAAAACGGAACCCGTATAGGATCACTTTGTTGTCCGTCTGTCTGTCTATCTATCAAGACCCTTTATCTCTAGAACGTGTGGAGGAATTGAGTTAAAATTAAAACCATATATTCAGGTCTGTGGTCCCTTGAAGCTGTGAAAAAATCAAACTTCTAAGTTAGCGAAAAAAAAAGATATGGCCGTTTATGTCGCATAAAACGTACATTTCGACACTCTCAAAAGTATCAAAGTTCATAGGGTACTTCCCGTTGACCCAGAATCCTGAATTTTGGCATAAAACCAGGGCTTATAGTAATAGATATAGGAATAAATCTAAAAACAGCAAATTTGTTGTTACGTCACAAAAAAATACTTTTTGCGATTCGGAAAAATCTTCGAGACTCCATTCGGCATTATTGAACTATTTACATAGGTGAGTTTGTACGGAACCCTGAGAGCGCTAGTCCGACTCGCACTTGCCCAGTTTTTATTTCTTTTGAGGTCGTTTCTAATCATCAAATAACTTGTCCCTTTCTGGGTAGAGCGAGGAGTGAGGGGCTTTTACTGATTAAAACCCACCAATGTTCCTTCAGTAGCCCTATGAGTTCCAGGGCCACAGTAACTTGAATTATCAAAAAGGGCGAAATAAAGCGTAGAAAGTCGAAATCAGCAATTTACCTAAAGAATACTAACAACTTTCAAATCAGCAACTACCAACTTATTTAGATTCTACAGAAGCGTTGGTGAATGAAATTAAAATTTATTCTTGTGTTCAAATTACGGAAAGTAAATAGGTGTTTTCCAAAGTTATTCATTGTAATACCTACTCGTAATTAGCTTACCAGAAACTTATTAACTATAGCATTGTTATGGGCTTTAAATTATAACTTTGGACAAAATTCTCCGCTTTTCGGTTGCGAATAAGTCATCTGATTAATTTAGATGGTCGTTCTTGCCCGAGTTTGTGACTATATCTAAATTTAATCCCGCAGCTTGAGATCTGAGCTCATTGGATTAGTGAAAATTCACTAAGAAACCGTCCCTTCCTAATTACGCTTCTCTTTCAAATATTTATTAAGATGCTGGACAGCTATTCGTTTCTCAAAACGGTGAAGGAAAACACCATGAAAGAAACCGGTAAGTTGAACCAAAAAAATTGAAGATATGTTACATCCACCAATCCACACTGGGCCCATGCCAATCTCTAGAAGGTTCTCTGTAGGAGACCCTAGAGTGGCGTCCCAGCAATGGGAACATTATAAGGCTCTAATAAGACTCTAATGCTGTGGCAGCAGTTACGAAGCAGTTCGTGCCGAAAGTGTGTTTTGCATTCTTAAAAATTGTCGCAATAGTGGATCACATGAGCGGCTTTCTAATTTTACCCACAATATCGTGCAGTAAACTAAGACAAAGATTTATTTAGATGAGTTCTGTAAAATGCTATCAAATAATCTTTCTTCTTCTTTTATTCTTCGATACTTGTAGATTTTCCAAGACTTAATTTGCTTTGCAAACGACGCCATACATAATCGGCTACCTGGGCGCGCCAGAATCGTGGCGCTCCACTCTTTGAGAAGTGGTTAGAAGGGCGCCACGGCGTCCTAACTTTCAACTTACTGTTTCGGATTCCAGCGGTAAAAATGCTCAGGTCTCACCATAGTGCGGATCGCCCTGAGGACACGGTGGAGCATACGGTAAAAGTCTGCTTAGGTGGAAAATAGACGTCTCCTCGTGGAGCGAGAATGTGAAACGGAATGGGAAGCGGCCGCCTCCTTCTGCAGATGAACCCGCGGCACGAACATTCGTTACAATAGTCGATAGTGGACGGTTACATTTACAAATAAATATAAGACGTAAACTGAAATCCATAATTTTACTTATGCTTGAGTCGCATTTGTGTGTATCAACGAAGTACAGTACCTAATTAGTGCAGTCAATAATGTTTATTTTTGTCATAATAAGTGTTTATTTAATAAGAGTGTTAAACAGTGAATTGTATGTTGCCTTTGGGTTTTGTTTGTTAATTACGAGTATGTGGACACAGCATCAGGGCTTAAAAAAGAAACTGCTACGTTAGCATGACTGGCAGACATGATGTTCTTTGAATGTATGCGGAACAGAATGTAAAGTCCTACATACCTCCGCTGAAAAGAGAGGATCCTCCAATCAGACGGATGTTATGTCTGGTACGGGCACCTGCCCGATGATTTCGGGCTGTTGTATACGTTAAGAACTTTAATACCGCGAAGCAGGATTTTTGTAGTTTAGTTACTATGTGACGTCATAGATAGAAGCTATAGCTCTACAAAATCGAACTAAGAGCTACTAGGTCATCAGCGGCATACACTTGACACACACGACGGCTGGCGCTGATCTTCAAAGGTTGAATGTTTGACGGCAGCCGTTGACGCGTTAACAGCTGCCGCCGACGCGCGACGTATCAACAGCTGCCGCCGACGCGACGTGTCGACGGTTGCTGCAGCCCCGTGTCGTTGGCTGCAGTTACCTCTACCGTTGGCAACATGCCCCTCGTGTACTGTATGAGCTCTTAATACCGTTGGTCTCGACTGTCATTTGTAAATCTTTGACAGCTGTCAAAAAAAAAATAGAAAAACAACAGCGTGAAAAATAACTTTTACAGAAACATGAGTAACCGACTTCACTACAAAAAAAAAAACACTAAAACGTTACATAGGTAGCAAAAGGGAAGGCAGTAATGCAAGCAGATAAATATCTAGTTCAAAACTGACCATAGCATATCATAATCAGTATTATACGGTTCCCACTACTGGGAACAACTCAGGCTGCCTTTCCAGAACAGGGAATGAGCCGTCATCCACCACGCGGGTCCAGTGCGGGTTGGAGGATGTCACAGTCTTCAAATTTTTGTTTCAAGGATATACCGGTTTCTTCACGATGTTTCCTTTCACAGGTTAGAGAAATGTGGTGAGCACATAAGATACATAAAGTAAAGCCTGGGCCTGGGCTTGAACCCACGACGTACAACTTGTAATTTGGGGCCGAAATTGAACCATCTGTCATTTGTATTTAGAACATGGCAATTTTTTGGCAGCCAGCTCCATATTCCACCTCTTTCTGCGAAGCAGTAATACTAGCAAATGAGGCGGCCGCACGCGTAAGAGAACGGGCGTCCTTACGCCCCAGCCGCCTGGACCCCGACCTCGACTTCCAGCCACCATAGGCGTGGGCTAGCAGATGACGAGCAATGGGTATCTCGGAGTCCGCTCATCCAGTAACCGTCCGGACCGAGCCCGAGTCGTCGACGGCGCGTAGTGTTCCACGCGCGCCTCAAAAAGATGTCAGCAAAACCGTAGGGGCCCAGCAGGGTCGAAGCTTATTGGGGCCATGGGTTGACTTCTGTAATGGAAATCCGTGGTCCTGGAACGCAAAGGGAACGTCGTCAAACTTTTACTGACTAAAACCACATCTTGGATTTAGTCAGTAAAAGTTTGACACGATAGAACGGAATTTCTCCTTTAATGACTTCTCATTAGATGATATCCCACCACAAAGAGCTCCATCCCTCGAGCTCTCTCATTTAAATAATTTACAACCAGTCTCTGCAAGCTTACTAATAAACCACTATATTTTAAAATTAATAAAGAGTCTAGTTTCAATCTTCTCTCAATTAGGTTAATTGTTTTTGTATAATAATAATACGATACGCACTCAATCCTGTACTGTGGGGCTGTTGCGGCATGTCGTTTGGCGAACATAAATTTCCCTAATATAGATGGAACTATTCGACCAAAGCCTGCTGTACCAGCCTGGCAATACAGGATCGAGAGGCGTATCGATGGGGCCAGGGTACTCATCGGCAAACTACACTGCTTCAGGGAGGGTAATACGTGACCACGAGTGATGCGCTTTGTGAGGCGGGCGTTTTTGGGGACTGGTATCAGCCCTCAAGAATACATGTCTCGTGTCACAGAGCGCATCGACTTCCTGAAGCAGAAGGTTTGTGCATGGGCGAGCCGCATTAGGCGGTATAAGCGGCGGGTTGATCGGTACTCGCAGAATCGCATGTTCCAGAGCGATGAGAGGTGGGTGTATAGAGCTTGGGAGCGACCTGAACAAAATGTGATTGACGGGCGCCGCCCAGATGATTTTGCCACCATTACATTCTGGCGAAACATTTGGTCGGTGCCTGTCAGTCACACTGAGGGTGACTGGATGCGTGACGTCGAGCGCGTGTGTGAAGCTATACCAGAAATGGAAAAAGTTGTCATTACTCCAGCGGATGTAGCCAAAGCAGTTCGTCCATTACCGAACTGGAAATCACCGGGACCGGACGGACTGCAAAATTTCTGGCTGAAATGGTTTAGCAACTCACACGCGCCCCTGGCATCGCAATTCCAGTCAACCTTAGAGTCTGGGTCGCTACCAGAGTATCTAACAACTGGCGTAACCCACCTGCTCCATAAGACAGGTAACCCCGTGGAACCCAAGAATTATAGACCAATTACATGTTTGTCGACGGTCTATAAACTTCTTACATCCATTCTGAGAGCAAAAATTAATCGACACATAGAGAATAACTTGATTATGTCTGCCTCTCAGAATGGATGTAGGAATGGGTCCCGGGGTACTAAGGAGCTACTCCTCATTGACATGGCCATAAGCCAACAGGCTCGTCGATCCCGCAAGGATCTGTCGACATGTTGGATAGATTACAAGAAGGCCTATGATTCTGTTCCACATACATGGCTCATGAGGGTGTTGGAGTTATACAAAGTAGATATGACTTTACGCACCTTCCTTGAGTCATGTATGAGGCAATGGAAGACGGTCCTTCGCTATCCAGGATGTCGACCGATCCAGGGTAATGATGAGCCTATTAGGATTAAACGGGGAATATTTCAGGGCGACAGTCTGAGTCCACTTTGGTTTTGCTTGGCTCTGAATCCTCTTAGCACATTGCTGGAGGAGTCAGGACTGGGCTATCGGTTGAGAAGAGGTGATCAGGCGATATCTCACCTTCTTTACATGGATGACCTGAAACTCTTTGCCCCCAGCAATTTGCAACTAATGGAGCTACTGAAGGTAACTGAAACTTTCAGTAGCGCCATCAGGATGGAATTTGGTGTGGACAAATGTGCAGCCATGCATGTAAAGCGAGGGGAGATTATGGAATCCGAGGGAATTCAACTCCCGGATTCCATACACCTTAGATCCCTCTCCTCGACCGAAACTTATAGGTATTTGGGTATGTCGGAAGCGTTGGGCATTAACAATGCTGACATGAAGCAATCGCTGAAGAAGCGCTTCTTTGGCCGCCTGAAGAAGGTATTAAATAGCCTTCTGTCGGGCGGAAATAAGGTGCGCGCCTTCAACGGTTGGGTCATGCCAGTTTTAATGTACTCTTTTGGCATACTCAAATGGACTCAGACCGAACTAGACGCTCTGGATAGACGGGTCCGTACACTACTGACCGCAAACCGGATGCATCACCCACGATCATCGGTGATGAGATTGTACATCTCGCGGAAATGTGGAGGTCGAGGCTTTTTGAACGCAAAGACTCTGCACAACCGCGAGGTGTGCAGCCTCAGAGAATATTTTCTTAAAACCGATGTGGGTATGCACCGAGATGTGGTCGCAGTGGACAAGAGACTCACCCCGTTATCCATGGCTAAAGAGGACTGGCGCAAACCTGTAATACTGACTACTGATGACCGCAAGGAAATATGGAAAGGCAAGGAGCTCCACGGGCGCTTTTACCGGGCTCTTCATGAGCCTGATGTAGATTTCTTGGCGTCCGTGGCCTGGTTACGTTTCAGCGACCTCTTTGGGGAAACTGAAGGTTTTATCTGTGCGATTATGGACGAAGTTATCTTAACGAACAACTACCGGAGATATATAATGAAGGACGGGACGGTTGACGTGTGTCGGGCATGCCACCGTCCGGGTGAGTCTATCAGACATATTATCTCTGGTTGTTCTCGTTTGGCTAACGGCGAGTATTTGCACAGACATAACCAAGTAGCCAGGATTATTCACCAGCAACTTGCTTTGAAGTACAACCTAGTGGATTCTGAGGTACCGTATTACAAGTATGTGCCCGACCCAGTTCTCGAAAATGACCATGTCACGTTGTACTGGGATCGGTCTATCATTACTGACCGGACTATTGTAGCCAATAAGCCGGATATAGTGGTGATAGACCGATTAGCGCGCCGCGCAGTGATAGTCGACGTCACCATCCCGCATGACGAGAATCTCGTGAAAGCTGAGAAAGAGAAACAAATCAAATATCTCGACTTAGCACACGAGGTTGTCGACATGTGGAATGTGGACTCAGCTGTCATTGTGCCGATGGTCGTGACCGCCAATGGTCTTATAGCCAAAAGCTTCGACGACCATCTGTCGAAGCTGTCGTTGCGCGGTTGGATCAAGGGCCTGATACAGAAGGCAGTACTCCTCGATACGGCTCGCATTGTGAGGAGGTTCCTGTCTCTGGAGCCCTAACCACCGGTAGCTTGGACCCTGTTCCCGACACCGGCGGACAACTATTTTTTATATTTTTAAATGTTTTTTTTTTATGTTTTTTTAAAGAAATATTTAAAAATGTAATTTATATGTGATATTAATGAATAAACGAAATAATAATAATAATCTTTATTTTGTACGTTTAACACACACAGTAACAGTACATGAACAGATATAATAGTTGTACAAACACTGATCAGTAGAAATAAAATGAACATTTGACTCCTAAACTAAGTAAAATAAATACTTACATATAATCCAAGCTGAAGTCGTCGTGCCACATAAAGAGGATTCCGAGTATGTTAATACAAAGGCGCCACATAATATTTATCCTACTTAATCTACAAAGGTATTAAAACTAATTCAATTAGGTTTTTTTTTTTTGTTATTTGTATCAAGAAAGTAACTGTATGCACAATCGTAAATAGAAAGATTTTTTGAAATCCATTCTAAATTAAATAAGTAAGAAACCTTTTAAATTTGGTGGAAAGGGAAACTGACAAATATGGCCATAAATGCGACATAAATGGCCGTATCTTTTGAATAACTTAGAAGTTTGTCACAGCTTCAAGGGACCGCAGACTTGAGTATAACGTTTTAATTTCAGCTCGATACCTCCACGCGTTCTCGAGATAAATGGTCTTGACAGACAGACAATAAAGTGATCCTATAAGAGTTCCGTTTTTTTCCTTTTGAGGTACGGAACTCTAAAAAAAACCGTCATCTACGTACGTACGTAGCTTTTGTTGTACATTTTAAGTTATCCTCAAGTGCAAAATTTCTTTCTCATTTATACAATACGGTTTGCTGTAAGAAGACCCATTTGTGGGTTAAGCTCGCCTATGTACATCAACTGTCCTTTTTTATTTTGTATTAAAATAGTGTGTACAATAAAGAATAAAATTAAGAATAAGACACCTGTTTAAATAAATTTGGTGAAGCCGAAATAACATGCAAACCCCGTCCAGTTCGCATGCAAGTTCCCTCTAAATCTATTTTGCCTAGGATGGACAGTTCGACTGAGTCCAACTTGTACAAACAGATAAAGCTAAGAATTCCGCTTGGTTGAGCAGCATTCCTGAGCAAACTAGTCGCTCACTTGTTATCGTGCTAGACCGTGCAAGTTATGTCTTTTGATGCGCTGGTAAATATTAACTGCTGGACTGGAAGAGAGGAAATCCAAAACTGTTTTGCGTCCGTTGCGTCACAACTACAGGTTCAGTTGAAAACCTGCGTCAGGCACTAGTTACCTGGCATTTATGCTGAACTGGACTATTTTTGCTTCTGTTTTTTTGTTTTTTTTTTTGTTTCGTGTTACCTAATATTATTTTTGTGCCTTGTGTTGTACCAAATAAATTTCTTTTTTCTTTCTTTCTTCTAAATCAAAAACATATATCATTACCATTTCATTGATAAGGCGACCTCGTGTCGTAGAATTCCCTGCCGGAATCTGTGTTTCCTGATAGCTACAACGTGGGGATCAAACCAATATTACTCTTGATTATTCCGAAATATTACCAAAATTTAAAAATGTTTGTTATGATCAGTGGAAGGAATACTTTGACAGAATATCATTAGAAAAAGGAATTTGGTATAAAACCATACAGTGTCAGCCTCCTCGTATACCCTGGTTTGTAAATATTAACCTAAACAGAAAATTAGTGGTTACAGCTCACAGACTCAGATCGGGACATTTTCCATGTAACAAATTCGCTTTCCTAATGAAAAAGATAGCCTCTCCCAACTGTGAGGTGTGTGGAGTGGTAGAAGATATGCATCATTTGTTAATGGAATGTGTTCAATATGAGGCTGATAGGAGTAAGTGGTTCAGGGCTTTGAAGTTGAACAAGAACAATATAGGTACATTCCATCAAATGTTAAGTAAGCCGACTTCCGATGATGCAAGAAAATTGTTCAACTTTATGGCCCTGATACATTGATCTGTTGTAATAATTGTCTTAGGGTACGATGGGACTGACATACGCTGTGCGTTATAAAAGTCCCTAATTTTTTAAAGAAATAAAAAAAAAAAAAAAAAACGTGGGGATCTTTAAGTCAAGAGTGGATAGGTTACTTTTAGGCAAGCGCGCTCCATCATCGACCACATTATCGCTTTCCATCAGGTGATAGTGGTCAATCACGGCAAAAACAAAAATCGCGGAAAAATATGGCGAAGGTCGAGAGATAAATTTAACTCTTAACGGAAGGACTGACCCGCAAACATCAAAGACAGTGTGTATGGAAAAAGGCTACCTACGCGTCAACGATCTCTCACGCCGGGCCTTGGTACAGGCCATGGTCCGAAGCGAGGAGGAGTGGCAGGCGGTCGCCTCCTTCTGCGAAGCAGTAATGCTAGCAAAGGAAGAGGCCACACGTGCAAGCGCGAGGGAGCGATTTCCGGCCAGCGTAGGCACGGACTTGCGGACGGCGAGCAATGGGTAGCTCGCCGTCCGACCGTCCCTTAACCATCCGGACCAAGCTCGTAGCTTTCAGGAAACACAGATGCCGCGCCGTCATGGAATTTCATACTTTAGTGTTATTAAAGTGTTATTAAAGTGTTGGAGAAAGTAAAGTGAAGTAGCCCTTGCTTTCAGAGATGGTTTCTTACAAATGAAACCAACTAGCATCTTATCTATACTAATATTATAAAGCGAAAACGTTGTTTGTTAGTTTGAATGCGTTAAACTCAAGAACTACTGGTTAATATTAAAAAACTGCCCGTTTACCGAGGAATGCTGTAGGCCTTTTTCGATAAATGGGCATATAATAATAATAATAATAATAATAATAATATTTATTCTCAAAAAAAAACTTAGTACTATATTACATTTCATTTGGCAATACATTTAGTGACTAACAAATGAATTAAGCATCTGTAACTGAACTAGGCTAAGCCTGTATTTCAGTTATCAGCGCGAAATCATCACGTTACGACCAAAAAGAGCAGCTGTAACCAATTACGTGGGTGAAAGCTAGTAAGACATAATAAGTACGATATCAGCTGCATAATTCTCAACGTCAAACTTCGTCTCCACAACAAAGTAAACCAGCATGGTCGAGTAGCACCAATCAATGTTTCAAACTCCACCACCTAGTTAACACTTAAACACATACGCTAACGACGACAAGGTAACCGTCTCTTTGTCTCCAGTTTAACTACGGTTAAACAGGACAGACTGGGTGGCGTCATGATATTCATAGTTGACCGAATACGTAGGCTACGACTGGTGTGATGGACTTGCGCGGGTGCTAGAATAATAAAAATAATAAATTTATTGTCTCCAAATAAAATACAAAACAAAATTTTTGTAGACCTTATTAACATTCTACTTAAGATTTGTGTTAGTGAGGAACCTCTGTGTCTGAACTAGATAATAAAATCCGTATTTCAGACACCGGCGCTCTTCCCTAGATCTATGTACCACTTAAATATGGGTAATAATAAAAATTTAACAGACTGCAATTTAAGACAATTAAAAAAAAAAGTATTTAAAAATTAAAACAATTACATGCATTAGAAACTAAAATTACAATATAAAATTAAAATACAACAAGAAAATTAAATTATTAAATAAATTAAGTGATCAAAATTATAAAATCAAATTATACAATTAAGACATCAAATCAAATTGTTAAATTAATTGGATTTGGAACATTAAGAAAATTAAATTAAAATAAATGAATAAGTGAAAAGTGAATTAACGACCTGTGTTATGTGTGGCTGAGTGAGTGTGTGAGGGAGGGTGAGAAAAACTACTGTGCTATAATAGAAGTATGTAGAATAGAATAGAATATAGAGTAAACTTGACTAACTTGTGCTTAAAGCGGATGCAAAGTAGTGTAGCGACATCTATGATATCACATTGGAATTAAAAATACAAAATCATGCATCGCGGAATTAAAGTTCTCCTCGCGATTAGAACATTATACAACAGACCGAAATCAACTATCGGGCAGTTACACGAATCCGTCTGGTCGGAGAATCCTCCGTTTTCAACAGAGGTTTGCGGGACTTTGCACCCTGTTTCGCATACCTCTAAAGTACATATCTTTACCAATATTACAAGCTGAAGAGTTTGTTTATTTGAACGCGTTAATCTCAGAAACTACTGGTTTTAATTGAGTAATTCTTTTACTGCTGGATAGCTCATTTATAAAGGCAGGCATATAACATCACTCTACAAACAAAAGGAGCATAACCTAAGACGAAGTTAAAACCGCGCTGGACGGTTAGTAAAAGAAATGAAACGAATCATTTATGGATGCAAATGATTTGTTTTATATCTTTATGTATATAATTGGGTAAATACCCAATTGTAAAGACAAAAAAATAAAATAAATAAATAAGATATCTTATAACTTTTTGTTTTATTAAAGAAATGTTTATCTGAAAATAGCGCAGGAGAACCAAGGTTACAGACATAGCCCAAAGAATCGCCAAACATAAGTGGCAGTGGGCAGGGCACATAGCTCGCCGAACAGATGGTCGATGGGGACGAAAGGTACTGGAATGGCGGCCACGTACCGGAAGACGCAGCGTTGGAAGGCCTCCCACAAGGTGGACCGATGACCTGGTGAGATTTGCGGGAATCCGATGGATGCGAGACGCACAGGACCGGTGATTATGGTGACATTTGGGGGAGGCCTATGTCCAACAGTGGACGTCTTTCGGCTGAAATGATGATGATGATCTGAAAATAGTATCAAAATTGGTTATTAAATGAAGCAGCAATTAGCATTTCAAATATTGGTTTGAGGAAGAGTGGGGGCGTGGTGGGAATATCTCGCTATCTCTTTTGAGCATACGTAACCTAATGGTGGTGACGTCACACTTCAGTATGTGCATCCTTGTACTGTTATTTGACAGTTTCCCCTTCCGCCAGATTTGAAAGGTTTCTAACTTGATTAATATTGAACTTTGAGAAGTTCTTTCTATTTGCGATTTTGGATAAAGTTACTTTTTAACCGACTTCAAAAAGGAAGGTTCTATGTTCGGCTGAATGTATGTTTTTTTTTATGTATGTTCTACGATTTCTCGATCAATTGTAGACCGATTTTGTCATGAGATGCACTCTGGCTACAAGGTATTTAAATATGGCTGAGGGGTACTTAATTATCATAGGTTGGAATTAGGAAGAGTTAAACATGTACTTACACCGATTTTATACTGCGAAAGAATAAAGTGGATATGCCTCAAATCCCGAGATTGATTTTAAAGAGCAGGTTTTTTTTTTATGACGCTATCAGAAATGTAGCAGAAAAAATTTCTTCCTGCATTAATGACGAGGAGGAGGAAGTGTATAAATTAATATGTTAACCTTACCTCAGTTGACGTAGAGAGATCTTTTTCAATGAAAAATACTAATAAGAATTGTATGTTAATTATCTTGGTTTTATTTGTCTTATCTTTCTCTTAGGCTTTTATTATTATTTATTTGTAATATTGTTGGCCACACGGTATTTTTCACTAGAAATCCCGGGAAGATCAAAGATTCAAAAGCATTTATTTCAAATAAACCATTTACAGGCACTTTTGAAATGTCAAAAAGTCAGTCAGTCAAAAAATATATTAATTGCACATTCCAAAGCGTAGATCTCTATGGAGAAGAATGTGCAAGAAACTCCATGGACACTCTTTTCAATCATGTTTTGAAATTACAAATATCTCTGTAATTATTAATATTAACATTTCGATGCAAATACATGAATAACTCTACCTAATTCCGATCCCTGCTAATTATGTCTCTTGCCGACGTGATTATACAGGGCGCCTAGCTCAACGAGACGGATAGGCCTCGATATTGAACGATCGTCAGTTATTTTGTTCTGCCTTTCATCAACTCTACCACAAAATAGATAGGTACAGAAGTCCAATCTACATACAAAGCGCGCTCGAGCAACGCACACATAGACATTGCTCACGGACACGATATCTCGGCTCAACTCAGCTCAATGCGAGCTCGAGTGCTATATATATATATATATAGAGTGAAAATGGAACAGCAAAAAAACCTTATTCTAACTGTTCTGTAGACAGTTGTTTAAATTCAACATTAAACAGTGAATTGACGTTTTTTAGGCTACCAATTGTTTCAGAGAGGTAAGTAGATATTTGCTTTTATTTTGATGGTTTGTTTTAACGTAACACAGAACAGGTCCCACGCCCACTAAAGAGAAGATGATTTTGTGGCCATGGAATATTTTTACAATTCAGATTAGGTAGGCGTTTATCACCGCGCCCGGTCGCACTCGGACAGTCCGGCGCCACGCGCTGACCTTAGCGCGATCGCTGAGCGTAGACCAGGTATGAAAAGTGAAGTACATACATGAGATTGACTTCTAGGAAATGCAAACCGGTAAACCCGAAAACCGAAAAACTGGTTTTTCGGCATATTTTTAATGATTAAAAAACCCGGGTTTTATTTTCAAGTATCCCGTTTTTTCGAATTTTTTTTATTACTTCTATATGACACTATTTTTTAGCAAACATTGTTTTAAAACGCTGCTGAGGCTTGGTATCAGTCGTAGGTTTGTTTATCGTATCATAGATGGCTACACCAACTGTACACTTCTTCTGTTCACGATCATAAAAGATCCAGTCCGGCCGTGTGTTGTAAGAACTCATCATAACATCATCACCTTAAACGAGTCGCTTATATAGAAAAGAGTGAAAAGATCAAAATCTTTGCATGTTCGTTACACTGATGGAAAACTTATGGATATTCTTGCTACCGATGAGACAATTTTCACAATCTATATACAACAAACAAAATGATCGGGTTTATGCTCGCAATTCCAAAGAACACTCTCAACTGGTTAGCAGAGTCCTGAATGGTCATCATGCGGTATCAGTAATGGTTTGGTATGGGTATTCTATCACGGAGTGACCAAGTTTGTATTTCGTGAAAATGAGTGAAAACTTCAGCTAAAGTGTATCAAGATACTATCCTAGACGGCATAGCGAAGCCTCTTAAAGCCTCTCTCTTTTTGATAACATATTAGGGTCTTTTCAGCAAGACTGAGCACCCGGTCACAAGGCACGCACTACCCAGGCTTGCCTTGCAGCGAATGTTTCGGACTTCATTGACCCTCGGTTAGCCCAGACTTCAACCCCTGGACTACTAATTGTGGATATGGGCTGCTCCAAACGTCACAATAATTAAGAATCCTTAAAAAATTATATACGATCAGCGGTGGGCAACTTTCCAATGGTCGCAGTGCGTAAACCGATAGACGCGTGGCCTGAACGCTTAGAAGCCTGTGTTAGGGCTAAAGGTGGATATTTTGAGTAGAAGTATGTTTGATTTCTGGTTTACATTCTCTATGTACGACATCATTCTAAGAAATTCGTTTTTATGTAGTTAAGAACTTAAGATGTTTTTATTTCAAACAGAATTTATGGCCATATTAGGTATACAATTTTTTTTTAATAGATAAGTTTCTAAATAATTATTAAAAATATGCAAGTTGTAGGCGGCCTGAATTTCACAAGCCATTGAAAAATTTCACTTAAAAAAAAAAAACTAATTTTAAAAACGGTTTCACCGAAAACCGGGTAAAAAATTAGGTTTTAATTTTGGCCGGTTTTGCATTTCCTAGTTAGAGCTTATAATAAAAGAGTTTTAATCTGTAATCAATTATGTGGAGTTTTATATTTTATAGTAATTTATATTCATGCGTGAAATTACGCTTAGTTGATTTTGTTGATCATGTTGATTTATATTGTACCTACTGAGTTTAAACACAAAACGCAAATATAACTTTTACCTAAATATTTTTTTGCATTTTCATTAAAATTTTGAACAAGTATACATTTTAAAAAATTAAATAGATGTTTCAATTTAAATATTAAATAGATGCAAGATGTAGGCGGCCTGAATTTCACAAGCAGTTTAAAAATAACAAACAATAAAAAAATCTTTTTCAAAAAAATTACAAACCGGTTACCCGGGTAACCGGTTTTTTTTAGGAAACCCGAAAAAAACCCGGTTTTTAATTTTGGCGGTTTTTGCATTCCCTCTGTACCTATCTATTTTGTGACTCTACGCACCCGCGTCCGCTCCTGCACCAGCTGTAGTCACCGCGTGGTCACTCTGGACTAAGTCTAATTTCCTTTGTGAAGTTTAGACGCTCTAGGTTAACATTTGCAGTGACAGTTCGTATGTGAAACGATAAACTTTGTATACAGTGTAAACGAGCTGTGTCTATTAAATTCCTTTCGGCGGAGTTACTGTTTGATGATTGGTGTCATCTAACATTATAAAGTCGAAAGTTTGTCTGTCCGTGTGTGTAGGTATATGTGTGTTACTCCTTCATGGCCAAACGGATTCAGATAAAATTTGGCACTCTGGTAGACCATGCGCAAATAGCACATAAAATACTTTTATCCCAGGTGCATGTTCTCTTGGAACTTTCTTTCTATTTTCACGTGGTTGAAGCCGTTAACAGGAATTTAGTGGTGTATTATTTTTGAGGTCATGATCTAAGTCAGAAGTGTGTGATAAAAAAAGAGAGAGACTCCTAGATTTTTTAGATTAGAATTAATTGATATGTGTTTGTTCGAGCGCCGATTGTACATACACACATTGCCGATTGTCATAACTTGAGTGACCTTGAAAAACGCTTAAAAAATTGTCGTTTTGTACACATGAAATTTATTCGGCTGAAAATTTTGGTTCGTTTCGTTTTTCCTAGAAAAATCCTAAAATAAAAGATCCTAGAAAAGTTTTTTTTTGTGATTTTGCGTAAAAACGCGCAATTACGTAATAATAATAATACCGCTATACGCGCGAGGGAGTTTTAAACAAAGTTAAAGTCAAAAGTTTTTATTTCACATAGGCCTACATGGGCACTTATAAAACATCAGAAGCTAGTGCATGGTTCCAAATTGGTCGTTTCCTATGGAGAAGAACCGGCAAGAAACTCCAAGGTTACTCTTTTAAAAAAATTGGTTGTTTACAATATTTTCATATTACAGTGTTAATAGATATTATGTAATAACAGTGTAGACCAGTCAATATTGTACCCAAAAGCACAATAAAAATAATCATAAAAAAAAAGTGAATCGTATTAAGAAGTAACCTAAACCGGAGTTGAATTATATTTATCCTCTGACTGTCGACTTGACGGACTGATTAAAACCCACCTGTGTTATTTCAGTTGCTCTTTGCGTTTCACGGCCGTGGCAACTGTTTCGAATAATTTCGCAGTAGTAGTGCATACTTTGTAGGGTTCCGTACCCAAAAGGATACTGTCCGTCTGTCTGTCACCAGGGGCCCAAGTCTGTTATTTTTATAAATTCGTAATTCCAACACGATTCCATTGTCATTTTGCTAAGAGTTCGTAATCTGCTAAATTCATTATGCTCGATTATTAGGCCCCCTACAAGGTGAACCTATGACCTGGTGAAGGTTGCGGGAATCCGATGGATGCGAGACGCACAGGATCGTTCGTTGTGGCGGCATTTGGGGGAGGCATATGTCCAGCAGTAGACGTCTATCGGCTGAAATGATGATCATTAGTCAGTCATTGGTCTCGTAATAGAATTGTGGTAGAATGACAATATCAAAGGAACTGTAAAAATTTTAGCAGATTATCGCAGAAGTACGTCAGACATTCATTTGTCATTATATACGGGATTACCATTCTATGCCATTTCTTTCAATGGAGTGTCAGTGGTTGACCATTGGAAAGTCATAATGACGCCATTATATTAGTAGATTACCAAACATGTCAAAATCAACAATTATGAAGTCAATGATAGACCATCCTGACACTGTTGTAATAGCAGACTTGAGGCCAAGGCTGTATCTCGTGAACCGTTATAGGTATGACAGTTGATCCCAGATGATGTATTTCTGTTGCCGCTATAACAACAAAATATACTAAAAACAGAATATAATAAACATTTAAGTGAGGCTCCCATACAACAAACGTGATTTTTTTTTTTGCCGTTTTTTGCTATGAACGGTACAGAACCGGTTTTTCTTTCTGAGCTTTAAAATACTGTTCATCTATAGACACTGTACTGTTACTATATATATCATGTTCATGTTCATTTTGTTACTATATATATCATGTTCATCTATATAATACACTATACTGTTCATGTATATATATGAAAGCGAAATTCCACTCGCGGTTTAATCACGAAATCTTCGAAACTATAACACCTACAAACTTAAAATTTGGCAGGTAGGTTCCTTATAGGAGCTAGACATCCGGATTTTACAAAATTCACCTCCCTAAAGGGATGAAACGGGTGTCCAAATTTTGTATGGAGAAAACGACTTTCACGCGGGCGAAGCCGGCATCAGAAGCTATAAGTAACATATTATACACGGTGCTTGTATGGTCTCGGTAAAGTAAAGTAAAGTTGTTAGAGCCATTACAAACTAGTTTGTTCTTATAACGGCGCGCCCTCTACAGGGACGGTGCAGTTTTCTGAGATGAAAGTAACCTAGGTGCTTGACACTTAGTAATTGCGTAACTTTCTATTCGTACAACAATTTCTTTCTTGGATAAGCAGGTATTAAAATAAGCTGTATACTTTATCATCATTTTAGCCGAAAGATGTCCTGCCATATTGGACATAAGCGTCCCTCATGTGACGCCAAAATAACCGGTCATGTACATCCATCGGAATCATATGACCCCCACCAGGTTAGGGATCCACCTTTTCCCCATTCCAGAACCTTGCGTCTCCATCGATCATCTGTTCTACCTGAATACTTAGATCACTTTAACTGAAACAACTCTTGGCTTTAAGGATACAATATATTATATGTCGATGAAGTGTCTGCGAAGTCAATAGTACGGAAGTCAGCTTGACAATGGAAACACAGCGGATACGTTACGCTACCTGACAGTCTGGGCTGAGTTCGCTGAACCGAGCAGTTAAAAGTGGCAACCGCATAGACGCGGTCCCCATTGTCGTGAAGAGTCGGCGCTATGGGAAATAGCGCCGTGACGTACCTACAGTATACTCACACATACAAAAACATATGGGTGCTTCAACATCCAAAAAGCCATGCCAAAAGTGGCAACACAATGACGGGTCCATATTTATGGGCCACGGTTGGACCCCGCGGGTAGAGGGCGAAGCCCTGAAGCCGCTTGCCACGCCCCCTGACGGGGACGTAGCGACAGCCACGATCGCGGTCCCCATTTCTCAGTCGACAGCCGCGTGAGCAACACTGCTCTAGAAACTATCTCACGGCTCGTTGTGAAGTGAAAACCTAAAGCCTACATCATAATAAATCAGTTGTGTGGTCTGGAATAGTTTATTTATTGCTTGTTACCCATTCATCGCCCACAAAATAGAGTATCTGAAAAGAACTTCCACTGTGACCGGCATCCTGTACAGACATATATAACATAAACAGCTTAACGATTGATTGTCTAAAAAACGCCAGTTTAAAACTAAATGAATAATATCGCGGTTGGCATGCTGATCCTATTACGTTATCAGATCCTATTACAGAGATCCTATTACGTGCGTCTATTCAGGCAGAATAAACATGTTTCTTTTCTTTCTTTCTTATCATCCAAGAGCTTATCTGAAATCTAGGTTTGGAATATCGCAGATCAAGTACTTGACCACCATGTCGATCCAGTGACGTAACTCTTAACTCTGTAAAGAGAGTACAGCGATCACCAACAATACTATCTAAAAATTTCATTTTCAGAATATCAGTTTAGATTAAAATTAAGCCAGAACAACATTTTAAGAGCGTTTCCGGTAAACGCTGAATAAAAAAACCGGCCAAATACGAGTCGGATTCGCGCACGAAGGTTTCCGTACTATTATCCACTACACACACACACATACATTACATTAGACACTACATTATAACCTTTTTTTGTTTTTAGTATTTGTTGTTATAGCGGCAACAATGAAAATTTCAATCGTTTAGCTATCACGGTTCATGATATACAGGGATAGACAGACGGACAGTGGAGACTTAATATGTAGTAGGGTCCCGTTTTTATACGTTGGGTACGGAACCCTAAAAAAACAGAATTTCCATCACAAAGAAACAAGAATATTTACCACCAACAAAAAATATTGGAAAACAGCGCGAACACCGCAATAACGATAAATCAAACGAAACATTGCCATTCTTACAAATTATCGTCACTCGCCAAAACATGGCTAAAGTTCTTTGAATTTCGGCTAATTTAAGTAACGATTGTTCGAACTTAAGTTCACAAAGAATCATTTGAATTGCAAACGAACTTAATGATTTTCGTTTTTGATTCGTTACAAGGCGAACACTGACAGAAGTAATTACGGATTAATTATACGAATATAAATGTGAGAGCTACTGTGTTGGTTTCCTTAGTTTTTTTTTTTATTAGTACTGAAATTGTGTTTGCCTAAACCTAAAAACAATTACTGAGAATTTTAACGCGTAAGGTGTTTCTTTGACAGCTGTACTATATAAAAAACTTTTTAATAAAAAAAAATACAACCGACTTCAAAGTAAAAAAAAACACTGAAAAGTGCAAAATAACTTTAATTTCGGAAGTCGTTGTTTCTATAATAGTTTTGTCTCTTCGTTATTTAACACCGACTTCCGAAATTAAAGTTATTTTGCACTTTTCAGTGTTTTTTTTTACTTTGAAGTCGGTTGTATTTTTTTTGTAAAAAGTTTTTTATTTTACACTTTTTAGTTATGGTACCACCACTAAAAAGTACCCCTCAGCCAAACTTAAATACCTTACAGCCAGAGTGCATCTCATGACAATTCTAATAATCCCAAACACGGTTAGATTACATTAATTTATTACAGAGTTCCGGTGCCTAACTTCAGGCTTCATCATCAGATCAGTTTGATATATTCCTCCTCTACTTTCAGTCAGTCATCGACTACACGTATAAACAAAGCAATTTTGCTTGTTACGACGGTTCTGCTGTAATCCTATGAGGAGTTCTGTTCCATACCTTCGAAGTTCATGATCAGATCATAACAATATTTTTATGGGACCAACTCGGAAGCATAAACATTCAATTAAAAAAAAAATTTTCTAAATCGGTCCACCATTGACCGAGAAATCGGTGAACATACATAAAAAAAAAACATACATTCAACCGAACATATAACCTCCTCCTTTTTGAAGTCGGTTAAAAATACCAAAACCCTCAAATCAAAGTCAAAGTCAAATATATTTATTTGTTACACATAGGTCTATATAATGTATTATACAGTACATGATATTAATCATAAAATCTCGACTCACTATGTGTTTCCTTGCGTTGCGGGCATACAAATATTGTTTACCAAATGGTGAACTGAAAAACTGTGTTAGCATTGGCCATCTACGAGTAATACAAATCCTTCCCCATCTCTAAGGTTTGCCGTCCTAGGCATAATTTTGACACTCCCGATTACACTATAACCCTGCTCTAAGAGAGTCGTAGGGAAACCAGCGCCTTTCGTAAATCCAGATCACATTCCTTGCGAGGGAGCGACCCTCACGCCCCAGCCGATCTCGATCCCGATTTCCGGCCACCACAGGCGCGGGCTTGCCGACGGCGAGCAATGGGTCCGACCATCCTGTAACCGTCCGGACCGAGCCCAAGTCGTCCACGGCGCGTACTGTTCCACGCTCCCCTCAAGGAGAACTCAGCAAACTGTAGGGTCCCAGCAGGGTCGAAGCCTACTGGGGCCAAGGGTTTATTTCTGAAAGGAAAACTCGGCCCTGGGACGAAGGCAACGAAGGAACAGGAGTGGGTTTTTAGTCAGTAACGCTCACGCTCCGCCCAAGTGCGCGAGATGTCATCGGATGATTTTCCAACCTACAAAAAAAAAGATCACATTTATTTCGTCCTCCCGTCCTCACTGCCGAAGCCTGTTGTGACTTCCCCGTCAATGTCCACCTCATGCCTTGCTCGCCCTTAACTAATCAATTTTCGATTAGGCCTGACCCTTAAGTCTGCGTTAAGGATGATCGCGGTGAATATGAGCAATTTGCATCTAAATGTTAATTTACTTTGCTGAGGACGATCAGGAGCCTACCTCGAGTGAAAGCGGTGTGCTAACAAGCCTGCCTAAGTATCAGCAAGCAGCATTTGTGCTTAGTAGTAGCATGGGAGAGCCGGTGGCGACATCTATGTCACCACAAAGGAACTAAAATTTCGAAATTCTGCATCGTGGTATTTTTTTTTTAGTTGAGAAATTCATCTAATGACAAATCCCGTTCTTAGGCGGACCGGGAGATAGTGTCAGACTTTTACTGACTAAAAACCCACTCCTGTTCCTTCGTTGCCTTTCGTACCAGGGCCGAGTCTTCCTTTCAGAATCAGACCCTTGGCCCCAGTAGGCTTCGATCCTGCTGGGTCCCTACAGAGTTGCTGATATCTCCTTGAGGTGCGCGTGGAACAGTATGCGCCATAGACGACTTGGGGTCGATCCGGACGGTTACCGGACGGCGAGCTACCCATTACTCGCCGTCCGCAAGCCCGCTCCTACGGTGGCCGGAAATCGGGATCGGAATTCTGGCGGCGGTTGGACCCGCAAAATTACATACCTCTAAACTAATGACCCTTAACTATAAACATCCAGCGCATATTTCATGCAGTTACAAGTACATCGTGACGTCATCATTACTTTCTCAAGCTCTCGAGCAGCGAGCCATACAACCAGCATCCACAGCTTGAACGGGTGTCGACCACTAACATCCCTATCTGTCATCATGTCTTCTTGGTCATCAACCTCAGCCTCATCAGCGACCTTGATTAAGTACACTGTACCTTTGGCCAGTCATATGAAGAGCTATAAAGAACCTCTCCTGATCGACGTCAGCAGTCAGTCATTATGTCGCACAGTACCAATCCACGGGACCCTGCAGCATCATCCTGAGTCACTGAGATATCACCACCCCGAGTCACTGGAACATCATCCTGACTCACTGGGACAGCACCACTCCGACTTACTGGGGCATCACTGCATGCAGTTGAAACTTGAAATCTGTATAAATTAATTTCGTTGGTATTACGAGTATGTTATTATAATATATTTAGTCCATGGATACTGTATAAATTTTGCTTGAATGTGACGCTTTCTTTGGTACAGACATATTTAGTTTACTTACGAGCATATTGATATGCATTAACATATGTTCACGTGTATGACATATTCAAGTGAATGATGAATATATCCAGAAAATTGGTGCCTCTCCATTTAATTTGTAAATATCGCACAGAAATACACAGCGTGTTAGCAGTTCCAATTTTTAGGGTTCTGTAACTCAAGAGGAAAAAACGGACCCTTATAGGATCACTTTGTTGTCGGTCTGCCTTTCTGTCTGCCTGTCTGTCTGTCAAAACCCTTTATCTCGATTTATCTCAGGAACGCGTGTAGGTGTCGAGTTGAAATTAAAACCATGTACTCAAGTCTGTGGTCCCTTGAAGCTGTGGAAAAAACAACCTTATAAGTTAATAAAAAAAAAAGATACGGTCGTTTATGTCGTAAAAAACATGTATATGGACACTCTCAAGGGAATCAAAATTCATAGGGTACTTCCCGTTGATCTAGAATCCTGAAATTTGGCACGAAACAAGGTCTTATAGCACAAGTCTGAAAATTGTAAATTTATAGTTAGGTACGTCACATTAAAAAAAAAAAAAATTTTTTGCAATTCGGAGGTCTTCGTAACTCAATTCTGGAATTGAACTGTTTTCATAGTTAAGGTTGTACGGAACCCTCAGAGCGCGAATCCGACTTGCAGTTGCCCGGATTTTTCTTTAATGATTTAAACTACTGCTTGACTGCGATCCTTGCAAGCAGTGATGCAATCGTTAATGGTGAATCGCACTAGTTTCTAAAGAGCCTGTTCACTCTAAACCTTGAATACACCAGATTATAATCGGACGGGAAGACCGGAGCAGGCAAATTGTTCCATTACTTCAATGTACGCGGTATAAACGACGAGGCGAAACGCTTAGTCCGGATCGTTGAAGTGTTAAGGGTGAACACTCACCGTACGTCGGGGTAGCCGATGGTAGAAAGGTGATGGTGGAATCAAGTTATGTAATTCCTGCGCACACTCTCCAAAATGCATCCTGTAAAATACCGAAAAGCTGGCTACCCTATGCCTGTGCTCCAGGCTTTATAGATTGGTATTAACCAAATCTGGATCATCAATTAGCTTCATTTTACATAAAAATAATTGCAATATCACCTAACTTCAGCAAAAAGGGCCACATAATTTTCCAGTAGGTACGCATAAACCAAATAACGTTAAACCAGTTTAAACGAAACGAATATCAGAGTCCAATATTAATAAATTGTAACCAATGGACCAGAGTTTCATGAATACCAAACGGTGCCATTACATAGGGGACGATCCTAAGCAAACATGTACCGTCGCCAATAACGCACACAGTATTGGTTTAATGACAATTTGCTTGTTAATTCAATAGAAAACATACCCTTTTTTATGATGTTGGTAAAACATTAATTGATTCTCGGCGTTATGCGGGGTAATGCCCCTTTTTGGAATGGCACTGGTGAACAAAGAGTGGACCAATGTTTAACATTAAATTATACCGAGTCCCTACATTATGTTTTGCATACTAATTAAGTTAATCGCGAAGTTCAGAAATCAGATTTAGACTAAGGTAACTAAAGGCTCGTTCACAACTTCGTACAATTCAACTTGCGAAGCAATTTGCATCAAACGAACTGCGTCTTCATGTCACAGGTACCGCATTCCGACAATGGCCTTAGTGAGAGATGTTTTTAAGTTAGCGAAATCAAAACGTTTACCACGTTTGGCTCTCTGATTGGTTAAGCGTTTGGAACATGCCAATCGGACATTATAAACGTGTCAATCACGTTAACGTTTTCTACGTTACTACAACTCGTAGGTGAGTAAGCTGAGTAGCTTACACAGACTGTGAGCGTGTACCTAAGTTATTTAAGCGTGTAAGTCGTGTTCAAGGGGTTCTTAGATTGTGTAAGACTAGCTTCTGCTAGCGCCTTCACCTGCGTGAAAATTGGTTTCTCCATACAAATTGTGAAAAATCCTTTCTCATTCTTTGTATTTATCATAAAAAGGAACCTCTTTGCAAAGTTTTAACGGTCTTGGTCCAATGGTTTAACTGAGCGTTAATGAGTAAGTGTGTGATTCAGAACTTTGCCTTTTATATGTACATGTCGGTAAAGTCAATAGTACGGAAGCTTGAGAACGAATGAACGAGCTAAGTGAAAAGTGACACGTCACTTTGACAGAATCCGTGCTGACGTTTGCACGAACCGAGCAGATGAAAGTGCCGACCGCAGAGGTCCGTGGCTCTTCCCTCTGTCGGCAGCCGTGCGTGCAACGTCTAGTCTCGGGGACTGTCTCACTGCTCGTTGCGTGAAGTGTATACCTAAAGCTTGCATCATAATAAATCAGTTGTGTGATCTGAAATAGTTTGTTTATTGCTCGATACCCAGCCATCGCCCACAAAACAGAGTACCTGGACAGAGTTTCAATGATGATCGGCATCCTGCCGACATACAGATTATTAATTTATTATAATAATGTATTATAAATAAAAATTCATAGATGCATTTTCGTCGCAACGAATGGTTTCGTATTCCTCGCGTCCACTGGAACCAAAATTCTACTTAGTGGCATAAATAAATAGATTATACAGAGAACCACGAGATAGATATCGATACTTCCAATTAATACTATAGCTACCCTTTACAAGGCCCACGTCAGGTGATAAAGTGCTTTATTGTTAGCTGGGATCGCACGACAAATAACAATTAAACTATAATTAACTTAACCCCAATTTAGAAGGGAGTTTCTGTAATAGAGGACTATTAGACTGTCCTCCTGAATTGACCACTTTTATAAAAGTTTATGGTTCAAGGTTTTATACTATTGGAATGGTTCTGGAGTGCCGACCAAGCACCGGAAGACGCTGCATTGGAGGGCCTCCCACATGGTGGACCGATGACCTGGTGAGGGTTGCGGGAATCCAATGGATGTGAGACGCATAGGCCCGGTCGTTATGGCGATACTTAGATGATACCTATGTCCAACAGTGGACGTCTTTCGACTAAAATGATGACTATTGTAATGGACTGATCTATCGAACTGAATTGACGTTTGTTAAGTTCGGTAGTTTTTTTTTTGAGTATGTTTGGTTTACACTTTGGGCTATATTTCACCGGGACACCATGGCGGCGCAACTGGTCGCGGCGCCATAACATACTCTATGGTGGGAGCGTCACAGGCGGCCGGACTGGCGTCCGACCTGGTCGCGCCACCAAATTGGCTAAAACCAAAACGGACACCAGGTGAGTAACTCTCTATAGAGCTGTATACATTTGGTTGGCGACTGGTCGCTCCACCATGGTGTCCCGGTGAAATATAGGCCTTATTGAAGAATAGTTGGAACTAAGTGTACGGTTTTTTTTAAGGTGAGAAATCATCTAATGATATCTCACGCTCTAGGGTGAAGTGAGAGTGTTAGACTTTTACTAATTAAAAACATACCTATGTTCCTTCTGTGACTTTTGCATTTCAGTAAACTCATGGCCCCATCTAAGTGTGCAGTAGGGTAACAAACTATGGGGCTTTTTTTTATTCTTGATAGGTTCGCGCTTGACCGCTAACTCACCTGATGGAAAGCGACGATGCGGTCGACGATGGAACGCGCTTACCTAGAAGTAACCTATTCACTCTTGACTTAAAGATTCCCGGGTTGTAGCCATCAGGAAAAACAGATTCCGGCAAGGAATTCCACTCCTTAGCTGTACGCACTATGAATGAGTTCGCAAAACGTTTTGTGCGTATAGGTGGGATGTCCACCATGTACCGGTGGCGCATTGCCGTACGCCTGGTGGTCCGATGATGGAACGGGCTAGGCGGAATTAGGTTATGCAATTCCGACGCACACTCCCCGAAATGCAACCGGTAGAAAACCGACAGGCTAGCAACTCTGCGTCGATGCTCAAGACTTTGAAGCCTCGACTCAACGAGTGCATCATTGCCAATGATCCTCTTGGCTCGCCTCTCAATTGCCTCAAGTGCATCAAGCTGGTATCGGGCAGATCCGTCCCAAAGATGAGAGCAGTACTCCATACACGATCGAACTTGCGCTTGATAAAGTTTGAGCAGCTGTTCCGGCGTGAAGTACTGTCTGACCTTCGCGAGGATTCCCAGATTTTTTGCTGCCAGTTGAGCCTTTGCTTCGATGTATGGCCCAAAGTTGAGTGTTGTCGTCAGCGTAACACCAAGGAGATCAAGATGGTCGGTTATTGGCACGGTTACCCCCCGGAAAGTTGGAGCAGGGCTGAATTGGCTCCTTTTAGCGGAAAATAGACACGCCTGGGTTTTAGCAGCATTGAACTTGACCAAATTGGCATCGCCCCATTCAGAGACTGCCTCCAAGGACAAGTTCAAGCGCTCGACCATAGCCTCTCGGAGAGACTGGATCTGTGACCCACTAGCCTGCGCGCTGGATATGTAACTCTCAGCAACAGTGCTGTCGTCTGCATACCCAAAGGTACCGGGCTTAAGCAGATCATTTATGTGCAGCAAGAACAATGTTGCCGAGAGCACTGACCCCTGAGGGACCCCGGCATTAATGGCCATTTGACCGGACGAGCAACCATCGATGACCACTCGGATGGACCGGTCACTCAGGAAATCTGCAATCCAAGCACACAAACCAGCAGGTAATCCGAAAGAAGGAAGCTTACTAATAAGGCTTTCGTGCCAGACCCTATCGAAAGCCTTCGAGATATCGAGGGAGACGGCAAGAGCTTCCCCGTGTTTCTCGATGGCCTCACTCCAGATGTGGATGGCATACGCTAGAAGATCACCAGTTGACCGATTTCGGCGAAAGCCGTATTGTCGGTCACTTAGGATGTCATTAGCTTCTAGGTATGCCAGGAGCTTACTGTTGAGTACACGTTCCATTGTCTTACAGAGAATGGACGTTACTGAGATTGGCCTGTAGTTAGCTGGGTCAGCCCGACTACCCTTTTTGGGCACGGGCTGTACGTTAGCTTGCTTCCATGCAATCGGCACTTTTCCAGCCTCAAATGAAAGCCGAAATAGGCGTGTCAGGATCGGAGACAGTTCAGGCGCACACGTTCTTAGAACAATTGCCGGTATCCCGTCTGGACCGCTAGCCTTGTTCACGTCAAGGTTACGCAGCACCCTACGGACGTCCTTCTGATGGATGCGAATATCCGACATACTCGTCTCGCAACCATCAGGATTAACAGGGGGCCGCGTGTCACCAGAATCTAGACGCGAAGATTCCGCGAAGAGAGAGGCAAACAAATTTGCTTTCTCCTCAGCGGTATGGGCCAGCGACCCGTCGGGTTTCAGCAGTGGCGGTAGTGAGGGACGGCAGAAGTTCGATTCAACCGACTTAGCCAGGGACCAAAACGCCTTACTCTCAGCAGGGTATGATGCGAGTTTGTTCCCGATGCGGCTAATGTGGTCGAACCGAGACCTCCGCATCACCTTCTTGCAAGACTTGGCAGCTCTGTTGAAGGCTCTCTTCTTCTGACTCACGTCACTCGCCATAAGCATACGAGCGTCGGCCCATGCCTGGTATGCCGTGTGCTTAAGCGCGTTAGCGCGATCACACTCCGCACCAAACCAAGGGCGAGCATGGCCAGACATTGTTACGTCAGAGAATGGAATGTAATACTCCATCCCCCGCCGCAAAACATCTGTCACAGCATCTGCGCACGACGATGGATCATCCGAAGAAAAGCAAGTAGGCTGCCAAGGATAACATGCGAAGAAAGATCGCATGCCATCCCAATCTGCTGACCTATATCGCCAAACCCGCCTGGTGCCTCTAAGGCAGGGATCAGGCGGAGAGTAGACTGATACAGATTTCACCAGACAGTGGTCGGAACTACCTAACGGTGATGATATCGATACTGAATAGCGGTCTGGATCTGTTGTCAGCAGAAGGTCCAAGCAGTTGGCCGTGTGCGAATCAACATCCGGCACCCTCGTAGCTCCCTTGACCAGCTGGGTGAGATTTAACGCTAGCGCAAGCTTTCGCATCTCTCGACCAGCATGGTCTGTGCACTGGTATGGGAAAAGCCACTCCTGATGGTGGGCATTAAAATCCCCCAGTAGCACCAGTTGTGCGGAAGGGTACCTCTGCTGAGCCGCATCCGCCGCCTCACTAAGGTACTGTGTGAGCCTGGTCGTCTCCTGATCACCACTGTGCGAACGGTAGACACAAGCATAGATAATTTTATCCATGCCTGTGTCCACCAAAGCCCAAAGCGTTGAGAACCTGGTATCTTCAAGGTTACGGAGACGCCGATAGCAGCTGTCGTCCCTGACGTACAAACACACACCAGCGTGTGGTTTAAAATTGTGCTCCAGGGTAAACCCTGGGTAAGACAGGTACGACACGTCTGACGGACTTCTTATCTGCGTCTCCGAAAGGAAAAAGAGGGAAGGTTTTTCAGTCTCCAGGTGATGATGGACTGCTGCGAGATTTGAGTGCAGACCTCTAATATTGCTGAGGTGCACTTTAAGTGAGAGGGAGTGCAGCCGCTGTTTAACTTTTCTCTTTTTCAACCTTGGCATATTATGAGTGAGGTAGGAGAGGAGAAGGAAGTGAAATGGAGTCCCATGCTGCTAACCTTCGTCACGCACTGGCAGGACAACATCATTAGGGCACTAGTCTGGAGACTGCGGGGACGCCCGAGCCCCCCCGGAAATGACCATCGGGCCCTCTCATCTGGTCGCCAACCAGCACGATGGTGCATTCCGGGATTTTTCGTCAGTTGGCGGGGCAGCCTTTCATGTGTGGCTAGCACATTACTTGGGCCCCCAACTAACTGCGGTCGGCCAGCGGTGCAGCGTGCCTCGGATCCCGCTACCCTCCGCGACTAGTCTCCCGATATGTCAATACCAGCGCGGGTCCGGCTGGTCTGCATACATTAGAACCGCCACTTCGACCCAACTCCTCAAAATTGGCTACACTGGGCATCGTACCGGAACACGGCTAGGCCGCTTGGCGGTACGTCTTTGCCCAGTGGGTGGTCACAAGCCATCGGTCGAAACCTACCACCAGTAAACTGGGCTGGGCTGGACTATATCTGGCACCAAATCGCACTTTAATAAGCTTTTATACTTTTCTGTTATTTGGCACACAGGTACACACAATGAGATAACAATTATAAAGAAACTTAAATACTAAGTACGAGTAACTTCATCATCATCATCATCATTTCAGCCGAAAGACGTCCACTGCTGGACATAGGCCTCCCCCAAGCGTCGCCACAGCGAACGGTCCTGTGCGTCTCGCATCCATCGGACTCCCGCAACCGTTACCAAGTCATCGGTCCACCTTGTAGGAGGCCTTCCAACGCTACGTCTTCCGGTACGTGGTCGCCATTCCAGAACCTTTCGGCCCCAACGGCCATCTGTTCTGCGAGCAATGTGCCCTGCCCATTGCCACTTTAGTTTGGCGATTCTTCGTGCTATGTCGGCAACCTTGGTTCTCCTGCGGATATCCTCATTCCTGATTCGATCACGCAAGGAAACTCCGAGCATAGCCCTCTCCATTGCCCTTTGGGTGACTTTAAGCCTTCTAATGAGGCCCATTGTAAGCGACCACGTTTCGGAGCCATATGTCATCACTGGCAACACGCACTGGTCATAGACTTTCGTCTTGAGACACTGTGGTATATTGGACGAGAAGATACCGCGCAGCTTCCCGAACGCTGCCCAGCCGAGTCGGATTCGACGATTGATCTCTTTCTCGAAGTTAGACCTTCCCAACTGGACCGTCTGTCCCAGGTAAACGTAGTCGTCTACAACTTCGAGTGTAGAGTCCCCGACCTTGATAGGAGTGGGTGCTACATGGCTGTTTACCATGACTTTGGTTTTGTCCATGTTCATTTTAAGTCCCACTCTTTCGGAAGCTCTACTGAGGTCACCAAGCATTGTACTGAGCTCCTCCGTAGTCTCAGCCATGACTACTATGTCGTCGGCAAACCGAAGGTGAGTGATGTACTCGCCATTGACATTAATGCCTAGCCCTCTCCATTCCAAAACCTTGAAGACATCCTCCATTGCTGCCATGAACAGTTTCGGAGAAATAACGTCTCCCTGCCTCACACCCCGCTGCAAGAGGATAGGTTTCGAGGTCTGGTCTTGTAGTCGGACTGACATAGTGGCGTTTTTGTACAAACACTTCAGCACTTCGATATACCGATAGATATACGAGTAACTTAAAAATATTAAATACTTAAATTTAAAAATACATCAACATTATGTGTCTCACGGCTGCGCCAAATAGGTCCAGTTCAGCATAATGCCAGGCCACTGCGTAGCAGTTGCCTGACGCTGGTTTTCAACTGAACCTTGATATGAGTCTACGGATGTTAATCAGTTGGATTAGTGAACTGTCATTTACTAGAGCGAGAAAGAGAGCGAGAGTCCAACCGCATGTGGCGAAATCGACGAGGCGTTTGGCAACACGCTCTATGAAGAGAGAAAGATGAAGCTCAACAATAATGCACTAGGTATGGGTAAAATAAAATACGGCAAGAATAAGGATGAGTATGGTAGATATAAGAGAAAAGGCATATATTATTTCACCGGCTTCAAGTAAATGGGAGTCTCTTGTCCTAACTAACTTGACAGGCTTGTTGGTTTAGTGGTTAGTGGCCCTAACTGCTATGCCGGAGGTCGTGGGTTTGATTCAATCAGAAACGTTTATTTCAAATAGACCAATTACAGGGACTTTTGAATTGTCAAAATGTTGTTCAGTCAAAAAAAGGGAAGCTAAACTGCACGTTCCAAAGCGTAGATTTTTATGGCGAAGAACGTGCAAGAAACTCCATGGCCACTCTTTGAAATCAAATTATGAGCTACATAAATTCCCATCCAAAACAAATGTTTGTGTGATGAGCACCATAATTTGTTCTACGTGTAATTTATCTATAATATGTAGATAATAATATGTATTTAGAAATATATACGAATATTTATCAGTTACCTAGTAGTCATAGCATAAGCTCTGCTTAGTTTGGGACTAGATCGCATTGTGTGAAAATTTAGGAATAAAAATGAGTCCATAAGTTATTTAGTTTGTGCAATTTTCACAGAAACCCGCCGCGATATTTTCCGGTGCGTTGAAGTATTTATAGTACCTATACCTATCGCTCCAAATAATATGATGTATCATAGGCCAATATAGGTAACATGCCGTTTCTTGGTAACACAGTATACCTGGAGGCAATGGTCAAATATTTGATCAACTGTACAAAGACTATAATATATTCTTATAAGAAATATAAATAAATGACTTGACATTTTATATTACCATTTAATATAAATATTTTACCAATATGTTTTATAGGGATGTATTTACGTGTTTTGCCATTTTGCAGATAACATATCGATTAAATATAAAACTAAAATTCACACTAACAAAATATGCTTGCTTGCTTGCTTGTCATCGAAAGAGTTGAAATAGGTTTGACCGAAAACGTAGGTACTCTGTGAGTCTGCGTTAACTTCTACGGTGTAAAGCCTACTGTCCACGGACGCGTAGCTTCATAGACGCGTTTTCGTCAATATACGCTTCGTGTACGCCTGCGTGAAGCTTACATACAAAACTATGAAACTGTGTCGACGAAGCTGCAACGACACGAAGGCACGACGTTGTCACTTCGTCGACGTCCGTGGACAGTAGGCCTAAGAGTTTCTTGTTCTTCTGCAGAACGCCCTGATTGCTCAAGAACCTAAATTTGACATATTTTTTAATAGCAATAAAGAAATGATAAATTTTTATATATTTTTTTTTAGTTCATAGATTGTTGGTTTGTTGGCTTGCTATACGCTTTGGTGCATACTGTAAGTATAGCAAGCAATGGATAAATAAATAAATAAATAATCGGATCATGGGTGCACAAATTAGTTAATCAATCAATTAGCTTTATCCAATGTGGTACACATTTTATCAAATTTCGTCACTGCGGGGTGCCAACTAAAAACCAGCGAGGTGGTCAACCTTCCGGTGCGGGCACGCTCGGCGCATTTTGTTCTTTTGTTCTTTTTTACTTTATGTTTATAACCGTTGTGCTGTATCTGTCCCGAATTTATTTAAGTATTTCTATTCTATTCTAAATTGGTGACAAACAAACGTGCAGTTTCTATTCGATGAGATGGTAATCCGACACGTGGAGGCAGAAATCAAGTACAGGACCATCGGCTTTTGCTAGGGCTGTGGGATAAAACGTGTTGTTGAAGAATGAGTTACCTCGGCCCTGGAACGTAAAGAGCAACTTAAAGAAAACAGGCGGGTTACACTCAGATATTAATATTAATAATAAATCCGCAGGGCAGTTTTGTGACGAACTGTTGGGAATTAGCGACCCCACGGACCCGATCTTCCAGGAGAATTCTTGTTCAGAGCTCCCACCTCTATCTTGCCTTTATTGGCTGGCTTGAGTGGAGATTTGCAAGAGCAAACATGCTCGGGAGAAGGATGAATCCAGTAAGGTGCTGGTAGGGATCTTGACCGTACTTCCGGGATTGTCCTGATAGCCGTGGTATACCTCTCCACTCCTCAAGCACTTTAGGATATGTTGCCCTCTTGTTGTTACGTCACTTCGTGCTAGCGACCGTTTTTGGGGGCCCATTTGTTGAGTGTGCAAGTCGGGCCTGCCATTTATCGAAGGATATAATAACATTGTTCAGACAGGGGCCATAGTCTTAACATAGTTCCAGGTTAGTAGTCCACTTAAGACTCCAAAAACCATAGCCCTATTATCTTTGTTTTCCATATGTCACAATAGTTTTTCACCAACCGGGGATTGTTCTTGAATGCTCTAGCATAGCGCGTACAGGGATAATCGTCGGTTGATATCACGTACCATTAAAATTATCTAAAAGGCCTTAGCGAGTTGGCTGCGGCCCCTCGTACGCTTTCTAAATGTCTATGACCTCAGGGTCCTGAGTTATGTAAATGCATAAAAATATAATAATAATATTACAACTATCACACAACGCCGTCTAGTCCCAAGCTAAGCAGAGCTTGTGTTATGAGTACTAAATAACTGATAAACATACTTATATATTTCTAAATACACACATATTATAGATAAATTACACTCAGACACAGAACAAATGATTGTGCTCATCACACAAACATTTGTCCTGGGTGGGAATCGAATTCACGACCTTCGGTATAGCAGTCAGGGCCACTAAACCAACAGGCTAATCAAAAAGATCGGGACGAGTTATTTGAAGGTTTTCCACGTATATTCGTAAATAAGGACCTCCAGCTTTAAGTGCTTTTTTATGCTTGTGAGTTTTACACCACCAACTCTCAAAATCCGGGATGCCGCATAGAGACTCACTATTTATAATTGAAAAACTACAGAATTGATTAAGTCAGTTTCTTGTTACACTAAAGTTGTAATTCTAAGCAATAATAAAACTTGATAGGGCTCAAAACTACAAGGACTACAAGTTGTAGGGAATTTTAAACCGACTTCAAAAAAAAAGGAGGAGGTTATCAATTCGGTTGTATTTTTTTTATGTGTGTTACCTCAGAATTCCGTCGTTTATGGACCGTTTTGCTAATTTTTGTTTCTTCTTAAAAGATATGCGTTTAGATTGGTCTCAGTTTTTTCAAAATCCAGTTCTTATGTTGGGATCCACGAGGCATCGAGAGAACTCCTTAAATATTATAGGCAAACATATAGTGATTTTGATATTTTCATTGAGAACATAAGCATTTACAGTCAAAAAGTAACATTTGATGAAGTGGAACTGATGAAGAAGACCAGAAATGGCCAACGGAACTTCATATTCACATAGATATCACAAAGAAATATATGAAAATGAATGATGATTATGGAGCCGGAAGGTAGGCACCGGAACTCCATAATTAATCAATGTAACCTGTTTGGGCTTATTATAATTGTCCTGAGATGCACTTTGGCTATAAGGTACTAACGAACTGATCTGATGATGGAGCCGGAAGGTAGGCACTGGAACTCCGTAATTAATCAATGTATTCTAGCCGTGTTTGGGCTTATTAGAATTGTCATAAGATGCACTTTGGCTATAATGTACTATCAAACTGATCTGATGATGGAGGCGGAAGGTGGAAGGTAGATACAGGAACTTCATAATAAAACAATGTAACCTAGCAGTTTTTGGGTTAATTTGAATGGTCATAAGAAATAGGCACTCTGGTTATAAGTGTATCGCAATTAAAAAGTGTGAAATAAAAATCGTTTTATAAAAAAAAAAAAATAACCGACTTAAATAAAAAAAAAAACACTAAAAGGGTCAAATTCGTAATTAAAGTTGTTTTGATTTAGTGTTTTTTTTTGGTGTAGTCGAATTTTTTTTTTTGTAAAAAGTTTTTTATATAAAAAAAGTATCCTGAAACACATCGTGCGAAGCGAGCTATAGCTCCTTCCATTTTATATTCGTTGGAGATATATTTGTGTTCAGTTTTCATAATAGAAAAATAACTAAAACACTAGAAACTCTTTCACTCGTTGCCATTAAAAATAAAGACTATTTAGTAACCCATAACAGTTTTACAGTTCAGTGTACCCTAGGCGCAATGGAGCTGAGTTTACTATAAGTTTTCAAGAATGATTTCTTCAAAAAGAGATTTCAAAAAATGTTTTTGAAATCTAATTAAATCAACAATACGTGCAAATTAAGAGCTACTCTTCTCTTATGTTTATACAGTGTGCTGATTGCGAGTTGTTTTTACGTTAACACGATTGAAACGTTTACAGCGTTTGGCTTTCTGATTGGTTACGAGCTTGGAGCGGCCCAATCGGAGCGCTGAACGTTAAAAACGCGTCGATCGAGTTCACGTAAAACAAATTTGCACTCAGCGCTCTGTATACAAATGGTTTCCAAGAAACAAGTTTCTCTAAAACATTACCCCGACAGGGAATGAAATAACTCTAAAACCCTAAGACGCACCAATCCCATTTTTGACGCACATTTATTCACAAATGTTCGCTTCATGTATAATATTATTTATTTGTCTGTCTATTATGCCATCGTACAAATTGTACCTGATGACGTCCTGTTCCACATTATGAACTTGCCGTGCCGCATTGGTGACGTGGCTGTAACATCCTGTTACACGCTTGCGCTATCTAGGCTCTGTAATGCTTTTCGGTGCAAGGAACTAGCTGACAGCCCTAAATTATATCAATTGCTTTGCTGCGTATGTTGTTTTGAAAAAAAAAAGCTAAGAAAGTCGTGGCATTAGCAAAAGCAAAAGCTCAGGACAAACTGTACGAGACACCGGACAGTCCTGCAGGCCAAAAAGAGCTGTACCGGCTTGCTAGAACAAGAGAGAGAAAGAGTTGAGATGTTTGTCAGGTAAGATGTGTAAGGAATAAAGCTGGAATGGTCCTATCGGATTATGAAAAAAAAAGAGAAGTGTAAGGACTATTTTAAAAGACTGATGAATGAGGAAAATAATTGGAGTGGGATGTTAGAGAGTAAACCAGTGAATGTAGGGTTAGTGAGAATGGTTAGTAAGGATGAAGTAAGAATAGCAGTAAATAGAATGAAGAATGGTAAAGCCATTGGTCCAGATGGAATACCAGTTGAAATGTGGAAGTTATTGCAGATGGATGGACATGGTTAGCTTTGTTCTTCAATAAGTTGTTGCAGGAAGAAGCCATACCTGATGATTGGTGCAACAGCTCTTTGGTGCCCATCTTTAAAAACAAAGGTGATGTGCTTGAGTGAAACAATTATACAGGAACAAAACTAATGTCACATAGGTACTATGAAAGCCTGGGAGAAAGTTATTGAGAGGCGGTTGAGAGAAGAGACTGAAATTTCACAGAACCAATTCTATTTTATGCCTGGTCGGGGTAAAACGGATGGCATTTTCGCTATACGCCAGCTGTGTGAGAAATATAGAGGCATGCGCATAAAAACTTGCACATGGTATTCGTTGACCTCGAAAAGGCATACGACCGGGTACCTCGTGAGTTTCTGTGGTGTGCCCTTAAGGAGAAAGGTGTGCCTGGGAGCTATGTACAGTTGATGCGAGCGATGTACATTGTACAGTCGATGCAGTACGCAAGTCCGGTCCACAGTGGGCACCACTGGAAGCCGGAACACCCATATCGATCTGTTCAGACTTTCAGTACCTCGAGTCGCTCGTCCAAGGAGATGGTTAGGTAGACCGAGACGTAATACATCGGATCGGATGTTTTATAAGTGCCCATGTAGGCCGATGTGAAATAAAAACATTTGACTTTGACTTTGATCAACGCAGAATGGATAAAATGGCGACAGGTCACGGGAATAACTTGCGACCCACGGGTAAAATTTACAAGTCCGTGATAAGACCGGTCATACTGTATGGATCAGAATTTTGGGCTGTGAAAAAGATGGATGAAAAAAGATTGCTTGTAGCGGAGATAAGAATGTTTAGATGGATGTGTTGTGTGACGAGAATGCGAAAAAATAAAGCGTGAAATGAGTATATTAGAGGAAGTTTGAAAGTGGCGCCAGTGACTGAAAAATTGAAAGGAAATCGTTTCTCTTGGTTTGGTCATGTGAAGAGGAGGGATGAAAAGCATGTTACTAAAATAATTTACATGTAGATGGATGGAGAGGCAGAGGAAGGCCAAAGAAAAATGGATGGATTGTGTGCGGAGTGATATGAAAGAAAAGGGAGTTAGTGATAGTGTAACGGGTGACATAGACAACAGAATGGAAGAAAAAAACGTGTTGCACCGACCCTAAGTAATATGGGATAAGGGTAGGAAGAAGAATAAGTGGTTTTATTTAAAAACAAAAAAAAACTAATAAAAGCAATGGCAATATTAAAAAAAAAAATGTGCTCATGGCTTTCTCGCTGAACGACCATTGCAGATGTCGATAAAAATTGGAAATTCAACAATGACTATCAATATGCAAATTAAATTAAATAAGTAGCATGAGTACCTATATAATAAAAAGGAAAAATTTAAATAAATATTATAAGGCTGACATCTGGTACCTAACCATGTTATCGAGGTAAGTTTTCAGTTTTTTAATTAGTGTTCTTTTTTGTAGTGTGTTTCTATGGTGTGATCAGCATTGTAATCGAATTTATCTGTAAATTTAAAGGCTTTCTGAAAGCATGCCAATCGAATTCAAGGTACAAAACTGTAGCTCTTCCTTTTTTCCTTTTTACAGTTCTTCCTTCTTTCTTTCCTTGACTGTGTGTATTAAATGGCTGTTTATGCTCTATACTATCGGTTCATGAATCATTATTACAAAGGGTTGTTTTATTCATACTTTCAGTTTAGAATCATGCTTGTCACCAACATTGGGTACAGCTCAGAACTTTGCAGCAGCTGTGCAATACTTTGCAGCGGCACAGTGCCTTCTCTCGCACCCTATTCTGCCAGATGCTAAAGTAGCCGGTGAGTGGTAGTATTTACATAGTTTTACATCATATTTTTTTTGCCAACCTTTCACTGTTTTCGTAGCTAAGTTCCATTTAATTCAAAATGTTTTTATTTCACATAGGCCTACATGGGCACTTAGCACTAAAACATCAGAAAGTAGTGCACGGTTCTATTAACAGCCGCACAGGTCAATTTTTAAGGTTAAGCAAAGCTTGGGGGAAAGTAAATTTTAGATCTTTAACAGTGGTTAAGAGTCAAAAGTCACATCACTCTCGCCAAGGGGTATTGTGCTATCCTGGGTTGTGCAAGTGAAGTCATTTCATGTAAAACACTGGTACACAACAGCATCTTACACCTATAGGCTATACTGGAAGTTGATCTATGTTAGATGAAAAAAGGTTTGGCTGATTGATATAATAGGGGTTAAAGCATGAAATTGCCGTTTTATTGTAATAGGTACTTCGAATTGACATAGAACCTTCATGGTTTGAAATTTTTGAGTGAAATTTTTTTCACATGGTACCTATGAAATTCTTCTTTAAAAAATGTGCAACATTCGATTATCGACTTTCAGTTATTTTTTTTTATTCAGCATAGACAAAACATACAATATAAGGTCCACAAGGTGGACCGACGACCTGGTGAGAGTCGCGGGAGTGCGGTGGATGCGAGACGCACAGGATCGGTCGTTGTGGAGACGCTTGGGGGAGGCCTATGTCCAGCAGTGGACGTCTTTTGGCTGAAATGATGATGATAGACAAAAAAGATGGATACTTCGAAAATTCGGGTAATTTTTGAATACGAGTTCCGACGCGGAACTAACGTGGCAGAAACAGCTCGCAATATCAATGTTGCGTTTGGAGAGGGGACTGCTAATGAACGCACCGTGCGATTTTGGTTTAAACGCTTTCGTGACAGTAACTTTGATTTGAAGAACGATCCACGTGGAAGACACAGGCCGATCCGAGAAAAACTACTCAGGAATTAGCGGCATGGTTGAACATTACCTTACCATCAATATTGACTCATATAAAAAAATATGAAAAAATGGGTACCTCATGATTTGACTGATCTGCAGAAAGAATCGCGTGTTGAAACTTGTGTTGCCTTGTTGAATCGATACAGAAATGAAGGAATATTGGATCGAATTGTGACATATGATTATAGATTCTTTACGATAACCGTAAGGAAAAATGCAATGGCTGATCCCAGGTCAAATGCCGTAACAGTGTCCTAAAGCAAAGCTTACCAATAAAAAGGTAATGGTAACTGTTTAGTGGTCTCAGCGTGGTGTTATTCACTAAAGTTTTCTCCGATCTGGTCAAGCAATAACGGCAGATGTCAATTGTGCCGAACTCCGAACAATGATAGCAAAACTAGCAGTCTATAGCCAGTAAATAGCCCCGACTCATGAATTGATCTTCACCATTATTGCTCCATGATAACGCGAGACCTCATACAGCACGAGAAACCGTTTTAACTCTACAGGAACTGCAATTAGAAAACATTCATAACCCTCCGTATTCGCCAGACCTTGCTCCAACGGACTACTATTTTTTTCGTGATTTGGACAATATTCGACGTGATAAAAAGTTTTCTTCTCAGGAGGCAGTACAAAATGCTGTCACACAGTGTATCGAATCTAGATCACCAGAGGTCTATTGCAAAGGCATAAATGACCTTCCTATTAGATGGCAGCAATATATAGATAATAGTAGTAATTATTTTGATTAAATAAATATGTTAATATATTAAAAAAAACGTATATCAATTTTTCAGTACAAATACTCCTACTGTGAGTTAGTTACGACAAAACTCTTTAAAGTGTCAAATCCAGTGGGGAGATAACGACGAGGTGCTGCTCTCTTCACCCTCTCGGGTAACAAAGACTAATTTTTTCTCGGGTAACAAAGATCATCATTTTTTTTGTTTTCTTTTTCTCTTCTACTGGAAGTGGCACTGGTGAAAGATTTGGAGGTTCACAGCCAAATTGGTCTGAAATGCAAAATAAACACTGCCCCACAGATAACTCATCGTTATAAACGTAAGTCAACTGGTGATAAGAAGTTTATAAAATCATAACTGTCTGAATTTCGAAAGCAAATGTCCTAAATGATGCTTCTTTAAAAGAACTCTAAAAATGACCAAACAGAAAATAACAAAAAATTGTGTCAAAATGCTGCCATAAAGGATGAAGTGGGTAATATAAGTAACACTATCGCAAACATAATTATGGAAAACACAAATTTTAAAAGTAAACTTACTTACAACCTAACTACCTCAGAAATGACAGAGAAAAAAATTACACTTTTAGAAGCCGATATCCACAATCTCAAATGTACGCCGCAATTGAACACTCACCAAGCGTAGACGCTCCTTATGATGAAATCATCAATCTAATCTTCTTATGATGAAATTGTCAATTTCAAGAACAAAATATGCGAGCTAAAAATATTATAATCTCTGGTATTCCTGAATCTAAGGACAAATCAACCACCATATGAAAAGATTATGATAAAGCAGAAATTACTAGAATAACGAAAGTAGCATTCAATGATCTCAACCTGAGAAAATTATGCGCTTGGGAAAGTATAAGACAGAATATAACTGTTCTATCTAAGTATGTTTTTCAACTGAGGATCCAGTAAAAGCCATATTACGAAACAGGGATAACTTGAACATTGAAAATATAAAAACGATATTCGGATCAAACTCCATATTAGCGAAAATACATGCAAAATCTCAAAGGCGAGCTTCAACAACGCACTGCTAGTGGAGAAACAAATCTCAACAAGTATATCAAAGGAGTACCTAAAATTATCTCAGTGACTGTACAACCTCCTTCATTTCCTGCACAGAGAGAATAACATCCCAAATTACTAATAATGACACTGATATAGTCTCTACAAAGAAGTCCCTGAAATGTTTTTCGTGGCATAGTTAAAGCGGGTAAATTTGATGGAAACATGGATCAAATGTGAGGATGAGGTATTCAAGCTTCAAATTCCATGTTACACGAGATGGAGTCTCGTTTCTTCCAGGAGATGGAATCTCAATATTCGTCCATAACAATTTAAAACACAGTCTCATTAGAAGAGCATTGTATAGACGATACCCATTACCTGAGGATCTGCGTGAAAAAGTTCTCCTTGAGCATTGGTGCTATATATAAGCCCGATAAAAATAATATGAATATGAACAACTTTCTTGAGATATATTCTCAATAATTACAAACGAAGAAGAGAGTACTGGTATTTGGCGACTTCAACATAGACTTGCTTAACCCAGACCGAACAACTCGCAATTAAAAAAACATATTGAAAGAAAGCAGCTTTAAATTTTTAAATAAATTCGAATGCGAGTTTGGCATCCGTGAAACTGCCTCAACAAAAACCTTGCTTGATCATGTCTCCTCTAACCTACACGATAATAAATTTCATATCGTCATGGTTGAATCTACGATGTCCTTTTTTTTTAAGGACCATAAGCAATAATTTGTTGAAATTAAGAAATATGAACCTCCTCCCATTCTGAAAGCGGAATACATGTCATTGGATTACCCAAACCTATTTATGCACATGTTTATAAAAGATTAGCGGAAGACCTACTCAGTCTTGTTTAGCCCAGAGCAAAATTACTGAAACTAATGTTTTGAACCCTCCACGCCAAAATTGAATAAATAAAGAAGTTATACATGATATTAACAATCGGAACATAAATAATATGACAAAAATACAAATCAAATACATCAGACACGAAATTAAAAGAGGAATATGAGAAAACAAAAGCTATAGTAACCTACAATATACAAAAAATACATATTACTACAAAAGTTTTAGAAATAATTACGACAAACCTGTAAAAATTTAAAAACTAATCAACGACGTTTCCAAAAATAAAATAAGAGAAAAGGCTGGGCCAGATAAACTCATAACTGACTACTATTACGGATAAGAAGGATATTGAGACGTTCAACTCTTACTTCTTAACGATTGAGTCATCGCCAACAAATCAGATCCTTGATAATATTAAAAGAAAACGTGCTCAAAAAGAACCGGAAGCAAGTGACACATCGGTAATTGAGGGTTTCTCACCAGCAACCGTGGATGAAGTAATAAAAAAATTTAAAAATTTAGACCCAAATTAGTATTTGGGACAATTAGTAATTAGTATTTGCGATCGATGCGAAAACTAGTGTTCTGGCATCGATGGCATAAGTACTAAATCATTAATATGTGTCAAAAATCTAATTGCTGATAAACTTACCAAGTGTATTAATCTTTGTTTAGATCAAGGTCTTTGTCCTAATAGTTTAAAAATTGATAAAGTAATTCCAATTTATAAATCTGGAAGTAAGTTTGATCCTAGTAACTATTGCTCTATTTCTGTGCTTCCTGTTATCTCAAAAATATTCGAAAAAATCTTGTCTAACCGCTTAGAAACATTTATTAAATCTAAAAACTTTCTCTAACAAAAACAATACGGATTTCGACCATACTCTAACACTCTCTCGGCAACTATAGATCTTAAAACAAAAATAAAAAATAAAATCGACCAAAAACAGTCCACTTTAGGCATTTTCATCGACGTCAAGAAAGTTTTTGGTACTGGTGATTTTTGGTAGTCCTGATCTGATATTATAAAAATTATCTAACATCGGTATCACAAGCAGAGCATTACAGATTTTAAAATCATATCTCCAAAATCGTGAGAAAATAGTTAATTAATAGGTCAATATCAGAGTGGTTCAAAACTTGTTACTTTCGGTGTACCCCAAGGCTCAATACTGGGACCTTTTTTGTTTTTAATTTACATTAATAAAATATTCCAGATTAGCCTCAAGGGAGACATATCTCTTTACGCTGATGATACAAGTCTTTTCTACTTTGGGCATTCAATTTTACCAATGATACCTCTCATTCATAAAAATTTAAACACACTAAATTACTGGTTTCAATCTAACTTAAGTACCATAAATGCTTCCAAAACAAATTATGGTAAAATTGCCCTAAAGAATTAAAAAAAGATGCGATAATATTAATCTTAAAATAAATGACCAATCAATCTAAGACAAAGCTAAAGATAAATATTTAGGCTTAATTTTAAAAAAACAACGTTAATTAACGTTTAACCTTTAATTTCTATATTAATAAGTAACTGCTAATTTATATACATGTATACATGCATACTTATAGATACTTATTTAATATATATCAATAATACAAATAAGTTAATTATTAAGCTTTAAGAAAAAATTATAAAAAAACGTGAAAATTAAAAACCAATAATGGTGTTAGTATTAAGCTGTCTCAAATTGCATGCCACACCTAGTACGTACTTTTTCTTTATATTTGTGCTCACTCGGTTGATGACGAACAGTTTTGTGATCACCTACCTACATTATTTTTGCTTCTGCTACGTTCATAACAATGTTTAATGTATTGTCTAGTTTCTCAGTAAGTGAATTATTGTTAATTCAGATGAGAAAAATAAAGTTCTTAAACCAGAAAAAAAAGTTCCGAATTGGTAGAAAATCAAAGGAGATATAAGAATTTTAAACAAATATAAATATCTGTCTCGTCAAGACACCATTTTTTGACGTCAATGTTAATGTCGGATTTCTCTTTCGTTCTTGCTTTGGTGCAAGCACTTACTTACTTTATTACTTTTTTGTTAATGAAGATATTTAAAAAAATATTTCACACTTGTTTATTACAGTCAAACAAATATTTAATTTAGTAAATGAAAACATTTTATGCTCATTTATATTCTTCAAAATTACTGTTTTAAGTATTGCAGTGCTGCACAATTTTTCTGTTACTTTAACCCGTATGTCAAGTAGCAATAATTTACTTTTCGTTTCAGATCTTGAGATTTTTGACTACATAGTAATTGGAGCGGGTTCTTCAGGAAGTGTAGTCGCCAGCCGGTTGAGTGAAAATAAGACTTGTAACGTTTTGCTCGTAGAAGCTGGATCTGATGCCCCCATAGAAGCTGATGTAGGTTTTGTCCAATACGCAGAACATATGATTTAGAACTTATAATTTTTATTCGTGGTATTTAGCATCTGGGCTTATTCTATTTGTAAACCATTTGTCTCTTTGTGCCTATTGGTCCAGCTCTGGCTTACTCCTACATAGTTTGGGAAGTGGATATGATATTTGAATACTACTCCGCTGTTATTCTCTTAGTGACTTTGTGGCGGGATCCATACACATGAATTGTTTCCCTAGGCTTGTCGGGTTTCATTGCCTCGGCCCTTTTCTATTGATAGCCACTATTGATTTTAACTTTTAGGAATTGCAGTAGATGAAAATATGAAGTAGTACCGAATTTTAAAAATAATAGGGAATTAAAAATTAGAATCATATTTTTTATAACACTCACGGTTTTATGACTTTCAGATTCCTGGTTTTGAAACCTTACTAATTGATTCAAAATATGATTGGAAATACGAAGCAGAAAATAATGGAATGTCTAGTCAAGGCCTCATTAATGGTTCCGTATTTTGGCCCAGAGGTAAAATGTTAGGCGGCAGCAGCAGCATTAATGCTATGATCTACATTCAAGGAAACAATCAAGACTATCAGGCTTGGTACGACGCAGGCAATAAGGAATGGAGCGTTGAAGATGTACGAAGATGTTTCAAAAAAGCTGAATGTCTTCAAAACCAAGATATGTTGAACAATGCTACGATAAGTGAACACTATGGCCATGAAGGGATGGTTTTTATAAATAAATTTAACAACACTTACCAAAATATTTTAGAGATGATTATAGAATCATGGGATGAAATGGGTTTTAGAAGGGTTCAAGATTTAAACATAGAAAATGTTATGACTTCCGGATATATAACGTGTAATGCAAATAACGGAATAAGACAAAGTACAGACAGAGCATACATAATGCCAGTAGCAAATAGACCGAATCTAAAGATACTGAAAAGTGCTTCAGCAAGAAAAGTTTTGATAAACGAGGAAAAAACAGCATATGGAGTTGAAGTTGAAAAAGATGGCGTGAAGAAGACTTTCTGTGCATCTCGGGAAGTAATTTTAAGTGCTGGTCCAATAAGTTCTCCACAGCTTTTGATGTTGTCTGGTGTTGGTCCAGAAAAACACCTTCAGGAACATGGCGTTCCAGTTATTTTAGATTCTCCAATGGTCGGTCAAAATCTAAACGATCACAGTTGTTTCACAATATTTATATTAGCTGATTTGCCAATAGAGCCGCCTGGCGAAGCTGACTCTCATCTTAATTTTATTAACTATCTTGCCAATCGTTTAGGCCCCTTATCAACTAGTGATTTTATAGCACATGCTATAGCATTATATTCTACAGAAGAAAACCCTACTTATTCCAATTGCCAAAATCATGTTACGATAGTTCCGAGAAATACAACGGGTTTCAAAGCAAACTTCCAGAAAATATTTCGATTCAAAGATAGCGTTATAGAACCTTTAGCAAAACTAAATCAAAAGCATGCTATTCTCGCTATCCACTTTCATTATTTACATCATCTTTCAAAAGGACAAATATCTTTGCGTTCTAACAATCCTGATGACAAACCATGCATTGACTACAACTATTTTAAAGATCCAAGAGATTTAGAAAATGCTGCGCTAGGAGTAAAAATGGCGACAAGAATTATTAACACCAAGTACTTCAAATCTATAAACGCTTTCCTGCCAAGAATGAATGTGCCTGCTTGTAATGATTTGGAACTAGACAGTTTAGAGTATTGGAAGTGCACGATTCCGTATTTAGTAGCTACAGTGTTTCACCCTATTGGTACTTGCAAGATGGGGTCTGATAGAAATATGTCCGTAGTAGACAGCCAGTTGAGAGTTCACGGAGTGAAGAATATGAGAGTGGCTGACTCTAGTATAATGCCCGGTCAAATCAGTGGAAACACAAATGCTGCATCCATCATGATTGGAGAAAGAGCAGCAGAGCTAATCAAAGAAGATGCTCTAAAACAAAATAAATGAAAGTGACCAGATTAAACTGTTTAATTTTCCTTTTCGTTATTTGATAAAAACAAATAAACTTTGAGCAATGGTTTTATTGGTCTTATTTTTTGTCTCTTGCCCTTCCCATAGCTCTGTGTTAAATTGTCGTACACATCACAACGGTCTGTTCCAACTTGACCTATTTAATAGCGATTTTAACGTTTAGTATTAAACTGAGGCCGTAGTTGACCTCAGCAGCAATACTCGTAAGTTGATTGTTCGATTGAAATTATTCGAATAATATTACCTTAATCATAATGACATTAATTTCGATTATAAGTTTTAATTATTTATTGTAGCACACCTATTGGTACAAGCCATGGTCCGAAGCGAAGAGGAGTGGCAGGCGATCACCTCCTTCTGCGAAGCAGTAATGTTAGCAAAGGAGGATGCCACACGTGCACTCGCGAGGGAGCGGCCCTCACGCTCCAGACGCCGGGATCCCGATCCCAATTTCCGACCACCGTAGGCGCGGGCTTGCGGACGGCTAGCAATGGGTAGCTCGCCGTCCGATCGTCTGGTAACGACGAAAAGAAAGTCAAGTCAAAAACAAGTCAAAAACAAAAAGACATCAACGGCGCGTAGTGTACCACGCGCGCTTCAAGGAGAGGTCAGCAAACCGTAGGGGCCCAGCAGGGTCGAAGCCTACTGGGGTCAAGGGTCTGCTTCTGAAAGGAAGACTCGGCTTTGGTATGAAAGGCAACGAAGAAACAGGAGTGGGTTTTTGGTCAGTAAAAGTCTGATATGTCCTCTCGCACCGCCCATGATGACTTTTCCACCGAAAAAAAATCACAGTGTAGTTTTTAGGGTTCCGAATCCAAATGGCAAAAAACGGAACCCTTATAGATTCGTCATGTCTGTCTGTCTGTCTGTCCGTCCGTATGTCACAGCCACTTTTTTCCGAAACTATAAGAACTATATATTATACTATTGAAACTTGGTAAGTAGATGTATTCTGTAAACCGTATTAAGATTTTCACACAATAATAGAAAAAAAAAAAAAATTTTGGGGGTTCCCCATACTTAGAACTGAAACTCAAAATTTTTTTTTCAAACCCATACGTGTGGGGTATCTATGTATAGGTATTCAAAAATTATATTGAGGTTTCTAATATCATTTTTTTTTGTAAACTGAATAGTTTGCGCGAGAGACACTTCCAAAGTGGTAAAATGTTCCCCCCCCCCTGTAACTTCTAAAATAAGAGAATGATAAAACTAAAAAAAAAAAAATATATGATGTACATTACCATGCAAACTTCCACCGAAAATTGGTTTGAACGAGATCTAGTAACTAGTTTTTTTTTAAAACGTCATAAACCCTAAACAGCAATTTACCTTTAACTCATTGAATGCCCGGTGCGCGGATCCACGCGAAACACAATCGCTTTTTAATTGTCTCTAATTACGGCATACGAAAGAGTCCGACCCGCACTTGCCCTATTTTTTTTTTTAACTCATAGCTGAGATGTAAAGAATACCTTGTTGCATTAAGTCCGCCTATGTAACAAAAAGTAAAATAAAAATAAATGCCTTTTATTTCTTGCAAAACAAAAATAACAAAGTAAAACTAAACCTAATCCTATTTCTAGGCATTCTAAATTAATACTAATCTTAAATCTATAATCTATGTATAATCTTATCTATATTGTATTAGACTACAATATAAATTGTTTATTTATATTGTACTAGCTGTTGCCCGCGACTTCGTCCGCGTCAAGTTCGTAAAAACGCACAAACGTAATTAATAATTATGTATGTGCTTGTGATTCATGTCGAAAGTATCTAATTCATTCGTTTTATTTTCACACAAAACGGTTAAAGGTCAAAATGGAAATTACCTCTAGTAAATAATATTTTCAACACACTTGCTCAGAAAGTGACTCTTATTGCACTGTACTTAGGTATATAATGGCACTCGTTACCAAACTGTGACATTTTGATTACCATTACGCACAAGTGCTATAATGTAGTTAAAACCTTTTTGTTCAACCTCTGTTCGCAAAACACATTTTGAATTCGAATAAAATTCCCATTAAGTTATTGCGTTCAATAGTATATAAATTAGTGTCTTACTTACTTATTTCATCCAATTTACAAGTTAAAATGAACAAATTTAACTTGAACAAACGATTTATATAATAAAAAACACTTAGTAAATAAATCGTACCTACATTCAAATAAAATTTGTTATTTTTTGTGGTCTATGGCCGCCATTTTAAGACGCGCGCGGTTTTTGGCGTGATTTTTTTTATTCCAGTGAAGTTCAGTGGCTGTATTAATAAAATAAAATTAAATACTATAAAATCATTAGAAAATGTTATATCCGTTTTCTATTGTCACTATTAAATACATTATCGTAAAAACTTTTCACGCAAGAAAACATAAACGTAAGAATAGGCAGTATGGTCAAAATACCTTAGCCTTCCTCTAAGGGTAAAAAAAAAATGATGCGCGCGCTTAAGAAAACAGATTTTTACCGCCATGTCACAGAAAATTTAACTACTTTTACTGTTGTTTTCTTCACAAGTGTATTGAAAAACGTCGTATGACACACGTGAGTAATTAATGATTACCGTTCTTGGCTCTCTTAAGACCCTCGCCACAGCTCGGGTCCCTCGCCACTAACATTACACACTTATATCATAATGTACTATAATTATACTACACTTTATATGTTATCACCTTACCACACATATTGCTTAGTCTACATAAATTTGTCTACATTACATATTCTTATATTATGTACACTTCCCAATCTTTTAAATGCATAAGACCAAAAATTTAAAAGTTGGCTTATTTAATGCGGGTTCACTGGGTTCACACCATGATGAGTTTCTTGTAGCTATGGGGGATATAGCGGTGGACATCATGGCTATAAACGAGACCTGTGCTCAGAGTGGGAGAAGAGGGTCGCGCGCCCTGCGTCCCGAGGTACCGGCTGCGCCACGTGCCGCGGCCACGCAACGTGCGCGGCGGCCGCGGGGGTGGCGTGGGCTTCTATGTGCGACGCGGAGTACGCGCACGCGCCGTCCCGCACCCGCCCGCGCCCATGGTCGAGCAGATGTGGCTTCGACTGAGTGTCAACTCGCACTCAGTTATCGTCGATACTGCATACAGGCCTACAGGAATTTAATTTTAAACTGGAGAAACCTTACCCTCGTTGGGTCACTTACAGATTTTCAAGGATATACTGCTTGACCTTTTTAATGAAGACCTGAATAAAATGGACTGGGAATACATTGAGAGTCTAGAGGATGTAAACTCCATGGTGGCAACATTTAATGATTGCATTTTGAATCTCTTTGATTTACATGCACCCCTTAAAAAAGTTCTAATTAAAGAAAACGGCCACCCATGGATTATTAACACTGTCAAGGAAATGATAAAGTTACGTGACAAGTGTCATAATAGAGCAAAAGCTACTGGAGTGTCACGTCATATTAACACAGTGAGCTCAAGGAATATAAATAATAAGATCAAACAACCTAAGACGCTATGGAGTCAACTTAAATCTACTATATCTATCTCAAAAAAATCTGAGCATAGTTTGCCACACTTTTGTAGTGATCCTGAGAAAATAAATGAACACTTTTTGGATGTACCTGGCAGTGGTAGGGTATCTGATGCTGACTTAATACTTTGAGCACCATAGATTTGGAAACACTCATTTCCAACTGAAGCCCGTTCAAGAAGATACAGTGCTGAGGCTGCTGCGCAGTATTAAGTCAAATGCTCAGGGGTGTGACCAAATCTCGCATGAGATGCTGATGATGACTGTTCCTCGTACCCTTGCAGTTATAACGGCCATTATTAACCGCTCCGCCGCGGCCTCGGCTGCTGCGCCCAAGGCGGGCCCGTCGGGGCAAGCCAGGCGCGGGGCCGCAGCGTCGGAGCCTGCGAGGCTGGCCCCGGCAGTCAAGCAGCAGCAGCGGCCGGGGAAGCCTGCTCCTCCCACGAGGGTCGAGGCAGCATCTGCCGCTATAGCGGCGAGGGCTCCTGTCGTGGCGGCGGCTAGGCCGCCCCTGCCACCTTCCCCGTCTGCAGAACCTTCGGACGAGGCCAGATGGACGGTGGTCGGCGCCAAGAAGAAGGGGAGCAGGACGGCTAGGGCGGACAAAAAGCGCGCGAGGCAACTGCAGCGCAAAAAGCGGGCCATGGCGGCTAGACTTCGCGCCCTGAATTCCGAGGCTGTAGTTATCACACTACAGCCAGATGCGGTAAAGAAAGGTGTGACGTATGACGCCGTCATGGCGAAGGCGAAGCAGGCGGTGTTACCTTGGCGAGCTCGGAGCCTCTGGGGGCTTCCACATGAGACGCACCGTAACTGGGGCCCGAATGCTGGAGGTCCCTTGTGCGGCCAGTGGCTCTGCCGCGGATGCCCTGGCCGAAAGGATCAGGGCGTCCTTGGACGCGGAAGAGGCCCGAGTGTCCAGGCCCACCAAGTGCATTGATATGCGCATCATGGGCTTAGACGACTCCGTCAGGGTGGACGAGGTGGTGGCCGCCATCGTCAGGGTGGGAGGATGCACTGCCGAGCAGGTTCGGGTGTGCACCATACGCGCTGACAGCACGGGTATGCGAGCCGTGACGGTTAGCTGCCCCGTGTCGGCGGCCAACCATCACCGGGGAGGGCCGACGGTTTCTGGTAGGCTGGGTCTCCGCACAGGTGAAATTGCTGGAGCCCAGACCTCTTGCAGTGGTAGGCTTCTACCTGTCCCCGAACAGAACTCTCGCCGATCTCCACATCTCCCTTATGGAGCTGAATGCCGTCGTCACTGGGTTTGGTTCCCTACCCGTGGTCGTTTGTGGGGTCTTCAATGCCAAGAACTTGGCTTGGGGTTCCCGGTACACGAACCAGCGGGGTCGGATGGTGGAGGACTGAGCTCTGGAGACAGGCCTGGTCGTCCTAAACCGGGGTTCTGTCCCCACGTGTGTGCGGATGCAGGGCGAGTCAGTGGTGGACATATCGTTCGCCAGCCCTGCTCTGTCACCACGTGTCTTCGACTGGCGTGTCACGGAGGGGGTGGAGGGGTACTCAGACTACCAGTACATTCCGCCCAGACCTCGATCGCGCCGGTCCAACAGACCCCGTGTGGTCCACGTTGGGCGCTGAAGCAGCTGGACCGGGAGCTCCTCCTGGTAGCCGCAATGAAACAGGCCTGGGTGCAAGCACCGGACAGGCCTGTCGACATCGACGTTGAGGCAGAGTGGTTCCGGGAGGCCATGTCACAAATCTGCGATGCGGCAATGCCCCGAGTCCGGCCAGGACGTGCCCGACGCCAGGTGTACTGGTGGTCGCCGGAGATTGCGGCACTGCGCAATGTGTGCAATGCCGCGCGGCGCTGGTATGCCAGACACTGCAGTCGCCGCATCCGCCCGCTTGATGCGGAGGCCAGAGAGGCGGAGCTGTATGAGGGATACAGAGTGGCGAAGCGCACCCTCCGAGCGAAAATAAACCGGGCCAAGTTGGAGGCCCGCAATGTGTGGCTGGGGACTCTGAACGGAGACCCGTGGGGACGCCCCTACAAGGTGGTCCGGGAAAAACTCCGCCCTTAGGCTCCCCCACTCACGCAGAGTCTCCGGCCTCAGATTGTGGAGGGTGTGCATTCTGTTCCCTGCGCGAGGGGAACACTCTCCCCCGCTCATGGCTCCGCCACCAGCGGTGTCTAACACTGATCACGATGGCGACGACGACGACAATGGTCCAGAGGTGACCGAGGTAGAGATGAGTGTGGCGGTACGAAGGTTGAGTGCCCAAAATACCTCCCCAGGACCCGACGGATTGCCTGGTAAAGCCGGTCCTGGCCATGGAAGCTCTCGGGTCTGGATTAAGAGGGCTCTTCAGCGCATGCATGGAGAGGGGCCAGTTCCCACTTCGCTGGAAGACGGGGAAACTGGTCCTTATCGCGAAGCCAGGGCGCCCTGCGGACTCTCCGTCCACGTACCGGCCCATTGTGCTGCTCAACGAGGTGGACAAGCTCTTTGAAAGAGTAATTGCAGACCGCCTCGTCGCGCACCTAACACGGGTGGGGCCGGATCTGGCGGACGACCAGTTCGGCTTTCGCAGGAGGCGCTCCACGGTGGACGCCATCATGCGCGTGCGGGCTCTCACGACGAGATGCGGTGTCCCAGGGCAGGTGTGTCGTGGCGGTGTCTTTGGACATTGCCAACGCCTTCAACTCCCTGCCTTGGAGTAGCATTAAGAGGGCACTCCGGTATCACCGGGTGCCCGACTACCTCTGTCGTGTGAACGAGGCCTACCTGTCGGACAGGTACATCATCTACCCTGGTCACCAGGGAGAGTGGAAACGAGAGATGTCGTGCAGTGTTCCGCAGGGATCGGTACTAGGACCACCCTTGTGGAACATCGGCTACGACTACGTGCTGCGCGGCGTCCTCCCTGACGGGGTCAGCGTGGTCTGCTACGCACGTGGACGACACGCTGGTCCTGGTGCAGGGAAAGTCGTACCAGGTGCGGTAGAATTAGCGACACACGGGGTTGCGATAGTCGTTCATAGGATCCAGCATTTGGGACTCGAGGTGACGCTGCACAAGTCCAAGGCCATGTGTTTTCACGGCCCTTGGAGCGCGCCGCCTCGGCGTTCCCAATTAACGGTAGGAGGAGTTCACATCGGCGTCGGGTCGACGATGAAGTACCTGGGACTCATCCTCGACAGCCGGTGGAATTTCGAGGAGCACTTCCGACGTCTGGCTCCCAAACTGAATCGGACTGGGGTTGCCCTCAAGCGGCTCCTGCCCAACCTCGGGGGTCCAGACGCCTCCTGCCGGAGGCTCTACGCAGGCATCGTCCGGTCCATGGCCCTTTATGGGGCGCCGGTGTGGGCGCCGTCACTGCGAAAGCGACCGGCGGCCCAGCTGAACGCGTGCCAGAGGGTCATGGCCATACGGATGGTGCGGGGATGCCATACGGATGGTGCGGGGATACCGCACGGTTTCCCGCGAAGTGGCGAGCCTCCTTGCTGGCCAGCCACCATGGGATCTGGAGGCAATAGGCCTTGCACGCATGCATGATCTGCGCGTGGAGATGCAACGCCGGGGCGAAACTCCGCTGCCGCGATAAGTCACGGCATGGCGGAAAAAGTTCCGGCGGGATCTCATGGTGGAATGGCGACAACGACTATCGCAACCCAGTGCTGGACACGCCGTAATTATGGCGGTAAGTCCAGAGGGGACGGATGAGGAGTGGCTGGAAAGGCAACACGGCGTCATTACCTTCCGCATGACGCAGGTCCGGGTCCGGGACACGGTAAGTTCGGGAAGTTCCTGCACCGGATTCATGCGGAAGCGACGCCCGGGTGTCGCCACTGTGTGGACCGCCCGGAGGACACGTTGGAGCATACGGTGGAGGTGTGCCCCGCTTGGGCAGAGCAACGCCGTGTCCTCGTAGGGGCGATCGGCAGCGGCGATCTCTCGCGCCGGGCCTTGGTACAGGCCATGGTCCGGAGCGAGGAGGAGTGGCAGGCGTTCGCTTCCTTCTGCGAAGCAGTAATGCTAGCCAAGGAGGCGGCCGATTGCGTGAGGCAACGGTCCTCACGCCCCAACCGCCGCCGGGATTCCGATCCCGATTTCCGGCCACCGTAGGCGCGGGCTTGCGGACGGTGAGCAATGGGTGGCTCACCGTCCGACCGTCCGGTAACCGTCTGGACCGAGCCCAAGTCGTCGACGGCGCGTGCTGTTCCACGCGCGCCTCAAGGAGATGTCAGCAACTGTAGGGGCCCAGCAGAGTCGAAGCCTACTGGGGCCAAGGGTCTGATTATGAAAGGAAGACTCGGCCCTGGTACGAAAGGCAACGAAGGAACAGAAGTGGGTTTTTAGTCAGTAAAAGTCTGACACTATCTCCCGCCCTGCTCAAGAGCGGGGGATGTCATAAAATGATTTCCCACCGAAAATTAAAATAATTATTAACCGCTCCATCATCACTTCCTCTTTTCCGGATCTGTGAAAATTGACCATAGTTAGACCTATCCCTAAGGTATCTAATCCTACTAGCGTAAAAGAACTTCGCCCTATTAGCCTACTGCCTGGTCTTCCTAAGGTCTTAGAGAATGTTGTCTCTAACCAGTTTCAGGCTTATCTTGAAGAGCACAAGATTTTGCCGCTAGCTCAATCTGGTTTTCGCAAGGGGCATAGCACAGCCACAGCCGTTCTTGATGTAGTTGGAAATATTCTTGAAGCTAGAGACAAGAGCATGGGAACCATGCTTGTTCTACTTGATTGATTTTTCACGTGCTTTTGACTCCATAAATACTTCACTCCTCCTCTCGAAGTTATCTTACTATGGATGTGAGCCCGAGACCGTTAAGTGGTTTAGAAGCTATCTGACTTACCGTACTCAGTTTGTCGAGGTGACTAATGAGGGTGATGGAACCGTTAAGTCCTCTGATCCTAGATGCGTGAACAGGGGTGTACCCCAGGGATCGATCTTGGGGCCGCTCCTTTTCATTTTGTATAGTGCTGACATCACTAACTCAACACCAAGTTCCACCTCTATGCTGACGATTTGCAGATGTACCTGCCTTTTCTTCCACACCAGACTGATGACACTGTGAAAAGAATGAACGAAGAATTAGATAGGATCACTGCCTGGTCTATGAGAAACTCACTGGTTTTGAACCCAGTCAAATCTAAATACTTAATCGTGGGATCTAGAGATTTTTTAAATAAAGTAGGTTATGGTGATTTGAATGTAAGAATTGACGGTTGTTCCATTGAGAGGGTGCAGGAAGCGCGTAATCTTGGAGTACTATTTGATCAGCACTTGCATTTTGAGACTCATATCACGGAAGCTGTGCGCAACTGCTTCTATTGTCTCAAGCTCTTATACCGTATACGTCCCTACATAAGTGTGGATATGCGTATCATGCTTTGTGAGTCATTTGTTTTATCCAAGCTGAACTTCGCTGACACTGTATATGGGGCGTGGGTAGAAGTGATAAGCTAATTCAGCGAGTACAAAATGCTTGTGCGAGATTCTGTTTTAATGTTCCTCCCAGATCTCACATCACTCCATATCTAAATAAGGGCAATTTGATGAGAATGTCAGATTGCAGAAAACTTCATTTGGCCACCCTACTCTTTGGCACAATCCTCACAAAGAAACCGGTTTATTTACACAATAAATTGACCTGGTCGCGTGATGTGAACAAAATTAAAACTAGAGCTTCTGGCTACCTTTTGTTGATCTTGCCCCGTAGAACGGCTGCATTCCACGGTAGTTTCAAGTTCGCGGCTTCCCGTATCTGGAATGACCTGCCGCCACCTCTTCGTGCTATGAAAACAGTTGGAGCATTCAGTAAAACGTTTAAGCAATGCTTGTTGCGCACCCAAAAGGAAACCACCACATGAACTTACCCTGGGTCTGCACGCAGTTTGTGTGATGATTTTTAAGTTCCATGTGCCTACTAAGCAGCAATTTTTATCGGCATTACTCTTGCGACCAGCACAACACTTCCAAAGAGTATGTAAAGCTAACGCTTTAAACACTTCACTCTTCACTACTCACTTCATATATATTCTTTGCTTCACTACAGTCAAAGTCAGCCAAATACAGTAAAAACAAAAAAAAAACTTTGTATCACCAGCACCACTTATATTTTGTATGCACATTATTTCTAGTTTATTACTTAAAATCGTTTTATTTGAACTGTTATTTATTTTTGTTTTTTCTCATTTTGACAGCCGGCCATTACATCTGCGTCCGCGCGTTCAATTCGTTTGTCTGCTATAGATAAATGTATAGTGGAGCATCGGGCGTATGAATGGTTAAATAGTGCTTTTATTTTACACTTTTTTTGTAGTTTAATTGATTTGTTTATATGTTTAGTATATTTTATTTTATTCTTTTATTATCTATATATTATCTTATTTGTCTCTGTGTTCCGTGAGTGTGTCCGTGGCATCACCAGGCCCTATCAGAATACCAGCGCTGCGTTATTTTTACTTTTTAGTTAAATATCGCAGCATATGCTCAGATAGGAGCCTTCTTGGCCTCGCACAGGTCTTTTATTTTTATCTTTTAATATTGTTTTCTATTATTTTTAAGTTACGTACTCGTATTTTATAGATTAAGTACTTACTTTTTATTTTATTGTTTTTGTCCTGTGCGAGTCTCAAATAAATGTTTTCTTTCTTTCTTTCTTTAAATATGTTATGTAAAATGTATTTCTTATATCCAGATATATTTAATTTATTTTATTTATTTGGCTCACTAATAATAGAATACACATAAATGATTTACATCAAATAAACTTTTGAACGTCAATAAACAGAAACAGGCATGTTGAGGTCGCAGTTTAGTTGGTGTTCTAAGGTTCTATCTATCCCTTTAAGGAAAAAGTGTCAGTTTATGTATGATTCTGGTTAATGTTATGATAAAACAAAGCTGACATACAATACATCATGAAAGACGTCCACTGTTGCACATAGTCCTCCCCCAAGCGTCGCCATAATGACCAGTCCTGTGCGCCTCGTTTCCATCGGATTTCCGCGACCCGCACCAGGTCATCGGTCCACCTTGCGGGAGGCATTCCAACGCTGCGTCTTCCAGTGCGTGGTCGCTACTCCAGAACCTTTCGTCCTCATCGAGCATCTGTTCTGCACGCAATGTGCCTGGCCCATTGCAACTTAAGTTTGGCGATTCTTCGAGCTATGTCGATAACCTTGGTTTTTCTTGGTTTTTGTAGCCCTTTCCATTGCCCTTTGGGTGACTTTAAGTCTTCTTATGAGGCCCATTGTAAGCGACTAAGTTTCGGAGCCATGTGTCATCACAACAATAAATAACGCTATATGATTTTAAAATGGTTCATTAGAATATACAAAAAAAAAAATACCGACTTCACTACAAAAAAAAAAAACACTATGACGTTCAAAATATGTGTGTTCGGTGTTTTTGGTATTGTTTTTTAGGGTTCCGTACCTCAAAAGAAAAAAACGGAACCCTTATGGATCACTCTGCTGTCCGTCTGTCTGTCAAGAACGTTTATCTCAGGATAGCGCGGAGGTATCGACTTGAATTTAAACCATATACTGAAGTCTGCGGTCCCTTGAAGCTGTGAAAAACTCAAACTTCTGAGTTTACGAAAAAAAAGATATGGCCGTTTATGTCCCAAAAAACGTATATTTCGACACTCAAAGGAATCAAAATTCATAGGGTACTTCCCGTTGACCTAGAATCCTGAAATTTGGTATGAAGCAAGGTTCCATAACACAAGTATAGAAAAATCTGAAAACTGAAAATTAGTAGTTACGTCACAAAAAAAATGTTTTTTTTTTGCAATTTGGAAAATTTTTCGTTACTCACTGTTTTCATCTGTAAGCTTGTACGAAACCCTCAGTGCACGAGTCCGACTCGCACTTGCACAATTTTTCTGTAATGAAGTCGGTTATTTTTTTTTTTTGTATAAAGTTTTTTATTTCACATTTTTTAGTTGTGATACACTTATAGCCGCCAGAGTACCTATTTCACATTATAATTCCAACTAATCCAAACACTGCTAGGATACATTGTTTTATTAAGAAGTTCCCGTGTCTACCTTCTTCCATCATCAGATCAGTTCGATAGTACCTTATAGCCAAAGTGCATCTCATGAAAATTCTAATAAGCCTAAACACGGCTAGGATACATTGATTAATTACGGAGTTCCGGTGCATACCTTCCGGCTCCATCATCATCATCAGATAACTTCGATAATACCATTTTCAACAATACTATTCACCACCATTTATTTATTAATTTGTATTGTCATAGTTGCTTAACTATCTTCATTGTAATATCTGTGAGTGTGAAGTTCCGTTGGCGATTTCCGGTCTTTTTCACTAGTTTCACTTCATCAAATGTTACTTTTTGACTGTAAATGCTTGAGTTATTGATAAAAATACCAAAAGCACCATATAGTTGCTTATAATATTTGAGGAGTTCCCTCGATTCCTCATAGATTCCATCATCAGAACTGGATTTTGAAAACAATGGGACTAATCTCGAAGCATATCTTTTTAGGAGAAGAAAAAAATTTGCTAATTGGTTCATAAAAAACGGGGTTCTGAGTTAACAAACATAAAAAAATATGATGATAAAAAAAAATACAACCGCATTGAGAACCTCCTCTTTTTTTTGAAGTCGGTTAAAAAGTATATCAAACCGTAGTTATTTTTAAGTAACGCTAAATAAATGTTATTCAACGTAAGCGGTCAAAAAAGAGTGGAGTAAATAGTTTTCAGTTGCCTAAATGTATAAAGAGTTTGTACGGAGCCGATCCTGAGGTCGATACCGACAGTTTTTAGTGTGTACCTTTTGCTTTTAGGTAGGTAATCATCAAGTACCTTGCCCCACTCTGGTTAAAGCGAGAGGTAGTGCCAGACTTTTACTGAGTGAAACCCACCTGTATTCCTTTAGTTGCCCTTTGCGTTCCAGGGCTACGGTAACTAGGGTACGCCACAATTGCGGCAGCAAATCCCTTCTTTAAGGAAAAACTAAAAAAGCACCACAGTTTCCTCTCTTTCCGCCTGACGCAGGTCTACATCTTCTTCGCTTCGCTTTCGCTTCGCTTCGCAACGTTCTGAAGCCACTCCTTCACATGACAATGTGTCCGAATAAGAGACCACTCAAGATATATAAGACAATACGTTCTCTTTTCAAGTTGTAGCTATCGGGACACAAAAAGAAACCCATTTGCTATTTTGAAAACTCCCGTCATTTCAAGAAGTCCAGCTTCGTAACAATAAAATATCTACCCTCTTTTTTTTAAGTTGGGAAATCATCAAAATGACTTCTCGCGCTCTGGGTGGGGTGGGAGGGCGTGTCAGAGTTTTACTGACTAAAACCACACCTGTATCCTTCAATTACCCCTTGCGTTCTAGGACTACAGGTTTCCCTTTCAGAAATTCTCCGCGGTCCTAGCTAGCGGGCATCGGCCCTGCTGGGCCCCTACGGTTTGCTGACAACCTCGCGAGGAGCGCGAGGATCACTACGCGCTGTTAACGACTGGGCTCGGTCCGGTTAATTACCGAACAGCCGGACGGCGAGCTACCCAGTATTCGACGTCCGCATGCCCGCGTCTACCATGGCTGGTAGTCGGGGTCGGAATTACGGTGGCTAGGGCGTGAGGATCTTCGTTCCCTCACGCGTGCAGCCTCCTCCTTCGTTAGCATTACTGCTTCGCAGAATGAGGCGACCGCCTGCCATTCCTCCTCGCTCCGGACCATAGCCTGAACCAGGGCCCGACGCGAAAGGTCACCGCCGCCAATTGCCTCCACGAGGACAAAAATATCTACCCTAGTGTTTTCTTTTTTTTTCTTCGCGCGGTGGGTTGTCATGACAAGAGAAACTCGATTCATAAACGAAAAGTTTTTTATTAGCACGCCATGTTATGGCAAGATATGCTGAAACAAATTTACTGTAACACCTTATGTACCATATTATAGCAAATAAATATTAAAAAAAACTTTTTACAAAAAAATAAATAACCGACTTCGCTAAAAAAAACTCTAAAAGGATCAAAATAATTTTAATTTCGGAAGTCGGTGTTTCTCGGTATTTTTTGTTTTTCTTATTTAACACCGACTTCCGAAATTAAAATTATTTTGATCCTTTTAGTGTTTTTTTTAGCGAAGTCGGTTATTTTTTTTTTGTAAAAAGTTTTTATTTTACACTTTTTAGTTACTACTTATAAACAGAGTGCCTGTTTCTCATGACGATTCCAATTAACCCAAAATACTGCAAGGTTACATTATTTTATTAGAAAGTTCCTGTGTCTACCTTCCACCTTCCGGCTCCATCACCAGATCAATTCGATAGTATCTTATAGCCAAAGTGCATCTCATGACAATTCTAATAAGCCCAAACACGGCTAGGATACATTGATTAATTACGGAGTTCCTATGCCTACCTTCCGGCTCCATCATCAGATCAGTTCGATAGTACCTTATAGCCAAAGTGCATCTCATGACGATTCTAATAAGTCCAAACACGGCTAGGTTACATTGATTAATTATGGAGTTCCAGTGCCTACCTTCCGGCTCCATCATCATCATCAGATCACTTCGGTGATGCCATTTCCAACGTAACTATTCAGAACCATTAATTTATTTGTATTGTCATAGTCGCTTAACTATCTTCATTGTGATATCAATGTGAGTATGAAGTTCCGTTGACCATTTCTGGTCTTCTTCATCAGTTCCACTTCATGAAATGTTACTTTTTGACTGTAAATGCTTAAGTACTCGATGAAAATACCAAAATCACTATATGGTTGCCTATAATATTTGAGGAGTTCCCTCGATTCCTCAAGGATCCCATCATCAGAACTGGATTTTGAAAAAAATGGGACCAATCTGGAAGCATATCCTATAAAGAAAAAAAAAAATTTCAAATCGGTCTATAAACGACGGAGTTCCGAGGTAACAAACATAAAAAAAAAATGATAAAAAAAAAAAAATACAACCGAATTGAATAACCTCCTCCTTTTTTTGAAGTCAGTTAAAAAAAGGATTTGAATCAGAAGTAAATGAATTTATCATAAAAGAAATTGCTGTATTATGTTATAAAAAAAAAACTGCTATTTTTAATTTAGCCACCTTTTTCATATCACGATCTGACGAAACAAGAAAGACGACAAGTTAGCTGGATTGAACGTAACAGAAAGATATACTGGAGTGAAGGATTTGTGTCGTACTCAAATCATCAGAATTTGATTGTACATACTTTAAAAGACAAAAGTGTTTACAGCAAAGGATTAGAAAAAGTGTTATGGTAAAAACTCAGACCAATAAAAAAGTATAGACAGAACATTCCGCTCCTAAAAGTGTGGCACGTAACATGAAGCCAATCGGCAATATGAAGCCAGCCGCTCGGTAGTCTGCCGCTAGCAAGCGAGTGCGCGTGACGTTGTTTTGTTGAGATAATAATTACGAAATTATGCCGTCCTGTGTCATAAACTGCTGCAAGAACAATTCCTTTTTCCAAAAAAAATCTTCTGGGATTACTTTTCACAAGTAACGTTTTTGCTGTATAAATTAAATAAAATCGTAAAAATATTTGATATAATTTCTCGGAACACGCCATTGTGTCGGTGTTGCAAGTTAAGAACATTATTTATTCCCAAAAATAAGGGAAGTCGTAATTTTTTACGGACACCACAACAAAGTGTTTTTTTATTTACAAGTACGGCGTTATCCAACATACGGTTACGCTGGATGACCCGCACCTAATCCGATTGTCGTTGGATATATATTATTATTATTATTATATGTAAGTTTTGTGTGTTTTTGAAATTAATAATTTCACTTAATATGAAAATAAATGATTTTCATTAAATGAAATTATCTTTCATTTCATATAACCAAGATAAACACTATACTACCTACACAATAATAAAACTTAACCAAAGTATATCTCTCGCACTTGGGAGTCGCAGCGCAACGCTTGCAACATTTTTCTCTAGCACACATGTGCAAATCTACGATGTCATACACCAAGTTACGCACACAAAGCCAAAACTAGTCCTCACTTATTTCGTCGCTTTTGTTTACGACGACTCCGTCTATACTTTTTTATTCGTCTGAGGGTAAAAAAATATTTTAAATAACAATAATGTTAGAAATTAACAAGATAAAGGTTGTCCTAGTTTTTAAAGCTTAAACAAAAAATATGAACATTCTCATGATTTGCAAATGTTACAATGTCTTAATAAATGGCGTGTTGATAATAAACTTTTGAAATAATTATTATTTTTTTTATTCTTGTTTCATTTCTAAACTTATGTGCTTAAAACACAAAGTGTACGGTCAGCATCCGTACATTGGACTTAGGCCTAGTTAGTAATTATTGCAAACCGGGTAAAAGTAAGTTTGCTGTATCGTCACGTATACACAAGTACGTCAGTAGTACGTTTGGCACCGAACTCTCGTAACATTTAACATTTTATTAACATTTTATAGAACATTTATTAGTCTCTTTACGTAACATTTATTTAACATTTTTAAGTAACATTAAATTAGTGAAGTGTATTATTAAACATTATTTATAGAACATTAACATCCTTTCATTTCATAACATTCAACATTATGTACATGTAAAGGCTATTGGCCCTTACACAAAGAGATAGAGATACAATAGAGCGGCTATCAGGAGAAATGTCTTAGAAAAACTGTCATCCTATGCCTCAGTGACGTCATCTAGCTTTGAATAGCAAACACGTGAATTTTTGTCAAAATAAATTATATAAATTTAACTATCGCTCGGTAGGTGACCAGGGGCTTTACCATGATAATATTTTTAAAATTTAAGTCATACGAGCGAAAAAGAGTGATGGAGCTATACACTCTATATAGCTCTATGCTTTTAAAAAGTTTGGTTTAGGTTGTAAAATGGATCACGTTAAAAGTTCGTAGTAGGTAGAGCCTCAGTGTGAGCCTAGGGAGGGTTAAGCTTTTCAGCAATAGATGGCGTTATTACAAAATCAGCAAATGTTCTAGAACTATATAAGAAAATTATTGAATTCTAATTAATTACTGCGTAAATATTAAGAATATTTACGAAAATAAACCAAAATTGGGTCCAGCATAACACGATTTGCAATAGCGTAATGCGCAACACGGCAATTTTTCTCAGAAAACTATTTTCTTTTAGTGCATAAAGCGGATACAAACATGACTTGACGTGTAGGGGTATAATACTAGACTGAGCGACTAATGACCACTAGGTAATGTCGCACTCTCTATGCGACAGTACCAGGATCTTCAATTCAGGGCTATAGCAATGAAACATTTATTTCATTGAATATTTGTATTGCTTCACGATAATGACTTCACTTTACAATGGTCGCGCCCGAACTCCAAAAACTAGACATTATTTTGTTCTATTCAATTTTCAAACCTATTCTAGAACAACAAACTCCTTAGAAATATATTTTACATGCCAGTTCGCTAACTTACCTCATGCGATCTCCTTTCGATACCACATGAGCTACGCCCCAATGAATAGAAATGTGGAGGCAACAAACATTTATATTCTAAAGAAAACTTTCGAAGGATTAAGCATGACCTACCTATTACCTAACACAGATGTCCCTACCTTTGTGCGGATGAAAACTTATATAATGGCGTACGTCTTTATAAAGCGAGCTTAAGTCAGAGCCAACGGTAAATAATTATCATAAAATTCTTACATGATTACTGTGTGTCAATCCACACTCATTAATCAACGTTGGTTTGGTTTGACTTATGCCCCGCTGCAGCAAAACCGCACTAAAAGCCACAGCGCACCGCCCTTGCTCACCTAGGATGCCAAAGTGACAACCTCCCAGACCGGGATTACACTCTAAGACTCAATACCGTCATGACTTTAGTTCCAACAGACGCTTATCGGGCCAGAGGACAAAGAGCCATAATTGTATTGGACCACCTATGGGATCTCATTATTAGAATTTACTCCAGAATCTATAAGCAATAAAAATTAATTAAATAACTCATCACGGCTAAATCATTAGAGTCAACTAGACTCTCTTTGCAAAGGCTATGCCTCATTTGCAAAGTTGATATTAGCTCAAACTGATTATTGAGTTATTTTCTCATAACAGAGGCCCGGAGGGAATCTTCCTCTCACTAATAACACTAATGTATTATTTCTGGAGTAAAATCTAGCCTGAATTAACTTATGTAAACACTTTCATATTTGGATTTTCTGGCTCTGTCCTCCGAAGGCGCCCGGCTGCGTATACACCTGGCCGTGCTCGCTGGGCGTGCTCGCCCGGCAGCATTTATCCAACGTTCATGAAACAAAACACCTAATTAACACATTTTTCATTAAAACATTTTAATGTGTTATGATAACACCACGATGAACAATCTGACATTAGCAAATTTGACAATGACATATTCTATAGACATATTTTTTATACAAATTGGCTACTAGGTTTTTGAGCCTTGACTTATTTACATTCGGACATGAAATGGTTTTAATCTATTTACATGTACTATATCCCTAAATCGCCTATTATTTAGTTTTTTAATTACATAATTCACATCTGACATTCTTCTAACTATCTGATAAGGTCCTTTATAAAATCTACATAATTTTGAACTCTTATGCGATGCTCGTCTAGGAGTGTAGACCATAACCAACTGATTGGGTATAAACCTTATTATTTTGGCCTTCTTGTCATACCTTGCTTTCTGTCTGACTTGTGTTTTTTTAATATTATCTATGGCACATCGTGACAGCTGACTTTTCAGATTATGACGTCCTATGTAATCTAATTTATTTTGATTTCCAACATTTATTGTCATATCTGTTTGAAATGATGGTTCCCTAGCATATAACAACATGTGCGGCGAAACTTTAGTGCTTGCTTGTTTACTAGAATTATATGCATAACACACGAGTGGCACATAACTACACCAATTACGCTGATCTGAACTAACATACATGGATAGCATTTGGCAAATGGTTCTATTAAATTTCTCTGTCAAGCCATTCGATTGTGGATGGAACGCCGTGGTGAAGCGGGATTTTGCTCCGAAATAACTTACTGTTTCCTTGACTAAACGAAAAGTGAAAACTGACCCCCTATCAGACACCACTTCCTTGACACCACCAAATCGACAAAAAATATCCTCTATCAAGAAATCGCTGATCCTCTGGGCTGTCGCTCTGGGAACCGCTTTGCAGACCGCATACTTCGTAGCATATTCTAAACTAACAATAATAATTATATCTATTGCCGTTCAATGATTTTCTAAAGGGACCTAAGATATCGATGCCTACTTTTTCCATCAAACCATTCACCACGACAGGCTGCAGTTGAGCTAACCGATTACACTTCTTATGTTCCTGACACAACACACAACTATTCACATAATGCTCTATCTCTTTCTCCGCGTCTCTGATAAAATACTTTGCTCGAAACTTAGCTAATGTTTTAGCTAATCCTAAATGACCTCCTGACCATGGATCATCATGCAATTGTTTCAAAATCTCATACAAAAGCCCTTTTGGAATCACTACTAGTTCACAAACACCAGTCAATCTCCTGGCTTTCTTACACAGCACATTCTCCTTAACACCAAAACCCTTGGTATCATTACCCCTATTAGCAGCAATCCTATCTAACCATAATTTACAAAAATCATCTCTCTCTTGCTCCTCGCGCATCTTTACAACTTCTATTCTATATAGCTGCATGCCATCTTCCTGCTGCTCTGCTATACTCCTCTGCTCTTCATCTCCCTGGCATAATGGATTCCTACTCAAAAAATCAGCAATGACATTATCTCTTCCTGCACAATGAACAATATCGAAATCGTAAGCCTGGATGCACAGCGACCACCTAGCTAAACGTCCATTCATATCTTTTCTCTTCCTCAGCCAGCAAAGCGCCTTGTGATCCGTCATGACCTGGAACTTCAGACCCCAAAGAAAATGCTTGAAATAATTCAGAGCCCACACCAACGCGAGACACTCCTTCTCCGTAGTGGAATATTTCTTCTCTCCATCGCTCAGTTTCCTCGACGCGTACGAAACAGGATACATCAACTCTTCACCTTGCATTAAACAGCAACCTACCGCTTCACCAGATGCGTCTACATATAAACGTGTAATTATTTTTGGGTCAGTAGAATAAAAATGCAAAATAGGTGGTGACTCCATAATTTTTATTATGCTCTGGAACGCTTCTTCCTGCTTGGCTGTCCATTTGAACGCGACACCTTTCCTTAATAATTTTGTTAAGGGCAATACTATTTCTGCAAAATTATTAATGAATTTACGATAATAAGAAAACAAACCCAATATAGATTTTACTTGTTTCACATTCGTCGGAGTTTTCAATGTTTTTAACGATTGTAATTTTTTATTGTCTGGTCTGACACCATCTCCCGAAATTTCGTGTCCTAGCACCGAAATTGCATTATAGCCGAAACTGCATTTATTTGGCTTCAATGTAAGGTTTGCTCTCTTTAATCGCTTCATGACATCTTCTAATGAATCTATAAACTCTGTGAAATTATTACCCCAAACTAAAATATTATCTACATAGCATATAGCTTTTTTATATTTAATACCAGCTAATATTTTATCCATGGCCCTCTGAAAAACAGCTTGACTCGTCTTGAGTCCAAAGGGTAATACATTAAATTCATATAACCCTGAAGACGTAATAAATGCCGTTTTATGCTTATCTTTCTCGCATAAACGATGTTGCCAATAGCCAGAATTTAAATCTAAATCTGCGAAGTAACGCGCCCCTGCTAAATATATCATAATATCTTCTATAATTGGCAAAGGATAGCTATCAGTAATTACTTTTTTGTTTAATTTTCGATAATCTACGCAAAATCTCCATGTATTATCAGGTTTTTGTACCAACACTACTGGGGAAGCATACGCGCTCTTAGATTCACGGATAACTCCATTCTTCAACATTTCTTCAACTTGTGAGTTTATTATATCAAGCTGCTTTGGAGAAGCCCTATAGGGTGGGTTATGTACCGGAATATTATCTACCGTTTTAATAGCTATTTCATCTAAGCTACATCTACCTAACTCGGAGGCCGTAAAAGCAAAATTCTCTCGATATGAGGAAAGGAGGTCCCTAAGTTTATTTTTTTTATCAAGACTCAAATCCAAGTTTATATTAAGTTCATTTATATCATTATATTTTTTAGATACTTTCGAGATAAAATCCTCGTCATGTTCTGTCACTAGCTTCGAAAAATAAAGATAATCATTCTTGGAAATGTAATTTAACCTTCTTTCCTCTCCATTTCCATTTATGACATTATTTTTATTTGTTTCGTCAAAATGGTCATGATGTACCATAGGATGTGACATCGACGTGACATTTCGATCATAAGATTCACAAAACTTTATATGAAACGACCCATACAATTGTAACGACTAATACAATTATTTGAAAAATTTATAACTGCTTTATATTTATACAAAAAATCTTGACCCAGGACTATTTCTTGGTTAATGTCTTTAATTATCACAAATTCATTAAAAAAACGCGTGAATCTACCATAAAGCTGATCTTCACTTTCCCAACGACTTTTAGAAGTGATCCTGATATCGATTTTACAAAATGATTCGTCCCGTCACTGGTACTTTTCAACTCGAGTTTCGACGCTACTCGCTCTGATATACACGAAATGGATGCTCCGGTGTCTATCAGCGCACTATAGGCCTGCTCCGCTATGAAAATATTAATAAATGGGATTGTGTTACGCTTTTTTTTGTATTTTCTGTCCGGAGTTGCTCCCTCACGGACACAGCTTGCAACTCCGATCGTTCCTCTAATGGCTGTGCCCTTGCTCGTTTGGGTGATTGGGCAATGATGGGCTTTCACGGCTGGGGGCAATAGGAGACCGATTATTTCTATTATTACGACAATGCCTAGGTCGTAAGTTGTATCTAGGCGTGTGGAATGTATCAGCGTCGCCTGCGCTTCTTAGCGTGGCAGCTGGCATCACTGAGCTGGATGGTCTCGGTGTCGACTGGAACCTTTGGTTTGCTGTTGGTAGATCAAAATTAACTCGTGGAGGCTGCAATGGTAAATTTATTATATCTTGTGGCGCCTCTTCGAAGATCTCTTTGTCCTGTTGTATGGTCTCTCGTAACTCTGCCTTTGAGGAATAAACACGTGTCGCTAATTTTAATTTATTATGTAATGTGATCCCTTTTAAGAATAACTTAATAAAAATGTTATCTTCTTTTATTCCGGCTTGTTGGCTGTATTCCGACAGCCTATAAAAAAAAGCTACAACGTCCTCTTTATCGTTTTGTCGGGCATTGTAAAACTTCTCTACGTAGTTTGTCCCACACGGGAATTCATTTTTCATGTGCTCACATAGGTTTTTGAAAGACATTTCCTCATTATATATGTATTTGAAATAAGCTAGGGCCGGACCCTCTAAGTATGCTCCCATAATAAGTGCCAAATCATTTTCTGGCCATTTATTTATTGCCGCAATACGGCGAAATTGCATTAGAAAATCGTCGAACGTTACATTCGATCCTACGCCCGAAAACAAAATTGCTTGTGTCATATTTGCCCCTTTTTATGTTTAATTTATTAAATTTTCACTTAGCTTTATTCCAGTAGAATGGTGCTTTCTACCCGGCGCCTCCGCCACTTTGTCGCACTCTCTATGCGACAGTACCAGGATCTTCAATTCAGGGCTATAGCAATGAAACACTTATTTCATTGAATATTTGTATTGCTTCACGATAATGACTTCACTTTACAATGGTCGCGCCCGAACTCCAAAAACTAGACATTATTTTGTTCTATTCAATTTTCAAACCTATTCTAGAACAACAAAATCCTTAGAAATATATTTTACATGCCAGTTCGCTAACTTACCTCATGCGATCTCCTTTCGATATCACAGTAATAAGTATCGGATTACGATTTTGTTTGCTATGTCCTGTCTATTGGTAGGTTAGGTAGGTTATTTAATGTCTTTGCTAAAACATATCTTAACAGTATCCTTTCACTCTCATTCCCCAATGCAAATTATTATAAGTTACTGCCAACAGTTGTACAATGTCATTATGCATTAATAATTGTCTGTATCAAGAACTAGGAAGTGATCAGAACATGTTTCAAATAAAAAAAAATGCAATCCTCGATATGACATGTTTAACACGTATAAAATGCGTGAATTTTCATTTATACATTATTGGTTAACGATTGATTCGAGGAGAAGATTGGTGATGGAAATGGCGGATGCTGGATTTTTTTATTGCTGAAATAGTATAAATGATAAATCAGCTTGTTTCTTATCTGGAGGTGTTTTAGACCCTTGGATGCAACATGCTATTCATTTTCCTCAATTTTTTTATTTAAACGCCGCGAAAGGAAAATATATATTGATTAGTGTCTGAAACAGTTATTCACAGAATGAGTTAACTTGTGCCTACATAAATAATTTTGACCTTACGTGTATAAAATTGGGGCTGCTGCCTACTTATACTACTCACGACATTTCCCACAGATTACTCTATTCTGTATTAATAACAAGCTGTTAGCAAACGTTAACAGTTAGATAGAACATAAAAAGCACCTCTGTGCAAAACTTCAGTGTTCTTGAAAAGGGTTTTTTTTTTTTTTTTTTTTCGGGTGGGAAAATCATGTAATGACATCCCGCGCTCTTGGGCGGAGCGGGAGATAGTGTCAGACTTTTACTGACTAAAAACCCACTCCTGTTCCTTCTTTGCCATTTTTCCAGGGCCCCGGGGATCACTTTCGCATCACCCATGGCCTCGACCCTGCTGGGCCCCTACGGTTGCTGACATCTCCCTGAGGCGCGCGTGGAACACTACGCGCCGTCGACGACTTGGGCTCGGTCCGGACAGTTACCGGACAATCGGACGACGAGCCACCCATTGCTCGCCGTCCGCAAGCCCGCGCCTATGGTGGCCGGAAATCGGGATCGGAATCCCGGCGGCGGTTGGGGCGTGAGAACCGTTGCCTCACGCGATCGGCCGCCTCCTTTGCTAGCATTACTGCTTCGCAGAAGGAGGCAACCGCCTGCCACTCCTCCTCACTCCGGACCATGGCCTGTACCAAGGCCCGGCGCGAGAGATCGCTGCCGCCGATCGCCCCCACGAGGACACGGCGGTGCTCTGCCCAAGCAGGGCACACCTCTACCGTATGCTCCACCGTGTCCTCCGGGCGGTCCACACAATGGTGGCACCCGGGCGTCTCTTCTGCACGAATCCGGTGCAGGAACCTCCCGAACTTACCATGTCCGGTGAGGACCTGCGTCATGCGGTAGGTAAGGACGCCGTGAGGCCTTTCCAGCCACTCCTCAAAGAGGGGACTTATCGCCATAATTATGGCGTGCCCAGCACTGGGTTGCGACAGTCGCTGTCGCCATTCCACCATGAGATCCCGCCGGAAGTCTTTCTGCCATGCCGCGACTTGGCGTGGCAGCAGAGTTTCACCCCGGCGTTGCATCTCCATGCGCAGCTCGTGCATGCGCGCAAGGTCTTTTGCCTCCAAATCCCACGGTGGTTGGCTAGCAAGGAGGCTCGCTGCTTCGCGGGAAATCGTGCGGTATCCCCGCACCATCCGGATGGCCATGACCCTCTGGCTTGCGTTCAGCTTGGCCGCCGGTCGCTTTCGAAGCGACGGTGCCCATACCGGCGCCCCATAAAGGGCCATGGACCGAAAGATTCCTGCATAGAGCCTCCGACAGGAGGCGTCTGGACCCCCGAGGTTGGGCAAGAGCCGCTTGAGGGCAGCCCCTGTACGATCCAGTTTGGGAGCCAGACGTCGGAAATGCTCCTCGAAATTCCATCGGCTGTCGAGGACAAGTCCAAGATACTTCATCGTCAACTCGACGCCGATGTGAATTCCTCCTACCGTTAGTTGGGAACTCGATGGTGGTGCGTTCCGAGGGCCGTGGAAGCACATGGCCTCGGACTTGTGCAATGCCACCTCGAGTCCCAACTCGTGGATCCTCTCCACGACTGTCGCAACCCCGCGTGTCACTAGTTCGACCGCCGCCTGGTACGACTCTCCCCGCGCCAGGACCAGCGTATCATCTGCGTAGCAGACCACGCTGACCCTGTCAGGGAGATCGCCGCGCAGCACGTAGTCGTAACCGATGTTCCACAAGGGTGGTCCTAGTACCGATCCCTGCGGAACACCGCACGACATCTCTCGCCGTTTCCATTCTCCCAGGTGACCAGGGTAGATAATGTACCTGTCCGACAGGTAGGCCTCGATAACATGACAGAGGTAGTCAGGCACCCGGTGATACCGGAATGCCCTCCTAATGCTACTCCAGGGCAGGGAATTGAAGGCGTTGGCGATGTCCAAAGACACCACCAAGACACACCTGCCCTGGGATACCGCATCCCCCGTCGTGAGGGCTCGCACGCGCATGATGGCGTCCACCGTAGATCGCGCCCTGCGAAAGCCGAATTGGCCGTCCGAAAGATCCGGCCCCACCCGTGTTAGGTGCGCGACGAGGCGGTCTGCAATAACTCTTTCAAAGAGCTTGCCCACCTCGTCGAGCAGCACGATGGGCCGGTACGCGGACGGTGAGTCCGCAGGGCGCCCCGGCTTCGCAATGAGGACCAGTTTCCCCGTCTTCCAGCGAAGTGGGAACTGGCCTCTCTCCATACATGCGCTAAAGAGCCCTCTTAATCGAGGCCCGAGTTCCTCTATGGCCAGGACCCAGGCCTTTCCAGGCAGGCCATCGGGTCCTGGGGCGGTATTCTTGGCACTAAGCCTACGTACCGCCACTCGCATCTCTACCTCGGTCACCTCTGGAGCAATGTCGTCGTCGTCGTCGCTGTCGTGGTCCACGTCGGACACCGCAACTGTCGGAGCCATAGGCGGGGGAGAGTGTTCCCCTCGTGAGGGGAACAGAGCGCCAACCACACCCTCCACAAGCTGGGGCCGGAGACTCTGCGTCAGCGGGGGAGCCCAGGGGCGGAGCTTTTCTCGCACCACCTTATAGGGGCGCCCCCACGGGTCTCCGTTCAGAGTCTCCAGCCACACGTTGTGGGCCTCTAACTTGGCCCGCTTTATTTCTGCCCGGAGGGTGCGCTTCGCCGCTCTGTATCTCCCGTACAGCTCCGCCTCTCTGGCCTCCGCATCCGGCGGACGGATGCGGCGCCTGCGGTGCCTGGCGTACTGGCGCCGCGCGGCATTGCACGCGCTACGCAGTGCAGCGATCTCTGGCGACCACCAGTACACCTGGCGCCGACACGGGGCATTGCCACGTCGCAGATTTGCGACATGGCCTCCCGGAACCACTCTGCCTCGACGTCGATGTCGACAGGCCTGTCCGGTGCTTGCACCCAGGCCTGTATCATCGCGGCTTCCAGGAGAAGCTCCCGGCCCAGCTGCTTCAGCGCCCAACGCGGACCACGCGGGGTCTGTTGGACCGGCGCGGTTGAGGACTGGGCGGAGACGTCAAACCGGATGTACCGATGGTCTCAGTACGTCTCCACCCCCTCCATGACGCGCCAGTCGACGACACGCGGTGACAAAGCGGGGCTGGCGAACGAAATGTCCACCACCGACTCGCCCCGCATCCGCACACACGTGGGGACAGAACCCCGGTTTAGAACGACCAGGCCTGTCTCCAGAGCCCAGTCCTCCACCATCCGACCCCGCTGGTTCGTGTACCGGGAACCCCAAGCCAAGTTCTTGGCATTGAAGTCCCCGCAAACGACCACGGGGAGGGAACCAAACCCAGCGACGACGGCATTCAGCTCCATAAGGGAGATGTGAAGATCGGCGAGAGTTTTGTTCGGGGACAGGTAGACGCCTACCACTGCAATGTCCCCGAACCGTGCTGCCACGCAACCCCGTCCCCTCGTGACGGCCTCGAGGAACGGAGTACCGGCGGCGGCCGACGAAATTAGGGTCACCGAGCCGTTCAGGTCCTGCACCCAGTCGGCCCTGGGCAGGACGTAGTACGGCTCAGAGACTACGGCGATGTTTATCGACCACTGCGCCATGCTCTGGAGCAACAGATCCTGAGCGGGGGCGCAGTGGTTGATATTCGCCTGGAGGAGACGTAATGTAGCCATTAATGACAATCCATTATAGTCTCCTCCCGAGCCCCTTGTGAAGGCCCTGCCGCAGTGGTTGCGGCGGTGGCGGCAGCGTCCGCGGAAGCGACGGCGGCGGCGGCCAACTTGGCGGCCGCAGCGGCGAGCACATTCGCGGGGATGGGCCTCGGGACCTTGCCCTTGGCCTTGGCAGGGGGTTCGCTGGACCTACCCCCAGCCCGGTGATCGGCCGGCTTGCCTGCCGCCGCACATGCGTAGCAGTGCGGCGCTGCACTGCAAGTGACGGCCTTGTGACCGGGCTGACCGCACTGAAAGCAGCGGTCACTGCGATCCACCTCCGCTGCGCAGCAGGCCCCCACGTGGTGTCCCACGTGGCAGCGATAGCAACGCAGAGGTCTGGGCTCCAGCAGTTTTACCCGCGCGGAGACCCAGCCCACCAAAAGCCGTCGGCCCTCCCCGGTGATGTTCCTGGCCGCTGACACGGGGCAACTCACCGTCACTGCCCCCATGCCCGTGCCGTCAGCACGGATGGCGCCTGCCAGGACCTGGTCAGTAAGGCACCCTCCCGTCCTGACGACGGCGGCCACGACTTCATCCACCGTCACGGACTCGTCCAGGCCCATAATGCGCATGTCAATGCACTTGGTGGACCTGGACACTCGGGCCTCCTTCGCATCCAAGGACGCCCTGATCTTCTCGGCCAGGGCGTCTGCGGTGGGGCCACTGTTTGCCCCGGGGACCTCCAGCATAAGGGCACCGGTCGCGGTATGCCGCATCCGGAAGCCCCCGGTGATTCCGAGCTCGGTGAGGTTCACCGCCCGCCTTGCCTTCCGGATGACCTCGCCGTAGGTCGCGCCCTTTTTCTCCGCAGCGGGCTGCAGTGTAATCACTACAGCCGTAGAATCCAGGGCGCGAAACCTGGCCGCGATGGCCCTCCTCTTCCGCTGCCGCCGCCGCTCGCGTTTTTTTTCGGCTCGAGCCGCCTTACCCGCCTTTTCCTTTGCTCCGGCCACTTGCCATTCGGCTTCGACCGGAGGTTCCGTAGGTGGGGGAGGCGACATAGGCTGCCTGCTTGCCCCCACGGCAGGGGCTCCCACTGCCTTAGTGACCGGTGCAATTTTGCCCTTCTTGGAGGCGGCAGCAGCTGGCTTCCCCTGCTGCTGTTTTCTGGCCAAAGAGGCTGACACCGCGGACTCCGACACCACGGTTCCACGCCTGGCCTGCCCCGAAGGGCCCGGCTTGGGCTCAACAACTGTGGCCGCAGCGGCGGCGGCATACGACGCCGCCTTTCGCGGGCCAGAGGCCGCAAGTGGGGGACGCAGAACAATGCCTTCCAGCACGGAAAGCTGCTGCTGCATCCTTAGCTGGAACTGCTCCTGCTGCTGCTGCTGTTGCTGCCGGAAGGCAGCCAGCTCCTGCTTCACAAGCGTCAGCAGCTGGCTTTCCGGCTCAGGCTGGGGCTGGGGCTGACTTTGCCCCTGCCCTTGCTTGCACTCCCCCTTCGGTGACTCCTGGCAGCATACTCTCTGGGGACCCACGCGTTCGGCCGGGAGTTTTGCCGCCCTCTTTTCGAAATAGGCGTCGATAGCCTCCGCGATTGAAACGGCCAGTTGTTGGACAGTCCTCTCTTTAGAGGACTTTTCCCTCTTCCTGCCCATGTTCCTTAGTGCGGAGACTATCAACACCCCGAGCGACCTGCGCGACTCCTCGGCGGAGTCCTCCCTGGCACCTCGTTCGCTGCCAGACGGCCCCGAGAGGTCCGACTCAGCGTTGGCCGCTCCAGGGTGACGCCCTTCCGCGTCAAGCCTGTCAGCTCGCTGAGCAGATTCTTGGGCGGTGAGGCCCCTCCCTCTGCCACGCGCACGACCCGCACCCCGCCCACGGGTGGGGATTTTTGGGGCCGAGCCCTTCTCTGCATCGGAGGACGATATGTCCCCCGATATGGGGCGTTTCCGGTAGAGACGCGAGTTTCTACCGGAGTCTCCCACAACCTCCTCTACCTCCGAGCCCTCCAAGCTCCCACCGGATGCCGCGTCGGACTCCGACCGCGCATCACTCTCCATCGGGTGTCTGAAAAATTTTGATTTTGGTTCCATATTGTTCCCACGAGTATTTTTCATTCTGTACTTGCTCAAAGTCAGTGGTTCGCACTAGAGACTAATTAAGCTACCCATTAGTCAAGCTAACAACCTCCCTCACGGTGCGCCGCCGCTTGGAGGTTTGGGGTAATTTTTTATAGAGGTTGTCTTCCTCGCGGCCCGGGCGGGTAAGCCAGGACCCTCGACCCCCATCAAAAGTCAGAAACATGACCTTGGACAATCTCTGGGGCTACGAGACTAACGGTGGCAGAAGGAAGAGCAAGTCTTCCTCCTGCCTGCCCGGTGGCAGGGTAAGTGCACACCGAGCCCGCTCTTACTTCGCCACTGTGCCCTCTGCTATAGCGGAGGGACACGCGTTGAAGCGATCCTTCGGACAGAATGTTCGCAGGCGGACATCGGGACTCCTTAGGCAGAAGTACCTAAGGGGAGTCGTTGGCCGCCTCCCAGGGTGCACCGTCCCGCAGACTGGCTTTCACTCCGGACGTATCCGCAAGGGAACTACAGCCTGCGGGCACTCGTGGAGGTTTTCTGTCGTAGCACCCCTGTAAAAGGATTTGGACTGGGCGTAAAGGAGTTAATGAGTGAGTCAGGACTTTAAATCACTACGTTGCTTGTCCCTATGTATGCTTAGATCTTTAAAACTACGCAACGGATTTTGATACGGTTTTTTTACAGATAGAGTGATCCAAGATTAAGGTTTATATGTATAATACCTACATGCATAATATAGTAGAGAAACTATATGTATATAGACCAAGATCCCAGAGCTATCAAACATAACTAATTTTCACATGGATGAAACCTTAGGTTCTCAGTAGCGTCTCATGTGCTTTGAATACCTGTGTACTTGTGGAGCTCCCCCTTGGGGAACTTTGGCAGGTACGAGGTGAGAAAGGGAACTAAAAATAACGAGTTACTTAACTTAATGTTTTATGGCTGATTTTTATATATGTTTTGTAGAATATTATTCTAAAGTAGTATCATCTATCATATATCAAGTGTCAGACGCTAAAACATTAAAATGTCCTTCTATTAGATTATGCTATTACCTTAATGATAAAAGGAAGTTAAATCAGTGTTAATGATCATTTTATTTACTCATAATTTCTTAATAATTTGACGAATGTAGGGTGATAAGTATAAACTGGTTTGTACCTCCGATATAACTTTCGATTTACTTTTTATCGGAACCGAAATCGGAATTGGAGGTGCAAAATCAATCGGAAGATCCGAACTATTGGAATCGGAATTGGATCTATCGCTCCATGTAGCATAAATTGTAATGTGCCATAAACACGTGTATGTAGCATACTTTGAACTGTCTAGGTACATAGAGCAAGTAAAAAGCGTATTTATTTTTTGGAAATAGTATTTAACCAACTGATGCAGTTGCGGTGCAGTCGCATAAAATAAGTAAATGACTAGACATTATTATAATAGTATTTACCGAACTGTTAACAGTTAATATTTGTATTTTATTCAAATATTTCATAGAGTTTCGCATTCGCACAGCGCAGATATCATATCGAATAAATGTAAAAACTTTATTATCGTATTTTTAGTAAACTAGCACTTTACATATTAGTAAAAAAACACTTAACTATCATTATATACACTAAATGAAAATAAAAGCCCTAAAGAATTAAAAAGCAATCTACTAGGCCACTCAGAAAGTTTTGCGAAAAACAGTTTTTAAGTATAAGGCACTGGCCACTTATTGATATTATTCAAAAATTAGAAGCAGGCTCGTCTCGGCGCGTTTACGACATTATGACAGGTAACGAATTCTGTATTTTATGCACGTAGTGTGTAGATACTAACCTACGGTTATAAATTGTGCCGCTTGTTAAGTTTTGCTACGCGTAAACAATGACACGCGACGCAACTGTAAACGAAAAATCGCATTTTTGTTTTCAGTTGCCTGCGCGCACTCCACACTGTACGCATAAAAATGCACCTAAGCCGCGCGTACAAGGGGTACGCGGGCTAATTCAGTAGAGTACCGCACGCCTGACGCGTCACGATCGAACTGATGCTTAACGCGCGCTAGCAAAAAATCTTTTTAAATTCTTTCTATCCTGCCCACAAAAAACTAGCCTAATCACATTTCTAAAAAAGAAGCATTTTAATAACTTTGAATGGACTAAGACTTGGAACTTAGTGCCATAGTAACTTTTATTCAGCTCAAAATTACCTATCCAATGATATAACACACACAGGTATGAGGATGGATTCGAGGATGTCCTCCGGCCATCCCCCGACTTGGGACGTTTTAGGAACTGGTTCCTCCTCTTGGAGGTGGACTCTTCCACCTCTATTCTCTCCGAGTTGAGCAAAGACGCGGCATCGGAGTCCGACACCGCGCTCACTTCTCTAAGGCTGAATGATGCAATAAAAAAAAAATTAAATACACCTATTCGATTTTGATTGAAGGTTCTGGAATGGCGACCACGTACCGGAAGACGTAGCGTTGGAAGGCCTCCTACAAGGTGGACCGATGACTTGGTAACGGTTGCGGGGGTCCGATGGATGCGAGACGCACAGGACCGTTCGCTGTGGCGACGCTTGGGGGAGGCCTATGTCCAGCAGTGGACGTCTTTCGGCTGAAATGATGATGATGATGATGATGATGATTCGATTTTATTAAATTAAAAATATGACACATTTCGCGCTGACATCACCCTAGCAGGTGACGGTAAAAATTGAAAAATTACCGATGACTGTGTCTATATACCAATTAAACAAGGTAGGTAACATGAGAAGCTATATAAACTGGAAATAGTTAAGAACATTAGGTAGTTGTGGTCCAGTCTAGGAACCATGTCAGTGAGGTAAGTTTACACTTTATTTACTGTTTTTAGGAACTTATAAAACATAGCTACATTATAAGTTCTTATTTAATACATTGAGGTCGCTCTAGGACGTAAAAAGTAGTAATACATGCAATATAATTAAAATAAGAAATTAATATATATTTATGAACCACAAATAAGGAATTAAATAATATAATTTAAACCAGCATTGCAATCGCCTCTGTAAATATAAAGGCTTGTTGAGGATATGCCAACCGAATCAAATGCAACTTTATTCTTTTTAATTAATTTTTACTCTTTTTTGTTTTTTTTATTTTCTTGACTGTGTGTGTTATTTTCTTGAATGTTGTTATAGGCATTTTTTGCGTTAAACATTATTTTAGTTCAATAACGCACTACCGGTCTATAAATCACTATTAGAAATGGTGTACTGTTCATAATTTCAGTTTAGAATCATGCTTGTCATCAACATTGGGTACAGCTCAGAACTTTGCGGCAGCTGTGCAATACTTTGCAGCGGCACAGTGCCTTCTCTCGCACCCTATTCTGCCAGATGCTAAAGTTGCTGGTAAGTGGTAATGTTAACATAATTTGACATCATCATTGGAAATGAAAGAAATGGCCTACAACAAGATTATTGAAAAAAAAAAAAAAACGAATGACTGGACTTGCCTTGGAATTGGTAATGGCAACGCGTTCCACAAACGTACCGCCTGGATCGTAAACGACCTATCAAAAAATTTGGTAGAATGCGAGGGCATGAAAAGCCTTTTTTATATCAAATCCTTTATATTGCAGTGTTTCACGATTATTTTTATGTCAAGTAGCAATAATTTACTTTTCATTTCAGATCATGAGACTTTTGACTACATAGTAATTGGAGCGGGTTCTTCAGGATGTGTAGTCGCCAGCCGGATGAGTGAAAATAAGACTTGTAACGTTTTGCTCGTAGAAGCCGGACCTGATGCTCCATTAGAAGCTGATGTAAGTGTTGTCAATTATGTAGAACATAGAATTTAGAAATTATTCATGGTATTTGGCATCTAGGCTTATTCTGTTTGTAAAACATTTGTCTTTTTGTATCTATTAGCTCAGCTCTCGCTCTCTTCCGTTTGGTTTGAGAAGTGAATATTTGATATTTTAATACTACTCCGCTATAATTCTCTGATTGCCTTTGCGGCGGGATTCAAACAGTTGAATGGTTTCTCTGAGACTCGTCGAGCTTCATTACTCCGGCGCATTCCTAATGGCTGCCACTATTGAATTTGGTTTTAAGGAGTTACAGTGGTTGGGAATAGTGACTAGTACAGGATTTAAAAAATAGCCAGAGAATTAAGCATTAAAGTATTTTATGTCACACTAAAGGATTTATGACTTTCAGATTCCTGGTGCCGAAACCTTGTTAATTGATTCAAAGTATGATTGGAAATACGCAGCAGAAAACAACGGAATATCTAGTCAAGGTCTCATTAATGGTTCCGTATTTTGGTCCAGAGGTAAAATGTTTGGAGGCAGCAGTAGTATTAATGCTATGGTCTACGTTAAAGGAAACGATCAAGACTATCAGACCTGGTATGATGCAGGCAATGAAGAATGGAGCGTTGAAGAGGTACGAAGATGTTTTAAAAAAGCTGAAAGTCTCCAAAACCAAGACATGTTGAACAATGCTACGATATGTGAAAACTATGGCCATGATGGGATGTTATTTATAAATAAATTTAACAACACTTACAAAAGCTGTTTGGAGAAGATAATAGACTCGTGGAATGAAATGGGTTTTAGAAAGGTTCCAGATTTAAACATAGAAAATGTTATGACATCCGGATATATGACTGTAACCGCAGCTAACGGAATAAGGCAAAGTACAGACAGAGCATACATTATGCCAGTAGCAAATAGACCGAATTTAAAAATATTGAAAAGTACTTTAGCAAGAAAAGTTTTGATAAACGGGGAAAAAATTGCATATGGAGTTGAAGTTGAAAAAGATGGCGTGAAAAAAACATTCTATGCGTCTCAGGAAGTAATTTTAAGTGCTGGTCCAATAAGTTCTCCACAGCTTTTGATGTTGTCTGGTGTTGGTCCACAAGAACATCTTCAGGAACATTGCATTCCAGTTATTTTAGATTCACCAATGGTCGATCAAAACCTAAACGATCACAGTTGTTTCACAATATTTATATTTGTTGATTTGCCAGAGCAGCAGTCTGGCGAAGCTGACTCTCATCTTAATTACATTAACTATCTTGCCAATCGTCAAGGCCCCTTATCAACAAGTGATGTTATATCAGATGCAATGGCATTTTATTCTACAGAGAAAAATCCTACTTACTCTAATTGTCAAAATCAAGTTACGATAATTCCAAAAAACACAAAGATTTTTAAAGAAAACTTCCAGAAAATATTCCGGTTAAATGATACTATTATAGATCCTTTAGTTAAACTAAATGAAAAACATGATCTTTTCGCTATCCACTTTCATTATTTACACCATCTTTCAAAAGGAAACATATCTTTGCGTTCTAACGATCCTCATGACAGACCATGCATCCACTACAACTACTTTGAAGATCCAAGAGATTTAGAAAATGCTGCGCTAGGAGTAAAAATGGCGACAAAAATTATTAACACCAAGTACTTCAAATCTATAAACGCTTTCCTGCCAAGAATGAATGTGCCTGCTTGTAATGATTTGGAACTTGACAGTTTAGAGTATTGGAAGTGCACTATTCTGAATTTAGTAGCTACAGTGTTTCACCCTATTGCTACTTGCAAGATGGGGTGTGATATAAGTATGTCCGTAGTGGACAGCTGGTTGAGAGTTCACGGAGTGAAGAATATGCGAGTGGCTGACTCTAGTATAATGCCCAGTCAAATCAGTGGAAACACAAATGCTGCATCCATCATGATTGGAGAAAGAGCAGCAGAATTAATCAAAGAAGATGCTCTAAAACAAAATAGATGAAAGTGACCAGATTAAACTGTTTCATTTTCCTTTTCGTTATTTGATAAAAATAAATAAACTTTCTAAAAATAAATAAAATCTTCTCTTGCGCTTCCCATAGCTCTGTGTTTAATTGTCGTATACATCACAACGGTCTGTTCCAACTTGACCTATGTAATAGCGATTATAACTTTATTAGTATTATACTGAGCCCGTAGTTGACCTCAGGAGCACATACTCGTATGTTGATTGTTCGATTGAAATTATTCGAATGATGTTACCTTAATCATAATGATACTAATTTCGATTTATATTTTATTTATTTACCTATTGCTGTGCACAGTGTGCACCTATCAGGGTGTAGTTTTTTTAACTCAAAGGTTGAGATGTATAGAATGCCTTGTTGCATTAAGTTCGCTAATGTACCATAAAGTAAAATAATCCTTACAAAACAAAAATAACAAAGTAAAACTAAATTTAATTCTATTTCAAGGCAGAGTAAATTAAAACTTATCTTAAATCTGACTAAGACCAGTTCAGTTGCGTTCTAGGGCCACGAAATCCTTTTCCTCCACGAGTCCTTTTCATTGTGAAACTGATGAAGAAGACCACAAATGGTCAACGGAACTTCAGACTCGCATAGATATAATAATAATAATAAATAACAAATCATTTATTTTTAGGCATCTTGGCCCATAGATAAATACCTTATAGACTAACATATATATAAAGTAAATTAAATACAATTTATTGTTAATAATTATGACTTATGACTATGTTAGTAACATTTGTGGTTCTCAAACTAGGTGACTTCTCAAGTAACCTGCTTCCCATCGACTTCGGAATTCCGCAGGGTAGTACTCTTGGTACGACACTGTTTAGTTTTTATATGAATGACATATTAAATATACAATTAAACGATGCAGAAATACTATCATATGCCGACGATACTGCTATAGTATTTCACGCTAAAACGTGGAACCAAGTATACCGCCTTGCAGAGAATGGTCTACTGACTATTTCCAAAGCTCTTGACGCAAATCTTTTAACTCTTAACATTAAAAAAACTACATTCGTCACTTTCTTCAAAACTATAGCGTCGAGACCCCCACAACAACTATTACTCAAATACCATACCTGCAGCAGAAACCAGACCCCACTACTTGCAAACTGCTCCTGCACAATCATTGAACATGCTCCTTCTATCAAGTACCTTGGCATCACACTAGACGAAAACCTTTCATTTAAACCACACATAAACCGGCTCTCTAGTCGAGTTAGGAAACTCATATATGTTATGAAAAAACTACGAGACTGCACACCCGTTGCAATTCTCCGCACAATTTACCTCGGTTTGTGTCAGTCAATTCTTCAGTATGGTATCTCTATCTGGGGTGCAGCTGGAAAAAGTACGTTTATAGAAGTAGAAAGAGCTCAAAGAGCTGTTATTAAAGTAACCTTAAGAAAGCCATTCCGCTTCACTTTATATTTTAAGTGCTACACTAAACGTAAACAAAACCCTAAAATACAGATCCGATTACAATAATAATCTCTAAACGCGTCCTCCATATTCCTCTTCCCGAAGCAGACAGTCTGTTGGTCAGGAGATGCCCCTTTTACTCTTATGTTCAAATTTACAATAAAATCAGCAAGAGCTTCAATATCAAAGACCTAAAGAATTTTACGTGTAAAAAAACCTTAATTAACTGGCTTGCTCTTTTATCGTACGAACAGACAGAGGAAATTTTAAAATAACACAGAACTACTTCAGTCAAGCTATAAACAAAAACAATACGGCAATAGTATTTGGCACATATAAGTACACACATACACCACACACATACACTACACACGTACACTACACAAATACACTACACACAAAAACCTTTATTTTAAGTTAGCTTGTTTTTATCCTATTTTTACTTTTTTATTATTAATTTTGTTGTTTCATTGTTTACAACAACCTCTTCGATAAATTAAAAAAAAAAACGAATTTCTACATGTCCGCCCGATACAATGTTATTATAGATTAAAGTCATCTCAACTCAGGTCCCCAAGATACAGGTTCTACCTAGTTTGGGGACCACCATCCAAATATATCTTGAATTACTAATTTGTTACAGACAATATTAATCATTACCTATATAATAGTTTTAAGGTATTCTTTATTTACTGTAACAATGAACAATAAACATTATTCTTATTCTTATTCTTATTTCACTGCACTTGTTCACTTTGTGCTGTTCTGTGGCACTGTCCGCGGAAGCCACGGAACACCACGCCCTGCGGCCAAAAGTCTTCCTTCAACATGAGGGGCAGAAAAGTGTTCGGGACTCGCACCACGAACGCCTTGAAATTGACGTTACGGATCTCAATGAAGATATATTAAGTAGTAAAGCAACTGTGTGAATACAAATAAATAAATAACTCTGAATGTGTCTGATGAAAATGGTACCATTGAACTGATCTGATGATAGAGCCGGAAGTTACGGGAACTCTGTAATAAACCAATGAATCCTAGGAGTGTTAGAACTTATTAGAGCTGTTATGCGATGCACTCTGGCAATATGGTACCATCGAACTGATTTTATGATGAAGCCGGAACGTGGACACGGGAATTCCATGATAAGACAATGACATGTAATTCAGACCTGTTTTGACTTATTGGTATTGTCATGAGTGGTTTTAAATTTTATGTTCTATTTTTATAGTTACCTTGCTATAGAATTTGTACACTATTTAGGTTTAGCTATTTACACTTTTTAAAAGTGTAAAATAAAATATTTGACAAAAAATTAAAAATTACAAAACAAAAAACAATAAAATGGTCAAAATAACTTTACTTTCGAATGTTTGTGTTAAGTAACGAAAAAACAAAACCAGAAACACACACTTCCGAAAAAAAGTTGAGGTAGTTGACACGAGAAGATTTTTTTTTAAAGTCTTTTTCTTTGTGACTTAAAAAAAAAATACGTGTGATGATGCGTAGAGAGATGTTTTAATTTTTTTTAATCCCAGCTAAGTGCTTCAAATGATATATCGTACAATTGTAACTGGGAAAAACGGAATTTTTTTAAGCAAAATTTAAACTGGTCGCAAGGTTTCCCGATACTTATTAAAGAAAGCGTGCGTTTGGGTAACACGTACTGGAAAACGCAGCGTTGTAAGACCTCTCACAAGGTGAATCGATGGTCATCTTGGTGACGGAGGTGGGAATCCGATGGATGCGAGACGCACAGCATCAGTCGTTATGTCGACTCTTGGGGAAGGCCTATGTCTAGCCGTGGACGTTTTTCGGTTGAAATGATAATGATGATGTTTGGGTAGGTACCCGTTTATTGATAGCCTGTAAAACAATTGGGTTGGGAACATGAAGCAAGTACAAAGAGGATTAGGGCCAAACAACTGTGCACTGTGATTCTCAACGAGCGAGTAGTTTTGCTATTGACTGGCAGATGGCAAATAAAGAAATGGGCGGAGTCTAACACCCCCACACCACGCAATGTGTCACGCGTTGTTTCTTAAGGAAATCTAATTACAACATCAGCTCCTCTTTGTACTTGCTTCATGGTTGGGAACTTGCACGTGCAGCTTAAATGTTTCGAAAACAGGAAAAAGTCAGAATATTTTTCCTAAAAAAGTATATCACGTTTTCGTAACAGTTGTCGGTTGTTTAACCTATTGTGCAAATAAAAATTAATGAAATAATTGAAAAAAAAAATTATTCATGTTGAAAGAATATTTTTCAGTATATATTCTTTTAGTATTAAAGTAGTCGTTCCAAATTCGTTGGACAATGTCATGGTAAGTCCGTTTATTTTATCTGATACAATAATTCTGATTCAAATAGTGGTTTTCTCTTTCCAAATCTGAATAAAAATGCTATTTTCAAATAGTACCAAAGTACAAAAGCGGTAGACGAAAGGTTTTAAAAAACCATTTGATTTCTTTTATTTCCTATCCGATTTAAAAAAGCAAAAGTTTTATTATAAATTCCTTTGTTGTGATTTTTTTGTAACAGACTTGTAAAATCCTATCAAAAGTAAACAAACCTCCTACAAAAAGTAATCAAATGTGTGTGTATAAATCTGCCGTCGATTATCTTCATCCCTTAAGAGATAGAAATGATTAAATTGTACTAGTTCCACGTCGTTGTGCCTGACTCCATCGACTGGGGCTGCTCCTCAGACATTCGCAGCAGCGTTGCAGTTCTTTGCAGCAACACAGTGTCTCCTCAAACATGACATACTACCAGAAGCTGATGTTTTAAGTAAGTCTGTTTAATATTTATCAGTAGTTTTTCCATTTATTGAAGCTTAGACAGGCACCAACTTCGGAAATTTCACTTCGTCCACTGCCTAAAAACACTATATTATATTTACGAAATGACGGCCACCTGGTTTAGAACCTTTTGCACATTTATCTAATTAAGACAGCTGAACTTGAAATCTACGTTCATAAAGTAGTTTTATGGTCATCAGTTACAGTGGGGTCTTGTTCACAAATTGTCAGACTACTTGTATGTAGTTGATGCAATATTTTCTCTTACAAAGTTCGATCATGCTGCTTTTAGTGCAAGTTGTGAATCTAGAATACCGGTAACAATACGTGGGACAGTAAAAAAGTTTTGAGAAACTAAAAAAATAACTTCTATGGATAAAATATTTTGATTAAATCCACTCTCCACCAGCCTCTATACAAACTGAACTCTCCGCCAGCCTCTATACAAAGTTTCATGCGTCTGAACCAATTTTCGAAATATTTTTTCCAGTCCGCTGCACACACCTCTTCCACGGCCTTCTCGAACGCTGCTAGCGCGTCTTCCGGCTATAAAAACTGTATCCCTTTAAGAAGGTTTTTTATTTTAGGGAATAAAAGTCACATGGTGCCAGATCAGGGCTGAAAGGAGGGTGCTCCAAGATTCTGACCGGTGTGGTGTCCAGGAAGTCCCTCGTTTTGAGCGCTGAGTGCAAGGGCGCGTTGTCATGGTGAAGCAGTACCCCACGGAGCCCGTTGTTCGGTCACTTGTTGCTCATTGCAGACAAAACTTCTGGCAGGCATTTTGTGGTATACCATTCGGCGTTGATGCTGCTTTGGTCTTGTGTACCCCGTCAAAGTGAAGAAACTAGCAATCAAAATTTTCCCTACGTTTCTCGGTCGCACTTTTATAGGCGTTGGTTCGTTTTGAAACAGCCAAACTATCGGCTGACGCTTTCTTTCTGGATCGTTTTGAGAAATCCAGGATCCGTCACCTGTCAGAATGTCGTAAACGCGCCAAGACGAGCCTGCTTCAAATTTTTAAATCATATCACGGCACCACTCCTCACGGGCCTGCTTCTGAGCTTCGGTGCGGTTGTGAAGAACCCAGCGGCAAACTATTCTCCTCACGCGAAGGTGCTTGAGTAAGATCTTGTGAAATCTTAAATATTTTATTGCCAGCACACTTTCTTCCGAGACAGCCGTCATAGGACGACCACTTCTTTGTTCATCCCCCAAAGTAAGGCGACCGCGCTTGAACTCGCTATATCAGCAATAGACGGTTGCTTTTGAAGGTCCTTCATCCATAAAAGCTATTTGAAGTCGATCAAATGACTCATCAGGTTTTACGCCATATTTAAAATCATAGAAAATGATCGCACGAAAATGTTCTCGATACGTATCCATTTTTAAATGAGTCACGATAATTTGATTTAACCCCTTGAGCGCCGATTGTACATACGTCTGTACAACTTGAATGACCTTGAAAAACTCTTAAAATTGTCGTTTTGTACACACGTTTGTACGATTTTTTTTTATCTGAAAATTTTTGTTTCTATATTTTTGTTTTTCCTAGAATAATCCAGAAAAAGTTTTTTTTTTTGGTGAATCACGTAAAAACACGCAATGACGTAATAATAATACCCCCGGGGCGCCCGAGGGGAAAAGTGTGGAGGGAAATTCAAAATTCTAACAATGGTATTTTTACTTTTAAATAACCAAAGTTGTCAAAATAATAACAAGTGGCCAGTGCCTTATACATAATTTTTTTTATCGCAAAACTTTGTGAGTGGCCTGGTATAATACGTAAGATTGATTACATTAATTAATTAACTCCATAAACTAATTTCAGATTTTGCGTTATTCGACTTCATTATAATTGGTGCGGGATCAGCAGGAAGCGTGCTTGCAAACCGAATGACTGAAGTTTAAGACTGGAACGTTCTGCTTATAGAAGCAGGAGATGACCCACCAATAGAATAAGATGTGAGTTGCAATTAAGTAAGAAATATTGTAGGAACTCGATCTCAACTCAGAAATAAAACGATGATTGCTTGGATATTCTTCGATATAATTTTCACAATCAAAAATATCAATGTTCTGTTCAACGGTTCAAGTTCAAGTGCGTCGACAAAAATCATAACTGCCGACTATGACATTTGAGGCTAAGGTCCAAACTCTTGACGGCTAACCATAACTATTAAATTAGTCGAGTATTACTTTAGTGACGAGTATCTGTCAATGTCACCATTAGAAAAATACAAGACTGCTTACATTTCTATGACAGCTGACAGATACCTGTCACTTTACAGATAACAACAGTTTGGCAATGAGTGAATAATACTGCTAGCTTTACAGTTCGGCCATCCTTCAACAAGTGAGTCCTCTCACTTCAAGAAGATAAATATTCTAAACTAAATATCTTTAGCATTTATACAATAATAAATGTCTATATTAATTTAGTTAAATGAATTATTACATTATAATTTTTAATACAATCACAGATAACTCTATTTTTAAACTGAAATTCTCATCTCGCATGATCCACTATGATAGACAATCATTTGTGCGATATCTGTGCTCGATATCATTCGTTTCTGCACCGATTGCTCATAGTCTATGCTGACAATAAAACTATCTTAAATATACACTCATCTTGCACGATCTGCTATCTACAATCATTTGTACGATACCAATTACTTGATACCATTCGTTTCTGTACTGATTGTTCATAGCCTGTGCTTATAATAAAGCTATCTTAAACATACACACATCTTGCACGGTCTGCTATGGTTTACAATCATCTGTACGATACCAATAACTTGATACCATTCGTTTCTGTACTGATTGTTCATAGCCTGTGCTCACAATAAAGCTATCTTAAACATACACGTATCTTGCACGGTCTGCTATGGTTTACAATCATCTGTACGATACCAATTACTTGATACCATTCGTTTCTGTACTGATTGTTCATAGCCTGTGCTCACAATCACTATTTCAATCAATATTCATGATCCCTACGGAACTATAACACGGTTCCATTCATTATTAGCACTAATCATTTAGTCTCAATCTCAATAAATTCCATATCGACAATCAAATTCATTATAATACACAATTATGCGAAATACTGTTAATCAGCTCAATAATTCATACATCATTTAATATCTTTACATTATTATAATAATAACGTAATTAGTAGTTAAAATACTATAAAAGAATACTATAAAATTCATTAACTAATTTTACTGCCTAAATCAATCTCATTATTCCATTACTCATTGTCATTTTCACTGTCATTGTTATCATTCTCGTTGCCATCGTCACTGGGATAATCATTAAAATTTAGCCAGGGATGAATCTTATCAATTGCTATTATGTTTTCGTATCGTTTGCTTCCTTTCCTAGTCAGTGGGGTGTCCTCGACTACGAACCTGTCATTGGGTAAAGCTTTGACGATTCGGTACGGGCCCTGAAGTTTTGGTATAAGCTTTTTAGATTTACCCTGATGCTCTTTATCAATGACTGTCCTTTCAATTCTAACTAGATCTCCTACACTGTATGATTTCGGTTTCTTTCTATTCTTGTCAAACCTGGCCTTCGCTTTTTCCTGATCCTTATCAATTTTCTCCTTGGCATCGGACCTCAGTTGCATTAGGTTGTTGCCACTAACTAATTGAGTCGTTTCAGAAATCGCGTCTCCCAGTATATTTTCTTATGTCGAAATTAATTTAAATCCGAATAATAATTCTGAGGGACTCTTGCCTGTTGCTTTACTGACAGTAGTATTTATACCTAATTGAATGCCCCCTACATGGTCGTGGTTCATGCGCAGAACTTGCCATCTAACACCCCTCGGTACCACCCCACGAATTCCCTCATCTAAGACACGGTATACGTAACCACTCTTCAGTTATTAATTATTTCGTACATCGGAAACGAATTTCGTCTCATCGTCGAGAACAATTTCTCGAATTCGCTTTATCTCTTCGTCGTTACTCTGTACAGTCGTAATCCAATCGATTGTCTCTGTTTGCAATACGTCAATTACGTGTGTATCAGTATCGTCAGTGTGTTCAGTTATCGGAGCACGACTCAGGGTATCCACATGAGCCACACGTGCTCCTGCCCTATATTCGATGGTACAGTCCTACTCCTGCAACTGTACCCACCATCGCGCGATTCTGGGTATGAGATCTCGTTTTGTCAAAGTCGTTCTTAACGCATTACAGTCGGTTACTATTTTAAATTGTAGCCCCAGCAAATAAATACGGAATCGACTTAAGGAGGCAACGACAGCCAACGTCTCAAGATCAAAAGAGTGAAGTTTTCATTCCTCTTCTGAATTTTTCTGACTATAGTAAGCTACAGGCCTCAACTGGCCGTCACAACCTCGCTGCATAAGAATGCCTGCGATGCCTATCTTTGATGCATCGGTATGCAATTCAGTCTCTAACCGCGTATCAAACAAGGCTATTATAGGTAGTTCTACGAGTTTCTCCTTGAGGGTGTTAAAGGCAGATGTACATTCCACGGTCCATTTCCACTCAAATTTATATTTTAAAAGATTCGTTAACGGGCATGCTATTATTGCAAAGTTCTTGACGAATCGACGACAAAAAAAACTTGCAAGTCCTACAAAACGTAACAAAAGCCGTGGCTTCTTGTGAACCCTCTGCTATAGGAATTTGCTAGTACCCAGATGCAAGATCAACACTGATGAAGAGAGAGTTGCCCAACAATCTATCTAATTGGTCGTCGATCAGTGGCAAAGGATAATGCTCTTTACGAGTCTTGTTATTTAGCGCTCTGTAATCGACGTAGAGCCTTTTTTTTTTTACCCGTTTTCTTCTTCACAAGAAGGATAGGGCTCGCATAGGGTGAGTTAGACTCACAAACGATATCGGCGTCGATCATTTCCTTTACCATTGTTCGAACCAATTCTCGTTCTGGATATGAGAGCCTATAAGGTCGGTAAACCACCGGATTTGCGTCGTTCAGTTCTATCTCCATCTGTGCTATGTTAGTATACCCTAAATCAGCTAAACAAGAGGAAAAACAGCCCTCGTACTTCTTTAGTAGAGACTTCAACCTCAATATCTCATCATCGGATAAGTGACTACCATACTCGTAATTCAGATCGGAACTCGTGTCATGATTGCCAAAGTCTAGCATGTTAAACTCAAAACCTTTTTCAGATCTGTAAACTCGACTGGGTAGTGTATCTTTATTTAGCAAAAGTGAATGGTCGCATTCCTTACCAGGCTGACCTCTTAATGAACCCCGGACATAAATAGGCCCAGAGCAGCTTCTATCGGAATAAACAAGAACAGCAGTCATTTGTTTCGGTTGAATTTCAACATCCATTTTATGTAGTAACCGCAATTTGTTAACCTCTTCTTTGCTAAAGATTGAAGAATTTGTGGTTTTTGTGATAATGATTTTTCTGTAAAAATGTGACCAACTAGCACGGGGTATTTAATAATGCCATCTTCAACTATATAAACGTCAACCGCCTCTACGATATTATTAATGTCTATTTTCACACATGCCATTCCCATTGGTACGACTATATTATTACCTAATCCTCTCATAACGGGTAACTTGCCTACTGTCCAAGTAACTCCTAATGATTTTGCTACGCTACATTGTATCAATGTGCACTGACTGCCTAAATCTACGTACCCCTTTAACTAAAATACCGTTAATCTTTAATGAAATCATATATTTTTTATTACTAGTATCATCAACATCTACTTTCATAACATCATAACCTTCTTTTCTGTACTAGCATCCTTACTCTTTTCGTTGGGCAGCTGCGGGCAATCGACCGTTACATGGCCAAGCCTCTTACAAATGTTACATCTCAGCAGCTTTTGTGTACACCTATTAGTAAAATGACCTACTTCTTTACAGTTGAAACATGTTATTGACGCACTAGATTGCGGCCTAGATGTCTTAGAGTCATTTCCAACTAACTGCTTAGTGTTGGAGTTTGAATTATTTGACGGTAAGATCTTTTTATCTTGGCCAATTTTAGACTTGTCAAAATCGTGACTTTGTTTAATAGATTGAAAGTAATTAAGAACCTTTTCAGGCTCTTGGCACCTGGCTGCTTTAGCACCAAGTCTTAAGGAACGATCCTCAATGCCATAGAGCAGGCAATCAACGGCACGTTTCCCGAAAATCTCGCATCGATTCAGTAGGTTTAATTTTTCATAATAGTATAATTCTAACGATTCACTGTATTTCACGCGTTTATTCAACATTTCGGTAAGTAGTTCTGCGTAATCGTCACTACTAGGAAAGGAATCAATTAATTTACTTTTCCACTCAGGCCACGAAAATGACATTGAAGGCAACGCCTGGTACCATGTACGAGCAACACCCGCAAGTCTGGGCAGTGCGTAGTGAATAACCTGATCATCACCCCAACGGTACAGCTTTGCACATTCATCGACCTTATTAAGCCACATGTGGACCGTCTGACCTTTGACCATGGGGTCAAATTCAGGGATAACATTGCCTAGCATCGGAAATTTATTGCTTTCTGACTTCGTGGCTGACAAAGATTTTAATAACTCGTTCAAAAATAACTGAGTCTCGCTATTAGCAAACATAGATTTGCTTACCTGGGTATTTCCGCGTGATTCCTTACTTACTGCGGTGTCCGATGAGCTGGATAGCCGCCTCCGGCTCCTGGTACGCCTCCGCTCACTCCGCCGTGTTCAGGATCTACTCCTCTCGTCCTGCTCACTCTCACTCCGCTCCATCATCAGGCTTCGGCGCGAACGACGCTCAGCTTCGCAGCTACGTTTCCGGTTTCGTCGACGCCGTCCATCAGTCCGTGTACGAGATCGACTCCTCCTATCCTGGTCACTTGAATCGCTAGGCGTGCTTCTATGCCGTCTGCGACGTTTCTTCTTGCTCAAGCAATTTTCACTGGCTTCATTATCGTGGCGACGCTTGCGTTTCTCACTCACAATAGGTGAAGTAAAACAGGACCGGATCCTATGAGATTGGCTACGGTCACGGTCCATATTAAGAAATATTTTCTAAAACACGTGGGTGTTTTGTATTTTTCAAAACTCGTGGGCGTTTTGTATAAATCCCACTTCTGAGTTGTAGGAACTCGATCTCAACTCAGAAATAAAACGATGATTGCTTGGATATTCTTCGATATAATTTTCACAATCAAAAATATCAATGTTCTGTTCAACGGTTCAAGTTCATGTGCGTCGACAAAAATCATAACTGCTGACTATGACATTTGAGGCTAAGGTCCAAACTCTTGACGGCTAACCATAACTATTAAATTAGTCGAGTATTACTTTAGTGACGAGTATCTGTCAAAGTCACCATTAGAAAAATACAAGACTGCTTACATTTCTATGACAGCTGACAGATACCTGTCACTTTACAGATAACAACAGTTTGGCAATGAGTGAATAATACTGTTAGCTTTACAATATGCATATATACAACAAAACAACTTTCTCAACCGTCATTTTGTCATCTTGCTAAACCTATTGTTTCTACTCTTTAGAAAACTGATGGGAATAAAGGTTTATTATATTCATACCAATAAGGTCACGGAAGTTTCGTGCTGTGTGTTTAACATTATTCACACGCAGCATTTAGGTATAATGAATAATAATGCATCTTTTAATTTAAATAATTTCAGATTCCTGGATTGGTAGGATCTTTATTTGACACTAAATACGACTGGCAATATTTAACAGTTAATGATGGAGTTACAGATCAAGGCTTAATAAATGGCTCGGCAAGTTGGCCGCGTGGAAAAGTTTTTGGCGGTAGTTATAGTATCAATGTAATGCTTTACGTACAAGGAAATGACGATGGCTTCAAGAATTGGTACGACGCGAGAAATAAAGAATAGAATTTATAAGATGTACGACGGTGTTTCAAAAAAGCTGAAAGTCTCCAAAGTCAAGATATGCTAAATGATCCTAAGTGGACCATCGTGGCCATAGTGATCACTGAGCACTATTTTCATAAACAAATTTAACCAAACCTACGATACTTTGTATTAAAAAGTTATAGAATCATGGGATGAGATTGGTTTTAAGAAATTTTCTGATTTAAACGCCGCCAATGTCATAGGCTCTGGTTTTATCACAGCAACAGTTGCAAGTGGAATAAGAGAAAGTACAAACAAAGCATACGTAAAGCCAATCGAATATAGAAATAATTTAAAAATATTAAGAAGAACGTTAGCAACAAAAATTCTGATTAATGAAAATTCTACAATTTGTGGAGTTGAAATTGAGAAAGATGGTCAAAACCTGACCACTTATGTATCTAAGGAAGTTATATTAAGTGCTGGATCAATTAGCTCTCCACAAATACTGATGCTATCTGTTGTGGGTCCTAAATAACATTTTCTGTCAAAAAATTTCACATGTTTTGTTGATTCCCCAATGGTAGGGAAAAAACCTTCAAGAGCAATAGTGCCCATTCCAATATGTGGTGATGTTCCTGAGCAGCAATCAACTGTGGCACAATATTATGGTGCCATAGACTACTTAGCTAAACATCAAGGCTATCTAACAGAAAATGCGATTTCATCAGGTGTTCTATCATTTTTCTCTACAATTGATAATGCTACGTTTCCGAATTGAGAAAATCATATATCAATAATACCGAAAAAAAAATCCACTCTAAATGATTCTTTAAAATAAATAAAATAAAGGAACTAGCTCGTAATTCTGTTCCTGAGTTTAACAAAAAACGTACGCTTTATTTTATATTTTTCACCCTTTTACATCCTTTGGGCACGCCATAATTATGGCGGTAAGTCCGGAGTGGAAGGAGTGGCTGGAAAGACCTCACGGCGTCCTTACCTTCCACATGACGCAGGTCCTCACCAAGGTAAGTTTGGGAGGTTCCTGCACCGGATTCGTGCGGAAGAAACTCCCGGGTGCCACCATTGTGTGGACCGCCCGGAGGACACGGTGGAGCATACGGTATAGGTGTGACCCGCCTGGGCAGAGCACCGCCGTGTCCTCGTGGGGGCAATCGGTGGCAGCGATCTCTCGCGCCGGGCCTTGGTACAGGCCATGGTCCGGAGCGAGGAGGAGTGGCAGGCGGTCGCCTCCTTTTGCGAAGCAGTAATGCTAGCAAAGGAGGAGGCCGCACATACACGTGCGAGGCAATGACCCTCGCGCGCCAGCCGCCGGAATACCGAACCCGATTTCTGGCCACCGTAGGCGCGGGCTTGCGAACGGTGAACAATGGGTAGCTCGCCGTCCGATCGTCCGGTAACCGTCCGGACCGAGCCCAAGTCGTCGACGGCGCGTAGTATTCCACGCGCGCCTCAAGGAGATGTCAGCAACCTTAGGGGCCCAGCAGGGTCGAAGCCTACTGGGGCCATGGGTGATGCGAAAGAGATCCCCGGGGCCCTGAAAAAATGGCAAAGAAGGAACAGGAGTGGGCTTTTAGTCAGTAAAAGTCTGATAATATCTCCCGCCCTGCCCAAGAGCGGGGGATGTCATTAGATTATTTTCTTACCCGAAAAAAAAACCCTTTTGCATCCATATTCAAGGAGAAATATTTCTTTGAGTACAAACAATCCTTACGATGCTCTTCTAATATATCCAAAATATTTTAAAGATTCAAGAGATATTGCTGTAAAAGGAATTAAGATGGACACGAATGTTGTCTAGACTACTTTTTTTAAATCTATCAATTGAACAATGATGATTTTGAAAAGGATAGTGAAGGATGTTGGAAATGTATTGCAATTAATTTTGTAACTACGGGATATCATCCGGTTGGTACATGTAAAATGGAGTCTGGTAAAAATACTTCCATAGTAGATAGCCGGCTAAGAGTTCATGGGGTGTCAAATCTGCGAGTCGTTGACGCTAGCATAATGCCCAACACTAATAGTGGTAACAACAACGCACCAACAATCATGACTGGAGAGCGAGGGTTTCTGACCCTCGCTCTCCAATAATGATTGTTGACTGATGAAAAAAGATGGTAATTCTAAAATTACCATGTAAATAACATACGTCGTTATATTAGAAGTTATGATTCTTGTGCTTTAAGTGCCTTCGTATAGCGTGTCAAATATTTAGCTATCAGTGATCATACCAGGCTGTAACATTATTCTACGCAGAAGGGTGTCTACCAGTCAACCACGACAAAGTTACGGTATGTTTCTTCTATACAACCACCGCAGTGGAATTGTCATATTTTTACTGTGTATTTTTATACAGTACGTGCTTAATTAAAACAATTCTAAACACATTGTTTTTTAATTCAAAATTTCAAACACCAAAATGGATACTTATGAGTAATAGTAATGTCACTCTTGTTTATTCAAACACTCATATAACATACCTTTAACTGTTTTATTTTACAGCAAGTTTATCTGTACTAAACGACCTGAAGCTACAAAAGAAGCCAATTTATCTCCAAATTACCACCACGAAACAAAATATCCAGAGAATTACATATAAATAATGCAAAAACAGTACGGTTTGGTTGTAAATCCCTTCTAATCGGTCCCACAAGAGCTCTGACCTAAATTCGCGGTACCTTTGGCTATTTTCACATGATTACAGTACCGAAGATTATGTACGGCGATGTTTTGGGTTCCATAGCTGAGTCAGGAACTATTGGTCCTAAGCAAACGGGTTGGTTAGTAGTAAATATTTTAACAATAGAGAATCGCGCTCACGTTGCCTTATCCCTGCAAACATTGAATGACAAACGTTTGTTTGGCGCAAAAGTTAATTTTTGGTTCGTTTGTTCTGCGATGTGGTCCGCAGATTTGGTAAAGCGGCCATTATCTATTGCAGGGCTAGTTGTTAACGAAGCTCTGTTTTGCCACCAGGCAAGCACAATAAATTAAGATTTAATATAGCAGTGTATTTTTTGTGGTGTTGTTTTAGTAAGTTCTTCATCACTGCTTTGTTTGCTAAAATTTTAAAATTATATAAAAAAAACTATTCTTAAGGAAGAAGGGGCGGAAAATTTTGACTAATAGTAGGTACCTAAGTAAGTGGAGGCAGGTAAAATCACTAACTATAAAGGTGAATAGAATTTAAGACATCTTTACTCAAAGGTATCAATGAAAATTAGGAATTTTGACCATGGAGGTACAATCTTCTCTAACAAGCCTCATAACCAGAAGAATAGGAATTTAGAATACGCGCGGTAAAAAATACAATGTTAATGCAATATATTTTTTTTTACAGATCCAAGTAACTTTTGTGATTCATTCAGACGATTTTCTATAGCCTTATAAAACGAGTAATCCTTAAAACCCCAAAAGTTTGGCTTCGAAACATACCTTAGAGTACCTTTCAATTACTCGCAATGCCTTTCAGGGTAGTTGGAAAAAAATTAAATATTGTTCGTCGTGATATAGATTTCATCGAAGTATTAGACTTATAACTAGACTTTGCCAGTGGCTTCGCCCGCAAAAAAAAAATAGATAGTTTGTCACTCAGTGATAAAATTAGAAGTAAAATTTACCAGTGAATAAATTTTAAAATTGTTCCTGTAGTTTTTTAGTTTATTCATTACCATCAAAATCAATTTTTTCCTTGTCCCCTCCGATGTCTAAAGAGAATGTTGATAGGAATAAATCCCATCGCATAAACCATTTCATTATCTCCGATTACAGGTCGTCTCATAATATAATACATTAAAAAAAAAATAATATAAATACTTAACTTTTACTTTTTTTGTATACTTTATTACTGTTAAACTTTAAAAACATCTTACTTTACAAGGTGGTGCAAGAAATGCTCTACCAATGGACTCCCCCGCTGACGCAGTCTCCGGCCCCAGCTTGTGGAGGGCTAGCGCTCTGTTCCCCGCGTGAGGGGAACACTCCCCCCGCCTATGGCTCCACCGCCTGTGTTGTCCGACGTGGACCACGACGGTGACGACGACGATATTGCTCCAGAGGTGACCGCGGTAGAGATGCGAGTGGCGGTACGTAGGCTTAGTGCCAAGAATACCGCCCCAGGAAAAGCCTGGGTCCTGGCCATGGAGGAACTCGGGACTCGACTAAGAGGGCTCTTTAGCGCATGTATGGAGAGGGGCCAGTTCCCACTCCGCTGAAACACGAGGAAACTGGTCCTCATCGCAAAGCCGGGGCGCCCTGTGGACTCACCGTCCGCGTACCGGCCCATCGTGCTGCTCAACGAGGTGGGCAAGTTCTTTGAAAAAGTAATTACAGACCACCTCGTCACGCACCTAACACGGATGGGGCCGGATCTTTCGGATGGGCAGTTCAACTTTCGCAGGGCTTGCTTTACGGTGGACGCCATCATGCGCGTGCAAGCCCTCACGACGAGAGATGCAGTGTCCTTGGTGGTGTCTTTGGACATCGCCAACGCCTTTAATTCCCTGCCCTGGAGTAGCATTTTGTAGTAGTCGGGCACTCCGGTATCACCGGGTGCCTCTACCGACTACTTCTGCCGTGTGGTCGAAGCCTACCTGTCGGAATTAGCTACCCTGGTCACCAGGGAGAGAAACGGCGAGAGATATTGTGCGGTGTTCCGTAAGGATCGGTACTAGGACCACCCTTGAGGAACATCGGGTACGACTACGTACTGCGCGGCGACCTCTGGTCTGTTACGTATATTTTGACACTCTCAAGGGAATCAAAATTCATAGGGTACTTCCCGTTGACTTAGAATCCTGAAATTTGGCATGAAGCAAGGTCTCATAGCACAAGTATAGGAAAAAATCTGAAAACTGTAAATTTCTAGGTACGTCACAAAAAAAAAACTTTTTTTGCGATTCGGAAAAATCTTCCCAACTCAATTTGGGAATTGAACTGTTTTCATAGGTAAGTTTATACGGAACCCTCGGTGCGCGAGTCCGCCTCACCCTTACCCATTTTTTTTTGTCTCTTTATATATATTCTATTTCAGAGATTTAAAAACCTTTTCAACATTTTTAAATTCAGTTTTTTATTTATGTTCATACATCCTCTCCCTTCTCTTGACCCTGATTACGCTACTTTTGATGCTATTCTGACAAAAATTTTACTTATTTAGAAGCCATTTAGTTAAGGCCCATGTTAGACAGCCATAATTATTATGTCGAGATGCGTAAACTATATATTTATTTATTATAACTATGCACTAGTAAAAACTGTCCAAAGGTGGAATTAATGCTTTAGACATTTTCTACTAGTCGACCTTATAGTTAACTTAATGCTAAACAAACAAATAGAAAACTAATACTATAATAAGCTTATAAATATCTAAAATTATTATAAGAAACGAATCCAAAAAATCAATGTTCTGATGATTCTACCAACTTCTTGTGAATGTGTTCACGTGCCATTATCTTAAAGGAGAATCATAGGTATACTTTTCGCTTACTTAGTTTTAATAATTTTGCTAACTTACCAAAACATTTCCCACGTGTTAACAATTCTTCTATTTATATCTCTATTAATTGTATCTTCTGAGAATATTGATTGACTTAGATAGATTAATCCCCATGTCAATGTGTACTAATTTTCCGCCGTTCACCTGATGGGCACAGGCTGGTTGGAGTCGGTTAAGACTTTGATTTTTGTTGTGTTCATGGACAGCCCAGCAAAAATACTTTCATCTGATAGCTGTTACAACATTCTTTCAAAATTTCCTATAATAACCAGCCTGTGCCAGCAGTGGTAATGGTCCCGACTTACGAGTTGAAGGTCGCGGGTTTGAACCTGGGCAGGCGCATTACTTTGTAATTTATTTCATCACCACTGCTCTTAAAACGGTGAAGGAAAACATCGTGAGGTAATCGGCATGCCCTAAAACCAAAAATTCGAAGACACGTGACATCCACCAACCCACACTGGGCCCGCGAGGTGGATTAGGGCCCATTCCTTCTCTTAGAGTGGAGGCCTGAGTTCCAGTTAGCCTTCAAGTTACAGGTTTTCTCTTGTGGTTCTTTTTCAGCAATGTTAGTGTCTCCAATATAAACTTAAAAAGTGGGGACAGCTTCATACTAAATGCATCTGTTGCTGCTTGAGCGTTTTTTGTTTCGATGGCATCAGCGGGAGCGGTAAATGAAATACAAAGACTATAGAAATTGGTGTATTACGTAAGAAGACAATAGTATAGCTAATGTAGACGCGTAATCTTCGTCATGGTAATTTTGAAGTGTCGGCCACCGCGACGCGCGATGTCATATATATCGCGCGCCTCCTCAGCAGCCTCGCACCAGCTCCAGACCATTGTAACGATGTATAGACAGCATCCCAAAGGGTTATGATCTTCCAGATGGTCTGGGGATACCGCACAGTCTTCTGCGGAAGGCTAACAAACTTACTGGTTTGCCACCATGGGTTCTGAAGGCAACAGTCCTTTCAGTACGAGTAGCACGTGGAGCTGTAACTTCACTGCCGATACAAACCGTGAAATGGCAGAAAGAACTTGGCGAGATCTCATTGAGCCATGTAAAGAGCAACGCGAGCAATAGGCAGCTCGCCGTCCCACAAGAACCAGATCTCGATCTACGGCGCTTTTCATTCCATGCACGCGTCAAAGAGATGTCAGCATAGCTAGTGAGGCTTGCTAGGGCCAATGCCTGCCAGGTCTGTGGAATTGTCCGAAAGAGTCACTGCAGCCCTGGAACATAAATAGTCACTGGAGGTACACGGGTGTTTTTAGTCACAAAAAGTCTGACACTCTCGCATCATCCAGTGCAGGAGAATTTATTTGACTAGGTAGCTTCCTTCCTTCCTTCTATTTAAAAAAAAGGGTTTCCAATCGCTGACGCTGTCTGAACATATTGCACATATAAAATATATCCTATGTCACTCAGGAATAAAGCAGCTTTCTATAAGTGAAAAATTTTTTGCAATCGGATCAGTACTTTAAGGGATTATCTCCTACAAACAAAAAAACAAACTACCTCTTTATAATATTAGTGTAGAAAAATGGTTTCGAAAATAGGTAATTGTTGATACACAAATAGATATTGGGAAGCACGTGTTTACTCGTGTGGCGTCGATAGCAAGTCAGGTACAGCACGCACCACTGCCCAAACTTCCAAGCGAAGTAATTTGCAACAAAACATGACCCTCAGAATATGCTGAATAAAGTTTAGACCACGGACGCGGTCACTCGCAACCACACGTAACGTAAGCGATACGTGCTCGGCTAAACCCTTGCGGGACGCCGCAAATCTCTGAAGCTTACATCCACTCGCATGAATATCATATTAAATCGTTTTTAGTTTCATGTCCTAGCTCTATATACTCTCAATTTTATTTTTCTTGTTGTATATGTATATTGTTGCTTCTGCGAGCGGCTTCACTTCACCTGCGTGAAATTAGGTTTCTCCATACAACTTTGGAACCCAGTTTCATCCCCTTAGGGGGTGAATTTTTAAAAACAATCTCTTAATGCTAGCCTACATCAAAAAAGCTGTACGTTGATATGTCAGACAGTCAGTTTCTGCTTTTAGATATATAGATGTAGGGGTATTTAAAAAAAAAACTAGATATAATTTTGTCAATGCGCAACTCTAAATGTTTGTCTTTGAAAATGGCATGGCAGCCGTTATAATTGTATTGCGTATGCTCTGTGAACTACTGTGAAGAAAAACTTAATAAACACCGTGGTATGTGCATTCGTGATTTTCATTTACCTTCTCACCCTACATATTATATTCCTTTATGAAGTAAAACGTCGATGATCCAAATTTTGTCTTGAATTCTTGAACAGCTGATGATAAAATTAATTTATACTTTTAAACATTTGTTGTACATGATTTAATAATATTCTCTACCCGTTGACTGTTTATTTATTGTTATGAACGACACGTGTTTTATTTTTTAGTGTTTAACAAATACTCTACAATACAAATGTATTGTCATTTAAGTAGATAATTGACTTTTTCGCGTATCAGGCTGGGCGCTAAGCGACCCCCACGAGTTGCTCGTTAATCCCCACAAGTTTCACGTTAACCCTCGTTTATTTATTTCTCCGCAAGTGTATTGAAAAACGTCGTTTGATACAAATGGAAATTTGTAAATTACAGTGCAAATTGTGAACCTAATATTAAATTGTAACCTTTATGGCCACACAAAGTCACAGAGGTTTAGGCAACTTACAATAAAAATTGATAACCAAAAGTAACCGACACGCCACATAGCGCTACAGAGGTCAAGTTATAACCACTGTCAGAATCATCGGGGACTGCTAGTAACCTAAACGATACACGATGGCTATCACGCCTTTGGGTCACACTTGCGGGACACCGCGTAGCTTTGTATCGGTACGATGTCGGTAACCTCTGGTGCCGATTTGAGTATCTTAAAGTCTTGAGTCATTCAAAATTTTCGGTAGTGCTTTTTTGATAAAATCCATAGTTGCCTAGAAAACAATAAAAATATGGTTTGAACTAATTGGCGTAGAGACAGTCAAGGATTAACTACACTCAAAGTTTAGTAGTTAGGAGCATATGGTGTTTCCTAGAATCATTTGCTACCTGCAATGCATAGGTATTTAAAGTTGTTAATAGAATTATTCTATTTTGTTCAAAATAAAATAAAAAGTGCTGCCTCTTGTATAGTCTTCGAGGTGAATATATAAGGTAATACTAAAGAGAGTTTTGTTAGAACAACAAAACATAACCAAAACAATTTATTAGCAGGTCCCGTACTAAAAAGGCTCAGGACACAACTTCTAATACTGTAAAACGTTTTGTTCTGGGACCAAATTCACGTGTCCCCGTTTATCTAGTCCAGATTATTCTTCGGCATTCCTCTATCTCTTAAGAATGGCCTCCGCAAACTTATACTTAGTAGCAGTGAAAATAGACGAAACTTATTCCAAAGTCAAAAAGTTAAAGTACAAAATAAAGTAAAGTAAAGTAGAAAACGTAAAAAAACAAAAAAAAAAAGTGTAACGTGTAAAGTTATTAGTGTGCTTTTTGGTGATACAACAGGTCTTATGGTTAATTTATGGCAACTCAAACAGCTGCCGATTGGGCATACTCTGTTTAACAATATAAGAATTTAAAATTGATATAACATACAAAACAAAACTGTCAAAATGTTGGATTAAAATATTTATTTTATTTAATATTTTTTGACTGGCCTGTTGGTCTAATGGTTAGTACCCCTGACTGCTATACCGGAGGTCGTGGGTTCGATTCCCACCCAGGACAAATGTTTGTGTGATGAGCACGATCATTTGTTCTGTGTCTGGGTGTAATTTATCTATAATATGTATGTATTTAGAAATATATAAGTATGTTTATCAGTTGTCTAGTAGGTACTCATAACACAGTTTGAAACTAGACGACGTTGTGTGGTAGTTGTGGAATATTATTATATTATGGAATATTATTATTATTACAAACATTAAAAATACAATCAATTAGTCAAATTTTCATGCATACATAATTGCAAGTTTAGTTTATAACGATTTTTCAATGGTATAGTAGCATTTTTCAATTAAAAAAGCATTAAGTTTCCGTTTAAATTGTCTCAAATTCAAATCTTTGATATGATTTGGTATTTTATTTAACATTTTTAGAGCCATGCAGAGAATGCTACCCCACCTTGTCTGCCCTGTTGGCCTAGCATGTCTGTTATTTAAAGTTAGGACACGGGCTGGTTTTTTACTTTTTAGTTACTTTTTACGTTGCGGCTGCTGTAAACAAACATTTCCCGGCTTGTTGTTAGCAAGCCGTACATTTTTTAGCTACGTAGTGCAGGCGTTATGCGGAAGCTCTATTTAAAATAATGGCTCTATTAAACGCAACAGGTCAGTCACGTGTAGTATGTGGTCTCAAACATTCTTGATTCATGAGTTGATGGAGGCGTGAAGTCTGTTGTATGCGAGAATCACAAGACCGATGTAATGACTTTTGGGTAAGATAGATGTAATGAAAATTTCTTGTGCATTTGTTGTATCTTTTGTTGTTTAGTTATTGATATACAAAGAGTGAGTTGCTTAATGATAATCAAAGCTTTATTAGACAGTCGGTCGATGTTATGAATAGAATAGAATAGAATAGAATAGAATAGAATAGAATAGAATAGAATAGAATAGAATAGAATAGAATAGAATAGAATAGAATAGAATAGAATAGAATAGAATAGAATAGAATAGAATAGAATAGAATAGAATAGAATAGAATAGAATAGAATAGAATAGAATAGAATAGAATAGAATAGAATAGAATAGAATAGAATAGAATAGAACAGAATAGAATAGCATGTATTTGCATAAAAACTCAGTATAAAAGATGGTCGTTACAAAGATTAAATACAGAGCCTAACTATATGTTTTTGCTTAACATTATAAGCGTGCATTTTACACCACAAAGGTGGAGCACATCGTCACATTATAGATAAGATAATAATATGGAACAGTACGGAAACTACATACAAATATTCGAAACGGCACAATCACACAAACATACGCATCGACGGCGGTCCTGTCAGTAGCGAATGCCGCTTAGGAGTCTCGTCGATGCGTATGTTTGTGTGAGTGAGCCGTTTCGAACATTTGTAGGTAGTTTCCGTACTGTTCCATATCTTATCTATACTGTGACATCGTCGAATATGTGTGCCAAAAGTTGAAGTACACACTGAGGGTGCAGTCGCTGGAGTCGCACCGGAATGTCAATTTTAAGGCGTTTGTGGTGCGAGTACTGAACTGTTTTCTGTACCTTGCTATGAAAGAAGACTTTTGGCCACAGGGCGTGGTGTTCCGTCGCTTCCGCGGACAAATACCACAGGACAGCACCAAGACGAAGTGCGAAGTGAAGTGTTAGGTACTAACATAGTTTTAAATCATAATTACTAACAAAATAATTTGATATGGTTATGTATGTTAGCCAATAAGGTATTTGTATTTAGGATATGGGCACTGTTTACTTGAATTAAAATGATTATTATTATTTTGTGTTCAATTAAATCATGTATGTGTGTGACTGACACATTACAAATAATATCATTTTTTGCCAAAACTTTGATGTACATGATAATATGCAACTGTAGATAGTCAAAATCAATGGTTATTGTAAATATTACTGTTGAAATTAACTTTAACAGAAACTGTAACATAGTTCGTGATACAATCCACTGTAACAGTTAACAAATTGCTATGTATCTAAACGCGGGCGAACATACGTCGTCTGTTGAGATCAGACAAGCAATATAAAAGCAAGCAAAAATCTCAACTGTTGCGCTATTTATATATTAGCCACACTCACAGGTATATTTTATACAAGCGAAGGAGGCGGCCGCACACGTGAGGGAACGGACATTTTCATACCCCAAGCGCCGAGATCCCGACCCAGATTTCCAGTCACCGTAGGCGTGGGCTTGCGGACGGCGAGCAATGGGTAGCTCGCCACCCGGCTGTCTGGTAACAGGCCGGACCAAGCCTGAGTCGTCGACGGCACGTAGTGTTCCTCAAAGAGATGTCAGCAAAACCAGAGGGGTCCAGCAGGGCTGAAGCCTACTGGGGCCATGGCTTGACTTCTGAAAGAGAAACCCGGGAATAACGCAAGGCAAAGAAAAAACATAAGTATGGTTTTAGTCAGTAAAAGTCTGACACGTCCTCTCGCACCGCTCTAGAGCGAGAGAAGTCATTGGATGATTTCTTACCTTCAAAAAAAACTCAAGGTATACTTTAGATTGCGAATACATAACATTATTTTGTGGGCCCCAAAAATGGCTCCTTTGCTGATCAACTGCAAAAAACTACAAAAACCAATACTCGCATAAATAAATAAATGTATTTTGAAAGAAGATGAAATGTCAACGACCAATTTATAGAAGCATCCAAGATCCTCTATTGTTTTGTATTCCGAACACGTTTACTTCGATATTGACTCGTCTGTCTGTGAATTCAGTCGAGCGCCGCATGAATTATTTTTAGTATAATGAAACAGTTGATACAGATAAGATCCATCGTTAAGATATAAGAGACAATATTGTAATACCTGCAAAGAGGAAAAGGGCAGACTGTGCCGCACTTGGGTACATAATAATATCAGCCATTACAGGAAGAATACCGTAAACGACAGTTTGGGCTTTTTGCAGAAAGAAGTTTTCTGTCGTAATTAAAAAGGATTCATGATTTTATGTTAATAGGAAATATTCTAATAGATTTGTAGTTGTATGAATAACAATTCATATTTTTTTAGAACGGTATAGTCATTATCGCTTTGTTTTTAAAATACATTTGTGAGTTTTTTAATTCATATGCACTTTACTAGATTTGTCTAGGATACCCCGTGCCTTCGAAAGAACATAAAGCCATTGCGGTCTTGGTAGTCATTTGTAATCTTTGACAGTCTTTACAGGTACCAGCCCCTCTTGCCAAGTTACAACCGTTTTGTTTCAATTCTCTTTCATCGATCGCCTCGAGTCGGTCACGCCTCCTATTCCTTTGTTCTGACCACGTGTCTGAGCGTTGAGATGACGTCAGAACAAAAAATTCGGAGATGTGGCCGACTCGAGGCGATCGATGAAAGATAATCGTAACGAAACGGTTGTAACTTGTCTACAGGAGCAGTAGTTGTATGAATATAAATACATAATATATTTTTTTTAGAATGGTATAGTCATTATTGCTTCCTTTTTAAATTACATTTGTGATTTTTTTAATTCATATATATGCACTTTAATAGATTTGTCTAGGATACCCCGTGCCTTCGAAAGAACAAAAAGCCATTGCCAATCCTGGTAGCCATTTGTAGATTTTTGACAGTCGTTACAGGTACCAGATGCCTAAAAGTCTGACCATCAGTCTTTCCAAGTTACAACCGTTTTGTTTCGATTCTCTTTCATCAATCGCCTCGAGTTGGTCACGCCTCCTATTCCTTTGTTCTGACCACGTGTCTGAGCGTTGAGATGACGTCAGAGCAAAAAATTCGGAGACGTGGCTGACTCGAGGCGATCGACGAAAGATAATCGTATTGTATATACAGAAGCAGTAGTTGTATGAATAAAAATACATATATATATATATTTTACAATGGTATAGTAATTATTGCTTCCTTTTTAAAATACATTTGTGAGTTTTTCAATTCATAATATGCACTTTACTAGATTTGTCTAAGATACCCCGTGCCTTCGAAAGAACATAAATTCATTGCCAGTTCTGGTAGTCATTTGTAGATCTTTGACAGTTGTTACAGGTACCAGATGCCTGAAAGTCTAACCATCAGTCTTTCCAAGGGTATCGTGTTGCCCAGTAACTGGGTTATGGAGGTCTGGTAGGTAGTCGCTTCGTGTAAAATACAGATATTCAGCAGTATAGACAGTGTAGACCTAATTGTACTTTACCCTAAGCTTAAATAATTATTAAGAACTTTACTTGTAATCAGTGCAATGTACCTAAATTCTTGTGGTAATAAAATACATTTATTATTATTATATTATTATTAGTATCTGGTAAGACTGGATGCCGATCCCAAGCTAGTTAGAAAATCAATTTTCTTCTTATGAAGGGTCGATAAGTCTGCTCATAAAAGGAATTTGTTTTCAACAAGCTGTTAGCCACATATGGTATAGTCTCATGGTGGTTTAAAAATAAACATATATATCATAATTTTTTTTTTGGGTGGGAAAATCATCTAATGACATTCCCTGCTCTTTGGCGGAGCGGGTGGGCGTGTCAGACTTTTACTGACTAAAAACCCACTCCTGTTCCTTCTTTGCCATTGTTCCGGGGCCCCGGGGATCTCTTTTGCATCACCCTTGGCCCCAGGCTTCGACCCTGCTGGGCCCCTACGGTTGCTGAAATCTCCTTGAGGCACACCGTCGACGATTTGGGCTCGGTCCGGAAGGTTACCGCACGGTCGGGCGGCGAGCTACCCATTGCTCGCCGTGGCCGGTAATCGGGATCGGAATCCCGACGGCTGGGGCGCGATAGCCATTGCCTCGCTCGTGATATATATCATACGGGCACAACCAATACTTTAAGCTAAGTTTGAATACTCAATCCAATTTTGAAGACAACAGTTCTTATGGAATATTAATGTGTTACCTTTCATAGTACCTACATGGATGGATCACGTCGCCCTAGTGACATATTTACCTGGCAGCAAACAAAAAAATCGCTTAAAAACCCTTTCAACGCAATAAACAAATCAATAACTCTTTTACGTAAAAAAGGGTCAGTCAATAATAAAGTCATTCATAAAAATAATAGAATGATATTACTCATCATTACCATAATAAACCACATAGGGAAAGCAGATAAAAATAGGAGGAAAAAGGAGAAAAAAATAACGGAGGAATGGAGCACTGAGCAAACTTGAAAAAAAAAATCAGATCATTTGTCATTTACCCCTAGCGCCATGATGATCGATGTCAAAGCGGAAAAAACATAGTCGATTTTCCGTCGAGCTTTGCAATGGTCGGCAGGTAAATAATCCTGTGGGTCAGGTCGAAAGGAAAAGATATGCTTTACGCTTGACTGTTATTGCTGTAAGGGCTCAATGTTACTTGTACCTTAGTATTTATTGTATTTTATAGATATTATGAAAATACTTTTACGGATTGAATTTCAGCCACAAGACCAAGCTCAATAGAGATCAGCTAAGTACTCAGGAGATATTATAGTGCGTGTTGCCAGTGATGACATATGGCTCTGAAACGTGGTCGCTTACAATGGGCCTCATCAGAAGACTTAAACTCACCCAAAGGGCAATGGCAAGGGCTATGCTCGGAGTTTCCTTGCGTGATTGAATCAGGAATGAGGATATCCGCAGGAGAACCAAGGTCACCGAAATAGCACGAATAATCGCCAAACTAAAGTGGAAATGGGCAAGGCACATTGCTCGCAGAACGGATGGCCGTTGGGGCCGAAAGGTTCTGGAATGGCGACCACGTACCGGAAGACGTAGCGTTAGAAGGCCTCCTACAAGGTGAACCGATGAATTGGTGACGGTTGCGGGAGTCCAATGGATGCGAAACGCACAGGACCGTTCATTACGGCGACACTTGGGGGAGACCTATGTTCAGCAGTGGACGTCTTTCGGCTGAAATGACTGAATGATGACTATGACTAAGTACTCAGGAGATATAGTGCACAAGTCAAGTTCTTTTACTCTCATAGTCCGATGAGGCGGAATCTGACACGACTGGGTACGATACAGGATCAACGACTTTAGGAGCTTTCGGCACAGGAACATTACCACCAAATACAATCTCCGGGCTGTAACAGCGGAATTCTTAAAGGAAAAACCCAATGACACTATGTCCGACTCGGGAATCGAACCCAGGATCTGACGCTGAGGAGACGCACTTTGCAACCATGAGACCACTAGATAGATAGTTATAGATGATAGTAGGAATTATTCCATTAATGACGATATTTTTCTGCGTCATTTAGTGTGTTTTGCAAGCAAATAACTACTATTCAAATTTTACCTGGATCCTTCACATGCCCAAGAGAGAGGACAGTGATATTAAAAATTAGCTAAAGAACTATGTATGTATATTGCTAAAAAAAAAAAAACTAGATCTCTGATTAATATAGGTACCAAATAAGGCAAATAATATATAAAAAAAGAATGTTTAAGTATGCCAAAGGCCATAGACATTCACACCTCATAGTTGCATAACCATCAATGTTTGAAAGTTTGACGTTCTCAAATCGATTTTGTAATTCAAAAGCAGATGCCCATAAATGTATCCAGAACCATATACTACCCGACCGTAGCTATTATCGTATAATGTATACGTGACTTTATGTTATCTCTAGTCTATGAATAAAGAAGTATGAAACAACAACAACCATAAAATTGCTAGTGAGATTAGTGATTACGATTCATAGGGTTCAGTGACAGTTGAATGGAGAATCCCTTTGGACTGCACATGTTATAAATAATATAATATTCCACAACTATCACACAACGCCGTCTAGTCCCAAGCTAAGCAGAGCTTGTGTTATGAGTACTAGACAACTGATAAACATACTTATATAATTCTAAATACATACATATTATAGATAAATTACACCCAGACACAGAACGTGCTCATCACACAAATATTTGTCCTGGGTGGGAACCGAACTCACGACCTCCGGCATAGCAGTCAGGACCACTAACCACTAGACCAACAGGCCAGTCAAAAAACATAACAAAAAATATATGTATATATAAAAACATAACATGTTTAAATTGTTTATAAAACATAAGGTCCATATTGACATTGTGTTGGGTTAATAATTTAAACAAACTTAACACGAATTTATTCTCCAATGGGTTTTTTTGAGGGTGGAAATTCATCAATAAACTTCTTTGTGTAGAGCGACACTAATTTCGCCTGGTATGTTTTATAACTGGGCACATATTCACACTCCAATAATGAGCAAAGGAGATGGCTGCAATCGTGAGGGAATGGATAATGTCACGTCCCAGCCTCCGCCACAGGAGATTACTGTCAGTAAAATAGTAGGGGCTCAGTATGGACGATGCTCTCTACAGTTACGTGGATTTTTGAAAGAGTTAGCGTGGTCTAAGAACGCCAACGGTAACTGAAGGAGGCAGGTGGGTTTTAATCCGTAAAAATCTGACGCTCCCTGTCGCTCCACCTTAGAGCGGTAGAAGCCTCGATGATTTTCCACCTCAAAAAAAAAAACCTGAAAAAACAAAAAACAGAATAATCCAATTACATTTTGCCCAACCTAGAAATCGAACCCAGTATAATCATGTTATGTAGCACTAAATCTTAACTTTTATCACACTTTAAACGCATAAACTAATTAACTATAAAGACAAAAGCTTGTATATATGCATGCGTGTATATGTTTGTTATTCCTTCATATTCAAACTCCGGAACGGAATTTACTATACAGTTGTATATTAGTATAGTTTATGTATCAGAATAATATATTATAACTTATCATTTTTATACTAGCATATGGGTAGACCATGCCCTAGAATAGACCATAGGATGTTTTTTATCTCGGGGGTATGTTGCCTTAAGATGGGTTTTCAACTTAGACGCGAGCGAAGCCACTGGCAAAAGCTAGTTAATAATACATACAAATCAAAACATTTCTTAAAAACAATGGACCCAAAATAAGATATTGTGTAAGCATTTCCAGTTTTGTTACTAAAAATTTATGAATTACCTTTCTTCGTAATAAAATTCTCAAAATAAAACGGTATTTTAAGGGTTTCTTGAACAAAGAGTTGTAGTACGCACTTCATGCTTTTGTTACAAAAAATAAAAACCCAAACAATAATACAACGGTAGAAAAGTAATTTTTAGCCTTTCGTTTAGGAGGTGGAAGTTCCAAATTATTCATTGTAGGCACTTCATTATGTAACAATGTTACAGGAATTCAAAGAAAAAACTTAAACAATCTTTACGAAATTTATTTTTGTAACAAAACGTTTTCCCTTTGCCAGGTATGTAGATTTATAATTAGCTTTTTCCGACTTTTTTATGTTACACAATTTCTTTTAGTCCTTTTGTTAAGTTGAAAAAAAAATGTTAATGTGTTTATGAACACTGCGTATTTGTTGCATTCCCTAAAACTAAACGCAATGAAACGACCTAAAAATAACAATCTTATAAAAATAATTTATAATTTTTAAGAAATTATTCAATTATAATTGCTAAATTCTTCTTTAATAAACTCTGCTGCTCTTTCTGCTATCATAATACTCGGTGCATATATGTTACCACTGGTTATATCTGGCATTACACTTGCGTCGACCACTCTTAAATGCGACACTCCATGGACCTTCAATCTGCTGTTGACAACTGATGTTTTGGGATCAGGTCCCATCTTACATGTTCCAACCAGATGACTCATTGAAGTTACCATATTAGTACTAATACATTCCCAGTATTGGTCACTATCCAACTCAAAGCTGTCGCAAGCAGGCCAATTCATTCTTCCCAAAAATCCTCCCATATTTTTGAAAAATGTGGTTTTAGCCAGTTTTGACGCCATTTTCAGTCCTTGAATTGCAGCTTTCAGATCTCTTGGGTCGTTGAAGTAATTAAAGAATATAAGCGGAGCATCTTTAGGGTTGTTTGAATTTAAGGAAATATTACCTGTTGAAAATGGGTGCAAAAGGGTAAAGGAAAAGAAATATAGTGAATGATTTTTGTTCATCGTTACTATGGAGTCTATTATAATGTTTTTGTATCCATACTGTGATTTTAGGAATTGTTGCAAGTCGGTCGTGTTCTTCGGTATTATTGAGAGATAGAGTTGGAATTCTGGATAAGATATCATATTCGGAGTGGAATAAAATGCTGTTATGTCTGTGAAGATACTGCTTTCCGCTAAGCTTCCCGTACGATCGAAAATGTAATTGATCACATCACGATGTTTTTCCTTTGTTGCCTTTTTCTCTGGTCTATCAGCGTAAACTGTTATTGGGACAACTAGATGATCTTGTAGGTTTTGTCCTACCATTGGGGAGTTAACCAAACATGTTATATTCTTAGAATAAAGATGTTCTTTCGGACCAATGCCTGACAACATTAGCAGTTGTGGAGTATTTATCGCACCAGCACTCAAAATAACTTCATGTGTTGAGTAAAATGTCAGAATTTTACCATTTTTTTCCACTTTAACACCAAAAGCCAGTTCAGAATCCTTCGTTATCAATATCTTTCTTGCAAATGCATTTTTAAGTATTTTCAGGTTCCATCTACTCTTAATTGGTGTTAAATATCCTGTATTAGTACTTTGTCTCACTCCATCAGCTGCTGTAGCCGATACAATACCACAACCCATAAGGCCAGCCACGTTCAAATCAGGAACATACTTCATTCCAATTTCATGACAGGCTTTTAAGACTCCGTTAGTAAAATCTCTATTGGTACTGTTGAATCTATTTATAACTATTGGTCCTTTTTTGCCGTAAAACTTATTAATAGTAGGATCCTTAAGTAGCTTCATGCTTTGAAGGCTTTCGATTTTCTTAAAGCATCGATGTACGTCATCCAAGCTCCAGTCCTCGTTACCAGCATCAAACCATTTTTGAAAATCCTTGTCATGTCCCCGAATATAGTGCATTTCATTGAGACTGCTGCTTCCTCCGAACATTTTGCCTCTCGACAGTTTTATAGAGCCGTTAACAATCGCCTGATCTATGGCTCCATTCTTCGTTGATACAGATTTCCAGTTGAATTTACTATCAGCAATCGTGTTGTCTAGGCCTGGCGTCTGAAAATTTAGGAGATGTAAGGAATATGAGACAAAAATGGTGTCTATTTGGTTTTGAAATCTTGAAAATATTACTTAAAGCATTTGTGTGCCAAAATAAAAATTTACAATTTTAAATAAATATTATATAAATTGTAATACAGTTACAGTTATTTACAGCTACTTTTCAACTGATCATTATACTAGGGGTCTAAGTTATAAACGCCAATAATAGATACATACTCGTATATTAATTGTATAAGTGACCACAAAAGATCGATTACCATATGAAATTCTCTCAAGGTTTGTTAAGATATTTAAAGAATATTCAACACCAAAACTGTTATGACGGCTCATGTCCTACGACCTATGTCCTCTTCGGTACTTACATTAGACTCAACAGGCGGGTCACCTCCAGCCTCCACGAGCAATATTTTCCACCCTTTGACTTCGCTAAGTCGTCTTGCGACCACGCTCCCTGCTGTTCCGCCGCCGATTATTATGAAGTCAAAACTTTGGAAGTCTGAAAAAATGTTCGAATGTTTAATATCTTTTATCCTCCAATTGTGTATGCCTAGTTTGGGTATACCTAGTTATTCTATCTCACCAAGACAGTGACGGTTTGATCTTCGTTAATGTGTATAGGATCGCGTATAATTTTTTTCAGTGTGTGTATGCCCGTAGCTGTCGTAGTCATAGAAAAGAGAATGACAAAATTAATGAAATGAATGAAAACAGAATTATTTGAGCCCAATGTACTTCCATGAAATAAAACATTTGTATTAATATTCAAGGTAAAATGCATGTGCAAATGAAATACTTAGTTTTAATGCATTAAGTAATCATGACATTTTATTTAGTGATGTAAAATAGAATTCAATGGGAAAATGATAGTTGCTGATTTTTGGTAAATTTTAGATATGAAAGTTAAGTCATCGAGCAGATCATTTCACCGCAGGCATATCTTCAACAGAACACAGCATGTGACTAAGCTGTTGAGGTTAATAGCTGTTGAGGAAGAATGCTGTACCTTTAGCCATGGAAGAATGCTTATAGTGATTCCTGTACCTTTAGCCATAAGTTATGTGGAGCAGTCATAGAAATAATTTAGATACTTACTTAGAACATTAGATTCCGGCAGTGTCTCATGGTTGAGAAGGCACTGTGCTGCAGCAAAGTACTGCAGAGTGGCTGCAAACAACTGAGGACCGGCTCCGGTTGTGGGCATTAGACATGATGCATTGTTAAGGCTGAAAATCAGAAATACACAATTTTGATTAATATTTTCAATAGACTATTAATAGTATCGTACAGCTGTGTAAGAAAAATACGAGTACTACAACGCCAAGGGATAAATTAAACTCAGAGATTTACTATATACGATACAAAGGTAGAAGACAAAATATAATTTAAAAGTTTGTAAACATATCTGTTTTTGAACAAAACAAAACATCGCAACAAAATTATCACCATCATCATCATGTGCCCCACTTGCAAAACGAAATTTAAAATTACATAAACTATTCAACGCAAGTTAAACTTGCATTGTATAGTTTACATCGCTGTCATACTTACATAGAAACTAACTAGATCGGCTCAAATAACCACCAAATTTTAAATGCGTGCCTTAGTTTTGCAAGTGGGGCACATTGCCGACTGGGGCATATATGCCTAAATAAAGAAAATATCATCCCAAAATTTATCAAAAATTAAGAGGCGTCGTCTATATAGCCAAGAGCTCTTCTATGCAATAATAACAGCTTTGTGAGTCGAACTTTGGGTTAAGATACGATTGCCGAGTTCGGCTCCTGGATTGGTGATTATTTAAACATATATCGAGTATCCTCCGTGTCTGTTGCTCAAATATCGTTGAAGGCACGGTTGGCGTAGTGGTTAAGAAATTGACTGCTGCGCTGTGTCGCGGGTTCGATTCCCACACAAAACAAATATTTGTATGGTTTACAAATAGGTGATCCGGGTCTGGGCTTCTTGCGTATGTAAGTTTACATGTTTGTAAACTCACCCACGATTGTGTTTTTATTCCTAGTGTAGAACAATGTATTAAAAAAAAACTTATGTAAATAGTTCAATTCCCGAATGGAATCTCGAAGATTTTTACGAATTGAAAAAAAAAAACAAATTTTTTGTTACGTAACAACAAATTTAATATTTTCAGATTGATCCAATATCTGTGCTGTAAAACCTTGCTTTATACCAAACAGGATTCTGGGTCAACGGGAATTATCCTATGAGTTTGGATTCCCTTGAGAGAGTCGAAATATACGTTTTTTGTAACATAAACGTCTGTATCTTTTTTCCCGTCTACTTAGAAGTTTGATTTTTTCACAGGTTTTAATTTCAACTTGATACCTCCACGCGTTCTTGACAAACTGACAGACGGACAACGAAGGGATCCTATAAGGGTTCTGTTTATTCCTTTTGAGATACAGAAACCTAAAAAGAAAAAAAACAGTGACTAGAGTTGTAGGTACTTAGTCAGAAATCAGAAAATCTGACCCCCAGCCCTGAAAAGAAGTATCATTAGTAGTTAGTGCGGATAACAATCTTCAGCATTCGTCGAAACAATGCCAGAACTTGTTGAACAAGGAAAAATATGAAAAGATTAAATCTGTGACCATCTCAATCACGTGACCTTTTTCCCTTGTTTTGGGTGAACTCAGTCGAAGATCGAAACAATCTCATAACATTATTTTGTTGACTATTGAAAATTACTCTTAGATAGAACAAGTTAATAAAGATTATTTAAAGAAGTTAATAAACCTTTCGTATATCACCCTAATTAGAGATACTATTAAAAACCATTGTGTCTCGCGCTGATCTGAGTTGCGGCATTCAATGAGTTTATAGAATATCCAGAATATGCGAGAAGGCAATAAATAGAAGAAAAATATAATTTAATGTTCATATTGTATGTTGGTGATTATTTTTATAATCGTATCTTCATCTGTTTTGATTATAAAAATTTGTGCAAAGGTATTGCTTATTTCAAAAAGAAATTTCTTCCAGCAGACCTGCGAAAGGAGAGATGAGAAGAAATGTAGACAATAGTGTGTAGAAATAAGAGAAGAAGAGTTTGTGAAATCTTAAATTAAACTAATAAATACTTATATAACTATACATACCTTATACTAAAAATAAATAAATTATATATATAAACATATAATTCAAACAAGAGAGGAAAGATAGTCCTCTTTTACTTGAGTCTTAAAGAGTGAAATAGTTTTTAAATCACAAATGCTAGATGGAAGAGTGTTCCACAACATTACTGCACAGACAGAGAAAGAGGCTGTTTTTAAGAAAGAGGCTGTTTCTTAGGTGTGATCTGCATGGTGCGTCGCTAGGGCGAGCATAGGAAAATCGGTCGCACAGTTAGGAGGGATAAGATGAGTTGTGTAGGATGTTGAAAAGGAGACATAAAATCCGAGTGTCCCTGCGAAGATGGATAGGGAGCCACGTGAGTTCCTTGTGAAGATGAGAAACGTGATCATACTTTTGTAGACCAAAAACAAACTTGTTTAATAGCTCCACAGCAGCATCCAGGGTTCCAAGGGCATCCAAGTTTTATTTTAATTGTCAATTTAAGATCCATACAAATTTGTTTTCTATAATTGGATTTTACCTGGCAGCTTCCAACATTATTGGATGGTAATGTAAATTCCCGCAACTACCACAACTGTTATTGATACCATAATAAAGCCATAAGGCAGATATTATGCCATTGCGATACATATAAAATAATGCATTTTAAGAGCGGCCAACCCGAGATACATTTCCACACAAACACTCTGACGTGATTATAACGTTATTATACCTCTTTTCCTAGATATTTTGGAAACATAGATATCTTGTGGATATTATCTAGGTTTATAATCAAATCGGATATAAATTTGTGTAAAACTAATCCAGTAAAGACTTCTGAAAACTCGCTAATTTGTGAGAACTGTGGCCTTTCATAATGTACTTATAAATAAAAAATATATACCTATATCTGTAAAAACTTGCACATTTCCTCGAGATTCTGAAAAAATTCTATTGTATTTAAAAAAAAAAACACATATTTCCTGAAACAAGTTTTGTGTAATACTGCTACTACAACTGTTCAAGTGTTATCTCTTTTTTTGCGCATCGCCTCTTTATCAAAAATTGCGTTGGATAAAATAACAAGCGTTTACACCATGCTGACGTTCACGATGGACGAGTGGGGAAGGACCCTCTTAATGACAAATAATGAATCAATGACTAAAATAAAAACCGGCCAAGTGCGAGTCGGACTCGCCCATGGAGGGTTCCGTAGCAGCAAGTAACATAATAATGGTTCACGGTGTATGTACATAATTATAAGGTTTATGTTTATGAAATTAAATGTTTTTTTTTTTTATATTTGAGTTGATTGAATGAAAGGTAAAATGCGGTTTACGATTTATGACGTACTAAAAAAAAACTACTGACCAGATCTCGTTCAAACCAATTTTCGTTGGCAGTTTTTATAGTAATGTACATCATATATTTTTTTTAGTTTTATCGTTCTCTTATTTTAGAAGTTAGAGGGGGGGGACACACATTTTACCACTTTGGAAGTGTCTCTCGCGCAAACTATTCAGTTTAGAAAAAAATGATATTAGAAACCTCAGTATCATTTTTGAAGACCTATCCATAGATACCCCACACGCATGGGTTTGATGAAAAAAAAAATTTTGAGTTTCAGTTCTAAGTATGGGGACCCCCAAAATTTATTGCTTTTTTTCTATTTTTGTATGAAAATCTTAATGCGGTTCACAGAATACATCTACTTACAAAGTTTCAACAGTATAGCTCTTATAGTTTCGGAAAAAAGTGGCTGTGACATACGGACGGACAGACGGACAGACAGACAGACAGACAGACAGACAGACAGACAGACAGACATGACGAATCTATAAGGGTTCCGTTTTTTGCCATTTGGCTACGGAACCCTAAAAATAAAATGCACATACAACAAACCGGTTCTATAAAAATATAAACAACTAAAATATGTATTTATTTCAATAAAACAAAAAAAAGAACAATTAGAATAAAAATCTGCTTTAAAAATAGGAGATAATTTATAATTTAAACTAAAGTAATTTAAAAATAAAATTACTCACCTAAACATTTTCCACAAATGTTTTCCAGTTTCACAACAATGTACCTACTTGAAGAACGCACGCACATCGAATGAGACACAATGAATTGATTGCAAACTTAATAGCGGTGACTTACTATTAAAATAAATTTTATGAAGGCATTTAAAAGGCACATACGTATCAATGTTACTTTTACAAAAAATCTGTTTTACTTAAAAAATGAACTGTTTCACTCCTGTTACGAATTTTGTAAGTAAAATTCTAGAGAATCAATCAGGCTTGCGTTTGACAGTTATCACACATGATAATAAGCGATGGTGAGGACGAAAATGGAGCACGTTTGTCTACAAGTAACCTATTCACACTCGACTTAATGACCTCTAGGTGGACTGTTCAATAGAGTTACCGTGGCGCTAGACCGCAAAAGGCAACTGAAGGAAGACAGGTTTTTTTTTAGGTTGGTAAATCATCTAATGACAAATCCCGCTCTTGGGCGGAGCGAGAGATAGTATCAGACTTTTACTGACTAAAAACTCACTCCTATTCCTTCTTTGCCTTCATCAAGTTTGACACTCCCTCTCGGTCTGCCCATAGCAAATAGCGAAGCGCAGAGCAGAAAATTTTCCACCAAATAAAAAATATTGTTGTTATCAAAATACACAGAATCTGACAAAGAATTCCATTCTCTTGCTGTACTCACAATGAAACTTTAGCCAAACTACTCACAAATACTTTACACTGCAGAGATCAGAGTCTGTTTCCTAATAGCTGAGGATCTTGAAGTCAAGAGTGAATAGGTTACTCCTAGGCAAGCGTGTTAGATTGTCGCTTTCCATCAGGTGAGATAGAGGTCAAGCGCGAACCTAGCATCAATAATAAAAAAATATTTTAAAAATTATTTTTCATTTTTTTTAAAACAATTTTTATAATTAATTGAAAACTTGTTTACTGTTTACGTTAAGTAAGTAAACACAATACTGGTGTTTTGCCACTACAAAAGGAATGTTGTTATTGTACTGAAAGTGACTGTCCGACCTTCGGTAGGTACTAAACGTGTTTTAATGTTCTTGTGTATTATGTATTGCAATCGAGAAACCCTAAGGGTCAACTCACACCAAAAGAGCGTCGAAGCGCAGCGAAGCGGAGCGCAGTTTCAGTGTCATATGAATTTTAACTTTATTTTCATTGCTATAATACTTATTATCGCATGAGAAACTCGAACGAGTCGCGCAGATGGAACTCGCCGGAATTCCCGCGGCGCCGCGGGCATCCACGCGACTAGTTCGAGTTTCTCATGCGATAATAAGTATTATAGTAATGAAAATAAAGTTAAAATTCATATGACACTGAAACTGCGCTCCGCTTCGCTGCGCTTCGACGCTCTTTTGGTGTGAGTTGACCCTTATGAACCGCGCAGACCAAATTATCACGTGCAAGATTTTTTGATGACTTTGAAATATCCACTTTATAATCAGTGCTTTAAAGTGCAAATAAAAGCGAGTACCTAGTAGTATTTACGACTATTTGGTACCCGTGACTGTCTGCGTCTTACTCGTAAAATAGTACAATACCATTTCGTCACATTTTTTTTTCTTTTTACCGCGAATCCCTTATTTATTTTTCTAAAATGAAAGTAACTTAAGTTACTTCTTATGACATCAGTTTTCTTCCAGTTAAAGTCCCGTAAAAATCGATTCAGCCGTTTCGAAGATTAGCCGAAACAGACGGACAGACAGTTTTTTTGGTTTAAATTCCTATTTTATTCTATGCATCGTATATACTTTCATATGCAATTCGTAACAAAAGTGTATAGATATCAGTCAGTACGCCGATGATAGTGCAAGTTTGCCAATGCTTAACGATGCTGTCATAAAATGTCTGCGCTCCGCTAAGACTAAACCAAAGTAATTTCCAGAGCATAGTTAACCTATAATGAGTCCACCGCTGGAAAATAAGCCTGCTCTCTGAGTGAAAGAGTGGAACCCCGTGTTTAGGTAATGGTAGAGGTATCTTGTCTTCGATTTTTTAGTTCTTGGGCATGCCGATTTCCACATTCTCATAGCCCCAGTAGGCTTCGGCCCTACTGGGCCCCTACGGTTATGCTGACATCTCTTTGAAACGCGCGTGGAACACTACGCGCCTTTGACGACTCGAACTCGGTCCGGACGGTTATCGGACGGCCGGACGACGAGCTACCCATTGCTAGTCGTCTGCAAGCCCACGCCATGGGCACAAGGCTTTATATAAAGTAATCCTGTCACATGAATAGGCAAAGCATAATTATTATTATACCAATAACATTTATTGTAATAACAGCTGGTGCATTTGCATATTATAAATATGATTGACATCACGCAGTACATAATACATCACTTTTTACAAATTTTCATGTAAATATATTATATGTAACGTGACTTCTACCACAAAAAAGATAGGTACAGAGGTCAATCTACATACAAAGCGCGCTCGAGCAACGCATACATAGACACTGAGACACTGCTCACGGACACGATATCTAGGCTCAATTCAGCTCAATGTGAGCTCGAGTGCTATCCGTTTGGGACACGCGTCTGTGAACTTTTTTGTGGAAAAATGGACCAACAAAAAAAACCTTAATCGAACTATTCAGTGGACGGTTGTTTAAATTAAACATTAAACAGTGAATTGACGTTTTTTAGGCTGCCAGTTGTTTCAGAGAGGTAAGTAGATATTTGCTTGTATTTTGATGGTTTGTTTTAACGTAACACAGAATAGGCCCCGCGCCGAGAAAGAGAAGATGATTTTGTGGCCATGTAATATTTTTACAATTTAGATTAGGTAGGCTTTTATCACCGCGCCCGGTCGCACTCGGACAGTTCGGTGCCACGCGCTGACCCTAGCGCGATCGCCGAGCGTAAGAATGAAAAGTGAAGTGAAAAGTGAAGTACATACATGAGATTGACTTCTGTCCCTATCTATTTTGTGCTTCTACTCTATACACTGTTTTTGCTGTCTTCAAATTTCATTGATGGCAGCTAATCGTAATGGAGATTAGTTAACTGCTTAGATGATATCTTAGTGTTCGAGAATATATGCATATACATATATTAAACTCTGTGCTGAAACTACTAACATATAGGTATGATGGATCGTCAGGATGGATCGAGCTACGATCACCCACCAGGCGGGTCTATGTGGGTAACGAGCAACAAATAAGAATGGCAAGAAATTGAATCACTTTACGTATCATTACATGTCGATACAGTGAACTATTAGTATTTAGGTACAAATAACAAAAACTGTCCAGTTCCAGTGCGTTTTTACTCTGTGACAGCCTGATTGTGAGGGTCCTCCTCAACCTAGTAGCGAAACGGAAAACGCTCCGACTCTGCCAAAGTGCGCCTGCTCTAGTGTGCTTTTTTTATTGTCAACAAATCATTTGCCGGTTGCGATAGGTAGGTACATATTGTACACTAAGATCATCATCATTATCATTCACAGCCTGACTTTACCCACGACCCTTTTATTGTGTCAATCACCACGTTTCTGTGCGTATCGTCTACCAATCTCATTGCCGGACGTCTAAAATTCCTTATATCCGTCCTTGGACGCCATTCGGTTACTGCCTTACTCCACCTGTCGTCTGCATTCAGCCATTTTGCCATGGTTGGGGTGAGAGGGAATGGGAGACATCCTCACGCCCCAGCAGCTTTGATCTTGACCCCGATTACCAGCTACGGTAGGTGCGAGCTTACGGACGACGAGCAATAGGTAGCTCGCCGTCCGTCCGTCCGGACCGAGCCCAAGTTGTCGATAGCACGTAGTGTTACGTGCACCTCAAAGAGATGTCAGCAAAACCGTAGGGGCCAGCAGGGCCGATGCTCATTAGGGCCGCGGGGAATTTCTGAAAAGGAAACCCGATTCTAGAATGCAAATGCAACTGAAGGGCACAGAGGTGTGCTTTCAGTAAGTGAAAGTCTGACACTCAACCCTGTGGCGGGAGAAAATATTGCATAACCTCAAAAAAAACCTGTCGTCTGCATTAAGATACTCCAAAGATACTTATTAAAAGTCATTTCATAGGTCAAGTTGACAAAAGTGAAAACGAAAAATAACACAAAAAAACTGTGATGAATTCAAGACACTGATTCATCAGAGTTTTTTAACAAAGAAATATATGGCTGCTTTAGTTAATTGGTTTCCTTTTTCCAAGAAATTATATCTCTGAAATACAAGTACATAACAAAATAACGGGTTCCTTCTATTTGGCAGAATCTTGATAGTCCGAAAATTATTTGGCATAACACACTTGGCATAATTTTCTTTAACCGAATATTTTTAGGGCATAAAAATTATTTAGCATAACTATTGTTTAGCAGAATGTTTATGTGTCCGAATTTACAATGGCAGAATTTTATTTGGCATGGCAATTACCTTTGTCATAGTTTATATTACGCATAATTTTGTTTAGTATAACGTTTATTTAGAGGGACATTATTTGGGGAACCGATCTCTTTTCCGATTTTTTTTTGTTCGAATTTAATTTAACCGAAAAGTATTGACCGACGTCTTTTTTGCTATATGCATTATTTGACATACATATATTTAGATCGTCGAAGTATCATGTTCTTGTGTCATAAGTATTATTTACAGAACTATACTTCGCCGATTTACAAAATAACTTTTTGATATTGGTCGAAGCCTCGTTTGAACTTTATTCATTTGCCAAATGATTTATTTGCCATATTTTTACCACACCGAAACAACATTTTAATGGAATTTCGGCCAAAAATATATAGATCATTACTTGGTAGCATTTACAATATTAAATTAAAATAGTGTCATAAAATATTACAATTAAAGCTTAAAATAGACAATGTTAGCATTAATTTATTATCACTATTTTGTAAAAAACATAAGAAAAGTAGAATTCTTATGTTTTTTACAAAATAGTGATATTAATAACAATTAAGAACTAAACTTCAGTAAAAAAATTATTTACCGTACGCGGAAACACGTAACATCTTGTCAGCTCACACAGCGTGGCGCCAACGGTGCGAAGTTCCTCTAGCAACATGATGGCCATTATATCTATGCAAGCAAAGACGTGTTTGTATGGCGTTTAGTTTTTTTTATTATTCTCACTGTACGAATGAGCCCCACGTACGAAGGGTGACGACTTTCCCCTACTTCGAACAAATGTTATTCCGGCTAAGTGTAACAACAGTGAAAAGTTTTTCGACAATAGTTGAAAAGTTTTAGGTGAAATGAAATTCGGTCAAATATTTTTCGAACTTATGATAGGTAACCAGAAATGCAGGGAACCTCCGTCAACCCTATTCAAACCGACAGTGTTTTGTTATTAGTATTTAGGTTACCGTTTTGATGATACTAATTACGACCGCAGCTATCGATATAAAATGTATGTCAAAAGACGATTCTGACTGAGAATTTTCTGCGATATGATTGTACTGCTTTTTAATTATTATGGATATGAAATTTATGCCTAAAGATGATTCTGATTAACAAAATTATGAGTTTTGAATGTATGACAAATGAGTGTATGCGAAATGATTTTCTGCGAAATAAAGTTTATGCTATCCGGTGTTATGCAAAATAATATTATGACATAAAAAGTTCTGCTATATAAGGTAGACCCCAAAATAATATAATTATACTTAAAGGTAATATTCTTACTTACTTTTAATGATTCCTGAACATCAATCAATTCTTACCTCGAAAATCCAGGAGGAAAAATTGTTTTTGCCATAAAGCGTGGATAATAAAGGGGTTAAAAGTTATTACGGGAAAGACAAAAGGTTGAATAATGAACGAAACAAAGGCGACGTAGGCTAGCTGTAAATATGATTATGCGAGCCCAGAATAACTTTACTCCATGGAGTATGAAGGAATGGAGTGCTCATGCAAATATTTTTCCAACACATCAACTCGGAAACTGGCTCCTATCTTCTGGTCTTTAGTCACTCACAGAAATACTTTTTGTCCTAGTACAATAAAGTGCATTGGCCAGTATCTACCGACTCCATAGGATAATTATATTAGTGGTACCAGTTAAGTTTAATGCAAATCAAAATGTAAAACGACACATTTGGTGAAGATTTTCTGTTGGATATTCATTACGTACGAGTAACATCGCGTTTAACGGTATCCTATGTGCAATTTTAGGACATGGTCAACCTGTCTATCAAATTAATAATTGAAATCTATTCAGCCGTTTAAACGTGATAAAGTAACAATCATATAAATATACACACTCACAAACTCGCCCTTATACTCGCCATATTAGTGTGATAGTATAGCACTCCATTTGTTCCTACGTCATGATTGCTACCGATGAATTATGACCGCCTACGACCACAGGTACAAAGGTGTTGGTAATTATTAAAGTCATTTTAAATTGTACAGTGCTATCACTTTATGGTTTAACTAAGTTAGATGTAAGGACCAGCCCTTTACATAGGCCGCCAATGTTGGTCAATAGGTCAGTGGAATTATATAAATAGGTAATAGGAGGTTTTAATGTTGTTTTGGAGCTATAAAAGAACCCACCTCTAAGTCCAAACTACGCTCGTCTTAAGTTTCCGTTGTAATTTTCTTCATCTTCGATTCGTTTGTTCAGATAAAAATAACAAAGCCTGGGTAAAATGGAAATCCTATCACAAAATCTCTGATTATAAACAGTTCTCTCTTTGCGGACGTCAATTTGAATTTGCGTCATGAGAGCATTTTAATTACTACGTAAGTTTACAGACGGCGATATTCAGAAAAAAAAACCTGTGAAGTTAAATCTCGAATCACAAAGGTAATGCTCAATGTTTTACTGAGATCAAAGATCTAATATGCCAGAGGCAATCTGCAATATTTCGTTTGTTACATGGTAACCCCCAAAACAAAGTAATAAACTTCTCACTCATATCACAGACAAAAGATTTACTGCTCAAAAAATTCTCAATGTTTTAAAAACCTTGGATTCTACCATAGGCCCATGAACAGATAACCTGCTCACTTACTTCCCCAAAAACACTGCAGATAAAATGTGCATACCGCTTTTTAATATTATTGTAAAAAAATGTTTACCAGAGTGCATTTTTCCAGAAAAATATTGAAAAGAGAGAGAGATAAGATAACTCTTTTATATTGAAACTAATTAAAGACAGGATGTTCAAAATTAGTGTTCCATATCTAATTTATCTGTCATATAGAAGCGTTTTGAAAAACTTGTCTAACAAAACCGTTTACTAAATCATTCTATAGTAACACAGTTTTTTATTTTTGCTGATTACTTATTTAATATTATGGATGAGCAGGTTCAAATCGATGCTACTTACACAGACTTCCGATTAGCTTTCAATACGGTAGACGATAAACTATTGCTGCCAATAAAAATAACATAATTATGTATAATGGTATCCGCAGTTATTAACTTCGTTGGTTCTAGTTTTATATTTTTGAAATAACTCAAAAGATCATCAGAGGATTCAATTGTGAAACTCTAAACGTTACATCTGGTGTTCCTTGAGAATCAATTTTGGGCCCTCTCTTGTTTATTTTATTTATAAACGAACCTCCCTCTTCCCACGTTGCATTATATGTCGATGAATTGTGAATTTTTGAGTTAATTAGGAATGTTGCGGAAGTCAACCGTTGCATGAATATTTAGATTTAGTTTATATTTCTAAATGTTATACGAATTCGTTCACAAAAAAAAATTAACTATTTATGTACACACACAAAATAAAAGATTAGAAGAAGGAAACAGAAAAATAGGTACAAAGGTGATGCTTATAAAAATATGTAATAATTCTGTTACAATATTAATAATATAATTCTAACAAGAGTTCCATTTGTGAGACATCTTTTCTTGCTCCTCAATGATATATTACCTTAATTAGCACAAACATAAAATAATAAACAGTGGGAGTAAGGGGTACGCTACCCATACCTCATTAGGTACGTAACGAAATGCGGGATTCACAAACGTCATCAACTTTGAATCGACCTATAGAAAAGATTACTATAGGGTTTTAAGAAGAGAAAGTTAAATGTTTCTGGGTCAAGTGGCGTGTAAAGAAAGAAATGTAAGTATTCAAAACAGAAAGACAATGCTGAATATATGTCAAAAAAAAAATAGTCTCCGTTTAACGTTCGCACCGAACCAGCAAGAAAATTTAAAACAAATCTCTCGTCAAATTTTAAAAAGAAAATCTTCCCGCTACCGCTTAAACATGTTCCAACTCAAAGGTGGTGCCTTTCAGAAACATTCGCTCCCTAGTTTTTGAACTAGCTTGCTCGTTCGTTATTTAGCGGGAGTCAACAAAGTAGTATATTCATAGGCGGGGTTCATTCCGTGTCTAAACGCTGTTAAAATCTATGTTTTAGCTCAGACTTTGCTCAGCCAACGTAAACAGTCTACCTAGTTCATGAAAACAAATTGAGGTGCGACTGCATCATAGGCAAGGAGACCAGCACTAAATTATGTGATATCACTTCACCGCTTGTTTAAAATATTGTTTTTTTTTTATAGTTAAATCTGTTATAGTACTTTAAAATATAACAAATTGTTTTGTTAATAGATGTTTGGTGATCAATCATACCATAACGACTGACCCGACTCGAGTACGCAATACCGGTAAACGTGGCATTGAAAGTCGTGACTTTGGAAAATATTGCATTTAAACTTCATTCATTTCTCAATTCAGACTTTCCTATTTTAAACGATTAAAATTTAAATAGGTTTGAATTTCATATTTCAGTTAGTAAAGAAATTAATTCTTTAGTATTCAATAATGACAGTTTAAAAATGTGACTTTTTGTAATAATATTGAAACACTATTAAATGATAAATGACCCATTGAAGTGTAGATTTTCAGAATAAAGGTGTGCATCTTATCATAACTTAGTTGATTTAATATACTTATGAGGGGTTTAGTTTCAAAATCCGCAAAGTCCAATTTTTTCATGTCGCAATATTTTTATATCTCTAGCAACTCTATTTATTTCTGAAACTTACCGCCTACTTTAAAATGTACATGAAATAAATGGCTTTAACGGGTTTTGATGTGTTTTTAAATTCTTTTAATGGGACCTACATTAGAAGAATTTAAAAACATGTATACGCAGAGGACCGTTCATTGTGGCGACACTTTTGGGAGGCCTATTTCCAACAGTGGACGACTATCGGCTGAAATGATGATGATGATGATATTTATTTATTTAAATTTATGTATACTTTATTCCAAAATAATAAATGCTATTCAAAAACACACAATTGGCGGCCTTATCGCATTCCGCGACCTCTTCCAGGAAACCTGGTATGGAAAGAGATTGTCTGGATATAAAATGGGGTTGCAGTTAGTGCATTACAAAATAAGCTAAACAATTGGTAAGAAAATAAGAAACAACGTACATACTTAACACTAAAATACATACTTAAATACATCCATACTAAATAATTTTAAAGGCAAGAAAACAAGTGACAACTACAATTAATACGGCCAAAAACGAAACAAAATTACAAGGACAAGTAATATTGTTTCACAAGTGTGTGAATATCATGTCTTCATAATAATATGTGTATATCGTAGCTATTAAAAAAATATTCGGTCTCCTGGTCTATGTTCACGATTCATACAGTTCGTGTCGCATTGCAAGAGGTGTGTTCCGCACGGCATCTAGTACTTTAGGTAATTGAATTGACTCCTTACCTGATATTCACATATTGCTGTCTGATTCGTATTTTATTTATATTAAAATAAAGTCCACATTGGTTTCCATGCTCGTTTATAAACGTAGATTTAAATGTTTGAATTTTTCTCTTACTTTTTATCCAATTGAGTTCAATTTGGCTCAGTTCCAATGAGAATTAATTTTTACGGGAGCATGACCTGAATTGACATCCAGGATTAGCTCTAGATAAGGAGGTGGTAGAAAGCGTGAGTTGGAGAACATCCCCACGTCCCGACCACAGTAGGCGCGGGTTTGTGGATGGAGAGCTATGGGTCGCTCGCCGTCCGATAAGGACCAAACCAGGCGCGCCTCAAAGAAATGTCAACAAAATTACTTTTTATCCTAAAAGGTGAGTTCACGATGAGCTTGACATTTTGGGTTGTTTACCAAGTCAAAATATGCTAAGTAAGGTAACTAAATTTGTTTATTTTCAAACATTGAAGAATGTGAGCCGAGGCTTAGCTGAACTAGTCTTCAGTTTAGGGACTAGGTAAACGCGTAAATATTAATGAATTTTAATTAGTGTCGAGACTTGACTGACTGCTTGACTCTGTTACATAGGTGCCTTTGATAGTGTGGCGAACATAGAGGCCACACAAATATTGCTGGCTTGCATACTAGCAGCATTTATCCAATTTTTCATGACTATTCTAGAAATTTCTACAATGACTATTCTACATGACTATCCAAGAAATTTCTAGAATAGTCATGAAAATTGAATAAATGCTGCCAGTATGCAAGCCAGCAATATTTGTGTGGCCTCTATGGTCGCCACAATAGCAACTACAGGGTAGACTAAATTGCAGGCTTGCGGACGGAGAAACATGAATAACTCTCCGTCCAATAACCTAAAGGACCATGACTTGGTCGATGGCGCGTTGTATTCCACGTGCACATCAAAGAGTTGCCAGCCAAATTGATGGGGCCCGCTGATGCCGATGCCTGCCAAGGCTGCGGGATTGTTACCGTGACCCTGGGACGCCGAAGGCAACTTGTGGTTTTAGTGGTGGGTTTTAGGCAGTTATAGTTTTGACGACATGGTTGGCGCAATAATAATAATACTCCTTTATTATTAGGCAACTAAGTCCCATAGATAAAATACACAAATAATCTTACAAAATAATAAATTATTACATATGTATAAAATAAACTATAACAATTACTAAACTATACTATTGCACACAAAGTGACGGCGTCGACGACAGCGTGTTCTGCTGCGGGGTCGGTATCCTTTCACGAAATCGTCTCTCCTTTGAGGAAGGTCTCCAAATGGTGAGTCGGCACCCGCACCACAAAAGACTTGCAAATAGTATTATGACGCGGCTCCAACTGCACCACTTTTAAATTCTCAACTCGCAATGGTCGAGCGTTTGACTGCTGCGTTGCGGAACAAATATTTGAATGGCCTACAGATCAGGGCAAAGGATGCATGGAGTCAGAAGAAACTATCGCGCATGTGCTCTTCGAGTGCTGACGGCTGTGCGTCAGTGAGATAAGAACACGAACCTGGGGAGCACCGAATTCACTGATGGACGCTCTGAGCAAACTGAAGAGACTCATTTGTTTCTGGAATGAGGTAGGCTGGTTGGAGTAAAGGCCTCCATGGTCCACGCACAATGGTCCGATAAGGACTAAGTGCGGAAGCCAGAGCACAAAGATAAGATAAGATAAGAAGATTGCCTACAGATAGTTGTTCCGGGTCTGGGTGTCTTGTGATTGTTAATTTATATTTTTGTGACGTACCTACGATACAGGAGTAATTCCTAGTGTGGGGTTTAAAAAAGTTAAAAAAACTGCACAAGTGCGAGTCGGACTCGCACACTGAGCGTTCCGTACAAACTTACCTATGTAAATAGTTCCCGAAATGAGTCTCGAAGATTTTTCCGAATCGCAATAAAAAGTTTTTTTTTTGTGACGTAAGAACAAATTTACTACTTTCAGATTTATTCCTAAATCTGTACTATAAGACCTTGTTTTGCGCCAAATTTCAGGATTCTGGGTCAACGGGAAGTACCCTATGAATTTTAACTCCCTTGAGAGTGTCGAAATATACGTTTTTTGCAACATAAACGCCCATTGGATATCTTTTTATTTTTCGTTAGTTTAGACGTTTGATTTTTTCACAGCTTCAAGAGATAGCAGACCTGAGTATATTTAATTAATTTCAACTTGATACCTCCACGCGTTCCTGAGATAATTGGTCTTGACAGACAGACAGACAGACGGACAACAAAGTGATCCTATAAGGGTTCCGGTTTTTTCTTTTGAAGTCCGGAATCCTAAAAACAAAAAGTTTTTTAAGTCAGATACTTCCTTTTGCTCCAGTTCGGGATAGTTCAAATTATCATAAGTACTTTTTATTCTTGAATAGTTGAATTAGTTCAGGTAGCTGGCGTGATTCATCCTTGGGAAGAAAAAAAAAACACATAAAACCTATTTGCTTTGAACCTTGTAGACACAAGAGCCAACAGTTACCTTTACTTGCAAAGTTTGCTTAATACGACAATTTGGTCAACTTTTAAAAGTAATCCCATTTTGTCAAGGATCTTTCCAGATCCACTTTGCATGTAATTTTGTTACCTTATACATTTTACATAACCACACTACAGTGTCCAAAGAATGTTGTTCGAAAAACACAAATTCTAACGTAAAGTTCAGCAGAAACTTGGACGTGACTGCGATGAATCTTACTCCAACATTGTTGGGAGTAACAGACCACGATTCACCGCATTGCCGTGGATACTCGATTCACCTGGAACTTAGTTTGTTTGACTGTTAAGATGGTTTTAATTTGATGGAGGACAGATTGCAATGCCATTGTGGTACTGTTGTCCTACAAAGGTGATGTCGGTAACCTGTCATTTTATATGATTGTCTACGGACAAAGAGCCACTGGTGCCACTGATTGAAGGTGTTGGTTGATGTAGAATAGTATGGTAGCCTTTTTTTCAGTAGAAATTCATCAAATAACCTTTGCCAGCCTGGGTTGATCAAGCAGGATTGTCAGACTTTCACTGAATGAAGGGAAACGGTAACTGTTTCGATCGATTTCTCAGCCCTAACCGATATCGGCCCTAATGATCTCCGTCTGTTTGCTGACATTTCTTTGGCGGGCGTGGAACACGACGTTGATCCACGCATGGTAATTATCGAACGACGAGCTACCAATAGTTTGTCTTCCATAAGCCGGAGCCAAAACTCACCCAGCGATTCCTGACAGATCCATCTCCTGCAGGAGCTGGGGCGTGAGAATTGTCTTCTTCTCATGCTTTTCACCACCTCCTTCACTTGTCACTTGTGCTTCGCAGAAGGTGATAATATCAGCTTTCCATTCCCTTTCGCTCCATACAATGGCCTAGACCAGGGCCAGACGCGAGATATCACCCCCTCCGATAGTATAATTGGTATCATATTAAACTATTACAATAGCTGATGACGACAGTTCCTAATCTATTCACGCTTAGGCTGTTTATGCATAGAAACACAACTTTATTACTCATAAAAATAACTGAGATTAATAACTAGTATATTCTCTCCAAAGACACCAAAGCTCAAAATCACCCAAAGGGCAATGGAAAGGGCTATGCTCGGAGTTTATTTGCGTGATCGAATCAGAAATGAAGATATCCGCAGGAGAACCAAGGTTGCCGACATAGCACGAAGAATCGCCAAACTTAAGTGGCAATTGGGCAGGGCACATTGCTTGCAGAACAGATGGCCGTTGGGGCCGAAAGGTTCTGGAGTGGCGACCGCGTACCGGAAGACGCAGTGTTGGAAGGCCCCCTACAAGGTGGACCGATGACCTGGTGAAGGTTGCGGGAATCCGATGGATGCGAGACGCACAGGACCGTTCGTTGTGGCGATATTTAGGGGAGGCCTATGTCCAGCAGTGGACGTCTATCGGCTGAAAGGATGATGATGATGATGATATATTCTCTCAGTCGTACACTCCTGGCGGAGTGATCGTGGTCATGGATCATCTGGTAGGTTGGTTGCAGCTTTTGTGCGACTTCTCTATCTTTCTCTATTTGTGGCACTGCATGTACATTCAATAAGGGAACACTTTAAAGATGATTTAATGAGGTCTGTCCATTTGGTAGGTGATTGACCGCGAAAAGGTTGGCCTAGTAGATAGGAATTTTAAACTAACTATGAAATTTCTATTTGATGACGTGGCAAATGCCTTTTCTGCGGCAGCTTTTATTCAAATTTTGTCAATTCTAAATTCAATTCAATAATAAATAATATCTAGTAGCTATATTTTTCTAGATTTAGTGCCTGTGACATTTACCGCAATGCAGTTAATAGGGTCCTCGAAACAGATAAAAAGATGGCTAAGTCTGAAACGTCAGCAACAGATATTCTAGCTACACTGCCGGGAAAAATATTAACGAACAAACTTGGATTTATATTTTTACACTGTCGGCTTTCCCGGGACAAATTATTTTAAGTGAGATTTTTATGAAAAGGATAAAGCTTATATTCATTTATGGACACCTTTTTTGTTTAAATTTGAATTAATTATATAAAAGGAGCCGACATACCACGAAGAATCGCCAATTAAATGGCAATGGGCAGGGCACATTGCTCGCAGAACAGTTGACCGTTGAGGCTGAAAGGTTCTGGAGTGGCGACCGCGTAACGGAAGACGCAGCGTTGGAAGGCTTCCTACAAGGTGGGTCAATGGCCTGGTAAGGGTTGCGAGAATCAGATGGATCCGTTCATTGTGGCGACACTTGGGGGAGGCCTATGTCCAACAGTGGACGTCTTTTAGCTGAAATGATGATGATGATGATGATATAAAAGGAAACTGTTTTCTTTTCACTCTTTCTTTGGAGAGGACTATCTTTTTTGCCTAGTGGCAAAAAAGATAGTCCTCTCCAAAGAAAGAGTAGAGTAGTATCCAGAAGGTAAAACTTGCTTACCATCAAGAGAGATAGTCTCTCTTGATGGTAAGCAAGTTTTACCTTCTGGATCACGAGTATCCTTTACATACTTTTCCCCGTGGTTCTAGCAGGCCTTGCTGGGCCCGGAGCACGCTTGCTTAGAAATAACCTATTTACTTTTGACTCAAACCTAGATAGATAGATATAGTATTTTTCAATACACTTACTTGAAAACCCGCTCTTATCCCACCGCTTTTAGGTACGCAATAGACTGTTTTCCGCACTAGTGCAGAAAAACGCGCGTGCTCTGGCCCGCCACAATTTTATTACATTTATCGTATAAGGCTGGGCGCGCGTCGACCCCCACGAGTCGTCAGTCAAACAAGCTCTTCAGCTTTATAATATTACATAAGTATAGATAAATGAATAAATATTGGTATACCAACCAAACCCGGAGTCCTGGAACGAAAGGCAAAGAAGGAACAAAGGAGAGGGTTTGTCAGTAAAACTCTGACATACCCTCTCGCACCGCCCTAGAGCAGAAGAAGTCATAGAATGATTTCCCACCTAAAAAAAACCTAGTAACATTTTCTTCGACATATTAGATCATTAAAAATTCGCGAAACCTAGACCTGAGTAAATACATATTCATGTTTTAACTAAGCATTGGGGAAGTTGGGCTAAGTTGTAGCAAACTTTGCGCAACTTCACTGCTATTTGAAACACCTTTGCAAACTGCTCGACTTTTAGTTCAAATGGCAGCTTCAAAACCAAAATGAAAATAATTCAAAAGATACTGGTATTAAGGGTTAAACTTATCTGTTAGGTAAACCTGTGTGTCTTTGCCGTTAGTCAACTTATTCATTAGTACTCTAGAAGTTTCAAACAGCTAATTATAGTTATGCATTTTGCAGGTGCAATAATAATAATACCATTGTTCAGGCAGGGGCCATAGTCTTAACATAGTTCCTGGTAACCAGTCCACTTAAGACTACAAAAACCATAGCCTTATATCTTAGTTTTCCATATGTCGCAATAGTTTCCCATTAACCGGGGGTTGTCCTTGGATGCACTAGCATAGCGTACAGGTATAATCGCCTGTTCGTACCACGTTCTATTAAAAGCGTATAAGGAGCCTCTGCGAGTTGGTTTCGACTCCTCGTACGCCTTCTAAAGGTCCGGGACCCCAGGGTTCTGAGATATAATAAGTCATAAATAATAATAATAATAAATCATTTATTTTCAGGCTTCTTGACCCATAGATAAATACCTTACAGACTAACATATATATAAAGTAAATTAAATACAATTTATTGTTAATAAATAGAACTTATGACTATGTTAGTAACACTTCACTGCACTTGTTCACTTTGTGCTGTTCTGTGGCACTTGTCCGCGGAAGCGACGGAACACCACGCCCTGCGGCCAGAAGTCTTCCTTCAACATGAGGGGCAGAAAAGTGTTCGGGACTCGCACCACTTGCGGGGCGCACGGGTGGGGGGCACTCTGCAACCTCAGCAATCGACGTATGCGCCGGCGACGAAACTGCTGACGCGAATAACAAGTTGCAAAAGTAGTAAGTGCGCAATATCAAGTTGTATGTAATATGTATTTATTTGCTCAGCTTCATGTTCAAAGAGGTCTTTGAATGGCTATTTCATAAATGAATGTGGTATTGATGATTTTAATGTTTATAATTCCTTTAATATTAATTATTTATTTAAAACTTTATGCACTAATGAAACATTGTACAAAGGCGGACTCAATGCCTTAATAAGTGTTAAGGTCGTGAATCATATTTTAATGAAAATAGAACCTAAGCTGAAACTGACCTGCAAATGCACAAAAATTAACAAAAGTTGAATTTTGCGGATCATTCTGGGATGAGATGCTTACTTTTTTTTTTTAAGTATTTGAAGGCGGTAGCGATAAATTAGCGGTGTAGCCGTCATCGGTGAAGGTGTCTAGTAGATCATGGCGTAGAATTAAAATATATTTTTACTTTACAATCACTTTTGTTTCACAGTTGATATAATTAGGTGATTACAGACTTAGGTGTAACGTCATCCGAGAAAACCAGCAAATTTGTTAAGAGCGTTCAAACTACTCGACGGATTGTCCAAGACGTAATATCATAAGACATAATTCGTAAACGTTTCTCCTTCAAACAATTCCGTTCACGTGACGTCTACAACGTCATGACGCTTCACCCCTCTCCGGTACTAAGGAATCAATTGAGTGTCTTATTATAGCTAAACTAGCTTTTGCCAGCGGCTTCACCCGCGGATAAGAAGGTTTCTTCATACAAACTTCGGTAGCCCATTTCATCCCCTTCGGGGGTGAATTTTAGAAAATCCTCTCTTACTGCTCACCTACGAAATAAAAGAAAACCTTGTGCAAAATTTCACGATCCTAGTCCTAGTACTTTCGGCTGTGTGTTGATATGTCAGTCAGTCAGTTTCTCCTTTTATATAGGATGACTGGTAATTAGTGTATGATACTTAAACACGTGATTGTGCTCATGATAACCAACAACTTTTACTATGGCACCAAACCTGAAATCGCGAAAAAAAAATCAGCTGTTCAGTACATTTATGTTTGCCTAATGTACTGAACAGCTGATATTTTTTTCGCGATTTCGGCTTTGCTCCCATAGTAAAAATTGTTTGTTATCATGAGCATAATCACGTGTTTAAGTATCGTACACTAATTGCCAGTCACCCTATATATATAGATTGTCATAATTGCCGACATATTGATTGTATTAACAACATATACTCAACTCAAAATAATATAGAAAACTATGACATTAACGCAAATTATACAGTATACTTAAAATTTTTCCAATTGTTTGTTTGACCGTTTGACGGATGGTACTCAACATAGAGGCATCAATAGATACTTCGATATTTGATCCAAGGCTCTGGACAACTCTTTCTTGTTTTTCTTTTTCCAGCTTCGCTACCATCTTTCCATAATCGTTCTGACCACGTGACTAAGCGTTGAGATGACGTCAGAATAAAGGAATGGGAGGCGTGGCCTACTCGAGGCGATCGACGAAAAGAGAATCGAAACGCTACGGTTGTAACTTGGCTAGGGGAGCTGGTCCCCTATGGTTTTGCTGATACTCTTTGAGGCACGCGTGGAACACTACGCGCCACGACGGAATCATGGTGGCATTGACACGCCAGAGTAGCGAAACTGGAAAAAAAAAAACAAGAATGAGTTGTCCAGTAGCGCCGAGGCCCGACTGGTCCGCAATGGATGAAGAAAGACGTGTGTGGAAAAGGGTAAGGCAGGCCTCAGCCGTGCACAGCCGTGGGATAAAATGTTGACTGGCCTGTTGGTCTAGTGGTCATGACTGCTATGCTGGAGTTATGCTGAGACTTTCGTGGGGTCGATTCCCACCTAAGACAAATATTTGTGTGATGATAACGATTATTAGTTGTATCTGGGTGTAATTTATCTACAATATCTAGTACTCATAACACAAGCTTAGCTTAGTTTGGGACTAGATGGCAATGTGTGAAAGATGTGAAAAAAGAAACGGACTGATTAGATTAGAAAATTTAAGATCAACAAGGTTCATTTCCATCCATTGTCACACCATTCGACCAAAACATAAAACAAAATAACACAGCAACCAAATGAACTTAGCGGTTCATTTCAATTCATACCTTATTAAATTCTCCATTTAAATTGTAGTTTACGAGATGGACGCATAAAACACGGTACATTTATAATCACCATGCACCCGGGGGATGCAAGCGCGTGTTAATTTTATCCCACCTCTCCTCTGAGAGAACCTGAATTTATCATAATTATATTGAATATTTTGGACAGAAATTAATGTAAATAAATGAATATTTTATTTACTTGGTTTGAGTTGATTGAATTTGATTTTGATATTGTTATCTAATGCCTATAGACCAAGTAACGAACCTAATTCATGATAACTCGTGGTCCAAAGTGCAACTGAAGGAACATAGATGTGGTTTTAGTCAGTAAAAGCCTGACACCTCCTGCTCCGTTCTAGAGTCGGAGAAGTCATTAGATGATTTCCCGCCTCAACCGAATTAATATTTGTTAAGCGGTACTTATGGTAATCGTATTCAATTTTTCAAACCATATACACTAAAAGCATAGTTAGTGTATGCCTGGCATAAAGGAGTGAACCAAGACTTGATTGTCAGACCGTATACTACAGTAATCCTGTTTGCATTTATAGTTCCATCACCACCACCACAGCACTATTGAAGGAGTTCAAATAATAGTTTATTTCAGAAAAATACACATATACAAAGTTCAAATAAAAAAACATTATTGTCAATTGATCGGTAGTAAATACAAAAAAAGAGTTTTGTTGGGACCTGTACTAATAAAAAACATTGTATCACAGACACCATCACCTTCATAATAATGAATAATTTAAAACAGTACGAAAATACCACCTATGTACCACTACTGTACATGAAGTTTAAATAAATAAAATACGACAAAAAATTAAGAATGAAAAAAAAAACAAATTAGTAATGAATTATGACAATAAAGTATAAATAATAATATTTTGACATATCTGTACCGCATGACGAGAACCTCGTGAAAGCGGAGAATGATAAACAAATCAACTGATTCACGAGGTTGTCGACATTTGGGGTACGGCCTCAGCAATCATTGTATCGAATATCGTGTCAGCCAATTAATTAATAGCCTAGAGCCTGGAACAAAAAAAGGGCTCCATTTATAAAGTGGCACTCTAGGACACGGCTTGTATAGTTAGGAGGTTCCTTTCCTTGGAGCCCCGACCGCTGCGCCGGTAGCTTGGACTGTTCCCGATACCGGTGGGATAAGTCTTTTTATATTTTTAAATGTTTTTATTATTTTTTATTGAAATATTTAAAAATACAATTTACAAGGAAATAAAAATGAATACATGAATATTGAAATGATTCAAACAATGACAATAAACTGTAGAAATAGTGCTTAATCTTAACAACACTAAAAAATGAGTTAACTCTCATTAAAATCTTAATAAACTTTGACAGACTTAGACCAATAAGCCATTCGAGAATAGTAGCATCAATTTTATAATTAAAACAAAAGGTTACATTGTGCACTCAAATATAATATGTCATTCATATTAATTTTGTGAACATCATAAAGTTAACAGAAGGACATTAAGTTGAGCCAAAAGACGGGCAATGAACTGACCGCTATGTAGCAAATAATACAGTTAAGTATTTAGTTTAATTGTATTTTGTATCGCTACATATGACTTAGGTGTGACATTCGAGTTCAATGCCCTAAGCGTGCGGCGAGGCGTGCTTGGGACCTATTTATTTACAGCTCCCACTAACGTAGGCGTATTATATGGTTAAACCTAACGCGTAGCTTAGAAGTTAAGCCTCTGTTGGGTTTTTAGTCTAGTGCATGTAAGTATGTTAGGTCTGGAATAATTAGACAAAGGGACGATGGTAAGAGATAAAGATTACAAAAATTGTTTGCAATTGATAATTATGTAGCAGAATGGTCTCACGGGATGTTCACTGCAGAAAAAAAAACAATGATATATATATTTGCATTAGCAATACTTAAAGAATACGTCTACGTTTTCCTTAAAAATTGGCAAGGACTGGCCCAAAGCCGGGAACAATGGAAGGAATAGAGAATGGCCTTTGCTTATCAGTGGGTCCTTTCAGGTTAGATATAAGTAATAAGCAAGCATATTTCATCGTCGATCACATCGTCGTTTTCCATTATGTGAGATTGTGTTCAAGCGCAAGCCTATCAACAGTAAAAAATAATGTATCAAAGCCTTAATGCCTTTTTTTTTGTAGGTTTTTTTTTTAGGTGAGATAATCATCTAATGACAAATCCCAAATCTTGGGCGGAGCGGGAGATAGTGTCAGACTTTTACTGACTAAAAACTCACTCCTGTTCCTTCATTGCCTTCATCCCAGGGCCCCGGGTTTCATTTTTACACTACCCATGGCCCCAGTAGGCTTCGAACCTGCTGGGCCCCTACGGTTTGCTGTGCTTCTAGAGGCGCGCGTGGAACAGTACGCGCCGTCGACGACTTGGGCTCGGTCCGGACGGTTACCGGACGGTCGGACGGCGAGCTACCCTTTGCTCACCGTCCGCAAGCCTACGCCTACGGTGGCCGGAAATCGGGATCGGGATCCCGGCGGATGGGGTGTTAACGCTGCTCCCTCGGTTTTACTTGCAAAGTTTGCTTAATACGACAATTTGGTCAACTTTTAAAAGTAATCCCATTTTGTCAAGGATCTTTCCAGATCCACTTTGCATGTAATTTTGTTACCTTATACATTTTACATAACCACACTACAGTGTCCAAAGAATGTTGTTCGAAAAACACAAATTCTAACGTAAAGTTCAGCAGAAACTTGGACGTGACTGCGATGAATCTTACTCCAACATTGTTGGGAGTAACAGACCACGATTCACCGCATTGCCGTGGATACTCGATTCACCTGGAACTTAGTTTGTTTGACTGTTAAGATGGTTTTAATTTGATGGAGGACAGATTGCAATGCCATTGTGGTACTGTTGTCCTACAAAGGTGATGTCGGTAACCTGTCATTTTATATGATTGTCTACGGACAAAGAGCCACTGGTGCCACTGATTGAAGGTGTTGGTTGATGTAGAATAGTATGGTAGCCTTTTTTTCAGTAGAAATTCATCAAATAACCTTTGCCAGCCTGGGTTGATCAAGCAGGATTGTCAGACTTTCACTGAATGAAGGGAAACGGTAACTGTTTCGATCGATTTCTCAGCCCTAACCGATATCGGCCCTAATGATCTCCGTCTGTTTGCTGACATTTCTTTGGCGGGCGTGGAACACGACGTTGATCCACGCATGGTAATTATCGAACGACGAGCTACCAATAGTTTGTCTTCCATAAGCCGGAGCCAAAACTCACCCAGCGATTCCTGACAGATCCATCTCCTGCAGGAGCTGGGGCGTGAGAATTGTCTTCTTCTCATGCTTTTCACCACCTCCTTCACTTGTCACTTGTGCTTCGCAGAAGGTGATAATATCAGCTTTCCATTCCCTTTCGCTCCATACAATGGCCTAGACCAGGGCCAGACGCGAGATATCACCCCCTCCGATAGTATAATTGGTATCATATTAAACTATTACAATAGCTGATGACGACAGTTCCTAATCTATTCACGCTTAGGCTGTTTATGCATAGAAACACAACTTTATTACTCATAAAAATAACTGAGATTAATAACTAGTATATTCTCTCCAAAGACACCAAAGCTCAAAATCACCCAAAGGGCAATGGAAAGGGCTATGCTAGGAGTTTATTTGCGTGATCGAATCAGAAATGAAGATATCCGCAGGAGAACCAAGGTTGCCGACATAGCACGAAGAATCGCCAAACTTAAGTGGCAATTGGGCAGGGCACATTGCTTGCAGAACAGATGGCCGTTGGGGCCGAAAGGTTCTGGAGTGGCGACCGCGTACCGGAAGACGCAGTGTTGGAAGGCCCCCTACAAGGTGGACCGATGACCTGGTGAAGGTTGCGGGAATCCGATGGATGCGAGACGCACAGGACCGTTCGTTGTGGCGATATTTAGGGGAGGCCTATGTCCAGCAGTGGACGTCTATCGGCTGAAAGGATGATGATGATGATGATATATTCTCTCAGTCGTACACTCCTGGCGGAGTGATCGTGGTCATGGATCATCTGGTAGGTTGGTTGCAGCTTTTGTGCGACTTCTCTATCTTTCTCTATTTGTGGCACTGCATGTACATTCAATAAGGGAACACTTTAAAGATGATTTAATGAGGTCTGTCCATCTGGTAGGTGATCGACCGCGAAAACGTTGGCCTAGTAAATAGGAATTCTTAACTAAATATGAAATTTCTATTTGATGACGTGGCAAATGCCTTTTCTGCGGCAGCTTTTATTCAATTTTTTTCAATTCTAAGTTCAATTCAATAATAAATAATATCTAGTAGTTATATTTTTCTAGATTTAGTGCCTGTGACATTTACCGCAATGCAGTTAATAGGGTCCTCGAAACAGATAAAAAGATGGCTAAGTCTGAAACGTCGGCAACAGATATTCTAGCTACACTGCCGGGAAAAATATTAACGAATAAACTTGGATTTATATTTTTACACTGTCAGCTTTCTCGGGACAAATTATTTTAAGTGAGATTTTTATGAAAAGGATTAAGCTTATATTAATTTTTCTTTCCCAAGAACTTCTAAACAAATTGGATCGACTTCTCAACAACTGCATTCGCTTCATATTTGGCCTTCGTAAATATGATCACATTTCTTCCTACCGTTCTCAGCTTAAATGGCTGCCTATCCGTCACAGGAGATCCCTCAGATCCCTCTGCATGCTCTTCACCATAATGAACGATCCTTGTTCTCCTGATTATTTAAAACAATATTTTAAAGTGTTGGGCAGTTCTCATATTCTTAACCTTCGTGCATCCAAAAACATGCTCCTTCATATTCCTTCTCACCGTACTGGCTTTATGTCCAACTCATACGCTGTTTCCACCATAAAACTCTGGAATGTGCTTCCCCTTGACATATGAAGTCTTCTCAACCTTAGCTCGGTCTTCGTCGGAATTATTATTAAGTTCTCTTAATAATTTGATATTTTTCTTAGTATTTATTAGTGTATAATTTTAGCATATATATGTATTTTATTATTATAAATAACTTACTTTTTATTTTATTTTCTGTTTAAAGTACCTATCTATTATTTGTTTATTGTGCAAACCTACCACAGTGTTGTCTTTTTTAACCCAAAGGTTGACTGGTAGAGAATGCCTTATCGTACCACTACTGTACATGAAGTTTAAATAAATAAATAAATAAATTTATGGACACCTTTTTTGTTTAAATTTGAATTAATTATATAAAAGGAGCCGACATACCTGGCAATTGGCAGAACACATTGCTTGCAGAACAGATGGCTGTTGGGGTCGAAAGGTTCTGTAGTGGCGACCGCGTAACGGAAGATTCAGCGTTGGACGGCCTCCTACAAGGTGGCTCGATGACCTGGTAAGGGTTGCGGGAATCCGATACATTTGCGCACAGGACCGTTAATTGTAGTGACACTTGGGGGAGGCCTATGTCCAACAGTGGACGTCTTTCGGCTGAAATGATGATGATGATATAAAAGGAAACTATTTTCTTTTCACTCTTTCTTTGGAGAGCTCTATCTTTTTTTTGCCACTATCTCACTTGATAAGCAAGTTTTACGTTCTGGACCACGAGAATCCCTTACATACTTTTCCCCGTGGTCCTAGCAGGAATCGGCCCTGTTGGGCCCGGAGCACGCTTACTTAGTAATAACCTATTTACTTATGACTCAAACCTAGATAGATAGATATACTATATTTTTCTACATTATCTGTGGCACTAAACTAGGATAGTGAATTGGAAATATTTTATATGAATAATTTAATAAATTCTATTTATAAAAGAACTTATTCATTGCACGGTTGGTGCAGTGGTCCAACGAATGGCTACAGGACTGTGTTGCAGGTTCGAATTTGCATGGAACTAATATCTGTAAAATCAAAAAAAAAAAAAAAACACAGATCTTCACTTAAAAAACATCAGAAGTTAGTGCACGGTTCCAAATTGGTCGTTTCCTATGGAGAAGAACCGGCAAGAAACTCCATGGTTACTCTTTAAAAAAAAGTGGTTGATGTTGCAATATTTTCATATATTTGATGTTACAATATTTGTATGTCCTACAATTACGGTTGTTCTGGGTTTGGGTATCTGTTGTACATCTGTTTACATGTTTGTGGACGCGCTATGCCTATTGTGGGCACAGATTAGAGTGGGGAAAAGTTTAAAGTATATTTTTATTTATATATAACTAAGAAAGAAAGAAAGAAAGAAAGAAAGAAAGAAAGAAAGAAAATATGTTTATTTTGTACACCATGATTCATTAATCAACAAAAAATTGATTTAAAAACTAAAATTAAACATAAAAAAAAAAAACGCCAAGTAGGTCCAGTTCAGCATAATGCCAGACAACTACGTACTGTGATATCGAAAGGAGATCGCATGAGGTAAGTTAGCGAACTGGCAAGTAAAATATATTTCTAAGGATTTTGTTGTTCTAGAATAGGTTTAAAAATTGAATAGAACAAAATAATGTCTAGTTTTTGCAGTTCGGACGCGACCATTGTAAAGTGAAGTCATTATCGTGAAGCAATACAAATATTCAATGAAATAAGTGTTTCATTGCTAGAAGCCTATCGAACCTGATATTGTCGGATAGAGAGTGCGACAGTACCTAGCAGTTGCCTGACGCTGGTTTTCAACTGAATCTTAGGGTGTAGTTACGGACGAAAATCAGTTTTTTATAAGGGAATTAAATAAATAAATATATAAGTATATAATTATGCATATATTACTAACAAAAAGTTGCTATATTATTAATAACAAGTTGTCCCCCGCGGTTTCACACGTGTCTTAGGTTACTGCTCCTTTCCCGTGTGTCGTAGCGTGATATTATATACCTAGCCTACCTGGCTTTCTTGATAAATGGGCTATCTAACACAATAATAATTTATCGTTTCCAATCAGCAGTTCCTAAAAATAACACGTTGAAACAAACAAGCTCTTCAGCTTTATAATATTACATAAGTATAGATAAAAATAAATGAATAAATATCGGTATACCAACCAAACCCGGGGTCCTGGAACGAAAGGCAAAGAAGGGACAAAGGAGTGGGTTTGTCAGTAAAACTCTGACATACCCTCTCGCACCGCCCTAGGGCGGGAGAAGTCATAGAATGATTTCCCACCTAAAAAAAAACCTAGTAACATTTTCTTCGACATAGATCATTAAAAATTCGCGAAACCTAGACCTGAGTAAATACATATTCATGTTTTAACTAAGCATTGGGGAAGTTGGGCTAAGTTGTAGCAAACTTTGCGCAACTTCACTGCTATTTGAAACACCTTTGCAAACTGCTCGACTTTTAGTTAAAATGGCAGCTTCAAAACCAAAATGAAAATAATTCAAAAGATACTGGTATTACGGGTTAAACTTATCTGTTAGGTAAACCTGTGTGTCTTTGCCGTTTGTCAGCTTATTCATTAGCACTCTAGAAGTTTCAAACAGCTAATTATAGTTATGCAATTTGCAGGTGCAATGTCAAGTTGTATGTAATATGTATTTATTTGCTCAGCTTCATGTTCAAAGGGGTCTTTGAATGGCTATTTCATAAATGAGTGTGGTATTGATGATTTTAATGTTTATAATTTCTTTAATATTAATTATTTATTTAAAACTTTATGAACTAATGAAACATTGTACAAAGGCGGACTCAATGCCTTAATAAGTGTTAAGGTCGTGAATCATATTTTAATGAAAATAGAACCTAAGCTGAAACTGACCTGCAAATGCACAAAAATTAACAAAAGTTGAATTTTGCGGATCATTCTGGGATGAGATGCTTACTTTTTTTTTTAAAAGTATTTGAAGGCGGTAGCGATAAATTAGCGGTGCAGCCGTCATCGGTGAAGTTTTCTAGTAGAGGGTTCTATATATATCTAGGGTTATATATATTTTTACTTCACAATCACTTTTGTTTCACAGTTGATATAATTAGGTGATTACAGACTTAGGTGTAACGTCATCCGAGAAAACCAGCAAATTTGTTAAGAGCGTTCAAACTACTCCACGGATTGTCCAAGACTACCATTCGTAAACGTTTCTCCTTCAAACAATTCCGTTCACGTGACGTCTACAACGTCATGACGCTTCACCCCTCTTCGGTACTAAGGAATCAATTGAGTGTCTTATTATAGCTAAACTAGCTTTAACGATTATTAGTTTTTTTTTTTTTTTATTATTTATAGGCTCGCGTTTGACCACCATCTCATCTGATGGTAAGCGATGATGTGGTCGACGATGGAGCACGCTTGCCTAGAAATTACCTATTCACTCTTGACTTAAAGACCCCTAGGTTGTAGCTATCAGGGAACACAGACTCCGGCAGGGAATTCCACTCCTTAGCTGTACGCATTATGAATGTGTTCCCAAAACGCTTTGTACGTATGGGTGGGATGTCCACCATGTACCGATGGCGCAACGCCGTACGTCTAGTGGTCCGATGATGGAACGGACTTGGTGGAATTAAATTGTGCAATTCCAACGCACACTCCCCGAAGTGTAATCGATAGAAAACCGACAGGCCAGCAACTCGGCGTCGATGTTCAAGGCTTTGGAGTTTTGATTCGACAAGTGCATCATCACCAGTTGTATCTGGGTGCAATTTATCTATAATATCTAGTACTCATAACACAAGCTTAGCTTAGTTTGGGACTAGATGGCAATGTGTGAAAGATGTGAAAAAAGAAACGGACTAATTAGATTAGAAAATTTAAGATCAACAAGGTTCATTTCCATCCATTGTCACACCATTCGACCAAAACATAAAACAAAATAACACAGCAACCAAATGAACTCAGCGGTTCATTTCAATTCATAGCTTATTAAATTCTCCATATAAATTGTAGTTTACGAGATGGACGCATAAAACACGGTACATTTATAATCACCTTGCACCCGGGGGATGCAAGCGCGTGTTAATTTTATCCCACCTCTCCTCTGAGAGAACCTGAATTTATCATAATTATATTGAATATTTTGGACAGAAATTAATGTAAATAAATGAATATTTTATTTACTTGGTTTGAGTTGATTGAATTTGATTTTGATGTTGTTATCTAATGCCTATAGACCCAAGTAACGTACCTAATTAATGGTAACTCGTGGTCTTAGAACGCAAAGTGCAACTGAAGGAACATAGATGTGGTTTTAGTCAGTAAAAGTCTGACACGCCCTCTTGCCCGTTCTAGAGCGAGAAGTCATTAGATGATTTTCCACTTCAACCGAATTAATATTTGTTAAGCGGTTTTTATGGTAATCATAATCTATTTTTCAAACCAAATACACTAAAAGCATAGTGGGTGTATGCCTGGCATAGATGAGTGAACCAAGACTTTGATAGTCAGACCGTATAGTACAGTAATCCTATTTGCATTTGTTCCATCAATTAAACTAGGGTGTGCTACATCTTGATACAGCACCACCACAGCACTATTGAAGGAGTTCAAATAATGGTTTATTTCAGAAAAATACACATATAAAAAGTTCAAATAAAAAAAAAACATTATTGTCAATTGATCGGTAGTAAATACAAAAAAGGAGTTTTGTTTGGACCTGTACTAATAAAAAACATTGTATCACAGACACCATCATCTTTCATAATAATAAATAATTTAAAACGGTACGAAAATGGAAAAAAAAGAAAGAATAAAAAAAAAATGTATTATGAGGTGTACAATAAAGTACCTCTATATAATAATAATATTTTGATATATTTGTACCGTATGACGACAACCTCGTGAAAGCGGAGAAAGATTAACAAATCAACTGACTCACGAGGTTGTCGACGTTTGGGGTACGGCCTCAGCAATCATTGTATCGAATATCGCGTCAGCCAATGACTTAATAGCCTAGAGCCTGGACCAAAAGGCTCGATTCATAAAGTGGTACTCCTGGAAGCGGCTTGTATAGTTAGGAGGTTCCTTTCCCTGGAGCCCCGACCGTCGCGCCGGTAGCTTGGACATTATTTTTTATTGAAATATTTAAAAATAAAATTTACAAGGAAATAAAAATGAATACATGAATACTAAAATGATTCAAACAATGACAATTAACTGTAGAAATAGTGCATAATCTTAACAACACGAAAAAATGAGTTCCACTCTCATTAAAATCTTAATAAACTTTGACAGACTTAGACCAATAAGCCATTCGAGAATAGTAGCATCAATTTTATAATTAAAACAAAAGGTTGCATTGTGCACTCAATATAATAAATGTTATTCATAATAATTTTGTGAACATCATAAAGTTAACAGAAGGACATTAAGTTGAGCCAAAAGACGGGCAATGAACTGACCACTATGTAGCAAATACTACAGCTAAGTATTTAGTTTAATTGTATTTTGTATGGCTACATATGACTTAGGTGTGACATTCGAGTTCGATGCCCTAAGCGTGCGGCGAGGCGTGCTTGGGACCTATTTATTTACAGCTCCCACTAACGTAGGCGTATTATATGGTTAAACCTAACGCGTAGCTTAGAAGTTAAGTCTCTGTTGGGTTTTTAGTCTAGTGCATGTAAGTATGTTAGGTCTGGAATAATTGGACGAAGGGACGATGGTAAGAGATAAAGATTACAAAAAATGTTTGCAATTGATAATTATGTAGCGGAATGGTCTCACGGGATGTCCACTGCAGAAAAAAAACAATGACTTATATATTTGCATTAGCAATACTTAAAGAAGACGTCTACGTTTTCCTTAAAAATCAGCAAGAACTAGCCCAGAGCCGGGAACAATGGAAGGAATAGAGAATGGCCTTTGCTTATCAGTGGGTCCTTTCAGGTTAGATATAAGTAATAAGCAAGCATATTTCATCGTCGACCACATCGTCGTTTTCCATTATGTGAGATTGTGTTCAAGCGCAAGCCTATCAACAGTAAAAAATAATGTATCAAAGCCTTAATGGCTTTTTTTTTGGAAGTTTTTTTTTTAGGTGAGAAAATCATCTAATGACAAATCCCGCTCTTGGGCGGAGCGAGAGATAGTGTCAGACTTTTACTGACTAAAAACCCACTCCTGTTTCTTCATTATCATCTTCATCCCGGGGCCCCGGGTTTCATTTTTACACTACCCATGGCCCCAGTAGGCTTCGACCCTGCTGGGCCCCTACGATTTGCTGATATCTCCCTGAGACGCGCGTGGAACAACACGCGCCGTCGACGACTTGGGCTCGGTCCGGACGGTTACCGGACAGTCGGACGGCGGGCTACCCATTGCTCGCCGTCCGCAAGCCCGCGCCTACGGTGGCCGGAAATTGGGATCGGAATCCCGGTGGCGGTTGGTGCGTGAGGACCGTTGCGATCGGCCTCACGCCCCAACGTCACGTCACGCGATCGGCCGCCTCCTTTGCAAGCTTTGCTTTGCTAGCATTAATGCTTCGCAGAAGGAGGCGACCGCCTGCCACTCCTCCCCGCTACGGACCATGGCCTGTACCAAGGCCCGATGCGAGAGATCACCGCCGCTTATCGCCTGGCCCATGAGGACACGGCGTTGCTCTGCCCAAGCGGGGCACACCTCCACCGTGTGCTCCACCGTGTCCTCCGAGCGGTCCACACAGTGGCGACACCCGGGCGTCGCTTCCGCACGAATCCGGTGCAGGAACTTCCCGAACTTACCGTGTTCGGTGAGAACCTGCGTCATGCGGAAGGTGAGGACGCCGTGAGGTCTTTCCAACCACGCCTCAATTTTTTTTTTGTAGGTGGGAAAATCATTCAATGACATCCCCCGCTCTGGGTGGAGCAGGAGTGTCAGACTTTTACTGACTAAAAACTTACTCCTGTTCCTTCGTTACCTTTCATACTAGGGCCGAGTCTTCCTTTCAGAAGCAGACCCTTGGCCCCAGTAGGCGGTGGTTCGACCCTGCTGGGCCCCTACGGTCTGCTGACATCTCCTTGAGGCGCGCGTGGAACAGTACGCGCCGTTGACGACTTGGGCTCGGTCCGGACAGTTACGGGACGATCGGACGGCGAGCTACCCATTGCTCACCGTCCGCAAGCCCACGCCTACGGTGGCCGGAAATCGGGATTGGGATCCCGGCGGATGGGGTGTTAACGCCGCTCCCTCGGCGGTTGGGGCGTGAGGACTTCGCAGGTGTGTGGAAGTGACCGCCTGCCACTCCTCCTCGCTCCGGACCATGACCTGTACCAAGGCCCGGCGCGAGAGATCGTTGCCACCGATCTCCCCCACGAGAACACGGCGGTGCTCTGCGCAAGCAAGGCACACCTCTACCGTAGAGAATATCTCACCGAATTTCGAAATCGTTTTTGAAATTCGAATTCATTTCGATAGAATGGTATGGAACTGTTATATTAATATGAAAAAAAAACTCCATAGTTTTCCTCATAATGAATATCTTTCAGTTTGTCATTGCACTGGCGTCATAAGCTAAATTAGAAAATTTCAAATCTAGGAAACTCAGTATAAACGTAAACTTTTAAGTAACAACAGTATTTTACAATCTTAGAGGAAGATTGAGTATGTAACATTTATTTTAAAAGTAGCCAGCACACATGTACAGGGTGTTAACTTTTAACTAGTTGTAGCTCCGTTTACGAGCGGGTCCCAAAGGCTACGTTTTATAACGAGACATTCTTTGCACTAAAAAGATTGAGCTCAATGTTAAAAGAGTGTTTTGTATCAGTAGTCTAGTAAAAAAAGTATTGGAGTATGATATTTTAAATCTTTAGGGTACAAATGCATAACTAAATTATCATAATCATTTTTTTTTTGTAAAACATAGGTATTACAGAGGGTGATATAAAAGTACAGCGCGCTATGTTTTGCCAAATATTGACATATAAAATTATAGGAAATCTCAGCATGCAAATATGCATTGACATTAACATTATTCTAATTTTAAATATGTATTAATAAATAAATATTTAAAATTAGAATAATGAAAATGTAAAAAAAAAGTTTCATTATTAACGTCAAAAAAAAAATAAAAAATCCAGACTATTATATATTTGAAATCTTCTTTATTGCAACTTCACAGTTTTAGAAAAAAATAAATCTTTTGTCCCGATATTTGCAGCACCTCTGCAACTACTGAAATATGAATAAACAAATCCATATTTATTACCATTCCCGAACCTATACGTATTTTATTCAAGAAAAGTAAAGCACCTAAGTATAAAGCACGGTAAGCGTAAAAAGCGATTTGTCACCGTCGGTATAAAGCAACTTTTTGCTCAGGGATTTGGGAGAGCTCCTGTGTTAACACGATTCGCGTAGGCTTATAACGATATAACTTGCTTGGGTAGTTAAAACATTATTATTTTTACCTTATTTTTTGAATAAATATTTTTTAGGGACTGATATTTTAGTCCCCGGATATTTTTTTAAAAAACAACATCCTGTATATTTTTCTTTTTATTTTTGCTGAAAAAATTTAAGAAAAGGTCTGAAAATTAAGCTGTATGATTTTTTGCCATTACAAGAATAATATTGGAATGTGAAGCCCCTAAATAAATGGAGATATGGTTGAGACTGATGATGATTTCTTTGCCATTCATCATTGCTATCCTGAATCCATATTAGTAGTAGAAATATTAGGGATTTTCATTTAGTGAGCTGACAAAAATAAAATGCCTCAATCATTCAATCATAAAGTTTTTATGGGAATTTTCCTCTTTTATTTCATTAAATAATACTATTAAGGTAGGGAATTGTATAACTTTTGCACGTGTCAAGTCTTTTGAAAAGGAGACATGTTTACACGTTAGGATAAAAACAGAACTTTGCCGTTTCTGAGAACCTAAATCTCTCTAAATTAGAGTATGTGATTGCACTGAAGATGAAATGGAGATCTCATGGGTAGATTTTTTTGCCCAGTGAAGACATTTTAACTAGATACAAGATATTTGGAAAAGGAAGATGATGTAAAACAAAGCATTCTCACTCCATCATTATTTTAATTTAATTACGGAGTACAGACGTAAAGTGTTTTGTGGAGAATTTGGGCCGTAGGGTTCGGGGAGGCTACGGGTGACTCCCGGTCTAGGTCGTTCTTGGTGCAAAGGTTGGCCATCGCTAATCAGCGAGACAATGCGGCACCTTTGCACCGGGAACGATCAGGGGCGGGTTATTTAATGACGTTTGACATTTTATTCCTTTGTTTAATTGTAATATGATAATGTAGAAATACATATTTTTTTTAAATCATTTTTGTTTTTTTTATATTATTTAAATCACAGCCACTTTAAATTACTATTTACTACTGTAGATATCTCATTTATTGACAGGTTTGTTTTTTATTTTTCATTACTCATACTCGGAAAATAGGTCTGAAGTTGCTTGAAGAGCGAATTGAAAGTAATACTTTTCATCCCTAGGGAGAATCGCTTTCAACTGACAGCTGACAAATTATAAAAAAAATTAGTTTTATTTTCACATATCTATTGAACCATGTCCCTATTTCTATACAGCCACTCAATAACATAAAGATATTAAGTATTATTAATTAAATATTTTTTTAATGTCTTTATTATAATTTTCTTTAACCTATTTCTTTAAAATAACATAGATTTGGGAAAAATATTTACCATTTTTTCAAGATGAAAACGAAAAATAATTGCTAACCAGCCGGCAACAGACAAAAAAAAAACAAAATAGGCGAGAAAGCGGCGATCCGACCTTCATTTGTTTTTTCGAGTTGTAGAGTTTTGTTTATATTTTACTAAAACTGATTTAAGAGATTTGTATTAACACGATAAGTTCATCAGATTCAGATATGAATTTAACACGTGATTCTTAGGAGAAGAGGTTAAAGCATTAGTGGAAAACTTTTTACTGCCATCAAAAGAACCAGATATCTAAAATCATACGACGACTTCTTTTTTTTTGGTGGTTAAATCATCTAATGACATCCTGCGCTCTTAGGCGGAGCGAGAGATAGTGTCAGTCTTTTACTGACTAAAAACCCACTCCTGTTCCTTCGTTGCTTTTTGTACCAGGACCGAGTCTTTCTTTCAGAAGCAAACCCTTGGCCCCAGAAGGCGCGGGGGAAGTCATTAGATGATTTTCCCACCGAAAAAAAAACTATCAGTTGGTGCCACTTAGCTGAGAGGTCTTCTGCTTTTGAAAAAGTATACATGACATTGACGTCATTTTAGCTAATGTCATCAATTTAGCTGTCAAAACGCTTATAGCGTTTTGACAGGTGCCTGGAACTGACGACTCAGTGTTGCCTCGTCATTTTAGAAAACTGTCATGTGTGCTCACCGTTTTGCCTGTGTAAAGCCTGCCACAGCGACTCTTTGTCCTGCTCGTGTTCCATGGGCGGTTGCGGGGAAGACTGGGTGGATCGGGCTGACTGAGTCTCTTCTGGGTCGTCCTGTAATGTTCACAACGTTAGTTACGTATGGTGGTCTTAAGAGGTGACCTGTCTGCCAAAATTTCTGATTTAAGCGAAGATTTACATCCACATTTTATCACCAGTGCCATGTGATAGGTATGAACAGAAATTCAGATTGCAGGCTGCTATAGTGAAATTCTTGATGAATAACATTAATAAAACTTTGCTTGACTTGAGTATCGAACCAAGCATTCGCACATGGCCAGCAGTCAAGCTTAAGACTGCTGAACCGAGGCATTCAAAACTGGACGATTTCAGATCATAATCCCAGGGACTGAACCCATAAAACAACAAACAGGTTGATGATAATCAGTACAATGTTTGAAGGTCACACAGGTTGCAAAAATATCACTTAATGTCGCTGGATGCAATGACGTCAGCCCAAACATGTTACCACTCGGCTATTCCCAAAAGACCGGAATTTTCTCCAAAAACTCAATCGCATGAGAGTCGCTGATGACATGCTAGAACGGGTCAATTCCGACCCAACATTCATGAAACGCATTGTTACTGGTGACGAGACGTGGGTTTACGAGTTTGACATGCAAACTAGTCAACAAGCTTCGAAGTGTCGCCTTCCAACTGAACCGAAACCGAAAAAACCACGCCAAAGTTGATCAAAAGTCAAAGTCATGTTGACTGTTTTCTTTGATTATCGCGGTGTTGTGCACTCGGCATTCTTGCCGGAAGGTCAAACGGTAAATAAAGAATATTATTTGAACTTTATGCGGCATTAAAGAGAGCAAATTCGACGAAAAAGGCCAGAATTGTGGAAAGAAAATTCTTGGATTTTGTACCACGATAATGCGCCTTCGCACAAGGCTATTATTGTGAACGAATTTTTGAACAAACACTCAACAAATACCATCGAGCAACCACCATATTCACCAGATATGGCTCCAGCCGACTTCTTTCTTTTTCCTAAACTCAAATTACCACTTCGTGGCACCCGTTTTCAATCGGTAGAAGACATAAAGGAGAATTCGCGGCGAGAACTGAACTCAATTCCGGAAAACAGTATTTAAAAAATGTTTTGATGATTGGATTATTCGTTGGCTTAAGTGTATCGTTTCTGAAGGAGCATACTTTGAAGGTGATAAAATAAATTTGGATGAATAACAAACATTTTGTGTATTATTGATCTTTTCACGGTACTTTCTTGACAGAGTAGTAGGCCTATGTTGTCGTCACCTCACACACAACTTTGAGTAGGTATATGAATTAAGGATATGGATGAACTATATATATATATATTCTGTGTAGGTGACGACAATTACGTTACGGGGCATGTGTTGTAGGAAATGCGTCACATACCTGTGGAGTTGAGCTGCTAGTTCTTCGTAGTATATTTCTTTCCCTTATATAATTGACTGCTTCGCATTTATCTGAACTTCTACTACCTGTAAAAGTTATTGCTCCCTGAACATGAATATATCGACGCAATTAACCCTATATTTTACAGTGTAAACAACATAATATATTAATAATTTCATCTAAAGAACATAATTTCAACATTATATAATAATCAATAGCTTCGCCAGGATGAATATGACATAATAATATCTTCATCCTGTACCATTAAACTTGAGGTTGGATAAGGTCAGGAGGTACTACCAGGACCCTCAAATAGGCGTCCAGCACCCTCTGCTCGCACAACACCGCGAGACTCTAAATTCCCCAGTTAAAATACCGGAGCGTAGAGCTCGTTGTCTAGAACAACAAGCTACAGTTAACTGTGCCATCACTCGGGTAACAAAGTACCCGAGCAAGACCTCAAGTAATACTCTTGAGTCATAAACCGGAATCCAAGAGGAACATACATCTCAAGGTCTCAGCGAACCCCTATCTCTAGAGGCTGCCTACTCCGTAATATAACAAGTTGGAATCCCGGAGATACACCTCTCCAGGCCTCGGCACAAACCCCTATTATACTAGAGGCTGCCTACTCCTAAATATAACAAGTCGGATTCCCGGAGACACACTTCTCCAGGCCTCGGCACAAACCCCTATTATACTAGAGGCTGCCTACTCCTTCCCGCAGAGGGTTGGAATCCGGGGGATGGCTACCCGGCCTCAGCATCCCATCTAGAAAGCCTGGGACTGCCTACTCCGTCCCCCCTACCTGTCCATGTCCACGACAAAGACTAGGCCTAACTTTATCAGGCCTCATACAGTTTGGCGTTTACCATTACCATTACCATCTATAGGAATCAATTGCGCCGAAACAACAAATAACCACATAGAGCTTGACTAAGATATTTACATAAGTAATACTTACCTTTCATGCCGCCGAATTCTGGATACGTCTCTCTCCTCCAGACACGGCACGAAAAGTCTTTAACTAACATAATTCACGCTCTGAACACAAGCGATCACACAAAACGTGACGTGACGTGACGTGTCGCGTGTTTGCGACTTTTAGAAATGGCGGCTACTAGTTACTAGCTCGGTTGGCGCCAATTATTCTCACGCTATTGCAAAGTCTATAATATCTATGCTTACCATAGTTATTCAAGATGGCGCCTCTAGATGTTGCTAGAGTTGAATTTATATATTTGGTCTATGGCTTCGCGTTCCTCGCGACATATGTGAAAAACTACAACCTGGGAATCTTTAAGTCAAGTGTGAATAGGTTACTTCTAGGCAAGCGCGCTTCATCGTCGACCACATCGTCGCCTTCTATCAGGTGAGATAGTGGTCAACCGAGCCCATCAACAATAAAAAAAAGATTTTGAGTTATTTTTTTATTTTAGCCATTGAACGGTTCACGGTAACATAAGTCACCTAAGAGATTATTACGTCACCAGTCCGGGTAAGTTTGAAGTGTTTGTGCGTTATTTGAGACTTAATGGTGTGTCGAGTTCATTGTGAAGATAAGAAATGTGTATTAGTTGAATGTTTTCATTGAACAATAACACTCGAAAAGTTACGTCATCACTTCGTGACCTTGTGACGGTTGTTGTGCAGTTGTTTTTCGTAATTAATGTGTCGGCGCATCACTACGGATGGCCACAGGAAGGAGCGCGCGGGACGCGGGGAGCAACCTTTCCCGCTCACGCGCCGTCACTCGGCTCACAGACGCGGTTCGCTATAGCCACTTCGCACGATACTATTGTAATCGACGTAATATAGAATTTAAAATACAGTCCACGTTTTATTTGAAGTCCCGTAAAGGCCTATCCATTGGTCCTTCGGCCTTGCGAAAATCAAAACACAAAGCCAGTTCGTATATTTCGCCGAAACAAGATCGTCGAATCCGTTGTCGTCGCCGTGTGGACTTTGCCCTCGGCCACGCGGATTGGAAGAAGTCGTACTTGTAGCAGCCTACACGAAGAAGCCGAAGTCATTCTTTGGGAGTATAATACAGTATTTGAGTGAGTTCGTTCCAATTAGCTATATTCCTGCTTTCATTTTCTGCCGTAAAAATCGTTTTGGATCTTATCATATTTTTTCTGCCGCTTTATATATTTAATTGCAATAAGTAACACATATTAGCAGCTTTATACAGTGCATTCATATCGCTTGCGAGTTGCTTTTTTCTCGTAGCAAATAAATAACGGCGTACGCATAGCATTCGCACACCACGTGTTTAGTACTTGACCTTGACTCGGAATTTTATTACCTGCTTGCATCGGTCCCTTTGTTTGCGCACAGCTGTTCTTTTGTATTGGAATAATCCTTCATTCTAGTAAAAAATACATAAAGTCTTCTTTGATTTAAAATGGCAGATATTAAAACACTGTTGAAGAAACGTAGTTCCACCAAATCAAAAATGACCATTTATTCCAATCATCTCAATTTAATTAAAAGTAGTCCCGGCTTATCTAATGTACAGCGCACGGACTTAGCGGAGCGTTTTAAAAGATTCGATTCCTTACATGATGAATTTGACAATTTACAGACACAAATTGAAGTTCTTACCGATGATCAGAGTGCTGCGTTCACCGAGCGTGAGGAATTTGCCCGCCAGTACTTCAATCTGGTGGCAGTCACACGCGACCTGCTTGGTACTTCGGCCAGCGATGCGGACTCTGAGGCGGGCTTCAAGGATGCTAACTCAGGTGCACATAATTCCAATAGGAATAGTTTTGTTCGTTTGCCCAATATAGATTTACCTCATTTCGATGGCGACTTCCAATGCTGGTTCGAATTTAGAGACACATTTACGTCATTGATCCACGACAATCCTAGTCTCAATGATATTGATAAATTCCATTACTTGCGGCTTTCATTGCAAGGAAAAGCTGCCTCAGCCATTAAAAGCATTACTTTTAAAGATGACCAGTACCAGGTAGCATGGGGCATATTGTGTGAACGATTCGATAACAATCGCAAGTTGATTAAACACCACATACAAGCACTGTTTGATAGTGAGTCATTACAAAGGGAATCGAGCGTTTCAATTAGAAATCTTGTAGATACAATTAATAAAAATATTAGGGCACTCACAATATTAGAAAGACCCACTCAGCATTGGGACGATCTAATCATTTATGTCATGGCCAAAAAATTAGACATTACAACTGGTCGTGACTGGGAGGAATATAGCAACACTAAGTTGAAAGATGGTCCCACTTTAATTGAATTTTGTTCCTTCTTAAACAGGAAAGCAGATTGGTTGGAATCGTATGAGTCGAATATTAGTTCTCTTCAAAACGAAACTGTTGTCGCCTTAAATAATAATCACTCAAATACAAAAAATTCTTCAAATACTTTATCTACTACAAATCAATCTACAACAAAAAACAATAAAAAATTTAGTAATAATAATAAAGTAAATAAATGTCCACTTTGCTCCCAAGAACATAACCTTTTCAAATGTCAATCTTTTAGAAGCCTATCAATAGAAAACCGCTTACAAAAGGCAAAAGATTACAATGTTTGTCTAAATTGCTTACGCTTAGGACATTCTGCAAAGCATTGCAAACTGTCTCATTGCAAATATTGCAAAATAAAGCACAACACGCTTTTACATTTAGAAAATCACGAAACCAAACCCGACTTAAATCCATTGCCTTCTGCTTCGCTTACTACGACAAATGTTGCACCTTCAGCCAATTGCTTGCAGCTTGCTACTTCTGCGCATATTTTACTGTCCACAGCCCTGGTGAACGTGACCAGCAGCGTGACGGGTAAGAAGTACACTGCGCGCCTACTGCTGGACAACGGTAGTACAGCGAACTTTATCACGAGGAATTTAGCGGAGAAACTGGGTTTGTCACGACACGGTACGAGCACCAAGGTAACGGGTATTAACAATCACATATCCACTAGTACACAGTCTTGTCACCTTGCTATAGAGTCTTTATGCTGTGCATACACTGTAGATATCGAGTGTCACATTTTGCCCGAAATTACAAAAGTTCTACCATCGTCGTTCATACACATCAATCACGTCCCTATTCCTTCAGGTCTTAAACTAGCAGACCCGAACTTTAACGTTCCGTCGGTCATAGATATCCTGGTAGGGGCTGAAGTGTTTTGGAATGTCATAGGCAGTAATAGCATAGATTTAGGAAAAAATCTACCAAAACTGTGTGAAACAAAATTTGGTTGGTTGGTCTCAGGCAGTCTTTCGCGTCAACCAAATATTTATTCTTCACACTTTTGCCATCATTCCGATGTCATTCCCGACCTTACACAATTTTGGGAACTTGACAATGTTTCATCAAAACATATACATTCTCTCGAAGAGAAAACGTGCGAACAACATTTTGCTCAAACTACTGTCCGCAACATTGACGGTAGATTTGTTGTCAAAATACCTTTAAAATCAGATCCTAGTACTTTAGGTAAATCATATGAAACTGCAAAAAACCGTTTTTTGTCCTTAGAAAGACGTTTTAAACGCGATCACACATTTAAGACTAAATATTTAGATTTCATGCGAGAGTATGAACATCTAGGTCATATGACGTTGGACACTTATGACTCATCTTCATCACCTGAAAACTCAGTGGTCAAATACTATATACCACATCATGGAGTTATTCGCGATTCTAGCACCACTACCAAACTACGCGTAGTATTCGACGCATCAGCCTCTACCAGTTCCGGGGTGTCTCTTAATGACATACAGATGGTCGGTCCCGTAGTGCAAGACGATCTATTTAGCATTTTAATACGTTTTCGTCAACATAGATACGTGATCACGAGTGACGTCGAAAAGATGTACAGAGCCATTGAGCTAAGTCCAATTCAACGACCCCTACAAAAAATTATCTTTAGATTTGATCCCTCAGAACCTCTTAGAACGTACACATTAAACACAGTTACGTATGGCACTGCATCTGCTCCCTATCTAGCCACGAAGTGTCTTGTAAGTCTGGCTGATGACACAGAGGACAGTCGTGTCCAGTCCGCTATTCGACGTGACTTTTACGTCGACGATTTCTTGAGCGGAAGTTCCACAATATCAGAAACTGTTGAAATTTCAAAAGGAGTACATTCGATTCTATCATCAGCTAAATTCAATTTACGCAAATGGCGATCAAATAATACAGATATACTAAAACAAATAACAAGTGATTATGAAACCAACAACACGTTAGAATTATCAGAGCATAATCAAAATTGTTCACAGTCTAAAACATTAGGTCTAAACTGGGTATGTGACTCTGATTTTCTTACTTATACTATCAATATAATCCCTACGTCTAAAGTCACTAAACATCATGTCCTCTCGGTCATTAGTCAGATCTTCGACCCACTGGGTCTCGTGGGTCCGTGCGTTGTCGAAGCTAAATTTATTTTAAAACTACTTTGGCAAGGAAAATATGACTGGGACAGTGATGTGTCACTAGAAATTAAAACACTTTGGTCTGCATTTCAAAATACGATAACATCATTAAATTTCTTAAAAATACCTCGTTGGGTTTTGCATGAAGACTCCATTACACATGAAGTGCACGTCTTTACCGATGCGTCCGAAAGGGCTTATGGAGCGTGTGTCTACATTCGATCACGTAATAGCAATGGATTCACAGGGGTAAAACTTCTAGTATCTAGAAATCGTGTAGCTCCCATTAAACCAACGACAATACCAAGACTTGAACTTTGTGGAGCCTTGTTGGGTGCAAGGCTGTGTACTAAGGTTCGACAATCACTTACCATACCCATCCATAAATGCAGATTTTGGTGTGACTCCACCATAGTTCTAGGTTGGCTTTCTACTTCTCCTAATCAACTGAAACCTTTTGTTAAAAACAGAGTTAACGAAATTCAAGAAAGTACACATGGTCATACCTGGAGCTACGTACCGTCGAAGGACAACCCGGCGGATCTTGCTTCCCGTGGTCTTAGGGCCGACCTTATTAAGGACACACCACTGTGGTGGTCCGGGCCCTCCTTTTTATTACACGATGAAAATGAGTGGCCCAAAATGCCAAACACAGGGAAACACGATTTGCCGGAAGTAGTGACTCATCTCATTAGTAGCGATAGTAATCATTCTCATAATAAACATCAATCAAACATAATCATTCATTCATCAATCATACAAAACTTATTAGAAACCTATTCTAGCTTAACAAAAATACAAAAGATATTTACATATGTACAAAGATTTATTTATAACTTAAAAAACAAAAATAAAACGCGTGGCAATCTTTCAACGACTGAATTACAGAATTCATTAAACTTTATTATTCACCATTCACAGCTCGCAATGTTTACTGAAGAGTACCATTGCCTAAAATCAAGTCAAAAATTGCCACGCAAGAGTAGGTTACTTCCTTTGACTCCTTTCCTGGACAAAGATGACCTCATTCACGTGGGCGGGAGGCTCGATAACTCCCCCTACGATTTTAACACAAAACATCCCATTGCTTTATGTAGTAAACATAGTTTCACTAAGCTTTTGTTTCACATGCAACATTTAAAACTTTTACACTGTGGTCCACAATTGCTTTTGTCGCATATTCGACAAACTTATTGGCCTCTGGGCGGTCGAAACTTAGCTAGGTTTCATCTTCCTGCCCTTGTCCCGTGTTATTTGGGGTCGGCGCAACATGTTTTTTTCTTCCATTCATTCCATTTCTTCGAAACTTAGCTAGGTTTGTCGTGAATAAATGTCTTAAATGTTTCAGACACAAAGCTGAAAACGTTCAACCTATAATGGGTCAGTTACCTAGTTCGAGAACTAATCTTGAATTCCCATTTCTAAATTGTTATGTTGACTACGCGGGTCCAGTATTGGTGGCCGATCGCAAAGGTCGTGGCTGCAAACTTACAAAATCATATATGTGCATCTTTGTTTGTGCAGCAGTCAAAGCCGTGCATTTGGAGCTCGTCTCAGACCTCTCCACTGCGGCTTACATGGCGGCTCTAAATCGTTTTGTGGCGCGTCGAGGCAAGCCTCGAAGCATCACGTCCGATAATGGGACGAACTTTGTGGGTGCATCAAATGACATGCAGAAGTTTTTACAATCATCAAATGTTGCATTTGAAATAGCGCAAGAGGGAATCGAATTTATTTTCACGCCCGCATACAGCCCGCATTTCAATTCATTGGCTGAAGCTGCAGTTAAATCCTGCAAGCATCATTTGAAAAGATTACTCCACCTTACCCATTTCACATTCGAGGAGATGGCTACCTGTCTCGCTCACATAGAGGCGGTCTTAAATTCGCGTCCCCTCACTTCACTTTCATCAGACCCTAACGATTTTTCGGCGCTCACTCCATCTCATTTCCTAATTGGACGACAGCTCTTAACTGTACCACATCCACAGGTGACTGACGCAAATATCACACGACTAGATCGATGGAGAAGAATCCAGTTCATCCGGCAGCATTTTTGGCGCAGATTTCATAATGAGTACACTTCTCTGCTACAGGCCAAATCAAAGTGGTTCCATTCCAGAGGTGAAGTCAGTCCCGGGACCATGGTGCTGATCAAGGACAAAACAACGCCGCCCCTGCTCTGGTCCCTGGGTCGGGTCACGAAGACCTATCCCGGCGTAGACGGGGTCACGAGGGTGGCAGAACTCAAGACGAAGAGAGGCACCATTCGTCGTGCCTTCAACTGCATCTGCCCTCTTCCAGTCAACCCTTGAAGACATCACTTCAACCCGGGGAGTATGTCGGCGCATCACTACGGATGGCCACAGGAAGGAGCGCGCGGGACGCGGGGAGCAACCTTTCCCGCTCACGCGCCGTCACTCGGCTCACAGACGCGGTTCGCTATAGCCACTTCGCACGATACTATTGTAATCGACGTAATATAGAATTTAAAATACAGTCCACGTTTTATTTGAAGTCCCGTAAAGGCCTATCCAAATGTATTTAAACTGTTTGTTTTTGATAAAACATGGTATAAATGTGTAGACGTGTTTACTATTAACCTCGTTAATTACCCATTACAATGAAAATACAACAACACGTGTCTACAAATGATGCATTATTGAGCGGTGACCCGGAGAAAAGGAGAAAGTTCGAGTGAAAGGGTGAGTTTTGCAATTAATTTCTTATTAGAATCTTATTCGTTTCTTATAAGATTATATTATGAAACGAAGGGGTATACGATGCCATAACACACCATAATTTTCTTATAAGACTTTTGAACCAGACTTTTCTTATAAGATTCCAATTAGAAAATAGTTACGAGTTTTTTTTGCATTTTCTCGACTTTAAGCCTTATTTTCACTATTTATTAGTTATTTGGACAATTTAGTTTTAGCTTAATTACATTCTGGATTCTTTAAGCTTTTCGTAAGTGTTTTTTAACCTAATATAGCTGTAGGCGTTTTGGAGTAGTAATTATTTTTCGAAAGGCTTTCGCGCTGTCATAAAAAAGAAAGTGTCAGGTGTCAAGTGGGACTGTGTAATCAATTGTCAAATGCGGGAGTTGGACGCTCAAGTGGTTAGGATTAGTAGAAAAATGTTACTATAATCTAATTTCCAAACCGACGGACGCCAATCACAGTGATATCTGTCGACCCAGTGAGCACGAACCATCTAGTTTCACGTTAGTTTGCAAAAAATATTCTGCCCTAAAAGCTTGAAATATGACGTAGTCCGAATTACGTATGTATGTAATATTTTTTTAAGCCTGGAGCGGTCGTGGCAATATGGGACTCGTAATTACGACGAGGACATCGGTCTTCCAGGTTATAATTGGATTTTTAAAACTAATATTCGTCTGTGGTTTGACATGTTTCTTATTATGTTTTAGAGAAGCTGTAGGTAGATTTGTTTGAGGAGCTTGTGGATAAAATAAAATTAGCAGCACGCGTCGATATCCAAGATTAAGCAACACTTGTCGAGGTCCGTCTGTGGATGGGTGATCTTAATATATCGAAATATCTCCGTGCCCTAAAAAGCACGTTAAGTCGTTCGACCTGGTGTCATTTGTAGACTTTTGACCGTCGTTAAAGATGGTCGTTTTACCCTTTCCAAAATAGACACTGGCTGGTCTAAACCGAGCAAGGCAAATAAAAAAGTGACTTGTATTGCATCCCCATTATTTTCGACGAGCAATGGGTAGCTCACCGTCCACTTGTCTGGTAAGGACCAAGTCCGAGTAGTTAACGGCGTGTAGTGTCTGAATCTTGAAAGAGATGTCTGCAAAACCAAAGGCGCCCAAGCCCACTAGGGCCATGAGAAATTTCTAAAGAGAAACCCGTTGGTCCTAGAACACAAAAGTACGCCTCAACATCAATGATTGCATCACTGCTTACCATCAGGTGGGATCGCAGTCAAGCACTGGTGTATATCAATTAAAAAAAAAAAGTAACTGAAGAACAGAGGATTGGATTTAATTAGTGACTTCCCACATCAAAATATTTAGCATAGCATAGCATAGTCGGCCTTATAATGTTCCCACTGTTGAGACTCAGGCCGCCTCTCTAGGAGAGGGAATGGGCCGTAATCCACCACACGAGCCCAGTGCGGATTGGTGGATGTCACATGTCTTCGAATTTTTTGTTCTAGGACATGCCGGTTTCCTCACGATGTTTTCCTTCTTTTCTTCGAAAGCAGTGGTGATGAAATAAATTACAGAAAGTAATACGCCTGGCTGGGTTTGAACCCGTGACCTACAACTCGTAAGTCGGGGCCGATACCACTCGGCCACCACTGCTCCTACCATTTGAGCAGTGGTAGCAAAATATTTACTTGTAGCTAATTAAAATTTAAAATTGTTCTCATTTCTGAAAAAATATTTACTAAAGCCCAATACAAGCCCAACGGTATTCACAAGAAGTTTTTGTCACTTAGGTCTGTCCTACAAAAATATTATTCATTTCTAAACTAATATTGTACAATCGATTCACCAAATCCCCAACAGATGGGACTTTACCGTATTTATATGAACGAAAAAACCCCATTATAAGTTTATACAATGTTTTCGAACACTCATAAAGTTACGAAAGGGGTCCAAAAGTTTCTGTACAGCCACGAGTCATTATTTATGAGTAGTTGTACAAAAAAATATGTGTGAAATGGCTGACTGACAGGTCGGTATTATTTTGTTTTTGCCTACTGAATATACTTCGAGAACTTGGCATCAAGCAGTGATTATCATCTTTGGTACAGTCTCGTATTCTCACCTTTTTTGGTCACGTATGCCGCCGAGGAGAAGTGGCTATTGAGCGACTTGTAGTGCAGGGAAAGGTTGAAGGTACCAGGCCACGAGGAAGATCGCCTATGAGGTGGACTGACCAGATTAAAGTGGCAGTAAATAGCTCATCATCACTGCACGAATGCACGAGGAAGGCGGCCATCAGAGAGGAGTGGCGGCGTGTGGTGAAGCTTGCCACCAACACCTGAAGTGAAGACCACGGCCACTCTGTCTGACTGAATATACGAATAATTTTCACATATTGCAGCTATTATTTTGTGTAAAGTAAACCTTGAAATGTCTGTTATGCCTGCAGATGAAGTTGGATGCATCTGAAGGCCTTACCGAGTAGGTACTACGAGGCATGCCTTTTAAGTTTTGTCGTTTGAAGAAAAAAACACAACTAGAACCTTATAGTACTTTTTATTGTTTTTCAAAGTATTCACCACGTAGCTTGATACACTTTTCCATTCGCTCAAACCAGTTATTATAACATTTATTCCACTCTAAAGTGGGGGTGTTCAAAATGGCTGCCTTGAAAGCGTCGACTACTTCTTCACCGGACTGGAACCTTTGACCACGAAGACTTTTCTTAATTTTAGGAAATGTAAAGAAATTGTTAGGGCTTAGGTCAGGACTGTATGGAGGATGGTCAAGAATTTCTACTTTTTCCTGCTTCAAATACTCAATTGTTTGACGAGCGCTGTGTGAGCTTGCGTTGTCGTGGTGTAAGATGATGCGTCGTTTTGAGTTAGATTTTCGAAGTTCAGCGATGACTTGTGGTAAAGAAACTGTGGTATACCACTCTGCGTTAACCGTTCTACGATCTTCAAGTGCAATAGTCGCAACATGGCCGGTTTTTCCAACGAACGTGGCCACCATCTTCTTTGAAGTGCTTCGAGAACGAAATACTTTAGTCGGCTTTGGCTCGTCTTGAAAGACCCAGATTGTAGATTGTTGTTTTGGAATCCGGATCGTAGGCATAGATCCAAGATTCGTCACCACTGATGTTATCGTAGACGTGATTTGACTCTCCTCGGTTGAACCTTTGCAGAGTTTTCTTACACCATCTGACGCGGGCCGCCTTGTGGTCGTCGGAAAGCAGATGCGGTATCCAACGGCAAATAGCTTTCTCACACCAAGCGCTTCATGCAAGATCTTCTGAATAGTTATCCCTGAGATGCCTAATAGAGCCTCTATCTCTCGATGTGTCACATGACGATCTTTGAGAATTAGTTGTCTCACAGCAATGATGTTATCTTCAGTGAAGGCGGATTTTAGGCGTCCTTCGCAAGATTTGTCACTAACACTAGTATGTCCACGCTGGAATTCTAAATTCCAGCGTTCGACAATCCGCAGACATGGGGCTTCATCACTGAACACAGATGTTAGCTCTTCAAAACACTGAAGCCGTGTCAGGCCTTTTCTAAAGTTGTACAAAATTATTGCACGAACATTTTCCTTAGAAAAATTCATTTTCGTACGTAACCTGACAGATTCCAATCGACGCTGTGACTAAACAATAGCATTAATCCTAATACTTTCAACTGTTTTAAAATTCAAAATTTAAACACATTCGAATATAGAACAGTTCCAAATTCAAAATTGCCAGGAAATATGGAAACGACAGAACTTAAAAGGCATGCCTAGCCATACGGCAATATCAACACATAAAGCTATAAAACCGTCCATGAGCTAGAGGATGGCGAGCAATAGGTAGCTCGCCGTCCGGTAACGACGGTTGTGGTCTAAGCACGCCTCAAAGAGAGGTCAGCAAAATGGCCGGGACCCTTTAGGACCGATGCCTGCTAGGGCTGTGGGTTTGTCCGAAAGAGTTACTGGAGCTCTGGAATGCAAAGGGCAACTAAAGGAACACAGGTCGGTTTATGTGAGTAAAAATCTGATACTCCCTATCGTTTCACCCAGAGCAGGAGAAACTATTTAATAATTTGAAATCTCAATAAAAAAACAAAAGAATAACGAACAGTCGATATTTCTTCCTGAATTCGATTGTTTTAGTCAACACCACAGATCAGTTAAAAATTACAATGTATCCCACCCCTCATCAACAAAACAGATTCAAAAAATTACACTCGAGTGCGCACAAACCGAACATCACAAAATCCGCTTAACCCAACGTATCTAATAAAAATCCCCATCGTTCACTCGAATACATAGCTTAATAAGGTCAATTTCATCGGCGTCCCAATTACTGAATCATTTCGCGTTGTGCAAATAAAAAGGCACAGAAAGGCACCCTTTTCATGCGGCATGGCTGAATAATTTGTTGTGACAAATCGTCGGCCCATTCAAAACAAGCGACCGTCACTGCCTGATTTACGTGGCTTTTGTGAGCCTCCCGCAATTCAGAAGACATTTTTCTGCGCTTATAAGCAGATACTGGGCTTTTTTGTATTTGTTTGTAGACGGAGTTGTGAGGAGTTCTTCGGAAATTTCTTGTTGGAAGCTTATCGAGACGTGATAGTTGATAGAAAGGATAACTTGTTAAGCAATTGCTAGAAGTATGAGACAGTTTTAATGAGTATCATAAGGATTTGACTATGAATTAAGTTCGTTAATTTTGGGGTACATAAAAGCCATTAGTTGTTGGGATTCTATGAGTATTTATAAACTTAGAATAAACTATAAAGCCACATTATTAAAAATACGCAGTAATTCAAGACCATATAAAATTAAAATGTAACATGACATTTTAAAACACAAAAATAATCTCGATGCGAACTCTTGACCTTTATTTCTACTACTGGATACTTCAACCTTTTGGCTAAGGTTAAATAAATAAAACAGACATTTATCAAGAAATAAATAATAGATTTGCCATTTCTAAATTCCATTCAAATCAATAAGATTTATTGTGAAGGACAAGTAATACCACAGCCGAAAAATCAAATGCTTACACAGTAACTTTGCATGGGCAGCCATAATTTGAAATAGCATACGAAACTAGAAAGTTTGGAGATGCAAGCCTTTGCCAGATTGCTAATAAATTATATTGGACGCCCTCCAAAATGGCTATACGATGTAGGTATATTTCAAATTCGTTGAATGTGTCCGTGCGATGGTTTTGTGCAATCGATGAATTTGAATCAAAAGACGAAGAAAGAGGCGTTCTTCCATCGGATTGAAACTTACGGTCACCAATTTGTCAGTCAGATTTCGTCAGGAAACTTCTTCAACGGTTATTCAAAACCACGTCAAAATACTCCTCTCGGCGAAGTCAATATTACGGACACTTTGACAGAGTCTGGGCTGAGCAGATAAAAGTTATAACCATATGAACGTGGTTCCCTTTTCTATTTTGCCAGCTGCGTGGAGAACACTGCTTTAGAAACGGTCTCACGGCTCGTTGTGAATTGAATACCCGAAGCCTACATCATAATAGACTAGTTGCATGATCTGGAATAGTTTGTTTATTGCTCATTAGCCACTCATCACCCTTCATCACCCACACTCTATGTACTCAGATCATCGACATCCGATCCGACATGCTTATAAACTTCTTTTCACTTGGATTTCAATGATAATCATAGCTTACATAGAGATTATGTAGTATGGGTACTAGTAATACGACCAACATATCAGTTTCTGGTCTGTGTACCTTGTGTATTTTAGTTTACCTGGTAAACACATCCACGATATTGAAGTGCATTCTAGTGTGCGGCAACGTTTTTTGTAGAAATAAAAAAAGAATCTTCCAAATTATAGTGAGTAGTCGAGATACAATATTTTGTTTGCACCATTTGTAGCCTATTTTAGTATATTGGCCTAAATCTTTGAGCCAATCTTTTCCCATATAAATGAGCCTAACTAATAACCTTTTTAGGAACCATCGATCAAACAATCCTTAACGTTTTGCTGGAAATAAAACTCAGTGAATAAATATAATCTCAATAAAAATAATCCCTAACGACTGAAAACCTACACGGATAAAACACTACCCAAAGACTTGCATATATAAGACGCAAGTCTTTGCATCTCTCCCTTTGGCAAAGACAAAACGCATTTACTAAAACCTTTCTTCGTAATGCATTCCGTCTTGGATTTGTCGGCTTGTTTGTGTCGACTACAAGCCGTTCTAATTGAGATGTATGTGTACTCGTGTAGTGTGTCGTAATTGCTGGGTATTGCTGTATATTGCTGTGTGTAGCTATATTCTGGATAGTACACATGTGTTTGTTCATTTGCACTAACATATTATTATGTTGCCGCGTCTCCTTTAGAATAACAATAATTGTTGTTGAGGAATGTCCGTTTGTTTATTTGTTTGAGTGTTTAGTGTCGATTATGGTTATGGAAGTTATAGATTGCGTGTATGCTGTGGCATAAAATGTTCGCTGCTACGTTACTGATAAGGCATGTAAATAGCCTCACCTGAAATTGTGGTGTTTTAAGACGACCAATATGGCGGTGAAAGTAAATTTAAATTACACAAAATTAAATCCCTGTTGACGATTCCCGGAGACACCAATACCCACTACATCTATTTGCAGCAACAAAACCCACGTACCTTGCTAATCCAGGGACCCCACTTGAAGGTAGGAAGGAGCCTCGTTCACGGGTGCGTGGTCGCTGTGTGGGCTGCCGGCCGGCGAGCTAATCTTGATTCATCCACCGGTGGACTGGTCAGAACTCGTGAAACCAACACTGCACTATAAGGTCTCAATGTCTCACAGTAGCAGATACACTTATTACATGAGAATTCTCAGGTTTTCAACATATATGGGATTTTCTATAGCGGAGCGGTAAACATTCGACGCATGCCGAATGGCGGCGGAGCGGGAACTTTTTTCTCTTTTGCGGGAAGACGCCCTCTGTCGTCTTTAGCGAGCGTCTCAAAGAAACATTCGATACGACCAATGGGCGCTGCGGTCGTAGATATTGGTGAATGGAACCCTCAACAGAAACTCAATTGTCTTAATTTTTCTTAAACTAAATAATGTTTTTATTAAATTGCGGAGAATGCTGGAGAGGTAACTAATTTATATTATTTATTCTCTAAAAATATATACACATTGAGAAAAGGCATTGACGCTTCACCAGTTACTTTGAAACAGGTATTTCTACGAGTTAGATATTCCTTGATCTTTCGAATGAGGATGAATAAAACAGTTTTCGTTTTTGGTCTGACTTGATGCTCATTTCGATCACTTCTAATATTATGCACTGGCAATGGAGAGGGCTCAAGGCTTAAAGTTTCCTTGGGTGATCGAATCAGAAATGAAGATATCCGCAAGAGAACGAAAGTTACGATATAGCCCAAAGAATTGCCAAACTTAAGTGGCAGTGGGCAAGCCAAATTGCTAACAGAACAGATGGTCGATGGGGCCGAAAGGATTTGTGTGGCGACCGCGTACCGGAAGATGCAGCGTTGGAAGGCGAAAAGCCTTCCAACGCTGCGTCTTCCGGTGGAGGTGGACCGAAGACTTGGTGAGGGTCACAGAAATCCGATGGATGCTAGACGCAAAGGGCTGGTCGTATACGTACAAAGCGTTTTGGAAATACATTCATTGTGCGTACAGCTAAGGTGTGGAATTCCCTGCCGACGTCTATTTTTCCTGATAGCTACAATCTAGGAGTCTTTAAGTCAAGTATGAATAGGTTACTTCTAGGCAAGGGTGCTCCGTCGTCAGCAACATTTTCACTTACCATCAGGTGAGATAGTGGTCAAACGCGAGCCCATCGATAATAATAAAAAAAAACTTGAGAGATGGACGTCCAGCTGTGGGTGGGAGGTCTTTCGGCTGAAATAATGAAATGATGCCTCCCATGTTTCCAAAAAATAGTTAAATGAATGATTGTAGTGTGATATAATTTACCAACTTTAATTTGAAATTTAGACCTACTTTATTTACAGTAGCAGTCGTTATTACAAAGGCTGTGCGTCTATTTTTTTATATTTTAAATTAAATCTACGTTCAGTTCTCTTTTTACACTAGGCTTATTTCGTTATTAAACGCCCAAATCCTGAGTGATGTGCGTCGCTGGACATAAAACCGTTTTGTTTACGAGTTTGCCTTCGTATTAAATTTTCATCTTGTCTAGAAGATGTTCAGGCTTTGCGAAGTCGTATAGTTAGAGAAATGTACTTTTTGTCCCGTAACTTTACATTGAATTGGGTCCCTAGAATAAACGGTGATTTTTTGTTCCAAAGGTTTATTGAAAGCGACGAATCAAAGACACTTTGAAATCTATGAAAACTCAATCTCTCAATTAATGATATTTTTAATCACACTAATATTTATCATCATCATCATCATTTCAGCCGAAAGACGTCCACTGTTGGACATAGGCCTCCCGCAACCTTCACCAGGTCATCGGTCCACCTTGTGGGAGGTCTTCCAACGCTGCGTCTTCTGGTACGTGGTCACAACTCCAGAACCTTACAATGGGCCTCATCAGAAGACTTAAAGTCACAAAAAGGGGAATGGAAAGAGCTATGCTCGGAGTTTCCTTGCGAGATCACATCAGTATCGAAGAACGAAATGGAATAAAGAAAGAAAAGAAAAGAAAGAAAGAAAAAACGTTTATTCGTGACTCACACAATCGTATAAACTAAAGATACACAACAAAAAAAAGAAAGGGAATCGAATCTAGTCGCCTCGAATCAAATCGTGTTTCGAACAGAATCGAACCACATTGAACAGAATCAAACTGCATTGAACAGAATCGATTCGCATTGTACAGAATCGAATCGCATCTTTCAGAATCCAATCGCATCGAACAGAATCGAATCGCATCGTACAGAATCCAATCGCATCGAACAGAATCGCACAGAATAGAAACGCATCGAACAGACTCGAACAGACTCGGAACAGAATCGAACAGAATCGAACAGAAACAAACCGCATCGAACAGAATCGAACCGCATCGCACAGAATCCAATCGCATTGAACAGAATCGAATCGTACAGAATCCATTCGCATTGAACAGAATCGTATCGCATCTAACAGAATCCAATCGCATCAAACAGAATCGAATCGCATCGTACAGAATCCAATCGCATCGAACAGAATCGAACAGAATCTAACCGCATCAAACAGAATCGAATAGCATCGATTAGAATCGAACAGATCCGAAACGCATTGAATAGAATCGAATCGCATCGAACAGATATTTCTTGTCGCTTCTATTATGAGAGCACAATGTAGATAAGTAATAATAATAATAAAAAACTAATTAAAAAGTAGAAATTGAATTAAGCCACTGGCAGCTAAGAGATGACCAGTCTCAACTGACGGCACCCGGTCACGAGCATTACGCATGCATCAGCCCCGCTCAGCTGAATCATTTTGAAGGGAACCGAATGACCCAATAACACGTACCACCAACAGTGAGACACTTGAGTGAGTATGGCCAACTCAACTCAACTCAACTGCCATGCTCGTAATGTCAAACAAGTTGTAACCTAATAAAAATGCTCCATGGTACTTCTCATTCACAAAACTTGAAAAAATAGGGCTTCTACATTACAATGCTATTTTTTTCAAGTACAAAAAGTAATAAATTATCATAAGCTCTATTGAAACAAACAAATAAATTAAAGAAAAAAAATCATTTCGAAAACAACAATATAAAAAGAGGAATAGTATCTCTTCCAATATTTATAAATATATAAAAAAAAATACTAATTTGTAGGTAAAAGTGGCTGTGGCTGTGGAGCAGGACCGGCTGATATGTTGCCAAGCGCTTTTATCAAGAATATAATCTTCCAGTTTATAATACGCTTGTCTACATAGTGTGCGTTCAATGCATGTTTTAAATTTGGACTTATTTAGTTGTAGAATCTAAAGTGGTATTTATTATAAAATTTTACACAGTACCCCATGAAAGAACTATGTACTTTAGTCAATCAGAATCGAGGTTGATCAAATTTGTTCCTATTCCTAGTATTAAAATTGTGCCTGTCACTTATTTTAGTAAAAAGATGAATATTTTTTCGAACATACATAATGTATTCATAAATGTATCACGTAACAAGGCCAAAAAATAAATATCCTATAGGCACAGATTCACCGTGATATTTAAGCACAAACACCTTTTTAGTTTTCAGGAAACGGATCGTAAAGCATGTCTAACGACTTGCTAACGAGAGTATGAGAGAGAAAACGGAGAAAAACGGATAAACCCAGGATACAGATGAGTACAAAAGATTAGGGAAATAAATGTGATTTAACGGTCCTGGCTCGAATTTAACGGTGGAAAGTTTTTACAATACATAATCAGCGATTTATAATTCCAAAATATTTCTGGAAAATTTCTTTGCGGAAAATTTTTGTAGAAAGATTTTTGTTGTAAACAACGTTTTATTTTTGTATAAAAAATACATGATTTTTGGTTTATTTTTGCCACAATATCGACAGATTTCTTAGATGTCTGTACATACTCGTGTTTCCAAAATAGTGCTGTTCTCTGAAAAATAGAGATTTTTGGGTAATTTGTAAATAAACATAATTATAACGTTCCTGTAACTGACGGCTTATAATTTAAAAATTTAATTAGTTTATATACCTACCTTACTTACTTACCTAGATTTGACTACCAGAAATTTGTATTGTTTTTCGAAACTGAAATCAAAAAACAATAAAAATTCCCGGACAAAATGAATGGCTGAAGCAATCAGAGGTTGTTTATTATTTTACTTTACGAATTATTCTGGAATCAAAAGTAGGTTCTGATTACTATTTATTCCTAAACTATCAAAGTGACCTTTTCGAGAGAATTTTCGAAACCCAAAACCTCATCAAGTCAGCAACTTCAATTATATTGAAAAAGTTCGCATCTCCGCCATTCTAAGGGTGATATATCAACGGGTCCTCAAACTTTTTTGACAGCTCAGCAATAGCCGAATTCCTATTCATTTTATTGGATCCCCTTTTAGTATAACTTCGAGCAGGGATGGTCAACCTTTATTCAAAACTTGTTGCAATCTTTATTAAAAAAAAAAAACTTTGATTAATTGTCGCCATAACATTAACGTGTTAAGAATTACTGAATAAAAATAAAATAATTATGATACAAAAAATAACTTTGGCACATTTAAATATTTGATTATTGGATGATTCTCAAATAGATTTAAAAACTATTACTTTTTAGGGTTCCGTAACTCAAAAGGAAAAAACAGAACTCTTATACGATCACTTTGTTGTCCGTCCGTCTGTCTGTCTGTCTGTCTGTCAAGACTCTTTATCTCAAAAACAGGTGGAGGCATCGAGTTGAAATTAAAACCGTATACTCAAGTCTGCGGTCCCTTGAAGCTGTGAAAAAATCAAACTTTAAGTTTACGGGAAAAAAGATACGACCGTTTATGTCGCAAAAAAACGTACATTTCAACACTCTCAAAGGAATCGAAATTCATAGGGTACTTCCCGTTGACCCAGAATCCTGAAATTTGCATAAAGCAAGGTCTTTTATTATAGATATAGGAATAAATCTGAAAATTGTAAATTTGTAGTTACGTTACAAAAAAAAAACTTTATTTACAATTCGGAAAAATCTTCGTAACTCAATTCGGGAATTCAACTGTTTCATAGGTTTTTATTTTTTTTTTCGGGTGGGGATAATCATCTAATGACATCCCCCGCTCTTTGGCGGAGCGGGAGATAGTGTCAGACTTTTACTGACTAAAAACCCACTCCTGTTCCTTCTTTGCCATTTTTTTCCAAGGCCCCGGGGGTCACTTTCGCATCACCCATGGCCCCAGTAGGCCTCGACCCTGCTGGGCCCCTACGGTTGCTGACATCTCCTTGAGGCGCGCGTGGAACACTACGCGCCGTCGACGACTTGGGCTCGGTCCGGACAGTTACCGGACGATCGGACGGCGAGCCACCCATTGCTCGCCGTCCGCAAGCCCGCGCCTACGGTGGCCGGAAATCGGGATCGGAATCCCGGCGGCGGTTGGGGCGTGAGGACCATTGCCTCACGCGATCGGCCGCCTCCTTTGCTAGCATTACTGCTTCGCAGAAGGAGGCAACCGCCTGCCACTCCTCCTCGCTCCGGACCATGGCCTGTACCAAGGCCCGGCGCGAGAGATCGCTGCCGCCGATCGCCCCCACGAGGACACGGCGGTGCTCTGCCCAAGCGGGGCACACCTCTACCGTATGCTCCACCGTGTCCTCAACTGTTTTCATAGGTAAGTTTGTGCGGAACTCTCAGTGCACGAGTCCGACTCTCACTTACCCTATTTTTTTATAATACTTTGCCATTTGGTGGTTACTTTTGATTTTTACGTGCCCAGATTTCACGTGTTACCAGTGGAATGCGTGTCATAGGTTCGCAACCCCTGTTAAGGTTTTGACAAAAAGACTCTGCGTAGAGGGAATGTAATAAATCTAGGGTGTGTTCATTTAGTTTATTGAGTCATTCGTGGTTTATGTGCGTGGAGGAACTCGTTTGTGGTAACCCTGAATACGAGTATTGTGGCCCAGATTAATACTTGAATAGTTATGTTACTTGTGTTGTAAATCAGAATGTATAATGGAGGGCTGAAGCTGTGTGTACCTAACTGTGAAGCATTATTGCCAAATGGGGCAATTTATCTTTTATTTCTACCACAAATTGTAAAACCAAAATGATTTACAGCAATGACGAGTGAGTTGCTGCCATTCATTGAATAGTTCTTATTAGTACGCTTGTATTGTTACCTTTTGACTGACCGTTGAGATGACGTCAGAACAAAGGAATCGAAGGCGTGGCCGACTCGAGGCGATCAACGAAAAGAGAATCGAAAAGAAACGGTTGTAACTTGTCTAGGGGGGCTGAAGTCTGCATATGGAAAGACGCAGCGTTGGAAGACTTCCCACAAGGTGATCTAGTGACTCGGTGAGGGCCGTGGGAGTCCATGGGATGCGAGAAGTATAAGAACGGTGTATTTGACGACGTGTGAAATGTTGATAACGATGTTAGGACAAACTGGACACAAGAGATTATCGGAGAATTTAAGGCGTTTAATGCCCTCGCATTCTACGAGTACTAAATTTTGCGTCAAATCGTTCACAGTCTGGGCTGTACAATTATGGAAAGCATTACCATTGGCAGTGAGACCAGTCACTAACTTCTTTCAAAAACATTGTTACAGAATCATCCTGTAAAAAATTATATTACGTTTTTATTTAATGTTCCCTCCCTTTTTGTTTGTAACATGTATAATAAGTGTGTTGTAAGTTGTTTATATATAGAACAAGATAACATATAAACTAGCAGCATAGCTGACTACATCCTTTTTATTATAATTTCTTTCAATCTATACAAAGTCAGCTATAAGACCACAATCGTAGTCTGTGTATTTTGTTACTTTTTAAATGTACAATAAAAAGTATTCGATGCTATTATAGAGATTTATTGATAATAAAAAAAAAAACTAAACCAACTATGTGGTCAGCCCTTTGTACCCTAAAACATGCATCTAAAGTGACCTCTGGGCTACTGCCTGAGACGCCGTGAATGTTTTTGGGCTAAAAAAAGTACTGACGACAGTATTTTATTTGTTTTTGATCCACTGGCAACACTAAAACGAATAATAATAATCGTTTATCAGGAACAAAATGTAGGAAATAGCAATGATAATGATAATAGCTGCAAAAGTTAAAACTGTGGCGCAGCTATCAAAAGCCCGACTCCAAGTGAGAGGGATGCATGGTGGTTCCAGACTAATGAAATAACAAGTAATTTAATTAATAATAAATAGTATGAAAAAGTAATAATACACCAATTCAAGGGCCGAAAGGTTCTGGAATGGCGAAGCGTAGCGTTGGAAGGCCTACAAGGTGGACCGATGACTTGGTAACGGTTGCGGGAGTCCGATGGATGCGAGACGCCCAGGACCGTTCATTGTGGCGACACTTGGGGAGGCCTATTTCCAGCAGTGGACGTCTTTCGACTAAAATGATGATGATGATGATGACACAAATTCAATAAATTACTATACACCATTTGAAATAAGATAAGATGTTTAAACAAAACCTTTTTATTGTCCGTTCAACCGATTTTGATCTCTATTCCATAGGCATAAGGATGGTATTAAAAGAAAAAGAAAAGATACAAAACCAAATATTTATTGCAGCCACCATTTTTATTTTGCCACCAAGACAATGAAAATCAAAATCGGTTGAACAGACAATAAAAAATATACGTATAAAAATGACATTTTATTAGAGCTGGCGTTGTATTCGATTTTTTTTCGTGAATTTTTCCATTTTATCTTACCTAGACAGTGAGATAAAATGGAAAAATTCAACCTCCCCTGGACCGCCTCCTTCTGCGAAGCAGTAATGTTAGCAAAGGAGGAGGCCGCATGCGTGAGGCAACGGTTCTCACGACCCAATCGCCGCCGGGATTCCGATCCCGATTTCCGGCCACCGTAGGCGCGGGCTTACGGACGGCAAGCAATGGGTAGCTCGCCGTCTGACCGTCCGGTAACCATCCAGACCGAGCCCAAGTCGTCGACGGCGCGTACTGTTCCTGGACCTTCTCTAGACTATCTCGAATATTTCAAGACCAAAATCGGTTCAGCCGTTTTAGTGAGACTAACGAATAGCTATTTATTTTTATATAAGGTGATGGGAACAAACCTGAAATCGCGAAAAAAAATCAGCTTGAACAGCTGATATTTTTTTCGCGATTTCGGCTTTGCTCCCATAGTAAAAATTGTTTGTTATCATGAGCACAATCACGTGTTTAAGTATCGTACACTAATTGCCAGTCACCCTATATATATAGATAAATGGAGTATGATAAGTGCCGTGTGTGTGAGTACCTAATGCTGTGTGAAAGAAAGTAAGTACACGGGTGTTTATTTTGCATGTAATTTTGTTTATTAATCTTTTAGAAGTTCTTCTGTTGCATCATAGGAAAGTGATCTTTGGTGAAGAAGAACGAATCATAATGTCTCCCATACCTTCTGACGTTCTAATATGTTTATTGATTATTGAAAGCTTGTTGTATCGTGAGAGCCTGTTTCATTTAATTAAAACCACGATACCCTCCATATTGCATACTGAAATTGACACACATCGTTTGGAAAACCGATTAAACATGCACCGTAGGACATTGGCCTGAAAAGGAGGAATTAAATGGAGAATAACAAGTACTTTTGAAGGAAACATCGATGTTATTAAAAGGTTAGATGCACAGTGGGTATAGGTAAATAACAAAACCTTTTACCATCGAGATATAAGTACTAATGTACTAGAGAAGCTACGTCAAATAACTGAATTGTCCTATTTTCGTAATTTGAATCTTTAGTTCGTTGCAGCGCTAAAATAATAACAATTCGTCTAAACCGTAACTAATTTACCACAGCGCTAGATTTGCTGCGGAAGTGTATTTATTCTCTGCAAAATAAGGTCTTAAGCGCAATGTAAATCACGGCAATTACGCGTTTTCTTCGACAAAGTGCGGCGCGATCGCCGCAGTTGAACGAGACAAAGTAGGAATTTACGGTGTCTTCTCTAGTACGTTAGTACTTATATCTCGATGCCTTTTACTAACAAAAAAAAAACAGCGATTTTTTGTAATTAACTAATTACAAAAAACTGGGCAAGTGCGAGTCGGACTCGCGCACTGAGGGTTACATATGTAAATAGTTCAATTCCCGAATGAAGTCTCGAAGATTTTTCCGAATCGCAATTTTTTTTTTATGTCGTAACAGCAAATTTTCTGTTTTCAGATTTATTACTATATCTATACTATATGACCTTGCTTTATGCTAAATTTCAGGATTCTGGGTCAACGGGAAGTACCATATGAATTTTGATTTCTTTGAGAGTGTCGAAATATAAGTTTTTTGCGACTTAAACGGTCGAATCTTCTTTTTTTGTTAACTTAGAAGTTTGATATTTTTCACAGCTTCAAGGGACCGCAGACCTGAGTATATGGTTTTAATTTCAACTGAACTCGATACCTCGACGCGTTTCCGAGATAAACGCGGGTCTTGACAGACAGACGGACGGACAACAAAGTGATCCTATAAGGGTTCCGTTTTTTCCTTTTGAGGTATGGAAACTTGAAAACACTAACGCGTTCAAAATTACTTTAATTTATTTTATGTATGCCTATCATATTAGAGGAGTACCCTCAATTCCTCATGGATTCCATCATTAGAATTGGATTTTGTCAAGGATGGGACCAATCTGAAAGAATATCCTTTTAAGTAAATAAAGATTTTTTCAAATCTGTTCACAAATTATGAGTCAGTAACAAAAATAAAAAACTGGGTAAGTGTGAGTCGGACTCACACACTCAGGGATCCGTACAAACGAACTTTTGTAAATAGTTCAAATCCCGGTTCGAGTCTCGAAGATTTTTCCAAATCGAAAAAAGTTTTTTTTGTGACGTAACCACAAATTCAGTTTTCAGATTTATTCCTATACTTGTGCTATAAGACCTTGCTTCATGCGAAATTTCAGGATTCTAGGAGAACGAGAAGTATCCTATGAATTTTGATTTCCGTGACAGTGTCGAAATACACGTTTTTTTGCGGCATAAACGGTCGTAACATTTTTTTCGTTAACTTAGAAGTTTGATTTTTTCACAGCTTCAAGGGGCCGTAGACTTGAGTTCATAGTTATAATTTAAACTGGATACCTCCACGCTTTCTCGTGATAAAGAGTCTTGACAGACAGACAGACGAATGGACAACAAAGTGATCCTATAAGGGTTCCGTTTTTTCCTTTTGGGGTACGGAACCCAATCAAAACGTCAAACCAATTGACCACCTCCTCTTTTTTTTGAAGTCGGTTAAATTAGGAGTTTTTTCTTAACCTATTGCGCCAAGTTAGTAGTGCTAAGCACTGCACTTTTACTACCGCTCTCAAAACTGTGATTGAAAACATTGCAAGGAAGCCGTCGTGTTTTAAAGTAAAAAAATCGAAGATATGTGATATTCAACATCACTCCTCGCGCGTATAGGGGTATTATTATTACATAATTGCGCGTTTTTACGTAAATCACCAAAAAAAAAAACTTTTTCTGGATTTTTCTAGAAAAAACGAAGATATAGAGGCCAAAATTTTCGGCCGAATAAATTTCGTACATCCGTGTGTACAAAACGATAATTAAGTGTTTTTCAAAGTCACTCAAGTTGTACAGACGTATGTACAATCGGCCCTCGAGGTGGTTTGTCCACCTGCCTCACCAAGTGTCGCCATAACGGTCGGTCCTGTGCGATTCCCACGACCCTCTCCGCTCTACAAGGTCGCTGCATCATTCGGTGTGACACTCATCAATTCACATTTGGCTATCTTGGTGGATCGTGGTCCTCTAACAGAAAGGTGGCCCATGTCCAAGCGACATAGACTGCTTTGCACTAGGTTTTCTCTAGTTATGCTTACCTACGTATCTATAGGGAATAACCTCCTCATTTTTAAAGTCAGTTAAAAAATACAACATAACAGAAATAAAACACTTTGATATGAATGTGTCACATACCTACTTGCATCCGTTATATGCAAATGTATCAACGTTGATTTTGGAATCCCGCATCGACAAACATTTTGAATTGTTTTTGTATTTTTTTTCTTTTTCGTAGTATCGCCCGGCCGCAAACGTTCAGCGGTCGCAAAGCGGGCAATCCGTGGAATGCCCAATTCGCACGATGTCCAATTCGCAGAACATTCGTATCGGTATTTTGCGGTCGAACGTGTGGCGAAGTAGATTTGATTTCGTTGGCAGCTGTAACTAGAAAACTGTGCCCAATACAGCGATATACACGAGTTGTGCTTCACGTTTTTAAGCTTGGATACAAACACTTATACAATATGTAACATTACTGGAATAATGGACACCCTTTTACACTCCGATTAGAAAATTAAGTTCCAATGATAATTCAAGCATTGAAATTTTACCGTACCCCGTGTCTCGAATAGCACGTAAAGCGTCCAGCGTCAGCCCCCCTAGCCAAGTCACAAACGATAAACGTAAACTCTCAGTAGTCTTTAATTGATTTTCAACTTTATGTTATTGGATATAAAGTTGAAAATCTATTGAAGATTACATAGTGTTTTCGTTCATTCCGGTCGCTAACGCTCAGTAGTCTTTAATAGATTTTCAACTTTATGCTCTTTGGTATAAAGTTGAAAATCTATTGGAGATTACTATGCGTTCACGTTTATCGTTTGCAACTTGGCTAGGGGGGCAGATCTCTTTTCGGTCGTGTCGTATTGCCGTCCCAAAGGAATATGAGAGTAAAGAAACAGAAAGTAAGAAATTATGCACTATCATATCTCCTACGTACCTACCTACCTGGCTATTCTCTGTTGTGATTGGCCACCATGGACAAAATTCGGCCGAGAGTAAAATTTTTATTTATTTATTAAATTCTATTACTATCTGCACTTACAGTTTACACCAAAACACGCAGAGTCAATAATAATATTACAAAATGAAAAAAAATAGAAACAAAAAGAAAAATAGACCTTACATATAAAAAAATTACATTAACAATAATTATGGACGACGTTTCCATTAATATGAATGTGAGTAGTTTTGTGTCGGACCTTATCATGCCTATGTCTTCATTGAGTAAAATAATGAACTCAGTGAAATTGTGTTAATTTAATTAAGCTGAACCAATACTAAAGTGACACGTTTACTTTAAAATAATTTTCACTTTTCATAACCCAGAGAAACATAATATATTTCCATACAGGAAATCCAGTTTTATTTTTCTTTGTGTTTCATCCAGTTTCCAAGTTTTTAATTATTAACAGAAGTCATAACAACAAACAGAGTGCGTAACCACTGAAATAAATGTCCCCAGACTATACATGGCGGAAATTAAACTTCGTAACAGCGTGACAGTTTAATTAAACTGTTTTCACGTATTATGCACATACGAAATATTGTATATTATGTAGGACTACTTCGCACTCAAGTGATCTTACAAGTGGTTTTCTTGATAAAAATCCTAACGAAATTAAATTTATCATCGTTGCTCCACGCCCCAGCCGCGAGAGTCTCAGAGCGGACCTCAGCCACCGTAAGCACGGGTTTGCGGACGACGAGCAATGGATAGCTCGCCGTCCACCCGTCTTATAACGACCGAGTCTGAGTCGTCAACGACCCGTAGTATACCACGCGCGCCTCGAAGAAATATCAGCAAAACCAACAGGGCCAATGCTCGCTAGGGTCACGGGGAATTTTTGAAATGGTAATCCTAATCCTAGACCGCAATGACCAACCTATCCGTCAGTTTATTTTAATCAGTAAAAGACTGCCATGCCCTCACACTCCACCCTAGAATGGGAGAATAGAATGATTTAAAAAAAGAAATACAAAAAAAACTGTTTATATGAGATACTAAATACGATAGATTTATTTATCAGGAATAATTCAAATAATTTTTGACACATTAACAACACTACGAAATCGTTCTTGTTTGTGCTACTTTTTTGGTGAGTCTATTTTTTTTATTATTATTTATTAAACACAAAAACATAAGATAAGTACTCAGTGATTTGACAATTTATGTACTAACTAAAAAGGCGAGTTAAACTCATCAATGAGTTTTCTCCCAGCAAACCTTTGAGTTAAGAGCGAACATAATCGAGGGTAGAATCCAGCGCACAATTTAAATAATGTTACTGTTTATTTTTTTATTTATTTCCAGACAAGAGGCCCTAGACAAAGTAAAAACCTATCATTGCAATATGCTATAGTAATGTCAACGAGACACGCTCCGAGGTGCAAAGGACACCTGTAGGAACGCGGTTTAGTTTTAGTCAGTAAAAGTCTGAGTGGAAAGAGTTATATATCTCTTTATTCTATTAGATATATTCCACCCCAAAAAAACCTTCGCAATCACACAATGCGTTCCAAATAAGAATAGGATCGATTGCCATGTTGTGACGTCACGTCATACTGTCAAATCGCAAGAAATTGGGCAAAATTGAAGAACTCAGAGATCAGCAAAATTGGAAAACTGGATTTTGATTAAACTATTTTCGTTCACAGTTCCTAAATAAATTAAATATTAAAAATTTCTTGGTTTGCTCACCCTATTAATTCTTCGATTTGACAGTATGACGTGACGTCACAACATGGCAATCGATCCTATTCTTATTTGGAACGCGTTGTATACATTTTGGACTTTTGAAAATCGTCATGACAAATATAATTTCAGTCTGTCTAGAGCCTAAAGAGACATCCCATGCAGTCGCTTTGCCTTATCAACTTATAATAATATTCGTGGAAACAGGCTTTCCGTCGTGCCACCGGAGATTCCATCTGCCGCATAGTTTTCAAGATTAAACGAAGCGTACAAACACACGCGGTCAGAAACTTTGACGCCATAACTTATACAAGTCCCTACATTATAATAATGTGTGTTGCTGTTATGTTTTCATAAACAACAGTGACATTGGTTCCTGTTGTGGTTATTTGCTTTGTGCATTTTACAATTTTGGATTCAAAACCTAAAACTATTCTTTTTTTTTTTATTTACTTCTTCACCTTTTTCAGGAGCGCGTAAATCTTCATGGATACCTACCAAAATTCTTCTTTGGGGAAAAATATTCAGAACGGGATGGGTTGTATTGAACTACTACCGACTCAAACCCTGCGGTTCCAAAATCAAAATGTTTATTTGCAATAAAATAATGAAATCTATATGAAAGATCTTCCTAAGAGTCACTATATTCGGCCTGTAAACAAGCGTGACTATTTTTATTTATGTCATTCTTCATGCAATTTCATTTTCAAGAAGGAGGTACTATGTTCGGCTGGATGTATTTTTTTTTAATGTATGTTCACCGATTCTTCGGTCAATTGTGGGCCGATTTTGAAAATATTTTTTTTTGTTTGAAAGTTTATGCTTCCAAGTTGGTCCCATAGAAATATTGTTATGATTTTATCATGAACTTCGAAGATATGAAACGAAAATCCTCATAGGATCACTGTAGAACTGTCGTAACAAGTAAAATTGCTTTGTTTATACGTGTAGTCAATGACTGACTGAAAGAAGAGGGGGGGGGGATATATAGAACTGATTTGATGATGATCTGGGCTTGGCCTATTGGAATTGTTATGCAATGTTAAAATGATTAAATTTTATAGGTACCTTACTATAAAACTTGCACACTATTTAAGTTTGGCTGAGGGGTAGTTTTTAGTTGTGGTATACAACTAAAAAAAGAACAATAAAAAACTTTTTACAAAATAAAAACAACTGACTTCAATGTAAAAAAAACATTAAAAAGTGCAAAATAACTTTAATTTCTGAAGTCGGTGTTAGATTACGAAGTGACAACTATTATAGACATCGACTTCCCAAATTAAAGTTATTTTGTACTTTTTAGTGTTATTTTTTACATTGAAGTCGGTTGTATTTTTTTTTGTAAAAAGTTTTTATTATCAGTTACAGTTTTAATAAATTCAACTTATATCATCATTGTATACAATTTTATATCATCACACATCCATTTATCGATCAAATTATGTATTAACATTTATTTCCAAATTGCATAAATTACAAATAACTAGAAACAGCTCTTTTGTAGCCCATCTGTCAACTTTGTTTTGAATAAATTGACTACCCTGTAACAATTTTAAATAATTTGGGGAGTTCTTGTAAATCAATTCGGATATATTATTACATACGTTTTTCTTATTTATCATTTCAGTCGAAAACGTTCACTGTTGGACATAAGCCGCCATAATGAACGGTCCTGTGCGTCTCGTATCCATCGGATTCTCGCGACCTTCACTAAGTCATCGGTCCACCTTGTGGGAGGCCTTCCAACGCTGCGTCTTCCGGTACGTGGTCCACTCCAGAACCTTCCTTACCTTCCGAACCTTTTTCTTATTATAATATCTTTACACAATCGGTTGTGGAATTTAGTCCTTTTTTGCTTTGGCCATACAACATTACTTTGCTTAAAGTACTAATTGAATTATAAGCATTGCTTAGCATAGATTGCCCCGTGCTTAGTCCATATTTACTGAAACTCTACATTTTTTTTTCATCGAACCCATACGTGTGGGGTATCTATGGACATAGGTCTTCAATGATATTGAGGTTTCTAATATCATTTTTTTCTATACTGAATAGTTTGCTCGAGAGACACCTCCAAAGTGGTAAAATGTGTGTCGTGTGTCCCCCCTGTAAAAAATAAAATAAGAGAATCATAAAACTAAAAAAAATATATGATATACATTACTATTCAAGCTTCCACCGAAAATTGGTTTAAACGGGATCTAGTAAGTAGTTTTTTTTAATACGTCATAAATCGTAAACCGCAATTTACCTTTCAAGTTTGTACGGAACCCTCAGTGCGCGAGTCCGACTCGCACTTGCCCAGTTTTTTATTTATTTCAGTCTGTCCAATCACCCGCCACGCTATCACTAACTCTCTTTTCTTTCATTTCTTTTTTATTTAAGGATAAACAAACAGTAGTATGCTACTGTTTGTTTTTAATTAGAATTAGAATAAGGGATATTCATAACAGCTTAAATTTTACTATAAAAACAATCATGCTACAGTTTACATAATATATTCACCTACCATGTTTTCCCTTCACTACCCATGGTTGTCTGGTACAGAATGCCTAAGGCATTAAGTCCGCCTTTGTACACGTCCTTTTTGTTTTTTGTGTTGCATGAAGTTTGAATAAATAAATAAATACATGTGTGTATAAGTAAATTTTTGTGCGTACAACAGATAATAACGCAAAAAACATTACGTTATTATCCGTTCCAGAGCCCCAAGGTTCTCTTTCGCATCACCCATGGCCCCAGTAGGCTTTGACCCTAGGTTGCGTATCTGCCCCCCTATCCAAGCTACGACCGTTTCGTGTCGAATTCCGTTCTCCAATCGGTAACGTGTTAGCAATTGTAGAAAACTATAAGTTGGTAGCCATGTTGACGCACCTGAGTCGGCCGCTCGTTCTACAATAACAAAGGATGTAGCGTTGAACTTTGTAGAAACGATAATATTTCATTCTATCATTTTGAACAATGTGAACTTGGCTACGAATTTTCTATTCGTTTGTAACGACTATTAAAGATCTTTATATGCCAGGCAAAATTAACTACCTACTTAATGAGTTTAAGCTCATAAGTAATTGGCAAAAAGCTGATAGAACCTAATCGTTTGGTAGGAAAGTGAGGAAATATGACCATGGTTAGTTTGAGAGATTTTAGAAGAGCACTTAAAAAATATATTTTTTTAATTATTGATAGGCTCGCGCTTGACCACTATCTTACCTGATGGTATGCGGTAATGTAGTCGACGATGGAGCACGCTTGTCTAGAAGTTCACTTAGATTTAAAAATACCCCCAAATTGTAGCTATCAAAAAACACAAACTCCGGCAGGGAATTTCACACCTAAGCTGTGAATATGCTTAGCTGTGATAATGAATGTGTTCCCAAAACGTTTTATACGTACATGGAAAGTCCACCATGTACCGAAGACTCATCGCCGTACGTTTAATGATCCAATGATGGTACGGGCTTGGCATAATTAATTTATGAAATTCCCACGCACACTTTCAGAAATACAACCGATGGAAAATCAACAACTGGGCGTCGTTGCCCAAGAATTTGGAGCTTCGATCCGATGAGTGCATTATTACCAATAATTTCATTATGCTTACAACTATATCTCAGAACATCCGAATTTCAACATCTTTCTAAATCAAATCGTACAAGTAAGCTCATCCAGTGTTATAAAATCCTACGAACGAATTGGACAATATGTTTGTGTCAAACAAAATCACATGCACAGGGAAAACTTAACTTTTTATCTTCCAACATTTTGTATGGAAATAGTACCAATATCAATTACTTACCTACTTTACATAAACATTTGCTAGACTTCAGAATTGCACTGAAATTGAATTAAATATCGCTCCCGAGGCGCTACTTCTAACTTTGTTTGGGGTTATTATTCATGCTTGTTTATTGCAGAGTTTCATTGTATTTATCATTTAAAATAATTCAAATAAATTGTTCTCAAATGATTTGGAAATAATAGAAAAATCGGTCAAGTGAAAGTCGGACACACGCATGAAGGGTTCCCGACCGTGGCAAAAAATGGCAAAAAAAAACAAGTTTGTTGTATGGAAGCTCACATACATTTATTTTAAATATTCTGTTTTTAGTATTTGTTGCTATAGCGGCAATAGAAACACACATCTGTGAAAATTTCAACTTTCTAGCTATCATGGTTCATGAAATACGCCCTGGTGACAGACAGACGGACAGCGGAGTCTTAGCAATCCCGATTTTACCCCTTGGATACGAAACCAAAAAAAAAAAACATTGTGGCAAATAGGTTAATTTATTAGTTTGTTTATATGTTTGTCCATTGTATTAAGTCTTTAACTATGAAATTTCCGTTATTTAAAACGGGTCGCTTGAAGCGGAAATGGTTGTAAATACAGCGATATTATAGAAAATACAAGCCAAAAAAAAAAACAATAAATATCTAATTTCGAAAAAAAGAATAACGTACCTTTAATTTAAAGTTTATTTGAATTTATAATTCCAAGTCAATCCAAAGATACTACAAAGCAACCGTTTTAAAAAAACGGCAATTTCATACTTTAACCCCTATTATTTGTTCAATGGTGGTTCATTGGTAACGGCCCTGACTTACAAGTTGTAGGTTGTGGATTAAAACTCAGACCCGGCTGACCCTGGCATTACTTTGTGTAATTTTTTTCATTTACTGCTTTATAAGCTATACAGAAAAACATCGTGAAGACAACGGCACGTCCTAGAACAAAATAATTCGAAGACATGTGACCTCTATCAACACGCACTGGGCCTTTTGTTTACGTAGGAAATCATCAAACGACTTCTCCCGCTCTGGGTGGAACGAGAGGAATTATCAGTCTTTACAAATACAAAGCATTTTATTTCAAATAAACCATTTTGAAATGTCAAGAAGTCAGTCAGTCAGAAAAAATGATGGTAATTGCACATTCCAAAGCGTAGATCTCTATGGAGAAGAATGTGCAAGAAACTCCATGGACAGTATTTTCAATCATGTTTTGTAATTACAAATATCTATGTTACATGTTTCTTGTCGCTATCATGTGAGAACAATGTAAATAAAGTAAAAATAAAAACTAAATATATATTAAAATAGCAACTGGCAGCTAACAGATGACCAGTCTCAACTGACAGCACCCATTCACGGACATGACGCAAATATTAGCACCACTCAGCTCAACCATTTTGAAGGGAACCGAATGATCCAACTCACGCGCCACCATCAGTGAAACATTTGAGTGAGCATGACAAACTCTCAACTGCCATGCTCTTTTATGTCAAACAAGTCCAATATTAACCTAAAAACCATAAAATAACTCCATGGTACTCACATTTACAAACTTTGAAAAAAATGCTTGTACATTATACAATATTAACTATAATAATATTTTACAATTAAAAAAAAAACATTTACTGATTAACACCCACAGTTTTGCTTCAGTTGCTCTTTGCGAGGGACCGGTAACTCTTTCGAATAATCCACAACCCTGGCAGGCATCGGCCTTAACAGGCCTCGTCAATTTTGCTAACATATCTTTGAGGCACGCGTGGAACATAACAGTCAACCCGGGTCTATCCCGGACCAATCCTTACTGGACGGCGATCTATCCATTGCTCGCCATCCGAGCCCGTACTAGATATGCGTAGTGGATGACGGCCCATTTTCTCTCCTAGAAAGGAGGCCTAAGTCCCAGAAGTGAGAACATTCTAAGATTGATTATGATGTTTAGTAATGTATGTTATATGTTTGCAAAAAGTTTATTTCTGAAAGTTATGTTTGTGGTGTCAATAATAGAAAACTGTATCTGAGTAGGTACGAGTATATACGCTGTCTTTGACATCACACACAAACGCGCAAACGAATACCACGGATCCAGTACATGATTCTGGACCCCATAGAGGTAGAAGTTTTCGTCGGGTTATTCCTAATTTAAAAAAAAAACCTGTACTTTTTTGCATTTAAACTGTACAAAATCGTTATTCAAACCAACCCCCAAAATATTTTTAGTAAAAAAAAATTAATTAATTAAAAAGACATCGGTGTAGATAAAATCGTGATGACATTTTTAAATTTAAAAGTAATTCATTCATTTTTTTCACCAAAAATGTTAGAATAACGATTTTATAGTTTAAATTAAAAAAAACGTAAAGATTTTTTTTAAATAGTAAAAAACCAACGAAAAATTCCACCACTGTGGGGTCCAGAATCATGTACTGGATCCATGGTATTCGTTTGTCCCTCGATGTCAAAGACACCCTGTATATTTATTATTGTACTTATTTCTCGTCTGTTTGTCTATTTATTAAGTTGCACCTGCCATGTTATTTTTCTGCACCACAGCATCACCATAGGGTCAACTAGTAGAAAATACCTAAGGCATTAAGTTCGCATGTGCACAGTGTTATTTACCAGTGCGTAAAGTTTTAATAAATAATAAAACTGCACAATTGCTAATTGTCTTACTACTTTTTAACCTAAAAGGACACGAATACATAGGATTAGGTCTCTGAGGCCAAACCGCGGGCAAAAAGCTAATTTTCACTTAAAAGTATACAAATACTTTTTTTTTAATTCGCTTTTTAAGTACATACATACGTAGTCATCATCATCATCATCATCATTTCAGCCGAAAGACGTCCACTGCTGGGCATAGGCCTCCCCCAAGTGTCGCCACAACGTACGTAGTATACGTAGTTATTAAACGTGTCCTGGCAGCTTTTAGACTGAATTAATTTTGATTGCATTGTGTTACCATTTTACCTTTAGATGACTTCACCACATAATTATAATTAATGTGTCATTCTTTACGACCATTATTCGGTTCCGGACGATTTAATCAAAAATATTTCGAAAATCAAAGCATTATAGTTTATAACACAACATAAATAATGCAAGCCAACGTAAATTCATTGAATTTAGTGCTCACATTGAATCTTTTGTCATTGAACTAATTCGTCAATTTTAGAGCCTAAACTAACATAAACAAATTCAACTAATAAAATGTAAGCAATAGAGGAAGTAACAACGTTATAATTTATTGGGTTATATATAATATATATACCTAATACTTTTATATAATTTTTTCTATCTGCTTTTCATGTTGGGGGGGGGGGGTTGCCATAATCGCCACGCTTGGCAGACGGGTTGGCGATCGCAGTTTGATTGTTGAAATGCACAGAGGATGCCGCTGCCCATTCTCTGGTATATCCCTTAGTCGCCTCTTACGACACCCTCGGGAAGAGATGGGATGGTGTCATTCTTAACGTCCGGACACCATACGGAACCGGAAGACGTAGCGTTGGAAGGCCTCCTACAAGGTGGACCGATGACTTGGTAACGGTTGCGGGAGTCCGATGGATGCGAGACGCACAGGACCGTTCGCTGTGGCGACGCTTGGGGGAGGCCTATGTCCAGCAGTGGACGTCTTTCGGCTGAAATGATGATGATGAATTACTAGCGTCTGCCAGCGGCTACGCCCGCGTGTAAGTAGGTTTCTTCATACAAACTTTGACCGCTTTTCTTCCCCTTAGGGAGTGAATTTTGGAAAATCCTCTCTTAGTACTTGCATACGTCATAAAAGGAAACCTTGTGCAAAATTTCACATTCCTAGTCCCAGTAGTTTTAGCTGTGCGTTGATATGTCAGTCAGTCAGTTACTCCTTTTATATATATATACATAATTATACCACACAATCACCATGGTATTTTGCTGAGCGTTCGGCCGTTTTGCACGGACGTGGCGCATGTTATTTTGTCTATAGAAATCATTTCACTTAAATTTTTTTTTCTTTCTTTTCTTTATATGATAGATAATATTGTGTTTAGTAGAAATGGAGAATGGATGATGCAAATTCAGTAGGTTTTTGTTTAACGTGCTAATTTGTTTTATTGTTGGTAATCTCTGAAAGTACCTACTGGTCTGATTTCGATTTTTTTTCACCTATAGAAAGCTGCTTTATTCCTTTATTCATGGGCTATATTTTATGTACGCGGGTGGGGCTGCTGGCAAAAACTAGTGTTTTATATAAAGTTCACCAATATAAGGTTTTAAGGTTTGATAATCATATATTAACATGAATTTTGTTTACGGACTTTTCCACGTCAACTGTTCTGTCAAAAACCGTACATTTAATTTGATAAAAATCAAACAATCAATCATTTTGGTAATCGGAATAGTAATTATTCTAAATGCCAATCGAGCGCTGGGTCCGTAAAACACAAAATCGGTGCCCGACGGAGTCACGGCAAACCTCAAAGAAGATGGCGGGATGACTTAGAAGCCTTCCTTAGAAATTAAGAAACGGCTCTGAGCCGAGAACATTGGAGAGAAGCCTTTGTCCAGCATTGGGACAGTACAAGCTAGATATAACAATATAATAATTTAGAAGTTTACAATATGTCATCTCGTTACTGGACCATCCTTGGTATCAAGAAACATTACATTTTCAGTTTTTTTATGTCACCCTTTTTCACCCAGAAGTTTCACGCGCCTTACTTTATTTTGTCTTCACCCTTCCTAGATGCGACAGCGACTGTCGCAACCCAGTGCTGGGCACGCCACAATTATAGCGGTAAGTCCCCTCTTTGAGGAGTGGAAAGACAACATGGCGTCCTTACCTTCCGCATGACGCAGGTCCTCACCGGACATGATAAGTTCAGGAGGTTCCTGCACCGGATTCGTGCGGAAGAAACGCCTGGGAGCCACCATTGTGTGGACCGCCCGGAGGACACGGTGGAGCATACGGTAGAGGTGTGCCCCGCCTGGGCAGAGCACAGCCGTGGCCTCGTGGGGGCGATCGGTGGCAGTGATCTCTCACGCCGAGCCTTGGTACAGGCCATGGTCCGGAGCGAGGAGGAGTGGCAGGCGGTTGCTTCCTTCTGCAAAGCAGTAATGCTAGCAAAGCCGTACGCGCGAGAGAACGGCCCACATGCCCCAGCCACCGGGATCCCGATCCCGATTTCCAACCAACGTAGGCGCTAGCTTGTGGACGGCGAGCAATGGGTAGCTCGCCGTCCGACTGTCCGGTAACCGTCCGGACCGAGCCCAAGTTGTCGACGGCGCGTAGTGTTCCACGCGTGCCTCGAGGGGATGTCAGCAAAACCGCAGGGGCCCAGCAGGGTCTAAGCCTACTTGGGCCATGGGTGATGCGAAAGAGAACCCCGGGGCCCTGGAACGAAGGCAAAGAAAGAACAGGAGTGGGTTTTTAGTCAGTAAAAGTCTGACACTATCTCACGCTCCGCCCAAGAGCGGGGCATGTCATTAGATGATTTTCCCACCGTAAAAAAAACCCTTCCTGGAAGGTACGCCATAATTATGGCGTTAAGTCCCCTCTTTGAGAAGTGGCTGGGCATGCTAAGTTGGGCTTAGTGTTCTAAGCGCTCTTCAAAGAAACGTCAGCAAAACCAAATGGGCCCAGCAGGGACGAAACCTTGTAGGGCCATGGATCGACTTCTGAAAAGGTTATCCATGGTCTTAGAACGTAAAGGGCAAGTGAAGGTATGTAGATGTGGTTTTAGTCAATAAAAATCTAGCCCTTCCTCTCCGCTTTAGAGTCAAGCGGGAGAATTCATTGGACAATATCCCACCTAAGAAAAACCCTTCCTAGTACCAAATTAAAAAACAAAAAAAAAAAACAAAAGCCTGTCGAAGCATAAGCTAAAACGATCAAATACTATGAATACATTAAAAGTATTCTTAAACGATAACAAGTGTTAAGTGTCAGTTGATTTACATTTCATCAACATAAAACGCTTGAGCGAGATTTTATAATTTATCGAAGGTATAGACGATCCTCTGAAAGCCCCTTGAATAATATACAGAGGGATGAAGGATGAAGTGAAATTAATATTTTATATTTTACGTAATGCTGCTTTTCCACTAGAGATGTGCTATGCAGCTATGCTATGACGATGTGAAAGCTAAGTTACGAAACTATGTGATCGTTTTTACGGACGCTAAGCTATGTAGGTATTCAATTAAAATTATAAATGCTTATACTAAACTACACATCGATCATTGGTTGATGAAATCATCGATCAATTATAATAAATTAATTTAGTTTATGCAAGTAATTAGCTTTTTAAATATATTTATGCCTACCATTTCGTATAGTATATGTGAATCTATTTTTAATGTAAGTACTCAAGCTCTCAAAAATTATACTTAGAAATAAATATTTCTTTTTTTTCTTTCTTTACGTGTTTTTATCCTTCTTTCTATCTTTCTTTTTTTTATATGTATTGAAGTGAGTTAGGTGTTCTATGAAAATGTGCTCCCACGAAGTAGCAGTGCGAAGAAGTTGCGCAGCTCAAGTTATGCAAATATCGATAGTAAAGAAGGCACGGGAAGCCTTCGCCTACTGACGACAATTCAAAGCACAAATCCATAGCATACATACACATATATGTATAAAACTTAGCTTAGTTGAACCCGTTTCTACCAGTGCCAAGCTATATGGAACAATGAATATGATTGGTGGGAATATCAAACGGGATACGTTTGCGATAGCAACATAGCATAGCACATCCCTGGTGAAGAAGCACCTTAAGTATTATTTGGGCAGGTTCGGTTGGGGACAGTATAAAGATTGAGTTATATACGTGTTAATGGACAGGCTTTTTCAATTATTTGGGTCAGTGGGCCAGGCTGGTGATTAAAATTTTATCAGAAGGTGTGAGAACTTTCCGACCATCGGTATTCGATTATATTGATACTAGCAATCTACCCCAGCTTCGCATGGGTGTTATTCTCGGCTTTTGTTTACTATAACATACGTGGATTATACATTTGAACCTTCGCCATGAATGACTCTTATCATAAAATCCGTTCAGAAGTTTTTCAGTTTATCGTGAATAGACAGAAGCGGTGGGATATTTTGTTTTGTATTAAGTAACAAGAACAATGAACAATGAAGGTAAGAGAGAGAGGGAGAGGGGGAGGTTGTGGGAGAGGGAGGGGGAGGTAGGTATGAGGGGAATATAGTGTATGAAATAATAATAAGGTTATGGATTTGATTTCTAACAGAGTTATTGGAATACTATTGAGACTTCAATAACACTGAAATTTTTGAATAACATGTTGCTGACAAAACCCCTTTTTTTTAATTGTTTAAGTCACATCATCAATAGACCGCAGACATGTTTATAAAATAGCAGATTTGGACCCTAACGCCCATATTCCATTAATTTAAAAAAGTTTTAGCGGTTGTACAAATTCTGTCAAAAACACAATCCCGAGATCTCCGAGACTTTTGTTATGTCATAGCCCTATAAAAAATAAACAACGCATCTAGCGTTGTTTATTCTTATCTCAATAAACAACGCATAGGTTGTCTGGTAGAAATTCTGTTAGCGATAAGACCGCCATTGTACCCATAGATTTAAGTTTATGTATAAGTTGTGTTACTTTTTTGGTGTACAATAAAGTTTATTCTATTCTATTCTAAATATCCTAAAACCATGTAAAACTATAAACGTATTTAATGGTTTGGTTGAAATGTTTTCTTCTCAGAAAAAAAGACAAGAATAAGATTGAACTGTAAATTGTTAAATTGTAGTTCTTTTTAAAATATTAAAAAAAAACAAAGAGGTTCTCGATTCTGCTGTATATTTTTGAATGTTTGTTTTTACCCGATTAGAAAAATTATCTTTCAAACTAATCTTTTTTTAAATAACTACAAAACCTACCTTTAGAAACTATTTAAAACTTTGTTTAGAGTTCTGTGACCTGAAAAACCCTTTATAGGATCACTTTGTTGTCCGTCCGTCAGTCTGTCTATGCGTCTGTCAGTGGGCTGTATCTCATAAACCATGAGAGATAGAGAGTTGAAATTTTCACAGAATGTGTATTTTTATTGCCGCTACAACAGCAAATAAATTAAAATAAAGTTAAAAATTAAAATAAATTTATTTAACAGCGTTTTGGTCTCGATTTCAATATTGTTGTACAGGACCCTTCGTGTGAAAGTCCAACTTACACTTGCCAGTTTTGAATTTTTTTATTAAATTCTGTTGTATTTTATGTAAAAAGGTTTCACTATATCTACCAAACAGTATCCACAAATAGCTTCACACTCCATTGATCAGGTATGCGAATCTCGTAACTAATGAAATGATAAATCAATCACACCATGAGGTAGTTAGTTATTTATTAGACCGCAGACACACAGCTCTGATTGATACTGCTACATAAACTGAATCAAACGGTTTGCAATGAAATTAAGCGTACTGTTAATTGAATTAGTTCATTCTGCTGTTTTGATGTGTTTTGACACTTTGATGAAATTCACTGGCGTTTTGATGCAAATGTTAAGCTTATTGGTCGTTGCAGCATTGTTGTCATTAATTATTTAATCTGCTTTTATTTGTAATGTGATTTCATTTGTGTAGTACAGTAGTTTGTAAAGAGCCTCCATTAGAAGCCTCATCAGAATGCTTACTATCGAAGTTTCCTTGCCTGATAGATTTATTATTATTAATAATGATTTTATTTCGAGCTTGCACTCATAAAAGGGTTAGTAACAATATTTACTTTAAAAACTATGTTAGTACCTAGCCATAAAATTCTAGTTTTATACATTATTATCACATTCAGCTCATTACAATTCAATATTCCAATCTAAAGTAATTAATTTAATAAAATTCAATCAAACATGTCAAAAACAACATAAATTAAGTTATATAAATTGAAATTAAAACAAAATAATTATTTAAATAAAATTTAGTCTCCTGCATTTCCGGTATATCATCAAAATTACATTTACCTAATCAATAATAAGTGAAATAAAATACAATAAAATTAGGTCAATCTCTACATTCCTATTAAAATGCGCATCCACTTGTTTTGGAATGGGCAGTCCAGTCTATCGGCAATCATTTGCAGGATGCTATTACTGCTGCCCTGCAGGCGCTGTCGCAGAACGCAGATCTCTTACGAATGACTGCATGAAACCCATCAGTACCTACGCGTCTCTGCAAACATACCAGACGCGCTGCAAACATACCAAACGGGCAACCGCAACAGCATCCTAAATATATTGTTATATTGGACGCGCAACGAATTAGCAGCCCGGTGAGTGTAGTTCACCCACAGGCTGCTTGTGTAAAGGGATTGGCAATACGCATTGAATAATGTGAGTTTTACATCACGCGAGCATCGAGCAAACCTGCGCGCTATCATAATCCCCCAGACTGCCAACGCCCTGCGCTCCCTCTTTACATCTGCATTATCATTCAGTTCTTCTGTTTAGATTTAGGAATGGGAGATATCCACAGGAGAACCATAATTTTACCAACATGGTTCAAAGAATCGCCAACTTAAGTTTCCCAGCCACTTGGCTAGGCACATTGCTTGCAGAATAGATGGTTGATGAGGTTGAAAGGTCACCAATTATATGTTTTTTTTATTATAAGGTTTCCTGTTTGTTAATTGCTATCTTAATATACAATAAAGTATATATATATATAAATAAATAAAGATTCTGGAGTGGCGTCGGAGGGCTTCCACAAGGTTGACCGATGATCTACTGCTGAGGGTCACGGGAATCCGATGGATACGAGACGCACTGGACCAGTCGTTTTGGTGACTCTAGTGTAATTTATAACATCACCACAGTTCTCTAAACGGCAAAGCATCTTGAGGAAATGGGCGTTTTTTAGAATCAAACATTCGAAGACATGTGACGTCGATTGATTACGGCCCATTACTCTCATAGAAAGGAGGCCTAAGTCCCAACTGTGGGAACATTATAGGGCTGTTATACTTTAGTTTGTAATACCTATGCGTTTGATTCAAAAAGATTACAAATAAATCGTGTCGGCTTGTCGAGTAAGATGACATAAAAAATTACCTTACCCACGACTTTCCACATATTCTTTTTAATTCGTCTCGTATTATAGGTACTCCAAGTTTCTGCATACCTTAGCCATTTTTAACAAGCCACTGCTGCAATTACTTTAAAAAGAAATTCTCAAACAAAAATACCATAATCTTTTGTCCATAAAAATGACTAGCAAAACAAACGATGGTATCTTATTTCGGTCAGACGCCGACGTCGGGACGGGGAGCATTTCCTCAGCAAAAAATTGTAAAGTATTCACGAAAAGACACTGATAAATTACTCTGTGTTTTACAGACACATCTGACGATTTATTACGGCGCTCACATACAAATATACTACCATACATAACGATAAATACGTAAAAATACGCTCACACACCAACCAATAAATCTTGACAGGTCATGGTGGCTCTGCTTGCCAAGGCAATTGTCAAAGATATGTCAAATTCCATACTTTTCGATCTATTTCCAAATTTTTCCGAGGGTCTAGTTACACTGGTCTCTGTACGTAAACATACGCTTAGGCACATTAACATGTGTCCTGGAAAAAAAGATCGATTGCGCTGTACAAGGCACGGGAAATGTTTTATTCTGCCTTATTTTATTTTCATTAGATGTGATTTTTTTGGTGACAATTTATTAGGGTCTGTTTATGCTGATGAGGGATGTCAAATATATCAATTTTGAAACCAGTCGACAAAAATACACATGCAAAAATATGATAATATACACTAAGAATTTTCCCTCCATTTTCTTCGAGGTTTCTTTAATGACCAAGAGATTTACAGTATAACGTTATATTTCATAACCCCTATAATATTGTTTTTTTAGCAACTGCTAGCATCAACTGATGTTTCGTTACAGCACACAAAGTAAAACTTACAGTAATATCTTTTTTATTCCTGAATGACATAGTGCTAGTAGACGGATTATTTTAAATTGAAGAACCTCTCTAAAAAATCTAAGGCCAGCCTAAAAAGAACAATATACCCACACATTTACAACTCCACACCTGCCGTTTAGAAAAAGGAACATTCGTATTCTCAACAAGACTAGAGAACGGCAAAAACCTGCCGCCATTTTTCTCACTCATTTTCACATTTTCACGCGCCAACTTATTTTGCAAACAAAATAATCTGTGGGGGGAGGGGCAGGATCATCTGTCAAGGTCCAATCCACACTTAGGTCCGTACTTAAACCCTTTATGTTACGTTGTACCAGAGCGGTTACAAAAAATAGGCAGGTACAGAAGGCTGCCTCTATACAATGAGCGAAAACGCACGCACACATAGACGAGTTTCATTTATAGCAAGTGAAAGCGCACCTGCCCCCTAGTCAAGTTACGATCGTTTCGTTTGCGTCGAATGCCTCGAGTAGGCCACGCCTCCGATTCCTTTGTTCTGACCATGTGACTGAGCGTTGAGATGACGTCAGAACAAAAGAATCGGAGGCGTGGCCTACTCGAGGCGTTCGACGCAAACGAAACGATCGTACCTTGGCTAGGGGGGCAGAGACTGTCATTTGATTCGAGATTGTCGTACAAATGCATCTATGCATGCGTTAGCCTGTTTTTACTCGTTCTATGAAGTCGACCTTCGGCACCAATCTACTATGTGGTGAATAGTTACCGTCCTTTATGCTTGAAAAGAAAAATAACCGAACACAAAAAGGCCTTTTCTACACCCGGATGCGTCTGAATAATTTATTAAGAAGAATTCTCTAAACAAAGGAGGCTGAAGTGTTTTATGGGCTGTTTGCATAATAGCCTTATTATGTGTGTGCGATAATAAAGTGTTTGTTTGGGTAGCAACAATGAGGGCATTGGACTGGGTTAGTGCTGGATTTTTATCAAGTATTCCTACTTGATAAAAATCCAAAATTATTCAAAATAAAATAGTCTAACAGTAGATTCAAATTTTTGAGTGTAAATTTTGTAGCTTTAAAGCTGTTATGCGGCTAAAATGGGGCAATAAAGTGAAATCAGTTTACAATGACATCGAAGAGAATTGACAAACACGTCATAATAAACGGACGTAACACAAAGAATTTTATAAAAAAAATATTTTTTTTTAGATAAATTCAATTTGTACTTATTTTGATAGAGAACGATTGCTTAATCTGGTTCTTGTTTTTGAAAATCATTGAGATTATCAAATGACCCACGCCAAATTATTTTGCGAGAGATGAGTTTGATTCTCCATTTTCTAATCTGCCCCCCTAGGCAAGTTACAACCGTTTCATGTCGAATTCCATTCTCCGATCGGTAACGCCTCGGTGTCAGCAATTGTAGAAAACGATAAGTTGGTAGCCGCGTGTAGACGCGCCTGAGTCGGCCGCTCGTTCTAAAATGTCGTTCTACAATAACAAATGATGTAGCGTTGAACATTGTAGAAACGATAACAATTCATTGTATCATTTTGAACGTTGTGAACTTGGCTACGAATTTTCTATTCGTTTCTTCTGACCACGTGACTTAACATTCAGATGATGTCATTCCCATACATTTGATTAGTTTTCGACTAGCGTTAACGATTGCAGATTATCAATTTGGCTAGAGGTGCTGGATATTATTGCACCTTTCTCCTCAATCGTAAATGCTTTACGGCGTTAAGATGTTTTTTTTTTCACAATATATCACTAAAAACAATGCGTGAACTTCAAGTGTCAATTACTCACTGAGATTCAAAACAAAAACGAGCCACGTGCCACTTTTTTCTGCTATACTATGATTATAATAATGTATTATACACTTAAACACTACTTATGAATCACTCTGTCTGTTGGTGAAAACCGTATTAAAATTCGTATGGACAAAAAGATGCGATGCCCGCATCGCATCTTTTTGTCCATTTTTAGGGTTCCGTAGCCAAATGGCAAAAAACGGAACCCTTATAGATTCGTCATGTCTGTCTGTCTGTCTGTCTGTCTGTCTGTCTGTCCGTCTGTCCGTCCGTATGTCACAGCCACTTTTTTCCGAAACTATAAGAGCTATACTGTTGAAACTTTGTAAGTAGATGTATTCTGTGAACCGCATTAAGATTTTCATACAAAAATAGAAAAAAAGCAATAAATTTTGGGGGTCCCCATACTTAGAACTGAAACTCAAATTTTTTTTTTTCATCAAACCCATGCGTGTGGGGTATCTATGGATAGGTCTTCAAAAATGATACTGAGGTTTCTAATATCATTTTTTTCTAAACTGAATAGTTTGCGCGAGAGACACTTCCAAAGTGGTAAAATGTGTGTCCCCCCCCCTCTAACTTCTAAAATAAGAGAATGATAAAACTAAAAAAAATATATGATGTACATTACTATAAAAACTGCCAACAAAAATTGGTTTGAACGAGATCTGGTCAGTAGTTTTTTTTTAGTACGTCATAAATCGTAAACCGAAGTACGAAATTCAGAAACGTGGTCATACTTGCGCAAGCCAAATATGAACCTGATACAAAGATTATTATTATGTTACTTGCTGCTACGGAACCCTCCATGGGCGAGTCCGACTCGCACTTGGCCGGTTTTTTTTTATAATATGTTAGGTTCTGCTAGCGGTTTCACCCGCATGAATCTTGGAATCTTGGTTTCTTCACACAAACTTTGGACTCCCTTGTCATCCTCTTTTTTTTGGTGGGAAAATCATCTTATGACATCCCCCGTTCTTGGGCGGAGCGGGAGATAGTGTCAGACTTTTACTGACTAAAAACCCACTCCTGTTCCTTCGTTGCCTTTCGTACCAGGGCTGAGTCTTAGGAGGTGAATTTTGAAAAATCCTGTCTTAGTGCTCGTATATGTCATAAAAGAAAACCTTGCGCTGAATTTGACACTCCTAGTCCCAGCAGTTTCGATATGTTTTGATGTTTGTATGTGTGTGTGTGTTTGTGTGTGTGTATGTTTGTATGTGTGTGTGTGTGTGTATGTGTATGTGTGTGTGTGTGTGTGTGTGTGTGTGTGTATGTGTGTGTATATGTGTGTGTATGTGTTGATATGTCAGTCAATCAGTTTTGAATTAAATTTATATAGACTAGCTGCCCGCTCCGGCTTCGCCCGTGTGCATTTTTTTTGTTCGGTATCTTGCATTTTCTTTCCAAAAAATCCTGTTCTGACAATTAGGAGCACAACAAAAAATAATTAACCGAATAGATAAGGATAGAATATTCTTTTGTTCTAGTTTGTCTGTTGTTTGTCGATATGGTGACTAATACCAGCTTATTTAAATCCGCATACATAATACAACAATCACAACATAATGTCAGTCCACAATGCCAGTGACCTAAAATGTTGATAACGTAGCATATCAATACAGGGTTTAATGGCCAAAATAATTATGTAACATTGTGCAGTAGGCCTGAAGCAACAATTAGATGCTGCATGCTGTATAATTGATGGAATGTTAAGACGATCTAATTAATTGTATCTCTAAGGTGAAACAATAAACAGGCTTTGATCCAAAGGGCAGTACACTGTATTACAATAATGCCCGTTGGTCACCACTTAGTTGATATAAAATCGATAGATGGCGTTGTCGTCGAATAAGAAGTTGTTACAACGTTGAGTATAATTTTTAAACGTGTTTAGGGTTTCGTACCTCAAAAGGAAAAACGGAACCTTATAAGATCACTTTGTTGTGCGCCTGTCTGTCTGTTTGTATCTGAAATTAAAACCATATATTAGGGTCTGCGGTTATTTTAAGCTGTGAAAAAATCAAAACTTCTAAATTAACCAAAAAAAAAAGATATGGCCATTTCTGTCTTATTTACTCTCAAAGGAATCAAACTTCCCCCACCCTTGTAAACGCGGACAAGCGCGATAGCGGTCAAGCGCGAGCCTAACAACCATTTAAAAAACTGGGCAAGTGCGATTTGGACTTGCGTCCTGAGGGTTCCGTACAAACTTATCTATGTAAACAGTTCACTTTCCGAATGGAGTCTCGAAGATTTTTGAAACGCAATTTTTTTTTGTTGTGACGTAACAACAAATTTACAGTTTTTTGATTTATTCCTATACTTATGCTATAAGACCTTGCTTTATGAAAAAAAATCAGGATTTTGGGTCAACAGGAAGTACTCTATGAATTTTGATTTCCTCGAGAGTGTCGAAATATAAGTTTTTTGAGACATAAACGGCCGTATCTTTTTTTTTTTCGTTAACTTAGAAATTTCATTTTTCACAGCTTCAAGAGACCGCAAACTTAAGTATATGATTTTAATTCAACTCAATACTTCCACGCGTTCTCGAGATAAAGGGTCTTGACAGACAGACAGACTGACGGACGGACAACAAAGTGATCCTATAAGGGTTCCGTTTTTTCCTTTTGAGGTACAGAACCCTAAAAAAAAGTCCAATTCTCAGATCAAAGGAATTTTGTGTCTGGTCCGGGCAACTGCCTAAATTTTGTGTCTGCAATTTTGGACTTTTTTATATACTTATACAGGATGTCTTTGACATCGACGCACACACGAATGCCAATACAGCGCTCTTATATGTATGTTTCATTAACTGACTTCAAAATAAGGAGGAGGTCCTCAATTCGGTTGTATGTTTATTACCTTGCATACTCCACGAAATGTTATCGACTTATAACTAACAGGCTAGCAACTCGGCGTCGATGCTCAAGACTATGATTCTACGCGACTTGGTAGATTAAAAATAAGCCAAGAGGATTATTGGCAATATTGCAATAATCATTGCTAATGATCTTCTTGTCTCGTTTTTCAACAGAATCCAGTGAATCAAGCTGATATTTGGAAAATCCATCCTAAAAAATAAGAGTAGAGGACATATCACGAACTCTTAACGCAATCCATTTGACGACCTAAACTGAACTGTAAAAGGGACGGAGCTATATAGGGTACAGCGCCATCCCTTTTTCTCGCTCACACGACTGACATTTGTACTGTACTCCTGTCCTCCTTACACGATAGAACTTGCGCTTAATAGAGGTTTTTTTTAGGTGTGAAAATCGTCCAATGACATCCCTCGCTCTTAGGCGGAGCAGAAGGGCGTGTCAGACTTTTACTGAATAAAAACCCACTCCTGTTCCTTCGTTGCCTTTCGTACCAGGGCCGAATCTTCCTTTCAGAAGCAAACACTTGGCCCCAGTAGGCTTCGACCCTGCTGGGCCCCTACGGATTGCTGACATCTCCTTGAGGCGCGTGTGGAACAGTACGCGCCGTTGACGACTTGGGCTCGGTCCGGACGGTTACCGAACGGTCGGATGGCGGGCTACCCATTGGGCACCGTCCGCAAGCCCGCGCCTACGGTGGCCGGAAATCAGGATCGAAATCCCGGCGGCTGGGGCCAGAGCCAAGCCGCGCCCTCGCGCGTGCACGTGCGGCCGCATCCTTTGCTAGCATTACTGCTTCCGTTTTACATATGCTAGGACCCAATATTATTTGTATCTCTCCTTAAATGAACTTTGTATCTTCCTTTCACCTATAGCTAAGCCATGTATTAATATCTCTGTCACTTGTCATAGTAAAAATAGAACGTGAAGTCTGTTAGAAATGCCTGTGCTTATGGCTTGTTCGTCGACTAAGCCACCTTAAGTAGGGTTGAGCCACGCGATGACTTATTCATGCATGCCAACTGTCGCAAACTGACCTGCTATTCCTTTAAAAGCCAGTTTAGACGTATGTTACATTGCTGTCACGTAATCGGGCACTGCCATAAATGTCTAGTCCTTATGGAAATCTTGACCATGAAGGGCTTTTTCGCACGTGTCGTTGTTTTAACGCGTTCGGGTTCCTAAGTCTTTGAGAGAGTTAGCAGATTAGGTGATGTTTAGAATTTTCCCCTGAGATACAAGTTCCCGCTTAGTTCAGGGGGTTGGGTCAATAATCTGTGCCTTTATATCCACCATTTTTTGTAATGTATGTACCTTCTAAAATGTAATTTTTAATGGTGAAAATAAACTATTTTTATTATTATAATATTTTTTATTATAACTTGGTTCTTCAATGCTTTAGTGATGTAGGCTGTTGTGAAAAGCATCTTTCACAGCAGCCTACATCATCAGACACGAGTTTTCTTAGGGCCTGCATAGACTGGGACGGCATGGCAAAAGATTTTACCGCCAGTTAGTGCACACTTAAATTGCCGCTTAGCTACCACGGCATTCCATCGCCTTGCCACGGCATGCCGTGTCACATCGAGATATGCCCCTGCTCTTCTAAGATGCACTGGTTAATAATAATTAACCTCTGGATCTTAAGGTTGGTTGCAAAACCTATGTTAAATAATCTACGGGAAAAAAGAGAATCAAAGGATTTCATCATCATCATCATTTCAGCCAAAAGACGTCCACTGTTGGACATAGGCGACCGGTTCTGTACGTCTCGCATCCATCGGATTCCCACGACCCTCACCAGGACAATGAAAGGATTTGACGATAAGCAATTGACAGCTTGCCATCCGGCAAGGACCAAACTCGAGAAGTCGACGGCACGCATTGCTCCATGCGCGCCTCAAAGAGATGACAGGAAAACAATAGGGCTTCAACAGGGCCAATACCCCTTAAGGTTGCAGGAATTTTTAAAAGCATTGGGCAACTGAAGGACTCAGGTTTGATTTTAGTCAGTAAAACTCCCACCTCGAGAAAGGTAACATTTTTATAGGTAATTTTTTACAATTCTGATCTGTGCTAACTTATAACGCACTAGCTTTTGCCCGCGGCTTCATCCGCTTACATAAAATATAACCTATGTCACTCAGGAATAAAGCAGCTTTGTATTGTTGAAAAAATTCTAGCAATCAGACCAGTGCTTTCAGAGATTACCTCCTACAAACAAAAAAAAAACAAACTACCTTTTTATAATTAGTGTAGATTGGTGACTAACATTTTTAACTGACTTCAAAAAGGAGGAGGTTTTTATGTATGTTCACCGATTTCTCGGTCAATTGTGGGCCGATGTTGAAATATTTTTTTTTAATTGAAAGTTTATGCTTTCAAGTTGGTCCCATAGAAATATTGTTATGATCTGATCATGAACTTCGAAAATATGGAACAGAGCTCCTCATAGGATCACAGCAGAACTGTCGTAACAAGTAAAATTGCTTTATTTATACGTGTAGTCGATGACTGACTGAAAGAATAGGGGGAATATATCAATCTGATCTGATAATGAAGTTAGGCACCGGAACTCTGTAATAAATTAATTTAACCTAACCGTGTTTGGTATTATTAGAATAGTCATGAGATGCACTCTGGCTATAAGGTATTTAAATATGGCTGAGGGGTACTTTTTAGTGGACCACCACTAAAAAATACCACTCAAGGTACCATAACCAAAAAGTGTAAAATAAAAAACTTTTTTCAAAAATAAATACAACCGACTTCAATGTAAAAAAAACACTGAAAAGTGCAAAATAATTTTAATTTCGAAAGTCGGAGTAAAATAACGAAGAGACAAAACTATTATAGAAACACCGACTTCCGAAATTAAAGTTATTTTGCAATTTTCAGTGTTTTATTTTACATTGAAGTCGGTTGTATTTTTTTTTTTTTTGTAAAAAGTTTTTTTTTTTAACAATTTACTTCTCATTTGTTTTAATTCGTTTGCACCTCTTGAAGAACACAAACAGCACAATGCACTAATTACGTGTAGCTACTCTTACGTTACTGTCCACTTGACTTCGCCGAGCGTCTTCGACACTCCACTCGTGTAAACACTAGACTCTCACGATTTTCTTTGAGGAAATGTGTCGTAAACGATGTTATATTACTTGAAGATTTAGTCTGTTAGGACTGTTTGATGTTTTTAAGGCACATTCTGCAGGCAAGCATATTATAAGCTGGAAGCCAAGCATTTTTATCTTCAATATAATCCATATTGAAGATAAAAATGCTTGGCTCAATGCTGGTCAAGCTCCACTACCACTAGAGCGCACAAATTGATGTGTTTGGAAGTTATTTTTTTTTGGAATTTGAAAACATTGTATTGTAGAATATTGTTTTTATTTACAAGCTTTTTATTAACTTGCAATGTATGTAACTATGTATGTTTGGCTCAAATCTTGTAACTCAATTTTGAAACAGATAATACAGATATAATATGTAAATCGCGTGACAATGCAATACTATGATGACATGGAGCAGATCTAATGATGGAGCTGGAAGGTGTTTTATTCTTTTTAGCGCATTTAATTAAAAGCTTGTTTTAAAAAAAGTTTTTTTTTACTTTTAATTTTTTATCGTCTATACACGAGTCGATTTAGGCTGAAATAGGTTTGGGTCTTAACCTTGCTCAACAGTTTTCTCGTGTGTTTTGCAATTTGGTAAAATATTTATTTTTTCAAAGTTTGTATGAGTGCCATGGAGCAATTTATGATTTTAAGTTACTATTTGACGTATTTGACATAAATAAAATGGCAGTTGACAGTTTGTCATGCTCACTCAAATGTCTCACTGATGGTGGCGCGTGTGTTGGATCATTCGGTTTCCTTCAAAATGGTTGAGCTGAGTGGTGCTGATATACGTGTCATGTTTCGTGAATGGGTGCTGTCAGTTGAGACTGGTCATCTTTTAGCTGTCAGTGACTTATATCAATTTCTATTTTTAATTTTGTTTTAATACTTTATTTACATTTTTCTCAAATAATAGTAGCGACGAGAAACATGTAAACGAGATATTTGTAATACATAACATGATTGAAAAGAGTGCCCATGGAGTTTCTTCATTCTTCTCCATAGAGATCTATGCTTTGGAATATGCAATTAGCATCATTGTTTTAACTGACTGACTTCTTGACAATTCAAAAGTGCTTATAAATGGTTTATTTGAAATAAATGATAATAAAACTTTAGCTATGAAGTTTAGAGATCGGTACCTAATGAGAATTATTACATAAGTAAGTAATACCTAAGCAGTTTCCGTGCTTTATAAATACCGAAAATAATACTAAAATTCGACTATCATTCATTCATATCATAGATTGCAGATGTGGTCAAAGCTCGTGCTACGTTAAATCCGTAGTGAATGTCCGTAGCAATAGCTAAGTGCTACGCTCGTAGCACATGCGTAGCAATTTAATCTTTGACTATGAGTAGTTTTGCAATTAAAACACTAATCCGCTATGTGCAAAATACATTATGCTGTCTTCTTTAAGTTTTATTTTGTTTTTTTTTTTTATCGATAGGCTCACGCTTGACCACAATCACACCTAAAGGAAAGCGATGAACAATATCTAAGTGTTACGCTCGTAGCAATTTAATCTTTGACTATGTGTAGCAATGTGTAGCAATCAAAACACTAATCCGCTATGTACAAAGTACATCATGCTGTCTTCTTTAAGTTTTATTTCGTTTTTTTTTTATCGATAAGCTCGCGCTTGACCGCAATCTCACCTGATATAAAGCGATGATGTGATCGACGATGGTTTATGTTTGCCTAGAAGTAATCTATTCACTCTTGACTTAAATACCCCCAGGTTATAGATATCAGGAAACACTGACTCCGGTAGAATTCCACTCCTTAGCTATATGCACAATAAATGTTTTCCTAAAATATTCTGTGCGTTTAGGTAGGATGTCCACCATGTATCAGTGATGCAGCGCCGTATGCCAGGTGATCCCATGATGAAATGGACTTGGCGGAATTAAAATGAATTATGTTTTTATATCTCAGAGTGGTTAAAACAAAGCTCGCCGCCTAGGGGCAGCACAGGTGCATTGCCTACCCTTTTTTAAGAGGACTAGCTCTCTTAAATATAATTATCTCAGTAAAGTAAATTGTCTGTCACTTAAGGATTAGGTACCTACATTTTAATTATTATTTTCGTAATATTTTACTATTGTTATAGTTAGGTACCAGAAACGTAGAATCACGATGGAGGCTTTAATAACAAATTACCAACCAAGAAAACTATATTCCCTATACAGTTAAGACTTCAAAAATTAAAAAGCAATTTCGTTGCGAAACGAAACGCGACTCGAAGGACCAGTCTTTGGCGACAGCTAATCATAATAATGAGATAAGAATTTAATGGACTGCCTATCTGCCCCCGAAACTGCGGCCTAACAATACCAGTGTAACTTGACCTCAATAAACTAGTCATTTTGGAGATATACAAGGTCTTTCCTCCTGGTGTGGAACAAGTTATTTAAGAAGATTACGCAGTTTCATTGGCCCTATAAAACACTAATGTCTTGTCGCCTGTTTCGCAGATACTGCAAAATATAGTGAGGGAGAGATGGCCGTCGTTTTAATGATGGCTGAAGGGTATTTTTTTTTGTCATAAAATATTTTTTTTTTATGATTGACTGTTTATGATTGGTAAGGTAGGTATACCGTTAGCTACCAACCAATCGTAAACCGTTAAGCACTTAGTGTGTCTGCTTGCTTAAGTTTATTAGGTATTCAAAAAGATGTAAAATCTATCTCGTATAATAAAAGGAGAAACTGACTGAATGACATATCAACGCACAGCCAAAACTACTGGGGCTAGAAACTTAAAATTTTGCACAAGAAACCGACTCTCACGTGGGGGAAGCCATTGGCAGAGGCCAGTAATCAATATATAGGGTAGACATAGGTCAAATCTATATATTGGTTACTAGCCTCTAAAATAACAATTCTATTCTCGAATTTACCTATGTAAATTTAAAACTTTATGGAATCTATATATATATATAAATACATAGATTATATTTAGATCTTTATCTATATATGTATGTATTTAGAAATATATAAGTATGTTTATCAGTTGTCTAGTACCCATAACACAAGCTCTGCTTAGCTTGGGACTAGACGGCGTTGTGTGATAGTTGTGGAATATTAATATTATTTTTTTTATATTTTTTTTTTTATCTCAGGACCCTGAGGTCCTGGACCTTTGGGAGGCGTACAAGGAGCCGAAGCCAACTCGCAGAGGCCCTTTAGATAATTATAATGGAACATGATACCAACCGACGATTATCCCTGTACGCGCTATGCTAGTGCACCCAAGGACAACCCCCGGTTATTGAAAAACTGTTGCGACATATGGAGAACAAAGATAATAGGGCTATGGTTTTTGGAATCTTAAGTGGACTGGTAACATGGAACTATGTCAAGACTATGGCCCCTGCCTGAACAACGTTATTAATATGCATCGAAAAAAGGCAGGGGGTGACTTGCACACTCAATAAATGGGCCCCCAAAAACGGCCGCTAGCACGAAGTGACGTAGCAACAAGAGGGCAACATATCCTGAGGTGCTTGAGGAGTGGAGAGGTATCAGGACAATCCCGGAAGTATGGTCAAGATCCACGGCTATCAGGACAATCCCGGAAGTACGGTCAAGATCCCTACCAGCACCTTACTGGATTATACATCCTTCTCCCGAGCACGTTTGCTTTTTCGAATCTCCACTCAAGCCAGCCAATAAAGGCAAGAGAGAGGTGGGAGCTCAGTTCCTCGTCAGTGTTCACTACGGCCGGCCAATAAAGGCAAGCCGGAGATGAAGAACAAGAATTCTCCCGGGAGATCGGGTCCGTGGGGTCGCTAATGCCCAACAGTTCGCCACAAAACTGCGCTGCGGATTGTATCTCTCTTAGTCTGGCCCCTCACCCTAGGCATATTACGGCAAAGCAAACTTTACCGATACAGACCTAGGGTATATTGGAGCACGCAAGCCCCACCACGACGTCAACGTAGAGATACGGCGATGGGGTTATTATTATTATTATTATATAAAAACGAATCCCTATTTCCCTTGGTCACGCCATCACGCGTGAACGGCTGGACCAATTTCACTACTTTTTGTTTGTTGTATTTGTTATTGTCAGGAGAAGGTTCTTATGAAAGAAAAAAAAATAAAAAATGGATAGAGTAGGGTAGAGTATGGTAGAGTAGAGTAGGGTAGATTAGGGTAGAGTAGGGTGTAGTAGGCTAGAGTTGGGTAGAGCAGAATAGAGTAGTCAGTTGACGGGAGCGAAGCCGCGGGCAAAAGCTAGTATCTAATAAATACTTAAGAGTTATGAGCCGAGTCTATATAATTATCATTTATTTCTCAGTCACTTGGTAAAAAATAAAATAACAATTAAGAAAGGAAGTCCAGAATACGCGTTGGACAGTTCTCTGTTCTATACTTTTCGTCTTTTTGTGTTGATATTTATTTTAACAAATCTAATTAATAACTAATGATAGAGACATTGCAAAAAATATCTCAAATGTACTGTTAGGGCGTGCGCACACTTGAGATAAGACCGTCTTAGACAGACTGAGGCCCCCACCATCAAGACAAAACAGTCTAGCGGCGTACGGCCAGTTTTGCCAACTTAGTGGATTTTCCACTAAAACTGGTGATTTTAACCCCCCATTTAGTTGCGAAATATTGATTTTAGTGGCTAGTGATTTTTTCTAGTGCTTTAGTAAAATTCAATTTCTTACTAAAAATGCGGTCACTCGGGTGTAAATCAGCACCATAGAATCCATAATTATCAATCTGATACCGACGATGATGGTGCAAACAAAAATGATTCGTCTGAAGACGAAGTAATACATAGCTGTTATTGAATAATTTGTATGTTGAATTACCTACTAATGTTAATTTACCCACAAATAGTATTTTGATCTACTGACTATTAATTTTTATCACTTATTATTACAGGAAACCAATAACCTATATGCCTACTTATTTTATTTCGTACAACACACATTTTGTTAGTGGGAATTTTTGCGATTTTGTGTGTGGAAAAATTTTTTGTTAGTGTTTTTCTGGTGGTTTTAAAAGTTGACTCTAGTGGTAAGTTAGTGTAACTGTTGGCAACACTGGACATCTCAAAACAGTCTTGTTGCAGACAAGTCTGCGACGTCGTAGACAAGTCTGCCTAAGACAGTCTTGTCTCAAGTGTGCGCAGGCCCTTACTGCAGCTGTGCTTATAACAGCACTGTTGTAATGTACTGTGTGTAAGGCACCGTGTATACTACAAAAAAAAAAAAACTTTACAAATCTATAAATACTTTACTAATCTTTAATAATCTTAAATTTTACACTAATCTATATTAATATTTATTTATAGAATACTATTTGTTTATTACATATCAAACTAATTTATGTATTTACACAATAGTATTCACAATAATAATTCTAATTTCGACTTTGAGTTCCAACTAACATTCCAATATAGTCTGCGAAGTCTTGATCTTTTAACTAAGTAATTATATTTAGTACAAAGCCCTCATGAGCTGGCGGTAAATCTTAGAGAATAATTAACGGAACTCATTTAATAGAAAGGCTAAGTAATATTTAGTGGAGGGCTCTGGAGTGTTGAATCAAAAGGAAAATGTTTACTTAGGCTCCTTTTATTATGAGTACAAAATATGGACGGAGGGGGCGTGAGGACGTAATATTCGTATATTCAATGTAATGAGCAAGAAAACGAAATGAATTCTAATAAAAATAATACCTGCACGCTACATTTAATTAATGTTATTGGTTAACTAGCATTTGCCAGCAGCTTTGCTCGCGCGAAAGTAGGGTTCTCTGTACAAACTTTGAACCCGCGGATGAGGGGATGAAACGGGGGGTGAATTTTATAAAATCCTGTCATAGTGCTCGTTTACGTCATAAATGGAAACCTTGTGTAAAATTTCACACTCCTAAGTCGTTTTCGGCTGTGCGTTGATATGTCAGTCAGTCAGTTTACCCTTTTATATATATAGATTAAAATTGATTAATTATTCACACTAATATTATAAAGGCGAAAGTGTGAATGTACGTGTAATGTATGTTTGTTACTCTTTTACGCTCAAACGATTAAAGGTATTTAGAGGGTATGGTCTGGAGTAGCATTTTTATCCCAGCCCCCCTAGCCAAGTTACAACCATTTGGTTTCGATTCTCTTTTCGTTGATCGCCTCGAGTCGGCCACGCCTCCTACTCCTTTGTTCTGACCACGTGACTAAGCGTTGAGATGACGTCAGAAGTTCAGAACAAAGGAATCGGAGGCGTGGCCGACTCGAGGCGTTCGACGAAAAGAGAATCGAAACGAAACGGTTGTAACTTGGCTAGGGGGGCTGAAGTATGTTTGTTCCCTTGGGATAATTTTCTACTTTCACTCTTAAACTGCTCGAAGTTTGAAGTTGGTGGTGTATAAAGCCGTTGGTCATGCGCCTGATAAATCCCCGGTCGTCACGGATTGCCATCCCATCGGACTATGAGAGCAAAGGAATAGAGGGTGCACCTGTGTTTGCGGACTCGGCTGAGCACTATAATATCTCCTGCGTACATGCTTATCTCCGTTGAGATTGACCACCATGATCAGTATTTAGAATTTTTCATCAGACTTCAAAAAGGAGGTTATATGTTCGGCTCACTAATATCGCGGTCTTTGACGCCTTCTGTTTGCTGAGCGCTAACTCTACAGATTACGTTAAAAACCATTTTTTTTTTAAGAATTTCGTTTAGTACGGTAGTGTGGATTAGGTGGGAAATATTGCTTTGATTTGATAACGAACTTCGAAGATATGGAACGGAACTCCTCATAGGACAGATTAAAGTTATTTTGTATTTTTAGTGTGATTTTTACATCGAAGTCGGTTGTATTTTTTTGTAAAAAGTTTTTTTATTTATGTACAACTGGCAAAATGTAAGCAGGTACCTAACATAATACAGGTATTTACCTCTTCGGTTATATACATTATGTTAGCGTGGTCTGGCGACTAGGAATGCATCGTTAGCTTAATATACGGCCCTGGACGTCGTCCAGTTGGACGGTAGCTCACGGATTCTACACTTTACGGGTTCACTATATATGGGCCGGTGACACGTTTGGTTATACCAATAGTAACAGGAATACTGTGTGACCATAATAAATCACACTTCTATTTGCGTTGGAAATAGGCTTTGTACTGCGGATTTAGAAGCTTTTTTGGTGTTACCTGCATAGCTATACTTTTACTAGAAACGTGATTTTTTTTATGACGTAGGCGAACAGTAAGAAAGAGTTTTTAAAATTTCAACTTTTAAGGGAGTGAAAAGGGGGAAATTTGTTTGTATGCAAAATTTTATTCCTCGGGACCTTATATTTGTCTGATATAATTGTTAATCACAACCCTGCAGCTTCGCTTGCGAAATGAGCTTACGATACAAAAATACCTTATCAATACTAACCTACTTAAGGGTCATTCTTTGAAACCGAGAGAATGTCTCATTCATCTGGCCTAGTTTTCGTACCTATCTATTTTGTGTCGTAAGCTACTGGGCACTGATGAGTGCCTTATTTACATTTAGTGATAGGGGAAAACTAATATGCAAATAAAAATATCAAATTGTAAAGAAAAAACTGGGCCAGATGAATGAGACAGTCTCTCGGTCTAGTCAGTCTATTAACACTACAATATTAACAAAACTTTGGACATACATAACTGCAAAGCCTGATATAAACTTATTATCATAGGTTAGTATATATTATATAGATAGTTGTAATTATTGTTATTAAGCTAATTTTTCTCAGGTGTTCCTTTAGAATCTCACGGGTGTGAACCGAGGTGAGATCCTAGTTATTAGTTTAAGATGTCAGGTAAAAGGCTTTGTACTGCATTTAAATTATTATCTAAGTCCAATTTTAAAGTTTTTTTAACACTACGACAGCTTTTTGTAGTGTTAGATATGTGTATTTAGACAGATTGCAAACATTAAAACTATTTTTATTATTATTCCATAAGTATGAAGGTATCTAGGTCATGACAACCATGGGTTGTACGAAAGTGTACTCCGGGGCCCTGGAACGAAGGCTAAAAAGGGACAAGAGTGGGTTTTAGTAAATAAAAGTCTGACACGCCCTTGCGCTCCGCCCAAGAGTGGGAGAAGTCACTGGATGATTTCCTACATAAAAAAACGGTCATGATATGACTACATTAATATTAATTCGAAGTAGAATTATTTCTCAAACTTTTACATTGAGTACGAGTAGAAATGCATTAACTGAAAATAATGCCCTCACAAACGTACCCTACGTACTACCACATTTTAAGGGTTCCGTACCTCAAAAGGAAAAAACGGAACCCTTATAGGATCACTTTGTTGTCCGTCTGTCTGTATGGAACGCATGGAGGTATCGAGTTGAAATTAAGACCATAACTTCAAAGTCAACGTATAAAAAAAAGATACGGCCGTTTATGTCGCAAAAAAACGTATATTCCGACACTCTCAAGGAATTCAAAATTCATAGGGTACTTCCCGTTGACCTAGAATCCTGAAATTTGGCACAAAGCGAGGTCTTACAGCACAAGTATAGGAATTAGTCTGAAAACAGTAAATTTATTGTTACGTCACAAAAAATATACTTTTTTTTTGCGATTCGGAAAAATCTTCAAGACTCCATTCGGGAGTTGAACTATTTACATAGGTAAGTTTGTACAGAGCCGTCAGTGCGCGAGTCCAACTCGCACTTGCCCAGTTTTTATTACATTTCAACCCCTATACCGAGCTTGTCAGTGTAAATCTTTCATTACTTGCAGCGTTCAGTGTTTGTTGCGTATCTTTCCTGTCTGGCGTTCGTTCAGCTTTGCCAACCGACCGTGGCTTGCACTGACATACACTTTCAAGCACCACAGGGCATGAGTTTATGTTTTTATTGTTTCATATTTTTCGTTGTACCTGCTTTGTTAATATTGTAATAAATTCACCCAAAACTTGATATATGAAATTGGTCCTAACGATAGCCGAAATAATTCATTATATCTTTATATTCCTTTTTTAAGCTAAATTATTAAGTGTAACTTTCATATTAACCAATTATATGAGGAATGTTTTTTCAATAAGGAGTGCACTTGATTTTAGATTTCCCAGGGACCTTAATATCGACTGGTTCTGCTCCAGTGTGGCGACCTTATGACGGCAAATGACACAAACAGTTTTCAATGATAACTAACTTTTTTTGTTACTAATTTATTGACTTGAATGTACTCTCTATTTATAGTTTTTTTTTAATCTGTAATTGGAGGCTAGTAATTAGCAATTTGGTAATATTATGCTCTTCATGTCATTTGTTTATTAATCTGTAAGCCTTCTGTATAATAAAATATGAAAAAATATTTCTTTGTTTGAGGTACCATAATTATATAACTTTTTCTCTAGGTAGAATGAGAGGGAGTGTTAGATTCACATATTGATGTGTGTAGAACGTTATCTACCGAAGTATTGATTTAATTTAGGATACTCTTACTCTGATAGAATACAACTCCATTTCCAACTATCATTACTGCACAACAACTGCTACAAAATTGTAAATTCGCTAGAATTGAGAATGAGTCACATAAGAGTAACTTGCAACAACGCATTGAAACGGGTTTCAATACAATAAAGGAGGAAATACGGCTTCGTACAACAACTGTCGAAATACGAAACAGATGTTGGGCCTGCATTCACAACAGAGGCCAACAATTTGAGCAGAATTTGTAAAAATTATGAAATAAATGTTACAAATGCAATCTCATTATTTTTATTTCTAGTAAAACCCACGAAAAGAGATATACAAGTCAGATTTTACTTTGTAAGAGTGAGATAACATTTTTAATAGGTTTTTCAGGTATCATTTAAACAAAAAAATATTTTAAATCATAATTTTGAATATTAGTCTTATGAGACTCCATTCACAATTCTGGCAAATTCATAAAGTTATAAAAAGATTTTTATGGCATGTGGCACATCACTAGCAAGAGGATAAACTAGAGAATTTTTGAGAAAGTTGGAAGATTCCGGTCGCTTTTGGTTTTTTTTTTATAGCCAAGTACATAGCTGTAACACGGACAGCTTTAATTTAAGTCCAAAACTTTGCAAGTAAATTTAAAAAAGCTAGCTAGCTAATGTCACTCATTTTAAATTTAAAAGTACTCTAATACAATAATACACACCTAAATAAAATTAAAATTCAGAGTCTACGCCTTATATATTTTTTTAAATTTGTATTTTAATGAAAAATTTGGGCCTTATTTTCACAAAACAATAAAAAGTCGATGAAAAAAAATCCACAGGGCATGAGAAGTGTTTAGGGGTCTGAAAAGATAGCAGATGACCCCTCCCGTCGACCATTTCAATTTGGCACACGATGCACCAAACACCCTGTATATCTACACTAATAAAGTCAAACAATTGGTGCAAATCGACAATTTGAAAACATTAACGCTGTGATGACACTACTGCCAACTTCTTACTAACACAACGAAAGTAAACCCATGGCCCCAGTAGCCTACGGTTATGCTGACATGTCTTTGAGGCACGCGTATAACGCTACGTGCCGTCGACGACTCGGGTTCGGTCTGAACGGTAACCGGACAGCCGGACAGCGAGCTACCCATTGCTCGTCGCCCGCAAGTCCGCGCTTACGTTGGCTGGAAATCGGGGTTGGGGACTCGCCGGCTGGGGCGTGAGGATGTCCGTTCCCTCACGCATGCGGCCGCCTCCTTCACTAGTATTACTGTTTCGCCGAAGGAGGCAACCACCTGCCATTCCTCCTCGTTCCGGACCATGGCCTGTACCAGGGCCAGGCACGAGAGGTCACTGCTGTCGATCGCCCCTATGAGGACACGGTGGTGCTCCGCTCAAACGGGGCACACCTCCTCTGTATGCTCCACTGTGTCCTCTGGGAAAATACTGGTATAAAGCTGCATTCCGCTTTAATAGAAGCCGACACCAACCAAGGAAAAGACAAATACGTATAGGTAAGTGTTTTTAAAGAAATTAAAAAGATACCCTTAATAAAAATATACAACCGCCACGAAAAACCCAAAGCAGGGAAATTTATTATGACAGCGGCTGTAATTTTTGCAGTCAGCAAGCCACTAATTTACGTTTGCGTTGTACCAAATGAGATGTTATTACCTATGGGTCCTGGTAGCCTGGTAGCTAGCATATTGTTCTCATTACATTGATGGTCGAATTAAGGAGAGAAAAGGATGAATGTGTTTGCATTAATCATTCGCTTACTGCGATAAAGCCCGATCTTGACGTGTTTCACGATAACCTGCGTGTGTTTAAGTACAAAATCAAAAGGATACACTCTTGATTTTTTATTTAAAAATTTGCCTTAATTAGTAACTAAATTATGTAAACGAAATTCTCATTTCTCAATAATTATTTTTTTATAATAATTGTATAAGGTTTTAATTGTTTTCTGTATTTTTTGTTGTGTGTTTTATATTGTATGGACTGATAAATTGTAATTTTAAATTTAAGTACATATTTTGTAAATTTTTATCACAAATCAAATGTATAGAAAATGTTACGAGTATGTACGCCGTTATTGTTACATACATCAGACCACCACGATGAAGTCGATTCATTTTTGTTTTTTAATGTTAAATGTATTGTAATGTGGCAGTACTCAATAAATAAATTAATAAATAAATAATCATGATATAGCATAATCAGTAGGAACAATTGGCATATGGATCTAAATTTAAAAACCTGGTGATATTGAAAACGTCAATATTAGGACAAATCTCTAATTTTATTTCAAGGGGCGGGGGAAGGTTGATTGTGTTTGCAATATAGTCATGATAATAGAAAGATCAGTGCTACACAGTAATCATTTAGATACTTACATCAAAAACATGACTTTAAAAGAAATTGCTGAAAGAAAGTCAGTCTCTGATTTTACCTAATTGCTAGTATAAGGAGGTAAAATTTTTAAGTTTGTATATAGGAATAATCTCTGAGAGTACTGGAACTATTTTAAAGATTCTTTCACCAGTGGAATGCTGCTTTATCATTGAATGATATGACAGGCTACATATTTTTTAATTTCACGTGGGCGAAGCCACTGGCTAGTGTGTAATAAATGCATTATAGTTGCAAAATATGGTAATAATATAAAAATATACCTACATAGACACATGTCGCTATGAATTGGGGTGTAAATAATAAAATAAAAAGCACTAAGACCTATTCAATAATTAACACATTTAATATTTTAAAAGCAAATATAAAATTTTATAATCTTGAAACAAAAAATTAAATATCAGATTTTAAAATTGTTGCCACCTAGAAAAAAAACCAGACAATATTGAAAAAAAAAAACTACGGCGAAGCGGTTTTAAAAATAAAGTTCAAAAGTATTGTTGAACGAATGCAACCTCATCATCATCATTTTAGTGGAAATACGTACACTGCTAGACTTAGGTCTCCTCCAGTGTGACTACAACGACCGATGCTGTGCGTCTGATCTCGTGCATATTACATAAGCCACATGCAATACATGCGCCCTAATTTTCTTATGTTTTACTCGCGTGGGGTTTTTTTTGGTGGGAAAATCATCTAAGGACAAATCCCGCTCTTGGGCGGGGCGGGAGATAGTGTCAAACTTTTACTGACTAAAAACCCACTCCTGTTCCTTCTTTGCCTTCGTCCCAGGGCTCCGGGTTTCACTTTCACACTATCTGTGGCCCCAGCAGGCTTCGACCCTGCTGGGCCCCTACGGTTTGCTGACATTCCTTGAGGCGCGCGTGGAATAGTACGCGCCGTCGATGACTTGGACTCGGTCTGGACGATTACCAGACGATCGGACGGCGAGCTTCCCATTGCTCGCCGTCTGCAAGCCCGCGCGTACGGTGGCCGGAAATCGGGATCGAGATCCCGGTGGCTGGGTCGTGAGGGCCACGCCTTAATTTTTCTTATATTTTACTCGCGTGGGGTGAATATTAAGAACATTTTCATTTATATATTTTTAGTTTAGTTTAGTCGAATTAAAAAGCGTTTAAATATTGTTTAGTATTTATTTGTTAATATAAATAATATGGCACTTATACATTTTAATTTAATAAACACGAAATTAAAAAAAGGCTTTTTTAAAGGAGGAAAAAAGCCATGAATTTTACTATGTATAAAGATATTTTTGTTTTCTTTTTAAATTATTACTATAACAAATCTATTAATTTTGATTACAAATTGAGCAAACTAAGACTTGATGATCCAGACATAGGTATCCATTTATTGCATGTTTTGCAGAATTTTGAAGCTGAACGATCACGTGCGTGGGTTGAGATTCCATCCCAAGCGCTTTTCAGCCTTTTTTATTTGCCAATTATGTCATCATCAAGTACCGCTACTATTCTCACCTTAAACCTTGTTTACTTAACTAGGATTACACAATCTATAATCAAATACTTTAATCAATATGGATATAAACATTGATCTAGAGCGAATATTCATCCCACGAGTGTACTGTAGTGATATACTCACTTGAAATGCAGTACTTTTAAACAATGGTAATGGATTGGTGGTAATGGTTGGAAAAAGGAAGGCACTTACGAAGTTTCAAGTATTATATTATTATATTGTTTGACAAAATGGTTGCCATTCCGCAGACTATTAGTAATTATTACGAGAAAAACTAAGATAATTAATTACTCGACACAATTACTTGACAGAGATTATTCGGCGTACGTTCTCAGATCACATTTGAGACCTCACGCTGAATAATCTCAACACACACATCTAAATTCTCTCAGCACATTTATATTGGCAGTGGTATATCAACGAAAAAAAAATAAAATGGGATAAGAGCAGGTGTACATTATCAAAATACTATGTAACGAAGAGAAGTATTCATTTTTTTATTATAATTATTGTTTGTAAACTAGCGATTGACGACTGTTTCTCCCAATGGATAAGCGGCGATGTGGTCGACGACGAAGCACGTTTTCCTAGAAGTAACCAACAAATACAGACTCCAGCAGGAAATTCCACTCCTTAGCTGTACGCACAATAAATGTGTCTGTCATCTAAATGACGTAAATTTTGCCTCAGTAGTGACAAGGCTTAACATATTATAATATTCGATGTGTGTCTTTCCATCCGTATACAAGAGGTCCATTACGGTAATTAATAATCCATTAACGGACCCTCACTTTGCTTTGGAGTATGAAGCCTTGCTTCACCAATAAGCTTTAATTTATATAATAAAACATATTGAAGACCAACCAAACTGCAAGTGTGGATTTACAGCACATATCACACATTTTCTAATTGTTTTATCTCGATAGTGACTTTTTAGTGTTCTGACAGTTTTCATAACACTGAAAAGTGAAAATAGAGATAAAAATTCAGTTTGGTTATTATTATTTTTTCTATCGATCAAAAAAAGAACTATAACTATCTAATAGTGTGAATAATTATGAAATAATAACACTATTTGTTTGCACAATTCAGGCGAATGATTGCGAACTATTTGAAATTTGGCTGTCGCACAGATATGGATTAACGTGTCGTGTGGAAAGATAGGTAACGACTCGTCTCTTAGAGAATAGTTTTCACAATACCTGGTTAGTCCACGGCACAGCTTACCACACACGAAATTTTAACACTATTTCGAATTTTATTCTATGGAATTCGAAATAGTGTGAAAATTTATGCACCAGGGTGCAGCGCGCACAGCAGTTCATTCATTTAATGCCATTGAAAAATGCAGGTGTCATCGAAATGTTAATTCACAAACAATTACCTAAGTAGCTCAATCCCTTTCACTCGATAAGTATGTTCAGGAAAGGGATGGATATAGGAATTGAAACAAGTCAAAAAAAAAACTATCGCACACAGAAACCGTGTAACCACTATTCATTTAACAGATACACACATGAAGCAAAAAAAACCGTTTTTTGTGATATAAAAACTTTTTAGAGGATATGCGACGTGTTTGATCTTACATAGAAATAAATAAATTAACAAAGAATACAGAATATCAAGATTAAGACAAAAATTAAATCAAATAGATATAAAAAACGTAACTTCGCTTCCGTAGTCAATGTTACAGCAACCGTTTTTTCCAGGATTAATTAAATTCCAGCAAAAGTATAGCTTTCAAGCAGTGGTATTTATTTATAATACCCTTACTATGACGTCTTAAATCGTAATAATTCCGATGTGAGAAAGAATAGTGTTAATCGTCGTATATATCTCCGTCTCTAACGCCGGTATAATAATGATTTTAAGATGTTATGACAGGGCTCTTGCACTTCGTAAGGTGGAAGTATACTACGCTTAGATGGAACACCATCGTGTCCTCGTGGAGGCGATAGGCTGCGGTGACCTCTTGCGCCGGCCCTGGTTCAGGCTGTAGTCTGGAGCGAGAGAGAAAAGGAGCCAGTTATCTCTTGCTGGTGGCACTCGCCCTGGGTGTCGGGAGTCCCAGGGCGACCAACCAACGAAACAGTGTTTGTTATCTTTATTTTATTGAAATTATTTTGATATCTATATAAATAATTTAAACAGAAATGAAGTTGCATAGACATTTTACTAATTTAATAAAGTTTTGTATGTGTTTGTACTATTTCTGTCAGAAACTAAGAACCAACTGCATGCAATATGCATGTTGCATTTTCGATATTCCGTGATTGCATATAAATGAGTCTATTTATATATAAACTGAAAGCACGCTGAACATATTGTGAGCACTTATCTTGAACGAGCTTGTAGCCACACACACTTTGCATAACATGAACGTATCATAATTTCAAGGCTTTTTTAAGGTGGGAAATCATATGACTTCTCCCGCTTTAGCTTTAGTCAGCACAGGAGGCCGTGTCAGACATTTACTGAATAAAACCACACCTATGTTCCTTTAGTTGCCTTTTGCATTCTAAGACTACGAGTATCCCTTTCATAATTTTCCCCATGGCCGCCCTATCAGGCATCGGCCCTGTTAGGCCCCTACGGTTTGCTTCTCTCTGAGGCGCAAGTAGAACACTATGTGCCGTCAACGTCTTGGGCCTTTACAAGACAAGCGGACAGCGAACTACTCATTGCTCGTTGTCCGCAAGCCCGTACCTGCGGTGATCAAAATACCATGCTTGTATTCCACTTTCGGGTAGGCAGAAGTGAATGTCTAATCCCATGAAGGTACCTAATAGAGTATGAACACATATGTATTTCAGATTCCGTTTTGCTACAAAGAATTTCGCAGAAAAACCTCAGCGAAAGAAATTCCACTAAACCCTTTAACATGAGTCAGGAACCAAGCTAGACAAACGTTGCAATCAATCAATTATTTCTTTACGTCGTTTAAAAAGTTGAGTCAGTAACACATAACTAAACGACTCTACGTTTTTTTTTTATGAAAACGACCAGGAAAATCCATTTCCTCCACCGTAAAAACACAACTATCAGATAATTTTAATTGTCCGACTTCATTGTGAAAAGTTCACAAAAAGTTCAAATAGATTTCCGAGAGCAAGCGGCGTTCCGTAGCCGTTTTGCATTGTTAGATAAATTCCCAGCGCCGATTCCTTAAGTTCCTTAGTTCTTCCCCGCCATTTCTTTTACTAATTATTACTCCACAGAGGCGGTACTGCGGGAAATGGGCGTAATAAGATCTTTTGTAATCCCATTTATTAATTTTCGTCTGTCATTATTCTCTTCCTTTACAGCGGCGGTCGGTTCTAAACAAGTTGGTTGTGTCGTCTGTGTCGGTCGTGTCGGCGAACGTAATTATATTTTGGAGAGATTTCTATGTCACCCGGATACTATGTTTCGTTTTAAAGCCGTGTTGTTTGTGAGGTAACAAATTGTTATTTCTTAAGACTGGTGCAGACGATCGACTAAGCTGTGCCGTTGTTTCAATGGCGCAATGTTGTGTTGTTTAATTTAATGAGAAAACTGTTTACTTGATCGTTTACTCGTATAGACTTGCAGAATGGCCCTTGATCTGAAAACTATATTATATAACCACCCTTGTCGAAGATATAATTATTGAAAATTTAGACTAAAAACGTTATTTTATTAGCGAAATGATGTATCTAAATAAACTATTAAAATCAGTAATCTGTACGATATTTTGAAAGGTTATTTCTTAAACTACAGATTTATTTCGAATTCGATATTTAAAATTTAACGCAAACAAACTGCTACCAAAAATTTTTTTTTTTCTTGTAGTGCGATCAGTTTTGTAATCGGACAACTACTCTCTGTCGTTCTCTTCTCTTTTTTAGAAACTTTGTCCTACACTAGGAATTACTTCCGTACCGTGGGTGCGTTCACAAATAGGTGAACACGAGACACCTAGACCAGAACACCTATCTGTAGGCCATAAAAACATTTGTCCCGTGCGTAAATTGAACCTGGGACTCGCATTGCAGCCGCCATTTTTTCAAACACTGCGCCAACCGTTCCATCTAATCGTTACCACTTAATCGTCATACTAGACAAAACTTCATTAACCTTAAGTATCTGTTTTAGTATCCACAGACATACTAAAACATGATGCCAGATCTCAAATCTGTATCTAACTACTCAGACATTATTCGACCAAATCCAAATTCCATTACGAGTAGACGTTCTGTAACTAAACTGAAACTTCAGATACAAAGCACAATCCACCGCTATCATTGTGAGCGACTAATTACAGACTAAGTTCACCTATCTTATGTCGCTCTAATCTACTGTATTCGCTACTTAAGGATCAAGGCGGTGCGGTACTGTATTTGTGCTGAATGAACTTAATGTGATCGGTAATTTGGAGACTGTATTTACATTAGTTTGATGCAGAGTTTTCAGGGGTTTGTTTTTTGTTATCTTGGTTTACTGTTTTTTAATCTGTGCTGAATATTTTTAGCATATAGGTTCTTCTTCTTCTTCTTCTTTTCGATTCGATGGTAAACTCGTCAAACTGTTTGGGCCCAATAGGTAGCTACATTAATAGCAGCATCGGTAGCACTCATCAAATCCTCCAAAGTGCAGATGTATGGGCACTTGGGGCATTCTAGTATGTGGCTCATGTTTTGAACAGGAGCACCGCACTCACATTGAGTATCCGACGGGTCTATATAACCCCATTTTGCCAAGTTGTGTTTGCAGCGGCCTACCTGGGTTCGCAACCGATTTAGTGCTCTCCATATAGACCACTGCAAATCGCGTCCAGACGGGAGATGTTCTTGGGGTTTCAAGAAGTCGGATGGTGGTAAGTGATGCTCTTATAGGTTAAAAACGGGGCATTGGTGGTCCAGTAGTAACGGCCCCGACTTACGAGTTGTCACGGTCAAGAGTTCGAATCAGTTCAAATCCAGACAGACGCCTTACTTTGTATAGTTTAAATCATCACCTCTGCTCTCAAAACGTTGAAGGAAAATATCGTGAGGAAACTCGTCATCTGTAAAACTAAGTTGTTGCATGTCCTTCCGGACAGTTGTTATCCAGCAGTCTACCTCTCCCTCTCTTCTTTGTAGCCCTGGAAAGGCCTGCGCGTTTGATGATTTTTTAACCCATGCGACCACAATCTATGATTTTGAAAGCTACTACTTGGCCTAAACGAATTATCGATGGTCTGTCGCCGACAACGATTGTTTAAAAGTTCCTTAACTATGAAACTGACAATTTCGATCCTAAAAATGTTGGACTATTTATAGTTTTCCTTTCGTCTCAAACTTTAGGTGCATCTACTACGAATAGATCTTTAACGTTAACTGGAATTCTCATAGTTCTAGATCTATTCATAGTTCTCAGATACTAAGTATCACACAAATATTATAAAGCCAAAAGTTTGTGAGCGTGTAATGGTGTGTGTATGTATGTTTGTTACTTCTTCATGCTCGAACGGCTGAACGAATTTAGATGAAATTTGACACACGGGTGGATAATGTCCTGGGATATAACTTTTTACCCCGTAGTATGTTTCCATATGACAATTCTCTATATTAACATGGGCGAGGCCGCTTTCAGCAGCTAACAAAATATAAATGTTCACTGCATTTGTGTTCTTCTGTAAAATATATTCTGCAAAATGGTATTTTTAGGGTCCCGTAGCCAAATGGCAAAAAACGGAACTCTTATAGATTTGTCATGTGTCTGTCTGTCCGTCCGTATGTCACAGCCACTTTTTTCCGAAACTATAAGAGCTATACTGTTGAAACTTGGTAAGTAGATGTATTCTGTGAATCACATTAAGATTTTCACAAAAAATAGAAAAAAAAACAATAAATTTTGGGGGTTCCCCATACTTAGAACTGAAACTCAATTTTTTTTTTCCATCAAACCCATGCGTGTGGGGTATCTATGTATAGGTCTTCAAAAATGATATTGAGGTTTCTAATATCATTTTTTTACATACTGAATAGTTTGCGCGAGAGACACTTCCAAAGTGGTAAAATGTGTGTCCCCCCCCCCCGTAACTTCTAAAATAAGAGAATGATAAAACTAAAAAAAATATATGATGTCCATTACCTTATAAACTTCCACCGAAAATTGGTTTGAATGAGATCTAGTAAGTAGTTTTTTTTTAATACGTCATAAATCGTAAACCGCAATTTACCTTTTAAGTTTGTACGGAACCCTCAGTGCGCGAGTCCGACTCGCACTTGCCCAGTTTTTTTTAAATGCAATAGTTTCTCTCTCCAATACACACAGTAAAGGCTCTCGAATGGATTTATCCACAGAATTTATAAATGTATGGACCTTTAAAGCGAAAGGTAGTAACTTTGATGGGCTGGTGAATCCACCGTAATAATTAATCTTTAAATATAATAAAAAACTTTTTACAAAAAAAAAATAACAACCGACTTCAAAGTAAAAAAAAACACTGAAAAGTGCAAAATAACTTTAATTTCGGAAGTCGGTGTTTCTATAATAGTTTTGTCTCTTCGTTATTTAACACCGACTTCCGAAATTAAAGTTATTTTGCACTTTTCAGTGTTTTTTTTTTTACTTTGAAGTCGGTTGTATTTTTTTTTGTAAAAAGTTTTTTATTTTACACTTTTTAGTTATGGTACCACCACTAAAAAGTACCCCTCAGCCAAACTTAAATACCTTATAGCCAGAGTGCATGTCATGACAATTCTAATAATCCCAAACATGGTTAGATTACATTATTTTATTACAGAGTTCCGGTGCCTAACTTCAGGCTTCATCATCAGATCAGTTCGATATATTCCCCCTCTACTTTTAGTCAGTCATCGACTACACGTATAAAAAAGCAATTTTACTTGGTTCTGCTGTGATCCTATGAGGAGTTCTGTTCCATATCTTCGAAGTTAATGATCAGATCATAACAATATTTCTATGGGACCAACTTGGAAGCATAACCTTTCAACCAAAAAAAAAAAAATTTCAATATCGGTCCACAATTGACCGAGAAATCGGTGAACATACATAAAAATAAAAAAACATACATTCAGCCGAACATATAACCTCCTCCTTTTTGAAGTCGGTTAAAAAGAGAAACTGACTGACTGACATATCAACGCACAGCCGATACTACTGGGACTAGGAGTGTGAAATTTTGCACAACGCTTCCTTTTATGGCGTAGGCGAGCACAAAGAGAGGATTTTCCTTAATTCACCCCATAAGAGGATGAAACGATCGAACGGGTCCAAACTTTGTATGGAGAAACCTATCTTCGCGCGGTCGAAGCCGCAGGCAGAAGCTAGTAAAATATATTCCACAACTTTCACACAAAGCCAAGCTAAGCAGCTAAGCTTGTGCTAGGAGTACTAGACAACTGATAATAATTATATATTAAATTTAGTCATGTAAGGTTTATATTGTGCACTGGATCCTACCCTCGAATGTGTTCTCTCTCTGTAACTCAAAGGTTTGCTGGGGGAAAATTCATTGTTGAGTTAAGCGCACCTTTGTACATAAATTGTGTGTATCACCGTGTACTATGTATGTTTTTGTGTACAATAAAGAATTAAGAAGATAATCATACTTATATATTTCTAAAAACATACACATTACAGATAAATTACACCCAGGCACAGAACAAATGATCGTGCTTATTACACTAACATTTATCTTGGGTGGGAATCAAACCCATGACCTCCGGCATATCAGTCAGGGCCACTAACCACTAGACCAACAGATCCCGTTATCACCAAGATTTTACGTTCATCCGTAATCAGTTAAACCAACAATTCCCGTATCACTTTCTCTTCGCCACCAAAATGAAAAGAGAATGAAAACGCTCATATATTACCTTGAGTGCCAATTAATTCATGTGAGGAAAATGTAATGTATCTAATTATCTAGATAGTCTCGCGTTGCCTTGAACTGCCGCCTTAAGTAGGAAGGTTTTGTGGTTAAATAAATATTCGTAAAAGGAGTTAATCTGTATTCACATTAAAGAAATATGGTAAAATTATGAACGTTGCATTTTATGAGATCACAGTATGCAATATATGGACGTCTACTGTATAAGTCGAAGAGTTCTGTAGAATTTTTGATGGTTTGAATCTCTAATAGGCTCCACATATAGCGGTGGTGGTTTGATATGGAGCATTTTGGATTTGGGAAATGATTCCATGATGATAAATATACTTATAACTAACGATAAGATGTCAAAATATTTTTATATCCAGTTTTTTTGGTTATTTTTTCAATTGTTTTTGTAATCCATGAACGTGACTATCTGATCGAAAACCAGCACCGTGCTTTGCACGTTCAAATGTTTCACAAACAAATTGTGCAACAGACTGAAAAGATTCTATTTTGAAACGCAAGTAATAAGCGCTTGAGATTAGTGTCAATAACAAAAAAAAAAGACATCTTTCAGTAAATGAGACTATCGTTGTAGTAAACTTGATGTGATCGGTCATTTGGAGACTGTAATTACATTGGTTTGATGTTAAGTTTTGGGGAGTTTAATTTTAAAGTCAAGTAGTAATGGTTTTATAGCAAGTGTCTATCTCGTAGTAACACTACCTTTGGTGGGAGACGATTAAACCTCGTGATGTTTAAATCGAGCTGTCGGAGAGCCAACTTGGAAAATTTTAAACAGACTCCGCACCCAGGTTGGGCGCAGCAAAGACAATCTCTACAGGTGGGGGTTCTCAAATGGCTCCGATCTTCAGTGTTTGTGTTGCGGCACTCCGCAGTTCATGTCCCATATTCCATCTAGCATCAAGTGTCCTATCATCAAAGTAATCAAAGGTGAAAAGATTTATGAAACAAAAGTTAGAATTCCGCTAGGTGTTCAATTTTGTAGTTGTAAAATTTACTGCAAATAAATAAAGTTATTAGATGTAGTATTTATTATATGACTTTCGAAACGACGAGGAACCACGCGGTCGGGTACCAAATCATAACCAAATAAGAGTGGCCCTAAGACTGATTGATCCCTATGGAACACCGCAAAACATCATTCGCGATCCCCTTTGTTGTAGATCCAAGTAAATTGTAGTTTTATACCACCAAGTAGAGCCTGACGACGAGTCACAGGTGGGTCGGCACCCTTTGATTTTTTTTACCCTAATCGTAAAAAAATTAACACGTAGATTATAGACGAAATATTACTTGAAGCTGTTATAATTAAGCGTTCGATAAAAAAAGGGTATCGAATGTTAAATCTTTTTTTGTTGAGATAAAACGCTTTCATCTCACATATGTTCAAATAAAACACAAGATTTTCTGACTCGCTCAACATTTTACATTTCAAAGTAACCTCCGAAGTCCACTCTTTTCATATGAAAATTGCGCAATCTGATAGAAATCAGTGTTGCGGGTAACTCAATTGTCATATGCTCAGCAGTTGTCCCGACCAACGTTTTAAAGTAACCTAATGTGTGTTCACGGACGATATGTGGGTGACAGGGTTGACCAACGTTTGTAATTGGCAGAATATTATGCCTTTTGACAGTATTGAACTTATGAATATGGAAGCAATATTATCATATGTCAGAATTAATAAGTGAGGGATCCCGGAAACGTTTAAATAGATATGGATAAATTTTGGTTTGTGGTGGTCTTGACATTTACATCTAAACTAATATTATAAAGAGGAAAGATTTGTTATTTTTTGTTTGTTTGTTTGTTACGATTTAAATCAAAAGCTACTTGACCGATTTTAAAAATTATTTCACCATGCGAAAGCTACATCTTCACCAAGTAACATAGGTAAGTAATATATGGTATAATTACAAAATCTCTAATATTTACAAGATATAACAACTGAACCTATAGTTTTATTTGATATAACGATCAGTTAATATAATAAAAAAATATATAATTTTAAAATAACTAATTTTTATAAGCATGACATACACTGATTATAAAATCTTTAGATATACCACTCAAAACATATAAAACTTATTTAGTTTAATATAATATAATATTCAACAACTATCACACAACACCGTCTAGTCCCAAGCTTGTGTTATGAGTACTAGACAACTGATAAAAATACATACATATTTCTAAATATATACATATTATAGATAAATTACACCAGGACAAATGTATGTGCTCATCACACGAACATTTACGCCGGATGGGAATCGAATCCACGACCTCCGGCATAGCAGTCAGGGCCACTAACCACTAGACCAACAGGCCAGTCAAATGAAAGAATAAGCTTTTTAAAAATCATAATGGCTTTTAACTTTACATAACCTAATCCAAATGATTCACTAACATTAGAAGGGAATCTAGCGTTCGGCGGCCGCTGCCGCTTCACTCGCTTGCCTTTGCGCTTTAACGGTCACTGTTTTAACCTAACCTAACTCACATACATGATCGCTTCGTTGGCTCGCCATCGCGGCTCCGCAGCTGCGTTGTTATATTATAGTAACGTTTTTCAATACGCCGCGCTAACTTGTATAACATTATTTTATACGATACAGCTGCGACAAATATATATTTTAAACGATAGATTTTCGATAAAATAAACTTTATATCCAATAACGTTATACGAAATAAGTTTTAGAGTATATAAATTTTATATGTAAAGAAATTATATCAACAGTTGTATCTCACGTTTATTATATCTTGTGAATGTTATTGAAATGAAAATATACCAAATAACTTTATATGATATGAGAAGCACCCAGCAACATAGCTATATTATATTTTCAAATAAATTAGAGATATTTACCTAAATTGGAACAATGTAACCCAAGATATCAAAATGTTGCCTATTAATGTGCGTATAATTTTGCGTGCGCTGCGAAAACTATTGATAATAAAACAAAATGATGTCTTTTTTTAAAATTAGCACAAATAGTAAGTTTTTAAAAAAAATTGATATTAACCAGTGCTTGACTGCGATCCTACCTGATGGTAAGCAGTGATGCAATCATTGATGATGAGGCTCACTAGTTTATTAAGAGCCTATTCATTCTAGCCTTGAAGACACCTATATTGTAGTTCGACGGGAAGACCGCAGCAGGCAAATTGTTCCAGTCCTTAGATGTACGCGATATAAAAGACGAAGCGAAACGCTTAGTCCGGACCGTTGAAGTTTCAACAACGTAAGGGTAGATAGATACTCGTCGGGTTGTCGATGGTAGAAAGGAGATGGCGGAATCAAGTCATACAATTCTCGTGCACACTCCAAATTGTAACCTGTAAAATACCGAAACGCTGGCTACCCTGCGCCTGTGCTCGAGACTTCGTAGATTGGACTTAATCAAATTTGGATCCCCAACTAGCCCTTTTGCACTCCTATCCATTGAGTCCAAAGCTGCTAGATGGCATTTTGCAGCACCAGCCCATATGTGACATACTGCAGTCCACATTCTACACACGATCGGACCTGTGCTTTGTATAACATTAAAAGCTGTCCCGGTGTGAAGTACCGTCGGATTTTTGCAAGAACTCCTAGTTTCCTAGCAGCTACCTTGGCTTTGGACTCAATGAACCGCGCAAAATTAAGGTCTGAGGAAATTTCAACTCCCAAGAGCTGAAGGCGGTCGGTGCACTCCAGGGATACATTCTGAAAAGCAGGAGCCAAGGTTAACGGGCTCCTTTTGGCGGTGAACAGACACGCTTGTGTTTTGGCGGCATTGAATTCTACCAGATTGGTTTCGCCTTACTTGGAGACCGCCTGAAGTGAGACATTCGTACGCTCTACCATAGCCTCTTGTTCGGACCGGATTAGCTCCTTACTAGCCCGAGCACCTGGCAGGTATCTCTCTACAGCTGTGCTATCATCTCCATACCTATAGATACCGGGCATCAGCAGATCGTTAATATGCAGCAGGAAAAGAGTGGCAGAGATCGCCGGATCATTTAAACTAATGCATAAGACAATAGAGGGTACCAGTAACAGTATAGTTATATCAACCATTAATAAGGTATCTTCTTGCTCTCAAATAGTTAAACAGCAAAAAGGGTCTCAGCAGCATGAATTGAAATTGTTTCATCAAAATATTCAAGGTATCTCTTCTAAATTATTAGAAATTGAAATGTTATTAGAAAAAAACAATGTTTGATGTTGTATGTCTTAGTGAACATTGGTTGAAGGATTACCAGGGGCTACTTAGTTATGAAAATTATACTGTGGGTAGTTGTTTTAACCGGAAATCTATGCTGCGTGGTGGTTCCCTAATCTTGATAAAAAAATGCTTAAAATTTAAGCAACGTAATGACATAGTTAACTTGTCAACGGAACATTGCGTTGAACTATCCTGTGTTGAGCTGGATAAGCATGTTATAGTGTGCGTGTATAGACCCCCGAACCCTCAAAACTTTAGTCTTTTTGAATCATCAATGGAAGATATTTTGGCTAAGCTTGCAGATAGTAACAAATTCGTAATTATTTGTGGAGATTTTAATATTAATATTTTGGAAAACAATTCAAATAGCAGGAGATTTTTAAGTCTTTTTAAATCATTTAATTTGACTAATGTTTTTACAGAACCAACTAGAGTAACTCCAACCTCTGCAACTTGTATTGATAATGTTTTCTGCAATTGTGATTATTTAGATAAAGCTATAGTGAATTATCTTCCGTCTGATCATAGTGGACAAACGGTAGCATTTAAGTATCAAGCAGCCTTGAAAAAAACGCAAATTCAATTTAGGCCAATTACAATAGGCAAATTAAAAAAGTTTAATAGTAACTTAGAAAATAAGTTAAATGTTCTGGGCCATGATATTGATGATGCCAATAAATTTTATGATAATTTCTTTTCAGTGGTACTCAATGAATTTAATACAGCTTTTGAAAAGAAGTCTAAAAGTATTTTCCCTAAGTTTGTATTTAGTGACTGGGCGACTAAAGGTATTAGGGTAAGTAGGGAAAAACTATATGAGCTGCATGGCCTTAAGCCATTCTTCAACACTGAAACTTTTAATAAATATGTAAATAGATATTCTAAACTCTTCAGAAAGATTTGCAAGGCAGCAAAGGCCCTGTACATTAGCAATAAGATCAAATCGGCAGACGATAAAATAAAGACTGTGGAAAATTATTAATAATGAAACTGGTAGGAATAAAGTACGCAATACGGATTTTTTATTGGAGACTTCACATGGTCCCAAAATCTCTAACATAGAAGTAGCCCAAGAGTTTGTGAATTATTTCACCGATATACCTCTTAGGACAACATAAGCTCTAAATTCCTCCCCTGAAGATTCAGTTGCTTTATTGAAAGCAAACTTGCCAGGCTGTCCGGTTGAATTTCAATTCAAACATATAAACACTTTGACAGTCATAAAGGCTTTCCGGCAAATAAAAGTCAAATTAACCGAAGACCTATGGGAAATGTCTGTTAAAGTATGCACATCTATAATTGAGACCATAGCACCGTACTTAGCTTTAATATTTAATTTGTGTGTGGACCAAGGAGTCTTTCCAGATATAATGAAGTACAGTAAGGTTATACCACTTTTTAAATCCGGTGACCATAATGACACTAATAATTACAGACCTGTATCAGTATTGCCGGTTTTCAGTAAGGTGTTTGAAAAAGTTATGCTTAATCAAATGCTTTACCATTTTAACAGCAATAAAATCTTTCATGATCAGCAGTATGGTTTCACCAAAGGACATTGTACGATTGACGCTGGTGTCACTTTATTAAAACATATATTTGCAGTGTGGGAAGAAGCCCAAGATGCGATAGGAATTTTTTGTGACCTCTCAAAGGCTTTTGATTGTGTTAATCACGAAACCTTGCTTTTAAAGCTAGAACATTATGGACTAGGTAAACTTGCACTCAGCTTTGTGAAATCTTATTTAATTGAAAGGCAACAGCAAGTTCAGATAAACGGTGTCAATTCTCCGGGTTTGAAAGTCAAAATGGGTGTACCACAAGGCTCAATATTAGGTCCTTTCCTCTTTTTAGTATATATAAATGATCTACCGCATCTATTAAAAAAACAACCACATATTGTATTGTTTGCTGACGATACGTCGTTAATTTTTAAGATCAATAGACGTTTCACAAATCTTGGTGACGTAAACAATGCTTTACAGCAAGTCCAAAACTGGTTTACTGTTAATAATTTAGTATTAAATGGAAAAAAAAAACTAACTGCATAAGATTTGCGTTACCGAATGTTAAAAGTAATTACTCCGACATAGTATTGAACAGGGAGAAACTCGAATTCGTCGAGAATACGGTTTTCCTAGGGATCACGCTTGACTCGAGGCTACAATGGGGTCCTCATTTAACATCTCTGGCAGGTCGGCTTAGTTCAGCAGCATATGCTGTCAGAAAAATCCGTCAATTTACTGATGTGGATACTGCGCGACTAGTTTGTTTTAGTTACTTTCATATTATCATGTCTTACGGTATTTTGCTATGGGGACGGGCTGCAGATATAGAGTCTATTTTTATTCTGCAGAAAAGAGCTATCAGAGCCATATATAATCTTCGCAGACGCGATTCTCTTAGGGAACTATTTAAGGAAATAAACATCCTGACAATACATCGTCCCTTGTCAATACATTTATGAAACCTCGATTCAGATTGGCTAAAGTACATAGTTCTTTCATGGGGTACTGTGTAAAATTTTATAATAAAATACCAGTTGAGATTCTATAACTAAATGAGTCCAAATTTAAAGGTTGCATTAAACGCACACTATGTAGACAAGCGTATTATAAACTGGAAGATTATATCCTTGATAAAAACGCTTGGCTAAATGCCGGTCCTGCTCCGCAGCCACAGCCACTTTTACCTTCAAATTAGTTTTTTTTTATATATCTATAAATATTAGAAGAGATACTATTCCCCTTTTTGTATTGTTGTTTTCGAAATGTTTTTTTTTTTAATTTTATTTTTTATTTCAATAGAGCTTATGATAATTTATTACCAATTGTATTTGGAAACAGTAGCATTGTATAATGTAGAAGCACTTTGTTTTTCAAGTTTTGTGAATGTGAAGTACCATGGAGCATTTTTATTAGGTTACAACTTGTTTGATATTACGAGCATGGCAGTTGAGAGTTTGTCATGCTCACTCAAATGTCTCGCTGATGGTGGCACGTGTTATTGGGTCATTCAGTTCCCTTAAAAATGGTTGAGCTGAGTGGGGCTGATGCACGCGTCATGCTCGTGAACGGGTGCCGTCAGTTGAGACTGGTCATCTCTTAGCTGCCAGTGACTTAATTCAATTTCTATTTTTTTTTAGTTAGTTTTTTTTAAGTATATATTTTTATTTTAATTATTATTACTTATCTACATTGTGCTCACATATTAGAAGCGACAAGAAATATGTAACCAAGATTTATGTAACTCATAATATGATTTAAAAGAGTGTCCATGGAGTTTCTTGCACGTTCTTCTCCATAGAGATCTACGCTTTGGAACGTGCAATTTAGCTTCACTAGTTTTTTTTTGACTGACTGACATTTTGACAATTCAAAAGTGCCTTTAATTGGTCTATTTGAAATAAACGTTTCTGATTTCTGAGAGAGAACTGACCCCTGAGGAACTCCGGCATTAGTCGTCATGGGCTCTGATGAGCATCTATCGACAACAACTCGGAGAGATCGTTCACTCAGGAAGTTCATTACCCAGGTAATCAGACCAGGGGAAATGCCGTACGCTGGAAGCTTACTCAAAAAGCTGGCGTGCCATACCCTGTCGAAGGCATTCTTCTCGAGGGCCTCGCCCCACATGTGGCTGGTAAACACTAGTAGGTCCCCAGTATACCGATTTTGGCGAAACCCGTAGGTACTGTCGGTCACTGAGGAGATTGTTACCTTCCAGCTATGCTTTGATATACGCTCCATAATCTTGCAGAGTATGGAGTTTATATTAGATTAGTATTAGATAATCCTTATAAAAATAAGCAGGTTTGTCGTCATAATTACGAAATATGTATTATGTATTTATGCCTGCCTATTATTTGAACTAATGTTTAAAGAGATAATTCGAAACTCACCACCGCACGTAGGTACAGGAATTTAGCGTCGAACCAGTCTAACGAAATGCGAGATCGTCATGTAAGAACGACAGCCGAGCGCTTATTTAATACTGATTTCATCAAAGTTTTAGTCATCAATCTGAAATAATTTTACTCAACCGATTCCATGAACGGTTAAGCTTAATACTCAGCGAAATTCGTGTTCTCTATTTATGTCATGGTTCCTAAATCGGTTCTTAGTGAGTCTCAAGTAAGGTTACTTTTACTAAAATAAAATTGTTTTTGCTGGTTATGATCGGTTACAGTGTGACCGACATGTAGGTGTTCTCTGCAGACATAGTAATGACAGGATGAGCAAGTGAACAATAAATTTCGCTATCAATAGCGGTAGCGATATCCGCTAAGGTATATGAACTTATGATACTCGTACGTCGTCGTTGTACTTATCCTTAAAGGTAAATAAAAATTAATTGCCGAATGTATACGTTAGCGCATCAATTCAGAACTGCTGTATCTATTTAGCTAATTATTATTTGAATACCGTAAAAGAAAAAATTGCTCACGGGCTAAGCCGGGGCTGGCAGCTAGTTTAAAAATAATTCACGTAAAGAAAACAGTGGATCCTTTAGCTCACAGTTTGGGTTGAAGGAAACAATAGCTAAGATTTAATAAAATGCGAGTTACCATCAGACGATCGACATAACTTCCAATATTTTTCCTCATAATCCAATACCTTTGGTAAAGGACGTATAATAAAATCTGTTTCTGCTCCAAACAACAATAGAAATACAACCACTGCAATAGTAATATATTTCGCCCACCAACCCTGCATGTAATCGACCAAGCGGACGGAGACGTCAATTGGGTTTGGGTTCCCCGCTCGATATGCAGATGGCCCCTCGTTAGTTGTCCGCTCTTATGTACCCACCTTTACAAAGTCGTGGCGCCTAATACATTTACTTGGAGCGAAATTGAAACATGCTGTATGTAACTGGTCTAAAAGTGACTGTGGAGTGTATAGCCAGTGCTTAATTTTGAATATGGAATGAGGATGGCGGAATTGCAATTTTGGTCTTTGTCTGGTCACTGACGTGAGGTCAAAGCTATTTTTGAGTCTTTGCACATTCTGTTTTCAGTTATTTCATTCCCCTTTCTGAGTTGTCTCAGTTCTGTCTGACTAGATTAGGTTTCTGATAATTCTTATGTTGAAATGTCACCTTTACAAAGGGCATTTTTTACAAGAGACAATGGGGGAGGGATTTTAGGTAAAAACTTATCAGGGCGGTTCGTAAATTAAGGCAATTGAAACCATTCTCGTTTTCAGCACGGTAGCGGAGTATAGATTTGCATATTACGTCAGTTATTTGTCCTGTAAAGATTGGAAATAACAAAAAGGCATATTCGCGTGTAAAGTGTATGATGTATTCCCATGAAATAACTCTTTTGTCAGCTGTCTTCATTTTTATATGGTCATTTTATTTTATTTTTAAACTGGATTGTAGTGTATTTTTTTTTTATTTATAAGGCGCTATGAGTTTTGAATCACTTTAAGTGGTCCTGATAAAAAAGTTTCTACAGTATCTACTTTTAATAAATAGTACATTTTGATACAAGGTGAGAAAATTTGTCATTGCGCCCGAGGCGGCATTCGCCCGTGCCAGTGACCCACGAGTATCAAACGACGTTTATTAATACACTTAATTACAAAGACATAAATAAATGGGGTTGACACGCGACTCGTGGGGGTCGCTAAGCGCCCAGCCGATGATATATAATTATAAATAGCCCAATCAATAAAGAACCGATACGATACATTTAATAAAATTCTGGTGTGGACGAGCACGCACACTTTTCCGCACTAGTGCGAAAAACAGTTAATTATGTGCTTAAAAGTGGTAGGGATAAGAGCAAGTTTTCGAGTAAGTATATTGAAAAATGACTTTTGGGTAAAAAAAAAACGGACATCCAAATATAATTGTAGAAATTAATCGATAAAAAACAGGCGATTTAAAAAACCCACTTTTCTTTCTTCTTGTACCACAACCAAGAGCCTTTGTCTGAGTCAGCGTTTATTCCGTAATTTTGTTTTGCTATTGGACATAAAACAATATGGTGTTTTTAATATAATTACCTTCGCCAGCTGAGAATATCTTCACTCTAACAACTTGTTTACAATGTTATCTGCTAACAACAAGTTGTGAAGTTGTTGAACCGATTCATTTGTTGTTTTAACTTTAATGAATTATTTTATTTAGCAATTTATGTTGTTTATTTACGTAGGTATTTATTTATTGGCCCATCTAAAATTGTTTTTTTTTTTACTTTATTCAAAATTTGCTTACATTATGTATTACAAAAATTCTGCCAAACTGTAAAACAGTTTGTCGGCAGTTGTTCTCGTTTCACATTTTTACAATTTTTTTTTTTTTAAGTCGTGACAATAAATGTATGCTAAGCTAACAACATGATATTATAACTATACTAATACACCCACGAAATCAAACAATCCCACATTCTACATCCATGGACTATTTTCACTGTTCATACACAATCGATTCTATTTTGATAACCTAATGTTATATTATATTTTGAAAATCTAGTGTCCACCGGTGGCGCATCGCATTGCCGTACGCAGTTGTTGCCATTAGAGTTCCAGAGCCACAGTAACTCTTTCGAGAAATCCGACAAACCGAAGAATACATGATGCGTGATCATGGTTCACACTTGGCCCGACAGATTGCTGTATTTTTATTGTGCATCTATTCGAGAGCAAAATAAACATGGTTTTCTTTCTTTCTGATCTTATTTTCCTACTTCTTAGCGTGTCGATGGCATAACTATTTTTTTTTCAAGTTAAATTTTGCCTTGTCCAGTATTTGGCCACGGCAATTCCGTCCACTGACGCTGTCATTAGATCCCTACGTGAACAACTGAACAGGTAACAGGGGGCCTAAAAAGGTCACAATAAGCAATTCATCTAAAAGCAATTCATTTCCCGAATTCCTGCCTACTTATGATATTATGCAATTCTTCTAATAATCGCAAAATGGTTACACAAATTAGCCGAATCATACTCAATTCATTTTTTAGCAGAATCATACCTATTCCATGTAAATATTGCCGCATGAAAAAAATTAAAATCTTGGTTTTACTAGGTTTTTTTTCTTAGCTTTTTATTTATCGGATAATTATTTTGTATTAATTTATTGTATTAAAATTTAACTTCAGTATTTTAGGGTACCTAATAATTTATTTTTCAACACACCATTGCTCAGAAAGTGACTCTTATTGCACTTCACTTAAGTATATAATGGAACTCGTTACCAAACTGTGACTTTTTGATTACCAATACGCACTAGTGCTATAATGTAGTTAAAACATTTTTGTTCAACCTTTGTTTGCAAAACAAATTTTGAATGCGAATAAAATTCCCATTAAGTTATTGCGTTCAATAGTATATAAATTAGTGTCTTATTTACTTATTTCTTCCAATTTACAAGTTAAAATGGACAAATTTAACTTGTACAAACGATTTATTTAATAAAAAACATTTAGTAAATAAATCGTACATTCAAATTATTTTTTTTTCTTTTGTGGTCTATGGCCGCCATTTTAAGATGCGCGCGGTTATTGGCGTGATTTTTTTTATTCCAGTGAAGTTCAGTGGCTGTATTAATTAAATAAAGTTAAATACTACAAAATCATTAGAAAATGTTACATCCGTATTCTATTGTCACTACGAAAGTCATTATCGTAAAAACTTTTCACGCAAGAAAACGTAAACGTAAGACTAGGCAGTATGATCAAAATACCTTAGCATTTCTCTAGGGGTAAATAAAAAAAGTGATGCGCGCGCTTATGAAAACAGATTTTTACCGCCATGTCTCAGAAAATTTTACTAGTTTTACTGTTGTTTTCTTCACAAGTGTAGTGAAAAACGTCGTATGACACACGTCAGTAATTAATGATTACCGTTTTTGACTCTCTTAAGACCCTTGCCATCCACTTGTAAACTTTAGGACTGCGTTTCAAGAAAGTGATACCAATCCAGCATCTGCTTGTGTATTTCTTGTGAGTTCGAATGTTTACAACAAAGTAAGTGCTTACCCACTATTCTAATATAAATAAGTTTTTATACCTACGCAACTAGGTACCTATTAAATGACAATTTAATTGTTTCAGACCGCACGCTGGCTCCTCTAATGATGAGGCTTGAAGGATTCGGTCTCAGCTGGAGATGTAACATACCGCAGCTGATGCCAATACTGCTCAAATACACTTAATACAAAATTTGAGATGCAGCTCAACGATATATTTGCTATCTTGGATTACATGTAAATTTGAGTCACTAAAATGAGTAATTACATTCTTTTATCCATTTAAATGGTTTTATTTTGGTTAATAATTTACCTAAGCTTGTTTATAATATTCTATAGATGATAATATTAAAAATACTCTAAACTGTCTACTTTAAATTATTTAAGAACAGTGTACCTTAGTATTCAGGGTGGATACTTAGTACTATTTAACTATTCGAAGAGTGATATTACTGAATATTACACATTAAGCAATTTATGTTAGGATCTTTATAACTTTAATAAATATATGTAGGTACATATTGTAAATCCAATAGAATTTTGTAATTATGAAGAACATTCATAGTTTAAGCCATTGGGCAGTGACTGAGGTAGGTTCTTGCCCATGTTTGATGACATAACCCAGCTGCATAAATGCTTTAGTGCTCAAGTGCTCAATAATTATACACAGTCATACTTTTTTTTTAAGTCTGTTTAACCCGATAAACCCATAAATTTCAAGCTAAATCCATTTTCCGAAGAAATACACTTCGTTGGCGACATAAAAGGCTCTCAGTAATGCGCATGTCTCCTAGAAAATACGCCTAAAGTCCTAAATCTGCCATTTCTTAAGTCTAATATTGTAATACCCGAGAAATGAATTATAAGATGTTGCTCTTCAGTAACTTCTTATGATTCTGCTAATGAACTCTAAAGCGATTCATATTATGTAAACCATTTTATGAATTTGCTGTCAAATAGACCCGTCTGTCAAAAAAACTGTCAAATAGATGAATTGCCGAATGTGAATCTTAATAAGAATATTGTTTACGTATAGTAATATGAACTGACAATTCGTGACCATTTTGCGATTTTTAACATGATTCATATTATTTTCCTATACGATTCTGCTAAAGTAACCTTTTTAGACCCCCAGGGCACGTGACATAGGATGTAAGATGGGTCATGGTCTACGAAGAGACGCCGCACAAACACTGAAGATCGGAATCGTCCGAGAGCCCCCACCTGTAGACATTGTCTTTGCTACATTACTTAAAAAAACAATAGTGTCCTTATAATCCTTCATTATTTACTTCTTAACCCTTCAAAAGCTCACGCGAGAGCGGGATACCCACGTCACACGATAAATCGGATAGTTCTGACGTGCCATCAGCTGCGAACGAAATAAGCTCCTTTGTAACGACGGACGCTTAATCCCTAACACGTAAGCGTGGTGGAATGAAAAACTAATGGCATCGATCGTGGTCATAATCTGATGGGTGATAAATCTTTAGCTGGCAAAAGATAAGTGAATTTCTTTGTTAACAATAGGGTGGACTTTACTATCTCAACCGATGCAGCACACTCTTCTAGAAGTAATCTTTTGACACTTGACTTAAAGTCCTCTCAGGTTGTAGCTATCAAGAAACGCACACTTCAGCAGAGTATTTCACTTCGGACGAGTAATGGGTGGCTCGCCGTCCGACCGTCCGGTAACCGTCCGGACCGAGCCCATGTTGTAGATGGCGCGTACTGTTCCACGCGCGCCTCAAAGAGATGTCAGCGACTGTAGGGGCCCAGCAGGGTCGAAGCCTACTGGGGCCACGGGTAGTGTGAAAGTGAAACCCGGGGCCCTGGGACGAAGGCAAAGAAGGAACAGGAGTGGGTTTTTAGTCAGTAAAAGTCTGACACTATCTCCCGCCCCGCCCAAGGGCGGGGGATGTCACAAGATGATTTTCCCACCGAAAAAAAAGACTAGGTAGTATGATCAAAATACCTTAGCCTTTCTCTAGGGGTAAATAAAAAAAATGATGCGCGCGCTTATGAAAACAGATTTTTACCTCCATGTCACAGAAAATTTTACTAGTTTTACTGTTGTTTTCTTCACAAGTGTATTGAAAGACGTCGTATGACACACGTCAGTAATAAATGATTATCGTGCTTTTTACGTACCTAATTCAATCTTAAAATCGATGGGGTTATCGGTGTCCATTGTAATTTACACATTCACACAAAGTATGTAGTTCGATTAGTACCCCAAAAGACCCTATTGAGATCGAATTTGTTACAGGCCCCGCATTGGCTAAATTCGCCACTGCTCATATTACCTGATATTGTAAATCTTTCCTTTAAATTTGGTGAAGCATTGGATCGTGCCTTCAGTCTATGCACACTTTTGGGTTTACAAGCTAGTACAAAAGCCCCATCCAAACTTTTTAAGTCTAAAAGTTGACCGTCGTTGTAGATTCTTAGTTATATTGTTGGAAAGTTATGAATGCGCTTCGTGTGACTTTAACGTCGCAGAGTTAAACTGTAATGATTGGTGCTCATGTGATAAAACAATGTAGGTTTTAAAACAATTCATATATAGATTGTAAAGAGTGGAAAATCATAAAATAAATACTCACTCTCCCTCTGGGTACTTAAATACAACCATCACCTTCGTTCCTCTAGGGACCTCACCATGATGTGTCCTTACCATTTCCATGTGTGGATGGAGCTATACACCCTATATAGCTCTATCCCTTCAACAGTTCAGTTTACGTTGTCAAATGGATCGAGTTAAGAGCTCACGGGAGGGCCTCAGGTGTCCTTTGCGTATCTGAACTACAGTGACTCTTTTGAAGAAATCCTCAACTCCGGCAGGTCGATGCCCTGGGGGGCCCCGTCAATTATGCTGACATCTATTTTCGAAGTAGGAATTCGTAGCATGCTTCGTTTATGTTAATAACAATAATAACTACTACTACACTTAAGCTAGAACTGCATAAGACCGACGCACACGTGTAACACGCCTGATTTGTACGTAGAACGTCGTCGCGTGGCGTCGCGTGGCGTGGATCAAGTGTAGCTCTACAAGTCTAGTTGCCATATAAAATTTATGGAGACGGACGCGCCCAGATCAGCGTGTGTGGTACACGTGTGCGTAGTATAGTTCTAGCTTTATAGTTTTGTTGAAAAACATTCCACCAATAAATTTCGTGTGTGTTATTAAGTATGCTATCACGTCAGCAGTTTGAGAAAGGCCTATTCCCAGCTGTAGACTGCAATTGGCTGAGTAGATAGACTAATCAAGTCTGTACAGTTTTATTAAACTAATTTAATTAAACCCTATATTGTTAAAGCGCTCTGAGATTCACTGTCTTGTACTTGTAACTGAATTACAATCTAAACTACTTATTCTCGTAGCGCAGCCTTATTCGAAACCCTTGTCGACAATGCAGTGCAAACAAATTAAACATTCCTTAGATGCCTTCACTTACAACCGTTGCTTACAACGAACTCAGTGATCGAATCTTTGTTGGAACGTTGAAACATAGTAGTCGAAATATTTATACCTTTAACAGTTTTTTTTTTATTTTCTCTATTAAGTCAAATCTATAATCATAAATCAAAATCGTGTTAGTTACACCATTTGTAACTCAAGAATGGCTGTTTAATGATCTTTGCTTAATAACATACAAGAAAGATTCAAGAACAAAAAAAAAAATGAAAATTCATCGAAAAACAACAGTAACTGTTACTGTCAAATACATTGGTCTCAATCATTCCATCATTCGGTCAATACATTCATTGACTGTCAGGCGGTCTGAAGTTCGCCGGGTCAGCTAGTTACATAATAAATTCTGATGCTACAGCACTGAGCAGACGGTACAGAAACATAATATTTTCAATACTTGTAATCAACGTTCGATGGATCTGAAATAATTATCTAATGTATAAATATCAGTGTCACGATGTTGTGGTCGCTCTTCTAAGAAAAGGCTTATTATTTTTTCGTTATTAGTGTTTAGTTTAGTTATTAGTTTTCTGGGTCAGTTAGTATTCAGTAATATACGGGTATATGTATAATATGTACATAAGTATATTATAGTATAACTTTTATTCGTATTATCGGTAATTTTATAATCGTACTCCAGAGTACGGTTATAAAATTACCGATAATTCGAGTAGAGTCCTGAATCTACTGTCTATTGTGATCTCTCTTTATCACTCAGTGGTTTGATGGAAGGAAACTCCAATTTGAGCCTCGCCTTTGTACACGAATTCTATTTCACTGTATGATAACATAAAAACTTAGAATTCTTAAACATACTTAGAATTTATAAAGAAAATTCTTCTCATTCATATTTTTTTTGTATACATCAAAAAATAATGAATGAGAAGAAATTTCCTTCTTTCTTTCTTTACATCAAAACATTCATTGGATGATGACCTTTATAGTGAGGTCATTCTACCTATGCATCGTAGTTTACTAAACACTCAATGCCTCTGAGTATCGAAACACATTAATCAATGGCTATATGAATCATAATATTAGTCAAAAGCATGATTAATTAATAACCGTATCAGCAGCTGCCATTGCTCAAAGCTATTCGCATTTGATATTGGTCTTGTGTTCTTTTTAATCGACTTCAAAAAAGGAGGAGGTTCTCAATTCGGTTGTATTTTTTTATCATTATTTTTTTATGTTTTTTATCTCAGAACTCCGTCGTTTATGGATCGATTTGCAAAATTGTTTTTTTTTTCACTAAAAGTATAAGCTTCCAGATTGGTCCCATTTTTTCAAAATCCAGTTCTGATGATGGGATCCATGAGGAATCGAGGGAACTCCTCAAATATTCTAGGCAATTATATAATGATCTTGGTATTTTCATCGAGAACCTAAGCATTTACAGTCAAAAAGTAACATTTGATGAAATGAAACTGATGAAGAAGAACAGAAATGGCCAACGGAACTTCACCCTCCCATAGATATCACAATGATGATAGTTAAGCAACTATGTCAATACAAATAAAGAAATAGTTCTGAATACTTATGTTGAAAATGGTATCATCGAAGTGATCTGATAATGATGATGGAGCCGCAAGGTAGGTACTGGAACTCCGTAATGAATCAATGTATCCTAGCCGTGTTTGGGATTATTAGATGTGGCCGATGATGGACTTAATTTCCGAAGTCGCTGTTTTTTGTGGAACTACAGTGAGTGTCAGACTTTTAATGACTTAAACTCACATGTGTTCCTTCAGTTGCCTTTTGCGTTCCAGCAGCCACCGTTAGACCGCTATCCCACTGGCGTTTTAGAAGTGTTGGCGCTTTTAGGTGTATGCAAGAAACTTGTTAAGTTAACGTCGCGTCTGCGCAACGTTGTCACTGCACAGACGTTGGAGAAGCGCTAACGCTCGTAAAACGCCAGTGAGATTTTGTTTTGAGGTGGAAAATCATCTAATGATTTTTCTCGCTCTTGGGCAGAACGGGAGGGCGTGTTTGGTTATTACTGACTAAAACCCACTCCTGTTCCTTCTTTGCCTTTGTTTCAGGGCCCCGGGGCTCACTTTACACCGGAGCCCCAGTAGGCTTCGACCCTGCTGGGCCCCTACGGTTTGCTAACATCTCTTTGAGGCGCGCGTGAAACACTACGCGCTGTTGACGACTTGGGCTCGGTCTGGAAGGTTACCGGACGAGCGGACGGCGTGCTACCCATTGCTCGCCGTCCGCGAGCCTACGCTTACGGCGGCTGGAAATCGGCATCGGGATCCTAGTGGCTGGGGCGTGAAGGCCGTTCCCTCGTGCGTGCGGCCGCCTTCTTCACTAGCATTACTGCTTCACAGAAGGAGGCGACCGCCTGCCATTGCTCCTCGCTCCGGGCCATGGCCTGTACCAGGACCCGGCGCGAGAGGTCGTTACCGCCGATCGCCACCACGAGGACACGGCGGTGCTCTGCCTTCGGAAATACGCCAGTGGGATAGCGGCCTAACTCTTTCGAATATTCCCGCAACCCTATCAAACATCTGCCCTATCTGGGCCCGTTCAGTTTTTTTACTGACATTTATTTGAGGCGCGCGTGGCTCGTGGACTCTGGTATTTACGGGACAGCTGGACAGCGAGCCACCCATTGCTTATCGTGCCTACGGAGGCCAGCAATCTCCCTGTGACTCCTGACCTTCGTGGCGTCTCTTAAGTATAGCTACGCGGTTCCCATTTCTGGGAAATAATAATGACGTAGAACGCGCGACCATAAAGGGGTGACCAGACGGTTGCAAACTAGCGTTCCAACCAAGGTGACCTTAGTTACGTTACGTTTGCCGACGTTTCATTTGGTAGACAAACTTTTCACCGATGTTATTCTTAGCTGAAATAACATTTGTTCGAAGTATTATGTTTCTGAACATTAATTATACCACTGTTTTAATTACCATATTTTCAAACAAGGATGCTTACTTTAAGCATGCAGTATGCAAGCTGGCATGCAGCATGGAAGCAGGCACGCAGCATGCAAGCAGTCATGCGGTATGCAAGCGGGCATGCAGTATACAAGCAGGCACGCAGCATGGAAGCAGGCATGCAACATGCAGCAGGCATGCAGCATGCAAGCAGGCATGAAACATGCAGCAGGCATGCAACATGCAGCAGGCATGCGACATGCAAGCAGGTATGCAGCATGAAAGCAAGTATGCAACATGCAGCAGGCATGCGACATGCAAGCAGGTATGCAGCATGAAAGCAAGTATGCAACATGCAGCAGGCATGCGACATGCAAGCAGGTATGCAGCATGAAAGCAAGTATGCAACATGCAGCAAGCTTGTTTCTGTCACGGCTCCGGCGCTGCAGGATTTTTGAGCAGATGGTTTTAACGCTGACACTATTTTAATTTAACATTGAAAATGCTACCAAGTGACCCCTTTATATATTTGTGACCAAAATTCTGTAAAATGTTGTTTCGGTGTGTTGAAAATATGGCAAATAAATCATTTAGCAAATGAAAAAGTTCAAAAGAGGCTTCGGTCAATATCAAATAGGTATTTTGTAAATCAGTGAAATAAAGTTCGGTAAAATAATACCTATGACACATGATACTTCGATGATGTAAAAATATGTCAAATAATGCATATATAAAAAAAATCCGTCAGTCAATAGTTTTCGGTAAAATAAAATTCGAACAAAAAAATTTCGGGAAAGTGATTGGTTCCCGCCTCCCAACCAAGGGCGTTGAAGGTCATGGATTACAACTGCAGTCTACACGGATTGAAACTAGCTCGGTCACCTTGGTTGGGACGTTGGTTTGCAACCGCCTGGTCACCCCTTAACGTTATATCGGTTATAGGTAGTGCTTACAATTTCTGCGTACCTGCATGTTTAAAGCAAAGGTAATAATGAAACCAACTAAGTTCGATTGGTAGGGTGATTGCGCTGGTTTCCGTCCAGTTTCACTATTCGTCCATTTGACTAAGCTGCTACAAACACATGCGTAAAACTTGAATACAAACCTACCTTCCCGCGCAAGTTTGGGCTTTTTGCGATCCGTAATATCTAAGCAACAGTTCTACTAAGATGAAAATGTGATTAAACAATTAGCGAATTTTAAAAAATTAATCTCAGTAGCCACTTCGTATCCGTGCTTTGAAGAAGCCATCGAGCTAGAAAAAAAAAATGCCGACGCGAAAAGTTTATGGCAAGTTTAATTACTGATTAAGCTAGTTTACGGAATATTTTTGGCACGTCTGTCTACTTATAAGCATAATAAATACAATTAAAAGTGTTTTTTATAGTTTTTTTTAGACATCTTTGATAAATATAGTGGACTAATACTAGCATACCAAGTTTGCAAACTATTTGGTTTTCGTCCACTTGGACGGAAACACAGTAAGCTAGGTGAATATTTGTAATGGTCATTTTACTTCAACAGACCTATAAAATACTGAATATTTTCTCTCAATATGATCTTTACTGCTATTAGATTAGATATTTTAGTTTCCGTCCACTCTTTTGTTAGTGTTTTGCAAATACATACATACATATATTCCACAACTATCACACAACGTCGTCTAGTCCCAAGCTAAGCAGAGCTTCTGTTATGAGTCCTAGACAACTGATAAACATACTTATATATTTCTAAATATATATATATATTATAGATAAATTACACCCAGACACAGAACAAATGATCATGCTCATCACACAAACATTTGTCCTGGGTGGGAAACGAACCCACGGCATAGCAGTCAGGGCCACTAACCATTAGACCAACAGGCCAGTAAATAAAACGATATTTAAAGGACGTGGACGAAAATTATAAATAGCTTAAAAAGTTGTTTTAGTTTTCGTCCATAAACGAATACAGGGGTGGGTGAAAATTAAGAAATAGTTATTCTTTTGAAATCTTAAGGGAAATAATTAAAAATAACAGCACACTGTCATTGTGACACATATTTCTGACAGAAAAAGTTTTTTTTCGTTAATTTATTTATTCCACACAGTAATATAATAAAGCGAGAAAGTCTTTTGTTTGTTTAAACGTGCTAATCTCTGGAACTACAAGCAGATAGGTAGATATGTTGCTGATTAAGTAAAAGTATATATAATTGGATTTTTACTTAATAATTGGCCTACACTCCTTTTTTACACTGTGGTGGAAAACTAGCTCATACTCGGACGAAAACCAATTTTTTTGGTCGAAACTAGCGAAATCCCTACTTTTTCAAAAATCTATTTTTCATAAAAAAAGCCGTGAATGTGATATATTGTCATGTGATGATAACCAAAAGAAGACTATCTACGCAATAGAAACAAATACGATACATTTATGTAAAGGTACTTCAAGATATTTATTTCAAATCACAAAGCTGGCAACTCCGATAATTGGACGAAAACCAGCGCAATCACCCTACTATAAGTATCAATAGTTAGACGTCAATGGTAACATTTTGAATTGGTCTAGCGTAGTACGGTGTTTCAACAGAATAAGAGGCCAGCTTATATTGGTTATGCACTTGATTCTAAAGTTCAGTGATGTTATTAATTCGACATGGACGTATTGAGGGGTCGGTGTTCAAACACTGTCATTGTAGGTTGTGAAAGAAAGAAAATAAATGGAGTTATTTGGCATAACAGTTTTTTTTAAGGTGGGAATATCATCAAATGACAAATCGCGCTCTTCGGCGGAGCGGGAGATAGTGTCAGACTTTTACTGACTAAAAACCTACTCCTGTTCCTTCGTTGCCTTCGTCCCAGGGCCCCGGGTTTCGTTTTTCACACTACCCATAGCCCCAGTAGACTTCGACCCTGCTGGGCCCCTACGATTTGCTGACATCTCCCTGAGGCGCGCGTGGAACAATACGCGCCATCAACAAACAGTCGGACAGACAGTCAGACGGCGGGCTACCTATTGCTCGCCGTCCGCAAGCCCGCTTGGGATAACAATGTGACCACCTAATCACGCACACCGCCGCGCCTGCCACTGGGTACGTCACCTAAACCGCCGCGCCACCACGCTCGTTTACGCGTGCTGTCACCGCGCTCGCCACTGCGCCCGTTCAAGTCAAGTCAATAGTTTTTTATTTCACATAGGCCTACATGGCACGGTTCCAAATTGGTCGTTTCCTATGGAGAAGAACCGGCAAGAAACTCCATGATTACTCTTTAAAAAAAATTGTTGTTCTTACAATATTTTCATATTGCAGTATAAGTAGAAATTATGTAAGAACAGTGTAGACCAGTCGATATTGTAGCCAAAAGCACAATAAAAATAATCATATTAAAAAAAAAAAGTGAGTCGTAATAGGAAGGAAGTAACCTAAGAATTCGCGAAGTCTACAGTGTTCTCACAATCACATTATAAAAAAGAGGCTATATAAAAAAGCAAAATAAATAAATAATTACAATTATCAATAAATGAGACGTTAACAAAATAAATTACTAACGAATTTATGGTGGTTGGTTCTGAACTTTGTCACCCCGTGTTCAATCTGGACTAAACTCAATGTCATCACTGCAGCTGTTTGTATCAGCTTAAACTTTAAAGTTATTAGCAAGGTAAATATGATTTTTTTTTGCGTAATCCACTTTTTATTACACTTTGTCTTGTTGGTACTGTCCTACTTTCAAATATAACCACGTGTAGAACATACAACATAACTAGTTTTTATCACGCAAACTTGAAGTCAAATAGTTCATAAATCCACATACTTGGAGTTTTTATGAACAAAGTAAATTATAATTTTTATTTCCGTGTATAAAACTGGAACGGTGGGCGTGTATTCTATTGGTGCTATACGAAAATACCTAGAAATAAATAAATTTCAATTTGAATATAGTCGTAATTAATTAAAGGGTACGTAGTTAAGGCTAAAATAAAAATTTTAACGGGATCTTCTTCTTTTCTATCGCCATCCATACAACAACGTAGTTTAACAAAACCTATGTAGGGTTCCGTAGTTTCCCGTCCTTCATAATAAGTGTCCCCACTTAAGAGTTAATTAACAATTTACAACGAGCAAGAACAAATACCACCAATGCCAACGAAATACCAACCAAATAATTCGACAATATAATAACTCATACCCGTCCCGACCCCATCAACTCAGGAAAAATCTTAACAGCGCGAAGTAGCCCAAAGTACAGCGCCATCTCTCGGGAAATTGGGTTACTAATTTATACAAACTAGACGGGTTAAATAATTATGTATGTTGGGTTTTCGTTGGTAGGTAATTTTGGATTGCGTGAACCGATTTTAATAAAAAAAAAAAAACAATTATTTGAAAGGAGATACGTTCAGGATAATAAAATATGTAAAATAAGTTAAAAAAAGGCTTGTATATACGGTTAAATTACAAACTTAGTCCAGAAATTATTTTGTACAACTTTTCAAAAACTGTTCATCCCATCAAGGTCAAAATTACTTTCCTAGAAAGTCTTTTTAAAGTTCTACTTTTGAGAATTTTTTTCATATTTTCTAAACTTATGGTTCAAAACACTTTTATTTTTTACTTTTGGTGCGATTATTTTCGAAAATATTAACATTAACAAAATATGATTTTAGTAAACCCTATTCATTTTTAAATACCTATCCAACAATATATCACACGTTAGGTTTGAAATGAAAAAAAAAATCAGACCCCACTTTTTACGTGTAGGGAGACCACTTGGTCGGCGTGATTGATATACTCGTACATATTGGTACCAAATTTCAGCTTTCTAGTGCTAACGGTCACTGAGATTGTCCGCGGACGGACGGACAGACAGACAGACTCGGGTTGAATTGACTACGGAACCCTAAAATGGGTGTATTCTAAGAGGAACGGATAATTGTGTAAATTGTGTTCCAGCGATAGACTGTTACTGACCACCAAAGCTCGTATAAGCACAGAATACTTTGTAACATACTGAAAACATAAGTTATTCAATATGATTCTGTGGCTTTGTTTCTAATTATGCTATAAGGTGTTAGAGAACACTTATTCACATTTTAGCTTGCTATTATGAAATGGCCCAAGACATAGAACATAGAATTACTTGTTGATGTTATTGTGATGAACCATAATTAATGATATTGTAAAATGTATGTATAAAATACTATATTTGAGTTACCATGGAGTTTCTAGGCCGTTTTTCTCCATGAGGACCTAGTTTCCGAACGAGTCAGTAGTTGATTCGATTAATTGACAAGCCTATTTGTAATAAATACTTGTCTTGCCTTTCTCTGCTTTTCTTTATAAAACCCCTACACACAGAAATTTGATACACAGTAAATAACCGATATTCGTCTTGACAATCTTATCATGATATGTAAGTAAGAAGTTAAGTATAAATATAAATCCATGTAGTTATACATCCATCACCCTCCGTCTTTGTCACACGTGCGTAGATACTAAAGGGCCTATTACAGTACACGATATTATTATTAAGCACACGTTTTTGTTCCAAATAAGACCGGTCTAAAATAAATAAAATAAATATTTCTTAGTGAATTAAAGTAAAATTTCAAATAATAATAACTTAATTTTCTGATTGGGGGGTATAAAGATGAGCATTATTCCAGTTACATGTTGTATATAGTACAGCCTCATTTTGCTGGTTATGTTGAAAGATTTATATAGTAAGGGTTTTTTTTATAGGTGGGAAAGTCATCTTATGACAAATCCCGCTCCTGGAGCGGGAGATAGTGTCAGACTTTTACTGACTAAAAACCCACTCCTGTTCCTTCGTTGCCTTCGTCCCAGGGCCCGGGTTTCATTTTCACACTACCCACGGCCCCAGTAGGCTTCGACCCTGCTGGGCCCCTACCATTTGCTGACAACTCCCTGAGGCGTGCGTGGAACAATACGCGCCGTCAACGACTTGGGCTCGGTCCGGACGGTTACCGGACGGTCGGACGGCGGGCCACCCATTGCCCGCCGTCCGCAAGCCCGCGCCTACGGTGGCCGGAAATCGGGATCGGAATCCCGGCGGCGGTTGGGGCGTGAGGACCGTTGCCGTTGCCTCACGCGATCAGCCGCCTCCTTTGCTAGCATTACTGCTTCGCAGAAGGAGGCGACCGCCTGCCACTCCTCCTCGCTCCGGACCATGGCCTGTACCAAGGCCCGGCGCGAGAGATCGCCGCCGCCGATCGCCCCCACGAGGACACGGCGTTGCTCTTCCCAAGCGGGGCACACCTCCACCGTGTGCTCCACAGTGTCCTCCGGGCGGTCCGCACAGTGGCGATACCCGGGCGTCACTTCCGCACGATTCCGGTGCAAGAACTCCCCGAACTTCCCGTGTTCGGAGAGAACCTGTGTCATGCGGAAGGTGAGGACGCTGTGAGGTCTTTCCAACCACGCCTCAAAGAGGGGGACTTACCGCCATAATTGTGGCGTGCCCAGCACTGGGTCGCGACAGTCGCTGTCGCCATTTCTCCATGAGAACCCAGTGGAGCTCTGTCCAACATGCTGCGACTTGTCGCGGCAGCGGAGTTTCGCCCCGGCGTTGCATCTCCATGCGCAGATCGTGCATGTGAGCAAGGCCTGTTGCTTCCAGATCCCATGGTGGGTGGCAAGCAAGGAGGCTCGCCGCTTCGCGGGAAATCGTCCAGTATCTTCGCACCATCCGTATGGCCATGACCCTCTGGCATGCGTTCAGCCAGGCCACCGGCTGCTTCCGCAGCGCCGGCGCCCATATCGGTGCGCCATAAAGGGCCATGAACCGAACCATTCCCCCTTCTGCCTCCGGCAGGAGGCGTCTGGACCCCCAAAGTTGGGCAGGAGCCGCCCGAGGGCAGCCCCAGTCCGATTTAGTTTGGGAGCCAGACGTCGGAAGTGCTCCTCGAAATCCCATCGGCTGTCGAGAACGAGTCCCAGGTACTTCATCGTTGACCCGACGCCGATGTGGACTCCTCCTACCGTCAGTTGGGAACCCGGTGGTGGCGCGTTCCGAGGGCCGTGAAAGCATATGGCCTCGGACTTGTGCAATGCCACCTCGAGTCCCAACTCCTGGATCCTGCCCACGACTGTCGCAACCCCGCTAGTCGCTAGTTCGACCGCCGCCTGGTACGACTCTCCTTGCGCCAGGACCAGCGTGTCGTCTGCGTAGCAGACCACGCTGACACCGCCAGGGAGGTCGCCGCGCAGCACGTAGTCGTAGCCGATGTTCCACAAGGGCGGCCCTAGTACCGATCCCTGCGGAACACCGCACGACATCTCTCAACGTTCCCACTCTCCCTGGTGACCAGGGTAGATCATGTACCTTTCCGACAGGTACGCCTCGACCACACGACAGAGGTAGTTGGGCGTCCGGTGATACCGGAGTGCCCTCCTAATGCTACTCCAAGGCAGGGAGTTGAAGGCGTTGGCGATGTCCAAAGACACCGCCACGACACACCTGCCCTGGGACACTGCAGCCCCCGTCGTGAGAGCTCACACGCGCATGATGGCGTCCACCGTGGAGCGCCTCCTGCGAAAGCCGAACTGGCCGTCCGCCAGATCCGGCCCCACCCGTGTTAGGTGCGCGACGAGGCGGTCTGCAATTACTCTTTCAAAGAGCTTGCCCACCTCGTCGAGCAGCACAATGGGCCGGTACGCGGACGGACAGTCCGCAGGGCGCCCTGGCTTTGCGATGAGGACCAGTTTCCCCGTCATCCAGCGAAGTGGGAACTGGCCCCTCTCCATGCATGCGCTGAAGAGCCCTCTTAGTCGAGGCCCGAGAGCCTCCATGGCCAGGACCCAGGCCCTCCCAGGCAAGCCGTCGGGTCCTGGGGCGGTATTTTTGGCACTCAGCCTTCGTACCGCCACTCTCATCTCTACCTCGGTCACCTCTGGAGCGTTGTCGTCGTCGTCGCCATCGTGGTCCGCGTCGGACACCGCTGGTTGCGGAGCCATGGGCGAGGTCCCCAGCCACACATTGCGGGCCTCGAGCTTGGCCCGCCTTATCTCCGCTCGGAGGGTGTGCTTTGCCTCTCTGTATCCCTCGTACAGCTCGCCTCTCTGGCCTCCGCATCCGGTGGACGGATGCGGCGCCTGCGGTATTTGGTATACCGGCGTCGCGCGGCATTGCACGCGTTGCGCAGTGCCGCAATCTCCGGCGACCACCAGTATACCTGGCGCTGAGCACGTCCAGGACGGACTCGGGGCATTGCCGCGTCGCAGATTTGCGACATGGCCTCCCGGAACCACTCTGCCTCGACGTCGATATCGACAGGCCTGTCCGGTGCTTGCACCCAGACCTGTACCGTCGCGGCTTCCAGGAGTAGCTCCCGGTCCATCTGCCTCAGCGCCCATATAGTAAGGGGTTTTTTTTATGTGGGAAAATCATCTGAGATCTGCATTGCATTCAGGTCATAGTAGCACACGTCGCCATAATCGATGATTGGGAAAATTAGGGTCTGAACAAGCTTTGTCTTCGTGTTCGACGGTAATAAATTTTTCAAACGATACAAGGCCCGCAGCGTTCCCGTAACTTTCTGACTGACACTAGCGACTTGAGTGGCGATAGTAAGGGGTAAGTATATTGCCAGTAATCGGGAATACAGACTCATACAAAATCTTAATCGTTCGGGACGGTCGGCTGACTCGAGCCGATCTTACTCGAACGAGCGTAACAGAGCCGAGCGTGTTAGCTCAATCTCATTTAATAACCACAACTGCCCTACATGACGCCGCGCGCTGGTGTGAGAAATAGATAGTGTAGTGGTATACAGCCTGTATAGCTCCGTCTCTTTCTTAGACGAGAATTATAATAATTTTGCGACGTTATAGTATGGCCCCAGTGCGCCTAAAGTAGTTTTTATTTAAAATAACTACATCGAAAAACCCAATAACACTTTACCCGACCCGGGTTAGCCCGGGTACGAGCACAAAACCCCATGCTCATAAAGCCCGGCTATATCGCTTGCTGGTCCATAGACATAAGTAAACGATGCGTATTCTACAATTCGCTGACTAGAATCGTACCAAATTGGAACGATAGCCGACACGCTACGATGGCATAGAACTACACATAGTTACTGTTGTCCTGTTTTTTTTTGGTACATTTGATCGGCTTTGAATTAATTAGTTTTTTTTTTTCAGGAGTCAGAAAGCCTCGCCCCTCGGACGCCCAGGCTGCCTCATAGATGAGCCAGTCTGGGCAGTGTCAGACTCCTATTGACTAAAACTGATTGACTAAGATTGATTTAAATGTAACACCACACTCCTGCGTTATATTTAAATCACGGACATGACGTCCGTGCCCTTGTTTGATAGTTGTACATTATTTGCTTTTGGGCAACTTCACGTGCAAGTAGCGTCACTCCAGAGCACCTTTCAGTAATCACAATAAATCCGGTCAGAATTTCAGGGTTAAGAGTCCACCGGCCCGAAGTCCCAACCGCCGCAGGGATTCCGATCCCGATTTCCGGCCACCGTAGGCGCGGGCTTGCGGACGGCGGGCAATGGGTAACCCGCCGTCCGACCGTCCGGTAACCATCCGGACCGAGCCCAAGTCGTCGACGGCGCGTATTGTTCCGCGCGCGCCTCAGGGAGATGTCAGCAAATCGTAGGGGCCCAGCAGGGTCGAAGCCTACTGGGGCCATGGGTAGTGTGAAAACGAAACCGTGGCCCTGGGACGAAGGCAACGAAGGAACAGGAGTGGGTTAAAAAAAAAAACCAGCCCGAAGCAACAATGACCCACATACGCATCAAAAATCAGGAATCTCCCAACCTTCAACACACATACACCCCATCGTCGCCCAAAATGCCGCATCAAACAAATGGCTCCTAATTAATTAGTATTTAATTAATAAAAATTGGTAGAATAACAACAAAATCATGTTTAAAGATACAATTGCAGACAGGTAGGCATTTCAAGGAAAGTAATTTTGTGATGTTGAAGCTACATATTAAAATAAGTATATTTTAATCGTCGGACCTCACGTATGGCGTTGAGCCACCGGATCATGGTGGACAACCCACCCATACCTACAAAATGTTTGAAAACACATTCGTTGTGCGTACAACTAACGAGTGGAAACTCCCAGCCGGAGTCTATGTTTCTTGATAGTTACAACCTGAAGATAGTCTAAGATGACTTCTAGGCAAACGTGATCTATTGTCGACCACACCATCGTTTACTATCATGTGAGATGGTAGTAAAGCGTGAGTCATCAGAAATAATTCTTTATGTCGCCTTAATTTTCTAGCTCTCGACTCTCGTCTAGTACTAAGTGATGAATGCGATTTACGATTGAATGAAGGAGCCTAGAAGATATCTGTGCTTTAAAGTTTTTTGTCCACTACTGAACATAGGCATCCCACAAAAATGTCGCCACAATGACCGGTCTTGTGCGTCTCGCATCTATCGGATTCCTGACACCCTCACCAGTTCGGTCCACCTTGTGGGAAGCCTTTAAACGCCATCTTCTGTAGATGGTTATAATTTTAATTACACAACAATAACTATTTATTACCACCATCTATTATTGCCTATGAACAAAACCGTCGCTATTGCGAACAAAATTCTGAAATACAATAAGAAGCTTGGGAAACAAACAATACGTAAAAAGTAATATTTACGCGTAATCGCATTTCGTGGGGCACGGCATCGTACGGAGGTCACAATACATAACGAGAATTGAGAAAGACAACGATAGGTACGCTATGTAGGTATGTATGTATATGCTACTTCGTTAAATATATTAAATAACGGAATGTGTAGGCACAGAGACGCAATGTCACGGAGTACTTTTATAGAATGGTTTCTGTTACGCCATCGTCAGTCAGAAATGATATACAACCAGTGAAAAAATGTTAGTTAATTTAATATTAGGGAAAGAATTTTTTTAAATATTTTTTGGTTTCATCATTAATTTCAGTTACTGAGCTAGTTTTACACAATGACGCGTTACGTAAATTTGATATAAACTAGTGCTTGACTCTGATCCCAACTGATGGTAAGCAGCGATTTAATTGTTGATGGTGAGGCACACTAGTTTATTATGAGCCTATTCACTCTAGCCTTGAAGACACCCAAATTATAATCGGATGGGAAGACCTCAGCTTATAGCTCCTGGGTGGCGGAATGGTTCGAAAGAGTTACCGCGGCCATGGAACGCAATTTAAAGGGTAACTGAGTACACAGGTGGTCAGTTCTTCTTATCGTGTCGATGGCATAATATATATTTTTTCAAGTTAAATTTCTATTTTGTATTCGGCCACAGCAATGCCATTCACTGCTGTCATTAGATGCCTACGTGAACAGGTAACCAAAGCACGTGAATAGGTAACCGGTATCCAAGTAGTCCGTAAAAGTCTGACACTCCCTCTCGCACCCAGAGCGATTTCCTAACCAAAAAAAAAATAAAACTACTAAGTTTTGTTCTATTTCTTTCTAAAAATTGATCGTGTGTCTAAACCCTTAGTTGTCGTGTTTACACTCACAATATGCTCAAATTAGGGCGGACAGTCTCATGATTTGTATCCCAAGTTATCGCGGAACCATTTTCTATTTTTTGGTATATTTTTAAAGGCAAAATTGCTGACGCTACGTTGCGTTTCATGGTCCACAATTCGGAGGGGAAACTTTTAGTTATTTTGGTATATATCTTTTGTTAAACATGAATATGAAAATACTATGTTTTTGACCGAAATTTGTGAAAATTTTACGTAGATTATTTTATGTATTTTTGTACCATGTGTAATTTTTAAGGTGTAGGGTCCAGTGTACCTACCATAGGTACACTGGACCCCACCCTCTATTATGATCTCTTCCTATCACTCAAAGTTTTTCTCATTATTTATTATCACTTTATTTTATAATTTGTTTTAGTGTACATTAAAGAAAATTTTGTTTTTTTCATTGAGAATTATGGTACCTATATTTTTTTTTTATTGAAACTGGGTAGGTATGTGACAACTTAAATTAAGGCCCAGTGGTAACGGCCCCGGTCTACAAGTTGTAGGTCACGGGATCAAACCTAGCCAGGCGTATTAGGTATTTTGAGTATTTTTTTTTTAAATACCTCGGCTTTTAACGGTGAAGGAAGTTAAGGACTGCAATAATAATTTTAGCATCATTGTAACACGTGGTTTTGGTAGCATGCTTGGTGCAATGATTGAGCGATTCTCTGTCGTATTAACAAGAAGTCAGAAGCGCGATGCCGTCACTGCGTCCGCTGCCCGGAGGATACAACGTGACATACGTTGGGGAGTGTGCTGCATGAGAGGAGCCGAGCCGTGCCTTCGTTTCGGAAGTGACCTGCACCTGACCGGCCGTAGTTCAGTTCAAGATTGTTTATGTAGAATCCTGGGATGCAGTAATCTCCTTCTGCGAGAACGACATCTAGCAGAAAGAGTCTGCGCAAAGAGAAAGGGAGATAGCCCTCCCCCGTTTTTTTTTATTTAACACCGACTCCGAAATTAAAGTTATTTTGCACTTTTTAGGTTGTATCTTTTTTTGGGAAAAGTTTTTTTTTACACTTTTTAGTTGTGGTACTCCTCAGCCGAACTTAAGCACCTTCTACCTTTCAGCTCTGCTGTGATCCTATGAGAAGCTACGTTCCATATATCTTCGAAATAAATCATCAGATCATATTTTTAGTATATTAGTATATGCCATAGACTGAGTATCTTGTGTACTGTCTGAGTAGCTTACATGTTTATGAACGCACCCACTATACAGCAGTTATTCCTAGTGTAGATAAATGTTTAAAAACTAATAAAATAAATAAGTGAAATGTTGCTTTACGTTCATCATTTCAGCCGAAAGACGTCCACTGCTGGACATAGGCCTTCCCCAAGCGTCTCCACAACGACCGATCCTGTGCGTCTCGCATCCACCGCACTCCCGCGACTCTCACCAGGTCGTCGGTTCACCTTGTGGGAGGCCTTCCGACGCTGCGCCTTCCGGTGCGCGGTCTCCACTCTAGAACATTTCGGCCCCATCGACCATCCGTTCTACGAGCAATGTGCCCTGCCCACTGGCACTTTGGTTTGGCTTTACGTTACATACATTTAATTATTTATTTATTTATTTATTTATGACAGGTACTCTCTGCACTTACAGTCGAAACCAACACGTGCAGAGAGTCATTATTATATTACAATACAATATTTAGAAAGAAAAAAAAAATCATAAAATAACACAATTAATAAAAATCATTATCATTATCATCATTATCATTAATTAATTTTAATTTCACAGTTATGAGAATACCGATCAATGCTTACTTCCTCGATTTGCTAAGAGCGTTTGACCTGATGCCCTACGACATCTTGAGGGATAAGCTGTGTCGGGAAATTGAAGTTGATGATACAGTAACTTCTTTGCTCAGGTTCTGTTATGAAAACCAGACTAACTATGTCAAGTGGGCCAAGGTGTTGTCGGAAGAGTATTATTTGAAATGCTGGGTGAAGCAATGGTGATTAACTTCACCTCGCCTCTCTAACCTTCAACCGGGCGCGCAACTATTTGAAACATTAGCGATTGCGCGTAACCGAAAAGACCGATGGGAGATTTCGGGAACTTAGAAAACTGATTAATTAATGATAATTTATTTTTATATTCAGATATTACCTATTTTTCAACTAAACAATAATTTGTTAAATTCAAAACAAAAGTTTGAAGTTAGTTTAATGTCTGGAATCGAACTAACTAAAGTTCGATTCCAGACATTAAATGTTTATTATTATTTGTCTGAAAAGACACTAATATTATTTTTTAAGTTTTTTACTAACACTATGAGGATTCATTGTGGTCTAAGATAAATGTTATTATTATTATTGATAGGCTCGTGTTTGACCAAAGCGATGATGTGGTCGACGATGGAGACGCTTACCTAGACGCAACCTATTCACTCTTGAATACCATTCTATTAATAACCCTTTATGGATCATGATTGATCGACTTGTGGTAATTCAGTGTAGATTGGGCGAACCGCTAATGCGTGTGAAGTGCCTTGAGAGTGACAGCTTCGAATACTATTGACAACGTCAAATGTATTATGACCACATAATTTGATGATCAAATAACCTTAATTTTATTTCAATTATCATTTCGATATGAGGATTTGTAATAATGATTGGACTCCAATTTGATATGTTTAGTGAGCAATATATAGGAGATTCCATTTCAGTTGCGAAGCACTATTGAAAAGTTAGCTGATGTTAAAGTTAACTTACACGTTAAAAAAATACCAAATAAGGCTGATTTTTATCCGTACACTCAACTTAAGGTTTAGAAAACCAGCGTCAGGCATCTACTTTGTAGTTGTCTGACATTTTGCTGAACTGAACCTATTTGGCGCACCCGTAAGGCACACAATGTTAATATAAGTTTCTACATATTTCTTGTTGCAACAATGTGTCTATCTTTTCTATCACGAGTTGTGTGCCAAACAAACATGTTTTCTATCTTTGAAATTGTTTATATGATTAAATTTAAATAAAAGGTATTCCCGTTTTACGTCCATATCTAATCTAACATATATAATATAACACACATACAGTGTTTGTTATCAAACTTCTCCGAAACCGCTTGATTAAATTTTATATTTTTAGGGCTCAAAAGGAAAAAATGGAACCCTTACAGCATTAAGTGATGCTGTAAGGGCTCCATTTTTTCCTTTTGAGCCCTAAAAACATAAAATTAAGTTGTCCGTCTGTCTGTCTGTCAAGACCCTTTGTCTCGGGAACGCGTAAAGGTATCGAGTTGAAATTAAAACCATATCCTCAAGTCTGCGGTCCCTTTAAGCTGTGAAAAAAATCAATCACAAAAAACGTGTATTTCGACACTCTCAAGGGAATCAAAATTCATAGGGTACTTCCCGCTGACCTAGAATCCTGAAATTTGGCATGAAGCGAGGTCTCATAGCCTAAGTATAGGATAAAATCTGTTACTGTAAATTTGTAATTACGACACAAAAAAAACTTTAGCGATTTGGAAAAATCTTCTTGACTTAATTCGGGAATTGAACTGTTTTCAGAGAAAAGTTTGTACGGAACCTTAATGCGCGAATCCGACTCGCACTTGCCCGGATTTTTTGTGTAGGTGTGAGAATAGATCGTAGGCTATTTTTTACCCTCTTACTGCTACACCCATTTTTTTTCTTTGATAATTAATATCGCAGAATAACGTTTGCCTGGTCAACTGGTCTAATATATAAAAATCTTGTGTCACAAATTTTAGCTATAGAACACCTCCGAAACGGCTTGACCGATTTTTAAGATTTTTTTTTGTGTATTTGGTTGGTCTGGGAATAGGTCGTAAAGTATTTTTTACTCTCCTATCGCCACCCCCCATTTTTATTGCGATATTTCTTTCTTTAATTCTTTATTGTACACAAAAACATAACATAATATATGGAGATACAGACAGTTCATGTACAAAGGCGAGCTTAATACGGGTTGCAGACCAAGAGCTAAGCTAAGTTAGTTTAGCTTAGCTCGCATAGCTGACGCAGTTTTCCATACTTGTGTGCAGACCGCAAACTATGCGAACTAAGCTATGTGAGCTAACTAAAATATGCGAAGCTAAGTTAGTTGTGTATGCCGATGCGCAGCTACACGAGCTAAGCTAAGCCCCTCCCGCTACCCCGCACACCCTTTGCACATCCTTCGCCAGTGCTGTCCAATGTTCTTTGTTGTACGCACGGTCGTTTAGTAGCGATTATGGAGCAATTTATTGAAACTGTTAAACAATCGATTATATTTATGGCGAGCGACGTCCGTCTAATTGAACTACGCAACACTGACTGAGCTTTGGCTTAGCTGTTGGTGTGCACGCTATTTATTTCTAGCTTAGCTTAGCCTAGCTTGCTTGGCATAGCTTAGTTTAGCCTTGGCATAGCTTAGTTTTCAGTCTGCAACCGGCTTAACTCAGCAATGAGTTTTCCTTGATAGTAATCTATATGGAATAGAACAATGATATGCCAGGTCAGCTAGTTTCTTTATATATTACTAGCATTTGCCCACGGCTTCTCCCGCGTACAAAAAATGTAGTCTACGTCAATCAAGATTAAATCAGCTTTCTATCGATAAAAAAAATTTAGCAATCGGACCAGTACTTTCAGAGAACAAAAAAACATGAAAACAAAAAAACAAAATTTTCCTCTTTATAATATTAGTGTAGATCACGTATCGTTTGTAGTCTGGTGGAGTACATAGATAACCCAAAACTAAATAAGACAGCTGCCTGGACGGTTGAAATGGAGGCCCACATATTTGATGTGATCACTATTTCATTTATATATTTGTGCAGCTGCGAACCTCAATATATTTATTTGATTTATTTAACTTGACTGGAAAAAAGGAATTAATTTGATGAAATTTATCGATCGACTAATTTGCTCACATTTCCCCCTTATATGAATTATAGCACTGCGTAGGTTTTTTTTTAGGGTTACGTAGCCAAATGGCAAAAAACGGAACCCATAAGGATTCGTCATGTCTGTCTGTCTGTCCGTCCGTATGTCACAGCCACATTTTTCCGAAACTATAAGAATTATACTGTTGAAACTTGGTAAGTAGATGTATTCTGTGAAGCGCATTAAGATTTTCACACAAAAATAGAAAAAAAAAAACAATATTTTTTTTTTCATCAAATCCATACGTGTGGGGTATCTATGGATAGGTCTTCAAAAATGATATTGAGGTTTCTAATTTCATTTTTTTCTAAACTGAATAGTTTGCGCGAGAGACACTTCCAAAGTGGTAAAATGTATGTAAATAAAATATAATGTAAAAAAATAAGAGAATGATAAAACTATATGATGTACATTACCATGCAAACGTCCACCGAAAATTGGTTTGAACGAGATCTAGTTAGTAAATCGTAAACCGCAATTTACCTTTCAAGTTTGTACGGAACCCTCAGTGCGCGAGTCCGACTCGCACTTGTTTAATGTAGCTTTCAAGTTAACGATAGAAACAATGTCACCTCATAATATATTTTGTCGAGCAAGTATACAAATTTAATAATACAAAAATAAATTTATTTCACTGTTCAACCAATAACGCACTGAAAAATCTGCAATATGTTATCCCGCGACTGAAAACCGTCGCTCCTTTGTGTCCGACGTTTGATATTGAAATTAAATTACAAAGGTTCAAAGGGTACACAGGGGGACAGAGGAATCGCATCAAAATGAAATACCGTAAAAATAGCAGAACCATATTAAAATTGACAGATTAAAATTTGATAATGTTGGTCTGGTGGTCTGAACTTGAACCATCGAGCGCTTAACCGCTTAAGCGTAATTTTTCAAAAATGGCAAATGTTTGTTGAATAAAGTAAGTTTTCATTTATTTATGTGAAACTTCATCATCATCATCATTTCAGCCGAAAGACGTCCACTGTTGGACATAGGCCTCCTCCAAATGTCGCCATAATGACCGGTCCTGTGCGTCTCGCATCCATCGGATTCCCGCGACCCTCACCAGGTCATCGGTCCACCTTGTCTTGGCCTTCCAACTCTTTGTCTTCCGGTACGTAGTTGCCATTCCAGAACCTTTCGTCCCCATCGATCATCTGTTCTGCGAGCAATGTGGCAGGGTACACTGCCACTTAAGTTTGGCGATTCTTCGGGCTATGTCTGTAACCTTGGTTCTCCTGCGGATATCTTCATTTTTGAACGTGGTCGCTTACAATGGGCAAGGCTTAAAGTCACTCAAAGGGCTATGGAAAGGGCTATGCTCGGAGTTTACTTGCTCGATCGCGTCAGAGATGTGAAACTTATCCTTATGCAACTAATTTCACTGTACGGGCCTAGTAGGGCTGATACCTGCTAGGGCCACGGGGAATTTCAGAAAAGCGAAACCGTGATCCTGGAACGCTAAAAGCAACATTTTAGTCAATAAAAGTCTGATACGTCCTCTTGCTCCACCATATAGCGCGAAAAATCATTGGATTTCTCACATTAAAAAAGTGTCACTAAAATCAGTTTACATATTTCGTAGGTTTTGCTACGTAACCGTTCTTTGAAAAAAAGAAAAAAATAATCATAATTTTAATAACTACAAAAGAATCCTTGTAGATCCTAACTATAACAGATTTTATTTAAAGGCATAGATAAGGAAAACGTCTCGCAAGTTAAACCTACGAAATGACAAAAATCACACTAATATAAAAGGCGAAAGTTTCAATGTTTTTGTGTGTGTATGTTTGTTCCTATGTATTTATGTTTCTTACTCCTTTACGCTCAAACGGATTATCGCATTGGGATGAAATTTGATCATGTTCTGGACAAATACATAGGATACTTATAATAATTTCCTACTTTCACAGTAGCAGAAACTAGTAATAACATAAAACTGAATGATTACGAGTACCTAATACAATTAAAAAAAAACTGGGCAAGTGCAAGTCAGACTCGCGCACTGAGGGTTCCGTACACACTTGCCCATGAAAACAGTTCAATTCGCGAAATGATTACGAAGATTTTTCCGAATCGCAAAAAAAGTTTTTTTGTTTACGTAAGTACTAATTTACAGTTTTCGGATTTTTTCTACATTTGTGCTATGAGACCTTGCTTCATGCCAAATTTCAGGATTCTAGGTCAACAGAAAGTACCCTATGAATTTTGTTTCCCTTGAGAGTGTTGAAATATACGATTTTTGAGATATAAACGGCCGTATCTTTTTTTTTGCGTTAACTCAGAAGTTTGATTTTTTCACAGCTTCAAGGGACCACAGACTTGAGTAAATGGTTTTAATTTCAACTCGTCGCCTCCACGCGTTCCCGAGATAAAGTTTCTTGATAGACAGACAGACAGACGGATTGACAACAAAATGATCCTATAAGGGATCCGTTTTTTCCTTTTGAGATACGGAACCTTAAAAAGAAAATAACCTGAACACTATTCAGCTACAAAAATCGCCAATTATTACCTAATTTCTTTCGGTCTAGATATGCCGACTACGGTACATATTTCGTACAGGTGTTGGCATAACAATGTATGTCGGCCGTCATAAACACTCTGCTTCTGCGAACACGTATGAGTGAGAACATAAAATATTAGGTATAATATTCCTCTTTTCTTTTATTTTCATACTACAGAATGTTTGGTTTGCCTATCTAAATGTCTTTCTGAGAACAGTATTTCATCATCATCATCATCATTATATACATATAATAAATCTGTATAAGTTTTTATCACGTAAAATTTTATACATTAAAATTGTGTGTGACTTGATATATTACTTAGGCTTTGTTTCATCGCAATTGGTTGACTATATCGAGAGATATACTACATTCATTGACTGTTAGGCGGTACGAAGTTCGCCGGGTCAGGTAGTTCATTATATAAACTGTTTTTTAGATAAAAGGAGGTTTAAGTCAATGAAATATTGGGGTTTACAAAGGCCTTTGAAATAATGAAAACAAATTGATCAGCTTGATTTTATAACATAAATAAAGCTTCTAAAGACGTGCCGAAAGCGTCGAGGCTAGCCTCGTGGTTCTAGCCGTTATACTTGGCCTATCTTACCGAGACGAGTTGGTTCACGTAACCTTTCTTTTCAGCTGCTTAGGCACATAACATATGTGAACCACGTGCACCTCAAATAGGTGTGAGTAATGTGGAAGCGGGCTACCAGGACCAATGCCTGCTAAAACTGCGGGAATGTTCGAAAGTTACCATGGCCCTGGAATACAAAGGGCAACTAAAGGAACACAAGTAGGTTTTAGTCAGTAAAAGTTTGACATTCTCTCTCGCCCCGCTCAGAGCGGGAAGAGTTAGTTGATAAATATTTTGTGGAAATAAATACAATTGATTAATTCCCTTTCTCAAAAATAAAAATCTTCGTGAAATAGAATATATTTACCACAAGTTGCTCTATACCGTATTTGGCACGTAGGCTTGTAGACCCGGCTCTTATTTTATATGTAGACGGTCTTCACCTATAGCCTAGTTTCTAGTGCATGAAGTTCAAGAGAAACCTTTATGATATTTTCTTCTTTTGTCTATCAATTGGCTACTCAAAGGTTATATACAGTAGATATTGTTTTGAGTTCCAACGAATTCGTGTGATGACACACTTGACGCTTTATCAATCTAATTTTGTGACGTAGTGGACGATCGACGACAATATCTCCGTAACATGCACCAAGGGCATCATAATTCGGAATGTATCTTGGTGGCGTCTTACCATTGATTCGTCATATGACTTGTATTTTCCCTCCCGTCAGGTTACATTGTGTAACAGAATCGAACGTTTATAAATCAGCCATCTTCTCTCACAAATAAATGCTAGTTGACTTTTATAACCCTTTCATAAAAATACATGAAACACATTTTTCCATGACGCGAATTTTCCACGCTCTGTGACTACAATATTCTGATTTTTCTCTTATTTGTCTCAACGGAAATTGTTAAAAGGGCTTCAGCAAATATTTTGTTGATGCTGAAACAACAGACTTCGCTTTTTATTATGTAAATCTGTGTGTAGAGTTAAATTGCAGACAGCTTTGTGACTGAAACGTTTGATTTGAACAAGGGCTTGTGATGTTATGGTAATATAAAAACTTACCGAATTTTTTGTATGGTTGTTGCATTTCAGCACGACAATATCGGGTCATTGATCTGCCAAAATTTTTTTGACACTCCCGCTATTATGCTTATATGTTGGTACAATTTGAACATGGTATGGATTAGGACAAATATAACATAAAGTAAATAATCTTGATACTTTGCTTCTTTGAGACAATTTTCGACATTCACATGGTCTGAGCCACTACCAAAAGCTAGTAAAGACGTACAGTATAGTCGTCCTAAATCCATGCATCGTGATCCTCAGTAAATTTCTATTAATGAAAAACGACACGTTATTTATTGTTCGGGTTCCTACGAAGACATATAGTAAAGGACACTGAACGCTACTGACAGGCTAAAATGAAACAACTATACTTATACTTGCCTCCAGGCAGCGTAGCTCTAATGATACTGTCACCAATACCCTCTGTATTGACAGTCGTTAAGGACACGTGAAATATTTCAGCTTCGTCTTGGTGTATAGACAAGGTACTGTGCGATGTACTGGTATAGCTTTTTTTCGAGGTGGGAATTCATTTAATAACTTCTCTCACTTTAGTATGTTGTATGTTCCTTCATTTGCCTTTTGCTTTCGAGGGCCACGGTAACTGTTTCAAACGTTCCTGCAGCCTTAGTAGGCATCGGCTCTACTGGGCTCCTACGGTTTTGCTGACTGGTCTACACTGTTCTTACATAATATCTATTAATACTGTAATATGAAAATATTTTAAACAACCACTTTTTTTAAAAGAGTAACCATGGTGTTTCTTGCCGGTTCTTCTCCATAGGAAACGACCAATTTGGAACCATGCACTAGCTTCTGACGTTTTATAAGTGCCCATGTAGGCCTATGTGAAATAAAATTATTTTTGATTTTGATTGAAAACATAAATAAATGGGGGTTGACGCGCAACTCCTGGGGGTTGAAGCGCGACTAGTGAGGGACGCTTAGCGCCCAGCCTGATACGATAACAGTGATAAAATTGTGACGGGGGCAAGTACGTGCACTTTTCCGCACTAGTGCGAAAAACAGTAGATTTCATGCCTAAAAGCGGTAAGAATAACAGCGGGTTTTCGAGTAAGTGATTGAAAAATTATTATCTATTCAGTGCATTGTTTGACGTCGATTTTTTGCAAAGTTAATACTTCCTTCAGAGTACTCGTATGTGCCAGTTGTATATTCATGCAAAAAATGAAGAAAAGTATTCATATTCAATAACCGTTAAAGACGACGATAAACTCACCCTTCAAAGTACTTAAAACTGATGGCCTAGTAATTCTATTTAAGAACCGTAAAATAATAGTTCTAAGTAAGTTTATAACTTCAATTATTGCGTAAAATGTTCCCGGTAATAAATGTGGGAACTTTAATATTTTACTTGAGAGTTGGAACGATCATCGGGGGATTCCTGTGGGTTAATGAGTAGCGGGTTTTACTTGTACATTATTAATATACATCAGCCAATGTTAAACTACTTGAGGTGGATTAAAGTTTAAGCAATTATTTTTGGAAAATTGGCTGTGATACTAGTCTAAGGCATTCGGTTTAACTGAAAGTAAGACTTGATGTAATAATAATAAGATTTATTTTCTCGCGACAATATACAATAATTACAGTTTCTAGGGTAAAAGTAGATACAGTAAGCATATTGTGGGAGACTGGTGCCTAAACTAGGCTTGGGGTACCCCAGGTCTCTGCCTTTAGGTTTTATTAACATTATTTATTTATTTAAAAAATTATGTACACACAATAATAAAAGAAAAGAAGAAGGAAACAGAAGAATAGTATAAAGGTGATGCTTATTTCTAAAGAAATCTCTTCCAGCATACCTGCAAAATAAGAGTAATTGGAGAAAATAGAGATGTAGACACTGTGAATAGAAGTAAAAGGAAAATTGGTACACACAAAAACATAGTTAACATTGAATTAATATAACATGCAAAAAAAAGATATTACTATATTTACTTAATGCTCTAAGAAACAGTTTTTTTTTAATTGATATAAACCAGTGCTTGACTGCGATCCCATCTGATCGTAAGCAGTGAGGCAATTATTGATGGTGAGGCGCACTAGTTTATTAAGAGCCCTACTCTAGCCTTGAAGACACCTAAATTATAGTTGGACGGGAAGACCGCAGCAGGCAAATTGTTCGAGTCCTTCGATATACGCGGTATAAATGACGAAGCGAAACGCTTAGTCCGGAACGTTGAAGTTTCAACAACGTAAGGGTGGATACTCGCCGTACGTCGGGTTGTCCGATTCGTCCGATCCGTAGTTGTCGAAATCAATAACAATATTTACGTTATAAATTCTATATAGTGTTAGTATGGTTATGTGGGAATATTAGAGAGTGTGTGGTTGATTGTGTTGTTGTGCAGTGAATTAGAATATGGAATTTACTTGTATGTGTAATTGGAGAACAATAAATTTACTCCATTTATAACCGGAACTACACCGGGACTAGGATTTTTTCAGTCTCGAGGTAGTTTAATTCCTGGATCCAGCCAGTTAGTTTTATTTTGCATTTAATCTTGTGAGGGTAGAATCCTGTTAATTTTATTATACAGGTATTGAACGAGGTGGCAGAAGAACCGTCGAGAAAACTTAGTCAAAAGCCGGTTGCAAGAACCAAAGGTTCTCGCTCTCGATATAGTTGTAAAACTAGGCATAAAAAAATCAAACTTAAATACCCTATAGAAATATTAATCGTTAATTGACATAAATATGAAAAAAAAGACGAGAGCAAAGCATTAACTTCTAAAAAATATGTCATAACTTGAACATGCTAATATTAACAGTCATTCTTTTGTCAGTAGATAAATCTTGAATGAATATTTGTCAAGAGCTATTTTTGCCAATGCTATACTATTAGTGGTTGATTAATGTTTAAGCTGTTGATCCCCGCATTAACGCCGGCGTTCACGCGCCATTGTCTAACTATTGTGTCTCTAATTACGCACTCAAAAGGTTAAGCAAATATTTTTGGAAAATTGGCCGTAATACTGTTAGTAGCATTCGGTTGAAAAAGTAGGGCTAGATACAGTTGTAAAAGTGGGCAGAAAAAAATAAATCACCCTTAGACCCTTTAGAAATGGTAACCGTTAATTGACATAAGGATGAAGAAAAAGAGCTTTGCAGCTGATAAATCTGGAAAAAGAATATTTGTCAAGAGGTATTTTTGACTCAAGTCTCAAGCTTATGATGGAGAAAAGTGAGATAATTCTGTAGTCTTAAAGCTATCAGTGCAATAGCATAATAGACGCTCTCCAAGTCCTTGGAAGCATTTAAATAACCGTTGAACATCCTTCGAAAATTTTGTGACTATTGTGACCAAGGAAAACAGCAAAAACCAAACAAAAAAAAAATTCAAACGAGAAAAGTTCGTTCCACGTTCCACATTTAAATGCTTGTACATTCGACCACACATACAATTTGAACACGTTCAGTGAGTTTTAGCTTTGAATAGAAAGGCGTGAACTACTTGAAGTCTAAACTTTTTGCTTATTCTCACTTCACTTGCATTGTTAACCGCTTTAATAGTAAAGAGAAAATGTGCGGGGACTTTTATAGCTTTTTAAGGATACAATACAAATGAATGGGGTTTTTCACATATGAGTATTTCTTGTAAGTTTTTTGATCATCAATTGAAACTCCAATGGAATGGAAAAACCAAATTATATATTATGTACCTACCTGATATAATATAACTGATATAATTTAAGGACAAAGAAACAAGGGACCGTCAGGATGTTTAAGGAAATAAACATCCTGACGGTCCCTTGTCAATACATTTATGAAAACATTATGTATATTCGGAAAAATATTCATCTATTTACTAAGATAAGTGAAAGGCACAATTTTAATACTAGGAATAGGAACAAATTAGATCAAAGTCGGTTCAGATTGGCTAAAGTACATAGTTCTTTTATGGGGTACTGTGTAAAATTTTGTTATAAAATGCCACTTGAGATTCTACAACTAAATGAGTCCAAATTTAAAACATGCATTAAACGCAAACTACGTAGACAAGCATAATTATAAACTGGAAGATTATATCCTTGATAAAAATGCTTGGCTAAATGGTCCTGCACTTTTACCTACAAATTATTTTTTATTTTTTAATTTAAATATTTATAAATATTGGAAGAGATACTATTCCCTTTTTTGTTTAGTTGTTTTCTAAATGCTTTTTTTAATTTATTTCAATAGAGCTTATAATTTATTACCTTTTGTATTTGGAAACAATAGCATTGTATAATGTAGAAGCACTTTTTCAAGTTTTGTGAATGTGAAGTACCATGGAGCATCTCGTCTTGCTGATGGTGGCCCGTGTTATTGGGCCATTCAGTTCCCTCCAAAATGATTGAGCTGAGTGGGGCTGATGCACGCGTCATACTCGTGAACGGGTGCCGTCAGTTAAGACTGGTCATCTCTTAGCTACCAGTGGCTTAATTTAATTTCTATTTTTTAATTATTTTTTTTTTCAATTGTTATTATTACTTATTTAAATTGTGCTCACATATTAGAAGCAACAAGAAATATATAACCAAGATTTATGTAACTCATAAATGATATAAAAGAGTGTCCATGGAGTTTCTTGCACGTTCTTCTCCATAGAGATCAATGCTTTAGAACGTGCAATTAAGCTTCACTTTTTTGACTGACCGACATTTTGACAATTTAAAAGTGCCTACAATTGGAAATGAACGTTCCTAATTTCTGATTCCTGTACATTTTTTGATAACTTCTTCTAGCAGAAACCAATTATCGCCTATAAAGTAGTAATGTTAAGTAGTATCGCATCGTAAAATCCTGTGAGTTCGCACGACGCATCGTAAGACCTTGAGAAATGAAAACGTGGCACAAAATCGTATCACAGCGATTTGCATCACAAGTTTCTGCGATGTGACATCGTATCGGTTCGCATTGCAGTTTGGTGTGGGTGCCCTTAAGTCTCCCGTGTCTGAGCACAACACCGTTGAAGTTGACCGATAAAATAACGAAACACATTCCCATTCCTTCCCCTTCAGTTATCCACAGAAGTTTGTACTGTAAACATTCACTAGGTACAATTGCTATCAGACATCCTGATAGTTTGATGTTTTGTGTAGTTCTCAACAGCGATTTTAAAATATATGCCAAGTTTAATAAAATTATTCGTTTTGTTAGTACTATCAACATTCTTATCCATGTGACCTATTTTATGACCGGACAGCTTTGTTTTATCTTTGGTTTATTGTATTTTTGTTATCTCCTGTTCATTAGGTACTGAAGTTAAAATAGGAACTAAATATTTTATTATTGCGTAGCAGACAAAGACGATGGCGTAAAGATGAACTTGACTCTTACGGGAGTAACTGGCTTGCAATGACTGAAATCAGATGTGACGTGGAAAAAAGAGAGGAAGGTTTTTACCTAATAATGGGATATAACGGACTAAGTAAATAGATAGATAGACATATAAAATGTTGTTGCCAGAAGACCAGCCTAACTATGCTTATTGAATGACCAGCATATTTTTATTTTAACACGAGCTTTTGTAAAAAATATTTAGCTTCTGTAGTGTTGCTGTGCTGTGTTAAAGTAGCTTTCTCCTTACGAACTTTGAACCCTAGGGGGTGAATTTTAGATAATCCTCTTCCTCTTGTTCTTCAATTATACCGGCCAAACAAAATTTTAGGATGAACTAACCCTACACGTGTCAAGTGGGGTTCCTATTTCTGGGTGATTATAAACAAAAGAAACTAAACTCAGCTCCACTTTTCCCTTAGCCTTCTAGCCAAACCTGTCCGTGTCGGGATGCCCTAAAATTCCGAGCTCGCTTCGCTCGCTCTTGGACTAATATCACGAGTTTAGTTCATCCTAAAATCCAATTTAGCCGATAACAATTACATCATTTATGGATCCTCTATTCAAAATTTAAGCTTTTTGTCATGTTTATGTGTCAGTGAGTAAGTCAGAATGGTGACTTTTTATATACTATAAACAGATGTTATGAGTACTCAGTGATAAAGTAGCATTCTACTGATGATTTATTCCGTTCTAGTACCAAAAACTAATACCACTTATATTTGTTTGAAATCATATTGAATTTTGTACAGTCGGCTCAGTCAAACCTAATCAAAATAAAATTGTGTTCTTATATTTTTACGTGATTGTGATATATTTAATGCTAAAGTTTTAATATGTTGATAGATGATGACATAATAATATGTAAGAGTACTTTAAGAGAATCATCTTTTTATTTATTTTTTATGATTTTGCTGAATTACCATATAATTCAGCAAAATCACCCTTTCTCGCTGGTAAAAAAAAATAAAAAGATGATTCTCTAAAAAAAATAGCACCCTTTGGTTAAAGGGTGCTATTTTTATAATTCCAAAAATAATTGTTAAAACAAGAAATTATTTAGTACCTATGTCACGTTTTATCATTGTCAGATTTTATTGAACGTATTCATATTTAATGTTTTTGAAAAAAAAAAATTATAAAGGAATAAAGAGGAAAAAAAAAATAAAATTAAAAGAAAGTTGATTTTAGTCATTGGACTCGACATTTGCCAACAAATTTTTATTTTTTTCGTATATTTATTAATTTTTCCGTATAGTTTTTCAACGATTACATTTTACTGACTGTACCATAAATATTTGAACTTGTTTAAATATGAGTTGAAATAAATACCAGTGGTATTAGTTTTTTTTTATATATTAAAATGGAAGAAATTCTACCGACGCGACGATGTAATTTTTAAAATCGGTCCAGTTGGTTATGAGTTCACTCATCTACACTATCTACACTAATATTATGTACAAATTTGTTTTTTTTTGTTTATTTGTTTTTTTTGGTAGGAAGTAATCTCTGAAAGTACTGGTCCGATTGTAAATTTTTTTTCACCAATAGAAAACTGCTTTATTCCTGAGTGACGTATGCTATATTGTATGTATGCGGGCGAAGCCGGGAGCAAAAGCTAGTCTGTAATATTAGTATAGATATTCCTTTCCTCTTAATTAATGTATTTGTCATATCTTCTCAGTTCAACAACCATTAGTAAAAGTAATATACCAGTAAACACCCCGTAAATATTAATTTGATGAAGTCGCCCCACATAACGGGGAATGCACACAGATTGCAGTAATGCACTGTACTAACAGTTTGTTGCGAACGTTGCCAGCACCGTGTAACCTATTTTCAGCTGATGGACGCTTAATATTTTTGTATTACCTACCTAGTCCACAGAGGCAGGGTTACATTTTCAGTTTGTCTAAATTTTAAATTGTAGTTTATAGTTCATCTAATGTATAAAAATCTCGAGTCACCGTGTTTGTTTTTAAACTCCTCCGAAACGGATTGATGGATTTTTATGTTTTTTTTTTTTTGTGTAAATCTGGTAGGTGTTTTTTTAGCTGGGAAATCATCTAATGACTTCTCAAGTACATGAATAACTCTACCTAATTCCGACCCCTGTATATTATACAGCATGACGTGGAAACAGATATATTTTATATTAGCAGAATATGTAGACGTTTAGGAATAGCCTTCTACGTTCAATTACATAGTCATATGGATATCCCTAAGGAGATAAAACGTGTAACAAGAAAATATTTGTCTTCCTTTCTGTGTATTTAATCATACATTATTATTTTTTCTTTGTTCTCAAGGGAATAAAAGAAAGAATATTCTTCTCGTACTATTTATTACCTTACATTGTTAATGACAGAAAATGGGCTGAATGACTTTGTTTTATTCAAATTTTCTAGATAATTCAGCTAAAAGAGGTCCACTGCTGGACATAGGAGTCCCTCCAGTATCCCTGTATAGATTGGTCCAGTGCTTTTAGTAAGGCGGAAGGCTAAGCGTTGGAATGCCTCCCACAAGATTGACTGATGACTCGGTGAAGGCTGCGGGAGTCTTTTGTAAGCGAGAAAATATTAACATTTTAATGCATACTTTTAAGTCATCATCATCATCATTTCAGCCGAAAGACGTCCACTGTTGGACATAGGCCTCCCCCAAGCGTTGCCACAACGAACGGTCCTGTACATTGCACGCAGAACAGATGGTCGATGGGGACAATGGCAACCGCGTACCGAAAGACAGAGCGTTGGAAGTCCTCCAACAAGGTGGACCGATGACCTGGTCAGGGACACGGGAATCCTATGAATGCGAGATACTTTTAGGTAAATAAAAGTAATATTCCAGGGAATATAACAATAAAGTTACCAACAAGAAGAAGAAAAGAAGACCTAGAAAGAAGTGAAGTTATCTACAAGAATCTGTTGTAGAAACAGTAGTAATCAGTTAATCGTCTTGATACTAAGCTTTTCCATATCTAGGAGAGAGCAAGTTAATAAAGAAATACTAAATGGTGCAAACAACAATCTATGTCAAGAGGCTGAAATACACAACAGATCATTTTTTTTTTTTTAAATTTTGTATGCTCGGTTTCTGTTTCTGGCCAGTGTCAAGTTTAAAAAGTATTGTTTTTTGAAGTGAAAACTTCTTTAGCGGCGTTGTACACTTTTTTTGTAATGGGTAAAAAATGTTAAACTCGCGTCAGGACACGTGACCTGATCGAAAATTCGTAAGACGGATGTCGTGCAAAATTGTGTGCAAAAAAATTGTGTGCAAAAAAAGGCAATTCGTGCAAAATTATTCCATAACCATTCCAAAATATCCAAAACGCACAACGTTAATACTTAAGTTTTCACTTCTGCCGGCACTCCCAGAGTGCAACCCGTCATTTTTTTTTTACAAATTCGCTTGTTAAATTTTGACTGCTCGGTTTGTGTATTTGGCCAGTGTCAAGTTTAAAAAGTATGGATTTTTTTTATAAATTCACTTGGCTTTTTCCATTAGAATGCAAATGTTCCGGGTCAGATTGAAGTACTGAGGAAGTCAAAACTATGGTAAAATTCTCAGCACCATCTTTTTGTCGTAATCATACCTGTTTCAATGAGTCCACATATTGTCCAGTTGTGCAGGCAAATGAATCATAAAACAACAATAAAATTTTATCCGTCCGGACCGGGCCCGAGTCGTTGACGGCACGTAGTGTTCCACACGAGATGAGAGATGTCAACAAAACCGTAGGGTCCCCCCAGTAGGGTCAATGCCGATTAGGGTGGCGGAAGACCACGAAGGTTATGGCATGACGAACTAGACAAATTTCGCCAGAACTGAAAAAGTGAAAAACGCGGGCCCGCAATGAGGGGAGTGGAACCGAACAGGTTAACTTAGTAAAAAAAGACATGTACCAAAAAATTCGTGTTTTTTAGGATCCCGTACCCAAAGGGTAAAAACGGGAACGCTTGAAATATTTAATTGTATATTCATTTAAAAAATAAATAATTAAATTAAAATAAATATTTAAGGGGGGTTCCCATAGGTACAAGAAACGTGATTTTTTTACCTATATTTAGTATCTAATGTCGTATAGATAATGGTACGAAACTCGACTCGCACTTGGCTGGTTTTTTCTTAGTAGGTAAACTAAATTACCTGAGTAAAAATATTAGCTACGTTTTTGGCAAGCCACTTTTGACAGTGATCTCAAACTGTTTTGATAAGGGTGCGATATGTGGCAGGGGTTATAAAGTTTTTAATGTGATTAAATTAGCATATAGTTATATGAAAAAATATATAGTAATTATTAAGTTATTTTACTAAATGAGCAGTGGTGGCCGAGTGGTAACGGCTCCGACTTACGAGTTGTAGGTCGCGGGTTCAAACCCAGCCAGGCGCATTACTTTGTGTAATTTATTTTATTTCATTTCATTTTCATTTTCGGCATGTCCTAGAACCAAAAATTAAAAGACATGTGACATCCACCAACACGCACTGGGCCCGCGTGGTGGATTACGGCCCATTCCCTCTCCTAGAGAGAGGTGGCCTGAGTCCCAGCAGTGGGAACATTAAAAGGCTGATTATGCTACTAAATGAACAGAAATGATAAGTAGCTTTTGCTAACAGATTCACCCGCATGATAGTCGAATCGGAGTTAAAGTATCTTATGTCTTAGTCCAAGATCAGTCTTCGACGGGATCAGACCAGTGTATCATGTTTTGTTGCCCTACTCATTACTTTTTTATGGTTCCGTACCTCAAAAGGAAAAAACGGAACCCTTATAGGATCACTTTGTTGTCCATTTGTCTGTCTGTGTGTTTGTGGGTCTGTCTGTCAAGACCCTATATCTCGGGAAGGCGTGAAGGTATCGAGTTGCAATTAAAACCATATACACAGGTCCCTTGAAGCTGTGAAAAAATAAAACTCCTAAGTTAACGAAAAAAAAAGATACGGCCGTTTATGTCACTATCAAGGGAATCCAAATTCATATGGTACTTCCCGTGGACCCAGAATCCTGAAAGGTATAAAGCAAGGTCACACATAGCACAAGTATAGGAATAAATCTTAAAACCGTTAATTTGTTCTTACTTCATAAAAAAAAGACAAGAAATATGTAACCAAGATTTATGTAACTCATAATATGATTTAAAAGAGTGTCCATGGAGTTTCTTGCACGTTCTTCTCCATAGAGATCTACGCTTTGAAACGTACAATTTAGCTTCACTTTTTTTTTTGACTGACCGACATTTTAACAATTCAAAAGTGCCTGTAATTGGTCTGTTTGAAATAAACGTTTCTGATTTTTGATTTCATTTGGTTGCCTGGAAGCCGACCTGAAGCTATTTGGGAAAAAGCTAGGGAGATGATGATTGATAGGTTTTACGCTTAACCACTATCTTACATGATGGTAAGTCATGATGTGACCGACGGTGGAGTACGCTTGCCTAGAAGCACTCACTCTTGATTTATAGACCCCTAGGTTGTAGCTATGATTGCCTAAGATCTTCACTCTTGACTTAAAGACCCCTAGGTTGTAGACATGAATGCCTAAGATCTTCACTCTTGACGTAAAGACCCCTAGGTTGTAGACATGAATGCCTAAGATCTTCACTCTTGACGCAAAGACCCCTAGGTTGTAGCTATGATTGCCTAAGATCTTCACTCTTGACGTAAAGACCCCTAGGTTGTAGACATGAATGCCTAAGATCTTCACTCTTGACGCAAAGACCCCTAGGTTGTAGCTATGATTGCCTAAGATCTTCACTCTTGACGTAAAGACCCCTAGGTTGTAGCTATGATTGCCTAAGATCTTCACCCTTGACTTAAAGACCCCTAGGTTGTAGCTATGATTGCCTAAGATCTTCACTCTTGACTTAAAGACCCCTAGGTTGTAGCTATGATTGCCTAAGATCTTGAAACAATGTTCAAAGAACATCCAAACATACAGAATTTCACATTACATCACGATCTCAAGTAGATGTCAGCAAACCGTAGGCGCCCAGCAGGGTCTATGTCTACTGGGACCAAGGGTCTGCTTCTGAAAGGAAGACTCGGCCCTGGTACGAAAGGCAACGAAGGAACAGGAGTGAGTTTTTAGTCAGTAAAAGTCTGGCACTATCTCCCGCTCCGCCCAAGACAATGCAAACAAGCAAAACAAAAAATTACATCGCAATAATATTATAAAGAATCATAAGAAAGAATGTTTGTATGTATGTGAGTATGTCTTTGTTACTGCTTCACGCTCAAACAGTCGAATGGATTTGAATGTGTTTTATTATTGTAGACCATGACAGGAAATAACACATAGAATACTTTTTATCGCGAAGGATATTCCCATGGAGTAAATAAAAAAAATCTTTCTTTTTTTTTTGAAACCACTGGCAGAAGTCAGTTCAGAATATTAGTAAAATCAATTTTATCTACACTAATATGTTGTTGTTAGTTTGTTTTTATATTTTTTTTTGTTAATAGGAGGTAATCTCTAGAAGTATTGGTCCGACTGCTAAAATTATTTTTTAGACTGCTAAAATTTTATTTGCTATATTTTATGCACGCGGGCGAAGCCGCGGGCAATAGCTAGTTATGTATAACTCGAAATGCACTCAAGTGTGATTAAAGATACAAAACCAAAACCGTATAAAAGCCCTTTTACCGCAACAAATAAAATTATGAACGCAACGGTATCTACAGGTACACGGTTCCCATACATACGATTGTTCCCTCTGAACCCTCCCTTTCACACAAAAGATTACGTCGTATTACGTATGTTTAGGGAGGCTTGTGTCGTTAGGGCTTCGCTCGAGCACCGGAAAGACTCGAGCATTGACTTGAGGAACATTCAACCCTCTGAATATGATGCCTATCTGCTTAACGGCTCTCGATAAGGTAAAGGTGGAGGTTACTTGCAAATAAAAATTTAATAGTTTTTGTATTTATGTCGTTTTGAGGGAAGAAAAATGTTCTTTTTAATAGTTTTTATAATAGAAGAATTGAGAAAGGAATTAAAAATATATTGTGAAACTAGATTTTTTTAAATATTCCTAATGAATTTAAAAATTGGGATTAATAAGTAGATATCAAAAGTCAAATAAAAAAAATTGTGTAAGCTCAATATAGAAGATATATAAACAGTTACTTTACATTGCTCTTTATAAAATATCTGTTCGATAAAATAAAATTAAAGCTGCAAACGTATGCTTTATTCATTACCTTTATTTACATTGCAAATAAAGATTTTCATGCCAACGGTATCAAACAAAAGGAAGCTTCGCCTGGGGCCACAAATCATACATGTGGTCTTTGAATGCAGGCTTCCCATTTTCACGACTCCCTTTGCAAACATACATTGATTCCATGGCTTTTGCTATAGTTGGATCTCACTTCTGTGATATTTGATTTTACGTGATCGGTATTCAGACTAGATACTCGTATGTTTCTATCCCATTTATATCCTGACTACCTTTGTAGCTTCCATATTTCTGTATCGTCAGAATTTTGAATGACCACATAATATTATGCAAGTATTTTCAAAGAAGGATATGTGTACTGTTTAATAGTTTATCCTCATTGAGTCAACTGACTCAATCCTGATCAAATAGGTACACCGGACTTTGCTATAACATATCTCCGTTAAAGTCCCATATTAGAACGAATGATATTTACCAATAATGTCTTTATGAAATGAATTAAATTCACGCAGATCAGCCGCTCCATCAACTAACCAAATAGTCAGAATTTTAACAGTACCTTCATTAGTACGTTCGTCTTTGATGTAAATGTCCATAAGTTTCCTAAAGGTAGACCGTTGAAACTGATTGCTGCTCATTTTCTTTGGATCTAGTTTGAAAAGTTGTGAATGACAAACATTTAAGGCAGAGCTAACGATCGGCAAAACTTTCTTGTTTTGAAAAGAACAGTTTTAGTTATTCCAATTTTGTGCGTATTGTCAAAACTTCTAGTAGGTAATTGATAAAAATTTCTGACAGATATCTTAGCTCAATTATCGACTTAAACTTTAAAAGCTGTGTTACGAAATTCGATTGTAATATATACTTCTACCTACAGTCAGGAAAATACGTCATGACATGTGTGGGGTATTGATCATATACCCTTAGATTTATTATACAATCCACGAAAATGCCGACACTATTCGATATTTATTGTCCCATGAAGGTTCAACATAAGCCGTAATATCCACATTTATGTCAGCCCAAAGGTACAGAAATAAACAAAACTTCCCTTTTTACATTCCTAACTTATAACAAACACAATATTGGACTTGTCGACATTTACCGACATTTCCGCGTTAGGTATGAATTATGTAGGTGTGAGTATGAAAAATATATTTTGATTTTAGTCAAGTAAATCCGGGTTTTATCGCTAGCCCCGTACAAAGTTAGAAAGGATGATTAATGAGCTGTATAACAAGTCAGGTTCATATGTAGCAGAATCGATTACCCTTTGGTGAACTGGAAAAATTGCTTATACGTGCTATATGGACGTTGTTTTATTACACAGAGATTTTTTCATCGAATGAAAATCATTTGGATCGGTTGGTCACTTTTGTTTTTTGATTTTCCGTTTTATAACCACATAATTACAGATGTTTTTGGGTACCGTTATGTTATTTTATTTTATACGCGATTTTCGAATTAAGTATTGGAAATTGAGTATTTGTCCAAATATAATTTCGCCTGAAAATGTGTTATATTCCTTATTCCAAATTGTTCTCTTTATATAAAAGGAGAAACTGACTGACATATCAACGCACAGCCGAAACTACTGAGCCTAGAAACATGAAATTTTGCATGAGGCTTTCTTTTGTGACGTAAACGAGCACTAAGAAGAGGTTTTCGGAAATTTAACCTTCAATGGGGTGAAAATGAGAAATTTCGTTAGCTAGTATGCAAAATCTCATTCCGTATGCATATTTGAAAGTTAGCACAAATAGTAACTTAAGTAAATATAATAATAAAGGTTATTCTTTTTTTTTATTGGGTGGGAAAATCATCTTATGACAAATCGCGCTCTTGGGCGGAGCGAGAGATATTGTCAAACTTTTACTGACTAAAAACCCACTCCTGTTCCTTCTTTGCCTTCGTCCCAGGGCACCGGGTTTCACTTTCTCACTACCTGTGGCCCCAGTAGGCTTCGACCCAGCTGAGCCCCTACGATTTGGTGACATCTCCCTGAGGCGCGCGTGGAACAGTACGCGCCGTCGACGACTTGGGTTCGGTCCGGATGGTTACCGGACGGTCGGACGGCGAGCCATCCATGCGCGTGGAACAGAACGCGCCGTCGACGACTTGGGCTCGGTTCGGACGGTTACTGGACGGTCGGATGGCGAGCCACCCATTGCTGGTGAATATTTGTTTTCAGAACTAAGTCGTCGACGGCGCGTACTGTTCCACGCGCGCCTCAAGGAGATGTCAGCAAACCGTAGGGGTCCAACAGGGTCGAAGCCTACTCGGGCTAAGAGTCTGCTTCTGGAAGGATGACTCGGCCCTGGTATGAAAGGCAACGAAGGAACAGGAGTGGATTTTTAGTCAGTAAAAGTCTGACACAAAAGAGGGATGTCATTGGATTATTTTCCCACCAAAAAAAAAACTCCAATAGAACAATTTGGGGGGTTTTAAATATTGTATGGAGGATTCTTATTTCTTGGGTTATCAAGTTTGAAACCTGGCACAAATTCTAATCAAAATGAATAGTAAAGACTGACATTAATAGTTTTTTTAAAACTACCCTCAAAATACAGTTTAAGATGTGTTAAAATTTTTATTGCTCAAGCATTGCATCAAGTCGCTGGCAAAGCGCTAGGCAGTTCATAAACCGGCCCAAAATCTCTAGCTCTATGAAAAAGAGGTCCAGTCGCGTCCAAAGCTCATTGGTCATATCTACACTAATATTATAAAGATGTAAAGTTTGTTTTTATGTTTTTTTTTGTTTGTTGGAGGTAATATCTGAAAGTACTAGTCCGATTGCGAAAATTTTTTCACCGATAGAAAGCTACTTTATTTCTGAGTGACATCATCATCATCATCTTCCTGCCCTTGTTGCGTGTTATTTGGGGTCGGCGCAACTCGTTTTTTTCTTCCATTCTGCCCTGTCACTCGTCATGCTATCACTTCCTTTTCTTTCTGAGTGACATAGGCTATATTTTATGTATGCGGGCGAAGCCACGGGCAAAAGCTAGTCTATAATAATTACGTCCATCAACTACTATGCACAGAACTTGAAATATCTATTATTTATTTATTGTGCACACTACCTACCACCTACCTACCACTGTAATGTATTTTTCAATACACTTACTTGAAAACCCGCTCTTATCCCACCGCTTTTAGGCACGCAATAGACTGTTTCCCGCACTAGTGCAGAAATAGTGCGTGCTCTCCCCCGCCACAATTTTATTACATTTATCGCATCAGGCCGGGCGCGCGTCGATCCCCACGAGTTGCCGGTCAACCCCCGTTTATTCAATTTTTCGTAAGTGTATTGAAAAAAGTAGTTTGACACACATGCAAATTTGTCACTGCAGCCCTCGGCTCCATAACACACTCGCCTACGGCTCGTGCGAATTCCACCTCGGTCGCAATGACAAACTTTCTGCACTTGTATCAAAATGTACTATTTTAACCCCAAGGTTGATTGGTAGAAAATGCCTTGTTGCATTTAGTCCGCCTATGTACCACTACTGTACATGAAATTTAAATATATAAACTGGTAAGTGATATTAGCATAATCAGCCTTATAATGTTCCCACTGCTGGGACTCAGGCCTCCTGTCTAGGAGAGGGAATGGGCCGTAATCTACCACGCGGGCCTAGTGCGTTTAGTGGATGTCACTTGTCTTCGAATTTTTGATTCTAGGGCATGGCGGTTTCCTCACGATGTTTTCCTTCCCCCTTTTGAGAGCAGTGGTGATGAAATAAATTACACAATATAATGAGCCTGGCTAGTTTGAACCCACGACCTACAACTCGTAAGTAGGGACCGTTACCTCTGGGCCACCATTGCTCTCAAAAGTGATACTATTGCACAATTATTAAAGCATTAAGTGTAAGACAATTATAGTTTCACGCAATATTGTGTATCTGTTATAGTGATAACAAAGTTAGCTCCTGTTGAGGCGTTCCTTAAGTGCAGAAGTTCTATATTTTCAATTGTACCCTGTAAATCGTATAAGTTTGTACTACTCAGGTCTTTAGGTGGCAACTTTGGACATTACGTGTCACCTGTGGCTTTATTTACGCCTTTACACCTAAAGGGAGCTAGAACATAACACTTAGAAACACATTCTAGGTATTTCTGAAAGGAATTTTGTGTATCTTTGATATTGGATCTTTAGTAAGATTGATGTTTTCTTATTTCAACTGTTGATAATATCGTTAATGTTACAATGTCATTCATTACCATTTTAGCTGAAAGACGTCCTTTGCTGGTCATAGGCGTTTCAAGTAAATGCTGTTTATTTATTTATTGTCTATCCAGTTAACTCTCGCAGCTCTCACCAGGTTTCCAGGAGCCAGGACCGGTTAACATTGCGGGAGGACTCCCGATGTTACTCGGGTATTTCGGTAATGCTCTACAAAAATAGATAATGTTTTAATGCAATCGGGCATATTTTGTCATTGCAGCCAAGGCTGAAGGCAATATCATTTTGGAGCCGCGCTGGCAATTGCACACGTTGTATCAAACGACGTTTTTCAACACATTTGAAAATTATTAGTAAATCTTCATAAACAAAACGTATATTTAACTAATTGTTGTGAGAAATAGCTCACTCGCATTGACAACAAATAAACAAAGAAATAAAATAAACTGTAAAGGCTGGCTGGCTGCCTGCGGCATTTTTCTGCACTAGAGTGAAATACACTATATTGCGAGTCTAAAACTGGAAGGGGTAGAAGTGGGTTATCAAAGAGTGTTGAAACAAATATTGACCGCATCTTTTTTCAGCATTACTTTTCTTTCCTCTAGGTACTTCGATCGAAGGACAGAATGTGAATACAAAGGCGGAACCGTAGTGAAGGGTTGGCCAATAGACTAGCTAGCATAACAGTAATCCACCCTTACAAAAACTTGACGTCTTGCCTAAAACTATAAGCAGCTTAGATATTCTATTTTTATCTTTCGTGGACTGGGGACTTAGGTGCAAAATGAATTATGTGTGTTCTTTTTTTGAAATATTTTTTTGTAATTTTGTTTTTGCATAAAATGACGTCCAGCCTGACCTTTTTATGATAGTTATGGTTATTTACATGTTTAGATATTGTGATTTATTTATCTCATCACGCTTTAAATATGTGTCATACTAATATTGGTATGATATATTTAAAGCTGGCCCTTAAATGATAAGGAGTGGAATTCCTTGCCGGAATCTGTGTTTCCTGATGGCTACAACCCGGGAATCTTTAAGTCAAGAGTGATTAAGTTACTTCTAGGTAAGCGCGCTCCATCGTCGACCGCATCGTCGCTTTCCATCAGCTGAGATAGCGGTCAAGCGCAAACCTATCAAAAATTAAAAAAAAAAAACATAAAGAGGTCCAATTTGTATGTGTGTTTGTGTATGCTTGTCAAGAATCAGATGAATCTATGATGGCACATGAGTAGGTCATGTCCTAGAATGGCACGTAGGAACGTAGGATACTTTTTATCTTGGGGATATGTTTTTTTTTTGGATAATTTACTATTTTTACGCGGGTGGACCTTGCTGGCAGAAGCTAGTTTATTTTATGACATATTTATTTATTAAATCTTCATGCAACACCTCTGCCTTTGTACCTTACAAAGGCGAAATTAATGCCTTGGGCATTTTCTACCTGTTAATCAAGGGTGGTTGAGAAATAACATGGCATATGCATAAAACAGAAAGAAAAACTATTAATATAAAACTAGCTTCTTCCAGCGGCTTCACCCGTAAGAAAGTACGTTTCTCTATACAAACTTTGGACCCGCGAAGCATTCTTTTAAGGGGTGAATTGTGGAATTTCAGCGTTCTAGGTCCTAAGTTTGGGCTGGGTGTTGATGAATTAGTGATTAAGTCAGGACTTTGCCTTTTATATGTCGAGATATAATTAAAATAAACCTTCCTAAATCCATGTGAATATATTTATGTAGAGTAATCGAATGGAGTTTTTGAGACAACTCGGCTATTTGTGTGTAATTTATTTCATCACCACTGCTCTCAAAACGGTGAAGGAAAACATCGTGAGGAAACCGGCATGTCCTAGAACCAAAAATTCGAAGACATGTGACATTCACCAATCCGCACTGGATCCGCTTGGTGGATTACGGCCCATTCCCTCTCCTACAGAGGAGGCCTGAGTCCCAGCAGTGGAAACATTAAAAGGCTGATTATACTATTTATATGCAGCATAGGAGTGGGTTTTAGTCAGTAAAAGTCTGACAAGCCCTCTTGCTCCACCCTAGAGCGAGAAAAGTCATTGAATGATTTCCTAAGTAAAAAAAAATGGGTTTGGACTCTAGGTATGAGTATATCAAAAAAGTACATATAAGACATGAATACCATTATTTATTACTCATTATTCTTACGCAGTATTTTTTGTATATTATTTTCCTTATTTCATTTTTAATTTTGATGACTTATCAAAATGTGAGGCTTAAATAAACATTTTATTCTTTCTTTTTTACTTTTGCAAAGCTATTAACAACCTAAAAATAATAAAACAATTCAAAGAGAATTTGCAATTCGTCCGAATACCCAGATCATCATTTAATTTAGATAATTTTATTTAAATTTACTTGATCTCAATTTCTATCTGCCTATATTTAGTTTCCATTTTATATGCCTTCTCTATCAATCGAACCCGGGATGTGCCTTTAAGAACTCCCTAAAGTACGTAACGTAATGGATTTGGTAAAATAATACGAGAATATGTGTGTACTTTTTACTCAGAAAGGGTTTGGATAGAAGTACCTACATACCTATGTATATTTTCTTAGGGTTGCTTGGTTTAAAGATGTTATTGTATGTTACAAGTTTACCGTTTTAAGTAGAGTGCTTTTTTATTTTGTTTTAATTTTAGACTTAAACCTCGACTATTGTCAGGATTGTTTTACACTTTCTCAAAATCGGGAGAAACGGCAACACGAAAGGGGAGGTGCGAGACAGAACAGGCTGAAAATAGAATAAATAAATAATGTATAAATCATTCCTCTGGTCTCCAGAATAGTTAGATTATAACTCATTAATTTGTCCTCCGATTCGCTTATTCACCGTACGGTTCGTTATAGAAAAGTTTCTGAATGAGGAGGTCGACCCAGTAAATGAATTGTGGTTATTCGATAGTACGATGAGAATGCCTTGGTCCCTTTCAAGATATTATATGGGTTCGGCAATTATGTCATGTTCGAAATTTCATGTATCTAGTACATATGTTTATAACAGCCGACAGAATCCAATCTACCGTGTCCAGTTGTATACAAGATGTCAACAGCAATAGTTAACAATCTATTTGTCTTCGTAAACCAACCACCCGAATTTCACACCAACTACTTGAAATATCAAACAGTATTTGTCAATTGTATTAACGGTTGACAACGAACATTCATGCGGCCAGTATTGAGTGGCCACATGAATTATCCACATTCGTTTTTCAAAAATGAAAATGTAATGTTATTCTAATTAGTCGTATAGAATTTTTAAAAAGTTTTATGTGGACTCTAATGTATGTAAAAACAAACTCGAAAGTCCATTTCCTTTTGTACGAATGCCCCAACATTTCCACTCGATGTGTTATTATTATTTACGGCGCCTGCTCGCGTGTAAGGAATAATAATGTTCTGTTGTAATAATTTTACGGACGACACATTTATCATAACAGTATTTACTATTTAAGGTATCTAGAGGCGAAAATAAAGCTATAAATACCGGTTTGGTAAATCATGATACCTTGTGATAACCTAATTAGGGTTTTAATTAATAATATCAACTTTTAGTCAAATATTTTCGTCACACTGTTATTAAGTCAAAGTAGCGAGTTTTAAAGGAGTAGATTTGTCGTTCAAGAATTTTACCGCCATTTAAATTCCGTCCCTAAAGTTCAATAAGGTCGATCTCATCGATAAACATTTTTAATTATAACAAGACTCTCCCTAATTTTACTCGAGGGAAAAGTAGGAAGGGTTTTCATTGAAACGTCAAGCAAAATTGATGGGCTCGCCGTGTGCCGTGACCAATAGTCGTGGGGCGTTTGTATCGTTGGGTCGCGTCAGTCGAACGTCCGGAGTCAGTGTGGCCACACGCTTGTTTACTGTGGACACGTCCTGTCACGCGGTCACCACGTGGATACCGCACGTGACAAAACAACTTTTAAATTTAAATAATCGAACGTGTATCCGATCACTTCGCTTTAAGATTTTTTTTTGATCTGTCAAATATTGGCGCGAATTTTTTATCTGTCAAAGTGAAAATAGTGATGCGAACTTTTGTAATGAGAACAGTTGTGGTAGTTTTGGATTTTGGTTGTAGTTTTTGAGTAACGAACAACATGCGCGGTATTCGGTACCTCCTTCTCTGTTTCCTGGCGCTCCCGGGCCCTTCCTGCAGCAACTCAGATAATTTAGGTTGGTGTTAGATTTATTACTAACATAATTACCGGGGCATCCGCAGCTTGTGGGTAATGGCGCATTACTTAATAACACTCGTTGACAGTGTTTTAATGCTTTTATATATGTATGTTTGTAGCGACTATTAGTGTTATCGTGTTTTGTTAATTGCGTCATTCGATGAGCTTATTATTTGTAGAGATGTTTTTATTAGTTTAATGTGTTTGTTTTAAATTAATTTTAAAGTTATGGCATGCAATTAGTTGAAAATATTTGAACAATTATTACATTTTACCAATTTAATTATGTTATGAGCGTTGTGCTACTTCATAATATAATTTGTATAAATTGATGCAATTATAGGTTTTATTTGCTTAACTATACAATGTATAATTGCATATATGTTTGATTTGTTTTATTCACGAGAAAGATTTATGTTGTGTTAATGATGTTATCTAGTGCTCATTAATGAAGAGTTATGACTAGTGTTAGGTAATCTAACTGCTTATCTCATTACTATTTTCTTTAATGACCTCATTGGTATTATTGTTTAAATTTTACAGTCGATTAGAGTTGCTTTTCTATCTTCAATTTCTGCTTCAAAATCATAACTGCTAAATAATTAAAATTTTCTTTGTGAATGTTTTAGATATTCATAATTCGTAGCAGTAGAAATGTTTACCTTTAAGCATCTTGGAGTTGTATTTAAATAAATTCACAATTATTTCAGCGACATTTTAAAGGATGGTACACACTTTATCGTGTTCCAGAAAAAACAAGACTGTAGCCACATTTAAAATTAAACAAATATGTGTTTTAATTAAAACCGTATCCATAATTCTAGCAACCCTAGACTAACATATGCTGCGCTATTTAGCACAGTTAACAACATCGTGTTTTGGCAACAGAAATTACGCAAACAGCCTCACTCGCGGAATTAAAACGTTTGCCAGTAGTTCGTAGCAAAGCCTTTGGATAATCACAACATCATTCGCTACGAGCGTAGCGCGAACCTACGAATCTTTAGTACGCCGTAGCGTTCAATTGGGCGGCATGCGAGTTACGATCTTGCATAATACTCAAGTTCCTCAAGTGGTGTTCAAGTTCAGAACTCAATTAAACTTTTCTTTTATTATGTTAATGAAGCACGCATACAAAAAGTGGCCAGTCTCTTCAAAGTTAATAAATTATAAGATAAGACATTTTATTCTATTCCAATGCTAATTGTAAGGAATATGTTGCATTTTTATGAGCAGCGCAATAAAGAAAGAAGAGAGAAAAACCTTTGCCATTTAAAAATATTCTTGAGAGGTATTTCTTTTGAAATCAATCTTGCTTTGACGTGATTATATTACGGATAATTGATTGATCAATTCCGTATTTTTACTAATGAATGAAAGAAGGATGGTAAAAGTAACGTAGATGTTAATGAGAAAAATAGGTGTAATATTTTACATGCATCGGGAGTTGCTGGCCGATTCCTGGGCACCATGGGTGGGTTTGCGATCGGCGAGCAATAGGCAGGTCGCCGTCCAGTGAAGACCAAATTCAGGTCGACGAAGCGTTGTGTGTATTCCATATGCTATTCAAAAAGATGTCGGCAAGATTGAAGGGGTCAGTTAGGGTCGATACCTGCCAGGGCTGTAGATTGTTCGAAAGAGTTACTGTGGTCCTCGCAAATGTCAATTGAAGGAACACTGTGAGTTTTAGTCAGTAAAAGTCTGACACTCCCTCTCACACCAGCCAGATCGGGAAAAGCCATTTGTAAATTTTCCACGCAAAAAAAAAATTGTGCTGGTTGTACCTAATACTTATTACTTTGGAATTGTTTTGGAAGGCTAGATCAAACTTCAGCGCCACTCAATTGAATTTCAAGGAATTCTGAAAATATTGGTTTTGCTTTTTCTTGTCCATCTTGATCATAATGTTCGTAGTTCACTGGATCTGCACGTTTACGATATTCGAGCCTTTATGCCGTTACACTAAGACTGATTTTAATTGGTCACAATATAATACGAATACTATTATATCTATTTTTTACTGTCCCATTCCTGGTCATTCTACTTCCTTTCTTCCAAGTCACTTCTTGTCGATTCTTAAAGAAGATATCTCGCCCTGCGTTCCAAATTACAATATTTTCGATGTTAGCGTGCTTGACAGTCGTTCCGAATTACCGTAACCGGATACATCTGGCAATTTGTTGACGCGCTAACAGCGCTGATATCGTAATTCGGAACGAGGGGTAAGTCATCCCGTCATCTCCATCATGGTCTTTCGTAACCCCCTTTTCGCTATTTCACAATACTAATTTTATGTTTTACGGGCCTAACGTTTGATCGGCTCTTCAGGCTAGTCTCACTTAAGCTACCGTGCTTCTGAGCCACGTCAACGACCTGTGTTTTAGAGCACAGTAAAGCAGCGTTTCGAACGCAATCCGTTAATTCAACAGCAAGTATACTGCGTTCTTTAGCATGTTGGCAAGCCTTTAGTTGTTAGTCAAAGATGCAAGTCTGTGCACCATAGGTTTTAACACACACACATGTCCGTTAGCTTACACTTTGAGTGACGTAAGCAGCGCCTTTAAAAAGTTATTTCATGCACTAGTAGCTCTTCCAGGTGATTTTTGTACTGCGTGTTATTTCTTTAAGAATACGATATCATCATCATTTCAGCCGAAAGATGTCCACTGTCGGACATAAGCCTCCCCCAAGTGTCGCCACAATGAACGGTCCCGTGCGTCTCGCATCCATCCGATTCCTGCAACCCTTACCAGTCCATTCTTAATCGGTTTACCTTGTAGGAGTCCTTCCAACACTGCGTCTTCCGGTACGTGGTCGCCAATCCAGAAGCTTTTGGTCTCAACGGCCATCTGTTCTGCGAGCAATGTGCCCTGTCCACTGCCACTTAAATTTGGCGATTCTTTGGGCTATGTCGATAACTTTGGTTCTCCTACGGATATCTTCATTGATTCGATCACGCAAGGAAACTAAGAAAAAGAATACGATATGATCACTAATGTATGATATGATCACTAATAATGTATGTAGAACGGATGGTCGATGGGGCCGAAAGGTTCTAGAGTGGCGATCGCGCACCGGAAGGCGCAGCGTTGGAAGGCCTCCTACAAGGTGGACCGACGACCTGGTGAGAGTCGCGGAAGTGCGATGGATGCGAGACGCACAGGATCGGTCATTGTGGAGACGCTTGGGGGAGGCCTATGTCCAGCAGTGGACGTCTTTCAGCTGAAATGATGATGATGATGATGATCACTAATAATTTTACACATAAATTCTAAGGAGGTTCTTCCACAGTTCACGCTCAAGTGACTAAAGCGCAGTTTCCTTTGAAATTGATAGGTTCTATAAAGTTGTGGGCAAGCTGGTTTCTGGCAAACAAAGCTTTGATGTTGCCGACAAAACTAACATGTACGGTAGTTGAGTGCTCATGAATTGCCAATTAACGTTCGGAGCCGTTCTTTTGTTTAATAAACAATTACGCCTTCTTGTTCAACTGAAATGTTCAAATCAATTGTTGCTAAAAATATTTAATATTTAGATGAGATTTATTGAATTATTTTGTTGTTCCTATTGTGTATTACTCTTGAGGTGGACGCTAATTTAAATTGCTTTTTGGTTGTTTCTATAGAAAAAGAGGTAGCGCCTCCAAGAGGCTATTTGTATTGTTTAATTTCCTTTAATTTCCCGTAGTTATATTGTTTATTGAAATAAGTTGGTCTATCACTGAGCAATTGCTCAAGGATACATACAGCCTTGTCTGGTTAATTAAACCCTCTTTATGATTTATACCGAAGATCGTTGATGCATAACACTTCAATAATTTACTTATTTTCAATTAAACATTATCCAGCGTTTAATGAAACTTGGAGAAATCTTTGAAAGAATCACCGTGTCGGAAAACTCAACACAAAGGACAATTAGGGGAACACAGGTTTTTTTTTAGGTGGGAAATCAACTAATGACTTCTCACGCCCTTGGGAGAAGCATGAGGGCGAGTCAGACTTTTACTGACTAAAACCTACTCCTAGTTCCTTCGTTGCCTTGCATTCCACGGCCGGGTTTTCCTTTCAGAATCAGCCCATGGCCCCAGTTGGCTTCGACCCTGCTGGGCCCCTACAGTTTGCTGACATCTCCTTGAGGCGCGCGTGGAACACTACGCGCCGTCGACGACATGGGCTCGGTCCGGACGGTTACCGGACGATTGGACGGCGAGCTACCCATTGCTCGCCGTCCGCAAGCCCACGCCTGCGTTGGCCAGAAATCGAGTTTGGGATCTTGGCGGCTGGGGCATGAGGGCCATTCCCACGCGCGTGCGGCTGCCTCCTTTGCTAGCATTACTGCTTCGCAGAAAGTAGCGATCGCCTGCCACTCCTCCACGCTTTGGAACATGGCCTGTACCAAGGCCCGGAGCGAGAGATCGTTGCCGCCGATCGCCCCCACGAGGACACGGCGTTGCTCTGCCCAAGCAGGGCACACCTCTACCGTATGCTCCACCGAGTCCTCCGGGCGGTCCACACAATGGTGACTCCCGGGCGATTCTTCCGCATGAATCCGAGGCAGGAACCTCCCGAACTTACCATGTCCAGTGAGAACCTGCGTCATGTGGAAGGTGAGGACGCCGTGAAGTCTATCCAGTCACTCCTCAGAGAGGGAACTTACCGTCATAATTACGGCGTGCCCAAGAGGAACATAGGTGGGTTTTATTTATTAAAAATCTAGCACTCCCTCTCATTTCGCTGAGTGGGGGAAGTTATTTGATCATTTCGTACAAAAAAAAAGATGTCTCTAAAGTGGAAATCGAACCAACAACCTGTCCTGCAACCTCTAACCTACTGCACTACTCGAGATACAGAATTCTGCTGTAATCTGCAAACAGTAATAAAATACTATATTAAACTTAATATTGCAATGTGTAAGTATAACTGACGTTGTAAGTTCAGTGTTTAGAAGCTCTAAAGTTTCTTTTGGCTTTTAAAACTTTAGCGAGAAAATACACTTAAGATTTTCCTCTCATTCCAAGTTTCTGTTAACTTTAGACGTAAGCCCAAGTGGCCAGTAACATATCTTTGCATTCTACTAAAAAGTTTTTTGCTTACTTACCTTGTCTTTAATGGAATTTTCCATGAAAATCTTACGTGTCCTTGTTTTTACCTTGTTGTTTATTACAAGTATTGATTTGTATATCTGTCGAGTCTTTCCCTATCTATGTTTGAATCGGCTTCTAGTCAAAGCTCCTGCAGCTGGATATCAGTGTTTTCTTTGAAGCGACCGCCTTTAATATAACTTGTAAAAACGTGTGACAAAAATACTCCTTAGCAAGACTATGTCATATTTTTGTGTCTTCTGACTATCTGCATTGACTGTCAAAGTTCTACAAATGATGAATTCACATCGGAATAGTAGCGGCCGTCAGCGACGCGAAGAGACCAGCGAAGCCGGACGCTGTTGGTCGCTGGCAGCCGCACACGGTCGTGGACTACTTAAGGGACCACAAACCTGCATGGCCGAATGACTGCTCGAGAAACTACGAGCAGCATGGCACCGCGGGCGGTCGCGCACCCTTTTTAAATCTTTCAAATGAGTCTTATAAAAATGCAAATAAAGTTGAAAATTATTTCACTCCGAAAGTGCCCACTGCTTCGCTGTCGGCTGCTGCCATTTCGGAATGAATGGGCCGATTCATTCCGAATTCATTCATTCCGTATAGCAAATACGTTCACAAATAATAAAATAAAACTTAGCTGCGCAAGTAACCAGTTTTAAAACAGCCCAGTTCCACCTCAATCCAAAAATTGCTAACTTCCCATCAGACCGATTATATTCTCTCAAACTAGATCAAACTAGTTACGCCCTAACACTATTTGTACAGCTAATTTCGGTTTACAATGATGAAAATGTAAATGTAAGTGCCCGCAGCACTAAAGCCACGTTAATTGATGAATTTCACATAAGCGGACTAAGGTTATGCGTGATACCCGGCCTCACCCACTCGTAAATTAATTAAAAACGTGACAACCGCGAATTTAGCCCTTTTCATGCCGTGACTGAGTGGAGTAACGAAACAATGGAGGTTATGTTCTGAGGGAGAAGTTTAGCGGGATTTAATGTTAATCATGTTCGATGGTGCCAAATATGCTGTAAAAGGTGGAATTTTTGTTTTAAAGTTTCGATCTTACGCGCAAAAACGGTGTAAGTATATTTTTTTTATTTTAAATCACAAAGTATTCTCAAAATGAATTCATACTTAAGTATTAATTGCTGAATTACATATACTCAAAAACGATAAAAAAGGAACTTAGGCCCGAGATTAAAAGTATACGAGATTAAAAGTATCCTATGTCCAATTCCAGGATATTTTCTATCCGTGTGCCAAGTTTTATTTAAATCCGTTTATCCATTAAGACGTCAAAAGATAACATATAGACAGAATTAAGCTAGAACTACACTGCGCACACGTGTGACATACACGCCGATCTGGGCGCGTTGTTTTCCATACATTTTATATGGCAGCTAGACTTGTGGAGCTTCACTTGATCCACGCCACGCGACGCCGTTGTACGTACAAATCAGGCGTGTTACACGTGTGCGTCGGTCTAATGTAGTTCTAGATTTACTTTCACATTTATAATTATAAAGTAGAATATAATTAGGTAATATAATAGCTTGACAGTAGAACACACTCCCGGGATAAAAGTATCATAAATTTTATTCCAGGACATGGTCTACCTGGGTGCCAAATGTTATCTAAATCCATCCATGTGTTTCATGTAAAACATCGAGTGTTTATTTTTACTGTTGAGATTTTTCACACGTTTCGCTGACGCGATTTCGATCTAACGCGCAAAAACGATGTGGGTTCAACGTTTGATTGCATATTCATAGAAATTTAGATACCCATCTTAATTATTATAAATGCGTGATATTTATTTTTGGTTTAATCCAATGTCTGAATGTTTGTTTTGGTCAATTTCAGTGAACAGATTTTCAATATAGGCCATACCTGTATTTGTCGAGGTCAGGAATTTAGCCCGGTGATGGACATTCGATTAAGCGTTTCTACTCAATTCACCAGCGAATATGTGGATAACAGTGTCATTATTGATAGATCTGTTCCAGACGTAACTACCTTCTACTCAAACGACAGCAAATTTTTCCATTCTCAGCATTAAAAAACATCACGCCTAAGGAAGCGTAGAACGTTTCGTTTTACCAAAAAACACGTATCACTATCGCATTTTCCTTTCATGACTAAACAGATTCGAGGAAACGACCTCGAGCAAAAACTGCGATAAATCTCATTCCATAAAGATGGTTCCGTAATGGACAGAAGGCGAATCAAACAAAATATCACGAATAAAATATTTGAGTTTAAAATAAATTAGCATAATACTTATCTTTCTGAGAAAATGGCTCTAAGACGTTAAAATGACAACTAGAAGCCTAAAAGTGGCTGGTATTATTGCTAGATGGCGCTGAAGTATTTTTTTTTAGTTTGTTTAATTTTAGTGTATTTGAGCAACCATGATTTTATTTCCACTTGATTGAAATTAGTTAAATTATTACCTCAAAACCTACCTGATTCTGACTATTCATGTGGTGTAGCTGTATTGATTAAGACACGGTGGAGCATATAGTGGAGGTGTACCCCGCTTGGGTGGAGCACCACCCTGTCTTCGTGGAGGCGATCAGTGGCGACGACCTCTCGCGTCGGGCTCTGGTTAAAGCTATGATCCGGAGCAAGAGGGAATGGGGTGCGGTCAGCTCCTTCTGCGAAACAGTAATGCTAGCGAAGGAGATAGCTGCAAACGTATACGGGAATCCTCACGCTACAGTCACCGCAACAACAGGCGCCCCGGGCATCAGGAGTCATAGGGTGATTCCCGGTCACCGCAGGCGCTGGAAAAGCTCGCCGTCTACTCGTCCAGACCGAGCCCGAGTCGTCAACGGCGTAGTGTTCCACGCAGCAAATCAGCAGGGCCAATGCCCACTAGGCCCAAAAATTCCCCCACGAGGAAGTTCTGTAAATGAAACCCGTGTGTCTAGAACACAAAGGGCAACAGCGAAGTTTTAGTCAGTAAAAGTCTGATACGCCCTCTCGCTCCACGCTAGGAACGGGACGGATTTTCCACCTCAAAAAAGCCAACTAGTGAGAATTTACGATCACGCTCGGGCCCATAGTATTTACCTTACTTATAACGTAAATAAAACAAAATTTATCACAACCTAATTTGTTGACATTCAAAACGACGAAACGAAAGACAATTATGTTGTTGAAAGGGCGAAATACAAAATATGTTGGGAGAAAAAACAAATACTTATGAGGATCGCGACAATTTGATTACGAATATTGTCCTAAATTTAGCTCTCTTTATACAGGGTGTTATGTTACAAAAACATATTAATTTTTTATTTTACTCCAGACAAGATGTCTGAACACAATGCTCGTCAAATCTTAGAAATATCTTCGCGTCTTTGCCAAAACTTTTATGTCATACGTCGCTTCTGTAATATTAGCAAAAATATTCTTGATATTTTCCAGTTTTTAACATTCAAAATTGTATATTTGTGAAACTTCTTTTGATCTTGTTTGTATCATGTCTATTTTCAGTATAATGACATCCAGTCTTTATACTTTAAATTAGATTAGAAGTACCTACGACTAATGTGAGTAGATTAAAATTTTAGTCATAACTTCCTAACTTTTATGACTAAAATAAATGGAAGAACTTTGTAACTAAGGTGAGTACCTAGTTAAAAATTATGACGTTGTAAACACTAATGAGCAGGTTTGTATTATTCTTACCTATGCAGTTACATAAGTTTTTAAACTTTAAAATGGTAAGTAAAATAAGTATTTTTCATTAACTAATGCGACACACCCTGTGGGTTTGTATCGTGACCTATATAAAAGCAGCAAGCATAATTAACACGTTTTTATCACCACATATCGCAGTAAATAAACTATTGGCTTTTTCTTTATTTATTTATGCAAATAGTATACCGGTAACTTTATAAAGAAAATATAACAAAAAGAAATACAGGTAAAAACTATCACCTAGTGAACAGGAAACTCTGTTCATTCTTTGCCGTCCATTGACGCCTGTTCGCATAATAAATAAGGCTTTAACATTCATTATTGGACTCTATTCTATACATAATAAAGTTAAAAATCTAAAAGCAAGACACACAAGCTTATAAAGGTCGGGATTGCGGTCCCGGGATTATAATATGATCACCAATCTACTTACTAAGCGCGGTTTTAATGGCTAAAATGCATCAAGAGTGAGGTAATCCTTAGACTAATATTGAAGAAACTTAGATTCAGGAAAACATGAAAGCTTTCTGCAGTTTACAGCTTCTTTTTTATTATTAATAGGCTTGCGCTTGACTAATATCTCACCTGCCCCCCTAGCCAAGCTACAACCATTTCGTTTCGATTCTCTTTTCGTCGATCGCCTCGAGTAGGCCACGCCTCTGATTCCTTTATTCTGACGTCATCTCAACGCTCAGTCACGTGGTGAGAACAAAGGAATAATAGGAGGCGTGGCCGACTCGAGGCGATCATCGAAAAGAGAAACGAAACGGTTGTAACTTGGCTAGGGGGGCTGATGGTAAGTGACGGTGTGGTCGACGGTGGAACACGCTTGCCTAGAAGTAACCTATTCGTTCTTGACTTAACGACCCCTAGGTTTTAGCTATTAGGAAACACAGACTCTGGCAGGGAATTCCACTCCTTAGCTCTACGGACAATGAATGTGTTCCCATACGTTTTTTTAGAATAAGTGGAGTTGAAAATATGGTATAGTTTATATTCCTGAAAATTCACACAATTCTAATGAAAACTTAAGCAAACTCCAAAAACCGTGGCATCTCTATAATACTATATTTATTTTTTGAAATGACGCAGCATTTATGACGTTTTTCCAAAAACTAATGGCAAAATTCAAACGCTAGCTTCAAGCGAACCCCAATAAAAAGAATCTTGACACTAGAAGTGACACCACACAACCTCTGAACTCAATGTTGGCTTTAAATGCAGCAAAACTGCACCATCTATTATAAACAAAGCACTGAACTATGTATGTATACATATGTTTTAGTGCAGAAATATTTTCTATACTCCATTCTGTACCTGTGTTACCTTTTGATGTGCATAAAGCATGAAGTCCTTCATGTTTAAACTAAAATATTGACCGACCTACTTTGTGGCGAGTATGTTGTTAAATAGAAACTATTAATAAATAACTGCGTGACCTATATACATACAGGGTTATGTACTGAATAAGGGGGATCAGCGGTTGCTATGAACGGCTGAGAGTAACTTCTCTATAATCGATCATGATAGAACGAACCACTTTGTGCATTTTATGATGATTGATATGATATTAATGATAAATTATTTTTTCTGAACTGTGTATATTTATTTTTTATTTTTTTTGGTGAGAAAACATAAAATAACTTCTCCCGAGCGAGAGATAGTGTCAGATTTTTATTGATTGACACACCTGTGTTCCTTCAGTACGTTTTTTTGGTTCAGGAGACTTACCATGGCATGTTAAAGTGTCAGTCGTTCGAGCGAGAAAGAGAAATGTAGTTTTTAACGTAAAACGTTGCATGTAAGTAAGTGTGAGTTGGTAAGAGAGCATGAAGAGTACTAGAGTGATAATATGAAAGTGTAGCTGAAGTTATAAGAGTGTGAGGAAAGGTAAAGTTAAGTTTATAGGAGGAAGAGGAAAGAGTGGTAAAGTTAAGAGGGAGAGGTCAGAGAGGTGAAAAGTTATGAGGTAGATGAGTAAAAGAGGAGTGAGAGGGAGAGGTAATAAATAACATAAAAAGTTATACACCCTATATAGCTCTATCCTTTTACCGATTCAGTTTAGGTCGTTTAATGGATTGGGTTAAGAGCTTGTGGTACACTACAGGCCCGCGGTGACTACGGGTATATATTATTGTAGTAGTATATGTATTTATGTATGTAGGATACATAAATTTTATTGAAAGATGGTTTTTTTTATATCAGTAGGTATTTTTTTGTATTTGTATTTCGGGTCGGTGTCCGCAACTCCACGACTAAAGCGCGTATTTTGCGTACGGGTGGGACAAATGTGTCATTCGATCCACCCCAGCTCCTCAAGGAAGGCCAGCAGCGCCTTGGTGTCTCCAAAGTATTTTGTCCTGTGTCCAGCGACAACTGGGCAGCTTAGAAGCAGATATGCTGCTGTCTCGTTCTCTTCCATGCAAGCTCTGCACAGTGGGCTGTCTGTAACTCCTATAATAGAGAGGTGTTTATTAAAGGTCCCGTGGCCAGTTGTTACGGCCGTCACTTTGCGCAACTGAGGTTTAGTCAGTCGTAGGGCCTGTTTCGTGAAGCGGCATCAATCAAGGGAAGTGCCTCTTTGGCCTCCCTGCACTCACTATGGTCTACCCATAGTCTAAAATAACTCAGTAGGTAACTAAAACAACAGAAAGAAATAAACTGGCTCTACAGTATGGTATGTATCATTACAATCATCATAAACTAAACAGAGCATAGTCAACGTAATGTTGATTACAATAGAGTCTGTTACTGTTAATTCATTTCGCTTAATCCCATATACTCTTGAAAGACACCCGAGGGAATCAAAAGAAAAACAAAACAGAGGGTGGGCTTTTCCTTGTCGAAAAACAAACGTACCTTAGATAAGTAAATATGTATATGTAGGTTTAGATTCATACACGTACATGTATATTAAGAGTATTTTAAAAAGAAAATTTTGCGATACGTTTCAAATGTGCCCTTTGCTTCTACCTTACCCTCTGGGACAATAAAAACCCGGCTAAAAGTATATAGGTATTCTGTTCGGTCGGTATGTTAACATTCAGGAGCACCTTTGTATCCCATGGGATAATACGTGAGGATAATGTCAGGCACTGTTATTACATAACAGGGTTGATTCCGTTACGGACTAGCTCGCGATATTGTAGTGGTCAGCAAGTAAGTGAAATGAAATGTCATTTATAGTTTTTTTTTTGTTGCCGGTATTTTTCGGTTATTTATAGGTGAAACGTTGTGTTTGGTGTTTTTTTTTTTTTTTTCAAATAAACCACCAAACACGTGTGTAGTGAAAGGTGTGTAGTGAAAGGTTTTCCTCTAATTTTTTTTTGTGGTCAATAAGTAAGTGAAATGTCATTTATATTTTTTTGATGCCAGTATTTTTTGGGTTATTTGTAGGTGAAACGTTGTTTTTGTCGTTTTGCGTTTTTCTATAGTCGTGAGTACTTTTGAGAGGCATAAATATCTTTGAGTCAAACGAAATTATAATATTTCTTCTCTTGTTATCATAAATATTTTGCACGTTTTATTATCAAATTAAATTCAAATTAACCAAGCATAAAACTAGTCGGTGAGTATTTAAATTTTATCGTAATTTTATTTTCTACATTATTTTGGAATACTAGTAAGTACCTTATTAACTTTTCATCGAGTTTAAATAATACACTTTACGTATATTTTTACGATCATGACTGTGATGAAGTATTTACGACAAGGTTTCATATTCGGAGTAAAATTCAATAGACACGCATTGACTACAAATTCTGTTTAAAAACGATGATGAGTCGAACTGACCCTGAAAATTTATGGCTCTTCAAAAGCGATAAATTAAGGTTGGTCTAACGAGGCCCTGTCGAATAATAATCTAGGGTTTTGGAAACCATTAAAAGGCTTTAGGATCCCATTATTAAGCTACCGGAAAGAAAGGTATTGGTTTATTCACAACTGGTATAATTATGTCGATTTTTTTTTTCAAGAATTCATTTTTATCCAAAGTCGCAAGTAGAAAGAATTTTTCAAATCCGTTCCAAATAAAGTAAGTTAGAAATCTTTAAATCTACTGGAAGGGGAAACTGTCAAACAGCAGTTTCATCATCATTTCAGACGAAAGACGTCCACTGCTGGACATAGGCCTCCCCCAAGTGTCGCCAAAATGAACGGTCCTGTGCGTCTCGCATCCATCGGACTCTCGCAACCGTTACCAAGTCATCGTTCCACCTTGTAGGAGGCCTTCCAACGCTACGTCTTCCGGTACGTGGTCGCCATTCCAGAACCTTTCGGCCCCAACGGCCATCCGTTCTGCGAGCAATGTGCCCTGCTCATTGCCACTTAAGTTTGGCGATTCTTCGTGCTATGTCGGTAACCCTGGTTCTCCTGCGGATATCCTTATTCCTGATTCGATCACGCAAGGAAACTCCGAGCATAGCCCTTTCCATTGCCCTTTGGGTGACAAGCAGCAGTTTATGAATGCACAATTGCACATATGAAAATGAGACGTCACCGCTATGGAGTTATAAAAATAAATAAATAAAATTCATTTATTTCAGGAAAAACCCATATTAGAAATCATCCTTATGAAATAATTAGCTTAAATACAAAGTTCAATAAATTAAAACATTGCATTTCATTAGCTACAAAATAAATTATGCGCGTACAAAAGAGATAGTAAGAAATTCCTACCACGCCCTCATTTTTCCTCGTACCAATTATTACAATATACCTCATTTATTCGTCATTTAGTAACTAATTTTGGTGTTGTTTTTAGAAAGAGATTTATTTTGTTGTTTTTAGAAATAAACAAAGAAAGTATCTAATTATGAGAATAATCTTTTCTTTCACACCAACAATCTTTGACCCGGGCTACGTTGACATAAGCCAGAGGTACACATTTACCTGTAAACAAACCCAAATAAACCTGCCACCCAACAGCGCTCCCTAACATATATTTGCCTTCTTACGTCCTAGACCTTATTAACACTAGGAAAAGCACCCAACATACCACGAATAACAAACATTCTGATAAGGGCGAAATGGACCCAAATATACTGTTGTTAAAGTGTCCTTTAAACTTGGCATTCCGAGTCCCAAGTCCCTTGCCCAAATTCCACTCCAATTAACCGCTAAAAACTGTTAGTTGCCACCCAAATCCTAATTTCATATATATTGTTTGACCTTCAAAGTTTTAGAAGCGTTCCCGTGTAAGTAAAGAGAACTATAATGTATAGAGTCAACAAGGTACGGAAGGATTTTGTTAAAGTAAATTGTAGGTATATCATGCTTACTGTGACAGTTTTAGACGTCCTAACTAAACAATTTTATGTAAGTTAAAGTCCCTTTTGTTGTGTCAATTTGTTAAGTATCCTTGTTTGTTCGGGAACCTTGGAATCGGGGAAAAGAAAACAGTGTTTATCACCGGTTTATTGTTCCGCGCCGGTAGTAAGATTTAATGAGGACTTTGAAAAGGAAATATTATCTTTCTACAAACAAAATAATCATTTTTGTCTAGCTTTAACATTGACAGCCATTATCGTCCATCAAATTATTTTTATCAGTAGTTTTTTTTTTTGCTGAGTTTCTTTCTATGAACCTAAGTAATGATTCGGATATGAAGAAAAAAAAAAAACATTTTTATTATAAAGGCTCTTGAGGTATTCACATCTCAATCGAACAACAATGCAATGCCGCTTTTTCATATATATTTTTATAAATTGATATAAACTAGTGTAAAAACTTTTGCGTTGTTACCTATTGCGCCTGCGTCGAATAAATGCTATTCTATTCTATTCTAGTATATGACTGCGATCCCACATAATGGTTGCAATCGTTGATGGAGAAGCGCACTAGTTTATTATGAGCCTATTTACTCTAGCCTTGAAGACACCTAAATTATAATCGGACGGGAAAACCACAGCAGGCAAATTGTTCCAATCCTTCTATGTACGTGGTATAAACGACGAAGCAAAACGCTTAGTCCGGGCCGTAGAGGTGTTAACAACGTAAGGCGTACGGCGAGTGTCCAACACTCGCCGTAAGTCGGGTTGTCTGGTGGTAGAAAGGCGATGGCGGAATTAAGTCAAGTGATTCCTGCACACACCACCCCTCAAAATGCATCCTATAGATTACTGAAAGGCTGGCTACCCTACACTTGCGGTCCAGGCTTTGTAGATTGGTCTTAACCAAATCCAGATCACCAATTAGCCTCTTCTATAATATATTTAATATTGATCAAAAATAGTTCTACAGATTTCAAAAATTTCATGCAATAGCTGCCTTAAAGGAAAACAACACGTACCTTCAAAGTTTGTTAGCAGCAGTTTAATTTTCAACCTTCCAGGTATTTTTCCTCTTTCCCTGTTCCACTTCAGACAGGGGTCTCAATTCCGGTACGTCATGCCAGGTCCCGTCAATCATGAACGGGTTGGAAATCAAATAGCACCTTATTTGATTGTTGGATACTTCGAAACAGTTTGTAGCTGAATTGAACAAGGTTTTTGAATATTTTGAATGATATTTTAATATTCTCATTTTTTTTTTATTCTGGCCCCGTAACGGTCCCGATTTACGAGTTTTAAGGTAGCAAAAACCTAGCCAGGTGCATTAATTTGTGTAATTTTTTTCATCAGCCAATCTCAAAATGTTAATTAAAGAAATCATCGCTAGGAAACCGGCATGTCCTAGAACCAAAAATTCGAAGGCATGTGACATCCACCGAATCTGCACCGGGTTACGCCCAGTCATCCGCGTAGTGGATTACGGCCCATTCCCTCTCCTAGAGATGAGGCCTGAGTCCTAGCAGAGGGAACATTATAAGGCTGACAATGCTATGTTATACTAGATTATTTATATTTTTGTAATTTTATTTCCTACCTACTAATATCTTAAATACTTAAGTAATTCTGTCTGTCTGTTTGTTTGCAAAAAAAGAAAAATCATCAAATGACTTCTCTCACTTTGACTAGTGCAAGAGAGAATGTCAAACTTTTACAGACGCACTTGTGTTCCTTCAGTTGTTCTTCCCATAAACTTTTTCCACAAGTCGGCTAAATTATACCAAAAAAAAGAGGTTTTGGTAAAATCGTCGCATCGCAAATCTGATTCGAAATAGATATTTATTCAAATTGTATCCTAACGATACTACTCGTATCTTAACCATGAGGTTAACAATAGCTTAACCTCATGGTTAAGATATGAGTAGTATCATATTCATCATCATCATCATTTCAGCAAAAAAAAAAGCATGCTATTGTTGCCATACTAATAATACCCATTTATTAGTATGGCAACAATAGCTTAACCTCATGGTTAAGATATTATTGTCATACCAAGGCTCATCAACGGTTGCGGGAGTCCGATGGATGCGAGACGCACAGGACCGTTCGCTGTGGCGACGCTAGGGGGAGGCCTATGTCCAGCAGTGGACGTCTTTCGGCTGAAATGATGATGATGATGTTGAAGGCTCATGCCTTGGCTCATGCATTGCCTTGCAGTAGTGTGGTCGTCAGATCAAACTCTTTCTGATGAACTTAAACTGGACATAATCTACACTAATATTTTAAAGAGGTAAAGTTTGTTTTTTTTTTTTTGTTTGTAGAACATAATCTCTGAAAGTACTGATCCAATTGCTAAAATTCAATTCACCAATAGAGAGCTGCTTTATTACTGAGTGACATAAGCTATATTATATTATATACGCGGGCGAAGCCACTGGGAGAAGCTAGTCCCACATAATATGAAACTATTTTTTGAGTAAGCTGTAAATATTTTTAAAATTGCCATCAGCACCTATCTATGGGAAGAGGCTGAAATTTTTTGAGCATAAGGACCTTTACCCTGGCATGAATCAGCCCTAGCGAGTTCCGTCAATGTTGCTGACAGCTTATAAAGGATCGTTTGCGGCGTGTAAACGACTCGCTAATTCCATTTCAATGTTTAACATACATATAGAACTCGAAAATGGATACAGGAACCTTTTAATAATAAGACAAGGCCATAATTAATAGTAAATACTAAATGTACAGTCAGGGGTCAAAAGTGCCGAGGCACTTTACTAATGCTAAATTGTCTGAAATTTCTTTGTAGTAGAAGTTGAATGGTTCAGAACTAGTTTATTCAATACTTTAGATTTTATCCTACGAATTAAATCAGTCATGAAACATTGATCCCCTTCTACAAAGAAATTTTAGACATTTTAGCATTGGTAGAGTGCCACAGCACTTTTAACCCCTAACTGTACATCTGTCATGGTTCATCCAAGTTTTTACTCAGAATTTTTAATTTAGTTATTTTCAATTTAGTTATTCTCTTTTAGCGTGAAAAACTGCACAATGTGCACGACACCACAAATAGATACCACAAAGTGTCGTACTTTGTGGTATCTATTTGCTCACTGAACTGAAGCCACTTATTACCTTATAATATGTAATATCAGGTTCTGCCAGCAACTTCGCCCATGTGAAAGTAGACAATTTTCCTAAGGGAATAACTGAAAAATTCCATGACGTGCTAAAATAATTTTTCCAATATTTATACCTACACAATATTTACTACACATACAGTCATACACATATATACACACATTCAAGAACATTTATGTTAACTTTATTTTATTTTTATTTTATTTTATTGGGGACAAAAAACAGTTACATGCTAGAGAAATACAAAAAAAAAATCCTTAAAACTAGATGCACAAACATGTAACCCACACCAATGTCCACATCTTGACATTTGAATAAAAGAAGTGATGGACTGTGGTAAGAGTTTACAGAGTACAGTGCCTTCTGCGAAAGCTTCATGTATAACAAACTAATTTCTATAATCATAATTAATATAGTATATAATTCAATTCAATTATTATTAATTTCATTTAATTTACATAAATATTTTTATTTCATTCAATTCAGTGCAATTTATTATAATTCAATTTAATTCAACATTATTTATTTTAATTCAATACAATATACAATTTAATTTATACAACTTATTTAATTTAATTAGAATTAACGTCTGCTCAATTCAGTTTAATTGTTATTCCATTTGATTAATTTCTATTTAATTCAGTTGAAATTAATTTATTCCTATTTATCTTTCTCCTTATTACAGCTTTTTGGACAAAATATCTATAGCTTTTTTTTTAAACAACCGGTTAGAGAGAGCAAATATGTCAAGCTCCATAAAGTGAGTGTTGTATGTTTCAACAAGGCGACGAAGAGGTGCGCGCACGCCAGCATTAGATTTGCACATGCCAGTGTGAAATAGTCGGGGCACGCGCACCCCTCGTTGTAAAACAGTTCTGGACACTCTATAACATAACTGATTAGTAAGTTCAATGCAGTCGAATTTATTGTTACATAAGCCATGCAGTGTCATTACACTCAGAAGCTGCCTCCTGGACTCCAAACTTAGAACACCATATCGCTTCAGTAACTGCACATATGGAACCTTTGAATTAAAGCATTTATAGTTCATAGACCGCATAAACTTTTTTTGTACCATTTCCAAACTAGAGCAATATTTTTCGTAGAAAGGGTTCCAGATTTGAATGGCATATTCTAACTGGGATCGTACCAAAGTTTTATATAACAATAAGAACGTAGAGGGCCGCAAAAAGTCATTAGATGATCTCATGACGAACCCATACATCCGATACGCTTTATTCACTATGTTGTCAACATGGATGTCAAAATGCAAACGTGAATCCAGTGTGACACCCAAGTCTCGGACGGCTGCAACACTGCTCAAGCGTGCGCTATTAATAAAATAATTGTGACGTATAATTTTCTTATTTTTAGTAAATGTAATGGTATGGCATTTTGGAAGACTGAGAAAAAGCTTATTTTTAGTGCAGTAAACATAAAGCCTATTTAAATCATCTTGCAATAGCGCGCAATCTTGCATATTTTTACTTGACCTGTAAACTTTTATGTCATCTGCATACATTAGAAAATTGGAATTTTTAAAGCAGCTTTTAATGTCATTAATAAATATAATAAAAAGAAGGGGACCCAAAATGGAACCCTGTGGAACCCCAGACCTAACAACAACTGGTTCAGATTCATAACCATTAACTACAGTTCTTTGTGTCCTATTAAAAATATATGAAGCGAACCATCTTAACAAATTACCTCGAATACCATTGAAGGCTATTTTTTCTAAAAGCAGTGAATGATCCACCTTGTCAAAAGCCTTCTGAAAGTCCGTATAGACGGCGTCTACTTGAACTCGTTGATCTAATTTTTCAAAAAGATAATTTGTAAATATCAACAGATTTGTCGTGGTGGAACGATGTTTGACAAAACCGTGTTGTTCAGGTATAATAAGTTGATGAATATGGGGATACAAGGCGCCGTGAACAAGACTCTCAAAAACCTTAGACAAAGTGGAGAGAATTGAAATGGGGCGGTAATTCTCTACATTATTCTTATCACCAGTTTTGAACACAGGAGTAATAAACGCACGTTTCCATATTGTTGGAAAAACTCCCTCACGCAAACATTTATTAAAAATGATATACAAAGGAGTACACAAGCCGTCACATGTTTTAATGAAAAAGTTTGGTGGTAAACCATCCGGACCCGCCCCTTTAGAAGGATCTAAAGATTTCAATTTCAAACGTATAACTTCCACAGCAAGGTAAATTTCAGATATGCAAGACGAGTTATCTGCAAAGCTGTCAGAAGGCTGCCAATTTTCAGGGTCAAAATTAGACGGTTCATAAACAGATGAAAAGAAAGAGGAAAACAGATTGCATATGTCCGTAGGGTCATCAGAAGAAACATTTTTGAAATACATATTCGCAGGATAATTAGCTTTTCCCTTTTTGGATGTGATGTAAGTCCAGAAATACTTTATATTTTTAGGAATGCTGTCTTCGACTACTTCAATGTACTTGTGATAGCATTTGACAGCCTCTCCGTGGAAAAGCTTCCGATAATTAGAGAAGTTAAAGTAATCCGATTGGTTGTTGTACATCTTCCATTTAATCCAGGCGCGTTCTTTGGTTTTAAAGATTTTTATGAGAGAAGGGGAAAACCAGACTGGAAAGCCAGAATTTTTGGTTCTAGTTAGTGGAACATGCGATTTGATAATTCCGTATAACCTCTCATAGAAAACGTTAACAGCTTGCTCAGACTCGAGGTGAGAAAGTGTTATATCCCAATCAATTTTACCTAGTTCATAATTTATGGCATCGTAATTGGCTTTATGAAAGTTATATCTATGAACTATACGGCATTTCAGGGGAGTATATTGCGTAGTCAGGCAAGTCAAAGCAGAAAATGCTGGGTGGTGACTATCGAGGTCAAGTAAAGCATTGCATGATACTACCTGACAATCTACATTAGATATAAGTAAATCAAGTATACGACCCAATTTATTTTTTATGATATTATATTGCAAGCCATTGATTAAATTCATAAAATTCACCAATATTCGACCTATTGAATTTGAAACCTGTGCAATTGCATGATTCCCTTGGTCCAACCAAGCGATGTCCGGTAAGTTAAAGTCACCAAAAATGAAGTAAGAGTCAGTGGTGCTAGCGTTAGCTAAGTTTTGCAACATGTCTAGGTATTGTGTGTATACTTCTTCACGTGTTCGTGGTGGTATGTACGTAGCACTGATAATATGGTGTTTATTGTGCTGGGAAGAAGGTAGTTGCACCACAACGTGTTCGATTTCTGGGTGAAGAAATTTTGTGGTTAGAGAAGTAGGACGCAATCCACGGAGCACCGCTATCAAAACGCCCCCACCGTCATGTTTTTTAGTCGCAGAACGATCGCGATCGCACCTAAACACTACATACCGATCGTCCATAAATTCGTTATCTTGGATACTGGGAATCAGCCAGGTTTCAGTCAGTATGATGACATCATAAGAGCAAGCCATTATATTCATATAAAGTGTATGTAACTTCGTACGGATCCCTCTACAGTTCTGGTAATAAATCATAACGTTGCTAGAAGCCATTGATTGACAAGTTTACAACAATTAGAAATAACACACAATACTTTGAACGTAGAATTGAATCAGTAGTTCCAAGCCTGCAGCCCAGTGCACTACTACCCGGTGAAATTGTATGAAGGAAATTGTTAAGAAAACAAAATTTAAGTAATTTGAAATTTAGAAACAATATACATGAGACATACTTATTAAACTGAAGAAAACATAAAGTTGTAGTTATAATTAACAGCAAACAGACTACAAACAAGCCATTACAGAATAACAAGAAATAACAGCAATATATGCATAGTACTGAGAAATTGTAGGTATGAACAAATAATACATCACATAATAGCAGTAAGTTGGAGGAAAATACAATAATCCAAAATACAGTAGTATCTTTAAATTCATTAGTTTGCGCCATCTGTACCGGTCTTTCTACTAGTAATGATTTTTTTGAGGTCTTCGACAGAGCGAATCGCGAATGACTTGTCGTTGTCTCAACTCTTACAAATGTATATAAAAACATTCTGTCATATTTATACATAGATATATACAGTATATTATTTATATCTACACATCTCCACTTACGTATACACACGTCCATATGCTATGCACAAAGTATGGACTAATAGTTAAGTTTTTGATGATGGGGGGGCCAGCCCCCCTAGTCAAGTTGCAAACGATAAACGTGAACGCTTAGTAATCTCCAATAGATTTTCAACTTTATACCTAAGATCAAGTTGAAAATCTATTAAAGACTACTGAGCGTTAGCGACCGGAACGAACGAAAACACTATGTAATCTTCAATAGATTTTCAACTTTATATTCAATTACATAAAGTTGAAAATCTATTAAAGACTACTGAGAGTTTACGTTTATCGTTTGTGACTTGGCTAGGGGGGCTGGAGTTCTAAGATACAGAGTTAGGCCTAGTTTAGACTCCAGATCTCCCACAAATTACAAATTCATCTATTTAAGTGTTTATTTTTTTCTGCCAAATAACATATTGGATATTTGAAGTGTAATTTGTGGAGATAAATATTTTTTAATTTTATTTTTTGATTTGGACACTTTCGGAATAAATAATTTCGTATATACTCTTCCTAATTTCATCTGAATCTGTTCACTTATTTGAGCGTGAAGGAGTAACAAACACACACACATTCACTGAAATTTTCGCATATTACAAGAGTGATCTTGCGAAAAACCAATGATCCCCACTTCGCCAACCTATATTCCAAACGCAATAAAACCTAATAAATATTTACAGAACCATTTCAATATCATAAAAAGACTCCTCAAATAAATTGGAGTTCCATTGAATTGAAAACACTAATATCCTGCCTATTATTATCAACAATAGATGTTTAATATACAACACAATAGGTGTTAAATATCCATTTCGTTTTGTGTAGTGTTATTTCGTTCATAAATTTCGGGAAAAACCCATTGAAAAGGAGCTAGAGCGATGTGGATTTGGAAAACTATTTGACTTTGTTCGATACAGAGTTTTTGTAGAAACTTATGAGTTTGGTTTTAGACTTTATGATGGTAAAAGTCATTTATATGGCCTATGTGGATATTTTCTAAAATGGCTGCCGCTGGGAATAGCTTTTCTATTATGACTGACATTTATAACAATACTTCCAATATTTTTTGTAAGGCTTGCCATCAATATTGTGCTGCAGGATTGTTTGAAATAGTCATCGTAGTCCTGGAACATAAAGAGCAACTGAAGGAACACATGTGGGTTTTAGACAGTAAAAATCTGACAATCCCTCTTGCTCCACCCAGAGTGGGGGAAGTTATTTGAAGATTTCCCACAATAAAAAAGTCATCATTTCAGCCGAAAGACGTCCACTGCTGGAAATAGGCCTCCCCCACAATGAACGGTCCTGTGCGTCTCGCATCCATCGGACTATCGGACTCCCGCAACCGTTACCAAGTCATCGGTCCACCATGTAGGAGGCCTTCCAATGCTACGTCTTCCGGTACGTGGTCGCCATTCCAGAACCTTTCGGCCCCAACGGCCATCCGTTCTGTGAGCAATGTGCCTTGCCCCCCAGGGGGGGGGAAGAGGATTCAAAAATACAAAACAGATAATAAGGCGTTGTATTTTCTTCATTCAACTATTGCAATCAGAATTTAGTAATACGTAACTGGATTTAAAGAGTGTCCGATTGTCCACAGAGTTTCTTGCAAGTTCTTCTTCATATTGATCTGTTTTATATTTTGATTATATGACTTATAGAGACTAATAATGACAATCAATGCTATAATATTATATAATAGAATAGTTTGTCTGATCTTCAAAATCTCAAGAACTACAAGATGGAATTGAAAACAAAAAATAGTGGTGGGTAGCCCATTTATCAAAGACGGCTATAGATTATATAGGGTGACTGGTAATTAGTGTACGATACTTAAACACGTGATTGTGCTCTATCGTACACTAATTGCCAGTCACCATATATACCATCACGTTATGATCCACGGGAGTGGAGCAATAGCAATCCACGGGGATCAGCTAGTGTATGATAATGACGAAATTAATTGAAATAAGTAAAAAAAATGCTTTAACTGTGCAACCGGATCTCTTATAAAAATCTAAGTTTATAACTTTACATCTGCATTCAATTTTGACCTTTATAGACGTGCCGTCATGATTACGGTTATCACAGGACGTGATACAAATATTAGTGGGCCATAAACGCCCAATGGATTAGATAACACTTAACATCGCATAAATGGGCTGGGAACAGCTAGTATATGATATAAGTGTGATTAAAATAGGGTTTGATTTTAATGTTCTTAACTGCATATGTCATATTAATTCGGAAATCAGTCCTAAATATCTTAATATTTCTATTTATTCATGTTTCTAGCTAACCCAGTACTAGTTGTTCTGCCATAAAAATTATCAAATAAATCGAAATAAAAATGCTAAAATCGCGATTAAAAAAGTCAGGGTTTTTTTTTAGGTGGGAAAATCATCTAATGACAAATCCCACTCTTGAGCGGAGCGGGAGATAGTGTCAGACTTTTACTGACTAAAAACCCACTCGTGTTCCTTCTTTGCCTTCGTCCCAGGGCCCCGGGTTTCACTTTTACACTACCAGTGGCCCCAGTAGGCCCTGCTGGATCCCTAAGATTTGGTGACATATCCGGGTAGGGGTAGGAAATTGGAAAATAGTCTACGACCTTCTTAGGCCTACAAAATAATTTCCAAATATACACAAAATAATTTCATAAAAAGCGGTATTTAGAGGAATTTGATAACATACACTGTGACACTAGCCCCCCTAGCCAAGTTACGACTGTTTCGTTTCGATTCTCTTGTGTCGAATGCCTCGAGTAGGCCACGCCTCCGATTCCTTTATTCTGACCACGTGATTGAGCGTTGAGATGACATCAGAACAAAGGAACCAGAGGCGTGGCCTACACGAGGCGTTCGACGCAAGAGAATCGAAACGAAACGGTCGTAACTTGGCAAGGGGTGGGAGGGGGAGATTTTTTTATATCAGATATGCTTGAGCTGTTTGGGGTGGAAACACTGCTCGACTTTTCATGTGACTAAAAGACTGTTCTTTGCTTCGGTCAACAAATCAGCACTATTATTAAACTTGGCGTTGCTATCAGCATTCTGGGCATCTTTCCCATTGACAGCCATGTAGATGATTTTTGTGATGCCCAATGAGTTTTGTTTTGTACCTGTTTGTATCTACATATTTTATTATTTACAGTTGGCATATAGGTATATAACTGGCCTGTTGGTCTAGTGGTTAGTGATCCTAACTGCTATGCTGGAGGTCATGGGTTCGATTCCCACCCAAAACAAATGTTTGTGTGACGAGCACGATCATTTGTTCTGTGTCTGGGTGTAATATATAAGTATGTTTATCAGTTGTCTAGTACTCATAACACCAGCTCTGCTTAGTTTGGGACTAGACAGCGTTGTGTGAAAGTTATTAAAAAAATATTATAATTATAACACCTATATTTATTATTATTGATACTTTACTTACAAAGAAACGTTCTCTATTTCAAAACATGTTTCCGAAGTCCGTTTAACCCTACAGTAACTACAGCATAACTACTCACTACTCATATCAGTCGACCTAAATGTCTGCAACGCTTCCGCATGGCTGTGCGCATCGCATCTGATCCCAGGGTAATGGCGCCCAAGATACAGGAATACTAATGTTACCTACATGTTAATGTGAACAGTTTAGCGTATAAAGTAAGTTAGGGTAGAAGGAAAAGGGTAATGTATAAATGTAATCGGATCATACATAATATAATCACACAGACTAATATTATATGGGTGAAAGTGTATGAGTGTTAGTTTATGTTTATTTTTGTAACTCATAACATGATTTAAAAGAATGCCCAAGGAGTTTCTTGCACGTTCTTCTACGTAGAGATCTACGCTTTGGAATGTTAAATTTAGCTTCACTTTTTTGACCGACATTTTGACAGTTTAAAAGTGCCTGTAAATGGTTTATTTGAAACTAGCTTCTGCCTGCAGCTTCGCCCGCGTGAAAGAAGGTTTCTCCATACAAACTTTGGACCCCAGTTTCATTCCCTTAGGGGTTGAATTTTGAAAAATCCTCTCTTAGTGCTCGCCTACGTAACTTAATTCGGGAATTAAACTGTTTTCATAGGTAAGTTACGGAACCCTCAGTGCATGAGTCCGACTCGCACTTGCCCAGTTTTTTATACGTATTCCTGCACCTAACACAATAATTTGTCTATGTATTATCCCAAAATATGACTGAACTAGAAAATGCCTAAGGCATTATGTCTACCTCTGTATTTTTTTGTTCATAAAAAATTAAATACTGAAATAAATAAAGGAGAAACCTGTTTCTGGGCTTGAGCGTTCCACGAATGAAAAATGTACCAAAAATCGTCTATTTTGTTTAATTAACCCAATCTTAGCCTCATTAGCAATGGCCAAATGTAGAAAATAAATAGATTTATATTTTTTAGTTTTAAACAAGCTTTGTAAACTGTTACAGAACTTATTTATTAATACGTCACTAACTTCACAAAATGTTGTCATTATGACATTAGAGCATATCCTAAGAATGTAATTGATTTAGTGGAAATTGATACATTTTCAAATAATTAAATAATACGCCTCCGTTTTAGTATAACTGTTTATTAGATGTTAAAAATGTAAAATAAGTAAACGTCAATCTCAACGCCTGTCATTGCTATGGCTTCGGCCTCACTTTTGGATTTTGGATATTGATGAAGAAGCGATATGGTCTAAGATCTTAGCCTACCCAAAAAGGGCAAAGGAAAAAACATTGTTGTGGTTATATGTCATGTCATTCAATGTCATTCGTGATTCGTTTACCCTGCGTTCCGAATTACGTCAAAAGCGATAATATCGCGAATCCGACCAACGCGCAACGTCACAATTACTACTCAATAGCCCTTTTATTTTGTGACTATTAAATTTGGTCGGATTCACGTTATAATCGCTTTTGACGCAATTCGGAACACGGGGTTATTTTGCGCAAGTGACTTCTTACTTGTGCCATAATGAAGAGTTGAAGTTGAAGTTGACTTCTTACTATGACCGTTCTTACACTTCTTACTATGGGGAGCCTAAAATCTCATCATAGTGTGTTATTGCTACTGTCTTTAGCACTATCCATGTTTGTTCCAGATTTTTATTAGAAGCAAAGCCTAAAAAAAAAGTAAAAATCTAAAACCCGACTACGACAAAAAAACGACGCTGAAAGAGTATGAAACAAGATTTTCAGGATGCTGAAATAAACAAGGTAACTGGAAAAACAAGAACAGAACAAACAGAAAAGCCGTAGTCACACGTTATTAAAGTGTCTCGGTTGGTACCTATAACGTGTGACTACGGCTTTTCTTTTTGTTCTGTTCTTGTTTTTCCAGTTACCTTGTTTATTTCAGCATCCTGAAAATCTTGTTTCATACTCTTTCAGCGTCGTTTTTTTGTCGTAGTCGGGTTTTAGTTTTTTACTTTTTTTTATTTAAACAATTTTGGTGTTAAATTTAACACATTACTTTTCGTCCGCTAGAGGGCGTTACTTTAAATTTGAGCAATAATTTGGAAACGTACAAGTGAAGCCCTTTCAAATGATACCAAACACGGCGTATTTATCTCCATTATTATTTTTTGGCCGCTAGAGGGCGCTACATCGAGTTTTGTGACACGTCACGTAGACATTCAGCGGACAATTAAGACGGTTCTGACGATACCTCATATGTCGAGTTCCGATAAGTAGATTATGAGCTATGAGGGAACCACTATGGAGGGAACAGATGAACATACTCACATACATACATAGCCTGTCAAAATTATAACCCTCCGTAGTCGGGTAAAAAGAACATTTTTTATTTAATTACCATATATACTAAAAATAACCTAAAATGTAAACATTGCCTGATTTTACCAATTTGGCCAATGCCGAGAACCGTGAAGCCGAGAACCGAGGCTCGTGAAACCTTCATATATGCTCTAGTTTATGGACTAATTCCAGCCCTGGAACCAGTCAGGCCCAAGTATGTATGGAGTTTGCGTTTGTCCTTTAAAAGTATAGCAAGGTACCGTACGTATGACAGTATCATAAACTATAATACTATTGTCATAATATAAGTTTATGATACTGTCACATAACAAAAGTTTATTAGAATATGACTGTGAGGTTTAAAATAAAATCACACGAATGGTTTTAATATTGTTGACTGACCTGTTGGTTTAGTGGTCAGTGGCCCTGACTGCTATGCCAGAGGTCGTCGGTTCGATTCCCACCCAGTACAAATGTTTGTGTGATGAACACGATCATTTGTTCTGTGTCTGGGTGTAATTTATCTATAATATGTATGTATTTAGAAATAGCACAAGCTCTGTTAGTTTGGGACTAGACGGCGTTGTGTGATAGTTGTGGAATATTATATTATGTGGAATATTATTAATACCTAATTATATGCGCACTACTCATAAATATTAAGGGTCGCCTAATGATCGATTTTACATTTATTTATCGTCATTATCTTCTAAATGTAGTATAAATTTGGTATCACCAAAGTGATTACAAAATAACATTAACACAAAATCAACAAGCCATAATTTTATTTGCGTGTTTCAAGCAGCTACTGCACATAGATCTCAATATGCCACGTACACAAAATGCCTCATGCCTCGGTATGGCAACGAGGCATAAATATTCCAGTATATTAAACTGAACGGGGTCGGAACACAAGCCCCAAACAAAACACTGGCTTGTAAAGAGACGAATACAGTAATAAATAACAACCCTTGTATTTTTAACTTACTTCAAAATAGGTGGACGCCATTTTTGTAGACAGATAATGGTAGCTACCCTTCCTGAATGACAGCATATCACGTGTGACTGCTACTTTTGTTGTCCACAAAACTTTAATTTAGGCCCTTATTTTCTACCAAAGTCTCATAAATTAAATTACATTTTACATAGGTACAGTCAAGGGTCAAAAGTGCAGTTGCACTCCATCAATGCTAAAGGGTCTAAAAATTTTTTGTAGAAGAGGGTCAATGGTTGATGCCTGATTTGATATGTAGCATAGAATCTATAGTATTGATTAAACTAGTTGTGGTCTATGAAACTTCTACTACAAAGAAATTTTAGACACTTTAGTATTGGTAGAGTGCAACTGCACTTTTGACCCATGACTGTACCTATGTAAAATGTAATTTAATTTATGAGACTTTGGTAGAAAATAAGGGCCTAAATTAAAGTTTTGTGGACAACAAAAGTAGCAGTCACACGTGATATGCTGTCATTCAGGAAGGGTAGCTACCGGCCGAGCCGCGGGTTTGTGGACGACGAGCAATGGGTAGCTTACCGTGCAGCCATCTAGTAAGGACTGTTGTGTTGTGTTCCACGCGCACCTCAAAGAAATGTCAGCAAAATTGTAGGGGCCTTGCAGAGCTGATATTTGCTACGGGAATGTCCGAAAGAGTTACTGTGACTCTAGAACGCTAAGGGTTACTGAAGGAACACAGGTTTTAGTCAGTAAAAATATATAACGCACCCTCTCGCCCCACCTAGAATAGAAGAAGATTTTTAATGACTTCCCACATAAAAATAATAGTTTAAAAAACTAAAAAACACGCTTTTAGCACGCACCCGCCATCTTAGATGTTCGCCATGTTGGGTTTAAGTCACGTGACTATTTTTTTGTATTCCTGACAGCAAACCCTTTCATTTGATACCCATATCATGGGGGTGGATTTCAAACAGCCAGTCCGCCATCTTGGGGAGGCCGCCATATTGGATTTGTAATGACGTTTCTTAGCTAGTCATGTATTGTCATCAGAACTCAGAGCGTGTGCAAAATTTCATCCTAATCGAAGACCGGGAAGTGGGTCAAATTAAGATTCCAAGATTTTCTTACATACATAGTTACAAGTGAAGCTAATAAAAGCGTGTTATTAATAAAAGCGTGTTAAAAAGACAATTTTTAAATTCTATAAAAAAATAAAGACTGATTTTGATGGAATCAGTCAATCAAAAATTGTTTTTGAACTGTTTTTTTTCCATTGTCCCATTCTTTTGTAACTGTTGCACAATATATTTTTACCATTTTTATACGCTGTTTTTACTTTGACGATAACATAGTAACGATTGCAATCTATCTCGTCTCAAATCTAATGGCGTATTACTTTTCAGGCTCAGCGTTCTCGTAAAAATGGACGACTTTGTTATTTTGACTCCTAAGTAAAATAAAATTGGTACTTTGTTTGAGTACTAAGCCTCAAATTATGACTATGAATTTAAATGTGCGAGATTTTCTTTGTCAGACAATTTAATTTTTAACGTCTCTTGTATTATTACGTGTTTTGAAATATGAACCTTTACCTACTTTTTTTAAGGTAGGAAATCATAAAATAACTCCTTCCGTCCTGGATGGAGCGAGTGGGAGTGTCAGTCTTTTATTAACTAAACCCATCTGGATTTTTCAGTTGCACTTTGCGTTCTAAGGCTACAGCAACTCTTTCCGAAAATTCCGCCGGCGGGCATCGACCCTTAATGGGTACGAATATCCTCATCGGACATGGTCGGTTCGGGAGGTTTCAGTTTCGATTCAAGCGGGAGAAATACCTGACTGATACCATTGAGCAGATCGCCCAGAGGACACGGTGGAGCATACAATGAAAGTCCTATACACGGCGGTGGTCTTGGGCAGACCACCGCCGTGTATAGTACAGAGGTACTGTGCTATAGAAAATTTATTGTATTACTCTTTTCATCGGTTTAAGGGATTCAGAACTAATGGCACATTATAGATAAATAGATAGATATATTCTTTATTGTACACCAAAATAAAAATTACATTCGGAACTTAAAATTAATAGGGTCTCACAATGGGCGGTCTTATCGCTAAAAGCGATTTTTTACAGACAATCTTTGGAAGGATTTTACAGAGAAGGAGAAAAAGATACGCAGGCGTGGTGTCTATTTACATATATACAATACATAAACTAATAAATTACATTTATTTATTATATTTATAATACAAACAATATATAATTATGAAAGCAGAGAAATAATGTACTTAATGATGACGTACAAGAGGAAAGGTAGTGATCCTTAACCATACTTTTAAAAATTGTGAGTGTTTGAGTGTTTGTGTTATTATAAATGAGACATAAACGCTAATAGGAGTTTATGAAAAAAATATAATTATATTGTAAGAAAAGAAAGATTTAGGAAAGCTATCAAGCCAAAAGGCAGTAGTGATTTTTTATACTCATTTTAAAAACCAAGTTAATAAAAAACAGGGAAAATTTAAAGGAAATCGTTTGTCTTAGTATGGTCATGTGTAGAGGAGGGATGAAACGCATCTTAGGTACTAAAAGAGTTATGAATAAACGTGTGGACGAATGGAGAGGGAGAAGGACGCCAAAGAAAAGATGGATGGAGTGTGTGAGGAGTGATATGAAAGAAATGGGAGTTAGTGATAGCATGACGGGTGACAGGAAGAAAAAAAAACGTGTTGCGCTGACCCCAAACAACAATAGAAAGGCAGAAAGATGATGATAATCAATCAATCAATCAAACAATAAATAATATTGATTGATTGATTGATAATGATGACACGAAAACACACTTAGTATCGTACTAAGTATCTCTTTGGTACTTTTACATTTATATTATTTCCTATTTAGTTCTAAAGTCCCTGATACTTGTACGACTTGTAACATAAAGTAGGTGATCCTATTACACAGTCTTCGAGTTATGTGTAACTTCATGTTTATTTATGTCCTCATTCATGTAATAGATGGTAATTATGGAGTAAAAATGTCTAGAACATGTTAAAAATATGCTAATAGTCATTTTATTATTGTAATCGATGTACCGTCGTATATAATAAACAAGAACTGGGCAAGTGCGAGTCGGACTCGCGCCCTGAGGGTTCCGTACAAACTTACCTATGTAAAGAGTTCAATTCCTGATTGGAGTCTCGAAGTTTTTCCAAAACGCAAAAAAATAATTGTGACGTAAAAACAAATTTTCTGTTTTCAGCTTTATTCCTATACTGAAAGTCAAAGTTAAAGTCAAAAGTTTTTTATTTCACATAGGCCTACATTGGCGCTTATAAAACGTTAGAAGCTATTGCACTTGTGTTATAAGACCTTGCTTTATACAAAATTTCAGAATTCAGAGTCAACCGGAAGTACTCTAGAATTTTGGTTCCCTTAAGTGTCTATGTGCTTTGTGGTGGAAAATAAAGAAACTTACAATTTTTTTATAATTATACGTTTTTTGCGACATAAACGGCCATATCTTTTTTTTTCGTTACCTTAGAAGTTTGATTTTTACACAACTTCAAGGGACCGTAGACCTAAGTATATGATTTTAATTTCAACTCGATACATCCACGCATTCCCGTAATAAAGGGTCTTGTCAGACAGACAGATAGACACAGATAGACAGCCAGACAGACGGACGGACAACAAAGTGATCCTATAAGGGTTCCGTTTTTTCCTTTTGAGGTACGGAACCCTAAAAAAGACGACAAAATACTCACAAAAAAAAACTTCTTTATCTGGGGATCGAACTTAAGGCAAACGTCGCGGCGTCGTTCAATACTGACATGTTGGAAAATTGCTCACCCCCATAGCAAATCGATAGTGTTAGAAACACCATCCTTTTTCTACGTGGGTAATCACCAAATGATTTCTTCCCGCTCTGGATGAAGCGAGAGGTAGTGTCAGACTTTTACTGACAAAAACACATCTGCGTTTCTTTTGCGTTCCAGGGCGACGATAACTTTTTCGAACAATCACGCCGCTCTGGTAGGTATCGGTCCTTGTAAGCCCTGTCTGTTTTTTGACGTATCTTTGAGAAACTGGAACACGACGCACCTTAGACCCGGGCCGGTCTTTCAATCAGGCCCAGTTTTTTTTTTAGTGATATAAACTAGTGCTTGACTGCGATCCCACCTAACGGTGAGCAGTGATGCAATTGTTGATGGTGAAGCGCACTTGAAGACACCTAAAGGATCGCGCGAAACTTGAGATTTAGAAGGAGAAACCTAAGGCCTTATTTCAGCAGTAGGACCTAAAATTGGCTTTACATTGGAATTGAAACTTAGAGCAGTACGGGCCGAGTGGTAACGGCCCCGACTTACGAGTTGTAGGTCGCGGGTTCAAACCCAGCCAGGCTTTGTGTAATTTATTTCATCACCACTGCTCTCAAAACGGTGAAGGAAAACATCGTGAGGAAACCGGCATGTCGTAGAACCTAAAATTCGAAGACATGTGACATCCACCAATCCGCACTGGGCCCGCGTGGTGGATTACGGCCCTTTCCCTCTCCTAGAGAGAGGAGGCCTGAGTCCCTGTAGTGGGAACATTAAAAGGGTGAATATGCTATGCTATATGCTATATGGAACTTACAAAGGTAACTTTGCTTGTTTGGTAAAGTACATTAGGATTCAGGCTTTAAATATGTCATCGTAAATCTTAAAGAAGCTTCAGTTTTCTAAAGCGACATGTCACAATACTAAAAGAATCCACTGTCCGCCTGTTTGTCTGTCACCAAGCTGTATCTCATGAGCCGTGATAAGTTGACAGTTGAAATTTTCACACATGATGTATTTCTGTTGTCGCTTTAACAACAAATACTAAATACGAATACAATAAATATTTAAGTGGGGCTTCTATACAGCAAACGTGATTTTTTTGTGTTTAATGTTTTATAAATCAAAGTATGGAAGCTTTCGTGCGCGAGTGCGACTCGAACTTGGCTGATTTTTGAGTTTATTCATTACAAACAAAAATACAAATCTATTCTTCTTATAATATTAGTATCTGATCAGCAAATCACTAGGCTTCTCTCACTGTCGGAAATTTGTTTTATAACGTTGGTAACAGCGTGTAGACATCTTCTGATGAACTGGGAGCACGTAATTGAAATGAACGGCAGTGCAGCCGGTGCATACCTACTCTCCATATTGCAATCATCGCTCGTTCGGTAGTAGCCGAATTGGGAGCAGGATATCCAGCTCTGGTTCACCCTGTTTCTTTTGAGTGATTTGGGTTATGACTTATTTGTTTTTATGGTGAAAATTAATCTAAGGGCGCCTGTGACCCTGTTATCTATGAAAATTGGTTCTGATTTATTTACCTACTTTGGAATATTATAAGTACAATTTTTCGTTATCATTTTGAAATTAATTAACTCTTAGGTCTATAAACTGATTCTTAATCTTGATTTATTAATTTAAACTTGAATGATGAGATCTTGACTTGATGATCTTTAAATGAGAAAGTAAGAACATTGAAGAAAATTTTATACACTAGGTATAGTTTGTGCAACACCTGGATGAAGAATTTTATATTTCAAGATTGAAGGGGTTCTAAACTACATGTAACTAAAACCAATGAAAAGAAAACATGTAAAAATAACCAATCATGGGTGCCACAAATGCGTCACTAGGGTATTTCCCTAGTGACGCATTTAAGATTTATCAACAGTTTTATTTTTGAATTCTAAAATAATTCTTGATTTTTATATAACAAAAATTACCTGTTTTAAAAATAGCTGAAATCAATTCTGAACGTAGTACTTTCAGAATGTACGTACGTATGTTAAATGTTGGAAATTATATTACTATTTTGGTGTACAATGAAGTTTATTCTATTATTTTATATTCTATGTTGTATATCTTGTCAAACACCTGGGCAAGGTTTGTTTATCCATCCAAATCTTCATATATATCGCGTCCTATCATTTCTAATTGTGCGTTACCTTATTATCTATTTACCTAATTGAATATACCATCGACCCTAACACAGTTGAGTCTAACAAATAAACATAAATAAAATGGCGTCTCTACATGCAAGTTTATACAGTAATTTCCGTAAACATGCTACCCGTAATTATTTCCATGCCGTTTATTCGCGATGCATTAAATGGCGACGTTAATTTAAGCTGTATCATTGCCCTTTATTTTGTTGTGGAAATAATTTTGGGTGCTAATTACTGTCTGTACTCTGTACTATTTATGTTCGTATGTTTAATTTAGAAAACGTTTGAGAGCGTAAGATTATTTGTGTGATAAATGTGCAGCAATTTATTTTGAAATTCGAGTCACATCCATTCTGTGTGATCATATTTGTCGGTTCAAAACTGAGCGTATAACATAACATACATCATGTCGATAAAATAATGTCGAACAGTTCAATACTGACTTTATACTTGTACTAGTTTTTTACAGTGGATTCACCCGCGTGAAAGTAGGATATTATGCCAAAAGAATATTCAAAATGTATATTCTCTTGGAACGCAGCGTTTTATGTGGTGGAATCCTACGTGATGCGAAGCAATTCGATGCAGTTTATGCGAATCGAACGCGATGCAGTGGTTTTATCCTATGTGCGCGCGAAGTTGTACCGCTTTAGCCACTATAGATATAAAATAAGTCACCGCACGGCAAGATTTCGCGCAAAAATATCAAACCAACTGATAGCGACCGCTTCGCTTCGCTCATCATCGCACCGCACCAACGTGTGCTTGGTCACGTAGGCCATCACAATAGAGTGTAAATTGTTTGTACCGTTCGCGTCGAATCACATCGCGTTCTCCTTCGCGTTGAATCACATAACCGCGAACTTATTTTCCCAGGACCTGGTCTAGCCGTGATATAAATTTTATTCAAATCCGTTCAGACTTTTGAGCGTGAAGGAGTAACAAACATACATACACACTCACATAAAACAAACTTTTGCCTTTATAATATCAGTGCGATTGTTCGCTTGCGTAATCGCATCAGGAATAAAGATATCCGCAGGAGAACCATAGGTCGCCAACATAAACCAAAGAATCGCCAGATATAAGTGGCAGTGGGCAGGGCAGATTGTTCATAGAACAGATGCTTGATGGAGCCTTTTTGAAGTGGCGACCGCGCACCGGAAGACGTAGCGTTGTAAGGCCTCCCACAAGGTGGACCGATGACCTGGTGAGAATCACGGGAATGTGATGGATGCGAGACACAGAGGACCGTTCGTTGTGGCGACACTTGGGGAGGTCTTTCGGCTGAAATGATGATGATGATGTCAACCACAGTTCTAAATACAGCTTAACCGAAGTCGATTCCGTCTATAAAAAGTGCACAAAGAAAAAAAACACTTCACAATCAAAGGATGTGAAGCCTTGAATAGTAACAAAAAAAGTCTTACAATATTCTAATTTAAAACCTGCGGGCTATGTACACAAAATAATAAGTCTATTTACACCGCTCCTATTACAAGGATTGAATGGCGTAAATAAAGATCAAAGAGCAGCTAAGAAAAAAAAAGAACGTGAAAAGAAAAATGAAAAGTTTGCAGATATTACAGTGGATCGTGGGGCTCTTTGGACCGGGACCACTGTCCCAACTTCCACCTATAAAAATAATCCATTCTTTTTAGTAGTAATTTGGGACCACAAGGAAAAAGGCATTAACGCATGGAATAGGCCTACACGCGAAAGCAAGCTCTGACATGGTATTATTATTATTCCATTTATTCATTTACATAAATATAAATTAAATTTTTAATTTTTCAATAAAAAATTAAAATTATTGTTTTTATTAATTTATTATGCTTGTACTAACACGGATATGAAAATTGTTACTTACAAATATATAGAAGTAATTCTAAAATAATTGTTATTATTATTCCATTTATTTCCTATCTAAATATTGTATTTTCATTCATTAACGCTCAGGCGGTAGCCGGCGCCCGGAAGCCATTGTCTTACTATTGTGTCTCTAATTACGCACGTCAAAAGGTTAAAATATTTCTTAAAAAAAGCATATTAAAAAACATTTAAAAATACAAATTATTATTATTAAAGTAAAGTTACCAAAAATTCTGTATTTATTTTATTGGTAGTCCCAAAATACTATTAAAAAAAAAAATAGGTGGCAGTTGGGACCACGGTCCCGGTCCAAAGAGACCCACGACCCATTACAGTACCTATTTACACAACTTTGAGCCGTTTGGGGTCAAAACGGATCATGGGGTCCGAGTGCGCGTCTCCTTTTCAAAGGAATTTCACACCGACTGGTTGACACTTTATGTGACCAAAGGGCTGGCTCGTTCTTTGCTCAACGAATTATTATTGCCATTCAACGTGGCAATGCTGTCAGTCTTCTGGGCACATTTCGCGGTGACAGCGATGTGGAGGAGTACTTCGATGTCTGCATGTATTTTGTGGGTTTTTTTTGTATAATTATGTATGTACATTGTTAGGTTTAATATAAATACTTAGTTAATGTTTAAGTTTCATATAAACTTACACTAATAGAAACGTTTTTATATTGACAAGTGAATTTACATGGCTAGTGAGTAATATATAAATGTGTATTCATATCACATAGACTCGTCTAAGAAGTTTCACTTAGCAAAATTAAAAAGTGAATATCAAAGAGCTAGAAATATCAAACATTTTTATAAGTTTCTTCTACAAATATAATATGAATACTTGAGTTGTAGATCAGAGGCCCTGCCACGATCTATTTGAAGACTTAAACTGAACTGTCAAAGGGATGGAGCTATATAAGGTGTAAAGCTCCATTCTTATTTCTCGCTCGCACGCCTAACATTTTAACAAATCATGGTACGGCCCCTGCTCATCATACTAATATTATAAAGGCGAAAGTTTGTGTGTGTGAATGTATGTTTGTTCGTATCCTCCTCCTTACTCTTGACAGAGGGGTCGTGGTTGACAAAGTTGTATTTTCGTTGGCGAGTGAGGCTCCCGCGATGTGTCTCCACTTGTCACGGTTTACGGCGTTTCGGGAACTCTAGTCTATGGAGGTTTATGTTCCAGCTCTGATGAGGTCTATCCAATGCATAGATGAGCGCCCGCGTGACCGCTTCTCCTCCACTTGTCCCTGAACAACGAGTCGCTCCATGGAGTGTACTTGGGAATCGTACTTGCACAGTCGACGATAACCTCTGTTTGTTTTTTAGCTCCTCTAGGATCGAGACGTTAGTCCTTAGTGCTGTCCAAGGGATCCGCAGCAGTTGCCGCCAGCACCACATCTTGAGTGCATCGATTTTGCGTCTGTCTTTGAGGCGAACCTTCCACGTTTTGGCGTCATAAAGAAATATTGGGAAGACTAAAGACTTGAAGTTTGTTCGTATATATGTTTATAAAGCTAGAACTAAGTAAATTAGACCGACGCACACGTGGACCACGCCTGATTTGTACGTAGAACGACGTCAAGTGGCGTGGATCTAGTGTAGCTCTACAAGTCTAGTTTTCATATAAAATGTATGGAGACGTGTGTACCTGGCACACGTGTGCGCAGTGTAGTTCTACCTTTACTCTTTAATAATAATACATACTAGTAAAGAAAACTATTACGACGGACGACGACGATGGATTACTTACTTTTTATTTTATTGTTGTTTGTCCTGTGCGAGTCCCTAATAATGTTTTGCTTTCTTTAATTCTTTGGGAGTAATTTTCTACTTTTAGGCAGGTGAAGCTGTTGGTAAAAGCTAGCCTATTTTCGTTGATATTATGTAGTATAAATAATAGCATAATCAGCCTTTTAATGTTCCCACTGCTGGGACCCAGGCCTTCTCTTTCTAGGAGAGGGAATGGGCCGTAATCCACCACGCGGGCCCAGTGCGGATTGGTGAATGTCACATGTCTTCGAATTTTTGGTTCTAGGACATGCCGGTTTTCTTACGATGTTTTCCTTCACTGTTTTGAGAGCAGTGGTGATGAAATAAATTACACAAAGTAATGCCCCTGGCTGGGTTTGAACCCGTGACCTACAACTCGTAAGTCGGGGCCGTTACCACTCGGCCACCCCTGCTCTTATGTAGAGTTTCAATAAACTAAGGTGAAATGATAATACACTGTATCTTGTTACAAAGTGTTTTGTAAGTGTAATCTCGCACGTAAGTGCAAGTGTGCAACAACACTTATGAATGTGTTCTTTGGCGCGGTAGTTTTTTTTTGAGGTGGGATAATTATCCAATAACTTCTCGCGCTCTGGTTAGACGGAGAGTGGAGTGAGGGTGTGTCAGGTTTTTACTGACTAAAACCACACCAGAGTCCTTCAGTAGCCTTAAGCGTTCTAGGACTTAATTGTGAATAGGTCGTCATTACCAAACATGGTTAATAATAACTGATGCCGTTCAAACTCATTGCCAAAGCTGCTTCTAACCACATTAGCTATTTTGGCATCAGAATCAACTTTAATAGTACTTTTAGCTAAAACAGTAAAATAATAACACGATTAATGTAACCAAAGGCATCCCGCATCTGACACTGTCTGTCAGAGTTTTACTAACTGAAATCCACTGGTGTTCCTTCTATAACCATTTGCGTTCGAAGTCTTCAGTGCTTCTCAAAGAATCCCTTAGCTTTAGCAGGGAATACACTCTATGCTACAAGTACGTTATTGAGCTTAATTCACCACCAATCTTACACCAATTTCATTGGGTTTCAACCAGGTTAAAACGCAACTTAATTATGCAGCCTAGACCGCGTTGCACCGAGTATAAATTATACGTATGTGTGGGAAGTCGATCGCCGGCCGTTCGTCGATTACGGACATTTACCCCGCCGATGTCACCGTTAATCGAGGCCTGGACTTGCAACCTCGTTAGATAATTATTAATGAACCTCGATGCCCCAGGGCGTTGTGTCGTGGAGTCGTGGTCGATGTTAATCTTTGATTAAACGATCGGTTATTTCGATGGTGGAGGTTTTCGGTGCCGTCGTATTTTTATAATTAAGATTTAGTTATTAAGGTATTTAGGTTATCGTATAGAGTGATACTTTGCGGAAATCCATGACGATAATTAACGCAACGCAATATTAATGATAGAGTTATGTTACTGCGGGGAAGAAACAAGTGCCATGGTTTTGGTGGCATCTCAAATTGCATGTGCATACTTTTACAAGTCGGATTCTGTATCTATGCTGTTTTTTTTTTGAACTATTCCTTTACTAATAATTACTGCTATATTGCAGAGTGCGTTCACAAACATCGAAATTGATTACATTAATGGGATGGTAGATGGTAATGTTTGACTTTGTCACGCTTATCTATCTAAATAACATGAAATACCACTCACTGATTAATCACGAAATCTCAGAAACTATAACACCTACAAATTTAAAATTTTGGCAGGTAGGTTCCAGGTAGGTTAGGTAAGAGTGTAGACATCCGCTAAGAACGAATTTTACGAAACTCCACCCCTAAGGGGGTAAAACGAGGGTTTACGCGGGTGAAACCGTTGGCAGAAGCTAGTAATATTATAAAGGAGAAAGTTTGTAAGCGTGTGTATATGTGTGCAAGTTTATTACTTCTTCATGCTCGAACAGCTGTATTGATTTGGATGAAATTCTGTACCTGAAATATATTTTGACTGGCCTGTTGGTCTAGTGGTTAATGGCACTGACTGCTATGCCGGAGATCGTGGGTTCGATTCCCACCCAGGACAAATTTTTGTGTGATGAGCACGATCATTTGTTCTGTGTCTGGGTATAATTTATCTGTAATATGTAAGTCAAGCTGGTATCGGGTAGATCCGTCCCAAAGATGAGAGCAGTACTCCATACACGATCGAACTTGCACTTGATAAAGTTTGAGCAGCTGTTCCGGCGTGAAGTACTGTCTGACCTTCGCGACTTATGTATTTAGAAATATATAAGTATGTTTATCAGTTATCTAGTACTCCTAACACAAGCTCTGCTTAGCTTGAGACTAGACGGCGTTTTGTGACAGTTGTAAAAAAATATATAATAATAATGAAGGATATCTACTTCTTATCTTTTTTTTTTATTTGATATAAACTAGTGCTTGACTGCGATCCCACCAATCACATCTTTGGAGTATGTATTCACATCAGGTGGGATCGCAGTCAAGCACTGGTTTATATGAATTAAAAAAAAAAAATGTTCTCTTGAGAAAATTTTCTACTTTTGCTAACTAGTCTGGAATAATTGTATGTAATTAATAATCTAAACTGCAACATTTCGTATAATTCCTCGAAAAGTTATAGTTATTCTTTTGGAATTATAACGAAAATGATTAATTAAAATGAAGGTTTAAAAACATTCAACAGAATCCTAAATTTGATCTTCCAAGAATTAAAGGGTTTAATTTTTCTTTCAAAATCGAGACCAAAGTAATTACGAGTATTATGAGAGTATTATTATTTCTGTAGCTTAAAACAACTTTGATCTCAGCGATTTTATTTCATCGCGTGATTTGAATTTTAAGCGCAGAAATCTTTATTTTCATTTCAAACTTGCCTTTGATAGCCACTTTGCCCGCGTGAAAGTATGAAACTATCCTAAGGAAACTTACTCTCGGGATAAAAAGTGTGCTATGTGCTATTCCAGGACATGCAATCCTCTGTGCTTTTCATGAAAATCTCTTCAGCAGTTTCAGTCTGTAGGAGGATACACACACTTCCAAACTTTCGCCTTTAAAATATTAGTGTGGTAATGTGATGTGATTGTTATTATAGTTTCTACTTAAAAATTAAGCAAAAGATAAACATAAACATAATCGTATTTGTTTGATGATGTTGTTGTTTTTAGTTGTTTTCTTACTTTGGAGAGGTTAAGCAAAAGATAAACATAAACATAATCGTATTTGTTTCTTTGTTTGATGATGTTGTTGTTTTTTGTTGTTTTCTCACTTTTGAGAGTTTCGGCAAAAGATAAACATAAACATAATCGTAAGTATTTGTATGATGATGTTGTTGTTTTTTGTAGTTTTCTTACTTTTGAGAAGTTAAGCAAAATATAAACATAAACATCATCGTACTTGTTTATTTGTTTGACAATGTTGTTGTTGTTTGTGGTTTTCTTACTTTTAACTCAATTTGTTCAGAGGAAAGATTAACCATAGACGGCGTAATTAAAAAAAATGTCCTGTTGCTAATCAACTCAACACCTTTATTTAATTTATTTTTCAGCGTTTTATTCGACAAATTACTTTTCCTGCTCTGGGTATTGTCAGACTTTTACTCTCTGAAACCCCCCTATTTCTTCAGTTACCCTTTATGTTTCAAGGCCACAAGAACTCATTAAACCTAGTACAACAAAATATTTAAAACAAAGCATAGGTTTACTCTAATAAGACTACAAAAGGTGTTCAAATGAATTCACCGTTAAACCAATCGATTTCTTTTGTTACCCAACGAATCAACGATCATTACGTGTTCCAATATATCTCACGTAGTTCCTTTTGTTTATTTTATTATGTAGCACATACTAAAAGAATAAATAATATACCAACTACCTTAACTCTCATCCCTTGAGAGATTCGCAAGACACCTTTTATGCGTATTATTTGTAACATCTGTCCAACTATTATTCGCACAATTTCGCATAAGACATGATGTGCCGAGACATATTTATGTGACGGTCAGTCCTTTGTGTGTTTCCAACTTAATGGGCTTTTTAATAGTTTAAAGCGAAATGCGTGTTCCGGAGACTTTCGCATTAAAAAATAGCATCTTTTTTTAATAATGTAAAGCGATGATGTGGTCAACAATGGAGTACGCTTGCTTAGAAGTAACCTATTCACTCTTGACTTAAAGACCCTTAGGTTTTAGCTATTAGGAAACACAGACTCTACAGAACATATGGTCGATGAGGCTGAAAGGTTCTGGAGTGGTGACCGTGTACAAGAAGACGCAGTGCGTCCCACAAAGAGGACAGAAACAGGCCTTGCGAGGGTAGCAGGAATCCAATGTATGCGAGACGCACAAGACCGGTCATTATGATTACACTTGTTGGAGGCCTAGATGTCCAACAGTGGACGTCTTTTGACTGAAATGATAATAATGATGATACGTCGTTAAAAATGTGGATGGTTGCAAAGGGAGAGGTACCAAAGAAAAGATGGATGGATTGTGAAAGAAAAGAAAAGAAAGAAAAAAAGTTTATTTACGACAAACATGGCGCATACCTTAAAAAATAAAATAAATGACAATAACGACTCTTTATAATAAGTATATAGTAGTAAGATATGTGTCACATCCGCGCGAAACAGCTAGCGCTCAGTAAAATGATGTAGCTCGTGTAAGACAGTCGTCGACGGTGAGACATTTATCGGCTAGCAAGGATTACATAGCATATAAATAAAGTCAGTGACTTTTTAGTGACAAACAAGCCAAAGACATAAATAATAGTAAACCATTATTCATTGATTTATGCATTGGCGTAGTCGATTGTTATTGTCGATCAATAGAAAATCGACCTTAAAACTAGAATTGTCAATGCGCAGTCACAAAGTCACATTATTGTGTGACGAGTGATATGATAGAAAAAGAAGTCAATGATAGCGAGACTGTTGACAGAACAGAAGGAAATAAAAAAGCAATTTAAGTCGACCACAACACAGGTAATATAGTATAAGGGCAGGAAGATGATGATATGTCGCGATGTCGCTATGAACAGTCAACGTCCTCTCCCCTTTTTTTTTAGGTGGGAAATCATCTAATGACATCTCTCACCCTTGGGCGGAGCGAGATGGCGTGTCAGACTTTTACTGACTAAAACCCACTCTTGTTATTTCTTTGGCTCCGTTCCAGGGCCCCGCGGTTCTCTTTCGCATCACCCATGGCCCCAATTGGACCTCTCCCCTGCGTGTGCTCCTGTTCAGAACATGAACCACACGTTGGAGTGCCTCAAGTGCCCCTGCACTTTGGAGAACTTTATGGTGCCAGCGATGCTGTGGTAAACGTAACCACCTACTGGTCCCAAACAACTCAAAGAGTTTACCATTTACCAAAAGAAGAGAAAACATTCACTGCTTCATATGGCTTGTTTGTATTGTTAGGGAGAAAAACTAACGCATTTTTTAATCAATCAACTGAAAGATGTTACAGTTCAGTTTATTTGTAGATGCTCTGTACATTTATTTGAGTGTTTGTTGGCTTAGTTGAATCCTTTCTCTGAGATTCATCCAGCTTTACTTGATTGCCCAGTTGCAGCGGTTGAGACAAAGGCGAGCTGAGCTGTAGCAATGTATTTTGGCATTATGTGGGTCAGAATTCGTGAATATCTGCAAAGAATTCCGTCCCACTATTGTTTCGAACATTTTCGCGAGATATGACATGTGAGTGTGACGAGCAGTCCTTTGTCTCTTTCCAACATAATAGGCTTTTTTATAGTTTTAAAGGGAAATGTGTGTTACGCATTTAAGGCTAGCGCACGTCGTTAAAAACGGTAAATGTGTATTTGGAGGCTAAAAGGTCAGTATTTGGTTGGTTTGCATTTCTATGGTAAAGAACCTAAGATTTTTTTTATCAATTGATTGAATGCTTCAGAAGCTGTAGCAATGCTTTATTTGTTTCTTTGTTGGATTGCAATTTTTTAAAATTGGAAAATTAAATCGTTTAATTACCTAGTTGCTTAATCGTGGAATGGTTTAATAAGTGGCGCATCAAAGCCAACAAAGACAAATCTGTCCTCGTTACCTACACTCTCAGACGTGAAACTTGCCCACCTGTTCTATTATATAATAAACATGTCCCACAAGCTATTGATGCAAAGTACCCAGGAATGCACCTTGACCGCCGACTGACTTGGCAAAAACATGTATGGACCAAACGCACGCAGCTGGGTACCAAAATCCGGAACTTTGGGATTTTGGTCTAATCAGCCAGTAAAGGGCTGATTAGACCAAAATCCCAACACACTCATAACAGTAAAATGCGTATCTACAATTCCATCATCAAGCCAATTTGGACGTACGGCATCCAGCTTTGGGGCTCAGCAAGCAAAAGCAATATTGCAATACTGGAGAGATTGCAAAGCAAAACGATTCGAAAAATGCTAAATATCCCGCTGTACATTAGCAACCGGAAGAAACACCCGGATGTCACCATTATGTGGACCGCCCGGAGGACACGGTGGAGCACCCGGTGGAGGTGTGCCCCGCTTGGAAAGAGCAACGCCGTGTCCTCGTGAGATCGCAAAGCCGTGGCCTTGGTAGGCCATGGTCTGGAGCGAGAAGGAGTGTCAGGCGGTCGCCTCCTTCTGCGAAGCAGTGATGCTAGCAAAGGAGGCGGCCGATCGCGTGAGGCAACGGTCCTCACGCCCCAACCGCCGCCGGGATTCCGATCCCGATTTCCGGCCACCGTAGCGCGAGCCGACCGTTCGGTAACCGTCCGGACCGAGCCCAAGTCGTCGATGGCGCGTATAGTTCCACGCGCACCTCAGGGAGATCTCAGTAAATCGCCGGGGCCCTGGAACGAAGGCAAAGAAGGAACAGGAGTGGGTTTTTAGTCAGTAAAAGTCTGACACTATCTCGCGCTCCGCCCAAGAGGGAGATTTGTCCAGCTAAAAAAAACCCATAAGCTTCTGCGAGATTGATTCAAAAGAGTCACCGTGGCCTTGAGGCCCTACTACATACTCTTAACACGATCCATTTAACGACCCAAACTGAACTGATAAAGGGATGGAGCTATATAGGGTGTATAGCTCTATCCTTCTTTCTCGCTCGCACGCTTGACATTTTAACACGTCACGGTAAATTCCTGGAACGCTAAGAGCAACTGAAGGAATACAGGTGGGTTTTAGTCAGTAAGTCTGACCGTCACTCGCTCTGCCAAGAGCGCGAAGGGTTATTTGATGATTTCCCGCAAATAAGGTCCTTATAAGGTCAAAAGCATTGCTACAGACCACCACAATATTTCCGGACCATGGCCTGTACCAAGGCCCGGCGCGAGAGATCGCCGCCGCCGATCGCCCCTAAACCTTATGGGGGTATGAATTTGTGAATTTTTGTAAAGATACCTATCTACAAATATAACAAACATCACTCCATTTCCATCCCATTGCCTGTTATATCTCGAACTCATAAAATTGTTACGATATGCATTGCGATGCTTTTACTCTACTTTAGACTTATAATCTCCTGGTAGATCTAAAAATGGTGCCAACACGTTCTTTCCGTCGTCTCGTTTATAATATTATACAAGTGAAAGTTTGTGAGGGTGTGTGTATGTTTTTATGTATCTTTGTTACTTCTTCACACTCAAAAGGCTGAACGAATTTCGATGAAACTTGGCACACGTGTAGACCATGTCCTGGAATAATATAATAATTAATATATTCACAACTATCACACAACGCCGTCTAGTCCCAAGCTAAGCAGAGCTTGTGTTATGAGTACTAGACAACTGATAAACATACTTATATATTTTTAAATACATACATATTATAGATAAATTACACCAGACACAGAACAAATGATCGTGCTCATCGCACAAACATTTGTCCAGGGTGGGAATTGAACCCACGACCTCTGGTATAGCAGTCAGGGTCACTAACTACTAGACCAACAAGCCAGTCAAGCACATTAAGATAGTTTTTATTCGAGGAATATGTTCCCTTGTGATAGTTTTCTACTATCACACTAGCGAAGCTGCTAGCAGCTGCATCTGAAATTTTACCAAAGAGCGGGGGATGTTATTGGATGATTTTCCCACCGAAAAAAGAAAACAATAGGTACTCCCAGTACTTACCTACCTACTAACAGCTCACGAAGATGAATTGATGTCGGCATGCCCTATGACCCAATTAATAGGGTGGGCCGAAACGTCTATCACGGCCTAATGTCTAATGCCACACGTCCTAATGACGTCAGAGAGAGCCCTGCGGTTTGTACTTCAGAGTCTACTCATTTTCCTAATTGTTATTGAGCGATTCGACTTTAGTGCTCGACTGAGCGTTGACAGTGATGTACATTCTCTCGCTACTTAAGTCAAGACGAGTAAAGAGGATATTTTGATAGTATAAAGCAGGGGCGCCGAATCCGTGGGTGCTCAGGGGCTCGAGCACCCATGAGAAATAAACAGTGGGTGCCCAGCACCCCTGAGAACAGACATCAAGAAACAGATAAGTAATCGCCTTAGGGATGGGTGTTTTTTCATTACCTGACGACCCGTTTAGCGCAGTAGTTTAGAGCGCCGGTTGAGACGCAAGTGTGGCGGGTTCGATTCCCGCACCGACACAAATGTTTGTTGATTGTTGATCAAACATAATTAGTAATTAAGTACGCAGTATGTAAGTAGGACATTTATTTGTTTGTTGGTCGATCAGTGTGCATTTCTCTTCTCACACATCGCCACTTTTTCGAGTCATCAAATGAGCATGAGCACCCATAAGGTTAATAAAGCGCAGGTTTATAAAGGTTAATAAAGGTTTATAAAGCGCAAACGATTAATTTTTAAGGGGTAGAAAAGAATAGAATAAACATACACCGAAATAGTAACGTTTCTTTACAAAAACTTATATCTATGTGTAGGTAGAATTAAGAAATAAAAAATGTGAACCCGATTGCAACGCCACCGACTGGACCTAATTGTATTTTCAAACCGTCCAAGGATGCACTCAAATATACACACAAAATCGTACCAGCCATTTAGGAGTTTTATGACCAACACACGTACAGAAGAATTATATATTTAAAGATGAATCAACTGTGAATTTATTTGAAAGAGTCAATGCGCCCATGGAACGTAAAGGGTAACTGAAAGAACACGGTTGGGTTTAAGGCGACACTAAATGCCAGCAACCTTGAGCGAGCAAAAGAGGAGCTAGCTCGCCGCACATCAAGATTATTCGAATAATAATATGTCCTTCATTTATTAAACACAATATGAATAAAAACCGTATATCAAAAGATTGGTAATTAAATTATCTTTTAGTTTGTGAAAGTTTCATAAAAATACACCCTATGGTTTTTGCCTGGTCTTCGCTTTTAGTCAGTGCTAGTAACATAACTTTGAAAATAAATCACACCAAGTTTTCTAAAAAATTAAATATTCGTACATCAAATTATTAGTCAAATAGTCTAGTTTAACATATATTATTTAACATACATTATATTTTTTCCAAACATACGGACTAGCCTTTTAGACGTGATGTTGGATTTAAAATCATCAAAAATCATAAATCTGCCTATGTGCTCCTAGACTGCACAAGTGCACAGGTGTCACTGAAATACGCACACGAACCTTAGGATCCCCGAACTCCCTTATTGACGGCCTGAAAAACCTGAGAGGTCTAATCTGTTTTTGGAGAGAGGTGGGCTGATTGGAATAAGCCCACCTAAGGTTATGGCCGCCATGGCCCACGTACAATGGGCCGCATAGGACTAAGAGCGGAAACCATACTCGGACATAAGACATATATATCTGCCCCTTAAGTCAGTAAAAGTCTGACACTCTCTCGTCCCATCAAGAGGGAGACAAATTATTGGATAATTCTCAAAAAATTTGTGGTATTTTATCTAATTTAGTTTGATCAGTTTAAATAATCACAGACACCAACATGGTAAAAGGCTGAGCAGATTGAGGTTCAACTATCTATAATAGAAGTTCTATTCAAAAAGATAAAATAGTGCGTTTGTTTATCGGAGGTAACCACCGCTAGCACTGATCTGAATATTTTAGTGTAATTTTAATCACGAAAAAATGAGAGATCTCTCCACAGTGACCTTTCGGTATTTCACAGAATGCATTTTGGAGAGTGTGCGCGAGAATTGAATGACTTGATTCTGCCATCTCCTTTCTACCATCGGACAACCCGACGTACGGCGAGTGTCCACCTTTACGTTGTTGAAACTTCTACAGTTAGGACTAAGCGTTTCGCTTCGTCGTTTATATCGCGTACATCGAAGGACTGGAACAATTTGCCTGCCGCGGTCTTCCCGTCCAATTATAAATTAGGTGTCTTCAAGGCTAGTGTAAATAGGCTCGTAATGAACTAGTGTGCCTCACCATCAACGATTGCATGGGAGCGGAATCGTTGGAATAGCTAGTAGCCTGCGTCTAAACAAAACTTAACAGTTTTTGAAAAGCAGTTCTTGCTCAAACGTACCAAATTAGACTTTAATTTCTAAGGTTAGGAACTTCGTTCCTTTAGGTAAATCTTACAGACTACTAAGTACACTTAGGGGAATAATTCGTGGTACGTGTTAAGCTGAAGAACATTTCTCATTTATTTTATTTAAAACTGTAATTTCACTGGGTTTATAAGTTTGTATATATGGGTGTGTACGTTCTCGTACTTCACTTTCAAACGGCTGAATGGATTTAGATAAAAAAAAAATTGAGTCGACTGAATGTCTTTTTTGTATTTTGTTCACGAACTAATAAAAACTTATTTTGATGATATTTTTTTAGGTGGAAAAGTATTTGTTCCAATTGGTCCATTTAACAATTTTGAGAGTGATAATATATCTAATATATGAAAATCTCGTGTTTATTTTTTTTCGTTTATAATTTATATGGCAGATCAACATTTGCCGTGTCAGCTAGTAATATATAAATTTTCATTCTAAGAATAGAAAGGTGATTTTCCTTACGAATTCATTAGAGAGGTAAAGTTAGAAATCTTTGACTAATCCATGATCTCGCGAAAAGCAATCAGAAAATACAATCATGTAACAATTTTATAATATCATGATGAAGACTAACTGCGATCCTGCTGCGGTCTTCCCGTCCGCATAATTTAGGTATTTTCAAGGCTAGAGTGGCTCTTGATAATTTTTTTTTTTATATAATATAAACTAGTGCTTGACTGCGATCCCCCCTGATGGTAAGCAATGATGTAATCGTTGATGGTGAGGCGCACTAGTTTATTAGGAAAAAAATATATTTATTTGACTGTGTATGTGACAAAAAAAAGTAATGCGCTTCACTATCAACAATTGCATCATTGCTTATCATTAGGTGGGATCGCAGTTAAGCATTAGTTTATGTCATTTAAAAAAAAAGTTTACTTGTTATTCATTTTCATCAAAATATTTTGTTTACTGATGTCATAAAAATATGAATAATGACGTGTTCAGTGTACAAAGTTTTCAGCTCACTTATTATTTGACAATAATGTGTTTGAAATTTTCGGTTTACGTGTTTTTGATGAATGTGTTTATTTGAAGATAACAACGTGTACTTAGTTTTAAGGCGTTCTTTTAGAGGCAAAACATGTTAAGCTTATTGGATAGAATTTAATAGAGCCAGATGTATGTTAAGATAGAAATCGTCAAAAGGGCATAGGGCCTAATTTCCCAAAGGGGCTACCGAAAGTAGTTTTGAATAGTTCTCGGTAAAGACTTTTCTTTTTTTTTCTTGGATTTAAGGTACCCTTTCCTTAAGATGTTTTGTAGGGAATTCCATTACCATACCTTGATATTGCTTTCAATTAACTAAGTTTTTTTTTTTTCTGTAGGTTTGCTTTAAAACGAAAAAGCTTTTTTAAAAAATAGTTCTGTTGGTTTTGCAACCTCGCTGGCTGCCACAATATTAATTTTATAATTCCGGAGCATTTTTTTTGGTTTCGGGTGAGAGCAAAATTACGTAGTTTTCTATGGTAAAATTATTTATATTTTTTAGGAATGAATTAACTCAAACATTAATGAACCGATTTTAAAAATTCTTTCACCAATATAAAGCTACTTTGTACGAGAGAGAGGCTAGTTACAAATAAAATCATATAAGGTACCAAACCAAACATAAGTGGCAGTGGGCAGGGCACATTGCTTGTAGAACAGATTCTGATGATCGTTGAGGCCGAAAAGTTATGGAGTGGCCACCACATACCGAAAGCAGCAGCATCGCTTTTAGCGATATTACCGCCCATTATGACACCCTATTAATTTTAAGTTCCTATTGTAATTTTAATATTGGTGTACAATAAAGAATATATCTATCTATCATTAGACAACAAGGTGACCGATGTCCTGGTAAGGGTCACGAGAATCCAATGGATTTTTTTTAAACAATAGACAGGACAGTTCGCTGTGGCGATACTTGGGGGAGGCCTATGTCTAACAGTAGACGTCTTTCGGCCAAAATAATGATGATGATGATCATGAAGGTAGCTACTAAATATATCTCTGTTCACAAATGAACTCAATTAGCCATCACGTACCTTGAAATTAACGTTAGAGAAGTTCTAACTCTGCGTTAGTTATTGACACTTTTGGTAGTTTGAAGATGGATACTATTTGGTTAAGAAAAATCACGTGCTTCATTTCAACAAATCAGAAAGAAATTTTTATTTATTTATTTATTTTACTATTTATGTACACACAAAAACAGAAAAAGACAATACAAAGTAGACAAGAATACAAAGGTACTGCTTATTTTCAAAGAAAAAAAAAATTGTTTAACAATTTACATTCCAAACATAAATATTACATAAATTCACGCTTTTTATGAATTTTTTCATTATTATTTTATTTCGATAGTTTATTTAACCTCTGTGAGCGTATCGTGGCATCACAGCGGGCCCTAACAGAAAACCAACGCTGCATTACTTATTGTTTTAAAAATTGCAGCATATGCTGAGTTCAGAGCCTTTTTGGCCTTGCACGGATTTTAATTTACTTTGTTCCATACTTATTTATTTTTAATTTATACGATTGTGTGAGGCACGAATAAACATTTTTTTTTTTTATCCAAAACTTCTTCCAAAAATGTTCTAATGTTGGTTTACATTTATTGACATTATTTTGCTCCCCTGTAAAGTAGCAATTATTGACTTACGCACTGTAAGAATTTCACGAAATAACATTTTATTTCCATGCCAGCATATTCTGCATTAAACCAAATTCTGTGTAAGATCATAGTTGATTACTGTTCCATCAACATGCATCTTGAAGTTCACCCAAAGTGAACAGGCAATGTAAGTTTTGAAGACGTGTTGTACGTGGAATAAATAGCGAGGCAAATGTGCCCCAAAAGGTAGGTTTAACTTACGTGTGATCTTCGTTTTAAACTATGTTTAAACTGATATATTAGACTGGATGAGTAGGATTACAAGAAAAATTGAATTAAAATTGTGAAGAAAAATAGAACTAGATTTTTTTAAGGTGGGAAATCATCTAATGATTTGTCCTGCTGTAGGGCGTAACAGCCCTCCCGTTACGCCCTTTACGCGTCTTATCATCATCATCATCATCATTTCAGCCGAAAGACGTCCACTGCTGGACATAGGCCTCCCCCAAGCGTCGCCACAACGACTGGTCCTGTGCGTTTCGCATCCATTAGATTCCAGCGACCCCGACCAGGTCATCGGTCTATCTTGTGGGATGGTCTGTCAGATTTTTATAGACTAAAACCACACTTATGTTCTTTCAGTTGCCCTTTGCGTTCCAGGACCACGGGTTTCCCTTTCCGAAGTCAATGCCCATGCCCATGTGCCCAGTGAGTTTTCAAAGTTGCGGATCTCATCCGCAACCTCAACAAACCCAAATAAAGATAACAATAATAATATTTCACAACTATCTCACAACACCGTCTAGTCCCAAGCTAAGCAAAGCTTGTGTTATGAGTACTAGACAACTGATAGACATACTTATATATTTCTAAATACATACATATTATAGATAAATTACACCCAGACACAACAAATGATCATGCTCATCAAACAAACATTTGTCCTGGGTGGGAATCGAACCCACGACCTCCGGTATAGCAGTCAGGGGCACTAACCACTAGACCAACAGGCCAGTCGAATATAATATAATGCTTTAAGGTTGCATTATTAATTCTTACTAACTATCCCCCGCGGTTTCACCCGCGATTTCACCCGCGTCTTTAGTTACTGCTTCTGATGATAATATTAGGAGCGGGCTGACTGACTGGGCAGGCTGTAAACTATATATAAATTACAGCTTTACTCGATAAACGAGCTAACTTACATTAAAAAAAAAAACAATTCGAACTTATAGTTCCTGAGATTAGCGTTTAACCCAACGAACTGTTCGAAGTTAATAATATTCGTATAGATACATTTTATCTACACTAAAATTTTAAAGAGGTAAAGTTTGTTTTTTTGTTTGTAGAAGATAATCTCTGAAAGTACTGTCCCCCAAGCCAAGTTACGATCGTTTCGTTCGCATCGAACGCCTTGAGTAGGCCACGTCTCCGATTCCTTTGTTCTGACGTCATCTCAACGCTCAGTCACGTGGTCAGATCAAAGGAATTGGAGGCATGGCCTACTCGAGGCATTCGACGCAAATGAAACGATCGTAACTTGGCTAGGCTTGGCTGGTCCGATTGCTAAAATTTTTTTTACCGATAGAAAGGTGCTTTATTCCTAACTGACATAGGCTATATTTTATGTACGCGGGCGAAGCTGCGGGCTAAAGCTAGTATCAAATAAGCAGAGAATATGATATTTATAAAATGTGTACAATGGGTGAACTTATCGGATTGGGTGATTTCTGACAACTTTTGGATGGATTGAGAAAATACCTGAGGATTTTGTCCTTTTTTATCACTAGAGTAGAGTAATTTGTAGTGTTATTTTTGAGATAATTGAATCTAAAGTAAGTAAGACATAACTTTAAAGATTCAACCGGCCACAAGTTTTTACAAAATAAATTTTGAACAGTTTCTTTTTGTAATTAATTATGTTGTGTGACGATTTGTTCACCTTCACAAGTTAAAGGCGATTGCGCAAGATCGAGATTTTTGGAAGGGTAGGCTGTTACTCAGGAGTAGGACACAGACTAGACTATGGAAAAAAAAATGCACATCACATATAAAATTACAAAAACACTAGCTTTTGCCCGCGGCTTCGCCCGCGTACATAAAATATAGCCTATGCCACTCAGGAATAAAGCAGCTTTCTATCGGTCAAAAAATTTTAGCAATCGGACCAGTGCTTCCAGAGAATACCTCCTACAAACAAAAAACATAAAAACAAACTTTACTTCTATAAAATATTTGTGTAGATAACAAACATTTTAATTAAATAATAAAATAAAAAACCGCCCCACCCGTTCGGTGATTTTTAAAAAAAACTCCGGTTCCTTTTTTTTTCAAAAAGAGAGATAGTTTTTAGTATGAAGGCATCAAAAATTCCTCATTAACTTTTAACTTCTGAAATTTTTTATTAATTTTTCAGACAGGCACGTAAATTTCATCAATTTTGAAATTAAAATCTAGAGTCTCACGTCTTGTCGTTGTGATAGTATGACGAGTGACAGGGCAGAATGGAAGAAAAAAACATGTTGCGCCGACCCCAAATAACACGGGAAAAGGGCAGGAAGATGATGAGTCTCACGTCTTGAATATAGCTCTCATAAGCGACTTCAAATATTAAAATTCCATCAAAATATTTTAGAATAAAGTTAGGCACACGTGAAGGAGCATCTTTCATTGTTAATTATGATTCAGTGAGTGTAAAAGTTTTGAGTGGGTTACCTAACTTATTCTTAGAGTTTAAGTTTCTTGCTTAAACTTTCTAGAATTCTTAAGTCTCAAGCCCCGACCCTGGATGGTACTAGCACACTTTTAGGATTTATTTTGTTTTATTTATAGCGCTGTATTTCATAGCTTTCAAGAATTTTTCTTCAAGTAATAAAGATTGGCAGATGAAAGATTGTTAGAAAAAGCCAGCCACACACAATGTTTACCTACATCAATTTTTTCCAACTCTAGCAGCGATGCTGGAAGATTTTTTTTTTAAATAAGAGTTACATTTTACCAGAGCGCTGTCTGTCACTGAAACATAAACTACAGGTAGCGTCGATACATCGAGGTCTCGACACTCGATTAAATAACTGGGTGCATGCATTTTATGTGAGGACAACATTTTACATAGGTACTCGTAAATCTTCTGTTGTTATTAAAATTATCCGTTAGGATATTTATCATTCAGTTAGGGTTTTCAATTGAAAAACATATTATATCATAATATAGCTTGTGTAATTATTTAAAAAATATAATTGTAATGTTTATTCTATCTATTTTTATAAAAAATCTGTAGAAGTTTTTAATTATGCGCGCATCACGTTAAATGTACGAAATCGATGTAGATAACTTATAAACATTATAATTGAGTGAAACTTGATATATTACTTAAGCATTGTTCCATTGCAATCGGTTTACTATATCGAGAGATATACTACATTCATTGATTGTTAGGCGGTACGAAGTTCTAATTAGTTAAAATCTATTCCTATATTCGCCTTTTTCTCTCTCTTTTATTGCACCTACCACTACTTTTCTATGCATCACCCAAAGGTTGACTGGTAGAAAATGCCTAAGGCATTAAGTCCGCCTCTGTACTTTTTGTGTGCATAAAGCATTAAATAAATAAATAAATAAGTTCGCCGGATCAGCTAGTCATAAATAAAGGCTATTTGTATTTGTATTAGGGTTTTCAAATGACTTCTCCCATTCTAAGTAAAGCGAGGGCTATGGTTACTGCTTTGAACAATCCACAACCCTGGCAGGCATCGGCCTTAACTGTCCCCGTCAATTTGGCAGACACAATTTTGAAGCGCACATGGAACACCACACACTGTCTACCCGGGTTTGGTCCTTTCCGGGCAGTTGGCCGGCGAGCTGCGGGATTATTCGAAAGTCACCACGGCACTGAAACTGAAGGGCAACTGACTTGATTGGATTTTAGTCAGTAAGAATCTGACACTCTCTCTCGGTCCACCCAGAGCGGGAGAAACTATTTGATGATTTTCCACCTCAAAAAAAAGGATATTACCATACCATAAACATGGGTATTCAGCCGCATGTAGTTAGACTGGAAGTCGCATCTAGTTAGACTGGAAGACGCATCTAGTTCGACTGGAAGCCGCATCTAGTTAGACTAGAAGCCGCATCTAGTTAGACTGGAAGCCGCATCTAGTTAGACTGGAAGACGCATCTAGTTAGACTGGAAGACGCATCTAGTTCGACTGGAAGACGCATCTAGTTAGACTGGAAGCCGCATCTAGTTAGACTGGAAGCTGCATCTAGTTAGACTGGAAGCCGCATCTAGTTAGACTGGAAGCCGCATCTAGTTAGACTGGAAGCTTCATCTGGTTAGACTGGAAGCCGCATCTAGTTAGACTGGAAGCTTCATCTGGTTAGACTGGAAGCTGCATCTAGTTAGACTGGAAGCTTCATCTGGTTAGACTGGAAGCCGCATCTGGTTAGACTGGAAGCCGCATCTAGTTAGACTGGAAGCTTCATCTGGTTAGACTGGAAGCCGCATCTGGTTAGACTGGAAGCCGCATCTAGTTAGACTGGAAGCTTCATCTGGTTAGACTGGAAGCTGCATCTAGTTAGACTGGAAGCCGAATCTAGTTAGACTGGAAGCTTCATCTGGTTAGACTGGAAGCTGCATCTAGTTAGACTGGAAGCTGCATCTAGTTAGACTGGAAGCTTCATCAGGTTAGACTGGAAGTTGCATCTGGTTAGACTGGAAGCCGCATCTGGTTAGACTGGAAGCCGCATCTAGTTAGACTGGAAGCTTCATCTGGTTAGACTGGAAGCCGCATCTGGTTAGACTGGAAGCCGCATCTAGTTAGACTGGAAGCCGCATCTAGTTAGACTGGTAGCCGCATCTAGTTAGACTGGAAGCTTCATCTGGTTAGACTGGAAGCCGCATCTGGTTAGACTGGAAGCCGCATCTAGTTAGACTGGAAGCCGCATCTAGTTAGACTGGTAGCCGCTTCTAGTTAAACTGGAAGCCGCATCTAGTTAGACTGGAAGCTGACCTCAAGCTAGGGAATTGACTTGCGAATATTACATGTTGATTTATATATTTTGTTTTAGTGTATTTTATTTTCGTGGTTGTCTAATTTGACAGCACGGTTAGCGCAGTGGCTAAGCGACAGGCTGCTGCGCTGGTTCGATCCACGCACGGAACAAATATTTGTTCGGCCTATAGGTCTCTTGTGTATGTGATTCCGGACTTATTCACAGGATTTATTACTGGCGTGGGACAAAAATAAAAAAAAAGTCACGCCATTCAGTATTTCAAACTCCACATAAAATATGCTACCCTAATGCTTGATTGTCTTATGTATGTTAGTCTACATGTTTGTGAAAGCACCCAAGATACAGGACTTAGTGTGGGGCAAAATTAAAAAAAAAAAATACGCCATTTAATACTCAAACTCCACATACGCGTCCCTAATGCTAGATTGCTAGCTCATTAGAGCTAGCGCTGTTGCCACGTCAGCATTGCATTGCGGCTAGATCTTTAAGCTGATAATGCCGCTAGCACTTAAGCTGCCACTGCTAATAAGACTTACGCTAATGTACCATAACCGTCATATCATCATGGCCATTTGGATTATCGTACAGTGAGTGAATTTGAACAGTGGTGGCTCCGTAGCCGAATTTATAGGTCGTAGTTTCAAACCCAAGCAGTACTCAGTTACTTTATGTAATTGGTTTCATCACCACTGCTCTCAAACCGGTAAAGGAAAACAGTGAAACTGGTATGTCCTAGATTCGATTCGCACTGGGCCTACGTGGTAGATTACAGCCTATTTCCCCTCCTAGAGTCGTCTTTAACTCTCCTAAAGTTCTCTCTAGAAACTCAGGCCTCCCGTTCTGAGTTCCAGCAGTGGGAACATATAAGGGTGATTATGCTTAGCTTATACAAAGAATAAGAAAGAAATTTCTAAAATTCACCTCTTAAGGGGACGAAACAAGGGAGCAACGTTTCTATGAAGGATCTTGTTTTCACATGAACGAAGATTAAACACAAAAAAAAATTCTGCCTATGTCAAGTATGTCTGTTATAGACTGAAACCATCCCATCAATGTATCCCAAACCGGTTTTATTATACGAAGGTGGTTTTAGACTATTTGACTATTAGACATTAAAGCATTAATTTTTCTAACAAATAAACAAAATGTATTTCTTTTTTTAACAGTGGTAGTAGCACACGTTGAGTATCGACTAGTTATTGATATAATACAGAACGACTATCCAAAAACAAACCTCTTTTTCAGTAGAATAAAACAAAAACTCCCTTTAGAAGGCAATAAATAAACTGTTCTTAAATAAAACATTACGCTTTTCACACCTAAGAAATTTACTGTCACGCGTCCGGTTGTCCCGAAATAAATGTCGGCAGTACATTAACTATATATTGGATTCTGTCTGATAATAGTGTCAGTGTTATTCTATTTTCAGCATTTTACTTTTTCTGATGTTTTCTTATATTCTATATTGTACATAATTTTACAATTAATTAAAAATTGGACAGCTGATGTACAAAGGCGAGCTCAACCCACAATTGAGTTTTTTTACGCAAACCTTAATTTTCTTTTTTTTTTGTTTCGTTTGTGTTTTGGAAATAGTTTTGTAGCTATAATTTTTTTAATTACTTCTATCCTCGCGCTTGACAACTATCTCTCCCGATGGTAAGCGATAGTATGGTTGACAATGGAGCACGCTTACCTAAAAGTAACCTATACACTCTTGACTTATAGACCCACAGGTTGTAGCTATCAGGAAACATAGATTCCAGCAGGGAATTCCACTCCTTTTAAACCAATGTTTAGTAAATCAGTTTAAGATCACAGTACCAAAGGCTAGGTGTAATAAGAAATTATATTTTAATTTTTATAAATACAATTTTATTCAATAATTAAGTATGTTACAACTTTATGCGTAGGAAGCATCGTATATATTCAAAGTACTGGTGAAATTATTATTTATTATAAATGGTTTATTCATTTTTTTCTCGTGGGCTTTTCTACAAAAACCGTTCATTTTTTCAGGATAAAAAATAGCATATGGCACTCAGTTTTGTATCATTGAAAGAATTTTCGTACCTCCCATAAACAAAATTACGAAATGGATGTCTTCGAGAAAATGTATTATTTTTTTCCTCTTTGACGCCAGCTAATGCTGCTTAGAAACAGGAGTTTTCAATAACGACTTGGATCGTATATCAATATGTTGTTTTTATTAAAATATTTGTCTGTACGTAAATATTTGTCGTAAACTGTAATATTATTATCTAAGTGTATAAAACACAAAATGAAACAATTTTCTTTCTACCTACGTCCATTATAGACTTTGAAACCATCCAATTGATAAGGCCGAAACCAGTTTCATTAAAAAGCCAATATTGCATTTAAAAAATAGCGTAGCAGCACACGCCGGGTGTCCACTAGTACATAAAATAATTGTCATAAAATTATTTACGTTGTATTTACGAGTACTACAATCAGGACAAAGTACTTACTGGGCTTTCAGGGCTGGAATTATTAGCAGTAAAGACTCAAAAACTACCAAAAGACCAGAATCGTGAAGCAGTATTTTCGGTGTAATCTCTATAACGAAATTTTATTTATTCCCTAATATAATAAAGAACTTGTATACTCTACGGTATTCCTCCGGACTTACACAATCTATAGATTTCCAGAGAGTTTCTAATTCGAAATTTAATAGTAGATTATGTGACTAGGGGATAAAGCAGTGTCTTTAAGTCGCGGGCGGCATGTTGAATTACGAACGAAACGAAGGTTGTTAATTTTAATCCCGAACGTTAGTGAGGGATTTATATAATTAACTCCCGAGCACTGCGAGGGAGTTAATAAAGAAACCTGAGTGAAGTGAGGAATTCAAGCCGCCCTAGACAAAGACAGCTTTATCCCCGTGTTGGATACTCTACTTTTTACACCATCTGTGAGATAATTAAAAGACAATTTAGTAAAACAAATCATATAATAGAGAAATATAAGTATTATTTACGAGTTAATCTTAACTATCACTCAAAATGTTTTGAAATTTGAAACAAACAAAATTCACTACTCAAAGATTCTATAGTTTAAATTTTCTATAACGTCCCGCTTGTTCATTACTTTTTTTAGAAACTTTTTGTATTGTTTTTTTTTTGTTAGTGGCCAGTTTGAAATTTGAATAAACTTGTTTGATGCACTGCATTTTAATTCACATATTGCTGACGGTTTTTCACGTTCCAAATTCAAATCTCATTATTCCCTAGGGATCGCCCATACTGCATTATTATGGTTGTATGACGTATAAAAGGGCATTATCGAGCAGGTGGTGTAAAAATATATTTTTATCGGCTGCTTTTATTGCTGGCCTATTCTAAAAATTTTCAGTGTGACCCACGCGTATTTTTAATAAACTTAAAAAAGGAAGACGTTCTATTATATTCGAATACACATTTTTCACATCCCACTAGATCCAATTCTATAATTCACGCAGGCGAAATAGTGGGTAGAAGCTAGAAGCACTACACCATTTTTTTTGCACATTTATATAATATTAGTTCATTTAATTTTCTTTCTTTATGCTGACTGTATTGACACATTGATACTTTTAACATACCTATTGATGTTTGACGTATTTCAAATCTGAAATAAATAATTCACTATAACTTGTTTCTTGAGACGCTATAAAAACAGATATTCCAGTCTAGAAAATAAAATACTTACCTAATCAATTGTACCTTTTTTGAGGCAGAAATCATCCAGTGTATTTTCACGTTTTAAAATAGAGCGCGAGGGCGTGTCAGACTTTTACTTACTAAAAACATACCGGGTTGCGTTTTCAGAAATTCCCCGTGTTCTTAGCGGGCATCAACCCTGCTGGGGCCCTGGTGCTCCTAAGGAATTAAAAAATTCTCATTTCAGCCGAAAGTCGGCTACTGTTGGAAATAGGCCTCCCCCAAGTGTCAAACCGACCGATCCTTTGCGTCGCACATCCATCGGATTCCCGCGATCCTCACCAGGTCACCGGTCCACCTTGTGGCAGGCCGTTCAACGCTACACTCTCCATTACCTGGGGCCACGGGTAGGTTAAAAGTGAAACCCGGGGCCCTGGGACGAAGGCAAAGAAGGAACAGGAGTGGGTTTTTAGTCAGTAAAAGTTTGACACTATCTCCCGCTCCGCCCAAGAGCGAGATTTGTCATAAGATGATTTTCCCACCAAAAAAAAAAAAAACTTCCATTACACGGTTGCAACTCCAGAACCATCGCCATCTCCAGCGCCATCGACCATCTATTCTGCGAGCAATGTGCCCTGCCTTCGCGATTATTATAAAGGTGAATAGTGTGATTGGTACTTAAACTGTGCCACGACATGTAGGCAACGGACGTAAATGATCAGTATTTTTTTAGGGTCGTGTATGTTAACATTAAAATTCTAGGTGTGCCTCGTATATTATTCGCGATTATTTTATGTACATATATTTAATGTCCACGACAAACACGCAAGCTTTTTACGTCAAAAGAGCCATCATAGAAAGTGAACCTAATTAAATGTTGACCTAATAAGGTTTTTTTTAGTGCTGGCAAAGGGAAGGTTTATGTGTGGAAACGGCTAAAAATTTAGGTCAAAGAGTTAGGCCCGTTAGTTTACTTACTTACGTATAAAACATTTCGAAGAGACTCGGTCATGAATCTCGACGTAAAACTAGATTAAAGTTGTGATTTCTATAAAATCTAACAGTTTTTAAGAACTGTGAAACACCGATAAGCTTTTTTCTTTAAAACCCTGGTCATAATAGAAAGTGGCATTTAATAGCAGAAACCTAGAGCTATTTGTAATTTATTTGCATCACAAAAATTTTAAAACGCAATGAAGTAAAACTGAATATTATTTTTTACATTCCTAATAAGATTTTCACACAAATCAAAAATGACAATTTGTTAGTTACCTACTAAGATTTGATCAGCACCAATGTCAGACCTGATTTTTTTTATCCTTAGGCTAGCTCTTGACTAATATTCCCTGCGGATGTTAGCGATAATGTGGTTGAAGATGTAGCTTGCCTAGAAGTAATCCATTCACTCTTGAATTAGAGACCCCCAGGTTGTAGTTACACATAGTTAGAAATATAGACCCTGGAAGGGAATTCTACTACTTGATTGTGCGTACAATAAATGTGTCCACTATGTACCGGTGGTACAATGCCATACATCTGGTGTTACGATAGTGGAATGGGTTTGGCGGAATTAACTTAAGCAATACCCACGCACACTCTTCAAAACGCAACCAACAGAAAACAGACAAGTTAGCAATACGGCATTTTCTCTCGAACAAGGTCAAATGCCAAACATTAACCTTAACACTTTATTCCTAAAATTACTTTTCCAAATAATAAAACGAACGAACGCGACAATAACCGAACAACTTATGAGCATCAAAACTTCAACTGCGAAAGTTTCGAAGTTAATCTGAACAACACATGTCATTAGAGTATCAACATCTTCGCAAGTGTGACGCAATCAGTGTCTGGAAGCTCGATGGTTTCTTATTTGTTTTCTCTTGTTTACGAAGTCGGTAATTATTATTATTTCTGGGTAGTTCTAGATAGATAGATAGATAGACATATTCTTTATTGTACACCAAAAATAAAAATTACATTAGGAACTTAAAATTAATAGGGTGTCACAATGGGCGGCCTTATCACTAAAATCGATTTTTTACTTTGAATGGATTTGACAGAGAAGGAAAAAAAGTTACGCAGGTCTAGATCACGTGTCTGAGCTATAATACGTCTCGATGACAGGGATGACATTGTCAGAATTTTCCATAAAAACCAAGCAAGTCAGTAAATATCTCCGTTTAATAATAATGGCCCTGGACGGGAGACGCACAGGACCTGAGCAAGTGTATCACCGCCTATATAGGCGGTGATACACTTACCTGTAACTACCACAAAAGCATGTGTTTAAGCGGTTAAGGCAACAGATGGCGAACTATTTGAAATTTGTTTTGTTGCCGTGTGCGATTGACAAGCCGTAAGGAAAATTAGATCAGAACGGCTCGTTTCTTAAAAAGAAGGTTTGCAGAGTACTTGGTTATCCTGGGCACAGCTCTGCAGACACGAGGACATGGTTTCTCAAAGCACAAATACCAAATTTCACTCGATTTCCGAATTTTGAATACGAACGCACCACTTTACAGTTCCGCCATTTTACGCCATTGAATGTGCAGGAGTACCTACACACAGAAATGTCATTCCTTAAACAATTACGCGGGTAGTCTAGTCCCTCTCGCCACACTTGTGCGACAAGCAAGATCAGGAAAGAGATGGGTTAGGAATTGCAACATTTAGTAAAAATTATAATTTATCGCAATATAAAAAAATACCAGTAGGTATGCCAGTGCAGGTAACACAACAAGTTCTGATTGGTTTATGTCACTAGGGCATTTAAGCTACTTGTAAACTTATGTGCCAGCTAAAGGCATGTTTATCGCTGCGTTAAATCTACGTTGACGTCGTGATGGGGCATGTGCTAAGTGCGAGCGTGGCCACGAATGTTAATAGTAATGACGTATCTTCTACTTACTGCCGACATGGCGTTCTCTGCTCTATAGCCGATCCTTCTCCACAAACAAGGTCTTAAAGTACTCATCTAATTTGACCTGACATACATATGTATATTTTAAGTTTATGGAGCGGACACCTGAACTACCTATATTGAGATTTGTGCCAACTGCCAAGGTTGTCAGTTCTGAATTACTTTGATTAACATTTCTACGTAATTTGGGTATGTAACGCTCAGAGATGTCTTTCGCAGTATTCTCAGAACAATGTATTTTCGTATTCCGTATTTCTGACGCTATAAAAAAAAGATTATTATTCACCTGTGTTCCGTAATGTAATATGGTTTCTGAATAATTCACTGGAAAAGAACTTTACCTGTTCCGATACCAAAGCGATTGTCGGATTATGGCAACATTTCGCAGAATTCTTCTCTTGTATCTTTCCAATTATCTTAATGAACATATACTCCATGAGATTGTGAAACAAAATATTAGCTGATTGTTAGATTTGTTTTATAAAAATGAATAGAACAGCTGATGATTTTTCACTATGTTTTAGTGTTGGTTGAAAAGTAAAAGTGGTTTATAATATAATAATAATTACAACGAACCCTTATAGCGAGGTTCAAACCCAGCCAGGCGCATTATTTTGTGTACTCGTAATTTATTACATCACCACTGCTCTCAAAACTGTAAAGGAAAACATCGTGAGGAAACCGGCATAACCTAAAATAAAAAAATAAGGACGTGTGACATCCACCAATCCGCACTGGGCCTGCGTGGTGGACTATGGCCCATTCCCTCTCCTGTAGGCCTGAGTCCTAATAGTGGGAGGATTATAAGTACGATCATGCTTAAGCTTAAAGTGAAAGAGCTAGAGTAGGGCTAGTCTACGCAAAATTTAAATTTTCTTAAAATTTTTAATTATAAAATATGATTCGCGTGCGTAATACGTATTTATTTACTTACGGAATTTTAATAATTAAAATTATAAATACAACCCTCTCATTTTTACCGCATTAAACGGCTATTTCATTAAGTAATTCCGTAAATAAACAGGTACGTGACTCTGACCTGGACCTCAAGTCTGCTATTACAATAGTGTCAGAATGGTCCATCATTGATTTCATAATTGTTAATTTTGACAAGTTTGGTAATCTACTAATTTAATGGCGTCATAATGACTTTCCATTAGTCAACTATTGACACTCAATTGAAATAAGTGGTATATAATGGTAATCTCGTACATATTGACAAATGAATGTCTGATGTATGCGGTACCTGCTAAAATTTTGACAGTTCCTTTGATCAGTGATCTACCATTAGAACGTTATTTGCAGTCATTGCTTTTAATAAGCTCGACATTCTCATTCTAACACAACTCTATTACGAGACCATTTACCGATCAATGATCGATCATTATGAATTAGCAGATTACGAACTTTTAGCAAAATAACAGTAGGTCATCGGAAAACCTAAAATTAAATATTCGCACGCATTCCACTTTTTTCGTTGACAAATCTTACACAATTCAAGCAGTTCGTTTGTGGAATGCGTTACCCTTAGAAGTGACGCGTGCTCAAACTCTACCTACGTTTAAAAAAATGGTGAAGGAGCATTACCTTTCACTTTGATTTTTTCTTCTCCTGGCTCAATTATAAATTTAATATTTATTAGTATATTTGTTTCTTATATTGTATGTATGTATTTCTGTTATTCTGTCTTATTAGTATTTTTCTGATGTTGTACACTGACAGCCCTAAATCCATCTCCTCTCTTTCAGTCCATCCAAAGTTGTCTGTAAGAAATTGCCCTGTGCGATAAGACCGCCCATTGTACATTTATGTTTAATTATGTTTGTCCTTATTTTTGTTTATGTGGTGTACAATAAAGAATATAATAAATAATAAATTAATGGGATCGTGTTTGAATGACGAATTTATAAAAATAGCAGACTTGGGCCCCGGTAAAATAAAATAAAAAAATCACTTGTTGCCTTTAAGCTTGTTGCCTTGGGGTTGCTAAAACCTAAGTTTATGTATCGTTCACTAGACTTCTCCAAAAATATTTATAATAACAAAATGTTTCTATATTTGTTACAGCACTTCTCCTGGACACTCTAAAGGTTATACAGCGGACAGTATGCAACGACGAGACGGTAGCCCTAGCATGCCCCAGGGGCACCACCATCAGCATACAAGTCGCACAATACGGGAAGGCTGGTGAAGAGCAGGGCTGTCCTGCTTTAAGCAATGAAGAAATCGAAGAGAGGAAGACTTGTAAAAGACCGAACGCTATGCAGGTTGGTAATTTGGTTCGTACTTATAGGATAAAAATAGAAAGACTTTATTTTGAACTAGCTGCTCACCCCAGCTTATTTATTTATTTAACAATTTATATACACACATACAATAAAAGACAAGAAAAAGGAAAACGAAAAATGAGTACAAAGGTGATGGTTATTTCTGTAGAAATTTCTTCCAGTGTACCTGCGAAAGGAGAGTAGGGAAAAAAGAGAAGTAGACACCGTGTGTAAGAATAGGAAAAAAAATATACAACCAAAACAGTTAACATTGAAATAATTCTTACAATACTTTCAAATTCTCGGCTTTTCTCATATATATATATATATAGATAGAGAGATATGCACTTCCACTTTTTCATGAATTCTATTAATTGATGAAAGCCAATGCATATTCGTTCGGTATAATAATAACTAATTCCAATTATAAAATAAATTATTTAAAATGTTGTTTACTACGGAATTTTAAAAAACTAGTTTTTTATTTCAACGTATAATGAAACTGAAATCGTTTTTTACAATGGCCTAAAAATGTCTCTGTTTAGATTTCACTTAAATGCCTAAGATACTGTCATAATTTCCGTAAAAGACAAGAACAAATTCCTTTTCAATTTATAAAGTAGAAGTTATTTCAACAAAGCTGTTCAGAAATTCCATTCAGTTATCAAGTACAAACCCCTTATTGAAACATTAGGATTCGATTACACTCTCCGTCCGAATTGTAGTTGGCCCACGATTCATTGGTTCGGTCATATAACGCATTCTGATTGGCTGGCGCAGTCTGAATTCTAATTAGGTAATGTATAGTGTCAGCTTGCATGCGGTGTGTATGCGGACAGGGAACTAATGTGACATTCCCTTTATGTTGAATTGTATTTGATTTTTTCTAATTATATGTTTAGATTAGATTTTTAAGACAAACTGCTATTGTACGGTGTAATTTATTTCATCACCACTGCTCTCAAAACGGTGAAGGAAAACATCGTGAGGAAACCGGCATGTTCTAGAACCAAAAATTTGAAGACATGTGACATCCACCAACCCGCACTTGGCCCGCGTGGTGGATTACGGCCCATTCCTTCTCCTAGAGAAGAGGCCTGAGTCCCAACAGTGGGAACATTATAAGGCCGACTATGCTATTGTATCTACGGAAACCTCATGACTTATAAATTCTACCTAACGTCAATAATAATCAGGATTTTAGTTACTACATTGAAAAGTAGGTTCGTAAAGTAGTTCTTTTCGTGAACTGGATGAGCATCTTAACTTAATATAACAACGAGCAATAGGTACCGACGATGAGTTACATGATCCTCAAAGATATGTCAGTAAAACCGTAGGGGCCCAGTAAGGGCCTATGCCCGCTATGGTCACGGGAAATTGCTGAAAGGGAAACCCGTGGTCCTAGAACACAAAAGGTAACTGAAGGACACGAGTGAATTTTATTCATGAATAAATAATCAAAATAATAGATATTCCAACCACTATCACACAACGCCGTCTAGTCCCAAGCTAAGCAGAGCTTGTGTTATGGGTACTAGACAACTGATAAACATACTTATATAATTCTAAATACATACATATTATAGATAAATTACACATAAATACAGAACAAATGATCGTGCTCATCACACAAACATTTGTCCTGGGTGGGAATCGAACCCACGACCTCCGGCATAGCAGTCAGGGTCAATAACGACTAGACCAACAGGTTAAAAATCTAACACGCCCTTTCGCTCCACCTTAGAGCGAGAGAAGTCACTTGATGATTTCCTACCTGAAAAAAGCCTCATGTACTCGGGCTGCGGGATTATTCGAAAGAGTTACTATGGCCGTGGAACGTAAAGGACAACTGAAGGAACACATGTGGGTTTTAGTCTGACACGCCCTCTCGCACCGCCCAGAGTGGAATAAAATATTTCATGACTTCCCACCTCAAAAAAAAACTTATATACATTGCTTTTAAAGCGAATGTACCCAAACTTGACTTATCATAAAAGTGTATTAAAAATTCGGGTAGAGTCTACTCATAAAACCTTATTTGCAAAGGTGCCGAAATTGCGGATGTCTACAGACTATAACAAGCACTTAACATCAGGTGGGCCAATGGCCGTTTGTCATCTTTTGACATAAAAAAAGAATAATGTCTTTAATAGGAAACATTAGATCTTCTTTCGCACTTAAAGCGATATTTTTCTTAGGGATACTTCCTAAAGTTGATGATGTATGTCGTTTCCTTTAGGGAAAGGATAATTTATTTCTTACAAATATTTTTTAAAGATTTATTGTTTGCTGAATATGAGTTACGTTAAAAATCACGCACATCAAACAAATGAATTAATGAATTCCATATTTACTATTTTGGTTTTCAGTAAAGCAAACAATAAGCGTAATCTTAATTTCTTATATTATCTATATATTATTACTATCTGTCTCTGTGTTCCGTGAGTGTGTCCATGGCACCACTAACCCCTATCAGAATACCAGCGCTTCGTTATTTTACTTTTTGTTAAATATCGCAGCATATGCTGAGATAGGAGCCTTTTTGGCCTCTTTTATTTTTATCTTTTAACATTGTTTTCTTTTATTTTAAGTTAAGTATTTATAGACTAAGTAAATACTTTTTGGTTTTATTGTTGTTTGTCCTGTGCGAGTCTTAAATAAATGTTTTCTTTCTTTCTTTATTCTTTAATCATCTATGACATGCTGCCACTGCTGGGACTCAGGCCTCCTTTCTTGGCGAGGGAATGGAACGTAATCTACCACGCGGGCATAGTGCGTGCGGCTTTGTGGATGTCTTCGAATTTTTACTTTTATGACAGTTTTGAGAGTAGTGGTGATGAAATAAATTAAAAAACTTAAGCGTCTGCCTGAGTTTCAACCCACAACCTACAACTCCTAAGTCGAGGCCGTTACCATAGGCCACTATTTCCCCCGTTCTTGATTTTTCAATACTAGAAGTTATTAGCAGCATTTATTGCTGGCCAAACCAATAATCTGCTTGAACAATAAAAATTCCAACTGCAGCAAAAACTTTACCCAGTCAGAAATTTACAGCATATTCAAATTGATTAACTAAAATCTTTTTCTTCTAGTACTCATTACTGCAGACGGTGGTGGAAGCTTGCCAAAAGAAGCCCCAGTGCAAGTTCAACACCCTGCCAGTGGAAGGTTTCGTGGACCCCTGTCCCCGGCAGAGCAAGTACGTCGAGGTGGCGTATAAGTGCCGACCGTGTGAGTAATTGAATTTATTCTAAATATGTTGTAGTCATTGATAATTTTAATTAGTCAAAACTGACCGAAACAAGTCAAAAAGGTAAGTATTATTATTTCACTACAAAAAAAAAACGTTTTTTAAAATGGTTACAAAAAAAAAAATTAACTGACCTAACTGGGTTTTGAATACCAAAATATTAGTAATGGTAAAGTAATTTTAACTAGTCAAAAGTATTTCTAACCAATTCTTACAGTTGGTTTTGACCTACTAATAGTTTTGACAGTGCCATTTAAGTAAAACTTACTTATTTTTAATATTATTATTATAAATAGGGTCGCGTAAACAATTCAATGGACTATCACACACGATGAAGATGATAAATAATATTTCATATTTTCGTATCTTAAGATGAATTTGTGTGGCGAGCGATATTGTATCTTATAGTATCTTAGCCGTGTGCAGCGCCCCTTAGTGAACTCTACTGCGGGTGACGTAACCTACGACAAACTTATTATTTGCGGTTGGTACAGTAATCGGGTCTAGGGATCGAACCGCAAAATTAAGTTTGTTTTTTATTGTATATACTTTTCTGGGATAAAAAGTACCCAGTGTGGTGCCCAGGATATTAAAGAATAATTATACCAAATATCATCGTAATCGAACCGGTAGTTTTTGAGTGATGCCTGAACAAACAGACAGACAGAAATTATTTTAACCACATTTTTGGGTTCGGTGTCGGTCTAGTAACACCCCCTGCCACTTTTTTTTTATATTTTCTATGTACAGAATTTTCACTTCTACAGATTTATTATAAGTATATAGATATGGTCGCGTTTGACCTCCGTCTCACCTGATGGTAAACGCTGCAATGATGTGGTTGACTCAACAATAAAGCATCCTTGCCTAGAAATAACCTATTCTCTTTCGACTTGTGGAAATTACAAAAAAAGAACGTTGCCCTACACTAGGAATTACTCCAAAATTAAGGGTGCGTTCACAAACATACAAGCTTTCATTGATATAGATTCTTTATGAGGGTCCTTTTTCATGAGCGTGGTTTAAAAGCTTGTTACTTCATCTAACGCAATCCAACGCGATGTTTGACGAAAAGGCAACGCGAAAAAAGAGAGATAATGCCTGAAAACTTTGTCAGCATTCGGTGATTCCGTGATTTACTGGAATATTTTACAAAACTTTCGTTCGGAAATACGTGTTTTTTTTTAACCGTTTTTGAAAGAAATTGTCGTCATTCAGAATCTTGATTAAATTTGCAAGGATTCTATTGTTATACTTTTTTGACTTTTTAAAGTTTTGAGTATGAAGTGTCAAAGTTCATGCAAAATAGCAGATTTTCGGAGGTCTTTACTGGATTAATTTTACACAAATTTATAAATTGATTTCAATAGAAGCCTAGATAATATCCACAAGATACTGTGTGTTCAAAATATCCAATGAAAAATGTGTAATAACGTCATAATCGTGTAGGAGTGGTTGTATAAAAACAGTGAAAATGTATGTCGAGTTGCATTCCTTTAAGGCTAGGCTCAGTTTCATAATTATTATCTAAGGCCCCAAAGCCACGGACAAGACTAGAAGCCATAACAAAAAAAAGTACAAGTAAGTATACGTTTCATGAACAGTATCAGAAAAAATTGACGCAGGTTTGCCTTCACAGTTTGAACTCCCCATGAGTTACGGTAGGTAATGGCTTTAGAGTAAGGTAGGAGAAATATTATTATATTGTGGAATATTAAATAGACCATCAACAAAATGTCGGTCAGTCAAAAAAAAAAAGCTAAGTCGCACGTTCTAAAGTGTAGATCTGAATCGAGAAGAACTTGCAAGAAATTTCATGGATACTCTTCTTTATTATGTTATGAGTTACGAAAATCTTGGTTACATATTTTTTATCGCTTCTAATATGTGAGCACAATGAAAAAAAGAGTAATTAAAAAATATAAATTGAAATATGCCACTCGCCACTGAGATGACCAGTCTCACCCTCTCAACTGACGGCACCCGTTCACGAGCATTATATGCAGTAGTACCAAGTCAATTGTGGAACGAATGTACTTGAACTTGTGACCTCGTGCACGCCAGTCCCCCTTTTAAGGTGACTGGCTCAGGAGTATTTTGATGGTTATAAAATTGCCGGTTCAAATTGGGCAATAAGTCATGGCAAATGTGACTTGATGGAAAGGATCTTGAAGGAGCATGTAGTGAATAATGACGCAGACAAATAGTCAATTGTTAAAAATTGACAGCGTATACCATATACTTATGTAACTGCAATAAACAGTCGCTTTTTCTCTATTCATTTTGTTCAGCGATTGTTTTCAAACTGAATTCTGCGAGTATTTCAAGTGTCAAATTGATGGAAATCTGTCGGAAGCACCTAACGGCTCGTTGACGACCTTGCCGCTGTGAGCGGTAGCTAAGCGCGGGGCAGCGAGCGGTAAGAACAAAAGTATGAAAATGTTTGAAGCACGCCACGAGACACCGCTCATAGCGCCGCGCGCCTGCTTACCGATGCCGCCCCGCTTGACGCGCCGCTCGCCGCTAAGACCGAAGTCGTGAACAGGCCGTAAACGTGAACCAACAGCTCAATTTACGTGGCTCAATACTGGCTTTTGGCAGTGGTTACATCTATATCATTGTTAAAACTCTTAAATCATCGCAACAAAACACAAATACAAGAAAAATATTTCCTGATTTAGGTTCACGCTGCGGATTGTTCAAGAGAGTTACCACAGCCCTCGCAGAAAAGGGCAATTGAAGGGACATAATGGGTTTTAGTCAGTGAAATTACTACACTCCTTTCTGTTTCACACAGAGCAGAAGCAGTTATTTGATTATTTCCTACGTAAAAAAAAGGTTATGGTTCATACATGTATTTTTTTTCTGTTCGAAATTATCAACTATAACTTCTCTCGCTCAGGATGGCGCGAGGGGAAGTATGAGACTTTTACAAGGGTGGAAATCATCCAATAACTTCTCCTGCTCTGGTTGGAGCGTGAGGGCGTGTCAGACTTTTACTGACTAAAACCATACCTGTACCCTTCATTTGCCCTTTGCGTTCTAAGATTACGGGTTTCCCCTTCAGGAATTTCCCGCGGTCCTAGCTAGCGGGCATCGGTCTTGCTGGGTCTCTACGGTTTGCTGACATCTCTTTGAGGAGCGCGTGGATCACTACGCGCTGTTGACGACTGGGCTCGGTCTGCTTAATTACCGGACGGCTGGACGGCGAGCTACCCATTGCTCAACGTCCGCCAGCCCGCGTCTGGTAGTCGGGGTTGGAATCTTGGCGGCTGAGGCATGAGGCTACCTGTGTTCCTTCAGTTGCCCTTTACATTTCAGGACCCTTTGGCAACCATCATCCCTAAAGAGCCCCGTTAATTATGGCCATCCGAATCTGGTTAGCCATTTAGACTACCTATTCTAACATTATAAGGGGAAAGATTTATATTTTTGTTTAACTGATAAAATCGCGTCATCTTCCAAGACTCTTCTACCAATAGAGTTACTGCGACCAGTCGCAATCGTACAATTTACACAGCGATCCATGTCGTCAATATCCAATCGATAGGCGTAAACAGTTGTCCAAAATAGAGAGCCAGGTAATTTAGAGTAGCAAAATCCGTCAAATAGTCCGTTATAATGTGCAAAGCTGAGGTCGAGGGGTTAAAGTAGATAAAAACTGGACTACTGGACCGATATAAAAAAAACAACACTAGTAGGATGCTACTCTATCATTGAATGACATTGGCATACATTTTTTACCTTCACGCGGGTGAAGCCGCAGTCAAAAGCTAGTTAATTTTGCTTGTTTCGTAATTAACAGGTTTTTACAAGCATTTCTAGAGGCCTTATTTTAATAATGGAGATTTTATTTTATTTATTTTATTTTATTTTATTTATTAAATTAGGTTCACCAACGATTGCAAACACTGAATACAGCAACATAACACATATCTATATAAAATTAAACTTCAGCGCAACAATCACTTACAGGTAAACACCACATGCATGAAACAATAAATTATAGAATAAGCTACAGTAAAAATTCATTAAAAAAAAATCATTAAATTAATTAAAAATTACAAAAAAAAAAAACAACAAAAATTACAAAAGTTCATAAAAAAAATTAAAAATGCATATTCACAAACAATCATAGGACATATTAAAAATTAAAAGACATTCATAAGCACTATTAAATTCATTAAAAAAAAAATATCATACAAAAATCATTTTTTTTTCTCATAAAATTCATAAAAAAAAAACATTTATCATAACAAATCATAAACATTCATTTGATTAAATTTTTAACATTAATAAAATTGATTACAGTGATAGAAATAACTTTAATTAATTATTTATTTAATTGATTATAGTGATAAAATTAAAATTATGAATTAATAACATTAATAAATTAATTACAGTGATAAAATTTATAAATTAGTAATAGTGATACAATTATTTATATAAAAAATGACTAGGGGTTGAAGGGTAAACGATTAATAATGGCTTTCTGTTTAGCGAGTGAGTCAAAGTGGAGATCAATAACATCTTACCCGACGATCGAGATACCTGTAAGACCATTGTTTGTCAAAAATCTAAACACTTTTAATACTTACTAGCTGACCCGGCAAACTTGGTACCACCTAATAGTAAGGATAACGCCATCTACTGGCATTACCAGAAAGAACAGCATAATTCATTTTTTAATGACATTTAATTAGAGATGGCGTTGTAGTCAGATTCTTTTTTTCGTGATTTTTTCAATTTTTTCTCACTCTTTAAACCTTCCCTGTACTATTTCGAATATTTCAAGACCAAAATTAGCCAAATCAGTCCAGCCGTTTTTGAGTTTTAGCGAGATTAACGAACAGCTATTCATTTTTATAGAGAGGGAGTTTTTGGCGGGATTTCTTCGAGTGAACTTCAGTGGCTGTTTTATTTATTCGCAAATTGATTCCTAGTGGACATTGTGATGTAAAATTGGTGTTGTTTTGTATCTCAAGTGTCTGCGCATCTGGATAATATGTGGAATTATTGAAACAGGCACGATCTCGGTAAAATGGAGCTGAGAATTTTATTGTAGTTTTGGCTACCCCAGTGAAGTTTACCGAGAAGGTTGATTTGATTGATACATTTTCTGCCAAATACTGCAAATACATTGGAATGTGTAATCCTTATTCTAATGGTAAACTAATAGACTATTCATACGAAGACATGGCTTAAAGAACTTAGTATCCAAGCTAAAAATATTAACAAAAAATAATACTTATTAGTAGATAACTACTCATTATGTCGAATAATTATTTCGCCACCTGATAAATATAAAAAAAAATATGATATTCATTTAATGTGGCGAATTTTTTGTACATAATTAGAATTAATGTGAAAAAAATTCAACGTTAATAATTACAAGCTTCAGTTAAAATTATATTCGCTGAAACATAATTGAACAAGTTTTCAAAGTATTAATCGGATTTGGGTGTTCGTTAAACACTTAATGAATTAAAGTTTTGGTTCTGTTAATCACTTTGGGAATGGTAAAAAGAAAACATTAGGTTTAGTTTAAACTTCGATTGGCTGACGAATTTGCTACAAACATAATAGATAGGTACTATGCGTTCCAAATAAGAATATGATCGATTGCCATGTTGTGACGTCACATCATACTGTCAAATCGAAGAAATTTGGTAGGGTGAACAAAACAAGAAATTTTTAAAATTTAATTTATTTACGAATCGTAAATGAAAAAAGTTTAATCAGAATCCAGTTCTCCAATATTGTTGATCTCGGCGTCACTGTGTGAAGTGTCTGAGTAGTGGCAAATGGAAAAAGAAGGCGAATTTCAAAGTATTCAATTTTATCATATGAATCAAATTTTATCCTGATCAATAGTAACACTTATTACTTTATTAACCTGAATTGAAGCCCAACCAGCCTAACAATGAAAATAGATTTTTTTAAAACTAATTATGACTTAAAACAATATATTTAGCTAATTTATATTAAACATTAACGTTTTTAATTCATCTAGATTTAAATAAGACATAGTAATACAAAGCAAAAAAAAAAACCTTTATTGATACGCAAATAAGCTTTTTTTGCAAACCGTACTTTTCACTCAACATTTGACAGATCAAGGTTATTGTTTTTCCTATTCTCATTTGGAACACATAGTAAATTAGATTTTTTTCTTTTTATCGATAATCGATCAGTACAAGAAGTATGACAGTGGCACATTTTATGCACACTATAACATTTTTTTTTTTTTAATTGGTGTATTTTACTAATATCCTTAAAATAAAAGATAGAAAAGGTTGGCAGAAGAGAAGACAAACCAAATACTTTGAAACGTCAAAAAAAGTAAAACTCCCTTTTTAAGGTGGGAAATCATCCAATGACTTCTCCCGCTCTGGGTGGAGTGGGAGTTCGTGTCAGAGTTTTACTGACTATAACTATATCTGTTTCATTCAGTTACTATAATAAGAATAATAACGTTTATTTCTCACCACAAGCCAAAAAATACAGACAATCTTATACTAAGAACCATTGCTGACAATTTTTGGTTGTGGATCGCTGGTGCCTGTGGTAGGTAGTAACACTTGTAATACTGGTTACCAGTTACTCTTTGCGTTCTAAGACCACGACACAGATTTCTTTTTCTGAAAATACCTATCGGTGTTTCCTATCCGACTACTGTGACAAGAAACATTATCTCACTGCAAATAACTGAATGTTGTGAATTTAGAGAGCTGTTAATGTACTTAATAATAAGTGCTACATATTTATTATTAACATAACATCTACCAAACTACAAAGCAGTTTGCCAGCCATTTAATAACAAACATTTAAAATATAATAATTTAAATATAATTATTATTCATTTTTATAAGTATTTTTAATTTAACAACTTTTTAGTTACAAGGTTTTTATATTTATGTGGTCGATAGTATATGTTGAAGGTTGAGCACATTTTAATATAATATAATATTCTCCAACTATCACACAACGTCGTCTAGTCTCAAGCTAAGCAAAGCTTGTGTTATGAGTACTAGACAACTTATAAACATACTTATATATTTCTAAATACATACAACATATTATAGATAAATTACACCCAGACACAGAACAAATGATCGTGCTCATCACACAAACATTTGTCTTGGGTGGGAATCGAACCCACAACCTCTCGCATAGCAGTCAGGCCATTAACCACTAGACCAATCAGTCGAGCCAAGCCAGCCAAGCCAGGCCAGGCAAGTCAGTTTTGTAATTTGTTTATACTTTTGGCTCGATCGATTTTCAAGTAACTCATTAATATAGGTATCCAGCAGAGAAAATGACGATGAAATTCTTCAGAAATTCTCTTCAAATACGACGAAAATAAATTATTTTATTATCTTTCTGAAGGGTAGCAAAAACGGCGTGCCTGAAAAATATCATGAATTCAGCAGAAGCAGTTCTGCTATATAAACTATGCAGCATTTAAAATTCTCTTATCGGTTTTTAGTATTCCTTACGATACCTAGAAAGAGGGTAACACTTTTTGCTTTGACACGACGTGACAACAATCTATTATGTAGGTACTTACAAATATATACATATATAATGTAGCATAATAAACGCATATCCTGAAAGTAGTATATTCCGAATCTCTAAAATAGGTATTTTTTTATCCTAAAATAATCAAGATTTATTTTTAAGGAAAAATAAAATTGGTATTTTGATGAATTCTTAATAAAGTCGTGATTCATCGACTCCTAATGTTATTTGCCTATCAATAGGATAACTAATTTCTTAAAAAAAACACTTATACCTAAGTCAATTTAAGTAAAATTTCAGTGCTTAATTATGATTGTAATTTAAATTCCTTATCGGGGTGTATATGGGTGTGCATTAATGCAGTTACATGTTGTTTATATGGCAATCTATTTTATATTAGAGCATCTGATCATTTCAGTCTTTTCTTCAGTCAGTAATTTTCCTCGATTTTTCCATTTCCTCTCAATCAGGGTCATAATTATTCAGTAAAGACCGCGACGTATTCTAACGACCACTTCTAAAATTAATGAGTTTGCTTTGCCCCGGGGAGCGTTGAATTTTTTCGATCGGTCAAGAAGAAATTAATCGGTTCAGCAAGCAATCGATTTTGATAGATTGGTGCTGAAATAAAAATACGTACGAAATAATTAAAAAAAGAACTTAATGATGTTTTCCATAAAATAAAAAATTGAGGAATTTCACCGTACTGCATACGCATAAACCGAGATAAAATAGAAAAGAATAAACTTTACGATTCGGACAAAATTTTAAAACTTAGTTCTTTTTCTACAAAACAAAAGAAAGTTTTCTAAAAATAACCACAAATGAACCCTCCATTATCGAAATTGGTTTGCCCACAAAAAAAGAGACATCGGGTATTTTACTGATAGCATGACCCTCCAAAATAAAAGAGAGGGTAGCAGAATCACCGATCGCGTGACGTACGTACCTACCGTTCCTTCTGGAAGTGTATTGAAGTGATTTATGCCCAGTTAATAAATTCCAGGATGGGGTGAACGACCGAAGGTAGGGGCGTGCACAGGAGTGCCGCCATAGGTGTGCCTCATGCACATTAAAAGGTACAGACGGGCGTTTCGAACGCTCAGTGTCGTGTTTGTGGTTTCAATTATTGTTTATGGTAATGCGTTTATTTTTTGTTGTAATTCATAAATAAAAGATGAATTTCAAACTAAAATATTATTCTGATCTAATCTTAACTTACATGGGTCTGTCAGTCGATATTACAAAAAAGAAAAAACAGTTCTCTTAAGGCCTCATCTAGTGTCGTTACACGTTTATTAGTCAGCATTATTTTCAATTAGCTCACTGCAAATAGGTAAATGCGTAATTAACTTAGATATTTATATCCGTCTATATAATGTAAGTATATATATTATTAATGTGAATGTGAGTCATAAATTCAAAACCGCCCCATACCTCACCACACTTTTTAAAGAATAGGCGAACAAAGAAAATATGGTTATTTTTGGAAGGAACTGTATGTATTGATCAAGGCGTAGGATAGAATTGAACAATTGATTGATGTGTGATTTAGCTAAAAATTTATCGTAAGCTCGTGTTATTTGGCTAATTACAATGGCGCGACGTGTGACGTATCGGTTTAAGAATCATACAAACAAAAATAGGCCCTAATCTATTACATTAAGTGCGTTTACGTTATGTCACAGAAATCTGGCGTAGACACATCTGGCGCACACACCATAGTAATTGTTTACGTCAACTGCACTTTTTGTTAGCCAGTTTTAGAAATATTTCTAAAGAACCTAGTTGTTATTATTCACAGTGAAAAATAAGTGCTGGCGGGATTCAATGACGTCATTAGTTGCTACCTCGCCATCTTTTTATTTTTAAAACTTGAGAACACTTTGTAGCGGTTTTGTTACGGAAAATACTCGACTTTCATCTTTGATTAAATAATACTCGTAATTAGTTATAATTTGAGAATTTTAGCTGTTTTAATGAGAATGTCTCGGTTTGAAAATAATTTGTTTGTTGTTGTTACAGATAGATCTATCACAGTGTAAAGTAATGCAGAAGATACATAAAATATCTTTTATTCTAAAAATAAATTAAACTACCTTTTATTAGTTTCTGGTAAGATGCTTAAGATGTTAGCAAATCGTAGGGGCCCAGCAGGGTCGATGCGTTTAGGGTCATGGGTCCGTTTCTGAAAGAAAAACCCGGGGCCCTGGAACGCAAGGCAAAAAAGGAACATGGGAGTGGATTTTAGTCAGTAAAAGTCTGACACGCCCTCGCGCTTCACCCTAGGCTGGGAGAAGTCATTGGATAATTTTAAACCTAAAAAAAAACTACATAACCTAAGTAATCAAGCAATGTGTGATGCGAAAGTGACCCCCGGGGCCCTGGAAAAATGGCAAAGAAGGAACAGGAGTGGGTTTTTAGTCAGTAAAAGTCTGACACTACCTCTCGCTCCGCCCAAGAGTGGGGGATGTCATTAGATGATTTTCCCACCCGAAAAAAAAAAGTACTCTTTATATTTTTACCTGCAAATGTAGAGATTTAAATGAACCTGAAAAAAGCAATTATGAGAACAAATTACTAAATGAAAAACTTTGATCAACTTTAATTTCTAAACGCTGTTTTGCAAATCATCTTTCAGTTTTACTTCGAATATTTAGGGTTTTATTTAAAACAAAAAACTTAATAACAGCAAAATAATTACTACGAAAGATGAGAACAAAATCTTCTTTGATTGATTGCCAACTATGTATTAGTTTCTGAAAATAATTTTACTTTCAAGTTTGAAGTTTTATTTTTTATTTTTAAACTCTTAAATTGGGCTAATTATTTTGTTTATTATAAAACTCAATATAGGGTGACTGGTAATCAGTGACCGATACTTAAACACGTGATTGTCTTCATGATTACAAACAACTTTCCCAAAGAAACTTTTTTTATATACTCACTAGTTTGTAGGTACATTCACTGATTAGGTACGTACACCTATGGGTTTGCAAGCTGCGCGGGTGTTCTATCACTATTGTAGGTACGACGGCGTCACGCGGCTAAAAGCTGAGCGGTCGCCAGTCGCAGGCGCGCGCGCGTATTTACACAGCTGTTTTATAATTATGATAAAGCTAATGACAATATAAAAAAAGTTTCTTTGGGAAAGTGGTTTGTAATCATGAGTACAATCATGTGTTTAAGTATCGGTCACTAATTACCAGTCACCGTATATATTTGTTTTAAATAATATTAAAGCCGTACAAAGCGTTTTGGGAACACATTCATAATGCGTACAGCTAAGGAGTGGAATTCCCTGCCCGAGTCTGTGTTCCCTGATAGCTACAACCTAGGGGTCTTTAAGTCAAGAGTGAATAGGTTACTTCTAGGCAAGCGTGCTCCATCGTCGGCCACATCATCGCTTACCATCAGGTGAGATGGTGGTCAAACGCGAGCCTATCAATAATAAAAAAAAAAAAAATATTGCTTTGCCTTTAAATTTTTTCATTGATTTAAAATCGGTATCGCAAACTTTGTGAAAACAAATCTTTGAAAGTTTTTAATCTTTTAACCGCCTAGGTACGTCGGATAAAACCCACAAACACTCTCGCGTTTATTTCGCCACTTCCCCAGCTAAATACTCCATCTTGTCAGCTCTTCTGTCACCTATGGGGATTAAAGAGCTAAGCGAGATAGAGTACCCAGTTTTTTTTTAGGTGGGAAAATCATAATGACAAATCTCGCTCTTGGGCGGAGCGGGAGATAGTGTCAGACTTTTACTGACTAAAAACCCACCCCTGTTCCTTCGTTGCCTTCTTCCCAGGGCCCCGGGTTTCGTTTTCATACTACCCATGGTCCCAGTAGGCTTCGACCCTGCTGGGCCCCTACAGTTGCTGACATCTCCTAGAGGCGCGCGTGGAACAGTACGCGCCGTCGACGACTTGGGCTCGGTCCAGACAGTTACCAGATGAATTGCGAGCAATGGGTGGCTCGCCGTCCACAAGCCCGCGCCTACGGAGGCCGGAAATCGGGATCGGAATCCCGGCGGCGGTTGGGGCGTGAGGACAGTTGCCTCACGCGATCGGCCGCCTTCTTTGCTAGGATTACTGCTTCGCAGAAGGAGTCGACCGGCTGCCACTCCTCTAGAGTACCCAGTGGGAATTACACGATTCTGGCGAACAGGACACGAAAACACTCGTCGGACTAAGCCGACGCAAGCGGTTAAAGGGTTATTTGGTTTTTTTTTTTGTTACATTTTGTTTTCGCACTGCTGTAGAAAGAGAATATTTTTACAAATTACAATTCAAAACATGACTCTAAAACGAGGACCAATATTTACAACTTAAAATTCATAGCCCAGAGACCCTTAATAAAATCGCGAACAATGTAGCTCCTTTATTTTTTACGAGGCCATTCCGTGCCCTTCGTATGAGGTTTTACCATAATTTCGTAACATGACGTTGCATTTAAATCTGTAACGGCCACTTAGACCCGACGCTCACGGGACGACAAGGGGTTTTAGGTGACGAATCTCAATTTAAGTAGATACCAAAAAATCCACTCTTTCAAACTTCAAATTTCTCACTTTCACCTAGTACACGTGCCGGAAAGCTCGTACATCAACGTAGTCAGATGCCAGAAAGTCTGACTATCAGTCTATCCGCAATAGGTAGCTCGCCGTCCGACCGTCCGGTAACCGTCCAGACCGAGCCCAAGTCGTCGACGGCGCGTACTGTTCCACGCGCGCCTCAAGGAGATGTCAGCAACTGTGGGGGCCCAGCAGGGTCGAAGCCTACTAAGGGTCTGATTCTGAAAGGAACAGTCGGCCCTGGTGCTGGGCGCCTGCAGTTTAGCTGACATCACCTTGAGGCGCGCGTGGAACACTAAGCGCCGTTGACGACTTGGGCTCGGTCCGGACAGTAACCGGACGGTCTTACGGCAAGCTACCCATTGCTCGCCGTCTGCAAGCCCTAGTTGGGTAAAGGCTAGGGAGATTATGACTTAGACTTTGCATACCATAATAACATACAACTAACAACCAACTTAACCAACCAACCAACCAACCTACCCAACCAACTTATGTGGTTACTTATCGTTACTTGGTCTTAACCAACTTATATTGATTTGATAATTGTATTATAAACTTGACTGTGTCTGTTTTTAGTTTGTGTTTTAGTCCTAAGCATATTATTGTAACAGATTATGTAAACAGTATTTTGCATGCCTTAGTTAAAGTAGTTAGTATAATGGATCATCAAACTTGACAAAGACCTGTAACCTGTACCTACTTTCTGTGCAAATAAAGATCTATTCTATTCTATTCTATTCACAATCAGCCTTATAATGTTCCCACAGCTGGGATTCAGGCTTCCTCTCTAGGAGAAGCAGTGGGTTGTAATCAACTATGCTGGCCCAGTGCGGATTGGTGGATGTCACATGTCTTTGAATTTTTGGTTCTAGGGCATGCCGGTTTCCTCACAATGTTTTCTTTCACCGTTTTGAGAGTAGTAGTGATAAAATAAATATAAAATTGCACAAAGTAATGCGCCTGGCTGGATTTGAATCCGCGATTTACAAGTCGTAAGTCAAGGCCGTTACCACTCGACCACCACTGCTCTTTTAGACTTAGTACGCAGGAAATAAGTCTGCATATTTGTGAATTTCACCGTTTTTTTTTTTTGACGCTATTTGCTGACCTTTCGGTTTTCTATCGATTACACTTCGGAGAGTGTGCGTTGGAATTGCACAATTTAATTCCACCAAGTCCGTTCCATCATCGGAACACTAGACGTACGGCGTTGCGCCATCGGTACATGGTGAACATCCCACCCATACGTACAAAGCGTTTTGGGAACACATTCATAATGCGTACAGCTAAGGAGTGGAATTCCCTGCCGGAGTCTGTGTTTCCTGATAGCTACAACCTAGGGGTCTTTAAGTCAAGAGTGAATAGGTTACTTCTAGGCAAGCGTGCTCCATCGTCGGCCACATCATCACTTACCACCAGGTGAGATAGTGGTCAAACGCAAGCCTAACAATAATAAAAATTTGGATGTTTGAGAAATCATTATCGAGTTTACAAATTTGAATTGGCACACAGGTTGACTTTGATAAGAATAATTCTCATGCTTGTTTTTGTATTATACCTATTTCCAAGCGGGTGAAACCGCGCTAAAAATCTGTTTCTTTGTAAAAAGCCTTGTAGGTTGTCAATAATATAGTAGAGTCAGACCGGTAAAGATATTCAAATTTTGTCTTGGACTCATGTCACTTCGGTGGCTCTACTCATTGAAATTATCATGTTTATCTCACAGAAAAGATGAATGATCTCGACAAATAGTTCTGGAGAAAGTGGCAATCGCGTGGCGAAAGATGAGGGCCTTGGGATTTTGATGGATGCGAAAAGCATAAGACCGGCCGTTGTGGCGACAGTAACTGATGATAACCATCTCAGGCGCAGACAAAAGCTAGCTCACGTATCATCATTATCATCATCATTTCAGCCGAAAGACGTCCACTGCTGGACATAGGCCTCCCACAAGTGTCGCCACAATGAACGCTCCTGGGCGTCTCGTATCCATCGGACTCCCGCAACCGCTACCAAGTCATCGGTCCACCTTGTAGGAGGCCTTCCAACGCTACGTCTTCCGGTACGTGGTCGCCATTCCAGATCCTTTCGGCCCCAACGGCCATCCGTTCTGCGAGCAATGTGCCCTGCCCATTGCCACTTAAGTTTGGCGATTCTTCGTGCTATGTCGGTGACCTTGGTTCTCCACGCCTTGCCATGCCACGCCAGTGAACGCTAAGCCTAAAAAGGAAGTATCGTCCCAATCGCCCGTCTGCCCAAGTCATTAATATTAGTTATAGCTTCCTAAGCTAAGCGTAAAACACTCGGACACTCCACTAATTGATACACGAACACTTACCGAAGCTTTTATCGTAGTGGCGGTTTTATATTACAAACTAATGGATGCTAAAGGGGTGAAACTAAAAACTATGGGAAGGGAAGTATTCCGATAGCAGTAAAAGAGTCGTCTAGAGGGTTATCAGCACTAATTAGAAGTGTAAGTGATACTCAATGTCAATTTGCCTAGCCCTTTCATAACTAAGATGAAATCGGCTTCCAGTATAACTGTATATCAGCATTTTAAAGAGAGTAACGGCAGAGATGTCGATATATCTTACGCAAAATATCGTAACAATTTTTTTGAGCAAAGTATACTCTATTCGCGATAGCATTAGACAGAAGTTAAAAAAAAGTTGTTTTAGGGTACACTTTGTAATAAAAGTACAATATATGTATATTGTGCTTGCTGAATTTATTAAAATCAACTTAGGCACCAACTGTTATACTTAAATAAATTCATTTGAACTATCCATCTTCTGAATTTATAAGACTTTTAATTAAATAATTAAGTTCTTACTTATACTACTAGTGTCCATGTTAAAAACTTAAAAGAAGCAGGGGTTGTCAGTACCTGGAACGTTTTTCATTAAACTATATAATATTAGTTATTTCTATTTGTATGAATATTAAATAATTATCTTGTTGCCTTGTATTGTGTAAAATTCATATGTTTTGTAAGGAGGAAACTTGTGGATACGCCATTTAAAAAAAAAAATTTTTTGAAATAAAATTATGTTTATTTATAAAAAGAAAATCCATTTCATTTACCTATCTAAGTGTTTAGTACTTACCTTAGCATAGCATAGCATAGTCGGCCTTATAATGTTCCCACTGTTGGGACTCAGGCCTCCTCTCTAGGAGAGGGAATGGGCTGTAATCCACGACGCGGGCCCAGTGCGGGTTGGTGGATGTCACATGTCTTCGAATTTTTGGTTCTCGGACATGCCGGTTTCCTCACGATGTTTTCCTTCACCGTTTTGAGAGTGTGATGTGTGATGAAATAAATTACACAAAGTAATGCGCCTGGCTGGGTTTGAACCCGCGACCTACAACTCGTAAGTCGGGGCCGTTACCACTTACGAGTTGTAGGTCGCGGGTTCAAACCCAGCCAGGCGTACTTACCTTACAATAATCTAATTTATCTAAGTAGGTAATGTTAAAATTTTATATTGAAACCATTATTTATTAAAATTGTTTGAATTTTACTCGAAAAATAAATGTTGTGCACACCTGCTTCTATGAACCTCTTTTGTTTAATGCTATCGTTAATGGAGTATAGTATTATAACAAAATAAAATAAATAAAATAATTTTTTATTACATCCAGTGTCTTATACAGTGATCTTAAACTGATTATTGATTAAATAATGCAAAAACATCGGTTAAAAGTGTTTTACGAATTACTTAGATATTATTAAAAATTACGAAAACGAATTCTCCTCAAAAAAATGCACTTTTTGCCTTATGTGTAGGAAAAATAGTTCTGATCTCCGTAATCTAGTAAATGAGTGTCACGTTACCCCACCTCAAGACAGGTTGCAGGTTTTCTGGCTTTTGACTGCTCGTTACAACTGTCAAAAATCTAAAATTGAACGCCGGGAGCATAATCTTTACGTGTTTCCAAGACTCGAAAGAATTTCGATATGGAAACGGTTCCCAAACCCATCTACAGCCCAATCTCTGCAAGCATTATTATTATTTATCCACGAGCGGAGCCCCTCTTCAAGAGTAAACTAGGGTTATCACTAATTATCCCTAATTAGTGGTGAAAGTGATACTTAATTATCATAATTATAAATCGACTCGATGTCGATCACGCTTTCGAATTAAGTTCGAATTAATATTTGTATTTTAAAGTGGGATTTGCTTCGAAATCGCAAATGTTGGATAATTATTATTGTTCAGATTTGTTGATTTTCAATTTCGTGATACGTATTTGGATTTTGAGAATATTAGTTGGCGTTATTTGTGTTTGTAAGGTCAGTTGTTTATTTTTGTTTAAAGATGCGATTTTCAAAAAAAGAGAAGGTCCTATGTTCGGCTGAATGTATGTTTTATTTTTTATGTATGTTCACAGATTTCTCGGTCAATTGTGGGCCGATTTTGAAATACATATTTTTTTCGATTGAAAGGTCATGCTTTCAAGTTGGTCCCATAGAAATATTGTTATGATCTGATCATTAACTTCGAAGATATGTAACAGAACTCCTCATAAGATCACAGCAGAACTGTCGTAACAAGTAAAATTGCTTTATTTATACGTGTAGTCGATGACTGACTGAAAGAAGAGGGGAAATACTATATATCGAACTGATCTGATGATGAAGCCTGAAGTTAGGCACCGGAACTCTGTAATAAATTAATTTAATCTAACCGTGTTTGGTATTATTAGAATTGTCATGAGATACACTCTGGCTACAAGGTATTTAAGTATGCCTGAGGGGTACTTTTTAGTGATGGTACCATAACTAAAAAGTGTAAAATAAAAAACTTAACCGACTTCAATGTAAAAAAAAAACACTGAAACGATCAAAATAAGTTTAATTTCGGAAGTCGGTGTTAAATAAAAAAACAAACAACACCGAGAAACACCGACTTCCGTCGGAAGTCGGTTACAATTTTTTTTTGTAAAAACTTTTTTGTTTCGAATTTTTTACATTATTATTTAAAACCTTAAAAAATCATAATTAGCACAAATTACTTTTTTCTTGTAAACTGATTAGTATCAATTCCTCATAAGGTACTACTGTAGACATATTTTATCCCTGAAACCTTGATACCTTTCTTCATAAGACTTTAAATTCTGATAAAAACTTTCGTTATGTTCATCACTCACGCTTTCCAGGTTTTCAGAAAATATTCAAGTGTGAATGAATGTAAAAATAAATTTAAGGGATACTTACTGATTCTTCACAGGTGGGCTAAAGAATCAGTAGGTATCCCTTTGTATTCTGCGAAAACTCTCGAACAATACATTTAAAAGCCCTAGTATAATAGGTTTTACCTACCTATACCTATTTTCTGTCAACCTTCTTAATTCTGGATGAATATACTCATTGGTTTTCAAGCTTGCCACTCAATTATACCGCGACATCACTATGTTAATATTTTTAACAATAATAAATATTCCACAGATGAGTTCCGAAGTCGAACCGGCTGTGAAGGCGAGGTGATCAAGCTGAGCTGTAATCCTCACTCCAGGATCGCTATCTTTGATGCCCAGTATGGCAGGACAGCATTCGAGGCCATAACATGTCCTCAGACACAAGGAGTGCCGGATGAAAGTAAGTATTACCTACATAATTGGCGCCAATTTCATGAATGAAATTTTCAGTAAAAAAACTCGCCGTGACAACTGGGTGAAGTAAACCTAATTCATCTGTGTTTTTTGATGGCTACAACCCGGGAATCTTTAAGTCAAGAGTGAATAGGTTACTTCTAAGTAAGCAGCGCGTTCTATCGTTGACCGCATTGTCGCTTTCCATCAGGTGAGATAGCGGTCAAGCGCGAACCTAAAAAGAATAAAAAAAACCTCTCAATCCACCTATAATCTGGGTATTGACAGCTAATTTTTTTTGAGCTATCTTCATCTAAGTTTTCAGTCTTTATTTTTATGGAATATCAGTACTGAAATTACTTTTAAGAGCTGTCTTAGACATCTTTGCTGTCAAATATTGACCGTGATGGCTCTTGAACGCAGTTTTGACGTATGTAGTTCTAACACAGTTCGTAAAATAGAGGTAATAATTATACAGTGAATATAAGTCTTGTACCTAATTAAGAGACAGTGCACATCTTTCTGTATGTATAATTTCAACATTAACGATGCAACCATAATTTTGTAATCATTTATTGATTTATAAGCGTTTTGGGGATATTTCTGCACATTTTATTCTTCATAGAAATCCACTCGTTGGAACGTGCAAATACCTTCACATTTTCTGTGACAGTACGACCTTGACAATTCAAAAGTACAATTATATGGTTTAATTGAAACAAATGTTTTGGGTTTTCAGACTAGTAGACTGTATTTATTTTTCAGTTTGGAATCTTGACCGTTTTCTTTTTTATTGTTCTTTTAGTATATGGAACAGATAACTATTTTTTTATGATGACAAGGAAAAATAGGCTCTTTTCTTGAGTACGTTGTTATGACAAAAGAAAAGTTACGATTCCATCAATGTAGTCATATGAGTAGGCCGTACATTTCATTGCTTTATCAAAAATAACTGGTAGGGCACTTAAGTAGGTATACGTAGTAACAGCTGACATAGCTCTTACTGGAATAATATGACGAGAGCTCCTTACTCATTTAGATGCAATAATTATTTTTGAAAGATTCGCGATTTTATACTACCTATCACACTTGATGGTAAGCGATGATGTAGCCGACGATGGAGCACGCTTCCCTAGAAGTAATCTATTCACTCTTGACTTAAAGACCCCTAGGTTGTAGCTATCAGCAAACAGATTCTGGCAGGGAATTCCACTCCTTAGCTGTACGTACAACAAATGTGCCATGTACCTACCGGTGGCGCCGCACCGTACGTTTAGTGGTCCGATATGATGGAACGGACTTAGTGGAATTAAATCCTGCAATTCTAATGCACACATCCCATTGATAGAAAACCGACAGGCTAGCAACTCGGCGTCGGTGCTCAAGACTTTGGAGTTTTGACTCGACAGTGTATCATTGCCGATGATCTTCTTGGCTCGCTTCTCAATCGACTATAGTGCATCAAGCTGGTATGTGGCAGACCCATCCCAAAGATGAGAGCAGTACATGATCGAACTTGCGAGGAGTAGTGGCAGGCGGTCGCCTCCTTCTGCGAAGCAGTAATGTTAGCAAAGGAGGAGACCGCACGTGCACGCGCGAGGGAGTGGCCCTCACGCCCCAGCCGAGGGATCCAGATCCCGATTTTCGGCCATCGTAGGCGCGGGCTTGCGGACAGCGAGCAATAGGTAGCACGCCTTTCGATCGTTCGGTGAACGTCCGGACCGAGCCCAAGTCGTCGACGACGCGTAATGTTTCACGCTCGCCTCAAGGTGATGTCAGCAAACCGTAGGGGCCCAGCAGGTTCGAAGCCTACTGGGGCCAAGGGTCTGCTTCTGAAGGGAAGACTCGGCCCTGGTATGAAAGGCAACGAAAGAACAGGAGTGGGTTTTTAGTCAGTAAAAGTCTGACACACCCTTCTGCTCCGCCCAAGAGCGGCGGATGTCATTGGATGATTTTCCCACCGAAAAAAAAAATGACTATATTAGATACTATTTGTTTTCTCTCTAATAGTTACGTTTTAGTTATAAACGTTATTTGAATTTTCTAATAACCTAATTTCTGTCACCCAAAATTAGTTTGTCACTCAATTTTCTATTTCCACTACCAATTTTAATCTTCAAAGATCGTGTAAAAAATGGCCGGTAACGATGCCGAAGAAGCGAGAATATTAAACTGTTTTAGATTCAAAAAAACGTAAAACGTAATCATTCGAAGAAAATAAGGTAAAAGGAAGTCTCTCTAAGTTCCTAATGATCCTGTCGATAAAAACTAAACGAGGCTCTTTTGATAAAGTGGACTAACTACTGACGAGTAATTAAATTAGTTTTCGTTATTGTAAGACTTGAACTTGGACCTTACCATTACGTGTTAAATGTCAGTCGTGCGAGCGAGATAGAGGGACTCTCGCACTAGGGTGGATCGGGAGGACGTGTCAGACTTTTACTGATAGTGTCCGATCGAAAATAGTTTTTACGACCGAAACCGAAACCGAGTTTCGGCAACAGTCTCAGTTTCGGCCGAAACCGAAACCAAAACTTCCTTACAAGGATCATGTTTTGAGGGCAAAATAAAGAAAACGTTATTATAATCAGTCAGTCTTTATTTTCTTATCTTTAAATCACAGTCTTTGACATTTTCACTTATTGGTATATTAATCAACATAACAACCCCTCATTTAAGAAAAAAATATTAATTGCGCCTTTTTTTTTTTAATTCATATAAACCAGTGCTTGACTGCGATCCCACCTGATGGTAAGCAGCGATGCAATCATTGATGGTGAGGCGCACTAGTTTATTAAGAGCCTATTCACTCTAGCCTTGAAGACACCTAAATTATAGTTGGACGGGAAGACCGCAGCAGGCAAATTGTTCCAGTCCTTCGATGTACGCGGTATAAACGACGAAGCGAAACGCTTAGTCCGAACCGTTGAAGTTTCAACAACGTAAGGGTGGATACTCGCCGTACGTCGGGTTGTCCGATGGTAGAAAGGAGATGGCGGAATCAAGTCATGCAATTCCCGCGCACACTCTCCAAAATGCAACCTGTAAAATACCGATAGGCTGGCTACCCTGCGCCTGTGCTCGAGGCTTTGTAGATTGCACTTAACCAAATCTGGATCCCCAATTAGCCTCTTCGCACGCCTTTCCACTGAGTCCAAAAATACTTAACGCTCGCACGGGGACGCGGCATAATGTCTTCATCGCTTACTCGCTTTGATGAAATTTAACGCGCCGAACTCCCGAATGCAGTTTCGGTTTTTAGTCGTAGTTTCGGCAGGGTTGCCGCCGAAACCGAACTTTCAGTCGGACACTGTTTACTGACTAAAACCCACACCTACGTTCCTTCTTTGCCTTGCGTTCCAGTACCCCGGGGTTCCTTTTCATATGACCCATGGGAGCGAAAAAGAGGGATGGAGCCATACGCCCTATATAATTCGTTAAGAGCGTGTTAAGAGCTCCTGGTATCGTGGTAGGTCTTCTTAACGTAGAAATGAAACGTCTTATCTTTTGAAGTTCTTAATTTTGTGTTCATTGTAAATGTTAGGACAATAACAACTCTCGATGATAAGGAGCCAGCATATGGGTCATACAATCATTGAAACATCTAAGATTTGAACACGCTAATCAGGTGCAGGCCATTAACACAAGTCAACGATGTATAACAACAACTCGAAAGGCCTGTGGACACACGAACGGAATATTGTATCTATGTTCTTGGCAACGAAAGCATCAAGAATTGCTTTGAGTAAGTCTACTGCAGCTGGTTTTTAAAGTGGGAAATCATTGAAGGATTTGTCCCGCTCTAGGGCGGAGCAAGTGGGCGTGTCAGGCTTTTACTAATGATAACCTCATCTACGTTTTTTTACTTGCCCTTGTGTTCTTGGACTACCGGTAACCTTTTCAAAAGGCGACCCATCGACCTTGCTGGGCCTCTACGATTTTGCTGGCGTGGAACACTACGTGCCGTCGACGACTCGGGCTTGGTCCGAACGGTTACCGGACGGTCGGACGGCGAGCTAACCGCAGACGGATGTGACGCGACAATACGACACAAAAATTAATAATTGATGCTTAAATTTTTCCTAAATTCGTTCTACGTTTATCGCTTTTATTATAAAACCGTGTCGTAGTTTCGCTCATTAGTGTTACGGCCCGTCGGCAGGAGTCTTCATTTTAAACAAAAAAAAGTTAAGGAATTGCAAAACTACTTTTATATACAGTCGAATTCATTTTACGAATAGGTCAAAAGAAGTATGAGATAATAATACGATTTTTACGTAGTTAATTCCACAAAATATACTTCAATTGTTAACAAAAATGAAAGTTCGAAGAAGTCACATCATATTCCTGGAAAATGTGTTGTACGTTCCAAAATTGTGTGAATTTCATTTGTCATCCTTAATGGCAGACGGGTGTGGCATTGTCCTATATTAGTGTGTAACGCTAGCATTTGTAATATATTTTGACATACTCCAAATTAGTGAAATTATTTTTTCGTCGTAAAATGAAAGAAAATGTCGTATGAACATGACATATTATTTGGTGTGTGTGTTTAATGTGACTGGGGGATACAGAATCAGATTAAAAAGTAGGAATAGCGTAAAATAAAAGATAATTATTACCCAATGGAATTTCATTTGAAATAAACAGTACCTTTGTGCTCTTCTATCTGCTTTTGTTATTTTAATTTTTAAGTGTTTGTGTGTACATAAATAAATAATGAACCCTATAGTTTAAGAAGTCATTAATGATTTCCCACTTCAAAAATCTGAATGTAAAACTGAAGGTGCTCAGCATAGCCGACGCCTGCTAGAGCTGTGAAAATTTGTGGAACGTCGTTTTGAACCTCTGGAAATCAAATATAAAAGAGAACACCATGAAAAAATATTGTATTAAAATTTACCATATGGCCAACCACTAAACAAAAATCAAAACATGATATAAATTAGATGGCTCGATAAAAAAATTCGCGAATCTGACCCTAACTTACGAATTCAAACGTCTACGAGATGTCTAGGGAAGGTCTAAACGGTGAGAAAAAATAGAAAAAATCAAGAAAAAAAAAATCCGAATACAACGCCATCTCTAATTAAAATGTCATTAAAAAATGAATTATGATGTTCTGGCAATGCCAGTAGATGGCATTATCCTTTGACAGTTTGCTAAAAGGTATCACAACATGACTATTAGGTGGTATGAAGTTCACCGGGTCAGCTAGTCTTGAATAGTTATTGTGTTTTTTTTTTATAAAAATTAAACCGCTGTTACAGGGCCGCGAAGTCGGCATAGACCCGGGCGGAGTTCATACAAAACACTCTGAGGCTACAACCGGTTCTTAAGTTAGAATTAGTTCCTAATTGACAAAAAGGAAGTGGTTGTATTAATATGTTGTAATCTATAGCCTTGCCCACAGCATGCGTGACTCTTCATGCAGTGAAGACAGTGATCCAGATGTGTCTCGGGAAGAGGCGATGCCAGATAGCAGCTAACAACAGGACTTTCAACTCTTCTTGCAACTTTCGTTCAAGACCATATCTTAAAGTCATCTATGCTTGTGGTAAGCTTTCGAAATCACCTCTTCTTTCTTCTTACATATTACTTTTATGAGTTTTATAAAAAAATAATAAAAAAATCAAGTTATTAATGCAATAAAGACGCTAAAGAGCTGTGGAGTGGCGACCGCGTACCTGAAGACACAGCGTTGAAAGGCTTCTTACAAGGTGGACCGATGACTTGGTAAGGGTTGTGGGAATCCGATGGATGCGAGACGTACAGGACCGTTAATTATGGTGACACTTGGGGGAGGATGAATGTTGATGATGAATACTATAAATTTCGTGTCTGTGCTATTGAATGTTGAAGAGTTCCCTTATCTGGACCTAATGTTGTATTTTGATTCAGGTTAAACTTACCACAAATGCATTTTCATTGGAACTAGAAGTAGTGAGTCTCATTAATCATTCATCATCATTTCAGCCGATAGACGTCCACTGCTGGACATAGGCCTCCCCCAAATGTTGCCACAATGAACGGTCCTGTGCGTCTCGCAGCACCCACGCGCGTCCACGCTAGCACAACCGCTGGAGTCGCCGGGTACTTGGGGCCTGTTTCTTGTTGCATTATGCCTTTGGGGTTTTTTTTACCATAACCCGCCACGCTGGTCCAGTGCGTATGTGTTTCTCATTCAGTTTACAAGATTTTACCCGAACAAAATAACGTATTATACAAAAATTTCAAGTTTAATAAAAAGCTTGAAAAACTGTTATTCCATCGATAAAAATGCCTGACTAAGTATATCAATAAGAATATGGCTACCTTTATGGATACTTTACCTCAGAGATTGGAGCTCAAAGATATTATTAAAAGTGGCATTCTTTAAAAACTATTCACAAGATTTCTAAATCATTAAAATTTAAATACATTTTGAATGCAATGCAGAAAGAAAACGCTTTAGATGATATTTGAATCTATTATTCAAGAGGTTTTTTTTAATGATTTAGACTATTCAGTTTAATCTTGTCGTTCAAATGAATGATAATTTAAAATTTAAACGAGCGTTTTTATAAATAATTCTGGGAGGCGTGGTAGTTTATCTATGTAAACTATTATTTTAGCAGCCTATGTGTAAATGTGTATGTTATCAACTTACTCGTAAAATAAATGTTGTGAAACATTTTGTATTTTAAAAATATTTTTGGGTCTTATTTTTCACATACATTCTTGTTCTGAGCACCGTTTATCCTCATTTTCAATGCTAACATAAAATTATATCAATGTTGTACATGTACAACTTTATCCATTCACGTTATTCATTAACTCACGTAATAAATAACATCGAAGACTGGTCCGAAGGACTTTCATCAAATTGGCTAACTTCAAACTCTGCAAAGTTGTATACTAATCAGTAGATTGCTTTATCACAACATCACCTCAATCTCGTGTAACCTCGAACAACTCCTGACACGTTTCAGCCCGTCAACTCTTGAACTACCCTATTCTGGTGCATCTTGGAAGTTTTAACAATACAAATTACTACTTTACCTTGCAACTTTGCTCTTTGTTCTATTGTTCGGTATAAAGTATAAGAATCTATGCTCGTATTAGTGTCATCATCGTCTCTTGTGCACAACTATTCTGAGTTTGCTTAAAAGCATTTTTGATTTGTTATATTTTTGGTATTTGCGTTAACATCGAAATTATTTTATCAAATAATGTATTATTAAATTTGAAATGTTTTCATACTCTATTCTGCTTGATTATAAATAAACAAATGTGTCAAAATAGTCATTTAGACACATTTGTTTATTTACAGTCGTGTAGTCACACGAAAACTGAAGTGTAATTTTCTTTTACAGTACCATTAGGTGTCCTCTCAGAAAAGTATGAGAGTGGGCCTGAGAGAGATGAAGATTCTACAAGTTTTGACCATAGCAAAGCACTTTTTGATGAATCAGGTGAATATGATCACATTATTAAAATTTTATCGGCGGCAACAAAATAAGATAAAAAAATATTTATATCTTGTTATTTTATTAGAAGAAGCAGGTGAAAAGTGGGGCGAGCCGAATGCTGATCACGCTCTCCAGCCATCTATGATTGAAGATAGTATCCCACCAACTCTTCCAGAAGTTGAAATCACAACTGTTATACAACCGAAAAGGAACTTCGACAGAAATGAAGGTAAATCACAATTATCAAAAATTCTAAGCATTCAATTATTCCAAAATCCCTTTCTACCTTAATATTTCATACTCAAACGCGATCCATAAATTTGAGCACACCAATTAAACTCGTAACAAACACAATACATCAATGTATTTGTGCCTATCCGAAACTAGAACGCATTAGTTAATTTCGTACAAATGTTAGGTGCTACATGAGAAAATATTTGTTTGTTTCAGAGCCACAACACGGTAACTCGATATTATTGTTGTCCGTTAGTATAGGACTGCTAATATTCATCATCATAATTGGAACAATCATTGCTGTCAGATGTTATATTAATCGCAAGAAAGATCATTCCAAAAACGGAGACATGTATACCACTGAAGCACCTAACGTCTTCAATGATGCTTTCTCTGATATCGACAATGACGCTGACATCAGCCATATTTCAGGAACATTCCATGATCCCATGCACCCAGATATGATTCTTTACAAAAACGTTCCCGGAAGCAGAGGAACTCTAAGAGCTATGAAACCATTGTGTACAATTTATCCTTCTAATGCAGAAGCTAATATGTACGGTAACGTGGACTATGTGCCTTCACACACGAGAGAGATAGCTCCTAGGTTTACTAGAAGCAGAAGTAATGAAGAAGAAATGGAACCGAATGTTATGACTAGTCCTAGGAGTTTAGGAGCGCATTCCAGTAATTATTACTACGGCTGACATCACGACGATGGAGGCAGACAAGATGCCTCTAGGACATACTGCTTTTAAAGTGTAATCTCAAACAAGTGCACAAACAAACAGAAGGCTTATAAAGCAAAGGATTGTGTAAAAATAATGGTTAAGTACGGAACTGTTAAAGACTATGGATTTGTTTGTGAGATTTTTAATTGTTACATTGTATTAGTTTAAGAATCTTGATTGTACTGTAAGTTCTCCTACTCATTATTCAATCTGTCACGCTCATTAGAGATGCACCTATTGTATTTCAACATCCTATGCTAGTCAACTCAGCACTTTTGTATTTCAAACTATAACTACAATCCCATCTGTGATGGTTAATTCTATTATCCTCTACAACTCTAAATATAGAAAAGATTATTTGTATAGAACTGAAGCTTCATTTATAAAATTTCGCCCTACTATGTAGAACATTGTAAATCCTTTTATATCACTTTTTAAATAAAAATGCGGAAAATCTGTGTTTCATTTGACGGTCACAGTAAAAGATGTACAACAAAAATAATGGGTGAGACATTAAACACAGTTATACGATATTTTTTCTTGTTAAAACGCGATGTAATGGTCGCGTGGTTGATGTCATTATTCATGGAAATTAAGGGGAGATCCCGGTGGCTATCACTCAAGAAGCTAAATAGGGGAGAAGGATAATGGAAGGTCGGATAACAACAAAGTTATGCATATGAAAAATAAAAGCAATAGATTATGAAAATAGGCATGCCGTTTGAAGTCACGAACATAAAATTTTGGAGTGAAATGCAATTTATTATGAAACAAAGCATCTGTTTTTGCAATCACGGGGAATAAATTAATACGGTATATGCTACAATACAGTCATACTTTCATTAGCTTTTTTTTTATTTGTTTTTTATGTACAACTGTTATTTTTAATAAATCAAGTGGATAAATCTAGTGAATCAAAAAACTGGAACTACACGACAGACGCAATATTTTTGGCCACTATATTGTGTACATGCAAACAGCATACACTAGAAGTTGTGGACGATTACGTTTACCTGGTACAAACAATCCCGTTGGGTAGGTCTAACTTTGAGAAAAAGGATTGACCTTTTTTTTGCGTTGAATCCGACTCGTCTGGGCAGCGGCAGCATTCAGGAAGCTGCACAGTATCTTTTCGTTCAACATACCACAGCGTCTTAAGACGAAAGTCTATGACCAGTGCGTGTTAACTTGGTCACTTACAATCAGAATGCTTAAAGTCACCCAAAGGGCAATGGAAAGGGCTATGCTCGGAGTTTGCTTGCGTGATCGAATCAGGAATGAAGATATCCGTAGGAGAACCAAAGTCGCCGACATAGCCCGATGAATCACCAAATTTAAATGGCAGTGGGCAGAGCACATTGCTTGTTGATAGTCGATTGGGCCGAAAGGTTCTGGAGTGGCGACCGCACACCGGAAGACGCAACGTTGGAAGGTCTTCCACAAGATGGACTGATGACCTGGTGAGAGTCGCGGAATGCGATGGATGCGAGACGCACAGGACCGGTCGTTGTGGCGAGACTAGGGGCTTGTGTCCAGCAGTAGACGTCTTTCGGCTGAAATGATGATGATGAAACCGTATACATATAACTAAATACCGTACCGGGCTTGCGGACGGCGAGCAATGGGTGGCTCGCCATCCGACCGTCCGGTAACCATTCGGACCGAGCCACTTGGGCTCGGTCCGGCGACGGCGCGTACCGTTCCACGCGTGCCTCAAGGAGATGTCAGCAACTGTAGGAGCCCAGCAGGGTCGAAGCCTACTGGGGCCAAAGGTCTTATTCTGAATAAATCTGACACTATCTCCCGTTCCGCCCAAGAGCGGAGGACGTCATAAGATGATTTTCCCACTGAATAAAAAAATACATAACTAAATAAATCGAATAACTAGTTAAAACTAAGTCCTGAAATTTTCACAGTATTATAAAATTCGATCTCAAAACGTGTGAAAATTCAATACCCCCAGCAATATTGATTGTGAAGTTTCATTACCAAGTACCGAAGACGATAAAATTTTTATTAAAGCACAAAAGCGGCTCACTGGCCCGTCTCTTGAATCCCGACGAGGAATTTGCATAATTTTACAACTGTAATCCACAGGTTCACAACTTCGGCTTCGTATCAATAGTTAAGAGTTAGTTCTGTCGTAATCTGTTCAATAATTCTCGTTGATTATGCGATGGACCAGTAGGTGGGATATTGGATTTAACTTTATGATTTAGGTTCCTGTGAATTACGTTAGGAACTAGTTTAATTGGTTATTGCATTTTTAGAATGTATGAGCTCGCTTAATCTGGGAGTTGTCAGAGTTCCGTACCTAAAAAGACTATTATAACTCTTAGAGGATCACTTCGTTGTCCACCTAGCTGTCTATTGGTCTGCCAGACCCATTGTGCCTGGAATGCGTGGGGGAATCAAGTTGACATTCATTTTAAATACACCATCACAGTGTTGTCTTTTTTAACCTAAAGGTTGACTGGTCGAGAATGCCTTGTTGCATTAAGTCCGCCTATGTACCACTACTGTACATAAGTTTAAATAAATAAATACATAAGTCTACAATTCCTTGGCACTGTGAAAATATCAAACTTTTAAATCAACTCAATAAAAACATATTATACGACTGTTTATGTCACGAATTTTTACACTCACATGGAAATCAAAACTCCCCAGTAACCTAACATCATGAGATTTTACATAAAGCAACGTCTCACAGTACAAGTAAAAGGAAAACCTCCAAAAAATGTTAATTTGCAGTTGAATCACACACAAAAATTAAGATTTATTTGCGATTACAAACTTACATTTACAGTTGCAGAATTGATTGAGACGTAAATCAATGTATGGGAGAATGTTTTTTTTTTATTTTTGTCATAAATGTTTTTCTTGGTTTCTCGGTAAGGGTAACTACGGAACCCTAATCTATGTGTGACCCCCACATGCACTAGACCAGCACATAATATATTATATACCTACCTACAGGGAAACATAATTACTTATAAAATTAAACCCGTTATTGGAAGTTCTACAAAAAGAAAATCCACCCAGAAACTAAAAAAGTCAAAAACACAAATTACAGTGGCCGTGTACAGACAACTGCACGATATAACCCATAAAAAAAACGACGCATAATTATCCATTTGAAAATTAAATATTCTAGCGATTAATTTAAAACATAATGCGAACTGCGTCGAGCTTTGACCGCGCCAACGTTCTTTTTACCAACATAAATCGTTTGCAATAGAAACTATAAAAGCAAAAAAGGCGGTAAGTTTATTCGGAGTTTCCTGAAGCGCGCTGCGATCTACATAAGCCCAGTCGTGCGGCAACTTCATTATTCAGGAGTCCGGTGTGATTAGTTCACGCTACGATCGCTAGATGGCGTTAAACACAATTCTGCAAGGAGCGCAAAGTTATGTTATTTATTTGGCTGATTTTAGTTTTTATTTAATGAAAAAGTATTCTGTGACTGTTTTTTTTTGTAAGCTGTTGATCCCCGCATTAACGCCGGCGTTCACGCGCCGTTGTCTTACTATTGTGTCTCTAATTACGCACTCAAAAGGTTAAATAGAGATTATAATTTTATGAGAAATAGTTTGATTTGTTTGAAAATGCAAAATTTAGAAGAGTCTTTTTAATCCATTGTGGTATCTACCATTGACTTTAACCTTCGTAATACAGATCATGAACCAAAGAGATTTCAGGTAGAAGTTTCGACTGCCGTTTGACAACCAACATTCACATACCTTTAACAAAAAAAAAGGAGTACTAGGTTCGAACTCCAAGACATCCTTTTCTTTGCGTAAGAAAATCAGAAAAGCTGACTAACAGTCAGAAATCAACCTTTTTTAACACGCTAATTCTTTTTAGATCGTTTTACATAACTGAGTAACATTTGGTAGCACGAACAAGAGTTACAAATACCTTGCTTATTAAGAAGGCAGCTCAAACTCATACGTACTAGGTAACGTAGGCACTATATAAATTTGCAATTGTGTACATTGATCTTTTCGAATTATCTCTTCATTAGTAGCTGGATAATATATCATCAGAGCAGTGGTGACCAAGTGGTAATGGCCCCGACTTACGAGTTGTAGGTCGCGGGTTCAAACCCAGCCAGGCGCATTACTTTGTGTAATTTATTTCATCATCACTGCTCTCGAAACGGTGAAAGAAAACATCGTGAGGAAACCGGCATATCCTAGAACCAAAATATTCGAAGACATGTGACATTCACCAACCCGCACTGGGCCCGCGTGGTGGATTACGGCCCACTCCCTCTCCTAGAGAGGAGGCCTGAGTCCCAGCAGTGGGAACATTAAAAAGGTTGATTATGTTTATGCTTAATATATCATCATCATCATCATTTCAGCCGAAAGACGTCCACTGTTGGACATAGGTCTCCCCCAAATGTCGTCACAATGACCGGTCCTGTGCGTCTCGCATCCATCGGATTCCCGCGACCCTCACCAGGTCATCGGTCCACCTTGATGAACTGTTTTTCATAACTACTTAGAAAACGTTAAAGAACACGATAGATGTTAATTCTAAAAAGTTTTACATCTATACTTCCGTCTTTTAAATTAAGAATGTCAATAAATGTAAGAGAGTCAATGACTGCTATTGCAAATTTATCTAGTTCGTACTATATTGGATACTAGATCAATTAGCGAGTCGATCGTGAGATAGGTAGTCAACGTTCAACTTTGCCGACTGAAGTTACTAACACAATATAATAGTTTGATTTCAGGATTTAAGTCACAAATGAAGCATTTGTGTTTAATTTTGAATAATATCTGCCTATGAATGGTTAGCATAAGTCATAGCATAGTGGGCCTTATAATGTTCCCACTGTTGGGACTCAGGCCTCCTCTCTAGGAGAGGGAATGGGCCTTAATCCACCACGCGGGCCCTGTGCGGGTTGGTGGAGGTCACATGTCTTCGAATTTTTGGTTCTAGGACATGCCGGTTTCCTCACGACGTTTTTCCTTCACCGTTTTGAGAGCAGTGGTGATGAAATAAATTACACAAAGTAATGCGCCTGGTTGGGTTTGAACCCGCGACCTACAACTCGTAAGTCGGGGCCTTTACCACTCGGCCACCACTGCTCTCAATGGTTAATTACGGATAATACTTTCAGATAATGAAAAATAAGAAATAAAGGCTATGTTTGTTACCCTTTCAAGCTCGCATCGCTTCGTAAGCTAGCAACCAAATCCTAGAGTCCATGGACATGCACATGGGATAATTCATAATTATATTAACAATATGGAAGACTTACAGCTAAAAAAACTGGGCAAGTGCTAGTCGGGCTCACGCATTTAGGGTTCCGTGCAAACTTACCTATGTGAATAGTTCAATATTTCCTAATAGAGTTACGAAGATTTTTTCCGAATCGCATAAAAGTTTTTTTTTGTGACATACCAACAAATTTTCAGTTTTCAGATTTATTCCTTTTACACCTGTGCTCTAAGACCTTGATCTATGCCAAATTTCAGTATTCTGGGTCAACGGGAAGTACCCTATGAATTTTGATTTCCTCGAGAGTATCGAAATACACGTTTATTGAGACATAAACGGCCGTATCTTTTTTTCTTTAACTTAGAAGTTTGATTTTTCTGAGCTTCAAGGGACCGAAGACCTGAGTATATGGTTTTAATTTCGACTCGATACCTCCACGCATTTTCGAGACAAAGGGTCTTGACAGACAGACAGACGGACCACAAAGTGATCCTACAAGCGTTCCGTTTTTTCCTTTTGAGGTACGGAACCCTAAAAAGAGATAAGGAACAGTAAGGCCTTGCGCGCACTGCCTTGCGTTTTTAACCGACTTCAAACAAAAAGTAACATTTCATGAAGTGGAACTGATGAAGAAGACCAGAAATGGTCAACGGAACTTCATACTCACATTGATATCACAATGAAGATAGTTAAGCGACTATGACAATACAAATAAATGAATGATTCTGAATAGTTACGTTGAAAATGGTATCATCGAAGTGATCTGATGATGATGATGATGGAGCCGGAAGGTAGGTAGGCACTGGAACTCCATAATTAATCAATGTAACCTAGCCGTGTTTGGACTTATTAGAATCGTCATGAGATGCACTTTGGCTATAACCATTGAACAGTTCACGGTAACATATGTTACCCAAGAAATTATTACGCTAATGTTCCGGTAACAATACTCACCCGGCGATATGTGTTGAGGACCGTGCACTTTAAACGTGTAGAACATTAAATCCAGTTGATAATAGTTTAAGGACATATTACTAGATGGCTCTATATGAAATCTATCATCGGTTAAAAATATATTTTATCTGTAGAATCGTAACCAAATATTTAGGAAAAAATAAATAAATGACAGTTCACCGAAATTAGTTTATGGTCGGCCATTACGATGTCAAGTGGATGTTTATGTTACTCTCTCAACGATAACATTCTAAGTTTGAAGTGTTTGTGCGTTATTTGAGACTTAATGGTGTGTCGAGTTCATTGTGAAGATAAGAAATGTGTATTAGTTGAATGTTTTCATTGAACAATAACACTCGAAAAGTTACGTCATCACTTCGTGACCTTGTGACGGTTGTTGTGCAGTTGTTTTTCGTAATTAATGTATTTAAACTGTTTGTTTTTGATAAAACATGGTATAACCTCGTCCTGCCCATTGTGATTTCAAAATCACAAAATATACTTCACGGTTCCTGCCCAGCTAAAATATTGTAAAGTGCAAAATTCTGCCCACTGTCCTTCAAAAATCACATATTCAAATTTTGCGCCTAGAATTTGTATTTTCTACTCAGCTGTCGTTTTTAAAGTTTCCTGTGATTGGTTAGGTTATAACCAATAAGTGAACCTTAAATCTATTTGGGTAATAGACAACAGATTAACGTCAGAAGCCATTCACGTGTTAAAAATGGAGTCTCGTCGGAGAAGAGGTATGTTTAATCCCTTACTATAATTTAAATCGGTGGCTTTTCTTTATTAAAAATAAACAGGATTAAATTTAAATAATCAATACTTTGACTTTTGTAACTATTTTTGATTTTCGTTAATAATTGTATTTTTAGTAACATAAAATAATATTATGTGATGCAAAAATCACATTGGGCAGAACTTTTTGGTAAATTGTGATTTTTTTCGCAGAATTAGACGATGAAGCCATCGGCAATTTGTTAAAAGATTCCAATATTGGGGACTTCATACCTTCCGACGATGATAGTGATCTACAGACTAACCAGAATATTCAACGCAGAAGGGATAGATCAACTATTTGGTACTCTTCCAAATAAGAGCCACCGCACTTCTGAGGCATAACATTTGCCTATATTGGAAGAGAAACAGTCCAGGTGCAGGTCCTGCCATTACAACAAAACACACTTTAAATGTAGTTCATGTCATATAAACTAAATTGCTTTGCTGATTTCCAGGTCTAACTAATTTATTAAAAGGATTTGACTTTTTAAAGTTTATAAAAATTAAGAGAAGGTTTTGTTTTATTTTTTGTTTGAATTGTTTAATTATTTTTAAGTCCAGAGATGCTGCAATAAAAGTAGATACATTAATTACTTACTAAATAAAGAGATGAAAATTCAAGACTGATCAAGAATACATAATAAATAACATAAAATGTTAGTTTTGTTTTATTTACCCAATTGTACCCAGTGTCTTTTATGAAGGACAAATAAAATACAGCTGATTTTGGTAATTCTGCCCAGTGTACTGTAAAAAGAACAAAATGTATGATTTCCAAAATAGCGTGAATCGTTTCATTATGACCTATTTACTGCCATAAAAAAATATAAAAAATATAAATCTTATGCATGACCTTTTTTTTGACCTAATTATTCTGGGCAGGAAGCACTTGTAAGATTTTGTACTTTGTAGGGAACAGTGGGCAGAATTACCAAACAGGTTCTAATTTGCTTGGGCAGGACGAGGATAAATGTGTAGACGTGTTTACTATTAACCTCGTTAATAGCCATTACAATGAAAATACAACAACACGTGTCTACAAATGATGTATTCCTGAGCGGTGACCCGGAGAAAAGGAGAAAGTTCCAGAGAAAGGGTGAGTTTTGCAATTAATTTCTTATTAGAATCTTATTCGTTTCTTATAAGATTATATTATGAAACGAAGGGGTATACGATGCCATAACACACTATAATTTTCTTATAAGACTTTTCAACCAGACTTTTCTTATAAGATTCCAATTAGAAAATAGTTACAACGAGTTTTTTTTGCATTTTCTCGACTTTAAGCCTTATTTTCACTATTTATTAGTTATTTGGACAATTTAGTTTTAGCTTAATTACATTCTGGATTCTTTAAGCTTTTCGTAAGTGTTTTTTAACCTAATATAGCTGTAGGCGTTTTGGAGTAGTAATTATTTTTCGAAAGGCTTTCGCGCTGTCATAAAAAAGAAAGTGTCAGGTGTCAAGTGGGACTGTGTAATCAATTGTCAAATGCGGGAGTTGGACGGTCAAGTGGCTATGGTACTATCGAACTGATCTGATGATGGAGCCGGAAGGTAGGCATAGGAACTCCGTAATTAATCAATGTATCCTAGCCGTGTTTGGGCTTATTAGAATTGTCATGAGATGCACTTTGGCTATAAGATACAATCGAATTGATCTGGTGATGGAGCCGGAAGGTGGAAGGTAGGCACAGGAACTTTCTAATAAAATAATGTAACCTTGCAGTGTTTTGGGTTAATTGGAATCGTCATGAGAAATAGGCACTCTGTTTATAAAAGTGGTTCGCAACTAAAAAGTGTAAAATAAAAACTTTTTACAAAAAAAAATAATAACCGACTTCACTAAAAATAAACACTAAAAGGATCAAAATAATTTTAATTTCGGAAGTCGGTGTTAAATAAGAAAAACAAAAAATACCGAGAAACACCGACTTCCGAAATTAAAATTATTTTGATCCTTTTAGTGTTTTTTTTTTAAGTGAAGTCTGTTATTTTTTTTTTTGTAAAAAGTTTTTTTCTAACGCATAATCTGTGAAGTATGGAGTCTCATAGAAGTGCGCGCACTGCGGTGAAATAAACGCATGCGGTAGAATCACCGTTGGCCTCTCGCTGCAAATTTGCGGTGAATCTACCGCAAATATTTTTGTATCGCATAGAGATCTAGGAAGCGCCGCGCACTGCGGTAAAAAAAAAACGCACGTTTTAACCGACTTCAAAAAAAAGGAGGAGACTATCAATTCGGTTGTATTTTTTATCATCATTTTTTTATGTTTGTTACCTCAGAACTCCATCGTTTCTGGACCGATTTGCAATTTTTTTTTCCCATATAAGATATGCTTCCAGATTGGTCCCAATCCCAATTTTTTTTAAATCCAGTTTTGATGATGGAATCCATGAGGAATCGAGGGAACTCCTCAAATATTATGCATTTACAGTCAAAAAGTAACATTTGATGAAGTGGAACTGATGAAGAAGACCAGAAATGGTCAACGGAACTTCATACTCACATAGATATCACAATGAAGATAGTAAGCGACTATGACAATACAAATAAATTAATGGTTCTGAATAGTTACTTTGAAAATGATATCGTCGAAGTGGTCTGATGATGATGATGCGGCGAAAAAATTCACGTTTTTAACCGACTTCAAAAAAAGGAGGAGGTTATCAATTCGGTTGTATTTTTTTTAAACATTTTTTTTATGTTTGTTACCTCAGAACTCCTTTGTTTATGGACCGATATGCAATTTTTTTTCCCCATGTAGGAAAAATCCAGTTCTGATGATGGGATCCGTGAGGAATTGAAAAAATATGATAAAAATACACCCGAATTGATAACCTCCTCCTTTTTTTGAAGTCGGTTAAAACGTGCGTTAGTTTCCCCTGTTGGCCCTGTGAATGCGTTTATTCTACCGCACGGTAGAATAAACGCACCGCATTCCACCGCAAGGCAGTGCGCGCAAGGCCTAAGTTAGACTGATAATAAAATTAATACACCGGTAGTAAGTTGCTTTGGGATAATTTTCTACTATCACTCTTGCAAAGCCGCTAGGAGAAGAAAATCGAAGTAGTAACCAAACATAACTAAAAAAAAAACTAAGATCAAAATGTTTTTATTTCACATAGGCTTACATGGGTACTTATAAAACATCAGAAGCTAGTGCACGGTTTTAAACATTACACACACACACGTTTTACAAATTTCTGGCAACTGGTTTAAAGTTGACGCGTGCACTTAAGGTCCATTTTGATACTGTCCCAGTGTGGTGTAACTGGTGTCTGTATGGTGTCTAGTTTGGTAGCTTACGGACACCATGGCGGCGCAACTGGTCGCGCCGCCATGGTGTCCCGGTGAAATATAGCCCTTAAGGTTAACTTTAATTTTGAACACGAACTTTGCTTAACTAAGCTTACTTATTATGTGTCGATCAAGATAAAATCTTGATAATTTAGAATATCCGTAAGCTAAATTTACTTAGGTCAGCTCTTAGTCGACCACAAGCTTTGAACTTTGAATTCTAAAATCCTTATTTCGTACCCTTAATGCAAAAACCACTATCTGCAATTTTTACCCAAATTAAAGTTAAATCCATTCATCCATTCGTCTCATCGAGATGAATCTGCAGGTAAAATCGGTTATTTAGCTACGACACTTATTTACAAAGATAGCTTCGGCACAAAGTAAATAACCTACAAATTTGATTGAATATAATAGTAATAACATAATATAATAATGCAAAAATGTAGGTGCATTTAGTTGGTTTTTGCAATAAGAGTAAGATTTACTTATTATTGAAACGCCGGCAAATAGTTCACAGAAACATATTATCGACTGTGAATTGGCAAGCGGTAGTACTATCTCAATTATGACAACTTTACAGGATGAAGATAAGACTTGGGGGGCGACCACAAGCTCTTATAGCAGTACTGTTTTAATCTTACTTACGCTTTTCGTACCATGACGCCTTCAAAACAATCTTAATACCATATTAAAACAAGAATGTTTTCTTAGCGTTTTTGTGACGTCACTGTTAAAAAGTTCATTCTTTTCGTACTCTGACGGGATTTTTGACCGCTAGTAGTATTGTTTTTACGTCAAATTAGCAGGCTTAAAAAAGTTGCTCGGACGCAGCGGATTTACTATTGTTTTCCAAATAAATACTATCTAAAATGTTTTTCGTGACATAATATATAAAGTAACTAAAACTTATTTCGATGCCTAAACGTGTCCAGTTAATTATTTAATCTGGTGATTTTAGTACATACGTGGGTTATTAATTTATTATTGTATTCTAGGTGGCAAACATATATGAAATTTTTGAGTTTCTGGAAGCATATAACACTGAGTCCAATAGTGCACGAACAACAACACGATCAACAAGCTATTTCACTGGAATACACTGTTTAACTTTACATTGATTCCATGATATTCACGTAAAATAAGTTTCAAGCATAACATAAACATTTTATTTCGTGGGTTCAATTATCCTCTTCGAACAGCAACCACTTGGAGAAAGATTACTCTAAATTTAAGCACTTGAAAACTATTTTTGCACTCAACAAATCAACACTGATAAGAATTTTGTTAATGTAAACAAACGTTCCGAATTCCGATTGTTATGATCCACACTAACGTGCTACTAAATGTCAACGTATTCGCTCGCAGCTTTATTTGTTTTTCTACTTTATTAATGTAAAATCTTGAAAGTTAATACGTCCTTTTTATGAAAGTTACTTAGATACTTTTAAAAATATATTTTAGCAAGGCATCTTTTGAGTTAAATGTATTCTATTGGTTCACGACGAACTTCAATATAGCGATTCGAACAACAAATATGTGAAAGAGACAACGCTATACAGATCAATATAGCGCGTATCTTTTCTGTTTTAGCAGGGAATAGACAAAATCTTTAAAATCGTTCATTCTTTCTCAGCCTTTAGCAGGAATACAATCATACTGAGCGATTAAGCTCATGGTACAAAGTGAAGTAATATTACTTTAAGATTGAAACAAAACTTTCCTGCAATAAGATTACTTTATAAAACTTTATGGTCGGCCCCCTGTTTGCGTCATTAATAAAGCATCTAGTATATTGAATAAAAATACATGTTTTTTTAAATATTTTTACTACCTACGAGGCATGCCTTTTAAGTTTTGTCGTTTAAAGAAAAAAAACACAACTAGAACCTTATAGTACTTTTTATTGTTTTTCAAAGTATTCACCACGTAGCTTAATACACTTTTCCATTCGCTCAAACCAGTTATTATAACATTTATTCCACTCTAAAGTGGGGTGTTCAAAATGACTGGCTTGAAAGCGTCGACTGCTTCTTCACCGGACTGGAACCTTTGACCACGAAGACTTTTCTTAATTTTAGGAAATGTAAAGAAATCGTTAGGGCTTAGGTCAGGACTGTATGGAGGATGGTCAAGAATTTCTACTTTTCCTGCTTCAAATACTCAATCGTTTGACGAGCGCTGTGTGAGAATGCGTTGTCGTGGTGCAGGATAATGCGTCGCTTTGAGTTAGATTTTCGAATTTCGGCGATGACTTGTGGTAAACAAACTGTAGTATACCACTCTGCGTTAACCATTCTACGATCTTCAAGTGCAATAGTCGCAATATGACCGGTTTTTTTAACGAACGTGACCACCATCTTCTTTGAAGTGCTTCGAGAACGAACAACTTTCGGCTTTGGCTCGTCTTGAAAGACCCAGATTGTAGATTGTTGTTTGGAATCAGGATCGCAGGCATAGATCCAAGATTCGTCACCACTGATGATGTCGTAGACGTGATTTGACTCTCCTCGGTTGAACCTTTGTAGAGTTTTCTTACACCATCTGACGCGGGCCGCCTTATGATCGTCGGAAAGCAGATGCGGTATCCAACGGCAAATTAGCTTTCTCACACCAAGCGCTTCATGCAAGATCTTCTGAATGGTTGTCCCTGAGATGCCTAATAGAGCCTCTATCTCTCGATACGTCAAATGACGATCTTCGAGAATTAGTTGACTCACAGCAATGATATTATCTTCAGTGAAGGCGGATTTTGGGCGTCCTTCGCGAGATTTGTCACTAACACTAGTATGTCCACGCTGGAATTCTAAATACCAGCGTTTGACAGTCCGCAGACATGGGGCTTCGTCACTGAACACAGATGTTAGCTCTTCAAAACACTGAAGCCGTGTCAGGCCTCTTCTAAAGTTGTTTATAATTATTGAACGAAAATTTTCCTTAGAAAGATTAATTTTCGTACGTAACCTGACATAAGCCTGACAGATTCCAATCGACGCTGTGACTAAACAATAGCATTAATCCTAATACTTTCAACTGTTTTGAGATTCAAAATTTACATTCGATTATAGAACAGTTCCAAATTCAAAATTGCCGGGAAATATGGAAACGACAGAACTTAAAAGGCATGTCTAGTACACATCCTATTAAAACAAAAGTTGCATAAAATGCTTCCTTCTATTAAAAAATCGAGACAGGAAGTCATTTAAAATTAACAAAAAAAGTTGAAGTACAAGTTGAATGAAGTCGATTCTGGCGCGAAATATTTAATGCATCTGTGATTTCTTGCTACGCTGCGGTATGTAAAATAGTATAAAAAGATAGCTAATAAAAAGTGACATCCTCAAAAAATTGAGAAAAGACCGGTTGTCAGTTAACAGTCGTTAAACAGAAAATGTTTTTTTTTTTTTTTTTTAAATTTGATATAGACCAGTGCTTGACTGCGACCCCACCTGATGGTAAGCAGTGATGCAATCATTGATGGTGAGACGCACTAGTTTATTAAGAGCCAAGAAGAAAGAGAATTATTATGTATCATAATAATTAATTTTTATCAAGGCCACGCTGATTTTTTCGAATAATGCCGCAGCTCTGGCAGGCATCGGCCCTAGTGGGTCCCATCAGTTATGCTGGAAGTACTTTGAGGAGATCTTTTCCCAGAAGTGGAACAGTATTGGAAAGTAAAAAAAAACAGAACCATAGCAGGTCGTATCTCGAACACCCTAACAAAAAAGTCAAACTGAGACCCAGTGAAACGTTGCTATCTAAGCGATTCCTTCAAAACACGGTCCGTTTGTACCCCATGTCGTTACTCTACTGATTTATTATTATAGGCCCCATTTGTTTCTTTAGTATGCATGTAAATCCCGCAAAGGATTACTTATACCAATAGAAATCGGTACGTGCCGCGAATTTTGCCTTTCTTTTATTTTTTTGTCGGAATTTTGTTGAAAATCGTCTTGGGATGCGTTTAATTTTGCAGGCTGGGGTTCATGAAATAGATTTATTATTTCTAGCTATTTTTACCCTAAGGGTGTTTTTAATATCGTGCGGGATTGCTCCGCATGCGTAGCCCTTACGCCCGCGTGTCCTTTTCATACAAGTATTTATTGTAATGCGTGGAATACGAACGCGGGATGCGGGGCGTGATATCGAGTAGAAGCCCCGCATGCGGAGCCATTCCTATTGCGTGATAAAATCCGCACGATATTAAAAACACCCTTTTTTTTAGGTGGGAAAATCATCTTATGACAAATCTCGCTCTTGGGCGGAGCTGAAAATAGTGTCAGACTTTTACTGACTAAAAACCCACTCCTGTTCCTTCTTTGCCTTCGTCCCAGGGCCCCGGGTTTCACTTTCACACTACCCGTGGCCCCAGCAGGCTTCGACTCTGTTGGGCCCCTACGATTTGCTGACATCTCCCTGAGGCGCGCGTGGAACAATACGCGCCGTCGACGACTTGGGCTCGGTCTGGACGGTTACCGGACGATCGCACGGCGAGCCACCCATTGCTCGCCGTCCGCAAGTCCGCGCCTACGGTGGCCGGAAATCGAGATCGGAATCCCGGCGGCGGTTGGGGCGTGAGGACCGTTGCCTCACGCGGTCGGCCGCCTCCTTTGCTAGCATTACTGCTTCGCAGAAGGAGGCGACCGCCTGCCACTCCTCCTCGCTCCGGACCATGGCCTGTACCAAGGCAAACACCCTAAGATAGCAAAGTTAAAATTGTACCGCTTTCTTACCCGACTACTGAGAGGTTATCGAATTTGGCAGTCTATGTATGGGCCTTTTTTTGAAGTGGTAAATTACTTTAATGACTTCAATCGCTCTGGGGTGGAACGGTCATTCACATCACAGATTTTTACTGATTAAAACTGGACTTGTGTCCTTCATTTGCTCTTTGCGTTCTAGTTGTTTAATAGTTTTACTGACACCTCTTTGAGCCGCGCGTGAAACACTATGCGCCATCGATGACTCGGGATCGGTCTGGATGGTTACCAGACGATTGGACGGTGAGCCAACGTCTGGTGTCCGTTTGAAACTTCAGTGGGCACAATATACATTATTTACTTTGCACAATGAAGGTCACTGTCTAGACTGTGTCTCACATATAACATAAATAACCCAATCTCTGATCGCCTAAGAATAGACACATCAATATAGTGATGGGGTATAACATAATTGGTCGTGTCTGGATTGACCTTATGTCAATCCGTTTACTCGCTAGGGAATTTTAATATTGTTGCAGCCAGCAAACCTTTGTGGAAAAGGTTTGTCTTCGCAGCTCGAATGGACAGGCGTAATGGAATATTGTTTTTAATTATTTATTTATTTTAATTTAATTCATTATGCACACAAAAGTACAGAGGCGGATTTAATGCCTTAGGCATTTTCTACCAGTCAACCTTTGGGTGATGCAGAGACAAATTCTGGTAGGTGCAATATTAAGCATTACATATTATAACAAACTATATACCTAAACCTATTTACTATAAATACAATATACATAGTATAGCATAGCATAGTCGGCCTTTTAATGTTCCCACTGTCGGGACTCCGGCCTCCTCTCTAGGAGAGGGAATGGGCTGTAATCCACCACGCGGGCCCAGTGCGGATTGGTGGATGTCTGTCCCTACTCTACCCTACTCTACCCTACTCTACCCTACTCTACCCTACTCTACCCTGCTCTACCCTGCTCTACCCTGCTCTACCCTACTCTACCCTACTCTACCCTACTCTACTCTCTCAATTTTTTAAATTTTTCTTTCATAAGATTCTTCTCCGAACAATAACAAACACAACAAAAAAAAAAGTGAAATCGGTCTAGCCGTTTACGCGTTAAGGCGTGACCAAGGGAAATAGGGAGTCATTTTTATATATACAGATATGTATGTATTTAGAAAAATATAAGTACGTTTATCAGTTGTCTAGTACTCATTGCACAAGCTCTGCTTAGTTTGAGACTAGATGGCATTGTGAGAATGTTTCGGTATATTATTTTTTCCTTTATTTAATTTTCTGTATATATTTTATACATTTTTAAATATTTCTTAAGACACATATAAAAATATGAAAAAAATAGTAGTCCGCTGGTGTCGGGAGCAGGGCTCCAGAAGGAACCTCTTCACAATGCGAGCCGTATCGAGGAGTACTGTACTGTTTGTATGTCAATTGGCAAAACATAGTGCACTTCCAAATTTTTAAGATCTTATATATAACTATCACTTATGTTTTCGTATATATGATTCTGATTCTGCCTTCTGTATCAGGCCCTTGACCCAACCGCGCAACGACAGCTTCGACAGGTGGTCGTCGATGCTTTTAGCCATCAGGCCGTTGGCGGTCATGACAATCGGCACGATGACAGCCGAGCTTGCGGACGGCGAGCAATGGGTGGCTGGCCGTCCGATTGTCCGGTAACCGTCCGGACCGAGCCCAAGTCGTCAACGGCGCGTAGTGTTCCACGCGCGCCTCAAGGAGATGTCAGCAACCGTAGGGGCCCAGCAGGGTCGAAGCCTACTGGGGCCATGGGTGATGCAAAAGAGATCCCCGGGGCCCTGAAAAAAATGGAAAAGAAGGAACAGGAGAAGGTTTTAGTCAGTAAAAGTCTGATACCGATCTACCACCACTATATCCGGCTTATTGGCTACAATAGTCCGGTCAGTGATGACAGACCGATACTAGTAACGGTCTGTCAGTACTACGGTGTGTAGTCATTTTCGAGCACTGGGTCGGGCACATACCTATAATACAGTACCTCAGAAAGCAATAAGCTGCTGGTGGATAATCCTGGCTAATTGGTTATGCCTGTGCAAATACTTGCCGTTAGCCGTGAGACGAGAACAACCAGAGATGAGATAATATATCTGATAGACTCACCCGGACGATGGCATGTCCGACACACGTCAACCGTCCCGTTTTTGATTATATGTCTCCGGTAGTAGTTCGTAGGAAGATAACTTCGTCCAAAATTGCACAGACAAAACCTTCACTTTCTCTAAAGAGGTTTTTGAAATGTAGCCAGGCCGCGGAATGCCCGATAAAAGCGTCCGTGGAGCTCCTTGCTTTTCCATACTTCCTTGAGGTCATCAGAAGTAAGTACCACAGGTTATAGCGCCAGTTTTCTTTAGCCATGGACAACGGGGTGAGTCTCTTCTCCACTGCCACCACATCGCGGTGCATACCCACGTCGGTTTTAAGAAAGTATTCTCTGATGATGCACACCTCGCGGTTGTGTTAAGTCTTTGCGTTTAAAAAGCCCCAACCTCCACACTTCCGCGGGATGTACAATCTCATCACCGATGATCGTGGGTGATGCACCCGGTTTGCGATCAACCATGTACGGACCCGCCTATCCACAGCGTCTAGCTCGGTTTGAATCCATTTGAGTATGCCAAAAGAGTACATCAAAACCGGCATGACCCAACCGTTGAAGACGCGCACCTTATTTCCGCCCGACAGAAGGCTATTTAATACCTTCTTCAGGCGGCCAAAGAAGCGCTCCTTCAACGTTTGCTTCATGTCAGTAATGTTAATGACTAACATTAGGTACTAAGTAACTGGATGTCTTCTGCATGTGAGCCTACATGTTTGTCGCACTCACGATACAGAAGTAATTCCTAGTTTGAGGTAACTTTAAAAAAAATACCGTCATCATCTTCTTACTTAAGTCCTATATTATTTGGGATCGGTGTGACATGTTATATCGTCAAATGGGGTAAATAAGAACGCAGGGGTGAAAAGAAACATAACTTTGATTATGATTTTCTCTTTATACATTTATATTATTATTGTTTTCTGTTAAATTTTCAGTTTTGAGTACAATTAATGAATATACAAAAGTACTTAAATGCTGGCAAAAATGGTTAAATAACATGAAAATCCCCTTAAAATTTTTATTCCTATTTACCCCTGCGTTCCTATTCACTCCGTTTGACTGTATTCTTCTTTTCTGTTTGGTCACTACTCCCATCCCAGAAGATTTCCCGACAGCAAGCCTAATATAAGAAATATAATATATTATCAGGTCTAGCCACCGCACTTTTCCGCACTAGTGCTATATACACTACATTGCAAACCTAAAACCTAAACCGTGCTTTTAGACTTCAACTAGATAGTATTAATTCGAAATGCTCCTGCAAATTAACTTGAGTGCTTCTCAAACACATACGAGCACATATTATGAACTACTTTGAAAAGCTTAGCATGTTTGTGGCTGCTGCAATGAACTGATTAGAGAATATGTAACATGTTGGTAATAGAAATAGGAGATTCCAGATTGAGAGTTATTATCTTTTTTTATTATTGACTAACGACCCGCCCCGGCTTCGCACGGGTGCAATTCTGATCACTTCATAGTATATAACAAAGTTGCTTCCCGCTGTCTGTCCCTATGTATGCTTAGATCTTTAAAATTACGCAACGGATTTTGATGCGGTTTTGTCCAGCATTGCACCAGGGCGGGTCGCTAGTACTAAATGTACTACAGAATGTCTTTATACACAACGTTCACATATTTTTTGTCATTATACAATACAAACATATTTTCTTTTGAGGTTACTCTTGAAAGAGCGACATATAATTGGCCATATGAAAAACATTCAACGCTCAAATCTAAGCCTGTAACGTTGAAAGTTTAACCTTGCGATTTATTGATGGTCATTGCATAAGATATCTTTAGCGGAAATTGTAGGCGTTTATATTGGAACGGTAAATTCGATGGTATTAGAATTCAATTTCAATTAACCCAAACACTGCTAGGTTACATTGTTTTATTATGAATTTCCTGTGTCTACGTTCCACCTTCCTCCATCATCAGATCAGTTCGATAGTACCTTATAGCCAAAGTGCATCTCATGACAATTCTAATACGCCCAAACACGGCTAGGATACATTGATTAATTACAGAGTTCCGGTGCCTATCTTCCGGCTCCATCATCATCATCAGGTCACTTCGATGATACCATTTTCAACATAACTATTCAGAACCATTTATTTATTTGAATTGTCATAGTCGCTTAACTGTCTTCATTGTAATATCTATGTGAGTATGAAATTTCGTTGGCCATTTCTGGTCTTCTTCATCAGTTCCACTTCATCAAATGTTACTTTTTGACTGTAAATGCTTTAGTTCTCGATGAAAATACCAAAATCACTATATAGTGCCTAGAATATTTGAGGAGTTCCCTCGATTCCTCGTGTATTCCATTATCAGAATTGATTTGAAAAAAATGGGACCAATCTGGAAGTAACCGAGTAGTATATTTGCGTCGGCGCATCAATAGCATAAAGCATAGCATAATCAGCCTTTTTAATGTTTCCACTACTGGGACTCAGGCCTCCTCTCTCTAGGAGAGGGAATGGGCCGTAATCCACCACGCGGGCCCAGTGCGGGACATCAATATTTGAAAGAATCAAGTTATTTACCGCAACCGCTATGCCCCTGCATTTTAAATCTGTAATATCTTCGAAAATATTCACCTAAATTACACGCTGTAAAGGGTCATATTGATCTATATTAAATGCACAATTTATTTAAGGTACTTAATTGGATAAAGATTAGTGCTGTATTGCTTAAAATCGTTTCGTATATAAGCCATTATTTCTCGTAAAAAGTAAAGGATAAAAAATGGTTATTGTGGGTTATACCTAAATGATAGACATATACCATCACGGACTTTTTTGTAGATCTTTTTAAGGTGTAGGTGTAGATGTAGTACATTATTTTGATCTATCTCTTAAGGTTCAGCCAGCGTTTGCAATGTAAGCACAAAAAAATGTGTTTATTTACGACATCACATTAGAAACCTCTAAAATCATCAGTGTTCCTCTACTATATTGTGCGTGTATTATACACATAAACCTTTCTCTTGAATCACTTTATCTATTAAAGAAAACCGCATCAAAATCCGTTGCGTAGTTTTAAAGATCTAAGCATACATAGGGACAGACAGACACGAAAAGCGACTTTGTTTTATACTATGTAGTGATAGGCTCGCGTTTGACCACTATCTCACCAGATAGTAAGCGATGATGTTGCCGACGATGGAGCACGCTTGCCTAGAAGTCACCTATACACTCTTGACTTAAAGACTCCCAGGTTGTAAGCCGATATATATAAAAGGATAAACTGACATAGCAACGCACATCCGAAACTACTGGGTCTAGGTGCGTGAAATTTTACACAAGTGTACCTTTTAATGACGGAAGTGAGCAATGAGAGACAATTTTTTCAAAAAACGGGTGTCGAAAGATTGTACGGAGATAATTACTTTGGGGCCATTAAGTATTACGTAAGCACTAAGGGGGGTGGGGGCGTCTTTGCATTGCTTATTTTTGATGACATTGGGTATAGAAAGTCACCTTATGAACTTTGGTTAACTAGAAAACCATCTATAAAACATTTAAAAGTAATTGAATGAGAATGTTACGCACATGTCCCCAAGCAAAAGCGAACTCATCATCATTTCAGCCGAAAGACGTCCACTGTTGGACATAGGCCTCCCACAAATGTCGCCATAATGACCGGTCCTGTGCGTCTCGCGTCCATCGGATTCCCGCGACCCTCACCAGGTCATCGGTTCACCTTGTGGGAGGCCTTCCAACGCTGCGTCTTCCGGTACGTGGTCGCCATTCCAGAACTTTTCGTCTCCATCGACCATCAGTTCTGCGAACAATGTGCCCTGCCCACTACCACTGGGTCTGGATGCTGATTATATCAGCAGTACATATTTTTAAAGTTTTTTAAGAGAATGATGTCGATGTTCCAAAACCACATGAAAGTGAACAGACACACATTACTGAGCAGCAAATATCTAATGTCATTGACGACTTAGAGTCACATATTTGTGTGTCATGAACTGACAACTGTTAATTTGAATTAATATGCCAAAATTTTAAACGAAGTTTGTTTGGTTCCTCTATTTCATGCCTAGTCCTTATTTGTAGACTTATGCCTACCGCGCATAAATTAACACCACCACCAGCATAGTTAAACCAGAACACATTTATAAGTTTGTTTTCGAGTGGTAAAAAGTTAAATGACTTCTCACAGACTCTTGGTGGACTGAGAAAAATGTCATACTTTTATTGACTAAAAACCACCCACGTTCCTTCAGTTACTCTTTAGCGTTTCAGGGCCGCAATGATTCTTATTTATTTATTTTATTTTCTTTTAAATTTGTTATGTTGAAATCTCTTTGGAATACGTGGAACTTACGGCAACGTCGACCTTTGTTTGATTTTTATCGGACAGCAAGCTACCTATTGCTCGTCGTTCGTAAGCCCGCCCCCTACGTTGGTCGGTATCGCTCTGTGACTCCTGATCCCAAGTGTCTGCGGATTATTTCTCCCTCACGCTTTCATGCATTACTGCTCCGCAGAAAGTGATTGCTTCCCATGCCACTTGCTCACCGTGTCCTCTAGGTGATTCACACAATGATGACACCAGAGCGTATCTGCCTGCCAAATCCGAAACAGGAAACTCGCGAAACAATCGTATCCGATACCCAGTAAGGTGTCTTCCTGGATTTGAAGCCACAGTTGAAGACGTTACCACTGGGTCACAACTATTCGCTACATAACACTATTATATCCCTGTTTATAAGTTTATACATGTTTACAATGACCTTTTAGTTCTAGACGAGTGTTGAAGCTTTAGAGGCACTTATGTCAAAGCTCGTCTTTCTCTATTCGTGCCACGTACACGGCATTGGCAACAAAGTCATAAGCCCCCGACGAAAGTTTCCAAACTCAACCGACGCGCGTCCCCAGACAACCTCGAGAAAATGGCAATCTTAGGAAAATACTACCTTTAACATCAGACTTAAGTCGACAACTAATTCTTTTAAACTGTTATTTAGTTGTTAAAGAAAAGACAGTTTTGGTAGCTGTTGTGTAGCCTTCGAGCTTAACCCTAGATCACTAACCATTCGTAAAAATGACGACAATAAAACGACGATGATAAAAATTACGAATGGTTAGTGATAACGTTACTCGAAATTAAGGTTAGTGAGCTAGGGTTAAATTTTTATCAATTTTCCAAAAAAATAATAATAAAAAAACATCATTGTATGATTTTATACTCGTATTTTAAATCAGTTTTCTTATAATGATATAGAAATCTAGTTTGTGTGTTTCAAAGTGCATTTCTTAAATACAATAGATATGTAGAAACTCTGAGGGCTGAAACTCTAGCTGGAGGTGTAGCGAAGGAGGCGGACGCACGCGTGAGGGAACGGGCTTCCTCACGCCCCAGCCACAGGGATCCCAATTCCGATTTCTAGCCATCGTATGCGTGAGCTTCCAGACGACGAGCAATGGGAGTTCGCCGTCCGGACGTCCGATTACCTTCTGGACAGAGCCCGAGTGATCGACGGCGCTTAGAGTTCCACGTGTGCCTCAAAGAGATGTCAGTAAAACCGAACGAAAAAAACCACCCGTATTTCCGTAGAGAAATATTCAACTTAAAATGATTAAATCAGCAATCGGGGTTAGTATTATTGTTGTCCTCTGTATAACCTGTGCCGTTTCTCCGAGGCGATGCATGAGACTGACCATCAATTATGTAGGTATGTATGTTGCCTGCACTAATAGGTATGTGATTAATAGTTTGTGAGTGGCGTCTCTGAGTGCAGCTATTATGCGACTACAGTTATTACTTTAGGTATAAACCTGTTAAAACAAATTTACGTATAAAAAATTTAATGTTTTTAAAAAGGCTCAAATTGTAATATTTAATAAATTTTGTGTACAATAAAGTATATTTACTTACATAAATTAATAAATATTGAACAGAAAACCAATGTCATTGAACTTAAAATGAAAACCAGAGAATTTATAAGAGCGTACATAACTTGTTTTGCATAATACATTCAGATATATCCAATATGGTGAGTATTTTCAGTTCGAGTGAAAGTTTTCTAGCATGTTCATGTCAAAACAAAAGATATTGTATTTGTTTTACAGACGTAGCGAGTTACTAAGAAGTTATTTGTTTAAATAGTCATTTCGAAATAAATTCTTTGATATTTATGTTCTTTTTATGATTCTTGCTCCTGATTTCTTGGAATTAATTACGAGAAGATGGAGTTAGACTGTATTTACTTATTTTTTTGCGTTATCAAGAACTGATGAAGGATATTGTAGATCTTAATTAATCCTTATCACTATCGTAAAACAATTCCTAAATCAGATTTAGTATTGTAAGGAGCATGAGGGTAACCCACACTGCCACTGCCACCCTACAGGCAAAGCTAGGATTGCCTCCACTGCATCTCATAGTGCAGGAGGAAGCAGCCCTGGATTCTCGGATTAAACATACACGCATTATGGAAGAGGCCGTTAAGCGACAGCTCATGATGACAACCCCCAACGACGGAGCCCCCAAAGCACTGCAATTCCAAAAACACTACAGCATCCAACTAGCGGAAGAACCGTACTACTATTCAGGCCCCAAGGAACTGAGAATATACATCGATGGATCAAAGCATTTAAGCCGAAAGACGTCCACTGTCTGTTGGACATAGGCCTCTCCCAAATGTCGCCACAATGATGGGTCCTGTGCGTATTGCATCCATCGGATTCCCGCGACCCTCACCAGGTCATCGGTCTACCTTGTGGGAGGCCTTCCAACGCTGCGCCTTCCGGTACATGGTCGCCATTCCAGAACCTTTCGTCCCCATCGACCATCTGTTCTGCGAGCAATATGCCCAGCCCACTGTCACTTAAGTTTGGTGATTCTTGGGGCTATGTCTGTAACCTTGGTTCTCCTGCGGATATCTTCATTTCTGATGTGATCACGCAAGGAAACTCCGAGCATAGCCCTTTCCATTGCCCTTTGAGTGCCTTTAAGCCTTCTGATGAGGCCCATTGCCATTGTGTTACCTAATTACTGGTTAGTTTAGGTCAAATAGGATCATGTAAAATACTGGTATCCATATGCATATGGTAGTAGCATATGGTTAGACTGGAAACCGAACTCAACCTAATTGTTGACGACATCAGTCTGTCGGCGAGCAGCCGGCAGCGCTCGACTCCCTTTAACGTCGAGTAGACGGAGTAGAGGCTCGATGGTTGGGGAGGAAACGAGAGACCTTACAGCGACCGCTGAGAAGGAGCGAGAGTCGCGCAGAAACTAGACAACGCTAAAACGTTCGACTCGACAGACACCAGCAGAAAACATCAGAACGGTAGACACTAGCAGAAGGAAAAATTACTTGATGGTAGTCAGTTTACCATCATCATTAGTCACTCGTATAGATTTGAAGTAAACCTTTATGTCAAACCTAAAATAAACGTTTTAAAAAGTAAATAATTCAAATTGGATAGTCATTGAAGAGCTCCTGACCCCCAAACAAGAACACACACAAACACTAATTAAGAAAAGTCTAGGCAGATTGATAGACCTTGTTATTTGAACAAGTTATTGCACCTTAAGTATCAAATATATTAAATTCAGAACGTCTTACTATTTATAACGAGAGCAGTGGTGGCCGAGTGGTAACGGCCCCGACTTACGAATTGTAGGTCGCGGTTTCAAACCCAGCCAGACGCATTACTTTGTGTAATTTATTTCATCACCACTGCTCTCAAAACGGGGAAGGAAAACATCGTGAGGAAACCGGCATGTCCTAGAACCAAAAATTCGAAGACATGTGACATCCACCAACCCGCACTGGGCCCGCGTGGTGGATTACGGCCCATCCCCTCTCCTAGAGAGAGTAGGCCTGAGTCCCAGCAGTGGGAACATTAAAAGGCTGAATATGTATGTATGTATATGTAACTATTTAACACTTAAGTTATTTCTAACCCCATCTAACCTCAGCCTTCTCCCAAAATTACAGCCACAGAAAACATTTGCTTTACAAAAATAACATCGCACGAAATCGAAAGAGTTTCCATGCGATCACGTACGAACGAGTCCAAATTGTACGTAAGCCTCTTTTGGTCGTGACTTGGTGGAAAAACGCGTGTGCTACCCTAATCGACATCTTAATGATCATTGAATGTGCGTACCGTGTAATTATCTTCAATTTTCTGAGTAATTTTACTAAAGATCGGGTTGGTTCGTGTAGATATTAAGTATCCTTTCATTTGCCGTGGAATTTATTGTTACTAATAATAATTATAAATGCGAAATTAACTATGTTTTACTGTCTGTCTTGGAAGCCATCCCAAAAGGTGAAGCGATGACCTGGGTAGGGGTGCGGGAGTCCGATGATGGTATACTCACAAGACCGGTCGTTACGGCGACACTTGGAGAGGCCTATGTCCAACAGTGGACGTCTTTCAGCTGAAATGATGATAATGATGACTGTTTGTCTAAACCGCCAAACCAATGTTGATGAACCAAGTTATGGAGGTAGATTGGACCTTGGTGATGGATGTAACGTAAGGTTTTACGTTCCCTTGAGATAATTTTCTACTTTCACGCAAACGAAGACGCTGGTTGAAGGTAGTATTACCTCATCATCATTTCAGCCGAAAGACGTCCACAGTTGGACATAGGCTTCTCCCAAGCGTCGCCACAACGACCGATCCTGTGCGTTACGCATCCACGGCACTCCCGCGACTCTCACCAGGTCGTCGGTCTAACTTGTGGAAGGCCTTCCAACGCTGCGTTTTCCGGTGCGCGGTCACCACTCTAGAATCTCCTTTTTTTAGTATTACCTACTATATTATTATATCTAGCTCGTATTGTCCCACAGCTGAACAAAGGCTTCCCTCCATTCTTTTTAACGCTCACGGTTCCTCGCTTTCTTGTTCCAATTCATAAGGTCGTCCCACCACCTCCGTGGTCTGCCGCGGCCCCACGTCACTGTGTGTATACACGTTCATAAATACCAAACGAACTTAATTTTGTGAAAAGTGAGTAGCGTTTTTTGAATCACGTAATTTACACTGTATTTCTTTTCATACAAAAGTCCTGTTTGTGCTATAGGGTGACGCAAATTATGATAAATGTTTAAGTAAGAATTTAAATTTGGTGACACAAAATTGCTTTCCTTTGGCTTCCTATTAAAATCTGAAATTTGATGACATAATTGTTATAGACTAGTACCAATTTAGTGATATGGAGGAGTTTTGCTATTTTTGATAGTGAAAATAAATTTTAGACTATGACAATATGCTCTCTAACCCATAAGTTTACATTAGTACGTTATAGATGGCGTTAGTGATAAGTAAGTATTATGAGCCTCATCATCATCATCATTTCAGTTGAAAGACGCCCACTGCTGGACAAAGGCCTCCCCCAAGTGTCGCCACAATGAACGGTCCTGTGCGTCTCGCATCCATCGGACTCCCGCAACCGTTACCAAGTCATCGGTCTACCTTGTAGGAGGCCTTCCAACGCTACGTCTTCCGGTACGTGGTCGCCATTCCAGAACCTTTCGGCCCCAACGGCAATCTGTTCTGCGAGCAATGTGCCCTGCCCATTGCCACTTTAGTTTGGCGATTCTTCGTGCTATGTCGGTAACCTTGGTTCTCCTGCGGATATCCTCATTCCTGATTCGATGCAATGAAACTCCGAGCATAGCCCTATCTTTATGAGCCTTGCTTTATGAGCCTACAACATTATATTTAACTAGCCGATGCCAGCGACTTCACCCGCATGGAAGTGAAATATATCCCAAGGGAACATAAAAAGGAAAAGGATAAAAACTATCGCGTGTGCTATTCCAGGTTATTCTCTTTCTCGAACTCTGGGTGCATGGAGAGGGGAGTGTTCAAAACTATCCCAGTAAAACGATTTAAAGGTTTTATATGAGAATCTTATTTCTTTGGTCATCATCATCATCATTTCAGCCGATAGACGTCCACTGTTGGACATAGGCCTCCCCCAAATGTCGCCACAATGACCGGTCCTGTGCGTCTCGCATCCATCGGATTCCCGCGATCCTCACCAGGTCAACGGTCCACCTTGTGGGAGGCCTTCCAACGCTGCGTCTTCAGGTACGTGGTCGCCATTCCAGAACCTTTCGTCCCCATCGACCATCTGTTCTGCGAGCGATAAACTTTAAACTTGGCACAAATTCTAATCAAAACGAATAATAAATACTGTCAATATTAGTTTTATAAACTACCTTCAAATGACAGTTCAAGCGGTGTTAAAGTTTTTATGAAAACATTTTTGTGAACGAAGTCCCTGGAAAAGTGCTAATTCGAATGTAAACTTCATTATTCTTAGACATGTGAACGCTTTTTAAGTAAAAAGTACTACTAAGAAAAACAGTACTTAAGCAATTTCCATGACTGATCTATGCATGTTACCTTAGTAAAATTACACAGTAACTGGACATAGTATCAGTAGGTACTATGTTCAGTTCTTATAATTGGTATAATATATCCCACCAAAAACATTCTGTAAAAAACTAGCCAAGTCTCGATGGAGCTGCTTGTTTATCTCTATAAAGTAATGAAATCTAGCCAAAGCGTGGCAAGTCTAAGGTTCCTTACTGCGATTTCTTTATAATAAAGAAATCGCAGTAAGGAACCTTAGACATTACTTTATAGAGATAAACAAGTAGCTCCATCGAGACTTGGCTAGTTTTTTACAGAATGTTTTTGGTGGGATTTCACTTCTTTTTGTAGAAACGTGGGCATATTGATTTTTGCAATGACAGTCGATTTTTTTATGTAGCAATAGTAGAAGGGGGCATTACCATATCTCTAATACAGCTTAGACCAGCTGAGGGTTCTTCATCAGATACTTCAGACCTTCGATTTTTGACATCAAATGAAGCGGCCCACCAAGTCGAATATTTTTTGTAAAGGCGGTATGTCGATCTCTAATAGTTTGGTTGGGCTCTTGTGTTTTCTAATCAGGGTCACCAGGTACTCCAGATCTTCGATTATCCTAGTTTTTATAGTTTTCCCTTTATGTGGCCATTAAACCCTAACTCTGTACCAAATTTCAGCTCTCTGAGTTTATGGGAAGTACTAGTTCTATTCTGATGATCATGAGTGAGTGAGTGTCATAAATGCGAAACTTTGCTTTCGCTTAACTTCGGAACTAAATGACCTACAGACTTGAAATTTTGGATTTTAAGTATGTGATTATAGCTTACTGAATGACGAAAATTTCTGCGTTCTGGTCTTATCCAGAGGTTCTCAAATAGGGGCCTGAAAATGCGGCGAAATGGTTCCAGTAAAGGATGATACTGCAGTGTTTACTTAGCGCTCGCCTTGGCGGGGGCACTACCGTGCCCCCCGATATATAATGGAATTAGTTCCATTAAGCTCTAATGGGTTGAATAGGAATGCAGGGGTATATTGAAACAAAACTTTGATGAGCATTTTAGCCTTTTTAAGGTTCCTTACTCAAGAGTGCCAACGGGACAATCTTTCTAAGCTTCCACTGTTTGTCCGCCCGTCCATCCGACTACGCGTCTGTCAGCTAGCTGTACACAAAAACCATAAGAGTATAATTGCTTTTTTTTCATAATATATATTTCTGTTGCCGCTACAACAAAAAATAAAAAATTATAATAAAGTTGTAAATTAAAGAACGTTGTTTCTTCAGCGTTTTTTGCTCGATTTTAATATTGTAAATGATAAATGATATTTATTTTGTAAATAGGTTTAAAAAAAAAACACTTTTACCCGTCAATTTTTTTTTCGTCATTTTTAAACTAAATGAGGCCGGTGTTTCCTAGCTGACTACCCAGAGAAGAAACACCGAAACAAACACAGGGGTCAAAGTCTCTTATAAAGTCCATACAGTAAAATATGTAATGGTCAAATCACATGAGAACCATGCAGGTCTTTTGAAAAAAGAACCATACAGATGTGAGTGGACCTGTCCAGTCAGTGCAAGCATTTGTCAGTATTCGTAAAGCTCAACTCAGGACTACTAAGGAGCTCAACGACTTGAACAATACCAAGGAAAGGACATTTGGGTAAGCCGCAGAAAATACTCAAATTGCCAGACATACGTTAAAATTACTGAAAAGGATTGTATTATGTAACCCTTCGTGTGCAAGTCAGACTTGCAGTTGGCCAGATTTTAGCATTAGCATAAGTATGGTCAGCCTTATAATGTTCCCACTGCTGGGACTCAGCCCTCCTCTATGAGAGCGGAAATGGGCCGCCACAAAAGTTGTAGGCACCAGTTTTATTTAAATGCAATTCCAATTTTTAATTGGAACCCCATGGCCTGGCACGCGACGATGGCAAGAGACCGGACGGCATGTCGTTATTCCCATGGAAGATGGGTAGGCCTTTAGTATAGGACGCTACTTGTGTCGATACTCTTGCCCCTTCCCATCTTCCTAACTCGTCGTGTTGTGCTGGTGCTGCCGCTGCGGCTGCGGAGAACCTCAAGCGGCGAAAATATAATAACCTTGTTGGAAGTTATATTTTCGAACCATTTGGGGTTGAAACTCTCGGTTCGTGGGATCCGAGTGCTCACAAGTTGTATAAAAATCTGTCAAAACGTCTAGTTGACACTTCGCGTGACCCAAGGGCTGGCTTTTTACCTCGGACAGAGGATAAGCATTGCCTTACAGCGTGGCAATGCCGCCAGTCTTTTGGGCACATTACCAGTCGACAGCGATGTGGAAGAGTTTTTTGACGCCATATTTTAGTTTAAGTTAGTTGTAATTAGATTAGGGTTTTTATTATTATTCATTTTATTTTATTGTAATTATAGTTAGTATTTTTAAATGTAAATAAATAATAAGAGCAAACAATTTTTTTTTAAATTAATTGTAGTTAATTTAAAAAACTCGATCCTTTGTTAGACACTAATAATGAGGTAATAAAGCAAAAAACCTAATCCTATTTTTGTTTTAATTCACCCCTACATTTCTATCTACCCGATTGTAGGTATACAGTCAGGGATCAAAAGTGCAGTTGCACTCTACCAATGTTAAAGTGTCTAAAATTTCTTTGTTGTAGAAGTTTAATAGTCCACAACTAGTTTATTCAATACTTTAGATCCTATGCTACCAATTAAATCAGTCAATTATTTATTTATTTGTTTATTCTCACATCGAAACGCCTTGCACCAATTACACCAATGGAGGTCAATTAGTTCTGAATCTGCTACTTTCTAACATCATGTAGCGGTGGAGTGGTAGCCATCAAAAGAGCGGTGCGGTGTGGTGGTGAGTCACGTACGCTCACTTACGCAGCATCAGGTCAGCGTTCCTCCAGGATTCCACATGTATACCAAATCCCATATCGAAGACATTTTTTAAATTTTATAGCACTTTGGATAAGTTTTTCAAAGGAAATTGATTTAAATTGAAAAATATGGAAAATTTTGATCATGAAACCATTAACCCTCTTCTACAAAGAAATGTTAGACATTTTAGCATTGGTAAGGTTGAATTGCACTTTTGACCCCTGACTGTACATACTACTCAGCATTACTGGAAACAATCCGAGCATACCTATACTTACACGATTTTTTCAGTAAAAAATGTTAATGCACTCTGCTCTTTTAAAATGAAGTAAGTAAATACATTAACAACATTATAAAATGCTTTTAAAAACGTCTTTCTTAGTAAAGCAGATTTACTTTAGGATTGTGTTGGCTCTTTTATTTATGAGTTGATTAATTTCTTCGTGGAAATTCTTTATTTCATAGTAAAACTTGTTATTTATGAAGCTCAGTAGCAAATCTAGGATATAAGGGTTTGTAACTAAGGGATGTTTAATTGTGATTGTTAAGGAAACAGCTGTTCTTTATCTCAACATCGTTGGCACGACATTATTTCGAATTTCATTTAGTAGTTCAAAGAGTACGATAGGTAATATTATAGTTATAATCCAATGCAATTTAATTTAATTTTAATCTTAATTTAATTTGTGATGTCTATTGTGTGCATGTTTATAATATGTAACTAAAATGAGTCTTTGGTTCTTAAAATAAAATTGCCACTGGTCTTTGTTCAGCCCCGTTCATTTTTCTGCATATTAATGTGACGATATCGTCACCATCATTATGCAGAAAAATACTTTACAGTACAAAGAGTACAGTACTGAGCTTTATATATACAAAACTCAGTACTGTAATTTCAATCATCTTTTGCTGAACTGAGCTATTTAGATTGACAAGCATGTGTGTGATGGAATAGGCTCGAGTTGGATAATGGGGCTACGGGGTTGTTCGAAAGAGTTACTGCCGGCCTTGAACGTAAACTGAAGGAACAAAGGTAGGCTTTAGCAAATAAAATACTGACTGACACTCCCTCTCACACTCTACTAAGAGAAAGAAAGAAAGTACGAAAAAAAGACAATAAGGAAGAAAGAAAATAAAAAGATTGAAAAAAAGGTTTATTCTTGCCTCACACAATAGTGTGTCAAATAAAATAAAAATACATCTGTGTGAGGCCAAAAAGGCGTCTAACTCACCATATACTGAGGTATTTAAAACGATAAATAACGCAACGCTACCTGCGTTAAAGAGCAATTACTTAACAATTCCCCAACCCAAAAAATAAATAACTGACAGCATATATGATAATAGTTGGTACAAGGTCCTCCCCTCGAGCGCCGATTGTACATGCGTCTGCACAACTTGAGTGACCTTGAAAAATGCTCAATTGTCATTTTGTACACACGGGTGTATTATGTACACACGAAATTTATTCAGCAGAAAATTTTAGTCTCTATATCTTCGTTTTTCCTACAAAAATCCAGAAAAAAAAAATTTTTTTGGTGATTTTACGCAATAATAATACGCCTATACGTGCGTGGGGTTAAGGCAATGTTTTTAGTCAGTCAACTAACTTCTAAGTCAACTTTGAGCTTTACCGCAAAGACACAGTTTTTTATAATAAAAATATAGCATAATTCTCCCTGGACACAAACTTATACGCGATACTCTGAATAAGAAATGACTAAATATTCTTAAATCAGTAGAGACTTCCTATTCATTTAAATAAAGCTTCGTAACTTGAAACAAAAATCTCAGGGATTCTCAGTAACGTTAGTCGCAAATACGCTAGCTATAAGCTAAAGCGAAACAAAGTACTAACTTATTTTACTAAAGCCTGGACACAGAATAGATAAATGCAGAAGACCAATTCTTTACAACAAGTGAAAATAGGCACACGCGCCCGTGGATGCGTACGTACGGCGATTATTATTATTTCTATTCAAAAAATTCAAACGCGTCATTTTTTGTGAACGTTACGCTTCATGTAAGTGTCATTATAATCTGTGGTTGATCTTGTCTGTCTCTCTCTCTCGCTCTGTGGCTAGGCTGACGATCGCAATAAATTAATCCATGTTAATTACAGTACCTTATCCATCTTTTATTTCTGCTTATAACCATGTACCACTGTTCTCAAACTGGTGAAGAGAAACATATTGAGGGAATAAGCATATGCCTATTCCTTCAATATGTTTTAACTGATTTTTCCTCGCCGAATTTTTGGTTCTAGGATATCCTAAAACCAAAAATTCAGAGACATATTCCAGGTATCAACCTGAAATAGGCCGGTGTAGTGGATTACAGAGAAAAGGGCTGAGTGTCTAGTTTTCTTTCTCCTCCTATCTATCCATTAACATTGAAATATACATATTTATGGCTCATTTTTTTTTTTGTTGGGAAAATCATCTAACGACATCCCGCGCTCTTGGGCGAAGCGCGAAGACTTGTCAGACTTTTACTGTCTAAAAACCCACTCCTGTTCCTTCTTTGCCATTGTTCCAGGGCCCCGGGGATCTCTTTTGCATCACCCATAGCCCCAGTAGGCTTCGACCCTGCTGGGACTCTACGGTTGCTGACATCTCCTTGAGGCGTGCCGTGTCGGCGGCTAGGGCTCGGTCCGAATGGTTACCGGACGGTCGACCAAGCGAGCTACCCGTTGCGCGCCGTATTTATTGCTCTATATAATGGTACCTTTTCTGCGCTCGTTGTAAGAAGCAAACCTTTTGTAGTTATTTGTTTGGTGGTCTGAATCTAGTACTGGGGGATAGTGCTCCCAAGTCCCGATGTAAATGGAAGTGGTCGCTGGCGGGTAGTCTCGCAAGTTCTGTTTTTAACCTACTTTTCTCTGCCTCTGTCTGTTTATATGTTTGTAAGTGTGTTTATAAAATTATGTTCTGTCTGTTTTTATTATGAGACTTTTGTTGAAATTCCCTTGTTTGTGGTATTTGCAGGGTTGAAGAGGTGCTTTCAAAATGTAGTGAGCCTGAGGGCAAAAATTTTGTGTGGTGTTTTTTTACACTTTAGTGGTATTTATTTACTTTTTTAACAATTCATGTGTACATATAAAATAAAAATAAGAAGAAAGAAACAGACAAATAGGTACAAAGGCGCTTAATTGTGATGATGATTGATGCTTATTTCTTTAGAAATATCTTCTAGCATATCTCCGAAAGGTGAGTTGGAAAAAAAGAGATGTAAACACCGAGTATACCTACTGACACTTTTGATTTATGTAAAAAAATATTTTAAACCAAATTATACTGTTTTTATATATATAAACTAGTGCTTGACTGTGATCCAATCAAGTAAGTAAGCAGTGATGCAATCGTTGATGGTAAGGCGCACTAGTTTATTAAGAGCCTATTTACTCTAGCCTTGAAGAAACCCAAATTATAATCGGATGGGAAGACCTCAGCAGGCAAATTGTTCCCGTCCTTCGATGTATGCGATATAAACGACGAGGCGAAACGCTAAGTCCGGACCGTAGAGGTTTCAATAACGTAAGGGGATACTCGCCGTACGTCGGGTTGTCCGATGGTAGAAATGAAATGGCGGAATCAAGTCATGCAATTCCCGCGCACACTCTCCGAAATGCAACCTGTAAAAAAATATATTTCACTGTCGTGTCAAGCAGCGATCGATAGAGCGATCTTATATAGCGCTCTGTGAACCGACTAAAACACAAATAATCGTGGATTTCATTTTTGGACCATTTATTTATTTATTTTTTTAGGTTCATTCATAGTAACAGTAATACATTATAAATATGAGTTCAAAGGAACTGTTTACTTCTTTTTGAGTATTTCTTTCAGCAGACTGCAAAAGGATATTATAACAAATGTAGAAAATTTTGTGTAAAAGAGGGCAAGAAGAGTTGGTACTTATCAAAAAAGGTCTATTTGTTAAATTACTTATACCCAGCAGCTTGAACATCATCAGGATTGCACCAGAGTCGTGACAGTTCGTCGTGGACGTGATAACAACAGCCCCCCTAGCCAAGTTACAACCGTTTCGTTTTGATTTTCTTTTCGTTGATCGCCTCGAGACGGCACTCCTATTCCTTTGTTCTGACCACGTGACTGAGCGTTGAGACAACGTTAGAATAAACGAATCGGAGGCGTGGCCTACTCGAGGTGGTCGATGAAAAGAGAATCGAAACGAAACGGTTGTAACTTGGCTAGGGGGGCTGTGACTATAATGATTTTTGCCATGATCTGTTCGCAGGACACAGCCACCACGCAACTGTCATTTCGATCCTCCATTAAAATTACAATCAATAGCTAGTGTCACCCTTATCCAAGCTTTATGGTGATTTCAGTAGCTACATGGATCATGACAAAGCTAACAAATAGACAAGCAAAAACATAGTACCTCCCACTAAAGTCATTTTACGAAGTGTCAAATGGAAAGCCTTTCTTTATACCGTGTTGTACGATCGGAACGTGCGCCGGACCCTTGTATTAACAGTTTACGATCCCCTCTTCGTGTCTGTAGTTAAAGTCGTGGAAATATTTCGATTGCACTTTTGGCAGTGGCACCTTTATTTTTCTTATCTACATTATTATATCCTTTGTTTCCTGCCAAGTTTGGTTGCCAAGTAGGTACAGTAATATTTTTAATAAGTACTACATTTTTGGGAGAATATCTTGTAAAAGGGGTGTCGAACGAGCATAACCTGAAGTAATTTGCGGTGCTCAGAAAAACGTGCCAAAGTTACATGAACGTTTAATAAAAAACCGGGTAAATCCTAACCCCATTTCTATACAATTGCCTTAGTAGGAGGGTTACCTTTTTGACGACGTTAATTAGGCTGGGTATTTCTCTTCTTGTTTAACACACACATCATACTTCACACTGTTAATAATCACACTAATATTATTAAGCCTAAAGTTTTTGTATGTTTGGTACTTCTTCACGATCGAAGGGCAGAACTGATTTCGATAAAACTTGGTAAACGGTGAGATTATGTTTTGGAATAGCACATATTTTTTTGTCCCTCTCGGGGTATGTTCCCTTGGGATAGTTTGGGTTCAACTAAAACGCGGGTGAAGCCGTTTGCAGCAACTAGTAGGTATACATAATATTTTTAATAACTAAAATAAACCTTACCGGTTTAATAACAATTCACCCAAAAGGCTTATCATATAAAGATAATAATCAGTTTCAAAAATAGAACCAAAAAGAAACCTGGAAACGGAAAACAAAAGTGAATTCACAAAATGGCGATCAAACGTTCGGATAGTCACCTAGCTAATCAGGAATCGAGACGAAATCGAACAAAAGTAATATAACTTTCCTTATTGAGTATATTAAGTAAAATCGGACTCGGTCATACGTATAATTAAGGAACCTCAAAGTTCGTTTAATATAATCGTCTGTTCTACCGATTTTCGGGTTGGAAGTCTAGAGAAACTTGCGCTATAGAATAATAAAGGGAGGATTTTAGGGCTTAGTAGATAGGTATTATAATTAAAGTTTCTGCTTGAAATGTACTTAGAATTTCCTCACAATAATAAACAGACAATTCAGGGTACTTTCACGTTACACTGTAAATACAACTAACATTGATTCAGCTCATTGCAGAATAACAAAACAATCATAAAACAAGTCCTATGAAAAATAATATCCGGCAATTTGCTGATAAAATGTTAGAAATACTTGAACCAAAATGCCTGTAAAAATAATAAATTGTCATTGAAGAGTAAACGAGAAAAATATCATAAATCATCTGTCGGTGATGTTTATATGACTTAATTTGATTTAGATGGGTATTTCAAATGGGATAATAACGGTTTTTTTGGTCTGTATTCGTTGCTGCGATCATTTGGGAAGTAAATAAAAATGTATGTAAATTACGGTGAAAATTCCAACATGTTTGGAATAAAAAAAAGGTGAAGAACTCTGCTTATAATAATAATAAGACTAATTAATTTACGGGCTCTTGAGAAGACTCAAGGCATCTTTCCTGACTCGACTGACTCTGTGTAATAACATCTTAGTCTATAGTGCGTACCTGCTTAGACGTTGTTAATTTTATAAATTTATTTATTAATTTTATTCAATAATTTATCTATTTTAATTAATTTTATTTAATAAAGTAATGTTTCCATGGGTTAATGCCGGAAACAAACGATAGATAAATAAATATAATTAATCTTGACTTGGCTTGCGAGGTTGTCGACACGTGGAAAGTGGATACAGCAGTCATTGTGCCGATAGTCGTGACAGCCAATGGTTTGATAACAAAGAGCCTAGATCGACATCTGAGGAAGCTCTCGTTTGGCAGTTAGATCAAGGGCTTGATCCAGAAAGCAGTACTCGTGGACTCGGTGAGTATTATTAGGAAATTCCTCTCTCAGGAGCCCTGACCGCGCGCTGGTAACTTGGATACTGTTCCCAATGCAGGTGGGCTACTTCTTTAATATTTTTAATTTTTCAAAATATATTTTAAAATGTGACTAATAAAAAGAATAGTAAACACCAATAACATAAATATGAAAGTTTCGGTGGTTGTAGGTCTTGATATAATTTTCAAAGGTCCCAGACCCTAGGGTGCTGAGATATGCCAGAGCTGCAGGATAGTTTGAAAGAGTTACCGTGGCATCTGACACTCCCTATCGCTCCACCTAGAGCGAGAAGAATTATTTGTTGATTCCCCACCAAAAAAAATGGTAGTTAAGTTATAATAATATAATAATAAATCATTTATTTTCAGGCATCTTGGCCCATAGATAAATACCTTATAGACTAACATATACATAATATATAAAGTAAATTAAATACAATTTAATATGGGTATGGTATAATAATGCCAGCCGGGGATTGTCCCTTATTCAAGGCAATAGCCTCTTCTCATACAGAGAAGGCATCAGGTCTGCTCAATGTGAACTAATATTAATTATAGAGAAGTAAGATTATTTATTTGTAGTTTACCTACATGCTTTTTTACAATCGAAATTGTTTTCAGAGATTATCTCTGAAAACAATTTCGATTTTTTAGGGTTCCGTACCTCAAAAGGAAAAAAAACGGTACCCTTATAGGATCACTTTGTTGTCCATCCGTCTGTCTGTCTATCTATCTGTCTGTCAAGATCCTTTATCTCGGAAACGTGTGGAGGTATCGAGTTGAAATTAAAACTATATACTCAGGTTTGCGGTTCCTTGAAGCTGTAAAAAAAATATTTATTTTGCAAAAAACGTATATTTTGACACCCTCAAAGCAATCAAAATTCATAGGTACTCCGTTGTCCTAGAATCCTGAAAATTGGCATGAAGCAAGGTGCCATGGCATAAATATAGGAAAAAATCTGAAATCTGTAAATTTTTATTTACATCACAAAAAAAAAAATACTTTCTTGCGATTCCGAAAAATCTTCGTAACTCAATTCGGGAATTGAACTGTTTTCATAGGTACGGAACTCTCAGTGCGTGAGTCCGACTCGCATTGAGAGTTTTTAGATTTTTCACGGACAGAAAGTTACCTATCGCAAATAATAATTATACCCAACTTATATCCTGAAAAATGAACAATAATACTTGTGGGTAGAAGCAAGCCACGGGAAATATCCGTTATTAATTTAGTTCAGGTATCCTCACGATTGTTTCCTCCACTGAATGTCGGTGAACTTGCTTTCATGATATTGTTTTTAAATACGGACTTGTGATATATCTGCAAGAGAACCAAGGTTAACGACATAATCCGAAGAATCGCCAAATTTAAGAGGGAGCGGGCAGGCACACTACTCGCGGGGTGGCAACCACGTAGGTACCGGAAGATGCAGCGTCAGTAGGTCCCACAAGGTGAACCAGTGACCTGGTGAGGGTTGCGGGACTCCGATAGATGCGAGACGAACTGGACCGATCTTTGTTACGACACTTGGGGGAGGCCTATGTCTCAAATAATGATAATGATGGCTGTGCTAAAACATTCATGTACAAGGAACCGAGGATTCGAATTTGAGTTCAGTCTGAGATGTTGATTGATTTCCGTATCTGTTATTCTAATCCAACCACCTGTAAGATATCCTTCCGTCTGTATTGGAGATTTTCAGCCAGAAATCTGAAGCTTTGTGGTCATTCCAGCATCCGACGAATTGACTTGGAAATCTGACATCAGAATTCGGAGCTAAATTTGGTCAAAATCAAGCCAATTGAGATCTATTGTGAATGTTTTGATCTGATACAACATCGGATTTAACTATCCATTGCTGTATCGATAACACATCTGATTGCAAACCCAGCCTCAGGGAAATTGATACTATTGTAAATTATATCCAATGAGCTGCGTCTGGTTTATAGTAATATAATTATGTGAATTATATTTTGCGTCCTGTTTGATATGGAGCATCAGCATATTTAAAAGTAAAATCAGCTTTACGATGATGGTTCCTCTCTCTTGGAAATGGGCCGTAATGTATAGGGCCTGGCCCCCGTGGTCTCTTGCGTCGAATGCCCCGAGTGGGACCTACCTCCGATTCCTTTGTTCTGACCACGTAACTAAGCGTTAAGATGACGTCAGAACAAAGGAATCGGAGGCGTGTCCTACTCGAGGCGTTCGACTCAAGAGAATCGAAACGAAACGGTCGTAACTTGGCTAGGAGGGCTGATCTTTCAATAACCTTATGCTTTGGATTTAAACTCATTGAACCGCGTTTCGTCCGGCGAGCTTGCACCATTGTATTTTCCAAACATATTATGTGCATGATACATTACTAGCAGCAGGAGAACAATGTGTAGGGAAGCCACACGTTCTCAATAATATTTGACGTCTATGATGCATGAGGGAGCCGGTGTATCGCCATTTATACCTGACTGAGTGAGTAGATAAAGGGGAAAAGTTGTGTTTCGAAATTCTGTGGCTTTTTATCATAATTTATCGTGTTCTGAGCAGCCAGTCTTATAAAAATAAGTTCCTTCCTGTGAAAAACAAAAATATTATATGCTAGCTTCTGTCAAAGCCTTCACCTGCTTGAGAGTAGAAAATTATGCCAAGGGAACATACTCTTGGGATACAAAGTATCCAAGTATTCAAGTGCTATTCCAGAACATGGTCTACCCATGTACCACGTTTCATTGAAATCCGTTCGAGCGTGAAGTAACGAACATACACTTATACACACACCATCACACCATCACACTCACACACTCACCATCTTTCGTCTTTATATTATTAGTGTGATACCGGTTTGCAAGGTCTTTACCTACACCCTAAGGTTCAGTTGAAAACCAGCGTCAGGCAACTGCTACGTAGTTGTCTGGCATATTGTCATTGTTGATTTTGTTTGTTTCTCCATATTTTTTTTTGTGTTTAATTTTAGTTTGCAAATCAATTACTTGGTGATTCTTGTATCATGGTGTGCCAAATAAACATATTTTTTTTCTTTCTTTCTTTATAATATTACCGGTTTGCAAGGATAGTACCGCGTGATGTTCTTCTTTTTAAGGCGTATGGTCCCTTGAACATCTGGCCGGAATTAAATGCACACATACTCGTACACCGCCTGGGCGGTAGTACAATTATCTGTGCATTTAATTCCGACCCCGCTGACCTTTAAATCTATTTTCTTTGCGAAATATTGATTGATTTACATATGCTACGTACTAAAGAACACTTAGAAAGCGACTTTTTTGTGTAAACATATTTCTAAAGATCAAAGCCGTTCGAAAGGAGTAGGAAAAAACAAGCGAAAAAATAACACGTTGATAATTTTTTTTTTTTGGCAAAAGTCATATGAAAGAAAAATAAATAAATAAATAAATTAACGCTGATCAATAATATTTTAGAGTGTATTGTTTTTTTTGTAGTCCAGATGTTAAGACACGTCTCTTTTTATACTAATTGGTTCTCAACAAGTTTTAATATTTGCAGATCTTAAAAATAATACAATATAACTGTACTAACTCCATGGTTGGTAAAAGTACGTTTCTAGTTATTTGTGTCTTGTTTACAGTTTCGTGAATGGTATGATAAATATTATAAAATAATTAACGTTTTTTAATTTACACTAAGTCTTATTTATATTTGTCTATTTATTAGTATAAAGATGGTTCCGGCTCGACTATTAAGTCGACCAATTGGTAAAATGAAACAAAAAATTAATCATTTTTTGTTTTTGCAGATGTGCGTGGAGATTGTCCCGACGAAACTGAGACTTTACTAGCAACTTGAATGCAACTCGTTGCATTATGTGAAATATTTTTTAAATAAAATTTTTGGAGTTAATCTAAACACTGTAGTTCCAAATTACGTTACATTAACATCAAACATTAAGGAGCTTTACGATATCTTACGGTCTTTTTTAATACGCATCATTGATGGATGACACTGACATTCATTGTGCCGAATCTTTTATATATATATATTTATCTAAAACTAACAAATGTATCTCAAAGAAAACATTGAAAAAACTGTAAAAAAATATTTTTGTTTTTTACTTTAATGTTATTTGTTTAAGTGCAATGGCGACAAATACTATATTTTTACGAAACTTAGTAACTATATAGTTTTATATTCTTCAAATCATTTAAATTATAAACCTAAAAAGTGGTTTCTTTTTCGACTGTGACGATGGCCGGCGCCCATCTCAAAGTGGCTTTGTTATTGTTCTAAACATCACAAGAGCCGAAACGATACCTAGTCTAATGAGAAGTTTTTATTTCACTTATAACAAGGACCGTTTGGTTTTGCTGCTACGACCAACCGATAAATAAAAGCAAATTGATACCACATGTCACTGAGAGTGTTGTATTTTTTTGTTATCGAGGCTGGCCTCTTGTTCAATAGATTTTGTTTTCGTGGAAACCATTCATTATTGACAATTAGGAAGTATGTAATATTTAAGCAATAAAAAACTGTATTTCAAAGAGTCGGTCGTTATATTCAGGCTATTGTTATTTCGGAATGTAGAATGGAAATTTATTGTCTAGTTATTTTATTACTTCAAAAAATAAAGTTTTGAACCCATAACCGTTTCTATTGTGTGCAAAAAATCAAAGAAGAAACGCCAAAACTTGTATGGTATACCATAAAACCTAAACTACATAATTACCTAATTACGCCAGTATGCAAAGCGCACGTGTATCAGGTGTCTGGGGTAAATCTTTTTGTAAAACAACCAAAAATTACCGGTAAGTTTGCCTTTGATGTCTTCTTTTCACAAATAGATAACCAGAAACTAAAACATGCATTCTTTCGACCTTTCTACCAAAGTTGTATCTCAATTAGTGACATAAATTTTTAGGTCAGTGCAAGTAACGAGTGTTTTATTCACCCACTTAGACTAAATTTAACAAATTTCTTTGGAGAATGCCTTTCATAATAAGTTGCGAGTGATAAAATTTTAAACAACTTCATTGGAGTGGGACCAGTAGAGTAACAGTCGTAAATAAAAAACATTTGTAAATTTTCAATAATATACTTATACATTTTAATTAAAATTAAAAAATTATATAAAATATTGACAGAGAAAAGATGACGTTGCGGGGCTTGTGCTGCTAGGCATTAGCAGCACAAGCCCCGCAACGTCATCTTTTCTCTTTCACCGATGCCGGCGACGGTGGTGGTACCACCGTTCCTACCGACGGCCTCGGTGGTGGCGATGGCGTCGCTCCTCCGTCATCTGTCTGGCGCGAGCTCGGCCAACATTTGCTAGAAAAACTTTTTACAAAAAAAAAGATAACCGACTTCACTAAAAAAAAAACACTAAAAGGATCAAAATAAATTTAATTTCGGAAGTCGGTGTTTCTCGGTATTGTTTGTTTCTTATTTAACACCGACTTCCGAAATTAAAGTAATTTTGATCCTTTTAGTGTTTTTTTTAGTGAAATCGGTTATTTTTTTTTTTTTGTAAAAAGTTTTTATTTTACACTTTTTAGTTGCGAACCACTTATAAACAGAGTGCTTATTTCTCATGACGATTCCATTTAACCCAAAACACTGCAAGGTTACATTGTTTTATTAGAAAGTTCCTGTGTCTACCTTCCACCTTCCGGCTCCATCACCAGATCAATTTGATAGTACCTTATAGCTAAACTGCATCTCATGACCATTTTAATAAGCCCAAACACGGCTAGGATACATTGATTAATTACGGAGTCCCTATGCCTACCATCCGGCTCCATCATCAGATAAGTTCGATAGTACCTTATAGCCAAGTGCATCTTATGACAATTCTAATAAGCCTAAACACGGCTAGGATACATTGATTAATTACGGAGTTTCTATGCCTACCTTCCGGCTCCATCATCAGATCAGTTCGATAGTACCTTATAGCCAAAGTGCATCTCATGACAATTCTAATAAGTCCAAACACGGCTAGGTTACATTGATTAATTACGGAGTTCCAGTGCCTACCATCTGGCTCCATCATCATCATCAGATCATTTCGATGATACATTGATTAATTACGGAGTCCCTATGCCTACCATCCGGCTCCATCATCAGATCAGTTCGATAGTACCTTATAGCCAAAGTGCATCTCATGACAATTCTAATAAGCCCAAACACGGCTAGGATACATTGATTAATTACGGAGTTCCTATGCCTACCTTCCGGCTCCATCATCAGATCAGTTCGATAGTACCTTATAGCCAAAGTGCATCTCATGACGATTCTAATAAGTCCAAACACGGCTAGGTTACATTGATTAATTACGGAGTTCCAGTGCCTACCTTCTGGCTCCATCATCATCATTAGATCACTTCGATGATACCATTTTCAACGTAACGTAACTATTCAGAACCATTCATTTATTTGTATTGTCATAGTCGCTTAACTATCTTCATTGTGATATCAAAGTGAGTATGAAGTTCCGTTGACCATTTCTGGTCTTCTTCATCAGTTCTACTTCATCAAATGTTACTTTAAATGCTTAAGTTCTCGATGAAAATACCAAAATCACTATATGGTTGCCTATAATATTTGAGGAGTTCCCTCGATTCCTCATGGATCCCATCATCAGAACTGGAATTTGAAAAAAATGGGACCAATCTGGAAGCATATCCTATAAAGGGAAAAAAAAAATTGCAAATCGGTCCATAAACGACGGAGTTCTGAGGTAACAAACATAAAAAAAAAAAAATACAACCGAATTGAATAACCTCCTCCTTTTTTTTAAGTCGGTTAAAAAAAAAGATCATCAAAGAATTTGAAGAAGAAGAACTATGACATACGAGGAATTCCACCTTAGTCTACTGAGTTGGGAAAGCCTACTGAGGTGTTAATTCACCAGAACAACAGTTTAGAATATTTATAGCTAATTCATCGTAACCTACCGAGTTTGTGTTATTCAACGATAATATAATTTTGTGTATCTGTTCATGTCCAGGTAAGGTTATAAGAAAATACTATCACAGATTGTTTAAGTATAACACGAGTGTTTTTATGCGTATCGTTTATTAGATTAATCCAATAGTCATTGAATGTTTCAGCAATTTTGTCCGGGCTATATAATTATGCCTTTGTTTCTTACGTTTTCTATGAAATGTTTGCTCTTAGTACCGACGGACTCATTTCTTATCAGTTGCCATGCTGCCTTACATTTGTTTTTTAGAGTTAGAGATAAATTGAAGATTACTTGTTTTAATAGACCCATTTATACAACGGCGTAGGAGCCTACACCACTAAGCCTAAATATTAAGCAAAGATGTCGAATTTTTAGATCAGATGCTACTGTAAGGATGGGGGTTTAATGAAAGAAAAGACGTACGATGCATTTCAAGTCCAGATATATTATGACTTAATAATTGCGGTTACATGGGGTTATATACTTACAAACTAAACACAAGTACTTAGATTACATATTACACTACACCTACCGCCGTTTTGTGGGACGATTTATGAATTACAATTTTTCGTCATAACTTCACTGTTTAAATACGTAAATAGCACTGTCACTTAAGTATTAGTTTATGTTTTTTACTTCACTTATTTTTATTCAGTTTTACACACTTATAGTATTTATGAACATAATTTTATAACAGAGCGTTTTTTCCACGTTAAGCTAGACGCAGCGCCCCCATAAATTATCCTATTTTTTGTTAAAGAGTGTTAAATTAACTCACTTTTGAAAAGTTCCACACATAATAAAAGTTGTAGTTCAAATGAAAACATGATGACACAAAGACATACAGTTTGTGATTTTAATAATGTCATTTGAACATATCATTCCAAAATTGTTTTAAAAATTTAAGATCAATTTATTATACCGCATGTGCTAAAAGTTGAAACTCGAAACCCTTTGAACGCCCGTCGTATTAATAAAAGAACCTATTGTTTATAGCATAAGGTTCATTTTAACCATCAGACTGTAAAGCCCGCAAACATGACACTTAGAGAGCCAAATGCAAACTTCAAGGGACCGACGGTGAATAAAACACTAGTTAATTGCACTAACCTAAAAAATAATGTCACTAATTGTTTACGTATTTGATTTGTTACGCGTGTAATATATAACAAGTGTAAAACAAGACAGTTTAAAATATAACAAGTCAGAAAAGAGAGGCATCATAGTGATTGACATACGTAATAAATATCGAATACCTGTAATCTAATCAGCACACTCTGTGCACTCGTCCGGTGAGTAGTGGTCATAAATGCAGGTTCTGCAATTTAGACACCAAATCGCCGACTCTATTAAATCTATGATTTCAATGTTTACATCGGCCACAAAATTAACTGTGTCTCTAGCTGGTATTATTTTACCGCATGCGAGGCTCCATTCTTGCAAGACAAAATGCTTCTCCGGCCACGACCACAAATATTCTTCTGTGAAAATATCCACTAAGTCCTTAAATGTAAAAAAGTTATCTACGTCTACAAAAGGCTGTTCGTAGACTTCCACCAACCGATGCAACCGCTCTTGAGTGGAGATTCGTGGTTGAACATTTCGCGTCATGTTATTAACGTGCCCCTCACTGTCGTAACAGCGAATCCACTTCCGGACGGTATTTCGCTGCAAAGAAAAAATTAATTGTTACAGAAACATCATAAACTGCTCAACTCAAAACCCTAAATTAAAAAGATGATACTTAGAAAACCTATTGTTTAAGAAAAGCGTTCAACAAAGTTTTACTATAAAAAAATATTAACTAATCATTGATTTTTAGTCAATGTCAAGACAATAAAATTGCATTGCAATCATATATATAGACTGGCCTGTTGGTCTAGTGGTTAGTGGCCCTGACTGCTATGCCAGAGGTCGTGGGTTCGATTCCCACCCAGGACAAATATTTGTGTGATGAGCACGATCATTTGTTCTGTGTCTGGGTGTAATTTATCTATAATACGTATGTATTTAGAAATATATAAGTTAGTTTATCAGTTGTCTAGTACCCATAACACAAGCTCTGCTTAGCTTGGGACTAGACGGCGTTGTGTGATAGTTGTGGAATATTATTATATTATTATATATGTTCAAATAAAATGTGCTGAATGATAGATAACAGTAATGTTAAAAATGTTACGTACCGTCATATTCAGCTTTCTAGCTATTTCACTCATGTTGCTCCCGGAGTCCCAGAGAAAAACAATTCTACTTCTTTTCACGATACATAAATTTGCGTGAAGACTCATCTTGACGACAGCTGACGACAGACTAAACTAACCGACTCGGACGACTCGACTCTAAACACGTGTCTGGTTAATACAAAAACAGTTGAGATTTTGCAAAAAAAAAAAGGTTCCTTGCCTTTCATTGGTCATTAAGAAAATGGCGGGGCTAGGCACGATAGTACCTTAGCATAGCATAGTCGGCCTTATAATGTACCCAATGTTGGGACTCAGGTCTCCTCTCTAGGAGAAGGAATGGGTCGTAAACCACTACGCGGGCCCAGTGCGGGTTGGTGAATGTCATATGTCTTCGAATTTTTGGTTCTAGGACATGCCGGTTTCCTCACGATGTTTATTTATGATAGTAGCTTGCAAGGGATAATTTATGATAAATGCCATTTTCTTCTAAGAGCCTATTTCCAAAAGTTATCACCATAGGTTGATATCATAGTAAAAGCATCTAAGAGAAAGTTGCGATTTGATTTATTAGTCATTATATGAATAAGACTGAAATAAAAATATAAAACTGTTGTTAGGAATAAGAGTAAAATAAAAAAATAAAAAACTATTAAACTATGCCAAACATTTAAAGACGAACCTAAGAAAACAGATTACTTATTACTTATACATAATTAACAGAAAAGAAATAATTAATTATCTAACTATTCAAGTGCTATTTCAGAACATGGTATATCCACGTACCACGTTTAATTGAAATCCGTTCAGTGGTTCGAGCGTGAAGTAACGAACATACACTTATACACACACCATTACACTCACCCACTCACCATCTTTCGTCTTTATAATATTAGCGTGATACCGGTTTGCAGGGTCTTTACCTACACCCTAAGGTTCAGTTGAAGACCAGCGTCAGGCAACTGCTACTTAGTTGTACTGTACAACTGCTATCTATTTGGTGTAGCCGTGAGACATATTGTTATTGTTAATTTTATTTCTCCATATTTTTTTTTATGTTTTTTTTAGTTTGCAAATCAATTACTCGTTGATTCTTGAATCATGGCGTGCCAAAGAAACATATTTTCTTTCTTTTCTTTCTTTATAATGTAAGTGTGATATCGATTTGCAAGTATCGTAGTATGTTCTTCTTTTTAAGGCGTATGGTCCTTTGAACATCTGGCCGGAATTAAATGTACAATCAGCCAATTTTTCGGTTTATCACCCTTAAGGCCAATTTTGTGTGCAGTGCATGCCTCCGCCTTGGTCATTAACGCAGACCAATAGAATTTTAGAGTGTATTGTTTTCTTTTTGTAGTCCAGATGTTAAGACGCCTCTTTTTAAACTTTCTTAAATTGGTTCTCAACAAATTTTTATATTTGCAGATCTTAAAAATAATACCATATAACTGTAACTCTATGGTTTGTAAAAGTAAGTGAGATATTAAAATCATTGTAATTATAGGACATATTTTAATTTCTAGTTATTTGTGTCCAGTATACAGTTTCGTGAATGGTATGATAAATGTTAGAAAATAATTAACGTTGTTGTTTTATTAATTTACACTTACACGCCAAAAATCAAAGGCTTTGATTGTTATACTGCCATAAAACAATCGCTCAGCGTCGTTACTAAACAGATGGCTGGGCAACACGTGTTCCTTTTGTTTTGGAATGACAATGGCTTACAATTTACTGAGTTCGTAGTTCTTTCATTGGTCATTAAGAAAAAGGCGGGGCTAGGCACGATGGTAGCTTGCAAGGGATAAGATTTGAAAATGATCAACCGAAGAATTGGCTGACCGTACATATACTCGTACACCGCCTGGGCGGTAGTACGATTATCTGTGCATTTAATTCCGGCCCCGCTGACCTTTAAATCTATTTTCTTTGCGAAATATTGATTGATTTACATATGCTACGTACTAAAGAACACTAAACAGTGATTTTTTTGTGTAAACATATTTCTAAAGATCAAAGCCGTTTGAAAGGAGTAGGAAAAAACAAGCGAAAAAATATCACGTTGATAATTTTTTTTTTTTTTTGGCAAAAGTATTTGTCATATGAAAGAAAAAATCATACGTTGATAATGTTGTAATCAGCTAATTCTTCGGTTGATCACCCTTAAGGCCAATTTTGTGTGCAGTGTGCAGGGCATGCCCGCCTTGGTCATTAACGCTGACCAATAGGATTTTAGAGTGTATTGATTTTTTTGTTGTCCAGATGTTAAGACACGTCTCTTTTTATACTAATTGGTTCTCAACAAGTTTTAATATTTGCAGATCATAAAAATAATACAATATAACTGTACTAACTCCATGGTTGGTAAAAGTACGTTTCTAGTTATTTGTTTACAGTTTCGTGAATGGTATGATAAATATTATAAAATAATTAACGTTGTTGTTTTTTTAATTTACACTAAGTGTTATTTATATTTGTCTATTTATTAGTATAAAGATGGTTCCGGCTCGACTATTAAGTCGACCAATTGGTAAAATGAAACAAAAAATGATTAACAAATGTGCGTGGAGATTGTCCCGACGAGGCTGAGACTTTACTAGCAACTTGAATGCAACTCGTTGCATTATGTGAAATATTTTTTAAATAAATATTTGGAGTTAATCTAAATACTGTAGTTCTAAATCACGTTACATTAACATCAAACATTAAGCAGCTTTTCGGTATCTTACGGTCTTTTTTAATACGCATCATTGATGACACTGACATTCATTGTGCCGAATCTTTTATACATATATTTTTCTAAAACTAACAATTGTATCTCAAAGAAAACATTGAAAAAACTGTAAAAAAATATTTTTGTTTTTTACTTTAATGTTATTAAATTTGTTTAAGTGCAATGGCGACAAATACTATATTTTTACGAAACTTAGTAACTATATAGTTTTATATTCTTCAAATCATTTAAATTATAAACCTAAAAAGTGGTTTCTTTTTCGACTGTGACGATGGCCGGCGCCCATCTCAAAGTGGCTTTGTTATTGTTCTAAACATCACAAGAGCCGAAACGATACCTAGTCTAATGAGAAGTTTTTATTTCACTTATAACAAGGACCGTTTGGTTTTGCTGCTACGACCAACCGATAAATAAAAGCAAATTGTTACCACATGTCACTGAGAGTGTTGTATTTTTTTGTTATCGAGGCTGGCCTCTTGTTCACTAGATTTTGTTTTCGTGGAAACCATTCATTACACATTGACAATTAGGAAGAATGTAATATTTTTATAAGCAATAAAAATTGTATTTCAAAGAGTCGGTCGTTAAATTCAAGCTATTGTTATTTCGGAATGTAGAAAGGAAATTTATGGTCTGACAGAAAATGTAATGCAATTACACAAATTGCCTAGGTATTTTATTACTTCAAACAAATAAAGCTTTGAACCCTTATCCGTTTCTATTTTGTGCAAAAAATCAAAGATTAAACGCCAAAAGTTGTATGGTATACCATAAAACCTAAACCACGGTAATATTATCTATACAGTATTCCAACTTCATACAAACGGACGAAACGCGAGCTATACCTACGCGCCTCGATCTCGAGGTGCGCTCGGGATGCAGACAGTCGCGTCTGTGCCGCGCGATATTTTCAATAAAAATAAGTTCAAGTACATATTTATATATTTAATATGACGAGTAAGATATATTGTGTTGTTTTTCATTCTCATAAATGTTGCTTCATTTAAAACCAAACATATAAATTGTAAAGTAGCTGCAGGTATCTATAACCAAGTAAAAATATTCCTTTTTCTCCACCTTGTCCATGTTTCCCAAAACAATTTTTAATTAAGCTTTAGAATGCGGATTTTTGTACTTTAAAATTTAATAATAAAGCATTTCGTAGGTACGTCTCAGTCGAGGCGCAAATATTTTTCGGTCGCAAATATTGAACACTTCCTATTCAATTCACAAAGTATTTTATTTGTTTATATAAAAAAAAAGTATATTTACAATCACAAAACTAAATGGAAACACAAAGTAGGCAAATGTAATTAAAATGCTGGAGGCGGGCAGCCATAGTGCGGGCAGCCCTATCGCATGTTTACGTACCGCGCGGCTGTAGGCATTTATTTCAAAGATACGGCCGAGTTACAATACTGTATAGATAATATTACCGTGCCTAAACTACATACCTAATTACCTAATTACGCCAGTATGCAAAGAGCACGTGTATCAGGTGTCTGGGGTAAATCTTTTTGTACAACAACCAACAATTACCGGTAAGTTTGCCTTTAATGTTTTCTTTTCACAAATAGATAACCAGAAACTAAAACAGATGTATTCTTTCGACTTTTCTACCAAAGTTGCATTTCAATTAGTTACATTAATTTTTAGGTCAGTGCAAGCGAGTGTTTTATTCACCCACTTAGACTTTGGAGAATGCCTTTCTTAATAAGTTGCGAGTGATAAAATTTTAAACAATTTCATTGGAGTGGGATTAATAGGGTTACAGTCGTATAATAGTACTATAATAGTTCTGAAGTAAGGTATAATTAATTAGATTATAAATAAAAAACATTTATAAATTTTCAATAATATACTTAATAATTAAAAAATTATATAAAATATTGGCGGTATGCCTAGCGGCACAAGCCCTGCAACGGCATTTTTTGTCTTTCACCGACGCCGGCGAAGATGGTGGTGCCACCGTTCCTACCACCGGGCTCGGTGGTAGCGATGGCGTTGCTCCTCCGTCATCTGTCTGGCGCGAGCTCAGCCAACAATTGCTAGAAAAAAAAGACGATCAAAGAATTTGAAGAACAAGAACTATGACATAGGAGGAATTCCACCTTAGTCTACTAAGTTGGGAAAGCCTACTGAGGTGTTAATTCATTAGAACAACGTTTTAGAATATTGGTAGGTAGCTAATTCATCGTTACCTACCGAGTTTGTGTTATTTAACGATAATATAATTTTGTGTGTCTCTTGATGTCCACATGGTTATATGAAAATACTGTCTATCACAGATTGTTTAAGTCTAACACGAGTGTTTTTATGCGTATCGTTTGTTAGATTAATCCAATAGTCATTGAATTTTTCAGAAATTTCGTCCGGGCTATTAATTATACCTTTGTTTCTTACGTTTTCTATGAAATGTTTGCTCTTAGTACCGATGGACTCATTTCTTATCAGTTGCCAAGCTACGTTACATTTGTTTTTAGAGTTAGAGATAAATTGATGATTACTTGTTTTAAATAGACCCATTTATACAACGGCGTAGGAGCCTACACCACTAAGCCTAAGTATTAAGCAAAGATGTTGAATTTTTAGATCAGATGTTACTGTAAGGATGGGTGTTAAATGAAAGAAAAGACGTACGATGCGTTTCAAGTCCAGATATATTATGATTTAATAATTGCGGTTACATGGGGTTATATACTTACAAACTAAACACAAGTACTTAGATTACATATTACACTTCACCTACCGCTGTTTTGTGGGACGGTTTATGAATTAAAATTTTTGTCATAACTTCACTGTTTGTACATAAAATACGTAAATAACACTGTCACGTAAGTATTAGTTTATGTTTTTTACTTCACTTATTTTTATTCAGTTTTACACACTTATAGTATTTATGAACATAATTTTATAACAGAGCGTTTTTTCCGCGTTAAGCTAGACGCAGCGCCCCCAAAAATTATCCTATTTTTTGTTAAAGAGTGTTATATTAACTCACTTTTGAAAAGTTCAACACATAATAAAAGTTGTAGTTCAAATGAAAACATGATGACACACATACATACAGTTTGTGATTTTAATAATGTCATTTGAACATATCATTCCAAAATTGTTTTAAAAATTTAAGATCAATTTATTATACCGCATGTGCTAAAAGTTGAAACTCGAAACCCTTTGAACGCCCGTCGTATTAATAAAAGAAGTTATTGTTTATAGCATAAGGTTCATTTTAACCATCAGACTGTAAAGCCCGCAAACATGACCCTTAGAGAGCCAAATGCAAACTTCAAGGGACCGACGGTGAATAAAACACTAGTTAATTGCACTAACCTAAAAAATAATGTCACTAATTGTTTACGTATTTGATTTGTTACGCGTGTAATATATAACAAGTGTAAAACAAGACAGTTTAAAATATAACAAGTCAGAAAAGAGAGGCATCATAGTGATTGACATACGTAATAAATATCGAATACCTGTAATCTAATCAGCACACTCTGTGCACTCGTCCGGTGAGTAGTGGTCATAAATGCAGGTTCTGCAATTTAGACACCAAATCGCCGACTCTATTAAATCTATGATTTCAATGTTTACATCGGCCACAAAATTAACTGTGTCTCTAGCTGGTATTATTTTACCGCATGCGAGGCTCCATTCTTGCAAGACAAAATGCTTCTCCGGCCACGACCACAAATATTCTTCTGTGAAAATATCCACTAAGTCCTTAAATGTAAAAAAGTTATCTACGTCTACAAAAGGCTGTTCGTAGACTTCCACCAACCGATGCAACCGCTCTTGAGTGGAGATTCGTGGTTGAACATTTCGCGTCATGTTATTAACGTGCCCCTCACTGTCGTAACAGCGAATCCACTTCCGGACGGTATTTCGCTGCAAAGAAAAAATTAATTGTTACAGAAACATCATAAACTGCTCAACTCAAAACCCTAAATTAAAAAGATGATACTTAGAAAACCTATTGTTTAAGAAAAGCGTTCAACAAAGTTTTAGTATAAAAAAATATTAACTAATCATTGATTTTTAGTCAATGTCAAGACAATAAAATTGCATTGCAATCATATATATAGACTGGCCTGTTGGTCTAGTGGTTAGTGGCCCTGACTGCTATGCCAGAGGTCGTGGGTTCGATTCCCACCCAGGACAAATATTTGTGTGATGAGCACGATCATTTGTTCTGTGTCTGGGTGTAATTTATCTATAATACGTATGTATTTAGAAATATATAAGTTAGTTTATCAGTTGTCTAGTACCCATAACACAAGCTCTGCTTAGCTTGGGACTAGACGGCGTTGTGTGATAGTTGTGGAATATTATTATATTATTATATATGTTCAAATAAAATGTGCTGAATGATAGATAACAGTAATGTTAAAAATGTTACGTACCGTCATATTCAGGTCTCTAGCTATTTCACTCATGTTGCTCCCGGAGTCCCAGAGAAAAACAATTCTACTTCTTTTCACGACACTTAAATTTGCCTGACGACTCATCTTGACGACAGCTGACGACAGACTAACTAAACTATCCGACAGACTCGGACGACTCGACTCTAAACATGTGTCTAGTTAATACAAAAAACAGTTGAGATTTTGCAAAAAAAAAGGTTCCTCGCCTTTCATTGGTCATTAAGAAAAAGGCGGGGCTAGGCACGATAGTACCTTAGCATAGCATAGTCGGCCTTATAATGTACCCAATGTTGGGACTCAGGTCTCCTCTCTAGGAGAAGGAATGGGTCGTAATCCACTACGCGGGCCCAGTGCGGGTTGGTGAATGTCACATGTCTTCGAATTTTTGGTTCTAGGACATCACAGGTTTCCTCACGATATTTATTTATGATAGTAGCTTGCAAGGGATAAATTTTGAATAAATGTCATTTCCTTCTAAAAGCCTATTTCCAAAAGTTATCACCATAGGTTACTATCATAGTAATAGCATCTAAGAGAAAGTTGTGATTTGATTTATTAGTCGTTATATGAATAAAAATAAAAATATAAAACTGTTGTTAGGAATAAGAGTAAAATTTTAAAAAAAAGAAGATTAAACTAAGCCAAACATTTAAAGACGAATCTAAGAAAACAGATTGTGAATGAAATAACACCAGCTAGAGACACAGTTCATTTTGTGGCCGATATAATTATAAACATCGAAATCATAGACTTAATAGAGTCGGATATTTGGTGTCTTAATTGCAGAACCTGCATTTATGACCACATCTCATCGGACAAGTGCACCGACTGTGCTGATTAGATTATAGGTATTTGATATTTATTACCTATGCCAATCACTATGATGCCTCTCTTTTCTGATCTCTTATATTTTACACAGTCTTGTTTTTCACTTGATATATATTACACGCGTAACAAATCAAATACGTAAACAATTAGTGACATTATTTTTTAGGTTAGTGCAAGTAACGAGTGTTTTATTCACCTGCGGTCCCATGAAGTTACGAGCATTCGGCTCTATAAGGGTCATGTTTGTGGGTTTTACAGTCTGATGGTTAAAATAAACCTTATGCCAAACCGTAAGTTCTTTTATCATTGTTACGACGGACGTTCAAAGGGTTTCAAGTTTCAGCTTTCGGCACATGCGGAATAATAAATTGATCTCAAATTTTTAAAACAATTTTGGCTAGAAGGTCTAGTATAACATGATGTAAACTTGATATACAGTTTGTAATTTTAATTAATGTCATTTGAACTACAACTTTCATCATGTGTGGAACTTTTCAAAAAATAGGCTAATTTATAGGGGCGCTGCGTCTAGCCTAACGTGGAAAAAACGCTCTGTTTTTAAAATTATGTTCTTAAATACTATAAGTGTGTAAAACTGAATAAAAATAAGTAAGGATTAAAAAAATAAACTAGGACTTAAGTGACAGTTTTATTTACGTATTTTATCATTACTTTACACACAAACAGTGAAATTATGACGAAAAATTTTATTTCATTCATTCATTTAAAAAACTTAAAAAAAGCAATAAATATAAAACCAACAAAATATTCAGTGATCCCAAAATTAAAAACAAATGTGTAACAAAAAGTATAAAAAAAACTTGAGAGGTGTCAAGAGACACCTGGATGGAACGTAGTTCTTTTAATTAGTGAAGGAATTGTAATATTTTTTTTTAGTTATAATAATAAAAAAAAAAAAAATATGTATGTTAAAAAAATAAAAAAAATATTATAAATACCATCATCATCATCATCATCATTATAAATAAAAATATATAATAGAAATATATAGTATATATTTTAATACATATTTCTTTATCTTAGTTTTAATTAATTTCGCAAAAAGTGTCGTTACAACTATTGGTCTTAATTTTTTGCGTCTAGCCCCCTTTCGCAATGCGCGATAAGGAACTTCGTTCCAACTAAAATGAAGTGAAAAAGTTATTCACAAGTTGTTTTGAACTTCAACCGTCATACGATAAAAAGCTATTTTGAACTCTATTCCTATCTACACAACGAAATTAGTAGCATCTGATCTAAAAATTCAACATCTTTGCTTAATACTTAGGCTTAGTGGTGTAGGCTCCTACGCCGTTGTATACATGGGTGTATTAAAACAAGTAATCATCAATTTATCTCTAACTCTAATAACAAATGTAAGGCAGCATGGCAACTGATAAGAAATGAGTCCGTCGGTACTAAGAGCAAACATTTCATAGAAAACGTAAGAAACAAAGGTATAATTATATAGCCCGGACGAAATTGCTGAAACATTCAATGACTATTGGATTAATCTAACAAACGATACGCATACACTCGTGTTAGACTTAAACAATCTGTGATAGTATTTTCTTATAACCATATGGAAATGAAGAGTTATACAAAATTATATTATCATTGAATAACACAAACTCGGTAGGTTACGATGAATTAGCTATAAATAAACTAAAATGTTGTTCTGGTGAATTAACACCTCAGTAGGCTTTCCAAACTCAGTAGACTAAGGTCTCATATGTCATAGTTTTTTTTTTTCGTCCAATTTTTTATCGTCTTTTTTTTCTAGCAAATGTTGGCCAAGCTCGCGCCAGACGGATGACGGAGGAGCGACGCCATCGCCACCACCAAGCCCGGTGGTAGGAACGGTGGCACCACCACCGGCGCCAATGCGGGGCTTGTGCCGCTAGGCATGCCGTCAATTTTTTTTATATAATTTTTTAACTTTAATTAATATGTTTATTTTTAATTTTAATTAATATAAATTTACAAATGTTTTTTATTTTTAATTTAATTAATTATACCTTACTTCAGAACTATTATAGTACTATTATACGACTGTAACTCTACTGGTCCCACTCCAACGAAGTTGTTTAAATTTTTATCACTCGCAACTTATTACGAAAGGCATTCTCCAAAGAAATTTGTTAAATTTAATCTAAGTGGGTGAATAAAACACTCGTTACTTGCACTGACCTAAAAATTAATGTCACTAATTGAGACACTACAACTTTGGTAGAAAGGTCGAAAGAATGCATCTGTTTTAGTTTCTGGTAATCTATTTGTGAAAAGAAAATATTAAAGCCAAAATAACCGGTAGTTGTTGGTTGTTTTACAAAAAGATTTACCCCAGACACCTCATACACGTGCGCCTTGCATACTGGCGTAATTAGGTAATTATGTAGTTTAGGTTTTATGGTATACCATACAACTTTTGGCGTTTCTTCTTTGATTTTTTGCACACAATAGAAACGGTTATGGGTTCAAAGTTTTATTTGTTTGAAGTAATAAAATACCTAGGCAATTTGTGTAATTGCATTACATTTTCTGTCAGACAATAAATTTCCTTTCTACATACCGAAATAACAATAGCTTGAATTTAACGACCGACTCTTTGAAATATAGTTTTTTATTGCATACTTCCTAATTGTCAATGTGTAATGAATGGTTTCCACGAAAACAAAATCTAGTGAACAAGAGCCCAGCCTCAATAACAAAAAAAATATAACACTCGCAGTGACATGTGGTAACAATTTGCTTTATTTATCGGTTGGTCGTAGCAGCAAAACCAAATGGCCCTTTCTATAAGCGAAATAAAAATATGACACCTTCTCATTAGACTGGGTATCGTTTCGGCTCTTGTGATGTTTAGAACAATAACAAAGCCACTTTGAGATAGGCGCCGGCCATCGTCACAGCCGAAAAAGAACGTTCACATTTACAAAACTGTATGCTAAACACGAATAACTAACAATTAAAATCTTTCCTGTAATTACAATAAGTTTAATATCTCCCTTACTTTTACGAACCATAGAGTTAGTACAGTTATATTGTATTATTTTTAAAATCTGCAAATATTAAAACTTGTTGAGAACCAATTAGTATAAAAAGAGGCGTGTCCTAACATCTGGACTACAAAAAAAAAAAAAAACTCTCTAAAATCCTATTTATCAGCGTTAATAAGACGGGGGCATGCACTGCATACTGGACACAAAATTGACCTGTACATGAATCTGTAATAAACATATATTTTTTTCAAATCTATTGACCGAGCCGTTACCTAGGAGGAGTAGGCTTCGGAAAGTCACTGTTTTATAGAACTACTCGGGAGTTAGGTTCCTTAATTTTTTTTGGGTTTCTACGGAAAAAGGGTAGAAGATGATGATGGGGTGTGAAGTCATTAATTAACTTTTCCCTCTCAGGGTGAAGCGAGAGGGAGTATCAGATTTTTATTGACTAAAACCCATCCATGTTCTTTCAGCTGTTCTTTACATTCCAGGACGATGGTAACTCCTTCAAACATCTCACAGACTCTAGCGGGCACCGTCAATCGTCATGCTGACGTCTTTTTGAGGCGCACATGGAACACAACACGCCCCGGCGTGACGTCTACCTGGTCCTGCACCCCTAGCCAAGTTAGTAATCTGCAATCGTTAACGCTAGTCGAAAACTAATCAAATGCTATGGGAATGACATCATCTCTACGTTAAGTTACGTGGTCAGAACAAACGAATAGAAAATTCGTAGCCAAGTTCACATCGTTCAAAATGATAGAATTAATTGTTATCGTTTTTACAATGTTCAACGCTACATCCTTTGTTATAACCCGTTTGACGTTTGTAGGAACGCTCGCCATAGACTAAAGAATAGGTCGTTTTTCTTAAGACGTTGTAGAACGAGCGGCCGACTCAGGCGCGTCAACAGGACTACCAACTTATCGTTTTCTACAATTGCTGACACCGAGGCGTTACCGATTGGAGAACAGAATTCGACACGAAACGGTTTTAACTTGGCTAGGGGGGCTGGTCTTTATCGGCCGGTGAGCTGCCTGCGAGGTACCTATAGACTTTTTTCGAAATATCTCCTATATTATCCTCTAGTTTATGACTTGGTTGTAAGTACCTTACACCTAAAACTATAGATACGTAAATAGGACAAAAAGCACTTTCAAGACAAGAGATAATCTATACTACTATAATATCCTTGAGTACTCACGCAAATCTATAGCAATAGGCTATAATTGATTTGCTGAATGTTGGTATGTTTATGTAAGCGCATCACTTCAGAACGGCTGCACCTACTTGGTTAATTCTTTTTTTTTTTTTGTTGTGTTTGTAATTGTCAGAACAAGATGTGTCAAAAAAAACGCGAGAAAATGAAACAAAAATAACATCCATCCGGGTCGAGCAACTGTAGCTTGTATGCGCAATGGCGTAAGATCTTTGAACTGCGGTTTAATAACTGTACTCCTCCGTCTTCTAGCCAGCAATCTACTGCATCACTTATGTCCCATTTAGTACCTCTGCATACTTAAATACCTAATCTTATTCACTCCACACTATGTTAATGGTTTGAAGATCCTGAGCGCTATAAATTCAGATATACGCCATAAAGCGAACGTTAGTACTATTTTATGGTCTTCATAGATGGTATCCTTCGTTCTCCAGAAGTTTATGGGTTGTTAGCCATCCTTGGAATTTATAACGTGTTCCAATTATGGCGTTTAGGTAGTACTTAACAGAATTCATAATTTCCTTGTGATTATTTGGAACTGAATAAGATATTTACGTAATCATGATAATGAGTATTTACCCATATCTTTATCATGAATATTGTCATTAGATTAGTCGCTTAACAAGGACTCTTTAGACCAGGACCTGGTTATTATCTCAACAGTCATTCATCATCACCATCATCCCTTGCCATCCATCGCCCATATCCCTTGTTATTTGGGGTCAGCGTAATACGTTTTTTTCTTCCATTCTGTCCTGTCACCCATCATGCTATCACTAATTCCCTTTTCTTTCATAGTACTCTTCACACAATCCATTCATCTTTGCTTTGGCCTCCATCTTCCTTCCATACGTCTACATGTATACTCATAACTCTTTTAGTAATATGTGTTTCATCCCTCCTCTTTACATGACCATACCAAGACCAACGAGTTCCCTTCATCTTTTCAGTCACTGGCGCCACTTTCAAACTTCCTCTAATGTACTCATTTCTCACTTTATCTATTCTTTTCACACCATACATCGATCTCAACATTCTCATCTTACATGCAGACTCAACGGTGATATATATTCCAAAAAAATATTTTACAATTTTACCTAACAGATGGAGTGAAATTTAAGTACCTTAAAATAATATATATATATATATATATAAATATGACGTCACTGCAGGTATGTTCAAAAAGGTTGATACCATTTTTTGATGTGGGAAATCATCCAATGACTTCTCTCGCTCCAGAGTTGAGTGAGAGGGCGTGTCTGAGTTTTTACTGACTAAAACCACACCTGTATTCTTTAGTTGCTCTTTGTGTTCTAGGACCTAGGAGCTCCAACGATTTGCTGACATTTATAATATAACTGAAGGATCACAAGTGGGTTTTAGTCAGTAAAAGTCTGACATACCCTCTCGTTTCACCTAGAGCGAGGGAATTTATTTACCCATTTCACGCCTCAAAAAAAAAATGTTTCTCTAAATCTTTTTAGACTTAGCCTACTTCATACCATCAGCCATTTTTAGAAAACATTAAATCCAGTAACTATGTTAGTTCGTTAATCACACGGCTTGCAAATACTGCTACAATAAAACCATCATGAAAAAATATTGCCGCTCTAGTTGGACCAGCAAAGTCCCAAAAATACGATTTTTTTCGGGTAGTAAATTCATAACTTCCCTTCAGAGCTCACCGTAGTCAACCTAAATGAAATTTAATGCAGCATCCAAAAGGGATTTCTGGAGAGTTGTACTAATTGAAGGAAATATTTACTTAGGATGCTTTGAGCTCCTCGTAATTAAAATAAAGTTCCTATATTATTTCTGGTAAATGGAACTGTTTTTATTAAAATTTTCTAAAAAAAAGTTTCATGCTAAGAAAAATGGTTATTTATTTACTTTTCCTATGGTATTTTCTTAAATATTAAAGGCATATTTCTCTACATTGCTCTGTGCTAAGGTAGGCGCCAGATAAACTTGGGATAACGGTCATTGACCCTGCTATATTTGTTGATACTCTTAATTTCAAAAACGGAAATAAAGACATAAAGCTATCTTCAATCAACATCTATCGTGATCTTTTAAATTTTCTAGTAATGAAAAACAGTTGATTGTTTGTTTTAGGGTACCTAAGCAGAGATTTTAAGAAAAGGTCAATGTACTTGATTCCACGTTTATTTGGCGCCTTGTATAGTGTTTTTTCCTTTTTTTGTGCAAAATCATCAAATAATTCTCTCTCGCTCTAGGTTGAGCGACAGGGAGTGTCAGACTTTTACTGACTAAACCCTACCTATGTTCCGTCAGTTGCCCTTTATGAACAATCCAGCAGCCTTGGTTGGTAGATTTTTACCCTCGATTTCACAAAATAATAGGAAACTCGATATGGACTCAGTTATTACGGATTGTTATTGTTGTTGTTATTTGTGTGTACAAATTAGGCTGCTATTTAGTCACACAAGAAATTTGACTTGGCAGACAAGTAATTTATCATCAACAATACAAACATGGATATTATATATTGAGGTCAGCGATACGTAAAAAAGATCATCCATGTCTCAACACAAATTTATAAAATCATCTAGAAAGGTATTTACTGTAAAAATCCACTTTATTTACTCATAATCATAATGTGACACGCAACACTCAAAGGTTGACTGGTAGAATATAATAATAAATAATAATAATATTCCACAACTATCACACAATGCCGTTTAGTCCCAAGCTAAGCAGAGCTTGTTTTATGAGTACTAGATAACTGATAAACATACTTATATATTTCTTAAATACATAGGTACCTACATATTATAGATAAATTTTACCCAGACACAGAACAAATGATTGTGCTCATCACACAAACATTTGTCCTGGGTGAGAATCGAACCTACGGCCTCCGGCATAGCAGTTAGGACTACTAACCACTAGACCAACAGGCCAGTCAAATATGCTTTAAGCATTAAGTCCGCCACCGTACTTTTGTGTGCATAAATAGAATAGAATTAATTAAAAATAAAAAGAAAATTTAATTTTTCAAGAGTAAAAATCTATGGTTCACAACGACAGTGCTATAAATAACACTATCGCAGTAAAACTGTGGGGCCCAGTAGGGGCGATGCCCGCTGGGGCCATGGCAAATTTCTGAAACGGAAACTGTGTTCATCGGCGCTCCATAAAGGGCCATGGACCGGACGATGCCTGCGAAGAGTCTCCGGCAGGAGGCGTCTAGACCCCCGAGGTTGGGCAGGAGCCGCTTGAGGGCAGCCCCAGTCCGATTCGGTATGGGAGCCAGACGTCGGAAGTGCTCCTCGAAATTCCACCGGCTGTCGAGGACGAGTCCCCGCCCAAGAGCGGGGGATGTCATAAGATGATTATCCCACCGAAAGAAAAAAGAACGCAAGGTAATTGAAAGAAACAGATGGAATTTCGTCACTCTGCCACGCTCTCCTGGTCCACTTTAGAGCAGGAGAGGTCATTGGATGATTTCCTACCACAAAATAATAAATGTATAGTATATCTCTATATTAGTGGTAATAACTTCTGATATTATTTTTGTACTACAAACTACAGACAAAAAAGGAAAATTATGTTACAAAATATTTCAATAAAGAATAAAACATTTGAAAATTAAAAAAATAATAGTATCTGATCGGTATGGGGAACTAAGTCTAAGCTACAGGCGGTTAAGGCTCCAGAAAAAGAAGCCTCCTAACAATAAGAACCATGGCCAGAAGTACCGCTAACCGCCGGAACATAAGTAGATCATCCTGGAAGAGCATATACCTAAAATATCCTTTTTATCTCGAGAGTAAATTCCCTTGGCTGAATTTTCTACTGTCATGCAAGCGAAGCCGCTTACTGAAGCTAGTATTATATACATATTATATTGCGATAATATATTAATTTAATTTAACATGAACTGGCAGTAGCAGGCCAAAAAACGGAGACAAGTTCAATGAACAATACCTAGCCACCGTACATACAAGTCAAATAAAGAACAGTGTCACGTCAAGTTTAAACCACCGCTTAACTTATCTTTTGGTCCCTAAATTACAATTCCTGAGGTACCCTGTATCAGTCATTGACCTTTGCCATTCATCAACCCGCAAACGGAAAAGTGAAAAACGTAGATGTAAGCATTATAATATTGTGAAGTGACATGAATATTTTTAGGTTGAGCGCACATGTAGGACGAGTGTTTGCCAAAGATCGAGTACCCTAGTTATCGCTTTTGGTAGGAATGGTTAAACAGAAGACGGTATAGGCTGGAACTGCTAGTGAACTGATCTTTGTTGGGAACAATATGTTTAGATAGGCCGTCATCAATAGGTTATTTCTAGGCAAACGTGATAGTGGTCGAACGCAAGGCTATCAATTAAAAAATGTGCTTATAAAATAACTGGTCAGTTGACGGTATCGTCATTTTCAATCTCATTATCACTTCAGCTGAAATATGTCCACTGTTGGACACAGGCGGAACCGCAACCGGTCAACCAGACATGTCCGGTTGTGTGCGTCACAGATCTCGCGACTCTCACCAGGTCATCGGGCCACCTGTGAGAGGCCTTCCAACACTGCATCTTCCGGTAAGCGTTCGCCACTCCAGACCCTTTCTGCCCCACTGACCATTTTTTCTGCCAGTAATTTTTTTTTTTTTTTTAGGTGGGAAAATCATCTAAATGACAAATCCCGCTCTTGGGTGGAGCAGGAGATAGTGTCAGACTTTTACTGACTAAAAACCCACTCCTGTTCCTTCGTTGCCTTCGTCCCAAAATAAATACAAAATAAATACTTCTTCATTCCTGAATCGATCACGCAAGGTAACTCCTGAGTATAGCCAGAGTCTATCGCCTCTATTTTGCACATGTTAAGTAATAGGGTTAAGTACTAATTTTTGAAAAAGTGTCTAAACTACAAAAAAAACAAAATTTATATTCAATCGATAAGTGCCATTAAAATGGATTTAAATACAAAAATGCTGGACGCCATAACATGTGCTGTGGTCATGACAATAAAATTCCCTATTGTAGCAAAATCTGCCATAGAGAAATTGAAATGAATATTTAAACATTTCAGATATTTTTTATGAAGAAGGCTGTTTATCATAAGTCAAGTTAATGATTATATTCTTGTAAGTTTCTACCAATCCAAAACTATAAGCTATTTATTCTTTTGAAACACAATACCTAATCAAATTATTGTCCTGCCAAATAAAACAATATTATTCCTGTCTTTTCCAGGAATTGTATTAATTCTGAGCCATCACAGTCCGTACGCCTGTCACGTTTTTTATATGAATTTAACGCAAAGGGAGACGAATTTGTGTCCTCCATTTTCCTTGTCGGTAGATCTCGGCATGTTGGATTTATGTATTTTGTACGTCATAAATGTTTTGACTAGTGCTGGTAAATCTAGCTTGTTTTGTTTCAGGGATTTGAAGATGATCGTAAGTATTTTCTTTTGTTTTCTTTTTCTTAATCCGTTTTAATACAATTAATCTAAAGTAAATCTAATGAAGCATAATTACAAACTATTAATATTTTCAACAACATTTCAGCTGTTAAACGCCTACTGAGATAACCCAACCGTGAGCACAACCGCGACCTGTCCCTTGTTTCTTGCATTCTGCGGACTCCTCCTGCCTTCACCAGATCATCGACCTACCCTTTAGGAGACCTTTCAGTTTGGTATCTTCTGGTATGCAGTCACCACCTCATCATCTATCCGCCCCATAGACTCAGGCCATGTGCGCTGCCTCTTTTTTCGATTCAACCACTTAGGGAAACCCCAGTGTCCAAACTATTAAAATAAAAAGTAACAATTATGGTATAATCTTTCGTCCTCTCCGTTTAAACCCTTTAAGCAAAACCTTGATAAACCAGTAGTCTGACTGCCGGAATGTGTGGAAGTATCATATTTTTTAAATTGTATTTTTTTAGTGTTTGAATTATGTTTGAAACCATTTTCTCCGTCACTCGCTACTCAAAGTTTTCTGTTTTATTTTTGCATTGATCAGCTTCACATTTCTGTATTATTTCTGCTGTGTGTACCTGGTGACTGTAGCCATTTTTGTTTCTTTTTTTCTAACAACTTTTAACATTTCTAACTTTTTTTAGTAAAAATCCGAGCTGGCCATAGTCACGAATTTTTTAAAGATAAATAATATTACATCGCTCAAACCTATAAACACCAATCAGCGGAAATATTGTGCTTATGGGCGGTTTTAGCATTCTAATAATAATGTATGGTACAGTCGTTGAGTTCTTATTTAATTAGAACTTGCTGAGTCAACTAGTTTAAAATATGACTATCTACGAGTGCGGTCGACTGCGCTTTAATCTGGATGTAGACATATTTTATATACCACTTGAATGTACCTTTGTTTTTAAATATATATAAATAAAATTTTAGCCCATTATTGAAATCATTTAAACGAGTGATATGAAAGAAAAGGAAGTTAGTGATAGTATGACGAGTGACAGGGCAGAATGGAAGAAAAAAACGTGTTGCGCCGACCCCAAATAACACGGGACAAGGGCAGGAAGATGATGATGATATATTGAAATCAATTAAACCTTTAAATTATTTTTAATTTAGGTATTTATGATAAATAATGCCTTTATTTTTTGTTAATTTAATTGTTATATTTTTATGTACTTTTAATGTATATTTGAGACAAAACATAAATAATAAACAATCTAATTCTATGTAAAATAAAATAAAATGGTCATGCAAAACATCAATAATAAACATAGATAAAATATAGAGATTATAATATCTATGTTTAATTTGTATTCAATAATTATTGACTTTCTGCACGTGTTGGTCGTTTAATAGGGTCCTTTTTCACTCGCTTATCGTCAACATCGAGCATGGTTTAAAAGCTTGTTACTTCATCTAACGCAATCCAATGCGATGTTTGATGAAAAGGCAACGCGATAAAAGAGAGATAAAATCTGAAAACTCTGTTATCATTCGGTAATTCCGTGATTTACTCGAATATTTTACAAAACTTTTTCCAGGAAATACGTGTTTCTTTTTAATTGTCGTCATTCAGAATCTTGATTAAATATTTTGCAAGGATTCTATTGTTATACTTTTTTGACTTTTTTAATTTTTGAGTAAATTATGAAGTGTCAAAGTTCATGCAAAATAGCAGATTTTCAGTGTTCTTTATTGGATTAGTTTTACACAAATTTGTAAATTGATTTCAATAGAAGGCTAGATAATATCCACAAGATACTGTGTTTCCAAAATATCTAATGAAAAATGTGTAAAAAATAGTGAAAATGTATGTCGAGTTGGATGCCCTTAAACTGTTAGTGCAGAGAATAAGCAATTGTAATAGTCTTGAGAAAAACGTTACACATTAGGTAATTATTTATACTGACAAATATCTAGCAATTCTTATATTTCTCATGGACTAATATAAAGAATACATGCAACATAATCTTGTAGATTATCCCATCTGACCTCTACAACGCAAAAGGCACCCAAGAGTCTATCGTGTCAGAATTAAGCATTACAAATTTAGAGCCATTAGTTAATTTCCAAATAATTTACGTAGTGTGTCCATTTGGCCAGCAGACCATTGCTAATGACACAATGTACTGAAACTGACGGCTCTGTAACAAAATTATACATCTAATATTGAATCTATCATCCACTATTGTGAATTATTTTTATTATGAATACAAAATTATTTGCAACATTGATTCTAGACCAATCAATATTTGCAAATAATTTTGTATGAATGAATTTATATTTAATTGCATGAATCTACCTATCATCCACTATTGTGAATTATATTTATTGTGAATACAAAATTTTTTGCAAATATTGATTGGTCTAGACGTTATTGAAATGGAGACTTGCCGGACCTTAGATTGGCCGTATATTTGCACAGTTTTCTAAACATTATACAGATTATATGATAAACAGAACTCATGGTCCTAAAACGCAAAGGACAATAGAAGACAGGTGTAGTTCAAAGAGATGGTCCAGCGGGGCCGATGTCCGCTAGGGCCACGGAGAATTTCTCAAAAGGATACCGTGGTCCTGGAACGCAAAGGGTAACTGAAGGACACAGGTGTAGTTTCAGTCAGTAAAGATTTGACACACCCTCCTGCTCTACCCTAAAGCGAGAGAAAATATTAGATGATTTCGTACCAAAAAAAAAAAAATAGGCAGGAAAAAGTTTACGGACACACCTTCAAAAAGATTTATTCGAACCTTTACCTAGGAATTACTTCTGCATCGAGGGTACACACACAAAAAACAATGCTCGATTCCACACAAGTGACTTGCGTATCAGCTTTTGTGTAGGTAAAACGGTTGTGGGATTTGTATTTTTTTTAAAAACTACATTTTGATATAAGTGCAGAAAGTTTGTCATTGCGACCGAGGCGGGATTCGCACGAGCCGTAGGCGAGTGTGTTATGGAGCCGAGGGCTGCAGTGACAAAGTTGCCCGTGTATCAAATGACGTTTTTCAATACACTTACGAAGAAAAATAATACAAAAATATTTTTCACATTAAAATATTTAATTATTGAAAAAGTACTGAATTATTGAAGGTGCAGTTATGAAAATGATATACAGAAGATTATGTTGCCATTTTCACGGTTTGTGAAATGTTATTGTTAACAATTTCATTAATTTCACTGTTTTGTGTGTTAGTGAATATTGGAGATGATGGAATATAAGAGGTGGAATGTTCTATTTACTCTTCAGTAGCTATAGAAGACATCAAATCGTTATTGGCATAATGAAGTAGAAGGTTGCGGTTCAAGGCAAAACTTGTTAGTAGCTGGCTCCAAATTTATTGCTCGTTTTATCTTGATACTAATATTTGTCTAGTTATGTATCGAGTCTTCAATATAAGATTCAGCTACTGTTTTAGAGTCAATATGTCGGCTCCAGCATCAGCCAGCAATGTAGCTGAAGTTCTTCTGAAGCTGCCCGGTGTATAAATCAGCATCTAGTAAACCTAAAAATCAGGCGATTTCCTTTGGCATAGCACCAAATTTGTTCACACCAATAGGTTGAGCCGTGCATTTACCCCTTTGGTAGTTTTGAAAAAAATTATCATTTGTTGCTTTTGAGGAACGTAGAGCTTGGTATTTTTTTACTTTATCATAAAATGGACCGTGAATTGTGAATGATCGAGGAATATTGTCTTTTGTGTTGGTGATTTTAACTAATAGTAAATTGCCATGATTTTCAACATCTTTTGTTGTTACTTAATTAAGGCTTATGTTTAACTCACCACCAGTTAAAGTAACATATAACAGACAGAAATAGTAAATGATCACTAAAATTAAACCCGCACTTTATTGTAAAATTATAACCAAAGTTTTAACATCTCGCTATCCTATTTAAGCAAAATGAATCCAAATAAATCATTGTTAACCCAAAAGTAGTAAATGATCACCAAAATTCTATGCATGGTTGATGGTGGGCTTGGTTGACGGAGCCCCGCTTGGCGGGGCTCCTACTTCTGTGTGGTTTATAAAAAAATAACCACGAAAGGGATGGCGGGGTCTATTCGCTCGCTTCGCTCGCTCACACGACCCCGCCATCCCCTTCTAACCAAACCTATCCGAGTTGGAGTGCCCTAAAGTCCCGATTGCATCCAGTTTCTCCTGATATAACAACCGTTACATACCCAAATGTGATATGTGAATGTGTAATGTCAAATTCGGGCAAACGACGGTATACCGGCAGAAATAGCGCAGTAATTTGCTCACTAAGATTTGGTGATCATTTACTACATTTGGTGTTCGAATACAATTTGAAGTGCAGTCGTGACTAAAATAGCTAGTACTATTGTAATTTTAGACTTTATTTTTCTGGTGTCAAGTATATATATTTTGGTAAAAGAACTAAGGGTATCAAAGCATTTTATGGTGGTCATTATATTTAACCCCCTTAATTAACTTAGCGCTTGAAGTCTACATGCACCATTTACCCCGAATAGTAACGTGACTTGGAAATAAATAAAACACTGCTTAGATAGCTATAGGTTGTTGAGCGTGCGGTCGTAGCCCGTAGGCTAGGTATAATAGATATTAATTCAATTACTGACATTTATTGCCAAACACCTACTGATTATCCGTAGCCTCTTTCAAAAACTTTTCAACGTCATTTGGTAACAATACTTTTGATTTTTGTGCAATATAACCGACTGAGCGTCTTTTTAGAAACGCAGTTAGGTTTGGAATGTTTTGATGTCCACGCCGTGTTTTTGCAGAACCGTGCTTTTTAACATGGAATGTATACTCCATAGCGTTTTAGGCTTATATTTAATGGCAAGTTCATTGAAGTATGCCAAAAATACTTTTTCTGAAAATGATGACGCGTTTTTTTTTAATTTTCCACTGAAGAAAATTAATTTAAAGTTGCCATATATATATTTCCTTATAGATTTAGATGGCAACAAGCTATCGCAAGCATTTTGTGCCTCAATCACAATATCTGGAGGCGTAACATCTAAATAATTGTCTTCAAAACTTGAATTCGCCATTTTTTTCACTAAATCACGAATAACACCAATAATGTGATTTAATTTACTTTTTTTTTCACGCCTAACCTTCGCAGGTTAAAAAAGAAGCAAAGCTATAAAGTCGATATACACCCTAATATTAAAAATAACAAATTCAAATATTTTTGAATTTAGAGCACCTTCCTATCTGATATTTACAACCCAGTAATTGGATAACACGAAAACCCTTCGCTAAAAGTAAGTTACATTCCCTGGCTTTTGGCTACCCGAGACGACAGTCAAAGATGAAAAAGTGAAAGCCGGCACCAATGGTCAAAGGCAAAACGTTTATTGCAAACTACGTGTACAACGTTGACGTTATATTATTTTAGTGCTTATGACTTAGCAGCCTTCTTCAATCATTGCAATTATTATCACCCGCCTGCCCTTTACATCTCAATTTAGCATGCATTCAAAATTAGGTAGGTACCTACTGTTCCCTGATTAATATTATTACAATTTATTGAATTTAAAACCTAAAAAAAAATTAGTTATGTCAAAATAAAATGTAAAAAATAATGGATTTAATACAATTATTTAATACAATGATTGTCATCGAAGTTATAGTTAATATGTCAAAAAATTAAATGTCAATAATAATTAATTTGATACAATTATTCAGCAATGGTTTATCGTAATGTCCAAGTCAAGCAAGAATCTTGGTTAAGATGGGCAATCCTTGGCAAGTACTGCGTAGGTTACGAAAGCCATAAGAAAAAACCTCTTCCTTTTTGAAGTCGGCTAAAAACAAACCACAGACTAGAATGTTTTAATACAACGTCCACGTGTTTCAACTCACAGAGGACCTCTAGTCTAAGTACGCCATAGTCGTACTGTCGTTCAATATGGTAATGTATCCAAATACGTTTTCTCTTAGTCTCTGCTAGAATAGAGAGCTTTGAGCCAAGTGTTTTTTCGCTTTATAGCACCTCTACAAAATCCAAATATTTTTGGTTTAAAATTCGAATCTGGTTTCTGGTTTTGATTGAAACATTACTTATCTACGTACCTAAGTACCTCATTAGGTACTTAGGCAAGATAAGTGGAGGCTCGTTACCTAACACAGTGAAAATTTAAATTGTGTGTTAGGTAACCAGCCTCCACAAGATGATTGAATCAGATTTTTTTTTATTCTATGCCTTCTGGTCATGTTGAGATAATACCATAATACTTTTAGAAAAACGAAATAAAAATATTGTTTTCTGCCGTAATGATGGTATCAATCTTGGTCCTTCGAGCCGGATGACATCATTACGACTGAAGACTAGAATTTATTATAATGTGGTGTGGTTTTTAATGTTGATAGCACAGTAACTTTAGTTCTTTTTTTAGGGTTTCGTACCTCAAAATGAAAAAAACGGAACCCTTATAGGATCACTTTGTTGTCCGTTCGTCGGTCTGTCTGTCTGTCGGTCAAGATCCTTTATCTCGGGAACACGTGGAGGTATCGAGATGAAATTAAATAGTCTGAGATCTTTTGAAGATGTGAAAAAATCAAATTTCTAAGTTAACTAAAAAAAAAAGATACGGCCGTTTATGTCTCAAAAAACGTATATTTCGACACTCTGGGGAAATCAAAATTCATAAGGTACTTCCCGTTGACTCAGAATCCTGAAATTTGGCATAAAGCAAGGTCTTATAGCACAAGTATAGGAATAAATCTGAAAACTGTGAATTTGTTGTTATCACAACAAAAAAAAAATGCGATTCGGAAAAATCTTCGAGACTCCATTCGTGAATTGAACTGTTTACATATGTAAGTTTGTACAGAACCCTCAGGGCGTGAGTCCGACACTTGCCCAGTTTTAATTTTTTTCTACGTTTTCTACACTAAAAGTTTTTTGGTATTTACTTTATTTTAGTTGAATATGTAAAACGTACAGTTTCTTTCAGACTGTCGCCGCTCGATACCGCGTTCCGACCCATTTCATTATTTATCCTTATTGTTCCCATTCCACGTCCACTACTTAAACTAGTCCAGGCTCCAGATTTTGGGTTCCGTTGTTTATTTTACTTAAGCTATGGATATCTGACATTTATTCGTAGAGGCCAGTCGAATTTCTCGCCTTATTGTGAGTAATATCGGCCCATTATTGGCCCTATTGAGTCGGGCTGGATGATATACTGATATTACGTTAGTAAAGTTTTTGGGAGGATCGGCACGTCATAAGTTATGTGGATGTAGTTAGTCTGTGATATATTTTAAACTGAGGCCTACGAATCCTTGGTGCTCTAGGTGAAAGAAAGGATTTTTTTTTTAGGTGGTAAATCGTCCAACGGCTTCTACCGCTCTAGGGTGGAGCGAGAGGGCGTGTCAGACTTTTACGGAATAAAAACATATCTATTTTTCTTCTTTGCCTTGCGATTCTGGACGCCGGGGTTCCCTTTCGGACTACCGATGAGGTGAAAGAATTGTATGACGATTTAAAAAAAAATCGTGTCAAAATAAAACCATCATCATATTTTTACAGAATTCATTTCGGAGAGTGTGCGCAGGAATTGCATGACTTGATTCCACCATCTCATTTCTACCATCGGACAAGCCGACGAACGGCGAGTATCCACCCTTACGTTGTTGAAACCTCTACGGTCCGGACCAAGCGTTTTGCCTCGTCGTTTATACCGCGTACATCGAGGGACTGGAATAATTTGCCTGCTGCGATTTTCCCGTCCGATTATAATTTGGGTCTCTTCAAGGCTAGAGTGAATAGGCTCTCAATAAATTAGTGCGCCTCACCATCAACGATTGCATTACCACTTACCATCAGGTGGAATCGCAGTCATGCACTAGTTTATATCAATTAAAAAAAAAAAAAACATGTTAACAGAAGAGTCACTGCGATAAGAGAAAATAGCACTCGCTAGCACTTTGCCAGTAACTTAGGTTGCGAGAATGTTTTCATAAAAATTTTAACACCCCTTAAGCCGAATTTCGAGGGTAGTTTTGAAAAACTAATAATGACTGTCTTACTTACTACTACCCAAGGAATAAGATTTTTCCATAGATTTTTTAACACTCTCTAAAATATTTTATGGGGGTAATATTTAAACACGAATAATGAAAATCCTTTTTTTTTCTTTGGTTGGTATTATTTATGCTAAATTTCAAGTAAAAATAAAATTTTATATACAAACGAATTTCCCCCTTTTTCAACCCCTTAAAAATTTTAATTTTCAAGAACCCATTATTATTACTCGCCTACATCATAAAAGGAAGCCTTGTGCAGAATTTCACGTTCCCAGTCTCAGTAGTTTCGGCTGTGCATTGATATGTCAGTCAGTCAGTCAGTTTTTTCCTTTTATATACCTATCAGTATAGACTAGCAGTCCCGGCAGGCCTTGTCCTGCCCGAAAGCTAGCATTTTGGCAGAAAAAAATAATTAAGAATCTACCGGGTCCAATTGTATTTTCAAACCATCCAAGATCCACACAAAATTACTTTCAAATCGGTCAAACCGTTCAAGAGGAGTAAGGTGACAAACACGAACAGAAGAATTATATCATGTTTTGACCGTCACAAACAGGTACCGCCCCCTATCCAAGTTACGATCGTTTCGTTCGCGTCGAACGCCTTGAGTAGGCCACGCCTCTGATTCGTTTGTTCTGACGTCATCTCAACTCTCAGTCACGTGGTCAGAACAAAGGAATCGGAGGCGTGGCCTACTCGAGGCGTTCGACGCAAACGAAACGATCGTAACTTGGCTAGGGGGGCTGAACTTATTTACAGTACCTACTGTAGATAAGTTCAGTACCGACCGAAACCCGGAGTACCTACTCCGAACAAAAAGACGTTTCCATCTTTAAAAAAAAAAACTATAATATTTTTAATTTCGATGTCTCCTTCAAATACAAGTACCTTAGAGCTACTTTTTTTTTGCTTTAGAAAATCATCATATAATTTCTCTCATTTTGCTCGGAATGTCAGACTATTACTGATTAAAATCCATATACCGGAGGCGCATCGCCGTATGTCTGGTAACATGATGATAGAACGGGCTTGGCAAAATTAAGTTATGCAATTCCGACGCACACTACCCGAAATATAACCGAAAACAAACAAGCTAGCAACGTCGATGCTCAAGACTATGAAGCTTTGACATAAAATACATACTTTTTTATTTTATTTTTTTAGGTTAATCAACAATTGTTTAGGGTGTTTTTAACATAGTGCGGTTTTGATCACGCATGCGGTAATGCCCCGCACGCGTAACCCCCGCAAATGTCCATTTCATACAAGTATTTATTGTGTGGAATACGCACGATATTAAAAACATCCTTAAACTATATACATTTCTAACTTAATGACTAGGGTACATTAACAAGAGCAACAAATAATTACAGGCATTAACACCACATGCATAAAAAATGACTTTCACATTTATAATATCTAATTGAAATTAGAAGTTATACATACAAACAATCAATTTAAAATTAACTAATATAGAATTAAAATAAAATGAATAGGTACAGAACGGATATAAAAACACATAAAGAGTTTACATAAAGACAGCCTCATAAAATATCTGCTCGCCACATCACTTCCTATGTATTTCAGCTGGGATTAAGAAGTGGCGCAATAATTTACCTACATCTGTCTATTAAGTTTGAAGAATTCGAGTTTGTACAATAACATGATATCGAACCCTTATTGCAAAAACCAATTATCTGAAATTTTTACCCAAATTAAAGTTAAATCTATTCATCCATTCGTCTCTTCAAGAAGAATCTACAGGTATAACCGGTTATTAGCTACGACACTTATTTACAAAGATAACTTCGGCAAAAAGTAAATAACCTACAATTTTGATTGAATATAATAGTAATAACATAATATAATAATTCAAAAATGTTGGTGCATTTAGTTGGTTTTTGGAAAAATAAACATAATTATTACAGGCCAAATTAGGGCCATCATAGTAAGGGAATTCGGTAAGAAAATCCATTACTGCGTTTGACAAAAGCATTAAGTCGCAGTCAAAAGCGAGTTACTTTGAGCTAAGCTCAAAGCAGTCCACTGGCTAGTTAATTATGTTGCTAAATACAGACTTCAGTATGCAGGTTATTGTTCCATAGATCTATGTTAAATCACATTGCAATAGTTCGGCTTTGGTTATCCACATATATTATTATGTTTGAGTGTTTGTAGGTGTATTTGTTTTTGCGGTGGCGAAGCCATTCTATGCGGTTCACGCAAATACAACGCGACGCGTCGGCTTTGTCCAACATGCGCGCGAAGTCACAATTTAATTTATTTAGTCCGATAGATGATTTCGGGCTATTACATAATAATATGTTTAAACCGGAGAACTCTAACTAATGTCGCTACAATAATTATAAAACAAGTCACCGCAAGGCAAGAGTTCATGCGAAAATATCAAACAAACTGCATGCAACCGCTTCGCTTCGCTTATCGCTACACCACTCCCACGTGTGCTTGGTGGGTACCATAGACCAGCGCAATAGAGTATCAACTATTTGTTCTATTTGCGCTGCGTCGTTTCGCGATCGTGTTGAATCGCCTACTGCATGCCATATATGTGTATCAATTAATCTACCTAGCCCTTTTCCAATAGTGTTAGAGGCGGCTTCCTGTCTTACCAGATGAACCTGAGCGCTAGTCCTTTACATGGAGTGATTGCCTATCTAATCTCCACAACCCAGTAACTTGGTAACTTGGCACACCTTGGCAGAGTGGTGTCGGATTCCCTGGCTTGGTACATTTGCAGTAGATTAATAACCTCCCGCATGTCGATCCATACTGACACACTTATCTGATTATGCTACGGCTGCAGGAAAAAATAAAGGCAATTTGGTCGAAGCGATACTTACACACAAGACTGCTATGCCTTTGGCTTTCTATCTTCTTTATCACTCTATGCCGAACTTAGTTGACTTATTGCGGTTTCTTGTGTAAAACAAGTCGTTAGACGATTTGGCATTTACACTGGATTTTTGAATTGTCGACCTTGTGCAGGCGAACCCTGGTGTACTGGTAGTTAATGTCTAAGGATTGAAATACGATAGTCTTTTCTATATTAGATTTTTTTTTTATTTCGAGGGGAAACATTCCGACTTGACTCAACCGGACTTTGAGGATAAGTCCGGGAAATATATTTATGATTTTTACCTTACTAAAACCAACCTTGTGTTCACCGTCAGCACATAGAAAGGACCCCTTAAAAGATCATTTGAGAACCCCTTCTATGTAACACCTGTTAGGGCACATCGTTGAGGAGACTGTACAAGGGTTTGTACTAATTAAAATACCAAGTCACAATACAAGAAAAACCAAAAACATATTCCATTAAAAAGTTCTAAAGCTAAAACATCCTTCGTCAAAGTCTGCCCAATGACATTTATTTAGCTTCCGATATACTCATCAGGAAAACAAGACATTGGAAGCTCAAAGGTAGTCAAGAAGCTTGGACGTTGAGCCGTAATCAATCATTAGCTCGATGATCCAGCATCACTTCACTTGATACGCCACATCATCAATCACACGAGAACTATCCGAGACCTAGTGTGTCTAGATGAGCTAACAAAATAACGGAATTATACTGATTCTTTTACATTATGCTAGGCAAAAAATTTGTTAATTTGCACGTTGGCCCTTATACATAGGACCCGTATCGATGGGTCCCATGTCGGTTGCGTTGTGCGGTCGGGAGTCATGCTCACTCAAACCGATATTTGAATGAGCATGACACTCCCGACCGCTGTAAGGCTGATAAAACACAAAACATAGACGAATAAATAATTAAGTAAACCATCAAAATTAATCAGCTATTACTAAAAATCTGTGTTTCCTGATAGCTACAACCTGGGAGTCTTTAATTTAAGAGTGAATAGGTCAGGCGTGCTCCATCGTCGGTCATATCATCGCTTAGTGATATTTAAGGTGAGATAGTGCTCAAGCGCAAGCCTAATAAAAAAACACAATCGTTCCGTACAAACTTATCTATCAAAATAGTTAAATGAGGATCAGTCATGATTTTTGTGGAGTATGCAGACTTATAGCGTCAAAAAAACAGTAAATACTGTGAAGAAATTATTTAAATCGGACCAAAAATGACGAAGATACAGTAATTTTAGTGTATTAGTTCCAGAAACGCACCCGAGAATGAAGCTACTCGCTGTGATGTCATCTGTCATGATTGGTCTCCACTGGCGAATGAATACGATCAAGCCGTTCGTCGTCGCACGGATCATAACAGATGACGTCATTGTAAACAGTCCAGCGAAAGCGCACGTTTCCAAGTAGCCATTCAGAAAACTTTGTTAAATCCACCATTTCTTGACGGATTATAATACCTAATTAAAAAAAAAATGCTTAGTAAATTATTATACATACGATGTACTTAGTAAAAATTTTCAGATTTGCTATTATGTGATTGATCCTCATTCCCGAATTGAGTTACGAAGATTTTTCTGAATTGCAAAAAAGTTTTTTTTTTGTAACGTTTCTACACACATAATCACATTTTTCAGATATTTTTCCTATACTTGTGCAGTGAGACTTTGCTTCGTGCCAAATTTCAGGATTCTAGGCAACGGGAAGTACCCTATGAATTTTGTTTCAATGGAAAGTTCCAAATACACGTTTTTTTGCGACATAAACGACCGTATCTTTTTTTTTCTTAAACTCAGAACTTTGATTTTTTCACAGTTTTAAGGGACCGCTGACTTGTGTATATGGTTATAATTTCAACTCGATACCTCCACGTGTTCCCGAGATAAAGGGTCTTGACACACAGACAGACAGACGGACTATAAACTGATCCTATAAGGGTTCCGTTTTTCCTTTTGAGGTACGGAACCCTAAAAAGAAAAAAGTGAAATAAAAATGTTTATTCGTGGTATTTATTTTTTATATACAAATTGTATAAAATGCGTCCACCGTTATTATGTTTTGTTTTCACAGTACCCATGGCCCCAGTAGGCTTCGACCCTGCTGGGCCCCTACGATTTGCTGACATCTCCGTCACGACTCCGCCGTCGACGACTTGGGCTCGGTCCGGACGGTTACCGGACGGTCGGACGGCGAGCCACACATTGCTCGCCGTCCGCAAGCCCGCGCCTACGGTGGCCGGAAATCGAATGTGAAAACGAAACCCGGGGCCCTGGGACGAAGGCAACGAAGGAACAGGAGTGGGTTTTTAGTCAGTAAAAGTCTGATACTATCTCCCGCTCCACCCAAGAGCGTGATTTGTCATTAGAGATTTTCCCACCTAAAAAAAATAAAATCGTTATTAAGTAGTGTTTAGTTTAAGTTCAATAGTTCAATGAAATCTTTTCCAATATGTGCTCCAAACATCAATCCAATCTACCTATTACCCAAAATGAAAAGCTTTTCATCAAAATCATCCTAAAAAGAGATTTAACAACCAAATTGATTCGATACGATATAATATTCGAATGTAACCTTGACAAAGACTCTTGGTAATACATTCCGACCAAACAGTTTGGTGAATTAAGTGAACCAGAAACGTTCTGATGTATCAAATGGTCTTCCAGCTAATTAGGCAAAGGGCTATGTGGAATCAGGCGAAATTGAGGACGCCATCATTGATTTTGACATCCTGTATTTATTGAGATATGTGGATGGTGCAATTGTAATTATATTTTTCTGTAAATGAAAGTTTGCGATACGAATTAAATGAATATAAATTTGAAAAACTTAAAATATGTTTAGTAATTAAATATATTTTAAGTTTTGTTCGGTTAAGATTCAAATTTATTTACTGGTTTTTCAGGTGGGAAATCATCAAATTATAACATAACCTGCTTTATGTGGAGCTTGAGGGTATATCAGGCTTTTACTGACTACAAACCAGTCAGTAAGATAGTGTGCTTGTACTACCCCAATACAGCCACATAAAATATCAACACTGAGAGTGGTGAATATTTTTATGTTTTTGTGGGGAATCGTCGAATAATTCTTTTTCCGTTATCTGGAGTAAGAGGGGGTATCAGTTGGACTTTTACTGTCTAAAACTTACCCGTGTTCCTTTAGTTGCCCTTTGTGTTCCAGGACTACAGTAACTGTTTCAAGTAATCCTTAGCCTCCTTCCACAGCCCTGGTAGGTATCAGCCTTAGCAGGCGTTAAAACTCCTGCGATCACTTTAATGGTTTTAGTAAAGCAACAGACGGCTTTTACACAACATTTCGATGCCATATTTATAAGCTTTTTTTTTCGGGTGGGAAAATCATCTAATAACATCCCCCGCTCTTGGGCGGGGCGTGAGATAGTGTCAGACTTTTACTGACTAAAAACCCACTCCTGTTCCTTCCTTGCCATTTTTCCGGGGCCCCGGGGATCTCTTTCGCATCACCCATGGCCCCAGTAGGCTTCGACCCTGCTGAGCCCCTACGGTTGCTGTCATCTCCTTGACGCACGCTTGGAACACTACGCGTCGTCGACGACTTGGGCTTGGTCTGGACGGTTACCGGACGATCGGACGGCGAGCTACCTATTGTTCGCCGTCCGCAAGCCCGCGCCTTTGGTGGCCGGAAACCGGGATCGGAATCCCAGTGGCTGGGGCGATCGGCCGCCTCCTTTGCTAGAATTACTGCTTCGCAGAAGGAGGCGACTTCCAGCTACTCCTCCTCGCTCCGGACCAGGGCCTGTACTAAGGCTGGATATTTTGAAGTTTACGTTTGCATCTAAAAAACATCAATAAATTAATCCGTCCAGCCTGGTCTCAGCTGATTTTGGGTGTCCATGTCACCCAAAATCAGCTGAGAACCTACCATGTCAAATTGGATGCAGCTGAAAAAAAACCTTCACAACCCAGTGGCGAAAACCCTTTCGATAAGACTGAATTTTTAATTTCCAGGGTTTCTCCAACACCTAAAATATCACAAAACAACTCAGCCATTTCCAGCAGCTCTCATTATCGGTGTAAAAGGCGGTAGTGACGTAAAATCAGATGATCGTAGCGCGTTCAAACTGCACGTGAAAGCTTTGTAATGATCGGCCATAGGATGCCTAATTAGCCCGTCTGTGTAGTCTTAATAGTTTAAAGCTAGTGAGATAGGAGATGGGTTAGTTGTTCTGTTACTTATACTATACATATATGTGAATTTTAGGCTTAGCATTTGAAAGTTTGATTGTTTGAAAAATATTTGTTTGTGCAAACGCATATGAGCTAGGAAAGTATTTGTAAAAATGTATTTGTATTTACTTGTTTTGTTAATTTGGACCTTAGGGTACTGATTGCTGTGGCGGCAACCTCTTGCATCCGGCCCTGATCCAGACTTTACTTACAGATTACTACAGATTACTGCTTCCAACTGCTGAAGCAGTAATGCAAGCGAAGGAGGTGGTGGAAACCACGAGCTCATGTCCCGGCTGCCGCTGGAGATGTCCTAGGCGTCGGGAATCGCAAGGTGATTCCCAGTCACCACAGGTGCGACCGCGAGCCAGGGGTACCTCACCGTGCGATAAGGAGCAGGCCCGGATCCATGGCACGTTGGGTTGAAAAAGATGTCAGCATGATAAACCAGGGCCAAGGCTGATTCCTGCCAAGGTGGGGGATAATTCGAAAAAGTCAAGGATTTACAGGACACTAAATATTGCCAGTTGTAGTTTATGAGCGTAGGATTAAAAATGTCCTTGACTAGAAAAGTTGGGTAACAGAATTTAAAGCTGATATCGTTAAACCTAACCCAATGAAAATTGTTCTGTTTCAACTCATCTGCATAGCTTTCTAGGGAATACAGACCTCGTAACTACGCTTCATGAATATTGTGTTGGTAGATTTAGAATCTAGGAGAAGGATCACAGTATAAATTAAGTGAGAACTGGGTTAGATATCTAGTTAAGATTTATCAACTTTATAGTTTGCAGATTCATGCAGCTGACCTGAATCCTCTCGAAGTATGTTTTAACAACTTTGAAAAAACTTGTTCTATAAAAACAGTTTGCAAGACTTCTCATTTCCATTCGAGCTGTGAATAATCCATCGGAAAACGTTGGATGGCTTCCAATATAGGCCATTATGAATGTATTTATGTATGCTTAAATAATAATGGTTGAGTTGGCGACATTAGGGAAACCGCAGGAAGGAATTGTGAGATAAAGATTGTTCTTGTTAATGTATGGAGAGGAATGCTGGAGTGGGGTTGAATTAGCCCTACAAAATTTCAATCACGGCGGTCAAACTTAACAGAGCTTAACCAATTGCATAAGAGCTAATTAGGTATACCTAGTGCACTAGTATATACTTATAGAGGTGCACTATTTCTTTCGCCATCATCGTAATCCGTTGGGAAGGAAATTCGACCGAACTGATTGGAGATTAGGAGCTTAAAGGCACAAATACTTTTACCAGGTACTGCCAATAGTTCTATCAAATATTGCTAATACTTTGCCATTTTTAAATAAGGGCGTGAACTTCATAAAGCCAGGAAATGGCAGAATAAGGCTCATCATGTCAAATCAAGTCCAAACCAGCTTTCAAGAAATTTACCACAATAATGAGATCTCAAACACGATTTTGCAATGACTTTGGAATGCTAAGCCTTTTAGGTCAGTCAATGGCCCAAAACTGCTCAGAAAACATTGAGATAGCAGGGTAAGTTTGTTCGAGAACACAGCCAATGGTCAGATGAAAATTGGTTCAAGGTTATGTTTTCCGATGAGTCCAATTTTTTATTACACGATGGGAGACGAAAAATATTTAGACGACCAGGAGAATGGTATCATCAAGCGTGTTTTGAAGAAACAGTGCCATTCCGTGGAAGATTAATAAATAATGGGATTTGATTATCTTCAGAAAGTAACTCGGAGTTAGTGGAGATAGAAATAGAGATGCGCGATAATGCGCAGCCACATAGTGCTCATTTCGTTCATTTGATTAATGCGTAGGTATATTCAAAAATTCAGTATTGCATGGAAATGACCAAATTGCAACCCAGATTTAAATGTCATACAATATACATGGAACGGGCCCAGGAGATGCATTAGACAACGCACTCCACCTGCCTTACACGAGTTAAAGAATGCACTAGTGTAAGAAAAGTCAAACGTAGACCACAATCGTGTAAATAGTGAAGTGAGACAGGGTCGTGAAGGATATACAAAATATTAAAACGATAAAAAAAACTGGGTAAGTGTGAGTCGGACTCGCGCACTGAGGATTCCGTACAAATTTAGCTATGTAAAATAGTTCAATTCCCATAACTCCTTATTCTAAGATTTTATTACTCGAAGATTTTTCCGAATCGCATTTTTTTTGTGACGTAACAATAAATTTGATGTTTTCAGATTTATTCCTATATCTGAGCTATAAGACCTTGCTTGGGTCAACGGGAAGTACCTATGAATTTTGATTCCCTTGAAAGTGTCGAAATATATACTTTTTTGCGACATAAACGGCCATATCTTTTTTTCGATAACTTAAAAGTTTGATTTTTTCACAGCTCTAAAGGACGGCAAAACTTAGTATATGGTTTTAATTTAAACTCAATATCTCCATTCGTTGCCGAGATAAAGGGTCTTGACAGACAGACAGACAAACCGACAGATAACAAAATGATCCCATAAGGGTTCCGTTTTTTTCTCTTGAGGTATGGAACCCTAAAAAAGATAAAATAAATTGTGATGTCATTGCAGGAGTTTTTCGTATTTTATAGCTTTTAATTAAAATTCAATAATGTATTATACGAAATAAGATATGTATTAATAGGTAGGGAACTACATGACATGATTCCGCCATTGCCTTTATACCATCGGACAACCCGACGTACGGCAAGTATCTACCCTTACATTGTTAACACCTCTACGGTCCGGACTAAGCGTTTCGCCTCGTCGTTTATAACGCGTACATCGAAGGACTGCAACAATTTCCCTGCTGCGGTCTCCCAGTCCGATTATAATTTAGGTGTTATCAGGGCTAGAGTGCATCATTGCTTACTATCAGGTGGGATCGCAGTAAAAACTGGGCGAAGCGAAGCGAGCGAAGGAGGAGGCGGCACGCGTGAGGGAACGAAGGTCCTCACGCCCTAGCCGCCGTAATTCCGACCCCGACTACCAGCCACGGTAGACGCGGGCTTGCGGACGTCGAGCACTGGGTAGCTCGTCGTCCGGCTGTTCGGTAATTAACCGGACCGAGCCCAGTCGTTAACAGCGCGTAGTGATCCTCGCGCTCCTCAAAGAGATGTCAGCAAACCGTAGGGGCCCAGCAGGGCCGATGCCCGCTAGCTAGGACCGCGGAGAATTTCTGAAAGGGAAACCCGTAGTCCTGGAACGCAAAGGGTAATTGAAGGATACAGGTGTGGTTTTAGTCAGTAAAAGTCTGACACGCCCTCGCGCTCCACCCAGAGCGTGAGAAGTCATTTGGATGATTTCCCACCTTAAAAAAAAAAAGTAAAAACTGGGCAAGTGCGAGTCGGACTCGCACACAGTGGGTTCCGTATAAACTTGAAAGCAGTTCAATTCCGGAATTGAGTTTCGAAGATTTTTCTGAAGACAAAAAAAAGACAGACAGACAGACAGACGGACAACAAAGTGATCCTATAAGTGTTCCACTTTTTCCTTTTGAGGTACGGAACCTTAAAAAAAGAAAAATGTTAGTACTACAGTTTTACGAATTTATCTTATGTATTTAAGAAACTATCACAGTTATTATTAACGACCTGAAATGCTTGCGGTTCAGTATATATTGGCACATAAAGGGTTAGACAAAAACGTTACAATGTTTTGATTGGAACATGCAAAGGTCGCAGGTGGCCTATCGACCTTTGGGGCCAGTTTCTTGGATTGAAAAAGAAAATGACGGTCAAAAAGCACTTAAGGATGTCATAAAATCGACCTCTTATATCCCGAATAGTCGAGAGTGGTAGTTTTTCGTGTGAATTTGATTTCTCGCAGGATTATGAGATTGGTTTAACATATTTGAAAGTTTTTCGTTCTGGGGATAAACATAATCTTTTTTTTTTAATATATATTATATGACATATATATATATGTAACGACATCTATGGCATCACATAAGAACTAATCCTGCATCGCACAATCAAAGTTCTCCACGCGATTTGAATATATACGACAGCCCGAAATCATCTATCGGGCAGTTACCCACCAGACATAACACCCGTCTGGTCGGTGGATCCGCCCTTTTCAACGGAGGTTTGCGGGACTTTAGACTCTGTTCCACATACCTCCAAATATATATATATACACCCCTATTTTTTAATTAGTACAAAAAATGGGGCTCTATCCGTACGCCATCATATTTTTTTGTAAAAAGTAAATAAAACAAAATCCCGAAAAATGTCCACGAAAATTTGTCATAATTGGTAAATTTATAATAAAATCAATCATTCCTAACAATTTCTACTAGAAAATACTAAGCGCAGTGTTTGTCCATTTTGATCATCATTTATTCATTCATAATCAATAGCCTGTACAATATTTCCATAGAGTGCCATTTTGGAATATAAACAAACGTTCATAACTTTGCTGTTTTTTGAGACTTTACTTAAATAATAACAAGACCTTTTCTAATAAACTCTAAGTATTTGTACTAATTAAAAATTAGTGGTGTATAATATTTTATATTCTACCTCTAAAATTTATTGTGAATATTCACATATTTAAAAAATATATAATTAAAGTTATTTTTTAATCTGAGATAACAATTTGACAGGCTCAAATGTCAAACTCGAGAAATATGTTGTCAGCTTTTTGATTAAAAGTGAAAAGTAATTTGATGACTTCCGACCTCAAAAAAAAAAAAACAAAACTCATAAAGCTGTTACCAGGATATTGTTCTACTGTTTAGTACCGAAAGTTTAGTTATTAAGTTGACGTTCACTGATCAACATAGGCCTCTCCCAAGTGTCTCCACAACGAACGGTCCTGAGTACTCACATCCATCGGATTCCTGCAACCCTCACCAAGTCATTGGTCCACCTTGTTAGAGACCTTCCTGCGTCTTCTGCGGCACTCTAGAACCTTTCTGCTCCATCGACCATTTCTTCTGAGCATAACCCTTTCCTTTACCCTTTGAGTGACTTTAAGCCTACTGATGAGGCCCGTTGTGAGCAACCACGTTTTAGAGTCATATGTGATCGTTGGTAACACGCACTGGTCATAAACTTTCGTCTTAAGATGCGGTGCTACGTTTGATGACCAACGTACGGTGAGTATCCACCCTTACGTTGTTGAAACCTCTACGGTCCGGACTAAGCGTTTCGCTTCATCGTTTATACCGTGTACATCGAAGGACTGGAACAATTTTCCTGCTGCGGTCTTCCCATCCGATTATAATTTGGGTGTCTTCAAGGCTAGAGTGAATATGAATAGGCTCTTAATAAACTAGTGCACCTCATAATCAACGATTGCATCACTGCTTACCATCAGCTGGGATCGCAGTCAAGCACTAGTTTATTTTAAATAAAAAAATAAAAAAAAAAACACCACGCAACTTGTCAAAGGTGGCCCAGCCGTGTCGGATTCGATAATTGGTCCTGCATTTATGACTAAGAAATATTGTTGGCCGATGCTAATTTGAAGTTGGCTTGGTACCTTTGTAGGTTTAGGATGCTATGTAGAATGTAAATCTGCTGCCTAAGCGGAAATTGAAACTAGGATTGTAGCCTACAACTAATAATTCTGTATTTAGGATTACCTTTGTACGACGTATGTATAATCGAATATTAGTTCAGTAGTCAGTTTTGTTGATACGTTTAAGATGGTAGCTACTCATATTTTAATTTTCCTATCCGTTTTAGGGTTCCGTACCTCTAAAGGAAAAAACGGAACCCATATAGGATCACTCTGTGGTCCGTCTGTCTGTCTGTCAAGACCCTTTATCACGGGAACGCGTGAAAGTATTGAGTTGAAATTAAAACCATATACTCAGGTCTGCGGTTCCTTAAAGCTGTGAAAAAATCAAACTTCTGAGTTAACGAAAAAAAAAGATATGTCGCAAAAAATGTATATTTCGACACTCAAGGGAATCAAAATTCATAGGTTATTTCCTGTTGACCTAGAATCCTGAAATTTGGCTTGAAGCAAGGTCTCATAGCACAAGTATAGAAACAAATCTGAAAACTGTTTTGCAGTGCCGTCACAAAAAAAAAACTTTTAGCGATTCGGAAAATCTTCGTAACTCAATTCGGGAATTGAACTGTTTTCATAGGTAAGTTTGTACGGAACCCTCAGTGCGTGAGTCCGACTCGCACTTGCCCAGTTTTTCTTCTTAACCGTACTTGTCGTTGCGAGTATAAAATAATAAGACATTTTTTAGTTCAAAATTTTCTCTCTGTATTCTGTCTGCAATGTATCGAAGCAGCTCATCTTGATAAATCGCCTTAAGGTAACACCAAAATTATTTTTTTCTCAAGTTTTTCCCATTCTGCAAGTCAGTGTCAAGACGATTTTTTTTACAAAATTGTAATTATTAAAGTCATCAATCAATACAACCCTTTTAGTTCGTCTAACATTATTGAATGGCTATTTCTTGAAGTAATTCAATAGAGTTAGCTGAAGGGCCGCTATTCATATTTAACCTAAACTTAAAATAATTCCTGGAAACATTCACAAAAGAGTCCATTTAGCGTATTATATTCCATTCAGATTATTATTTATAGCTATTTACTCCTTCACAGTTAATAATTAAAACTTTTGTATAAACCAAAAATATTTCAGAATTTCTATTGGGTACATAATTATTCAGGCAATATTAACGATATTATTACGGAGCGGTTTGCGGTGGGTTGCACTTGCCGGATCGTTACACGTGTACTATATATAGATAGACCAATCCAGTCAAGTGGTTTGCGGTTGTATTAATTTGACATAACATCACGCCTATATTCCTCAATAAGGAAGATTGTAGTACGCCATCATTTTGCTACAGTCCTAGTCCAAACCACCAGTCAAGAATTCGAAGACGTGTGCCCGTGTGGTGGATAACGTCGCATTCCATCTCCTAAATATGAGGCCGGCTGAGTTCCAGATAATAAAGTAAAAAAATCACACACAGAACATTAAAAAAGGCTGATTATACCTAGTCATGGGGGATGTTTGCGGTTAACTGGGCATAAATTGAGACTTAGCCTGCAACTAAAAAGTCGTGTCGTGATGGCCTAGTGGTTGAGGCACCCGCCTCTCATGCCTGAGGTCGCTGGATGGAGCGACGTATTTCTTCAGCTGCCCTTTGCGTTCAAGGACAACGGTAATTCTTCCAAATGTTCCCACAGCATGACCCTCAACGTTTATCGCTGTTTTAGTCGCAAATCTATAATATATCTATGAATAAAAGGCTGAAACATACACGCATTTATGGATGATGCCATTAAGCGACAGCCCATGATGACGGCCCCCAACGACAAAGCCCCCAAAGCACTGCAATTCCAAAAACACTACAGCATCCAACTAGCAGAAGAACCGTACGATTGCTCAGGCCCCAAGGAACTGAGAATTTACACCGACGGATCAAAGACGAACACCGGAACAGGAGTCGGAGTCTTCTCCAATGACCTTAATATAAAGATATCCAAACCGCTAGGAGCACTCAACTCGGTTTACCAGGCAGAATGTGTTGGCATCACTCTAGCGGCCAACGCTATAGAAGCCAGAAAAGTTATGGATACTCATATCCGCATAATCTCTGACAGTGCCTCAGTACTACAATCGCTAGAAAAACCCACAACAACCTCGAAACTTATACAAGAATGCCACTCTGCACTAGAACGTATCACAGTGTTAAATAATAACACTGTGACACTGCAGTGGATAAAAGGACACAGCGGCTCACTGGGCAACGACGCAGCTGATGAGCTGGCAAGGCGGGGGTCTCACACGGTGGTCTTCGGACCGGATACCCTTTAGTCAGCTGCGTGGTTGGCTACGAGAGCACACAAATGCACAAGCGGGAAGGTGGTGTTCCCTGGCACCGGGCTGCAGGCAGGCCAAAGAAGCCATGCCAAGTTTAAATAGAACCCTAACCAGCAGCCTTCTGCGACTGGACAGAGGCAGCCTGCGTCTGGTGGCAGGGACCATCACCGAACACTGCTCCCTGAACAAACACTTTTTCACAATGAATATCACAGATAGCCCTCTGTGCAGAGGATGCATGGAGTCAGAAGAAACTGTCGCGCATGCGCTCCTTGAGTGCACAGCCGTCAGCGAGATAAGAACTCGGACCTTGGGAGCACCGAATTCACTGATGGACGCCCTGAGCAAAACTAAAGAGACTCATCTGTTTCTGGAATGAGGTGGGCTGGTTGGAGTAAAGGCCGCCATGGCCCACGCACAATAGTCCGATAAGGACTAAGTGCGGAAACCAGACCACAAAGATAAGAAGGCTGAATACAGCGAGACAAATCACGTTACCAACGCACTCTCTGAAAGTGTTGGGTACCTTCTGAACCCAGTATCGTTTTTTTTTTTTTTTTTGTTTGTGGCCTCTCGCAGGTCAACCTAGGAGGTTGTCGGCTGCTTAACCGGTCTTGCCTGTGGCGGCCTCGATTCGAGAATCAAAGCCTCCAGCCAGGGCTTACTTAACTAACTTAAAACTAAGCGACTACACGCTAAGGGCACCCCCTGTGGGGTACGGACCTCGGCTTAGGGCGTCGCTGGGGGGGGGCAGCAAGGGACGGGCTGGATCGCACAAAGAACCCAGTATCGACGAGGTATTCAAGGTATATACTTTTATGTATATGGGTATTTATACGATTAAATACGATGTATAAACGAGATAGGAACGTTTTATTTTCAACATTCGAAATTCAAATATTGCATTCTTTCGAAGCTAAACTCGTCGATTTAGCAGCAATTTTACTAATATTTTTGAAATTGAATATTTTTATCTTTATTAAAAATAACAGTTATTTTTATTCGGTACTAGACTAATGAATCTGTGATCAATGGATGTTTTGATATTTTACAATGTTTTATTATCGAAGTTAAAATTATAAGTCATGAAGAATCCTTGTTTAGTAGAATTAGGTATTACAATGGGCCTTTAAAATTTTGATGGAAAAGAAAATCATTGATTCGAGAAGAAGAAGAAGTAGAATTAGGAAGCATTGTTTTTTTAGGTTGGAAAATCATTCAATGACATCCCCGCTCTTGGGTGGTGCGAGAGGGTGTGTCAGACTTTTACTGACTAAAAACCCACTTCTGTTCCTTCGTAGCCTTTCATACCAGGGCCGAGTTTTCCTTTCAGAAACCAACCCTTGGCCCCAGTAGGCTTTGACCCTGCTGGGCCTCTACGGTTTGCTGACATCTCCTTGAGGCGCGCGTGGAACAGTATCTACGCGCCGTCGACGACTTGGGCTCGGTCCGGACGGTCGGACGGCGAGCTACCAATTGCTCGCCATCCGCAAGCCCGCGCTTACGGTGGGTGGAAATCGGGATCGGGATCCCGGCGGCTAGAGCTTGAGGGTCGTTTTGCTATCATTACTACATCGCAGTAGGAGGCGACCGCCTGCCACTCTTCCTCGCTTCGGACCATGGCCTGTACCAAAGAAAAATCCGCGAGAAATCGCTTCCGCTGATCCACGAGGATACGGTGGTGCTCTGCCCAAGCGGGGCACACATCTACCGTATGCTCCACCGTGTCCTACGGGCGGTCCACACAGTGGTGGCACCAGGGCGTTACTTCTGCACGAATCCGGTGCAAGAACTTCCCGAACTGCCCATGTTCGGTGAGAACCTGCGTTATGCGGAAGGTGAGGACGCCGTGAGGTCTTTCCAGCCACTCCTCAAAGAGGGGACTTACCGCCATAATTATAGCGTGCCCAGCACTGGGTTGCGACAGTCGCTGTCACCATTCTACCATGAGAGCCGACCGGAACTCTGTCCACCATGTCGCGACATGTCGCGGCAGCGGAGGGGAAGCATATTTGGGGTAAGTAAAGCAAATTCGAAACTCTGTGGCTTATAATGGTCATTGATAGGCTAAGTAAAAGTTAAATTAAGGTGAAATTTTAATCATCAAGTCCACAATCACGTCAAACTTCATAACTCCGTCAAAAAATACCAGGGCATGTTTAGAATTAAATTGAAATTTCGAAATCTTACCCCAATAAATTAATTCAACAAAATAATTACTTAGACCAAGAACTTAATAACTCAATTACGAAACTTTTGAATTGATAGATAATTACGTTGTTCACAAAATTAATGTTAAAATTTCGGCCAGCATTCCTTCCACATAGGCACTTTGCGACAAATATTCGGAGAGCTACCTCTTAGCAATCAAGCCAAGCCGACTTGAGTAAGATTAATTAAACCAACAGAGCATCAATCATTGGCCGGATTCCCCATCGTAGTGGCAGACGTTCCACAAGTTCAGTTCGTAGGTTACTTAGATTGTTCCTACTTTGTTTTGGACTTACTAGGTGGCTAAGACGCTACGTAAACGCAGTGTACGACTTTTTGAACTCATTTAATTATTTTTTTATACTACTGCAAATGTTTTTGCCGGTAAAGTCAAAACGCTAGAATAGTCCGAGAAATTTAAATTTTTTATGTTTTTTCTTTTGTTGATGTTGACTTTTTCTTTTGTTGACGTTGAATTATTGATTGTTGATGTTGACTTTTTTTTTGTTGACGTTGATTTTTTCTATTGTTGATGTTGACATTTTCTATTGTTTTCGTGGACTTTTTCTATTGTTGTCGTTGACTTTTCCTTTTGCTAACCGACTTTGATTTTTCTATTGTTGAAGTTGACTTTTTCTATTGTTGATGTTTTCTTTTGTTGTTGTTTTTTCTTTGGTTGACGTTGCCTTTTTCTATTGTTGACGTTGTCTTTTTCTTTTGTTGTCGTTGACTTTTTCCTTTGTTGACGTTGACTTTTTCTTTTGTAAACCTTGACTTTTTCTTTTGTTGACGTTGACTTTATCTTTTGCTAACTTTGATTGTTCTATTGTTTAAGTTGACTTTTTCTATTGTTGATGACTTTTTCCTGAAATAGTCAATGGAGTAAGGTGAATTGGGAGGGACGTATTACTCTCACAAATCACATTTTAATCAACATACAACTTGACTCTGGTCTGAGAAATGTAAAACACTTAATAAATTTTAATTTCGTAGGCTACTTTGAGCATTCCCTAAAAGTTGAATCCGTCCTTATGTCTGCTAATATCAATAATTCACATCAAGTTTGACAGCTTTCTAAAAAGTTTGATATTCGTATTATCAATGCTCATCACCAACTATTTTTACTGTCTAACATTTATTTTGATTTGGGAAATCATCAAATAGTTTCTCTATGTTAAGCAAAAGGGAGCGTCAGACGTTTGTTGACTAAAATATACCCGTGTCCTTTTAGTTGCCCTGCAAAGGGCTGCGGTGACTCTAGCCCTAGCAGGAACAGGACCAACCCTGAAATCGAAAAATCAATAAGTGCTATTACATTCTTACTAAACACAATTGATTACTTCAGGATACAATTAAATTAATTATTTATTATATCATATACAAGGCTAGATTGTATATAAATTTGAGTATATCCTTTAGACCTTAATTTTATTACAATATTCAGGGATAAAAAAAAAATGTTAGTCCCATAATAAAAGTCGTTCATAATGTTGAGTATTATCAGTATTGTATTTAATTGTCATCTTCACATTTAAAATAATATTCCACAGATTTCACACAAAGCAATCTAGTCCCAACCTAAGCGGAGCTTGTGCTATGGGTAGTAGACAACTGATAAACATACTTATATATTTATAAAAACATACATGTTATAGATAAAGATACAGAACTAATGATCGTGCTCATTACACAAACAAAGCAGTCAGGACCACTAACCACTAGACCAACAGGATATTTATTATGTAATTTTTGTGTTTTTTTCGGCTCGTTTATTTAACCTAGTGCGTGAATAAGTTGATTGGGCGCGTATTACGTCAATCGTTCGCAACCCATACGATGTGCATATTCAAGTATAAGGGTGTGGTAAAATTAGTGTTTGGATTACATCACAATATTATTTCTTTACTTTGTTGACTTCATGTGATCTTTCCTGCGTATTAAATAAATACGTTTTTTATAATGTGGGAAATTATGTAATGTCTTCTCCCGCTCGAGGGTGGGAGAACTTGTCAGACTTTTACTGACTAAAACTACACATGTGTTCCTTCAGTTGCCTTTTGTGTTCCTGGACCATGAGTATAGCCTTTTCAGAACTGATCCCTTCGGCACTGCTGGGTCTCTATTGTTTTGCTGACATCTCTTTGATATTTGATAGGAATACTACGCGCCGTCGATGACTCGGGCTTGGTCCTTATATCATGGGTGGGACAAGGGACAGCAAGATGTTGATATGTCAAGAAATAGGACGATGATCATCCCAAAACGATTTTTTGCAATGTCTTAGAAGACGTTGCTTATAATATTTTCTCTTAATAACACTTCAGCAATAATAATAATATGAATACGTATGTAAGTGATACGTAAAAAGCCTTATTTTTTTTCTGTATAATTACTGATACTGACTGAATGAATACTGATACTGACTTAGACCATTTAGGAATTTAGGAAAATAAACTTAGGAATTTTCTTTAATGTACCTACAAAAAATATTTCTAACTTTAGTTAGAATAACTAAGTACATTTGTCTAAAATAGCAAAAAAAAACTTCATCATTTTAGCCGATAGACGTCCACTGCTGGACATAGGCCTCCCCCAAATGTCGCCACAACGAACGATCCTGTGCGTCTCGCATCCATCGGATTCCCGCAACCTTCACCAGGTCATCGGTCCACCTTGTAGGGGGCCTTCCAACACTGCGTCTTCCGGTACGCGGTCGCCACTCCAGAACCTTTCGGCCCCAACGGCCATCCGTTCTGCGAGCAATGTGCCCTGCCCATTGCCACTTTAGTTTGGCGATTCTTCGTGCTATGTCGGTAACCTTGGTTCTCCTGCGGAAGTCTTCATTTCTGATTCGACCACGCAAGGAAACTCCGAGCATAGCCCTTTCCATTGTCCTTTGGGTGACTTTGAGCCTTCTGATGAGGCCCATTGTGAGCGTCCACGTTTCGGAACCATATGACATCACTGGCAACACGCACTGGTCATAGACTTTCGTCTTGAGACACTGTGGTATATTGGATGAGAAGATACCGCGCAGCTTCCCGAACGCTGCCCAGCCGAGTCGGATTCGACGGTTGACCTCTGTCTCGAAATTAGATCTACCCAACTGGACTGTCTGTCCAAGGTAGACCTAATCGTCTACAACTTCGAGTGCAGAGTCTCCGATCTTGATCGGAGTGGGTGCTACATGGTTATTTACCATGACTTTGGTTTTGTCCATGTTCATTTTAAGACCCACTCTTTCGGAAGCTCTACTGAGATCATTGAGCATTGTGCTGAGCTCTTCCGTAGTCTCAGCCATGACTACTATGTCGTCGGCAAACCGAAGATGAGTGATGTACTCGCCATTGACATTAATGCCCAATCCACTCCAGTCCAGAACCTTGAAGAAATCCTCCATTGCGGCCGTGAACAGTTTCGGAGAAATGACGTCTCCCTGCCTCACACCCCGCTGCAGGAGGATAGGTTTCGAGGTCTGGTCCTGCAGTCTGACTGACATAGTGGCGTTTTCGTACAAACACTTCAGCACCTCGATGTACCGATAGTCAATCTGGCACCGTTGGAGAGACTGCAGCACAGCCCAAGTCTCGATCGAATCAAAGGCTTTCTCGTAATCCACAAACGCTAAGCAGAGAGGCAGATTATACTCCTCGGTCTTCTGTATAACCTGCCGTAGCGTGTGTATGTGGTCTATGGTGCTAAAGCCTTTTCGGAATCCGGCTTGTTCGGGAGGCTGGAAGTCGTCGAACCTGCGCGCGAGACGGTTCGTGATGACTCTGGAAAACAGCTTGTAGACATGGCTCAGAAGTGAGATGGGCCTATAATTCTTGAGCAGGGCCTTGTCGCCCTTCTTAAAGAAGAGTACCACCACACTTCCGCTCCATGCCTGTGGTGTTTTTCCCTCGAATATGACGGAATCTAACAGCTTCTGAAGGGCCTTAAGGATCGGTTTACCACCCGCCTTCAGGAGTTCGGCTGTAATTCCGTCATCACCCGGTGCCTTGTTGTTATTAAGCTGCTTCAGAGCCATCCTAATCTCGTACAGGCTGACGTCCGGGATATCTTCGGTATAGTGTCGGGTCAACCTAGCTCTTGGGTCGTTTGCTAGATTCGTCGTGGGTTTTGTGATTGACGTGTATAACTGTCCATAAAAAGCCTCGATCTCTCCCAGAAGCTCCGATTTGGCGGATATGACTCTGCCACCTTCGGTCTTCAGTTTCGTGAGCTGGCTCTGCCCAATAGACAGATCTCTTGCAAATACCTTAGGGCCCTTATTTCGCTCAATCGCGTCTTTAATTTTTCCAGTATTAAAGTGACGGACATCGCGTTTCAAGGACTTAGAGATCCGTTTATTGAGCAGCCGATATGTGCACGCATCGTCTGAAGACTGCAGAATCATCTCACGCCTTTCCTTCATAAGCTGGAGAGTTCGATCTGTGAGCCTCTTGCTCTTATTTGTACGAGTCTTATAGAATTTAGACCCGACCGTATGGACAGTTTCCACGAACCCATCGTTGTATTCGTCCACAGAGCTTCCTAGGCATTCAAAACGATTTTGAAGTTCGAGCTGAAAGCTCTCGGAGTTTTGGATCTGGATCTGTGCAGGACGGAACGTAGACTTCATCAGTCGAGATCTTTCAAGCTTGACATTGATATTCAATGTGCCTCTTACCATGCACTTCCGGTTTTCACCGCATTGATCACAGAGACATCATTGAATATTTGCTTCTCCGTCGACATGAAAAAAACTTATATGGCAAAAAAGCTTGAAAAATTATTTTTGTTGACAACAGGCTTAAAATATTACTATCATGGATAGTTTATTTTCAGGAAAGGTAAGTAACATTTGAGCAATACAATGCGGAGCAAGACCATTCTAAATGGTTAAAAATATCTTAAAATGGCTTTCATGTACTAATATGTAAGGTGTGTGCTGTAATAATATTTCAATTATGTTCTGGTTTTACCAAAGGTGAGATTTGTTGAAAGTCATAACTCAAAGTAGACTTTTTTTCATTTTCAAAAAACCTTTGCGTTTCTAATAGAGATATATCACAATAGCGATCCAAAGTACTTATTACGCCTCCTTCTGCCACCGGCCACCGTAGGCGCGGGCTTGCAGGCTTGACCGTCCGGTAACCGTCCGGACCGAGCCCAAGTCGTCGACGGCGCGTAGTGTTCCACGCGCGCCTCAAGGAGATGTCAGCAACCGTAGGGTCCCAGCAGAGTCGAAGCCTACTGGGGCCAAGGGTCTGATTCTGAAAGGAAGACTCGGCCCCGGTACGAAAGGCAACGAAGGAACAGGAGTGGGTTTTTAGTCAGTAAAAGTCTGACACTATCTTCCGCACCGCTCAATAGCGGGGGATATCATTGGATGATTTTCCCACCGAAAAAAAAAATTAAATAACTTACTACAGGTAACGTAGCCTACTACTAACTTAGGATCTTAAGTAAGTAGATAGACTAGGGAGTCCTCTAGCTGGGGCAGGGGCATCCAAAGTAGTCACCACACTAGTCACCCATCGTGACCAGTCTTGAGCTACGTAGCCATCTACTGGGTCCAAAAAGTTTAACGAGTTTACCATCGATTCGTAAAGTAGACATACGTACGTAATTATTTATATTTCGATCTACAATATAAGTCTTAAATATCTCATTAAATTATGTGTTTCTGATGAAATGCAATAATCGACTGCTATTTTCATTTCTCTTGTATTCTTTCATCATAATCAGTATATTCGGAGTTTCCTTGCGTGATCGAATCAGGAATGAGGATATCCCCAGGAGAATCAAGGTCACCGACATAGCACGAAGAAACACCAAACTTAAGTGACAATGGGCAGGGCACATTGCTCGCAGAACGGATAGCCGTTGGGGCCGAAAGGGTCTGGAATGGCGACCATGTACTGGAAGACGTAGCGTTGGAAGACCTCCTACAAGGTGGACCGATGACTTGGTAACGGTTGCGGGAGTCCGATGGATACGAGACGCACAGGATCGTTCATTGTGGCGACACTTGGGTGAGGCCTATGTCCGGCAGTAGACGTCTTTCAGCTGAAATGATGATGATGATGAATCAGTATATTGAAACCATCAAAAATAGAATCAAAAGTAAACCTGACACACCCTTCCCTAGATGATTTCCAAATTAAAAAAAAAAAAAATAGATCAAAATTTAACTAGTTTAGTGCTCCAGTTAGCTCATCCACCAAAGCAACCGAGTTTGACGTCTATTAATTTGATTTTACGACACTTTTTATTAAATTAACAAGAATGAAAGGCAAACGTGATTTATTAGTCGGATAATAAAGCCATTGTTTGTCTAACGTCTTAATTAGATTAGAGAATTCAATATAAACGGGAGTTTATTGTGCAGTCTGTCATAAGATTCTTTGGGAAGATTTTGATAGAACCTTAACGGAGTTGTTAAGTTACTTAGTAGGTTTCAAAGTATTATAATTATATAAAACAGTTTAAAATCATTATAATATTTAGACTTGCAAGACAACCAAGTTTTCTTTTTCTTCGTCCGTCCCTGCTCCCAATTACCACAATCCAATCACTACAATCCCAATCCCACACAATTCCTCCTCACAATTATGCGCCGACGGGATGGTTGACGGAGCCGAAAACTTTGGAGTGACAAACGCGTCATTCACGAGGTGGACTGGTGAAGGTTGCGGGAATCAGATAAGAGAAAAATTTTGAAAGAATATCATAACTGCCTTATGACATGAAAAATACTTTGGTCCCACGATTAGCTATAGGCACAGCGGCAAAATAAGGTCAGGTATTTATAATACTTGAGCTGTGTTACTGCAAGATAACGGCTGCGTCTCATGTTGAGAAGGTACGAGCATTAATCACCATTCTCACCACATTTGCACGACTTCTGACTTATAAGTAAGTCCAAGTTTCATCACGATATTTTCTTTCACCGATCGATGTCTAAAATTAATAACTTATTATCCCCATGACCCCAAGCAAAAACCATCACAACCATAATATAATAAATTCAAATTACGTAATAACTAGGCACTTATTTATGATTTAGAATATTATTATCTCCTTTATTCATATTACATTTTACATGTAAAAAAAAAACGTTTAGAAAGCTAACTAAGAAAAAACAGTTTTCCACCAGCATCGGGAACAAGGTTTAAGCCGGAGCTTCAGAGAAAGAAACCTCTTGACAATACGAACCGTGTTCAGGAGTATTGTTTTCTGAATCAAACCCATGATCCAACCGCCTAATAAGAACGTCCTAAGGTGTTGGTCGATGAGTAAACGTTAAAATCGGTACAATGATCGCAAAGTCCACATCCCACATGTCGACAACCTTGCGAGCTGAGTCCAGATACTTGATTTGCTTGTGTTTCTGGTGTTTCACCAGGTTCTCGTTATGTAAGATGGTTATGTCAATAATCATTGCACGTTTTTCGATTTGATCTATCACCACTATCACGCTTAGTAGCCACAATAGTCGTGTCAGTGATGATGGACCGATCCCAGTAGGTAAAGTATTGCCATTATTGAGAACTGGGTCGGTCTAATGCGGTATGTATATGCAGTACAGCAGCTTCAATTCTACAAGAGAGTATTTCAGAATAAATATAATGTTATAGCAAAAAAATATTCACATGGTGACAATCATAAGGAGCCAAACCATAACAAAAAAAAGTCTAACAAATTGTTTCGCAAAATAAATACGATTTTCTTGGGGACCAAGATGTTTGTGCAAGTGGATCGTTTTTATAAGTGTTTGCCTTGTAAATAATCGATCAGTAAATTAATTTGATTTCTACCGAGAATTCGGCCACAGACTTGAATACGTGTGTACATTGAAAAGAGAAGATTGCCCTCTGTAGATAGATTACATTTTCATCATTTTAGGCAAAAGACGCACACTACTGAACCTAGGCCTTCTCCACGTGTCGCCCCATCGTCCGGTCCCATGCGTCTTACATCCAGCCGATTCCCAAAATACTTATGAATATTGTAACTGTAATATTCTCTGATATGATTTTTTCAATACACTTACTCGAAAACCCGCTCCTATCCCCACCGCTTTAACGCACGCAATTTACTATTTTTCGCACTAGTGCAGAAAGTGCGCAAGCTCAACCCTGACAGATTTTATTGATGTTATTTATTGTCTCTTTCAATCCATCCACATAGGTGCTCATAACTCTTTTAGTAACATGCATTTCATCCCTACTCTTTAAATGAACGAACCAAAATAAACGATTGAGTTGTAACTTTTCAGTCACTGGGGCCACTTTCAAACTTCTTGATTTTATCTTTAATTTTTCTCTCTTTCTCCATTATCTCTTTACTGTCGTTAACTGTTATCATCTTTATGTCATACGCCAGTTATTGTTTTTGTTTATATATTGTAAGGTTCCATTCTTCTGAATTCGTATTCATTTCTCAATTTATTCAGTAATCGTACCTTAGCAAGGTTAAAAATTAGCATGTTCGTGACAGAGATTGTCCAAATATTAATTCGTCTGAAGATACGAAACTCATCTCCCTCAAGTAGTTTAGTTATAGATTGTATAGGTACGTAGGTATTCATAGACCCGTCCCCGCAACGTCAGAAAGTTCTATCCCAGCGGATAACCGTTTATCTGTGAGTTAACCACTTCAGTTACTGATTGGAGATAGCCGCTCTGTTAGCTTAGGATCAGGGTTAGTGGCAGTTGTTGGTTGTCGCGTGTGTTGGAATAACCTCAATCGTACGATATATGTGTTGATATATAGACGGATGTGGAGACAAAATTCGAGAAATGTTCGAGTTGTGAGTCATTATTTTGGATTATCTCATAAATGCAACTAGGAATATCATTATGAGCTTTCTCATTATAATAAGACGGCTGATGCGTTTAGACTGAGAGCTGCAGTAGCTGTCAATCTTATTATTCTCTAGGTCTTTAGTACACTTTGTAGTTTTAGCGTTGCGTCTCTGGTTAAGCAGCTGCCAATATAGAACTTTTCGGCTCTATCCCCATGTTTAGCTTCGAAGTAATTAAGTAGGTTTTTCTTGGTACGATTTGATGTATTCTTTTTTTACTGAGCCTGTTTTTTTTTCGGTGCTTGCCTTCGCCATAGCCTTCCACTGTTCCCAGTGTTTTACTTTCAACGGATAATCGGCAAACGCATTCACTTGAAAGTGCACACTTCACATCTTCGCTTCACTTGACAGTTTTAACACACCACTTTTGAAAGCCCCCCTCGACAATGACGCCCGTTTTCTGACTGCCACTGCAAGATGACTTTGATAAATTCTAAGATGGCAAACAATTACGCTTTCTTGTGAAATACCTGTTATAAACATGAGCATAATTAGCCTTATAATGTTTCTAAAGCTGGGATCTAGGCCTCCTCTCCAGGAGAGCGAATTGATCATAATCCACCACGCGGGCCCCATGTGGGTTGATGGACGTCACATGTCTTTGAATTTTTGGTTCTAGAACATGTCAGGATCCTCACGATGTTTTCATTTACCGTTTTGAGAGCAGTGGTGATGAAATAAATTACACAAAGCAAAGTACCTGTCCAATATACCACAGTGTCTCAAGACGAAAGTCTATGACCAGTGCATGTTGCCAGTGATGACATATGGCTCCGAAACGTGGTCGCTTACAATGGGCTTCATCAGAAGACTTAGAGTCACCCAAAGGGCAATAGAAAGGGCTATGCTCGGAGTTTCCTTGCGTGATCGAATCAAGAATGAAGATATCCTCAGGAAAACCAAGGTTACCGACATAGCACGAAGAATCGATGGGCAGGCGATTCTTGTGCAATGTGCCCTGTGCTCGCAGAACGGATGGCCGTTGGATCGAAAGGTTCTGGAATGGCGACCACGTACCGGAAGACGTAACGTTGGAAGGCCTCCTACAAGGTGGACCGATGACCTGGTAAGGGTTGCAGGAATCCGATGGATGCGAGACGCACAGAACCGTTCATTGTGGCGACACTTGGGGGAGGCCTATGTCCAACAGTGGACGTCTTTCGGCTGAAATTATGATGATGATAAAAGTACCTGTCTACGTTTAAACCCACAACGCATATGTATTACTTGTAAGTCTGGGCTGTTACCACTAGGTCACTTATTTCAAAATAATTGAGGCACTGTAAAAAAATTCCAGTCGTTTCATGTCAATTTGTTACTCTACATCATAAAGAAAAACAACCTTGAAAATGTAGACAGACATTCCAAAATAAGCTCACATTCTCGGACGCCATTCCCAAGGCGTTTAAAGGTCCAAATCGCAACATAAATACTTATTTATTTCGCAGCAACGCCATAGGAACCCTTTTTCCTTAGTAAACTTTTACGACTGGACCAAATAATCAATTGAAACGCTTTATATTTTAGCGATGCGTACGTTTATAGGATATTTGCGTGAAAGAATTGTGTAATCAAAATTCTTTTAGTAGGTAAAATGACTTGAACGGTATCGTTGCTACACGATTTTTGGTTGGAAGGTCAATGGGCATGTTATTTTATTGATTTGACTTACTCGTTTTATTTTTTATTTATTTATAGCACATCAATAATATAAACATGGACATATTACACTTGTTGAGGTCTAAACTAGTCTCGTGTTTTTGTCAATAACAGATGTGCAAATCATTTATATAGACGCTAATCAATCACAATTATAATTTAACTCGGATAAATATAGAAATTATTAATTCAAAAATCATAAATCAAACTAAATAGTGAGAAAATAATATTTAATTAAATTCATAGATCAGGATTTCTTGATAGTTACAAAACAAAGCGGCGATAACTTTTTCATATGATGATTCGCCAAGTATCCGCGCATGCGCAAATTGTGATTGCAACTGCGACCTCGCCACAATCCTAACTTGGCAAAACAGAAGACTAGTCTGACACTAAATGTGAGTGGAGTGAAACTGTCCTGATCATGACTAACATCCTGCCCCAAGTACCCATTTTTGCAGCCTATGCAGCTTTTTTTAAGTTGATAAATCATCACTGACTAAAACCTACCTGTGTTCTTTCAGTTGTCTTCTACGTTCTAGGATCACAACAACTCAACTTATTATTACGTAATTACGCGTTTTTACGTAAAATCACCAAAAAATAAAAAATACAACTTTTTCTGGTTTCATCTAGGAAAAACAAACATAATATAAAAACTATTTTCGGCCAAATTTATTTCGTACAAACGTGTGTACAGTACGACAATTAAGCGTATTTCAAGGTCGTTCAAGTTGACGTATGTACAATCGGTGCTCGAGGGCATAAACAAAATAAACTCAACAATAAGCTACTTTCCAGTTGATAAAACTGATAACTATTTTCCATTAGGACAGACAAAACCAAAATTACTAGTATCTACGTGCAATGCACACCATTATAGAGCTCTGTAAACTAACCGCGGAACCGATTAGCGGGATCGCTACTAATTTAATTGGATTCGCATGAGTAAGTTTACATTCTTCTGATTATTTTATATTCATTCTTATTATTTCTATTTTTTTAATTACATATTTTTAGTATAGTTCTTACCACCTATACCTTTACTCGTATATGAGTTGATATTCCTCTTTAACCAATATTTCTCTTTTTTTCCTTTTCTCTTTCCTCTTTATTTCTCTCTCTCTTCTTGGTTCTAGAGTGGCGACCGCGCACCGGAAAACGCAGCGTTGGAAGGCCTCCCACAAGGTGGACCGACGACCTGGTGAGAGTCGCGGGAGTGCGGTGGATGCGAGTCGCACAGGATCGGTCGTTGTGGCGACACTTTGGGGAGGCCTATGTCCAACTGTGGACATCTTTCGGCTGAAATGATGATGATGATTCCTTTTTAGATCCTTTGGCTAGTTTGCCAACCTTGTCTGTCCGTGTTTGTCATCTAAGCGCACTCAAACTTCACTTATATGATGCTACCCACAAAAACTCAACAACACAATTCACTCAACAACACATTTACGTAAACAAATTGACTGCGTCGGTGGCGTAGGTCAGGAATCTAGTTTTTTTTTGTTATTACATAATCTCTTACCGCTGTGATCCATCGATCACCCATCTTTTTTGTTAAAACAGACTCGAAATGTGACTTTGTGACTGCGCATTGACAATTCTAGTTTAGTTTTAAGTTCGATCGTTTATTGATCGACTATTAACAATCGAGTACGTCAATGCTTATTTGCCAATTGTGTTTTGTTGTTTTTATTTATTATTATTTATGTCTTTGGCTTGTTTATTCAGTTATTTTAAATATATATATAATCCTTGTAATCCTTGCTAGCCGATCAACTTTTAATCGTCGACGACGGCTGGTGCTGAAAATCAGCGCAGTGGCTCTGTCTTACACGAGCCTCAGCATTTTACTGAGCGCTGGCCGTTTTGCGCGGATGTGACGCATATCTTACTACATTATATAGAGTCGTTATTGTAATTTGTTTTATTTTTAAGGTATGCGCCATGTTTCTCGTGAATAGACTCTTTTTCTTTCTTTCTTTCTTCTATGAGAAGCTATATTAGTTAGTAAAGCTTTTTTAAAAAAAAAGAAACTGCTAATAGTGCAACATCATAAAATTTGCATCATTATGAGTGGTGTCTTATTCAATAGTTATGTTAGAGATGGTAAATGAAGTCAGGTTGTTGTCACTAGCCTGATACTTCAAAAGACAGATAACGTGCAGCGTTGGAAGGCCTCAAGGTGGACCGATGACCTGGTGAGAGTCGCGGGAATGCGATGGATGCGAGACGCACAGGACCGTTTGTTGTGGCGCCACTTGGGGGAGAAATCTAAGTCTTCCCACCATCCTTCTTGGTCTGTGGTCTGTAGCGACCCCGTCATGTGATTTCTGGACATATTGCGATATTACAGAAAAAACAAAACACAAAAAAAAACAATAATGAATGCTTCACGGGTAGTTGTAATAGTAGACACAAAAAAGTCTCTCTCAAGAATTTTAATAATTTTAATTAATATAAATAGCGAATATACACAATTATATATGATACATATTCTGTAACAATATCTACCTGCTAGTTTTGTGTTTTTCCTTACTTTCACTTATATTATCACAAGAAATAAAAATATGGATTCACTGAAGGGGTCAATGTCTGAGTTAATGGCTCAGTTTCACGACAGAATGTCTAAATTTGAGGCGCAGCTGTCCAAGTCACCCAACACTACAGTCAGCAGCCCGGTCGATGTAGCAGCAGAGTATTCAGCATTCAAGACCTTCATACTCCAGGCTCTCAGCTGTCTTCAACGTCAGATGGAGGCGCTAGCTAGTGATGTTGATGCGCTTGAGATGAGGGGCCGTAGAAAGATGCTGCTAATCCATGGTGTTAGTGAGGTGAGCAAGGAGGAGACGTCACTGGTGGTCGCTGAAGTGGTGCGTGACAAATTAAAGCTGGAAACATTTACTGCAGCAGCTATTCGAAGGTGCCATAGAATGGGCAATCAAGCCGGCTCCGGTTCTGGCAAGCCTAGGCCCATTCTAGTGAAGCTACTGGACGTGGACATCCGGGACAAGATTTGGCATGCAAAGACCAAATTGAAGGGTTCTGGTATAACTTTATCAGAATTCCTGACAAGGTCACGGCATCAAGTTTTTATGGCGGCACGTATTAAGTTCGGCGTCACCAACTGCTGGACTAAACAAGGCCATATATACATCCTGGGGCCTGATGGGACCAAGCATCGTGTCGTCAACCATAGCGAGCTCATTTCTCTTGGCGAGCCCAAACTGGATTGCGATAAACTGGAGACAGCAGCTGTCAATAAACCTCCGGCTATCGTGCTGAAGAAGAGGCGTGCTGCAGCTGCTCTCGCTAAAAAGTGATCTTCACGAGCAGCGCAGTTCGGGTATTTGCTTAAATTATCTTGTCTTTGTTCTTTCACATTTCACTTTTTTATTTTTGTTACTCCTACCCTTCCGACTTTAATAGTTTTCTGACTTATTTTAGTTTTATTCTGTTTACAAAGCGTACCTACAACTCTGCTCTGATATTTGACAGCAGTGAGCAGTCATGTCATGTCATTGAGATATATGTCATTGCAAATGTCAAGTTCGGTTGCGTTCAGTTTCCTCAAACAATTGCTGACACTTTAAGCATGCTGTGGTTTTGTTACCACAGATTATACATGCTGTACTGTTTCATTCTTGCTGTCAACCTTTTGTTGATTTGTTAATTTGATAAAGTATTAAGTTAAAAGTTATTTTATTTTGTTATAAAGTTAGTTATTATTATATCTAGATTTTTACTGTTAACACACAACTGGCGGGTGGATATTTGCTACCAACTTATTTATTCTTTATTTTTATAGTTTAAGTAATAGGTATTTTTAGTTTTTATTTATTTATTTATATTGTATTTATTTTGGTGTTACACAATGGCAGATACTGACAGTGATACTTTTTTATCAGCGTGCAGTGATAGCGATAGTGATAGTTTTAGTAGTATCCCATCTCTAGCTGACACGCTTGAGTCTCAATTTTCCGATGTTCCAAAGAATCTTAATGTAGTCCATATTAATGCCCAAAGTATTCCGGCCCATCACCATGACATGCTGGCTAACCTAGACTGTAAGAATATTCATGCAATCCTTGTCTCTGAATCTTGGCTAAAGCCGTGCCTTCCATCTACTTCCTACTCTTTACCCGGTTACCAACTAATTAGAAATGATCGCACAGGCTGCGGTGGTGGTGGTGTTGCCATATATCTTCGTGCTAATATTCCTTTCAGTGTTGTTGATATGTCATCACAGCCACCGCCGCCGAATGCTGGCGAGCATCTCTTTTTAGAAGTTAACCTTCATCATTCGAAGATACTGCTTGGTGTTTACTACTGTCCCTCTTTGCGTATCGACTTTTTTTCCTCTTTTGAAAATCTCCTTGTTAAACTTATTCCCTCTTACAGTCACACCATTATAATGGGAGACTTCAATACTTGTCTTCTCAAACGTGATTCACGGTCTTCCTCACTCCAATCTATTACACACTCCTGTAATTTGTCTCTTCTTCCTTTGACTGCCACTCACCACTTTCCTAACTGTACTCCTTCACTGCTTGATCTCATACTTGTTTCTTCCACCCAACATGTCGCTAAGCATGGGCAATGTACAGCTGATGCCTTCTCATATCACGACCTTCTCTTCCTCTCCTACAAAATTCGCCCTCCTAAGGTGAAACCTAAAATACTCCTTCAGCGAAGTTTTGGTGGTATGAGTCTTGAGAGTCTCCGTGAGGATGCTGGCAACATTGACTGGTCTGACCTCCTTGCCGCTGAGTCGATTGACGCAAAAGTCGAATTACTCAACTCTAAACTTCTCCAACTTTACGATGTCCATGCACCTGTTCGACCCGTGAAAATTAAACACCTGCCGGCCCCTTGGTTAACAGACGACTTGAAAGATATGTTGAGGAGGAAAGCAGCGGCCAAGTCTAGATTTAGAAGTAGACCTAATTCTCTAAATCGTGAAAAATATGTTGCAATCCGTAATCGCAGCAACTTGGTGTGTAGGGATGCTCAACGCCGCCACATTCATAAATCCGTTGAAAACGGTGACCCAGCTAAAATCTGGAAATTTCTTAGATCAATGGGAGTTGGTAAGTCGCGCCAAGATTCTATTCCTAAGGATGTAGATCTTGAATTACTAAATCAACATTTTTCCACTTCTTCGAATTTCAACGGTTCTATCAAAGCAAAAACATTAAATGATCTTTCATCTCTTCCTACTCCCGATTATTCACCATTCGTCTTTAATCAGTTTTCCGATTGTGATGTTAAGAAGAGTATAGAATCTATCTCGTCTAATGCTGTCGGTAGTGACTGTATCAGTCGTAAAATGATACTCCCTATCCTTGACGAAATCCTTCCTGTCATCTGCCATATTCTTAATCATTCCGTATCCTGCGGTATTTTTCCCTCTTCTTGGAAAGATGCCCAAATCACTCCTCTTCCAAAAAAGCGTAATCCCGTTTCCTTCTCTGAATTCCGTCCTATATCCATACTACCCTTCCTATCCAAGGTCCTTGAACGATTAATCCACAGTCAACTTAGTACCTTCCTTTGCAAAAACCGCCTCCTTAATCATTTCCAATCCGGGTTTCGTCCAGGACACAGCACTACAACAGCGCTTGTTAACATTACGGACGACATTAGACGTGGTATGGAAGATGGAAATCTGACGGTACTTTCCTTATTAGACTTCAGCAACGCTTTTAATACCGTCGATTTTGATATTTTAATCGGCATACTTAACTCTCTTAACATATCTCCAACGGCGATTGATTGGTTTCGTAGTTACCTGTGTGGCCGCCGGCAGCGTATTCGCATTGATGGTTCATCATCATCATGGTGCAATACAACTGCTGGCGTACCACAGGGGGGCGTTCTATCACCTCTTCTTTTCGCAATTTTTATAAACTCTATTTCTAATGAACTTCTATCATCCTACCACCTTTACGCTGACGATCTGCAAATATATTCACAAGCTCCTTTAAATAAACTATCCGAGGCCGTTAACACAGTTAATAAAGATTTAGCTCGTATTTCTGAGTGGAGTGTGGCCCATGGCTTGAAGGTCAATCCTACAAAGACCCAAGTCATTGTTGTCGGCAGCCCTAGGTTGCGCTCAAGAATCGACTGGACGCGGCTCCCACCGATTGTTTTTGATGGCTCAACCATCTTATACAGCGATTCAGTAAAGGACCTTGGTATCATTATTGATAGAGACTTTTCGTGGGGACCTCAGATGCAGGAAGTTAGCCGCAAGTTGTTTGCGTCTGCGGGGTCTTTACGAAGACTACGCAACTTTCTTCCAACTGCCACTAAAACTGCACTCGCCCAATCCCTCCTTCTCCCAATCCTTGATTATGCCGATGTCAGTTATTTAGACCTAACTGAAGTGCAGCTAGACAAGCTTGAGCGACTCCAAAACTTTTGTATTAGATTCATATTTGGTTTGCGCAAATATGATCATATTTCTGAATTTCGTATTAAGCTCAAGTGGCTGCCAATCCGCCTTCGCCGGAATGCTCATATTTTATCATTGCTTTACAGTGTTCTGTTTATTCCTACAACTCCCTCTTATCTTAAAGAACGTTTCAAGTTCCTTCATGACACACATTCTAGACACTTAAGATCATCGGAGAATTTGAAACTTTTAATGCCCTCGCATTCTACTAGGTTCAGTGACAAATCGTTCACGGTCCAAGCGGTACGATTGTGGAACGCGTTGCCGGTGCCAATTAGGCAAGCCCAGTCACTAGCTTCTTTCAAAAATCTAGTCAAAGATCATTTCCTTTCACTCTAATTGCTGTCCTGCCTCTACCTAAATTCAGTTCTTCCGTCACTAACCCACCTTATTGTTCTTTTCTTTTTCCATCTCTTTGTATGAAATTGTGTAACTCTTAATATTTATATATATATATAATATTTATAATTATGTTTATATATTGTCTTTTATATAATTAGTATATCATTTTAATATAATATTTACGTTATTAATTTGCAGTACACCGCAGACTACCCCCCTTTTTCTATTTCAAGTTCTTCCATTCCATCCTAAGGTTGTCTGGTAGATATCGCTCTCAGCGATAAGACCGCCTTTGTACCCGTAGATTTAAGTTAGTGTAAAAGTTTTGTTACTAATTTGGTGTACAATAAAGTTTATTCTATTCTATTCTATTCTATAAATACCTAATTTCGAGAAAAAAAACAACGTACCTGTAATATATTTAAACTTATAATTCCAAGTCAATCCAAAGATATAACTCTTCAAAGCAACCCGTTTTAAAAAACGGCAATTTCATAGGTAAAGACCTTTTATTATACCTGAACCTTCCTCCTGAATCATTCTGTATATTGGTAAAAACCTCATTAAAATCAGCTTTTGTTTTAGCATGGGAAATCATCCTATGATTTCTCCCACTCAGTCCTGCGTTCAAAAATGAGGTTATAGTTAACTTTAATGACGTCATCAGGGTAGATACTCTACGCTCGCATTTTTGAACGCGAACGTAGAGTTCAACTGTCAATGCCAAGCAACTGTCATTCCTGCCGCTTACACCAACCTACCCTGCTCGGAGTTAGAGTAAGTTGGTTGAACTCTAGGGTAGCTACTTATAAAAGCTATTTATAAAAGAACGACCCTGGGTTGCAACTCGAAGTATTTTTGAACGGTTAGAGTAACGACCCTACCCTACTCTGGTTTTTTTGAACGCAGAGCTGGGTGGAACAGGAGGTGTTTTACTGACTAAAACCACACCTGTGTTTTTCAGTTGCCCTTAGCGTTATAAGACCATGGATCAGCTGTTCAGTAGTTTTTGATTTTATCACGAACAAACACACAGACAGACGCAAAGGAACTTTGATTTATAATATGTATGTATATAGGGTGACTGGTAATTAGTGTACGATACTTAAACACGTGATTGTGCTCATGATAACCAACAACTTTTACTATGGAAACAAACCTGAAATCGCGAAAAAAAATCAGCTGTTCAGCACATTTATGTTTGCCTAATGTACTGAACAGCTGATATTTTTTTCGCGATTTCGGCTTTGATCCCATAATAAAAATTGTTTGTTATCATGAGCACAATCACGTGTTCATGTATCATACACTGATTGCCAGTCACCCTATATGTTAATTATCTTTTAGATGCTTCCATAATATAAGGATAAGAATAATGTAATTTTATTTATTATTGCGTACGAATTTAATCGAAACTGCCTAGAGAAGATGAAACACGTTACTCTCAAATGGTTTATATTACTAGGCACCGCAATTGGACACGATCAATGCACCTGCGAGTATTTAACACTTGACAGGCTAAGTTTCACTCAAAAGCCTTTGACATCTGCCAAAGGACTTCACTGGAAACCAATGCTACATCAATTCACTCGTCGGGTACATAGAATTTCAGAGCGGGTAAACGATGCAGATATTTGGATTTAGCTCCTACTAGGTATGTAACGGAGAATGGTTGAGGCTGATGAGAAAAAAAAAACTACGGTATGAAGACTGATTGTCGCAACCAAGCGCCGGGCAAATGGACACGACATAGTTGCGGTGGTATATCCCCTCTTTGAGAAGTGGCTAGACAGGTACCACAGCGTCTACATTTTCCACCTGGGGCAAGTCTGGGAAGTTCCTGTTTCGGAGCCAGGCGAAAGAAACGCCCAGCTTTCACAATTGTGCAGATCGCCTGGAGGATATAGAGAAATATATAGTGGATGTCTACCCCACTTGGGTGGAGCACCGCCGTATTCTCATGGAGGAGATCAGTGGCGACAATCTTTCGCGTCCAGCTCTTCTTCAGGCCACAGTCTGGAGTGAGAGGGAATGAGAAGTGGTCGCTTCCTTCTGCAAAGCAGTAATACGAGCGAAGTAGATGGCCACAGCCCCAGCCGGAGAAGATACCTCGGCCGTGGGGAGTCGCAAAGCAATTTCCGGCCACCATAAGCGTGAGCTTGCGAACGACGAGCAATGGATAGCTCACCGACCTGCCGTCCGGTAAGGCCCAAGCTTAAGTCAACGGCGCGTAGCTTAGTTAAAAGAGTTGTCAGCAAAACTGAAAGAGCCGAGTAGAGTCGATGCCTGTTAGGGCTGCGGGAAGGTGGCCGTGGCCCTAGAACGAACATGAACAAGTTTGTGCGCAAACATAGGTGCACTCTCTATTCTTTTACTCTCACAGTCCGTTGAGACTGCAATCCAACACGAGTGGAGAGAGGTCAGGTGCAGGACCTACGGCTATACGTACTTTTTAAGACACAGGGGTATCACACTACCAACTTCGACCTCTTCGTCAACTCGCTACTGCGAAACTCGCGGTGTGCTCGCGAGTTGGCCCTTCCAATTTTAGCAACTTTTTTTTTCGTCAACTAGCGTGCATGTATTAAGTTCAGTCAATATAAAAACAGATTGAAACCAATATCTAGCTATTGCCCACGACTTTGCCCACGCTGGTTGATTCGGTTAAGTACTAACTATAACTACTTAAATTTTGGCAGTGTTAACTGAAATAATTCATATTCTGATTCCAGTATGTGTGTGTGTTCTGCGAAGCAGTAATGCTAGCAAAGGAGGCGGCCGATCGCGTGAGGCAACGGGCCTCACGCCCTAACCGCCGCCGGGATTCCCATCCCGATTTCCGACCACCATAGGCGAGGGCTTGCGGACAGCGAGCAATGGGTGGCTCGCCGTCCAACCGTCCGGTAACCGTCCGGACCGAGCCCAAGTCGTCGACGGCGCGTATTGTTCCACGCGCGCCTCAGGGAGATGTCAGCATATCGTAGAAGCCCAGCAGGGTCGAAGCCTACTGGGGCCATGGGTAGTGTGAAAACGAAACCCGGGGCCCTGGGACGAAGGCAACGAAGGAACAAGAGTGGGTTTTTAGTCAGTAAAAGTCTGACACTATCTCCCGCTCCGCTCAAGAGCGAAATTGGTCATTACATGATTTTCCCACCTCAAAAAAAAGTATGTGTGTGTGTGCCGCTCTATGAAAGGTATGGGAATACGCGCGTATCAAATCATAATCTTAAATATTCCAATCTAGAATTCAGAATGCTCGTCAGTAGGTATTATTCTTATAAATTACAATCTGAAAAAATCAGAATGTTTAAGGAGCATACTGGATATTGTATGGTATTCCGGTCTTTCTGAATTAATAAAATATAAATTCAGATTATGAATCCAGCTGGATGTGTGAGGCTAGTCTTAGTTTCGTTTATTAATTTTGTTAAAATTTTAGTGTACAATGAAGTTTATTCTATTCTATAATTATATTTACTACGAAATAGAAGTGCTTTCATTTGTTTCGTAGTTTTCGTATTGCAGCGCTATTTTTTATTTTCTCTAATGTTTTGTCTACTTGTTCTATAAATAAAGCATTTGAACCCTAACCTTGATCACATACGTCAGCTGCCCAATTCCAAATAAAGCAAAAAGCCTGGTATAAAAAGAGAAATAAATTATTCTTTACCCTTGTTATTTTTGTTACATACATCTGATATATCGTCTTTATTTTTTCATTGAATATGAACGAGAGCCTACAATGGGTAGCCTCATAATTTGATGAGGTTCTATTTGTTATTTGTATACACAAACGACCTTTCTTTTGACAAATAAATTTGCTTTTATAAAGTCTGTTTTTGCAAATCGCGTAATCATTTTTTTCAGGCAAAACTTTTTGTATTACTTACCTACGTAATAATTTTCATGTCGTTTCAAATAAAAATAAAATAAAAGGGTGGTTGAAAAAGGAAATTATACAACATGTAGAGGTACCTTGGTTGTTGTTGGAATAAAAGACATCTGTACTGTACGAAGTATATTTAGAGACTGTTTGGCGTAACTCACATTGTGTCTGCTATTAATCTAAGTACATAATCTAAGTGTACGTAATGTTACACACTACAAACAATATCTGCTAGGGCGGCGGGTATGTTTGAAAGTGTGAGTGTGTGAGTGTGGTGTGTATGTGTGGTGTGTGTTGTGTGTGTGTGGGTGTAGGTGGCCAGCAGGGTTAACCATAAGGAAAAGGAAACCCGTGGTCCTAAAGTACAAAGTATATAAATTATTGTTGATAGGTTTTATGGAAAGCGCCGATGCAGTCGACGTAGAGCGCGCTTACCTAGAAGTAACCTATTCACTCTTGACTTAAAGATTCCCGAGTTGTAGCCATCAGGAAACAGATTTCGGCAAGGAATTCCACTCCTTAGCTGTACGCATAATGAATCAGAAATCAGAAATCAGAAATCAGAAATCAGAAATCAGAAACGTTTATTTCAAATAGACCAATTACAGGCACTTTTGAATTGTCAAAATGTCGGTCAGTCAAAAAAAAAAAAATACAAGTGAAGCTAAATTGCACGTTCCAAAAAAAAACAGAATGTTTAAGGAGCATACTGGATATTGTATGGTATTCCGGTCTTTCTGAATGAATAAAATATAAATTCAGATTATGAATCCAGCCGGATGTGTGAGAGTCTTAGTTTCTATAAATTTGTTAAAATTTTGGTGTACAATGAAGTTTATTCTATTCTATTCTACAATTATATTTACTACGAAATAGAAGTGCTTTCATTTGTTTCGTAGTTTTCGTATTGCAGCGCTATTTTTTATTTTCTCTAATGTTTTGTCTACTTGTTCTATAAATAAAGCATTTGAACCCTAACCTTGATCACATACGTCAGCTGCCCAATTCCAAATAAAGCAAAAAGCCTGGTATAAAAAGAGAAATAAATTATTCTTTACCCTTGTTATTTTTGTTACATACATCTGATATATCGTCTTTATTTTTTCATTGAATATGAACGAGAGCCTACAATGGGTAGCCTCATAATTTGATGAGGTTCTATTTGTTATTTGTATACACAAACGACCTTTCTTTTGACAAATAAATTTGCTTTTATAAAGTCTGTTTTTGCAAATCGCGTAATCATTTTTTTCAGGCAAAACTTTTTGTATTACTTACCTACGTAATAATTTTCATGTCGTTTCAAATAAAAATAAAATAAAAGGGTGGTTGAAAAAGGAAATTATACAACATGTAGAGGTACCTTGGTTGTTGTTGGAATAAAAGACATCTGTACTGTACGAAGTATATTTAGAGACTGTTTGGCGTAACTCACATTGTGTCTGCTATTAATCTAAGTACATAATCTAAGTGTACGTAATGTTACACACTACAAACAATATCTGCTAGGGCGGCGGGTATGTTTGAAAGTGTGAGTGTGTGAGTGTGGTGTGTATGTGTGGTGTGTGTTGTGTGTGTGTGGGTGTAGGTGGCCAGCAGGGTTAACCATAAGGAAAAGGAAACCCGTGGTCCTAAAGTACAAAGTATATAAATTATTCTTGATAGGTTTTATGGAAAGCGCCGATGCAGTCGACGTAGAGCGCGCTTACCTAGAAGTAACCTATTCACTCTTGACTTAAAGATTCCCGAGTTGTAGCCATCAGGAAACAGATTTCGGCAAGGAATTCCACTCCTTAGCTGTACGCATAATGAATCAGAAATCAGAAATCAGAAATCAGAAATCAGAAACGTTTATTTCAAATAGACCAATTACAGGCACTTTTGAATTGTCAAAATGTCGGTCAGTCAAAAAAAAAAAAATACAAGTGAAGCTAAATTGCACGTTCCAAAAAAAAACAGAATGTTTAAGGAGCATACTGGATATTGTATGGTATTCCGGTCTTTCTGAATGAATAAAATATAAATTCAGATTATGAATCCAGCCGGATGTGTGAGAGTCTTAGTTTCTATAAATTTGTTAAAATTTTGGTGTACAATGAAGTTTATTCTATTCTATTCTACAATTATATTTACTACGAAATAGAAGTGCTTTCATTTGTTTCGTAGTTTTCGTATTGCAGCGCTATTTTTTATTTTCTCTAATGTTTTGTCTACTTGTTCTATAAATAAAGCATTTGAACCCTAACCTTGATCACATACGTCAGCTGCCCAATTCCAAATAAAGCAAAAAGCCTGGTATAAAAAGAGAAATAAATTATTCTTTACCCTTGTTATTTTTGTTACATACATCTGATAAATCGTCTTTATTTTTTCATTGAATATGAACGGGAGCCTACAATGGGTAGCCTCATAATTTGATGAGGTTCTATTTGTTATTTGTATACACAAACGACCTTTCTTTTGACAAATAAATTTGCTTTTATAAAGTCTGCTTTTGCAAATCGCGTAATCATTTTTTCAGGCAAAACTTTTGGTATTACTTACCTACGTAATAATTTTCATGTCGTATCAAATATAAATAAAATAAAAGGTTGGTTGAAAAAGGAAATTATACAACATGTAGAGGTAACTTGGTTGTTGTTGGAATAAAAGACGTTATTACTGTACGAAGTATATTTAGAGACTGTTTGGCGTAACTCACATGGTGTCTGCTATTAATCTAAGTACATAATCTAAGTGTACGTAATGTTACACACTACAAACACTAGAATTCATATATATACGATATCTGCTAGGGCGGCGGGTATGTTTGAAAGTGTGATAGTAACCCTACCGTAGGTGGCCAGCGGGGTTAACCGTAAGGAAAAGGAAACCCGTGGTCCTAAAGTACAAAGTATATAAATTATTCTTGATAGGTTTTATGGAAAGCGACGATGCAGTCGACGTAGAGCGCGCTTACCTAGAAGTAACCTATTCACTCTTGACTTAAAGATTCCCGGATTGTAGCCATCAGGAAACAGATTTCGGCAAGGAATTCCACTCCTTAGCTGTACGCATAATGAATCAGAAATCAGAAATCAGAAATCAGAAATCAGAAATCAGAAATCAGAAATCAGAAACGTTTATTTCAAATAGACCAATTACAGGCACTTTTGAATTGTCAAAATGTCGGTCAGTCAAAAAAAAAAAATACAAGTGAAGCTAAATTGCACGTTCCAAAGCGTAGATCTCTATGGAGAAGAACGTGCAAGAAACTCCATGGACACTCTTTTAAATCATATTATGAGTTACATAAATCTTGGTTACATATTTCTTGTCGCTTCTAATATGTTAGCACAATGTAGATAAGTAATAATAATTAAAAGAATAAAATAAAAACATATTAAAAAAAAAAATAGAAATTGAATTAAGTCACTGGCAGCTAAGAGATGACCAGTCTCAACTGACGGCACCCGTTCACGAGCATGACGCGTGCATCAGCCCCACTCAGTTCAACCATTTTGAAGGGAACCGAATGACCCAATAACACGCGCCACCATCAGCGAGACATTTGAATGAGCATGACAAACTCTCAACTGCCATGCTCGTAATGACAAACAAGTTGTAACCTAATAAAAATGCTCCATGGTACTTCACATTCACAAAACTTGAAAAACAAAGTGCTTCTACATTATACAATGCTATTGTTTCCAAATACAAAAGATAATAAATTATCATAAGCTCTATTGAAATAAACCAATAAAATAAAATAAAAAAAAAAACATTTCGAAAACAACAATACAAAAAGGGGAACAGTATCTCTTCCAAAATTATAAAAAAAAAAACTAAATTGAAGGTAAAAGTGGCTGTGGCTGCGGAGTAGGACCGGCATTTAGCCAAGCGCTTTTATCAAGGATATAATCTTCCAGTTTATAATACGCTTGTCTACATAGTGTGCGTTTAATGCATGCTTTAAATTTGGACTCATTTAGTTGTAGAATCTCAACTGGTATTTTATTATAAAATTTTACACAGTACCCCATGAAAGAACTATGTACTTTAGCCAATCTGAACCGAGGTTGATCTAATTTGTTCCTGTTCCTAGTATTAAAATTGTGCCTGTCACTTAGCTTAGTAAAAAGATGAATATTTTTCCGAACATACATAATGTTTTCATAAATGTATTGACAAGGGACCGTCAGGATGTTTATTTCCTTAAATAGTTCCCTAAGAGAATCGCGTCTGCGAAGATTATATATGGCTCTGATAGCTCTTTTCTGCAGAATAAAAATAGACTCTATATCTGCAGCCCGTCCCCATAGCAAAATACCGTAAGACATGATACTATGAAAGTAACTGAAATAAACTAGTCGCGCAGTATCCACATCAGTAAATTGACGGATTTTTCTGACAGCATATGCTGCTGAACTAAGCCGACCTGCCAGAGATGTTAAATGAGGACCCCATTGTAGTCTCGAGTCAAGCGTGATCCCTAGGAAAACCGTATTCTCGACGAATTCGAGTTTCTCCCTGTTCAATACTATGTCGGAGTAATTACTTTTAACATTCGGTAACGCAAATCTTATGCACTTAGTTTTTTTTCCATTTAATACTAAATTATTAACAGTAAACCAGTTTTGGACTTGCCGTCCGCCTTGCCGTCCGGTAAGGCCCAAGCTTAAGTCAACGGCGCGTAGCTTAGATAAAAGAGGTGTCAGCAAAACTGAAGGAGCCGAGAAAAGTCGATGCCTGTTAGGGCTGCGGGAAGGTGGCCGTGGCCCTAGAACGAACATGAACAAGTTTGCGCGCAAACATAGGTGCACTCTCTATTCTTTTACTCTCACAGTCCGTTGAGACTGCAATCCAACACGACTGGAGAGAGGTCAGGTGCAGGACCAACGGCTATACGTACTTTTTAAGACACAGGGGTATCACACTACCAACTTCGACCTGTTCGTCAACTCGCTACTGCGAAACTCGCGAGTGCTCGCGAGTGCTCGCGAGTTGGCCCTTCCAATTTTAGCAACTTTTTTTTTCGTCAACTCGCGTGCATGGATTAAGTTCAGACAATATAAAAACAGATTGAAACCAATATCTAGCTATTGCCCACGACTTTGCCCACGCTGATTGATTCGGTTAAGTACTGACTATATCTACTTAAATTTTGGCAGTGTTAACTGAAATAATTCATATTCTGATTCCAGTATGTGTGTGTGCGTGTGTGTTCGAGAAGGCGGCCGATCGCGTGAGGCAACGGTCCTCACGCCCTAACTGCCGCCGGGATTCCGATTCCGATTTCCGGTCACCATAGGCGAGGGCTTGCGGACAGCGAGCAATGGGTGACTCGCCGTCCAACCGTCCGGTAACCGTCCAGACCGAGCCCAAGTCGTCAACGGCGCGTATTGTTCCACGCGCGTCTCAGGGAGATGTCAGCAAATCGTAGGAGCCCAGCAGGGTCGAAGCCTACTGGGGCCATGGGTAGTGTGAAAACGAAACCCGGGGCCCTGTGGAGAAGGCAACGAAAGAACAGGAGTGGGTTTTTAGTCAGTAAAAGTCTGACACTATCCGGGAGATAGTGTCCGCCCAAGAGCGAAATTAGTCATTACATGATTTTCCCACCTTAAAAAAAAAGTATGTGTGTGTGTGCCGCTCTATTGAAAGGTATGGGAATACGCGCGTATGAAATCATAATCTTAAATATTCCAATCTAGAATTCAGAATGCTCGTCAGTAGGTATTATTCTTATAAATTACAATCTGAAAAAAAAAACAGAATGTTTAAGGAGCATACTGGATATTGTATGGTATTCCGGTCTTTCTGAATGAATAAAATATAAATTCAGATTATGAATCCAGCCGGATGTGTGAGAGTCTTAGTTTCTATAAATTTGTTAAAATTTTGGTGTACAATGAAGTTTATTCTATTCTATTCTACAATTATATTTACTACGAAATAGAAGTGCTTTCATTTGTTTCGTAGTTTTCGTATTGCAGCGCTATTTTTTATTTTCTCTAATGTTTTGTCTACTTGTTCTATAAATAAAGCATTTGAACCCTAACCTTGATCGCATACGTCAGCTGCCCAATTCCAAATAAAGCAAAAAGCCTGGTATAAAAAGAGAAATAAATTATTCTTTACCCTTGTTATTTTTGTTACATACATCTGATAAATCGTCTTTATTTTTTCATTGAATATGAACGAGAGCCTACAATGGGTAGCCTCATAATTTGATGAGGTTCTATTTGTTATTTGTATACACAAACGACCTTTCTTTTGACAAATAAATTTGCTTATATAAAGTCTGTTTTTGCAAATCGCGTAATCATTTTTTTCAGGCAAAACTTTTTGTATTACTTACCTACGTAATAATTTTCATGTCGTTTCAAATATAAATAAAATAAAAGGGTGGTTGAAAAAGGAAATTATACAACATGTAGAGGTACCTTGGTTGTTGTTGGAATAAAAGACGTCTTTACTGTACGAAGTATATTTAGAGACTGTTTGGCGTAACTCACATTGTGTCTGCTATTAATCTAAGTACATAATCTAAGTGTACGTAATGTTACACACTACAAACACTAGAATTCATATATATACGATATCTGCTAGGGCGGCGGGTATGTTTGAAAGTGTGAGTGTGTGAGTGTGGTGTATATGTGTGGTGTGTGTGTGTGTGTGTGTGTGTGTGTGTGTGTGTGTGTGTGTGTAGTGTGTTTGTGTGTGTTGTGTGTGCGTGGGTATAGGTGGCCAGCAGGGTTAACCACAAGGAAAAGAAAACCCGTGGTCCTAAAGTACAAAGTATATATATTATTCTTGATAGGTTTTATGGAAAGTGACGATGCAGTCGACGTAGAGCGCGCTTACCTAGAAGTAACCTATTCACTCTTGACTTCAAGATTCCCGGGTTGTAGCCATCAGGAAACACAGATTTCGGCAAGGAATTCCACTCCTTAGCTGTACGCATAATGAATGTGTTCCCAAAACGGTTTTGTGCGTATAGGTGGGATGTCCACACTGTACCGGTGGCGCATTGACGCACGCTTGGTGGTCCGATGATGGAACGGGCTTTATTCCCCATAACAAAATAAAAATAAATGTTGGTATTTTTTCGAATGTTAGCTGGCCGGGTTCGTCAAGTGAATTTCTGAAAATCTTTAAATTTAATTTCGTTTCTTTTTAATAATAAACGAATGATTCCTTTGAGTAAAATTTCTATCTCTAGTATTTAGAGTACTTTCCGTCTAGGTGGCGTTACAAAATTCCACCCTTTATAATATGTATTTGATATGTATTACTAATAAATGGAATGATGATATGTATTACTAATGAATGGAAACTGGAAGGAAATGGGGGAGGCCTATGTCAAAAGACAACCTGACTAAGTTGTTGCAAAAAAAAAATTAAAAAAGTTATGTGTATTCAAAAGTAGGATTACATTAAGAATTTTGTTTTATATAAGTAGTATAAGTCAAAACTGTAATATGGTCAGCGAATAAAGGCTTTTATTATTATTATTATTATTACTAATAAATAGTTACCATTGGTCTAAGATTCGGTATAATAAATATATAGGGTGACTTGTAACTAGTGTGTGTTTAAGTATCGTACACTAATTGCCAGTCACCCTATATATCTGTTATTATTCATCTGTTGTTTAATGACGATGAAGAATATATGCTACATAATATTTAGATTGATTTATCGTGCATAGGTTGCCTAGCTGATTCAAATTTCGATGATGTTAAACAATAAAAATTTTAACTACATTTTTTTCGATCAACTTCCTTGAATAGTTGACTGGCCTACAGACCTCTAGACCAACAGGTCTAGAGGTTAGTGGCCCTGACTGCTATGCCGGAGGTCGTCGGTTCGATTCTCACCCAGGACAAATGATTGGGTGATGAGCACGATCATTTTTTCTGTCTGGGTTTAATTTATCTATAACTAGCTTTTGCCCCCGGCTTCGCCTACGTCATCATTTCAGCCGAAAGACGTCCACTGTTGGACATAGGCCTCCCCCAAATGTCGCCACAATGACCGGTCCTATGCGTTTCGCATCCATCGGATTCCCGCGACCCTCACCAGGTCATCGGTCCACCTTGTGGGAGGCCTTCCAACTCTGCGTCTTCCGGTACGTGGTCGCTATTTCGCCCACGTACATAAAATATATAGCCTATGTCACTCAGGAAAAAAATTTACCTATCGGACTAGTACTGTCAGAGATTGCCTCCTACAAACAAAAAAATTAGAAAAACAAACTTTGCCTCTTTATAATATTAGTGTAGATATGTATGTATTTAGAAATATATAAGTATGTTTATCAGTTGTCTAGTACTCATAATACAAGCTCTGCTTAACTAAGGACTAGACGGCGTTGTGTGATAGTTGTTGAATATTATTATTATAAAGTTATTTCTGTAAATTCAGCATCAGCTGAAAAAGGCACTGAAAAAATGAAGGTTGCCTACTTTTCCACAGTGTAAGTATTATTTATTTTAATCAAATTACATAATATCAAGGTTATTTTAGTCCTAATCCAACCCTATCACGTTCCTTTATCAAAAAGTTTGAATACATGGTTGCCAACATTTCTTGTTCTTTGTGGTTGCCTAATTCAATTACTAATCTAGTTTAAACTTGCTGTAATATGTTATAAATTACGTACTTGCAAAGAAGCGTATCTTCCACACGGTGTCTTGCTAAACACTGAGTAAATATCGTGTTTGCCCTCAAGGGGATATTATATTAACACTAGTTCTCCTTTAGAGTAATACATTTAGTTACGCTACGTATAAGGTAGGTAATTTAATAATATTAAACTGGTTCTCCTCCTCCTCCTCGAGTTGTTTCCTCATTACTGAGTGTCGTGAAGTTCCCACTTGATTAGCTTCTTATTGATGGTATCTCGCCATCTGTGACGGTTCTTAGCGTCATGAAGTGCGATGTGCAATTGGGCGTCCAGTATGGAGTGGACCTGATCTGCCTATCTTTTTGGGCTGCGGCCTTTTGGTCGTTTGCCATCAACCATGCCAGTTACAATAAGCTATTCAAGGTTATGGTCGTTTTTCCTGGCAATGTGGCCAAAGAACTCCAGTACTCTGCGCATGCAGGTAGTCGACAGTCTGATCTTGATGTTCAGTTCACGTAAGATAGAGAGGTTTGTACGGAAAGCAGTCCAGGGAATTCGAAGCATTTTCCTCCAAAACTGGTTCTAGCAGCAGCAAAACTCGCATGATTGTGTACAATTATCGTAATTGTAAAACGTTTTTCCGTTGTTATAAAACAATGTTAAGAGGTTAACAGCACCTAAAGCACGCTCACTCTCGGACTGTTTACAAAAGAAAGAGATGTCCAAAGACAATACTTGCAAAATATAATTTTTTTTATCGATCAGTACACTAAAAATCTACAGCCGTAGTTACGATCGCAATCATTCTGATTATTTGTCAGATATTTCTACAAGCGACGTTTTACCGTTATAGTGTTTTAATTTTATAATCAAATCTGCCCCCCTAGCCAAGTTACGATCGTTTCGTTTGCGTCGAACGCCTCGAGTAGGCCACGCCTCCGATTCCTTTGTTCTGACCACGTGACTGAGCGTTGAGATGACGTCAGAACAAAGGAATCGGAGGCGTGGCCTACTCGAGGCGTTCGACGTCAAAAGTGTAGTTCCACCTTTTCAATGCTAAAATGTCTAAAATTTAATTTTAGAAGAGGGTCAATGGTCATTACTGTTTTAATTGGTAGCATAGAATCTAAAGTATTGAATAAACTAGTTGTAGACTATTGAACTTCTACAACAAATAAATTTTAGACACTTTAGCATTGGTAGAGTGCAACTGCACTTTTGATGCCTGACTGTATATTAGTCCGGTTTTTAATTGATAAAAGTAACTCTAGAAGAATTTTCATGTTTTTTTTTTCTATCGTACAAAATTACCTGTTTTATGTTTTGATCACAATATCTATCTTTTTTTTATTGTTGTTAAGTTCACGCTTGACCGCTATCTATCTAAGCATTTAACCTAAAGAAGAACCTATATTTTGTTTGTTTACCGCAGTGGAGTGGGACTTTTACAGATTTTAAAACTCACGATTAGCTCCTGTAGTTCCCAACAGTCCTGAGGCTAGCCTATCGGCTTTATCGGTTGCATTTTGAGGAATGAGCGTCAGAATTGCTCAATTTAATTCTGCCAAGCCCATTTCAATTAGGCGTGGGCTTACGGACGGCGAGCAATGGGTAGCTCGACGTCCGACCGTCCGGTAACCGTCTGGACCAAGCCCAAGTCGTCGACGGCGCGTATTATTTCACGCGTGCCTCAAGGAGATATCGGCAAAACCGTAGTGGCCCAGCAGGGCCGAAGCCTACCGGGGCCATAAGTTGACTTCCGAAAGGGAAAATATGGTATTATCAGTTAGGTACCAGTTTCATGTATACCAAGTCATATCCATATTACTATAGCAAAAATAAAATGGTCAAAATTGACATTGTTTTTTTTTATTATTATTGATAGGCTCGCGTTTGACCACTATCTCACCTGATGGTAAGCGATGATGTGGTCGACGATGGAGCACACTTGCCTAGACGTAATCTATTCACTCTTGACTTAAAGACCCCCAGGTTGTGGCTATCAGGAAACACAGACTCCGGCAGGGAATTCCACTTCTTAGCTGTACGCAAAATTACTATGTTACAACATTGTTATTCCGCGCTTCTAGTGTTAATAAGAATATGAGGCACTCAGAAGTGTAAAAGAAAGACTAGATATTTTCACAAAAGTAATACCTATCTACTACCGAATTCCGCAACTTCAACTGAACGCCTCCACATCACATTAGTTACACACAATTAACGCCACGGATAGGCGACACGTTTTTGCATAAGTTAGCGCGCTGTTTGACCAACTTCACGCTCCAAGCGACCAACTTTGATTGAGATCCCCGTCCCTTACCTGGAATTTAAACGAGGGCTCTACTAAGTTATTAGAAAACTTTTGAACGTCTCCCAATTTTATAATAATAAAGGATAAAATGTTCGAGAATACCGAGACGATGACGATGTGGTTTTATTAAGGAATTCAAACTTTTCTATCCGATTAACCCGTGGACGTATCTCTGTAATTCGTCGGGAATTAGATTTGGCAGCCATTCGTTTCTTCTGTTTTATCTCTCTGAGTCTGGAATTCGTTTTCATCAGTAATATTTGATATTTGGCTGAGATGAGAGGTATTGTGTGGATTTTCTGTTTTATGAATTCCACTATCATTCTACCATGAATTTTTTGGGGTAATATTGCTATTGTCACTTACAGCATGGGTGACCAAAATGTTTTATTTTATTATTATTGATAAGCTCGCCTTTGACCGCTATCTCTCCTGCCCCTTAGCCAAGTTACAACTGTTTCGTTTCGATTCTCTTTTCGTTGATCGCCTCGAGTCGGCCATGCCTCCTATTCCTTTGTTCTGACCACGTGACTGAGCGTTGAGATGACGTCAGAATAAAGGAATCGGAGGCGTGGCCTACTCGAGGCGATCGACGAAAAGAGAATGGAAACGAAACGGTTGTAACTTGGCTAGGGGGGCTGATGGTAAGCGATGATGTGGTCAAGGATGGAGCACGTTTTTCTAGATGTATTCACTCTTGACTTAAAGACCCCTAGCTAGACGGAAGATTTAACCCGCAATCTTCTGTTTCCTAACTAGACTCTGTGAGATCTACCAATTAGAAAATTAATTTAACAATTAGATTATAAGAGCGAGCGTGATCAAAAATGTTTATAAGACGCTTCGAAGACGTTCAATACGATAAACTTCCATATCATGTAAAGTAAAGAAGTAAGAAAGATCGGGTAAGCAAAAATGAATATTATCTATCTTGATGGAGTAGTAGAAGAATAGGTAGCTCGGCATCCAGCCGTCCGGTAAGGACTTACATGCGTACCAAAGAGATGTCAGAAAAAAGAAAAGGCCCAGTAGTCAACAGCGCATAGTGACCCACGCGCTTCTGAAAGAGATGTCAGCAAACCGTAGGGGCCCAGCAGGGCCGATGCCCGCTAGCTATTATAGGACTGCGGGTAATTTCTGAAAAGGAAACCCGTAGTCCTAGAACGCAAAGGGCAACTTGAGGACATAGGTCTGGTTTTAGTCAGTAAAAGTCTGACACGCCCTCCTGCTCCGCCCAGAACGGGAGAAGGCCCAGTAGGACCGATGCCTGCTAGGGCTGCGAGAACGTTTGAAAACGTTTACCGTGGCCCTAGAATACAAAAGAAGATATAAATTAACACAGAAGGCAAAAGCAAGGTAACGTTAGTTAGTATAAAAGTCATCTGATGATTTACTACTTCAAAAAAAAGAAGGTGTAACAATGGTTGGCAATAGTGTGGCAGGCTACTGAAAAAAAAAAAACTGGGCAAGTGCAAGCCGGACTCGCGCATTGACAGTTCCGTACAAACTTGTCTATGAAAATAATTCAATTCCCGAATGGAGTCTCAAAGATTTTTCCGTATCGCAAAAAAAGTTTTATTTTGTGATGTAACAACAAATTTAATGTTTTCAGAAGTTTGATTTTTTCACAGCTTCAAGGGACCGCAGACTTGAGTATATATAGTTTTAATTTCGACTCGATAACTTCACGCGTTCTCGAGATGAAGGGTCTTGACAGACAGACAGACAGACGGATAACAAAGTGATCCTATAAGGGTTCCGTTTTTTCCTTTTGACGTACGGAACCCTAAAAAGATCAGAAAACATAAAAAAAATTGAAGAAATATAGTTCAGCTTTTTATAGCCCGCATAAGTGGCAAGGTGACAGTTAGCATCTAAAACTTCAGATGTCATATTACCGCCTGGAAACTGTAAATTCTTCTGGCGCCGCGACCCAAAGAAGGCATCTTGGCATCCGACAAGACAACTTTTCTGCTCCCATAAAGAACAATTTCCAACCACTAATCATCGTAAAAAATGGAAGACATTATGGAGTTTTTAATTAATTCAATGGCTCATTTTACGATCGTAATTTACTCATTTTGAATATTAAAAATTTATAATGACTATTTTTACTCATTATTTTGATGATGTTGGCGAAAGACAGACATAGCTTTGTTTTAACTGCTCAATACTGAAAAAAATAAGTATTCGTATATTGCCGTATCCTCGACACGATGTCTACAAATCTAGTCAAAGCGGACGCGCTATCGCGGCACGTGAATATAACCATCATCCGATGAGCCCTTGTCGCTATCGGTGTTTCGGCTGTTTTGAAATCTCATGACCTGGTACGGAACGATGGCAATAGACCAGACGGTATGTTTTTATTTCCGTACAAGATGGGTAGGCCTATAGTGTGGGACACTACCTGTGTAGATTTGGTTAGTAGGCTCCTGCGCCATTCCATCTTTCTAGCTCGTCATGCTGTGCTGGTGCTGCCGCTGCGGCTGCGGAGAACCTCAAACGTTGGAAATATAACAACCTCGTCGGCAGTTATATTTTCGAGCCATTTGGAGTTGAAACTCTAGGTCTGTGGTGTTCGAGTGCTCATACGCTATTGAAATAATTATCTAAACGCCTAGATGACACTTCGTGTGGCCCATAGCTGGCTTTTATTATACTATGGTTAGAGATTAAGCTTTTTCATACAACATGGCAAAGCCACCAGTCTTTTGGGCACATTTCCAGTCGACAGCGATCCGGAAGAATTTTTCGACGCCATGTTTTAGTTAGGAGTTATTAGCGTATAATTATAGTTTTAATTAGTTAAGTTTTTTTTTATTTTCTTTTAACGAGACTGGATTTCTGGAATTTTTAGATTTATCTAACCCTTTGTCTACTTTATCGTAATGAGTAGCAACAATAAAGATTAAAAAAATCAAGATTCAAAGAATTTTATTTCAAATAAACCATTTACAGGCACTTTTAAAATGTCAAGAAGTCAGTCAGTCAGAAAAAAAATGATGCTAATTGCACATTCCAAAGTGTAGATCTCTATGGAGAAGAATGTGCAAGAAACTCCAAGGACACTCTTTTCAACCATGTTTTGTAATTACAAATATCTCTGTTACATGTTTCTTGTCGCTATCATGTGAAAACAATGTAAATAAAGTAAAAATAAAAACTAAATATAGATATTAAAATAGCAACTGGCAGCTAAGAGATGACCAGTCTCAACTGACAGCGCCCGTTCACAGACATGACGCGAATATATAACTCAGCTCATCCATTTTGAAGGGAACCGAATGATCAAAAAGGTCGCATGTTTCACTCACAATTTTGTGTGAAAAGAATACATGAATACTTTAATCGCTGATAATTGGTACCTGTAGCATGAAAACCCAAAAAAAAAATCTGATAATTCGCTTATCCCCCAGACCAATAAGGTTAATTTATTGGTCTGCAAATTGTTCTAAATTCGGTACAAACCAAAAATAAACCAAGCGAAATCGAGAGCCAACATAATAAACATAAATTACTCCGTAAAATCCCAATTGTATGGATTACACGTACAAATTCGGACCACGACCAATGTTGTGGAACATTTTAGTTATACAACATGCGTATTGCGTGTATTAGGACATGATTATAATGAACTAGCTGTTGTTAGTGACTTCGCCCACGTAATAATAGAAAATCGTCCCAAGGGAATTTAATTCCGAGATGAAAAGTATCTTGGTATTCCTGGATAAGGTCTACTTCGTCGTACTTCTAATCCATTCAGCCGTTCAAGTGTGAAAAAGTAACAAACATACATACACACACTAACTTTCGCTTTTATAATTTTAGTGTGATTTTATCGGTAATTTTTGTGATTTACCCAGATCTTTTAGAATGCAGGTTTTTACAAAACATAAATTTATTTCGGTGAATTCAGTTTGAAAGTTAGTACGTGTTCCAGGATATATCAATTTTTAGATCGACTGTGACAACCTCACCCACAATTTTTGAAACAGTAAGGCTTCTTACAAACAAGCTAAATTTGCTTTTTTCGACAGCAGCAGTTGCCTTTGTCGACAGCTGAAACTGAGTCTGTTGACACCAAAGTGTTGATCGTCTGTAAGTAGTCAAACTACCGATTGCTGAACAGTGCCACTACAAGCATTGACTACTATGCGTTTAACCTTTTGAGTGCGTAATTAGAGACACAATAGTATGACAATGGCGCGTGAACGCCGGCGTTAATGCGGGGATCAACAGCTTAAAATAAGAATAGGGTCGACTTAGCGCCATGTCGTGACGTCATAGCTGTCAAATCGAATCAGGTAGGGTGAGCAAAAAAAATTTTTTAAAATAATTCTAAAATCAAAGCCTCCAGCCAGGGCTTACTTAACTAACTTAAAACTAAGCGACTACACGCTAAGGGCACCCCCTGTGGAGTACGGACCTCGACTTAGGGCGTCGCTGGGGGAGGGCAGCAAGGGACGGGCTGAATCGAACAAGGATATTATTATTATTAACGGGGAATTTTTAAAACTACGGCTCAGCGGCGCGGGCTGGCTCGAGCAAGGGACGGGGAGGACGTTGATGGGATTGTCGCGGCGGGCCTCGGCGGCGAGGACGGAATGACGACGGTCTGTGTTGGTCTGCGAACTGTATTGGTTTCCTTACGGCTCTCTTGGAGCAGGGTAGTGGGGTCGTCGGAGGTGACGAGAGTATGCCTAGGACGGCGAATCTTGGAGGTGCGGGAGGGTTCATATCGGGCTGCCGATGCGATAAGGGGGTTGCGGTGTTTCACGGCAGTATCGAAGAAACGCTTGCAAAGGCGTTTCATGAACTGCTGGATGGTGGGGATTTTGAGATCTAAATGTAGGTTCTCATTTCGGACGTAAAATGGGGCACCGAGAATTTTACGGAGGGTCCTATTTTGGAGGGTCTGCAACCTATGGTGGTAACGGGGCTTGGCGTGTGCGAAGATAGCACAGGCATACGTCATGATCGGGCGGATTACTGCAGTAAAGAGGCGCAGCTTGCACTTAAGTGACAGTTTGCTGCGGGCAGTCATGAGATAATGGAGCCTACCTTGAGCGAAAGCGGCTCGCGAGCCTGCTTTATGTGCTCGGCGAAGGTCAGGTGCTGATCGAGGATCACTCTGAGGTACTTGGCTTGCTTCTCCCAGAGGATGGCTGCGTTCTTCTCGGTCATCAGAGCCCGTACATCGTCTGGAATCTCCCTTGAATATTCGTTCAGGACGTATTGTACGTGATCCGTGAGCGAGTCGATCGCCGCCGTCATATCAGCGACTGAGTCTATGTGGTCAGGGATAGAATCCAATTGAGGTGACGTGGTAGATTTGAGTCTTTCGCTTACTTTCTTCCAGTCAGTGATCAATTGGGCTAGCCCGGGTCGAGATTGCCCGAGCGGGAGCCTAGGTGCATGATCACGGGGCGGTGATCGGAGTTAAGCTCGTGTATTGCTTCTATAGATTGCAACCGGAGGTTTACATTCTTCAAAAGAGCTACATCGAGGACGTCGGGGCTAATGGTTGGGATCATGAACGAGAAAAGTTTAATCAGAGTTTAGTTCTTCAAGTGACGTGTCTGGATAGTGGCGGATGTAAGAAGAAGGTGAATTGTTGCCAACAATGAAAATAAGAAAGAAGACCAGTTTTTTTAAACTACGAGTAATTATGACGTAAATAATATGTTTAACTGTTTTAAATTTAAACATTTGATAGATAGAGATCATTGACGTTCCTATTCTTATTTTTAACGCATTGTACCGTTGTCGAAACTTAATAAAAACTTGACGTCATAGTAGTTTGAAAGGTATAGCTAATATCACATTGCATCTTAGCTGTATTGAATAATTACACCTATCACTTACGCCTAAAACAGATTAACAAGGTTTTAGTAACGGAGAATAATCTTCTATCAATCTCCTGTTGTTATTTACCCGTATCCCTTGAGGAATAAAGATCTTTGTGGTAAACTTAAACTATTTCACTAGACAAACGCACTGGTTACTAATCCTTGGTAAATTGGAGCGCACAAGATAGACTACTCTACCCACTTAACGGAAGGTTTAGTTATCCGACGATTACACAAATCTGATTCTATTAATTACAATTCAGCTTAAGTGTGCCAGTTGACTATAGTCATTACACCCCAGTTAATTATCTACTTTAATTAACTATAGCAATAACGGTAAATAGGAAATTAATTGTGTTTATCTTCTGACTTAGTTGTCATATTTTATTTCATCATCATCATCATCATTTCAGGCCAAAGACGTCCACTGTTAGACATAGGCCTCCCCCAAGCGTTGACACAACGACCAATCTTGTGCGTCTCGCATCCGCCGCATTCCCGCGACTCTCACCAGGTCGTCGATTCACCTTGTGGGAGGCCTTCCAAAGTTGCATTTTCCGGTACGCGGTCGCCACTCTAGAACCTTTCGGCCCCATCGACCATCCGTTCTATGAGCAATGTGGTCTGCCCATTGCCACTTAAGTTTGACGATTCTTTGGGCTATGTCAGCGACCTTGGTTCTCCTGCGGAAATCTTCATTCCTACTTCTTAATCTTTATTTTGTTTATGAAGATTATATAAATATTCTCCTTTTCAAGTCAATGGTAAACTTCTTAAATTGTTTAGATCCAGTAGGTGACTAAGTTAATAATATAAATAATAATAGTGATTGTGTGGATAGTCGTGACGGTCAATGGCTTAATACCCAAGGGCTTCTACCAACACTTAAGGATGCTCTCGTTGGGGAGTTGGATCAAGGGCTTGATCCAGGAGGCAGTACTTCCGGACACAGCGCGTATTGTTCGGAGATTCTTCTCTCAAGATCCCTGACCACCGGTAGCTTGGACCCTGTTCCCAATATTAATTGTTCTAAATGGAATAATAATAATAATCCATAACTATCACACAACGCCATCTAGTCCCAAACTAAGCAGAGCTTGTGTAACGACTACTAGACATCTGATAAAAATACTTATATATTTCTTAATATATACGTACATATTATAGATGAATTAAACCCAGACACAGAACCAATTTTTGTCATAACAAACATATATCTTGGGTGGGAATCGAACCTACTACTCCTCAGGCATAACAGGCCAGTAGTCAAGTTATTTGCAGTATTGGTAGCACTCATTAAGTCCTCCATGGCAGGCGTATGGGCACATGGAGCACTTTAACGTGTGGCTCATGATCTGAATAGAGGCATTTAACTCACATTAGGTGTCCGACGGGTCTATAACTGTTTTACTATCTACATTTGCCAAGTTATTTTTGCTGTGGCCAACCTAGATGCACATTGTGCGCAACTGATTTAGTGCTTTCTATATAAGTAACAAAGAAGGTTTTCAGGAAAATTCAAATCACCAGTTGGCACCACTTCACCGAAAGGTCTTCTACTTTTGAAAACGTATACATAAAGTTGACGTCAATTTCACTAATGTCATTAACATAGCGTTTTGACTGGTGCCTGGACCTGACGACTCAGTGCTGCCATCTAATAAAAGTCATTGTAGAAAATCCTCATTCATGTTCAGGTGGCAGATGTTCCTGAGGTTACGTCTACTGATTGAAATCAATAGACGTATCAATTGAATACATTTTGACTTCAAAATCTTGTACCATAAATTTTAGTTAGTCTGTAAATTGGTATCGTTTACTACAGTGAACATACAGTTTAGTACAGTGAGGCAGCCGAATGAATAATTCTAGGATGAATTGTTTTTAATCATAGTAGTTTTTGATTTTATTAAGGTCCTAGCGCCCGAGCAGTGCCATAAAACAGTGACTTTCTGAAGCCTACTCCTCGCTAACGGCTGAGTTATAGATCTGAAAAAAAAAAATATGTTTATTATAGATTCATGTACAATATTACCAACATATGATTTTTTCGTGCGATTAATACTTTTGTCTAAAAAATTTATGTCAACATGATATTTTTTCGCTTGTTTTCTCTTCTCTTTCAAACGGCTTTGATCTTTAGAAATATGTTTACACAAAAAAAATAGCTGGTTAAATGTTCTTCAGAATGTACATAGCAATTTACATATGCAATCAATATTTCGCAAAGAAAATGGATTTATAGGTCAGCGGGGCTCTATCCAAGCTCAGTTGGCCGAAATTAAATGCACACGAGTATGTGTGAATTTAACTCCGGCCAGATGTGTAACGGACTATACGCCCTAATATGACTAATTAAACTAACGTGCATGTGAGTCATGAAGAATTCCTAATTTCATTTTCATACAGCCTTCGGGTTACTTTGCCCATGGGGTTATAACTTTAGCCGAAGATTATTAACCAATAGGAACATGGAACACCGTGTTTACTGCGTTTATATTGGTTAACAAGCTTAAGCCAAAGTTAAACCTCAGGACCAAAATAAAGCGACTTTCACATATCAGAAAAAATACATTATTGACAAATCAGCCTCTGATTTAAGGAAAATTATAAACCATAAAATATAAAATCACTTCCGTAACCAACTCCAGAGCAACATTTGCTTTTCAGAATTCTTTTCAGCATTTCCAGCACACCGCACTTTTCTCGTTAGGCAAACAGTTATTCTCGTTTACCTCACACATTACAGAATTACAAACTGGGTTATATGAATGCGTTGTTCCAAAGTATGTTAAGTTTCTGAGAAATTTTCCCATTCAACTCATGGAGGCCAACGAAAGTTTTAATCAAAGTTTTGTTTTGTTGACATTTTTGGGTGAGCTCTTTAATAATAAAATACCTACATGTTCAACGTTGCTGTGGATGAAGTCTTTGTTAAAGTTCGCGAATGTTTCATGCCGGGGCCGCATTTGCGTGTCAGTACACGTTACGAACCTTCGCGCTTTGATACGATACACGCAGATGTAGCGGGGAATGTTCATGCTGTGTGTTCGTTTGTGGGCGTCATCGCGTGAGTGCAGTGCGCTAACATGCTGTAAATATCGTGCTGCGTGCAACTTTCATTTCGGCTCGGCTCGTTTGGATCGGTGGGATGTGTTGCCTAAAATAATAGGAGTGGAGCGACGAAATAATACCGTACAGTATCTTACTTCAGTCTTCGTATCCTCTGTATGCAGATTGCTAGCAAAGATGGAGGCTGCACGTGCACGCGCGAGGCAATGGCCCCCACGGACACCTTAGGCGTGGGCTTGCGGACGGCAAGCAATGGGTAGCTCACCGTCCAACCGTCCGGTAACCGTCCGAACCGAGCCCAAGTCGTCAACGGCGAGTAGTGTTCCACGCGCGCTTCAAGGAGATGTCAGCAACCATAGGGGCCCAGCAGGCTCGAAGCCTACTGGGGCCAATTCTCTGATTCTGAAAGGAAGACTCGGCCCTGATATGAAAGGCAACGAAGGAGTGGGTTTTTAGTCAGTAAAACTCTGACACTATCTCCCGCTCCGCCCAAGATCGGGGGATGTCATTGGATGATATTCCCGCCGAAAATAAAAATCTGTATGCAGATGACTTGCAGTTGTACCTACTGTTAAGGGTGGGTTGACGAAATACCTGACGCTATATACGAATTAAATAGAGACTTAACAGCCATAAAAACCTAATCTAATAGATTTGGTGTTGCAGTGAATCCCAATAAATATCAGGCTATCATAATTGGGATTCCTCGAAGCATCGCTAAAGTGGACAGTGCAACTTTGCCACCAGTTCGGATCGATGGTACGGTCGTCCCATTTAGTACCGAGGTAAAGGATCTAGGCTTGCGAATCGACAGTACCATGAACTGGCGTACACAAGTGGCTAGAGTTTGTCAGAAGGTTATAGGAACGCTGCGGGCTCTGTTTCGGTTGAAAAACCTGTTACCATTGACACAAAGACAATTTTTCTTAATTAAGAAGTAAGTACTTACTTAAGATTCTCCTAATTCCCCTAATTAGTAAGCCTCTCATCGTACTAACTTTCTTCACAATTTACTCTTTATTCAAGCTATTTCGCTGTGGAATGTAGTAATGAGTATTAAATAAAGCTAAGTCAAGTTTGAGTGTTAACACTATTACACACCGCTAATATAGCCACCGCCCACCGCATTATTGCGGGTAGTCGTGATAACTTTTTAGCGACCTAAACATACGAACCTTCGGAACAAACTGCTACGTAACAACACAGGTAAATGCGGCCCCAGCATTAGTAGCTGTTAAAGTGCTTTCAGTGTTAATGTTTTTATTCGTGTAAACTTGAATTACTTCATATCAAAAATAAAAAATAAATTACGTATCCAATTTTTTTCTTAAACCTCTTTCAAAAGAAATGCCTTAAATGTATTAAAATCTATATTTAAAAAGTATTTGACTGGCCTGTTGTGTAGTAATTGTTGTTGGCTCTGACTGCTATGCCCGGAGGTCGTGGGTTCGATTCCCAACCAAGAAAAGTGTTTCTGCAATGAGCAAAATCATTTGTTATGTATCTGGGTGTAATTTATCTTTTTTTTTAGGTGGAAAAATCATCTAATGACAAATCTCGCTCTTGGGCGGAGCGGGAGATAGTGTCAGACTTTTACTGACTGAAAACCCACTCCTGTTCCTTGTTTGCCTTCGTCTCAGGGCCCCGGGTTTCACTTTTACTCTACCCGTGGATCTATAATATGTAAGTATTTAGAAATATATTAGTATATTTATCAGTTTTCTAGCACTCCTAGCACAAGCTCTGCTTGGTTCGGGACTAAGTAGATGGCGTTGTGTGATAGTTGTGGAATATTATTATTATAATATTAATTTTTGTTGCAGTAACAAAGCTGTCAATATTATTTTGAGGTTCTCTTTAATAGATGCGATGCAATAGTTAGATAGGCTGTTTTACAAGTAGAACCAATTCTATACAAGTGCATTATCGCATCATTATTGGGTTATGACACATTGTTATATGACGTCATGTCACACCAGTTGTCTGCGAGATCCATCAGAGTATCAGTTAATTACTATGCGATTTAAATAAGAATAGGATCGACTTAGCACCATATTGTGACGCAGGGGCGCCGGCTTTTAGAGAACCTTATGGGTGCTCATGCTCATTTGATGGACTCGAAAAAGTGGCGAAGTGTGAGAAGACAAATGCACACTAATCGACCGACAAATAAATAAATGTCCTACTTACATACTGCGTACTTAATTACTAATTATATTTGATAAAAATATAAAATGAAATCATTTTATTAAATAAAAATGGAGAAGTTTTAGTAACAAGAAATATTATAATTTATACGTAACCTAAAAGGCGATTACTGATCTGTTTCTTGATGTCTATTCTCAGGGGTTCTCGGCACCCACTGTTTATTTCTTATGGGTTCTCGAGCCCCCGAGCACCCACCGAGTCGGCGCCCCTGTTGTGACGTCATAGCTGTCAAATCAAATCAGGTAAGGTGATCAAAACAAGAGATTAAAACGTATAATCAGAATCTAGTTCTTCCATTCCGGTCATTTTTATATCACTTTGTGAAGTGTCTGAGTGGTGGCGAATGAAAAAAGAAGGGAAGTTGTTGCCAACAATGAAAATTAGAAAGAAAACAGTGTTTTTTAACTAATTACGACTTAATTATGTTAAGCTAATTTTGATTATACAATAATGTTTTTTCTCCAGTTAGATTTAAATAAGAGACAGTTAAACAAAGTAAAAGAAAACGTTATTGATACGCTTTTCTTTGCAAACCGTACTTTTCAAGTAACATGTGACAGATAGAGATCATTGACGTTCTTATTCTTATTTGTATCACACTTATTCCTGTTTAAGTTAGTGCAAGTTTATTTTTCAATCAAGTGCACCTGCTTGCGAAAACAGTTTAACCAAATAAACTATTCCCATTTAAACAATTAGCGGAGATCTTAAACAATTGTGAAGTCACTCCAACTAGCGAATGAGAGAAGTTTCGTCCAATGGCGTTGGCCGAGTTCGGTCCGTGAGTTATGACTAACTTTGAGTTCGTTGACAAGGCTACTGTAATGACTTCCAGAGTTACAGAGTTCCAGACTAGATTTCCACTGGACGTCCTTGAGAATTTCTTTCAAGTTTGTTAACGTTATTCACTTATAGAAGTTTTGGAGTATGCTGTAAGATGTAAGACGCTTTTTTTTAAGGTGGGAAATTATCCAATAGCTTCTCCCTAGGGCGGAGAAGGAGGCCGTGTCAGACTTTTACTGACTAAAACCACACTTATGTTCCTTCTTTCCCCTTTGCGTTCTAGGACTACGGGTTTCCCTTTCGGAAGTAAACCCGTGGCCCCAGTGAGCTTCGGCCCTGCTGGGCCCCTGGTTTTGCTGACATTTCTTTGAGACGCGCATGTAACACTTCGCGCCGTCGACGACTCGGTGTTGGTCCGGACGGTTACCAGACGACTCGGTGTTGGTCCGGACGGTTACCGGACGGTTGAATAGCGAGCTACCCATTGCTCGTCGTCGGCACGCCTACGATGCCTGAAAATCGGAGTCGGGGTCCCGCCATCTGGGGCGTGAGGATGTCCATCTTCCTCCTTCGCTAGCATTACTGCTTCGCAGAAGGAGGAAGTTGTAAGACTGGTAAACTAAAACGACTGCATCGGGTATCCGGAAGATCATCTCAAAGAAGCTAGTTTTAAACTGAGAGGGAACTTTATATGCGTGGTTATGCACAAGAGGATGATCAAGGTGTTTGAAAGTGTAATTAGGCTATAGTGAAATATGAAATACGAATGAATAGCGAAGTAAACCATAGGAAAATCATAACATGTCATAATTCATTCAACTATTCCTATAAGTTTTTTTTATTATTATTATTTCTGTTCAAAATCGCAGTATACATTAAATTTTTATACTAAAAACCACAAAAGCCTTTCCTGGCTTATATATGGCCAGTGAATTCGGATAAATTAAATTATAAATAGGTTAGATAGTAAGTGAACTTGTAAGTTTTACATTTTAAAGATGTTATAGATAAGTATACCTAAAATAATTCACTCTGTTGAAAAAAAAGGCTTTTTTAATCCACATTTTGAGTTTTTAGGGTTGCAGAGGTATTTATTTCGTATGTTCACAGGAAGTTCGTTGATTATTTTTGGCAGTATGTCGCCTCTTTCAAATGGGTCTCCTCAGAAGGCTTCAGAAGTCACCCAGAGGACCATGGATTTAACTAGACTTGGTATGTCTTTAAATGATCGAATCACGAATGAAGATATTCGTAGAACCAAGGTTAACTGACACAGTTCGAAGGTTTTTTTATTTAAGTGATAGTGAGCAGGACACATGCTTTCCGAACAGACGATCGAGGGGCAACCGCGTACAGGAAGACTTAGCGAAGGATGGCCTGCCAAGGTGAATTAATGACCAGGTGAGGGTTCTGGGAATCCGATGGATGCGAGACGCACATGACCAGTCATTGTGGCGACGCCGCCGCTAGGGAGAGGCCTATGTCCAACAGTGGAAGTCTTTCGACTGGGACATTTTTTTTTGGGAAATAATCTTAGCTAGTTTTTGTTATACATTGTTCATAATAACACTTTAACTGTGATTTCATTAAACTTTGCAGACCAACTTTTGAACTCCTAACTTTTTTGAACCTTTGAACTCCTGCATTGTTACATTAAGCTGTTGATCCCCGCATTAACGCCGGCGTTCACGCGCCATTGTCTTACTATTGTGTCTCTAATTACGCACTCAAAAGGTTAAGATCCTTAAACATTAAAATACTCTTTAAAGCTTGGTAGAAAATTAAAAGGAAATAAAAGGAATTGCGTTTTTGCCCAATTTAGCAACTTAATTGCAATTTTAATGTTTTTTAAATTACTTGCCTTGGATGTAACTTAGTGAATGCGTACCACAGAATGTTTCGAGTGATTATGGTTTGTGAAAGGAACAGAACTAAGTGTACAAGCGTAACATAGTAGGGGCTTATATTTATAAATGGAATGTGATTAAACATCAACGTGAAAAAAATCACTATTTAGGTGCGTGACTCATTTAACAAAAAAATACAAGTAGAAAGATTTTTAAATCTATTCAAAATTCTATAAGTTACAAATTATTCAAATCTGTTGGAAGGAAAAACTGTCAAGTAACAGAAAAAGGATGTCCAATTACTAATGTGACGTCACCAAAATCCCACTACGCCACCACTCTTCCTTATGCCTACATCGACGAGTGCAAAGTAAAAAAAGTTATCTGTAATTTTTCGATTGACCTGCCTTCCTGGTTTCCTGGATTGAGTGGCTGGATTGGCTGGGAGAGCCAGGTCTTAAAAATTATCTGAATTTACTACAGGTGATCATTTGACGATTGGCTATATTAGTTGTGTAATATACTGCGTTCAATCAAGCGAACGGTAAAACAGGCGTTACCTATAGATACGTATGTTACGAAACGTGTTAAGTTTGCCGTGGTATTTACTAAAGTTGAAAATTCTTATACAGATTATTGATATTGATACAGATATATTGCATATAAGCAACAGTTATATATCAGTCAGTTAGTCAAATGTGAGGACAGAGCTCTGTTTTGAGCAGCTGGTCAGTCAGCCCCAATGTATGTATTGTAAATAATTAATAAGGTGCAATGTCAGTCAGTCAAAAATATTTAAAAAAACACTTATGTCGACCGTCACTTATTACCATCACTATATTATATTGAGTAAATAGTGATAGATATGACATTCAATTTTCTTTTTAATGCTATATAATATTTACAAAGACGAAATTTCTCGAGTACATTTTAATTTCTTTTGTTTTATCAAGCCAATGATACGTTTTCGCACCAACTTACTTCGAGAATAAGAATTCGAAACATATTCAATGAGCCAAGTTTGTTGATAAGCCACAAAGTGATTACATCATCAAAATAAGAAATACCAAAAGTTCACGCATATTCAGCTTTTCATCAGACTATTCTGTATTATTCAAAAGAACAAATTTCCATAATGATGTAGGGATAAAAGAAAATTTACATATAACATCTACACACACGTAGATCATGGTAAGGTCACTAACCCCGAGAATTAAGTACAAGTATATCACACCCGTATTCTTCGAAGGTATAGGCAGAGAGATACATTATAAGTCCAGTGAACTACAAGATTTATTTTACCTTTATCCAGGTATACTATATGACTATACAACATGGAACATATTAAACGCATATTCTGAATGGTTGATCCAGATCGGTTTAAAAGTAGTCGGTGAATCGACTTCAACTATTTTTAAAAGAGACGTTTTATATTTTTGTTTATTGTATCCTAAAATAATCTAGAATTAATAATCGTGTGGTAACGGCCCCGACTTACGAGTTGTATGTTGCGGGTTCAAACCCAGCCAGGCGCATTACTTTGTGTAATTTATTTCATCACCTCTGCTCTCAAAGCGGTGAAGGAAAACATCGTGAGAAAACCGGCATGTCCTAGAACCAAAAATTCGAAGACATGTAACCCACCAAACCGCACTGGGGCCGCATGGTGGATTACGGATTACGGCCTATACTCTCTCCTAGAGAGGAGGCCTGAGTCCCAACAGTGGGAACATTATAAGGCCGACTATGCTATGTTAAAAAAATAAAATTCTAACATAATATTTTTGTAAAATGTTTAATTGCGTCACTAGCGTGTTTGTGTGTGCGTGTATACATACTAATACAAATGCGTTATTAATGTAGGTAATTCATCGTTGCGTTCCCTAAAATAACACTACCTAGTATTTTATAAGTAAAATTTCAGTATTTAAGTAATGATTGAAACTTAATGTGACAAGTGACAGGTTTTTAACGTAGTAAGCAGTCCTAATTTAAATTGAATTTAGATTTTGTAGTATTTAATGCCCATTAGAGGTCAAACAAAAACTACCAAAATATTTTTTAAATTTTCTTTATTTTCATATTGAAATAAGAATAAAAAACACAAAATACAAGAAAAGAAATAAAATTTTTAGTTTTCATGAAGATATAGGGGTGTACTTAATTGAGTACACTGACCGCTGTACGAAAATTTTCAAAAGACGTTTTTTTGCCACAAAGTGTTTACGGCGTTTTTTACATTACCAGTATACTCTAGAATGACAAAGGACGCATCGCAGCTATTTTTCAATTTTAATAGGATAATATCCAACTGCATCTTGAGGCAGAGCTTCGATTATTGATACCTTGGCGTAAATAGTATATCGCGATATGACTGCGAAGCATAAGTTTATCAATAGGAATATCATTGCTCATTACATGTAAACGCCAAGAATTGGCAATAACCATATCTACCATGTAGGTAAATAGCACCCATCACCACTTTTTAAAATAAACGGCAATTCTATATCATTTTATAGAATTCGCATTAGACAGACTGGTCGAATTCATCCACACCTCTCATGTCTTTGTTGGTTTGGAATAAAGGTGGTATCGCTACCTTCAGTTCTTCACAAACAGGACTTTTCCTATCGTGGATTTCGGAAGTATTCTGAGAAGCTAGGGTACGTTTCTGTCAGATTGGACTCAAATCCGGAGTGGATTGGCAGGTAAAATCTAGTCGACTTCTTTTTGACCCCAGCTGTCCATCATCACTGTCGTCTTACGCACTATCTTCGCTACCACTAACCCCTCGATTCATAAACACCTCAATAGTACTAGGTATATCTTATGGCATGAACCACGCTGCCATATCCTCATCGCCTCCTTCCTCTTTATCAGTCAATGCACCTGGATCAGGTGGTATAATAGCCAAGTGACATTCATCATCACCACTATCCTGTAAAACGACTTCAATCGCTTCTTCTAGTCCCTGGTAGCTCTTTTGATTGCAAGGAAACTGAAAAAGAAAAACGGGTATTTTACTTACTTATGTTGTCACTGTACTTAACTGAGTACAGTAACATTTATGTTACTCTAGTTTTATTTTAGTCATAAAAAATCGGACTATATTGTTCCTTATAACTTACTCTGACATGTATTTTATAGGAACGAAATGAAAAAATCAACTTTTAAACAATAATAATTTTAGAAAATCAAAAATCATTCGCTTACCTTCTCAGTGTTTTGGTAACATAACTTCAAGTGACACTTTTTATCAAAAAGAGTTGCACTACCCGCGTAATATTTATCAGTATACTTCAACAGTGTTATGATGAAGTTAAATAACAAGGAAACTCAAATAAACTACAAAAAATATGTAATTTATACTTAGGGATATGGCTGTACTCAATCGAGTACAGTGACCTCTAATGGGTTAAAATCGTATACTGATTTTAATTTAATTAAATTTCATTAATTGTACACAATGATTTCAATTTTATTTAATTTTACAAATTGTGATTTTAATTATGTATGGTTTTTTTTTTATATAATTATAAAAGACAAATATATTGTTACTTATTATTATTTATTTTCTGATTCGGTTGTAAAAAGGTGTTCATTATTCCAGTTACATGTTCTATAAGCTTTAGTTCTGGTGCTATTTATCATACTGTCCCATTTATTTTATATCTTTGCCTTACTTATAATATCAAACGGTATTGATGCACGACCTAGTCTCAATCAATAAGCCTTACTCAACATTTCATAACCGACAACCAAAGGAATTAAGAGCTCCGCCATTTCGTTTAATTCCTTCACCATTAACCTCGTCTGTTACTAGACAATCTACAAAGTCAGGGAATTAAGAGAAAACAGTTTCTGAATACAATTCTATACTCATAATAGGCAGAATTTCGATTAGGGCTGACAATTAGTGAAGAACAGTTAGAATGGTCATCTAACTTGAGAAATTGGACTATAAATTACAATGGCACCAGTTTCTTGACAGAATTACTTGGCATAGATTGATGTGCCAAGGAATACGAGAAATATCGTACGCCACTTGAATTTATAGGGGGCCTTATAAACAGATGGTGAGAATAGGGGATTTATGAGAATGCGTGTATTTGTGTTTGGTAATGTTCTTGACGAGTGAAAAGCTTTTTTTGGAAAAGTTATGCAGGGAAACTTGGAACACGTGCCCTGTTTGTTAAATATTAGCTTGTGCCAGTGGCTTTGTGTGAAAATAAGGGGTCTTTAAATCAACGATTGCATCACTGCTTACTATCAGGTGGGATCGCAGTCAAGCACTAGACTTTAATTTCGGAAGTAGGTGTTTTTCGGTATTGCTTGTTTCTTATTTAACACCGACTTCCGAAATTAAAGTTATTTTGATCCTTTTAGTGTTGTTTTTAGTTAAGGCGGTTTTTTTTTTTGTAAAACGTTTTTTATTTCACACTTTTTTGTTGCGATACACTTATAACCAGAGTCTCTATTTCTCATGACAATTCCAATTAACCCAAACACTGTTAGGTTACATTGTTTTATTATGAAGTTCCTGTGTCTACCTTTCACCTTCCGATCCATCATCATCAGGTCACTTCGATGATACCATTTTCAACATAACTATTCAGAACCATTTATTTATGTGTTTTGTCATAGTCGCTTAACTATCTTCATTGTGATATCTATGTGAGTATGAAGTTCCGTTGGCTATTTCTGGTCTTCTTCTTCAGTTCCACTTCCTCAAATGTTACTTTTTGACTGTAAATGCTTAAGTTCTCGATGAAAATACCAAAATCACTATATGGTTGCCTATAATATTTGAGGAGTTCCCTCGATTCCTCATGGATCCCATCATCAGAACTGGATTTTGAAAAATAAATGGGACCAATCTAGAAGAAAATCTATTAAGTGGAAAAAAAAAATTTGCAAATCGGTCCATAAACTACGGAGTTCTGAGGTAACACACATAAAAAAATTCATCCGAATTGATAACCTCCTCCTATTTTTGAAGTCGGTTAAAAAAAGAATGCGAATAGGTTACTTCTAGACAAGCGTGCCCCACTGTCGGTCATCGCTTACTATCAGCAGGCGTAGACGAGTGACAATACCTACGGACAGGTCAAGTAGCAAGTGACGTGACACAAGTTGTAACAATAACATACATTTTGTACTTAGCGTTTGACGGGAACGTCTATAGAAAAGTCATTTGTCTAAAGGCCCAAGTAAACACAAAAGAAAGAAGACATTTGACCGAGGTTGGACGAGGAATATGAGGACTATTAACTCAAGTCCTCATATTCCTCGTCCAACTTCGGTCAAATGTCTTCTTTCTTTTGTGTTTACTCGTTTTATATTTAAACTATGCAAATTTATTGAAATTAATAAAATTAAATTGTAACTACTGTAACTACTTACTTTTTTTTCTCTATCTGTTTCATTCTTACAAGTTTCTGTCATGTACTTACATAGTCATAGTCATAGTCTGTGGTCTGGTCATAATGTCGGTCTGCGTCTGCGAAGAAATTCTTTTATTTTGAACTTTAATGTTTAGAGATATATATTTATTTTACTTTTAATTCACGCTAAATACTCTCCAGCGTTTCTATTAACAGTTTACACGTGTTATTAGCAAAATTGTGGTGTTTTATCCACAAATGCCATTAATGAAGAGTTGAGTTGAGATAATAGTCAAATCAAAGCCAAATAAAATAAAATAGTCAAATAAAATAAAAATAAAATATCCCAAGTGAACTTACTCACAAGATATAAAGTATTCTATGTCCTATTACAGGATAACAGGACATGGCCTACCCGAGTCCCAAGTCATAGAATTTAAATAAGTTATTTAAATAAGATTGTTTGTTGTGTCTTAAAGTATTATTATTTGGCTATCAGTTATTATTTGGTTTGGATGTGACGCGATAGTCATTTTGGCGTTGGTAATAACTGTCGTCTTGTAGCACTAGATGGCGTTAGTTTTAAGGTTTTACTTTTCTTGTTATGCTTTAGTATTACGTTTTAGATATTAATATTTTTTTGTTAGAATTGTTTTGTTGGTATGTATTTATGTATCATTTATTATATATATTATGCATTTATTTAAGTAAATAGTTTACCGTTTCTCTGTAGGTAGCGCGTTACATAGGTATATTATGTTCCCCACTTTTATTTGTTTGCTGTGTAGCGCGCTGGCTCTGACAGGCAGTCGCTTAATTGTTAACCGCGTAACCAGCAAATGGGTACAAAACTGATAAGAGTGAATAATGTTATTTTTATAGCAGCCCTTTTTTTGACATGATTGCCGTTTTTATAGGCGACCTTGTCAAAGGCTTTGACGGGAACCTCATTGTCCAATAAGATGGCTCTCACTAAGCCCATTATTATGGTCGTAAGGAAATCGTAAATACATAAAGGAACTTTGTAAAAATCTTTAAGACTTTCTCCGACTTTCTTATCTTCCTGTTACCTTTGTTTTTAGACAAATGGTTTGTATTCGTGTCGAGTTATTTACAGGAATTATAATGTGAAAGGAAGAGTAAAAATACGTTTGAATGAACAATTAATTTTGTAAACTGGTTGTAGAATAAATTATGGTGATAAACTTGTTTTTTGTTCACTCGTGTCTTAAAAACTTTCCTACTTATATTGATTTCTCAGATATTTTTATTACATAATAATTGTACAAAAAAAAAAACTGTACTGACATAAGAAATTCAAAACTATCGGGCTTGGACAAAAATATTATAAAAGTAAGCTGAAGGATTATTTACGTTTCCTTGTAAAAACTAAATTAAGTAGGATTCATATTATTTTAATTGTTTTAGAATTTCAACTTCATTAAATTGTACTCTCAAATGTTGTCTTTGATAAATAAAGCCATCATTTTGAATTGAAAAGGAAATATTGGCCTTCTTCGTTTTATTTCAGAAAATAATTAGTTTGGACGGATTTCTAAAATACTATCCCCTAATTTCTGATTTAGGCATAAAATACTATCCCCTAATTTCTGATTTAGGCATGAGATGTTGAGGATTTTTCAAACTCTATTTTAGCTTGAAAACCTGTCAAAATTTGGCATTAAAGTAGAAACTGAGGCATTTTTAACTCAAAATATTCAATTCAGAAACCAGCTCTAAGAACTTACTGGTGGTACTTCACGCACCTAAACGCTTCAACCAAATATACAGGATGACTTTTCAAATTAATTTGTAATCTTTTTCGGCGAAAGCTGGTGAAAGTACTGTCGGGATGGGGGCGCAATGAAAGGCTTTGCTTTTACTTTTAGAATATTATTATATAGTATTAAGCACTTTCAAGTATTATTTCTATAAAAATACGACCCGACATCTGTATGACGTCTCCCTATCTCTTGATTGAACATCAATCAAACCTAAAATTTTAATAACATAAACCTTAAAAGTATAACATGCCAGTTTGCAAGTTAATAATAATTGTGACCTCCATAGGCGTCACAGTTCCTAGTCATCAACAACAACAACAGAACACAACAACAAACAACAGACGAGACAACTACAACAAACAACAACAACAGATGAGTTTTGTTCTCATAATGAAGTGGAACCACTGCTCTACTTTAAGCCAAGCCTGTATAGAAAGTGTAATGTACAGTTAGTTATACAGCTATACATATTTTCTTTTAATAACTCTTTTGGGATAATCGTTTTCCTAATTCTTGGCAAATCATCATCTTGCTGCCTTTGTACTCTTGATAATTGGATTGGAGCAATACGTTTTTGTCTTCCGTTTTGTTGAACCTTGTTCAATCAGTAAATTATCTAGTATTTATCATTATTCTTGCTGTTTTATTTATTTATATAACGATTCTTCTCTCGAGCTCTCTATCTCTTTCTCTATTTTTGAGAGCTATATCCTCATATGAAACACAAAAAAAGGTTTTTTTTTGGGTTTTGGCGGTGGGAAAATTATCTTATGACATCTCCCGCTCTTGGGTGGAGCGAGAGATAGTGTCAGACTTTTACTGACTAAAACACACTCCTGTTCCTTCGTTATATTAGGTTTATTAAACCTACTGTGTTCGGCGCATTTTGAACGCTTTCTTTAATAAACCTAAGCAGCATCATATGACATTTGAGGGGTCTATTAAGTTCATACACATATAAAATTAATTTATTAAACTCCAAGCGGCGTTCGCTCGCTCATTGTCTTTCTATTGTGTCTCTAATTACGATAGGTACTCAAAAGGTTAAAGCAAGAAGATGAAACAGAAAAATTATTGGTACAAATGATGCTTATTTCTAAAGAAATCTCTTCCAGCAAACTTGCGAAAAGAGAGTTGGAAAAAAAAATGTAAACATATTATGTAACAATTGAAGGAAAATATGTTCAAAAAATAAAACTATTTCTTCTAAAATAATATGATTTAGAATGTAAACACACATTATCATAATTATGTACATTACGTATGTAATAGTAAAATGAGTATTACAATAATATACACTAAATAGTGCATTATAGTTATGTATTGTTATTTTCAAAACCTACATGTTTTCCCAAATCTTGTGTTAACAGTTTATTAAAAATTAGCCCTCAATTAGATTTTCTTTATCAAACAATATTTTCCTTAAACGTAATAATTTATACAAGCCATGTTTTAAAGCTACAAGAACCAAAATCCGTAAGCCACCGCAACATTATCTTGATTATTTATGGCTTAATGTGGACCTACTCTTGTAATGACATAATTAAAGCTAACCTAACAGGGATTGCTATAAAAAGTAGGCGTAGCAGAAAGCTTAATACGTGCCGTGTCCAATAAAGTAGCACGACGTTCGAGGATTATCCCTCTTTACCTTACGTCACACATAATTTAATATGCCACTTCACTGTCTACCCTCATCCGTATCTTTATAAGAAAAATGTTTATCCCTCATATAGGTGTTGGGATATAAAGGTTTATGTTAATATTGAATAATAAAAAGGTTATTCGCGATACGGATTTGTGATTCGAATTGATTTGGTGTAAGATTCATTTTGTCATCGAGCCTTTTCAAGAATGTTGTAATATAATTGTTTGAATGGAGTTCTAGATTGATCTGTCTTTTTTTGCCGTGTGTGACGGCTAGGAAAAGAGGTGAGGTGATGTCAGAAATGGTTGTCTTCTTTTATCTCTAGATGGCGTTAGTTTCGTCATGTTTATGATCCATTTATTTTTGTCAAATTTTGTTTTTCACTCGCCAATCATCAACATCGAGCATGGTTTAAAGGCGATTCTTCGGGCTATGTTGGTAGCTTTAGTTCTGCTGCAGATATCTTCATTTCTGATGCAATCACGCGAGGAAACTTCCGAGTATAGCCCTTTTCACTGCCCTCTATATATAGTAGAGAAAAACCGATAATTTTAAGGATCTGTAACACTCGTGTGAAGCTACAGAGAGTGGCAAGTTTAGCTTATTATTTGAGTTTTCATTTATTTTGTTGGGATTGAGTTTTATATTTTATATATCCTTGCTGCAGGAAATTTATAAAATAATTACCGTGGCCCTGGGTAGATTTTAGTCGATAAAAGTCTAACACGCCTTCTCGCTCCACCCTCGCTCGACTTCTGACACTGAAACACTCTACGTGTGTCAGTGTCAGAAGTCACTTAATGATTGCTCACCTCAGAAAAAAACCGTTATCCACGAGCTGTAACATAAATCAAAACGCAAAAGTGATTTGCAAAATCTATTAACCATTTCTCCTTTCACGGTGGAAACCTCTCAAATAAGTTGAAGAAACCACTTTGTAAAACACAAATCAAACTCCCTCGGTTCCATTACATCTAAGATTCGTTTCCATTTCCCTGTTTTAATAATAAGTACCGATACCCAAGTACGGCCGATACCTAAGTACCGATACTAAAGGCAAAGAATAGATGGATGCAGAAGGACAGTTCCTTATATAGAGCATGGAAGCGCGCGGTAGGTAAGAGTCACTACACATGTATATATTAATAATTTTATTTATTTATTTATCGTTTATATTTCAGGCATTAATTAACCCATTGTAATATTATAGAATTAAATTAAATTGTTATAACACAATAAATAAATAAAATTAAATACATTAGATAATATAAATTATTGAAACATTGATATAAGCATAAGCATAATCAGCCTTTTAATGTTCCCACTGCTGGGACTCAGACCTCCACTCTAGGAGAGGGAATGGGCCGTAATCCACCACGTGGGCCCAGTGCGGGTTGGTGAATGTCACATGTCTTCGAATTTTTGGTTCTAGGACATGCCGGTTTCCTCACCATGTTTTCCTTCACCGTTTTGAGAGCAGTGGTGATGAAATAAATTACGCGAAGTTATGCGCCTGGCTGGGTTTGAACCCGCGACTTTATAAGTCGTAAGTCGGAAAACATTGATAAAATTATTGAATTACATTAATAAATAAATTAATAAAATTATTGTAAATTATTATCATTATCATTACCACCAAATAGCATCAATAAATCAACAAAATTAACAACGCCTAAGCAGGTACACATCATGGAATACTTCAGATACTATCCTATTCTTACACCACAACATAATACTCCACAACTTTTACACAACACTATCTAGTCCCAAACTAAGCAGAGCTTGTGCTATGAGTACTATACAACTGATAAAGATACATATAAAACTCTAAATACATACAAATTATAGATAAATTACACCCAGACACAGAATAAATGACAGTACTGATCACACAAACATTTATCTTGGGTGTGAATCGAACCCATGACCTCCGGCATAGCAGTCAGGGCCACTAACCACTAGACCAACAGGCCAGTCAAACTAAGAGGCCAGTGCATGGGTGTTAGAAATTTCCAAAAATTCTCGGTTTTTCTCTAATGTATTATCACATAAGCCATCAGTCAGTCATATTACTGTATATTTATAAAAAAGATAAGCGGGATGGGGCATCATTCTGTGTATTCACAATCAACAAAAAAACTACTGATCGGATTCTCATGCGGTTTTCACCAATACCTAGGTACCAAGCCAAGTTGATAATCTACAATCGTTAACGCTAGTAGAAAACTAATCAAATGTATGGTTATGATCATGATCTCATCGTTTAGTCACGTGGTCAGAACAAACGAATAGAAAATTTGTACCTCGGTTCACATCGTTCAAAATGATAGAATGTAATCGTTTCTACAATGTTCGCTGTTTCTACATCGCTACCTCCTATAGTTTTATGGTATAAATGGTAGCCAAGTTACAATTTTTGTAGAACGAGTCATCGACTCAGGCGTGTCAACATGGCTGCCAACTTATCGTTTTCTAAAATCACTTACGCGCTGAGGCGTTACCGATTGTAGAAAGAGATTCGACAAAAAACGGTAGTAACTTGGCTAGGCCTGCTGAAGCTCTATACTACGCATAAAAACGCATACACACATGGGCGTGCATCTATGTAAACCGAGTGCAAGCGAACTCAAGAGTTCACGACTGTCATTTGTTTAAAAGATCACGCATCGTACGTACGCGTTTGTGTATACGTGTATTTCTATTCGCTGCAGGTATGAAACCGGCCTTCTGCACCCATCTATTCTATGCCCAAGTATCGTAGCCCATTCAAATAAGAGTGGGGCTCATTCAATATTCACAATGCGATGGCGTGGTGACGTTGGCATCGTTAGGCGCTTCAGTGTTCCCGCTTGTTTTGCACCTCAGAAACAGGAAATTTCGTGAGTGATCCCCAGGGAACTTCGCGGTGTGATGTGCACTACGTACTTCGTGGAATTAATTTTATATTTAGGGATTTTAAAGTAGGTAGCTGTACATTCTGCGTAAGAGGAGCCTTGTTAATACTTTAGTGAAAGACTGAAAGAGATGCGGTACTCTATTCGTGTAGGTAATGTGTGTGCTTATATTAATATGACAGGTGCGGTTTTGTTCAAATTTTAGGACTTGCAGTTAAGACGTAGGTAAAAAATAAGTCTGATTGGCCTAGAAGTAGCCACAAACTCGTAGGGAACTTAACTTTACTCGTTGAGGATTTTTTTTAAATTATTTATCTATATATTATTATACAAAAGGAGAAACTGGTGCGCCTCACCATCAATGATTGCATCGCTGCTTACCATCAGGTGGGATCGCAGTCAAGCACTGGTTTATACGAATTAAAAAAAAAAAAAGAAAAAGAAACTGACTGACAGACATATCAACGCACAGTCGAAACTATTGGGACTAGGACTGTGTTTGGCACAAAGTTTCTTTTTATGACATAGGCGAGTACTAAGGGAGGATTTCTCAAACTCTTCAAGTTTATCTGGAGAAACTTATTTTCACGCGGGCGAAGCCACTGGCAGAAGCTAGTTCATTATTAATGTATTAGTAGCAGTCTATTGGCACGGCAGTGGTAAACCAGTATGACAGTGGTGACCCAGAGGTGACGGCCCCGATATACGAGTTTTTATTTTTTATTTTACATCGGCTCAAGACAATGAAAGAAAACATCATGAGAGAATTCAACATGTCCTAGAAGCAAAACTTCGAAGATATGTGACATCCAACAAGCCACACTGCGCCCGCGTATTAGATTACGACCCATTCCCTCTGTAGCACGTTGACAGTAGCACTAATTTTTGTATTACAGCCATTCCTACAGTACGGAGCGGTTAAAATCTCGTTTAAAAACAATCATTATGACGATAAGGGGCTTATTAGACCCCGTAACGTATAAGAAACACTACAAGGTCATTTTTGCTACGTGCGATACAAGGTCAAAGTGACCCCGTATTTAAGTAGATATACCACTGCATATTGTTTTAGGGCATTTTAGGTGTATATTGATTTCTTTTCTAATCTAAACCGAACTGAAAACTGGTTCCAGGAAATACGTTTTTTTAACCCTTAAAAGTTTTTGAAAATAATTATTATCATTCAGAATCTCGATTCAATTTGCAGGGGTTCTATTGTTATATTTTTTTTATTTTTTTATTTTTTAGTATATTATGAAATGTCTAAGTTCAAAATAGCAGATTTTCAGAGGTATTTACTAGATTAGTTTTACACAAATTTACAAATTGATTTCAATGGAAGCCTAGATAATATCCACAAGATACTGTGTTTCTAAAATATCTAATGAAAAATGTGTAATAACGTTATAATCGCGTAAGAATGGTTGTATGAAAAACAGCGAAAATGTATGTCGCATTGCATGCCCCTAAGGCCTCCGCACGGCAGTGAAGTCTATGTTTTTCTTAGCCATAACACTGAAAGACTCGTACGAGGCGTATTAGACCTCGTTCACTGAACGTGCTAGAGAGGAGACAAGGGACCTTACTATGAAGTGTTAAAATGTCAGTCGTGCGAGCGAAAAAGAGTGATGGATCTATACACCCTATTTAGCTCCATCCCTTTAACAGACCCGTTTAGGTCGTGAAATGAATCGCGTTTAGCACTCGTGATAGCACTGCTGAGACCAGCAATGGAAAATTTTTATGGCTGATTATTTATCAGAGGTCGGAATTAGGTAGAGTTAAACATGTACTTACACCGATTTCATACAGCGAATTAATAAAGTGGATATGCTTTAAATCCCGTGATTAATTTTAAAGAGCAGAATTTTTTTATGACACTGTCAGAAATATAGCAGAAAAAATTTCTTCCTGCATGAATGACGAGGAGGAGGAAGTGTATAAATTTGTTAACCTTACCTTAGTTGACGTAGAGAGATCTTTTTCAATGAAAAGTACTAATAAAAATTGTATTTAAATTATCTTTATTTTATTTGTCTTATCTGTCTTTGAGGTTTTTATTATTATTTATTTGTAATATTGTTGGCCACACGGGATTTTTCAATAGAAATCCCGGGAAGCTCCATATTAATATCAACATTTCGATGCAAGTACATTAATCCTACCCATCGACTTATATTCTAGAGATAGACCACGTTCATGGAAAATATTTGTCAAAATATTGAAAAGTTAAAACAAAAGTTCGCTGCAGCGCTAGATTGGCATAATGCCGTTTAACAGAACTATTACTACTACTATACAGCGCTAAGATAGCTTTTAGAAGATAATTTTTTCGCGACCAAAATGTCTTAAGCGCCATAAATTTCGTGGCACTTACGCGTTTCGTTCAACATAGTGTAATGTTTAAGGTGTATGGATTACACTACACCTGAGTCGATTGAAGTCAGTGTTCGGCACGCGTAATCTAGTGCGTAGTACATATAAATCGATGATCGTTGATATGATTGATGATGGATTTTGACTGGCCTGTTGGTCTAGTGGTTAGTGGCCCTGACTGCAATGCCGCAGGTCGTGGGTTCGATTCCCACCGAGGACAAATGTTTGTGTGATGAGCATGATCATTTGTTCTGTGTCTGGGTGTAATTTATCTATATACGTATGTATTTAGAAATATATATGTATGTTTATCAGTTGTCTAGTACTCATAACACAAGCTCTGCTTAGCTTGGGACTAGACGGCGTTGTGTGATAGTTGTGGAATATTATATTATATATATTATATTATATATTATCCCCTACCTAATTCCGTCCCCTGCTGATTATGCTATTCTTATTAAATGTAGGAATCTGTCTAAATGTCAAATAGCGTTCTCGAAATTATTATCTTTTCAAATAATCGTATTAAAAGTTGTCCGTTGTTAATGAGCTGTATAATTGGTTTCGTGCGACGTTAAATCATGATAACGTTGAAAACTGAAAATGCCTTGGATATAAATAAAATGCTTCGAAAGGAAATTCGTCAACATTTAATTATGTAAGAATGTTCATTAATGACGTCTGATATAAATACTTAATTATTTACTTCGAGCATTTTAGAAAAGGTTTTCGTTCAGATTGTGAAAACTTGAGGTAGTTATTCAAAATTACATAGATATAATTATGTATTTATCTAATATTATTTTGTGGTTGTTTCTGTGTACCTATATGATAATAAAATAATATTATAAACGCGAAAATTTGTATGTATGAATATTTGTAACTCTTTTACGCAAAAAATACTAAATGGATTTTATCGATAGATACTTTACAATAATACAGCATAAAATAATAATACTAGACTATAATTTATAAAGATATTGTGAGCTACTCGAAGTACTAACCTACGTAGACGAAGTCGCAGGTACCAGCGGGTACTAGTCGCTCTTGGCGAGTAGTTTTATCATACAAACAATTTTCTTATCTATATATACTTCAATGACATCTCTCAAGCAGCCAAACATAGAGCTTCATGGCGTCGCATGACGACAGAAGAAGTGGCGCAAGGCTCGGCCGAGACATGAACACGACCACTCTTGAGAGCAACTAAGAAGAAGAGAAAATACTCTTGCTAATAAAGGTCTAGTCTAAATAAGGTCTAGGTCTAGTCTAGTCTAACTAAATCTTAAGAGCATGCAATTCGACATATATTTTCACTGTTTTTCATACAACTGCTCTTACGCGATTATGACGTTATTAGACATTTTTCATTAGATATTTTGGAAACACAGTATCTTGTGGATATTATCTAGTCTTCTATTGAAATCAATTTGCAAATTTGTGTAAAACTAATCCAGTAAAGACCTCAGAAAATCTGCTATCTTTCATGAACTATGACACTTCATAATATGTATAATCAAAAATTAAAAAAGTAAAAAAATACGTATTTCCTGGAACAAGTTTTGTGAAATATTCAAGTAGGTAAATCTCGGAATTACCGATTACCGTTACCTCTCTTTTTTCGCGTTGCCTCTTCGTCAAACATCGCGTTGGATTGCGTTAGATGAAGTATCAAACTTTGAAACTATGCTCGATGTTGACGATAGGCGAGTGAAAAAGGAGCCTCTTAATTGAGTAGTTTCTATAAACGGCTGTGCCAGTTCGAAGTATTTTATTATTATAGTAGTGTTTTATATATTGAAGGGACTTACTACAGGATAGAAAGTACCTATTCTATATCCTGATCTAATTCAAAATCCATCTGTGTGGCAAATTTTTTCGTTACGTTACCTATTCATCGGTTTAGACGTGAAAACGTAGGTAGCAGACAAACACTGTACCATATTTATTTACAATAATTAGTTAACTCAATATGAAAAAAACGGATTTCATAATTTAAAATCAAATCAACTTCTTTGAGTTTTGGATTTACATTGACCATGATTTTTTCTTGTTGTTGACTATGCTTTTTTTTTTTTTTTCGTTTTAGTGGTGCACTCTTGGCAGAGTCGTCGTGGTCATGTCTCGGTCGAGTCTTGCGCCATCGCTTCTTTTGCGATATGACGCCATTATGCTCTGCGTTTGGCGGCTTGAGAGTTGTCATTGCAGTGTGTTACAGTTTTGATGAGGTCAATCCACCATGTTGGAGAGCGTCCACGTAATCTTTTACCCTCGGCTTTTCCTTGCCACTAATCGTTTCATCGAGTCCTCGTTACGGGTGATATGCCCGAAGAACTTGAGGATTTTAATTTTACTATACAGGGTGTTTGGTGGATCGTGTGCCAAATTGAAATGGTCGACGAGAGGGGTCATCTGCTATCCTCTCTGACCCCTAAACACTTCTCATGCCCTGTGGATTCTTTTTCATCGACTTTTTATTGTTTTTTGAAAATAAGGCCCAAAATGTTTTCATTCAAATACAAATTTAAAAAAATATGTAAGGCGAAGACTCTGAATTTTAATTTTATTTAGATGTGTATTGTATTAGAGTACTTTTAAATTTAAAATTAGTGACATTAGCTACCTATCTAGTTTTTTTTTTTAATTTACTTGCAAAGTTTTGGTCTTGAATTAAAGCTGTCCATGTTACAGCTATTTACTTGGCGATAGAAAAAAAAACCAAAAGCGACCGGATTCTTCCAACTTCCTCAAAAATTCTCTAGTTTATCCTCTTGCTAGTGATGTGCCACATGCCATAAAAATCTTTTTATAACTTTGTGAATTCGCTATAATTGTGAATCGAGTCACATCATCATCATCTTCCTGCCCTTGTCCCATCTTATTTGGGGTCGGCACAACATGTTTTTTTCTTCCATTCTATCCTGTCAACCGTCATGCTATCACTAACTTCCTTTTCTTTCATATCACTGTTCACACAATCCATCCATCTTTTCTTTGGCCTCCCTCTCCCTCTCCACCCATCCACATGTATACTCATAACTCTTTTAGTAACATGCGTTTCATCTCTCCTCTTTACATGACCATACCAAGACAAACGATTCCCTTTCAACTTTTCAGTCACTGGCGCCACTTTCAAACTTCCTCTAATATACTCATTTCTCACTATATCCATTCTCGTCACACCACACATCCATCTCAACATTCTCATCTCCGCTACATGCAATCTTTTTTCATCCGTCTTTTTCACAGCCCAACATTCTGATCCATACAGTATGACAGGTCTTATCACGGACTTGTAGATTTTACCCTTCAACTTGGGGGGCATCCGTGGGTCACAAATTGTTCCAGTGACCTGTCGCCATTTCATCCATCCTGAATTGATCCGATTTGATACGTCTCGGTCTACCTCGCCATCTCCTTGGATAAGCGACCCGAGGTACCGAAAGTCGGAGCAGATTGGTATGGGTGTTCCAGCGAGAGCTAAGGGCATAGGACCGGAGAGACCACCGAAATCACAGAACAAGTACTCGGTTTTCGTTCTGCTCAATTTTAAGCAAACACTCTCAAAAAAAAAAAGAGTGTTGAGTGAGTCACATAAGACTAATATTAAAAAAAAAATGATTGAATTGTATGAAAAAATTTTTGCTTAAATGATACCTAAAAAACCTATTAAAAATGTTATCTCACTCTTATATGGAAAAATCTGTCTCGTATCTCTCTTTTCGTGAGTTTTACTAGAAATAAAAAAAAATGTTATTGCATTTTTATCATTTATTTTATAATTTTTACAAATCCTGCTCAAATTGTTGGCGTCTGTTGTAAATGCAGGCCCAACATCTATTTCGTATTTCGACAGTTGTTGTACGAAGCCGTATTCTCGATAGATCCGATATTTTTTTTTCGATTGTAAATCCATTGTATCAATATATAGGGTGACTGGCAATTAGTGTACGATACTTAAACACGTGATTGTGCTCATGATAACAAACAATTTTTATTATGGGAGCAAAGCCGAAATCGCGAAAAAAATATTAGCTGTTCAGTACATTAGGCAAATATAAATGTACTGAACAGCTGATTTTTTTTCGCGATTTCAGGTTTGTTCCCATAGTAAAAGTTGTTGGTTATCATGAGCACAATCACGTGTTTAAGTATCGTACACTAATTACCAGTCACCCTATGTATATGCGTAAGGACTTGTAATTGGCTTTCTATTGATTATGGTTTTCTTTTATTGTCTGGTTTTATTAGCTGTAAGTCCTCCATGTACTAAATAAATAAAGTTGAAAAAATTTTATTAAAATATGGGAAATGCACTGGCTTCTGTATTTCATAACTAGCTCAGAAGCCAGGGATTTTTGAATGTAAGAAAATAACGTCAGAAAATAATATTAGTAAATAATAATTTCTCCACACACACCCAAAACACCCAAATAAGTGTTAGTTAAACTGACTTCTTTTTAATAGCATTATTCGCCTCTAAGAATCTACATTGCCTTCTAAATTAAATTCATTCATAACATACATTGTAGGTACACAATAACAGGTTCCCTGGCTCCCAAACTAGGCTTATTGCCTGTGACTTGGAAGTCAGTTCCTCCAAAAATACATATTCATATAGGTATGCTTAGAAAAATTACATAATTATGAATTACAGATAACTACGTGGTTAGTTGCAATCATAGCAGTGTGGGTTTGCGTATGCGTATCTGTGTGTGACGGTGTGTGTGTGTATGTGTGTGAGGATGTGTGTGTATGATGGGTGTGAGGGGAATGTGGAGAGGTTTAGATGTATGTACTTGTCATTTCTAAGTTGAGGGAGTTAGAGAAATTACTAAGTCACATAATCCGCAAGTCTGAATGATACTATCTTAGCCACTAGTTATCTCCTATGTAAACCACTTTCTGGGTGGTTGTAAAAAAATAAGTATTAGTTTATTCAAGGCTATCTCATTTTTCCTTTGCTTAGTTAGTCCAACTATTTCCAACCCAAACAAAAGTACCGGACAAAACAAAGATGGCGTCCAAGCACAGGTACTAAGCCTCGCGACCATTACATTTACATAAGCACTTGGTACCGTAGAGGTGACCGCATCAGCTTGTATGAGAGAATTCAATTTGCCACAGAATGCACCACAAGAATGCTACAAAATATTCGTACAACTTTTATATTGCACCACTATTCACTCTTTTGAGGAAGTTGCGGCTAAATTTATGTGCATTTTTCACGAGAAGAGTGCAAATTACCATCTATTGGTAAGAAAATGTCCTTGGGAATTGTGTGTAAGGTGTGAGGACTTTTTTAAAATGCACTTACGTAAAAATTGATGGTTAAAATTGTTTAACTTCCGGCGCGAGTACATCATCATCATCATCATCATTTCAGCCGATAGACGTCCACTGTTGGACATAGTCCTCCCCAAATGTCGCCAAAATGAACGGTCCTGTGCGTCTCGCATCCATCGGATTCCCGCAACCTTCACCAGGTCATTGGTCCACCTTGTAGAAGGCCTTCTAACACTAAGTACAGTTGAATAATTTAGAACACAAGTTACTGAAACTAATTATTTAAGATGGAATTAGCACATAAGTTTTTTACAATACACCATAATATTTTACTTTGGTAAAGAAAATTCTATAAAACGTGATCTCAATTTATTTATTTCGAAACAAAAAAATGTCGTGTATGGTGTCCATTTTTCATACAAATTGTCGCTTATCTGCCAAGATAGCCTAAATGCGTTTTAATCGTTACTTTTTTCACATTTAATTTCTTCACAAAGACCAATTTAAATTTCTAAGTGTTGTTGGTGGCAGAACTCGGAAAAGATTATCAAGTTAGACTTTAAAAATGTTTTTGCAATGGAAATTAAAACCGAATAACCTTTATTGAGTCTCTATTTAAACAACAGTCTTATAATAGAGACAATTTTTCAGATCATAGCCCCAGTAATAGTTACAAACATTCCTGATAATTAACCTGACGCACTCGTGGAAAAAGAACTGAGGTAGGACGTCAATAATAATGGGATTGTCTCTGTCCAATATTTGGGGAAATCGTTCTTAAGAACAGTTTCAAATACTAGTTGTAATGTCAAAATCTTGTCAAAATCATTTAATGACATCTATCGCCCTTGGGCGGGACGAGATGGCGCGTCAGACTTTTACGGACTAAAACCCACTTCTGTTCCTTCTTTGCCTTCGTTCCAGGGCCCCGGGGCTCTCTTTCACATCACCCATCGCCCCAGTAGGCTTCGACCCTGCTGGGCCCCTACGGTTTGCTGACATCTCCGAGTATTATACATAACATATTAAACAACAATTCTTAAAAATATGGAAATTGACCCCTTATTTAAAATTTGTGCGCCTTTATGTTTTTTGTGATGCGATACGTTGGTTTGAGTACAAAAAACGGCTTCGGAAATAGAAACAGGCTGTTTCAGTATCCGAATAGTAATATGTAATATTTTTGTAAAATTATCAAATTGTGTCATGTTTCCGTTTTAGTTAAGACAGTTTATTTAACTTGATAAAGAAAAGAACAAGCACTGTCAAAATTATTTAAACTAATCGCGAAACATAAGCATCACTTTGCCACTAATTAAACACTCTCAAGTTTTAATCAGTAAAAATCTAATACTCCCCTCGCTCAGAAGTTTTGAAATTGACTTCTCTTGGAAAGGGAGAAGTCCTTTTCAACCAACTTCAAAAAAAGGAGGAGGCTCTCAATTCGGTTGTAAGTTTTTTTATGTTTGAGTTTTTGTTTGTTTGTAAATTTCACTGACATTTTAATTTATTGAACATTTTATTACTTTATTTTATTGTTTTCGATATTATTATTTATATTTGATGATGAACTAACGTAGATATAAGAATTACTAACATGTATTGTGGACAAAGTGTTGTCTAGTTAATAAATTATTATTATTTTTAAAACTCCGTCGATCATGGACCTGTTTCTGACCTGGTGGATAAGTTAACAAATTGGCCCCATGTTTTTCAAAATCCAGTTCTGTTGGTGGTAAACCAAAAACAGAACACACAAATAAGTACATACACACCGCCAGCAATCCCATCTCCCGGAAATCATTGCCAGCCCCCCTAGCCAAGTCACAAACGATAAACGTAAACTCTCAGTAGTCTTTATTAGATTTTCAACTTTATGGAATTGGATATAAAGTTGAAAATCTATTGAAGATTACATAGTGTTTTCGTTCGTTCCAGTCGCTAACGCTCACTAGTCTTTAATAGATTTTCAACTTTATGCTCTTAGGTATAAAGTTGAAAATCTATTGGAGATTACTAAGCGTTCACGTTTATCGTTTGCAACTTGGCTAGGGGGGCAGAACTGTATTAGAGCTGTCCGGCACCTACGCACCAAGGACAAGCACCGCTTGCACATGGTGATGCGGAAACAGTCGGTACGCGTTTCCGCAAACAAGCCCGAAGAACTGCAGAATCGGGACAGGTCCAATACCACCTTGAAGGCGTAGTTGTACTGTTACCCAATGATCCAAATACATAAACTGTTTTAAAAGGGCGAATGGGTGTTACAATATATTGCGGGAATTTGGTGCCGGCCTGAAAGATAATGTATTTACTTTTTACGGCATTGTACATGAGGCTGTAACTGTTTGCGTTTTCCTCATATACTTGCAACAATCTGCGTGCGCCACAGACCGACGCGCTCAGTAGCACAATGTTGTTGACATAACTCAGGTTGTTCACACAGACTCCATCAACATGGCATCCAACATGCTGGCTACTAATCGTGACGATGAGTGAATTCATGTACAGATTGAACAGTATGGGTGAGGTTAACCCACCTTGTTTCATTCCACATTCAAGCCTGTACGCCGCAGACCGACACCCTCAGCAGCACCATATCATCCGCATAACTTAGATTGTTTACACAGACTCCATAAATTTTTCAGCCAACATGCTGGCTATTAAGCGCGACGTTGTGTGCATTCATGTACAGATTGAACAGTATGGGTGAGGTTAACCCACCTTGTCTCACTCTACATTGAAACCTGTATGGCTCCAATAATAAACCCGCCTATCTTACACTGTTAACTTAGTGTGCGCACCAATACTTGAACATGTTAACAAGTTCACGTGGCATGTTCATGCCCTCAAGCTTGCCATTACTCGTAATATGACACCAGGTCAAAAGCCCTGAACACGTCGAGGAAACAAGCGTCAACTAGTTACAAGATTCAATGTTCATCTTGTGAACATAGTCAAAATACTACATTACTATAAAATTTAATACGATCCTATTTCCTACATCTCTTTGCTCCTTTTTCCTCCAGAAAAATGCGTCTTACTTTTTTTTTTATTTTGTGTGTGAAATCATCCAATGACTTCTTTCGCTCTAAGGTGGCGCTGGAGGGCATGTCAAACTTTTACTGACTAAAACCACACATATGTTCCTTCTTCGGCCTTTGCGTTCCAAGATCACGGGTTTCCCTTTGGGAAGCCTCGGTAGGCTGCGGCCCTGCTGGGCCACAACGAAATTGCTGACATTCCCTTGAGGCTAGCGTGGAACAGTACGTGCCGTCGACGACTCGGGCTCGGTCCGGACGATTACTAGACGAGGATGGTTACTAGACGGCAGGACGGCGAGTTGCCCATTGCTCGTCGTCCGCAAGCCCAAGCCTACACTGTCTTTCTGCTAGGGTCAAAATATGAACACAACTACTGGTGCAACACCACGCGAATACAAGCGTCAAAATATGAATAAAACTGAAAGCAAGTCTTGGAAATCAATGTTTGTTTGTAACAATTGCTACTTGATTTTCGAATGTCAATTTTATTCAACTTTTTGTACCAATTTGTCGATGTGTCGGAAAGTAGGAAGTAATAAAAGTTTCCAACGATATAATGGACATAGAAAGTCGTGGGACCAATCACAGGCTTCATTACCGCAGTACAAGCTTTGTATTTACTTTCCAGCGGAAGTTTTTAAGTAGATGTTTATTACGATTTGATTTAACTTTTGTTTACAAATCTTATGAATTTCTGTATTGCGTTCTCTTTTAGATGTTACCCTGACATCATCATTCGCCTTTGAAGTTAAATTCGTTTTTCAATATCTATTATTTAGAAGGAAAATTCACTTACACATAAGTCAACCGGTTTGGCAGGCTTAAGAGGATGAATCTTAAAAGTAGGCTTGCTTAAAAACATTTTTTACCCTACTCTATTAAGTATGTGTGTTACTGTTAATGTGCGTAAATCAGCTAGAGTGCAGATTATCTTGTTTATCTGCAGATTATCTGGTTAAGTCCGTTAAAGAGTAAAATTTTTTTTGAGTTCTTTTATATCTAGATAATCTGCAGACTAACGGCCAAGCATACGATAAAATTATAAATAAAACAAGTTCTTTGCTTGAATAAAACATTCGAATTCATTATAATTATTTAATTTTAATTTCTAATAATAATTTAATGTTTGATGACATTTTACGCATGAAGAATTAATATATTTTAGGGCACCCCGACACGGAGAGTTTAGGTTAGAAGACTGAGGTGGGAGCAAAGCGGAGTGAACCTCTTGCCTTAGCCTTCATGGTTATTTTTTTTTCACCACCCAGAAGTAGGAGCTCCCCGAAACGGGGATCCGTCTAGATAAAAGGAGATAAACGTGTTTCGCACACTGTCTTCTGCGATTTTACGATGTCGCATCCGTTAATATGCAGATTAACTAGGTAAAGTGGAGATATCTGCAACTTTAAGTGAAATTTCAAACTTTAACGGATTATACCCGGTAATTTGCAAATTATCTAGTTAATGCGCATATTAACGTATTCCGTATTCTAACGGTAACATAATTGTAAAAATAAACTTGATCAGCCTTATAATGTTCCCATTGCTGGCACTCAGGTCTCCTCTCTAGGTGAGGAAATGGGCTGTAATCCACCATGCGGGCTGTGCGAGTTGATGGATGTCACATGTCCACGAATTTTTGGTTCTAGCACATGCCGGTTTTCTCACGATGTCTTCCTTCACCGTTTTTACAGCAGTCGTGATAAAATAAAACACACAAAGTAAAACGCGTGCCTGGGTTCCAACCCACAACGTACGATTCGTAAATTAGGTTACCACTGAGCCACTACTGTTAAAAATATACTGTAAATCTTGAATATATATCTGAAAATTTTATTGTTTCCATAAAACGAACACAGTATGTGCCATTTGTGGAATAAAATTTTGAATAATTAATTATTCCACATACGACCCCTTTTTTTTTCGGTGGGAAAATCATCCAATGACATCCCGCGCTCTTGGGCGGAGCGGGACATAGTGTCAGACTTTTACTGTCTAAAAACTCACTCCTGTTCCTTGTTCCTTCGTTGTCTTTCGTACCAGGGCCGAATCTTCCTTTCAGAAGCAGACGCTTGGTCCCAGTAGGCTTCGACCCTGCTCGGCCCCTACGGTTGCTGACATCTCCTTGAGACGCGCGTGGAACAGTATGCGCCTTCGACGACTTGGGCTCGGTCCGGACACCTGCGAAAAATATCAATAGGTGTCGTAATTATGGTATTTCACATAAGTGAAATTTAGGTGCCATTCACTCAGGTGCCGTTTAAGTGGGTGCGCAATATGGAATATGTCAAAAAGATCGTACTGACAAGAACATTATTGCTAACCGATAGTCTCAATTTAAGTAAGCTGTAACGATATTTCTTCACATACACTATTTGATGTTAGAAGTTCTTGATCAACTTAATAGGAGAAAGATCGTTCAACCTTGTGCCAAGTTTCACCCAAATCCATTCAGTTGACGTGATTGATTACCAAACACCAAACTTATACTAACACATTACTTCCACATTAATATTTATTAGGAGGTAGTAGGTAAGTGTTGTGTTGGCCCAATGGTTAATGCACTCCATGGCCTCTCATGGCCTCTCATCTCAATTACCAATGCGATTTTTTAAGTTTATATCGTCACCGGAAAGCCAATACTACTTAAGCGCCATTTTGACCAAAATGAGTTATATATATCGTTGGATTGGATTTTTTTTGCTGCGTCGATTAGTCGGGATTTCGTAATAATCTGAGCATTTTTTTGGCGCTTAAGCACTGCAAAAGTATGGTATTTATCATAATTTTGATGTTTTAATAAATACTTACGTAATGCAACTTATGATTATATTTTAGTCGTTGTCAGTTTAGTATTTTTCTATACTGACATCAGCCACTTTAACTTTGTTCAGCAACTCAAAATATTGTAGTTCGAGTCATTGATGTCGCTTTAGTATTTTTTGCCGACCGTAAATATGAGTTGATATGTAGCTAAGTAAATTTGCTTTACGTAAGAATTGATGAGCATGGCGCGTTAGTATATTTTGTCTTCGCAGTTTTCTGAGAGGGAACGGTTTAAGTAACTTTGCTTTTCATACCTAAGTATTTGAGTGTCTATTTAGAATGTTTTACATTCAATGAAATCGAATAATTATTATATTAAGCATGGATTATTTTACTCGACAAAATATTAATAGTTTGTTTAGCATTTAAATGTGTGAAACACGTTCAAAAAATATTCAGTTATGTCTTTTGAAATAAAATTTTGTTTTGATTACGATTCGTTGAGTACTTATAATTTATATTTCGCGCGCGAGTTGTAGGCGGTTCAGTCGATGAGTCGACCTTGCTTTTGCTTGTAGTCGGATCCCCGCAGCGACAAAAGAGTGACGCGTGTATGAAGTTCCCGCAGCAAATAGTTAACAAGTTAGGGGGCTGAGTCACCCGCGTTCGTAGGAGAATACCCATAGCTAGGCCCTACACGTGGTCCCCGGGTGGTGCTAATCAGGTGACATTAACTGGTGGTAGGTTTCGACCGACGGTTTGTGACCACCCACTGGGCATCGTACCGGAACATGGCTAGGCCGTTTGGCGGTACGACTTTGCCTAGTAGCCAATTTAGAGGAGTTGGGTCGAAGTAGCGGTTCTAATGTATGCAGACCAGCCGGACCCGCGCTGGTATTGACGTATCGGGAGACTAGTCGCGGAGGGTAGCGGGATCCGAGGCACGGTGCACCGCTGGCCGACCGCAGTTAGTTGGGGGCCCAAGTAATGTGCTAGCCACACATGAAAGGCTGCCCCGCCAACTGATGAAAAATCCAGGAATGCACCACCGTGCTGGTTGGCGACCAGATGAGAGGGCCCGATGGTCATTTCCGGGGGGGCTCGGGCGTCCCCGCAGTCTCCAGACTAGTACCCCAATGATGCTGTCCTGCCAGTGCGTGACTGAAGGTTAGCAGCATGGGACTCCATTTCACTTCCTTCTCCTCTCCTACCTCACTCGTAATATGCCAGGGTTGAAAAAGAGAAAAGTAAAACAGCAGCTGTACTCCCTCTCACTTAAAGTGCACCTTAGCAATATTAGAGGTCTGCACTCCAATCTCGCAGCAGTCCATCATCACCTGGAGACTGAAAAACCTTCCCTCTTTTTTCTTTCGGAGACGCTGATAAGAAGTCCGTCAGACGTGTCGTACCTGTCTTACCCAGGGTTTACACTGGAGCACAATTTTAAATCACACGCTGGTGTGTGTTTATACGCCAGGGACGACATCTGCTATCGGCGTCTCCGCAACCTTGAAGATTCCAGGTTCTCAACGCTTTGGGCTCTGGTGGACACAGGCATGGATAAAATTATCTATGCTTGTGTCTACCGTTCGCACAGTGGTGATCAAGAGACGACCAGGTTCACACAGTACCTTAGTGAGGCGGCGGATGCGGCTCAGCAGAGGTACCCTTCCGTACAACTAGTGTTACTGGGGGATTTTAATGCCCACCATCAGGAGTGGCTTTTCCCATACCAATGCACAAATCATGCTGGTCGAGAGACGCGAAAGCTTGCGCTAGCGTTAAATCTCACCCAGCTGGTCCAGGGAGCTACGAGGGTGCCGGATGTTGATTCGCATACGGCCAACTGCTTGGACCTTCTGCTGACAACAGATCGAAACCACTATTCAGTGTCGATATCATCACCGTTAGTTAGTCCCAACCACTGTCTGGTGAAATCTATATCAGTCTACTCTCCGCCCAATCCCTGCTCTAGAGGCACCAGGCGGGTTTGGCGATATAGGTCAGCAGATTGGGATGGCATGCGATCTTTCTTCGCATGTTATCCTTGGCAGCCTACTTGCTTTTCTTCGGATGATCCATCGTCGTGCGCAGATGCTGTGACAGATGTGTTGCGGCGGGGGATGGAGTACTATATTCCATTCTCTGACGTAACAATGTTTGACCAGGCTCGACCTTGGTTTGGTGCGGAGTGTGATCGTGCTAACGCACTTAAGCACACCGCATTCCAGGCATGGACCGACGCTCGTATGCACAAGGCGAGTGATGTGAGTCAGAAGAAGAGAGCCTTCAACAGAGCTGCCAAGTCTTGCAAGAAGGTGATGCAGAGGTCTCGGTTCGATCACATTAGCCGCTTTGGGAACAAACTTGCTTCATACCCTGCTGGTAGTAAAGCGTTTTGGTCTCTGGCTAAGTCGGTTGAATTGAACTTCTGCCGTCCCTCACTACCGCCACTGCTAAAACCCGACGGGTCGCTGGCCCATACCGCTGAGGAGAAAGCAAACTTGTTTGCCTCACTCTTCGCGGAATCTTCGCGTCTAGATCCTGGTGACACGCGGCCCCCTGTTAATCTTGATGGTTGCGAAACGAGTATGTCAGATATTCGCATCCATCAGAAGGACGTCCGTAGGGTGCTGCGTAACCTTGACGTGAACAAGGCTAGCGGTCCAGACGAGATACCGGCAATTGTTCTGAGAACGTGTGCGCCTGAACTGTCTCCGATACGTACAGCCCGTGCCCAAAAAGGGTAGTCGGGCTGATCCAGCTAATTACAGGCCAATCTCAGTAACGTCCATTCTCTGTAAGACTATGGAACGTGTACTCAACACTAAGCTCCTGGCATACCTAGAAGCTAATGACATCCTAAGTGACCGACAATACGGCTTTCACCGAAATCAGTCAACTGGTGATCTTCTAGCGTATGCCATCCACATCCGGAGTGAGACCATCGAGAAACACGGGGAAGCGCTTGCCGCCTCCCTCGATATCTCGAAGGCTTTCGATAGGGTCTGGCACGAAAGCCTTATTAGTAAGCTTCCTTCTTTCGGTTTACCTGCTGGTTTGTGTGCTTGGATTGCAGACTTCCTGAGTGAGCGGTCCATCCGAGTGGTCATCGATGGCTGCTCGTCCGGTCAAATGGCCATTAATGCCGGGGTCCCTCAGGGGTAAGTGCTCTCGGCACCATTGTTCTTGCTGCACATAAATGATCTGCTTAAGCCCGGTACCTTTGGGTATGCAGACGACAGCACTGTTGCTGAGAGTTACATATCCAGCGCGCAAGCTAGTGGGTCACAGATCCAGTCTCTCCGAGAGGCTATGGTCGAGCGCTTGGACTTGTCCTTGGAGGCAGTCTCTGAATGGGGCGATGCTAATTTGGTCAAGTTCAATGCTGCTAAAACTCAGGCGTGTCTATTTTCCGCTAAAAGGAGCCAATTCAGCCCTGCTCCAACTTTCCAGGGCGTAACTGTGCCGATAACAGACCATCTTGATCTTCTTGGTGTCACGCTTACGTCAACTCTCAACTTTGGGCCATACATTGAAGCAAAGGCTCAACTGGCAGCAAAAAAGCTGGGAATACTCGCGAAGGTCAGACAGTACTTCACGCCGGAACAGCTGCTAAAACTTTATCAAGCGCAAGTTCGATCGTGTATGGAGTACTGCTCTCATCTTTGGGATGGATCTGCCCGATACCAGCTTGATGCACTTGAGGCAATTGAGAGGCGAGCCAGGAGGATCATTGGCAATGATGCACTCGTTGAGTCGAGGCTTCAAAGTCTTGAGCATCGACGCGATATATGATACACAGGTATTCAAAATCTACTAGACCTAATCAATTTGATCTCTTCGAAAATTGCGCCAAACTGTTACCCAATACATAATATTGTATTTAGATTAATAATAAAACTGTGTTGCGTTTATTATTCGTAGTGTGTTGCATGACTTTTGCTATAAGCAATTAAGTTTTAAGACTGACAAGAAAACTGTCAACAATTTTTTTTTAATTTTTCATTTAAAGTTATTACTAAGCAAGCTGTATTTATTTATATTTTCCTTTTTCAACCAATATGGTAAAAAGATGCAGTCGAATTCAAATTAGGAATTACAATAGTATTCTTATTTATTTTATTCGCCGCTAGTACCATTGTTAGCACTTACTTATTGTTGTCTATGTCCGATAAGAATAATATATTTAAATTTAAATGATATATCTTTTACATAAGTCTTTTTGGCATAACAATGGTATCAACTTTTAATGCTATACACCGTTTTTCTGTACGGTCCTAAGACATTAATATAACGTTTAAGTGCTTTTATCCTGAGACTACATCCACCCGTAATGCGTGTTAGTACTTTTTCCTTTTATACATTTCAAAGGACTTGACTTGTTAGTACTTTTCGACAACCGTACTTAAAAATCATTATGAAGATAAGTACTTTCTCCTTAAGAAGAGTACAGAGCATATGTACTTAAGTGACAGCTATCTCCTGAATTACATTAAATATGCAGAATATCTCGATTCCAGTACGTAGATAATAGTGTCACAATTATTTTTTGCCTTTACTGTATTTCGATTACTAAATTAGAAAAAAAGTTAGACATGGTTTTGTATAAAAAAAAACTTAAAATGTCTCTACTGTAAAATGGCCTTTTGGCGTTTAAGTAGTATTGGCTTTCCGGTGACGATATGTATTTTTTTAAATTTAACTAGGACATTACTGAAAGCACACAGCACAACCGGGACCAATGGTCCAACAGTCGTGGTTGTCATTCGTAGATCTTTGACAGTCATCACAAGTAGTAGACGCCAGAAAGTCCGACCATCAGTCTATTCAAGAACGAGGAAGGACGAGGAGTAACGTGTTGTCTCTTAACTCTTTTGGGGAGTGTGCGCAGGAATTATAGGACTGGATTCCGCCATCTCCTTTCTACTATCGGACAACCCAACATATGGCGATTGTCCGATACTAAGCACTGTGTTTCCTCGTTTATTTATTTATTACGGCACTCCAACGAATAGTTCGCCGATACATTAACAAAAAAAAGGCTTAATAATATACAATTAACCCAGCGAATTCTTCACTTAAAGGTGTGCACAGCACTTAACAGAGTTTGGTAAATTAATAATAATTATATTTTAAATTAATTGTTCTACACTATACAATCATGCAATAATTAATAAAAAGGTGCAAGACAAAAATAAATACAAGGCGATAAAAAGTTTATACCTCGTAAATCAAAGAACTGGAACAATTTGCCTACTGCGGTCTTCCAATTATAATTTAGGTGTCTTCAAGGCTAGAGTGAATAGGCTCATATTAAACTAGTGCGCTTCACCATCAACGGTTGCATCACTGCTTTCCATCAGGTGGGATCGCAGTCTAGCACTAGATTATATCAACTAAAGCAATACTACCCAGTAGTAGAGGTCTGAAAGGCAATCGCTCGAAGTAAAACATGGGTATTCAGTTGCATCTAGTTAGACTGGAAGCCGACGGTTTTTTTTTAGTTGGGAAATCATCCAACGACCTCTCCCGCTCTTGGGGGATCGTGAGGGCATGTCCGACTTTTATTGACTAAAACCCACTCCTATGTTCCTTGTTTGCCTTCGATTTAAAGCTCCGGGGTTCACTTTCACGGGACATCTCCTTGAGGCGCGCGTGGAACACTACGCGTCGTCGACGACTCGGGCTCGGTCCGGACGGTTACCGGACGGCCGGACGGTCAGCAATGGGTAGCTCGCCATCGTTCGCCAGCCCACTGGAAGCCGACTTCCAATGAGATCGGCTACCAGTCTAGTTGGGGAAATTTTAAGACGATAATGAGTAGGATTTACTCTTGAGCGCCAACAAAACCATCCCATAATTTCCGTAAACACAAACAATAGCCCAAAGAGTTATTTTTAAGGTGTATACCATAAGAACCTACTAGGATGATAATCTACTTAAGCCACCCCCATCAACGTCAGTTGCGTAACCCGATCCTGATAATGAGCCCTTTGTATAGATAACATGGAAAAACAAACACAAGCTTAGGGAGAGATTACATTAGTGTTATGTAAGTAGTTTAGTTGGGATTTTAATTAATTAAAATGGTTTTGTCACAGGTAGGTTGTGGAAGTGGGATCGAACTTAAGGTTTGCAGAAAAATATTTGACGCTTTTAAAGATAATTATGATCAGTTTTTTTTTCCATTTTTATGAAGAACCATATTATGTAGTCTTTTTTATAGTCAGTTTTTTACTCAAATAGATTTATTTTTTAGGTTTCCGTACCCAAAGCGTAATAATAAAAACGGGACCCTATTTGTCCGTCTGTCTATCACCAGGCTGTATCTCATGAACAGTGATAGCTAGACAGTTAAAATTTTCAAAGATGATGTATTTCGGTTGCCACCTATAACAAAAAATAAAATAATAACTTGAAATAATAAAATAATTAAGCTAAAACCAGAATAAAATAAATATTTAAGTGGGGCTCCCATACAACAAACGTGATTTTTTGTTGTTTTTTTCTACAGACGGTACGGAACCCTTTGCGTGCGAGTCCGTCTCGCACTTGGCCGGTTTTTTTGGTATGCATTTTGATTTCAGTGTTATTGTTGTGTTGCTTTCACTAACACTTGGCGACATCTCGACGAATTGCTGAAATGAGCTGTTGGATTTCCAACCTTTCGTAGCTAAACAAAGCATAGTCATAGACAAAAAATCCGCAGCTCAAATAAAAGAATGATTTCCAATGCTTTTTTTTATTATTTTTGATAGGCTCGCGTTTGACCACTATCTCACCTGATGGTAAGCGATAATGTGGCCGACGATGGAGCACACTTGAGCTGCGGACTTTTTTCAAAAAATCACTGCGGCCATGTGGAACGTAAAAGTCTGCTGAAGAAACTCGAATGGGTTCGTTAGCAAAAGACACTCCTTCTCACTCCACATCGAGTGAGAGGGAAAAAATATGCGTTTATTAGGCAGTCATATTAGAGTTGCCTAGTGTTAGTAAAAACAGGCATTAGAGTTTTTAAAAACGCATAAAGTATCAAGTGCTGTATCAAGACAATTTTAATTAAATAGTTTTTAAGCTTCACTTGAAGAAATGACACATTATTACATTGCGTCCCTTAGCCAACAACACCGCGTAAGTCATTTTTACCAACTTTACAGGAAACGAAAAAAACTGTGCGATGTTGAGAGGCCAGCCGATTTGCAAGCTATCACTACTTTTCGAATTATGGCTTCTGATTGGCTGAAATCTATATCATGTGACCAATGGTTAGACGCGCAATGAGCAGCTCCATCTAAAGGCATTCAAATGTGAAAACCGTCAATTTTTGACTTGAGCGGTGTTGTAAACAGGGACGATTGGTAATATAGCTAGGTGGTGAATCTCTATCCATATATCCCTGCCATTGCTTGCTACCAAACGTTCCTGCTACCAAACCTCACAATGAAATAGATAAGCAACCTGTAAAGATCCTAACAGGAAGTGATAGAGTATCGTATTTATAGCCGAGGACACACACAACAAGAGAATCCTTTTAAGAACCTTTGTCTTATACTATATAGTAGATTATAAGAAGATATTAAGTAACATTAATGTAATAATAAACAAACAACAATATGTTAGCTAATAATAATAGACAAAAGATGATGAAACAAGTCGAAATTGGATACGGGGAGGTTCTGGCGGGATTCTTTTTGAGTGCACTTCAGCCCCCCTAGCCAAGTTACAACCGTTTCGTGTCGATTTCCGTTTTCCAATCGGTAACGCCTCGCTAATTGTAAAAAACGATAAAAGTTGGTAGTCATGTTGACGCACCTGAGTCGGTCGCTCGTTCTACAATGTCGTTCTACAATGACAAAGGATGAAGACGTAGCGTTGAACATTGTGGAAACATAACAAAATGATAGAATGAACTCATTCTATCATTTTGAATAATGTGAAGTTGGCTACGATTTTTCTATTCGTTTGTTCTGACCACGTGACTTAACGTTGTGATGATGTCATTCCCATACATTTGATTAGTTTTCGACTAGCGTTAACGATTGCAGATTATCAACTTGGCTAGGGGTGCAGGTGTTTTATTTATTCGCAAATTAATTTCTAGTGGATATTGTAATCTTCAACAATTTGTGTAGTTTTGTATCTCAAGACAGAGATGCTGTATCAAAAACGAATATCTTTTTAGACTTGTGTTAGCTAATGTGTTAACTTTAGAGAAAGATTGGATAAGAAACTTATTTAGTGTACCTAGATAAGTGTAGCGGGAAGGTTTTTAAATAAAACGACCAAAACGGGTAACACACCCTCTATACTTTTGCCTTGACAGCACACAATTATTACAAATATCATAAATCAATACCATTTAAAATAATAATAATTATATAGTAGCACTTACTCTAAGATGTTGCTTACCCCGAAGACTGGAACGGAATGTGTCAGGACAGCGCAGCGCGTTATTTTATAACCTTGTCAACTGTCATAGCGCTGAGCTGTCAAATCGCATAACGTTCCAGTTGTCAGTGCAAAATAAATACATTTTAATGTTGCCAATACAGAAAACAATCATAGTGTATGTAACTAATCATAAAAATCGCTAACAGTCGGCCATCCGTATTACAAATACGACCTCGTATGTGAAAGAATACAGAAATTGGTTTTATACACAAAATAATGAGAGAAGAAAAAAAGAATAACAACAATAAAGCAAACAGATATCTATTACAGTAGCGAATAAAACTTTAGATTATTCATACACTGGTTGCTGTACCTAGGAACGAGATTAAACATAATTATCAATTTACCAATTACTATTTAGACACAATTGATTGCATTATTTAGTTGTTATGTAAAAGTAGCTTATAAGCAATTGTGTATACATGATTTTACTTTGTGGCTCAATAAATACATATTATTATTCTTACAAATCATTATCTTATTCTTTATACAGTCATTCAAAAACAGGTCTCTAAAATGTCCTGCCTCTACTGATTCAAAGATTCAAAGCATTTTATTTCAAATAAACAATTTACAGGCACTTTTGAAATGTCAAGAAGTCAAGTTACAAATCTATGTTACTTATTTCTTGTCGCTATCATGTAATGACAAACGTACAGGCCCCTCAAATATCCTGCCTCTATTGAAAAACAAACAGGCCCCTCAAATGTCTTGCCTCTAATGAAAAACAAACAGGCCCCTCAAATGTCCTGCCTCTGAAGAAAAACAGGCCTCTCAAATGTCCTGCCTCTAATATAAACAGACAGGTCCCTCAAATGTCCTGCCTGTAATGAAAAACAAACATTAGTAAATAAACAATTGCCTGATAAAGCCAATTGGTTTATCCTGAACAGGCCCCTCAATGGTCCTGAACAGGCCCCTCAATGGTCCTGAACAGGCCTCTCAATGGTCCTGAACAGGCCTCTCAATGGTCCTGAACAGGCCTCTCAATGGTCCTGAACAGGCCTCTAATGGTCCTGAACAGGCCTCTAATGGTCCTGAACAGATCCCTCAATGGTTTCTGTAAATACCCTTTTGATTTTGATATGACCACTCAGGCCAGGTACATGATAAGTTTCAAGTGCATGTCACAATAACATCAATGATTTACCTCAACCACAAAATTTCACCCGTTATTTGTGAATCATTGACCAACAATGACTGTTTGTTTACATTTGATATCAGTTGTAATCACTGACCCGACTAAAACGTGAGGGTATATATTTAATTTACTCTTTTGGCTCTGATTAGTTTTTATTGAAACTCCAAATTTCGATACAATAACTAATCAAAATGCGAGATCACGAACTATGAAATTGTTTCGTCTATTTTATTTCATTCATTAAAATTACCAACTATTAATTACCAGTAGGTACGCTGTAAATACCATCACTTTTAAGATACTCAAGGCAAATTCAGTCTAGACTACTTTCTCTTAATGTAAGAATAATAGGTTTTACGTTAATCACTTATTTCGTTAACATACTCGTAATTTTAGATGTGGGAAGTCAGGTACACTTCCGTAAAAATAACCTCTGGTAATCAAAATATTCATAGACATTCTATACTAAATAAATTACAGTGAGACATTATTATTATTATTATTATTAAATATACACACACTATCTTCACAGGCGGAACCTAATACAATAGTGGTTTCCAAACCGAAAAAAAATATAATAATTGAAAAAAGTCATAATCTTACACTAACATCCTAAAAAGCTAAAATAACACTAAACTATTACAATACTACTAACTATAAAAAATAAAAGAAGTACATAAAAAATAAATAAAAAACTTAAAAAATAAAAAACGTTAACCTATATGTAAATACAATATACATCTTTTGGATGTTACCATTTTATTTTAAATAAATAAATCATTGTATCCCTCCATGTCCCTAGTGAACAAATTGGGAGTTATTGTATTATATTTATCCACAATAACTCTTTACCATACCTAAAATACTTAACATTTACAGATATTTAGGTACATCCCCCTGATAAGACAAATCTCTAAAAACAAATCAAAAATGCCTACAAAAGGCTTACTGACTTTAGCAACTACTTTTTGCCGCACCATCTGATTTTCCATGAAAATTACTTCCTATAATTCAATCAATGCTATCCCCTAAGTTGGTACACTAAAATTAGTAATTCATGAATATAATTTGGAAGTGCTCTGGGAGTCATTAAATAGAATTCACATTACATTGCAAATTCTACAGGACTAAAGTCCAAATCAGACATTCGAGTTATTTACGAAGCTTAGCGATCATGTCCTCAGATGTCTCTGCACGAATTACAATCTCATACGAAAATTTATTACGCAGAAGGTATTGAAAATATACTTTCACTAAATCCATTTCGATAGATATATTCAAAGTCAATCTTATTTATTTGGTCTTCTAACTTTATATAGAAGATAAAACCGTTATGAAGTTTCAAACTAATCTCAAAAGGCAAGTATCCAAGTTCGGTAAAATACATGAAACGTTTGTTTGACGACAGTGTTACGTCAGTGACATGAAACTGCTGTCATGTCACCACTTTTATTGTAGGTCAATATTAGGCGTGGAAAAAAGTGTGTCATCTTTGCGATTGGAACATATTATTTGGAACATTGGCTCAAAATATACACACTGAGTCGTGATCTGTTACGTTGCGTCATATACACTAAATATTTTATTTAATTGAATTTTGATTTGAGAATAATTTAAAGCAGAGGTTTTTAGTTCAGGTCATTAATTATATGTACGCCATTTACGTTATAATTTGAATTTTTAAAAGACTGCTGGTCACTTAAAGTAAAGAGTGTCTCAGAGTTCCAATTGTTCCAAATGATGCATTAAAATTTAAAACATTACTGATGTTCCAATCTTTCGGAACACTAAAATATTTCGGAACAGTGAGTCGGTTCAGTAAAGAGTTACACGCCTAGTCAACATTAATTTGTCCACAAATGCCATTTTATGAACAATGACTTCCGAGCATGAAAATAATGTTAAATTCTATAATGTTTCGTTCAGAAACGTGGTTTATTGAACAACATGAGCTACGGTGTTTTCCTGTTAAACTGTATATAAAATCACAACTTTTCATCAGTGTAGGTAGGTATACTTAAAAAAATAAATTGCGTGTGGCTATTCCCTTGAAAGTACACAGTACATACTCAGTATGTACTCCTTTTAAACCAAAGAGATTTAAAGAGATAATTATAATAGAGCGGCTATCAGAACAAATGTCTTAGAAAAACTGTCATCCTATGTCTCAGTGACGCCATCTGGCTTTGAATAGCAAACGCGCGAATTAAATTTGTCAAAATTTATAATTATTTAACTATCGCTCGGTAGGTGGCCAGGGGCCTTACCATGATAATGTTAAAATGTCAGTCGTACGACCGAAAAAGAGTGATGGAGCCATACACCCTATATAGCTCCACCCCTTTAACAGCTCGGTTTAGGTCGTAAAATGGATCACGTTATGAGCTCGTGGTAGAGCCTCAGTGTGTGATAAAGGTAAGGTTAAGCTTTTCAGCAATAGATGGCGTTATCACAAAATCAGCAAATGTTCTAGAACTATTTATAAAAATTATTGAATTTTAATTAATTAATTCGTAAATACAAAAAATATTTACAAAAATAAACCGAAGTTAGGTTCAGTCATTTTATCATAACAAGATTTGCAATAGCGTAATGGGCAGTTCGGCATATCTTCTCAGAAAATGATTTTCTTTTAGTGCATAGAGTGGATACAAACACGACTTGACGTGTAGGGGCGTCATACTAGACTGAGCGACTTATGACCACTAGGTAATAAGTATCGGATCACGATTTTGTTCGCTATGTCCTGTCTATTGGTAGTATATATTTAATGTCTTTGTTTTAAACCAAGATAAAACACATTCTTGGTACCCTACATAGCACAATTGATAGATATTAACAATTGAACAAGAGCTTTGTCTAAACCTAGCAGTTGTCAATAATGAAGCTATCCCAACAGCATAACATGGCACTGTGCGCTCTCGTGCCTCATTTGGTGTTGTATTTTGTAACGGAACTTCTTTTAACCTATAGAGTAAACGAGCCCCTTGGTGTAGCACCACATAAAAATATTGTGTAATTACTTGTGTCACTTCTCCATTTCCATTGATACCCAGATCACTTTACAAAATAAAAAATATTTAATCAACAACAAAGATGCATTAGGACTCAATACTATCGACAACTGCCAACCATATTTTATTAAATATAATATCTTTATTCTGCCTTGCTTATTTAACCATGAGTATTATTATTTATTGTCACTGTTTCAATTGAGCCAATAGCGTTGATGCATATATGTATCATACGCCTGGCACCTATAATATTAAACAAAGTGCTGAAACTTTTTTTACACTTTTTTTTTGTATAGTAATTTAATTACTTGCTAGATTTCCTCTTACTGTGTGTTAACTCCTTCATTAGACAAAAATGTCATTTTGTCAAAAACAGTTTCTTTTTTTAACTATGTTAAACTATGTATTTGGCAACTACTTGTGTTCAATTGGATAATAATGCAATTGTATATTCTTCGCACCAATACCTATGGCAAATTATATAGGCCATCACCTTAGACATAATGTTTTACTGTACTTACTATTCCGATTTGTACCAACTACAAGCTCATGTTTTACAGAATACCTATACATATTAAAAGGAGTTTCACGGAAACAAGGTTTGACTATTAATATTTCTACATCTAGAGTTTTTCCAGTAAAGCGATTTACTCTGGTGATGTAATAAAATGTTATTATTAGCCTACCCTTCTGCCGCTTCTAAGAGCAAAGAATCTATTTCAGTATCATTAGGCATACTAGATAATACTCTTCGTCACCTGGTTTCAGTTAAATGGGTAATACTAGTAGGTATGTAAAATCACTTTAAACTGTAGTAGTAAACAGTAAAGCATATACAACGCCAGTTCCAGCATATGTGAAGCCTGATACACGTGGGTAGCATTTTTATGTAAAGAAACTATGTACTAAATTTCATAACTGTATCATGTAAAATCACAAAGTTATAAGCTTGTTATGTTACTTGGTTGTCCGAAAAATACATGGTCACCGGGCCATCCAGGTGACTGAGGGGTTGTTTTGCTCCCGCACCCAGCTGTGCGCTGGTGCCTAATGCCCGCTATGACCTGTGTTGTACTTAGTGTCGGTGGTGTCCAACTTTATACATTGGTGTAAAAATTGTTGGAATCGATTCAGTTACTAATTCTGAACAATCTATATTCAGCTTTCGCATATACCAAAAATAAAGCTGTATACAGATACATCCTTTTGTTTTATTTAAAAATACCAAGAAGTTATATTTGCATTCAATGTTTGCATAAAACTCGGTAAAGTCACGTGACCGCGTGTGACGTCATTCTACTACGCTCCGCTCAGTCGCAATTCGCCAGCTGAAGTAGAACTGTTTACTCGCGCAGTATTTAGTTTTATTTTATCATACAAGGATTCGAAAAAGGGACAATCAGATAACCTACCTAAAATACATTAGAATGGTTACTCATTATTTAGTGACAAATAATGTTTTCTTTGCCGTTGAAATGTAAATCTGTACATTTTGGCACAACGCATGATTTTCTAGTATGAATATTAGACATTTAGGAAAAATAATAAATTTATAAGTTATAGTGAAACGCAAGCACAGAATATCTAATAACGCAAGGCAGTGGGAACGGACTGAGCGAGCGCTGCACTATGAAATCAAGGGTCAAATGATCGGTCATCGCACGCTCACTTTAAAAATCTATAACTTGGAATCTAAAGGTATCAAAATATCGATTGAATCTGAAAGTACTGGTCCGATTGCATTCACACATAGAAAGCCACTGTATCCCTGAGTGACATAGGCCACATTAATATGTATGCGGGCGATGCCGCGGGCAAAAGCTAGGAGGCAAATGTAATAAATGTCAGACTATCTGTCGAAAGGCAATCCATATAATATTAATTTACCTAATTTTAATTTCAATAAGTGTCAATACTATTAACTGTCCTCTTTAGTTGCATTTAGATTATTCCTAATCAAAAGTATTACTGGTCTGCTAATTTACTTTATAAGTAAGCTCAGAACGCAGGTCATGGTAACAACGATTCATAAGTTGGTAGATATGTTTGCTACGGTCATTTAACAGTGATCCAAAACCGGTCCCTAATCCATCTGAACACACCCTGAGTTGTCCTTAGGTACTCAATAGATTAACATACGTGTGGTATGGTAATACCTCCAGGGTGTAGCCCTGGCAAGGCACGCGTGGTGGTGTGGTAGTACCTCCAGAGTGTAGCCCTGGCAAGGCACGTGTGGTGGTGTGGTAGTACCTCCAGAGTGTAGCCCTGGCAAGGCACATGTGGTGGTGTGGTAGTACCTCCAGAGTGTAGCCCTGGCAAGGCACGTGTGGTGGTGTGGTATTACCTCCAGAGTGTAGCCCTGGCAAGGCACGTGTGGTGGTGTGGTAGTACCTCCAGAGTGTAGCCCTGGCAAGGCACGTGTGGTGGTGTGGTAGTAACTCCAGGGTGTAGCCCTGGCAAGGCACGTGTGGTGGTGTGGTAGTACCTCCAGGGTGTAGCCCTGGCAAGGCACGTGTGGTGGTGTGGTAGTACCTCCAGAGTGTAGCCCTGGCAAGGCACGTGTGGTGGTGGTGTGGTAGTACCTCCAGGGTGTAGCCCTGGCAAGGCACGGGTGGTGTCAGAAGAAACTCATATTGAATTAGGTAGTACAACAAAAGCGATAAGCCTGAATATTTTAAAGTTCACCATTTTAAAGTACACATCACTATGCCCGCTTAGATAGGTATTATTTTATCAACAACATTGTAACGGAGCCTACATACGTAGGTACTTTCAAAGCAAAAGTAGAAGATGCAGTTTAGGAAAAAAAATCGCTTGTGGGCGGGATAAAAGAATGCATTTAAATAATCGACTCGTTTATCCCACTTCTGAATTGTTAGCTAATGTGTTAACTTTAGAGAAAGATTGCATAAGAAACTCATTTAGTGTACCTAGATATAGTGTAGCGGGAAGGTTTTAAATAAAACGACCAAAACGGGTAACACACCCTCTATACATTTGCCTTGACAGCACACAATTATTACAAATATCATAAATCAATACCATTTAAAATAATAATTATTATATAGTAGCACTTACTCTGAGATGTTGCTTACCCCGAGAACTGGAATGGAATGTGTCAGGACAGCGCAGCGCGTTATTTTATAACCTCTGTCAACTGTCATAGCGCTGAGCTGTCAAATCGCATAACGTTCCAGTTGTCAGTGCAAAATAAATACATTTTGACGTTGCTAATACAGAAAACAATCATAATGTATGTAACTAATCATAAAAATCGCTAACAACTACAAATTTACAGTTTTCAGATTTTTCCAAATTTCAGGTTTCTAGGTCAATAGGAAGTACCTTATGAATTTTGATTACCTTGAGAGTGTCGAAATATACGTTTTTTTACGACATAAACGGCGGTATCTTTTTTTTTCGTTAACTCAGAAGTTTGATTTGTCTTGACAGACAGACAGACAAACGGGTATGGCAAATTCGGGATGTTCCTGCATCGGATTCAGGCGGAAGAAACGCCCGGGTATCACCATCGTCTGGACCACCCGAAGGATATGGTGGAGCACACGGTAAAGATGTGCCCCGCTTGGGCGGAGCACCGTCGGGTCCTCGTGGAGGCAATCGGCAGCAACGACTATGGTCCGAAGCGAGGAGGAATTGCAGGCGGTGGCCTCCTTCTGTTCCTTCAGCAGTAATGCTAGCGAAAGAGGAGGCCGCACGCGTGAGGGAACGAATGTCCTCACGCCCCAGCCACCGAGATTCTGATCCCTACCACGGTAGACACGAGCTACGTTGAGCAATGGGTAGCTCACCGTCCGGCCGTTCGGTAATTGACCGAACCGAGCCCAGTCGACAACAGCGCGTAGTGATCCACGTGCTCCTCTAAGAGATGTCAGCAAACCGTAGGGGCCCACCAGGGCCGATGCCCACTATCTAGGAATTTCTGAAAAGAAAACCCGTAGTACTAGACACAGGTGTGGTTTTAGTCAGTAAAAGTCTGACAGCCCTCACGCTCCGCTCAGAGCGGGAGCAGTCATTCGATGATTTCCACCCTTAAAAAAATACTCAAACGGTGAAAATTTCATTCGCAAAGTGGGTACATTACCAGTCATTTAACTTGGCCCGTTAAACTGTGGTTAAAATACGATTAAAGCCCTGTGGTTTCATCTTTCGCTTTAAAGCTTAAGCTGCCTGTTGCCTGGCGTAATAGTGTTAAAAACTAAAATTGAATCTAGGTTACTGAGTGGTTAAGACCGTGATATGAACTAAAGCTCGGGCTCTGTTGGACTGCATAGACAAGAAAGAGAATTTATTGCAATACTAGCGATGTGACTCAGCTTTGTACGGGTGATAGAAATCTTTGCAATTCTTGTCTTTTCTATTCTAAAATAATTATGCATTATATGTATACTTAAGATGGTCCTTTTTCACTCGCCTATCGTCAACATTGAGCAAGGTTTAAAAGTTTGTTACTTCATCTAACGCAATCCAACGCGATGTTTGACGAAAAGGCAACGCGAAAAAAGAGAGAAAACGCTTGAAAACTCTGTTAGCATTCGGTAATTCCGTGATTTGCTCGAATATTTTACAAAACTTGTTCCAGGAAATACGTTTTTTTTTTATCCTTAAAATTTTTTGAAAAAAATTGTCGTCATTTAAAATTTTGATTAAATTTGCAAGGCTTCTATTGTTATAATTTTTTGTTTTTATTTTTTGAGAAAATTATAAAGAGTCAAAGTTCATGCAAAATAGCAGATTTTCAGAGGTCTTTACTGGATTAGTTTTACACAAATTTGTAAATTGATTTCAATATCCACAAGATACTGTGTTTCCAAAATACTTAATGAAAAATGTGTAGTAATGTCATAATCGCGTAAGAGCGCTTGTATGAAAAACAGTGAAAGTGTATGTCGAGTTGCATCCCCTTAAACCTTCCTCATGAGTCACTCTGTTTATTTTATTAGTAAAAATTGCATAGAAATCATTTGGAGGTATTTTTTTTCTAGGTTGTACATCATATAGTGGCTTCTGCCGCTCTATCGTGTTAGACTTTTACTGACTAAAACCCACACCTATGTTCTTTCTTTGCTTTGCGTTGAAAAGAGAGGAGTTGAGACTGGTTGGAGCAACTGCCCGATAGTTGATTTCAGACTATTGTATATGTTCCAATCGCGCAGAGATCTGTAATACCGCGATGCAGGATTTTGAGTTTTAGTTCCTATATGGCGTCATAGATGGCGCTACTATCCGTTCAGTCATTTTTCAGTTCACTTATTGTAAACAAAAAGACGCGTTGGGGGACTACGGATATGAATCATTTTATCCATTTACCCAAAAATAAATTGAATTATTCGAAGACATGCATTGTGACATTCACCAATCCGCATTGGGCACGCATGGTGGATTAAGGCCCCTTCACTCTCATAGAGAGAGGAGGCCTGAGTCCCAACAGTAGGAACATTAAAAGGCTGATTATGCTAAGTTGAATTATTAAAAATCTAAAGAAACCGTTTTACATAGAGATTCGATTTATAATGTGTTGTTAATATTATCTCCAGAAATTTGTCCGTATTACGAGAACAGAGATACATTTGACGATCTTTTCTATCAAGATTTATTTATACATTTTTTTTTTAAATTGATATAAACTAGTGCTTGACTGCGATCCCACCTGATGGTAAGCAGTGATGCAATCGTTGATGGTGAGGCGCACTAGTTTATTAAGAGCCTATTCACTCTATCCTTGAAGACACCTCAATTATAATCGGCCAGGAAAACCGCAGCAGGCAAATTGTTCCAGTCCTTCGATGTACTTAAGTTTAGGCTGCCAATTTCCTAGCGTAATAAATAGTGTTAAAAACTTAAATTGAATCTAGGTTAGTGAGTGGGTAATTCGGCTCGCTATGAAGCGTATCGTCCGTTGCACCGCTGCAGAAAGGCTTTTAATTTAAAATCGAACGAGACTTGTTGACTGTTCAACTTGAAATACGGGTCAGTACACTACGTGTATTTTTAGGGGGAGAATAATAAAATCGGTGTTTCGAACTTTCGAGTTGCTTTTGTTTTTAAAACCAGCCGTTTTTTTAACACTTTAACCGCTTGTGTCGGACTGGTCCTACAAGTCTTTCGTGTCCTATTCGTATGGTTCGAAGCCTACTGGGGCCAAGGGTCTGATTCTGAAACGAAGACTCGGCCCTGGTACGAGAGGCAACAAAGGAACAGGAGCGGGTTTTTAGTCAGCAAAAGTCTGACACTGTCTCCCGCCCCGCCCAAGAGCGGGGGACGTCATAAGATGATTTTCCCACCGGAAGAAAAAAAAAAAGAGTCGTGTGTTTGTGACTGGGTACTCTATCTCGTTTAGCTCTTCAATCCCCACACGTGAATGAAGAGCTGACGAGATGGAGTATTTGGTCGTGAATGTGCTTGGCGGAATAAACGTGACAGTTTTTGTCGGATATACCCGACATAGGTGGTTAAAAATGTCAACTTTAACCAACTAAAGATTTTACTACCTAAATAGGTGGTTATCATGGAATAACTACCTATTTAGGAAGTAAAGCCTAGCAAGGTTAACCTTAAGTAAGTTACCAAAAAATCTTATACTTATATATATTATTTTTAATGGTCATAAATATTAATTATCGAATTATAAATTCAAGTATATTTATAATTTATCAATCAAGTAACTGATGATGGTCTATTGTGTCTAGATAATAAATAGATTCCATAATTCTGAGATCCCTCTCTCCTACCGAAACCAACTTGTCTTGTATTTAGGTATGTCGGAATCATTAAGTACTTATCAATAATAATATAATATAATATTCCACAACTTTCACACAACGCCATCTAGTCCCAAACTAAGCAGAGCTTGTGCTATGAGTACTAGACAACTGATAAACATACTTATATATTTATAAATACATGCATATTATAGATAAATTACACCCAGACACAGAACAAATGATCATGCTCATCACACAAACATTTGTCCTGGGTGGGAATCGAACCCACGACCACCGGCATAGCAGTCAGGGTCACTAACCACTAGACCAACAGGCCAGAAAATCAATGTCACTGACATGAAGCAACCGTTGAAGGAGCGTTACTTTGGCCGTCTGAAGAATGTATTCAATAGACTTCAAACAGGCGGAAACAAGGTGCACGCCTTCAATGATTGGGTCATGCCGCTATAGAATTCTCTATAGGTGTACTCTAAATTACTCAAATGGAATTTGACGCCCTGGATAGGCGGGACATACATTGCTCATAGAATGTACAGCTTAAAGTTATGTCTATGTAATTTTGGACGAAGTAATCACGAGGAATATCTACCGAGATTTATTGTGCAGAACAACCAGCACGGTTGATTTGTCGGGCATGTCTATTATTGTTGATATATAACATAACCGTCTTTTTTTTTAGGTGGGAAAATCATCTTATGACAAATCGCGCTCTTGGGCGGAGCGGGAGATAGTGTCAGACTTTTACTGACTAAAAACCCACTCCTGTTCCTTCGTTGCCTTCGTCCCAGGGCCCCGGGTTTCGTTTTCACACTACCCATGAACATAACCGTCTTGAATAACTGGAATCTCGCAAAAGTCGAAAAATATAAGCAAATTAAGGATCTTGATTTGGCTCGTAAATATGTGTGCACATATATAATTTATGGATGCAGTCTTCTTTTTTGTTTTGGTTTCGCACGGCTTTTACATTTAGCCAGTATCGAGTTTAAAAAGAATTTAGTTTTCACAGTGTATTTGAGTTACTTTGAGTTAATTTAGAATCCAGATGTAACAAATTCGATTGTTTTTCAGTATATTAATTTGGTGCCCTAAAATCGCACGATGGGGTTGCGGCAGACCAATAAGGAGATGGCAGGACGACTTAGATGTCTTCCTTAGGAATTGACAAGATGTGGTTCAGAGCCGGGAACAATGGAAGGAATGGAGGAAGGCCTTGGCCTAGCTATGGGATAGTGTAGGCTTAGTATAATAATAATAATTATTATTTTCAAAAAATATTAGTAGAGCATGCTTTCTCTTCACCCAAACTGAAAATTAAGAGTCTCCTCTTATTCGTATTATTACTGTTATAGTATATCGCAAATTCGCCCTTTTTTTCACACACATATAATCCACTTTTTTGAGAAAGATCATAATTTACGAGCTAATTTCAATCTCAGAAACATGATATCAATCTGTCATCAGGAACATTCTAAAAGATCTACGGAAGGAAATATATGTCTCTAATAAACTAAATGATTTACATACAAGCAGTTAAAATGCGTACATTAAAATATCCATCGCAGGTGTTTTGCCTCATTAAGGAACATTTTAGAAATTCCAGTGGGTTTATACAGGGTGAAAACTTTTTGGTTACAAAATATTTTATACTTACCTGAACTTAATGACCACTTAAGATAAGTTAGAAGTTAGCTACAGAAGCTAGGTATTAGCAGTATAAGATAACGATAAAACAGACGATGTTTTGACAAGGTTTCTAGTAATTTCGGTCACCTGTATACATAATTACCACTGCTGTTATATATAACCACTTTTGCCTTTTCTCAACTTATATTCAGTCCATTTTCAGTCTTACTGAATGCAGGTAAATACTAAAAAAACTGGCTATCAAATTTTAGTAGTGGTGTTATAGTCTTAGAACATCACTTCTGCAGCATGCCCTACGAACTGTGGGCCAAAGTAGCACAGAGTTGATGCCCTGTAGCAGTGCGACGAGGTCGCGGCAGGCCACGAAGGGACATGACGTGTCGAACTGGACAGATTCCGTCAGAACTGAAAGCATAGAGTAGCGAAAATCAGAAGCAGTGGAGGGCGGCTGTTCGGGTGCCTTGGGCCACTCGGTTAATTTTCGGTTGATGTCGTGAGACATCGGAAGGCGGCGAGCGGCGGTAAGAGGTGCAGCGTGCGGGACTTCACTTGCTACCGATCTCTGTAGACGACGCGCGCGCACTCCAAACGCATAGCAAGATCGAACAATTTTATACAATTATATTCGAGAATTATATTAATTTCAATATTTACAGTACACTTTCTTTAAGTTTAATCTTTAGATAGTTAGATACTTATCTTCTTTCCACGGCCTTTGACCAAAAGTGAGCAAGCATGCAAAAAAAAAACAAACTGATGGTCTCAAGATTGAAGCCAACAATGAACAACACAAAAATTCTGTCGCTAAAAATACTTCAACCTGTATACTATACGAGTAGATGTCGTAGTGATTTTCGTCAGTCAACGGCTCGTGTTTTATTACGCCCGACTTCGTCTCTCTTAATTATTTCTCTTCGTTTTGTAAGAAAAAATAACTTGACACGTTTAAGAGTCAGATTTTGGGATAAAAATAGCTTCCCCTCCTTTAAGTTTTTTATTCACCTCAGGTTTATAATTAACGCTTGCTTCGATGAATGCAGTATTTAGTTCAACCAGATTTGTTTGAGCTGAAAATTGATTTCGGAGTTTTAAAACTTTTGTACTTACAATTTTCTTTTTTGTTTTCGTTTTGTAAAACTACGTTTCGCAAGGCTGTGCTTTAGTTTAACCATACTTCATATTATAAATTTGGTTTAAATTGTAATGTAATTTGACTTTTTCGACTGTTTTTTTTAGTCATTTTTAGGGCACCGTACCTCAAAAGGAAAAACGGATCCCTTATAGGATCACTTTGTTGTCCGTCCGTCTGTCTATCTGTCTGTCTGCCAAGACCCTTTATCTTGGGAACGCGTGGAGGTATCGAGTTAAAATTAAAATTATATACTCAAGTCTGCAATCCCTTGAAGCTGTGAAAAAATCGAATTTCGGAGTTAACGAAAAAAAAAGATACGGCCGTTTATGTTGCAAAAAACGTGTATTTCGACACTTTCAAGGGAATCAAAATTAATAAGGTATATAAGGCGTTGACCTAGAATCTTGAAATTTGGCATGAAGCAAGGTTTCATAGCCCAAGTATAGGAAAAAATCTGAAAACTGTAAATTTGTAGTTATGTCACAAAAAAAAACTTATATTTTTGTAATTCGGAAAAATCTTTGTAACTCAATTCGGGAATTGAACTGTTTTCATAGTTAAGTTTGTACGGAACCCTCAGTGCGCGAATCTGACTCGCACTTGCCTGGTTTTTTTTTTCGTTTTCATTGTCCTGATTTTATTTGGGGTCGGCGGAACACGTTTTTTTCTTCCAATTTGTCCAGTCACGCTACCACAAACTCTTAACTTTTTTTTCGTTGTACTGTGAATTTGTATTAAATGTAAGATCATGTTTTTAAGGCAGCAATATTATTATGATGAGCACTATGTAGGTACGCCTTAATTGTCATGTGCATACAAAAGGCCTTTTGTTATTAAAATCGTTCTGTGGCTGTGAAATGTGATATGGCTGTACTTAACTTAAATAAATAAAATAATAAGTAAAGGCGAAATCTTGTGATAATATTGTGAAGGCAGAGACGCAATTGAAAGACTTCTTTGTAATTAATAAATTATGTTTATATTGTACGAAGGACCCTATATCATATTTTTTTATAAAAATTACGTCCGCCTATATTTTTACTTATTTGACATCTATATAATCAATCTTCGATCTAAATATGAAATCCTAAGCTTTTTAAACATAAACCTTAAAAGGTATAACTATACTGCCAGTGTAGCGCTGCAGTGTACTGCCAGCATTATATGTATGGCCTCTATGGCATAGCATAGCATAGCATAGCATAATCAGCCTTTTAATGTTCCCACTGCTGGGCTCAGGCCTCCTCTCTCTAGGAGAGGGAATGGGCCGTATTCCACCACACGGGCCCAGTACGGGTTGGTGATTGTCACTTGTCTTCGAATTTTTGGTTCTAGGATATGCCGGTTTAATCACGATGTTTTCCTTCACCGTTTTGAGAGCAGTGGTTATGAAATAAATTACACAAAGTAATGCGCCTGACTGGGTTTGAACCCGCGACCTACAATTCGTAAGTCGGGGCCGTTACCACTCGGCCACCACTGCTTTCGATAATAAAAAAACTTTTAAATTATTACGTTTTATTTACGAATTGTTTGATTTTATTCTACCTCTAATGAAGGTGAATTTCATCAATAACATAGATATATAGATAACTAGATATGGTCGCTCATCTAAACCACGATTTGGAACACTGCAGTCAAGGAAAAAGGGTACAACTAACATTTTTTCCGAAATTGAGTTATACATATTCGGAATCAGAAAAAAAATGCCCATCTGCCAATATTTTTTGTACAATTTTAGGAACAAGATAAACAAAAATACTGTAAGCTCAAAAGGCACAACTGAGCCACTTTTTAAGTTTCTGTACGTAAAAAGAGTACATCTGACTTATACACACACATACACACACACACACATCTGTACTTCAAAAGGTCACATATGTCTAGATTCGGCTTTTATTTTGTATGACGATAAATATAATTTATTTACTTGAAAAGGCATAATTACCACTAGTAAAACGGGGTGAATAGAAACGCATGGGTGAATAGAAACAAAACTTTGGTTTGGTTTTTCACTTCGATAACATATTATTGGCTTCTAACAAAGCATCGACTTATTAGAATAACAATTCATTAATAAATTGATATAGTTAAATGCTGCAAAAAATATTCAAATGTCGTGAAAATACCCTTTGAAGTTTTGTTTCTATTCACCCCATTTGACTGTACCACAGATGTGCTCTTTGATTTAAAGTTTACCAACTAGACCTTGACATTTAATTTAAAAGAAAAGTCACAACTAGCTGTTATGCCTTTACTACCAAAACATCTTTCACTAGAAGTGCGACTTGAAGTGAGGGGATCTAAGTACGAAGCGAATCCCGTCAGTTGTGCCTGACGTATCTCTGCGAGTCAAAATGTCAGAATGAAAAGTCACAATTGGTTAGTTATGCCCTTTACTTAATATTAATAATTTAACTTAATTTTACATTTTTATGCTACGTTGAAAGAGAAAACGTTGATTATAAATACAAATACATTAAAAAAAAAAGTTCAATAATCCTATAGGAATCGAGTAAATGCAATTATTTTCATTCATACATATTCGCAAAATAAAATATAGTTAAATTTTTCCCCAAAAAACAAAAAAAAAAATTAAACTCGATTATCTCCAAATTTACAAAATTTTATATGTACCTCTGTTGGGATTTCAGTGGACTTCAATGAAACTCCCGGATCGAGGTATGGTAATATATTTGGATTTACTCAGGTTTTACAATTTTATAAGCGGAGCGCGAGATAGTTGCAAGGATGACAAAATTTTGACACCAAAAAAATATGTAGGTGGACGAATAATAAAAAATCACATTCACTACGGCGCGGGCGCCTTGTCCTTTGGAAAGACAACAAAACACGCACACTGCACTTCTTGTCATTAACGCAGGCGTAAACAGTACCCTTTTTAATTATGACGGCAGAACAGCTGTCAATATCAATATTCTACAGCTCTACTGCGGTCAGGAGACCGCGGTTTAGGTGAACCGCGGTACAAGAACATTGATGGAATTCACTGCACAAGATTTATCAATCTATCAGTACACTTCTCTTCATCTATTCTTCTATACGAATATATATTATAAAGAGAAAAGATCTATATTTTTGTTTGTAATGAATAAAATCAAAAACTACTGGTCCAATTTTAAAAGTACTTTTTTAAGCTCGCGCCGTAACCGTCCGGTAACTGTCCGGACCGAGACCAAGTCGTCGTCGGCGCGTAGGCATTTGGTTTTAATCATCAGGTCGGGTTTAGTCGACGGCGAGCAATAGGTAGCTCGCCGTCCGACCGTCCGGTAAGCGTCTGGACCGAGCCCAAGTCGTCGACGGCGCGTAGTGTTCCACGCGCACCTCAAGGAGATGTCAGCAACCGTAGGGGCCCAACAGGGTCGAAGCCTACTGGGGCCATGGGTGATGCGAAAGAGATCCCCGGGGCCCTGGAACCATTTCAAAGAAGGAACAGGAGTGGGTTTTTAGTCAGTAAAAGTCTGACACTATCTCCCACTCCGCCCAAGATCGGGGGATCTCATTCAATCATTTTCAAACCTGAAAAAAGAAGTCTGTATGTTTATCTGTTAGCTTCTGTTAGAACACAAAACGGATTTCAATGCGGTTTTCACTAATAGAAAAAAATATTAACGTGGAAAGTTTTTGTGTATAATTTACACCAGTGCAAAGCCGGCGCAGGTTGCTAATGAGGATCAGTCATGATTTTTGTGGAGTATGCAGACTTATGGCGTCAAAAAAAACAGTAAATACTGTGAAGAAATTATTTAAATCGGACCAAAAATGACGAAGATACAGTAATTTTAGTGTATTAGTTCCAGAAACGCGCCCGAGAAAGAAGCGTCTCACTGTGACGTCATCTGTCATGATCGGTCTCCACCAGCGAATGAATACGATCAAGCCGTTCGTCGCACGGATCATGACAGATGACGTCATCGTAAACAGTCTAGCGTGCGTTTCCAAATAGCCGATCAGAAAAACTTTAATAAATCCACCATTTCTTGACGGAATTTAATAATTAAAAAAAAATTAAATGCTCAGTTAATTATTACACATACGATGTACTTAGTAAAAATCGAATTTGCTATTATGTGATTTATCCTCATTGTAAATAAAGTGAATAACATGAACTTGTCTACCATTATTACCGTAATCCTCGATGGCTTTGTAGTTCACTCACATTTCACCAGTTATGTTAACACCCACGTAATAGGAAGTAAGTATTTTGCCATCAACCACATCATACGCACAAAACGTTTTGAGAACACATTCATTATGTATACAGCCAAGGAATGGAAATCCCTGCTGTAGTCTTCCTGATGGCTACCACCTAGGGGTCTTTAAGTCAAGATTGAAAAGGTTACTTCTGGGTAAGCGAGCACCATCGTCGACCAGATCACTGCTTATCATCAGGTGCGATAGTAGTCAAATGCGAGCCTATCATTAAAAAAAAAACCGGGTACAAAATATGGATTTCGGTCTACTATAGTCAACCCAGAACCCTCTCAAGTGCTACGGGATTCTTGAAAAGAGTCACCGCAACCCTAAAACGCAAAGGATATCTGAAGGAACTAGAGTGGGTTTTAGTCAATAAAATCTGATACGTTCTCACGTTTTTTTTTTAGTTGGGAAATCATCCAATGACATCTCTCACCCTTTCGTGTCAAACTTTTATTGAATAAAACCCACTCCTGTTCCTTCTTTGCCTTTGTTCCAGGGCCCCGGGGTTCTCTTTCGCATCACCCATGGCCCCAGTAGGCTTCGACCCTGTTGGGCCCCTACGGTTGCTAACATCTTCCTGACGCGCGCGTGGAACACTACGCGCCGTCGACGACTTGGGCTCGGTCCAGACGCTTACCGGACGGTCGGACGGCGAGCTACCTATTGCTCGCCGTCGACTAAACCCGACCTGAGGATTAAAACCAAATGCTTATACTCAGTGGTGGTGTTTGCAACAACTAGATCAACGATGTAGTTAAGTTTAATTTTATTCAAATCACATTCAGGCTTCAAACAACGATACTTAAATATACCTACCATCGAACTGTTATTTTAATTTTAAGAACAGAAAACCAACCGTTCCGTGCAAACACTTTGACATCTCAACCGAGATCAATTTCTTTTTTCTGCGAAGCCGCCTTTTGTCTGTAAACTTTCATCGGGTCCTTTGACAGAGTAGGGTCAGCTCACAACGAGATGCGACGGGATCGGAAAATAACGTGAACTGAAAAGATGCCAGGTTTTTTTTTAGGTGGGAAAATCATCTAATGACAAATCCCGCTCTTGGGCGGAGCGAGAGATAGTGTCAGAGTTTTACTGACTAAAAACCCACTCCTGTTCCTTCTTTGCCTTCGTCCCAGGGCCCCGGGTTTCACTTTCACACTATCCGTAGCCCCAGTAGGTTTCGACCCCGCTGACATCGCATTGAGGCGCGCGTTGAACAGTACGCGCCATCACAGTTACGTTTTCGACCCCACTAGTGCCATGGACATTAAAAAAGGTACCGTGATCCTGAGACGCAAAGTGCTACTGAAGGAAACAGGTTTTGTAGTAAAACTTTGATACGCTCTCTCGCTCAAAAAAATACGTATTGGAACTTGCGTTGCGTACGCGCGGCTGTCACGAAGCATCGCGCTGCGTTCACAATTCTTCACGCTGCACCGCACTGCACTTTTTTTTTTCTAAGTCTGGAAATCATCCAATGACTTCTCTCGCTCTGGGTGGAACGGGAGGGCTTTCAGACTTTTACTGACTAAAACCACACCTGTGACCTTCAGTTACCCTTTGCGTTCTAAGACCACGGGTTTCCTTTTCATAAAATTCCCACGGCTTTAGTGGGAATCGGCCTTGCTGGGAACAACTAACTCTATGTCATCACACTAGTATTATAAGGGCCAAAGTTTGTACCTATCTATGTTTGCTACTCCTTAAGGCTCAAACATGACCACTAGATATATGGCACACGTTTAAAAAATAAAATAAAAATACATTCAGCCGAACATAGAACCTCCTCCTTTTTGAAGTCGGTTAAAAATATGTTTACACAAAAAAATTGCTGGTTATGTGTTCTTCAGAATGTACATAGCATATGTAAATCAATCAATATTTCGTAAAGAAAATGGATTTAAAGGTCAGCGGGGCTCTATCCGGGCGCAGCTGGCCGGAATCAATTGCATAGATACATTTAATTCCGGCCAGATGTCCAAGGGACTATACACCTTAAATCAATAGTTTATTGTTACTGTCGTGGTGGCGCGCGGCATCCAGTTTCCACTCATGTGTGTTTTTTGGTGTGACACGCTAGCTCGCAGTGGCAGTCAGTTGCGCGTTGTCTGTTGTTGTTGTGTTGTTGTTGTTGCAGTTGTTGTTGTGGCGTGTGGCCGTGTAACAAGCAAGTAAGGAAAATAAAAAATGATTCGTGTGAACAAAGTTACTTCGGTTGAATTAGCTGTCTAACACTTGGGACAATTTTGCCTTTTGAAAGAAAGAAAAAACGCTTATTCGTGCCTCACACATCGTAGTAAACTAAAATTACACAATAAAAAAAAGAAAGGTATAATCAGTGCGAGGTCAAAAAGGCACCAAATTCAGCATATATGCTACACGCTGGTATTCTGTTAGGGCCCGCTGTGATGCCACGAACACACTTACGGAAGTTAAATAGTCTATCGAAAAAAAATTTATAAATAATGAAGAGATAGATAAAATTCGTGAATTTATGTTTATGTGTGTAATATAAATGATAAACAAATATTATTTAAAAATAGTGCATACACGAATAAATAATAAACCATCGACCGACGCCTGACGCGGAGGAATGCGAGCGTGCGGTGAATCGATTGTCAAAAGAAGAGAAAAACAAAACAAAAGGTGTGTAGGTAAAATACATATGATTATTAAGTATTTTTTATTTGCGTTTCAGGGCCCCGGTAACTCTTTCGAACAATCCCGCAGTCCAGCGTTACGTCTCGCCTCTGTGTGAGTTGACCCTAAACGATAAAAAAACGATGCATACAGTTTTTCCATCGCCTCGATACCGATAATATAGTACCGCTTATATCACTAGAAATAAACGAGTGACTTTGACACGTCAGGCGTCGACTCGATAAATGATGAAAACGGTTCCATAGAATATTGTGCGCTTTCATATCAGCGGTGATGTCGAGGAATTAAGTTTTACCATGTGGTTTTTTGTATTGAAAGTTTCAATGTGGAGAAGAGAATAAATCGCACCTTTAGGCAGAAAGTGACCTAACCTAAAAATTGCGATTTGTGGGAAATGAGCAAGAAAGTCTAAGTTAAACCAGGTATACATGCCCCAGTCGGTACCGTGCCCCACTTGCAAAACTAAGACACACATTTAAAATTTGGTGCTTATTTGAACCGATCTGGTTAATTTATAGGTATGATGGCGACGTAAACTATACATTGTAAGTTTAACTTGCATTGTATAGTTTGAGTAGTTTTAAATGCGTGTCTTACTTTTGAGGTATGTCGCCATAATAAAAAAAAACTCTATTCAACTAGACGCTTTGAATGACACCTGATTCAAATCTGTTGGTATCTGTTGGATGGGGGAAGGGTCTCATATAAAATTTATAATCGTTCTTTTAATGTATATCTCCCTTGTTTCTTCTTACTTATAGTTTCAGCTCTTCTTCAAATCAGGGTTTCAGAGCAAGCTTTTAAAGGTCAGATTATAGCAAAACAGCAGTTGTAGGGTTTTTTTTGTAGGTCACTTTCATTCTATTGCTGCGATACACGAGTATGTACTTATTTACGTTGGTTTAATTTGTATTTTTTTGTGGATTTTTTCCTCTAACTTTTGACTAAATTGCCGTTGCCTTCCAACTTCTTAACGAAATTGCTACGTATTAATTTCCGTGATTACAATACAAAGCTTAGACTTACAATAACCCTTACCTTCTCCGTTTTATTCTGAATTAATACTAGCTGGAGCCAGGGTAAGGCACTCCCGAGCAGAGCTATAAAACAGTGTCTTCTCCTCGGTAATAGCTAAGTCAATAGGTTTGAAAAAAATATATGTTTATTATAGATTCATGTTCAACATTATCAACATATGATTTTTTTCGTACTTTTTCCAATAAAAAAATATAATTTAATACCATGATATTTTTTCCCTTGTTTTCCCTACTCCTTTCAAACGGCTTTGATCTTTAGAAATATGTTTACACAATAAAATTGCTGGCTAAGTGTTCTTCAGAATGTACAAAGTATATGTCAATCAATATTTCGCAGAGAAAATGGATTTAAAGGTCAGCGGAGCTCTATCCGGGCGCAGCTGGCTGGAATTAAATGCACAGAATGTACTATAATCCGCCTAGGAGGTGGTATGAGTTTCTGTGCATTTAATTCCGGCCAGATGTTCAAGGGACTACATGCCTTAACCTGCGTGAAAGCAGAAAATTGTCCCAAGCTATTCCAGGACATGGTCTACCCGTGTGCCAAACTTCATCTAACAAATATACACACACATTTACAAACTATCGTCTTTATAATATTAATGTGATAACAAATGTGAAAGTCTGCATTTTTGTGAAAACGGCACATTGTTAGACTTAATAATATTATACTACTAGCTTCTGCCAGCGGCTTCGCCCGCGTAAAATTAGGTTTCTCCATGCAAACTTGCAACCTCCAAAATCCATTCATAGCAGATGTCTACACCCTGTATAGAACCTACCTGCAAAATTTTAAGTTTACATAGGTGTTATAGTTTCTGAGATTTCGTGATTAATCAGTGAGTGGTATTTCGCTTTTATATATAGGTATATAGATTCACCCTTAGTAGGACTTAAGATGGACATGGTAAGTTTGGGAGTTTTTTTGCACTTGATTGTCACCATTGCCCGGGTGTCACCATTGTGAGGGCCGGACCGGAGGACACGGTGGAGCATACGGTGAAGGTGTGCCCCGCTTGGGCGGAGTACCGCTACTTTCTCGTGATGGCGATCGGTGGCGGTGATCGGAGGCGCCCAGCATGGCTGATGCCCGCTGGGGCCACGGGGATTTTGTGAAAAGGAATCTCATGGGCCTAGAATGCAAAAAGCAACTGGTGTGGTTTTTGATAGTAAAAGTCTGACATGCCCTGCTCGCTTCACCTTAGAGCGAGAGAAGTCATTGGATGATTTCCTTTCTCAAAAAACAAAACAGGTACCTGATAATTCATTACAACGTCAGCGGTTGACATTTTTGTTCAAGTAAAAAATACTTTGTTTACCTGTTTCCTACAGCCCTTAACCGAAAAGTACTCGTAAGCACGTATTCAAGGGATTTGCCTAATAATTCAACGAGGCTCCAATACTTAACACCTGGGCAAAGCAATAACAGGCCTTTTTGGTGTAATTTATCCAACGTTGGTACACTTATTGGTTCCAATGATATATTGGTTATTGGTCCATGGCTTGTTATGGTTTTTTGGGGATTTAATGACCTTCATATTGTTTTCCGTAATCAAGGTAACGATTAAATGGTTATTTATGATAGCAATGTGACATTGGACGTGCAGGTATCTTAATTGGTTGTGTTTTGTAGATACAAAAATTCCACTGCTTTCAGATGATAGCAGTGGAATTTTTGAATAATTGATCACGACAAGCTCATTATGGCTTCCGTAGATTGATGGGATGCGACAATACCGCAAGTATGCGTCAATTCGTTTGTGTATTTTTTTTGTTATTATTAATAGGCTCGCGTTTGACCACTATCTCGCCTTATGGTAAGCGATGATGCGGTCGATGATGGAGCACGTTTGCCTAGAAGTAACATATTCACTTTTGACTTAAAAACCCCCAGGCTTTAGCTATCAGGAAACACAGACAGAGCAGGGAATTTCACTCCTTATTCCATGCACAATAAATGTGTTCTCAAAACGTTTTGTTTGTATAGATTGGATGTCCACTAAGCACCGGTGGCGTAACGCCGTAGGCACGTCTAATGGTCCGATGATGGAACGAGCTCGTTGGAATGCACTCTCCCTTGAATGCAAACGATAGAAAAGCGACAGGCTAGCAACTCGGTATCGATGCTCAAGACTTTGGAGTTTTGACTCGACGAGTGCTCATTGCCGATGATTTTCTTAATTGACTCACTTCCCAATCGACTCTAGCGTGTGAAGCTGATATTCGACCGAGCCATCCCAAAGATGAGAGCAGCAGGATGCATACATACATGATGAAACTTGCGCTTGATAACTTGACTTCCAGCGCTGCGTTTTCCGGTACGGGGCCGCCACTCCAAAACTTTTCAGCCCCATCGACCATCTGTTTTTCCGAGCAATGTGTCCCCACTACCACTCAATTTTAGCAATTCTTCGGGCTATATCGGTAACCTTTATTCTCTTGCCATTCACGTCATTAAAATTTACATTTCAAATTAAATAAAGAATAAAGCAAGATGATAAAACAAAAATTAAATTTTTTTTCAGTCGATGTTGATCGTACTATACAAAGTTTCCATGTCACATGTCGTCAATAAAGGAACTTCAACGATGCGTAAGTAAGTCAAAAACAGTAAATATAAAAATTAAGAATTTAAAGGTTGTTCAGAAACTGTTCACATGTTACTACTGAAGTTAGGTTACAAGAGTAAAACAAATAACAAAAGTAAAACTCTGACACATTGTTATGAACTTATGACATCCAAATGTTTCGTTTGAAATAAAATAAAAATAGTTATAAATAACAATAATACTTTATCATATCCGCCCCGCATAACGAGAATCTCGTGAAAATCGAGAAAGATAAACAAATGAAGCTCGCGAGGTTGACATGTGGGAAGTGGACTCAGTGATCATTGTATCGACAGTCGTATCAGTCAATGGCTTAATGCCTCGAGCCTTGACCAAGTAGTAGTAATAAATATTGACATTGTGTTAATAATAAGTATTGACATTGTATTAGTAATAAATGTTGACATTTTATTACCTAATGATATTATTTTAATATTGTTCAATGACTTTTTATTGCATTTTGACATTATATAAAATAGTTAACATTGAATCATCTTATTTTTAATTATTGCATAAAAATAACATGGTCCATAAAGGTACACAAATGTTCAGTCATAAACTGCCACTATCAATTTGTTTTTAATTTAATTTAATATTGCGTGAACTATTATGTGAATTTGCTAATTAGATAGTCACTTAATTTTTCAACACCGGCAAAGGTATTATTATGTGATTCCGTCTTATATTAAGATCTTCATATACCATGGACTCGGAAATATACGGAAAAATAAAAAGCAATATCTTAGGAGGCTCTCCTTATGTGGCTGGATCAAGGGTTTGATTTAGAAAGCGGTACTTCTGAACATGGCTCATAAATTTGGAGATTTCTTTTTCTGAAGTCTTGACCACCGTTAGCTTGGACCCTGTTCCCGATACCGGTGGGATATTGCTTTTTTATATATTTTTTTAATTGAAATATTTAAAAATATATATATAAAAACCCACTCCTGTTCCTTCTTTGCCTTTGTTCCAGGGCCCCGGGGTTCTCTTTCGCATCACCCATGGCCCCAGTAGGCTTCGACCCTGTTGGGCCCCTACGGTTGCTAACATCTTCCTGACGCGCGCGTGGAACACTACGCGCCGTCGACGACTTGGGCTCGGTCCAGACGCTTACCGGACGGTCGGACGGCGAGCTACCTATTGCTCGCCGTCGACTAAACCCGACCTGAGGATTAAAACTAAATGCTTATACTCAGTAGTGGTGTTTGCAACAACTAGATCAACGATGTAGTTAAGATTAATTTTACTCAAATCACATTCAGGCTTCAAACAACGATACTTAAATATACCTACCATCGAACTGTTATTTTAATTTTAAGAACAGAAAACCAACCGTTCCGTGCAAACACTTTGACATCTCAACCGAGATCAATTTCTTTTTTCTCCGAAGCCGCCTTTTGTCTGTAAACTTTCATCGGGTCCTTTGACAGAGTAGGGTCAGCTCACAACGAGATGCGACGGGATCGGAAAATAACGTGAACTGAAAAGATGCCAGGTTTTTTTTTTAGGTGGGATAATCATCTTATGACAAATCCCGCTCTTGTGTGCCTGTTCCAGTCCTGTCTGTGTTGCCTTTGTTCCAGGGCCCCGGGTTTCACTTTCACACTACCCGTAGCCCCAGTAGGCTTCGACCCTGCTGGGCCCCTACAGTTTGCTGACATCTCGTTGAGGCGTGTGTGGTACAGTACGCGCCGTCGCAGGTACGTTTTCGACCCCACTAGTGCCATGGAAATTAAAAAAGATACCGTGATCCTGAGACGCAAAGTGCTACTGAAGGAAACAGGTTTTGTAGTAAAACTTTGATACGCTCTCTCGCTCAAAAAAATACGTAGGTATTGGAACTTGCGTTGCATACGCGCGGCTGTCACGAAGTATCGCGCTGCGTTCACGATTCTTCACGCAGCACCGCACTGTACCTACTATTTTTTTTTCTAAGGCGGGAAATAATCAATGACTTCTCTCGCACTGGGTGGAACGGGAGGGCTTTTTCAAGGACAGATCACTGCTTATCATCAGGTGCGATAGTAGTCAAATGCGAGCCAATCAATAAAAAAAAAACCGGGTACAAAATATGGATTTCGGTCTACTAGTCAACCCAGAACCCTCTCAAGTGCTACGGGATTCTTGAAAAGAGTCACCGCAACCCTAAAACGCAAAGTATATCTGAAGGAACTAGAGTGGGTTTTAGTCAATAAAATCTGACACTTCCTCTCGTTTTTTTTTAGTTGAGAAATCATCTAATGACATCTCTCGCCCTTGGGCGGGGCGGGAGGGTGTGTCAGACTTTTACTGGCTAAAACCACACCTGTGACCTTCAGTTACCCTTTGCGTTCTAAGACCACGGGTTTCCTTTTCAAAACATCCCCACGGACCTTGTGGGAATCGGCCTTGCTGGGAACAACTAACTCTATGTATCTATGTATCTATCACACTATAGTATTATAAGGGCCAAAGTTTGTACCTATGTGTTTGCTACTCTTTAAGGCTCAAACATGACCACTAGATATTTGGCACACGAGTTGAAAAAAAAAATACATTCAGCCGAATATATAACCTCCTTCTTTTTGAAGTCGGTTAAAAATATGTTTACACAAAAAAAAATTGCTGCTTAAGTGGTCTTCAGAATGTACATAGCATATGTAAATCAATCAATATTTTGCAAAGAAAATGGATTTAAAGGTCAGTGGGAATCTATCCGGGCGCAGCTGGCCGGAATTAATTGTGTAGATACTCGTAATGCCGCTTCGGCAGCAGTACGAGTATGTGTGCATTTAATTCCGGCCAGATGTTCAAGGGACTATAGGCCTTAAATCAATTTATTTATTTATTTATTTATTTATTTGGGGTCTCCAACAAAGGATACACAGTAAACACATTATTAATTACAAATAGTACGAGGGGTCCTTTAGCGTGTGCTCCTTCAGTTACAGGAGACCACAGCATGCACATAGAACTAAGTGAAAAAATACATATTAAAAATTAGAGTCAAAATACAATTTGAATTAAAATTATAAATTATACAATAAGAGTCACATAAAAAGGCAATAAATGAAAGATAAATAAAATGTTAACTTATAAAATAACAATTAAAAATTAGAATTAAAATGATAAATTACAATATTAGAGTTTATATGATTAATTAATAAGTACAGGACTAGTCAGAAAAAAAGGAACAAAGGTATATACATACATCGTTATTTTGCGGTGGTCAAGATCATATATATATCATCATTAGTTTATTCATACTGTCGTGGTGGCGCGTGGCATCCAGTTTCCACTCATGTGTGTTTTTTGGTGTGAAACGCTAGCTCGCAGTGGCAATCAGTTGTCAACCATGTAACAAGCAAGTTAGGAAAATAAAAAGTGATTCGTGTGAACAAAGTTACTTAGGTTGAAGTAGACGTCTAACACTTGGGAAAATTTTGCCTTTAGAAAGAAAGAAAAAACGTTGTTTCGTGCCTCACATATCGTATAGGTAAACTAAAATTACACAATAAAAAAAAGAAAGGTATAATCAGTGCGAGGTCAAAAAGGCACCAAATTCAGCATAATGCTCCGTTAATTAAAACGATAAATAACGCAGCGCTGGTATTCTGTTAGGGCCCGCTGTGATGCCACAAACACACTTACGGACGTTAAATAGTCTATCGAAAAAAATTTATAAATAATGAAGAGATAGATAAAATTCGTGAATTTATGTTTGTGTGTAATATAAATGATAAACAAATATATTTAAAAATAGTGCATACAAGAATAAATAATAAACCATCGACCGACGCCTGACGCTCCAACATATACCATTTGTCATTACCATAGACAAACGGAGGAACGCGAGCGTACGTTGAATCGACTGTCAAAAGAAGAGAAAAACAAAACAAAAGTTGTGTAGGTAAAATACATATAATTATTAAGTATTTTTTATTTGCGTTTCAGGGCCCCGGTAACTCTTTCAAACAATCCCGCAGCCCAGCGTTACGTCTCGTCTCTGTGTGAGTTGACCCTAAACGATAAAAAAACGATGCACACAGTTTTTCTATCGCCTCGATACCGATAATATAGTACCGCTTATATCACTAGAAATAAACGAGTGACTTTGACACGTCAGGCGTCGACTCGATAAATGATGAAAACGGTTCCATAGAATATTGTGCGCTTTCATATCAGCGGTGATGTCGAGGAATGAAGTTTTATCATGTGGTTTTTTGTATTGAAAGTTTCAATGTGGAGAAGAGAATAAATCGCACCTTTAGGCAGAAAGTGACCTAACTCAAAAATTGCGATTTGTGGAAAATGAGCAAGAATGTCTAAGGTAAACCAGGTATACATGCCCCAGTCGGTACCGTGCCCCACTTGCAAAACTAAGACACGCATTTAAATTTTGGTGGTTATTTGAACAGATCTGGTTAATTAATAGGTATGATGGCGACGTAAACTATACATTGTAAGTTTAACTTGCGTTGTATAGTTTGAGTGATTTTGAATGCGTATCTTAGTTTTGCAAGTGGGGCACAATATTGACTTGGGCATGTATCCCTGGTGTACCCTATGTTGATATGAGTGGGGCATAACATGGCCGAAGCCTACTGGGGCTATGGGTCGACTTCAGAAAGGGGTACTCGTGGTCCTGGGTTACAAAGGGCAACTGAAGAAACATAGGTGTAGTTTTAGTCGCCTCCTCCCGTTTCACCCTAGAACGGGAGAAGTCATTAGATGATTTCCCACCATAAAAAAAAATTATATGGACGATGCATCAAAACATCCCCCATATTCTTACATAGACCAACAGATTTGAAATGTACCTCAATCGAAAGATCTTTGTAAAGTGGGATTTTTTTACTATGGCGACTTCTCTTAAAAGTGCGGAGTTAACGAGAAAATCATATTTTAATATTATTATTTTTTGGTACAAAATCAACCCAACAAATTTGAAATGTAAATCGAAAAATTTAGAAAGGTGAGATTTTTTTTCTATGGCGACGTCTCTCAAAATAGCGAGATATAGGTTAGCATAATAGCATAATTAGCCTTTTAATGTCCCGACAGCTGAGACTCAGGTCTCCTCTCTCTAGGAGAGGGAGTTTTGTTGTAGGTCATTTTTATTCTATTATTGGGATACTCGAGTATGTACTTATCTACGTCGTTTATTTGTACTTTTTGTGGATTTTTTCCTCTTTATCTTTAACTAAACATCCGTTGCCTTCCAACTTCTTAACCAAATTGCTACGTACTAATTTCCATGATTACAATACGAAGCTTAGGCTTACAATAACCCTTACCTTCTCCGTTTTATTCTGAATTAATACTAGCTGGTGCCAGGGTAAGGCACTCCCGAGCAGAGCTATAAAACAGTGTCTTCTCCTCGGTAATAGCTAAGTCAATAGGTTTGAAAAAAATATATGTTTATTATAGATTAATGTTCAACATTATCAATATATGATTTTTTTTCGTAAGACTAATGCTTTTTCAAAAAAATAATAATTTTATTATCATGATATTTTTTCGCTTGTTTTCCCTACTCTTTTCAAACGGTTTTGATCTTTAGAAATATTTTTACACAATAAAATTGCTGGGTAAGAAGTATTTTTCAGAATGTACAAAACATATATAAATCAATCAATATTTCGCAGAGAAAATGGATTTAAAGGTCAGCGGGGCTTTATACGGGCGCAGCTGACCGGAATTAAATGCACAGAATATAGTCATCTGTGCATTTAATTCGCTGACCTTTAAAAATCCATTTTCTCTGCCTAGGAGGCAGTATGAGTTTCTGTGCATTTAATTCCGGCCAGATGTTCAAGGGACTACATGCCTTAACCTGCGTGAAAGCAGAAAATTGTCCCAAGCTATTCCAGGACATGGTCTACCCGTGTGCCAAACTTCATCTAAATCTGTTCAGCCACTCGAACGTGAACAAGTAACAAATATACACACATATTTACAAACTATAATATAGTCTTTATAATATTAACATGATAACAAATGTGAAAGTCTGCAGTTTTGTGAAAACGGCACATTGTTAGACTTAATAATATTATACTATTCACCCTCAGTAGGACTTGAGATAGACATGGTAAGTAGGTACAGGAGTTTTTTGCACTTCATTTCCGCGGAATTATGGAAGCAACGCCCGGGTGTCACTATTGGAGGCCACCAAGGAGGAATGGCAGGCGGCCGCCTCTTTCTGCGATGTCTACTAGCGAATTACTACTGCTAAACTACTACTACTAGCGAAGTATACTAGTGAAGGAGGCAGCCGCACGTATGAGGGAACGGACACCCTCACTTCCCAACTACTGGTATCCTGACCCCAATTTCCAGTCACCGTAGTTGTGGACTTGTGGACACTGAGCAATGAGTGGGCACGGAGATGTCAGCAAACCGTAGGGGTCCAGCAGGGCTGAAGCTCGCTGGGGTCACGGGGATTTTGTGAAAAAGAAACTCATAAAAAAAAAAAAATCAAAATACATTTACAATACATTAGCTATATAACATAAACAGAATAGAGATTGGAGCCTCCCTTTAAGCAGAGTAATGCCTGTATTGGGAGACTCCGCTCCTTCACAATCAACTTTCAATATTTATATATTTATATTAACAAACAATATTTGTGTGTGTGTATGTGTGTGTGTGTGTGTGTGTGAGTGTGAGTATAATGTTTGTGTAATTGTGTATATGAGTCAATGTGTGAGCAGGTTTATGTGTGTGTAAAATGAGTGTGCCTACAAGTGATGTGAGGTGAGTGCGAACCACCACTATCCCAACAATACTTAAACGATTGCACTCAATTGCAAGTAAAAGCAACCGTGCATCATGATACAAGTGTCAACAGTGCTTCTGTTTCATCATAGTTTAAAAGTTTTATCCAATTAATTAAATAATTTTTGCATTCATAGTATTGTTTTGTATATATGTTTATTTCCTTATTTATCTTATTATATAAATGGGCTGAACGTTTTTGTAATTGAATCCTAGCAAATCGAGTACGTGATTGGGGAATTTGTGCAATATTGTCCTTTCGTCTTTTTGTTAATTTGGAAGAGTCGAACGGTAAAGTTTTGTGCATTTTCAAGATAGTCTGTATTATATATAATTTTCTTACAGACAGCAGATCACTAATCTGAAATAGTTCGTCAGTGTGGAATCTCAATTTCTTAAAATACATAATTTTTATTAGAGCGCGTTGTGCCCGTTCAACATCTATGAATTTTGATTTACTAGCCCCTCCCCAAACAGGGATGCAGTACGTCAAAACTGACTGTACTAGACTAATATAATTATATTTCATTCAGAAGGTTTCTTTTTGAATTGTGGCGAGTATGGAAAGATTTTGGGACAACATGACGCAAAGAGTTAAATAACCAGCTAAGCTTTCTGACTCTGTTTGTAACTTGTTCGAGATGTTGGTACCAAGATAGCCTTTGGTCAACAACCACTCCTAAATATTTCGTATGAGTTACTTTATCTATTGTTGGACATTTGCAAATTTGATTATTTATACAGTCACATTGATGAATTTTTAATGCAAAGTGTGCGTCTGGCTGAGTACGGTTATTTATACTAAAACATATAAAGTTGGTTTTTGAGGTGTTCAATGTGAGTAAATCACATTTTAACCATTTGGCTATTATAGCCATACCCAACTCAGCATAGTCTTTGACCTCTTTCCAGGATTTCCCAGAAAATACAACAGCTGTATCATCAGCGTAAGTGAAAATTTTAGCATTATTGATGGTCAAGTTGCAGAGGTCATTAATATAGGTCAAAAATAATGTTGGAACTAGTACGCTTCCTTGAGGCACGCCAAATGATACTTGTGCGTCTTCACTAATATAGTCACCAACTCTTACTCTCTGTTTTCTGTTTGAAAGATAGTTACGGAGGAGTTCTAGTGGGTACCTCTTATGCCGAATTCCTGTTCTAATTTGTTCACAAGGATCGGAACAGAGACGGTGTCAAATGCTTTTTTCAGATCTAGGAATACTGTAATACATTTATTTCCATTGTCAAGACTGTCAACTACTAGAGTTGTAAGAGCAGTTACTGCATCCTCAGTAGATAAGCCTTGCCGGAATCCATACTGAGAGTGTGATAGTAGGTCAAATTTATTTAAATATTTAAGTAGTCTATTATTTATAAGCTTCTCTATTATTTTTGAAATGATGGGTAAAACGGATATGGGTCTATAATTATTGAAATCGTCCCTGTTTCCGCCCTTGTGTACAGGTGTAATAATTGATTGTTTAAGCGGTTCCGGGAATAAGCCTGATCTAAAACATAAATTAGCAAGATGAGTAATAATCGGAACTACCTCCCTACGTATATACTTAAGAAAACCAGTCGTTAAGTTATCCCAGCCAGGGGCACTTGAAGATTTTAGACCAGCTAAGATTTCGTTAACTTCAAAGAAGTCCGTCTCATGGGCCTAGAATGCAAAGGGCAACTGGTGTAGTTTTTGTCAGTAAAAGTCTGACACGCCCTGCTCGGTTCACGGTTCGAAGAGAAGTCATTAGATGATTTCCTACCTCAAAAAAACAAAACAAGTACCTGTTAATTCATTACAACGTCAGCGGTTGACATTTTTGTTCAAGTAAAAAATACTTTGTTTACCTGTTTCCTACAGCCCTTAACCGAAAAGTACTCGTAAGCACGTATTCAAGGGATTTGCCTAATAATTCAACGAGGCTCCAATACTTAACACCTGGGCAAAGCAATAACAGGCCTTTTTGGTGTAATTTATCCAACGTTGGTACACTTATTGGTTCCAATGATATATTGGTTATTGGTCCATGGCTTGTTATGGTTTTTTGGGGATTTAACTCGTTGAGTAGTGTAATTAGAGACACAATAGTAAGACAATGGCGCCCGAAAGCCGGCGTTCGTGCGGGGATCAACAGCTTACTGACCTTCATATTGTTTTCCGTAATCAAGGTAACGATTAAATGGTTATTTATGATAGCAATGTGACATTGGACGTGCAGGTATCTTAATTGGTTGTGTTTTGTAGATACAAAAATTGCACTGCTTTCAAATGATAGCAGTGGAATTTTTGAATAATTCATCACGACAAGCTCATTAGGGATTCCGTAGATTGATGGGATGCGACAATACCGCAAGTATGCGTCAATTCGTTTGTGTATTTTTTTTGTTATTATTAATAGGCTCGCGTTTGACCACTATCTCGCCTTATGGTAAGCGATGATGCGGTCGATGATGGAGCACGTTTGCCTAGAAGTAACATAACTATTCACTCTTGAAATAAAAACCTTTTAGCTTTGGCTTTAGCTATCACGAAACACAGACGCAGGGAATTTCACTCCATAATCCATGCACAATAAATGTGTTCTTAAAACGTTTTGTTCGTATAGATTGGATGTCCACTATGCACTGGTGACGTGACGCCGTAGGCACGTCTACTGGTCCAATGATGGAACGAGTTCGGCGGAATGCACTCTCCCTTAAATGCAAACGATAGAAAACTGACAGGCTAACAACTCGGTATCGATGCTCAAGACTTTGGAGTTTTGACTCGACGAGTGCTCATTGCCGATGATTTTCTTAATTGGCTCGCTTCCCAATCGACTTTAGCGTGTGAAGCTGATATTCGACCGAGCCATCCCAAAGATGAGAGCAGCACGTACTCCATACATGATGAAACTTGCGCTTGATAACTTGACTTCCAGCGCTGCGTTTTCCGGTACGGGGCCGCCACTACAAAACTTTTCAGCCCCATCGACCATCTGCCAGCAATGTGTCCCCACTACCACTTAATTTTAGCAATTCTTCGAGCTATATCGGTAACCTTTATTCTCTTGCCATTCACGTCATCAAAATTTACATTTCAAATTAAATAAAGAATAAAGCAAGATGATAAGGCAGAAATTAAAAATGTTTTCAGTCGATGTTGATTGTACCTACTATACAAAATTTCCATGTCGCATGTAGTGAGTAAAGGAACTTCAACGATGCGTAAGTCAAGAACAGTAAATATAAAAATTGAAGATTTAAAGGTTGTTCAGAAACTGTCCACATGTTACTACTGAAGTTAGGTTACAAGCGTAAAACAGATATCAATAGTAAAACTCTGACACAGTGTTATTATGACATACAAATGTGGCGTTTGAAATAAAAAAAATAGATAATAATAACACTAATACTTTATCATATCCGCCCCGCATGACAAGAATCTCGTGAAAACCGAGAAAGATAAACAAATGAATCTCGCGAGGTTGACATGTGGGAAGTGGACTCAGTGATCATTGTATCGACAGTCGTATCAGCCATTGGCTTAATGCCTCGAACCTTGACCAAGTAGTAGTAATAAATATTGACATTGTGTTAATAATAAGTATTGACATTGTATTAGTAATAAATGTTGACATTTTATTACCTAATGATATTATTTTAATATTGTTCAATGACTTTTTATTGCATTTTGACATTATATAAAATAGTTAACATTGAATCATCTTATTTTTAATTATTGCATAAAAATAACATGGTCCATAAAGGTACACAAATGTTCAGTCATAAACTGCCACTATTAATTTGTTTTTAATTTAATTTAATATTGCGTGAACTATTATGTGAATTTGCTAATTAGATACTCACTTAATTTTTCAACACCGGCAAAGGTATTATTATGTGATTCCGTCTTCTATTAAGATCTTCATATACCATGGAAGGAAATAAAAGAAAAAATAAAAAGCAATATCTAGGAGGCTCTCCATACGTGGCTGGATCAAGGGTTTGATTTAGAAAGTGGTACTTCTGTACATGGCTCATATAATTAGGAGATTTTTTTCTCTAAAGTCTTGACCACCGTTAGCTTGGACCCTGTTCCCGATCAGGTGGGATATTGCTTTTTTATATATTTTTTTAATTCAAATATTTAAAAATATATCGTGATGTATACGATATATTTTTAATAGTAGTACGTGTATTTAAATGAATAAAGAAAATAATTATTAATTCAAAGACAACTTTTGGTACGCACTACTTGTAAATATAACTTATTTCTATTAAATTAAATTACAATAGTCACTTAATTAAATGAATTTGAATAAAAATTGAAAATGTCCACAATAGGATCAAATCACTAATAGAATATTGCTCAAGAGCTGCGCGATGCAATAGATTTTTTTTGCGAAATCTATGTAAAAATATACCTACCGCAAACATGGAAAGACTGATCAATAAAAGATTGAATGAATTGAAAGAGTGAGCAATGAAACGTGGCAAAAAATCACTGATAATGTCGAAAAACTTGAATTCTTGTTCAAGTTTTTCGACATTATCAGTGATTTTTTGCCTGAAATTCTTTGACCTAGATTTCGAGCTTACTTAATGTGCAAGATGATTCCGATGATAGCGAATAAGAATCCGAATTTGAATGTTTATCTGATTTCCTTCCGCCCTGTAGTACTTAGAATAAGAATAATAATTATGTACTTATATATAGAGGTCAACCGTCGAATCCGACTCGGCTGGGCAGCGTTCGGGAGTGCAGTGTAGTCGCTCACAATGGGCCTCATCAAAAGGCTCAAAGTCACCCAAAGGGCAATGGAAAGGGCTATGCTCGGAGTTTCCTTGCGTGATTGAATCAGAAATGAAGATATCCGCAGGAGAACCAAGGTTGCCGACATAGCACAAAGAATCGCCAAACTTAAGTGGCAATGGGCAGGGCACATTGCTTGCAGAGCAGATGGCCGTTGGGGCTGAAAGGTTCTGGAGTGGCGACCGCGTACCGGAAGACGCAGTGATGGAAGGCCCCTTACAAGGTGGACCGATGATCTGGTGAAGGTTGCGGGAATCCGATGGATGCGAGACGCACAGGACCGTTCATTGTGGCGACATTTGGGGGAGGCCTATGTTCAGCAGTGGACGTCTATCGGCTGAAATGATGATGATGACTTATATATTAATAGGTATCAAATTAATATTTGACATAAACATTTACTTTGTTAAGTATTACATTTTGTAAATTTTATCTAATATAATTTTTTATCTTTTATTTAAATATAGTATGTATGTATTTAGAAATACACATAAGTAGGTTTGTCTGTAGCCTAGTACTCATATCATAAGCTTTGCTTAGTTTGAGACTAGATGGCGTTGTGGAATATTATTATTATTATATATTTCCTTTTATTGTTGTTATGTGAAGACTATGTGGACTGCTTTTTTCTTTTCAGTAATGTTAACGTATGTCTGGCATTTTGAGTATTTTCTGTGGCATATGTCCTTTCCTTGGTACTGTTCGTCAAGTCGTTGAACTTCTTAGTAGTCCTGAGTTGAGCTATACGAATACTGTCAAATGCTTGTATCAACTGGACAGGTCCACTCAAATCTGTGTATTTTTCCTCAAAGGAACATCTCAGCTAATTTGAATGGTTCTCAAAGGTTATGGACTTTAAAAAAGAATTTGATCCCTGAGTTTGTTTTGGTGTGACTTCTCAGAGTACCTACCTATTTAGCCAGGAAACACCGGCCTCATATAGTTTAAACTGACAAAAAAAAATTACGTGTAAAAGTGTTTTTAAAACCTATTTGAAAAATACCTATTTTTATTAATCGAAACCTATATTTTTGTAATTCCTGATAAAAATAATATATCTAATTTTTAAACTGTTTTTTTATTATTATTGACGATTGACATTTAATTTAAGACATTAATGTATATTTTTTTTTATTTTATACTATTGTAATTTTTAATTTATTTACAATATTATACATAACTACAATATTATTTACTAACTTTGTCAGAACCTTCGTGCGCGAGGATGTTTTCATAAAAAAATTAAATCCCTGAAACTGTATTTTGTGAGTTGTTTTGAAAAACTAATAACGACAATCTTTGTTCTTAATTTTGATCAAATTTTGTGCCAAGTTTCAAGTTTAACCCAAGAAATAAGAATTCTCTATACAGTCTTTAAAACCCCCTAAATTGTTCTATTGAGGTAGTTCTAAAAACCAAGATGACAACCTTTATTATTTACTTAGGTTACGATTTGTTATAACTTAGCATGTTACGAATTTCCTCCTCTTCACCCCTTCAAGGTTAAATTTTTCAAAAACCCCTTAGTGCTTGCCTAGGCAGGCAAGAAAAATTTTCGTCAGAAAAGGAACCCTTGTGAATAATTTCACATTCTTAGTTTCCGTAGTTTCTGCTGTATGTTATTATGTCAGTTAGTCAGTTTTTCTTTTATACTTTGATTATTATACTTGTCTAGATGCCACATTGACCGTACTAAACGGCCCAAATAAAGTCTACTAAAATTGGTAGACTCGCTTCTCCCTTACGTCAGTGTCATATGAAACAACTAAGGTCAATGTGCTCACGAAAAATAATTAATTATGCCGGTTTGTGCTGTCAGACTGTGCCGTAATTATGTGGGAAAACAATATAATAACACTAAGATCACTTTTCATCGGTAAGTTTTGTTATTTAACTACTATTATTATAGAAAACACGATTTTTTAATTCGTTTTTTTGTATGTCATTCCGATTAGCCAGTGTTGTCATTTTATTACTTGGGAGATTTGGCGAAACTATGGGAGACAAAATACAAATATTACATCATTCTTCGATCAGGAGAACATTTATTATTTTATACCTACAAAAAAAATGAAACATGACGTCAGGCACTAAATATTTTTTTTTTTAGTTTTTTCTAATATTTTGGGTTTCAGATTTTTGCTGAATTGGGCCTATTTGGTGCAGCCGTGAGGCACACATTCCTACTATATTTTTACATCGGACGTTATACTTTTTATTTGTTGGTTTTATGTAATTACATGTAACTGGAGTACTTGTACTATTTCTTGTTCTGTGCTGGAGTATTGTGTGTCTTTAAGTTTGTGCTAAATAAATGTGTTTTCTTTCTTTCTTTAATCTACAAAATAATTATTTCATTCAACCTATTTTGTTAAACTTTCGTCATAATAAATAATGGAGAAAAGGAAAATTAATAATTTGGAGCAGGCATCCCTCAACACGCACACCTTGACAGTTTGACGACAATAAGTACACGTGCGGTACTCACACATGTCACGCAATTGGAGACACTTTTAGCGCGTCGTATGTTTGCATTGCTCTATCTAGACAAGTATATAATCAAAGCTTTTATACAACGTGGCACCGACAATACGACAATAAATCGACGGCGCGTTTTTTTTTAAGGTTGGAAAATCATCTTATGACAAATCTCGCTCTTAGGTGGAGCGCGAGATAGTGTCAGCCTTTTACTGACTTAAAACCCACTCCTGTTCCTTCTCTGCCTTTGTCCCCGGGTTTCACTTTCACACTACCCGTGGCCTCAGTAGACTTCGACCCTGCTGGGCCCCTACGATTTGCTGACATCTCCCTGAGGCGCGCGTGGAACAGTACGCGCCGTCGACGACTTGGGCTCGGTCCGGACGGTTACCGGACGGTCGGACGGCGAGCTACCCATTGCTCACCGTCTTTAAGCCCGCGCCTACGGTGGAAATCGATGGCGCGCCTCAGGAGATGTTAGCAAACCGTAGGGGCCCAGCAGGGTCGAAACCTACTAGGGCCAAGGGTCTGCTTCTGAAAGGAAGAATCGGCCCTGGTATGAAAGGCAACGAAGGAACAGGAGTGGGTTTTAGTCACTAAAAGTCTGACACACCCTCCTGCTCCGCCCAAGAGCGGGGGATGTCACTGGATGATTTTTCAAGCTACAAAATAAAATACACTAATTTATTATTAAAATATTTTTAACGTTTTATAGTACAAAAATATAATTTCTTTGTACAATGTACAGTACCTACATAGTAGCAGGAATTAAAATATTACATCATCATAATTATTCACTCTTAGTTAAAAAGCCATTTCAGTAATCCATTGCCGTCAAAATAAACAATGTTTGTGGTATAAACTTTCATTATGTACTTACTAATGTTAAATGGGGTGCGTATTACACCGAACCGACCGAGTATTCAATTGTAGGATGTCAAAAAACAAAGTATCATTTTGGTGACTTCGATTATGTCATGTGCTTTGTGTAATACGATTTTTTTTAATACCTCAGTTGAATAACATATAAGCGAAACTGCTTCATAGTAAATTATTGTCTCAAAATACCAATGATCCAAAGCCTAAAAAAGTCTACATAAAACAACTTTTACAAAAAAAAAACCGACTTCACTAAAAAAAAAACACTAAAAGGATCTAAATAACTTTAATTTTGGAAGTCGGTGTTTCTCGGTATTGTTTGTTTCATATTTAACACCGACTTCCGAAATTAAAGTTATATTTTTGATCCTTTTAGTGGCTTTTTTAGTGAAGTCGTTTTTTTTTTGTAAAAGTTTTTTATTTCACTCTTTTTAGTTGCGATACACTTATATTTCTGAGAGGATAAAAATTGCAAATCGGTCCATAAACGACGGAGTTCTGAGGTAAAACAAATTTAAAAAAATAAAAAAAGAAACGTACAACCGAATCGATAACCTCCTCCTTCGTCGGTTAAAAAATGGGAAATGTGACGTTTGTATGAGTATAATACTAAAGACTATGGTAACAATTAAAAAATATATATAAAGTAGGTCCGTATCATGTGTAGTACATTAGGTAATCAGTAAATAATATAATATAACAAATTATAAGTCAAGACATACGTATCTTTAATGACCACGTGATCAAATTTATCATTTCACTTTACTTTCACATTTTTTACACGTGATCTAACTAAGCAACAATAAAATGAGATAGCCTCTAATAAACTTATTCGTATTTTTTTACAACGCCAACTAAATGAGCAAAGCGAGATCAGAATTGTAGGGCACTCTGACGTAGACAGGTTAGGTTATTTTTTTATAATCACCCAGAAAATAGCTAACACAGAAGAAAACTAGTGATTAAGACAGTAGTCATTCAGACGTTCGTTAATTGTGGCTGACTTCATCGTAATATAAAAGGCAATCTAAATTTTTAGAGGCGAATCATGCTATTAAAAATAAGTCTGTTTAATTAGCACCCGTATAATATTATCTATATATATAAGCGAAATACCACTCACTGATTAATCACGAAACCTCAGAAACTATAACACCTACCTACACACTTAAAATTTGTCAATTAGGTTCCTTACAGGGTGTAGACATCCGCTAAGAACGGATTTTACGAAACTTCACCCCTAAGGGGGTAAAACGGGGATTGGACGTTTATATAGAGAAACTTACTTTGACGCGGGCGAAGCCGCTGGCAGAAGCTAGTTGTAGTATATAGCGCTAAATCAGTCAAATACAATTTACATACAACAAAATACCATCAAACGGGGTGAATAGGAACGCAGGGGTGAATAGGAACAAAACTTTAGTTAGGTTTTTCACATTTATATATATTTATATATCTAATTGATATCTATCAAAGTATCCGTTTTTATTACAATTGATGAATAAATAGGAGGACTTAAATGCTGGGAAAAAATGTTAATTAACGCGAAGATCCCCTTCAAACTTTTGTTCCTATTCACCCCTGTGTTCCTGTTCACCCCATGTGACTCTAGCAAAAAATAATAGTTTGTTACACTACGGTGTGAGAGGCAGCGCTCTAGTCTCACAACGACATGTTTCAGTGACGTTTTCCGCTTGGGGACATAATCTCCAAACGAGACGGTTCCATTAGTGGACTTTCCCCTTTAATAAATGCGTGGTTTCGTGACGACAAAGTCCGGGATATTTTGGTATAGTGCTAAAAATTATGAGGCCAATTTAAACGTCAGATGTTGCAGATTTGTGAAAGGTGAAATTTTAACTTGGGTGTAGATTTTTCTTACTCGCAGCTGAGTTATAACAGTGGTAAGACTCGATCTTCTGGTTATCTAAGCTTGGTGAGATAGGTTCGTGGATGAATCCATTCATTCAATCTATGACAGTCGCTACGGGTAGTCAGAAATCAGAATGTCTATCACAGTATTGCAGTTTCATAGTACCTTACTGTAGTGATCAGATTGGCAGTCATTCTATGTAAAGTTACCAAAAAAAAAAAACTAATTGTTTTGTTTTTTATTCTTTGCTTTTGTTGTTTGTTTTATTGTATTATTATTATTTTATTATGATATGCCGTTAAATATCACAATTTCTCAACACACACACACACAATTTTACAGATTCCCAACTAAATGTAACGACATGTAGTTGGGAATAAATCCCAAAATAATAAAAAAATGCTGGGCAGATTGACTGATTGATTCTATCGCAGTTACTTTGATGTCTCATATATTGACTGGCCTGTTGGTCTAGTGGTTAGTGACCCTGACTGCCATGTTCGATTGTGGTTCGATTCCTACCCAAGACGAATGTTTGAGTGATGAGGATTTGTCCTGTTTGGGTGTAATTTATCCATAATATATATGTATTTAGAAATATATATTATGTTTATCAGTTGTCTAATATTCATAATACAAGCTCTGCTTGGTTTGGACCAGATGCCGCTATGTGAAAGTTATAGAACGTAATTAATATCCTACCTATCCTTCCTATTGTACCAGCATTTTTTAAACACTTTTCATGAGATATCATAGTTATAAAAACAGCAATAATACAGAAAATATAAAACGAACAAGGAATAACGTACCTTTAATAAAAAGCTTATTTTAAGTTATAATTTTCAAGTGCATCTGGGTTTCAAAGTAACTCGTTTTAAAAAAAACTGGGCAAGTGCCAGTCGGACTCGCGCACTGAGGGATCCGTACAAACTTACCTATGTGAATAGTTCAATTCCCGAATGGACTGTCGAAGATTTTTCCGAATCGTAACAAAAGTATTTTTATTTTTTGTGATGTAACATCAAAATTATTTTCAGATTTATTTCTATACGTGTAAGACCGCTTAATGCAAAATTTCAGGATTCTAGGCCAACGGTTAGAATTTTAATTCATTTGAGAGTGTCGAAATATATATTATGTTTTTTGCGACATACTATAAACGGCCGTTTCTTTTTTTTTGTTAACTTAGAAGTTTTTTTCACAGCTTCAAGGGACCGCAGACTTGAGTATATGGTTGAATTTCAACTCTCTGTATCTTGATTGACAGACAGACAACAAATCGATCATAAAATGATTCCGTTTTTTTCTTTTGAGGTACGGATCCCTAAAAACGCCAATTTCGTAGGTAAGGACCTAATATTAATGAACACAAACAACATATATACAATATAACATAATGATGATTTCCAAGAACCACGACTTTCCTCTATCACATATAAAAATAAGGAAATGTATCAAAATCATATTCCCAATAGATACATTTATTTCCAAATACATACAATCGTACAACACATGTGACCTAAAATGATCAAATCGTCTAATATTGAAGGTTGGATACTGATGGTATTCAATACTAGTTCAATATTAGATATCTGAAATATGAATACAGGAGTAGGTAATATGTATTACGAAGATATGGATAAAAAGGTTTCCGCAACTGAAGCTCCTTTTTTTTAGGTAGGAAAATCATCTAATGACAAATCCCGCTCCTGAGCGGAGCGGGAGATAGTGTCAGACTTTTACTGACTGAAAACCCACTCCTGTTCCTTCGTTGCCTTCGTTCCAGGGCCCCGGGTTTCGTTTTCACACTACCCATGGCCCCAGTAGGCTTCCTGCTGGGCCCCTACGATTTGCTGACAGCTCCCTGAGGCGCGCGTGGAACAATACGCGCCGTCGACGACTTGGGCTCGGTCTGGACGGTTACCGGACGGTCGGACGGTGGGCTACCCATTGTTCGCCGTCCGCAAGCCCGCGCCTACTGTGGCCGGAAATCGGGAACTGAAGCATCTTGAAGTATATTGTTCGTTACTGCAAAAATGTGGTCTGCAACTAAGCCTGTATACACTTTGAGGATTGCATGGTTTCTTTCCAAATGGCTGATTTTCATTGATGGCAACAGTACCTACTGATTATTGTGAATTTCATAATTTAAACTTATAAATCAATCATCATCGTCATCATCATTTCAGCCGAAAGACGTCCACTGCTGGACATAGGCCTCCCCCAAGTGTCGCCACAATGAACGGTCCTGTGCGTCTCGCATCCATCGGACGGTTGCGGGAGCAACCGTTACCAGGTCATCGGTCCACCTTGTAGGAGGCCTTCCAACGCCACGTCTTCCGGTACGTGGTCGCCATTCCAGAACCTTTCGGCCCCAACGGCCATCCGTTCTGAGAGCAATGTGCCCTGCCCATTGCCACTTAATTTTGGCGATTCTTCGTGCTATGTCGGTGACCTTGGTGACCTTATAAATAAATAATAATTATATTCCAAAACTTTCACACAACGCCATCTAGTCCCAAACTAAACAGATCTTGTGGTATGAGTACTAAACAACTGATAAACATACTTGTATATTTCTAAATATCATAGATAAATTACACCCAGACACAAAACAAATGATCGTGCTCATAACACAAACATTTGTTTTGAGAGGGAATCGAACCCACGACCTCCGGCATAGCAGTCAGGGCCACTAACTACAAGACCAACAGGCTAGTCAGATACTATATACTTATCTATCTTATTAGTAAGCATAATAATTGTTTGGTTGTACTCCAGTTAGAATAGATAATCTTTAGTAGTGGTAGATAAGTACTGATACATTTATTTAAACTTCATGTACAGTAGTAGCACGTAGGCGGACTTAATGCAACAAAGCATTCTCTACCAATCAACATTTACAAAAATTCTTTACCGTGATCTTCTTTGGCTTGTGATTGCTTCGAAGTATAGTTCAGGGCACTCCCCCGGCTAAGTCCTTCAAGATCCCGGAAAACGCGAGGCTTCTTCGGGAATTGGTATGGAAACAAAGTTGTGGGATAAAGTTAATTTAGTTTTAGAGCAAACCTGAAAGTGAACCTTTCCCCTCACTAATCTAACCTCCATCTTGCCTAATTAAATCGACACAAGATTATTAAATCCTCTCCTCTCATCATTTATGTTAAAAATAACAATTTAAAATGTAAAAAAAAAAACCTTGCCTTTAAGATATTATACTAATTAGTTCTGATGTAAAAAAATATCATTATTTACAGAATAAAATTTCTTGGAAAAGAAACAGAAAAACAAAAGGGAATCCATTTCGATCAAATGACCGTATCGTAATTCGTCGGCTCAGTTTTTACAAAAGAGAAATATAATGATGGTAAACTCAAAAAAAAAAAGAATTATGTTATAGACCGCATTTCTTCTTCGCTTTTATGTTTAGGTTTCATAAATCTATATATGTATATATAAAAGGAGAAACTCAACTATAATAATAATATCAACGCACAACCGAAACAACAGAGACTAGGAGCGTGAAATTTTGCACAAGGTTTCTTTTTATGACGTAAACAAGCACTAAGAGAGGATTTTCCGAAATACACCCCCTAAGGGGATGAAACGGACTTCGAAAGTTTGTATGGAGAAACTTATTGTCACGCGGGCGAAGCCAGTCTACAATAAAAGGAGAAACTGACTGACATAATAACGCACAGCTGAAACTACTAGAAACATAAAATTTGCACAAGGCTTCTTTTTATGACGTAGGCGAGCACTAAGAAGAGGTTTTTTTTTTAAAAAAAAAAACCTTTCCATACACAAGACACTCAGATACGGAACACCTATCTGTTAGTAGGCTATACAAATATTTTTTTCGTGCGGGGTTGGAACCTGCGACCTGCAGCGCTGCATTCAATCGCTCAAACACTGCGCCCACCGTGTCGTTAAAAAGGGAGAAATTTGTTTGTTTGCAAAATCTCATTCCGCGTACCAATATACTTGAAAGTAAGTACAAATAGTAAGCTAAATCTATATCTATATATATAAAAGGAGAAACTGACTGACTGACATATCAACGCACAACCGAAACTACTACACTAAGAGAGGATTTTCCAAAATTCACCTCCTAAGGGAATAAAGCGGGGATGCAAAGTTTGTATGGAAAAACCTACTTTCAAGCGGGCAAAGCCGCTGGCAGAAGCTAGTATAATATAAAAGCGAAATACTACTCACTGATTAATCACGAAATCTCAGAAACTATAACACCTACAAATTTAAAATTTGGCAGGTAGTTCCGTATAGGGTGTAGACAACCACTAAGAACGGATTTTATGAAACTCCACCCATAAGGGGGTAACACGGGACTTGGAAGTTTGTACGGAGAAACCTATTTTCACTCGGGCGAAATCGCTGGTAAATAATAAAGGTTGTGATTATTTGTTTTCAAAACTACACCCAACAGAAAAAATAGGGGGTTTTAAAGATTGTATGGAGGATTCTTGTTTCTTGGGTTAATAAGCTTGAAACTTAGCACAAATTCTAATAAAAATGAATAGAAAAGACTGTCATTATTAGTTTTTCAAAACTATTCTCCAAATACGTTGTAATGGGTGTCAAAGTTTAAAAACTTTCTCGCAAACGAAGTTGCTGGGAAAATGCTAGTCTACTTATATACCTAATATCAATTAATTAATTAAAATTCATCTATTTCGAAAACCAGTCTATATAGGGTGACTGGTAATTAGTGTACGATACTTAAACACGTGATTGTGCTAATTTTTTTCGCGATTTCGGCTTTGCTCCCGTAATAAAAATTGTTTGTTATCATGAGCACAATCACGTGTTTAAGTATCGTACATTAATTGCCAGTCACCCTATATACATTGAAAGTAAAATTTGAAATTTTAATATTAAATTAAATTAAAAAAAAAATACACATTACAAAAACAAAAAATTACAATAATGTCATTAAAAAAAAAACACAATATTGTTAATTAAACTATTAGTCAATAACAATCAAATTAAATTAAATACACAAATTATTTAATAAAATAAAATATTTATTTATATTTACATTGCATCCGTAGTTTTTGTAACACAAAACTATAATTATTTTTGCTCACTTAAACACTCCTATCACAAATAGAAACAGAGCATCATATAACACTAATTCCTGTCTCATAAACTTCCTGTTATGTTCTCTTTCATAATTCCTTTTTCTCTACAATTTTATGCATCAAAGCAGCTACATTCCATTTCCATTTTCCATATTAGCCAATCCTACAAAATTCGTGATAGAAGCAAATAAAAAACTACAGTTTCAATGGCTGAAGGAAACAGGAGTAGTCCTTAAAGGGACGATGTTAATTTATGACCACCTACAAGAATTTACGGGCGCCAAGCGTGAAAATGGGTACTTTGTCTTTTGGTTAATATCCGACCACCGAGTTTTGTGCTAATTGAATTAGCTGGCTATTATTCTGTTGGAATGGAGACAAATATGCTTAGGACAGCGCTGATGCAAAATTCTGAGTCGAATTTCTGGACACTTTGATTTTACGTAAGTACTTTGACATAATTAACATTGCATTGTAATAGACTATACACAGTGATATTGAGAAAATTGTGGAACCTTAACTAGTACTAATATATATACACACACACGCTGTGACCCACACACCTACACACTAAGGTACATTGGGCACACGAAGGCTACATACGCCGATCTGTGCGAGTTGGCCTCCATACTTTTTATATGGTGACTAGACTTGTAGAGCTTCATTAGATCCACGCCACGAGACGCCGCGCGACGCGCCGCTACGTAAAAATCATCCCCCTAGCCAAGTTCTAGATTCTCTTTTCGTTGATCGCCTCGAGTCGGCCACGCCTCCTATTCCTTTATTCTGACCACGTGTACGTGACGAAGCGTTGAGATGACGTCAGAACAAAGGAATCGGAGGCGTGGCCGACTCGAGGCGATCGACGAAAAGAGAATCGAAACGAAACGGTTGTAACTTGGCTAGGGGGGCAGGTATGGCCCACATGTGCGTCGGTCTAAATTAGACAAATTAAATGTAGTTCCCGCTTCATTGTTATGTTTAGGATATTGTTTTTCTTACTGTCAAGACGTGTGTTGATAGTGGCGATACAGTTTTTTAGGATTCCGTACCTAAAGGGTAAATACAGGACCCTATTGCTAAGACTCCGCTGCCCATCTGTCTGTTGCCAGGCTGTATCTCATAGTTAGACAGTTGACATTTTCACAGATGATGTATTTTTGTTTTTATTTTTTAAATTGATATAATAAATGTTGTCGCTATAACAAGAAATACTAAAAACAGAATAAAATAAATATAAATATGGGACTTCACCGATTTTTACTAGTTTGTTTTTTTAACTTTTACAGCTATTATCGCTATCCATGTCATTAATGTCAACTGTTTTATGTTCCAAATTATATTCATTTAAAAACATGAGTTTTTACTAATAAATTGTATGTAAAAACTGTAGTGCTAAACTAGTAGACAGGGGTTTTTGTTTTAGTTGTGAACTCATTAAATGACTCCTCCCGCTTTAGGTGGAGTTAGAGAAAGTGCCATCTGTGTTCCTTCAGTTGCTTTTTATATTCCAGGGGCCCAAGTTTGCTATTTGTCATTTTGATAAAAATTCGTAATCTGCTTATATCTGCGAAAATATCGAGCTTATTAAAAGCAATAACTGCACAGTGACGTTCTAATGGTAGGTCACTAATTAAAGGAACTGGTTAAAATTTTAACAGATTACCGCATACGTCAGACATTAATTTGTCAATATATACGAGACTACCATTCTATGCCACTTCTTTCAATGGAGTGACAGTGGTAGACCATTGGAAAGTCATAATGACGCCATTATATTAGTAGATTAACAAACTTGTCAAAATCAACAATATTGTAATAGTAGACTTGAGGCCCAGGGCCACAGTAACTTTTTCGAACGATACTGCAACCCTGGAAATAGCGGTGATTTTTTGTCATTTCTTTTTTTACATAGTTTTTCACTTTTTGTGCCGCCGTCAACGCCGTCTAGTCTCAAGCTAAGCAGAGCTTGTGTTATGAGTACTAGACAACTGATAAACATACTTATATATTTCTAAATACATACATATTACAAATGATCGTGCTCATTAAACAAACATTTGCCCTTTGGGTGGGAATCGAACCCACGACCTCCGGCATAGCAGTCAGAGCCACTAACCACTAGACCAACAGGCCAGTCAAATCATCATTTGTTCTTTGTCTAGGTGTAATTTATCTATAATGTAATTTATCTATTATATATGATCATTTATCTATCATCGAACTATGTCCCATTATCATTTTATGTATTATCGAACTTTTGTGTGCCGTCAAGGGACACTTGATTTCACACAAACAAATGTAACACGTAAAAAAAAAACATGTTACATTTGTATATTGCGTTTGGTTTTTAAAATAGGGATTTATAAACCAAAATTCGAAATATAAACACTATTATGTCGGCTTAAAGATACGACAGGAAAGTCAATTTCATGGTGAAATAATTCGACGACAAGATTATCGAGGCAAAAATATTTCTAGGAAATATATGTAGCATCGCACATAATTATATTTCCTAGAAATATTTTTGCCTCGATAATCTTGTCATCGAATTATTTCACCATGAAATTGACTTTCAGGGCATTCAGGGACTTGATATTCAATGAATAAAAAAATCACCGTACGTTGTAATGAGAAAAGATGGATGAACCGATTTTGTATAAAATTACGGATTGCTAGCAGACGATACATCGATGTAAAGATAGTAGTTACAATAAGTTCCAACCACAACAACCTGGGAATCATCAAGTCATGAGTGTATAGGTTACTTCTCTCTCGTTTACGGCAAGCGCGGTTCATTGTTGACCATAATATTATCGCTTTCTATTACGTGCGCAATCCTATCAATAATAAAAATAATGAAATGTAAAACAAATTGAAATGTAATTTGATGGGAACACATTCAGTGTACGTGTTTCTTGTCGGAATCTGTGTTTCCTGATAGCTACAAGCTGGGCTATTTTTTTTCGGTGGGAAAATCATTCAATGACATCCCCCGCTCTTGGGCAGAGCGTGAGATAGTGTCAGACTTTTACTGACTAAAAAGCCAGCACTCTTGTTCCTTCTTTGCCTTCGTTCCAGGGCCCCGGGGTTCTCTTTCGCATCACCCATGACCCCAGTAGGCTTCGACCCAGCTAGGCCCCTACGGTTTTGCTGACATCTCCTTGAGGCGCGTGGAACACTACGCACCGTCGACAACTTGGATTCGGTCCGGACGGTTACCGGACGGTCTGACGGCGAGCTACCCATTGCTCGCCGTCCGCCAGCCAGCGCCTACGGTGGCTGGAAATCGGGATCGGGATCCCGGTGGATGGGGTGTGAGGGCCGTTCTCTCGCGCGTGCGGCCGCCTCTTTTGCTAGCATTACTGCTTCGCAGGAGGAAGCGACCGCCTAAGCTGGGCTTGACCTTAAGAGTGAACAGGTGACTTCTACATCATCAGGTGAGATAATGGTCAAGCACGCGCTTATCTATGTATGAAAATCGATTACAGTCAAGTCTCGCTAAAACTCAAAAACGGCTTGATCAATTTGAATCATGTGTATTTATTTGGTTTAGTTCACTTTTAAAGGGGTGGTTTAAAAGAAAAAAATATGGGAAAAAACCGTTGAAAAATTCAAAAATTAATTGAGAGGTGGGAAGTAATAATAGCTAGTAAATAAAAAAAAGTAAAAAACTAAAACCCGACTACGAAAAACCGTAGTCACACGTTGTTAAAGTGTTTCGGTTGGTACCTATAACGTGTGACTACGATTTTTCTTTTTGTTCTGTTCGAAGTATGAAAATCTTGTTTCATACTTTTTCAGCGTCGTTTTTTTTTTGTCGTAGTCGGGTTTTAGTTTTTTTACTTTTTTTTATTTAAACAATTTTGGTGTTCAATTTAACACATGACTTTTTGTCCGCTAGAGGGCGTCACTTTAAATTTGAGCAATATTTTGGAAATATACAAATGAAGCCCTTTCAAATGATACCAAACGGCGTATTTATCTCCATTTTTATTTTTTAACACAATACTTTTTTTTTTTGTTTGTGTGTGTGTGTTGTGGTTTTGTGTGTGTTGGCGGGTGTGTGTTGTGTTGTGTGTGTTGTGGTTGTTGTGTTGTGTTGTGATTGCCCTGTAGGGCGCCATATCAAGTTTAGTGCAACGTCACGTAGCCTATGTTCAGCGGATAATTAAGACGGTTCTAACGATACCTCATATGTCGAGTTCCGAGAAGTAGGTTAGGAGCTATGAGGGAACAGATGAACATACTCACATACATACATACATAGCCTGTCAAAATCATAACCCTCCTTTGGCTTTGCCGTAGTCGGGTAAAAATAATAATAAACTCAACTTTTCCTTTTTTGTGAGCAGTGGTGGCCGAGTGGTGACGGCCCCGACTTACGAGTTGTAGGTCGCGGGTTCGAACTCAGCCAGGCGCATTACTTTGTGTAATTTATTTCATCACCACTGCTCTCAAAACGGTGAAGGAAAACATCGTGAGGAAACCGGCATGTCTTAGAACCATAAAAATTCGAAGACATGTGGCATTCACCAACCCGCACTGGACCCACGTGGTGGATTACGGCCCATTCCCTCTCCTAGAGAGGAGGCCTGGCACTGGGCCCGCGTGGTGCATTACGGCCCATTCCCTCTCTTACAGAGGAGGCCTGAGTCCCAGTGGGGACATTAAAAGGCTGGTTATGCTATGCTATGCTATGCTACTTTTTCCCACACTTTTATAGCTACACTGAGCAACCAACTTTGATTGCCTCAAAATCGAGAAGGAAAAAAAAAATCTCTAAATCAGTGTTCCATTTTTTACTTTAAGTATTCAGTTAATTAAAGAGCATTAAGTTAGACAGTAATTATTCTAAATTACATTCTAACAAGAATGATAAATGACTGAAAGGCCTAATGCTATTGTCAGTCCATTAATTCAATTGTCCTACAATTCAGGATCGCTATCTCGTCTTTCAGTTGCCAAATACTACGAGCTTATCTTAGCATTTGCTCTGTTTCATTCATTGAAGTAGGTGGAAATTAAATCAAGGTTTGAAAGCTATTTTAACTTGTAAAACGTCGAGTTTCTTGCCGGTTTTTCTTCATAGAAAACGAACGATTGGAACCGGGAACTAGCTTTTGCCTTTTGCGTGAGAGTTTTTGATAAACCAACTTTTTTTAGGTGAGAAAATCGTCCAATGATATCTCTCGCCCTTGGGCGGAGCGCGAGGGTATTCCAGAATTTTACTCACTAAAAACCCACTCCTGTTCCCTCCTTGTCTTCGTCCCAGGTCCCCGGGTTTCACTTTCACACTACTGATAGACCTACTGGGACCAGGAATGCCGAAAATATAAATAATTGAAATATTGTGTCTGGAATTTATCTTCATAAACAAACAATAACTTGGCGCGCACTAATTTATTAAGAGCCTATTCATTCTAGCCTTGAAGACACGTAAATTATAATCGGATGGTAAGACCGCAGCAGGCAAATTGTTCCAGTCTCTCGATGTACGCGGTATAAACGAAGAGGCGAAACGCTTGGTCCGGACCGTAGAGGTTTCAACAACATAAGGTTGGATACTCGCCGTTCATCGGGTTGTCCGATGGTGGACTTAAGCATGTCGTCATCATCTTCTTACCCTTGCCTTTTGTTATTTGGAATCGGTGCAACAAATTTTTATTCCATCATTCTGTATTGTGAACTGTTACGCTATCACTGTCTCACTTTTCGTTCTTAATAACTCAAGAAGGAAGGCTCAAGGACCTATGATCTGGTGAGAGTCACGGGAATCCGATGGATGCGAGACGCACAGGACGGACACTTGGGGGAGGATTATGTCCAACAGTGGGCGATTTTGGCGGCTAAAATGATGATGACGATGATGGTGGACCTATCACATTGTTAAAAGTTACAAAATAAACTTGTACCAGCTAATTAACAATTCCAAAAACTTGTACCAGCTAATTAACAATTCCAAATTAATTACCGGAAGTGTTAACACAATAAATACGGAAATGACCTCACAATTCGTTTGCAAACAAAATGCTACGCTGATTGTTAATTATATTATTTGGCTACCTATTAGTTTTACTGATTAATTTGTAAGCAATTTAATTTTCACAAGCATTATATTGTTATATACTTGCACCACCTATTTAAGACTTAACTATTCCAAATAGGCGTGGGCAAAGTGTGTCATCTTTGCGATTGGATTCAGATGCAAATGCATCTGAATCACTGAAATGTTCCGGAACAGTGATATGAATCATTTGGAACATCTCGGTTTAAATGAATCGTGATCAGCCCCCCTAGCTAAGTTACGATCGTTTGGTTCGCGTCGAACGCCTCAAGTAGGCCACGCCTCCGATTCCTTTGTTCTGACGTCATCTCAACGAACAAAGGAATCGGAGGCGTGGCCTACTCGAGGCGTTCGACGCAATCGAAACGATCGTAACTTAGCTAGGGGGGCTGTTACGTCGCGTCATAGACACGCGATGATAGATAGATGATATTTTTCTTTTAGATTTTTAGATTTCCCAACTAAAAAAATATTTATATAGAATTCGTCAAATACATTCAATACCAACATCAAACAGGAAAAAAAAATTGTTAACGTAGATTTTTTAAAACAGACACCTTAATTCTTTATTCATCTGTATACGTGTGTTCAGGCTACAGTTTATTTTATTATACGCAGATACGATCTCCGCATTCATGAATCCGAATGTTTGTCTATAGATATTATTGCCGACTATTTTCCGAATATTTCTGTGTTTTTCCTTGTTTAAGGAATAAAAGACTGAGATCCGCATTTGGTTTTTTGTTTACTTTTTGACCTGATTCCAAATAGTGTAAGTTTTAGGGTTTTGGCTGCAGGATAAGATTAGTTATTGAATGTGTGATTTTTTTATTTTTTTCGGGTTGCAAAAACATGTATCCACCCGTTTTTGGATTCTTCGCATGCGAAGCAGTAATGCTAGCGAAAGACGCGGCCGCAAGAGTGAGGGAACGTACATCCTCACGCCCCAGCCGCCACAACAGGAGACGCCCCAAGCATCGGGAATCGCAGAGCGATCACCATCCACGAGCAATGGGTCAACTTGTCGTCTACTCGTCCGTCGTCGACGGTGCTGTTCCACGAGCGCCTTAATGAGATGTCAGAAAAACCGTAGGAGCCTAGCAAGACTGATGGCCTTACTTAAGGTCATAGATAAACGTATGAAAAGGATACTCGTGTTTTAAGAACGCAAAAGGTCACATAAGGAACATAGGTGTAGTATCCGGTGAATACCTGCGTCATGCGAAAAGTAAGGACGCCGTGACGTCTTTCCAGCCAATCCTCAAAGAGGGGAGTTACCGCCATAATTATGGCGTGCCAAGTACTGGGTTGCGACAGTCGCTGTCTCCATTCCACCATGAGATCCCGCTGGAGCTCTGTCCACAAAGACGTCTACTGCTAGATATATACCTCCTCTGAGTGTCGCCCTAACAACCAGTTCTGTGCGTCTCGCATCCAATGGATTCCCGTGACCCTCACCAAATGAAGGATCTCACCTCTCCTCCCTTGACCTCTATCGTGTCTTCCAATGTGCGGTCACCACTCCGGAACCTTTCGGCCCCATCGAGCATGTGTTCGGCGGGCAATGTGCCCTGCCCACTAACACTTCAAGTTACCTGCCCCTGCCCTGCCCACTACAAGTTCGATGAGTCTTCGGGCTATTTCGGTCACAATATAATCATATATTACCAATCGATCAGCAACACCATTCTGCCCATAATCGTCGTCCTAACGTTCGATAATCTACCCGTTTGTGCCCAAAACGGCCCGTCTACTAAATTAACCCGAATTAATCACCCATTCTTACACATTAAGTTAATCTACGGAGATAAAGTTAAGACTGGAATTAACATCAAATGTGCACAGTTGAATTAGGTTTGAGAATGAAGCGTGAGTAACTAATGTTGATGCTTATAGTTTAGTTCGAAAGTATACTACAAACCTTGTGAAGAGACTCGCAGGGTAATTCTCAGCCAACGTGATAGCTCACCGTTCGATAAGGATCAAACCTATTGTCGACGGTATGTTGTGCGAGCGTCTCAAAAAGCTATTATTAAAATAGAAGAAACTTGGTAGGACCAATGCTTGCCAGGGTTACGGGATTATTATTAAGTATTATCGCGGCCTTGGAACGCAAAAGGAGGAAATTGGAGGAACCCGGTGGGTTTAGTCATTAGTCTGACACTCTCTGTCGCTCCATTCAGAGTGGAAGAAGTTACTTGATGATTTCACAACCTCAAAAAAAGCACACTGTGTTTAAAACCAACTTAACACTGACCTTTTTTTGACGATCTACAAAAAAAATACATATACGGTCAGAAAACCACTATAACTGATCAAACTAAAGTAACGAGCAAAATTTCTCGAACTTTATGAGTGTGTGTGTGAAGAACAAAAGTCCGACTTTTTTTTTAATTCAAGTAAATAGTCGAGTACGTGTACAACGACCGCTGATAGTGTTTTTTTTATTATTTTCTATTGCCGTTTTATTTTTATTAGGTGTTTAATGAAAATTATATGTTACCTTTAGCATAATACCAGTGTAAACAATTGTTGGTGAACCAATAAATAAATAAAATAAAAAACCATCCCCACCCCTCACATCTGCTGAATTGTGCTAACAAATTTTGTTAATGTCTGTATAATTAATTATTTAATATTTTTAATTTTTAAGCAGCTTTAGCAACAATTCTAAACTCTTCCAAAACCAAACAAATCCCATCTAATTTTGGCTCAACTCCTGTATAAAAATGTAATTAGGAATCCCTGCAAAAATACTTGGCAGCACGCCCCAGACTAGAACTGCGGCTGATAAACGGCAATAGGATTTGCTATCACATTGGGACTTAATATCGGAAATACGCGAATGGTTGTAAAACGTGACGAGAATATGAAGCAGGCTTGGCAGGTAAGTGGGTGTGATCTACAGATTCCAGAGTTTCTTCACATTTGACATTAAATCAATGATATTTCTGGTTCTTTTACATAACATCTACAGTGATGGTTAACCGATAAAAAGTATAATGGAACGCTTTTGTTAATAATGCTTCATCGTAATCAAACCCTTGTAAAAATATTAGTATATCTAGTTTATACTGTCTCATCGCCGGGCAAAGGCCTTCCATTCCTTCCATTTTTCCTCCTTTTTAGGGTTCCGTACCTCTAAAGGAAAAAAACGGAACCCTTATAGGATCACTTTGTTGTCCGTCCGTCTGTTTGTCTGTCAAGAGCCTTTATGTCAGGAAAACGTAAAGGTATCGAGTTCAAATTAACACCATAAACTCAGGCAGTCCCTTGAAGCTGTGAAAATATCAAACTTCTGAGTTAACGAAAAAAAAAGATGCGGCCGTTTATGTCGCAAAGTACTCGTTTTTAGCTCTTAAAGGAATAAAATTTCATAGGGTACTTCCCGTTGACCTAGAATCCTGAAATTGGGCATGAAGCAAGGTCTTATAGCACAAGTTTAGGAAAAAATCTGAAAACGGTAAATTTGTAGTTACGTAACAAAAAAAATTTCGGAAAAATCTTCGTAACTAAATTTGGGAATTGAACTGTTTTCATAGGTAAGTTTGTACGGAACCCTCAGGGCGCGAGTCCTACTCTCACTTGCCCGGTTTTTCCTCTACTCTCTCTATTTTTTCCTCTTGTTACTTGTTGCCAATTCATAAGGAAGATATCTAAGTCGTTCTGACATCTCTTTTGTGATCTACCGTGACTCCGAATGCAATTCAGGCCCACCACTGGATCGACATGCGGCAGACATATCCAGCACAGTTACACTTAAGTTGGGTAGCCTTCTCAGCTAGGTACGTCAAAGATCTGTACTTTGGTATGCAGTATAGTGTTTCGAACGTGATCTGTTAGTTTAACACCAAACATACTTCGCTTTGTAACACGCTGGTAAACCTTTAGTTTTGACCCGTTGAAGCCCGTAAAAATAGTATTTCAATATCGTGTGGATTTGCAGATAATCTATGGTTCTTTTATTTACTAAATTTTACGAATATCAAAAGTGAAAAGGTCGCACTTCGCTCTTGTTGGGTGTCCCGCGACACCTCAAGTCTCTTTTATCCTAATTAATGTACTTATACATATTTTAAAATTAATGTTTTTCAGGTTTTAGTTGACTTAAAAAAATCAGGCGAATTCAGCAATTTTTTTGCCTTTATTATTTGCTAAAATATGACTTCATACATCACAATATATCATGTTGACATTAGCAGGAGATATTAAAATAAAAAATAGATTGTTATGTTAGCCTTGAACAATGTCAAGCAAATATTTATCAAATAATACAAATAAAAAATCTTATTGGATAAAGACCTCTCTAAAATATTTTTCCAGATATTCTCTTTATGTTCTAATATATAACTATATTTTAAGAGTACAAAATTCTCCTTAATAAGTAAGTATTTATTATTTCTAGTTGTTCAAGTTTTCTTGTTGACTAAAATGTAAGTAAAAAGTAGCTTTTTAATAAAGCTATTATCCCGCTAAATACCTTTCAAATTCCACTCACAAAGCTTATTTATCGTGTCTCTTAGAATTTCATAATAATCATTAAGAAAACAACTGCTTAATATAAAAGTCATCAATCCTTACGAAGCAAGGAGAGGCGCCTATTAATTTTATTACAGCGATAAAATAATAATTCAAAATGATAGCATGACCGGAAATAATATCTCGGGGCATTAAACAAAAGGTAAGTAACGGTTGGTCGTTCTTTTGGCAATATTGGGGAATTTGCCGAGGTGTGGCTCCTATTATGGGATTGGGATCCACCAGCCATAATTTTATTATGCGCCCAAATTAAATTAGCAGACGATTTTATTTTTAATCAAGTGAAGTAGCTCGCTTTATAAACTGTCTGCATTATAGGTATATCCTCTAAATATTTTAATTTACAAAATTCAACCTTATTGAAAATTATTTAAAGCAGATAATCCAATACTTGGTTTGACTGGACATCGAAGTCAAGTTAATTGTAATAAAATTCCAGAGGCGTTTTGTAATGGTTAATTTTAGCTACTAAGGCTTTGAGACGAACTCTGACCCAGAAACTTTGTCGAATATGATTACGCGTTTTTTCATCTGATCTATAAAAATATGAGAGTTAGGCACCGGATGAAGTTGGAAATTATGTTTTCTAAGACTAAGTAGGTATTGCTCTAAAGCTCCGTACTCACATACGGTTTTACTCGATCGAGATATCATGTCGAGTAAAAACCATGGCATGGGCTTTCGTCCACACATTCAGCATTAATCTATCGAGTGACGCGCACCGTTCAGTATTCACCGAACCGTTCGAGCCAAAATATGCCTGTTCAACAAAGGAGACGGTGGCTGCTACATTTAGCAAGTCTCACAGTTCTTAATTATAAAAGAATTAAAGAAAATTAAAAGAAGAAACATAAAAGGAGGTACTGGGTTAAAGATTGTTTAGGTCACCGCTCTGATTACAGCCACGTGAACATGATTAAAGAGCTGTGTCCCGAAGATTATAACAATTATTGTTTAAGGATGCCTGAAGTGCCATATAAAGAATTACTTTCTATAATTACCCCATTAATAAAAAAAAGATACTCATATGAGACAAACTATTTCTCTGACGCTCGACTCGCGCCACTCGCAGCGACGTACACACGCTTAGTCAAGCTCGATGGCTCGCTTCGAGTAGGTGCGAAGGAAATTACTTTTATTTAATTCCATCGAGCCGGCTCGATGCGAGCCTTCGAGCTGTGAGTTTTGCGGTCCACACTTTAATATTTACTCGTTTTGGAGTAAAACTATCGAGTAATACCGAATGTGAGTACGGAGCTTAAAAGACAAGGATTTGTATATTATTACACTAGTTAATATTATATTGCTCTAAGGATTCGGGGTTTATCTCATATCATAAATAAAGTTATCTTTAAATATAGAAGGAGAAACTGACTGACTGACATATTAACGCACAGCCGAAACTACTGGGACTAGGAGCGTGAAATTTTGCATTTGGTTTTCATTTATGACGTAGGCGAGAACTAAGTGAGAATTTTACAAAATTTACCCGAAGGGATGAATCGATGGTCCAAAGTTTGTATGAAGAAACCTATTTTCATGTGGGCGAAGCCGCTGGCAGAAGCTAGTTTATTATATTTTCATTTCAGTAACGTTCACAAGATATAATAAATCTGAGACCAACTGTTGATACAATTTATTTACATATAACATTTATCTATTCTTAAAATTATTTCGTAGAACATTATTGGATACGAGTATAACGTTTATTTAATCGAAAATCGGTCTATTTTTCAAAATATATAGGGTGACTGGTAATTAGTGACCAATACTTAAACAGGTGATTGTACTCATGATTACAAACAATTTTCCCAAAGAAACCTTTTTTATATTCTCATTAGTTTTATCACAATAACAAAACAGCTGTTTAAATACGCGCACGCGCCTGCGACCGGCAACCGCTCAGCTGTTAGCCATTTAACGCCGCCGTACTTACAATAGTGATAAAACACCCGCACGGCTTGCAAACCCATAGGTGTGCGCGCGTGTATTACAAACAGCTGTTTTGTTACTGTGATAAAACTAGTGAGTATATAAAAAAAGTTTCTTTGGGAAAGTTGTTTGTAATCATGAGTACAATCACGTGTTTAAGTATCGGTCACTAATTACCAGTCACCCTATATATTTTTCACAGTCGTATCATAAAACATGCCGTATTACAACTTGGCGCGCCTTATTGAAAAACGTTGCTGAGATGAAATGCGGTTACCGCCCGTTCAGCCATATGTCAATTCGGCGGAAATAAAGTACGCCGCATTATATGCTCACTTTGCATTCGTCAAAGCGACTACGTAATGTTAAGCTCAAATACAAACGAGCGCATCGTCGATACGACCATTTGAGTCTTTCGAGTGGTACCTATGTCTAAAGATTTTATATTCAGTGTAACTACTTTATTTTATAAAAAATAGTTAATTCGTTTATTTTGAACAAGAAAAAAACGAATTAACACGAAACGAAGTAAAACACTTAAATAATTAAAATTACATAATACTCGTATATACACAATAACTCCTACCTAAAATATGGCGTCAAAAAATTCATCCGCATCGCTGTCGACTAGAAGTATGCCCAAAAGACTGGCGGCATTTCCACGTTGTATGGCTATGCTTAATCTCTGACTGAGGTAAAAGCCAGCCATTGGGTCATGCGAAGTGTCAACTAGCCGTTTGGATAATTGAAATAGTTAATTGAAAATTATATCAATCGTTTATTATATTAACAGATCGTTATATCAAATAAAATTATAGATTCATTTGTTATATCTTGTAAATATTAGAGATTTTGTAATTATATCATATATTACTTACTCAAGGTTTCGTCTACGTTAGGTACTTTTCCACTCTCACGCATAGCTAAACGGATTTAAATCAAATTTAGCAAAAAGGTAAGCTAAGCCTTGCCTTACACAGCATTTTTTTCATCCCAGAAATGTATTTCCCTTGGGATAATTTTAGGTGAAGCCACTGGCAGACTCTAGTTAGAAATATTGTTAAGTATATTCAACTATATTTGTTAAGTATAAAACAACATATCGTGCCCATGAGAGAGTTACCGTGGCTAGAATGCAAAGTGCAATTGAAGGAACACAAGTGGGTTTTAGTCAATAAAATTACCTATGGCTTTGTTGCTCCACTCAGAACGGATTTTTTTTATAGCTGCTATCTACTATCGGCTTTGGCCTCATCAAATTAGAATATGGTACCAAGAGACCATACTTCCAAGATCAAAAATAACCTCCGACCGCCCTCCGTAAACGAACATGGTATGTTCGTTTACCAATCATCGCAATCCGTTCAGCCGCTCGACCATGAAGAAGTAATAAATATATACACAAACTTTCGCTTTTATAATATAAATGTGATTAGTACACCCGCATATTACCATGTATATGGGGGGGCAGGCGCTCCGTGTGTACGTTAATGAGCGACTTACGCGAACAAACCGCCAATTATTTTATCGCGCTCGTCAGGCGGGAACTCGATGCAATTGGAGGTATGTCTGGACGAAAGATGGGAGAATCTTGGCACGCAGGGCGGATGGTTTGAAGGCTGAACGTGTCCGATGTGAGGCCGACATTATCAGGATTTTTGGGCAGGGACCGGTTTGAGTTACTTGCTAATACATTGTATAATCATATATTATTTGTTTATTATTATTTGTTCTGTGGATATTGTCCTTGATACCTCTTTAATAGTTAGTTGCGAACCTTTATTGCGTGTGTGTATATACAGGTATCGAGTTGTATACAAAATAAGTCATATAACCTTGTTCTTCTCATTGTTTGTTTATTCTATGTATGTTGTACTTTTTGTAACCTGTTTACTAGTTAATTGCAAATTTTTATTATATGTGTTTTTATATAAATATTGCTATTGTTTGCATTGTTTTGTAACAGTAGGTGTGTGTCTCATGGTGCTCCTTAGTGACGTAGGCGTAAGCCAGTTTTATACAACTACACATATTTATTTACACTTAAATATTATTACACTATTTACAAGTATATTTATATATCAAAGCTCGTCTTGTTTGTTGCTCTTAATTTTTTACACTATCTTTAATCATATAATATTATTTACAATCATTGGACTACGACTAATATTAATACAATTATTTTACGAAATGATTAAATTCTCACAATTTACTTTTTATTGTTACAATGACTACTAAAGGAGATAAGTTTTTTAAAGTTGGCTTTTTTAATGCTGGATCATTGGGTACTGGTCATGATAACTTAATTGGAGCTCTGGAAAGGCATTGCTTTGACGTTATGGCCATTAACGAAACTTGGTTGCGCCCAGGGGAAGAAGGGCGTGCTCCCGTGGTCCCGGGCTATCGACTACGTCACACGCCGCGGCCGGCGAGTGTGCGGTCGGGTCGCGGTGGCGGGGTTGGCTTTTATCTTCGCCGGGGACTGAGCGCACGTACTTGTACTATGGCGGTCGATCCCAGGTTCGAATCAGTTGAGCAAATGTGGCTAACGCTAACATTGAACGGCAAAAAAATCGCCGTGGGTACGGCCTACCGACCGCCTTGGCTTGACCTGGTCTTATTCCTGGACGCCATAACGGATTCTATCAGTACACTGGGAGATTGCGACCACTACATTCTGCTTGGCGACTTTAATGTTAATTTGTTGGACACAGGCGGGATAAAAACAAATAAAATTAACGAATTTCTTAATTGTTTCAATCTCACGCAGTTGGTCACTACTCCCACACACTTCACGTCGTCCAGCGAAACTCTCATCGACCTTCTGTGTACAGATATGAGAGCAAGATTTATATCTGTGGAATCACTTGGCTCTCTTAATGGACATTCTATTTTAATAGGTGAATTCCACATTAAGCGTGACAAATTCAAACCATACTTAATAAAATACCGGCCTCTTAAGGATGTGTGCACAGAACGGTTGCATGAAGATCTATCACTTTTGGGTTTGGAGTATATTTCTTTGCTGGACAGTGTTACTGACATGGTACATGTCTTTAACACTCAATTGATAGACCTGTTTGATGCTCACGCTCCGGTTAAGTCGTGCACTGTTAAAGAAAAGTCATATCCGTGGATTACCGATACAATAAAACTTATGATGCGTTTACGTGATGACGCACTAAGTTCATGTAGGAAAACAAAAATCGAGTCAAAAATAAAATATTATAAGGAGCTAAAGCACTTAGTGGTTAGTTCATTGCATAGTGAAAAAGTTGCGTACTTCAAGCATAATATAAATAATAAAATTAAAAATCCAAAATTGTTATGGAAAAACCTAAAATCCACTTTGTTGCCCTTTAAATCTATACAAGATCTACCGTCGCAATTTACAGATCCTGACTTAATAAACAACAACTTTCTGATAGTCCCTGGTAATCCTATAGCCAGCACCCCACTGATGACGTTTTATGACAAAAACAAACATGGTGAAGCTATTTTTGCTCTCAGTCCAGTAGAACCGAGCGATATCTCACGGATTATCACTAATCTTAAAAGTAACGCCGAGGGCCACGACAACATTACTTTGGATATGATTAGCACAACTCTGCCGCACACTTTAAACATTATAACTGAAATAATTAACCGTTCTATAGTGACGTCAACGTTTCCTGAACAATGGAAAATTGCTTCAGTTAGGCCATTACCGAAAAATTCAAATCCAACCGAGCTAAAAGACCTACGTCCTATAAGCATTTTGCCATGCCTGTCCAAGGTATTGGAGAAAGTCGTCAGCCAACAGTTAACTCAATTTTTGGAACAAAACAATATTCTACCTGACTTACAATCTGGGTTTCGTAAGCAACGCAGTACGTCTACTGCTTTACTAGACGTTACTGATAATATATTGGCTGCTCAGGATCAGGGAATGTGTACAATGCTGGTTTTGCTAGATTTTTCCCGTGCATTTGACGCAATAAATATTCTGCTTTTATTATCCAAGTTGAACTATTACGGTTTCGACCCTACCGCCGTACAGTGGTTCCGCAGCTACCTCACAAATAGAAAGCAGTTTGTCGATTTGCGTTTGGGTGACGGCACTACTCTGAGATCGGCACTCATTGCAGTAGAGAGAGGAGTACCGCAGGGCTCCATCTTAGGTCCGATTATCTTCATCTTGTACTGTGCAGATATCATTAAATGTCTCAATAAATGTAAATACCATATATACGCCGATGACGTTCAAATTTATATATCTTTCCGACCAGGTGAGTACGAAGATGCCATTAAAGATCTTAACGATGACCTCCAAAGAATTGCCACTTGGGCTGAGGAGAACTGCTTGTCATTGAACCCTACAAAAACCAAATATTTGGTGTTTGGCTCAAGACAGCAGCTTGCTAAGTTACCATTATCATTTGACCTAAAGCTAATGGGCGAGCAGATCGAGCGAGTGTATGAGGCGAGGAATTTAGGACTAGTTATGGATAAAGACCTTCGTTTCGAGAAACACGTAGCAGACTCAGTTAGGAATTGTTTCTATCGCCTGAAGGTCTTATACAAGATGCGACCGTACTTGTCGGAAACATTACGAGAGCAACTGGTAGAAACCCTAGTTCTGTCTAGGTTGAACTACGCTGACACGGTATATGGCCCGCGCCTCTTAGCTCGTACAGATCGGCTCATCCAAAGGGTACAAAATGCTTGCGCTCGGTTTTGTTACAACATTCCTCGCAGAACCCATGTAACGCCCTATCTAAACAAGCACTTTACACTAAGAATGAAGTCTAGACGCAAACTGCACTTAGCTTGCCTTCTTTTCGGTGTAATTAAATACCAAAAACCTGATTATTTATTTAATAAGTTGAGTTGGCTTACGAGCCGACGAGAATGCGAAAGAAGGCAATGCTCACAGCAACTTTCGACCAAGTCTTATGGTACAGCTGCTTTTAGGGGCAGCTTTCGTTATTCAGCTTCCAAAGTGTGGAATAACCTCCCGCCACCTATTAGAGTGACAAACACGATGGGAACGTTTAGAAGACGCTTGCGACAGTACCTGATCGATGCACAACGAAAGCTGGATATGGTGGCACAAAATACCTCAATTATATAAAGTACCCGCGTGCCTGTCTTGACTGATAATACTTTTTAGTGCTTGATGTTCATCATTTGGTGTTACAAGTAAGGACAATTAATTAGGTGCTGTTACATAATGGTGGGAGTTGCTCACACTAGGTCTCCTCGGGTTCCCTGTCCTTCGGCAAGGAGGGAGCTGTTATGTTGTCCACGGCGGCGTGGCGTCCTGTCGCGGGTATGAGACCTGTAAAATACAAAGCAGCACATTACTTACACTATTTTTTTAACTTCTTAATATTTAAAACAATTTCTTCTCAACGTACCCACTGTTTCTGGCCTACTTGCTTGCGACAGGCGCGCACAGTCCGGATGGCGCCTTTCATTTCCATTCGCCTTTCACAGGGAGCCTGGCGTTATATATATATTAATGTTGGAGTCTCAAGGTGGCTAGTCCGAAAGTACATCTCCATTTTGGAACATTACTGAAAAATCAAATGGAAATTTAGATAATGTACCACAGATTTTAATTAAATGACATCGTTCCTCAATATATAATTTTGAATTATTATGATTATACCAATTATTAACAAATGCACAATGCACTTACCTTCCGTACTTGTAGTCTTTTTTATCTGTAAAATATCCTATGCACAACTCTGCATTCACTTTTATAACATGTGTACACATATTTTTTAATGCACCGTCAATGCAACTCGCAGCAAGATTGGACAAACTGAGAAAACGCGTTCATAATCGCTCATCCGCGCACAGCTGCATGCAGCGCACTGGTGTGGGGGGAATGAGTAAATACACCGATTGCATCCTAACTCGTTCGAGATTTATCTTCCATCTACCCACATTTTGTATCTTTATTCTACCGTTTTTTCTTTTTTGTTTTCTCTCTGTCGTTGCATTTTGTTTTATTCGTCCATTATTTATTTTTTACACTTTTAACAAACACACTATCTTACACATATTTATTATAATTAACGCAACATTATTTTGATGGTTTATATTATTTAAGTATGCATCACCGATACATATATATATATTACACTCCAAAACTGTTTTACGTCCGTTGCGTCACAACCACAGGTTCAGTTGAAAACCAGCGTCAGGCACTAGTTGTCTGACATTCATGCTGAACTGGACCTATTTTGGTGCAGCCGTGAGGCACACAACTACATTTTTTTTTGCTTCTTGTTTTTATTTTTGTTTCGTGTTTACCTATATTGTATTTGTGCCTTGTGCTGTACCAAATAAATTCTTTTTCTTTCTTTTCTTTCTTTCTTTCATGTTTAAGTTTCATATAATAGGACCAGACTATTGTCAAATACCGGGAAGGAGTCTAGATTCCACACTACAGGCAAATTCATTCAAAGCAAAAACTGAATGACACTTTGTTCGGTCCTGGAATCAGACTAGTTTAGGGATTTAATTTTTAAGAATCTCAGGTGTCAACCTCTGTAACAAACTACCACTGGTCAGAAGTTACTTCTTGGCAGCCTAAGGGCTATATTTCACGGGGACACCATGGTGGCGCGACCATACGCTACTACCAACAAAATATAGGTTTACAGCTCTATAGAGAGTTACCTACTCACCTGGTGTCAGTTTGGTTGCGCAACCAATTTGGTGGCGTGACCAGTTCGGACGTCAGTCTGGCCGCCAGTGACGCCCCCACCAAAAAGTATGTAAGATGAAATCTATCTTATGAAAGGGCTATATTTCACTGGGACACCATGGCGGCGCAACCGGTCGCGCCGCCATGGTGTCCCGGTGAATTATAGCCCTTATTGTAAGCAATTAGTAATCAACATGCTGTTATGTAGGTCTTTGTTTAACAGAACCGCGTCCACGTAAATCAATTGGCTTAAAATTTTCTTACTTCTTTTCCATAATAATTTCTCTAAATAAGTCTTAACTAAATTCAAATTTTCTTTTATTTAAATCGCTTCAACACCTAAAAACTTTAGCAACGATGACCTTCAAACTTCAGTATTTACAGCAAAGTAGGCACAATCTCTTCTCTTGTTTATGACATAATTCCAGATCCACGTGAAGAAAATCTATCCGCTTCTTAAAACTAATCGTTGACAACAAACTTTGTAAAAAACGCTATAAAATTATCATCCAACTCGAAAGGAATTTAAGCAAGCTAGAGAACAAATAAATAAATTCAGAAGGTCTAACTGTATACCACCATTAAATAATAGTAGTAGCAGTAATAATCTATTCCAAAAAATAATGCTAAAACTTATTACATGGAAGGAAATAGTTAGTACCTGCCGTATAATTATGGCCGTGTTGCCGTAAAAAAATAATATAAACATTGTGAATACATGCGTAATATCTATTTTTTAGGCTTTTTAATGTATAAGTCGCTTCCTATATGGAGAAGAAAAATAGTCGGTCTAAATATTACAAATCCGATCGATTTAATCGCAACGCCATTGCAATGGATGAAAATAAGAGCTTAAGCTGGATTTGTGACAAGGCTGTTGCGATTTTTTTTTCTAATAAAGTGTTAATCGCAAACTTTGCTGTATAATTTTATTGTTATTTTAATCAATAAACAGCAGCAGTAATATGCGCTTGAAACTTAAAATAAAAACTCCCTTTACAGCGAAAAGAAGCCTCTTCCGAGAAAACACTGTTATTAACCATTGCAATGTATTGTAAAACGTCTACATTGCAAAGGAATAATAATTATAAGTAAAAATAATTATACTATGAAGACATGACACTTGACACATGACATGTTTTTTTTTATGATTTAAATAGTGTTTATGATTTTCTTATACTTCTTTTTTTAATTTTCTATGATTTTTTATGAATATAATATAATTATATGACTTTTTAAGAACTTTTATGAATTTCATTGTCTTTTTTGGAATTTTTAATTATATATTTAATGAAATTTTTTGAATGATTTTTTACTGTTTTATTGATTCATGCATGTGGTGTTTACCTGTAAGTGATTGTTGCGCTGAAGTTTAATTTTATATATGTGTAATGTGGCTGTATTCAGTGTTTACAATCGTTGGTGAACCTAATTTAAGAAATAAAAATAAAATAAATAAATGACCGAAAAGAATCTGTACCTGAGCAACAAGCATTAATCAAAAGAATAATTAATGACACTTAAACTTAAATAAATAATCGATTTGCTCGTCAACTTGCTACTGCAAAACTCGCTACTGCAAAACTCGCGAGCGCTCGCGTAATCAACAAAAAATCCTATTTTCATTTTTTTATGGAACCCTTTACAAGATTTCAAATTAATATCATAATTCTAATCATAATTATTTAGGTTAGTTTAACTTTTCTGTATTTTTTGGGTAACAAACGGGCATGATTCTTTATAACTTTTTCATACTTGGAATCCCATGAACCGAACACCGAACCAATGTTTCGATCCTGAAAGAACTCAATATCAAAGAGAGTAGATTATCGTCGTCTGTGCAAAAATGAATTCTCAAATTTTTCGGGCTTATCACCCGTAGAGGACTCAATGGAACGATTGGTGGTGCAAGAGAAAGTCGAGGGCAAAAGATCACGTGGACGCTCTCCAACACGATGGACAGACCTCATCAAATCTGTAAAGCACTGCAGCATTAATGACAACTCCCAAGCCGCCAAACACAAAGCTCCGTGGGGTCGCACGCGAGAGAGGCGGTGGCGCAGGACTTGACCGAGGCATGACCACGACCACTTTGTCAAGAGTACACGACAAAGAAGAAAGAAATTTTTGCATGAATTTATTCATTTCAGTTGAAAATTACGATTACTTAATTACCATAGATTTTTTAACTCTGGCACGCAAACTAATATAAAACTTGTGTAGTAGGTACCTTGGCAATTATATTTTCAATTTATGCAAACAAGTTCAAATATTCAATTCAATTTGAAATATTTCATTATATTCATTTATAATATCAAATAACATTGGAGTAAGAAAATAAAATGAATAAAATTAAAGAAAAATAGAAATGTGAATGCTCTCTTTAGTGTGGATGCGAGTTATACAATAAAATAATAATAAATCTCAATGGAGATTAGCTAAATACGCAGGAGATATTAAGTCCACAAGCGTGTATGCAAACGAAGGTACACTCTCAATTCTTTTACGCTCAAACGATGGGACCATAATCCGACACGATCAACGGTTTTACGTGCTCTCCAAGACACAGGGGTGTCACGCCACCAAACTACGGGCTGCTACTGAGTTATTTCTAATAGGAAAACCCAATATAAGCAAAACCTGGGAAATCGAACAAAAGACCCCACGCCCAGCAGTCGCCTTTACTACCACGTATGAAGAGGTAGTTTTAATACAACTCGCGGAACTTCATACCGTCTAAAAGTCAATGAATGTACTGACCGAATGATGGAATGATTGAAATCAATGTATTTAACAGTTGCTGTAATTTTTCAATGGATTTGGATTTTCTGTAATTTTTTAAGTGATTTAAAATTTATTCTTCTATTTGGGGCAGAGACAAATTCAACAAAGCCAAGATTATTAAAATCGGTCCAGAAAGAAAGAAAGAAAAACAGTTTATTTGCACAAACATGACACATAACTTAAAAAATAATAATAATAACATACATATATAACAAATTATACAAAAAAGTTAAATTATGCGACACATTCATGCAAAACGGCCAGCGCTCAGCAAAATGCTGGGGCTCATGTGCTGGACAGAGCCACAGCGCTGATTTTCAGCGCCAGCCGTCGTCGACGAGTCGTTGAACGGCTAGCAACATCTTATGAGCTAAAAACAATAAACAAACTAAAGATAACATAACCAGGTCCAGCTGTTCTTGAGTTAAATGGTGAACTAACACGACTTTTTTTAAATATAGATTTAGGAATATACTCGTACAAGCGCACTGGCAGCAAGAGCAGTGTTGGCCGAGTGGTAACGGCCCCGACTTACGAGTTGTAGGTCGCGGGTTCAAACCATTACTTTGTGTAATTTATTTCATCACCACTGCTCTCAAAACGGTGAAGGAAAACATCCTGAGGAAACCGGCATGTCGTAGAACCAAAAATTCGAAGACATGTGACATCCACCAACCCGCACTGGACCCGCGTGGTGGATTACGGCCCATTCTCTCTCCTAGAGAGGAGGCCTGAGTCCCAACAGTGGGAACATTATAAGGCCGACTATGCTATGCTATGCACTTGCAACTGTCAATTGGCTTAGATCACCATGCCAAAGTGTACTCACCTATGAAAACCGTGTTTCTATCCGTTGTACCTACTCGTATAAAAACGACCCACTGTCGGTAATCCTATTCTGTGGCTACAGTTTATCCTTGAAATAATCAAATGCGAACAAAAATAATAGCGACCTTGTCAAAACAACGGAAAAAGAATAATTTGATCTACTTTTCTTTTCAACGATTCTAAGAAGTGAGAGAAAAACATTCTTTATATTGAGGGGTTGGCAACTTTTTTGTAAGCCGTAGTATGGTCAGATTTGAGAAGTTCGAAATTCTGTATAAATGTAAAAGATGCGCATGCCATTAAATTCATCACAGTTATTTTAAAATAATGTCGACGACAAACAGACCCTACTTACTAAGTGTTCGGAACTATCTTGAACGGCAACGGAATTGGCACAAGTGACGGCGGGGTCGTCATTTAAAAACACCTACTGTCTTCGAGTCAACGGATTCGTACGGAAGAAACGCCCAGGTGTCACCATTGTGTGGACTACCCGGAGGACACGGTGGAGCATATGGTGGAGGTGTGCCCCGCTTGGGCAGAGCACCACCACACCACGGCCTTGGTACAGGCCATGATCCGGAGCGAAGAGGAGTGGCAGGCGGTCGCCTCCTTCTGCGAAGCAGTAATGCTAGCAAAGGAGGCGGCCGCACGCGCGAGGCAATGGCCCTCGCGCCCAGTCGCCGGGATTCCGATTCCGATTTTCGACCACCATAGGCGCGGGCTTGCGGACGGCTAGCAATGGGTAGCTCGCCGTCCGACCGTCCGGACCGAGCCCAAAACGTCGACAGTGCGTAGTGTTTCACGCGCGCCTCAAGGAGATGTCAGCAACCGTAGGGGCCCAACAGGGTCGAAGCCTACTGGGGCCATGGGTGATGCGAAAGAGAACCCCGGGGCCCTGGAACGAGGGCAAAGAAGGAACAGGAGTGGGTTTTAGCCAGTAAAAGTCTAACAAGCCCTCCCACCCCATCTAGGGCGGGAGATGTCATTGGATGATTTTCCACCATAAAAAAGTGGTTTATGGCCAGCAAAAGTTTGACACTCCCTCTCTCTCCACTCGGGCGGGAAAGGGTGTTTGAAGTTACCTTCAAACGTAAAAAGACTTCTTCTGTTGAGCCGTAGTTGAATGAGAAAAACCAGTGTACAGAAACTTTGAACATAAATCAATTCCACATTGCTTTTCTATTATGACGTCAAACCACAAAAAGGAGATAGTCGAAATCTTCCTTCAATAAACCCCCAACCATTAATTCCTTTATTCATTTCTTCCTTGGTTCATTCTCCGGATAATATATTACCCGAATAAGAAAATACAATGATGCACGCTTCAAGATACTTTTCCTTTAGTTGGATGTCGTGGTTCGTGGCTGATGAACCCTTTCCGCGCGGCGTAAAAGCAATAAATTATACGATAATGAAGGCTGAGACCCTACTAAAGGTTACAGTGATTGATTTCTAATACTTTTATTTATGTTGGGAAGTCATCAAATAACTTATCCCTCTCTGGGTCGTCGGGCAAAGGTCGCCGTCTAAAACCCACCTATGGCCCTTTAGTTGCCCTTTGTTGCCCACAGCCACGGCCTAATACCTTTATGTCTTTATCTAATACTAGCTTTTGCCAGCGGCTTCCCCTGCGGTAAAGTAAGTTTCTCCATACAAACTTTGGACCTCTATTTCATCCCCATATGGTATGAATTTTGGAAAAACCTTTATTATTATTTGCATACATTATAAAAAAAATCGGGTAAGTGTGAGTCGAACTCGCGCACTGAGGGTTCCGTACAAACTTACCTATGGAAACAGTTCAATTCCCGAAATGAGTTACGAGTTTTTTTTTGTGACGTAACTAAAAATTTACAGATTTCAGATTTTTTCCTATTCTTGTGTTATGTGACCTTACTTCATTCCAAACTTCAAGATTCTAGGTCAACGGGAAGGACCCTATGAATTTTGATTCCCTTGAAAGTTTTGAAATATACGTTTTTTGCAACATAAACGACTGTATCGTTTTAGTTCGTTAGCTCAGAAGTTTGATTTTTTCACAGCTTCAAGGGACCGCAGACTTGAATAATTATATGGTTTAAATTTTAACCCGATATCTACACGCGTTCCCAAGATAAAGGGTCTTGACAGACAGACAGACAGAAACAGGGGGACGGACAACAAAGTGATCCTAAAGGGGTTCCGTTTTTTCCTTTTGAGATACGGAATCCTAAAAACCTCAGCGGTTTAGGTCCAAAGCTTTGGTCTGGGCGTTGATAAGTCAGTGAGTGAGTCAAGACTTTTCATTTATATATACAGATATAAAAACCTCATGTTACAGTGTTTGTTATCAAAATCCTCCTAAACAGCTTGACCGATTTTAATGAATATTTTTTTGTATATTTGGTAGGTTTGAGATTAGGTCGTAGGCTATGTTCACCTTCCTCCCCCTACTCTCCATTTTGTCCCATGTCGGAAAACATGTAAAGCTTTTGGTTCCAGTTATCATTTGTATAGGGTGTCCCAAAATTAACGCAAGATTTAAATTAAATAGAATACACTGTTTTTTTTTTTGGTTGCCTACACTTTACTGCAAAAATGGCGGCTAATTAAAATCTTGTGTTAATTTTGGGACCACCTTTACTTTGTGATTCGATAAAAAAAAAAACACAATCTGAAGACTAAAAACTGTGTTTTCTATTTAATTCAAATCTTGCGTTAAATTTGGGACACTCTATAGATCTTTGACAGTCGTTACTGGTAGTCGTCTGACTATAGGAAACTAGATTTGGACTACGTACGTTAGACGTAGACTTTCTGGCGGCTGCCAGAAAGTCTGACCATCAGTATTGGAGTATTGTGGAGTATTGTGTTGCCTAAAAAACTGGGCTGTGAAGGTCTGATAGGTAGTCGCTCCATGTAAAACACAAGTATTCAGCCGCATTCAGTTAGACGCTACTTGGTAATAGGCTAGGAAGGTGCTTTATATTTTGAAGCCGACCAGTATAATACGTATATTAAGAGACCGTCTCCTTCAAACTTTCTTTCATTAACTGCTTAATCGCAAAGGCTAATTCGGCAGTTTGGCTTGAAAAATACATTATCCATCTACGTAACCTCATTGCCAGGCATTTTATTGTGCAAAATTAAAATATGGACTGTGAACGTGCCAAGTGGTAAATAAGTTAATGTGCGTCCACAAACGACATTTTTAACGCTGCAAGTCTCGCAAAACAATATGGGTGACAACTAGGGAAATTTTACACTTACATGTACATTTATATATTACATCACACTAATATTATAAAGTCGAAAGTTTGTATTTTCAACATTATTTTTAGTATATATGCGAAACCTGAATATTATAGTTTTTTTTCAGAATCAGTAACTGAGTCGATTCCAATAATTTTTACACCATATTTTTTCCCAAAAATATTTTAAAAAAGGTCACAAGTTGGACAGCACCGACACTAAAACACTGTCACGGCAGGTCATAGCGGGCATTGGACGTCAGCGAACCGCTCGGTGCGGGAGCAAAACACCCCTTAGTCGCCCGGATGGCCCGGTAACCATGTATTTGTGCTGACAACTGGGTTACATAACAAGCGAATAACTTTGTGATTTTTCATGATACAGTTATGAAATTTTGTACATAGATTCTTTACATAAAATTCTAGACACGTGTTTCGGGTTTCGCATATACTAAAACTAATGTTGTATATATGTTACTCCTTCACGCTCAAACAGCTCATTGAATTTGGATGAAATTTGATACACAAGTAGATGGTGTATTCGAATACCTATTCCCAGTACTGGGACACAAGCACATTCTGTGAAAAGAAGCCGTAATACACCACACATGCTCAGTGCATTGGAAGATGTCACATGACTTCCGAATTTATTTTTGGTACTACGACATGTCGACTAAATTTTACTGATGGGCCAATGTGTGTGTTTTAAACATCTTTAAATTTTTAAAATATTTCTCTATCAGGTTAGTTTTCAGAAATATAATACACTACAGATTGAAAGATCCATCCACCAAACCATCCAGGATATTTTTTTAAAGCTGGAAGTCATCCAATTACATCTCCCGTCCTGTTCTACCCTGAGCCGAAGGGTGTCAGACTTTTACTGAATAAAACCACACCTGTGTCCTTCAGTTACCCTTTGCGTTCTAGGATCACAAGTTGCCTTTACAAAAAATTCCCGTGACCCTAGCAGGCACCATTCCTGCTGGGCCCGGCTTCTAAATATGAATTCTAGTTTATTACACGGATTCAGTTAATCTGTTTCACAATTTCTTGAAAATGTCGCATATCTATGAAAACTCATAGATCATGAGTATTACAGAAATGTTACAACATGTAGAATAGAATAGAATAGAAATATGTACTTTTATTTGGTACAAACACAGCACAACGGTTATAAACACAAAGTAAAAAAGAAAAAAAAAGTACAAACTGCGCCGAGCGTGCCCGCACAGAAAGGGTGTCCACCTCAGCATTTGCTGGGCGTTAGATACCCAGCGCTGGTTTTCAGTTGGCACACCGCAGTGACGCATGGACTAGGGTAAACATATATGTATATAATACTCGTATGTAATTGAAATTAATATCTTTGTTGTGTACCTACTGGTGTATAATAATATGTGTACGTATCGATGTTTTGTGGCTGACTTATTTCATTGAAATTGTACTGGTGTTTTTAATGAAATCTCACAATCTCAGTCACTCTTCGATATTTCCATCTTCATCTCATAGTAGGGGACGAGAAACTCTTAGCAAGCTCGCTGCCGGGAACCATTCGGATGATGGATGACCGCCAATGAGGCTCAAGTAGTGAATATTAAGAATTATTTATCAAAACTGTTCCGATAAGGAAAATATACCCTTTTCATTGAAACGAATAGGCAGCGAGATATTTATGTGTGTTGAAAAGATTACTGACAGTTTTTAGGAAATGTTTTTTTTGAGTGGTGTGCCTCTCAAAAATAGCCTAGGCTTGACGCGATAGTCGAACTTTGATGCGACAACAAGCTTTTGTAGACATTAGTGCAAAAGTGTCCTATATATTGAACATTTTGTTTAAAATAGGGTTCTCATCTTTGTCTTTCTCAAATTGAATGCTGTTTTTTTATTTGTTTGTTTTTGTTCTATGTGTGCCTAAGTTGTTTTGGTAATACTAATACCCTATGGGCCTACAATGCCTGGGAATAAAAGTATTTTTTTGTCGTATTGTCGCATTGCGTCTGTCTGCAGGAGTCTTGTCGTGGTAAAATTAGTATTTTTTTGTTAAACTTTATCCCACACTATTAATTACTCTTGTATCGTGGGTGCATTCATAAACATGTAAACACACGTACACGAGACAATCAGATTCAGAACAACTATCTACTACTATAAGGTCAAACAAATATTTGTTCCGTACGAGATTCGAACCCATGACGCGCAGCCCTGCAGCCAAACGTTTAACCAACTGTTCCTTTTGGTAGATTTTTAGCAATATTTTAAAATCTAGCGTATTAAAATGCGCTTATAAATAAATAAAGAAGTATATACAAATCCAAGAAATCAGTGTATTTCCAGTTATCAAAATCAGAGCATCGTTCTCAACAGAGGTACTTTATCGTTTAGCTGACCAGCGTTATTATGAAATTCCAAAGCCCTTTCTATCTGCCACTCTCTCAATGTCTTAATTTCAGTGCCAGGAACAGTATTTTTATCAACGTACTTTGCTTTATACAATTCACTTCTGAATGTTCTCAGTTGTTCTTTCACATACTCTATAGGTACTTTAGTTATCGCTAGCATTCTAGGCTTGTAACTCTCAGCTTCAGCCACATTCTTCACTTCATATAACTCGTACACAATGTACTTGTCGTGAGGTTTTGGAGTGCGAAGGAATATGGCGTAGTCATTGCCGACATGAAGAAATCCTCGCAGGTTATGTTCAGATTGGTAGCCGTCGATAAATTGAAACAACTTGAATAAGCGAACGGAATTGGATTCGTCAAAAAGAAAGACGCAAATTACTGGTATTATTTGGATCTGGAACAGAAAGATGAAAATATTATGTGTAATCACGAAATGTTCTGTATTTGTAACATCAATGATAAACAAGATTTTAAGGATTCGTTAGTTTGTTATTAATATTTTCTGGATATCTACATAAATATAAAAGGAGAAACTGACTAACTGATATATCAATATATGGGACTAGGAGTATAAAAATGCATAGGGTTTCCTTTTATGACGTAAGCGAGCACTAAGAGAAAATTTCCAAATTCACCTAAGGGAATGAAACGGGAGTCTAAAATTTGTATGGAAACCTATTTTCACAGAACACTGGCAGAAGCTAATACATATATATAGAGACTACAACAGTCTAAAATTCAAGCAGATTATTAAATTTCAAGATGTCCGACCAAAACATTGTATAAGTTAAATGAAGACACAGAACAGCCCACCAATTTTATTTCACTTCCCTTAATAAAAAAATGATATTTCAGGAGAGTTATTATCACAAAGATGCATTTAGAGATTAAATTCCGTTTTGTTCTGGCTACTCACAGTATTAGTATTTAAAAACGATGGAAATTTTAATGAGAAGTGGAAATATAATTCCCGATTTTGGTGACTTTGAGTCTTTTAGGACAGGTATTGGGTTTTTATGGACAACTATTTAAAATGTTAGGAGTATTATGACAATTGAAGACAGTGTTTTTTTGTCTTGTACCAGAAAGACGAGCATAGCTCTCTTCATTGTTCTCTGGGCAAGATGATGAAGAAGCTATGTTCGGAGTTTCCTTGTGCGGTTGAATCAGGAATTAAGATATCTACTGGAGAATTAAGGTTATCAATATAGCCAACTATTTAAAATGTTAGGAGTATTATGACAATTGAAGACAGTGTTTTTTTTTGTCTTGTACCAGAAAGACGAGCATAGCTCTCTCCATTATTCTCTGGGTGAGATGATGAAGAAGCTATGTTCGGAGTTTCCTTGTGCGGTTGAATCAGGAGAATTAAGGTTATCAATATAGCCTGCAGAATCGTCAAACTTAAGAGGTAGTGGGTAAGGCACATTACTCGCAGAACATATGGTTGATGAAGCTGAAACGTTCTGGAGTGGTAACTGTACACCGGAACACATAGCGTTGGAAGGCCTTCTACAAAGGTAAATTAATGACCTGGTGAAGGTCGTGGCACTACGATAGATGCGAAACGCGAAGGCCGGTCGTTGTGGAGACAGTTGGGAAAAACCAAGTCTTATAGTGGACGTCTTTCGGCTGATATGATAATGACTAGGAACACGATATACACCACTAGTTTTTATTACTATAAATATAAATATTATTATTAGAAAAAGTTTTCTTATTAAGAAAAATCTCAATAGATAATATTCATAAACAGCAAAGTTATTAGCGTTGGTTTATATCCCAAAATTTCACTCAATTTATGGAAAAATGTGATTATGATTGAAAAACAATGGAAAAACACGGCGTGTATTATTTTCTAGTAGCAATTATTATGAATAATTGATTCAATTATGAATTTACCAATTATGACCATTTTTCGTGGACAATTTTGGGATTTCGTTTTTTTTTTTACTTTTGACTTTAAAAATATGATCAGTAACGGGTACAGATAGAGCACATTTTTTTGTACTAATTAAAAAATAGGGGTGTATATCTATTATTTTTCGTTATATTTTTTATATTCATGATATCATTTGACATTTTGTTGTTGATGAGAGTAAAAAGACTAGATTAAAATAAAAACTCTTACCAACTTCATATTTTAAAATAACAAAATAACCAATAAAATAAACTGCGTTTCAGCTATCGATACACATCATTAAAATACGTAAAATTTAACTTTAAAACCGATATAAAATACGAATATTTTACGACGCTTTTAAATTTTAACGCTACACCATTTCTTTCCAATATTTTTACACTGCATTGCAACCAAACGAATGTGTAACTTTTGTTATGATTTTTTTTTTATTATAAATTTTAACGATGTGGCTCTGTGCAAAATTAACAGGTGCTTCAGCGTGGGAATGTGTACATATGCTATGAGGGTATGGGGAATAACACGCTGGTTTGAGGAAAAAGGATAAAATTAAATATAGTCTGGATTTGGTATCCTACATCATATTGTAATTAAAGTCAAAAGCATATTTGTTTTGAAGGAACACAACACTAACAAGATAAGGTAGTCTTTTAACTTCTTTTAAAAAATGTTACGAAATGAGAGACTGACACCACTTCCCAGACCACCATCACCACCAGAGTTTACGGGTTATTCTATAAGGTACTGATCAAATCATACTTAAAGACTTACATATGATCGCTTATGGGCTTGAGGAGGCGCTGCGTACTGAAATACAGGCACCAAACCTATTATGGCACATCATATAGCATATAATTATATATTTTTTTTAAATATTATAAACTAATGCTTGACTGCGATCCCACCTGATGGTGAGCAGTGGTGCAATTGATGATGGTGAGGTGCACTAGTTTATGACAAGAATAATTATAATTTATAGAAAAATTGTTGAGACATGTTTTTTTTCTGGTGTAATAAATTTATATGCAGGCACCTATATATAAGTCATTAGTTTTCTGCCTACAGCATAGTCGACTGTTAGACATACAATGACATGCCGTTGAAAAGAAGCCAACTTGTTTTGTGATGATGAAGTTGATAATGTTGAGCTCAATATAATTCATTCCAAAAACCTTACCATTTTTATGGTCAAGCTCTTACCACCATTTCTTGAAGATCCTTCAAAATTTTTTCTCCATCAAATTCTACTAAGAAAGCAAGTTGAAAACTGTTTTTCCTACGCTCTTTATTTTATTCTGATTAACTTTGTTGCAAACTCCAACACAGTTTATCGTTTACCAAGACACTTATAGTTCCCCGCTTTTGTTTTTAAGTATGTGTGTGCAGGAACTTAAATTACAACTTAAATATACAACTTAAATATACAACTGTTATTGTAGTGAACAGTGAATCGCAGAAGTCGATTTCTAGTACTAAACAGGAACGGAAAGCCATCTTCTGGGCTAGATCGTTCTATTTTAGACCTTAATAATTGCTTCTAATGGAACAAAATTAAAGTTAAGGGCTGCACAAAACGAAATAATTAATAGAAAAAAAGAAAGAAAGAAAAATATTTTATTTGGCAAACATGGATACACACACTGTAAAAACAAAATTTAAGACAACTAAGAAAAAAAAAAACACTGACACAATGTGTGTCTCACGGCTGCGCCAAATAGGTCCAGTAGACAACTACATGGTAGTTAGTGGTAGTTGCCTGACGCTGGTTTTCAACTGAACCTTATTAAGAGTGAACGGCAGTTATTTACTTATTAGTATTATGTATAATGTATAAGTATTATGTGTAAGATAATTAATCAGGCATGATAAAAACTAGTGGTGGGTCGTTGTCGAATTTTAGACGGACGAGACGTAACCGTTTTGGCGACGACAAAAACGGTTGCAGAAAACGGTCGCCGTCGCAACTGGTTTGAAGACGAAACTATCGTTGAGTGAAGTAGTTGTAGAAAACGTTCGTTGTCGCAACTAGTTTGAGGACGGTAATAAATTCTGTACCTACTCGTCGCGTCGTCGTTTCAAAACCAGTTATTACAATGAAAAATGAACTTTATGATTATAAACATAAAATTCATTTTTCATTGCAATAACTGGTTTTAAAAACGACGACGCGACGAGTGTGATAGTTGAAGCAATGGATTTTCGACCTTATTTTCTTAACAGTAAGATAACAATTCGCATACAGTAATTCGAAGACTGGTTTGTGCAACGAAGACTGTTTGGTCGCAGGATGGAAAACGGTTGTTACGTTGCAGAACAAAAAACGGTCTTTGAAAACTGTTCGTCGTTGAAACGCCCACCGCTAATAAAAACTGATGTACAATGTAGTAAACATTTGTAGCAACGGTTACGTCATCATCTCCTTACACTTTTCCCGACTAGCTTGGGGTCGGCTTTCAGTTTCGGATGCGGCTAGCATAATCAGCCTTTTTAATGTTCCCACTGCTGGGACTCAGGCCTCCTCTCTAGGAGAGGGAAAGGGCCATAATCCACCACGCGGGCCCAGTCCGGGTTGGTGAATGTCACATGTCTTAGAATTTTTGGTCCTAGGACAAGCCGGTTTCCTCACGATGTTTTCCTTCACCATTTTGAGAGCAGTGGTGATGAAATAAATTACACAAAGTAATGTGCCTGGCCTGTGGTGGCCGAGTGGTAACGGCCCGACTTACGAGTTGTAGGTTGCGGGTTCAAACCCAGCCAGGCGCATTATTTTGTGTAATTCATTTCATCACCACTGCTCTCAAAACGGTGAAGGAAAACATCGTGAGGAAACCGGTATGGCCTAGAACCAAAAATTCGAAGACATGTGACATCCACCAACACGCACTGGGCCCGCGTGGTGGATTACGGCCCATTCCCTCTCCTAGAGAGGAGGCCTGAGTCCCAACAGTGGGAAAATTATAAGGCCGACTATGCTATGCTAATGTGCCTGGCTGGGTGTGAACCCGAGACCTACAACTCGTAAGTCGGAGCCGTTACCACTCGGCCACCACTGCTCTCGGATGCGGTTAAATACCTGTATTTTACATGGAACGACTGCCTATTAACCTCCGAAACCCAGTTCCTGGGCAACACGATACTCTCTGGATAGATTGATGATCAGACTTTCTGTCGTCTGACTACCTGTAACGACTATCAAAGATCTACAAATGACAACCGGGACAAACGGCTTTAAATGCTTTCCGAAGCACAGAGTGTCAATAACGCCCAGGATAAATTTAGAAAAGTACAAATGAATTGAAAAATTTACATTGGTACTTGCCCGGTTTCGAACCCGCACCCTCATGCACGAAAGGCGGGTACTTTAAGCACTAGGCCATCACATTACATTATGACACTGAAAAAACTAATATCACACTAAAAACTCCGGCAATAATAATAACCAATTTATTCACCAAATGAAATACACACATTACAAAACAAAATTGAGAAAAAGATAATGTACAAATTAATAATGGTTTACAGTTTGTAATATAGCTTGGAACTACATATTCTGCTTACGAACCTGTAGCCTGTATTTCGGATTAAACATCCTCTTAAACACAGGCAGGGTGGCGCACAAACCAATGCCATGGATCCAGTACATGATTTTGGACCCCCCAGTGGTGGAATTTTTGGTTTTATAAATATTTTGGAAGGTGATTTACTTTATGGTTATGAATGTAGAATTGCACTAGATACTGCTAATACGTATTATAAAAGTAAAAATCTGACCGCTTGCTCACGTCTCAACGACTAGCATGTCGGTTTCATAACGATGTTTACCTCCACCGTTTTGAAAACAGTGGTGATGAAATAAACTACACAAAGTTAATATCTATCATAATATATTATTTATTTAATAGTTAATTATTTTAGCATTTATATATATTTCGTTATAAAAAGTTGGTACATAATTACATTTTAAATATGTCATGTAGGTATTTTAAATTTATCTTACACACCTACCACTGTGTAGTCTTTTTAACCTAAACGTATAAAATGCCTCGGTGCATTAACTTTGCCTATGTACCACTAATGTACACAAAACCTAAATTAATAAATAAGGACGCTGGCAGTATATTGTAGGATCATAAGTCTTTGTTTATCATTAAGACATTAAAAGCCTGAAGATCGGTTACATTATAATTAAGTCCAAAGCATAAATGAGAATTAATTTCATTCATATTATTATAATGAGCAGTATGAGCACATTCAAGGATTAAATCAAAGTGTTTTGAGGAACAATGGAAAAGATACACAAGGGAGAAATGAAAACAAAAAGAAAATTTAATGTAAACGTCGTGTAAAATATTCAGGCTGCTATTTTCAAACAATTTCAACATATTGTTTTTATCTACATATACGGAAGGCATCTACATAATTATAAAGGACCTGCGTTCGTGAAACTGCGCTGTATCTTCTTGTTCAACATACCACAATGTCTCAGGACAAAAGTCTATGACCAGTTCGTGTTGCCAGTGATGACATATGGCTCTGAAACGTGGTCGCTGACAACGGGTCTCATCAGAAGGCTTAAAGCCACCCAAAGGGCAATGCAAAGGGGTATGCTCGGAGTTTCCATGCGTGATTGCGTAAAGAATGAAGATATTCACAGGAGAACTAAGGTCATCGACATAGCCCGAAGAATTACCAAACTTAAGAGCCTGTTGTAGTCACTGAGTATTTTGTATGAACTCCGACCGGGTTTATGTCGATTTCACGGCCCCGTAACAGCGGTTTTATTTTTATATAAAAAAAAAGATAACTATTCAAGATTTTTGTTTTTGCGAGGCCTTTTTAAGCTTTATTATTTTTGTAACTTTCAAATATATATTTCCGTGACGTAATCTCGTAATATACACGTTTGAAATCGTAAGTTAGGGCAGAGTCGCGATTTTTTTTAACGAGCCAACAAATTTATATCATATTTTGGTTTTTGCCTGGCGGTTGGTCATATAGTCAATTTTAATAAAATCATATTTCATGGTGTTCTCTTTTATATTTGTGAGTTTCCATAGGTTTAAAAAATTTCAAAATGTTTAAGTTGCAGTGGTGAGGCCACATTACTCGCAGAACAGATGGTTGATGCGGCCGAAAGGTTCTGAAGTAGTGTCCGCGCACCGGAAGACACAGCGTTGGATGGCCTCCCCCAAAGTGGACGGATGACCTGGTGAGAGTTGCGGGAATCTGATGGAAGCGAGATGCACTAGTCCGTTTGTTGTGGCGACACTCGGGGGACGTCTATGTCCAGCAGTGGACGTCTTTTGGCCGAAATGATGATGATGATCATCATAGTCGCGTACATTTTTTTTCGACATAGTCGGTGATGCAACAGCTTCTAACTTCCATTTATCCTCCTTTCTATCCTTTAGTGATAATAATGGTGGTTTATTAATGGTAACAGAATTCTTTAAAACTATGTTACTAAAAAAACAATTGTCCACTAATGTTTTCATTCTTCTTTGTGCAGTATAATTCATTATAAGAAATTCACTATGCAAATGATATTATGGACAACCAGAATCTTTCTCTCTTTAAACCAACAAACGAACCCTTGACACTAAAATATCTTTTGCAAACATGCTTCTTCACTCGATTCTACATGTTGATATCAGAAGATAAGGGTCGTTAAAATTTATATTCTTCGTGAAAATGGTAGGTAATAGAAACCTTGAATTTTCTGGAATCGAAGTATTAGCTGGCGACAGCCGACAGTGAGTTATTATTTTAATATATTTTTCTGTTTGTTCCGACTTTTCTTGTTTGTTAAAGTAGAAGGTTTTTCGAGAGAGGTTGTCAGAGAAGTTTTTCTAGGGTGCCTAATATATGTTTACTATAAATTTGAGTGTCGAAGGAAATTAGTACAAGTTCTGAGAATAAATTACCAGTTTAATAACTTTCTTGACTGTACGTCGCGTTTCTATATATTTCAGTCAATCATGATTTCCTTGATATCGTACATGGTGGGCCGAAGACCTGATGAGAGCCGCGGGAAGGCGATGGATGCGAGACGCACAGGACCGTTCGTTGTGGCGACTCTCGGGGGAGGCCTATGTCCAACAGTGAACGTCTTTCGGCTGAAATGATGATGATGATGATGATAGTGCTACTACCGTGCTGTTTAGTGCAGCATGCTATGTGTTAAATTAACAAATATAATCAAGTTCAAAACATTACAGTGCGCTCCAAAACACTTATCTTTGGTGTGACTTTAAAGGCTGCCCAACATAAATGGAACTAGGCAGGACATGACTACTGGTAGGCAAGCATTAGTCAAGAGCTGTAGGTTTGATGTTCAGCCACAGTAATACAGAACCGTGGTAAGCAATGAAGGACATAATATGGTAGAACTAACTGGATTATGTTTTTTGAGAATTGGAAAAAAAGAAGAGAGAGAATTGAAAAATTGTGACTGTTGGCAGGAATTGAGAAAAATATGGGCTAGTAATAGCGACTGCAAATTATAACTTGATAAATTTTACATAGTATCCAAATAAACGCTAATTGGTGATCTAAATTTAGTTAAGACCAATCTACAAAGTCTGAAGCACAGTCGTAGCCATCCTTTCGGTATTCTATGGGGCGCTTTTGGAGAGTATACGCGGGAATTACATGACTTGATTCCGCCATCATCTTTCTACAAATACAATCGGACAATCCAACGTACGGCGAGTGTTCACCCTTACATTATTGACACCTCTACGGCCGTATTAAGTGTTTCACCTCGTCGATTATATCGCGTACATCGAAAGACAGAAATAATTTGCGGTGTCTTCAAGGCTAGAGTGAATATGCCATTAATAAACTAGCGCGCTTCACCATCAACGATTGATCAGGTGGGTTCACAGTAAAGCATTAGTTTATAACATTAAAAAAAAAAACATCACAAATCAAAAAAGCCTTCAAATACTACTAACCCAATAAATAACAGTTAACTTTCACATAATTCTCAAAGATTAGACAACTATAAAGCCTTAGTAAATATGGTTAGTTTGATAGAAAGACGAAATACACCCGTATACTGCCTTGAAATTACCTTATCGTTCCTCCTTCCGCTTGAACTGGCTTCATTACTGACCCGACTCTTATCTGCGGGGGTTACAAATTTTGTAAACGACTAACAGATATTTTGGGACAGCGATTGATGTGATCTGAACGAAGCATCCGTTTTATTTGTGCTAAACCTATTTTGGTAGTCTCATCAAATAAAGGCTGCTGTGGGTTGTGTGATCTTTGTCATGGGATTGGATAGTTTATTTTGGACTGTGTTGTGTATCTTGTGCCTACATAATCTTGGTTAATTAGGTTTTCTCGCTAATGTGTTTGAAAATTCAATTGGTGTAGGCGTCATTAAAATCCAGTTGTGGCATAAACCTTATAATATTCTTACTACTGAAACTCAGGCCTCATCTCTGTGCGAATAGGCCGTAATTCTCTCCGTGGGCCAGTGCGGTTGGGTAGATGTCATATGTTTTTCACCGAATTAAAAAAAACGGAGGTACAAAGTAAAGAGACTGCCTGGATTTGAACACATGACCTACAACTCGTAAGTAGCCGTTACAATGGAGCTAATATTATTCAAATACCAAACACTGCAAAACCTGGATGATACGTCCAAAAACCTTTGTTAAAGCCGAACCAAGATTGATATAGGAGCAATTAGCAATGGTGAAAATAATTAATTAAATACCTACTTTTACCAACCTTTGAACATCGCGTCGCGTACTTACGTAACAGCTATAGCTGAATAAAGTATTAAGTAATTAATTCGATTGATTAAAACAGTCCCCGTGGATTGGTTTTTCCTCATCGAAGTTACCTTAATAAAAGTCATTTTATATTTTTTAACAACGGCCAATCGTTTTGAAATTTGCATAAAATAGAATATCGCCAATAGAGGGTGAACATTGTGAATAAATTAAATCATATATCAACAAAACTGTTGTGTTATGTCAATAGAGGTATTTTGTACGTTCAACATACAGAATGTGTAGGGTTGTCGAGACAAAATAATTGAATACAAAATTGGGTGTCCACTTTTTTGCATAATCAAATTTCATGAATGCAATTAATGATTAAAGTCACACCTATGTTCCTTTTTTCCTTGCGTTTTAGGACACCGGGTTTCCCATTCGTAAGTTAACCCATGGCCCAGTAGGATCGGCCCTGCTAGGTCCCTACAGTTTTGCTGACATCGTTGCGAGAAATCACCGCCACCGATTACCCCCATACGGAAATGGTGGTGCTCCACCTAAGCGGGACACACCTCTACCGTATGCTCCACCATGTTTTCCGGGTGGTCTCTACAATATTGATACCTGCCCCCCTAGCCAAGTTACAACCGTTTCGTTTCGATTGTCTTTTCGTCGATCGCCTTGAGTAGGCCACGCCTCCGATTCCTTTGTTCTGACGTCATCTCAACGCTCAATCAAATAGTCAAAACAAAGGAATAGGAGGCGTGGCCGACTCGAGGCGACCAACGAAAAGAAAATCGAAACGAAACGGTTGTAACTTGGCTAGGGGGGCTGGGCGTTTCTTCCGCATTAATCAGGTGCAGGTACCTCCCAAACATACCATGTCTGGTGAGGACCTGCTTCTTGCAAAAGGTGAGGACGCCATGACTTTCCAGCCACTCCTCAAAGACTTTTTTTTTTAAACTTGCTCCACGCTAGGAATGACTCTTGTGTCGTGGATGCATTCACAAACATGTAAATTCACATACACAAGACCCTCAGGCCTTGAAAAACTAACTGAAGGCCATACAAATATTTGTTCCGTGCGAGAATTCAACCCGAGACACGTAGCTCCACAGCCAATCGCTAACCCGCTACACCAATGTGCCGTCAAGATATGTGAGTGACAACTGGGATCAAAAACTTAATTTTTCGGAACACAGAGGGAACTGAGTAAGCCATCAGTGGCTAATCATCATGAGTTAAGTGCCTACTGTAAAATAAAGTTTTTAATTTAAGTCTGACACGCCCTCTCGCTCCGCTCTAGAGCGTGAGAAGATATTGGATGATTTTCCACCTTAAATAAAATAAAAAAACCGTCCACCTAAACCGTCGATAAAGAGGTAAAGTTTTTTTTTTTGTTTTTTTGTTTGTAGGAGGTAATCTCTGAAAGTACTGATCCGATTGCGAAAATTTCACCTATAGCAAACTGCTTTATTCCTGAGTGACATAGGCTATATTTTATGTATTCGGGTAAAGCCTCGGGCAAAGCCGCGGGCAAAAGCTAGTCAATTATAAAAAAGTAAAGAAATTATCTTTGTCAGCTGCTACGAGTAGTCTAGAACAAGAAAATCTGACCACCAGTCTTACTAGTCCTTGGTATTTTGTTTACTAGTGTGAAGGTTAGACAGACAGTTACTTCATTCAATAGGTAAACATGGGTGTCGTTTGAACTAATGACTTTTCGTCAAGACCGGTACGGAAACAACTTGAAGTTACTTGTGATTGAGTTCTACCAAGTCAAATACCATCTGAATACTTAACACTAGCCGGCGCAGCCCAGTGGTTTTGCCCGCGTAAAGTAGAAAATACTTATGTCACTAAGTGAAAAAGTAGCATTCTATTGTTGAAAGAATTTGAAAAATCGGTCCAGTAGTTTTTAGGTTTCCGTACCTCAAAAGGAAAAAAACGGAACCCTTATAGGATCACCTTGTTGTCCATCCGTCTGTCTGTCAAAATCCTTTATCTCGGAAACGCGTGGAGGTATCGAGTTGAAATTAAAACCATAAACTCAAGTCTGCGGTCCCTTGAAGCTGTGAAAAATTCAAATTTTTAAGATATCTAACAAAAAAAAGATACGGCCGTTTATGTCGCAAAAAACATGTATTTCGACACTCTCAAGGGAATCAAAATTCATAGGGAAGTACCCTATGAATTTTGATTCCCTTGAACCCGTTGATCTAGAATCCTGAAATTTGGCACAAAGCAGTGTCTTAAAGCACAAGTATAGGAAAAAATCTGGAAACTGTAAATTTGTTGTCACAAAAAAAAAATGTGATTCGGAAAAATCTTCGTAACTCAATTAGGGAATCGAAATGCTTTCATAAGTAAGTTTATACGGAACCCTCAGTGCACGAGTCCGACTCGCTCTTACCCTGTTTAGTTTAGTAATACATCGCACACGAAGAGTTTCGTATTACAATATTAGTAGTAGGAAGAAACACAAAACTGTGGTTCCTGCAACCTAGCTCAAAAAAATACAGTTCATTTAGATGCCAATATATACACTTTTATAATAAACTTCCTAGTCACATTCAAGAACTTAGCCTGAATATATTCAAATCATGTGTAAAGCGAAAACTTTGCCAGAAGGCTTTTTATACTGTAAAAGAGTATCTTGAGGACAAAATGGCTTCGGATTGACCTACTCTATTATTTATTTTTTCTCGAATTTGACACTGATGATTATTTTTATTTTACAATAAGACTGTGATGATTTTTTTGTTTTACAATTTGACTTAAAACTTAGAAGGTTCTTTATTTTATTTAACCATTTGACATTGATAATTTGTTTTTAGTTTTTTATTTCTTTTATATTTTACGACTTGTAATAAAGCAACTTTGTAGGTACATACATTTTTGTAAATTTTATTTTATTGTTGTGAATGTTATTGAAATATAGAAAAGGACAAGTAATCCACACAGTCCCATATGTGGATTACTTTTCCTTTTCTATAATTTTAATATGATGTCTGGCAGTTTTGAGTATTTGATGCCGCCTACCCAAATGTCCTTTCTTTGGTATTGTTCGTCAAGTCGTTGAGCTCCTTAGTAGTCCTAAGTTTGAGTTATACGAATACTGACAAATGCTTGCACTGACTGGACAGGTCCACTCAAATCTGTGTGGTTCTTTCTTCAAAAGACCATCTGAGACACTAATCTGCATGGTTCTCATATGATTTGACCATTACAGGTTTACTAAATGGACTTTAAAAGCAACTTTGACCCCTTAGTTTGTTTCGGTGTTTCTTCTCAGGGTAGTCAGCCAGGAAACACTGGCTTCATCTAGTTTAAACTAACGAAAAAAAATTACGTGCAAAAGTGTCTTTTTTTAAAACCTATTTGCCAAATAAACAACATATTTTGTCATTAAAATCGAGCAAAAAAAAACGCCGACAAAATAACGTTTCTTGTATGGGAACCCTCTTTAATTTTTAAGTTTATTTTTTGTTATTTAGTTTTTATGGTTTATCAGATGCAACCCGCTGACAGACGGACGGACAATTTTGGATACGGAATCCTAAAAAGGAGTCGAACCGACAGCAAACGCGGTGTAAACATCAAGATATTACGGCACAGATTAAAAAATATCAACACAATGGAATTGGGATTTCAACGAACCCTGAACAAAGGACCCATCCCTGAAAAACATTTTCTAATTGAAAGATCGGTATGGAAATTAATTTTTTGAAATGAACCCATTAAATGATTGTGTGCCGATTAATATCCGCTATTCGCTTGAAACCCTTTTTATTTACGAATGTAACAACACTTCCGATTGGAAAAAGTTTCGAATAAAATATTGATCGTTGTTAGGTCCGGACAAACGATATGGCCGATGTTATGACTAATAGATTGATTCTAATATTACTATAGTTTTTAAAAAGTTGTTGATCCTATTTGATGTGTTTTTAGGGTTCCGTAACTCAAAAGGAAAAAACGGAACCCTTATAGGATCACTTTGTTGTCCGTCTGTCTGTCTGTCAAGACCCTTTATCTTGGGAACGCGTGCAGGAATCGAGTTGAAATTAAAACCATATATACTCAGGTATGCGGCCCCTTGAAGCTGTGAAAAAATCAAACTTTTAAGTTAACGAAAACAAAGATACGGCCGTTTATATTGTTAAAAACGTATATTTCGACACTCTCAAGGGAATCAAAATTCATAGGGTACTTCCCGTTGTCCCAGAATCCTGAAATTTGGCATGAAGCAAGGTCTCATAGCGTAAGTATAGGAAAAGATCTGAAAACAGTAAATTTATAGTTACGTCACAAAAAGAAACTTTGCGATTCGTAAAAATCTTTGAGACTCAATTCGGAAATTGAACTGTTTTCATAGGTAAGTTTGTACGGAACCCTCAGTGCGCGAGTCCGACTAGCACTTGCCTGGTTATTTTAATTCTTGATAGGTTCGCGCCTGACCGCTATCTCACCTGATAACAACAGGTAACAGGAATAGGGCACACCCTTATATTTTTCAATTAGAAAATTAAGTTAAAATCATTACTCAAGTACTGAAAAATATTGATGATGCCAGCAAATCGTAGGAATCCACGCCAAGGCCACGCAGAGCCAATGCCCGCTAAGGCCACGAGAGAATTTCTGACAAGGAAATCCATGGTCCTAGACCGCATAAGGTAACTGAAGGTACATAGGTGGATTTTACTCAGTAAAATTCTGACACTTTGGCTCCACTCTAGGGCGGAAGAAGTCATTGGATGATTTCACACCTCCCTAAAAAAACCCTTAAAGGGATGAAACAGGGTTCTAAAGTTTGTATAGAGAAACCTAAATTCACATGAGCGAAGCCACTGTCATTGAACCGAAGGACACAGCATTGGAAGGCCTGAACAAGGTGGACCGATAACACGAGACGCACAGGATAGTTTGTTGTGAAGACACTTGGTGGAGGCCAACAGTGGACGTCTTTCGGCTGAAATGATGATGATGATGAAGATGCTGTCCACAATAATGTAAGAAGCGGGCCATCATCGGCCACATCATCGCTTACCATCTGGTGAGATGATGGTCAAACGCGGCCTATCAATAATAATAAAAAAGCTGTCATCATATGCCTCAGTGACGCCATCTAGCTTTGAATAGTATCTAAACACGCGACTTTTTGTCAAAATAAATTATATAAATTTAACTATCGCTCGGTAGGTGGCCAGGGGCTTTACCATGATATGTTAAAATTTCAGTCATACGAGCGAAAAAGAGTGATGGAGCTATTATACACTCTATATAGCTCCATCCCTTTAAAAGTTTGTTTTAGGTCGTAAAATGGATCACGTTAAGACTAGAGTTCAGGGTAGAGCCTCAGTGTGAGCCTAGTGAGGGTTAAACTTTTCAGCAATAGATGGCGTTATCATAAAATCAGCAAATATTCAAGAACTATTTATGAAAATTATTGAATTTTAGTTAATTACTGCGTAAATACCAAGAATATTTACGAAAATAAACCGAAGTTAGGTACAGTCAATTTACCATAGCAAGATTTACAATGGCGTAATGCGCAATTCAGCATAATTTTCTCAGAAAATGATTTTCTTTTAGTGCATAGCGGATACAAACACGACTTGACGTGTAGGAGTGTCATATTAAACTGAGCGACTTATTACCACTAGGTAATAATATCGGATTACGATTTTGTTCGCTATGTCCCGTCTATTGGTATGTTTAATGTCTTTGGAAAAGAGTATTCAAATGTATTTTGTGAAAACCCTGAAAAAAAAAAACCTAATAAAAGCATACTTTATTTTAGTCCCGGTATTTATTTTCCGGTGGCATGTTTGATACGTTACAAATCAAAATGAAAACATTGCATGGAAAAATGTGTCCCAATTATTTAGAGAATGAATTTTGAATTTTAATGTTAGTCAATTTGAAAAGGTTGACGTTGGTTCAGTGATGCCAAGTTATTTTTTTATGGTTGAAAACATGGATGCAAACAAATATGTATGTATGACTCTGTTTATCGACATTTACCGTGTACTTGAAGTATATTTATTTATTTATGTACACACAAACACTTAAAATCGAAAAGAACAAATACAGATAAAAGAGTACAAAGGTCCTGCTTATTTCTAACGAAATTTCTTCCAGCAGACCTGCGACAGGAGAGTTGGTTGAGAGATGAAGACGCAGTGTGTATAAATAATATAGAGAAGAATTAAATAGACTATATTATCTAAATTAAATCATAAAACACATACATAGATATCAATAACAGTAAATAAATGTACACATAAATAGATACAAATATAAATTAGGTAAATTATAAAAATACATAATATACCTATACCTATATATAACTTACGAGATGGTAGAGAGATAATGTTCTTTGACTAGCTTTTTGAAGACAGATATAATAGGTCTTTGAGACGCACAGGACCGTTCATTGTGGTGACATTTGGGGGAGGCCTATGTCCAGCAGTGGACGTCTGTCGGTTGAAATGATGATGATGATGATGATAGACCTATGAAATTGGAGATTTTTAAAACGGGTTGCTTTGAAGTGTTATATCATTGGATTGACTTGGAATCATAAGTTCAAATAAATGTTATATTAAAGGTATGTTATTCTTCTTTTGAAATTAGGTATTTATTGGTTTCTTTGTGTTTTGTATTTTCTGTAATATCGCAGTACTTATATATAATGATACTATGCATTGCAAAGGGCAAACAATATCAATGTCGCATACCTACGACTTTCTTCTAACAAAAAAACTCTGTGTTCTTGGTTTAATAGATTTCGTTTTGGAAATTTTGTCTTGTAGCCGCCCTAAGAAATAAAGTTATTCCTGAGATAAAATTTCTCACATGAAAGTGATTGAAACCAAAATAGACATCTCATTCATTAGCAGTGTTAAGTCCGTATACATCATCAATATTGCATATCACTTGAGTCCCATTGTTTCCACGGTAGAACTCATATTACAAAATAATGCGAGTTTTCTTAGATTTCATACAAAAATGGTTATAAGTACTGCTATATTACAGAAAATATAAAACACAAAGAAACCAATAAATAACTAATTTCAAAAGAAGAATAACATACCTTTAATATAAAATTTATTTGAACTTATGATTCCAAGTCAATCCAATGATATAACACTTCAAAGCAACCCGTTTTAAAAATCTCCAATTTCATAGGTAAAGACCTAAGTATTATTTTTAACCGACTTCAAAAAAAAGGAGGAGGTTATCAATTCGGTTGTATTTTTTTTTTTTTTTTTTTTTTTTTATCATCATTATTATTTTTTTTTTTTTTTTATGTTTGTTACCTCAGAACTCCGTCGTTTATGGACCGATTTGCAAAATTTTTTTTTCCCTTTATAGGATATGCTTCCAGATTGGTCCCATTTTTTTCAAAATCCAGTTCTGATGATGGAATCTATGAGGAATCGAGGGAACTCCTCAAAAATTATAGGCAACCCTATGGTAATTTTAGTATTTTCATCAAGAACTTAAGCATTTACAGTCAAAAAGTAACATTTGATGAAGTGGAACTGATGAAGAAGACCAGAAATGGTCAACGGAACTTCATACTCAAATAGATATCACATTGAAGATATAGTTAAGCGACTATGACAATACAAATAAATGAATGATTCTGAATAGTTACGTTGAAAATGGTATCATCGAAGTGATCTGATGATGATGATGGAGCCGGAAGGTAGGCACTGGAACTCCGTAATTAATCAATGTAACCTAGCCGTGTTTGGACTCATTAGAATTGTCATGAGATGCACTTTGGCTATAAGGTACTATCGAACTGATCTGATGATGGAGCCGGAAGGTAGGCACAGGAACTCCGTAATTAATCAATGTATCCTAGCCGTGTTTGGGCTTATTAGAATTGTCGTGAGATGCTCTTTGGCTATAAGGTACTATCGAACTGATCTGATGATGGAGCCGGAAGGAGGAAGGTAGGCACAGCAACTTTATAATAAAACAATGTAACCTAGCAGTATTTGGGTTAATTGGAATTGTCATTAGAAATAGGCACTCTGTTTATAATGTATCGCAACTAAAAAGTGTGAAATAAAAACTTTTTAGAAAAAAAAAATAACCGACTTCACTAAAAAAAACACTAAAAGGATCAAAATAACTTTAATTTCGGAAGTCGGTGTTAAATAAGAAACAAACAATACCGAGAAACACCGACATCCGAAATTAAAGTTATTTTGATCCTTTTAGTGTTTTTTTTAGTGAAGTCGGTTATTTTTTTTTTCTAAAAAGTTTTTTTAGCATCACGGATCTTAACTGGAAGTGAGTTCCATAGTCGCACGTAATCTTAAGATTTACCAAGTAACATTTACCACTATTGGTAAATGCTCGCAATAAACAAATATTACAAAACTTTTCGGACTTTTACCAAAGCTAGTTGGTAAAACTTAGGATTTACCACTACTTCACTTTTTTGATCACTTCATAAATTAATAACCGGACTGCGAACGTCATGCCAGATTCTGTCAAAACGTGTATACTCTCTCTTCTCTCGTCTCGTTGTCAAACTGACTTCCGTACTATTGATTTCACTGCATAATCAGCCTTTTAATGTTCCTACTGCTGGGACTCAAGCCACCTCTCTCTAGGAGAGAGAATGGTCCGTAATCCACCACGCGGGCCCAGTGCGGATTGGTGAATGTCACATGTCTTTGAATTTTTGGTTCTAGGACATGCCGGTTTCCTCACGATGTTTTCCGTCACCGTTCTGAGAGCAGTGGTGATGAAATAAATTAAACAAAGTAATGCGCCTGGCTGGGTTTGAACACGCGACCTACAACTCGTAAGTCGGGGCTGTTACCACTCGGCCACCACTGCTCTGGTTCTCACTGTATTTACATTTCAACATGAAGTGATTTAAGATCACTTCACAGCAATGTGAGTAAACCTGATTTGATCGAGCGAGTGAGCTAACGAGGTTCCGTTATTACAAATGTAATTTCCAGCTTAAGGTACTGTTTTGTTAAATCTTTCCAAGACTGTTCTGAAAATTTATGTTATGAGATTTTTATTTGAACAAGTATAAAAGTCTTTTACTTGTTTTGAGTTGTACACACATAAAACTTTCTTAATTTTTAGGTTTCCATACCTCAAAAAGAAAAAACGGAACCCTTATAGGATCACTTTGTTGTCCGTCCGTCTGTCTGTCAGTCTGTATGTGTATCAAGACCCTTTATCTCGGAAATGCGTAGAGGTAACGAGTTTAAAATTTGAAATTAAAATAATATACTCAAGTCTGCGGTCTCTTAAAGCTGTACAAAAATCAGATTTCTAAGTTAACTGAAAAAAAGATACGACCGTTTATGTCGCAAAAAACGTATATTTCGACACTCTCGAAGGAATCAAAATTCATAGGGTACTTCCCGTTGACCCAAAAACCTGAAATTTGGCATAAAGCAAGGTCTTATAGCACAGATATGGGAATAAATCTGAAAACTGTAAATTTGTTGTTACGTCACAACAACAAAAAATTGTTTGCGATTCGAAAAAATCTTCAAGACTCAATTCGGAAATTGAACTGTTTACTTATGTAAGTTTGTATGGAACCCTCAGGGCGCGAGTCCGACTCGCACTTGCCCAGTATTTTTCCTTTTAATCTTGCGCACACACGGTGTCTACATCTATTTTTTTTCAACTCACCTTTCGCAGGTATGCTGGAATAGATTTCTGTAGAAATAAGCATCACCTTTGTACCTATTTTTTCTGTTTCCTTCTTCTTTTCTTTTACTAAAATATATGTGTACATGAATTGTTAAATAAATAAACCCAATCCTAAGTATATACTTAACGTAATCAAACTTGACTTGGAGGTGTTCGATTGAAATAACCTTTGAAAGCTAACTCGAAGCATGTAGTGAAGTCAACGAACTGCGAAGCATGTGTTTATTGCTAAAGAAATCAAATATTTTCCCTTTGACACAGTAGCTTACGGGTTTGCGCTGAATTTCCGTGAGATTTTGCAGCGAACGAAAAATATGCGAGCAATATATTTCACCTTCGTAGCAAGATGCTGGTTTTAATATATCTTGCTTAGGAGATAATATATCCAGTGGTTAGTTTGTAAGACGTCATGTGTTCCTGATCGTTGGTTTCTTTTGATTTAATTACATAGTTTCATTTATCTTGCTAGAAGAACTTACAAAATGTAATGGTTCTCTTTTTATGTCTTATCAATAATTAGCATTTTTATAGTGACGGCAGTTTTCTTTTGTAAAGGATATGTAGGGAAGAAACTACAGCTGACCTTTTTATGTGCAGTTAGGTTTTCATAAGATAATCCTAAACGTATTGGGCCTTATTTATAAATGAAAAACCTGCCAAGTGCGAGCGGACTCGCACACGAAGGGTACCGTACCGTCTATAGCAAAAAATGCCAAAAAAAAAAGTCATGTTTATTGTATCATAAACAACAAAGGTGATTTTTTTGCCGTTTTGAAATATTTATTTTATTGTCCCAATTAAATATTTTTTATTTTATTCTGTTTTGAGTACTTGTTATATCGGCAACAGAAATACATCATCTGTGAAAATTTCAACTGTCTAGCTATCACGGTTCATGAGATACAGCCTGGTGACAGTCGGACAGACAGACAGGCGGACAGACAGCGAAACCTTAGTAATAGGTTTACGGAACCCTAAAAACAATGTCATTAAACACTGATTAGCAGTTTCTTAATCCAAAATATTCTGTTAAGAATTTGAAGCTGACTGTGATTAAAAGTGACAGTCATGGATGTTTGTAAATTTTATCAATTGAAAATCTCATCATTCATCATCATTCATCTCATAATTTCAGCCGACAGATGACCACTGTTGGACAAACATCTCCCCCAAATGCCGTCATAACGAACGGTTCTGTGCGTCTCGCTTCCATTGGATTCCCGCAACCCTCACCAGGTTATCGGTTCAACTTTTGGGAGGCCTTCCATCGCTGCGTCTTCCGGTACGCGGTCGTTACTCCAGAACCTTTCGGCCCCATCGACCATCTGGTCTACGAGCAATGTGCTCTACCCACTGCCATTTAAGTTTGTTGATTCTTTGGGCTTTGAAAATCTGATAAATAACTTCATTAGTTACCAGAGTTAATATTTGAGAGACATGTGAACTTTGGGGATTATTGAAGATTTCTATTGGAGATGTCTACTAAAAACAAATTGCCAAGCGAGTGTGTTTGCCTTTCTTTGTAAAATAGTAAAAAATTATGTACTAAGTAATTAGTAGTAGTAAGCAGGTAATCGGTCGACCTTAACATATTATCTTAACATCGTTGTATTTTACAATTATTTTTTCTTATTATTGATAGGCTTCGCGTGTGTAGCGACATCTATGGCGTTACATAAGAACTAATCCTGCATCGCGCATTAAAGTTCTCCGCGCGTTTGGAACATATAGAACAGCCCAAAATCATCTATTGGGCAGTTGCCCACCAGACATGACACCCGTCTAGTCGGAGGATCCTCCCTTTTCAACGGAGGTTTGCGGGACTTTACACTGTGCTCTGCCTACCTCCAAACGTGTAACGACTATCTCAACTGATGGTAAGCGATGATGTGATGGTGTTGTGTGTGGAAAAGTAACCTATTCACTAAAGACCGCCAGGTAGTAGCTCTCAGAAAACACAGACTGCGGCAGGGTATCACTCCTTAGCTGTACGCACGCAATGAGTAAGTACAATGAAATACTTTTCTTCTTATGTAAAGTCTCTACTTATATTAAGTAGTTCGGTGAATAAAGTACGTAAGGGTGTTATATTTTTTGAAGTTTTACTTACTGGTAAGTATCAGGTTTTTTTAATAAAACCTTTAATAATGTATACCTACAATAGAATAATGTAGAAAAATTCGTTCATTGTCTTGTTTAGGTCAACGATTTGGTAAGTAGCCCTACTCTTAACTGATATTAAATACGATAAAAGGAGTATTTCAGGAAAATTCTCTAAGTATTTTAGTCGCAAGTTTTAATAACTGCTCCAACTTTGTCATATTTTTTTTTATTACATTGCTTTTACAATATTTTTATATTATTCAGCCAGCCACCTTAATTTCATTAGTGATTTATTATTGTAAACATGTCATTTATTGATAAGGTATTTTTTTATTTAGCCTCTTTTTATAATATGAATGTGAGAACACTGTAGATTCTGCAGACTCTTAGTATACTTTCTGTTTCAATCCACTTTTTGGTCTGCACTGTCCTCTCATAAAATCAAAATTAATCATTATATTTTTATTTTATTTTTTATTCGCGCTTGACCGCTATCTCACCTGATGGAAAGCGACGATGCGGTCGACGATGGAGCGCGCTTACCTAGAAGTAACCTATTCACTTTTGACTTAAAGATTCCCGGGTTGTAGCCATCAGAAAAAACAGATTCCAGAAAGGAATTCCACTCCATAGCTGTACGCACAATGAATGTGTTCCCAAAACGTTTTGTGCGTATAGGTGGGATGTCCACAATGTACCGGTTGCGCATTGCCGTACGCCTGGTGGTCCGATGATGGAACGGGCTAGGCGGAATTAGGTTATGCAATTCCGACGCACACTCCCCGAAATGCAACCGGTAGAAAACCGACAGGCTAGCAAGTCGGCGTCGATGCTCAAGACTTTGAAGCCTCGACTCAACGAGTGCATCATTGCCAATGATCCTCCTATTATTTAAAAAGAGTAGCCATAGAGCTTCTTGCCGGTTTTTCTACATAGGAAACGAATTGAAACGACATATGTACTAACTTCTGACGTTTAATAAGTGTCTGTTTAAAGGAATATGTGAAATAAAAATATTTGATGTTTTTTAATTTTGTTTAGTCTACACTTTTTTTCCTTTTGGTGCGATACCAGAAGGAAAAAAAGTTTGTGCATACAATAATATAATAGTTATTTATTTTCATCAGTAGATAACACAGATCTATTAGGTTAGTAATATAGCCAGTTTTAATTTTAGAAAGTATTCCATTAGAATGTAGACGAAACACGTTCTAATGTTTTCGTAAATGTCGCAAATGTATCAATTCAGCCTTCTCGGCAAATTACGCTAAGGTAGTCAATACTACAATGAAATTCTATGCTTCATTTTACCAAAATAAGAAAAAAGAAAGAAAGAAAGAAAACATTTATTTGAGACTCGCACAGGACAAACAACAATAAAATAAAAAGTAACTACTTAATCTATAAATACTTAACTTAAAAATAAAAAATCGCACCTGTTTCAATAGTACAATTGATCTTCTGTTCTTTAAGGTACCTAATTATTTAATTAGGTGCTACATTTTAACCCGTAAACTATATTTGACTTACTTTTTAGGGTTCCATACCTCAAAAGGAAAAAACGGAGCCCTTATACCTTATATCTTATTGTATCACTTTGTTGTCCGTCCGTCTTTCTGTCTGTCTGTCAAAACCCTGTATCTCGAGAACGCGTGGAAATTAAAACCATAAATTTAGGTCTGCGGTCCCTTGAAGCTGTGAAAAAATTGAACTTCTAAGTTAACGAAAAAAAAAAGATACGACCGTTTATGTCGCAAAAATCGTAAATTTTACACTTCTAAGGAAATCGAAATTCATAGGGTACCTCCCGTTGACCTAGAACCCCGGAAAAATCCTCGAGACTCGATTCGGGAATTGAACTATTTACTTAAGTTAGTTTGTACGGAATGTACGGACCTCAGTGTATGAATCCGACTCGCACTTGCCCAGTTTTTTATTAAGAAATAACCATTTCCAAGAAAGCAGCTGGTAAGGAATTCTTGTTTCAATGCCCTAAAGCCAATTTTCGAGACAATCTTTTTTAATGAGATGGTAACGATATTTTTCATTACATATTTCCCAGAAAGAGAACAATTTAAAACATGTTCAAGCATATGAAGTGAAAATGACAGGTCCAATTCCTCTGATATAATTCCGGCGCACCGGTTGCGTTAACTACCAGCGATGAGACAGATGGCCTGCAGCCCTTAATTGAACAATCTGGATTTAATTAATGTAAGTAAATTGAACAAGTAATTGGATATCGAAATAGTTGTTCGATAATAATTGCAATTAAACCTTTAATTTATTTGGATACGTTTTTTCAATCTATGATGAGTGATCGTGATTTACGCACGTTTGAGAATAGAATAATTTTGTTTTAAAACGGTGATTACTAACTTTTTTGATTCGAGTACGCTTTGGACCAGAAATCCAGAAAAAAATATACTCAACAATCAAAGAATCAAAGCATTTATTTAAAATAAACCATTTAAAGGCACTTTTGAATTGTCAAGAAGTCAGTCAGAAAAAATGATGCTAATTGCATACTTCAAAGCGTAGATCTCTATGGATAAGAATGTGTCAGAAAGTCCATGGACACTCTTTTGGATGAATCATGTTATCTTACAAATATCTCGAACAAATATTTGTTGTCGCTGCTATTATGTGAGAACAATGCAAATAAAGCAAAAAAAAGACAAATTCTAAATATAGAAATTTAAATAAGCCAGTGGCAGCTAAGAGATGACCAGTCTCAACTGACAGCGGCCGTTCATGAAAATGACGCGTATCACTCAGCTCAACCATTTTGAAAGGAACCGAATGATCCAACACACTCGCAGTTTTCATACCCAGTCAAATGTCTCACCATCAGGGAGACATTTGACTGGGTATGAAAAACTCTCAACTGCTATGCTCATTTATGTTAAACCAATTCAATAGTAACCTAAAACCGTTAATTGCTCCATGGTACTTTTAAGGTTTATGTGATAAAAAGTTTAGGTTTGATTGATGTTTAAACAAGAGATAGGGAGACGTCATACAAAAGTCGAGACGTATTTTTATAGAAAATTTATTTGAAAGTGCCTTAACAATATAATAATAGTCTAAAACTAAACAGAAGCCTTTCATTGTGTCTCCATCCCTACAGTACTTACATTTACAAATTTGAAGAAAAAAACACAACTCTTAAAAGGGAAATGAAACTTTTGCCATTCATTGCTGGCATACCATTTTTTTTTTTTTTCGCCAAAAGTGAAACCTAGCCCATATCTTAAAAGACTGTACAAGAAATCAATCATCATCATCATCATCATCATCATTTCAGCCGAAAGACGTCCACTGCTGGACATAGGCCTCCCCCAAGCTTCGCCACAACAAACGGTCCTGTGCGTCTCGCATCCATCGGACTCCCGCAACCGTTACCAAGTCACCGGTCCACCTTGTAGGAGGCCTTCCAACTCTACGTCTTCCGGTACGCGGTCGCCATTCCAGAATCTTTCGGCCCCAACGGCCATCTGTTCTGCGAGCAATGTGCCCTGCCCATTGCCACTTTAGTTTGGCGATTCTTCGTGCTATGTCGGCATCCTTGGTTCTCCTGCGGATATCCTCATTCCTGATTCGATCACGCAAGGAAACTCCGAGCATAGCCCTCTCCATTGCCCTTTGGGTGACTTTAAGTCTTCTGATGAGGCCCATTGTAAGCGACCACGTTTCGGAGCCATATGTCATCACAGGCAACACGCACTGGTCATAGACTTTCGTCTTGAGACACTGTGGTATATTGGACGAGAAGATACCGTGCAGCTTCCCGAACGCTGCCCAGCCGAGTCGGATTCGACGATTGATCTCTTTCTCGAAGTTAGACCTTCCCAACTGGACCGTCTGTCCCAGGTAAACGTAGTCGTCTACAACTTCGAGTGTAGAGTCCCCGATCTTGATAGGAGTTGGTACTACATGGCTGTTTACCATGACTTTGTTTTTGTCCATGTTCATTTTAAGTCCCACTCTTTCTGAAGCTCTACTGAGATCACCAAGCATTGTACTGAGCTCCTCCGTAGTCTCAGCCATGACTACTATGTCGTCGGCCAACCGAAGAACCGGCAAGAAATCAATAGCAAAAAGAATTATGGTTACCAACCGTAACCATATAAAGTTAGAGACTATTTAGTAGATAGTATATATCTATAGTTATAGTTTTTTATCAGGCGTTTTTTTTTTCTTAAATAAAAGTACGATATGTTTGATATTTTAAGTTTCCCATTGTTAAATATAGTTTTGATTTCGGTGTTTATAGTGGGTGCGCATTAAATAGTATCAATCACCATTGTAACACTGTTTTCGATCCGTTTATCACTTATTTTTTTACTAGTCTTAGTGATAAAAAACTGCGACTGTGAAAAAATAAATAACAGTAATAACGAACTTATTCTATTTTATCAATAGAAAACTCCAAATATTACGTATTATGTTTGCATTTCATTATAATATAAGGAAAATAGGTAACGTCTGACCAAAATATACTAGGAATGCTTCTATAGGTATCTCCGTTCGGTTACGGTTTAAAAACTTGGTTCTTTTTGCTATTCTGGCAAAAAAAAAGTAAATCATGCCAATAGTTTCATTATATAACAAGCGGTCCCGGCAGACGTTGTCTTGCCCGAAAACAGGATTTTCGTAAAAAAAAAATTTAAAACCCAATTGCAGCGGCAATTATCAGGTTCAATTGTATTTTTAAACCATTTAGGGATCTACTTAAATTTACACACAAAATTTTATCCAAATTGGTCAAGCCGTTTAGGAAGAGATATGTGACAAACACACGCATAGAATATATATAAAGATAATTCAAAACTTGTAGCATACCATTGTCGCAGAAAACACAATATTTCTGATATACATTTAATAATAATATTTCACATTCCACATTTGTCAGACTTTTACTGACTACAACTCACCTGTGTTCTTCAGTTACCCTTTGCTTTTCAGAACCACAGTATCCCTTTCAGAAATTCCCCGTTGAAATTAGTTCACATCTATTTTTCAGTTAGACAGTATAGAATTTTAAGGTTTTTTGATAGAAAAAGAAAAGAAAGAAAAACAATTTATTTGCGGGAAGTGATGCAATCTTATGACTGGCTTACGAATTATAAAAAGAAAAAGAGTGTTGTGATGGTGTTTGGGGCTGGTGGAAAGTGTCCAGTAACGGTACCTCCGTTAAAGATTAATGGTGTGCCTTTGTCGAGAGTGGACTCATTTAAGTACCTTGGGCATATCCTGACCGCTAGCCTTAGGGACGATGACGACAATGAGAGAGAGCGGAGGGCACTGTCGGTCAGAGCGAACATGATTGCCCGCAGGTTTAAGCGTGCTTCTACGGAGGTTAAGAAAACACTTTTTAGAACTTTCTGTTCATCCTTCTACACCTGTAGCCTGTGGGTACGTTTTACGCAAAAATCGTACAGTGCCCTTCGCGTGCAGTATAATAATGCTTTCAGGGTGTTGATGGGGCTGCCTCGCTTCTGTAGCGCATCAGGGATGTTTGCAGAAATGCGAGTTGATTGCTTTTATGCATTAATGCGTAAAAGATGTGCATCCCTGGTGCGCAGGGTGCGAGCCAGTCCCAGCGGCATCTTGGGCATGATTGCTGACAGACTGGACTGCCGTATTTTAAATCGTTGCTCCAGTATCTCTGCTGGGGTGCTGAAGCAATGATTGTTTTATTGTGAGTGTGTATGTAATTTTTTTTTTTTTAGTTGTATTTGTATTTGTGTCGCTAACATAGTTATAAGTTTGTTTTGTTTTTTTTTACTAACACAAAATGAGTCTTGTTGCTCGATATAAAGTATATTATTATTTATTATTTTCTTTATATACATATTTTGTACATTTTTAAATATTTCTTAAAACATAAATAAAAAAAAAAACATTTAAAAATATAAAAAATAGTACCCCACCGGTATCGGGAACAGGGTCCAAGCTACCGGCGGCGGTCAGGGCTCCAGAGAAAGGAACCTCCTAACGATACGAGCCGTGTCCAGGAGTACCGCTTTCTGAATCAAGGCCTTGATCCAGCCGCCTAACGCGAGCCTCCTAAGGTGTTGGTCGAGGCTCTTGGCTATTAAGCCATTGGCTGACACGACTATCGGTACAATAATCGCTGAGTCCACATCCCACATGTCGACAACCTCGCGAGCCAAGTCAATATACTTGATTTGTTTATCTTTCTCGGCTTTCACGAGGTTCTCGTCATGCGGAACGGATATTATATTATTATTATTATTATAAACATTCTATAGAGGAAATCGGGAACCTTATTTTAGTACTCTTTTACCCATTCAATTCTATTTCACATAATATCTCTAGAAAGGTGCGGTAAAGCCGTACAGGTGGTGATAGGACAGCTTATATAAAAAACTCAAGCAACTTTAGTGGACTGTTTAATAAATTAATTAAATATATATATTTTTTTTATTATTATTCTTTATAGGTTCGCGTTGACCGCTATCTCACCTGATGGAAAGCGACGATGCAGTCGAAGATGGAGCGCGCTTACCTAGAAGTAAGATTCCCGGGTTGTAGCCATCAGGAAACACAGATTCCGGCAAGGAATTCCACTCCTTAGCTGTACGCACAATGAATGTGTTCCCAAAACGTTTTGTGTGTATAGATGGGATGTTCACCATGTACCGGTGGTGCATTTCCGTACTCCCCGCGACCTCTGCTCCCGTCCGCTATCGCCCGGCACGTAGTGATGTCCGCGCACGTTAAAGTTGTCCAAACATCCCTACTTCCATGTTCAACGATTCAGGAACTCGAAAAAATATACCTGTATTAGGTAATAAAATTTTGTGTAGTATTTGAAAGTCCTAACATTTAGGTTAGGACTTTTCGAATCGGCTCATATTAGCAAGCGTGTCAACCATTATTTTTTTCATAAATTGATATAAACCAGTGCTTGATTGCGATCCCACCTGATGGTAAGCAGTGATGAAATCATTGATGGTGAGGCGCACTAGTTTATTAAGAGCATGAATATCTGGTCGTTCTCGTAACATATGAAATGAAAATTGAATTGAAATAAAAAAGCTTGGTCTCACTGCCTATTTAGAAAGCTTCAAACAACTGCATTGTTAACTATATTTTCTTTGTTGTCATACTTTTTAAATCCAAACCGGCGCTGTGTGGTGAAAACGATGGCCATTCATTTGTTTTTGTTTCAAAATTCTTCAGTTTTCCGATCGTACGGTTTGAAACAGATTTCCACTTCAGTTTTGCTCGAACGCTGTTTGTTCTCTCAAAAGGAAACATACGGAAGCCACACACAATCCCATGTTGCTACGAGGTTTACAGGTAAACAGCGAGGGAATCGAGATTTGCACCAGTTGTAAATAACTGAGTATTGAGTTTCATCTCTGCTTTCCAACTAATCTCACTATACCCGTACTTCCTTCCTTCAGACCTCTCTTCAAACGTTTACATTTGAACTACCTGTTTATATTTTAGATTTGAAATCTTGCAGAGTTTGTTACTTGTTGAAAATTCACATCCTGTATTTATTATTATTACATACGGCTCTGAAACGTGGTCGCTTACAATGGGCCTCATCAGAAGACTTAAAGTCACCCAAAGGGCAATGGAAAGGGCTATGCTCGGAGTTTCCTTGCGTGATCGAATCAGGAATGAGGAAATCCGCAGGAAAACCAAGGTCACCGATAATCGCCAAACTTAAGTGGCAATGGGCAGGGCACATTGCTCGCAGAACGGATGGCCGTTGGGGCCGAAAGGTTCTGTAATGGCGACCACGTACCGGAAGACGTAGTGTTGGAAGGCCTCCTACAAGGTGGACTGATTACTTGGTAACGGTTGCGGGAGTCCAACGGATGCGAGATGCACAGGACCATTTATTTTGTCGACACTTGGGGGAGGCCTATGTCCAGCAGTGGACGTCTTTCGGCTGAAATGATGATGATGATTTATTATTATTATAAACTAGCTGACCCAGCGAACTTCGTACCGCTACCGCCTAATAGTAAGGATAACGCCATCTACTGGCTTTACCAGAACAACATAATTCATATAATGACATTTTAATTAGAGATGGCTTTGTCTTCGGATTTTTGTTTTCGTGATTTTTTTCAATTTTTTCTCACCGTTTAAACCTTCTCTGGACTATCATGAATATTTCAAGACCAAAATTTGCCAAATCGGTCAAGCCGTTCTCGAGTTTTAGCGAGACTAATAATTCATTTATATATATATATAAGATTATGAGCCGGTTATGCTCCATAGCAGGGCAAACGCTCTCTTCCATTCTTCCTATCTTCTACAGAAAAAAATGGAAGAATGGAAGGCCTTTGCCCAACGAAAGGTTTGGCCACAAGTAGCTAGGGACTGCCCTAGCTACTTCTGTCCAATCCTGTAGATAGGAATTCAACTCGTAGATATATTTGGACATATCCTGTAGATTATTTACTATATATGTTTTACTCAGCCTAGCAATATGATAGTATTTATTTAACCAGAACGACAAAATGCAAATTACACTGATCACATTATATACAAATTATTTAAAGCACATTAAAGAAAATATAACAAAGATGTATATATCTTTGTTATATTTTCAGAAAAACCTCTCTAAAGCTCTCACTCAGTCTTCAGTTACACTGCTGAACAAAGCCTCCCATAAGTTGTTATAGGAATTCTTTTCACACGCTACCTGATACCAGCCCTCACGAATTAGAGACACAAAAAAAAAAGAAGTAGAGAGACGACCCTCTCTAATTCTTTATATGCCTGCCTCGGTGGCGCTGTACGTCTTCTGCCATCCACCGAGTGAAAACATTTCCCAAGAGTGCATACGACTGACGTGACCCGTCCAATCCCATTTCAGCGTGCCAGCTTTCTTATCCACGTCAATTATACCCGTTTTGGAACGCAGCGTGGTGTTTCGGAACACGGGTAGATTCTAGTCAGAACAGGAGAAGTTTTGTAATGATTTCCCACCTCAGAAAACACAAAAAAAAACCGGCAAGTGCGAGTTGGACTCGCGCACTGAGGGTTCCGTTCAAACTTACCTATGAAAACAGTTCAATTCCCGAGTTGAGTTACGAAGATTTTTTCGAATCGTAAAAAAAGCTTTTTTTATGACGTAACTAGAAATGTACAGTTTTCAGATTTTTTTTCTGTACATATGCTATGAGGCCTTGCTTCATACCAAATTTCAAAATTCTAGGTTGATGGGAAGTACCCTATGAATTTTGATTCCCTTGAGAGTGTCGAAATACACATTTTTTGCGATATAAACGGCCGTATCTTTTTTTTCGTTAAAAAGTTTGATTTTTTTCACAGCTTCAAGGGACCGCAAACGTGAGTATATGGTTTTAATTTGAACTCGATACCTCCACGCGTTTTTGAGATAAAGGGTCTTGACAGACAGACAGACAGACAGTCGACAACAAAGTGATCCTATAAGGGCTCCGTTTTTTTCTTTTGAGTTACGAAACCCTAAAAACGTATTTTGGCACCCGTTCTATCAGTCTTTGGCAAACTTTAAAAAAGATAATGACTTATGAAGCTTTCTATTTGGATACACATAAGCGTACTGTGAGTCATTATCTTTCTGCTTTTGTCCCGTGTTATTTGGGGTTGGCGTAACATGCTTTTTTTTTCCATTCCATCCTGCAACCCATCATACCATCACTAACTTCCTTTTCTTTCACATCACTCCTCACACAATCTATCTATTTTTCTTTTGGCCTCCTTCTACCTCTCCTTTCATCCACATGTGAGTAAAAACTGAAAAGACATCGAAAAAGGCCCAGGTTTTTAACGTAATTAATAACAAAGGGAGATGTCAGTAAAAATGGCGGAAGCTGATGCCATAGAGGAGCACAAAGCTAAACCAATCTTATTGGTGATGTCCTTTGTCACATTCGTAGCCTCGCAACTGACGCGTGTGTAATATGACGAGATTAAAAAATGAAGACGACGCAGACCGAGAATGTGATGTGCTACGAAGCTTTGTGTTTGTTGTCTGCTTGGTTGATTTTGTGGTCAGCGTGATTACTGAGCATTGGGGAAACCTCCGAGCTCTAGACAAAGGTATAATTGTAACCAAAGTTAATTGGTTGATTCAGCATGTGACATTTTACTAACGACGGATTGTCGAAATGTCTACATTGAATGGGTTCAAGGTATACTACTCATAAGTTTTAATAAAATAAAAGTAATCGCAAGTGCTGTTTGAAAATAACTTTGTTTAGGCCTTCAAGGTTCAATCCATAAGCTTGTGAGCACTATTAGTAAATGCAACGGAAAGTATTCCGTTGCATTATAATATGAACTGGATGATGAACTTTACAATTAATAAACTGTCACGAAAGTCAATACAAAATATTGATAGACCGATAGAAGCCAATTAAAACCTAGAAGAAAGTTGATATTTTTTTTTAATTTCTTTTTATTTCACACAACGCCGTCTAGTCCCAAGCTAAGTAGAGCTTGTGTTATGGGTACTAGACAACTGATAAACTTACTTATATGTTTCTAAATACATACATATATATAGATAAATTACACCCAGACACAGAATTAGTAGGATACTTATTTGTTTATTGTTACTGTCTAACGTTATTGTCTGTTGGTCATGTGACTGATATTCGTGTCATTTCGAAGTACTATGCGTTCCAAATAAGAATAGGAAAGTCAATAACCTCGATATTTCAAATGTTGATTGAAAAGTACGGTTTGCAAAGAAAACTTATTTGAGTATTAATAACGGTCTTTTTTTGCTTTGTATTACTGAGTCTTTGTTAAATCTAGATGAAGTAACAACGTTACTGTTTAATCTAAATTAGCTAAATATACTATTTAAGTCATAATTAGTTAAAAAAAAAAATAGTATCTTTCTTATTTCATTGTTAGGAACAATTCGCCTTCTTCTTCCATTTGCCACTACTCAGACACTTCACACAGTGACGCAGAGATTAGCAAAATTTAAGAACTGGATTCTGATTAAACTTTTTTCGTTTATGATTTTTAAATAAAAATATTACTTATTTTAAAAAATCTTGTTTTGCACCTTACCTAATTTTTCGATTTGACAGCTATGACGTCACAACATGGCGTAAAAATCGAACCTATTCTTATTTGAAACGCGTGGTACTCTGCTTTGATTATTTACCAATTCATATCGCTTTGAATTTGTAGTATAATGAGTATATGAACGGACATCGAGTTAGCCTACTAGTATTGTAGTTATTACAAGACAAACTAGGATTGTTGTAGGTCATCTTATTTAATATAATAGAAATAAAAAGTTTTTGTTTTTAAAAACTTTATGTATGTACATAATTATGTTTTTACACCACCTGCTCGATAATTCCCTTTTTTACACCACCTGCTCGATAATGCCCTTTTATACGTCATACAACCATCACTTAAAGCAAGTCATTATGTCCCTAGGGAGATAATGTAGTATGGGCGATCCCTAGGGAATAATGAGATTTGAATTTGGAACGTGAAAAACCGTCAGCTTTATGTGAATTAAAATGTAGTGCATCAAACAAGTTTATTCAAATTTCAAACTGGCCACTAACAAAAAAAAAACAATAAAAAAAGTTTCTAAAAAAAGTAATGAACAAGCGGGAGCGTTATAGAAAATTTAAACTACTTATAGAATCTTTGAGTAGTGAATTTTGTTTGTTTCAAATCTCAAAACATTTTGAGTGATAGTTAAGATTAACTCGTAAATAATACTTATATTTCTGTATTCTATGATTTCTTTTACTAAATTGTCTTTTAATTATCTCACAGATGGTGTAAAAAGTAGAGTATCCAACACGGGGATAAAGCTGTCTTTGTCTTGGGCGGCTTGAATTCCTCATTTCACTCAGGTTTCTTTATTAACTCCCTCGCAATGCTCGGGAGTTAATTATATAAATCCCTCACTGACGTTCGGGATTAAAATTAGCAACCTTCGTTTCGTTCGGAATTCAACATGCCGCCCGCGACTTAAAGACACTGCTTTATCCCCTAGTCACATAATCTACTATTATACGTCATACAACCATCACTTAAAGCAAGTCATTATGTCCCTAGGGAGATAATGCAGTATGGGCGGTCCCTAGGAAATAATGAGATTTGAATTTGGAACGTGAAAAACCGTCAGCATTATGTGAATTAAAATGTAGTGCATCAAACAAGTTTATTCAAACTGGTCACTAACAAAAAAAAAAAAAAACAGAATAAAACGAGTTTCTAAAAAAAAGTAATGAACAAGCGGGAGTGTTATAGAAAATTTAAACTATAGAAACTTTGAGTAGTGAATTTTGTCTGTTTCAAATCTCAAAACATTTTGAGTGATAGTTATGATGAACTCGTAAATAATACTTACTATATTTCTCTATTATATGATTTGTTTTACTAAATTGTCTTTTAATTATCTCACAGATGGTGTAAAAAGTAGAGTATCCAACACGGGGATAAAGCTGTCTATGTCTTGGGCGGCTTGAATTCCTCACTTCGCTCAGGCTTCTTTATTAACTCCCTCGCAGTGCTCGGGAGTTAATTATATAAATCCCTCACTGACGTTCGGTATTAAAATTAGAAACCTTCGTAATTCAACATGCCGCCCGCGACTTAAAGACACTGCTTTATCCCCTAGTCACATAATCTACTATTATCAGCTGTCTAGTACTCATAGAACAAGCTCTACTTAGTTTTGCTTGAGGGAATGGACGTCCTCACGCCCCAGTCGCCAGAATCCTGACCCCGATTTCCAGCCACTGTAGACATAGATTTGCAGACGACGAGCAATGGGTAGCTCGCCGTCCGGTAACCGTCCGGACTGAGCCCGAATCGTCGACAGCGCGTACACTATGCGACGTCCACGCGCGCCTCAAAGAGATGTCAGCAAAACCTTAGGGGCCCAGCAGGGCCGAAGCCTACTGGGGCCATGGGTTTGCTTCTGCTTCCTGAAAATCAGTGGTCCTGGAATGCAAAGGCAAAGGACATAGGAGTGGATTTTTTGCCAATGAAAAATACTAATAAAAATTGTATTTTATATACTTATGTGTGTTTTATTTGTCTTATCTCTGAGGTTTATATTGTTATTTATTTGTATTATTGTTGGCTACACGGGATTTTTCATTAGAAATCCCGGGAAGATCCATATTCATGTCAACATTTCGACGCAAGTACATGAATAACTGTACCTAATTCCGATCTCTGGTTATTATAAATGTCATTTCTAGTTTTAGTTTTTGGGATGGGAAATTTAAATCTTCAAATGACTTCTCACGCTCTGGGTGGAGCGAGAGGGGTGTCAGACTTTTACTGACTAAAACCCACGTGAGTTCCTTCAGTTGCTCTTTTCGATTTAGGCACACGGTAACTCTATCGAAAAACCATAAAATCTTTCATAAAAAAAAAAACATTCAACCCTATATTTTGAAAGATACAATGAACATTAAAAATAATGTTTTACTAAGTGTTTTTTTTAGGTAGTATTTTAATATATCCAAGCCATGATTAATGAGACGTCGTGCCAACTGTTATGTTGGGAACTAAACTACTAACCACCGATTGGCAATATCCGTCATGTCGAGTGCCAATGGTCTACCGAAATGGTCCAGAATGGATCAAAAGTTTGTTAGATTTAGTGGCTTTCATACACATATAATAATATTTCACAACTTTCACAGAACGCTATCTAATCCCAAACTAAGCAAAGCTTCTTTTTTAGGGTCATCTAATGACTTCTTCTGCTCTAGGACGTAGCGGAAGGGCGTGTCTGACTTTTACTGGCAAAAAATCCACTCCTTTGTCCCTTCTTTGCCTTTGCATTCCAGGACCACTGATTTTCAGGAAGCAGAAGCAAACCCATGGCCCCAGTAGGCTTCGGCCCTGCTGGGGCCCTAAGGTTTCGCTAACATCTCTTTGAGGCGCGCGTGGACGTCGCATATAGTGTACGCGCTGTCGACGATTCGGGCTCAGTCCGGACAGTTACCGGACCGCGAGCTACCCATTGCTCGTCGTCTGCAAGTCTACGTCTACAGTGGCTGGAAATCGGGGTCAGTATTCCGGGGACTGGGGCGTGAGGACGTCCATTCCCTCACGCAAAACTAAGCAGAGCTTGTTCTATGAGTACTAGACAGCTGACATAATTAGGCTTCGGCCCTGCTGGGGCCCTAAGGTTTCGCTGACATCTCTTTGAGGCGCGCGTGGACGTCGCGGGGCAAACTTGGCTAGAGATCACTCAACAGAGATGATTAGAAGGAGAATCCATCGTCGGCCATATCATCGATTATCATCAGGTGAGATAGTGATCAAGCACGAGGTTATCCATAATAAAAAAGGCATCCTGAGCCAACAGATTAATAACTTATCCATTGATAAAACATGCACCATTTTGAAGCTTTATCAAACACACATTTTAATCAATATCCTCTTGATATAATATGCACTATGCTTGTGCATAATCAGCCTTATAATGTTCCCACTGCTGGAACTCAGACCTCCTCTCTCGGAGAGGGAATGGCCTTGTGCGGATTGGTGGATGTTACAAGTCTTCGAAACTTTGGTTCTAGGACATGCCGGTTTCCTAACAATGTTTTCCTCCACCGTTTTGAGAGTAAAGAATACAACCAATTGATTACCTTCTCCGTTTTCGAAGTCAAAGTCGGTTAAAAAGGAAACCTTGTACTGTATTCGATTAAACAATAACTTTACCAAGAAGGAACCAACAGCGATATCATATTCATTTAACATCAACGCCATACTGACCGTGTTAATTAATGATTAACGAGCCTTTTCGTCGACTGTCAGATATAAGCCGAAGCGATGGCGGAAACCCAGTAGTCGTTCTGAGCCTTTCCAAGTCAGATGAAAGCCAAGAAATATGATTTATATATAGGAGTATGGAAAATATGGTTAATTAGTTCCTGTTAGCTATAACATGAAGGAAGTGTGAAGTAGGTTAGGAGCCGCAGGGCCACTCCCGGCTTTCGTAGACCGGGGATTGTGGATGGCGAGTAATGGGTAGCTTGCCGTCCGATATTATGAGGTCGACGCGTTGCGTTCTACGTGCGCCTGAATGACGTGCCAGCAAGATTGACAGGCTCCTTTAGGGTCAATACCTGCCAAGATTGCAGGATTGTCCAAAAGAGTTTGGCCCTGGAACGCAACGGGCAACTAAAGGAACATGGGTGGATTTTAGTCAGTGTCACTCCCTCTCACCCCACCCAGAGTGGGAGAAGTGGTTTGATGATAACCTATGTAAAAAACTAAAACCTGACTATGACAAAAAACGACGCTGAAAAAGTGTGAAACAATATTTTCAGGATGCTGAAATAAACAAGGTTTTTGTTCTGTTCTTGTTTCTCCGGAAAATGTTGATAGCCTGTCAAAATCATAACCCTCCTTTGGCTTTGCCGTAGTCGGGTAAAAAAGTATGTTCGTATTCTAACTATAGAAAAAATGGTTAGACTGGAATAAAATACAAAAATGTAATGCCAAAATTACAAAGGTACTCTTGCCTTTTCCATTACACCCCTCATTTTCTTGGAAAGCGAAACCGCCAAGCCGAGCAATCATTTTTTGATATACATAGATATGTACGGTATAAATAATTTTCCACGTTCACATGTCTGTTGGATTATATATAAAGGTTAAGGATACTCGATTAAATTAATTCATCCTGACATTTCTGTATCTATTTTTGTCATATTTGGGTCAAATTAGAGACCATTCTACTCTGCTAGTGGGCGTTTAATAATGAAGGCCAGTAACTTATCCTTATGTTGCTACCCAGGTTATTAACTTAGAGGGAAAGAAATAAGACAACCATGGTTTCTTTAGTATGCTTGCCAAGAATAGTATTTCCCCTTTAATAGAATAGAATAGAATAAACTTTACTGTACACCAAAAAAGTAACACAACAATCATCATTATATTAAAGCGGTACCTATGCCAAATGAGTCTTTTATATTGATACATTCAAAAATGGAATATGAGATTGGGTTGGGACCAAATCTGCCTCATACCAGACGAATAAATATGCCCGAACTGAAGTTGTTCGAAAGAGTTGGTAACTGAAGGAACAGTTTTTTTTTTCGGTGGGAAAAACATCCAATGACTTCCCCCGGGCCCCGCTCTTGGGCGGAGCGGGAGATAGTGTCAAACTTTTACTGACTAAAAACCCACTCCTGTTCCTTAGTTGCCTTTCATACCAGGGCCGACTCTTCCTTTCAGAATCAGACCCTTGGCCCCAGTAGGCTTCGACCCTGCTGGGCCCCTACTGTTGCTGACATTTCCTTGAGGCGCGCGTGGAACACTACGCGCCGTCGACGATTTGGGCTCGGTTTGCTAGCATTACTGCTTCGCAGAAGGAGGCGACCGCCTGCCACCGCTGCCGATCGCCCACACGAGGAGAAGGAACACTGCAGATTTTAGTCAGTAAAAGTCTGATATTCCCTCTTGGTCCACCCAGAGCGAGGGAAATCATTTGATGATTTGCTACGCAAATAAAAGTTGGTCGAGTAAAAGTGTTACACTTTTTCTCGCTCCACCCAGAGCGAGATAAGTAATTTGACGATTTGTCACCCAAAAAGAAAAATATCAGATGAATAATGGGTCAAATACATGACCCAATTGGTTTGTAGGTACGGCAGGCAATATTGCGGTAGGCCCAGACTAAGACGACAGGATGAGCCTTTGATAATATCCGCTTCCTTTCGTATGATTGACATCGCAAAGGCGAAATCGAACTTCGAAATGGAATAGACAAGAAGTGCCTCTAGGGCTGCCACAGTTAGTGTGCATTTAAGGCGTATAGTGCCTTGAACATCTGGCCGGAGTCAAACGCACACAAACTAAGTATGTGTGCATTTAATTCCGTCCAGCTGCGCCCGGATAGAGTTCCGCTGACCTTTAAATCCATTTTCTTTGCGAAATATTGATTGATTTACCATAATACTATGCACATTCTGAAGTACACCTACCCAACATTTTTTTGTGTAAACATATTTCTAAAGATCAAATCCGTTTAAAAGGAGTAGAGAAAACAAGCGAAAAAATATCATGTTGTTAAATATTTTTTTTTAGACGAAAGTATTCATCGCACGAAAAAATCATATGTTGATAATGTTGTACATGAATCTATAAATAAACACATATTTTTTTCAAACCTATTAACCAAGTTACCGAGGAGCAGCTTTCAGAAAGTCACTGTTTTATGGCACTGCTCAGGCGCTAGGACCTTAAGCGAAATTACAGAATAATTTTCTACAAAAATAGTAAAGTACTCGTTTCAAAAGCCTATTTTCAAATACCTGTTCTATTTGTAATAATACTTCTAGTAAGTTCGAACGATTTTGTCATTTTTGACCAACTTCAAAAATGAGGAAAAGAAGAGTTAAATAACGAAGAGACAAAACTATTATAGAAACACCGACTTCAGTTATTATATACACTAAAGTTATTATGCACTTTTCAGTGTTTTTTTTTACATTGAAGTCAGTAATTGTATTTTTTTTTTTGTAAGAAGTTTTTTTTTTAAACTGCTTATTAACTGTTTAAAGTATATAAGTGAAAAGGAAAATCGAAAAAGGTAGTTATGCAAAATATATAAGTTTTCAAAAATAATTTAATCATGCAAAAGAGTTTGTTTCTGCTATCGCACGAACTCTTCCATCGTACATTTATATGTAGGTATTTATTTTATTAAATATATTTAAAAAATTATTTTCCCAATAGAATGTTACCTTATTACTGTAGTGATATTGGCTATATATTATATTTTCTACTTGTATGTGGACACAACCGCTGGCAGAAGCTAGGAAAGCAACATGTTAAGTTTTATCTGCAAGTTTAACTCATACTGGTTTTTTAATTTCTTTTATTTATATTTATTTAATACTTCATGCACATAAAGGTAAAGAAGCGGACTTAATGCCTTAGGCATTTTCTACCAGTCAACCTTTGGGTGATGCAGAGAAGAATAGTGGTAGGTGCGACAAAAGAAAGAAAAAAAGAGGTTAATATAAAAAAGATATACAAATAAATCATAGATACAACACAATATAGGTAAATATAATATATACATAATTTAATGAACTAAATATATATACTCAAAAACAAAAAAAAAAACTTTTTACAAAAAAAATAGAACCGACTTCAAAGTAAAAAAAAAACACTGAAAAGTGCAAAATAACTTTTTAATTTCGGAAGTCGGTGTTTCTATAATAGTTTTGTCTCTTCGTTATTTAACACCGACTTCCGAAATTAAAGTTATTTTGCACTTTTCAGTGTTTTTTTTTACTTTGAAGTCGGTTCTATTTTTTTTTGTAAAAAGTTTTTTTTGTTTTTGAGTATATATATTTAGTTCATTAAATTATGTTTGTGATGTTATTTTACACTTTTTAGTTATGGTACCACCACTAAAAAGTACCCCTCAGCCAAACTTAAATACCTTATAGCCAGAGTGCATCTCATGACAATTCTAATAATCCCAAACACGGTTAGATTACATTAATTTATTACAGAGTTCCGGTGCCTTACTTCAGGCTTCATCAACAGATCAGTTCGACATATTCCCCCTCTACTTTCAGTCAGTCATCGACTACACGTATAAACAAAGAAATTTTACTTGTTACGACGGTTCTGCTGTGATCCTATGAGGAGTTCTGTTCCATATCTTCGAAGTTCATGATCAGATCATAACAATGTTTCTATGGGACCAACTTGGAAGCATAACCTTTCAATCAAAAAAAAATTTTTCTAAATCGGTCCACAATTGACCGAGAAATCTGTGAACATACTCGTACATAAAAAAATAATAAAAAAACATACATTCAACCGAACATATAACCTCCTCCTTTTTGAAGTCGGTTAAAAACAAAACATGGTTCAAATCGACAAACAGAGAAATATTAACGTTGTGATGATACTACTGCCAACTTCTTACAAATATGCTCGCGAACCTCAATCTTGAATCTTAATCGGCTTAAACTAGTGCTTGAGTGCGATCCCACCTGATGGTAAGCAGAGATATAATCGTTGATGGTGAAGCGCACAAGTTCATTAAGAACCTATTCACTGTAACATCGAAGACACCTAAATTATAATCGGACACTAAATCATAAATCAGTTGCCTTATAGCTATTTACTTTTCGAGTCGGTAAACCCTGAAGTGTTGACCAACTGTGTTTCTTCAGTTGCCTTTGCGTTCCAACGCCGTGGTATATCTTTCGAACAATCCTGAATACTAAGTGGTATTGAAAATCAGTCTACACTCAGCTTTAGAATACGTGAAACTTGAACGCGAAGCACTCAAGTGTTGAACAACAAAGCTTAGAATACTGACACATAGCGATATAGTCCATTTGCCAGGATACGAGCCTCGCAAATTAGTCTGGGCTAGTTCCCAGAACTTTTAAACCGGGGCAAATGTATTCGTTTTGTTGCGCACTTCTTGCTCTGCAGAGCGGACTGAAAAATATCACAAATCGCATTGAATAATACAAAGATTAAATAAACATGTTAAAGCAAACACTTTTTACAAAAATTAGAATAGATTTGAATGTAAAAAACACTAAAAAGTATAAAATTATTTTAATTTCGGTTATCGGTGTTTCTGATTTTGTTTATTCGTTATTTTGATTAAGATGGTTTAACAAATATTTGCTTAAATATTTGAACTAAAATCTTAAATATTGGTGTGTATATGTGTGATGTTTGGCTGGTTGTCTGTTGTCTTCTTCATCAGTTCTACTTCATAAAATGATTCTTAGACACTTGAGTTCTCCATGAAAGTACCAAAATAACTATATAAAGTCCCAAACCTAAGCAGAGCTTGTGCTATGATATGAGTACTAGACAACTTACATATATATACTTACTCGTATATATTTCTAAACACATACCTACAGATTATAGACAAAGTATACTCAGACACAGAACAAGTAATCGTGCTCATCACACAAACATTTGTCTTGGGTGGGAATCGAATCCACGACCTCCGGGATAGCAGTCAGAACCACTAACCACTAAACCAACCGGTCAGTCGAATGTTACTTAACTTCGATCATTATTTCGATTAGCAAGCAACTATTCGATTAACTATTTTAACCGAAATCTTAAATATCAGTGTGTGTATGTGTGAAGCTCGATCAGCCATCATACATGTAGTCTTCTTCGTGAATTCCAATTCAGAAAAAAAAAAGATTCTTTTTCAATGTAAACGCTTGAGTTCTCGATGAAAGTACCAAAACAACAACATAACATGCCTATTATATTTGAGGAGGTCCCCCGATTCCTTATGGATCCCATCATCACAACTAGATTTTATAGGATCAATTTGGAAGTATATATATAAAATGTCAAGCAACGAAACAATTTTCTAAATCGGTTCATAAATGAGTAATACCATTAATGAGTAAATTTCAAATTGCTAGGCTACATGCAGCAAAGTTACATTTCTATGTTATAAATAAATTAATAATTTAAAAAAAAACGGAGAAAGTAAAGAATTACACTAATGAAATAAAAAAATAAACTTAATTATAAGACTACTAATATCAATGCTAATCGCAGCCACGATACACGAGCAATTCGTTGTGTTGGGGCATTGTTTTTTTTTTTTAAATAATATATACTACCTATATCATTTGAACCGTGTTTATGTTATAAACACGCACGTATCTAATATATTCTGTTTAACTTATTAACTACAAAAAAAAAATGTAAATAAAAAAATAATTGAGGCAATAGATTTAAAAAATATTTCAAAGATGCTTCAGTGGATAGTAAATTATTGGAGTTAGAAATCAGGGGGATAAATCTTAAAAGATTAATTTCTAAACCAATTCAACATCCAAATCAAGAATTAGAAGAAATAGAAATTAAAGTTCTAAAAAATAACATAAAATAAAAAAATATATCTTATTAGAGTTAAAAAAAAAAATAATTTAAAATAAGAAAATATTTCTTTTAAGAATTTAAAATTCAAATTATATCTTTTAGTGTAAGATAAACCATAGTCTTTAAAAAAATATTTTATAAATTTTTTAATTCATTTTTAAACTTACTAATGCGACACACATGCTAAAACTCTGAATGCCAAAGTTTAACTTTGCAGACTTCGAGATGAATAGAATCTGAACAAATAGTTTTAATTAAACAAAACACATGTGAGTCGGTAAGTACAGTTCGTTGTTCGCTATTCTGACTGAGCTTTAGTCACTGAATTTAAAATACAATGAATTATTTAGTTTGAGCCAAGACTCGGGCTAGGTTTTGCAGACACAAATTCTTGATTAGTTGAAGCTATTACTAAACTGGAAGCGGACTTTAGGAATAGTAGTAGTATGTATGTGTTATATTGTGATTGTACGGCGAACCGCACATCATAATATTTAATTGCATTTAGCCAAATCATCACTTTTCGCGTCTACGCCAAACGATCAAAATTATTAATTAAGCAAATCAGTACGTGTTCCGATCGCCTTAAGTGCCGTCGCGCGTGCTCCCTCGCTTCATCAACCAACATAGATATTTGTAGCATTTATAACAATACAGTTTTTAGTGAACATTCCTATCTATTATTTAACATCCCAGCAGACAACCTTTACAGTGATAGTATTTATAATATAGATAGTATATAGTGTCAGTAAAGCAAGCACCAACAAGTAAATCAATCTATATTTTGTTTTATTTGTACTTATTTTCCATCAACTCATATACGTTATTTTTATATCTCCTTTCCCAGATTTTCTGAAAGACATTTCTTTAGAAATGAACATCACCTTTGTACTTATTTTTCTGTTTGCTTCTTCTAATCTATATTTAATATGTGTGTGTACATTAATCGTTAAGTAAATAAATATAATAGTTATACCAAATATTTTATTAACCCGATCAATATTAAGATACCTAGACAGCTATAGCTAAATACTGGTTAAAAAGAAATAAGTCAATATTCAATGAACATTAATAGAAGAAGTCACTAATAATACTACCAATACCACAATATTATGTATGGGATTGTTCGTAAAAGTTACCACAGCCCTTGAACGGAAAGGCAACTGAGCACACCTGTGCTTAAAACACATCTGGGTTTTAATCAGTAAAAATCTTAACAAATAATTTCTCCTAATATGGCTACCCATATTAGGAGAAATTATTTGATGATTTCCCAAAAAAATAAATAGTATCATAATATCATATCGTAGATTGCTGGATTTGCCCAGCGTCATGGTATAAGCTGAGCAACAACCTATTTTTGCCTAGACGCAACACACAACTTGGATTTATTATTTGTTTTTCTCATATTATTGTTTATATTTATGTTATGTTAGTCTCCGTCGGTCCCGGCCAGGTGCAATAGACAATAGACAACCACAGACTAAGCTGTAGACATCAGACAATTGTCTTTTGTCTAGTGTTTATGGTGCAGCACACTTACGAGTATGCCGGGCGGTTTACACATGATCCGACAGATTGCTGTATTTTATTGTGCGTGTTTTTGTGGGCAGAATAAATATGTTTTCTTTCTTTTTTATATACATTCTAGATTTACCGAGTGAAATTCAATGGCTGTTTTTTTTTTTGTTTTTTTTTATTAAGGCCATTATTCGCAAGTTGACTATTTGTGGATATTATGATGTATAAATTTATTGATGACACCAATTATACATCATAATATCCACAAAGAATTTTGTATTTCAACAAACTACACAACTGGGCAAATAGTGGCATCATTGAAACAGGCGCGATCTCAGTAAAATAGAGCAAGGAATTTTATTGTAGTATTGACTACTTCTGTGAAGCTTACCGAGCAGGCTTACTCGATACTTTTGCGGCCAAATACCAGGAAAGAACCCTTATTCAAAAGAAAAATAGGGGACGGTTTTCTGTATTTGAAATGAAATATTTTTTAAACTTGACACTGGTTAAATGTACAAATAAAAGTAAATTATATTTATCTATACCTTTTTCTTTTTTAGGTTTCCGTACCTCAAATGGAAAAAAACGGAACCCTTTATCTCGGGAACGCGTGGAGGTATCGAGTTGAAATTAAAACCATATACTCAGGTCTGCGATTCCATGAAGCTGTGAAAAAATAAAAAATCTGAGTTAACGGAAAAAAAAGATAAGGATGTCGCAAAAAACGTGTATTTCGACACTCAAGGGAATCAAAATTTATAGGGTACTTCCCGTTGACCTAGAATCTTGAAATTTGGTATGAAGCAAGGCCTCATAACACAAGTATAGGAAAAAATCTGAAAACTAAATTTGTAGTTAGGTACGTCACAAAAAAAAAAAAGTTTTTGCGATTCGGAAAAATTTTCGTAACTTAATTCGGGAATTGAACCGTTTTCATAGGTAAGTTTGTACGGAACCCTCAGTGCACGGTTCCGACTCACACTTGCCCAGTTTTTTTTATAAAATGAGAAACTGGCTGACTAAAATATCAACGCACAGCCGAAACTACTGGGGCTAGGAGTGCGAAATTTTGCACAAGGTTTCCTTTTACAATTTAGGCGAGTACTAAGAGAGGATTTTTGGAAAATTCACCCCCTAAGTAGATGAAACGAGGGTCCAAAGTTTGTATGTAAAAACTTACTTTCCCGCGGGCGAAGCCACTGGCAGAAGCTAGTTTGCTTGTAAATCAATCTTTAAGCTATTTTAAGGCACAGTAAGCATACTATATATCGCAAAAAGTCGCTTTTAAGTTACATCGAAGAAGTTATGAATAGATTACAGAGCCTACACCGCTTCGACATCAACTTTATCCATGGTTTCGTATTGCTAACTTTTGTTTTTATCGGTGATCGCCTCGCTTCGCCCAGTATCTCACCTGATGGTAAGCGATGATTTATAGTCAACAATGGAGCACATTTGCCTAAAAGTAACCTATCACTCAAAACCCTAGGGTTTTGGCTATTAGAGAACACAGACTCTGACAGCGAATTCTACTCCATAGCTTTACACACAAGTAATGTATTCGAAAGATTTTTTGTGCGAAACTATGTGGGATGATCACCATGTACCGGCGGCGCATCGCCGTACGTTTATTGGTTCGGCTAAATACATTTATCTTACTTAAGAATTTGTTATGTGACAAATAGCAATCTTACAACCACTGCGTAAGCAATATTCAAGATAAAAACCATATCCGTTGAAATATAATATTTTTTTTCCAAAAACCCTTTACAGAGAGAGCACGTGTTTATTCAAACTTTCAAGCCAGATGGCAAAACAAATGCGTGCTATACGAACTTTCTCAGTAATGTAAAACAATTTCGTTTCTGTCTAGTAGTTTCCTTGCAATAACAAAAGTTAAATTACAAAATCTTACAAAATACATCTTATAAACCCTTAATTTTCCACAAGATTTCCATATGGAATCAGCGAAAATTGGTATTAATTAGTAGGATACCCATCGATGTACCGACTGACCGATATAAGAACACCATAAAATACCCCTTGGTTGCGTCTCTGCGCAGTTTTGCCGCGTTGATTCTCACAGAAACATCCGAGAGAGTCAGTCGCCCGCGCGATCCCGTCACGGTTGCACGTGTATCTAGCATCCTTGAATACCGAATGGATGAACCGCGTAATTTACGTAAGCGTATTTTAAAACTTCAGTGCTAAAATGTGAAACTTTAATACGTGATTTGTTTTATGATGTGCCACGTTGATTAGTGTGGTGTGGTTCCCCATGAATTTTGGTTTCGAATGCAAATTAATTAGAGACTGGCTGGATTTCCGTAATTAATTTCTGTGGTGGAAGGTACGTTGATTGTGTATAAGCTGAATACTCGGCTTAGTTAGCGCTAATTTGGGTAAAACTAATTTTAGAATAAACTAAATTCTCCTTTTGTAACTGCGCCGGCTTATCTGATGACTAACCTAACCGTAAGGGACTAAAGCGCCCTTTCTCTTTGATTCAAAGAGACTCGAGCTATTTTTAGGATATGTCATCTGGCCACTGAAGATGATATTTCCTGGAAATAATGAATGCAATCAGTCAAAATCTCAAATGAGATAATGAAGTGAGAGACGTAAAATAATCTACCGCAAATATAATTATTTTCCTAACCTTAATTAACTTACTTAAATCTTGATTAAGCCCTATAATTTAAAAATTATTACGATATTAACAGAACCTCGCAGTTTATATTTATAATTCTCATTAAATTAGGATCCTTTTAGGGATTCCGGTGCGCTTGAACGCACGATTGCTCGATCAGAACTGAAGCTAAAAAATCTGCAAAACCTGTCGGTCGTGTTAAATTGGTAAATACATAAAACAGTGTTTTATTTACTCGCAAATATACACGTAGATGCTCGTCCAATTTTATATCTGGCGGATTTTTTATGAGAAATAATGGTCTATTTTAGTTTGTTTTGGGGAGTAGAGTTTTTGATACGAGACTTTTCAAGCTACGGAGTTTAATATAGGATTTGATGTAATTCGCGAAAATTATTTACTTTATTAAATTTCAGATTTATGTCTTTTAAAAAGATGCTCTTATGAGTATCGACGTAGTGTGAATAAAATAATAATCAGTTCGAAACTAGATTTGAGTAGAAATACGTACGAATACTGTCAGTTTTAAATTAAATCTTGAGTCATAATGTAGGATTCGTGCAAAGCTTTCAGTAACTTTTTGCACTCTTAAAATGTGTTTAAATGAATTTAGTAGGATCTTTTAGCCGTTTAGGGCTTTTTTTGTGGTTTTGGAATTTTTGTAAAGCTTTTTTTTTCAGCCATGTATTTGGGCTTCCAAATAAATGGCTGAAAAAAGAAGCTCCGTTTACTGTGTTTGCTTAAAGTGATGTGAAATTTGAAAATAGTTTGGAGAATGCCATTGGTGGCGATGATAATTTATTAGCACTGGGTAGTTATTATAAATTATGCGTCTCATATCCACCGGATTGCCACACTTGGCGACACTTGGGGAAGACCTATGTCAAACAGTGGAGGTCTTTCAGCTGAAAAGATGCTGATAATGATGATTATAAATTGGTCAAAAAAGTTGCCGTTCAAAGATGCAAACTGTAAAAATATTATTGGTGATTGAGCTCGGTAGATGGCTTGGAAAGCGGTTTTATAGACATTTTGAGATAGAATCCGATGATGACATTTGATCTCCTTATTATTGACAGTACAGAAGGCAAGCAATTTGTATACTAAAATATAAGACCATGAGTTATCTGATTCTTGGAGTGATGAATGGCTAAAAACATAACAATTTATCATTTACTTTAAAAAGAAAACCGATTTATAAAAAATTATAACTAATTGGAGACTGCCTCGTTGATCTAGTGTTCATATGCGATATTTCTAAATGCCAAGTTCTGAGTTCGATCCCCGGGTTGGATATAGTTATTGAGTTATGCTATCTTTTTTTTTTTGAAGTTGGGAAAATCATCCCATGACGTCCCCCGCTCTTGGGCGTGTCAGACTTTTACTGACTAAAAACCCACTCCTGTTCCTTCTTTGCTTTCGTCCCAGGGCCGAGTTTTTCTTTCAGAAACAAACTCTTGGCCCAAGTAGGCTTTGACCCTGCTAGGCCCCTACGGTTTGCTGACTCCTATCTCCTAGACGCGCGCGTGGAACAGTACGCGCCGTCGACGAATTGAGCTCGGTCTGGACGGTTACCGAACGGTCGGACGGCGAGCTACCCATTGCTCGCCGTCCGCAAGCCCTCGCCTATGGTGGCCGGAAAGTTATTCCATCTGGATTTGTTTTTTTAATCTATATATTTTTTTAATATAAATTAAGGTGTTTGTGGCCTCAATAAGACCATGCCAGCTTCACCGTAACTTAATACCTATATTATTAGGACTTTTTAACCTTATTCACTTTTTTATACACAAAGATCCAAAAAATGCTTAAAAAAGGCAATAAATTACTTTGAATAAAACCAACATCGATCAAATTATTTTGTATAGTATTAATCAATGCCTCTCTAGCAGCTCGGGTTCTGACGCCTTCCACTAACAAGTGATGGACATCCTCCACAGTGCTGCAACCATCTGGAATTTGTGATTTGCTTTGTACTCGGTCGATGACAAAAAAAAATCGGACTTTTTAAAATAAAGTTCATAACTGACGTACATAATATGGGTGTTCATCTCTGACGAACCCTCTAGTGAATATATCGTGGCCAGATCTTAGAAATTGATCACTTCATGATATGGCCAACTAAAACTGGCCAGATCGTTTTAAACGTTAAAGTTTTATGATATGTCAATCCTCGTTTAGACCTTTTAATAACATAGAAAACCGTGGCCAAACGAGGATTGACATATCATCAAACGTTAACGTTTAAATGATCTGACCAGTTTTAGTTGGCATGAAGAAATCAATTCTAAGATCTGGCTACGACAAATACACAAGTAGGAATTTTGTGTTAAAAAGACCTGATTTAGTCTTACTAACTTATTTCTATAAGATCTTACTACAGATCTAAGGTCTCCCTCTTTAGGCTGCCGGATGGTTCGAAATAGTTACCGTAACCCTGGAACACAGAGGGCAACTGAAGGAAGACAGGTGGGGTTTAGTCAGCAAAAATATATCACTCCCGTCCGCTCCACCCAGAGAAATCATTTGATGGTTACTCACCTCAAAAAAAGATTCCGTTTTCTGTAAGTGTTGGCCAGACAAAATAGACCAAAAGATGTTTACATTTGGGTACGTTTGTTACATTTTTACGCTCAAACGCCGAACGAATCCAGATTGGATTTCGTCCACGGGTAGATCATGCCCGGGAATAATATATGACATGGGATACAGTTTGTTCCGGAAGTAATCGTGTATTTCCTTGGGATAATTTACGACTATCACTTGGGCGAAGTTGCTGGTAGAGTAAACTAGTAATTAAAATAAATTATAGATTAAAATTTTCAATCTCAAACAGTGTCTTTCATCTCAGCAAAGCAGCAACAATTTAATCCAATTGTTTTACCTCCAGATAATAATATATTTTTATCTTCGTCACAATAAAACTCAGCGTCACCTGAAAGAAGTTATCTCTCTGTTTTATCTCGCTTTTTACTACTCCTTTATAATTTCATTTCACACGAGTCAGTAGGGCTGTCGCATCATAAGAATTATCCATTATTTTACAAGACAGGAGAAATGTGAGAGCGAGAATTTTATACTCCTCACAGGCGTATAAAAATTGGATTTTTTTTTATTTGGGAGGAAAAGCAGTATTTTTACTGTTCTCTTGAGGAATTGACTTTAGTGATATGGTACTAACATTGTATAGCAGAAACATTAAAAAAAAATCATTTAAGAGAGTAAATGTCAGTTCTTTTTAACCGACTTCAAAAAGGAGGAAGTTCTATGTTCGGCTGGATGTATTTTTTTTTTATGTATGTTCACCGATTTCTCAGTCAATTGTGGACCGATTTTGAAAATTTTGTTTTTGATATAAAGGTTTTGCTTCCAAGTTGGTCTCATAGAAATATTGTTATTATCTAATCATGAACTTAGAAGATGTGGAACAGAACTCCTCATAGAATCACAGTAGAACTGTCGTAATAAGTAAAATTGCTTTATTTATACGTGTAGTCGATGACTGACTGAAAGAAGAGGGGGAATATATCGAACTGATCTGATAATGGAGCCTGAAGTTAGGCACCGGAACTCTGTAATAACTTAATGTAATCTAAACGTGTTTGGGATTATTAGAATTGTCATGAGATGCACTTTGGCTATAAGGTATTTAAGTTTAGCTGAGGGGTACTTTTTAGTGGTGGTACTATAGCTAAAAAGTGTAAAATAAAAAACTTTTTACGAAAAAAAAATACAAGCGATTTCAATGTAAAAAAAAACACTGAAAAGTGCGAAATAACTTTAATTTCGGAAATCGGTGTTAAATAACGAAGAGATAAGACTATTATAGAAACGCTGACTTCCGAAATTAAAGTTATTTTGCACTTTTCAGTGTTTTTTTTCGCTTTGAAGTCGGTTATAGTTTTTTTTTTGTAAAAAGTTATTTATCCATAAGTGAAGTCCAATTCGAGCCGTGAAGCACCTTCTGATGATATTAACTTTGATTTGTCTGATGTAGGTCCATCAGAGAAGGAACCATAAGGCACAGATTATTATCTTACTGTGAATTTCAGTGTTAATTTTTAACCTGAATGTCCACGCGCGCCTCAGGGAGATGTCAGCAAATCGTAGGGGCCCAACAGCGTCGAAGCCTACTGGGGCCACGGGTAGTGTGAAAGTGAAACCCGGGGCCCTGGGACGAAGGCAAAGAAGGAACAGGAGTGGGTTTTTAGTCAGTAAAAGTCTGACACTATTTTCCGCTCCGCCAAAGAGCGGGATTTGTCATAAGATGATTTTCCCACCTAAAAAAAAAAAAAAACCTGAATGTCAATTTTTTTCAAATTATACTAAACAATATTAAGTACTAGGTAGCACAAACATAAGTATTAGTGGCCCAGTGATAACGGCCCCGACTTTCAAGTTGGTTCAAACCTAGGCAGGTACCTACTTTATTAATTTATTTCATCATCACGGCTCTCAAAAAGGTGAATGAAAATATCGTCAGAAAAGCGGCATGTTCTAAAACCAAAATAGTCATAGTCATAGTAATTTATTGGTAAGGGATTCTTACAAGTCATTACATGCAATTTGTCAACAAATGATTAGGTACATAACAATGTCAAATAATAAAAAATGTCAAAGAAAATACAAGGAATAAAAAAAATAAAAAAAAAACATAATAATAATCGAAGTCAAATTAAAATAAAAAGTCAAAATAAATTTCATTCAAAATTAATATTCGCGTCAAAGTTAAATTAAATTAAATCATAAATTCGTCAAAAGAATAAAACGCTTGCTCGATAAGCCATTTTTTCAAACGAGCTTTGAAGCTCGCTATAGTTGGGGCACCAGAAATAGCTACAGGCAGCTGATTATAAACTGTCGGGCCCATAACATGAGTCGTCTTGGAAGATTTGGTGAGCGTTCTTGAGACCGTCGATAATTGACCCCTCCTTCTGGTGCAATATGAATGACGGCTGCCTACCTTTGGGTAAAGGTCGAGGTTCATCCTCACGTACAGTGCTACCTGATATATAAGTATAGCAGGTTACGTGAGGATGCCTAGTCTAGCAAAATGGGGTCTAGCGGACATGTCAATATTGAAGATATGTGACATCCCATTACTGTGCCCGAGTGGTGGATTACGGCCCATTCCACTATCTAGAGAGGAAGCCTGAATCCCAGCAGAGGGAATATCATAAAGCTTTTTTTTAATTTATATAAACTAGTGCTTGACTGCAATCCCACCTGATGGTAAACAGTGATGTAATGGTTGATGATGAAGCGCACTAGTTTATTAAGGCCAGGTTCTACCCATTTGGAACTTTTTTTAAAAATTTAAAAGAGAACGCCATGAAAAATTATTTTATTAAAATTGACTATATGACCAACAGCCGGGTAAAAATCAAAACATGATATAAATTAGTTAACTCGCTAAAAAGAAAAATCGCGAATCTGACCCTTACGATTTCAAGCGTTTATGAAAAACGTTTATTTAGCGAGATTAAGTCGGAAATATTCGAAAGTTATAAAAAATAATAAAGCTTGTTTTTTAAAAGGGCCTCGCTAGAACAAAAGTCTTGGGACGTGAAATCGACATAGACCCGGGCGAAGTTCATACAAAATACTCGCTGACTACAACCGGCTCTTAAGAGCCTATTCACTCTAGCCTTGAAGACACCTAAATTATAATCGGGAGTGATTATGCTTATGTGACATCTACCACTAAGCGCAGGGCTCGCTTGGTGGATTGCGGCCCATTCGTTTTCTTAGGGAGAGGGCCTGCTATCAAGCCAGCCATTATAAGGCTGACTATACTCATGCTTATAATTATTGGGTACCCATTCACAAAATCAAGAAACGATTACCTGGATTATGACCCAAGGGTCTATATTGTATAAGAAGTGAACAACACAGCCATTATCTCCTATAACACATAAATAACCTCTGATCCATACCTCGCGTGGTATAAACACCCCGGTAACATATTAAGTTTCTATTTTACGCCTTGCTAACCTTTGTATCCGAAACCCTTAGTACCTACCCTGTTATTATCATACTTGTCGTCAGTGGTGACAATATTATAAGAGGAAATATTTCTTCAGAACTATCCTTGTCAATTTCGACACACAACAAATTTTGGCAGCCATTATACTCATAAAATGCCGTTGATGTATTATTATTCATAGTGATTTGAATTTGGTAATTGAACTATTAAAGTACCTATCATCATTAACTAGCTTCCAAAATTGTGCCTTTACTGAAAATTTGATCCTCGTAAAGTTATTGCTTTAGATCGTAAAATGTAATAATTCAACCAACTTGCAAATTTTGGAGAAATTCATAGTTGTGTAGTTTACAATGTTAATAGGGTGCTTTGGTAAATATTCGAAGACGAGCCGAATGAACTTTCTGATGCTTAATTTAGGTAAAAGGCAAATTATACAACCATTCACTTTACTTGATTTACTCAAAATGTTGGCTCCAGCCTGACAAATAAAAACAGCTTTTCACTCATTTGTTTTTCGATGTCCAATCACTTAAAAGCTTTGGGAACAATACTTCTGAATTAAACAATCTGTAACTGAATCGAGATATTCCTGAGAGAACGAGTTTAATCGTGGATTTGTTCAGTGAACTGTGGTTAAGCTACTGCCAATCGGGTTCGTAATTGGATGGGTGGCATGTGGTTTCCTGTCTTATTACGTGCGTGAAGATTTCTCATTTTCTCAATTTTATAGAGTCAATATATTTTTCAGCTGAACTAAGTTATCGCACTGATTCTTGACATTTAAAATAAAACGAAGCTGATAAATAAGTTATCAATTGATTTATGATATAAAGATTTGAATCACACTGAAATAATTTATTTGCTATGCCTGAAAATTTCTAAATTAATTTTATTACCTGAGACAGTGGGCCCTTTACCTGCCGTGAATACTAAATTGAGAATAAAGACGCCGTTTTGAAATATTTCAGCATCATGACGTTCTACGTTACCTATATTTCTTTTAGAGCTATATTTTTTTAGGGGTCAAATCTATTAGGTCTTTAACTATGAAATAGGCGTTTTTTTTAAAACGGGTTGCTTTGAAGTGTTATCTTTGGATTGACTTGGAATTATAAATTCAAAGAAACTTATTTAAAGGTACGTTATTTTTTTCCGAAATTAGGTATTTATTGGATTTTTTGTGTTTTGTATTTTCTGTAATATCGCAGTTCTTATAACCATGAAAGCTAATAAAAAAAAACGTTTTTTTCATATTAAGAGTTCCAACGTAGAAACTATGCATTTTAAAGGGCAAGCAATATCAATTATGTATACCTACGACTTTCTTCTAACAAAGAACTTGGTGCTCTTGGTTTAATAGCTTTCGTTTTGGAAATTTTGTCTCATTGCCGCACTGAGGAGAAAAGTTATTCGTGAGATAAAATTCCCCACGTGAAAGTGATTGAAACAAAAATAGACATCCCATTCATTAGCAGTTTTAAGTCCATATACATCATCAATATTGCATACCGCTTGAGACACATTTTTTCCACGGTAGAACTCACATTACAAAATAATGCGAGTTTTCTTATATTTCATACAAAAATAGTAGAAATACTGCGATATTACAGAAAATACAAAACACAAAGAAACCAATAAATACCTAATTTTGGAAAAAGAATAACGTACCTTTAATACAAAGTTTATTTGAACTTATAACTCCAAGTCAATCCAAAGATATAACACTTCAAAGCAACCCGTTTTAAAAAATTGGCAATTTCATACTTTGACCCCTATTATTAACGCTAGGGGTAAGATAATAAGCTTATTAAAATCAGACAAACGCGTTCTTTGATATTTGACAGTGAGATATTTTATATAACAAGAATTTCTATAGAGTGATTAAAGAATCGCTCCTTTAAAGAACCTTCTTGTACCACCTGTTTGGGATTTTCAATTAAAAGTACAAACATGTTACACTGACAAGTACTAGAGCGGTTTTCTAAGACAATGAACTTGTAATTTTCAATTAATTTATGCTTGAAATCGTGTCCTTAAATCGTAATGACTGTTAATATGGTCGCTTATATCTTGGAAACCACTTGAATTTATCATTTTAATATAATTTTAGTAGTTAGTTACTACGTTAAGTAGGTAATAATTTCTTCTGATAGTTTCCTGAATTGTAGGCACAGTTTGTAGGCATATGGTTGCGATTGACTGCTGTGCTGTGTCGCGGGTTCAAGTCTCGTTCGGGAAAAGCATCTTTATGGCCTACAGATAATTATTCCGGGTCTGGGTGTCTTGTGTATGTGAATTTAAATGTTTGTGAACGCGATTACGGTACAAAATTACTAGTATTAGGGTATCGTTTAAATAATAAAACACATAGGTACATATATTCTTTATTGTACACCAAAAATAAAAATTACATTAGAAACTTAAAATTAATAGGGTGTCACAATGAGCGGTCTCATTACACATTCTTAAAATCGTAACGACGACGGTTTATTTGCGCATTCACATCTTTTTCTATCCCATTTGGTGCTTTACGTCGTGATGGACTACTGGGTTACGGGTTTGAAACTGGGCAAGTACCATACCATATGAATTTTTCTAAGTTTATCTAGAACATTACTGACACCCCGTGAATAGAATAGAATAAAACTTTATTGTACACCAAAATAGTAACAAAACTTTTAAACAAAAAGCGATGTCTACTAAACAACCTTAGGATGGACTGTAAGAACTTAACATGTCTGCGGTGTACTGCAAATCCCGTACCTCGGAAAGCACGTAAAGCTGTTGGTCCCGGTTGTCATTCGTAGATCTTGGACAGTCAGTTACAGGTAGTCAGACACCAAAAAGTCTAACCATCAGTCTATCCAAGGAGTATCGTTTTGCCCAGTTGCTGGGTTGTGAAGGTCTGAGAGGAAGTCGCTTCTTGTAAAATACTGTTTTTAGTAAAATTGTTCAGTCGCATCCGGTTACACTGGAAGCAGACCCTAACACAGTTGATGATGATCTTATTTGGCATTTTTTTCAATTCTTATAAACAGGCTGAATTGAATTTTTATTGTATATAGTTATAATTTAGAGCAGTCGGGGCCGTTTAAGCAAGCCAGGCGCATTACTTTGTTTTATTTATTTCATCACCACTGCTCTCAAAACGGTGAAGGAAAACATCTTGAGGAAACCGGCATGTCCTAGAACCTAAAATTCGAAGACATGTGATATCCATCAAACCCGCACTGGGCCCGCGTGTTGGATTACGGCCCATTCCCTCTCCTAGAGAGAATGCCAGAATCCCAGCAGTTCGAACATTATAAGGCTGACTATGCTACTTTGCTATGGTTTCTGAACAGAACATTTTAGATTTTTTGATGTATGCTGTTTTTGAGCATATAGTACTCGTGGGTTGCAGCTGAAAACTAGCGTCAGGTGGTGGCATTATGCTGCACTGAGGCCCTTGTGGTATTATTCAGTGTAATTTTTATTTCATTTTAAGGTCTTCTGTTTTTATAAAGCCAATAAACGCAATTTACTTTCTTTCTTTTTCTTTAGATGTATGAAACCTCCTTACGGAAGCTGAATTGGCAACGTTAGTGACAAGTGTGGGTGTTAGAGTAATGTATGTTGTTTTGTTATGTGATGTAGCTCAATAGTGTGAGAGAGGCGGTTTCCGTGACCTGGTTTTAGTTTTTGGGAACAACGTCTACATTATTGGGCTATTATGCTGTTGAACTTATAAATTTATTAGTAGTTTTATGGACAGTTTTAAAACAGTTACGCTGCATTGAATAGGTCTCTTATACGGTGGAAGATTTCATGAAAGACTTTTAAAGCCTTGTGAATACTTATATTTTCGTCATATGCGATAATATTATGTATAAAGTACTTAAATAAAATAATAAATAGCAACTTAACTCCTGTCACATTTCATTGAGTATATTATGTCTATTTCAATGAAGAATCTACTGTATTTAGGTTTCTATTTGAAATAGACATTTATTTTTCATTCAGATGAATAGTTACCTAAAATAAATTTATTTTAGTCTAGTTCAGACAAATAAAATATGGCTGTAAAAATTACATTTCAAAATATTTTTTTAAAATTAATATAAACTAGTGCTTGACTGCGATCCCACCCAATGGTAAGCAATGATGCAATCGTTGATGGTAAGGCGCACTAGTTTATTAAGAGCCTATTTAGAATATAATCAAAATATCATACAACTATTAGCATTTCCATATCACGTGTGATTTTTTATCTGATTTTATTATGAAAAAAAAAAAAACTTAATTCTAATTTTTTATGCGGTCAACAATGGAGCAGCCCAGAAGTATCTCAATCATTTTTGGCTTAGGGGCCTCAAGTTGTAGCTATCAGAAAACACAGACTCCGACAGGGAATTCCACTCTTTAGCTGTATTTATACACATTGATGTGTTCCCAAAAGGTGCATATGGGTGGGATATTTACATCTACTTTGTTTTAATCTGCCTACGTAAAATAATTTATGATAAAAAGCAAAAAGCATAAATCTGCTGAATTCTATTTTATATTGAATTTAGGAACGTGAATAGGTACGTTTATGTAAATATATTCCGTTTGGTATTATATTTTTATCGAAGACATAAAAGATTACTATAAATTCGTTGTAATCTATTAGAAATCATTGTTTTAAATACCAATTCATTTGTTAACCCGTTTTTTTTACATTGACGTTGGCGTTAAGTAATTTTTTTAATAAAAACACCAAAATGGTTGACAGCGTTTTCTTTTATTCAATTACTAATGTATCTTTATAAGTACCAATTAAAAAAAATATGTATGTAGCTATCTTTAAAAATACAATACATTTTTTTTTTTATAAGAATAGTTATTTATTATCAATCGTCTAAAACGTATTATAATTTTAAAAAGTGTCAACTGTCCTAATCAATTTCATTAAAGCTTCCACTCTCGGCTCCCCTTGTGTGAAAGTAGACAATTATCCCAAGGAAATCCCGGAATATAAACCATCGATATAAGTATGAGCTATTCCAGGACATTGCCTATTCGGTAGCCATATAATATATCATCCAAATCTGTTCAGCTGCCTAAATGTGCCTACAAGCTTTTACATTTATTATATTAATTTGATTCTATTACTTATTCCTTCAATAGGTATACTTTTCCTCATCTTACAGCTTTCAAAATCTTATATTTTTATAAATCTGTATCTCCCTTTTCCTTACGCGAAGCCATCGGCTGAAATATCAATAATACGGAAACATTTACGTAATAAGTGTTTTTTATTGGTAATCTTTCTGTGTTGGGATATTTTGAAAAGGAAAGGCAAGACCTAAGACTGGCAGTGGGCTGCTTATTAAAGGTTTTCTCTAATCGATCCAAAGTTGTCGTCTTGTGCGATCTCTGGCAAATGATATCGCTAACTATACTTCACTCCTTCTTGACTGGCCTGTTGACATAGTGGTTAGTGGCTTTAATTGTTATGCTGGAGGTCGTGGGTTCGATTCCCACCCAGGACAAATGTTTGTTTGATGAGCACGATCATTTGTTCTGTGTCTGGGTGTAACTTATCTATACATGTGTGTATTTAGAAATAAATAAGTATGTTTATCAGTTATCTAGTAGTCATAACACAAGCTCTGCTCGCTGGACTAGATAGACTGCGTTGTGTGATAGTTGTGGAATATTATTATTATTATTTATTATTCTTTATGCATACATAGTTATCCTTATAATAGAAAGAAAGAAAGAAAGAAAGAAAGAAAGAAAAAGAATTTATTTGGTACAGCACGAGGCACAAACACAATATAGGTAAACACGAAACGAAAATAAAAACAAGAAGCAAAAAATGTAGTTGTGTGCCTCACGGCAGCACCAAAATAGGTCCAGTTCAGCATGAAAGTCAGACAACTATAGTGCCTGACGCTGGTTTTCAACTGAACCTGTGGTTGTGACGCAACGGACGTAAAACAGTTTTGGAGTGTAATATTTATTTAAGTATCGGTGATGGATACTTAAATAATATAAACCATCAAAATAATGTTGTGTTAATTATAATAAATTTGTGTAAGATAGTGTGTTTGTTTAAAGTGTGAAAAATAAATAATAGACGGATAAAACAAAATGTAACGACAGAGAGAAAACAAAAAAGATGAAACGGTAGAATAAAGATACAAAATGTGGGTAATAATGTTCCCACGGCTTGATCTTCTCTTCTCTCTAAGAGCAGTCTATGGGAGGTAATCCACCAAGCGCATGGAATTCGGGTTGGTGGATAATACCACATCAGCTTATTACTAGACAAACTAGTGCACAATAACTAACGTCAGCTTTTAGGTGTATTTTAGCTATTCATCGTACAAGCAGAGAATCAATGCCTTACCCATATTTCATGAGGACGCTGGCTTTCATCGTTTAGCTAGGTTTTATGGATCAGAAGCTATAAATTTCAATGAAGCTGGTTTAACGGATTATTTTAGAGTTTATAGGTGGAAAAGGGTAGTGCTACAAGTTAATATATCCTTGAATTTGTCTTAGTGTTTCTTCTCAGAGTAGTCAGCTAGAAAACACCGGTCTCATCTATTTTAAATACAAAAAAACAGGGCAAGTGCGAGTCGGACTCGTGCACAGAAGGTTCCGCAAAAACTTACCTATGAAAACAGTTCGATTCACGAATTGAGTTATGAAGATTTTTCCGAATTGTAAAAAAAGTTTTTTTTGTAACGTAACTACAAATTTACAGTTTTCAGATTTATTTCTATATCTATTCTATAAGATCTTGCTTTATGCCAAATTTTGCTTTATGCCGGGAAGTACCCTATGAATTTTGATTTCCTCGAGAGTGTCAAAATATACGTTTTTACATAGCATAAGCATAATTATCATCATCAGCCTTTTAATGTTCCCACTGTTGGGATTCAGGCCTCCTCTCTAGGAGAGGGAATGGGCCGTAATCCACCACGCGGGCCCAGCGCGGGTTGATACATAAACCTTTTTACATAAACTGCCGTATTTTTTTTTTTCGTTAACTTAGAAATTGGATTTTTTGATTTTTTCAAAGCTTTAAGGAACCGCAAACTTGATTGTACGGTTTTAATTTCAACTCGATGTCTCCATGCGTTTCTGAGATAAAGGGTCTTGACAGGCATATAGACAAACAGACGGATGGACTACAAAGTGATCCTATTAGGGTTTTTTTTATTGGGTGGGAAAATCATCTTATGACAAATCCCGCTTTTGGGCGGAGCGGGAGATAGTATCAGACTTTTACTGACTAAAAACTCTCTCCTTTTTTGCCTTTGTCCCAGGGCCCCGGGTTTCACTTTCACACTACCCGTGGGATCCTATAAGGGTTATTTTTTTTTCCTTTTGAGGTACGGAACCCTAAAAATAAATTAAAAAAACCCGACTGCTTAAAATAGGTAACTAAAACAGAATTGCTTGATAGTGACATGTTTGTAGTCGGTTTTATTTCGGTTTTGTCGGTTTAATTTATGCTAGCTTCTGCCACAGGCTTCACTCGCGTGAAAATAGAAAATAGGTGTATCTATAAGTCACTTAGTGATAAAGTAGCATTTTAATGGTTTTTTTTTTTTGGTGGGAAAGTCATCTAATAACAAATCCCGCCCTTGGGTGGAGCAGGAGATAGTTTCAGACTTTTACTGACTAAAAACCCACTCCTGTTCCTTCGTTGCCTTCGTCCCAGGGCCCCGGGTTTCGTTTTCACACTATCCATGGCCCCAGTAGGCTTCGACCCTGCTGGGCCCCTACGATTTGCTGACATCTCCCTGAGGCGCGCGTGGAACAATACGCGCCGTCGATGACTTGGGCTCGGTCCGGATGGTTACCGGACGGTCGGATGGCGGGCTACCCATTGCTCGCCGTCCGCAAGCCCGCGCCTACGGTGGCCGGAAATCGGGATCGGAATCCCGGCGGTGGTTGGGGCGTGAGGATCGCTGCCTCACGCGATCGGCCGCCTCCTTTGCTAGCATTACTGCTGCGCAGAAGGAGGCGACCGCCTGCCACTCCTCCTCGCTCCGGACCATGGCCTGTACCAAGGCCCGGCGTGAGAGATCGCCGCCGCCAATCGCCCCCACGAGGACACGGTGTTGCTCTGCCCAAGCGGGGCACACCTCCACCGTGTGCTCTACCGTGTCCTCCGGGTGGTCCACACAGTGGTGACACCCGGGCGTCGCTTCCGCATGAATCCGGTGCAGGAACTTCCTGAACTTACCGTGTTCGGTGAGAACCTGTGTCATGCGGAAGGTGAGGACGCCGTGAGGTCTTTCCAACCACGCCTCAAAGAGGGGACTTACCGCCATAAAGCATTTTAATGGTGAAAGAAATCATTTTCAAATGGTCCAGTAATTTTTGAGTTTATTCATTACAAAGAAAAATCCATAAAATACAAAAATATCCACTTCATAATATTATTATAGATTTCCTACGTTTTGTTGAGTTATATTTTCGGGATCGTCGCATTGAACTCTTTATTTTAATTTCCCTTGACCATATCACAAAAAAAAAAACTTTTTTCGTCTTGTGCGATCTCTGGCAAATGATATCGCTGACTATACTTCACTCCTTTTTGACTGGCCTCTTTGTCTAGTGGTTAGTGGCCCTGACTGCAATGCCGGTGGTCGTGGATTTGATTCCCACCCAGGACAAATGTTTGTGTGATGAGCATGATCATTTGTTCTGTGTGTGGGTGAAATTTATCTCTAATATGTAAGTATTTGAAAATATATAATGTTAGTATGTTTATCAGTTGTCTAGGACTCATAACACAAGCTCTGCTTAGCTTGAGACTAGACGGCGTTGTGTGATAGTTGTGAAAAAAAGGCCACACTTAACTAAATAAATTTCATTTATTGATTTAACCATTACATATTTAATATTTTCAACATTTTTAGAATAATTTTAACAACCTGAAATAGTACATCACATTTTTTTTTTGTGTTATTGACTAGCTGACCCGGCGAACTTCGTACCGCCTAATACTAAGGATAACGCCATCTACTGGCATTACCAGATCAGCATAATTCATTTTATAATGATATTTTAATTAGAGATGACGATGTATTCGTATTTTTGTTTTCGTATTTTTTTCCATTTTTTCTCACCGTTTAACCCTTCCCTTGACTATCTTGAATATTTCAAGACCAAAATTAGCCAAATCGGTCCAGCCGTTTTTGAGTTTTAGCGAGACAAACGAACAGCTATTCATTTATATATATATAGAAGATAGGCTCCCATTTGACCATTATCTCACCTGATGGTAAGTGATAATGTGGCCTATGGTGGAGCACGCTTGCTTAGAAGTAACCTCTTCACTCTCGACTTAAAGACCCCTAGGTTGTACCTATCAGGAATTACACTCATACTCGTAAGTCTGATTTACTTTTAAGTCATATATGACTTAAAAGCCTGATTTACCTGTAAAACAGAAAAACATACTCATAAAAAGTCAGATGAAATTATACCGTTTCTATTTTGCAAAATATATTTCTAACCAACAAAATACATAACAAACACACTCATTCTTTTATACGCTACATTCATTCTGGATCCAGTTAAGTTCAATTCTGAAACTTCTTTTTATCCAACTGTTTTCATGCATTTTGTTCATGCATTCCGCGTTCAGGAACTCCTAACTTCCGGCGGTCTTTTGTTCAAGCCAGTTCAATCTCGGTCTCTTTAGCCATTCCAACGGGAGGAATAAAGAAAATTGCAAATATCTACCTACCCTGTTTGTCGGTTTCCGAAAAATATGGTAGAAATAGTCATACCGATCTCAAAAACGATTGGTCAAAATATGGTAATAGAATTGGACTTTTTAAATTGAGAAGCTTGTGACGTCACCTGCAATAAAATGAATTTTGATTTAAGATTGCCTTGCCCGTCTAAGAAAGACGATTCTTTTTACCGGTTGTTATCAAGAAATGCATGGCAAATGAGCCACTTGAAAATATCTCAAAGAAGATTTGCATGTTACCTTGTGAGTTCTGTTCGTGAAATAAGAAAAAAGTTGTCTTGAAACATCTTTATTTTCCTTCTTAGATTATATATCAATGTTGACTGTTACACGCTTTTTACATTTAAACTACACTGATGAACTGCAAGATTGTTCTCTTAGAATATTTTATCAAAGTAACCACCCATAAGCTTTTAATATTATTCTTATTAAAATTCACAAGGGAAGGCTAACATTAAAATGAGCGTGTAGTATCAAAAAGCTAAACCCTTCTACAATTTTCCTTATTTTTCGTTTCATGAATAATGCCAGACTCAGAATTCAGTCACAAAAAAAGTTCAGCACTAATTCAATTAATTCACATTCTTTTGTCTTTACTACAACCTCGTTGAATCTCCATGCATAAAACAAAAATCACAACGATTCTCAGAAACGCGACATTAAATTTCTTCGTTCCAGAAAAAAATGGAACAAAAAAATATGCGTGTTTCAGGGTTCAGTCAGCGAATACAATTTTTCATTTATTTTTAATACAATACTTGGATGACTGCGTCAGAAAATAATATTGAATTATATTTTTATTTCGTTTCGTTTAAAATAATACTATATTGTTTTAGTTTCGATATGAAGAGTTCGGTTCTCTAGTGAAAGGATTGATTTATTTCTGTTATATTTTTACTGTAAGAAATATAGGTACACTTAAAGATACGCCAAATATTTGTGCAGATATTTTTATTTTACTCCTGTATTTTTATATTGAACGAAAAATATAAAGAAAAACCTATAGATAAAAATACTTAGAGATATTCTAATTCAGAGTTGGTGATAAATACCAGTAACATAAATTATTATCTGCGTCATATTAAATAGTGCTGTACTATCGAAATTCATAATGAGGTACCTTATTGCTGTTCAGATTTTGCGAATCCATTGAAACTAAAGTTACTTGTTTTTTCAACTTCAGAAGTAGCAGTAATTATTACTTGAGGTACTCATACATTCCAAGTAAAACACGCTTTAAATTAAAGCTTGTTTATGTGCGCTATCAAAAATATGCACTGCAAAAGAAATTCTGCGGGATCAACTAATTTACTCTAGTACCGCTGAATTCCACCAACTCAAGGACCACAAAAAACAGAGCCAAGTTAAATAAACATCCAAAAATATACCCAACACTTACGGAATACGGAACCCGCTGTGTTTACGAAACACACTCTCCCATAAAACTCATCAGAATAAATGAAGGCAATCGCAGGAGCGACTCACTTTACGAACGAAATGGTTTAACGTTGGTTACAATGAATGACTTTTTATATAGAAAGGAATTGGGTTTAATTTAAGGACACAGTTTTATTTTGTTTACATTGTAGGTATTTTTGTAAGAGCTTGTATTTTTCACTACTTGTGCTGGGCAAAGGCCGGCCTCTGTTACCAACTGCAAGAATAGTCCAAAACTCTTAAGTTATGGAACGTATTATTTTAAGTGCGGTTATTTTAAAGTGAAATGTTGTTGTTGAATGGTTGCATTTTGGAGAGTGTGCGCAGGAATTGCATGACTTGATTCCGCCATCTCCTTTCTATCATCGGACAACCCGACGTACGGCGAGTATCCACCCTTACGTTGTTGAAACTTCAACGGTCCGGACTAAGCGTTTCGCTTCGTCGTTTATACCGCGTACATCGAAGGACTGGAACAATTTGCCTGCTGCGATCTTCCCGTCCAACTATAATTTAGGTGTCTTCAAGGCTAGAGTGAATAGGCTCTTGATAAACTAGTGCGCCTCACCATCAATGATTGCATCACTGCTTACCATCAGGTGGGATCGCAGTCAAGCGCTGGTTTATATCAATTAAAAAAAATAAAAATAAATAATAATAATAATAATATTCCACAACTATCACACAACGTCCGCCGTCTAAGCAGAGCTTATGGGTACTAGACAACTGATAAACATACTTATATATTTCTAAATACATACATATATAGATAAATTACACAGAACAAATGATCGTGCTCATCACACAAATATTTGTCATGGGTGGGAATCGAACCCACGACCTCCAGCATAATAATAATAATTTTATTTATTTATTCAAGACAACTTTGGTCCACATAATATGTTAGTACCTACTTATTTCTATGTTAGTTCATACATTTTTCATTCATTTCATTCTTCCCATAACAAATTAGATAATTATTAAATTCAAATACATTATATTCAATTACTCACCAAATTAATTAAGTAAATGTCTTAGAACAGAAATTTAAATGTCAATAGAATAAAATATCAATAAATTAAATGGCATGGAAACAAAAAATTTAAATGTCATATAAAAATAAAATGTCAGTAAATAAAATGAAAATTAAAATGTCATGTAAAAAATAAAATGTCAGTAAATAAAAATGAAAATTTAAATGTCATATAAAAATAAAATGTCGGTAAATAAAATGTCATGGAATAGAGATAAAAATTAAGCATAGCAGTCAGGACCAACAGGTCAATCAAAATATGACAAAGTTAAGGAAATTCCTCTACCCTGTACTAGAGGGGGACAATTTTAGACCGGTGATATCATCAACATCATCATTGTCATTTCAGATAAACGACTTTCACTGATGGACGATAAACTTATGGCTTTTTTTTAGGTGGGAAAATCATCCAATGACATCCCCCGCTCTTAGGCGGAGCGGCAAGGGTGTCAGACTTTTACTGACTAAAAACCTACTCCTGTTCCTTTATTCTACGGCGAGCTACCCATTGCTCGCCGACCACAAGCCCACGCCTACGGTGATACACTTATGGATAGGTTTGCCCCTAAGTATCCCCAAAATATCAGGTGACCCTCACCGATCATTGGTTCACCTTGTGGAAGGCCTTCCAACGCTACGTCTTCCGGTACGCCGCCACCACTCCAGAAACTTTTGGCCCCATCGACTATGTATTCTGCAAGCAATGTTATAAGTATTGATCAAATTATTAAACAAAAATAATGACTTTTCAATTTATACCTAGCTTCTTCTTATCTTTGTGATCTGGTTTCTGCACTTAGTCCTTGGTAAACCATTGTGCGTGAAGTGCCTAGCTTATATATTTGCCGATATGTAAAACACTGGATATAAGGCAAGCATCAAACTTTCATAACACAGTTTTAAAACATACACCCTGTAAAGGCACTGCAAATTTTATATATAAAATTATTAAATTACATTATATTATTTTAATTCTAATTATCATTATTATTACAATTTATAACATTATGCTAAACATTAGTCTAGTCATTAGTATTAAATAATTAATTAGGTAAACTTTCTGTAAAATGAACACTCCTAAATATAGCTACACTATAAGAACAATGTAACTCGTATTATATACCTACCAAGAAAGCGGAAGTTGAACTTACGGCCTCTTTTCCTTTGTTTTGTTTATATTAAAGTTTATGCCCTGTTTGTTTACTCTATAGGGGTGTGTATATAGCGGTTCGCAAGACGTGTCCTGAATAATAAGTGCTATATCAATTAGAAAATGTTGTTGGCTTAAGGATTTCGTTTTGTTAGGCAAGTGTGTGGGATTAGTTGAGTGTCTCAGTAGATGTGTTGGTTCCTGTTGCTATGTGAAAATATTGTTATTGATATTTACTGCCGCTTGACATCATGGTTTGAAAAATCTGTGTGGTTATTTATTTATTTATTTATATATACTTTATTGCATACCAAGATTACAAATTTACAATCAGATATTTTAATACAAAAACATACAATTGGCGGCCTTATCGCACTCGGCGATTTCTTCCAGGCAACCCAGAATGGATAGAAATTGCCTGGACACAAAATGGGGTTGCACTTGTGCGTGGTTCTTTTCTTAAAAGACAATCTAAGACACTAATCTGCATGGCTCTTATTATGATTTGACCATTAGATCCATGTTTACTGTATGGACTTTAAAATAGACTTTGACTTCTGAGTTTGTTTCAGAGTTTCTTCTCAAGGTAGGTTAGGGATCACTGGCCTCGTCTCAAACTGACAAAAAAAGGGTATAGCCGGCGAGTCGCCCCCCAAATGGAAACCTGTGTAGAAAAGTCAAAAGTTAGAATATTTATAGTACAAGGGGACTGTAAGGCGCAAATCACATTTTATTTTTTTCGAACTGTTGCACAATTTTTTTTTCACATGCAATTTTTATGAATAATAGTGCATATAAAAGAGCATAACATGTATTATTTTCGTGATTGTAAGTTTTAGAGAACACGAAAAAAAAATATGATTTACTCATTTATTTATTTTTTTAAATAAAAAATTATACTAGTTATTTAAAAATATATAAATAATATACTCTGTAATGTAACCTGAAACCTTGCATTAGTTTCATTCGTTTAGCTTAATTAATTTTTGAAATATATTACTTTCAACAATAGACATTTGTACAGGTATTTTTTTCCCGTCTATCATAGCATAGCATATTCAGCCTTTTTAATGTTCCCACTGCTTGGACTCAGGCCTCCTCTCTCTAGGAGAGGGAATGGGCCGTAATCCACCACGCGGGCCCAGTGCGGATTGGTGAATGTCACATATCTTCGAATTTTTGGTTCTAGGACATGCCGGTTTCCTCACGATGTTTTCCTTCACCGTTTTGAGAGCAGTGATGATGAAATAAATTACACAAAGTAACGCGCCTGGCTGGGTTTGAACCCGCGACCTACAACTCGTAAGTCGGGGCCGTTACCACTCGGCCACCACTGCTCATGATTTTCTTTATTTGAGCTATATTTTTTTGATTTTTGTGCACATTGTTTTGCCGTTAACTCTGAAGATCCATTTGAGATCTTGGAAATTAAAATGCGCTGTCCATAACTATAAAAGTATACTTCTTTTATTATTCTATTTAATGTCACCAGCCCCCGCAATAAAATTAATAATTAACTCCTTATTATCTCTCCGTACTTCCCTAATCCACCTAAATTAATGAATTTTATTTTCATGGGATTAAATACTTTATGGGATGAGGGTGCATACATAATAAAGATTGGAGACTCTGGCGGTGATGATGGTAGGAACTGTGGAAAATAATCTAATATGAATGGGATTCATTAATTGGAAATTTGGCTGAGTTTCTTTTTTATAAAGTAGGTGTAGTATAGTGGCTACTGTAGGAGTAACTATGACCAGTTTATAGTATAAAGTTTTGTCCAAAAAGTAGCTAAGTCAAAGCTCAAGTCGACGGCGCGTAGTTTTTCACGCGTGTCTCAAAGATATGTCAGCAAAATAGATGGAGCCCAGTAGGGCTGATGCCTGCTAAGACTCCGGGATTGTTTGAAAGAATGACCGTGGACATGAAAATAGATTTCACGCTTTTCTTGATGCTTGCATAGTTTTATTTTTTAAAATTCTCATCTGAATTTCAACTTTAACATATACACTTATAGCCTTATTCAAAAAACAATTTTAATAATTATGATTAGTGCTTAGTTAAACACTGATTAGCAGATACCTAATTCTGTATAGAAAAATTTTAATCAGTCCTTAAATTAATCATACGGTTAAATATTTTTTTATTAAATATTATTTGTTTGAATTTTGAAACAGATAAACAGATGCCCACTTATTATTTAGACACGCGTTGTGAAAATAAAAAAAATAAAAATTAAGCTATTCTTCTTTTAAGGAAGACACAACAATTAAAAGTTCACACTAATTTTAAATACTGTATATCCCAAATTTTGCACATCAAGAACCTTGCTAAAGATATAAAATTAACATAAAAGTATTCCAGGTCTGTTTAAAACCAGGCCAGCTCCATTAAAGACTACAAACTTTCTGGAAACATCTGTGAACTTAACTGCCTTAAACCGAATTGTTCTTTTAATACTCTGCAGAATCACCCTCTTTTGTCCTTATACTAAACCAGATAGCACACAAACACAGACAAAATTGGGGGCATGAATAGAGGTGAAGTATTCTGCAAAACTTCTTATTGCATATTTTTATTTTCATAAAATATGTTCTAGCTACCCTTGTAATTATGGAACGTATTGTTATGTAAGATATCTTCTCTCGTAGTCTCTTTTTTCTTTACTTAATTTAAGACAGTTACTTATGAATTTGAAAAAGGGAAATAGTAAAACTATTACAGGTTATCGGTACATACGTACCGACCTATGTCTATACTAATATTATAAAGAGGATAGATTTGAGTTTTTGTTTATTTGTTTGTTTGTATGTTACGATTTAAATCAAAAACTACTGGACTCATTTTCAAGTTTCTTTCACCAGTTGAAAGCTACTTTATCACTGAGTAACATAGGCTTATATTTTCTATTTTCACGCGGGTGAAGCCGTTGGCAAAAACTAGTCTTATATAAACATATACATATGTTTATTTAATACATTACTGGATTCCAAAAGATTAAAAAAGCAGTTCCTAATACCGCAGTAAGAAATTAACATCGTTTTCCTCTGTGTCTATTGTGTGTATGTGTTCTGTTTATTTCAGCTTGTATATACAAGATTATTTTTAGTTTATGCGAAACCTGAATATAGTTTGTTCGGAATAAGTAACTGAATCGATCTCAATAATTTTTACACCATGGTATATATTTTTCCAAAAATATTTAAAAAAGGTCACAAATTGGACACCACCGACACTAAGTACAACACAGGTTACGGCAGGTCATAGTGGGCATTAGGCGCCAGCGCATAGCTGGGTGCCAAGTATTTGTGCGAACAACCAGGTAACATAACAAGCTTATAACTTTGTGATTTTTCATGATACAGTTATGAAATTTTGTACATAGATTCTTTACATAAAAATACTAGACACGTGTTTCGGGTTTTGCATATACTAAAACTAATGCTATATGTGTGTGTATATATGTTTATTATTCTGTCACACTTAAACGGCTAAACGGATTTGGCTGAAAATTGGCACATAGGTAGATATGTCTTGGAATATATGCCCAGGAGTATATGTTCCCAGAAAAAACCCTCTACCTTCCCGTGGGTAAGGTCGCTGACAGAAGGTAGTAAAGAAAATAAACGAATGGTAAATCTGCTGAACAAATGTTTCTATAGTAAAAGTTTGGTTTTAAGATATATTTGAGAAAATATCTCTATGGTATATGTATTTTAGGTGTGTTCAAAACGGTACGGCACTATAATGCAATTTAATGATTATCCAATCAAATAACAATGCAATTTAATTTAATTTTCATTTTAACATTTCAATTGTATGTAATTTTATGGTATATATTATCTGTATGTGATTATGACTGTTACTGAAATGAGTCTTTGATACTCGAAATAAATATATAATAATAATAACTACTTGCACAGAATTGTAGCGATGTTATCCTTGATAATGTTGTAACAGAATTAGATTTAACCTTATTTATATTTCCAATGTTTTGACATAACTTTATCGAGTTCCCAGTAAAAGTACCTATCGCTGCAACTGGACTGTATTGTGATCGCTATCTGGTTTTTAAATCTCCGGTCTTGCCTACAGCTGCCAAGAACGGTTGGATCCTCTTAGCTAGGCAATGTGTTTTATCAGGGACGCGCAACGTTGTATATTTTTTTCGGTTTTACCTAGATGTCCAGCCCTCGGTTTTCAAAAAGGAATTTAATTTTCAGTTTCAAATATCTTTATTAAACATCAAAAGTTAAAAAGAATGTACTTATCCTAAGATACATTGACACATAAATCTAAAAACTTTCTAAGGCTAAAAATTCGCCTTTCAAAGTTTATTAAAAAAAAAAAAATATTGTTTTTGAACACTGTTGAAAGTTGAAAAGGAATCGTTTATCTTGGTATGGTCATGTGAAGAGGAGGGATGAATGGCATGTTGCTAAAAGAGTTACGAATTTACATGTGGATGGACATGTCCAAGTTAGTCACATGTGGATGGATGGAGAGGGAGGCCAAAGAAAAGATGGATGGATTGTGTGAGAAGTGATATAAAAGAAAAGGGAGTTAGTGATAGCGTGACGAGTAACATAACAGGACAGAATGGAAGAAAAAAACGTGTTGTGCCGACCCCAAATAAAACGGAACAAGGGCAGGAAGATGATGATTGTTTTTGAACACTGATGACAACATAAAATTAGGTTGAAATAACAATTTAAGTATAATGACATTTTATGCAAATTATTTGGTTCACTTATAATTTTGCTGATTACTTGTGGGTGTGACAATAAAAAACAATTATAATCATAAACAGAGTTAACTGATGGCACGGTATACTGTACAAACTAGTAGCCGTGCGACCAGACAATGCATCCGCGGACGGAGCCTCTCTGCCGCCAAAAAGGAAGAATAAAGCCAAAACAATTGATGCAAACTTATATTTTACATGCGAAATTTTGTGTGTACCTATACGTTTGTTGCTCCTTCACACTCAAAAGAATTTAGAAAAAATTTAGGACACGGGTAAACTATATCCTGAAGTAGGACATAGCATACCGTCAAATAGGGTGAAAAGAAACGCAGGGGTGAATGGAAACAAAACTTTGGTTTGGCTTTTTATTTTGATACATGACATACCATAGATATTATCGGCTCCTAACAAAGCATCGACTTTTTTAAATATGAATTCATTAATAAATTGGAATAGTTAAATGTTCAATAAAATAATCAAATAACGTGAAAATACCTTCATAAAAATTAAAAAATACATTTAAAAATATATAAAAAAAAGTCCACTGGTGTCAGGAGCAGGATCCTTATTATTATTATTATTTGGGAATTGAACTATTTACATAGGTAAGTTTGTATGGAACCCTCAGTGTGCGAGTCCGACTCGGACTTGCCCGTTTTTTTTTTACTTTTTATTTTGGTATCTTAAGCATTGTCCAAAATAAAAATTAGACCATTTATTTTCAAACCAGTCACATTGCTTTTCAAGACTCAAAATATTGGAGGAAAAGACAACTCAAACTAAGTACCTCATATGTTACCAAGGATTTTACTCATGAAAACCGAATGAACCCAATATAACAAAATACGTTCATATCTGTTGAAAATATAAGTTACAAAACTCGGGATTTCTATTCCAGGAAAAGCGATATATTATTTGAAACGGTGCCAAAATAGGGAGTTGGGATAATCATGATAGATTACAAAAGTTACTGTGTGTAATGAGTTCCTCGATTTAGCTCTGAAATGAATTGAAAACATAATGTATTGAGACGTGAAAAAAACAAAACACGAGGCAACTTAATAGATAAGCCATTAGTATATAAGTAGGTTCTTGAAATATATCTTTTTTAGGGCTCTGTAACCAAAAGGTAAAACGGGAATTACTAAGATTCTGCTGTCCATCTGTATGTCTGGCTGTCTATCTATCTGTCCGTCTGTCACCAGGCTGTATCTCATAAACCGTGACAGCTAGACAGTTGAAATTTATACAGATGATGTATTACTGTTGCTGCTATAACAACAAATATAACTAAAAATAGAATAAAAGAAATATTTAAGTGGGGTTCCACTAAAACAAACGTGATTTTGTTTGCCATTTTTGAAACGGACGATACGGAACCCTTCATGCGCGAATCCGACTCGCACTTGGCTGGTTTTTTATTTTATTTTTTCCCTCTTCCTTTTTAACATTGGAACATAATGTTTAGCTCGCCAAACTTTATAGTTTGATGGCGAGAAACGCTTGTTATACAATCACTTCTTTATCATCATAATAACATGAGTGGTTTTGTTGACTCGGGATGAACATCTGTTATTATATGTTTTATTATATCCAACTATGGTACTAATTTACGTACAGCTAAGGAGTGGAATTCCCTGTCGAAGTCTATGTTTCCTGATAGCTACAACCTAGGGGTCTTTAAGTCAAGAGTGAATAGGTTACCTCTAAGCAAGAGTGCTTCATCGTCGGCCACATCATCGCTTTCTATCAGGTGAGATATTGGTCAAACGCGAGCCTGAAATAATTAAAAAAAAAAAACTATCAGTGCCGTAACAAGGGCAGTGCCAGTGGTGCCCAGGCATATGGCACAGGCCCTGAAGGGACGCATATATTATCACACCAGGGCCAAGTCTTGGATCATGCTTGGTAGTTAGTAGCTTGTATAACGTGTACGTTTGTAGACGCGTCCTACCAGGATTACCGATTCTGTTGGTGCTCAACGTAAAGGCTCCAGCACCCATAAGAGGTAAATAGTGAATAGTTAGTTTGAAGTATCACTTCACGAGTATTTTTTTAAGGTATCTAGTCATTTTCCTTTTTATCGACCGAGTCGGGAATTAATCTTTTTAAGGGAGGCGGTTCTAGAAGCTCGCACCAGGCGTTTAAAAGACTAGTTACGGCACTGATTTCTGAAGCAAACTGCCAAAAACATTAGTCGCTAGCGAGTTCCTATTCGATAGGTTTTTTACTTGATGGCTTATACTTCTGGTTCTGCAAGTGACCGCTAGAGGTGCTGTAAAATTTGCCATACAAAAAATAGCCTATCATTTCTCTCCTCTCGTCTTCAGTGGATACTTAGACCTTAACCTTTTGAGTCCGTAATTAGAGACACAATAGTAAGACAATGGTGCGTGAACGCCGGCGTTAATGCGGGGATCAACAGCTTAAAGGCCATATTTCACCGGGACCAGTCGCCACAAAGGTGGCACGACCAGTCGCCGCTACCAATAAAATGTATACAGCTCTATAGAGAGTTATCCACCTGGTGTCATTTTGGTTGCGCAACAAATGGTGGCGCGACCAGCTCGGACGCCAGTCCGGCCGCCAGTGACAAAGGGTATGTAGGATGAAAATCTAACTTATGAAAGGGCTATATTTCACCGGGACACCATGGTAGCGCAACCGGTCGCGCCGCCATGGCGTCCCGGTAAAATATGGGCTTAATAATAATAATAATAATAATAATAATCCTTTATTTCAGACCACTTTGATCCATTACATTATATACAGCCCTGATTACACAACAACAACAACAGAAAGAAGAAAGAAGAAGAAGAAATTCGTCGTGTCCTTAGTATATTTTGATGCAGTAGGCAACTCATTATCATTGCAGCCGAGGTGAAATAGACGCCCGAGCCAAAGGTGAGGCCATTTTGGAGCCAAGAGACTGCAATTACAATTACTCACGTGTATAAAACTACGTTCTTTAATACAGTTACTCGAAAATTATAAGTCACACTAATATCACAAAGGCGAAAGTTTGTGAGTGTGTATGTTTATTACTCCTTCACGCTCAATCAGCTGACTGGGTTTGAATGAAATTCGGCACACGCGTAGACCATGTCCGGGATTAGCACATAGGATACTTTTCAACCCGGGAGAATGTTCCCTTAGGATATTTTTCTACTTTCACATGAACAAAGCCGCCGGCAGAAGCCAGTATCTTCATAAATTAATTAGAAAAAAAAATTGTACAAAACGATTCACAGCGTCCAGCTAATAAAAAATATTCATTGTTGCGGGAGCTCGCCGCTTTTTTTTTCCGCACTAGTCCGAAATAAAAGCAGAAAGAGTAGGAGTGGATTTTCGAGTAAGTTTATTAAAAAATATATTTTATTAGATGTAACTAGGAGCAGTGGTGGCCGAGTGGTAACGGCCCCGACTTATGCATTGTTGGTCGCGGGTTCAAACTCAGCCAGGCGCATTAGTTTGTGTAATTTATTTCATCACCACTGCTCTCAAAACGGTGAAGGAAAACATCGTGAGTAAACCGGCATGTCCTAGAACCAAAAATTCGAAGACATGTGACATCCACCAACCCGCACTGGGCCCGCGTGGTGGATTACGGCCCATTCCCTCTCCTAGAGAGAGGAGGCCTGAGTCCCAGCAGTGGGAACATTAAAATGCTGAATATATATGTATATGTATGATGTAACTACTCACTTTTTTTCCGTAGGAAATTAGAAACTGACATGAAAAAACTTCACAAAAATTTGCAATCAAATCAAATAATTTCATCACCTGACCTCACCAGAGGTCAAATACTTCTATGTTAATGAAAATGATGGAGAGAGAACAGCGAACACAAGTTATGCTATTGATTGTTTCCTACATTCTGATTGAATCAATGCAGTGATTTTCCGTAGTCCCACAATTCTGTGAAATGTTGACTCAATGGAGGTACTTTCCGAACTTAATATTATGTTAGCACACAGCTATTGTTTATCTCTAATAAATTTTGCTATCCTATCAGAGGTCTACGAGGTAACTGGTGGTGCGAGGATGTGTAGAGGTACTGTGAATATGTCTGATTCCGTCCACTAAAGCTGTGCAAGGAGCTTTCACTGTGCGAGGTGTGTACAGTCGCACTCTGCGACGGTATCTTTACTATATATAACCCGATATTTTTTGCTTTACTCAACTTCAATATTATTACATCGCACTACAACGGTTGCGTCCGGACTGCAAAAACTAGACATTTCTTTGTTCTACTCAATTTTTAAACCTATTCTAGAACAACAAAATCCTTAGAAGTATATTTTACATGCCAGTTCGTTAACCTTCCTCATGCGATCTCCTTTCGATATCACAGTACACACAACGATGTGTAGCTACGGTGCTTTTCTTTTTTGGAGATATGAAATCATCTATTGACTTCTCCCGCTTCGCCAGTGGAGTGGGAGGGCGTGTCATACTTTTCTGACTAAAACTACACCTATGTTCCTTCAATTGCCCTTTGTGTTCCAAGAACACGGGTTTGCCTTTCAGAAGTTAACCCATGGCCCCAGTAGGCTTCGGCTTTGCTGAGTCCCTACGGTTTTGCTGACATCTCTTTGAGGAGCGCGTGGAACACTACGCGCCGTTGACGACTCGGGCTCGGTCTGGACGGTTACCGGATGGCTGGACGGCAAGCTATAACCCATAGCTCGTCATCCGTAAACCCACGTTTACGGTGGCTGAAAGTATGGGTCGGGGATCCGGCGGCACGGGCGTGAGTAGGTCCGTTTCCTCACGCATGCGGCCATCTCCTTTGATAGTATTACTGCTTCGCAAAAGGATCCACCGCCGCCCATTCCCCTCGCTCCGGACCATGGTCGCTGATCGCCCCCATTAGGACACGATGGTACTGCGTCCTGAGCGGTGGTAGTCCAGTGATAATGACCCCGACTTACGAGTTGAAGGTCGCGGATTCGAACCAAGCCCGGTGCATTACTTTGTGTAATTTATTTCCTCACCACTGCTCTCAAAATGGTGAAGCAAAACATCGTGAGGAAACCGGCATGTACTAGAACCAAAAATTCGAAGACATGTGACATCCTCCAAACCGAACTGGGCCCGCGTGGTGGATTACGGCCAAGACCCTCTTCTAGAGAGGAGGCTTGAGTTCCAGCACTGGGAACATTCTAAAGCTGTTTATGCTATGGTATGGTACTCCGACCAAGCGGGGCACACCTCCACCGTATGATCCACTGTGTTCTTCAGGCAGTTCGCACAATGGTGAAACCCAGGCGTTTCTGTTACTTACCATGTCCGGTGAGGACCTGCATCATGCGAAATGTGAAGACGCCATGACGTCTCTCCAGCCACTCCTCAAAGAGAGGACTTACCGCCATGATTATGGCGTGCCCAAGCTGAGTGGTGCTAGGATGCATAGTAAACCCTATTCAGCAATGCTGGTTACGTTAGGGTATGAATAGGTGAGCGGAGATTTACATTCTTAACACAAATAGCTCACTCTAACTTTCGCTGCACACATATCTAACTTCGCTGGCCCTTTTCCAACTTATCTGCGCTATGCCTGATTAGTGATTTTTCCTCGCACACTGCCCAATCCTTGATGAGATATAAAACAGCATTTGTTAGTTGAAATACGAAACTCTCCAATTATGTTACGCCAAAATGAAAATTAATTAATACATACTCTAATTAACGAAACAATTTAATTAAAATCAGAGTACAAGTGTTAAATTACTTTGATATAAAAGCCCACATTAAACATTTTGTGTTAGGCCTTCGTGTTTCTTCCACAAACTAACCTAGTTTTTCTAACCGTTACAGGCTTCCGTAACTTGATATTTTAGGCATACTGTTGGTAATGGATCACTAATTTTCACGTGGGAAATAACAAGAGGTAGGCTAGAATAACATTGAATTAAATGTGAATGAGTTCTTACTTAATTTTATTAACCGACTTCAAAAAATAACGTCCTGTTATCAATTCGGTTGAATTAAAAAAAAAAAATACCTCAGATCTCCGTCGTTTATGGACCGATTTGCAATTTTTTTTTCCATAAAAAAGATATGCTTCTAGATTGGTCTATTTTTTTTTCAAAATTCAGTTTTAATGATGGGTTCCATGAAGAATCGAGGGAACTCTTCAAATATTATAGGCAACTATATAGTGATTTTGGTATTTTCATTGAAAATTTAAGCATATTATACCGTCAAAAAGTAACATTTGATGGAATGGAACTGGTGAAAAAGACCAGAAATAGCCAATGGAACTTCACCCTCATAATCATATATTTTTTTTCTTTTATTCTTGATAGGTTCGCGCTTGACCGCTAACTCACCTGATGGAAAGCGACGATGCGGTCGACGATGGAGCGCGCTTACCTATAAGTAACCTATTCACTCTTGACTTAAAGATTCCCGGGTTGTAGCCATCAGGAAAAACAGATTCCGGCAAGGAATTCCACTCCTTAGCTGTACGCACTATGAATGTGTTCCCAAAACGTTTAGTGCGTATAGGTGGGATGTCCACCATGTACCGGTGGCGCATTGCCGTACGCCTGGTGGTCCAATGTTGATAGTTAAGCAACTATGACAATACAAATAAATAAATGGTTCTGAATAGTTATGTTAAAAATGGTATCATCAAAGTGATCTAACGATGGAATGGAAGGTAGGAACCGGAACTCCATAATTAATCAATGTATTTTAACCGTGTTTGGGCTTATTAGAATTGTCATGAAATGCACTTTGGCTATAAGGTACTATCAAACTGATCGGACGGAGCCGGAAGGTGGAAGATAGATACAGGAACTTCATAATAAAACAATGTATCTTAGCAGTGTTTGGGTTAATTTGAATTGTCATGAGAAATAAGTAGATACTCTGGCTATAAGTGTATCACAACTAAAAAGTGTGATATAAAAAACGTTTTACAAAAAACGTTAACATTTGAAGATATTTCAATCCTCGTTCGGCCATATCATTGGTGTAGGATTTCAATTTTAATAAAAAGTCTAAAGAACGTAGGCCAAACGAAGATTGAAATATCATCAAACTTTAACGTTTAAAACGATCTGGCCAGTTTTATTTGGCCATTTCATGAAGTGATCAATTTCTAAGATCACATATATAACAGCAAGTGAGGGTTATACATATAGGTACAGTAAACCCACACCCACTGCGCGTCCTGTCCAGTGCAGGTTGATGAATGTCACATGACAAGCCACTTTCCTCATTATATTTTCCTTCACCATTTTGAGAACAATGGTAACGAAATGAATTACACAAAGTGATGCACCTAACTGGGTTTGAACCCACGTCATAAAACTCGTAAGTCGACGCTGTTCAACTAAGCCAGCACTGTTCCTACGAACTTAGTATATACAAACTTATTTGCAACATTTTCCCGACTTAACAGTAGTTATACTGGCAAAACTTAAGTCTTACTTTAAGACCTGAAATTTTAAAGTCGATTGATTATTCGATTTGCGAATTGAGGTATGATTTTAATATTAAATTGTACACCAAAGAAAACTGTTCAGTGTTGAAGTTTCTTAAGAAAATATTATTCCCAAATGTTTTAACTTATTCATAGAGAATATCGAGATTTAATCTTAGATTGAATAAGGAAAATAGTAAGATTTACTGTTCGGGAAGAAATGCTGATATCGTTTTCGCATTTATTTTTTGGTCAGTAGCCCATCCGGATGTTTTCTCTTACTTATGGCCTACTTTCAAGATTTATTTTGTGTTTATGAGTTCAGGCCTATTCACACTTTTACAAATCTCTAGTAAAACCACACATACTACACTAATATTAAAAAGAGGTAAAGTTTTTTTTTTGTTTGTAGGAGGTAATCTCTGGAAGTACAGCCTCCCTAGCCAAGTTACAATCGTATCTTTCGCGCCGAACGCCTCGACTAGGCCACGCCTCCGATTCCTTTGTCCTGACGTCATCTCAACGCTCAGTCACGTGGTCAGAACAAAGGAATTAGAGGCGTGGTTTACTCGAGGCGTTCGGCGCGAACGAAACGATTGTAACCTGGCTAGGGGGGCTGGTCCGATTGCTAAAATTTTTTCATCGATAGAAAGCTGCTTTATTCCTGAGTGACATAGGCTATATTTTATGTACGCAGGCGAAGCTGCGGGCAAAAGCTAGTATATTATAAAAGCGTAAGTTTATGAGTGTGCGTGTACTTTTTCACGCTTGAACAGCTGAAGGAATTTTAATGAAGCACGGATAGACCATATCTTAGTTACATAGGTTACTTTTGTCCTTTTACTTTAACTTTGAGATAATTTTCTATTATCACGTGGGCGAAGCCGCTGGCAGTAAGTAGCTAATGGTTTTATAAATAACTTGCTTCTGCATACAAACTTTGACCTCCGTTTCATCCCTTTAGTGGCTGAATTTTGGAAAATCCTTTCTTAGTGCTCGCCTACGTCATAAAAGAAAACCTTGTGCAAAATTTCACGCTCCTAGTTCCAGTAGTTTTGGCTGTGCATTGATATGTTAGTCAGTCAGTTTCTCCTGTTATATAATATATGGGCGATCCATCCGAGTGGTTATTGATGGCTGCTCGTCCGGTCAAATGGAAATTAATGCCGGGGTCCCTCAGGGGTCGGTACTCTCGGCAACACTGTTCTTGCTGCACATAAACGACCTTCTTAAACCCGGTACCTTTGGGTATGCAGACGATAGCACTGTTGCTGAGAGATACGTGTCCGATGCACGTGCTAGTGGGTCACAGATCCAGTCTTTCCGAGAGGCTATGGTTGAACGCTTGAACTTTTCCTTGAAGGCAGTATCCGACTGGGGCGATGCCAATCTGGTCAAGTTCAATGCTGCTAAAACCCAGGCGTGTCTTTTTTCCGCCAAACGGAGCCAATTCCACCCGGCTCCATCATTCCGGGGTGTAACCGTGCCGATAACCAGTGACCTTGAGCTTCTTGGGGTAACGTTGTCATCTACCCTCAATTTCGGCTCTTTCATCGAGGCTAAAGCTCAACAGGCTGCCAAAAAATTGGGGATCTTGGCCAAGGTGAGACAGTACTTCACGCCGGAACAGCTGCTCAAACTATATCAAGCGCAAGTTCGATCGTGTATGGAATACTGCTCTCATCTTTGGGATGGGTCTGCCAAATACCAGCTTGATGCTCTGGAGTCGATTGAGAAGCGAGCCAAGAGAATCATCGGTGATGATGCACTTGTCGAATCAAAACTCCAAAGCCTTGAGCATCGACGCCGAGTTGCTGGCCTGTCGGTTTTCTATCGATTACACTTCGGGGAGTGTGCGTTGGAATTGCACAATTTAATTCCACCAAGTCCGTTCCATCATCGGACCACTAGACGTACGGCGTTGCGCCATCGGTACATGGTGGATATCCCACCCATACGTACAAAGCGTTTTGGGAACACATTCATAATGCGTACAGCTAAGGAGTGGAATTCCCTGCCCGAGTCTGTGTTCCCTGATAGATACAACCTAGGGGTCTTTAAGTCAAGAGTGAATAGGTTACTTCTAGGCAAGCGTGCTCCATCGTCGGCCACATCATCGCTTACCATCAGGTGAGATGGTGGTCAAACGCGAGCCTATCAATAATAAAAAAAAAAATAAAAAAAAATATGGAGTATCATTATTGGGACGACGGCTCGCGTTTGACCACTATCCCACCTGATGGAACCTATTCACTATTGTCACAAAAACCCCTAGGTTATAACTATCAGGAAGTACAGGTTTCGGCAAGGAATTCCACTCCTTAGCTGTACGCATAATGAATGTGTTTTCAAAAAACTTTGTACGTACGGACGTAAAGTAACTGGCTGCTGCACGGCGTATCAGTTCTTATTGTTTCAGTTCTTGGTGTCTTATGACTTTAGGTACCTATATGCTCGTGAAAGCACTTACAATACAAGAATCGGGACATTGTTTTTTTATAATAAAAAGACAAATCAACGCGTCACAGATTTAACGCAAATCAAGTACTGCTCATGTCTGATGAAAATTCATTCAACAAATAAAATAAATCACCGCTCATTTCACAATTTTCCACACAAAATTTGTCGATAAATTACGTTTCAAAACGTGAGCCTTTTCTATCACAAAATAATACTTCGGTCTATTTGCCGACAAAAATGCTAAGGACTATGCTTAGGGAAGTGTAAATTAGCCTTAATACAAAGTCCCTTTAAAGTTCCGTTGCGAAAAAGGATGCTAATCTTCGTTCAGGATATAAGGGAAGTAAGTAAATTTCTCTCTCACACCAAAGTAAGATTAAAATATTTCTGGAATAAGAGACGCTGGTGTCCCCTTAACTGTGTATTTACATAACTAATTGAGCCTTAGATCAGATCTCATTTGCAAATGAATACCCACCTACATTATCTCGCCGGATATTTATTCTTCAATTTTCATCAATTAATTTATTTGATTTTACCCGTTTCTCTCAGTGGCTTTACGTTATATATATACGTTTGATTATCATAATATATGCGGATGTGATATTTGTTTTTTTTAGCATTTTGTTTTCGGTGGGATAATCATCTTATGACATCCCCGCTCTTGGGCGGAGCGCGAGATAGTGTCTGACTTTTTTTTTTTTTTTATTAATGATAGGCTCGCGTTTGACCACCATCTCACCTGATGGTAAGCGATGATGTGGTCGACGATGGAGCACGCTTGCCTAGAAGTAGCCTATTCACTCTTGACTTAAAGACCCCTAAGTTGTAGCTATCTGGAAACACAGACTCCGGCAAGGAATTCCACTCCTTGGCTGTACGCATAATAAATGTGTTCTTAAAACGTTTTGTGCGTATGGGTGGGATGTCTACCATGTACCGGTGGCGCAACGCCGTACGTCTAGTGGTCCGATGATGGAACGGACTTGGCGGAATTAGATTGTGCAATTCCAGTGCACACTCCCCGAAATGTAAACGATAGAAAACCGACAGGCTAGCAACTCGGCGGCGATGCCCAAGGCTTTGGAGCTTCGACTCAACAAGTGCATCATTGCCGATGATCCTCTTGGCTCGCCTCTCAATCGACTCTAGCGCATCAAGCTGGTATTTGGCAGACCCGTCCCAAAGATGAGAGCAGTACTCCATACACGATCGTACTTGCGCTTGATAAAGGTTGAGCAGCTGTTCCGGCGTGAAGTACCGTCTCACCTTTGCTAAGATCCCCAATTTTTTGGCAGCCAGTTGAGCCTTTGCCTCGATGTATGAGCCGAAATTTAGAGTAGACGACAGCGTAACCCCAAGAAGCTCAAGGTGGTCGGTTATTGGCACGGTCACACCTCGGAAAGATGGAGCCGTTTGGAATTGACTCCGTTTAGCGGAAAAAAGACACGCTTGGGTTTTAGTTGCATTGAACTTGACCAGATTGGGATCGCCCCAATCGGAAACCGCCTTCAAGGACGAGTTCAAGCGTTCAACCATAGCCTCTCGAGACGACTGGATCTGTGACCCACTAGCACGTGCGTCAGACACATATCTCTCGGCAACAGTGCTATCGTCTGCATACCCAAAGATACCGGGTTTAAGTAAGTCATTTATGTGCAGCAAAAACAGTGTTGCCGAGAGAACCGACCCCTGAGGGACCCCGGCATTAATATCCATTTGACCGGACGAGTAGCCATCAACAACCACTCGGATGGATCGATCCCTCAAGAAGTCTGCGATCCAATCACACAGACCAGTGGGTAGGCCGAAGGAAGGAAGCTTAGCAATAAGGCTTTCGTGCCAGACCCTATCGAAAGCCTTCGAGATATCGAGGGAGACGGCAAGCGCTTCCCCATGCTTCTCGATGGCCTCGCTCCAGATGTGAATGGCATACGCTAGAAGGTCCCCAGTGGACCGATTTTGGCGAAAACCGTATTGCCGGTCACTGAGGATGTCGTTAGCTTCTAGGTATGCCAGAAGTTTCTTGTTAAGCACCCGTTCCATACTCTTACAGAGGATGGACGTAACAGAGATGGGTCTGTAGTTTGCTGGGTCAGCTCGACTGCCCTTCTTGGGCACAGGCTGCACGTTAGCTTGCTTCCAAGCAATCGGCACTTTTCCAGTCTCATATGAGATGCGAAATAGGCGTGTCAAGATCGGAGACAATTCAGGCGCACAAGTTTTAAGTACAATTGCTGGTATCCCGTCGGGGCCACTAGCTTTGTTCACGTCGAGGTTACGCAGGACCCTACGAACGTCCTTTTGATGGATACGAACGTCTGACATCCTCGTCGCGCATCCATCAGGAGAAACAGGTGGCCGTGCGTCACCAGAATTCAGACGAGAAGATTCCGCAAAAAGAGAGGCAAACAAGTTTGCTTTCTCCTCAGCGGTGTGAGCCAGCGACCCATCGGGTTTCAGCAGTGGCGGAAGTGACGGACGGCAGAAGTTCGATTCAACCGACTTAGCCAGGGACCAAAACGCTTTACTACCTGCGGGGTATGAAGCAAGTTTGCTCCCAATTCGGCTTATGGGTACCAACGAAACTCCTTTTCTGTATTTAACAATTATTATTTGGCAAAATTGTTTTTATCAATTGAATTTTCTGTGTATTTTTCTGAAAATAAACTATTATTATTATTATTATGTGGTCAAACCGAGACCTCCGCAACACCTTCTTACAGGACTTGGCAGCCCTGTTAAAGGCCTTCTTCTTTTGAGCCACGTCGCTTGCTTTGCGCGTACGAGCGTCGGCCCAAGCTCGATATGCCGCGTGCTTAAGCGCGTCTGCGCGATCACATTCGGCGCCAAACCATGGACGAGCTTGGCCAGACATTGTTACGTCAGAGAATGGGATGAAGTACTCCATCCCCTGTCGCAACACATCCGTCACGGCATCTACGCACGACGAAGCATCATCTGAAGAAAAGCAAGTGGGCTGCCAAGGATAGCATGCGAAAAAAGACCGCAAGCCATCCCAATCTGCTGACCTGTATCGCCAAACCCGCCGGGTGCCCCTAGGGCTGGGATCGGGTGGGGAGTAGACAGACACAGACTTAACCAGACAGTGGTCGGAACCGCCTAAAGGCGAACATATCGACACAGAGTAGCGGTCTGGATCTGTTGTCAGCAGAAGGTCCAGGCAATTGGCTGTGTGCGAATCCACATCCGGCACCCTCGTTGCCCCCTGGACCAGCTGGGTAAGATTTAATGCTAGCGCTAGCTTACGCATCTCTCGCCCAGCGTGGTCTGTGGACTGGTACGGGAAAAGCCACTCATGGTGGTGGGCATTAAAATCCCCCAGTAACACCAATTGGGCAGAAGGGTACCGCTGCTGAGCCGCATCCGCCGCCTCACTCAGATGCTGCGTGAGCCCAGATGTCTCCTGATCTCCGCTGTGCGAGCGGTAGACACAAGCGTAGATTATTTTATCTAGGCCTGTGTCCACCAAAGTCCAAAGCGTCGAGAACCTGGAGTCCTCAAGGTTACGGAGACGCCGATAACAGATGTCGTCACGGGCGTACATACATACACCCGCACGTGGTTTGAAATTGTGCTCCAAGGTAAAACCTGGGTAAGAAAGGTACGACACGTCGGACGGACCTCTGATCTGCGTCTCCGAAAGGAAGAAGAGAGCTGGTTTTTCAGTCTCGAGGTGGTGGTGGACTGCGACGAGATTGGAGTGCAGACCTCGTATGTTAGTGAGGTGCACTTTGTGAGAGAGGGAGTGCAGCCGCTGTTTATCTTGACTCTTTCTTTTCCTTTTCATTTTTATTTGAGTGAAGGGAGGAGAGGAGAAGGAAGGACTTTTACTAACTAAAAACCCACTCCTGTTTCTTCGTTGCCTTTCGTACCAGGGCCAAGTTTTCCTTTCAGAATCAGATCCTTGGCCCCAATAGGCTTCGATCCTGTTGGGCTACAGTTGCTGATATTTCCTAGAGGCGCGCGTGGAACAGTACGCGCCGTCGACGACTTGGGCTCGGTCCGGACGGTTACCGAACGGTCGGACGGCGAGCTTTTATTATAGGGTTCCGTATCTCAAAAGGAAAAAACGGAACCGAGGAGCGTTTGGATCACTACACGTTGTTGACGACTGGGCTCGGTCCGGTTAATTACCAGACGGCCGGACGGCAGGCTACCTTTAGCTCGACGTCCGCAAGCCCGCGTCTACCGTGGCTGGTAGTCGGGGTCCGAATCTCGGGGGCTGGAGTGTAAGGACGTTTGTTTCATCACGCGTGCGGCCTCCTCCTTAGCAGAAGAAGGCAACCGCCTGCCATGTCTTCTGGATCCGGACCATAGCCCGAATGGGTATCCAGCCTAAAACATCGATAAATTTAGTTAATATTAGTTTCTCAAAATTCGTTTCTCTAAATAAAAGACAGATTCGAACAAACAAACAAGATATGGAACAAAGATATGGAATACTAATAGAATAGAATAAACTTTATTGTATTTACACCAAAAAGTTATTAACAAAACTTATTGCCTCCTCGAGGACACGGCGGTGCTCTGCCTAAGCGGGGCACACCTCCACCGTATGCTCCACCGTGTCCTACGGGCGGTCCGTACAGTGGTGACACCCGGGCGTTTCTTCCTCCCGAATCCGATGCAGGAACCTCCCGAACTCGCCATGTCCGGTGAGGACCTGCGTCATGCGGAAGGTGAGGACGCCGTGAGATCTTTCCAGCCACACCTCAAAGAGGGGACCGCCGTGATTATGGCGTGCCCAGCATTGGGTTGCGACAGTCGCTGTCGCCATTTTACCATGAGATTTCACCGGAACTCTGTCCGCCATACCGCGATTTTTCGCGGCAGCGGAGTTTTGCCCCGGCGGGCGTTGCATCTTTATGCGCAAATCATGCATACGTGCAATGCAATGTGAAATGCAACCGGTAGAAAGCCGATAGACTACATGGCGTCGATGCTCAAGACTTTGAAACTTCGACTTGACGAATGCAGCATTGCTGATATTCTTCTTGGCTCGCTTTTTAATCGACTCTAGTACATCAAGCTGGTATTTGGCAGATCTATTATGCTAAAGATGAGAGTAGTACTCCATACTCGATCGAACATGCGCTTGATAAAGGTTAAGAAACTGTTCCGGCGTGAAATACCGTGATTAAAAGTAGGCACTGTGTTCTATGCCTTTTTTCAAACATGTAAAAATTTCATTTAAATCTGTTCGACAGTATTAGTATATCTAATCTTTAATATTAGTCGTGAGTAGTATAAAAAAATCAATCACTTATTGAATCAAAAGCTTACATATATACAAGCAACAAGTTTTGCGTTGGAAACCTTCATCCCAATAAAATACTTTATCCTCATAAAAAATGAAACGTTGTACTTATATACGAGTACTAACTTTGCTTCTGAGTTATACAATCTTACTTTATTAATAGGATTATTTTTATATAGCTTTTTTTCTAATGTGAATGTGAGAAAACTGTAGACTCCGCAGATTCGAGTAAATTACGAAATTACCGAATGCTAACAGAGTTTTCAGGCGTTATCTCTCTTTTTGTGCGATGCCTTTTCGTCAAACATCTGAAGTAACAAGCTTTTAAAACATGCTCGATGTTGATGATAGGCGAGTGAAAAAGGACCCTCTTAATCAATTCTGATTACATCCAGTTCCAAAGCTAAAAACTATTAAATTACCACTAACTACCAAACAGTTTTAACCAGCAAACTTAATGAACTACGGATTTATGCAACTGCTCTTAATTTTATAAAACAATTACCCGTAGTTGCGTGGCTCCATTAACATGAGATTTACATAGTGGAGCAGTCTTTAAGCATTTATAAGGAATAACTTGGCCTTATTTCCCCGTTTTCCGGACCACGGTACCCGACATATCAGTGTGGGACATTTAACATCATTATCATAGTGTTGACGGGGTTCAAAGTGGATGACTAATAGTGATTATGGCAGCGGTTAACACATTATGCTAAGTTTGAACAACTTATGAGTTACATATTATACTTAGTAAAAAATTATATTAAATTCAGTAGTAAGAGCCCCGACATAAGTAGTAGTAGGTCGTTGTTTGAAACCCAGGCAGGCGCATAACTTTGTGAAATTTATTTTAGCACCACTGCTTTCAAAACGGTGAAGGAAAACATCGTGAGGAAACCCACATGTTCTATAGAAGGAAATTCCAACACATGTGTCGTGACATTCACCAACTTGCGTCGGACCCGAATGGTGGATTACGGCCCTTTTTCTCCAAGAAAGGAGGGCTGAGTCCTAGTAGTTGAAACTATTACTAACATAATCAGCCGTATAATAAGGCTGATTATGTTACGAAATAAATATTTTATTTTATTTGCTTGACTAAGATCCCACCTGATGGTAAGCAGTGATACAATCGTTGATGGTGATTCGCAATAATTTCTTAAGAGTCTTGCAGACACCTTAATCATAATTGTACGAGAAGACCACAGCAGACAAATTGTTCCAATCCTTCAATGTATGTGGTATAAACGACGAGGCGAAACGCTTAGTCCGGACCGTAGAGGTGTTAACAACGTTAATATTTCCGATTGCAAAAGTTTTTAGGAACTGGCCAATAGATTAGGTTTTTTTTAAAAAAAAAAATCCGTGCTAGTCCCACCGACCGTCGACCGCACCTTATCCGTTGGATAGTTTGCACCTAGCACTCAACTGGACGGTAAGATCGCACGTTTGCGTTAAATCGAAGAAGTCGAGGGAAGTTTTTAGGGGGATATCACAGGGTAGAGGAAAAAACAAGAATGTCTTTAGAGATTATTTTCCCACAGCAAGGCTCTTTTCATACAATAAATGAGCGAACATTGATCATCGCTCTAACTTACTACGTGTTGGCAATTTGAGACCATTTAACCTAGATTTCCGTGCGATATTTTCCTGTGCCGTAAGTTATTGTAGTCTCAGAATAACTTAGAAAGTACAATTTTATGAGTAAATGTCGAACTGTCACCTGATGTAAGCCTGCCTGCAGAAAGGTGCGATGGACACATAAGTATACGACAATAATGCGACATTTTTTTTTTATATTTTGAAAAAAGGATATTTTTTAATTTTATTTTTTTTTCACCTTATGGAGTCCAACGGGAAAAATAATGAATGTATTTGAAAAAAAAAATACATTCATTCTTTCGAAAGAGTTACTGCACCCCTTGCAAAAAAGGACAACTGAAGGAATGCTGCGGGCTTTAATCATTAAAAGTCTGAAACTCCCTCCCACTCCAGCTAGAGCGTAAAAAGCTCTTGATAATTTCTCACGTAAAAAAAAAAACCGGCTAAGTGCAAGTCAGACTCGCGCATGAAGAGTTCCGTACCATTATCCATAAAAACGGTAAAAAGTCATGTCTGTTGTATGTCCCGCCCACTTAAATATTAATTTTATTCTGTTTTTTAGTATTTGTTGTTATAGCGGCAACAGAAATACATCATCTGTGAAAATTTTAACTAACACGGTTCATGAGATACAGGCTGGTTACAGACGGACGGACAGCGGAGTCTTAGTAATAGGATCCCGTTTTACCCCTTGGGTACGGAACCCTATGCATTCTCTCGGCCTCTCTTCTGGTAAATCTTGCAGCTGTAAACGACTGTACAATTCTAAGTAACTGAACGATTCTTGAACCGGGTACAGAATTCTGTTACATTGCATATTACGTTAATATGCAATGTAACAGAATTATTTTAGCGTGGACGCCTTGCGCAAACGCTGGCTCACTCCGCGCGCGAACCGTGCACACTAGGCGCGTGAACTGAGGGCTAGATAAGTTGATAATCTACAATCGTTAACGTTAGTAGAAAACTTCAAATGTATGGGAATCACGTCATCTCAACGCTCAATCACGTGGTCAGAATAACGAAATCGGAGGCGTGGCCGACTCGAGGCGATCGACAAAAAGAGAATCGAAACAAAACGGTTGTAACTTGGCTAGGGGGGCTGAGAGCTTAGCCAAGATGATAATCTACAATCCATTTCCACTAGTAGAAAACTTCAAATGTATGAGAATGACGTCTACTCAACGCTCAGTCACGTGGTCAGAACAACGGAATCGGAGGCGTGGCCGACTCGAGGCGATCGACGTAAGAGAATCGAAACAAAACGATCGTAACTTGGCTAGGCCCGCAGAGCATTTCAACTATGTGAGTCGGTAGGTCGCTACATGTTCGGTTCGTGTGCGCGCTGCATTCATACATATGAATAGTCCTTTCATGTTACCTTGCATGTTACGTTACAACAGACTGTACCCGGCTTAATGTCACGTCTAATCATCAATCTTCTTTGTTGCAGGTCCATCTTTAAACCGTATGGCCCATCGGACATCATCATCTTCCAAAGACAGTGCAATTATGGCGTTGAGAACCAAAAAAACAACTGAACAAGACTCAAATGTGCGAAACTGACAGTGTGTGCAAAATGGAGAGAAGAACAGGCCTTTTGGTAGTGTTATGGGTGGCCTTGTTTCCCCTATATCGAGCCGACAATCTCGGTAAGTTTACCCCTAAGTTTTTTATATGTAGTGTACAGTCAACTACAGCAATATTGCAGAAGCATCATGGTATACTTGGGCGGAGCATCGCTGAGTCATCGTGGTGGCGATCGGTGGCAGCGACCTCTTGCGCTGGGCCCTAGTTCAGGCCATGGTCCGGAGCGAGAAGGAATGGCAAGGGGCCGCCTCCTTCTGAAAGAAAAAGATAGAAAAACATTTCATTTGGCGGAACAAAATGCAAATTTAGAACTTACAAATTATAAGTTGTGTAGTAAGCGAAAAATATGCGCCACATCCGCGCAAAACGGCCGAACGCTCAGCATAAAGCAGTGATGCAGTAATATAGGTAGTTTCAGGCTGGTCCTGAACTAGCCTCCACTAGTCGCTGGTCAGCCCCCGATTATTGATTTGTGTGTAAGTGTATTAAAAAACGTCGTTTGACGTGGAAATTTGTCGCTGCAGTTCTTGGCTCCATAACACCCTCGCCTGCGGTTCGGGCGAATCCCACCTCGGTCTCAATGACAAACTTTTTCCACTGGTATCAAAATGTACTATTGAATAAATATTTCCAATCAATTATTGATAACCAGCCTGATTTTTACCTTCAATCTTCCAATTTTCAGTTTACTACAAAATCACATTAATGAACGTGAAAGTTCGTGAGTGTGAGCATGTTCGTTTCTTCTTCACGCTCGAACGGCTGAATAGATTTTGATGAAACTTGGTGCTTGGGTAGACCATGTCCTGGAATAGCACTTAGGATATTTTTTATTCCAGGAGTATGTTCCCTTAGAGCGGAGCCTTTGGCAGTAACTAGTAACTACATATTTGACAATATAGAGTGTTCTTAGCATAGCATAGTATAGTCGGCCTTATAATGTTCCCACTGTTGGGACTCAGGCCTCGTCTCTAGGAGAGGGAATGGGCTGTAATCCACCACGCGAGCCCAGTGCGGGTTGTAGAGTGTTCTTAGTTATTTCCTTTCTTTTTTAAAAAAACGTTGCCCTAATCTATTTCACACAGGAGCAATCCTGTATCGTAAGTACATTCACACACATGTAAAATCACATAGACAAGACACCCAGACCTGGAACACGTATCGCTTTCCATAAGATGAGATAGCGGTCAAGTGCGAACCTATCAAGAATAATAATAAAAAAAAAACTGTAGGTCATACAAATATTTTTTCCGGGCGGCAGCGTAGCAACCAATCGTATATAATCAATTAAATAGTTATTACATTTTTCTCTATACCTGTTTTCAATTATTTTTTTTACTATCACACAACGCCGTCTAGTCTCAAGCTAAGCAGAGCTTGTATTATGAGTACTAGACAACTGATAAACCTACTTATATATTTCTAAATACATACATATACATATTATAGATAAATTACACCGAGACACAGAACAAACGATCGTGCTCATCACACAAACATTTGTCCTGGGTGGGAATCGAACCCACGACCTGCGGCATAGCAGTCAGGGCCACTAACCACTAGACCAACAGGTCAGTCAAAAGTTAGAGTTAGTTAGTGATAAGACCTGTCATATTGTATGGATCAGAATGTTGGGCTGTGAAAAAGACTGATAAAAAAGATTGCATGTAGCAGAGATGAGAATGTTGAAATGGATGTGTGGTATGACGAGAATAGATAAAGTGAGAAATGAGTATATTAGAGGAAGTTTGAAAGTGTCGCCAGTGACTGAAAAGTTGAAGAGGAATCGTTTGTTTTGGTATGGTCTTGTAAAGAAGAGGGATGAAACGTATGTTACTAAAAGAGTTATGAGCATACATGTGGATGGATGGAGAGGGAGAGGGAGGGCAAAGAAAAGATAGATGGATTGTGTGAAGCGTGACATGAAAGAAAAGGAAGTTAGTGATAGTATGACGAGTGACAAGGCAGAATGAAAGAAAAAAACGTATTGCGCCGACCCCAAATAACACGGGACAAGCGCAGGAAGATGAAGATGATGATGATACCTAGTTAAAATATAATTGAAAAAAAGCACATGAATTACGTAGCTACTTTTGATGCTGACTATACCAACATTCTTGCTGCCTTTTGCAACTAAGTAAATTGAAACTCGCGGTACCGTACCTACTTCGTATTATTTTTTTATTTTATTTTATTATTGCAACAGTTTTGCTTCAAGTTTATTGCATTCCGAAGTGAACTGGCAAGGATGGTATTGGAAGTTTGAGAACGAAAAGAAAATGCGAAAAGAATTGGCTCTGGATTTTTTTAATTTATTATAATTTGTGTATGGTATCTTCGGGATTCGAGATGTAGTTTTCTTTGACGATGTAAAAGTTTTGTTTCAGTTCAATATAGGTATATGTGACTTTATTATTTACTAGCTGGAGCCAGCGGCTTCACCTGTGCATGAACGTAGAAAATTATTTACTCCCGGGATAAAAAGGTGTCCAATATCAGAACACTTTCTACCGTCACTGTCAATTTTCATTCAATTCCATTAAGCCGCTTGAGTGTAAAAGAATAATAAGCATACACACAACACACCACAACACACACGACACACCAACACACCCGCCACATAACCAAAAAAATAAATATAAGTTTTGTTTTTATAATATGTATTAGTTTATTAATGTTTAAGATTATTTTATGTACTTTTTCTATGGGCCTCTGATGCCTGAAAATAAAATGTTTATTATTATTTTATTATAACCACATCGTAACTTTCCATCAGGTGAGATAGAGGTCAAGCGCAAGCCTACCATCAGTAAAAAAATATACCTACATACAAACATTCACTTATACATCATCATCATCATTTCAGCCGAAAGACTACCAATGTTGGACATAGGCCTCCCCCAAATGTCGCCACAATGACCGGTCCTGTGCGTCTCGCATCCATCGGATTCCCGCGACCCTCACCAGGTCATTGGTCCACCTTGTGGGAGGCCTTCCAACGTTGCGTCTTCCGGTACGTGGTCGCCATTCCAGAACCTTTCGTCCCCATCGACCATCTGTTCTGCGAGCAATGTGCCCTGCCCACTGCCACTTAAGTTTGACGATTCTTCGGGCTATGTCTGTAACCTTGGTTCTCTTGCGGATATCTTCATTTCTGACGCGATCACGCAAGGTAACTCCGAGCATAGCCCTTTGCATTGCCCTTTGAGTGACTTTAAGCTTTCTGATGAGGCCCATTGTAAGCGACCACGTTTCGGAGCCATATGTCATCACTGGCAACACGCACTGGTCATAGACTTTCGTCTTGAGACACTGTGGTATATTGGACGAGAAGACACCGCGCAGCTTCCCGAACGCTGCCCAGCCGAGTTGGATTCGACGATTGACCTCTTTCTCGAAGTTAGACCTACCCAACTGGACCGCCTGTCCCAGGTAAACGTAGTCGTCCATAACTTCGAGTGTAGTGTCTCCGATCTTGATAGGAGTGGGTGCTACATGGATGTTTACCATGACTTTGGTTTTGTCCATGTTCATTTTAAGTCCCACTCTTTCGAAAGCTTTATTGAGGTCACCGAGCATTGTACTGAGCTCCTCCGTAGTCTTCACTTCTACAGTATCATCGCAATACTAAGTATGATAAAAAGGAGGTAATTCATTTTTCTGATTAGTTTTAATTAGCCTAAGCATAGTTTTAATTACATATATCTTAATTAATTATCCTTTTCTTTGAACTCAGTCTGCTATCCCTTGATAAGTACTAAAAACAATCTTAATCAAGGCCTTTATACGACATATTTTAAAATGAATATATTTTAATTAATAAATGAACCCATCTGTCACGTTCTTAATTAAGAATACCTACAGAATTTTGATGATAAAATTTTGTTTATCAAGCCTAAAGCAATATTTTTGTATGGAAGAATAATTTCAAAGTATAATTCCGATTGTGGACCAATATTTAGATTAGCTATATAAGCATTTAATTAATGCCTAGGATAATGGGTAAGCTAACCAATTTGCTTTTACATATTTAAAGCTTGATAAAATCCTATTGAATATAATAATATGTATTTACGTTTGTCTTTTGTGTTTACGTTTGTGTACCATGGATCCAATATTTTATATTATTTATTTTTTACATACGATAGGCTTAAAAACGAACACACACATACTCACTCTCATACACCCACAAACGCACATGCGTGTATGTGCGTTTGTGACATACACAGACACATTATAAATATTATTTAACATAAGTACTTTGTTCACCCACTGCACGTACTTACCAATGTTTTTACTTTGTAACCGTAATTTGACTCCCTATGGAAACTCTTAAAATACAGACAGATTTTCTGCCTAGTATAGGAAAGGGAGTCATATGACTCACTTTATACTGATAGTATTGTTTTTCTACATTTAGTGTTCAACCCCTCGAAGGCCGATTGTACATAAACGTCTGTACAATTTGAATTATCTTGAAAAACGTTTAATTGTCGATTTACGTTTGTACGTTTTTTTTTTGTCGAAAATTTTGGTTTCTATGTCTTTGTTTTTCGTAGAAAAATCCAGTTTTTTTTTTTGGTGGTTTACGTAAAAACGCACAATTACGTAATAATAATACCCCCGGGCGCCCGAGGGGGCTCTGTATGCCATATCAGGCATCGGCCCTACTGGGCCCCTTCAGCTTTGATGTCATCTCCTTAAGACACCCGTGGAACACTATACGACACATTAAGTCGGGCTGGTCCTTACTAGACAGGAGGACGATGACCTACCAATTGCTCGTGGTCCCTCTCCTGCAATAAGGACTACTGATACTTTTTATTCTGTTGGTATGAACCTGTGGGTTAATTTTGAACTAACAAGTGAGCTAACGCGCTGGTAAAACTAGTAGATTCTATTTTACCTAGAGGCATGAATATACGAGGTTATAGAGCGGAATAACTGGATTTGGAATATATTGAAGTTCAGACGGTGGCGTTTATAATCCCAACGGATTTACCAAAGAGTGATAGATTTGAAATGACATAGTTCACGAATGAGACTTATTTTGTGGCTATTTGATACTTATTTATTTAATCTTCATGCAACATAAAGGTTTAAAAATGCATTGTCTAGTCTACTAGTCAACCAAGAAAAAAGCAGAAAATATCATAATGGAAAATAAGGATACAAATGTATATACATACTTAAAATAAACAGACGAGAATATGTAATAAAATATACAAAGTAAAGTAAAGTACCGTAACCAGCAACCTTTTGCGTTTGGACAGAGGTAGCCTGCGCCTGGTGGCTGGGCCCATCATCGAACACAGCTCACTGAACAAACACTTCTTCGCAATGAATATCACGGATAGTCCTCTGTGCAGAGGATGCATGGAGTCAGAGGAAACTGTCGCGCACGTGCTCCTCGAGTGCACAGCCGTCAACGAAATAAGAACACGAACTTTGGGAGCACCGAATTCACTCATAGATGCCCTGAGCAAACTGAAAAGACTCATCAGTTTCTGGAGTGAGGTGGGCTGGTTGTAGTGAAGGCCGCCATGGCTCACGCACAATGGTCCGCCAAGGACTAAGTGCGAAAATCAGACCACAATAGATATATAAAGTAAAGTAAAGAGCTATATGAGATGACTGATACATATTGTTGTAGAAAATAATTCCGCAACTTTCGCCTTAATGTATACTGACTGGTGGCCGTTTGAATATCGAAAGAAAACTTCTTCTCTGGCTACAGATTTGAAGATATTTTTATGATATGACGGTTTGTCGCTCTTGGTGTTTTCAAGAGTCATAGTTAGGAAAATTAATGGCTTTACACGTTAAAGTTGAAAATCGATTGCACGCCATAAATCGACAAGGTCTGTTATTTGTCTATGTGACAATAATTAAACAATATCAAACTTATAATTTAGTGAGAAAACTTATCAGAAGTTAATTTAATTGACTTTGAAAATTATTAGCTTTCAAATGTCAAAAAAACTAATTAAATTTCAAATAATAGTAGACATTTATTTAATAAATTAGTTTTAACTTTCTTTTTTAAGAAAAGTTAAATGAAAGTAGTTTTAATACAGTTATTATAAAGTTACTACAAAAAAGTAAATTCCTTTATTACTTACTTTCATTTATGTGTCTATTTTTCCAAAGAAAAATAAAATTGTGCCTAGATTTTCGTAACATAATAATATTGTCTTCAAATATTTAAGCCCTTTCAAACTTTTACAAACAAATCAGACTTTGCGAACATTTTCCTAGAAGTTATATTAAACCTGGATTAAGACTGTTTTATAACTCACACCTTTATATTGTAAACGATATTTGTTTTATATTTTCTGTTGAGCATATTGGATCAAAAGTTTTTTTATTTATATTGCTCTTGTGTATATGTCATTTTATTTGACGCGCATGATCGACTTTCGATTTATGCATTAACATTTTTGTTTTATAATTTGACATTTTCAATTTTTATACAAAATTCTTTTTATTGTGAATGTGTGGACTATTTAGATTATTTTTAATTTGCAGTTTGAGTATTTTATATTTATAATCTATCATGACATCAGGGAAGGGCCAGAGTTTTTACGCAGTGGGAGCAAAAAAACGAGCGTCGTCGCCGACTGAGGCCTGGGCAACATTGCTGGCATGATAAAATGGAAACGGGCTTCAGGATTGTTCGAAAGAGTCAATGCGGCCTTAGAACGCAAAGGGCAACTGATATAACACGGGTGGATTTTAGTCAATAAAAGTCTTAAAGGCACTCTCGTTCCACCCAGAGCGAAAGGAGTTACTATGTGATTCTCCATCCCTTACCTGCCCCCAGGTATACTCCAAGTTGTATACTCCAAAGGGTAAAGCGGAAGTGTTAAAAAAAACTCGGAATTATTTTATTTCTGTCGTGCGGTGTTCCGCAGGGATCGGTACTAGGACCGCCCTTGTGGAACATCGGCTACGACTACGTGCTGCGCGGCGACCTCCCTGACGGGGTCAGCGTGGTCTGCTACGCAGACGACACGCTGGTCCTGGCTCAGGGAGACTCGTACCAGGCGGCGGTCGAATTAGCGACACGCGGGGTTGCGATAGTCGTTGATAGGATCCAGCAGTTGGGACTCGAGGTGGCGCTGCAAAAGTCCGAGGCCATGTGTGTCACGGCCCTCGGAGCGCGCCGCCTCGGCGCTCCCAATTAACGGTAGGAGGAGTTCACATCGGCGTCGGGTCGACGATGAAGTACCTGGGACTCGTCCTCGACAGCCGGTGGAATTTCGAGGAGCACTTCCGACGTCTGGCTCCCAAACTGAATCGGAATGGGGCTGCCCTCAAGCGGCTCCTGCCCAACCTCGGGGGTCCAGACGTCTCCTGCCGGAGGCTCTACGCAGGCATCGTCCAGTCCATGGCCCTTTATGGGGCGCCGGTGTGGGCGCCGTCACTGCGAAAGCGACCGGCGGCCCAGCTGAACGCGTGCCAGAGGGTCATGGCCATACGGATGGTGCGGGGATACCGCACGGTTTCCCGCGAAGCGGCGAGCCTCTTTGCTGGCCAGCCACCATGGGATCTGGTGGCAACAGGCCTTGCACGCATGCACGATCTGCGCGTGGAGATGCAACGTCGGGGCGAAACTCCGCTGCCACGACAAGTTGCGGCATGGCGGACAGAGCTCCGGCGGGGTCTCATGGTGGAATGGCGACAGCGACTATCGCAACCCAGTGCTGGGCACACCATAATTATGGCGGTAATTCCCCTCTTTGAGGAGTGGCTGGAAAGGCAACACGGCGTCCTTACCTACCGCATGACGCAGGTCCTCACCGGACATGGTAACTCCGGGAGGTTCCTGCACCGGATTCGTGCGGAAGAAACGCCCGGGTGTCACCATTGTGCGGACCACCCGGAGGACACGGTGGAGCACACGGTGGAGGTGTGTCCCGCTTGGGCAGAGCAACGCCGTGTCCTCGTGGGGGCGATCGGCGGCGGCGATATCTCGCGCCGGGCCTTGGTACAGGCCATGGTCCGAAGCGAGGAGGAGTGGCAGGCGGTCGCCTCCTTCTGCGAAGCAGTAATGCTAGCAAAGGAGGAGGCCGATCGCGTGAGGCAACGGTCCTCACGCCCCAATCGCCGCCGGGATTCCGATCCCGATTTCCGGCCATCGTAGGCGCAGGCTTGCGGACGGCGAGCAATGGGTGGCTCGCCGTCCGACCGTCCGGTAACCGTCCGGACCGAGCCCAAGTCGTCGACGGCGCGTGCTGTTCCACGCGCGCCTCAAGGAGATGTCAGCAACTGTAGGGGCCTAGCAGGGTCGAAGCCTACTGGGGCCAAGGGTCTGATTCTGCAAGGAAGACTCGGCCCTGGTACGAAAGGCAACGAGGGAACGGGAGTGGGTTTTTAGTCAGTAAAAGTCTGACACTAACTCCCGCCTCGCCCAAGGGCGGGGGATGTCATAAGATGATTTTCCCACCGAAATTATAAAACGCCAGAAGCATGGTTCTAATTGGTCCTTTTAATTCTCATGTCATATGTTATCACTGAGCCCATAGCCATCTACATAAGAATAGGATTGATTGCCATGTTGTGCCGTCACGTCATTCTGTCAAATCGAAGAATTATTATGGTGAGCAAAACAAGAAAGTTTTTAAATTTAATTTATTTACGAACTGTGAACGAAAAAAGTTTAATCAAAATCCAGTTCTTCAATTTTGCTCATCTCTGAGTTCTTCAATTTTGCCCAATTTTTTGCGATCTGACAGTATGACGTGACGTCACAACATGGCAATTATCCTATTCTTAATTGAAACGCATTGTACCTTGCGTGTTCAAACCCAGCCAGGCGCATTACTTTGTATAATTTATTTCATTACCACTGCTCTCAAAAATGGTGAAGGAAAACATTGTGAGGAAACCGGTATGTCTTACAACCAGATATTCGAAAACTTGTGACATCCACCATCTCGCGCTGGGCCCGTTTGATGAATTATGGCCCATTCCCTCTCATATAAAGGTGGCTTAAGTCCCAGCAGTGGGAACATTATAAGGCCGACTATGCTATCAACCTGGCACAATCCCAGGCTCCAGGAACCCCGATATTCCAGATCAGAAAACGCAATATTTATATTTTCCAGAGATCTGCATTTTCAGTCGAATACTGCATCAATGACCACTATTTGCATTGCAGGTTATCGAGAGTTTAAATTGGGTCAGGAAAAATTTTACTTGAGTTTTCTTCCACGAGATTACAGTAGCAGCCAGTGCACGTATTTTACTAAGAAAATGGCAACAGAGAAAATTTAAATGCACAATCAATAGGAATCAGGGGCGCCGGCTTTCAGAAACCCTCATGGGTGCTCATGCTCATTTGATGGACTCGAAAAAGTGGCGAAGTGTGAGAAGAGAAATGCGCACTGATCAACCGACAAATAAATGAATGCCCTACTTACATACTGCGTACTTAATTACTAATTATGTTTGATAAAAATATAAAATGAAACCATTTTATAAAAATGAAACTAGTTTTTTAGTATTAAGAAATATTATAGTTTATACGTAGGTAACCTAAAAGGCGATTACTGATCTGTTTCTTGATGTCTATTCTCAGGGGTGCTCGGCACCCACTGTTTATTTCTCATTGGTGCTCGAGCCCCCGAGCACCCACGGAGTCGGCGCCCCTGATAGGAATGCGAAATTCGCTAACTTTTCGGGGGATAGAGCAGAGCCCATTTTAATACGAATGGTCTCTAATATCCATTCTGACTAATGGTGCACAAAGTCTGGGTTTTGGAATCGCTATCTAACTTGCCAACCGTTAATGCCGGGATCTAAAACTTCCTTTCAGTAGAGGCTTATGTTCGATAGTGCGTTGAATTGAAGGAGCTAAATTATCGTGGGTATTATGCACAGCTCTATCGTAGTTAAGAGGAATATTTTCATACTAATAGGTGTATCATAAAATACCATCTTATCATCTGTCTAGCTTCTTCCCAAAATATATGTTATCAATGACTTGAATATTAACTAACCAAGAGTATTTGCAATCTAACTATGTACATAGGTATATCATGTATCTTTGTATAAATGTATATCATTCTTCTGTATGTGTTTTTGTCACCGAACTCCTCCTAAACGGCTTGACCGATTTGGTTGAAATTTGTATGTATATTTGAGTGGATCCCTTTTTTTAAATGAAAAGCCAGCTTTCGGGTAGGAAAATGTCTGTCAGGACCGCTTGGTTAATATAAAAGGCAAAGTCCTGACTCACTGACTCATTAACACCTAGCCCAAACTCTCGAACCAAGAACGCTGAGCGAACGTTTTAAAAAATAAGTAAGGATTTTCCAAAATTCAACCCCATAAAAGGATGAAAGGGAGTGAAGATGAATCTAATTTTACTCTGGCGAAGCCACTGGTGTATAAAATAAAATAAACTTAGGCGTCGAAGTACACCTCTATATCGCGTCATTGAAATGCCAAAAACGTGCCCAGAAGACTGGTGGCGTTGATTGGCCTCCCTTTCCCTTTTCAACCGTCCATATATATACTTATAACTCTTTTAGTAACACGTTTCATATTTCCTCTTCCTTTTATTGCACATTGTAAAAATATACAGTAGAAACTTAAAATTAATGAAAATGAATATTTAAATATATACCACACAAAATATTTATTTTACATAGGTCCACGTGGACACTCACAAAACGTCAGAAGCTAGCAACGTCCAAATGGTCGTTTCATATGGAGAAGAACCAGCAAGAAAGTCCATGGTTACTCATTTAAAAAAAAAAGATTGATTCTACAATATTTTTAATTACAATATTAATAGGTATGAGAGGACAATGTAGACTAGTCAACTTTGTACCCAAAAGCACAATAAAAATAGTAAACTGTGAATCCACGGAGTCTACAGTAGTATACTCACATTCACATTACAAAAAGAGGCTACACAAAAATAAAAATATTGATAGTTATATTTTTTAAATGAGATGTTTACAATTAACAACAAGCACATTATAAACGGTTCTTAGAATTTAAAATTAAAATTAAAGAGCTACAAATTGAGGGTTACTACAGATAAAGAAGAGTCTTACAATACGTACTCCCAATTTCAATCAGCCACAGTTAAACAATAAAACCCCTAACCCTTTGCCTACTCATGTAATATTATAAATTCTTGCTGCTAAGTAGAAACCCACTCCGTCCGTTTAAAATTTAAAGGTTGCAGAAAATTACGTTTCACATTCTGAGTCCCCTTTTAAGGCACATTATTAAACATGGATAACGCTTGTCAGAATTCAGAAGTACAAGTAAAAAACCTTTTGTTGTCCGTAAGAAGATAATCACGATGTCAAATGTATACCTTTAGTACACGTTTCCTGATAGCTTAGGACGTAAGTGAGAGGTCTCAGAAAATCTTGTTCGTGACAGAGAAATGGTAATCCCACTTGGGGTACCTTTGGGAATGGTGGTGAATGGCCACGTATGGCTTGGAGTGTAAATGTGGATTGCTATTTGTAGATCTGTGTTGGGCGAAAGGAGGTCGGCTGATATATGAATATTTCGTTTTCGGGGTATTTGATGCGATGATAAAAATAGACTGAAGACTTATTGATATATTGGCATTGCAATTCTATTTTTAAATGTGTCTTCACGTAGGTCAGCAATTTTAAAATAAAACTATCGAGGTCTCTAAGGTCGAGTTTTTTTTATAGATTCTTTTCAATTAATTTATATACTTTTTGCTGGCTATATTGTGTCCCACTTCTAGGTGAAGACTTATATTTCCTTCTTCTAAATCTGTCTAGCTTGTGCAATTTATATCCATTATAATAATATGAATAGGTAACTTATGAATGAATAAGGAAATTCCATGTGTAACTTGAAGGAAAAAAAAAGTTTTATTCCACTGCCTTCACAAATATCCCCGTGCTACCACAAAATAATGAATTTACCACATTTGATCGTTCATGCAAATGATATGAAGATAAATATCCAGACCCTTTATATGTACACATGTGACCTCACGACCCCACAATACATCAATACGATTTGTCAATATCGTTTGTATCACGCTCGCAGGGTGTAATATTACATACTTCATAATAACCTTTTTGGGAAACAGATTTATTTTAGATATGCCTGGGGAGACTAAAAATCATATTAAAATATTGACTGAAAAATAGAGAGGGATAATAAAAACTGTTGAATAGATCTTTCAGGACATTTAATTCAATAGTGATCAGGTTACTTCTAGGCGACTGTGTGTGCTACTTCTCCGACCACATTATCAGTTACTATCTGGTGGGATAGTGGTCAAACGAGAACCTAGAAATATTTGTTTTCCTTACAACTAGAAACCCTTCGATTGACATTCAGGTTCTACAACTTATACCATCATATCGCCTGAAAGAGTGCAAGTAATTTTTCATTAATCATACTCGGAAAGTAAGTCTGAAGTACCTCGACCCGAGGGAGAATCGTTTTCAACTGACAGCTGTTAAATTTAAAAAAAAAAAAAACTAGTTATTTTCCTTGATTCACTGGAACATTGTTTTCATCGGTTCAAAATAGCTAATTTTAATTCATTTTAAAAATACGTTTAAATATAAATATCGTAAAAGAAAAATTTACATTCAGCCTAGCATAATAACAATCAAAAGCAATGTTTTTTTTCCTCTTTTACTGTATCGAAATTCGTAACTGATCGACGGTAAATGTTTTTTTTTTATTTCTTAACAAAAGATTTTAAAGGCGTTTTGTGAATTACACTGAATGTCGAGCTTGTTTTCTTTCTTGAAAAATCTTCATAAATTAAAAACAAACTCTTTATCGAAATCTTTATTTATTTCTAATAAACAGGTGATTGCGACCACAAAGATCTAAAAATATTTTTATAAATACTGCATGAATGAATGGTGTACTGTGTGATTCTGCATGAATTATGTATGCATGTTTAAAATTCGACTTGATAACTCAACTCAGAAATCAAGTTGTCTTTGTTAATATTGTTGCAAATCAAACCTCTGCTTATTTGGCATAACACACTTAGCATAATCTTCTTTAACCTTTTGAGTGCGTAATTAGAGACACAATAGTAAGACAATGGCGCGTGAACGCCGGCGTTAATGCGGGGATCAACAGCTTAAACGAATATTTTTTGTTTGACACCCCCATCATCCCCTTCGTATTAAGCTACTATAAGCTACTATAAACCCTACAGACAGATATAGGAGGCCCCTGCAAAGGGCCTCCATCGACCCTATCTAAACTGACAGTGTTTTGTAATTAATGTTTAGGTTAAGTTACGGTTTTAATATTACTATTACCACTGCAGGCGTGGCTCTTCATACTTGCATGATGTATGCTTGCTTGCATGCTGCATGTTTGCTGCATGCATGGTGCATGAATTTTTAAATGACCATCGATATGAAATGTATGACAAAAGATGAATCTGACTGAAATGAGTCCATTGAGTTCCATTGAGTCCAAAAATGCCATCTAGCAGCTTTGGACTCAATGGAAAGGCGTGCGAAAAGGCTAATTGGGGATCCTGATTTGGTTAAGTCCAGTCTACAAAGCCTCGAGCACAGGCGCAGGGTAGCCAGCCTATCGGTATTTTACAGGTTGCATTTTGGAGAGTGTGCGCAGGAATTGCATGACTTGATTCCGCCATCTCCTTTCTATCATCGGACAACCCGACGTACGGCGAGTATCCACCCTTACGTTGTTGAAACTTCAACGGTCCGGACTAAGCGTTTCGCTTCGTCGTTTATACCGCGTACATCGAAGGACTGGAACAATTTGCCTGCTGCGATCTTCCCGTCCAACTATAATTTAGGTGTCTTCAAGGCTAGAGTGAATAGGCTCTTGATAAACTAGTGCGCCTCACCATCAATGATTGCATCACTGCTTACCATCAGGTGGGATCGCAGTCAAGCGCTGGTTTATATCAATTAAAAAAAAAAAAAAAAAAAAAAAAAAAATGATAAATGACATTTATTTTGCAAATAGGTTTGAAAAAAAAAAACACTTTTAAAAAAACACGTAATTTTTTTTTCGTCATTTTAAAGTATGAATGCTAAGTGGTGTGTTGGTTCTAATTTTTAGTAATTATGGAAATTTCATTCATAAAATGAAATTTACGCCTAAAGATGATTCTGACTTACAAAATTATAAGTTCTGAATATACGATAAATAAGTCTTTGCCAAACGATTTTCTGCAAAATAAAGGTTTTGCTATCCGCTGTAATGCAAAAGCATATAATGACATAACAAGTTTTGATATACAGGGTAGGCCCAAATCAAATCACCTATTTTTTAATTCTACAGAATTAAAACACACGCCACCTCGTATCCAAGACTATACACCAATCATACATAATACATAATCACAAACACGGAAAATTAGAGAGGCAAATTGAAATAACAATTTTCCGGCCCCAAATTTCTGCCAAACCTAATTAAAACCAATGATGACTATAATTTAGAAACTGATTGGGTCGAATGCTAAACAGTAGCGATATTAAATAGGTTTCACAAAATATATTACATTGCAACAGATATTAATTTTACTTTCAAACGAGTAGGAGAAAGTTAATTAATTTTCTAAATATAATTTAATTATAGAAAAGCTGAGTTTGTTTTGATATCAAATGTACTGCCAAATTATCAATTGTAATGAAATCAATAAGGAAGAAGAGTGGAGGTGAAAAGGGTTATATTATAAAAAATACACAATAATATCATCATCATCATCTTCCTGCCCTTGTCCCGTGTTATTTGGGGTAGCTGCACACAACACGTTTTTTTCTTCCATTCTGCTCTATCACTCGTCATGCTATCACTAACTTCCTTTTCTTAATGTTTTACGCTTGAATACTAAGTTTAGGAGGTTCTATGTTCGGCTGAAAGTATGTTCACCGATTTCTCGGTCAATTGTGGACTTGTATAGTGTTTTTTTTTATTGGAAGGATATGCTTCCAAGTTGGTCCCATAGAAATATTGTTATGATCTGATCATGAACTTCGAAGATATGGAACAGAACACCTCATAGGATCACAGCAGAACTGTCGTAAGAAGTAAAATTGCTTTATTTATACGTGTAGTCGATGACTGACTGAAAGAAGAGGGGGAATATATCGAACTGATCTGATGATGAAGCCTGAATAAATGAATTTAATCTAACCGTGTTTGGTATTATTAGAACTTTCATGAGATGCACTCTGGCTATAAGGTATTTAACTATGACTGAGGAGTACTTTTTAGTGGTGGTACCAGAACTAAAAAGTGTAAAATAAAAAACTTTTTACAAAAAAAATACAACCGACTTCAATGTAAAAAAAAACACTAAAAAGTGCAAAATAACTTTAATTTCGGAAGTCGGTGTTAAATAACGAAGAGACAAAACTATTATAAATTATACATTTTTTTTCTTTCCTTTTATCCTGTCAACCTTCATGCTATCACTAATGTCACAAAAAAAAAAACAAAAAAACACACTCACAGTCACATGATATTAAAATACACATTAATGATATATTTTAAGAATAAATAGTTGGTAGTTTTTTTTAGGAAGGAATTAAAACTGCACATACCTACGAGTATTTCAAGTTTTTCGCACATAATTATAAATAATCAGAACTCCGATGATCAAAATAATAATTTAAATAGATGAATTGATAAATTATACCACTTTTTTATTGAGGAGGAAAATAACACAATACAATTTTTTTTTTGGGCGGAATATCATCTTATGACATCCCCCGCTCTTAGGCGGAGCGAGAGATAGTGTCAGACTTTTACTGACTAAAACCCCACTCCTGTTCCTTCGTTGCCTTTCGTATTAGGGCCAAGTCTTCCTTTCAGAATCAGACCCTTGGCCCCAGAAGGCTTCGACCCTGATGGGTCCCTACAGTTGCTGACATCTCCTTGAGGCGCGCGTGAAACAGTACGCGCCGTCGACGACTTGGGCTCGGTCCGGACGGTCGGACGGCGAGCTACCCATTGCTCACAGTCCGCAAGCCCGCGCCTCCGGTGGCTGGAAATCGGGATCAGTATCCCGGCTGTTGGGGCGTGAGGACCGTTGCCGTCGCCGAAGGAGGCGACCACCTGCCACTCCTCCTCACTCCGGACCACGGCCTGTACCAAGGCCTGGTGCGAGAGATCACCGCCGCCGATCGCCCCAAAGAGGACACGGCGTTGCTCTTCCCAAGTGCGGCACACCTCCACCGTGTGCTCCTCCGTGTCCTCCGGAAGGTCCACGCAATGGGCGGGACCTTCCGCACGGATCCGGTGCAGGAACCTCCCGAACTTACCATATCCGGTGAGGACCTGCGTCATGCGGAAGGTAAGGACGCCGTGTTGCCTTTCCAGCCACTCCTCAAAGAGGGGATTTACCGCCATAATTATGGCGTGCCCACTGGGATAGTCGCTGTCGCCATTCCGCCATGAGATCCCGACGGAAGTCTTTCCGCCATGCCGCGACTTGTCGCGGACACAATACAACATTAGTTTTAGAATATGCGAAACCCGAAACAAAAAAAAAAAATATGTAGTGAATCTATGTACAAAGTTTCATAACTGTATTATGAAAAATCACTAAAGAAATAACAAAATTACAAGTACCTAATTACCAACAAAAGTCAAAAAAGAAGTGATGAAATTTTTGTCATGTAATGGCTGTAACCAGCATGATTTAGTAAAAAGTAATTGTCAACACTTACCCAATACGGGGTTAACATTGAAGCTAGTCTTTTTTTTAAATGATCACACTCATAAGTGGATAATTATGATAAAATGCCGTCAGTATTTACTGGAACACACGTAAATGAAAGAAAAACAAAGAAAGAAAAACATTTTATTTGCCGGAAAAGGCGCAAACTAAGACACACGCTAAATATAATCGAATGATACGTAAGGAGCGTGTGAACGTGTTTTATACCTGAGATGTCCGATCGTCAATGACGGTGCGTTCTGCAAAAGCCGAGTGGTGTTGGATCTTAATCATTCTTTTTTTTTATGTGTGTGACTACCGCCACACGGGAAGCGAGTTAGCGAGTTGGAGCCGTATCGCAATGATTAATTTTTCAATATCTTTACTTAATATTGTGTATATAGTTAGCTTAGGTTTAGTTTATTTTGTTAATATTATCACCTACAAAGTGTTTTGTTATCTGTTTGTTATTTATTTTAAGTTATTAGGTTGTAAGGTTCCTGTTAATATTTTTGCTGATCAGTGCAAGTTTTTTTATCGTTATTTTCTTTGATAATTTTGTTAGGAACGTTGAAAATTACTATACGACGTTACAACAGGATAGTGTACTTTTTATATTTGTAAGTAAACAATTCACTTTTTATTGTTGACTTAACAATAAAATGTGCATCGCCACTGAAACAAAAAGACTAATTTTGTATGTTGCTTATAATTAGTGTCTCGAATACATTTATTCAGCAAGAAAATATTTTCATCAAAGCAAACTTACGAGCTCATCTGATGAAGAAAATATGATTGCAATTTTCATCTGAAAAATTAATTACAGGACTAGACGGAAATACGAGCACCATTACGTTTTCGTCCAGCTAATTTTTCAATTTCGAAATTGGAAAATTCATCGCGCAGAACTCAACCCGATTAGTTAGTTGACAATTACGGGGTTTCAGGCTGACACGTTTTTAAGATATTATAATGATATCTGTCAAAAATGGATTTTGTTTTTATGTGTATCCTCCGACCAGACGTGTGCTGTGTCTGGTCAACTGCCCGATAGATTTTTTTTAGATGGGAAATCATCCAATGACATCTTCCGCCCTTGGCCGGGGCGAGAGGGCGTGTCAGAGTTTACTGACTAAATCCCAATCCTAGTTCCTTCGTTGCCTTTTATTCCAGGGCCGGGTTTTCCTTTCAGAAGCGAACCCATGGCCCCAGAAGGCTTCGACCCTGCTGGGCCCCTAGGGTTTGCTGACATCTGTTTGAGGCGCGCGTGGAACACTACGCGCCGTCGGCGACTTCGGCTCGGTCCAGACGGTTACCGAACAGTCGGACGGCGAGCTAACCATTGCTCGCAGTCCGCAAGCTCGCGCCTACGGTGGCCGGAAATCGGGGTCGGGATCCCGGTGGCTGGGGTGTGAGGGCCGTTCCCTCGCGCGTGCGCATGCGTTTATTCAAAATCAGTAACTGAATCGATTTCAATAATTTTTACACCACGTTATATTTTTTCCCAAAAATATTTAAAAAAGGTCATAAGTTGGACACCACCGACACTAAATACAACACAGGTCACGGCAGATCATTACGGGCATTAGGCGCCAGCTCACGCCTGGGTGCGAGGCAAAACAACCTCTCAGTCACCCGGATGGCCCGGCGACCATGTATTTGTGCGGACAACCAGTTAACATAACAAGCTTATAACTTTGTGATTTATCATGATACAGTTTTGAAATTTTGTATACATATAGATTCTTTACATAAAAATACTAGACACGTGTTTCGAATTTCACATAATTATACTTTTTAGTATAATTTTTTATTTCTTTTGAGTATGCGTGTTAAAAACTAATGTTGTATATACCGAAAAAAATGAGATTCAAGAATCATGACACTACGTTTTATGATACTCGTGGCATAACCTAATCTAGTTCATACTAGGAAACTAAAAAATAACGTTATACACCAGTCTGTTCGAGTTTTCCCGCGGTGAAGTCGACAGGGCTATCACACCAACCATTATTTATATTTTATGGCCTCCCGCTATGCTGCCTTTGTATTTGATAAAAATATAAATTGCTGAACATCCACTCTCAAGGAAATTATTTTAAGGCCCGATTTATTATGAGAACCTGAAATTAAGGTCTAAGGTAGAAGAACCCAGAACTTAATATTGTGTTTAAGATTTAGCAAACACTTACTCATTTAACATTTTAATTTTTCTAAAAAAAATAAAGCTTCAAATATACTAGGGGACCAAATCTTCTGCAACATGATGCGTAACGCTCAATCTACGTGATGCTGCAACGTTTGCCCAGTGTCCCGCTACTTGCCGTCGTGACGTGGAACTTGGAAAATTTGACAGCGTTCGCGTCATGTCGGGGGACCTTTTGTCCTGTATTGTACCTAAGGCTTAAATGTATCTACCCGAAGCTTTTTTATTTGGCGAAATGGGAAATTAGCAAATATATTCTCGCGCTCCAGGCGGAGCGAGAGGGAGTGTCAGACTTTTACTGAGTAAAACACACCCGAGTTTCTTTAGTTGCTTTTTCTGTGACAGGGCTGTGGAAACTCTTTTGAACATTTCCGCAGCCTTGAGTGTACCCATTGATGTAGGTTCTATTCTTGAACTGTAGTTAGAACATGTTAGGGGACCTTTTGTCCTCTATTGTATCTGAGGCTTAAATGTATCTAACAGAAGCTTGTTTTATTTGGTGAAATGGGAAATTAGCAAATATATTTTCTCGCTCCAGGCCGAGCAAGAGGGAGTGTCAGACTTTTATTGAGTAAAACCCACCCAAGTTTCTTTAGTTGTTTTTTGTGTGACAGGGCTGTGGAAACTCTTTCGAACGTTCCCGCAGCTCTGGATTTATCCATTGTTGCAGGTTCTATTCTTGAAGTGTAGTTAGGACATGAGTTTGCACTTTTATAACTACTGTTATTACCATCCATCTAGCTTGGTAGTTGACAGTATATCCTGACAATCATGTTAGTAAGAAACTTAAAAGAACTGAGTGTGATCTGTAATATTTAATGTAATAAAATACTTTATATAATAATACTAAATGACCCGGCAAACGTTGTTCTGCTATATAAATTATAAAATAAAAATGGGAAGTGGAGGGTAAAATATACACGAAAAAAAAAACATAAAGATCGATCAAGCCGTTTTGGATGTGTTCGATAACAAACACTGTGATACGTGAGTTATATACTCAGCTCAGATTGAAAAATTTTCATACGAATTTGTGTCCCAAATTTCCAGAATAACCGAAAATTGACATCATTTCGAGTTGTTACTGATTTCACAATACGCCGTTGAATTTCAGATCATCATTGTTGCTAATTACACTACAATTGCTATTATAGGACGGTGCGGGTGACAGCTGTTGGATTCATTCAATGTAGCTATCTATCCTTTTCTCTCATCTTAAAGATGCATATTTTTGTCCTGCTGTCATCCTATCCATGCTATGTAAAAAAACCTCACTAGGCACTTCATGAGTATTTTCCAGTGTTCATTTTTGGACAATATTTTATAAAATATAGTTATTGTTAGTGTTATTTGGTCTTTACTCTAATAAAGAACAAATAATACTAAAACTTTTTATGAAAACTGTTTCTAAATGGATTATATATTAAATGTACTTAATATTAAAATATTGATATAATTAAGTGTAGAGGCGTGGCGGGAACACTTCGCTATCTCTTTTGCACGTGCGTAACCAAATGGCAGCGATATCACACTTTAGTTTGTGCATACTTTTAATCGACTTCAAAAAAAGGAGGAGGGTATCAATTCGGTTGTATTTTTTTTATGTTTGTTATCTCAGAACTTCATCGTTTATGGACCGATTTGTAAAAAAAAAATTCCCATTAAAGAATATGCTTCCAGATTGGTCCCATTTTTTTTCAAAATCCAGTCCAATTCCATGAGGAATCGAGGGAACTCCTCAAATATTATAGGCAACCATATAGTGATTTTGGTATTTTCATTGAAAACTTAAGCATTTACAGTCAAAAAGTAGCATTTGATGAAGTGGAACTGATGAAGAAAACCAGAAATAACTTCATACTTACATAAATATCACAATGAAGAAAGATAGTTAAGCGACTATGCCAATACAAATAAATAAATGGTTATGTTGAAAATGGTATCATCGAAGTGACCTGATGATGATGATGGAGCCGGAAGATAGACACCGGAACTCCGTAATTAATCAATGTATACTATCCGTGTTTTGAATTATTAGAATTGTCATGTGATGCACTTTGGCTCTATGGTACTGTCGAACTGATCTGATGATGGAGCCAGAAGGTGGAAGGGAGACACGGGAACTTCATAATATAACAATGTATCCTAGCAGTGTTTGTGTTTATTGGAATTGTCATGAGAAATAGGCACTCTGGTTATAAGTGTATAGCAACAAAAAAGTGTGAAATAAAAAACTATTTAAAAAAAAAATGATTTCATTACAAAAAAAAAACACTAAAACGATCAAAATAACTTTAATTTCGGAAGTCGGCGTTGAATAAGAAACAAACAATACCGAGAAACATCGAATTCCGAAATTAAAATTATTTTGATCCTTTTAGTGTTTTTTTTTTTAGTGAAGTCGGTTATAGTTTTTTTTTTTTGTTAAAAGTTTTTTTTCTATTATTTGACGGTTACCCTTTCTACCAGATTTGAAGGGTTTTTATCTTACTGAAATTTGGAAGGATTTGAAAATTTATTTCTATTTGCGACTTCGGAGGAAGTTATTTTTTGATATCTATAGTAAATTATTATAAAACGGATACATGTGTTTCTGGATTTGCGTATAATACTTTTGTTGAATACATTAAAAACTACTAGAACGATTTCAAAAATTCATTAATTAGTAGAATTTACTTTTATCGCTGAGCGAAATAGGCATATATCTACCTATAATTTCTACTTTCACGCAGACAAAGCCGCCTGCAGAAGCTAGTAAATAACAAAAAAGAAAAAAGCTGTCATTAATTTAAGAAAAACATATTCCAGTTTTCTACTCGGCATCATGGTCATAATATTTCAAGGGAACCCTAACAATGCAAATGGCTGTGTTCCTACTTTGAATAAATAGAATAATTTAAGTAAAGTGCCAGTGATGTAGTTGCTATTATGTAAAACACTTACTAATAAATAACGTAAATGAATCATTAATTTCCTGAATGCGTTTTGTTGGCCACATAGTCGCGTAGTCGCAACGTAAAATACGCAGCGGTAAAACGTCCAAGTTCGAAACGAAAACGCGATTTCGATTTAAACTTTTTAGAGTGTTTCGTTTCACCGTTTTGTGAATAGGAAACGGATGTTTAAGCGAAAACCTAAGGGTTGAAATCGACAGCTGCGGTTAGTTAGAGTCGTGTTGCAACTACTGACGTGGCTAGGATTTTTGTTTTGTTTGCCTAGTATTTAGCTAGGTAAACTGATGTCTGAATGAGTCATATACACCCCCATCTTTTAATTAGTACAAAAAAATGGGGCTCTATCCGTACCCATTCCCGATCACATTTGTGTAGTCAAAAGTAAAAAAAATGAAATCCCAAAATTTTCCACAAAAATTTGTCATAATTGGTAAATTCATAATTGAATCAATCATTCATAACAATTGCTCCTAGAAAATACTACGCGTAGTTTTTTTCCATTGTTTTTCATTCATAATCAAACCTGTACAATATATCTACAATATATCTATCTATAAATTGAGTGACATTTTGGGATATAAACAAACGCTCATAACTTTGCTGTTTATGAACATTATATATTGAGACTTTACTTAAATAATAACAAGACTTTTTATAATAAGCCCTTTATGTATTTGTAATAATTAAAAATTAGTGGTGTATGTCTTCTGTTTGTTTTTTTTTTAAATTTTCTCTGATATAATAAAAATATTTAAGCAAGATTATTTACGTAACTCAATGTTATGATTTAAAAGATTATCCATGGAGTTTCACTTTTTTTGAGTGATCGACATTTTTAACCGACTTCAAAAAAAGGAGGAGGTTATCAATTCGGTTGTATTTTTTTTTTTTATCATCATTATTTTTTTTTTTATGTTTGTTACCTCAGAACTCCGTCGTTTATGGACCGATTTGCAAAATTTTTTTTCCCTCTATAGGATATGCTTCCAGATTGGTCCCATTTTTTTCAAAATCCAGTTCTGATGATGGAATCCATGAGGAATCGAGGGAACTCCTCAAAAATTATAGGCAAACCTATGGTAATTTTAGTATTTTCATCAAGAACTTAAGCATTTACAGTCAAAAAGTAACATTTGATGAAGTGGAACTGATGAAGAAGACCAGAAATGGTCAACGGAACTTCATACTCAAATAGATATCACAGTGAAGATATAGTGTGTGTATAGTGCGACTATGACAATACAAATAAATGAATGATTCTGAATAGTTACGTTGAAAATGGTATCATCGAAGTGATCTGATGATGATGATGGAGCCGGAAGGTAGGCACTGGAACTCCGTAATTAATCAATGTAACCTAGCCGTGTTTGGACTTATTAGAATTGTCATGAGATGCACTTTGGCTATAAGGTACTATCGAACTGATCTGATGGTGGAGCCGGAAGGTAGGCACAGGAACTCCGTAATTAATCAATGTATCCTAGCCGTGTTTGGGCTTATTAGAATTGTCGTGAAATGCTCTTAGGCTATAAGGTACTATCGATCTGATCTGATGATGGAGCCGGAAGGAGGAAGGTAGACACAGGAACTTTATAATAAAACAATGTAACCTAGCAGTATTTGGGTTAATTGGAATTGTCATGAGAAATAGGCACTCTGGTTATAAGTGTATCGCAACTAAAAAGTGTGAAATAAAAACTTTTTAGAAAAAAAAATAACCGACTTCACTAAAAAAAAAACACTAAAAGGATCAAAATAACTTTAATTTCGGAAGTCGGTGTTAAATAAGAAACAAACAATACCGAGAAACACCGACTTCCGAAATTAAAGTTATTTTGATCCTTTTAGTGTTTTTTTTTTAGTGAAGTCGGTTATTTTTTTTTCTAAAAAGTTTTTATGATGATTCAAAAGTGCCTGTATAAATGGTCTATTAAAAATAAAAGTTCCTGATTTCTCCAGAAATGTTATTTTTCACACCAGTTTTTGCAGATTTTATTGATGTTTTCCTCATAGCCTTTTTCTATTGTATAAATAAATAATTTATTTCCCCACATTTATTAATGTCACGACCATGGCTACGCATATTTTGGTGCGCCAAGGTTCAGCTTTGACACGGAATCCCGGGAAATGATTGATCGAAAGGACGGTCAATTGGGATGTATAACATTACGCTAAGTTTACATAACATGCGGTTGACACAAGCGTTATAAGTTATAGCCATAGACGTAAAGAATTGATCTAAGCGCCGTGTTTGACTGTCAATTAAAGGATAGAAAAGCGTGAGAGTGACACTATGATCGTGCGCCCAGATATTGTCTTTTTCTGAAATTGTGATTGGTCCATGTCACAGGTTGCCAGTATCACTTACGTCACTTTGACTTACAGCAATAATAATAATAATAATAATATTTATTTATTTTCTCCCATAATTAGTAAGAATTATACAATTTATAAGAAACAGTTTACAGACGGGAGACAGGAGCCCATACTAGGTGAAACCAGTGCTACGAGTCTCCTGGTCTCCTAATCTCGAAAACATTATAAAAATCCAAATTTAGAGGATGCATTACATTAATAGGAAGATCTTATAACTCATGAAAATAAAAAATTAAATTAAATTAAATTAAATTATGACATTAAAATTCAAATTATGACATAAATTAAATTATAATATGAAATTAAAATAAGAGATATAATAAAAAGAAATCATATACAGTCATAGTAGTTAATGTTTTGGTTAGTTTGTGATTTGTTGATGTTGTGTGTGTTTGTGAGTGTTTATTCTGTTTATAGTGTTGTGTGAGCTTTTTACGAGTTGTGCTTGTGTGGTTTTTGGGGGTGTGTGTAATGGATGTGTGTTATATTTCTCTGTAACTGAGTAAAAGTTTTTCCGTATCTTCGTAGTTAAGTGTTAGGAGCCAATTTAAGACCTTATTCCTGCATTCAAGTTTCGTTGATGGATAGATTGCAAGTTGTTTATTAGCAATATCATAAAGACGAGGTCCTTGGAAGAAGAAAAAGATTCGGCCAAAACTACTCCTAGCAGGTGGAGCTTGACTGACCTGATGGCAGCGCCTCCTTTTTAGGACAGGATTAAGACTGCTATAGTTCAAGTTGGAATGTTGCCTAAGAATAGTGGCAAGAACGTATAGTTGTCTGACCGTTAAAACTTTAGCTTGCTGGTACAGATCTGTCGTTGGAAATAACCGTGGTTTGAAAAGGCTGACCTTAAGAATAAGTCTTTGAGCTCTTTCTAGATCAAGCAGGTATGTTTTGGCGGCCCCACCCCATGAAGAGATGCAGTAGGTGAGAACTGACTGACAGAGCGCCAGGTAGACAGTCCGCATGACTTTAGAGTCCGCTACATGTCGAAGGTTTTTAAAGACATAGGTGAGTTTGCGGATTCTCTTAGAGACATTACAGATATGTTCCTGGAAATTAAGGTTTTCATCTATTATTATACCCAGGTATTTAACGGATTTAGATTTATTTATATGTGGACAATTGCAAGTTGTGGTTATTTTTTGAAAACAAGAGTGTGCGATTATTGTGTGAGTTGGGATGGGAGTGTTTCTCAATGAGAAAGTTAGAAAATAAGTTTTAGTGGCATTGAGAGTCAGAAGGTTTGAGGCAAGCCAGTGGCAGACCGTGTTGAAGCCTTCTTGGGCATAGTTAAAGACTTCGTCCCAGCTGTCTCCATAAAAGGTTAAGGTTGTGTTATCAGCATAAGAAATTATTTTGCAATTTCGGAGATTAAGTTTGCAGAGGTTATTAATGTAGCACAGGAAGAGAGATGGGCCCAAAATACTGCCTTGAGGTACTCCTAGGATCATAGAGCTCTCCTCGCTCACCGTATCCAATGCAAAGCAATGAGACAGGTATCTCATCACTGGCCTGTTGGTCTAGTAGTTAGTTTAGTTAGTGGCCCTGACTGCTATGCCGGAGGTTGTGGGTTCGTTTCCCACCCAAGACAAATATTTGTGTGATGAGCACGATCATATTTGTTCTGTATCTGGATGTAATTTATATATATTATGAATATATTTAGGAATATTTAAGTATGTTTATCAGTTGTTTAATACTCAAAGCACAAGCTTTGCTTAGTTTGGGAGTAGGTGGCGTTGTGATAGTTGTTGGATATTATTATTATTATCAATGTTTGATCTAGCCCGTTCCTTGCCGTCCTCCTCCCAGCAATACCCTAAGCTCAGGTTCGTACCCTAAAGGAGGTTCCTTTCGCGTGTAGTAGCTTAGTTTTTAATTCACTTTAGGTTTTTTATAGGTTCTCGCTAGATGCTTTAATATTGTTAAGGTGGCCACAGGTAAGTCCAGTTAAGGAGATGATAACGTCAAGGTTAATCTGCGAGTAGACATTCTTTAAAAAAATTGTCTGCGTTTATAGATGAGTCAAGTTAGTGAGGGTAATGCTCAGTCTAGTGCTTTATGTATATGGTTATAACTAAACGTACCACGTACGTCCTACGTCTTAGGCTGTCACATGTCATCGTATGTTCAGAGTGTAAACGTGTGTTGTTACTTTGTAGCATGAACTTGGATTTAATTTACTTTGTGTAGGTAACTTTACTTGGAAGAGCTCATGGCTAAAATAATAACAGTCGCATAAATTAATCTCCAATAGATAAGCAACACTTTTCAAGGTCGGACTATACATAGGTGACCATATTGTACATTAGCAAGTTAAGCTGTCAATCTCGTCTGTCGTTTGCAGACTTTTGACAATCTTTATGTAATATATAGTCAGAATCTAGGACCACTTACACCAGTTTTGCCAAAGGTTATCGTGTTACCTAATTATCAGGTTGCGGAAGTCAGGCAAGTAGTTGCTCCATGTACAATAATGTTATTCAGCTGCAATAATGCTTAATTTAATTAATAGTTTTTTTTTCTATTCCAATTCATTATTAATAATTCCTTATTCTGTATTTTATTGACTCATATTTATTTTTATCTTGTACCATTTTAAATATAATAATTATTAATTTACCAAATTCTGTAAGTGCTGTGCACACCTTTAAGTGAAGAATTCGCTGCGATAATTGTATATTATGAGATTTTTAACCGACTTCAAAAAAAAGGAGGAGGTTATCAATTCGGTTGTATTTTTTATTTTTTTATTTTTTATCATCATTTTTTTTTTTTTTTATGTTTGTTACCTCAGAACCTCGTCGTTTATGGACCGATTTGCAAAATTTTTTTTCCCTTTATAGGGTATGCTTCCAGATTGGTCCCATTTTTTTCAAAATCCAGTTCTGATGATGGAATCCATGAGGAATCGAGGGAACTCCTCAAAAATTATAGGCAACCCTATGGTAATTTTAGTATTTTCATCAAGAAGTTAAGCATTTACAGTCAAAAAGTAACATTTGATGAAGTGGAACTGATGAAGAAGACCAGAAATGGTCAACGGAACTTCATACTCAAATAGATATCACATTGAAGATATAGTTAAGCGACTATGACAATACAAATAAATGAATGATTCTGAATAGTTACGTTGAAAATGGTATCATCGAAGTGATCTGATGATGATGATGGAGCCGGAAGGTAGGCACTGGAACTCCGTAATTAATCAATGTAACCTAGCCGTGTTTGGACTCATTAGAATTGTCATGAGATGCACTTTGGCTATAAGGTACTATCGAACTGATCTGATGATGGAGCCGGAAGGTAGGCACAGGAACTCCGTAATTAATCAATGTATCCTAGCCGTGTTTGGGCTTATTAGAATTGTCGTGAGATGCTCTTTGGCTATAAGGTACTATCGAACTGATCTGATGATGGAGCCGGAAGAAGGAAGGTAGGCACAGCAACTTTATAATAAAACAATGTAACCTAGCAGTATTTGGGTTAATTGAAATTGTCATTAGAAATAGGCACTCTGTTTATAAGTGTATCGCAACTAAAAAGTGTGAAATAAAAACTTTTTACTATTAGGTTTTTTACCGACTTCAAAAAGGAGGAGGTTATATGTTCGGTTGAATGTATGTTTTTTTTTTTTTATGTATGTTCACCGATTTCTCGGTCAATGGTGGACCGATATTGAATTTATTTTTTTTATTGAATTGTTATGCTTCCGAGTTGGTCCCATAAAAATATTGTTATGATCTGATCATGAACTTCGAAGATATGGAACAGAACTCCTCACAGGATCACAGCAGAACCGTCGTAACAAGCAAAATTGCTTTGTTTATACGTGTAGTCGATGACTGACTGAAAGTAGAGGGGGAATATATCGAACTGATCTGATGATGAAGCCTGAAGTTAGGCACCGGAACTCTGTAATAAATTAATGTAATCTAACCATGTTTGGGATTATTAGTATTGTCATGAGATGCACTCTGGCTATAAGGTATTTAAGTTTGGCTGAGGGGTACTTTTTAGTGGTGGTACCATAACTAAAAAGTGTAAAATACTACTTACAAAAAAAAAAACAACCGAATTCAAAGTAAAAAAAAACACACAAAAAAGTGCAAAATAACTTTAATTTCGGAAGTCGGTGTTAAATAACGAAGAGACAAAACTATTATAGAAACACCGACTTCCGAAATTAAAGTTATTTTGCACTTTTTTGTGTTTTTTTTTTTTACTTTGAAGTCGGTTGTATTTTTTTTTTGTAAAAAAAATTTTATTGAGGAGAAGTAAGGCACGATCCATAAATAAGTTTTCAATGCAAAAGATTTTCTCATAACAAGCTTTTATTACGTGGTTTATATTATATTTATAGTATCTACTCATTTTTTTTTAAGGTGGAAAATCATCCAGTTACTTTTCCTGCCCTTTATGTGTCAGACTTTTACTGACTAAAACCCACTCCTGTTCCTTCTTTGCCCTTGTTCCAGGGCCCCGGGGTTTTCTTTCTCATCACCCATGGCCCCAGTAGGCTTCGACTTTGATTGGCCCCTACGGTTGCTGACATCTCCTTGAGGCACGCGTGGAACAGTACGCGCCGTCGACGACTTGGGCTCGGTCCGGACGGCTACCGGACGGTCGGACGGCGAGCTACCCATTGCTCACCGTCCGCAAGCCCGCGCCTACGGTGGCCGGAAATCGGAATCGAAATCCCAGTGGCTGAGGCGTGCGGGCCATTGCCTCGTACGTGCGGCCGCCTCCTTTGCTAGCATTACTACTTCGCAGAAGTAGGCGACCGCCTGCCACTCCTCCTCTCCGGACCATGGCCTGTACCAAAGCCCGGCGCGAGAGATTGCTGACGCCGAGCGCGAGCGCCCTCACGAGGACATGGTGGTGGTCTGCCCAGGCAGGGCACACCTCTACTGTATGCTCCACCGTGTCCTCCGGGCGGTCTACACAATGGTGACACCCGGGATATAGTATCTACTCATCAAGACCATTCCAAAACTTTTAACACGATGGGTTATACTTTTGCACTTATTAGCTCTTATGGTTAGGGACAAATGTTTCAAAATCCATTTGCAAAATTTGTCCCAAACAAATACCTACAAACATTGCAATTAAAACAAAAGCTTGCAAAAAGTCCAGAAATCGATGATATATTTATAAACAAATCCCAACAAACTGAAGATTTACATAATTACTTTTAAAACCAGCCGAAAATCTCCTGAATAATTTTCATTCGTCCGACAGTTCGTAAAGCGTCCAAGTAGTACTCATGAAGATGACAGCTTGAAACGGGTTCCGTAGCGGAAACAAAACGAAATTACTTGTCAAACGCACCCGTTAATAGTTGTTTATTTTTTTTGTCACTCAAATAAAGTTTTTTCCTTTTTTGGCGGAGTGGGATGAAACACCGTTGTGACGCATTGGAAGGGTTAAAAAAACGTATTTTGAAGTTTTTTTTGGTTCTTAATGTCACGTTGTTGAAACTTCAACGGTCCGGACTAAGCAATTCGCTTCGTCGTTTATACCGCGTACATAGAAGAACTTGAACAATTTGCCTGCTGCGGTCTTCCCGTCCAACTATAATTTAGGATGTTTTCAAGGCTAGAGTGAATAGGCTCTTATTAAACTAATGCGCCTCACCAACAATGATTGCATCACTGCTTACAATTAAAAAAAAAATAGCCCTAATGTCAGTTTTATATTTTGTAGACAGTTGAGGCCGTTTTAGTCTAGTTAGCTAAGATCATTTCTTAGACATCATTCGCTGTAAAGCTGAATAATAATAATAATTTAGCCCTTTATTTCTTTGACAAATATTATTATTTAAATATATATGTCATTAATATTCATTTTGACACAATGCATTATCATTTACGATATTTCACATTCGCTATCGTAAAAAATAAAATTAAAATAAAATAGGTACATATAATTATTGTCGTACCTAGTCATCTATTTTAGAGCTTAATATCACTCTAAATTACACCTATGACATTTCACGATGACATGAAAATAATGTCCTTTCATAAATGTCAATTCATGTCACCATGAAATGTTTTGAAATTATATCATGTATCTATCAGAAATAAGAAGAATCGTCAAACTTAAGTGGCAGTGGGCAGGGCACATTGCTCGTAAAATAGATGGGGCCGAAAGGTTCTGGAGAAGCGACCGCGCACCGAAAAACGCAGCGTTGGAAGGTCTCCCACAAGGTGGAACGATGACTTGGTGATGGTTGTGAGACGCTCAGGACCGGTCGTTATGGCGACACTTGGGGGAGGCTGTGTCCAACGTCTTTTGGCTGAAATTATGATGATGATGATCAGAAATAGAGAGAGTCTTACTAAAACTTATATATTCCTGCACCAATACCGGAATATAGACATGTTTTACCACCGGCACCGGCCCATGCTGAAAATCAGCGCTGTGAGCTCATCGCATTAGAAAAAAAAAATAAAGAAAAAGAGTTTATTCACGTCAAACATGGCGCATTAAAAAAAAAAACAAATAATAACAACGACTTATATTATAAGTCATTCCCATTATGCGTGAGGCCGCAGCTTTATGTTGAGCGTTCAGCCGTTTTGTGACGCATATCTTCCCTATCTATTGATTATGCTTGTTAGCCAGTTTTAAAATTGCGTCATTTCGCGTAAATAAACTGTTTTTCTTTCTTTCTTTCTTTTAGTGAAATATTTAAAAGTGCAAATTAAAAAAAACTTCACGTGACCGGTTAACTAGGCCTAAAAAAATACGTGAAACATGAAGTCTAACAAACAATAAACCTACATTTAATCATAATTAACTGCTTAGCTAGTACTTGCGTGTTCATTAATGTCATTCCTATGTATGTTTATTTAGGTATAAACCGTTTTAACATAACTCCTACATGAGAGTTCCATAAAAATATTTGCCTAGGACTACTTTTAATATGTTGTTGCGGGATTTTTCGATAGAGTTACCGTGGCCCTGATATGGAAAGGGTCATTGAAGGAACACAAGTCGGGTTTAGTCAGTAAATCTGTCTCTCCCTCCTGCGTCCCTAGGTCGGGAGAAGTTACTTGATAAATTCCCATCTAAAGAAAGGCAATTTATGACCAAACAAGAACGAATCTATTTCGATATTTTTTTTTAAGTCGACGATGGAACACGCTTGTAACGTATTCACTCTTAATTTAAATATCCTCAGGTTGTAGCTATCGGGAAACATAGACTCCATTAGGGAATTCCATTCCCTTGCTGTCATATTGTAATCTATATATATATATGTCGTGGAGAACGAGATTTAAGTATAGAGTCTTTGTTTTGTTATTATTATGGTACCTACCAAAGGGTGTAACGCCGTGACGTCATGTGTTAAGGCGCCACGTCGGCAGAGTCATATTAAAGGGTCTGTAACCCGGGAAGCGGGAGCAGTATCGCTTGTACAGCTTCGAGGGCCGAACCTTTGATACGAAACTATCGGTTAACCCGTATATTCGTAATTGTTTATTAAAGGTACTTACAATACTATTGAGCATTGTAAAAGTGACATTATAACTAAATGTGAACTGTGAAACTGACATTATAACTAACTGAAAAACTCAAGTACATAGTTATTGAAAATCCCTTCAAAATGAACCCAGAACCACTGAATCAAAATGATGACGGTCATATTATCGCTCAGCCACTCCTGGCGCCGCGCCGTCATATATAAAAGCGAGATACCACTCACCGATTAATCACTAAATCTCAGAAACTACAACACCTACCTACTAACTTAAAATTTGGCTGGATTCCTTGTAGGGTGTAGACATCCGTTAAGAACGGATTTTCCGAAATTCGCTCCCTAAGGAGATGAAACGGGGGTCCAAAGATTGTATGTACCGTGCACTAGCTTCTTACGTTTTATAAGTGCCCATGTAGGCCTATGTGAAATAAAAACTTTTGACTTTGACTTTGGAGAAACCGACTTTCACGCGGGCGAAGTCGCTGGCAGAAGCTAGTACCTAATATAATAATGTTTAATACATACTTATTTTGGATGATAAGGCATAAGTAAATGATAATTGCAATGTTTAGAAAAGGTTTGGAGGTATGCGGATCAGAGTGTAAAGTCCCGCAAACCTCCGTTAAAAAGGGGGGATCCTCCGGCAAGACGGGTGTTATGTCTGGTGGGCTACTGCCCGATAGATCATTTCGGGCTGTTCTATATGTTCCAATCGCGCGGAGAACTTCGATTGCGCGATGCAGGATTAGTTCTTATGTGACACCATAGATGTCGCTACAAAGGCTACAAAGTCATAGATAGCTACTAACATAACACTAACATTGTACACTTAGCAATAAACGCTTTGACTTTGACCTATAAAAAGTATTAATTTTCGACTCACAGAAACCCATTCCGTCATAACATTTATAAAGACCATACCTCACTGTCAAACTTACCACAAAATTAAGCCGTTTCTCACACTTACTTGAGGAAACTTTAATCTGAGGATTTAAAACAAGTGAAGTATGACGGTTAGCGTGTGAGCAATCGTTCGTTTCAATCGTAGGCTTCCTGCCACAGCCGTTTAAGTAGGCAGTAAATACCACTTCACTGCTGCGTAATCCATCGAGCTTTAGTAGAAAAACAGCAACGTTTTATTGCGGATACATTTTGAATTCGTCGAAGTGGAAAAATTATTTGTTTTTCTTGTTTCTTTTTGTTCATTTGGGCGTGTTGAATTGGAGATAAGTTGTGAGTGCAGATGAAACGAAATATAAGTGTTGGAACGCTGAAAGTTGATCATCGAGAGTGGACTGTTTGTGGACATTAGGGATTACCTATAGGTCTTTTAGGATTCCGTACCTCAAAAAGAAAAATCGGAACCCTTATAGGATCACTTTGTTGTCCATCTGTCTCTCTTTCTATCTGTCTGTCCTTTATCTCGGGAACGCGTGGAGGTATCGAGTTGAAATTAAAACCATATAATTCATGTCTACGATCCCTTTAAGCTGTGAAAAAAAAATCAAACTTCTAAGTTAAGTAAAAACAAAGATACTTACGGCCATTTAAGTTGCAAAAAATGTATATTTCGACACTCTCAAGGGACAAGTCCTGTCCAGTAAGTCGACTGACGAGCTACCCATTGCTGCCCCCCTAGTCAAGTTGCAAACGATAAACGTGAACGCTTAGTAATCTCCAATAGATTTTCAACTTTATACCTAAGAGCATAAAGTTGAAAATCGATTAAAGACTACTGAGCGTTAGCGACCGGAACGAACGAAAACACTATGTAATCTTCAATAGATTTTCAACTTTATATCCAATAACATAAAGTTGAAAATCTATTAAAGACTACTGATAGTTTACGTTTATCGTTTGTGACTTGGCTAGGGGGGCTGGTCTTCCGCAAACCCGCGACTACAGTTCCTGGAAATCGCCCTGCGACTCTCGATGCTCGGGGCGTCTTCTACAGCGGCGGCTAGGGCGTGAGGAGGTCCGTTCCCTCACGGATGCGGCCGTCTCCTTCACTCGGATTACTACTTCGCAGAAGGAGGCGACCAAATCCCATTCCCTCTAGCTCTGGCTGGACCTGTAGGTCCAGCCAGACCTTATTTAAAAGGTACCCGTGGCCCAGGAACGCAAAACGCAATTGAAGGAACATGGATGGGTTTTAGTTAATGATAGTCGGATACTCTTTCTCACTCCACCTAGAGCGTGAAGAGGTATTTGATGATTTCTTATTCAAAACAAAATCTATGGGTAAATAAATTTATTAAAATATTTTTATTTCGTATTCTGGGTTCAAATAACGCGGCACGCTCTGGGTGCAGTTATTTGAACCTTCCCAAAAAAATACATAATAGGTAGTTGGCATCAGACCTTTTGCCCTCATTTCAAACTGCATCAATACATCATGTGCCAACAATAAATAATGATTTTGCAAACCACGCCATGAAGTAAAAGAAATCATTTAACTTTACAAGATTCAGCCTTGGAATGAAAATTTATTCTTTTCGTTATTACTAAAGGGGTGACCAGATGGTTGCAAACCAACGTCCCAACCAAGGTGACCTTGCTAGTTTCAAGCCGGTTGCAGACCGAAAACTAAGCTATGCCAAGGCTAAACTAAGCTATGCCAAGCAAGCTAGGCTAAGCTAAGCTAGAAATAAATAGCGTGCACACCAACAGCTAAGCCAAAGCTCAGTCAGTGTTGCGTAGTTCAATTAGACGGACGTCGCTCGCCATGAATATAATCGATTGTTTAACAGTTTCAATAAATTGCTCCACAATCGCTACTAAACGACCGTGCGTACAACAAAGAACACTGGACAGCACTGGCGAAGGATGTGCAAAGGGTGTGCGGGGTAGCGGGGGGGCTTAGCTTAGCTCGTGTAGTTGCGCATCGGCATACACAACTAACTTAGCTTCGCATATTTTAGTTAGCTCACATAGCTTAGTTCGCATAGTTTGCGGTCTGCACACAAGTATGGAAAACTGCGTCAGCTATGCGAGCTAAGCTAAACTAACTTAACTTAGCTCTTGGTCTGCAACCCGTATCAATCCGTGTAGACAGCAGTTGTAATCCATGACCTTCAACACCTTTGGTTGGGAGGCGCGTTTTCCCAACCACCGAACGTGTTGGCGCGTGGTTTACATCCATGTAGCCGCAACACAAACCAAACACATAAACCAAGGTCACCTTGGTTGGAACGCTAATTTGCAACCATCTGGTCACCCCTTTAGACAAGAAGAAAATCTGAAGGAACAAAGCAAAAAATATAACCGTTTACGTACAAAACGATTCGAAGCCCTGATAAATCAGCACCTGTCATCCTAAACGCTTTACTAGTTCACGAGAACAGATAAAAGTCACAAAAATCTTCAAGGCGGACCCCGCTTATGATTTATGTTTTTATTTACAAAGCTAAAACGAATCCATTTTCGACTTCAAAGGAGCTTTATACTCTTAGATACGACTCTGTGCAAATAGCGTTTCAAACTCATATAAGACTTTTGCTACTTAATTACACGTACAATTAAATTTTAAAGCTTTCATCTTAGGGTTTTAAATCAAGAGACTCCAGGTTAAATAGTAACAGCTAGGCTCTAGGACTGTGGGAATATTTATCAGCTACTATAGCCGCGGGTTTACGGACGGTGAGCCATAGGCAGCTTGCCGTCCAGCCAGCCGGTAAAGATCATAACCGTCGACGGCGTGCTGTGTTTCAGCCGCGACTTAAAGAGATGTCAGTAAGATTGTAGGGGCCAGTTAGTTCCGATGCCTACCAGCCCCCCTAGCCAAGTTGCAAACGATAAACGTGAACGCTTAGTAATCTCCAATAGATTTTCAACTTTATACCTAAGACCATAAAGTTGAAAATCTATTAAAGACTACTGAGCGTTAGCGACCGGAACGAACGAAAACACTATGTAATCTTCAATAGATTTTCAACTTTATATCCAATAGCATAAAGTTGAAAATCTATTAAAGACTACTGAGAGTTTACGTTTATCGTTTGTGACTTGGCTAGGGGGGCTGGGCTACGGATTATTCGAAGGAGTTACCACAGCCCCGCAATAAAGGTCAACTGAAGGAGCACTGTGAATTTTAGTCAGTAAAAGTCTTACACTCTCTCCTACTCCCCCCAGAGCGGGAGAAGTTATTTGATAATTTCACATGTAAGAAAAGGGCTGCGGGAACAATTAAATAAGTTACCGTGGCCCTGGAAAGTCAAGGGCAACTGAAGGACACAGATGGGTTTTGATCAGTAAGTCTGACACACTCTTTTGCTCTACCCTAGAGTGGAAGAAGTCATTTGATGATTTCCCATCTCAAATAAAGGTCTATTTACTCATTACACAAAATTGAATTGAGTCCATAAGATCGTTTCAGTCGTTCCAATTACTAACCGTAAATTAATTACAAAGGACGAAGGTACTCCGTCTGCAATTATGACAAATTGAAAGAACCATTATATTAATGCTCAAAAAATATGAACCAAAGATATTTTTGCTTACAAAAATAAACGGGTTTATTTCAAGATTCATTCATTGCTGGGCGAGGTCGGTTGGTGGATGGGTCTGGCCATCCAGTATTAAACATACTGAGATCCCTTCGTGTCTCGGGAAGCATGTTAAATCGTTGGTCCTAGGCAGTCGTTCTCTAGCTGTCGTGTGACAATCTTTGACAATCGTAACGGGTAGATAAAAAAAAGCCCAGATAATCTGACACTAATCCTGCACTAGAGTGCTCCTTTGCACCGTGTTACGCAGTTCCTGAATTTTGGAGGTCACAGTAACTATGTAAAATACGGGTATTCAGCTGCACTTCTGAAATTCAGGCCTGGAGCTATAAAATACAGAGCTGGAGCTCTAAAATACAGGCCTGGAGTTCTAAAATACAGGCCTGGAGCTCTAAAATACAGGCCTGGAGTTGTAAAATACAGGCCTGGAGCTCTAAAATACAGGCCTGGAGCTGTAAAATACAGGCCTAGAATTCTAAAATACAGGCTTGGAGCTCTAAAATACAGGGCTGGAGCTCTAAAATACAGGCATGAAATTCTAAAATACAGGCCTGGAACTCTAAAATACAGACCTAGGCTTAGTTTAGATTTTAGATCTCCCACAAATTATCTTCTTCTTTCTTGTTAACTAAAAACTGTGTTGTAATTTATTGGAGATAAATTAAAATTATACGTATTATTTATTTGCACTTGATAAGACTGGAAGATAACCCCAACGTTATTAAGAAGTAGCTAAGAAAATTGAAAAAAAAAAGTCTCATCATCATTTCAGCCGAAAGACGTCCACTGTTGGACATAGGCCTCCCCCAAGCGTCGTCATAATAACCGGTCCTGTGTGTCTCGCAACTATCGGATACCCGCGACCCTCACCAGGTCATCGGTGCACCTTGTGGGAGGCCTTCCAACGCTGCATCTTCCGGTACGTTGTCGACCATCTGTTCTGCGTGCAATGTGCCCTGCCTATTGCCACTTAAGTTTGACGATTCTAATAAAAGTCTAAAAGACTTATTTTAAAACATGTATGCATTAGGTAGTACATAGTTGATCGAAGATTAGGTATTATATAGCATAGCATAGCATAATCAGCCTTTTAATATTCCCACTGCTGGGACTCAGGCCTCCTCTCTCCAGGAGAGGGAATGGGCCATAATCCACCACGCGGGCCCAGTGCGGGTTGGTGAATGTCACATGTCTTCGAATTTTTGGTTCTAGGACATGCCGGTTTCCTCACGATGTTTTCCTTCACCGTTTTGAGAGCAGGTATTATATAGCATAACTTTTTATATTATATAGGACATCTCTTTGAGCCGCGAGTGGAAAACTACGCGCTGTCGACGACTCGGGCTCGGTCTGGCCAGTCGGCGAGCTACCAATTGCTCCTCGTCAGAGATGACCGGTGGTCTCAGAGACAGAGAAAAATATCGGTATTGTTACTCATACATATGTAAAATACCTCCTCGTAATATTCTTAAGTTTCTGAAACTTCCAGTGCTGACCTTTTATTGCATAGTTTGAGCATTAGTATATCTACACCAACACGGTCAGAGAACACGGTTGCAGGTTTGAAACGAAACTGGGTCGGGAAGTCTTACTCTCGGTATATGCAAATGTATTCTTTGTAGCTTTCTTTCACTTTCCACTCGGGTTTTAAGTAGGGATCTCTGATCTTTTGTGACAAAAGACAACGTTTTAAGGTAATACTCTTGTAGTTTTTGTGGGAAAGTCATTTTATTTATAGATACGATATTCTGTCACACGCTCACGCACATGGTTCTAGCGAAGTGTGAGATAGTTCACCTTCAGTGATTCGGTGAAATGGGTATCAAGCGTTTTTTTTTTTTGTTATTAAGGCGGGTAATGATCCAATGTCTTCTCACGCTATGGGTGAAGCGCGAGGGCCTGTCAGACTTTTACTGACTAAAACAACCCTTCAGTTGCCCTTTACGTTCTAGGACTACGAGTTTCCTTTTAAGGAAATCCCTGCGGTCTTAGTGGGCATCGGTCCTGCTGGATCCCTACGGTTTGCTAACATCTCGTTGAGGAGCGCGTGCATCACTACGCGCTGTTGATGACTGGGCTCGGCCCGGTCGATTACTGGATGGCCGGACGGCAAGATACCCATTGCTCGACGTCAGCAACCCGCGTCTGCCGTGGCTGGTAGTCGGGATCGGAATGTCGGTGGCTAGGGCGTGAGGACGTTCTTTCCCTCACACGTGTGGCCTCCTTCTTCGCTAGTATTACTGTTTCGCAGAAAGAGGCGACCCTCTGTCATTCCTCCTCTCTCCAGAACATAGCTCGAATGGGTATCCAGCGTAAAATATCGATAAATTTAATATCAGTTTCTCAAAATTCGTTATTCTAAACAAAGATAGGTAAAGAAATAGTAATTGAATAGAATAGAATAAACTAAAAGTAACAAAACTTATAAATAAACTTAAAAAATCTATGGGTACAATCATGGCGGTCCCTGACAGCGATATCTACCAGACAACCTTAGGATGGTTCGCAAGAACTTAAAATAGTACAGGGGGTAGTAGTCTGCGGTGTACTGCCAATAAAATCAAACACTATAGATAAGCAGATAAATATAAAATAATTAAATACATAGGTATGTATAACACACAATACATAACTTTGTAATAACTTATATATGTACATACATATTATATTTATGTAGGGGACCTTTATAGAATAATGTAGGTTTGGTGGAAGAAATTAAATTAAGTGGAACCAGGATAGCATTAGAGGGAATGGAAATGGTCTTTAATTAGATTTTTTAAAGAAACTAGTGAGCGATATTATCTATTTAAATATAAAAATGAATCCGTGAATCCCTTGGTCACGCCATCACGCGTGAATGGCTGGACCGATTTCACTTTTTTTTTTGTTGTGTTTCTTATTGTCAAGAGAAGGTTCTTATGATAGGGTAGAGTAGGGTAGAGTAGGGTAGAGTAGGGTAGAGTAGGGTAGAGTAGGGTAGAGTAGGGTAGAGTAGGGTAGAGTAGGGTAGAGTAGGGTAGAGTAGGGTAGAGTAGGGTAGAGTAGGGTAGAGTAGGGTAGAGTAGGGTAGAGTAGGGTAGAGTAGGGTAGAGTAGGGTAGAGTAGGGTAGAGTAAGGTAGAGTAGGGTAGAGTAAGGTAGAGTAGGATAGAGTAGGGTAGAGTAGAGTATGATATGTGGTAGAGTATGGTAGATTAAAGTAGAGTTGGGTAGACCAGAATAGAGTAGTCAGTTGACGGGAGCGACGCCGTGGGCAAAAGCAAGTATCAAATAATTACCACAGCCGGACTATTATCTAATAATTACCAGACCGAGTCGAGGAAAAAAATAAAATAACATAATATTGTAATTTTTTCTTCTGTTGTCTTCACAGTTTCTGCATTTATCCAGTGGCAAGTGTAGAAAGCATCAGAATACAGTCACTTTTTTTTTTCATTAGAGTGCGAATGTAACACATTCTAATGTTTCATTTTGCTTCGCTGAGGCAGTCAAATCTACAATAGAATTCTCAGCCCCATTTTACTTATGTCTCTCCAAACAACGCATTACTTATGTCTATACGTTCTCAAAATAGACAAAGCCTTAATTATCTTTCAAATGCTCATTCATAATGCCAAAGACACACGTGGAATAAAAGACGGGAATATTCCACAAATGAATTTATTTTCCGAGATTCATTTGTTCGTTTGCAAATCTCTGACAATCAAGTACTTTGGGCCCTGTGAACGTGATTGAGTTCCAAGTTTCTAAGTTGATCTCGACAATACCCATGTGTTCTTGGCTCAATATACACAACGAAGTAAGGTAACGAAGTTGGAGGAGAACCTTAATTGAGCTAAGTAAAGTTTTCTTCGACTGTATACGTATTCACCGGGTCGCGACTCGTGGCAATTAATGTAATGTATTTCTGGCTGGTTTGAAGTTCAATTTAAATTAGATTTGAGTTTCGAATGTCCTAATAGCATTGCTTTTTTTGTTATTTTTAGGGTTTTGTACCTCAAAAGGAAAAACGGAACCCTTATAGGACCACTTGGTTGTCCGTCCGTCGGTATCGCTTAGAGGTATCGAGTTCAAATTAGAACCATATAGTCAAGTCTTTGGTCCCTTGATGCTGTGAAAAAATCAAACTTCTAAGTTACCTAAAAAAAAAGATACGGTCGTTTATGTCACAAAAAAACGTATATTTCGACACTCTCAAGGAAATCAAAATTCATAGGGTACTTTCCGTTGACCTAGAATCCTGAAATTTGGCATGAAGCATATCAGCATCTCATAGCACAAGTACAGGGAAAATTATGAAAACTGAAAATTTGCTGTTACGTCACAAAAAAAAATTGCAAGTCGAAAAAATCTTCGTAACTCAATTCGGGAATTGAACTGTTTTCATAGGTAAGTTTGTACGGAACCCTCAGTGCGCGAGTCCGACTCGCACTTGCCCGGTTTTGTTGTATAGCCGCTATTACATTAGAAAGAAAACAAGTTATTTCTGGTAGGAAAAAGGTAGATGATCTACACCAGGGGTATCTATCATTGTGCAATCGCTTCATATATTTGGCTTGGAGGACAGCTTCAACACGATTGAGAAAAGCTAGGCAGATTGATTGATTTGTGTTGTCCTATTAGTTTATACATTTAAGTCTCACACAGTGGGTGTATGAAGATAGATGTGATTACCAAGGCCAGCCTTGAAATAAGTGGCACGACAACCTAGATTCGTACCACAAAAACTGGTTTCATGAACTAAAGGAACACAAGTAGGTTTTAGTCAGCAAATGTCTGACACTCCCTCTATTTCCACCCAGACCAGGAGAAGTCATTTTATAATTAATCACACATTGAAAAAAAGGAATATTTTGGTCTCTTTCTGATTCAGCGGGAAGAAACTTGATTTTAATATAATTTTGCGGATGAACCACCGTGTCCTACGGACAGCATACGGTGGAAGTCGGGCCCAGTTGGGTAGAGTTCTACCATGTCTTCGATCGGCGGCGGTAACCTTCCGTAACCGTTCAGGTGGCGGTGGTCTGGAGTGAGAGGGAATGGGAAGCAGTTTCCTCCTTCTGCGAAGAAGTTATGCGAGTTGAGGAATTGGCAGAAAGCATGAGGGCTAGGACATCCTCACTCCCCAGCTATCGACTAGTTTCCCGACCGTTGAAGGCGCGGGCTTACGGACGGCGAGCAATGAGTAGCTAACCGTCCGATAATGTCTAAGCCCGGGACCTCAAAGAGCTGTCAGCGAAATTGCCCATGCCAGGGTTACGGGATTGTTTAAATAAGTTACCGTAGCCCTAGAACATGCGCTCAAATGTGAAACAAATCACATTTGAGCAAATCCTACCCAATTGCAGTCAGTTGCCTAGTAAGGTATTCAAATATACTAGCCTAGCATTTTGTTTTAATTTTTTTTTTTCATTTGAGTTGTCGGCATTATTAGTTCAATTTATTGAATATAAAGACAACATGTTGCCAAATTCATCGCACGCCTCTAGTAATACATCAAACTAAGCACATTCGTCAGGATTACTGCCAAGCCATTCGTGGATAAACGCCTTGAAATACAAAATCATATGAAAGCTTCTTTCAACCCCTATTCCCACATCCCCGCGTGAACATAACAGCCTCATTTCTTTGCCTTAGTTCTTGCCCCTAATCGTACTTTTGCTCAAATCTCGTCTCTTAGTATAAATTTCCTATATATTTTGAAGGTACTCTATTATACAAGCTTTTATTTAGTTTCACCTGTTCCGGCGTTTGTTCGTCTGTAAACATATCTTGCAAATCAAATTAGATCCACTTCCCCGTTACCAATATGCTGAAATTTTGCATGCATGCGTAAATCAGATGTCAATGCAAAATTATTATGACATCTAGCTGAACTGATGATGGAACCGGAAGGTGGGATAGGAACGCAGATAACTCTATCGTGTTTGAGCTTTTTGGAAAGGTCAATTTATATACCGCGCTATGAAAGCTTGCTAGGAAAAAAATATTTTTTAAAAATTGTTTGTCTGTTACTTTAGAGAATAGCCATTAATAAAAACAAGATAGCACAGAATATTAAATACAGTATGACAGATAAAATATCAGAGTCCATCAAACAAATCTAAACAATTCTCAGAGGAATGAAATAAACAAATGAATCAGAAAGTTGATGAAATTCCTGACGAGCGGCCTGTCTTCATGTTTTCGATGACCTTGACTCCTGCAAGGTCATGTCTCATGAACTTGATTAGTCTGATAGAACAAACATAATTATGCGAATATTAACTTAATTTGGTAGCAAGATTAATAACTTACTTAATGCCTGTATTAGTAAAAATACGTATATTTTCTGAGAAAATTTTGTTGATACAGCTGGTTTTATATGACTGAAGCACCGAAACCCAATAATATTTGATTATTATCAGTAAACTGCCAATAATATCTGACCCGAATCACTAGGATAAACGTATCACAAACATTAGTACGCCATCCGTGTACCGTGTAGTATCTGAAATTCGGCAAAAGGGTTATGAACACTCACTGAAGATATTATGTATATCTTCAGTGATCTTATGTATACACCACTATTTTTTAATTAGTTCAAAAAAAAAATTGGGTCTCTATCCGTACCCGTTACTGATCATATTTGTGTAGTCAAAAATAAAAGAAAACGAAATCCCAAAATTGTCCAGCAAAATTTGTCATCATTGGTAAATTCATAATTGAATCAATCATTCATAACAATTGCTACTAGAAAATACTATGCGCAGTGCTTTTCCATTTTGATCGCTATTCATTCATTCAATCATAAGTTTAGTCGTCTTTTCTGTGGCATAGTTGTTGGCATCAAAATAAATAGCTCAAGAAAAAAATCCGAAACTAAAATGTAAGAAATTTAAATGAATAAAACTCAACCGCTAAATACAACTAAAAAGAAATAGGTAAGTTACCTCGAAGCAGTCTGATGTAAATATATTTTTTTTTTGTTATTTATAGGTTCGCGCTTGACCTCTATCCCATCATCATGGTAAGCGGTGATACCGCTATCCTACCGTATTAGATAAGTAGTTACTCACGGAAGAAAGGCCAAAGTGTCACTAGAACGGTGGTTGCTGAAAATCAGCATCGTAAATTGCTGGATTTACCCAGCGCCACGGTATAAGCTGAGCAATGACTTACTTATGCCTAGTTGCGACGCACAACTTAGATTCATATATTGTATTTGTTTTATTATATTATTGTTTATATTTATGTTACGTTGACTCTGTCGGTCCCGGCCAGGTGCAATAGACAATAGACAACCACAGACTAAGCTGTAGACAACCTTGGACTTAGACAACTGTGTTCTGTCTAGTCTCTATGGTGCAGTACAGTTATGCCCGGTTCAAACATGACCCGACAGATTGCTGTATTTTATTGTGCGTTTATTCGGGCCAAATAAACATGTTTTCTTTCTTTCTTCTGATGTGGTCGACGATGGAGTACGCTGGTCTAGAAGTAATTTTTTGACTCTTGACTTAAAAACTTCTAGGTTGTAGCTATCAGGAAACACAAACTCCGGCAGTAAATTTCATTTAAACAAACATTTGATTTGTGAACATTTAAACTTTTTTATAAATAAAATCGCTGTTATAATAGCACTTTGTAGGTCTTAATTTACTTATTTCACAAAATTAAATGAAGTTCATAAGATCACTTCAGTCGTTCCAAATTATTAACTGTAACTTAGTTACAAAGAACGAAGGTACTCCGCCTGCAATTATGACAAATTGAAAGAACTATTATTAACGCTCAAAAAATACGAGACCAAGTATTTTTTGGTTACTGAAACGAATAAAGGATCAACATTTCAATGGATCAAATATAGACTTAATGAGATACATTGAGCCTATATTATAGTCGTGTCGTTCAATTTTGTGGAAAGGTTAAAATGTCATGCCTTTTCGATAAACAAAATAGCAATTTTCCAGTTATAAGCACTTAACAAGAAAATTTTGTTTATTTGAATATAATGTAAGTAATTAATACAATTTGTTGTTACAATATTTTTGGAATCCTTGTACATTCTGCTACATGTCATGCAAGATTGTACTAACTTGTACTTACTACAATTATTTTTATTTACTTAAACCTATTAAATAACTTAGTACTATTTGAACATTGTAAATTAAATAGACTTATCATTTAAGAAGTCTGATACAGAGTAGTAACATTTTTTTACTAGTTGGTAATCTTTAAAGTGTTTTTTAAATCTTCTTAATGGCATATACATATATACTGGACTGGCCTGTTGGTCTAGTGGTTAGTGACCCTGACTGCTATGCCGAAGGTCGTGGGTTCGATTCCCACCCAGGACAAATGTTTGTGTGATGAGCACGATCATTTGTGCTGTGTCTGGGTGTAATTTATCTATAATATGTATGTATTTAGAAATATATAAGTATGTTTACCAGTTGTCTAGTACTCATAACACAAGCTCTGCTTAGCTTGGGACTAGACGGCGTTGTGTGGTAGTTGTGGAATATTATATTATATTATTCATCGATACATTATGTACTACGATAAGTCGATGATATTATTATTATATAGCCATACACACAACACTCTTTCTCAGTAATGCAGTTTTATATCCGCTTATTCGTAACTTGTCTTCGTATTGAGTTCTATAGCTTCACACTCATTTGTGGATTCATATTTGTTGAGATTTTTAAACATCTTCATCTTTTTCTGCCCAGACAGACAAAAACGTGTTGAGGCAACATAGCAACATTGCTTTGAGTCGCCTCAACGTTTTTGTTTTCCGTTCGGCTTAGGTTTAGAGAGTAGACAATTCTATTTTTATTAGCGTTCTGTCACGCCACTTGTCACGTGACTTCTCCGCAGGTAATGTCATTACCATATATTTTGTACTAAGCGTTTGGCGGGAACGCTAACGGAACAGTTATTTATTTATTTTACAATTCATGTACACACCTATATAATATAAGAAAAGAAGATGGAAAAAGAAAAAGTTAGTCAGTTATTTGTCTAAGCTTACCGTTCAGTTGATCCTCACATTTCTACGACCACCTTTCCTTTGTGACACAATCTATCCACCTTTGAGTTTAGCCTATCTTTGAATTTAATCAATCTCCCTAACTTTTCCCAAATATATTGGGCTCGGTTTTCAGTCTAAACAGATGCAATTGAATGCCAGTATCTATCTGCCTACCTGACCTAAACCAAAAATTCGAAGACATGTGACATCCACCAACCCGCACTGGGCCCGCGTGGTGGATTGACGGCACATTCCCTCTTCTAGAGAGGAGGCCCAACAGTGGGAACATTATAAGGCCGACTATACTAAACTAACTGACTTTCCACCACACCACAACCCAGAAACAAGATAATACAATATCCCTTAGCAAAGGTGTTGTCAGATATTTTAAACTAACGATTTTCTAGTTTTTGGCTATCCATAACGACTGTTAAAAATGTTCAAACGAAAGCAGGGACCAAAGACGTGTTATTAAAAGCACGGCAGAAACTTGGTCTGCAGTGAATTATTAATATTATCAATCTGCAAACCGACCTCGACAAACGCAGCTTAACTTTACAGTCTAACCCGTGCGAGAAAACTTAATCCATATTATAAATTTTGATATAGAACAGATATCATTGACTCAAAATGTATGTCTAATAACGCAGACATCAAAACCATCAGACCAAGATAATTTCGGGTTCGTATTTTGCAAAGATTATTCACGGTTGGCTTGTCTCACCCGAATGAATAGCTTTGTGGTTAGAGGTACACATGTAAGGTCCTCGAAAGGGTGCTGAGGGGACAAAGCCAGGGGTAAGCCAAAACGGGGCATTACATTGTAAATTCTTAAGTTTATTATCAACATTTACACCATCTCCCGTTTGGCTCATGTTGTTTACGTCTCTTTAGGGATCTTAATTATCTGTTTACACCATATGGCCGAATCCCAGTGACAATAACTCGTCTGTTTTATCTTTATTTTACTCAAAAACCGCAACTGTGACATTTATATTCAGTCGGTTTTTGGTGAGGTTTATTTTTTTACCGCTCAAGCTTTAAAAATTGGTGGCGTGGCCTGGAATCGTCGATAGTGTAAACTGTTTTTGTTGTCACTGGCGTGCTTATCATTGGAAAGCGAAAGGTTAGTTGCTTCATGAGTATTGAAATGCAAGCTGCATATACGGTAATAACCGTATATGCAGCTTAGTTCTATTTTATTAATAAACACTTAACATTGTTAGTGACAGCTAGCTCCATTTTAAATCTAGAACGGTTCAGCAGAGATTTGATTTTATTCCGCAGTTTTAATTTAAGCTTTTAGTATCGTTTATACCGCATACATCGAAGAACTGGAACCATATTTGACTGCTGCACTTTTCCCGTCTGATTATAATTTAGGTGTCTTCCAGGCTAGTGTGAATATGGCTCTTAAGAATCTAGTGCACTTACCCATCAACGATTGCATTACTGCTTACCAGGTGGGATCGTAGTCACGCACTAGTTTATATTATTAAAAAAAAGAAGAAACTAGCTAATCAGAAACATATTTATTTTCGTCATAATTGCCATCTGTTATTATTTTTTAAGTGTTTACAACACATGATTGTTATATCTATTGAACACGAAACAACGTTAATAGGCCCCCAAGAAGCAACATTAAAATGTTTAAGGCAACATTATAAAAGTGGAACGTCCCATTAACCGCTAAATATGTCTGCAGCTGTATTCTTTATGTTTTTCAACGGAAACACTATAAATCAGTCGTTGGGGGCAGTTTCTACTATTGGCCATGTAAGTCGTAAAACGTTTTGATGGCTCGCGGAGCATGGGACCATACATTCCAAACACATAAATGTCCGTCCATGTCGCCCAGCTTTTTTTCCTTCCCTAATCGTAAAACTATCTCTTTGAGTAATTTCTTCGAATGGCTGACTTCAAAAGGACGTGTATTTGATTTGAACGCAGCCTTTTGAAGCTCACTGATGGTTTGTTTGTCGTGAGCTAAGAATTTAATTGTTCGGAAGATATCTTGAAAAATGTTTGTAAAACAATTACAACCCTTTAAATGTTTTATTCATAAGGAATGAGGAAGTGAAATAAGGGAACAAATTAAAAGAAATCCAAGTTCATTTGCTTTTAAATTATGTAACAGGTAGGAATGTAGGTACCAACTTACAACTTTTTTTCGTTTCCTCAAAATGAAACGATTTCACAAGGGGTTCCCACAATCTGAGATTAATAATTAGGAAAATTAAGATTTCCGCAATAAAATTTCGACTTTATGTTCTGGAAAAGTTTAATTTTTTTTATTATGGTAGAGTTGTTAGCCTGGAGACTTTTTGTGAACAGTTTTTTTTTTACCTTAACGGAAAGTTGGTTCCAGGTAAGTTTTAATGTACAATTTAATTTATTATATACGCTAATTGGACATTTTTTTGAACATTCTAATTTATAAAACTTACATATCTAATTACTTTTACACGAATTACCTACCACCCACTTTACCGCTGTACATAATACAACTTTAATGAAATTTATATTACGTAATTTCACATTTTAAGACTACTTATTTTGTTGAAAAATTCGACTCGAGCTCATGATACGGATACAACATAAAAAGCATGTTTCGTAGGCAAATAAGTTTTTTTCTATAGACTTACTCGAAAACCCATTATTTATTTGCTGACATGTCAAACACTGGATATTAGGCGTGCATTAAAATTTTATGACACAGTATTAAAACATGCACCCTTTATGGGGACTGCAAATTTTACGTATAAAATTATTAAATTATATTATGTTGATTCTAATTATTATTACAATTTATTTAATTATGCTAAACATTAGTCAATAATTAATTACATCTTGTTTTAAATTAAATTATTTTATTCATTTCTTCGTCTGTGTATAGAAAAACGACGTTTGATTCACGTGGAAAGTCGACCGAGGCAGGATTCACCCTCGCTAGTGGCTCAGATGAATTCCGCCTTGGTCGCAATGACAAAATTTCTCCACTTGTATCAAAATGTACTATTTTTTATTCAAAATCGAAGGGTTTTCCCGCACATACGATTATACCACCCTGGTTGGTTTAACAAAACCGTACTAGTCTATATTTAACCTAACCTTAACTTAGCTAGTTTGTTCACTATTCTAACTGCATCAGACATCAGAGCAGCTGCAAAACTCTCTAGTTTTATAGAATCCATATCTCGTAGATAAAATTATAAACATGTCAGAATCACTCGATTCCCAATACAAGAAAACTACAAATAAAGAATGTCAGCCGCAAAACACATGCATTCTCACGCGCCGCCGTTCCTCGGAGAATAAAGGCGTCTCACAGTTTTATGTCACTGCATACGATATACCTAGAATCTAGATAGTATCACCGTCGTCACTTGCCTGACCTATTTCGCTTGGCTGACTTCAGCTACTTGTGCAAGTACTCATGTAACTGTGAATTACCTGATCAGTGAATTTTCATCTTTATCTCCACGAGAGAATATATTTCTATTTTATATGAGTGTTACACTGGCCTATCGGTTTTCTATTATCGTATTTCAGGGTTTATGCGTTTTTTTTTAGGTGGGATAATCATCTAATGACAAATCCCGCTCTTGGGCGGAGCTGAGGCGCGCGTGGAACAATACGCGCCGTCGACTTCTTGGGCTCGGACGGGACGGTTACCGGACAGTCGGTTATGCGTTGGAATAGGGAATATGCATGCAATTTTATTTTTTGTTAAATTAAATATTTTTTAACTTTTATTGATAAATATTAAAGAATTTTAAAAATATCTTCTTCTACAACGCAGTTCTAAAGCTTCAGAGCTGCTACTAAGAACAAGAAATCCGACGTGGTCTTTGCCGTCAAAGTTCATCACACCCATACGTCTACCATAGAAAACGGCGGGCGTTTTGATGAAAGACCCTGTTATATTTATTTAACTGTTATATTTCGTTTACTCTTCTACAAATTTTTATATTGTTTCCACTGTTAATATTCTATTTTTGTATTTCATAAACTGTAATAATAATAATTTATTTATTTATTGATTTTTCGATTCGAAGACATGTGATATTCACCAACCCGCACTGGGCAAGCGTGCTGAATTACGCCCCATTCCTTCTCCTAGAGAGGAGACCAGAGTCCCAGCAGTGAGAACATTAAAAGGCTGATTGTGCCTATGATTATTTATTGACACACACAAGTTTATAAGAGAAATAGAGAAATGTACAAATAAGAAGAAAACCAAACAGAGAACACATTAGAAGTGGCCGTGGGCCCCAAACTAGATACAGCCTGTGACTTTGCTACCCAGGATTAATATATTTTAATATAGCAATGGTTAGATACCAAATATTTTTTTCATGCATTTTCAATATTGTGTTATTTAATTATTGGATAATAAGATCTACGAACTGCGATGCAGTACATGGGTCACACCTAAACGTATATATATAAATCGTTTTGAAAATACTCTCAGTGTACGTAGAGCTAATGAGTGGAATTCTGTCTAAAAAAATCTAATTTACTGGAGCTCTTTAAGTCAAAACTGAATAGTTAACTTTTAGGTAAGCGTGCTTTAGCGTCGAATAAAACATCATTTACTTGTACTATCAGGTAAAATAGTGAAAAAAAAAGTACCTTTGCCTAACTAAAGTAATAATAATATTTTTTTTATATGTGTGTTTTAAGAAATATTAAAAAATATATAAAATATGTATTAAAAACTAAATAAAGAAGATAATAACATATATTCAAAATTCTTTACAGGATAACGTAATACAGTCTTAAATATAAATCTTAATTAAGTAAAATTTAAAAAAGATATAAAAAAAATGTTAGGTACTTTTCTTATCCTTTACAAGTTCTTATAAATAAATAATCCAAACCCAATAGAACTCCGAAATCAGATTCTTTAAAAATAACCATTTGATGCTGAAATAACAATTTTTATTCCACCTATTAAAGATATCGAAACTTTGATCCTAAAAGGTTTTACACAGAATAAAACTAGGAACGTAAAAATAACAAGAACAATAATATGAATTGTAAATGTGTTGGAACAGTTATTTTAAAAGGATTGGAGGCTGCAGATAAAATAAAACTGAGTTAACAAAATACGATAGAAAATGGTTTAACAGTGTGCACTTTAGTAATCTCTCACAAATGCCTGATGCATGGAAATAAACGTACGCTAATAGTAGGTATTAAACATTTATTTCTAAAGAAAACGATTATCATCATCGTTTCAGCAGAAAGATAGACCTTCCCAAGTGTCGCCACAACGAACAATCCTGTGCATCTTGAATCTATCGCATTCCCGCGACTCTCACCAGGTCATCTTTTTGTTTTTTTTAAGGGCGGGAGCGGGAGGGCCTGTCAGACTTTTACTGACTAAAACCCACTCCTGTTCCTTCTTTGCCATCGTTTCAGGGCCCCAGGGTTCTGTTTCGCATCACCCATGGCCTCAGTAGGCTTCGACCCTGTTGGGCCCCTACGGTAGCTGACATCTCCTTGAGGCGCGCGTGGAACACCACGCGCCGTCGATGACTTGGGCTCGGTCCGTACGGTTACCGGACGGTCGGACGGTGAGCTACACATTGCTCGCCGTCCGCAAGCCCGCGCCTACGGTGGCCGGAAATCAGGATCGGAATCCAGGTGGCTGGGGCGCGAGGATCATTGCCTCGCGCGTACGGCCGCCTCCTTTGCTAGCATCACTGCTTCGCAGAAGGAGGCGACCGCCATCAGGTCAACTTGTGGGAGGCCTTTTAATGTTGCGTCTTCGGCCCCACCGACCATCCGTTCTACGAGCATGAAATCAGCCCGACGTGGTCCGTGTAGGCCAAAGCAAACTTGTTACGCCGTTGTCGGCTATCCTCAACAGCAATCGTGTGCACGATACATTAAAAGTACCGTGGTTTTTTCTCTAGTTGACATATTTTTATTATTCAAATAGTGCGATTAAAAAGTTAACCAAATCATTTTGGTATCATAATTTTTTTCTCCTTATACCATAATCACTCTATTTTACAGGATTTAGGAGAAAAAATTTCTATCACTTTCTAATCAGACGTTTTCAAGTTGTGTTTGAGGCTTATTTCGAAATAAAGACACAGGCAGTGGTTGTGAAGACTTTCAGTTCACATTATTTTTGGTTATAACGTAAAGTGCACTTCTACCAACTTCTTATGCAACCGATGATGCGATGGCTCACACTACGTTCGAAATTGGTCTTTGAATACCATTTCTAGAATTCTTTGTGAATATTATATACAAATTTTTTTTTTAGTATATGCGAAACCTGAACACAGTTTGTTCAGAATCAGTAACTGAATATATTCTAATAATTTTTACACCATGTTATATTTTTTTCCAAAAATATTTAAAAAAGATCACAAGTTAGACACCACCGACACTAAGGAAAACACAGGTCACGGCAGGTTATAGCGGACATTAGACACTAGCACAAAGCTGGATGCGGGAATAAAATAACCCCTCAGTCGCCCGGGTGGCTCGGTGATCATGTATTTGTGCGGCCAACCAGGTAACATAACAAGCTTATAACTTCGTGATTTTTCATCGTACAGTTATGAAATTTTGTACACAGATTCTTTACATAAAAATACTAGACACGTGTTTCGGGTTTCGCATGTACTAAAACTAATGTTGTAATGATCCAACTAGTTTTGTCCAGAAGCTTCACGTGCATCATCATCATCATTTCCACTGTTGGGCATATTCTTCTCTTAAGTGTCGCCACAACGACTAGTCTTGTGCGTCTCGCAGCCAATGGATCCACAACCCTCACCAGATCCTCTACCCTATCGACCTCATGGACCATCTGTCCTCACGCGCGTCTAAGTCGAAAATTACACCACAACCTACCTGTGTGCTATATTCAAATCCTTTTCAACAGTTGAGGCGTATTTCATTAAGGAAAATACCACACAACCTACCTGTGTGCTATATTCAAATCATATTCAATAGTTGAGGCGTGATTATAAAGGAAATTATCCCACAACCTACCTGTGTGCTATATTCAAATCATTTTCAACAGTTGAGGCGTGTTTGATAAAGGAAATTATCCCACAACCTATATGTGTGCTATATTCAAATCATTTTTAACAGTTGAGGCGTGTTTGATAAAGGAAATTATCCCACAACCTACCTGTGTGCTATATTCAAATCCTTTTCAACAGTTGAGGCGTGTTTGATAAAGGAAATTACCGCATAACCTACCTGTGTGCTATATTCAAATCCTTTTCAACAGTTGAGGCGTGTTTGATCAAATATCCAGACTTTTACATTTTAGTTAACCCTTTTCTGTTTTTTGTCCTTTAAAAAAATGTTTAAAACAATGTTGGAAGTTTGTTCCTCAATACGAATCCTCCATATCTCATAAGACTTAATACTCGAAAAAGGAAGTTTAGTAAATAAAATAATAAAAATAGATTCCAATTTCATAGAAAACCCATCTGGTGTTAGAATTAAGAGTGAGTACAAAGAGAATCGTGTTTACGGATCGGATACCACAAAGAGATGTTTGAGAGCGTAAAAATAAAAACGGTGTAAAGATGGAAGATCTGAGTGAGCTTTTAAACATTAATTAGTATGAATTGGGTAGTTCTTTCTTATGTTTTCTTGAGAAATATTATTTTTGAACAACAGATCGACTGTATAAGTATATACTATTTTTAACCGACTTCAAAAAGGAGGAGGTTCTATGTTCGTCTGAATATATGTTTTTTTTTATGTATGTTCACCGATTTCTCGGTAAATTGAGGACCTATTTTGATTTTTTTATTTTTTATTGAAAGGTGCTTCCAAGTTGGTCCCATAGAAATATTGTTATGATCTGATCATGAACTTCAAAGATATGGAAAAGAACTCTTCATAGGATCACAGCAGAACTGTCGTAACAAGTAAAATTGCTTTATTTATACGTGTAGTCGATGGCTGACTGAAAGAAGTGGGGGAATATATATATCGAACTGATCTGATGATGAAGCCTGAAGTTAGGCACCGGAACTCTGTAATAAATTAATTTAATCTAACTGTGTTTGATATTATTAGAATTGTCATGAGATGCACTCTGGCTATAAGGTATTTAAGTATGGCTGAGGGGTACTTTTTAGTGGTGGTACCATAACTAAAAAGAGTAAAATAAAAAAAAAAAAACAAAGAAATACAACCGACTTCAATGTAAAAAAAACACTGAAAAGTGCAAAATAATTTTAATTTCGGAAGTCGGTGTTAAATAACGAAGAGACTAAACTATTATAGAATTACCGACTTCCGAAATTAAAGTTATTTTGCACTTTTCAGTGTTTTTTTTTACATTGAAGTCGGTTGTATTTTTTTTTGTAAACATTTTTTTCTTGAGACTGTACATTGAATAGTGACTACTTGTTGTTTAAATGTTTGTCTCTGTCTCCGATTTTTTGCAATCACCGTGAGTTTATAATAAAACTTGCTTGATTATAAAGTCAAAAAACTGTGTACAGAATATTTTGAATACAATAAAACGCATCATAAATCCACTTTTAAAACGTAATTCTGTTGTGACGAAGTTTTACTATAAATATGTACCTATATGTAAACATTTTGTGTAATCTTCAATTTGACCACCCACTACGCCTTATCGTAGAAGAATTTAGTACAAAAATACATTGGACCTATGAATAGAATGTATAGTTTGAATTTCGTTAACATTAAAGAGCGAAGACTGTTCCCTAACATTTTTCTTTTGGAATTCGGGGTCATGTCATGATAAAGCATTTGTGGAGAAATCGAATCACTTTGATGTGGGTTACCTAGTCCTTAGACTAAGTGCTAGAATTTTTACGTTGTTAAGATGGAGATAAATGCTCGGCCGATTATTCAGTACTTAAATAGTCCTACATTTTCTATATTGTTAAATAAAAGGAAGAAAGTAATAAAACATATTTATTTGGCTAACTGATACGCACAATGTAAGAACAGATTTTTGATTGGATTGCTTTTAAACTCTATCTCATCTGATGGTATGCAATGATTTAGTTTGTATATTTTGATTTTTTTTTTATTTATTTATTCATTCTTCTACATAACAGAAAAAGTGGACCGATGACCTGGTGAGGGTCACGGGAATCCGATGAATATGAGACGCATAGGACCGTTCATTATGGCGACACTTGGGGGACGCCCATATCCAACAGTGGACGTCTTTTGGCTGAAATGATGATGATATTGAAGAGTAGAAAAAGCGACAAAAAATATGTAAACAGGGTTTTTGTAATATGTTTTGTAAACGTTTTCTTGAAGTTTCTTGCAGTTTTTTCTTCATATGGTAGAGAAAGATATGCTTTGGAATGTGCAATTAGTTTCATTTTAGTGACTGACCAATATACTGTTTTTTTTTATTGGTATAAACCAGTGCTTGACTGCGATCCCACCTGATGGTAGGCAGTGATGCAATCATTGATGGTGAGGCGCAATCTAGTTTATTAAGAGCCCATTCACTCTAGCTTTGAAGACACCTAAATTATAGTTAGACGGGAAGACCTTTATGTTTCAAAGTGCCTGCAAATAGTTTATTTGAAAATTTATTTCAAATAAACTTTGAGTTTTGTGGTCGTCGAAGGATGCTAGTCGATTTAAAGATTCCCCGGTTATCACAAAAAAAAAAACAGATTTTAAAAAAGGTAATTAGAAGTGGTAAAGTGATTCTCTCGAAAATATTTCCTACCATTTGTTCGTTAAAAAGAAAATTGAGCGGGTAATCAAAATCATTCTACGTAAAAGAATTTGACGGTAACTGCGAACGAAATTAAAAAGGTTGCCGGACTAATTAAAGCAAATTTTACTAACAATACTTTTAAGGTGTCTATTAATTAGTTCGAATTACTCTTTCCCTTTGTTTTCTTTTAAAGGCCTGACATTTCATTGGCCTTTAGAGGCGTACCCTCGTCTATGGCCTGTTGAAAAATCCTTTGGACGAAAGCTTTTACATCGGCACGTACCTTTTTAAATATTAATAGTTATATTTTTCTGTCATATTACGCTGTTATGGAGACAAAGACCCATGTTTTTATTTTTGTTTTTACTCAACAAAAAAAAATGCGATTAAAAGGACATAGTTTTGAACATGAGTATTTTTCGTGTTAACATGTTTCATTTTATTTTATTTAGTTACTTACACGAGAGACAATTATTTAAGGTATATTTTTTAAAGGTTATCCTTGTTATAATATGACGACATTTGTGTTTTACGGGTTTTTACATAAAAGCCCAAATTAAGGAAAACACCCCCAAGTAAAATAATGTAAGTTTAATACGTAGGTTATTTTTTCGTTACCAACTTAAGCTTTACTTAATTGGCTTTTTAATAAAACTAAAAAAGAGAAAATAAGATACTCAGTAAAAAGCCCAGTTAAAACATTAATAAACTACTTAATCGTAGTCTCAAATGAGTTGTGTCCATTTAATGAAATCAAATTTAAAAAAAAGTTGACCTTTGACTATGGAAATTTGAAAAAAGAAACGCAGTTGGACGGACATAAGGCAGAAAAAAAACCCAAAAAAGAAACAAAAAATACATACTTATCTTGTTTTGGGGCTGACCATAGGCCAGAGCACTTCGACCCTTCTGGATCTTTTGTTGTAAAATACATACCTACTACTATTATTTTCTTTCATTCCTTTTTTTACTTTCTTTTACTTTTTCAGTTAAAACTTTTTCAAACAAAAGTAAAAAATCGGTCCACATTTAACGGAGAAATCTGTGAACATAAGCATAAAAAACATACCTACATGTAGTCGGAAAAACACCCTTTTTTTAAGTCGGTTAAAAAATTTATAATATTTTTTGATAAATGTTATATTTTTAAACATCGTAAATCTACTTTAGATCATTATAACTACAATCTTTCAAACGACATAATACATAAAACAACAGCAAAATTCTTTCCTTATCGCACTTAACACGTTAATACCAAGAAAACTAAAAATAAGCACATTTCTCGTAAACTACGTTGTCGCATACCGCTTCAGTTGCCATCCAACATTATAGTGACTAAGATTGATGGGCTCCTAACCGTGTCTTCATCAAGTTCAACTCTCATTAGCTTGGTACGTATATACGCCCTTTAAGCGCGCATGCTAACCGAAACAGATGCGCCCTTGTTCTAAATTTAAAACATAATGCTGTACAGAAATAATGAGATAAGTGGCCTTTTTTAAAACTTTATTTTTAAAAGAATGAATCTTGGCTTTGAGTTTGATTCCTTTTTGTTTTTCGTTGTGTTCTGTTTTTAAATTAATGAACGTGTTAATAGAGCTGGACGGGGATGTGTTGGAGTGAAATATAAATGATACGTAGTATTTTTTTTTTTCGTTTTAGACGCGTTGATTGATACTGCCAGAGGCAACCCTAAAAGCTAGTACTAGAAACGTGTTTAAGGTAACCACACGCTCTTTTTTATGACAAACAACACTTAGATGGGACTTAAACCGTTTTATGTCAACATAAACGTCACAATACATACTAAAATCTCATATTTTATTTCTTACATTTTAAGCGAGCAAAAATGGAATTTTGTTTAATTTAATATAGTAACGCTATAAAGTCCTATGTTGGTGTCTGCAGCTGAGTATTGCATTGTAGTCCGAGCTCGTCCATTCTGTTTATCTGACAGTTCTAACATGTGCACGGTATTACGGTACGCTTTGGAATGAAAGACACAGTTATTTGGGCTTCATGGCACGCTTTCTTAATTATTAACATGATTTTCAGCACTTTTATTGATACAATATATTATTATGTAGTTTTATCATATTGTTCATCGTTTAAAATTAAAACTATCTATCGATAATATTCCTTGCGTGAATTCCTTGCGTCCTGGAGTTTCCTTGCGTGATCGAATCAGGAATGAGGATATCCGCAGGAGAACCAAGGTCACCGACATAGTATGAAGAATCGCCAAACATAAGTGGCAATAGGCAGGGCACATTGCTCGCAGAACGAATGGCCGTTGGGGCCGAAAGGCTCTGGAATGGCGACCACGTACCGGAAGACGTAGCGTTGGAAGGCCTCCTACAAGGTGGACCGATGACTTGATAACGGTTGCGGGAGTCCGATGGATGCGAGACGCACGGTACCGTTCATTGTGGCGACACTTGGGGGAGGCCTATGTCCAGCAGTGGACGTTTTTCGGCTGAAATGATGATGATGATGATGGATAATATTAATTGATGAAAAATATTTGTAGGTGGAATACCTACGAATATTTTTCATTTACGTACCTATAAATATTTAAAACAAATGACTGCCGATAGTTGTATTGTTTTTGTTACATTAATCATTACACTACATTCTTGAAATATGCTCTTGGACGTGGAGTTGAGAACATTAGTGCGATAACATACCTATAAATAATATATTATATTATGTATGGTTTTCGTTTCCACTTAGGTAGCACAGTAGCTGTAGTGTCACCTTGGTACCCATTTTTTTTCTGTGGAAAATCATCCAATGACATCCCCCGCTCTTGGGCGGAGCGTATATAGTGTCAGACTTTTACTGACTAAAAACCCACTCCTGATCCTTCGTTGCCTTTCATACCAGGGCCGAGTCTTCCTTTCAGAATCAGACCCTTGGCCCCAGTAGGCTTCGACCCTGCTGGGCTCCTACGGTTGCTGACATCTCCTTGAGGCGCGCGTGGAACAGTACGCGAATTAAATTATTATAGCATCAATATTAAATAAGGTAGAAAATGTGTAAAAAACTCTCATACCTATATATAAAATTATCTCATACATAAAATTTATTTCTTTTAACAAGAAAACGATTTTTTTTTGTCAGCGTTGTGCATCAACACCTGCTTTTTTTTTAATGTCACCCTCCGATATTGTACAGCATACCATCGAGTGCCTCCCATCCATCCGTGGCGGTCTCCACGTGCGACATATTACGCCTCTCATCAAGAATGAAATATTATTCCCATTTCTATTAATAAATCTTTGTTTCAATAATCTGATTTGTGGTTTAGAATCAACTCACTCGTTAAGAACGGATCTAGGGGTTTATAATTATATATTTTTTTAAATAATACATAACAAAATGATTGTACAATCAATGCAAAAATAAGTAATAACATAATGTAATATGTTCGATTGACACTTACTAGATATTTAGAAAAACTTTCATAATAAAGAGGCAATAATACATTATATGCGCATTTCATTAATTAGGTAAGTAATTTGCAAAAATCAGAAAACAATCTTCGTTTAAAAAATCATTTAAATGAATGGGAAAATAATTAAAAAAAAATTACACAACAATTATCTTTTAATAATATATTTTTAACGATTATTTAAAGTTAAAATTATTACACAATTCTAAGAAAAAAAAAAAAAAAAACAGAATTTTTTTACTACCACCACTACCTAAAGCCCACCAAATTTCTTTGCAAAAAGACGAAAATAACATTCCAAAACAACTACATTTGTCTAATAAACACCCTTACTTAGTCCGCCAAGTCTTTCCTGTCAATTTGACAGGCACCACGTGCATGCCTCTCGTCGAGTTTGAAATACGAGCTGGTTCGCTATAAATAAACTACATCCCCATAATGGTTCGTTGTTTGGCTACCTCATGGATTATACCGTCCAATATTTATCAGTTGTTAGCTTTTTGGTAAGCTCTAAGATTATTAAATGTTGTACGTGGTTTGGATAAGCTTGAGTTATTGAAAAAGTTTTATGGGTAACACTAAACGCGTTATGAGGTGAAATTAATATTTATTGATGGTAACAAGTAAAAAAGTAATGCAATTTTTTTTACTTTTTGTATTATTTTAATGTAAACTGCGGAGTTTTTTTTCACTAATTTTGATTTAAACTACATGCACAATTAAATCATTATAACGCAACGCAATAATATTTGCAACTAATATTGTTAACCAAAAGAGAATAATTATCATCCATGAATCTATCTACTCGTAGATCTTTTCATAAAACAATGGCCATATATAAAAATTTGCACTCAACATTAAAAAAAGACAAAACAACCTGTAGTCATTAAAAATAAATTGTGATTAAAAAAAAAAGGTATACTTTTTAAAATGCTATTTTTCTGCTATAATTTTATTTTCAAACTTCAATTTTGGCGAGTTTTTATTCGAATAATCGAAAGAGCATAGTTTAGTGGCTGTTTTAATTACCTGTACACAAATTGATGCCTTTTAAATATCGTAAAATGTTGGTGAAGTTTTGTATCTCTAGCGGCTTTTAACAAGTCAATTTGTAGAATAATTGATAAAGGCTTGATCTCGGTAAAAATGGAGCTGAAAATTTTATTATAGTGGCCGAATATTGGAAATTCAAAGCGACTATATTCTATGAAAAACTATATACTTCCAAACTTGAAAATGACTAAAGCATAAACCTTGCGAGGTAAAAAATTAAAAAAAAAAACTTCCAAAATTTAATATCCAGAAAGAAAAAACTGACGTCAAAAGACATCACTTTCCAAGTAAATTATGATATGATAAGCCCAACCTAGCTTGCGTAGACCCTTTTCATACATAGAACCCATCCACTACAAAGGATATAAAGATAATTTTGGAAAAATTGACTATTTGACGCAATTTTTCTTTTTTTCACGCTCCTTCGATCAGTAGATATATATATATAAAAGGCAGTCTACAATGTAAAAAATAGGATTTGACTACCTAAAATTTCCTTAAAGCTCTATAACACTTGTTCGCCAAATTTTTTCGCTTTTTGCTCATTGCCAAAAGTATGAAATTTGGAGTTACGCCTTTTCTAGCGAAAAGGGTCGACATTTTACAGCAAAACACGAACCAGAAGTCATAAAATATAATCTGGAAGCTTTAATATCTGCACGTGTGGGCTTATAAAGATAAGGTAAACAGTACTTGAGATTTATTGGACATTATAAATTAGTATTAAGTATGGATATACGTTTGATAGCTCGTTATTATTTATTATATTAGAAGAGGCTATTGGATTTTATTTTATGGGATCTGTTTGCTTTTGTTTGGGCAAGGAAGCAGATAATGTTATGTTGGAAGTTATAATGGAGTGTGTTAAAGGTGGTCCTTAGATATGTTGTTTGAAAGGTAAGATTTTTGAGATTAATTGGCGACAAAGACAAATATAAAAATGTGATCATTACTCAAGTTTTGTATAGCAAAAATCTACTTCTAGTGATCATAGTGATATCTGTTAACACTATACGCAAGTTTTGTATTGCAAAAACCTACTTCTAGTGATCAAAGTGATATCTGTTAAAACTATACTCAAATTTTGTATTGCAAAACCTACTTCTAGAGATCAAAGTGATATCTGTTAACACTATACTCAAGTTTTGTATAGCAAAAACCTACCTCTAGTGATCAAAGTGATATCTGTTAACACTATACTCAAGTTTTGTATAGCAAAAACCTACTTCTAGTGATCAAATTGATATCTGTTAACACTATACTCAAGTTTTGTATAGCAAAAACCTACTTCTAGTGATCAAAGTGATATCTGTTAACACTATACTCACTATACTTCTACCCTTTTACATTACAAATTCAAACATTTTGAACAAAAAAAAAAAATATGTGACATAAAAATAAGCTATGCCCTTCAGTTTTTGAAAAAAATCGGCCAAGTGCGAGTCGGACTCGCGCTCGAAGGGTTCCGTACCCACCAAAGCAAAAAACAGCAAAAAAAAACACGCTTGTTGTATGGGAGCCCACTTAAATATATAATTATTTTATTTTGTATTTGTTGCTGTAGCGGTAACAGAAATAAATCATCTGTAAAAATTTCAACTGCCTAGCTATCACGGTTCATAAGATACAGCCTAGTAACGGACAGACAGCGGAGTCTTAGTAATAGGGTCCCATTTTACCCTTTAGGTACTGAACCCTAAAGAGCAATGCCATTTTTTTAAATTAACCGTTAACTGACTTAGCTATAAAGTAGTCGAGCGCTTCTAACTCCTGAAAAATTAATTCTTAAGTAGTACCACTTAAAACCATGTGCATACAAGCCACTATTATTATTCTTATGAAATTGTTGCTATTATTACTTGTTTAATTTTTTTTTAATCAATAGTAATGCTAATTTCTTTTTTAGAAAATAAATTTTAATTATTACATATTTTTATTTTGTAGCAAAATGTTGGCTAAGCTGAATAAATAAATAAAAATTGTTGCTGTAATATCAATCTTCAGTCTTCAGAACGTGCATCAAAACTTAACTACATACTTAATATGCAAAAATCAAGGAGAGTCCATAATATACAAACATCAACCAGTGCAGTGTGAAACTTGACGTTACAGCATAATTTGTACAATAAAATTGAGTATCTGGAACATATTAAAGCTAAACCATAATATTATTAATATCACAATAGAACGTAGGAAAGTTGATCAAGTAAAAACAATACAGTATTCCTACGTTGAAACTGATTGACATGTCCTATCAGTAACCTTACACACTACCGGTTGAGACAGTGCCACTCACAAAAACAAAAGAAAGACATATCATGCCAAAAAAAATAAAGGCTGGATTTTTTTTCTAAATGATATCATATCCACTTATCGCCACACTCCTTTTCTAAGAAACCAAACTAATATGACGTCACACTACTCAAACCATAACAACATGTTTGGTCATAACAAGGATCGTTACGACTCGTTGAGAAGCCTTAAGATCGCTTGTGGGCTTCCAACATAGTCTTCAAATTGTTATGTTGCTAATAAAAACCCAATTAGGGTTATTAGATGCCAAATGATGGTAGAATGTTGGCCTTCTGACTCTAATTGGTAACGTTGAATATTATGGACTTGTAATTGTATTCGGTTAAGAAAAAGGAAGAAAGTAAATATATTTCCAGCTTTTAATTACACCTAGTAATTTAAATAAAACTAGACTACATTTACATAAGAAACAAAAGAAAAAAAAATATTTTTCTCGTTCCTGTTTCTGATTATAAAATCCAAGTAGAAGCTGAAAGTTTAATGAATTAGTATAATTTAGTGAATGTTTGTGTGCTTGGCAAGTTCTTTGATTAAATGTCAAGAACATGCTTCAATAACTAAATAGTGCTAAACACGACTCCTTACACTAAATTGACGATTTGATGAAAGAAACGACTATACTATTTCTTTAAACAAAACAAAAACAATTTTATACTAACTTAACTAACTTTTAATCAACGTGACCAAAAATAACAAAACTGTCAAAAGAGAAAATGTCTACGTTATCGTTTGGCAAACGAAAACAAAATTTGAAAACGAACTCCAGAGGGTAGAATGAAGATTGATAAATCGTTGTTGGGCCCATGTTATATTCTTGAGGGACTCCTGTGGTATTTTTCATTTTATTTTTCAATACGCAGCTGAGCTCCGAGGTAAATAGACCTGTCGGCTGTTTTAAACCTCAGACTGTGTTTTATAGAAGAATTTTCCTGTTATTTTCACATCAGACAGCGTCTCTTGGTACTGCAATATGTTGTATGTACAGTTTACTACGTCTGAATGTTGTTTTGATTGCCTTTTGCGATATTGTTTGTGTTGTATTGTGTTTCATGTTAACTATTGTTTGTATTTTTATTTATTTTATAACTTATGTACACACATATACACTAAAGAAGATACATTATTATTAAAAATGTACATACATAGGTACTGTTTATTTCAAACAGAAATTTCTTTCAGCAGACTTGCGAGAGGAGAGATTGAAGAAATGTAGACAATAGTGTGTAGAAATAACAAAAGAAGAGTTTGTGAAATCGAAATCTTTTATTAAAGTAAAAAAAAAACATACAAATATATATACATATTAACAAATACTTACTTATCTATTGTAAATTAAAGTATTTAGGTAGAAACAATTTATGTAGGTCATCTCACATATTGCGTATTTCATCAACTGTGATAACAAATAAAATATATTGTTTCGCTTTCAATTTTATTTTTTCTAAAGATATTATTTTCATTGTGTTATACATTCTTACTTTTATCAATCATCAAAACATAAAATACTTAGTTCTTTGTTGTTAATTTTCAGAAATTTTCAATTAATGAAACGTCTGGCATCTCCTAACAGATGACTTTAATTATTGTAATGAATACAACCAATTCTGGTTATCCTTTTCTTTCAAAGAATATAGCTATAGTTACAACTAGGTGATTACAAGATTCCAGAGACCTCTAACTACTAATGATAATTGCTAACCTAAATTAATTTAGGCATTTAGCTTTATTTCTGGTACTGAGCGATGATGATAATACCATCTGCGGTAAGGATAATGAGTTCCATTAGTAGGGTTGAGATGGACATTCCTTTGGCTTACGGTTGAATTTAGCCTAGAAAGCCATGCTTTGATTTAAATTCCTTTGTTAAAGAATCTCTTAAGTCAACATCAGTGTGGACTTGACCTAACTGTTTCTTATAACTAGTGATCGTCCTAAGTAGAGATGGTCTCCGAATTCAGAAAATGTTATTTTAACATGGATATGCCTTCTGAATCCCGGGATATGTTTTATTTATTTATTTTATTACTTTCTCTTTACAGGTCGATTTTAGGTGTCTAAAAATAATAATCGGAAACATAAATATATGGTTATTTATTTTAATACTGTAGATAATATTCTTGTTTCATATGAATATCATAGTGAAGCAAAAGATGATTTAGATTGAAGTTTATGATTTGTGACCAGTCTTAAGAAAAATAGACCAATCTCAAACGTCAATCTAAATCATCTTTTGCTTGTAAAAGCCACTTTTATCAATACCTGACTTTCAGGTTAACGATGAATCTTTATTTTGTTTCTACTTTTTCATAAGATATTAAATTCACGTACCAAAAAACCGAGTTTACACGAGAGTTCAGTTAATTTTGGCGTAATTTAGAGTTTACATTTTATTTTAATGTTGTTGATTTTCAATAATTGTGATTTTTATCCTATATCGTTGATTTTAAATGTATGAATAAATGTTGATTGTTGTGTGTTTTGATGATTTTTGATATTGTATGTTTCTTTTTTTAACTTTATTATTAATATTAAATTGAGACCAAATTATACTCGACTTGTATTTTAAAGAGTTTTACTTAATTTAACAAATCTGTATATCGAAATTAAGGAAAGTATTCCCGTGAATATTGGGGCATATCTATATTAACACTAACATTCAATTTCATAGACCCCAAATAGCCGAAAACTCCTTATAACTTTTAACCATGATTGACGAGTTGTATCAAACCATGTTTTGTTTATTGGCCTACCCTTTATCTATCAGTTTAACCATTAATAGCGTATAGCTTGGCCTCTTCTTTTCTCGTGTAATATTAGGTCTTTAACGTCGTCAATTTCATACTTTAATCCCTATTATTCTGATGGATTAATAACTTAACTGTCAAAACTGATTATTCTTTCTATTGTCGACAGAACTTCTCCTGGGCACTCTGCGAACACACCAGAAGGCCGCTTGTGATGAGGAGATGGTGACGCTCATCTGTCCCCGAGGGACCACCATCAGCATCCAAGTGGCCCAGTATGGAGCCTCGGCTACCCAGGGGTCCTGTGCTTCAGACCTGGCGGAATATCAGCCTGTTGCTGTTGAAGTTGTTGGAGATACGTCGTGTATATGGCCTAGTGCTCTACAGGTTAGATGAATTTTGCGATGATCATTATTATTTATTTTTATACATTTTTATTTGCATAGGCATCAATGGCAATAATTTTACATTAATTTTGTCTTTATGTCGTACTTTAATGTGGTTTTGTTTGTGCAAGTGTTTTGTATGATTGATTAAGGCATAGATATTTCAACTTTTAAAAGTATCAATATTAATGACAATAGTATTTATAAAATAAAAACAGTGGAGGAGGGTTAATAAGAAGCAATTTTTGCCCATCAAATACTCAAAAACTAAAAAAGATCTGTTTCCGAAAAATTTCAAATGTATTTGTATAGTTAAAGATACATATTTTTTATTCAGTGTCATTTACGTGGTAAATAATATCGTAAATTAAAGCAATTATTGCATAAACCGAGAGTGTTTCACCTTTTCTGTACATGTTTGACGTTTGTTCAATATTTAAATTATTATTTCTGAAACTAGCGCTCCATGAATCATAGATCATTTCGAGTATTAATGATACTCTTAATAAATTTCTATGTGAGTACTAATTTATTTTGGTTCTCTGTGCGCGTCTGTCCTATACGGAAAAATATACACGTTCACTATTACGATGCATGCGACGATACGCTAGTCTATTTTTCGCATTCTAGGGTCGTGGTGTCTCGTTCAAACTATACCGCAGCCCTGCATTTTGAGCACAGATAAATAAAACAGATTCTAATTAGTCGTAATAACGGTGTAGGTATGCCTATTTAATGCAGCACAAAGTAAGACATAATAATATATAATCCTTCCAAATGAATTTAAATCACGGTGTCAGATTAGCGAAATACACAGGAAATATTATCAAGCACAAAATTTTGCGCAAACTCAGGTGCACTCTCTAGTCCTTCACTCTCAAAGTCCGAGAGGACGGCCATCCGACACGATCAGGTGCAGAATCAACATTTTTTTTTTAATTGGGAAATCATGAAATGACTTCCCCCGTTCTAAGGTGGAGCGAGAGGGCGTCTTAGGCTTTTACTGACTAAAACCCACCTATGTTTCTTCATTTGCCCTTTGCGTTCTAGGAATACAATAACTCTTTCAAACGTTCCCGCAGGCCAAAGACCGACGGCTTAACGTGTTATTTATTTATTTTAATAAGTATAGAGACAGACTACAGACTAAAATAAAAAACTTTTTACAAAAAAAAATACAACCAAAAAAAAAAAAAAAAAAAAAAAAAAAAAAAAATACTAAAATGGTACCACCACTAAAAATACCCCTCAGCCACACTTAAATACCTTATAGCCAGAGTGCATCTCATGTCAATTTTAATAATCCCAAAAACAATCAGATTACATCAATTTATTACGGAGTTCCAGTGCCCTGCACCTTCCAGCTTCATCATCAGATCAGTTCGATATATCCCCCCCCCTCTTCATTTAGTCAGTCATCGACTACACGTATAAATAAACAAAGCAATTTTACTTGTTACGACAGTTCTACTGTAATCCTATGAGTAGTTCTGTTCCATATCTTCGAAGTTCATGATCAGATCATAACAACATTTCTATGAGACCAACTTGAAAGCATAACCTTTTAATAAAAAATAAAAAATTCAAAATCGGTTCACAATTGACCGAGAAATCGGTGAAAATACATTCAGCCGAACCTAGAATCTCCTTCTTTTTGAAGTCGGTTAAAAATCAGAACAGTGAAGACAACATACAGTACATAAATCTGATGTCCAATTATTACTGTACACAGCAGTCAATAGAATATATAATATATTTATTTAATATATTATTTTTATTTTGTATTTTTAATATTTTATTTTTATTTATAGTCAATGTTTTCTATCAAAGGCAAAAGAGTATTACATTACCAACTTTTACACTATAAGCTGCTAGTGAGAAATTATTATTATTATATTGCTATTTTGGTGTACAATGAAGTATATACTTTTCTATTCTTAGAGAAATCCGTATTAAACTTTTTACGGGACTTGAAAATCAAAGTAAGAACCCTATTTACGATTAGCAGTTGCATTTTCGATCACATGACCAACCATACCCACACAATCAATATTTGATTTACTACAATCACCAAAATATGTAGGCATGATACAGCCTGCTCTACTTATTATACAATTTCGGGACCGCAAAATTATGGTCTGATGATAATATTCGCGTTTACCTATCCATTTTACGTGATTATAATCCTTTCAAATTCGGGACGAAATTCCAACAGAGCGTTCACTCTACCAATGTGCTTGATGAGAATTGATTCAGTAGTTGAAATATTAACATCTACAATGTAAATGTTGCGATGTTTCGTTAATGTTAGGTACTATGTTAACATGCTAGGATTTTGATAATTATGTAGTAAATATTTTGAATAAAGTAATTCTAACTGCTGCCATTGGATTGAAATGCGTGAAAGTAGAAAATTGTCCCAAGAGAACATACTCTCAAGATAAATAATAATAATATGACATTCCATTAAAAGTGACTAAAGGGCCTCTGCGAGTTGGTTTCGGCTCCTCGTACGCCTTCCAAAGGTCCGGGATCTCAGGGTTCAGAGATATACTGATAAATAAAATAATAATTCTGTGTTCTGAGATATGTTGACACATAATAATAATAATTTATTTTTCAGATAATACAATCCATTATTGTTAGTAAAGACGTACACAACTTATAAACTATTGTTAGTACACATATCTCTGTCAGTTAATAAATAAATTGATTAAGCATGTCAATAATAATAATAAATTAAATCACATAATCAAATAATAATTACCAAACACACACAACACACACTACACTACTTCTGGGCTCGGTTCGAGGATAACATTTGCATCCTCGTCCAATGTTTCAATATAAGACCATCAGTCCTATCCGCTAGGGTTTTTAAGAGACTGTTAGTGCTGCTCCGTACCCGCCCCATTATGGATGCGACACGCTTTCGTACGATAGCAAAAAAGTCATCAATACGTGCTTCCACAAACATCCCCGATGCACTGCAATGATGCGGCAGCCTCAACAGAGCCCTGTATGCGTTATTGTATTGGACTAGCAAGGCGCTGTAAGCCCTCTGCGTGTAGTCAACCCATAGACTGCAAGTGTAAAAAGACTGGCAGTATGCCCTAAACATTTACCTTTACATCTTTTGAACACTTTGCAAATCTACGGATGAACATATTGCTTCTGACTGACAGCGCCCTGCGTTCAAAATCAAAGTCAAAATTTTTTATTTCACATAGGCCTACATGGGCACTTATAAAACACGTTCCCTCTCCATGTCATTATTATCGGTCTGTGTAGCAGTGACTCAGTGCCCCAGATATTGGAAAGACGTAACTCCTAGAGCGGTCCCCACAAGTGTGATGGGTGGTACAGCATAGCTCTTTGTGCCTGCCTTGAACAGCAGACACTTGCTTTTCTTTGCATAAAAAGCCTATCCTATGGTGCTATTCCAGGACATGGTCTACTCGAGCACCAAGTAACATGGAAATCCATTTGAGCGTGAAGAAGTAACAAACATACGCACAAACTCACAAGCTTTCACCTTTTTACTTTCGCCTAGTGTGATTATTGTATACAAACATTTTTTTTATAAATGTACATACATTTAAATTAAGAATAAAAATAATCCATTAAAACATTTTAATGTATTATTTAAATTTGGTACTTTTGAATTTGATTCTGATTTTAATAATAATTTTAATACTGATTTAATTTTAATGTTTATTCAAATTTTAATTTTGTTGTTAATATTATTTTAATTGTAATGATTATTTTTGACATTTTATGATTGTAATTATGGATCAAGGTTGAATGAATGAATTATACATCTGAATATAATGTAGATTTTTTTACGGTTAGCAAATCATCAAATAACTTCTCCCGCTCTGGGTAGGACAGAGTCAGTCAGATTTTTACTGAAAAAATCCAACGTTGTTCCTTTAGTTGCCCTTAGCTTTCGAACAATCCCGCAGTTCTAGTAGGCTCTTTACAATGTAAAGAACCTACTAAAACAGCGATTTGAAACATAGTATGTGTCATATACTATGTTACTACAATCTGGGAATCTTTAAGAGTGTATAGGTTACTTCTAGGCAAGCGTGCTCCATCATAAACCATATCATCGCTTTCTATCAAGTGAGATAGCATTCAAGGGCAAGCCTAAAAACGGTAAAATAAAATCGAACATGATTAGTAGTGTTCCAAGCCATAGAGATGACAGCAAAATCGTAAGACCCCAGAGGGGAGATACCCGTTAGGGCCATAGGGAATTTCTGAAAAGGAAATCTATGGTCTTAGAACGCTAAGAAAAACTGTAGGACATCCCTATGTATGATTTTAGTCAGTGAAAATCTGACACTCTCGCTTCATCCTAGAGCAGGATAAGTCATTGGTGGATATCATACTTCAAAAAATATATACAAGATAAATTTAATGTGGAATAACATTAAAAAAAACCGGGCAAGTGCGTGTCGGACTCGCGCCCTGAGGGTTCCGTACAAACTTATGTACCTATGAAAACAGTTCAATTTCCGAATTAAGTTACGAAGATTTAATCGAATTACAAAAAAAAAAAACATTTTGACGTAACTACAAATTTACAGTTTTCAGATTTTTCCTGTACTTGTACTATGAGACCTTGCAAAATTTCAGGATTCTAGGTCAACGGGAAGTACCCTATGAATTTTGATTCCCTTGAGAGTGTCGAAATAAACACATAAACGGTCGTATCTTTTTTTCTCGTTAACTCAGAAGTTTGATTTTTCACAGCTTCGAGGAACGGCAAACCAGAGTAAATGGTTTATTTTCAACTCGATACCTTCACGCGTTCTTGAGATAAAGGGTCTTGACAGACAGATAGACGGACAACAAAATGGTCATATAAGGGATCCGTTTTTTTCCTTTCGAGGTACGGAACCCTAAAAAATGATGAATAGACGTGGATTATGATTTAATGCCTGTTCGCTGTAAGAATAATGATGTGGTATCGTACTCAATACTGCTGCCCATCTTCCTTATAATCCTTTTAATTACCTCTTATAATATTGAGGGGAACTTAAGGGGTGGTCTATAATAACGAAGCCCAGGCGAATATAAAACAGGAATAGCTTTGAATATTGAACTAATCACCGGAGAAGCTTACAGTCTTTGAACATTCCTTTTTCATAGCTATAGCATAACGCTTGCATTTTCAAAAGGTTAGGCGGAGCTGGACACTCTTATATTTCCAGTTTTGTTTAATTCCTAAATAAATGAGATGAGAGCAGTGGTAGCCGAGTGACAGCAGTGGTAGCCGAGTGGTAACGGCCCCGACTTATGAGTTGTAGGTCGCAGGTTCAAACCCAGCCAGGCGCATTACTTTGTGTAATTTATTTCATCACCACTGCTCTCAAAACGGTGAAGGAAAACATCGTGAGGAAACCGGCATGTCCTAGAACCAAAAATTTGAAGACATGTGACATTCACCTACCCGCACTGGGCCCGCGTGGTGTATTACGGCCCATTCCCTCTCCTAGTGAGGAGGCCTGAGTCCCAGCAGTGGGAACATTATAAGGCTGATTATATGCTAAATAAATGAAACTATCACACAACATGCACAAAACTAGTCACCGTCGTTAATGGTGAGTAGAGAAGAAAGAAAGAAAGAAGAAGAAGAAAAACTGTTTATTCGCGCGAAATGACGCAATCTTAAAACTAGCTAACAAACATTATCAATTGAATAGGGAAGATATGCGTCACATCCGCGCAAAACGGCTGAACGCTCAGCATAAAGCTGCAGCCTCACGCATTATGCGATGAGCTCACAGCGCTGTTTTTCAGCGTGGGCCGGTGGCGGTGTTGACATAAAGACGCCCGAACGGTGCAGCGTACAACGAGATTTCGATAGAAAAAGGAAATAAAAATACATATGAATTACAAATTAAAAGGAAAAGTAAATTAAATTAAAATAATAAATAAATATATACTTAACGTGACAAGTACATTAATATAAAGTGGCAACACCACGACGCTCCCAGAGTTCCACGCGCGCCTCAAGGAGATGTCAGCAAAACCGTGAGGGCCCAGCAGGACCGAAGCCTGCTGGGGCCACCAACGCAAGGCAAAGAAGAAACCTAGGAATGGGTTTTATTCAATAAAAGTCTGACACGCTCTCTCGCTCCACCGTGAAGTTAGAAAATTATCCCAAGAGAACACGATCCATTCGATACATCATCATCATCATCATTTCAGCCGAAAGACGTCCACTGTTGGACATAGGCCTCCCCCAAATATCGGCAAAATGACCGGTCCTGTGCGTCTCGCATCCATCGGATTCCCGCGACCCTCACCAGGTCATCGGTCCACCTTGTGGGAGGCCTTCCAACGCTGCGTCTTCCGGTACGTGGTTGCCATTCCAGAACCTTTCGTCCCCATCGACCATCTGTTCTCCATTCCACTCTATCTCATCTCTTCATCTGTTGTTCCATTCGATACGAACCGAGATAAAGTAGTATCCTATGTTCTATTCCACGACATGGACTGCCGCTGTGCTAGTATCATAGAATTTCTTATATCTATGGTAATATTTACCCTAATCCGTTCAGCCATTTGAACGTGAAAGAAAAACCAACATACACACACGTACAAACTTTTGAATAGAACAGATTAAACTTTATTATACACCAAAATAGTAACAAAACTTTTACACTGGGTAACTTAAATCTATGGGTACAAAGGCGGTCTTATCGCTGACAGCGATATCTACCAGACAACCTTAGGATGGACTGAAAGAAGTTGAAATAGAAAAAGGGGGTAGTCTGTAGTGTATTGCAAAGTAAATATTAGATTAAAATTATATACTAGACTATCTATACATATAATAAAACAGTAAAATTATTTTGCGATGGTATTAATTGGCGCAAAAACTACTGAACCGATCCTGTTCAAATTTTGCATACATAATCCTTATAGGTCAGAGCAACTTATAGGCTATAAATTATCACGCTATTTGCTATGGGGGGTGAGCAATAATCCAAAATGTCGATATTGAACGACATTCCACGAGTTCGATTCCCAGCTACAGTTAAAAATTTTGTCATTATTTTATCATCTTTTTTGTAATAAAATAACTTTTACCATTTTTTTTTAAATAAAATTAACATTTCTATTCGATATCTTCTAAATATTTTGTAAAAACTAATCAAAACACATAATAAAATCAAAGCGGCGAGTAAAATCACGTAATATAATGTTGTAAATATGCACACGCAATTCAGATACTCGCAACGCCATCTAAAGACTGAAAGTAGAAATAATGATGACAATGATAGTTGAACTTCATATTTGATAGATGGCATTGTGTATTTTACGTAATTTTCTGAGTGGCGGAAGAATGACCATTGACCAAGTTTGCAGATAGTTCTATTGTTTAAAATTGGACGAAAACCGTTTTGGTTAAACTGGAGTTAGGCGGAGGCATGTTTAATCCTACTGCTTTTTTCCCCCGTTGTTGTAACAAGCTAATTGACCGTGATTATTCAAGGGATACCAACCAAAGGCGATAAAAGTAAATACGAGTACTTATAATGTATTTAATTATTGACTTTAAAATAACACGGCCAAATTTTCGGAAGGGGTAGCATGGCACCATGCGTTGGAAGGCCCCCAGATGAACCGATGACCTGGTGAGGGTCGTGGGAATCCGATGGATGCGAGACGCAAAGGACCGGTAATTATGGCGACACTTGGGGAGGCCTATGTCCAACAGTGGACGTCTTTCGGCTGAAATGATAATGATAATGATGGCACCGTTTTTTTCTTTTTTTAAGGGTGGAAGTCATCCATTGACTTCTCCCGCTCTGGTTGGAGCGGAAAGGCGTGTCAAACTTTTACTGACTAAAACCTCACCTGTGTCCTTCAGTTGCCCTTTGCGACATCTCTTTGAGGAGCGCGTGGATCACTACGCGCTGTTAACGACTGGGTTCGGTCCGGTCAATTATCGGACGGCTGGACGGCTAGCTACCCATTGCTGGATGTCCGCAAGCCCGCGTCTACCGTGGCTGGTCGTCGGGGTCCAAATCTTGGCTCGGCGTGAGGACGTTCATTCCCTCACGCGTGCGGCTTCCTCCTTAGCTAGCATTACGGCTTTGCAGAAGGAGGCGACCGCCTGCCATTTCTCCTCGCTCTGGACCATAGCCCGAACCAAGGCCCGGCGCGAGAGGTGACTGACGCCGATTGCCTCCACGAGGACAAGCCAGTGCCCCGCCCTTGCGAGGCACACCTCTGTATGCTCCATTGTGTCCTCCGGGATGATGGTACCTTGCGGCCTAATAATGCCGTGTTTTATTATTATCAGTCACTGCTTCATATAAAACGGGGTCGAAAGTGATTTGCGTTCCTGATCACAGTTCGACAACGTATGATGTATCTCAGATTCCTTGCAACCTTACGTCGACCTCCGTACGTTACCTCCTTGCAGTGAGTGGTGACCAACACTGGAACAACCCTCTGAGGGAGGCCAGTCTCAGGGATAACACTAATCGGCTGCTACATTTGTTTACCGAAATTTCATTGTTTTATGGATACACAAGCTCAGGACAGTTGAGGGTGTTTCACGCGATTTCTGTTCCGGATTCGGTTGGAAGTACCCTGATATTGCTATTTTGCGAATCGCCCGGAGGACCCGATGTAGCATGCGGTGGAGGTCTATCCCGCTTGGGTGAACCACCGTGTCTTCATAGAGGCAATCGGCGTCAGTGACCTCTTGGTTTGGCCATCAATATGCGAGTTCGATTGGACGGGGATACACGCGATCCAGATTTCGCCGAAATTCATTTAAAATTTGGAGTCTCTTCATAGGGTAGTTCCCACTATGGAATAACATTTGTCTAATATACGAGGACGTCAGTCAAATACACACCAAAAAATCCTAGGTAAATGAACAAGTAATTTTTACGCCCAAAATGATCAAGCTGCAACTATCAATGCAAGCATGCTCTCGCAAATTCTTCATATGTACTGTTGTGGAGGAAGATGATGATGGTAGTTTTTGGATTCACTGGCTTTTTGGCTTTGCACTATCAGTGCACGTTATCCAGCTGAAGGTCGGTGTCCCGATTATGCTCCTTCGTTTACCTCTACCAAAGCTGTCTGACGGCTTAAACTCTTCAGTAAAACATTATTGTGGCGAAAATTTTACGGGAGGTAACTCTTTCGAACAATCTCGCAGCCCTAGCAGACATTGGCTCTAGAGAGCCCTATCCATTTCCTGACATCTCTATGAGTCGCGCGTAGAATACTACGCGCCGTCGATTCAGGATTGCTTTGACCAGATGGCCGGGCGGCTCCACCGCAATCGCCCTGCGGCTTTCAAAACCTGGAGCATCACTTGCAGCGACAGCTGAGGATTCAGGATGTCCTATCCCTTATAGTTTCAGCCACCTTCTTCGATCGTAGTGCTTCACTGAGGCTACTGGTTGACATTTTTTCCACCAATCGCCTCCATGAGGACACGGCGGCGCCGGCGCTCCTACCAAGCGGGACTGACTTCCACCGTTAGCTCCATCGTATTATCCGGGCGATCGGCACAATGGTTAGACTTGAGTGTTTCTTTTCGCTGAATTCGATACAGATACCTCCCGAAACACCCAAATCCGGTGAGTCCTGCACAAAGGGAGGATGCCGTGACCCCTCTGTAGCCACTCCTCAAAGACAGGCATTACCGCTGCGATTGTGACGTGCTCACTGTGACAATGTTGTTTTACCAGAACATAAACCAGAAACATACATAAACTAGTGCCTTTTCCCTTGAGGTAGGCAGAAATGCCAACTGCTACGACCCTTACATACTCGTTCTATTCATTGACGTTCATACATTTGGATCTGGACGAGTACATAACATGTGTCCTGAAGGTAATTTGCGTTTTTACCTTTAATCGTTTTATGTAAAAGTACAATAAATAATTACGATGCTTTCAGAATGAAATGCAAGCACAGAATGATTGTACAGTTTTACGAACTTAACGCAGACGAAGTCGCGGGCAACAGCTAGTACATAGATATAACATAGCTATTATATATAAAAGACAATAAACAACTTTGACTTTTTACTATACTAGCTTTTGCCCGCGGCTTGGTCCGCGTACATAAATTATAGCCCATGTCACACAGGATTAAAGCAGCTTTCTATCGGTGAAAAAATTTTAGCAATCTGACCAGTACTTTCAGAGATTACCTCCTACAAACAAAAGAACAAACTTTACCTATTTTTAATATTAGTATAGATTAGTGTAATTGATCGTTTCCTATACTAATTTGTTTGGTTTACCATCATAGCAGAGTAAAACATTTACTTTTGATTCATCAACAGCATAAGCTAAATAATTGTTGACAATATTGGAACCCTGATATCGTAATTTAAAAAATAAATAAATAAAAGAATTCACCCAACGTTGGCATTACATAAATATTTACAGTATCATTTAAATTGAACGTAAATATTTGTTATAAAATAAAATACTCTATTTAATTCTGTCAATTGATTCGAATCCAAACAGAACTCGTCATTCATATCCCTTCAAACATCCATTAAGTGAAATGCCAAACAGTAAACTGATCCTTTTTTACACAATTTTATTACTTATTCTGATATGTTTAAGCAATAAGTTGGGTTTACGAGCAGCTGCCAATACTGTCAACCCCTGATATTCCCGTATAGTATGCGAGACTACGCTCATTCCGTGTATTTTCACCATATTTTCGTACACGCCACTTCGACTTACGTAAATACAGCCATCATTTGCTTTTATATTTTTTTTTTATCATAGAATATTTATTCATCGAAGCGTTTTGTTTTTTTTATCGAACATTCATCGTTAACAAAATATCGTAAATTTCGCTAAATGTAAAATAGCAGTTATTGTATCGTTTCGTGTAATGTTTTAACATAACCCGCGATAGAATAGGAATATAATTTTATTTGCCGGTAAAATGTGATTTCGATTCCAACGGAATTGCTTCAATAAATTGTTTGGAATGTGTTATTTTGTCGTTTAAATGTTTTTGAATTGATAAATATGTATAATAATTAAATCATTCCGTGTTCAGAAAAAAATGTAATTCAATATTATTTAATCGTAATGAAGGTAATGTTTGTCAGTTTAATTACTACCTGCTCTGAAATGAATGGTCTGACTTATTCTGAAAGAGAAAAACTTTGTACTCTATGGGAGGTACAAGAATTATTCAGAGAAATTTAAGTAATATTTGCCTTTCCATCCTCAAACTGTCTTTCATACTTATTTATAGAAAATCCTAATCCTTTTGAGTTTTAATAAACTATTTTGTGCTAACGAGCAAACAGCCACCTTTTCAAGCTCTAAAAATAGAAGGTAATAATATCACACATCTCACGAATTTCTAACTTGTCTGCTCTAGAACATCTATAAGATATGTTTCTGTAGTAAGTCTATAAATAACTTTAGATTCTAAAATATTATTACAGATACGAGTAGATCCTTTATAAATATATCTCAATAATTTCTGTTCTGAAGATCTTCCCATCAGTTACTTAACTCCGAAAATAGTCAGAAATAACATCACCCAACCCACTTGTTACAAACTTTTGTGCTTATCAACAAGGAACTATCAAACTGTGAAACACCTTTAGGGCATAGCAAATATGCAAAGTTCTGACAGGACAGGCATACTAACTAATTTGTGTAGTACTCCTTGTTACAGACCGTGGTGGAAGCGTGCCAGAAGAAACGACAGTGTAAGTTTCACACAAGCCCTAAGGCTTTTGGAGTTGACCCATGCCCGGGTTCCAGGAGGTTCGTCGAAGTCGCCTACAAATGCCGTCCCTGTAAGTAACTTCTAACATTAGTTAAAATTTATCCTCTATATTAATTAACTTCAAGTTGGCTATACGACATTGTTTGCCATCTATGGCAAAACAAGGATAAGGCTGATCAAACGAACGAGGGGATAAGCACAAGAAAAAAGAAGTCTATGTTCAGCATTGGGTGAAGTCGTAATGTAGATAATGATGATGAAATTTATGCCAACCTACGAGAAATATATGATAAATCTGAATATTTCATAGAAACTATAATTTTGTGCGTCCACGAGAGTCAAAACCGTTTTGTCTGAGTGAAAATAGTTCCTTCTTTTCTCTCTTTTTTTTAATAAAACGTTGCCCTACACTTACAATTCCTCCTATATCATGGACGCGTTCACAAACATGTAACCAATTAATTCAATTACAATTGGGGACTCACATTGAAAGTGTCTGTAATGAACTTAGATCTGTTAGTGCCAAGTTGGCTATCCTCAAATACAATCTTCCCTTCTCCACGCTACGCATGCTGTATCTTGCTCTGGCAGATTCAGTCATAAGCTATGAGCTTACTAGCTATGGACGTTCCTATAAAACTTATTTAGATAAAATATATAGTCTACAACTAAGCATACTCAAGAATATTGTGCCAAAGAATATTAAACTTAAATATATAGATGATTAGAGAACATTTTAAAATTATGTCAGTCTTTTATAAATTCTTGTCGGCAATTATCTTGGACAAATCTATACATATAATAAAACAGTAAAATTATTTTGCGATGGTATTAATTGGCGCAAAAACTACTGAACCGATCCTGTTCAAATTTTGCATACATAATCCTTATAGGTCAGAGCAACTTATAGGCTATAAATTATCACGCTATTTGCTATGGGGGGTGAGCAATAATCCAAAATGTCGATATTGAACGACATTCCACGAGTTCGATTCCCAGCTACAGTTAAAAATTTTGTCATTATTTTATCATCTTTTTTGTAATAAAATAACTTTTACCATTTTTTTTTAAATAAAATTAACATTTCTATTCGATATCTTCTAAATATTTTGTAAAAACTAATCAAAACACATAATAAAATCAAAGCGGCGAGTAAAATCACGTAATATAATGTTGTAAATATGCACACGCAATTCAGATACTCGCAACGCCATCTAAAGACTGAAAGTAGAAATAATGATGACAATGATAGTTGAACTTCATATTTGATAGATGGCATTGTGTATTTTACGTAATTTTCTGAGTGGCGGAAGAATGACCATTGACCAAGTTTGCAGATAGTTCTATTGTTTAAAATTGGACGAAAACCGTTTTGGTTAAACTGGAGTTAGGCGGAGGCATGTTTAATCCTACTGCTTTTTTCCCCCGTTGTTGTAACAAGCTAATTGACCGTGATTATTCAAGGGATACCAACCAAAGGCGATAAAAGTAAATACGAGTACTTATAATGTATTTAATTATTGACTTTAAAATAACACGGCCAAATTTTCGGAAGGGGTAGCATGGCACCATGCGTTGGAAGGCCCCCAGATGAACCGATGACCTGGTGAGGGTCGTGGGAATCCGATGGATGCGAGACGCAAAGGACCGGTAATTATGGCGACACTTGGGGAGGCCTATGTCCAACAGTGGACGTCTTTCGGCTGAAATGATAATGATAATGATGGCACCGTTTTTTTCTTTTTTTAAGGGTGGAAGTCATCCATTGACTTCTCCCGCTCTGGTTGGAGCGGAAAGGCGTGTCAAACTTTTACTGACTAAAACCTCACCTGTGTCCTTCAGTTGCCCTTTGCGACATCTCTTTGAGGAGCGCGTGGATCACTACGCGCTGTTAACGACTGGGTTCGGTCCGGTCAATTATCGGACGGCTGGACGGCTAGCTACCCATTGCTGGATGTCCGCAAGCCCGCGTCTACCGTGGCTGGTCGTCGGGGTCCAAATCTTGGCTCGGCGTGAGGACGTTCATTCCCTCACGCGTGCGGCTTCCTCCTTAGCTAGCATTACGGCTTTGCAGAAGGAGGCGACCGCCTGCCATTTCTCCTCGCTCTGGACCATAGCCCGAACCAAGGCCCGGCGCGAGAGGTGACTGACGCCGATTGCCTCCACGAGGACAAGCCAGTGCCCCGCCCTTGCGAGGCACACCTCTGTATGCTCCATTGTGTCCTCCGGGATGATGGTACCTTGCGGCCTAATAATGCCGTGTTTTATTATTATCAGTCACTGCTTCATATAAAACGGGGTCGAAAGTGATTTGCGTTCCTGATCACAATTCGACAACGTATGATGTATCTCAGATTCCTTGCAACCTTACGTCGACCTCCGTACGTTACCTCCTTGCAGTGAGTGGTGACCAACACTGGAACAACCCTCTGAGGGAGGCCAGTCTCAGGGATAACACTAATCGGCTGCTACATTTGTTTACCGAAATTTCATTGTTTTATGGATACACAAGCTCAGGACAGTTGAGGGTGTTTCACGCGATTTCTGTTCCGGATTCGGTTGGAAGTACCCTGATATTGCTATTTTGCGAATCGCCCGGAGGACCCGATGTAGCATGCGGTGGAGGTCTATCCCGCTTGGGTGAACCACCGTGTCTTCATAGAGGCAATCGGCGTCAGTGACCTCTTGGTTTGGCCATCAATATGCGAGTTCGATTGGACGGGGATACACGCGATCCAGATTTCGCCGAAATTCATTTAAAATTTGGAGTCTCTTCATAGGGTAGTTCCCACTATGGAATAACATTTGTCTAATATACGAGGACGTCAGTCAAATACACACCAAAAAATCCTAGGTAAATGAACAAGTAATTTTTACGCCCAAAATGATCAAGCTGCAACTATCAATGCAAGCATGCTCTCGCAAATTCTTCATATGTACTGTTGTGGAGGAAGATGATGATGGTAGTTTTTGGATTCACTGGCTTTTTGGCTTTGCACTATCAGTGCACGTTATCCAGCTGAAGGTCGGTGTCCCGATTATGCTCCTTCGTTTACCTCTACCAAAGCTGTCTGACGGCTTAAACTCTTCAGTAAAACATTATTGTGGCGAAAATTTTACGGGAGGTAACTCTTTCGAACAATCTCGCAGCCCTAGCAGACATTGGCTCTAGAGAGCCCTATCCATTTCCTGACATCTCTATGAGTCACGCGTAGAATACTACGCGCCGTCGATTCAGGATTGCTTTGACCAGATGGCCGGGCGCAATCGCCCTGCGGCTTTCAAAACCTGGAGCATCACTTGCAGCGACAGCTGAGGATTCAGGATGTCCTATCCCTTATAGTTTCAGCCACCTTCTTCGATCGTAGTGCTTCACTGAGGCTACTGGTTGACATTTTTTCCACCAATCGCCTCCATGAGGACACGGCGGCGCCGGCGCTCCTACCAAGCGGGACTGACTTCCACCGTTAGCTCCATCGTATTATCCGGGCGATCGGCACAATGGTTAGACTTGAGTGTTTCTTTTCGCTGAATTCGATACAGATACCTCCCGAAACACCCAAATCCGGTGAGTCCTGCACAAAGGGAGGATGCCGTGACCCCTCTGTAGCCACTCCTCAAAGACAGGCATTACCGCTGCGATTGTGACGTGCTCACTGTGACAATGTTGTTTTACCAGAACATAAACCAGAAACATACATAAACTAGTGCCTTTTCCCTTGAGGTAGGCAGAAATGCCAACTGCTACGACCCTTACATACTCGTTCTATTCATTGACGTTCATACATTTGGATCTGGACGAGTACATAACATGTGTCCTGAAGGTAATTTGCGTTTTTACCTTTAATCGTTTTATGTAAAAGTACAATAAATAATTACGATGCTTTCAGAATGAAATGCAAGCACAGAATGATTGTACAGTTTTACGAACTTAACGCAGACGAAGTCGCGGGCAACAGCTAGTTTAATAATATTAACGCTTTAACGTTAAAGAGTAGACTAAAACAGTTACGTGATACTGATTACCTGCCAACACATAAACTACTTACAACTGTAAATGTTTATGGCATGAGAACTTGGGAATATATGTTATCCAATAATTTGAATAAAATTCCAAAAACAGTGCAATCAAAAACTGTCACCAGTACATATGAAAAATGTAAATTTACCCTGAAAATAATAGGGGTTAAAGTATGAAATTGCCGTTTTTTTAAAACGGGTTGCTTTGAAGTGTTATATCTTTGGATTAACTTGGAATTATAAGTTCAAGTAAACTTTATATTAAAGGTACGTTATTTTTTTTTTTCGAAATTAGGTATTTATCTGTAATATCGCAGTACTTATAACCATGAAAGCTAATAAAAAAACGTTTTTTCATATTAAGATTTCCAACGTAGAAACTATGCATTTCAAAGGGCAAGCAATATCAATGACGTATATAGACACGACGTATATATACACCTTATCTATGTTTCCAAAATATCTGAACAATGATGAGTCGAGTTTGAGATGTAACGTCAAAATCAGTTAAGAGTGGTTATATGAAAGTGTATCGCGGGTTGGCCGCTCTTAACTCAAACTTGTGACTTTAGAAAATATTTTCAGCCAGGTCACCAAGTAACTGGGTTTATCCACCTACGCAATGCAACGTAAAATAGAATTCGAATAATTTTTCATTCCTGCAACACGAATTAATTAATCCGGCTATACTTCGATTGGTGTCCTTAAAATCTTTTTCAAAGGCCATTTTTAAAACGTTTCTGATGACGGATTCCATTTTGATAGAAATGTGAAACGCGATTTGAATTCGATTCGATTTATTTCGAATTTGTCTCGAGGCTGCTTTTGTGAGGTAGAAACTAGAATTGTTTGTGTGAGCCCTAGTCTCTTGGGACTAGATGGCGTTGTGTAAAAGTGGTGTATTATTATTATTATTATTTCTAATATCACATTTAACCATATCGTTTCTTTGACAGATGAGTTTCGAAGTAAAGTTGGTTGTGAGAATGACGTCCTTCATCTCAGCTGCAACCCTCACTCCAGAGTGGCGATCTACTCAGCTCAGTATGGCCGAACAGAGTACGATTCCATCCAGTGTCCACAACCAAGAGGGATGAAGGAAGAAAGTAAGTATTGGCAATTGTATCAAAAATCAGAAATGTTTATTTCAAATAGACCATTTATAGGCACTTTTGAACTGTTATAATGTCGGTCTGTCTACTAGTCTAGAATCTACGACTTGAAAATCGACTCAGAAAATATTATCACAACATCAAGTAAACTTTAGTTTTTCTGCCGACACCTGCCAGAGCTGTATGAATGTTCAAAAGAGTAAACAAGGCCCTGGTATACAAAGATCAGCTAAAAGAACAGATGTGTCTGCTGAAGTCTGTGTTTCCTGATAACTATAATTTAGAGGTCTTTAAGTCAAGCGTGAAATGGTTACGTCTAGGCGAGCTTAGCCTATAAATAATGAAAAGTTGGGTGAAACCCATCATTTTTTTCAGTAAAATTCTACAATCAGCCTCATCCAGAACAAAAAAGATATTCAGTAATTTCCCAACTCAAAAAAAAAAAAGAAATGAAAAACTGTATAGATAGAGTATTGTGATATCGAAAGGAGATCGCATGAGTTAGTTTGTTATAGCTAACGAACTGGCTTGTAAAATATACTTTTAAGGATTTTGCTGTTCTAGAATAGATTTGAAAATTGAGTAGAACAAAGAAATGTCTAGTTTTTTTTCCGTTTAGACATAACCATTGTAGCGCGATGTGCAGCTGATATTGAATGTTGAAGAAAAGTGTAAGTAAAATTTATTCGTCCCAAGTATTTCATTGAAATAAACGACCCGTGCCTCAATTCAACCGTCGCGTCGTAGAGTGCGACAGTATCTACTGTTCTATTACTTAAGGAAATCAACCTATAATAAATCCAATAATCTAGTATGAACCTACGTCATTGATACTTACCGATACTAATGTTATTCCGAGCTCATCTCGCCAAATACACATCGACGCGTCGGTAAGCAACAACGCGACCCTAAACGCCTCGCAGACTTCCCTTTTTTCATCCATTATCTACTTTCCTTTTCGTCACCAAACTTCATTCACCTGAAAAACCCATCACGTTATTTCTAATCTGTTTTGTTTCGTTCTTCTACCATTTTTGTGCCGGTATTTTTGTTTCATTTTCACATGTCTCGAATGATGGATGAAGTGTGTCATCGACTCATCGCACATCGATTCTATTTGATGTTGTCTGTTGGGATTGAAAAAAGCATTTGTGAGTGCTTTTAATTCAAACTCTGCGATCTGTCCAAAGCATCAATACTGTGATATGAAAAACATTATACTTGAATGATTAAATAATGATAGATAATGTTGACTTTAACGTTGTGTATTGTTAAGTGGTCAAGTCGACACCCGCATCGAACAAGGCAGTATCTTGGATTACAGTGCAAACAAAATTCAAACATGGCACTATCACTTTTCGGATCATTTAAAAAAAAATGAATTAATGTTACAACCTTGTTCGTTGCGGATGTCGAAGTGATTATTTCTATTAAAGAAGTCCTAAAAAAGTATGGATTGCAAAAGAATTATTTCTTCGAAAGACCGATCGTTGATCTAAATTACTGTCATTTACCTATGTCAGCTGTCAAATATAGGACTAATTTGCTGTTGACAATACGAATAAATCGAATACCTTTGCCACATTTGCAAAAATAATTCGAGATTAAATGCTTTCCAAATGTAGAAATATAATACGAACAATAGACTTTGATAGAAAATTAATAAGCACACCTTAGTACTTTTATCATTTCAAATTCATTTTGAAGGAAACCTAATTTCAAAATGAAAGCGTTCCTCGGTTGGAATCGCAAATTTAATTTTAACGTGTAAATTCAGCCCATTGAGGCCTGTTTATTGAATAAATTATTTAGATTCTAATGTTTTAGAAACGGAAGAATGAGCGCGTTAAAAAATACTCCAATGATTTAGAATTTAGTGTATTTTCTTCTAAAATTTTATTCTTAAAATCATCGTGCACTTTTTGATTAGTTTAATAAATGTTTTTTTTTTCTATGGCTTTCAAGTAGAATACACTGAATGAAAAGTATAGAACCTTCCGCAGATGACCGACATTACTGTTTTATTGTGGTTGGCTCACCTCTACCTGTTTGTGACACACACAATATATAAGTTTAGTCGATTTTACGCACAAGTATGAAGTCATTCAACCACAAGTAGAAACAACGCCATTAATTGATCAAAATTTAATTGAATACTAACTTGAATAAACACAGACCGTTTTCCTTTTTTAAATATAGAAGTAAACAAAAACAAATCTATGGTCGTGACATCTGAATGACATGGCAATTTATACATTTGAAATTCGAATTGCTAAATCGAAACTGCGTTGGAATATTAAATCAAATTATCCCTTTGGATATCAAACACACCGTTTAATTGTTCATTCTAAAAGCGTATCTCTAATTTTAGTTACGTTAACGGTTCCCCATACTTTGTAAAAGTGGGTAGGCATTATTCAACCCTAAGTGAGCGATAAACGGGGGCTGGAAAACATCAAATCGATAATGGCCCTCATTATACTGCCCATCTTATGTAACTGAAGTATTTTTGTTGCGTTCGGATATTTCTGGCTGTGCTCTCATTGTAAATTGAAATAAATATTTTTAGTACAAATCTTTGCTTACTTTTTAAGAGCTTATATTACAAGACAAATAATTTAACACCTATTACAATGTAGAGTTTTATTTATCTTTGGGCTGTTTAAATACTTTTAATCGGATTCTTAATTCAAATGTGAAAATTTGGAATCAAAATCAGTCCTTTGTGCTTTAAAAATTAAGTTTAGCTAATAGTATGGATTTTTTTAAGGTGCGAAATAATTCAATGACTTTTTTGCTCTAGGACGGAGTGGGAGGGCGTGTCAGACTTTTACTGACTAAAACCATACCTATGTTCCTTCTTTGTTTAGCGTTCCAGGACTACGGATTTTCCTTTCGGAAGCTAAACCATGATTCCAGTAGGCTTCGGCCCTGCTGGGCTCCTACGGTTTTGCTGACATCTCTTTATGGCGCGCAATTATGCATCAGATTGCGATTAAAAAAAACATTTTAACAAATAACATATTTTGTTTTATTTATGCCAGTGTTGCCACGTTGAATAATGTTCACCATCGCTGCCGCAATTATTTGGATTTTAAACTAAAATCGCCTCGTAATTACGGATGCATTGCTTTTAAATTGCGCGATGTCGGTTACTCTTTCAGCTTTAAATAATAATTGTTTGTTCCATTCCATTGGTTTCATAGAGTAGGTATTCGTTTTTAGGGTTCCGTACCTCAAACGGAAAAAAACGGAACCCTTATAGGATTACTTTGTTGTCCGTCTGTCTATCTGACTGTCTGTCTGTCAAGACCCTTTATCTCGGGAACGCGTAGAGGTAACGAGTTGAAATTAAAACCATTATACCCATATATGCGGTCTCTTGAACCTGTGAAAATATCGAATGTCGAAGTTAACGAAAAAAAAAAAAAGAAACGGCCGTTTATGCCGCAAAGAAACGTATATTTTGACACTCTCAAGGGAATCAAAATCCATAGGGGACTTCCCGTTGACCCAGAATCTAGGAATTTGGCATAAAGCAAGGTCTTATAGTATAGGTATAGGAATAAATCGGAAGACAGTAAATTTCTTGTTACGTCATTAAAAAAAAAAACTTTTTTGCGATTCGGAAAAATCTTCGAGACTCCACTCTGGAATTAAACTATTTACATAGGTAAGTTAGTACGGAACCCTTCTTGCACGAGTCCGACTCGCACTTGGCAGGTTTTTTAATGTTACTTTGTAACAAAGAAGAAGAAGTGGTTTTGTGGCAAAGATTGTTTGATTGCATTAAATCCGCTTATTTACTACTATTATACTATAATCACCGGGTGCCAGTGAAAGAAGTTAACTGAAACTTTGCGATTTTCTGATAATTGCAGTAAATTACTAAAACACACACACACACACTAACAGGTGTGTTCTTTCAACTGCCAACTTCGGTGCGATCAGTGCGGAAGCGACCGGCACGGAGCTGAACGTATCCTAGAGGGTCATGAGCCATGACCCGGATGACCATGACTCATGGCCATCAGGGTGGTGCGGAGACACCACACGTCTTCCGCAAGGTGACGAGTATGCTGCTTGAGGCGGACAAGTATGCCTCAAGCCTGTGCACAAAGGAACGGCTTGCGCTTGGATATGCAAAGCCAGAGCGAATCTTCACTGCCACGAGAAACCGTGGCATGGCGGTCTCATGGTGGTATGGTGACAGTGACTGTCACAACCTAGCGCTGGGCATGCCATAATCGTGGCGGGAAGTCCCATTTTTGAGAAGTGGCTAGAGAGACGCCACGGCATCTTTACTTTTCGCCTGACTCATGTCCTTATTGGACCTAGCTATCGGGAGTATCCTGTTTCGCATTCAGATGGAAGAAATGCCCCGGTGTCACCATTGAGCAGATGGCCTGGGGGACATGGTTGAACATGCAATGAAAATCTGCCTTGCTTGGGCGGATCACCGCCATGTCCTTGTGGATGTAATCGACAGACCTCTCGCGTTCGGCGATGGCCGCAATCGTGAGGAACACTCTCATGCCCCAGCCACCACCGAAGGAAATGCTTCGAGTGACGGGAGACGCAGGGCGATTTCTACCCGCCGCAGGCGCGGGCTGGCAGATGACGAGCAACGTAACTCGCCGTCCGGCCGTCTGTTAAGGGCCAAGTCTGAGTCAGTGTGTCACGCGCGCCTTTAAGAGCATGCACACCTCAATGCCGGCAAAACCGAAGAAGTCCAGTAGGGCTGATGCCTGCTAAGGCTGCTGGAACGTTTGAATGAGTGACCGTGGCTGGAATGCAAAAAGTAACTGAAAGACACAGGTAGGTTTCAGTCAATAAAACTCTGACGTGCTCTATCGTTCCGCCCCAGGGTGGGATAAATCATTTGATGATTTCCCACCTCAAAAAAGCCTCGTGTTGGGACTTGGTAAAGGCCATGGTCCGGAGCGAGGAGGAGTGGCAGGCGGTCGGCTCCTTCTGCGAAGCAGTAATGCTATCAAAGGAGGAGGCCGCACGTGCACGCGCGAGATAATAGCCCTCGCGCCCCAGGTTTCCGATCCCGATTTCCGGCCACCGTAGGCGCGGGCTTGCGGACGGCGAACAATGGGTAACCTCGCCGTCCGACCGTCCGGTAACCGTCCGGACCGAGTTCAAGTCGTCGACGGCGCGTAGTGTTCCACGCGCGCCTCAAGGAGATATCAGTAACCGTAGGGGCCCAGCAGGGTCGAAGCCTACTGGGGCTATGTGTGATGCGAAAGAAATTCCCGGGGCCCTGGAACAATGGCAAAGAAGGAACAGGAGTGGGTTTTAGTCAGTAAAAGTCTGACACGCCCTCTCGCTCCGCCCAAGAGCATGGGATGTCATTAGATGATTTTACCAACCGAAAAATAAAAAAAAAAACCTCTAAAAAGCCACGGTTGCTTTTTCAACGATTCCGCAGCTCTAGCACCAAGAGCTACATTAAACTTAATTTTAACAGTATCATTAACAATGAAGATTAAATTTTACAATCCGCTGTTCCATCATGAAACGTTAAAGTTTCATCCAAAAAACGTCATTATTTGTAATTTGCTTTAACCGTAACTATAGCCTTTTTTAGAGGTAGGAGAACCATCCAATTACATCTCCCACTTTAGGCCGGGGTGGGAAGGCAGGTCAGACTTTTACTAACTAAAACTATATCTATGTTCCTTCTTTGCCTTGCATTCCAGGTCCCCTTGTTTTACTTTCAGAAGCGAACCCTTGTAGGCTTCGACCCTGCTGGACCCCTACGGTTTTGCTGACATCTCTTTGAGGCGCGCGTGGACGGATGGCAAGCTACCTACCTATTGCTTGTCGTCTAGAAGCCCAAACTATAGCCCTTTGCACCCAAGCGACGTCGTAGATTTTTACAAAGCGACGTCGCATCGCAAAACTGCGATGCGACGTCGCTTTGTAAAAATCTACCACCTTTCACGACGCATTGCAAGAACTTGCGAATTGATTCGCATCGCACATAATACGGTCACCTGAACCAATGCTTTGCTGCACAAAAAAGCATCGCAGTCATTCGCATTGCAGATTTTATTATGCGGCATCGTATCGCAGTTTTGTGTGGGGGAGCCCTTAACCGCTTGAGTGCTTAATTTTAATCGTTATTGGCATATTTTAACATTTATTGAATTGGCGCAACTCTTATTTGACTTGACTAAAGATATGACGGCTATGAAACATTTCACCATTTCATCTCCTTAGTGAAGAATTAGTGAATTTTGGAAAACTCCTCTCTTAGTGCTCGCCTTCATCAGAAAAGGAATCTATAGGCAAAATTTCACACTCCTATTTTTAATAGTTTTGTGTGTTGATATGTCAGTCAGTTTCTCCTTTTGTATACGAGTATATACTCGTAGTTTGGTATTATCGTTAAAGTTAGTTGTTGCAACTGACTCTTACGTCATGTATGTCCGTTAACAAAAGCTGACTGTAATATGTATATATATATATATATATATTATACTAAAGAACTTTAAAAGAGAGTTAAAAAAGTACTCACAGTAATCACACCCTATCCAATCCTAATATTTACTCCAAAACATTTGATGATCAATAAAAACTTTTTTGTTTTAGCCTGCTTGGAGCCATATGCGACGGAGACAGCCATGAGGGAGTGCCACGGTAAAAGGAGATGTGTTCTGTCTGCAGACAGTAATATGTTCGGGAAGCCTTGTCGAGCTGGGAGCCGAACCTACCTCAAAGTTGTTTACACTTGCGGTAAGTTCGTGAGAATGTTTTAAAACCCATAAGCTTAACTATAAAGTCGTTAAATGTTTTTAAACAACGCGTAGCTTTTAATGGATGTTTTATATTTCTGGGTCGTTCTTAGGGTACCTTAAAAATAATAAAACGGAACCCTTATAGAATCATTTTGTTGTCTGTCCGTCGGTCTGTCTGTCTGTCAAGACCCTTTAACTCGGGAACGCGTGGAGGTATCGAGTTGAAATTAAAACCATATACTCAAGTTTTTGGTCTCTTGAAGCTGTGAAAAAATCAAATTTCTTAGTTAATGAAAAAAAAAGATACAGCCGTTTATGTCGCAAAAACGTATATTTCGACACTCTCAAATCAAAATTCATAGGGTACTTTCCATTGACCTAGAATCCTGAAATTTGGCATGAAGCAAGGTCTCATAGTACAAGTAAAGGAAAAAATCTGAAAACTTAAAATTTGTTGTTACATTACAAAAAAAAAAACTTTTTTGTGATTCGGAAAAATCTTCGTAACTCAATTCGGGAATTGAACTGTTTTCACAGGTAAGTTTGTACGGAACCCTCAGTGCGCGAGTCCGACTCGCACTTGCCTTGTTTTTTATGGTTGAAAGTGTTATGTGTATATTAAAGTATGCGTTTGAAAATTCAATCGATGCCTCGAAGAGATGTTAGCAAAAGTGAACCTAATAAGCCCTAATATGCCCGCTAGAGTTCTGGGAATTTCGTAACAGTTAGAAAGCAAAAGCGTTCTAGAGACGCAAAGGGCAACTGAAGGAACATAGGTGGGGTTTAGTCAGTAAAAGACTGACACACCCTCTCGCTTCACCCAGGGTGTGAAAAGTTATTTGATAATTTTTCACTTCAAAAAACCTATGTTTTACAAAATAAATGATTGATTGATTAATTTAAAAATAGGGGAAAATGGGATCGTCTAATTTATAAAATCAACTTTTTAACAAAAACTTTTAACTAAAGACTACGCCAATTTGGTCTTCAATCAGTACGTTTTTTGTACTCTGAACCTTAATCGAGGTTTCTTTCGGATTGTCTTGCGACTATCCTCTATTTTAGTCTATTTTTTATTCCAGTTCTAGACAGCTACGAGCTTTAATTGTTAAAAAAAAACAATACAATTCAACAAACCCTGAAATTGCCAAAAAGAAATGAAATGTTATTATTCGTTTTTGTGAGTGAAATTTTAAAGACAGGCTGAAAAGTAAAAAAAATAAACAATTTTTTTTTATTTTATTTTACAAATTGTTTAAAAAAAAATTAAAACTGTCAGATAAAACAGCTGTCAATGTGCTAGACATTGACAGCTGTAGTTGAAATTTACACAGATTATGTATTTCTGTGGCCTTTAAAACAAATACTAAAAATGGAATAAAATAAATATTTAAGTGGCGCTCCCATATAACAAGCGTGTTTTTTTTTAAAGGTTATCATATAGTGTCTAATGTTGTATAGATAATTGTACGGAACCCTTCGTGTGCGAGTCGCATTTGGCTATTTTTTTTAGCAGTAAGTTAAGATTAAATAACAAGTAGAATATAGAAATAAAAAGTATAAAGCCTCCCACAGATGACCGACTTTACAGTTTTATTCTGTTTGCCCCACTTACTACCTATTTGTGGCCCACACAATATCGAAGTTGAGTCGATTGTATGTCTGTCACGAGTAGAAACAAAGGCAATAATTGATGAAAGAGTGAAAACTATCAGATGAAAAAATTTTCAACAGTTAACTATTTATTTTGCTATCAAAAGTTTTGCGTTATTCCAAAAAAAAAAAAGAATTTAAAGATAACTTTCAACAATAGAATAGATTTTTTTAAGTTATTTTTTATTGAATTCTTGGATTTTTTAATTTGAATACTTAGTTGGATTAGACTGAGAGAATAGAATAATTTAAAATGTTGATAAGAATTATTTCTTATCAACATTTTAAATGCTATGTTTAATGATTATCTTATTTTTTAATATACCTATTTATTATTTATTTATTTATTTCTATAATTATTTAGACGACTACGTTTACCTGGGACAGACGGTCCAGTTGGGAAGGTCTAACTTCGAGAAAGAGATCAATCGTCGAATCCGACTCGGCTGGGCAGCGTTCGGGAAGCTGCGCGGTATCTTCTCGTCCAATATACCACAGTGTCTCAAGACGAAAGTCTATGACCAGTGCGTGTTGCCAGTGATGACATATGGCTCCGAAAAGTGGTCGCTTACAATGGGCCTCATCAGAAGGCTTAAAGTCACCCAAAGGGCAATGGAGAGGGCTATGCTCGGAGTTTCCTTGCGTGATCGAATCAGGAATGAGGATATCCGCAGGAGAACCAAGGTTGCCGACATAGCACGAAGAATCGAAAAACTAAAATTGCAATGGGCAGGGCACATTGCTCGCAGAACAGATGGCCGTTGGGGCCGAAAGGTTCTGGAATGGCGACCACGTACCGGAAGACGTAGCGTTGGAAGGCCTCCTACAAGGTGGACCGATGACTTGGTAACGGTTGCGGGAGTCCGATGGATGCGAGACGCACAGGACCGATCGTTGTGGCGACGCTTGGGGGAGGCCTATGTCCAGCAGTGGACGTCTTTCGGCAGAAATGATGATGATGATGATGATGATATTTATTTAATTTTGGTTTTAATTTATTTTATTTTGGGTTTCGTACCCAAAGGCTAAAACGGGACCCGCTGTCATTCTGTCGGTCACCAGGCTGTATTTCATGATCAGATGATGTATTTCCGTTGCCGCTTTATCAAAAAATACTAAAAACAGAATAAAATAAATATTTGGAGCTCCTATACAACAAACGTGATTTTTATGCTGTTTTTTACTACTGACAGAATAAAATCCTAAATGCGCGAGTCTAACTCGCACTTGGCCAGTTTTAATTTTATTTTTTTCGTAAGCAGAACTGTTTTTAACCGACTTCCAAAAAAAAGAAGCATGTTATCAATACGGTTGTATGTTTTTTTTTTGAAGCTATATTGTTTATCAGCTTTTGTCCGCGGGTTCGCCCGCGTACATAAAATATAGTATTTGTTGCTCAGGAATAAAGAAGCTTTCTATAAACTTTACCTCTTTATAATATTAGTGCAGATTCATTTATTTAATATAATAATAATATATATTATCTAACAAGACGCCGCGTCACTTGATATTAGTAAAAACAGGCTTTATAGTAACCAATACAAATAGGTACTTCAATATATGTATACCTTTAGGTACCCATACTAAGTTAGAGAAGACAAGGGGATTACAGCAGAGGACGGCAACCAATTTGTACGCCAAGCGTAATGGCAATATCGTTTCAAGACTGTTCTGCTAATCTATGGTGTCTGTCTGTACTCCAGGCTTGAGTACAAAACTAAGACCGCACTGATTTAATACTTGTTGGAATTGGTTTTAGTTTTAATGCTGTACAAATAAATTCTCTCCGATTTTTAAGAGATCTGCGTTCTTGTGCACTGGTTTCCTTGGAAACATCGTTTTAAAAAAATTAAAATTAGATTAATTTTACCCGATTTTCTATAAGGTTTATTTTTTTATGGAAATTCAATTGGGTGCAGTGGTTTTTGCATAACATAAGTATAAATACATATGCTGAAAGATTGTTTTATCTTTTTTATAGGTACTTACTTAGTAATTATAAATAAAAATAATACGTATGTATATATTTATATATACCTATGTATTTGAAATATAATATGTAAACTTTTTTACTCTTGTTTTATAAATAACATTTCCTTTTTATGCACCTACCATATTGTCTCTTCACCGCCCTAGGTTACCTGGTAGAGAATGCGTAAGGCATTAAGTCCGCCTTTGTACTTCATGGTGCATGAACATTAAATAAATAAATAATAAAAGTTCGAGCTCCATATAGTATTCCAAAGAGCTCACGACTTGACGAACAGTACCAAAGAAATGCATTTTAAAATCCACTTTCAGATAATCTATAACAGAACACGTTCTAAAGCAGCCGTAAAAAGTAAAAACAGCAATTTAGTGTAAAAAACACATTCCAAAATGTTTTGTAAAAGGTCCCGGGCTCGAAGGCTTACGGCACTCTACTATTTTTATTCACAATTCAAACTGAATAAATAACTGAAAACGTAACAGCCAATAAATCAGACACTATTATTACGCTAGTGTTAACGCTGGTAACTAACCAAGCGAATTTTCCCAGAAATTCTGGGAATCCTAGCTATCCGTAGTGAAAACGCAAAAGATATATATTATTATCTTACAACAATGAACCAAGTTGCAAACAACGCGAACACGGTCTAGCAAAACGGATAACTTTACAACCTCTTACATTATTGTCACTTGGGACTACTAAAATGTACAAGCAAACAGCGCCACAGGAGCAATCCTAGTTAGTTATTGATATTTATGAACATTTGCCGACATTATTTCAATCTAAGATTTACATGCTATACACAGATTCTGCCTCTGTAAGATACGAAACGATCTGGAAGTAAATACGCTGGACCGTGGGGCCCTTTGGACTAGGAACGCGGTTCCAACATCCACCTATAATTTTTATTTTTGAGTAGTATTTTGGGACCACAAGAAAAAGGCATTAAAGTTACCAAAAAACTGTATTTATTTTATTTGTGGCCCAAAATACTACTCACAATATTTTTTTTTTATTATCAAACGGTTTTTTTAACTTGACTTGCTGTGAAAAATCAAACTTCTGTGTTAACGAAAAAAAAAAAGATACGGCAGTTTATATCGCAAAAAAAAACCTATATTTTGACACTCTCAAGGGAATCAGAATTCATAGGATACTTTTCGTTGACTTAGAATCCTTAAATTTGGCATGAAACAAGGTCTCATAGCACAAGTATAGGAATAAACCTGAAAACTGTAAAAAAACTTTTTTGTGTTTCGGAAAAAATCTTCGTAATTCTATTCGGGAATTGAACTGTTTTCATAGGTAAGTTTGTACGGAACCCTCAGTGCGTGAGTCCGAGTCGCACTTGCCCGGTTTTTTTTTTATAAAACCGATTAACTTTAAAATTTTACTTTACTTATTTTTTACAGGTGAAAGTTTCCCCACGACCCAATACGCTTAAGAATTTCAAATTAGATCACAAAACAATTTATTTTTTGTTGACTGAAAATGAAACAGACCCTCTGTTTCCAGTTAAGAAAGTTATTTCTCGTCGATCAGTCAAAAAGTTTTGTTCTTTATTTTTTCTTGTTTTTTTTTTAAATATTATTCTCTGTTTTCTCCCCGTTGTTTCCTTGTCAAATGTTTATTTATTGGAGGTCAGCTGGCGGAAATGTTTCTTTTAGCGGGTTTCCAATGGAACTGTGTTGCGTAAATCACGATTTGCGTTACTTTGTTTCGACGAAATTTGCAAGTTATTGTATTTTTTGGGCCAATTTTAATATTTCAACGTGGAGAGCTATTTAATCCGGTATCTATCCCCATCCGGCTCAATATAACTGCAAATTTTAATATTGTCTTAATAAAATATCAAGTGTTGAAGGAGGCACGTAATATTTTCGTGAAGATGAAAAAGAAATATGTGGGGAAGAGTCGCATCTGTATTTGCCGCGGTTTCATGAATTTCTGTTACAATGTTATTCAGTATTACAAGTCGTAAAAACGTTTTTTGGAGAAACAAATACATATTTCTCAGATTTGGACACCTGAGACGTTTATCAGCCGTGAAAGATAAAATTAAGCTATAGGAAGACCATATTTGTTTATACGTAACTTCTTATATTTTTCTTATCGAGTAATATTGTGTTCGTTTTGCTTTCTTTCTTTGGTGTCTGTTTTCTGTTTTTTCTTTACTAACCTTTTTGTACATTATATTACATTTCTTTCTGTCTATGTATGTCTTTTTGTGTATGTTGTGTTCTGTCCATTTTAGTTTTCAACGTAACTTTATACAAAAATACAATAAGTGATAATAAGCCTTCGATTCGGTCATTCTCTTTTTAATTTGTAAATTAGAACACAAAGTAAGTGAATACATACTTCGCCTAATTTCCGCCTCATCAAATATTCAAGTCAAGAGGCAGAGTTGAGAAGATATAACCTGACACTTTTTTTTATCACCGATTTTCGCATCAAACGTGCCTTTTGTACGAGTTTCCTGCTTATATCCGATGCTAAGTTAAGAAGGCTTAGCGATGTGTTGGGATTGCTAATGGTATACATAAGATAACATCATCAATAGCTAATGTTATATATATAAATAGCTTATACTTACGATCCGAGATCAAAATAGAGAAATAAGTTTGAGCTACAATACGGCGTTTTTTTGCTGTTGTCTAGTTTAGGGTAATCACACATCATCATTTACCATCAGATGAGATAGTAGTCAAGCGCGAGCCTATTAATAATAAAATATATATAAATGTATGTGTCCTAAAATGATTTGGCCAATAAATATAATTGTCTTAATTATCAAGAGTTTAATTATCGAGAACAGTGATGGCCGAGTGGTAACGGCATCAACTTACGAGTTATAAGGTCGTGAGTTCAAACCCAGCCAGGCGCAATACTTTGTGTAATTTATTTCATCACCACTACTCTCAAAACGATGAAGGAAAACATCGTGAGGAAACCGGCATGTCCTAGAACCAAAAATTCGAAGACATGTGACATTCACCAACCCACACTGGGCCCGCGTGGCGGATTACGGCCCATTCCCTCCAGAGAGAGGAAGCCTGAGTCCCAGCAGTGGGAACATTAAAAGGCTGATTATGCTATGTCATAATAATAATAATAATAATAATAAGCCTTTTTATTTCTTGTTTTTACATTGTTGTTAGTTACAATATTACGGTAAAACATATATAGGTTTGCTTAGTAAGTTAGCTTAGATTAAGTTAGTAAATTAAGAAGTTATGTTTTAAATATTTATAAATTAACAGGAACCCCGGTTTGGGTATAGGCCTCCTCCAAAGATTCCCATTTTTCTCGATCTTGTGCTATAGAGCACCAGTTTTGGCCAGCTGATCTTTTCAGATCATCTTCCCAGCGGGCCGAGGGTTTCCCCTTTCTCCTCTTGCCTGGTGGTCCTTTCCACTGGGTAACTCGCAGGGTCCACCTTCTGTCGGACATTCTCGCCACATGGCCAGCCCAACGCCATTTCAGTTTTCGAGCAAAGGTTAAGGCATTTGTAACTTTAGTGATGTCTCTTATCTTATTTATTATTAACTGCCTAAAACCTGTGTTCTTCAGTTGCCCTTTGCTTTCTAGAACCACGGGTTTCCAGATTTAGTTTCTGCATTTCGTGCATAGTGGACCATTTTACGTAGAATCAGTAGCTTAGAATTTTCTTTGTTGCAAAAAAATTTTTTTTTTCAATACCGAAATCCCGCTCTTATCCCACCGCTTTTAGGCACGCAATAGACTGCTTTCCGCTCTAGTGCAGAAATAGCGGGTGCTATCCCCCGCCACAATATTATTACATTTATCGTATCAGGCTGGGCGCGCGTCGACCCCCACGAGTCGCGGGTCAACCCCCGTTTATTCATTTCTTCGTAAGTGTATTGAAAAAAGTCGTTTAACACACGTGCAAATTTGTCACTGCAGCCCTCGGCTCCATAACACACTCGCCTACGGCTCGTGCGAATTCCACCTCGGTCGCAATTAAAAACTTTCTGCACTTGTATCAAAATGTACTATTTTAATTCCAACTTTGATTTTTTCACATCAAATTTAGAATCCTCTATATTTCGTACTGCTATCACGCCACTTATCAACTATAAGGCTACGTCTACCCTATAGCATGTTGTGTACAATTTCGACTACAATCTCCCGTAACGTGTATCTTAGGGCTTATGGCCTCAACTCACACTTAAGCCTCAATTTCCCAGGGTTGCGGTTAACAGTACACGGACCCTCTGTTGCAATTATGATTGTTTCACCAAGCTGCGTAGGCAGAGTATGGAATATCAGGCTTTTGTTTATTTTTTTCCAGTTAAGTTTTTATGGAGCTGTTCAGTCATTTATGTTTATTGAAATGAAACAAAACCTCATTTTTGGTATTCAGTGAATCATAACAAATCGTTTACTGGACGAGATGATTGCTGAAGTTAACACAGATGCTCATTGATTTATCAAAAAGCCAGAGTTACAGTAAAGAACATTTGCCTCTCTACCGTTCCGTAATTTTATAATATTTATTATTCCTATAATATAATTACCCGAATACGGCAAAGCCAAAGGAGGGTTATGATTTTGACAGGCTATGTATGTATGTATGTATATGAGTATGTTCATTTGCTCCCTCATACCTCCTAATCTACTTATCGGAACTCGACATATGAGGTATCGTTAGAACCGTCTTTAATTGTCCGCTGAACAAAGACTGCGTGACGTGTCACAAAACTCGACATGGCGCCCTCTAGCGGGCAAAAAGTAGTGTGTTAAAAATAAAAATGGAGATAAAGACACCGTGTTTGGTATCATTTGAAAGGGCTTCACTTGTACATTTCCAAAATATTGCTCAAATTTAAAGTGACACCCTCTAGCGGAAAAAAGTCATGTGTTAAATTTAACACCAAAATGGTTTAAATTAAAAAAAAAAACTAAAAAACTAAAACCCGACTACGACAAAAAACGACGCTGAAAAAGTATGGAATAAATTTTTCCAGTTACCTTGTTTATTTCAGCATACTGAAAATCTTGTTTCATACTTTTTCAGCGTCATTTTTTTTTTTGGTCGTAGTTGGGTTTTAGTTTTTTACTTTTTTATATTTTGCATCTATAATATATATCTGTACGTGGCTTACCTACTGTTACTTAACATATAATGTGTAGTAGTAGTTAGCCTAATCTGTCCCACTGTTGGGCGAAGGTCTCCCTATCACTTCACACACATCTGTCCTCGGCCATTGTGGCCAGTAGTTGTCAAGTTCATCTCTTCACCTTCGCCTTTCGGTTTTTTATATGATGTATGGTTTTGTTAAATTATTATTGTATATTTTATGTTTCTTAATCTGTTTAAACGGGAGAGTCCGGTGAGAGATGTAGACGCAGTGGTGTCTACATCTCTCACCCGAGTCTCCTGCCGTAGGTCTGCTGAGAGAAAGGTCTTTTGAACTATACAATATTTTTATGCTTTTCTGTCTATATTGTATTATAAGCATAATTATGCATAATCAGCCTTTTTAGTGTTCCCACTGCTGGGACTCAGGCCTCCTCTCTAGGAGAGGGAATGGGCCGTAGTCCACCACGCGGACCCAGTGCGGATTGGTGAATGTCACACATGTCTTCGAATTTTTGGTTTTAGGACATGCCGGTTTCCTCACGATGTTTTCCTTCACCCTTTTGAGAGCAGTGGTGATGAAATAAATTACACAAAGTATTGAGCCTGGCTGGGTTTGAACCCGCGACCTACAACTCTTAAGTCAGGTCCGTTACCACTCGGCCACCACTGCTCTATATTGTATCATTTTCTGATAAATGAATAAAGATGATATGGAATTACTTGGGAAGAAAGCAAATAGTTAACAAAAATGTTTAAAGATATAGAAACTTGGATAGACAACGAAACATCCAACAAAATAAATATATTCCGATTCACAAAACAATACAGTTTACTAAGCCAGTGACCAGAAACTGTTAGCATGTATCTACATATTTTCTCAGAAGTGTGTATTGCATTTGGCAACGGAAAGAAAATCGCTTGAGCGCGAAACATGCTTATTGTTCTCAGAATAAAAATGTGTTCTTTTTCAAGATAGCAGATTAGGTATATAACTGAGTATTTACATAGAAGAGAAATAAGCTCTTGAAAGCTTGAGACCAAGAAAAAAGGAAATACAAAGTAAAACTATGAGAAGGAATGAATACAAACAGTGTAATAAGGAACAACAAAACGTGGTCTGGTAAGAGATAGATGATGAATGACGAATGTGTGTGTTTTTTGCGTATAAACAAACTGGTATTTTACTTTTTTATTCATGATTTGCTTGCGAAGGACTGTCTTTTGATTATATTTAGTCTGCCGGATAGACAATTTACCAATAATAATATTCCACAACTATCACAGTCACAGCCTTCTAGTCCCAAGCTAAGCAGAGCTTGTGTTATGAATACTAGACAAATGATAATTGATAAACATACTTATACGAGTATATGTCTAAATACATACAATTTATAGATAAATTAAACCCAAATACAACAAATGATCGTGCCCATCACACAAAAATTTGTCCTGGGTGGGAATCGAATCCACGACCTCCGGCATAGCTAGGTTCTGATAGTGGTTTCGCTCGCGTTGAACTTGTTTCTTCATACAAACTGTGGACCCTTGTTTTATCCCATTTTTTAGGACTACGGGTTTCCCTTTCAGAAATTCTCCGCGGTCCTAGCTAGCGGGCATCGGCCCTGCTGGGCCCCTACGGTTTGCTGACATCTCTTTGAGGAGCGCGAGGATCACTACGTGCTGTTGACGACTGGGCTCGGTCCGGTTAATTATCGAACAGCCGGACGACGAGCTACCCAGTGTTCGACGTCCGCAAGCCCGCGTCTACCGTGGCTGGTAGTCGGGGTCGGAATTACGGCGGCTAGGGCGTGAGGACCTTCGTTCCCTCACGCGTGCAGCCTCCTCCTTCGCTAGCATTACTGCTTCGCAGAAGGAGGCGACCGCCTGCCATTCCTCCTCGCTCCGGACCATAGCCTGAACCAGGGCTGGACGCGAAAGGTCGCTGCCGCCAATTGCCTCCACGAGGACACGGCGGTGCCCCGCTCCACCGTGTCCTCTGGGTGGTCCGCACAATGGTGACACCCGGGCGTTGCTTCCGCCTGAATCCGATGCAGGAACCCAGGGTTTTATCCCCTTAGGGAGTAGATTTTAGAAAATCCTTTCTTAATCTTCACATACATCATAAAAGGAACTTCTGCGCAAAATTTCAGTATTAAAAGTTTGGGTTGAACGTTAATGAGTCTGTAAGTGAGTCGAGACTTAGCTTTTTATTGATAGGTACAAATAATACAGGGTTTATTTTTCAATAGGGCCTGGTTGGCCAAATTTGAAGCTATGAGGAATAGCGAATTTTATTTTTTTTAGGTGGGAAAATCATCTAATGACAAATCCCGCTCTTGGGCGGAGCGAGAGATAGTGTCAGACTTTTACTGACTAAAAACCTACTCCTGTTTCTTCTGTGCCTTCAGCCCGGGGCCCCGGGCTTCGTTTTCACACTACCCGTGGCCCCAGTAGGCTTCGACCCTGCTGGGCCCCTACGATTTGCTGACATCTCCCTGAGGTACGCGTGGAACAGTACGCGCCGTCGACAACTTGGGCTCGGTCCGGACGGTTACCAGACGGTCGGGCGGCGAGTAACCCATTGCTCGCCGTCCGCAAGCCCGTGCCTACGGTGGCCGGAAATCGAGATCGGAATCCCGGCGGTGGTTGGGGCGTGAGGACCGTTGCCTCACGCGATCGGCCGCCTCCCTTGCTAGCATTATTGCTTCACAGAAGGAGAGCGACCGCCTGCAAATCCCCCTCGCTCCTGACCATGGCCTGTACCAAGGCCCGGCGCGAATTGCAATTGATAAGATTTTTTAAAAGAGTAACCAGGAGTTTCTTGCCTTTTTCTCCATATGAAACAATGACTGCCAGCACTACCTTCTAACGTTTTATAAGTGCCCATGTAGGCCTATGTGAATTAAAAACATTTTTTTATTTGTTTTATTTTTGTGTATATTTCACCGTTTCTGAAGTAGAATGTATAATTATTGATTTTACGCCTAAAGGTGAACATGTACCCACGTCAACTAATACATACTGTATAATCTTGGCAATTTAGCCCTATTGACAGTGTTACAAACTCAAATATTTTGTGTAAGTGCCAAATATCAAATCCAGTCCATTTAAATGTAGTTCAAGATAAGCATTAGGCACTCTATATCTGTAGTACCCAAATATTGACGTTTACCCATATTTGAGTTTCTAAACTGCGCAGCCACAAAATGCCAGAATTGGGCTGCATTAGTGCTTAAACGTTCGATAACGGTTTCTAGATATTTGTAAGTGCCGTTATTTGTATCTTCAGCCTCCCTAGCCAAGTTACGATCGTTTCGTTTGCGTCGGACGCTCGAGTAGGCCACGCTTCCGATTCCTTTGTTCTGACGTCATCTCAACCGGACCGGAGGCGTGGCCTACTCAAGGCGCTCGACGCAAACGAAACGATAGTAACTTGGCTAGGGGGCAGGTTAAATAATACAGACAAGTGAAAAGGTTACTCTAATTAGGCGTGCGTCTATTATCGACTCCATCATCGCTTACCATCAAGTGAGATAGTAATCAAACTCGAGTCTAATAATAAAATTGTACCTGATTCTTTTCATCATCATCATCATCATCGTGATCATCATTTTATCTGAGAAAAGTCCACTGTTGGACAAAAGCCTTCCCCAAGTATCACCATAACGACCGGTCCTTTATGCCTCGCATCATCGGATTCTCACGACCCTCTCTAGGTCATCGGTCCACCTTGTAGGAGGCCTTCCAACACTGCGTCCTTTGGTCTTTTTAGGGTTCTTCCGTACCTCAAAAGGAAAAAACGGAACCCTTATAGGATCACTTTGTTGTCCGTCCGTCTGTCTGTCTGTCTGTCAAGACCCTTTATCTCAAAAACGCGTGAAGGCATCGAGTTAAAATTAAAACCGTATACTCAAATCCGCGGCCCCTTGAAGCTGTAAAAAAATCAAACTTCTAAGTGAACGGAAAAAACAGATACGGTCGTATAAGTCGGAAAAAATGTACATTTTAACACTCTCAAAGGAATCAAAATTCATAGGGTACTTTCCGTTGACCCAGAATCCTGAAATTTGGCATAAAATAAGGTCTTATAGTATGTAGGTATAGGAATAAATCTGAAAACTGTAAATTTGTAATTACGTCACAAAAAAAAAAATTTTTACAATTCGGTAAAATCTTCGTAACTCAGTTCAGCAATCGAACTGTTTTCAAAGGTAAGTTTGTGGGGAACCCTCAGTGCGCGAGTCCGACTCGCACTTGCCTTGTTTTTTTCATATTTGAAAAATTAATATGAGCAGAGTACTCCTGATCGATAGAATAAGAAATAATCATAATCCATCACATAATGTTCCAACTTCTGGGAAACAGGCCTCTATGAGAGGAAATAGACTGTAATCCACGTCGCGGGCCTAGTGAATTTTGATGGATGTAGGTATGTCTTCGAATTTTTGGTTCAAAGACTGCGAGAGCCAATTGATGATGATGAAGCCATTATGTTTTCCTTTACTGTTTTGAGAGCAGTGGTGATGATAAATTACAAATAGTAAAGCGCCTGCCTGGGTTTTAACCCAGTTGGATTCGTTAGTTCCTATTGGCTCACCGCTGCCCCTAGTCGACACAAGAACCAAATCCGGAAACCAAATTCATTCACCACCTAAAGAAACAACATAACTTTGCTATTACAGCCGACTAAAACAGTTACAATAACACAAACTAAGAAAACAAAACTTCTTCAACTATTTGTGATTCAATGGAACACGTGTAACTTGAGACAAGGAGACCTTATAATACCTAACCTTGTTTATACTCCAAGTTAACGAAGATCCTCATTACGTTTTCTGCGACTTCGCCATCACAGATATAAAGTCAACGGAACAACTTCTACTGCTTTTATTAATCGTAAAAGAGTTACAGATGCGAATTCAGGCGACAAACCATTGGTTAACTGTCAATCAAAAGACCAAAATTTCTAGATCTTTATAGGCCTAATGAAACCTGTCTCCAATGTCATAAATATCTGCTAAGATTCTTACAAATTCGTAGATCCCTTCTGATAGTAAATTAGAAAAGAAATAAAGTCCAAAGATTTGTCAGGAGTTGATTCAGCTCGTTTCTAAATTTTAGCTTCGGGCGAGTCGTTTGCAGGATTAAGACTATGAAATAGCGTTCGGGGGATCCGTCTTTCTCGTTAATAAATATCTCGTAAAGTTAAATTACGGAAATACAAGACGTTTTCGTCATTTCTAACAGAAGACATTTCGAATTGTTGAGGACAAAAGGCAATATCTAACGTAAACTGAATCTTTAAACTCATTTGGACTTAAACAATTTGGATTCGAGACGTGACTTTTGGATCTAGAACATTTAATATACGAGTATTTTTGGAATCAAAATATGTTTTGTCTAATCAAAATATTAAGATTATCTAGAAAGCCTGGCGCCTCAAGGAGATGTCAGCAACTGTAGGGGCCCATCAGGGTCGAAGCCTACTGGGGCCAAGGGTCTGATTTTGAAAGGAAGACTCGGCCCTGGTACGAAAGGCAACGAAGGAACAGGAGTGGGTTTTTGATTTTGCCACAGAAAAAAAAGGCGTAGGGTAGCCAGCTTTTCGGTATATTACAAGATGCATTTTGGAGAGTATGCGCGGGAATTGCATGACTTGATTTTGCCGTTTCCGTTCTACCATCGGACAACCCGACGTACGGCGAGTATTCTCCTTTACGTTGTTGAAATGTCTACGGTCCGGACCAAGCGTTTTGCATCGTCGTTTATACCGCGTACATCGAAGTACTGAAACAATTTGCCTGCTGTGGTCTTCCCGTCCGATTATAATTTATGTGTCTTTAAGGCTAAAGTGAATAGGTTCTTAATAAACTAGTGCGCCTCACCATCAACGATTACATCACTGCTTACCATCAGGTGGGATCGCAGTCAAGCACTAGTTTATATTAATAAAAAATATATTTATATCAGCAGATTGAATAAGAATGAAGAAATATCAAAAACATTTTCAGAAAAGACTGACGATTTATTAAGTAAAGTATATCTATATAAGAAGAAAAGTACCGACGAATAAGAAGATAATAGGACACTTGTTTAATATCAGGTACGAAATCCTTTTGACAAAAAATCTAATAAGAAGTAATAAAACATTGAAGTATGCTTTAGATTGTCAGTCGTTATACTAGAACAGAGAACAAAAAAAAAATCACACACTGTTTTTTTCGGTAAATCAGTGTTGACGGTTTTAACATTATTGAAATATAAAAAACATATGCCTTTCATCATCAAATCGACCAGTCCTATTTATACCAAGTCATCGGTCCACCTTAAAGGAGGCCTTCCAACACTACGAGTTGGACTATGTATTACACGCTAGGGGCTAAGGGGCTATACTAAAGATAATTTATAATCGTAAACAAATCTAACAGAACTCGACATTCGCAATTAGATTAATCTGGTCCAATACATTAATCTTGATCATTACAGATTAACCCAGGATTACAGGTGAAAAGAAAATTCAGGTGAAGGATTCTGAAATTAAATTGAATATATGCAAGTTAAAGTGCTCGTACACAAAATATAGAATTAAACATTTGCTCAGTGCATATATGCTGACGGATGAATTCAATTTCCATTTGTTTTTTACGGAAACGATTCTCAAATGCATTCATGTTAGACGGACGATGCATTAATGAAGTTGATCATTTATTCGGCACACTATAGTGCTTTTTGTGGAACATGACATTTAAAATGATTTGAACATTATCGACGATGTGGATTTAATAGTGAATAAGGAATCGAATATGACTTTAAATAACATTTAACTGGTCACCTTATGTGAACCTGGTGGCTTTGCATAGGTACAAATTATTCACATAAATATACCTTCCTCCTTTATTGTTTATTTTTTAAATTGTTGATATGCTCGCGCTGGACTTTTATCTCAATGAAAAGCGACGATATAGTCGACGATGGAGCACGCTTGCCTAGAATTAACCTATTCACTCTTGACTGAAAGGTACTAAGATTGTAGCTATCAGGAAACACAGACTCCGGCAGGGAATTCCACTCCTTAGGTACGCAAAACGTTTTTTTGCATAGGTGGGATGTTCACCATCTACCAATGGCGCATTGCAGTACGCATGGTGGTTATTTATATTAGTGAAAACTGCATCGAAATCAGTTTCGTGGTTTAGGAAGACTTAGTGGATAAACAGACAGATACGGAAAGCAACTTTGTTTAATACTATGTAGAACTTATTTTTAACCGACTTCAAAAAGGAGGAGGTTATATGTTCGGTTGAATGTGTTTTTTATTTTTATTTTTTATGTATGTTCACCAATTTCTCGGTCAATTGTAGACCGATTATGAAATTTTTTTTTATTTTTATTGAAAGGTTTTGCTTCCGAGTTGGTTCCATAGAAATATTATTATGATCTGATCATGAACTTCGAAGATATGGAACAGAATTCCTCATAGGATCACAGCAGAACCGTCGTAACAAGTAAAATTGCTTTGTTTATACGTGTAGTCGATGACTGACTGAAAGTAGAGGGGGAATATATCGAACTGATCTGATGATGAAGCCTGAAGTTAGGCACCGGAACTCTGTAATAAATTAATGTAATCTAACCATGTTTGGGATTATTAGAATTGTCATGAGATGCACTCTGGCTATAAGGTATTTAAGTTTGGCTGAGGGGTACTTTTTAGTGGTGGTACCATAACTAAAAAGTGTAAAATAAAAAACTTTTTACAAAAAAAAAAAATACAACCGACTTCAAAGTAAAAAAAAACACTGAAAAGTGCAAAATAACTTTAATTTCTGAAGTCGGTGTTAAATAACGAAGAGACAAAACTATTATAGAAACACCGACTTCCGAAATTAAAGTTATTTAGCAGTTTTCAGTGTTTTTTTTTACTTTGAAGTCAGTTGTATTTTTTTTTGTAAAAAGTTTTTTATTAACCAAAGCTAGAATCTGTGTATAAAGACCTTATGTCTATAAAGACTTCAAAATTCTAACAATAAAGCAAATATAATAATTATATCATCTTCCAAGCTTTTTCTCTACTAGATGAGGATGCGACCAAATACCCATGTTTTACATGGAGTGACTGCTTTTCAGAGCTCCACAACCCAGTTACTGGGCAACACGATACTCATGGGATAGACTGATGGTTTTTACCATCAATCCTTCCTCCCTTCCTTGGTTTCTTTCCTTCCTTTTCTTTTTCTTTTTCCTTTTTTTTTTTTTTTTTTTTTTTTTTTTTCTTTCTGGCATCTAACTACCTGTAACGACTGTCAAAGATCTACGAATGACAACTGAGATCAACAGCTTTACGTGCTTTCCGAATCACGGGGTGTCACTAAATATCCTAGATAAACTTAAGTACCTACATATGAATTGAAAATTTCACTTTGGTACTTGCCCGGTTTCAAGCTCACAACTGGGCCATTACGACACAACATCGTTATTAAATATTTTTCAATACGCATACTTAAAAACTCACTCTTAACTCTACCGCTTTTAGGCACGCAATTTTCTGTTATTCGTATTAGTGCGGAATAGTGCGCGCGCTCGCCCCCGCCACGATTGTATTTATCGTATCAGCCCCCCTAGCCAAGTTGCAAACGATAAACGTGAACGCTTAGTAATCTCCAATAGATTTTCAACTTTATACCTAAGAGCATTCATGGAGGGGGTGGAGACGTACTCAGACCACCAGTACATTCGGTTTGACATCTCCACCCAGACCTCAAACGCGCCGGTCCAACAGACCCCGTGTGGTCCGCGTTGGGCGCTGAAGCAGCTGGACCGGGAGCTCCTCCTGGAAGCCGCGATGGTACAGGCCTGGGTGCAAGCACCGAACAGGCCTGTCGACATTGACGTCGAGGCAGAATGGTTCCGGGAGGCCATGTCACAAATTTGCGACGTGGCAATGCCCCGAGTTCGGTCAGGACGTGCCCGGCGCCAGGTGTATTGGTGGTCGCCGGAGATTGCGGTACTGCGCAATGCATGCAATGCCGCGCGGCGCCGGTACGCCAGACACCGCAGTCGCCGCATCCGCCCGTCGGATGCGGAGGCCAGAGAGGCGGAGCTGTACGAGGGATACAGAGTGGCAAAGCGCACCCTCCGAGCGGAAATAAAGCGGGCCAAGTTGGAGGCCCGCAACGTGTGGCTGGGGACTCTGAACGGAGACCCGTGGGGACGCCCCTACAAGGTGGTGCGGGAAAAACTCCGCCCCTGGGCTCCCCCACTCACGCAGAGTCTCCGGCCCCAGATTGTGGAGGGTGTGGTGAGCACTCTGTTCCCTGCGCGAGGGGAACACTCTCCCCCGCTCATGGCTCCGCCACCAGCGGTGTCTAACGCGGATCACGATGGCGACGATGACGACAATGCTCCAGAGGTGACCGAGGTAGAGATGAGTGTGGCGGTACGAAGGCTGAGTGCCAAGAATACCGCCCCAGGACCCGACGGCTTGCCTGGGAAAGCCTGGGTCCTGGCCATGGAGGCTCTCAGGTCTCGATTAAGAGGGCTCTTCAGCGCATGCATGGAGAGGGGCCAGTTCCCACTTCGCTGGAAGACGGGGAAACTGGTCCTTATCGCGAAGCCGGGGCGCCCTGCGGACTCTCCGTCCGCGTACCGGCCCATTGTGCTGCTCGACGAGGTGGGCAAGCTCTTTGAAAGAGTAATTGCAGACCGCCTCGTCGCGCACCTAACACGGGTGGGGCCGGATCTGGCGGACGGCCAGTTCGGCTTTCGCAGGAGGCGCTCCACGGTGGACGCCATCATGCGCGTGCGAGCTCTCACGACGGGGGATGCGGTGTCCCAGGGCAGGTGTGTCGTGGCGGTGTCATTGGACATCGCTAACGCCTTCAACTCCCTGCCCTGGAGTAGCATTAGGAGGGCACTCCGGTATCACCGGGTGCCCGACTACCTCTGTCGTGTGATCGAGGCCTACCTTTCGGACAGGTACATCATCTACCCTGGTCACCAGGGAGAGTGGAAACGGCGAGAGATGTCGTGCGGTGTTCCGCAGGGATCGGTACTAGGACCGCCCTTGTGGAACATCGGCTACGACTACGTGCTGCGCGGCGACCTCCCTGACGGGGTCAGCGTGGTCTGCTACGCAGACGACACGCTGGTCCTGGCTCAGGGAGACTCGTACCAGGCGGCGGTCGAATTAGCGACACGCGGGGTTGCGATAGTCGTTGATAGGATCCAGCAGTTGGGACTCGAGGTGGCGCTGCAAAAGTCCGAGGCCATGTGTTTTCACGGCCCTCGGAGCGCGTCGCCTCGGCGCTCCCAATTAACGGTAGGAGGAGTTCACATCGGCGTCGGGTCGACGATGAAGTACCTGGGACTCGTCCTCGACAGCACGATCTGCGCGTGGAGATGCAACGTCGGGGCGAAACTCCGCTGCCACGACAAGTTGCGGCATGGCGGACAGAGCTCCGGCGAGGTCTCATGGTGGAATGGCGACAGCGACTATCGCAACCCAGTGCTGGGCACGCCATAATTATGGCGGTAATTCCCCTCTTTGAGGAGTGGCTGGAAAGGCAACACGGCGTCCTTACCTACCGCATGACGCAGGTCCTCACCGGACATGGTAAGTTCGGGAGGTTCCTGCACCGGATTCGTGCGGAAGAAACGCCCGGGTGTCACCATTGTGCGGACCACCCGGAGGACACGGTGGAGCACACGGTGGAGGTTTGTCCCGCTTGGGCAGCGCAACGCCGTGTCCTCGTGGGGGCGATCGGCGGCGGCGATCTCTCGCGCCGGGCCTTGGTACAGGCCATGGTCCGAAGCGAGGAGGAGTGGCAGGCGGTTGCCTCCTTCTGCGAAGCAGTAATGCTAGCAAAGGAGGCGGCCGATCGCGTGAGGCAGCGGTCCTCACGCCCCAATCGCCGCCGGGATTCCGATCCCGATTTCCGGCCATCGTAGGCGCAGGCTTGCGGACGGCGAGCAATGGGTGGCTCGCCGTCCGACCGTCCGGTAACCGTCCGGACCGAGCCCAAGTCGTCGACGGCGCGTGCTGTTCCACGCGCGCCTCAAGGAGATGTCAGCAACTGTAGGGGCCTAGCAGGGTCGAAGCCTACTGGGGCCAAGGGTCTGATTCTGAAAGGAAGACTCGGCCCTGGTACGAAAGGCAACGAAGGAACAGGAGTGGGTTTTTAGTCAGTAAAAGTCTGACACTATCTCCCGCCCCGCCCAAGGGCGGGGGATGTCATAAGATGATTTTCCCACCGAAAAAAAAAAAAAAAAAAAAAAAAAATACCTAAGAGCATAAAGTTGAAAATTTATTAAAGACTACTGAGCGTTAGCGACCGGAACGAACGAAAACACTATGTAATCTTCAATAGATTTTCAACTTTATATCCATTATCATAAAGTTGAAAATCTATTAAAGACTACTGAGAGTTTACGTTTATCGTTTGTGACTTGGCTAGGGGGGCAGGCTTGGCGCTAAGCGACTCCTACGAGTCGCGCGTCAATCGCCGTTTATTTATATCTTCGTAAGTGTATTGAAAAACGTCCTTTGATGCACGTGGAAATTTGTCACTACAGCACTCAGCTCCCACCATAACACCCACGCCTACGGCTCGTGCGAATTCCGCCTTGGTCGCAATGACCAACTTTCTCCACTTGTATCAAAATGTACAACAAGTAAATGTATAACCCCGTACTTTGCAAAAAATCCTCGATTCGATGAATTTTATAATGAAGAAATCCAAATTTTATATTTGGAACTGAAAGGACAAATATTTTTCTTTACGACATCTACATCTTTGGCCTTTACAGAATCATTGGCATGCATAGCCATGGCGCGAATCTAGAATAAATGCTGCTTTTATCGATTGAATTACATGCTTAAAGCGCTTCCAGTTATTATAGCTTCACGACTCGCTTCGCCAGCAATAAATCCGAGTTATAAAAATGCGAAGCAAGTCCAGACAGTTGAAACTCCGTCCATCTTTTATTATCTCCTAGTATAGTGGATGCCTTTCAGTGGTTCTCTAAGAAGAGCCCTTTTTATCATAATGTGCAAGTTTCCTTACAACCGCTTTTGTCTCTTAGATGTTTATTTCGTAATGAAATGTTGACTTACATTTATTTGGTTGGTTTCTTATGGAGGTATGTCTAGAATTGGTCGACCCTTATAAATGTGCTTATTATTTTTTATTTTCTTGAGGGATGTTTTTGTGAGTGATGCTTGGCTTGTGGTTTTAGGAAAACAAAACAAACGAAAACATTTATGTTTTTGTTTGATAAGTTAAATACACTTTAAGGAAGGACAAAGGCCGTATCAAACATGAATGCAGGAAAAGCGAGACAACAATTCTTAATAAAGTGGCTATATATGTATTTTATAATAAACAAGCTGATCCGGCGAACTTCGTACCGCCTAATAGTCAATTGACCGAAAGATGGAATGATTGAGACCAATGTATTTGACAGTTGCTGTAATTTTTTGATGATTTTGGGTGTTTTATAGTTTTTTGTTTACAAGAATTTTTGATTTAATAGTTATTTTGCTATTCGGGGCGGATAAAAATCTAACAAAACAAAGATCATTTAAATCGGTCCAGCTGTTCTTGAGTTATTAAATTGTGTAACTAACACGATTTGTTTTAAGTGTATAGATGTTATTCTTCAACAGAAAATCAATAATATTTTAGCATGAAAATTATTTTCATAAATCAAAACACTACGGTCCAACAATTTAACAAACCTATGAAGTTTCACAATAAACCTGAGTACAGAATGCCTTTTGGCAACATTAGTGCAGGTGGCTGCGACACTTAATTGCCCATATATTTTCTCACTCTCTACTTATAGGTACGTGGCCAGTGTATGCAAAATCATGTAATGGTTTATTTTAACAAATAGCATGTTAAAAAGTTAGATTACTTTGCTTGTGGTTTTAAAAATCTATTTACCTACAGCTTTTGAATTTGATGTTGAGTATTCTATGTTGACGCTGATACGAGTATATTACAAATTGATTATGATATTAATTTTAAATTTAATTTAAGTTCGGAAGCCGGTGTTTCCAATTTTGTTTGTTCATGTTTTGTCAGCAACTTCTTAAGTTATTTTTCATTATTATTTTTAGTTCTGGTACACCATAACTAAAAATAAATAGTAATCACGTTCAGTGGTAAGGTTCTTATAAAAAATTGGTAAATGAAATATAAATATTGGGACAATTTTTTTTTTTATTTAGCGAAGACATTGCAGAACGCTGCGTCTTCCGGTGCGTAGTTGCCACTCCAGAACCTTTCGTCCCCATCGACCATCCGTTCTGCGTGCAATGTGCTCTGCCCATTGCCACTTAAGAAAACGAACGGACGAACGTTGGAAGGTATCCATCCCATAAAGTAGACTGATGACCTGATAAGGGTCGCGGGAATCCGATGGATGCGAGACGCACAGGACCGGTCGTTGTGGCGACGCTTGGAGGAGGCCTTTGTCCAACAGTGGACGTCTTTCGGCTGAAATGATGATGATGATGATAGCAGAACAAGATACAAAAAAAAGAAATCTGTCGAATTGAGAACCTCCTCCTTATTTTGAAGTCGGTTTTAAATAGATCGAGCAATTTACTAATATCTTATTTCACAAAACCGATGTTAATACACAAATGTGAGCAGTAAACTAATTCGTTGGTTTCCTCAAAAGAAAACAGCCTGTATGTTTTCTTTTTTTTTGGTTTGGTTTAGCTTTGCGTTTATTGCAAAATCTAAAGCGCACAAGTGACAGAAATTGGACCCAAGCGACAATACACGTCACAATGTGCATAGAAATTCTCGTTTGCTTCGAACATTTGTATACCGTGAAGAACTTTGTAAACTTGAAACTGCACAAGTTGGAATCCTTGTCTTATACAATGGTTTTATGAATTTAAACAAAATCGATAAATTTGTAACTTTTGTTCGCCAAATGGGGAACTTTGAGTTCAGGTTTGAAGAATTTAAGTAGATATAAATCCTTGATCATTTAACCTCTAGTGAGCGAATGACAGATAGGTATTTCAAGTTTAAACAATCTGTTAACAATCTGGAGTATGAGGACGAAGGGTACTGAATTTTGGTTAGATATGCAGATTGTCTGGACAAGAATACGCAGAGATGCTACGTAATCTTAATTACGTTTCTGTCCAAAGGGGTGACATAGAATGAGCTTTTATATTCAGGTATGTTAACAGCAATCTAGCGATGCGATATCTTGATAATACTAGTTTGATGCCCCTGAGTGTATTCAAAAACAAGCCCAGAGAATTGGCAATGATGCACTGATTAGGTTGAAGCACCCAATTCATAAGCATCGACGTTGTTTTGCGGGTTGTTCCCAGAGGTCCATCATTCTATTGTTTTTGATTTCCCACCGAGTCAATGAAAAAAAAACTTGTTTTAAATGTTCCTACATCAATTCCCAACGGGTCCACGAGATTTGTCCAAAGTACAGCGAGTGAAAACCATTTCTTGTCTGTCTTAATCAGTTTGTAAGCCTTGGGAAACAAATAGTTATTAACTACGATTATTTTGATTTACTGTGATAATTCAGAAACTGTGATTTATAATGCTTAGGTCTATTTTAAATAAAAATATTCATAGTCTTTTATTTTATAGAAATAGAAATAATAAACATTATACCTTATCAAAGCTTTCATTGCTGACTGTACCAAACATTCTCATGGACTCGTAGGGAAAGTAAATATTTTATTTAGTATTTTAAAATGACGTGCACTCATCATCTTCCTGCCCTTGTCCCGTCTTATTTGAGGTCGGTGCAACACGTTTTTTTCTTCCATTCTATCCTGTCAATAACTTCATTTTCTTTCATATCACTGTTCACACAATCCATCCATCTTTTCTTTGGCCTCCCTCTCCCTCTCCACCCATCCATATGACGTATAATGACGTGCACTCATTGGGACAATTGAGGATGGACCTTTGGGACAACCCAGGTTGCTAACCTGTCGATTTTCTATCGATTAAATTTCGGGGACTGCGTACTGCGTCGGTATTCCATATTTTATTTTCGGCAAGCCAGTTCCATCATCGGACCACTAGACGTATAGCCATTCCGCCTATGCGCGCAAAAAGTTTTAGGAACACATTCTTTGTTCGTTCAGCTAAAAAGTCTAATTTCCTGCCTGCTGGAGTCTGTGTTTTCTGTGTTGTTATGTTACTTATTCTTTCGTGCTCCTAAATCTGCCACATCATCGCTTACCATCAGGTGAAATAGTGGTCAAGCGCGAGTCTATCTAAAGGCCTGTAAGACATTAAATAGATCATTTTTTAACTTTGCCTCTGATGTTTTTTTTAAGGTGGGAAATCATCCAATGACTTCTCTTGCTCTAGGGTGGAGCAAGAGAGTGTGTCAAACTTTGACTGAATAAAACCATACCTATGTTCCTTCTTTGCCTGGCGTTTCAGGACCCCGGGTTTCCCTTTCGGAATTCAACACACGGCCCCTGTAGGCTTCGGCCCTGCTGGACCCCTACGGTTACCTCTGACGATGTGGTAGTCAGTGACAGCTCACCATTAGGTGGTCTATCCATCAAACGTACAACTTTTTCTTCTTCTCAAAAAGGAGGCCGGAGTTCATGAATTAACGGTAAATTATTAATACAGGCAGGTACATAGAAAAGGAACGACCTAAACATTATTCAACGGTAATAAATTATTTGTAGCAGGCCGTTTACATTCAGAGAAACAGTTTTAACATTGTTTAGCTAATGTTCTGCCGCTGGCAATTTACCAATCTTGTATACACCTATGTATTTTTGATGATATTAGTGTACAACATACTTTGTACAAGTAATGTCATGTTTACAGTTGATATTTTTTTGATTCCTGAGGATCTAAGTTTTGTAAGGATTACTAACTTGTCATAAATTGTGTTTCGATTATTTGGACTTCCCAAATCACCAAACTTAAATTATTTGGTGATTATTTGGGATATGTCGGTAGCCTATTTAGTTCTTGACCTCCCAAAGTCGACCGACGACCTGGTGACGGTCGCGGCAAAGCGATGGTTGCGAGACGCACAGAACCGGTCATTGTGGCGATATTTCGGGGAAGTTTAAGTCCAGCAGTGGACCTATTACGGTTGAAATGATGACGATCCATCAATCAATCAATCAATCAATACTTTTATTTGAATAATACAGGTAAGAATAAAAGGTGTTACATATAAATATATTAGGTGCGCTGTACTATGACCTAATAAGGTGTGCAAATTAATTAATGAATTAATTTTATAATTTCATTCTGACAAACTCGACAACAATTATTGAATCAAAGTCATATAAATTCACATTAAAAGTAGTATGTCATAGGTAAATGATAAATAAATAAGAAATGTCAAGTGGATTATATACATATGTCGCATTAAACATTTAAATAAAAACAAAGTCGATTCAAAGATAAAATTAAACATTATTAGGTACATGATTATTAGCTTTCTGTCAGTATTATGATAAAAAGTCATTACACTTTTTTAAGGTACTACCTGCGCACGTGCTCAACAGATTTCATTTAAATATTTACTTCTGATCTCTCCATTAGCTTTTTCCAAAGAATAATTGTAATCCAGTTTCTATACAACCAAATGCACTTTTTCCAAATCAAAAATTATAAGGGTGGAGTGTCATGGCTGAGAGAAAAATAAAATGGTTTGAAAAAGTCACCACAGCCTTGAAACGGGACGGGGAACTGAAGGAACACCCATGGGTTTCAGTTAGCAAAAATTTTACACTCCTTTTCCCACCCAGAGCGAAAAGGAATTTGTTGATTTGCAACGAAAAAAATGTAAAATGTGGAGCGTCATTAACAGGTAGTAAAATTAAGCTCCACTCTTGAATTGCATTCGTAATTATGTGCTCAGAAATTAAATAATAATAAGCCACTTCTATCTCCAATTTTTATCTATTTACATTCAGTACAAACCAAGCAAAAATTCAAACAAAGGTATAAAAACGATTGGACCGTACAAAAAATTCGTCCTATCTTTTTGTACTAACGGAGGCCGAAATAAATTTGCATCCCAGGCCAATATTGTCTATTTCCGTCACAATTCTGCTTGCTAATCGAACCGTTGATAATGTGAAATACCTTCGGAAGCAATGATACGAGTTCTTGACCTATGTATATTATTTTTGTAAGATGATAACAGCTATACGAGTTGATATCCAAGGTTAAGCAACACTTGCTGGGGTTGGTCTGTAGATGGACAGCCAACTTAAGCCCCTTTCTTCCATTTAGTGCCATAAAACAGTAACTTTCTTAAGCCTACTCCTCGCGTAACGGTTGGGTTAATAAATAAGAAAAAAAAAATATTATATATTCTTAAATAACATTATTAACATATGATTTTTTCGTATGACTAATACATTAGCAAAAAAAAAAATTAACGACATGATATTTTTTCGCTTGTTTTCCCTACACCTTTCAAACGGCTTTGATCTTTACAAATATGTTTACACAAAAAAATTGCTGGTTATGTGTTCTTCAGAATGTACATAGCATAATAAATCAATCAATATTTCGCAAAAAAAAAAATGGTTTTAAAGGTTAGCAGGGCTTTATGCGAGCACAGGTGGCAGTACAAGTGTGTGTGCATTTAACTCCGGCCATATGTTCAAGGGGACTATATGCCTTAACATACCGAGAATTTCCTCCGTACTATGGAAAGCACGTTAAACCTTTGGTCCCACCTGTTATTTGTAGATCTTTGACAGTCATTACGGGTAGTCATCGATGGACATTCGTCGGCGGTCCTTCAAGCCCAAAGGTTGACTGTTAGAGCTTACCTTATGACATCAACTCCACATATTATGCTCAAAAATAATAAAGTATAATTAATGATCTGTGCCATACTTATGATTATATCAATTTGCGTAACAAGATTAGTTATGTAGTGCCTAGAACAACGATATACCGGGGGGTGCGTGCAAGACCTTTATTTGCATTAAGTTCTTGTCGTACAAACGTAGGCTTGCGAGCACCCCTTCGCTGTCTTACTAATCAATATAATAAGTTCTGTGTAGACATCGACTTCTTTTTTGTTTCTGCTCAAAAATTTAAAAAGCTTATGTATAAAAAAATGAAACTAGTTCGTTTAATATTTACGCATTCTCTCTCCTTTCATGTTTTTTTTTTCTTACTTGCATGCCTGTGTTTATGTTTACTATTAATTACTTTTCTGTTTTATCAGCTAGAATAGCGCATTGTTAAATATAACTCATAGTATGTTGTGAAAAATGTCTTAGGTTATACATTTATAATTTCTGCATATTTATAACTTGGTATCTATAAGATTTTAATGTATAACTGTTATTTTTCCCGAATAAATAAAAAAAGTAAAAATGTTCAGTAATACGGTTTTATCTACCAATATTAAGCACGGCCGCTGAGAATGACTTTGGTTTTGAATTTGATTATCACCTTAAAAGTAAATTCTAAAATTATGTCTGATAAATAATAACTATTCTGTAGTCGCAGGCTCTATGACAGACTATTATTAGACCTAAACGATATTTGTTCATGTCATCACAAAACATTTTATGAAATCTCCAATAAAATCGACATTTCAACTCAATATAAAATCGCTTTCAACGTTATTTAAAGTAATGCTAAACAGGCTTTTATTTAAATATTTACTGTCAAAATCAATTCAACAAATCTGGATTGACAAGTCGCATATTTGAATGTAAATCCTTGAGTCTATTGAACAAACAGTATGTAAGTATTTTTAATCTCGTTTCGATAAAATCAAAAACCTTTTTAGTACAAAGGCGTAGCGTCACCACAAAATATTTCCCAAGTAACTGCGAAATACAATTCACAGTTCACCATCCCTTTGGCGTTTTATCTATTCAAATATTTATTTTACAACTACGTAAGTATCAAATATAGACGAGGGCAAACGAATATAAAGCTGTCAAGCCTCCGTCTAAAAAACTCAATAAGATTCCAAAATAAAAATCTTGAGACAGTATAAAAAATGTCGGGGATTTGTAGAAAAAAAGATAAGTAACGTCAATAGCAGGTCACGTTCGACCGAAACTGCTTGTTCCACCAAATAAAAACTCTGACGCACTTGAAAAACCAAAATACTTTAAAACACGGAGCCCCCTAAAAGTCTAAAATTAGCATCCCCTTAATGAACACTCCACCCTTATCTAAAATGAGCTTTGCTCCACTATTCATAAAGTTTATTTTTGTCCGTAGTTCCACGTACGGTGTTAAAGGAGAGGTATGAGAGTGCCCCTGAAGAGGACGAGGTTGCTCATGACGTGTCCGATCTTGAGCACGATGAAGTTGGTAAGTGCTTTTTATTTTTTTGTAGATCTATTAAGCCACCAGATGCCTGGTACTTGGCAGGAGGAGCTATTCAGAAGCTATATTTAGATAGCAGTGTTAAGAGTCAATAGGGCTCACATCAGTGAATACGGCGTATTTATATCTCAACTCAACAGCAGAGTTCTTGAGCAGTGGTGGGCGAGTGGTAATGGCCCCGACTTACGGAGTTGTAGGTCGCGGGTTCAAACCCAGCCAGGCGCATTACTTTGTGTAATTTATTTCATCACCACTGCTCTCAAAACGGTGAAGGAAAACATCGTGAGGAAACCGGCATGTCCTAGAACCAAAAATTTGAAGACATGTGACATCCACCAACCCGCACTGGGCCCGCGTGGTGGATTACGGCCCATTCCCTCTCCTAGAGAGGAGGCCTGAGTCCCAGCAGTGGGAACATTATAAGGCCGACTATGCTAAGCTATGCAACCAAATAAGAAAATGGAAGAAATCCCACCCTGTTTTTCTTTGCGAACACATTTATTATGCGTATACTAAGGAGTGGAATTCTGATAGCTACAACTTGGGGTATTTAAGTCAAGAGTAAATAAGTTACTTCTAGACAACCGTGCTCCATCGTCAACCACATCATCACCTGTCAGGTGAAATAGCGGTCAAACGCGAGCCTATCAATAATAAAAAATATAGTAGACGAAAAATCTATTTTCTTGTAAAAGAAATATTCTAGTTAATAGTTTTCGAGTGACGATAAAACACTAAAATAACGCATTAAGCTTTATGTCAGTATTTTCAACATAATGACTGGACAGCAACATGCTTTGTTGTGAATTTTGCTGATAACTTTAACGATGGACTTTGTCTGGCAGGCTAAGATAGCAAACTATTACTTGACAGCAAGCAGTAAGGCTCTTAGGTGACGCGTCTCTTTGGTACTTTAGCCTTAAGAACATAAACGATGAAACTATCGTACATTTTATCAACAACATTATCTTGTGGTTTTGCGAGCGACTGATCAATAACGAACTCACTGAAGATAAAAATTAAGAATGATATTTTGAAAGCAATTTTCTTAGGCGGTGTATTAGGTATGAAATATTTTTGAACACCACTCGTTATATGTATATTGCTGTAGTAAAGTATTACGTGTTAGATTGTGGACGAAGTCTCAAAAACAAAGTGTGTAGATGTAGATGGCAAAACTAGACTTTTCAACAAGTTCAATTCCTTACCTGGTCTTGTGTTTGGCCTCGGCAATGTCGTCCGCTGACGCTGTCATTAGATCCCTACGTGAGCAGGTAACAAGGCACGTTGCGCAGGATGCAAGGTGGGATATGGTCCACTGAAGATAGGAACCAACCGAAAACCCCCATCTGTGGAGATTGTCTTTGCTGCGCCCAACCTGGGTGCATGACTACGTATGCGCAAGTGAGAGGCTCTCCGAAGGCTCGATGAAATCATCAAGAGAAAATCGCACAATTTAGAAGTTAGAAAGACAATACAATTTAATCATCAAACAAATACTGTTCCAAGCCGACCTTTGGGTACCACATCCGCAATCACACACAATCTAACTAACAGCAACCATCAAAATAATAGCCATACGACCACATACAACAAACCCTTTATGCCGAAACACTTAAACAAATGACGATCATCAGGATTTCAGGACCATCTCTAAAAGCTATAGAGAGGAAAAACAGTCTATATAGGCTGCCATTTGTTGGTTCCACTTTTTTTTGAGAGTAAGGAATCATCAAACAAGCTCTAATAAGAGCAAGAGGGGATGTCAGACTTTAAGTGACTAAAACCCACTTATGTTCCCTCATTTACAATTTTCGTTCTAGGTTCCTCTGGCAGGCATCGGCCGTTACGGGCTTCGTCAGTTATGCTTACGTCTCTTTGAGGCATACTTGGACCACAACGCGCCGTCGACCCGGCCCTGGTCTTTATCGGACGGCAAGCTTTGTTGTTTCCACCTTCAAATCCGTTTGGCCTCAATAATGGCTACTTTGTTCGACGGCGATAGCTTTCATAAAGCCAAAACTTCCACCTACTAATCAGTAGGAGGTGTTGGTGTAACTTATGACTATAAGTTTCACTAATTTATCGCCTCAATGTTCTATATCACACCATGTGTATTGTGTACACCATGACCGATTTATCTACTAATGACACAAATCTACGTACTAGATTTGTTTATCTGTCAGGCTCAGGTTCGGTTGTTCAGAACTTCAGATCGATCTCTCTAGGTAGGTAGCCTTAAAGTTCGATGTTCCCAACGATCTCTTGAATGGCCCGAAGTGTGCGCTGTTTATTGCCGGCCCATAAAGGTGTTGCGCCATAAAGTTTGTAAGGATAATTCACAATGTAAGGTAATCTAAGGTGGAGTATAAATTTTCGCTGTCAAGCGCTATCGTTGTTCACGGTTTTAAGTTTTGAGCTACTGAAGCGCGCTGTGGTTAGATGCTACGTGTAAAGTTCAGAGTATGTTGCTATCAGGGGAAGTGTTTAAAACTTTGCAATCTAGTGTTCATCCAAGGCAGGATAGGTCATATTTATTTTAGGTGAGAGACATTATATGAAAATTGCAGGAAGTTTACGCTCCTGACTTAGAGTACAAAATTTTATTCCTTCGTAAATTTGAATTTCGAACAGTGATGCATTGCATAATGTAGTAATTTTGCAGTTGTAATAACGTTAGTATCTATTTATAATTATTAATATTTTTGAAAAGTATACTTACTTATTTCTAATGAATTAACATTTATCCTGGTATAATTTTAGAATAAGGAAAAATGTAGAGTTATTTCTTAGCGTTTTTTAGTAATTATATGGTTTTGAAAGTGTTATTTTTTTTCTAGATATTCCACACATCATCGAATTCCTCCGAAACGGTTTACTGATTTTTATGAAATTTTTCGGTGTATATTTGGTAGGTCTAAAAATGGGTCCTAGACTATTCTATACCAGCCTAACCCCATCCCCCATTTTTTCTTTGATAATTTATATGAACAGACAACGTTTTGGAATGTGGAGTGTTTTTACAATTGGGAAGAAAGATAATAAGCGTAATTATCATCTAAATTATGGTGTAGACTGCTACACGCGTCCCTGTCAAGAGGTGGGGTAGCCGAGTCCAGGGTTTTGCCCCTAGCTCGCGGGATCAGATGGGACTCGCAACAACGGGTGCTTCACACAGAGTGTATTTACAATATACAAGGTGATCATGAATTCGCGGGGAATCTTAAGACCGCGGGCATTTTTTTTTTTCGTTGATACGCTCACGCTTGACCACTATCGCACCTGACGAAAAGCGACGCTGTGATCTGCGATGGAGCACGCTTGCCTAGAAATAACCTATTCACTCTTGACTTAAAGATCCCAAGATTTTAGCTATCAGGAAACAGACTCCGGCAGGATTCCACTCCTTAGCTATACGCACAATGGTACAACACCATTCATCACGTTAGTACGAAAAGATAGAACCCAAGACAGGTACTTACTATTTGTGCCTACTGTAAAAAGACTAAGACTGAACATTTTAACTTCCAACTTTACTTGTTCCAGACCAATAAACTGCCTATAAAGCTTTAAATGATTAGGAATTATTACCGTAATACAGTTTAGTCCCGTTTATTCTAAACCGTAAGAAAATGTTTGACAAAATAAAGAGTATTAAGGGGACTGTGATAAATCACCAGTAAAGGTTTTCTGGTAGCGGGTTCATGACCTAGAATTAAAATAACCATTCACTTTACAATCACTTTTATTTCACAGTACATTATATAACTAAGCGATTACAGACTTAGGTGTATCTAGTCCGAAAAAAAGCATTTCGTTAGGAGCGTCCGAACTACACGACGGATCACCCAAGTCCGCCATCCGTAAACGTCGCCCCACCAAATCAAAGTCAAAGTCAAAGTCAAAGCCAAAGTCAAAGTCAAAGTCAAAGTCAAAGTCAAAAGTTTTTATTTCACATAGGCCTACATGGGCACTTATAAAACGTCAGAAGCTAGTGCACTTGCACACGCAAATGATTCCGCTTACGTTTTTTTTTTTTTATTCTTGATAGGTTCGCGCTTGACTGTCTACTACGTCACAGCATTTCACCCTATTCCGGTACTTAATAAGGAATCAATCGAGTGTTTTATTATCGTTAAATTGTCATACTCGTCGACAAGTACAATATCTTACAAGCCAGACTTCCTGGTAAAATGAGAAATGTGTTTTGAAACTTCGTTCCTTATAACTTGGTAAAACTTGTTACAGTATAAAATACTGGTAGATATCTTCCGTATATTAATAAAATACGAAGTAATTATGAATGTTACTTAACTACAGAGGTACAGTTGAAGGTGGTTTTTTAGGGTTCCCTACCAAAATTCTTAAAAATTAATCTGTAGGTTGCGAGTTTGTCTACATCTCTGCTTATTTTTAGTATGTAACTGTTTTATGCAGTTTAAAGTAGGAACAAGAATTATGAGCGTATTGTTTTGAAGGTAGTAAAAGAATAGTTACTGATTTGTTAAAAGTTGGTTTTATTATATAGCCTTTCTCGATAAATGGGCTATTCTTCACTGAAATATTTTTTCAAATTGGACTGATAGTTTCTGAGATTAGTGCGTTCAACCAAACAAACAAACTCTTCAGCTTTATAAAATTAGTATAGATTTGTATTTTCTATGTTATGTAGTAAATAATATTATATTAATAAAATAGTCAATAAAACCGAGAAGTTTGATATAATGCTATAGATTTGTGTCAACTTGCCTGCTAAAATTCTTGAAACTAGGCTGCAGCTTGTAAATTGTCTCTGGTTTACCGCATAATTATGTCAATGGTAACAATGGTACTAATCAGCGAAAATTAATGTATGAACTACTTGTGTGCATCATACTTAGGTACACTATATTAATAAATAATACCTATATTGAGTAAAGTTCAGTGACTGTTTTTAATATTCATGATTTGATCTCTGGTGGATAATGTAATTTAAAATTGATGTAGATTTTTATAATTATGAAGTGTTTACATAACTGCTTATGCGGAATCATTGTAACCGGCGCTCGCAAAATTGAGCAAAGAATTTTATTATAGATTGATTATTTCAGCAAAGCTAGCCGAGAAGGTTAACTCAATCCATTTGCTGCCAAATATTGCAAAAGTATTAGAATCTATTACATCCATATTCTAATGGGAAACAAAATATGATCGAGGCCTACCTGTCGGACAGGTACATCATCTACCCTGGTCACCAGGGAGAGTGGAAACGGCGAGAGATGTCGTGCAGTGTTCCGCAGGGATCGGTACTAGGACCGCCCTTGTGGAACATCGGCTACGACTACGTGCTGCGCGGCGACCTCCCTGACGGGGTCAGCGTGGTCTGTTACGCAGACGACACGCTGGTCCTGGCGCAGGGGGAGTCGTACCAGGCGGCGGTCGAATTAGCGACACGCGGGGTTGCGATAGTCGTTGATAGGATCCAGCAGTTGGGACTCGAGGTGGCACTGCAAAAGTCCGAGGCCATGTGTTTTCACGGCCCTCGGAGCACGCCGCCTCGGCGCTCCCAATTAACGGTAGGAGGAGTTCACATCGGCGTCGGGTCGACGATGAAGTACCTGGGACTCGTCCTCGACAGCCGGTGGAATTTCGAGGAGCACTTCCGACGTCTGGCTCCCAAACTGAATCGGACTGGGGCTGCCCTCAAGCGGCTCCTGCCCAACCTTGGGGGTCCAGACGCCTCCTGCCGGAGGCTCTACGCTGGCATCGTACAGTTCATGGCCCTTTATGGGGCGCCGGTGTGGGCGCCGTCACTGCGAAAGCGACCGGCGGCCCAGCTGAACGCGTGCCAGAGGGTCATGGCCATACGGATGGTGCGGGGATACCGCACGGTTTCCCGCGAAGCGGCGAGCCTCCTTGCTGGCCAGCCACCATGGGACCTGGTGGCAACAGGCCTTGCACGCATGCACGATCTGCGCGTGGAGATGCAACGTCGGGGCGAAACTCCGCTGCCACGACAAGTCGCGGCATGGCGGACAGAGCTCCGGCGGGGTCTCATGGTGGAATGGTGACAGCGACTATCGCAACCCAGTGCTGGGCACGCCATAATTATGGCGGTAAGTCCCCTCTTTGAGGAGTGGCTGGAAAGGCAACACGGCGTCCTTACCTTCCGCATGACGCAGGTCCTCACTGGACATGGTAAGTTCGGGAGGTTCCTGCACCGGATTCGTGCGGAAGAAACGCCCGGGTGTCACCATTGTGTGGACCACCCGGAGGACACGGTGGAGCACACGGTGGAGGTGTGTCCCGCTTGGGCAGAGCAACGCCGTGTCCTGGTGGGGGCTATCGGTGGCGGCGATCTCTCGCGCCGGGCCTTGGTACAGGCCATGGTCCGGAGCGAGGAGGAGTGGCAGGCGGTCGCCTCCTTCTGCGAAGCAGTAATGCTAGCAAAGGAGGCGGCCGATCGCGTGAGGCAACGGTCCTCACGCCCCAATCGCCGCCGGGATTCCGATCCCGATTTCCGGCCATCGTAGGCGCGGGCTTGCGGACGGCGAGCAATGGGTGGCTCGCCTTCCGGCCGTCCGGTAACCGTCCGGACCGAGCCCAAGTCGTCGACGGCGCGTGCTGTTCCACGCGCGCCTCAAGGAGATGTCAGCAACGGTAGGGGCCTAGCAGGGTCGAAGCCTACTGGGGCCAAGGGTCTAATTCTGAAAGGAAGACTCGGCCCTGGTACGAAAGGCAATGAAGGAACAGGAGTGGGTTTTTAGTCAGTAAAAGTCTGACACTATCTCCCGCCCCGCCCAAGGGCGGGGGATGTCATAAGATGATTTTCCCACCGAAAAAAAAAAAAAAAAAAAAAATGGGATACAAAATGACTCTATTTTGTGATGAAAAAATGAAAGGCCCGTTTAAACATTTGTATTTTGACTACCTAGCAGCTTGTCCGGTGTAGTATAGCTACTACTAAAGTAGCTAAAATAGCTTCTACTACACTACACCGGATCCCTAATTATTATTTTATTATTTATTTCAGTTTCGTTCCGGTTTACATTCTAGAGTTTTTAAAATGTCAAAACGGACATTTTATTTTTTAACCAGTTTAGATGAATAAACTTGAAATTGACTAAATGCAAAACCTTGCAAGGATGAAAGGAAAAAAGCTTTAAGAAGTCTTCATTATGCTGCCCCTATCCGAATTAGCATTTTTTTTTAATCGTTGCCGCACCCCAGGAATTATTTGTTCCACGCGCGCCTCAAGATGTCAGTAAACCGTAGGGTCCCAGCAGGGTCGAAGCTTACCCGGGCCAAGGATCTGCTTCTGAAAGGAAGACTCGTCTCTGGTATGAATGGCAACGAAGGAACAGGAGTGGGTTTTTGGTCAGTAAAAGTCTGACACGCCCTCCCGCTCCGCCCAAGAGCGAGGGATCTAATTGGATGATTTTACCACCTAAAAAAAACCCTAGGAATTACTTCTGTAACGTGGGTGCGCGCACAAACGTATAAACTCACATACATAAGACACCCAGACTTGGAACACATATCTGTAGGTCTTTCAAATATTTGTTAAAAACCTGCGACCCATAGTGCAGCAGACAATCGCTCAAACCCTTTTTTTTTTGTTTTTTTTGTTGCTGGGGTGGAAAATCCTCATGGATGTCCTTCGCCTGGGGCAGGCAAAGGGGTCTGTCAGACTCTTACTGACTATAAACCACCTCGGTGTTCCCTCCCACACTTAGACCGGGGATCGTGGGCTGATACGCCATCCATGATCCCCGGCTAGTGCCGGCCCGCATACGCGGGCCACCTCAAGCCGGGCTGCGCCAACTATGCCGTTTGATGTCGGCGCAACATGTCTTCTTCCATACCTTTCTATTACTCGACTGAAGATTTTATGACTGAAAAGTTTACCTAAATATTTGACATTACCTATTTACCTATGAATCATACTTTGTCTCCTAGACGTTATTACAATTTTGACTTATATAAATAATATCTCTTATAATATATAATAACTATTGCTCCATTAATTTCAATAATTTGTAATTCTAATGATAAATAATGTACTTTTAATGTATTGACCCATAATTTTACACACCATATTTTGTACGCCGGAAACGGCAAAGTATTATGATCATAATATATAAGTACATAACAACTTTATATAATGTTCTGACAAATAAATACATTCTATTCTATTTAGTCTTTACATTAGGAATCCTTTGTAAACATGATATTAATTACACCCATGCCATTCATAGTTTCACCGTTCAATTTCCACTTTCAAAAACGAAATCCAAAGAAATAATTAAAACTTCGACCATTTTTTGCTCCATTTTCCTAGTTAGCTCAAGAAGGAATACTTATTCATTACAACCGTCGCTAAGCACTTAAAATTGTTTAAGTTCTGGCTTTCAAGGCTCTCATATACCTCGAAACTTTATAGCTAATAAATTCTACAGTGTTAAATACAGTACAGGCTGAATGGAATGAATTATATCAGCTCAAACAAGAGACTGTATAGCCGAAATAAACCTAATTGAATAACCTAGTTCAGTAAATAGTTGGGGATTGTAGCGAAATGAATGTTTAAATAATAATTATGTATATCTCTAGAGAATTTTGTGCACACAACACTTGAACACTTTAGGAGTTTAACTACGAAAATATCAACGTAGAAAAACACAAAGCTTTCATTTAATATGAATAATTTGGTAGCATTTATAATTATGTATATTTGTCGAGAAAATATCACTTTGATGCATATTTTGTACTACAACAAAATTCCAATCAACATTCACAAATTGATATTCTTAAATTGACTCTTCTCGGTTGACCTATGTCTATATATGTATATAAAAGGAAAAACTAACTGACTGACATATCAACACACGGCCGAAACTAGCAGGACTAATTCTATTAGTTTCGGTCGTGTGTTGATGTTGAGCGTAGAATTTTCGGCACTTCTACTTCACTTTCTAGGGCACTAAGAAAGGATTTTCTAAAATTCACCCCCTAAGGGAGTAAGGGCGCCTTCAATTAGCCGCAAAGTGCCGCGCGACTGCTGCGCCACACACGCGCTGCAGTCGCGTTGCACGCTACTTTGTTATTTACATAGATTAACAAAGGCGCCCTAAAGTGGGGGTCTAGTTTGAACGGAGAAACCTACCTAAACGCAGGTGAAGCCGTTGGCAGAAGCTAGTCAATACTAAAAAAATAAAAACTCAAGCCCATGGTAAAAGTATTAGCTATTCAGAAGAAAATTTAATCCCTTCGCACTAATTCCTCTATGTTAATCTATCAACTCGAAATGCGAATTATGAGGCAAGCGTAAGATTACAATCAAAATGATTCCCGCTAAGTGTATTATCCAACATTCAAAGTGTATGAGATGAGACACAAACGAAGAAATTTGCTTAATCCGCTCTTAATTTGGACTCTTGCAATCTACGAGGATTTGTTTGGCTCCCGACAGGGCGCTTCTCTGCTTTGTCAGTGTGAAAACGGATTATAGGATAAAAGGTTTCCTCGAGACGAAGCGCCGTGACGGCTCATATTCTTACTCTATTAGTAATGTTGTTAGTACGATTTGGAAAAATGATTTAGTATCTTCCCGAAGATCGGTCCCCTATTGTCTTATTACTGTTCCAATTTCATTTTCGTTTATGAAAAAAGGCCGTTGTTTATTGTACCATATAATTAGGGCGAAGAAATTAGAGATGAGACATCCTTAGCTGTGTCTTTGTAAACTAGATTATTGTCTCTTGCTTTAATTGGGTGTCTGACATCAGATACAACTGGGTTGTCTCCGAATTTTACACTAACAATATTATCTTTATCACAATTTATATTTATTTCCTCTCCGACCCTTTATACTTGCAAAGATGCCTGGCGGCAACGATTTAAAACTTTCCTGCATTTTCCTTCAAGATCAAAATGGAAATTTTAATATTGTCGGTAAAATTACCAGTATCTCTTCAAGGTGCGGCGTTCCGAGTTTAACTTAGTGCGGAAGGCAATTGCTTTTCTTCCTTCATTGAAATGTTCAACTTGCTGTCTTGAATCGACGTTTATTAAGTTTGGTCTGACAAGAAAAGTTGAACAAAGTAGCTGAAGCAATCGTATTATGTCTTGAACTTTACATTTTATGTTATTGAACTGATATCTTGAGTTAAGTGGTGTTTTTAGTGGGTAAGAAGTATTTTCAGTGGATTTTGTGTTCGGAATATTTTTCCTCTTCATCGTAGAGTTTTATGGTCTATCCGAATCTGGTTTCATCTTTACTTTTTTTTAGGGCTGACCTGTCGGTCTAGTGGTTAGTGGTCCTGACGGCTATGCCGGAGGTCATGGGTTCGATTCCCACCGAAGACAAATGTTTGTGTGATGAGCTCGATCATTTGTTCTGTGTCTGGGTGTAATTTATCATGTGTGTATTTAGAAATATATAAGTATGTTTATCAGTTATCTAGTACCCATAACACAAGCTCTGCTTAGTTTGGGACTAGAAGGCGTGTGATAGTTGTGTAATATTTTTTTTATTATTATTTTACCTAACTATCTCCTGCCAGCGGATTCGTCCGCGTGAATATTGGTTATTACAAACGCGAAGTCGAAGACAGATAATAAGCACCAAATTTCATCAAAATCGGTTCAGTAGTTTAACAGTGAAAGCTTAATAGACAGACCGACCGACAGACAGATAGACAGAGTTATTTCCACATTTATAATATTAGTGTGGATAGATTATTATCAATACAAAGGATATTATCGTATGTGTATTCTCAATAATAGAGGTGGATGTGCATGAATATAGCCTTTTATAAACAAAATAAGACAAATAAGTATAAGACAGTATACTCTTTAACTTTACAACAAAACTTGAATGCTTTAGGCATACACTGTAAATTAAACATCCCTTTATAAATATTACAAACAAAGGAGTCTCATTCCTCATATCTTCAAAGGCCCGCACACATATTCGCGAATTGAATTTTGCATACATTCCTGACCTTTGTCTATTCACTTTCTGCATTTCCATTGGCTGAACGATATCTCCATATTTCATTCCCTATCAATCTCATCCGCTGTTTCTCAATATCTCAATTTATTTTTCGTTCCTTTGAAGGACCCGTCTCGCTGGCAAAAAAATCTTTTGAAGATAGTTCGTCTTTATATTGGTGAAGTCAAAGAAAATATTGGATTTACTCAACAAAAGTTCTTTTGTAAATTGTATTCTGATGTCGTGTTTTTGGAATTCGGTTTTTTTTAACTTTACACTGAGAGAAATTTTTTGATAGAAAATGTTTTAAACAAAACTAGCACGATCAAATTGATTTGATTGATTTTTCGAATTCTTTATTTTTACATATGTTTATAAAAACTGTCTACAAACGACCTTATTCTATTTGTAGACAAATCTTAATTTATTTTGTTACACAGGCTACCTATCGCCTTTATAACCATTAAAACATTTTGTTACTACGTGTTAATTTTACACTGCAAGTATATATTACTTGCATTTGGATATAATTGAGTTAGTGGTATGAGAAAGTCTTAGAATGGACCCACATAATATTTAAAATTATTTGGGTTAGATATGCTATTAGGTATTAAAATCTGCCACTATTATAATAAAAGTATGAGGTAAATAGCGAATAGTTTCGCAAAAATATCACGCATAAACCGACCGCGCGAGCGGCGTCGTCTATTTATAAGCGAGCTGTCGTCATGATACGTCACGAAGGAAATAGTGATGGGTAGTCGTTATCGATCAATTGTTTCACTTTATTAATTAATGTATTCGGTTTACCTAAATACTAAGTTATATAGTCATGTCTCGCAATCTTTAAATCACTCAGTCGACTCTTATAAATTACCCATCATATTGACCTCACAAAGGTCTTTTTTCATTTTTCATTTTTTTTTTCTGATTTTAGTTAAAAATATATTTATTGTTATTTGTCCTGTGCGAGTAACAAATAAAGATTTTTCTTCTTCTTCATTGTCAACCACAAAAAGACCAAACTTTTCCGTTACTTTCAAATATACTCACCAGCAACTTCTTATCAGATGAGACCAACGACCGTTGGTGGGGAGAGTCAGCTGTGCCTCCTGCGCCGGCTGTAGCTGCAGTTCCACCGCAGCGACCTTCGATGTCCACCAGCTTGAACATCACCAGTATCAACAGAGATGAGCCTTCAGTGTCACCACCAAGACATCATCTGCCGAAAGAGGGTAAGAAAGACCCAATTGAAATTGCTTGTCTATATAATTATATAAAAGAAGAAACTGTCTGACTGACATACCAAGGAACAGCCAAAACTACTGGGACTAGGAACGTGAATTTTGCACAAAGATTCCTTTTATGGCGTAGGCGAGCTTTAAGAGATTATTTTCCAAAATTCACCCCTAAGAGGATGAAACAGATCTCTGTTTCATCCTCTTAGGGTTATATGGTATCCCAAAGTTTATATGGAGAAACCTACTTTCACGCGGGCGAAGCCGCTGGCAGAAGCTAGTCTATATACATATATAAAAGGAGAAACTGACTGACTGACATATCAACGCACAGCCGAAACTACTGGGACTAGGAGCGTAAAAAATTGCACAAAGTTTCCTTTTGTGGCGTAGGCGAGCACAAAGAGGGATTTTCTAAAATTTACTACCTAAAGGGATAAAACGGGGTCCAAAGTTTTGTATAGAGAAACCTACTTTCACGCGAGCGAAGCCGAAGGGAAAAGCTAGTATAATATAAAAGGAGAAACTGACTGACTGATCAACGCACTGCCGAAACTACTAGGAGCGTAAAATTTGGCGCAAGGTTTCCTTTTATGACGTAGGCGAGCTCCAAGGCCCCTCGCCCACGGCGACTTTTTGTAGCGATGCTGTAGCGCGTTCGCATCGATACAATCGCGGTTCTGTAGCGCATTAGTAGCGCGTTGGCATCTTTTCTATAGCGCTTGCAAATGCAACTAACGCGAGTTAGTAGCGATGCTGTCGCACGCTTACGAAACGCGTGACAGCTTCGCTACAAAAAGTCGCCGTAGGCGAGGGGCCGAAGAGACGATTTTCTAAAATTTACGCGTTTTAACCCTTTGGGTACTTACGTAACGCTAAAAAGGTTTATTATGAAAAAAAAGTCGGATCCGTTAATAATATAATAATAATATAATATAATAATTCACAACTATCACACAACGCCGTCTAGTCCCAAGCTAAACAGAACCACAGTATATATATGGAACGGTAAGGAAACTATCTACAAATATTCGAAACGGCATACTCACACAAACATACGCATCGACGAGACTCCTAAGCGTTTCTCGCGGTCCTGTCAGTAGCAAATGCCGCTTAGGAGTCTCGTCGATAAGTATGATTGTGTGAGTGAGCCGTTTCGAACATTTGTAGGTAGTTTCCGTACTGTTCCATATATCTATACTGTGACTTGCGTTATGAGTCTAGTACTCATAACACAAGCTCTGTTTAGCTTGTTTAACAACAACTGATAAATATACTTATATATTTCTAAAAACATACACATATTGTAGGTAAATTACACCCAGACACAGAACAAAATGATCGTGCTCATCGCACAAACATTTGTCCTGGATGGGAATCGAACCCACGACCTCCGGCATATAACATTCAGGGTCACTAACTACTAGAACAACAGGAAACAGTCAAATAAACCACACTACCACTGCTCAGCATCTATGTCTGCTTATCATCAACCAAAAATTATGATCTAGTAAATGTGAACTCCCGGCAGAGACCAATCAACTAATTGAAATAATTTTCGCGATTGCATCTGCCTACGCGTAGATTATCAATCTCTGTGATTACTTACTGGGAGTGTTAATTAATTTTAAGATGGGAAATGTTCCTACTAAGCATTTTGCATTCAACATTTTTAGATACTTTAATATATGTATAGTCACGAACGATAAGATATAAGTGTGTTGCAGATTGTTCTTAATTACTTATTTATCACTTATTTGAGCAGTGATGGCCGAGTGATAACGGCCCCGACTTACGGGTTGTAGGTCGCGGGTTCAAACCCAACCAGGCGCATTACTTTGTGTAATTTAATTCATCACCACTGCTCTCAAAACGGTGAAGGAAAACATCTTGAGGAAACCGGCATGTCTTAGAACCAAAAATTCGCAGACATGTGACATTCACTAACCCGCACTGGGCCTGCGTGGTGAATTATGGCCTATTCCCTCTCCTAGGGAGGAGGCCTGAGTCCCAGCAGTGGGAACATTAAAAGGCTGATTATGTTATGTTACTTATTCATCAAATAGGTAATTAACCCTTTTAACGCTTGCGTCGGATTGGCCTGACGAGTGTTTTCGTGTCCTATTTGCCAGGGTCGTGTGTTTGCGACTGTGAACTCCATCTCGTTTAGCTCTTGAATCCCTATAGGTGACAGAAATACTAACAAGACGGAGTATTTGGTCGCGGCTGTGAAACCGTAGCGGAATAAGCGTGATAATGTTTGTCGGATATATAGGACAGTCCAGATGGGTAGATCTAATTTTGAGAAAGAGGTCAACCGTCGAAACCGACTCGGCTGGGCAGCGTTCGGGAAGCTGCGCGGTATCTTCTCGTCCAACATACCACAGTGTCTCAAGACGAAAGTCTATGACCAGTGCGTGTTGCCAGTGATGACATGGTTCCGAATCGTGGTCACCGTTCAAGTCACCGAAAGGGCAATGGAAAGGGCTATGCTCGGAGTTTCCTTGCGTGATCGAATCAGAAATGAAGATATCCGTAGGAGAACCAAGTTTGCCGACATAGCACGAAGAATCGCCACACTGAAGTGGTAATGGGCAGGGCACATTGCTCGCAGAACAGATGGCCGTTGGGGCCGAAAAGTTCTAGAGTGGCGACCGCGTACCGGAAGACGCAGCGTTGGAAGGCCTCCTACAAGGCGGACCGATGACCTGATAAAGGTTGCGGGAATCCGATGGATGCGAGATGCACAGGACCGTTCTTTGTGGTGACGCTTGGGAGAGGCCTATGTTCAACAGTGGACGTATATCGGCTGAAATGATGATGGTGATGACCCGACTGGCGGTTAAAAGGTTAATAACCTATTGGTATACACATATTTCTTGAATGGCAGAAGTAAAGATATATTGAAAATGTAACAATGTATGTACCTACTTTATTGCTCGTGACTGTACAGGTAAAAAAATATATATTATTATTTTTTTTTATTCATATAAACCGGTGCTTGAATGCGATCCCACCTGATGGTAAGCAGAGATGCAATCATTGATGCGCACTAGTTTATTAAGAGCCTATTCACTCTAGCCTTGAAGACACCTAAATTATAAGTAGTTGGACGGGAAGACCGCAGCAGGCAAATTGTTCTAGTCCTTCGATGTACGTGGTATAAACCGCGTCCGGACGAAGCGAAACGCTTAGTCAGGACCGTTGAAGTTTTAACAACGTAAGGGTGTATACTCGCCGTACGTCGGGTTGTCCGATGGTAGAAAAGAGAAATAATTTCTCAAAATATTTCATAGTCAAATTGAACAAGTTAGAGAAACTTTGCACAAGCCAAACACTTCCAGCGGCCGTTGACTTTTTACCCAGCTGAACTACAGCTGGGTACTTGAAATAATTGGTCTAGATTTTTTTTGTGGAATCGTTATATATCAAAGGGCTTAGCCAAGTTTATAATCTACTATGACTGGCCTGTCGGTCTAGTGGTTAGTGGCCCTGACTGCTATGCCGGAGGTCGTGGGTTCGATTCCCACCCAGGACAAATGTTTGTGTGATGAGCACAATCATTTTTTCTGTGTCTGGGTGTAATTTATCTATAATATGTATGTATTTAGAAATATTTAAGTATGTTTATCAGTTGTCTAGTACTCATAACACAAGCTCTGCTTAGCTTTGGGACTGGACGGCGTTGTGTGATAGTTGTGTGAATATTATATTAATATTATCATATTATTATTACTATATAGTCGTTAACTTCAAATGTATGGGAATGACGTCATCTCAAAGTTAAGTCACGTGGTCAGAACAAAGAAATCAGAGGCGATACCGACTGTAAAAAGTGTTCTGTTCCTTCTTTGCCTTTCATACCAGGGCCGGACTTAGCGGACCCATGGCCCCAGTAGGCTTCGACCCTGCTGGGCCCCTAGAGTTTGCTGACATGTCCTTGAGGCGTGCGTGGAACACTACGAGCCATCGCTACGACTTGGGCTTGGTCCGGACGGTTACAGGACGGTCAGACGGCGAGCTACCTATTGCTCGCCGTCCGCAAGCCCGCGCCTAAGGTGGCCAGAAATCGGGATCAGGATCCCGGCTGTCGTAACTTGGCTAGGCCAGCTGGTGTGCCGAGTTTTAAGCTGTTGATCCCCGCATTAACGCCGGCGTTCACGCGCCATTGTCTTACTATTGTGTCTCTAATTACGCACTCAAAAGGTTAATTGCTAATTGACGCTATTTATCTTTTACTAACTACTGCCAGTGGCTTCGTCCGCGTGAAAATAGGATTCTCCATACAAAACTGGGACCCCGGAATCAGCATTTTAAGGGGCAAATTAAAAAAAAAACTGTGCAACTGCGAGTTGGACTCGCGCACTGAGGGTTTCGTACAAACTTACCTATGTAAATAGTTCAATTCCCGAATTGAGTTAGGAAGATTTTTCCGAATCGCAAAAAAACCCAAATTTCAGGATTCTTGGTCAACGGGTTTTGAATTGAATGAATTTTGATTCCCTTGAGAGTGTCGAAATATACGTTTTTTGCGATATAAACGGCCGTATCTATTTTTTTCGTTAACTCAGAAGATTGATTTTTTCACAACTTCAAGGGACCGCAGACCTGAGTATATGGTTTTAATTTCAACTCGATACCTCCACGCGTTTCAGAGATAAAGGTTCTTAACAGACAGACGGAAAACAAAGTGATCCTATAAGGGTTCCCTTTTTCGTATTGAAGTACGGAACCCTAAAAAATTAAAAAAAAAAAGAAAATAAATTTATTTGGCACAACGCAGGGCCTAACTCTTTGTATGTCGTGGCCAGATCTTGATCACTTGATGATATGGCCAAGTAAAACTGATCAGACCGTTTTAAACGTTAAAGTTTGATTATACTTTCTTTAGACCTTTTATTATCATTGAAAACCTACATCAATAATTATGGCTAAACGAGGATTGACTTGTCATCAAATGTTAACGTTATGTATACAACAAACCTGATACTTTTTTTGTTTTTTTACTACGGACTGTACGGACTTTTACTTGCCCTTGGCCGTATTTTGTACGATTACAAAAGTATTATCGTTTTTTTCCAAATACGTACGAATCTATTTGGAAAAAGACGATCGAACGTAAATATTGTGATCGAGTAAAATACCTAGACTAAATACGAATTAAGTCTAGGTATTTTCCTCGATCACTATTTATGTAACCTGCGTTGTTTATTATTTGAAAGCTAATCTTACTCGAAAGACACAAACACAAAACTTACGTAATACACATCAATCATAGTTATTCTAATTCCGTCTACGAACAGTTTCTAGTCTAGTTTATTACATAATTACGGTATAATATTCTCATAAACTTCTCTGGAACCCACGATTATCACGTTTACTCCTAATCTCGGGTTTAACCAATCCTCAGGTATTGTTTAATCTTCATAATTTAATCTATTGTTTAGCTTAATCCCATTTATTGTCTTAATTAAATTAAATAGAAATATATATGGTCTTGTTTTTTAATATAACTCTCTGAATCTCTATTAGTAATTCAAAGTAGTAAGCTGTTGATGGGCACGAACGCCGGCGTTCGTGCGCCATTGTCTTACTATTGTGTCTCTAATTACGCTACTCCAAAAGTTAAGTACCAGAGTATTTATTAAGTAAAATATTAAGTAAAATCCAAAGTATTAAGTAGGTACCAGACATAACACTCGTCTGGTCGGAGGATCCTCCGAACAGACGGGTGTTATGTCTGGTAGGCAACTGCCCGATAGATGATTTCGGGCTGTTCTATATGTTCTAATCGCGCGGAGAACTTTAATTATGCGACGCAGGATTAGTTCTTATGTGACGCCATAGATGTCGCTACAGTATGATAAATTTAAACTAATAGAGTGATGTTTCATTAATTAGTCTGAAATATGGACAAAAAATACGTTTTATTTTTTTTTAATTCAAAATCTCGACGTAAAAGTTATTTTTATTGATAAACTAGCGATCTGTTCAAACTTCGCACGGGTGTTACAAATCTTTGAAAATATCGGCTTTTCCCTATTATTATATGCATGTCATATACACTTAAATTTTCCTCATGTATCACTCTGTCTATTGGTGGAAACCGCATGAAAATCCGTTCCATAGTTTTTAAGTTCTACCATCGGACACCCCGACGTACGGCGAGTATACACCCTTACGTTATTGAAACTTCTACGGTCCGGACTAAGCATTTCGCTTCGTCGTTTATACCGCATACATCGAAGGACTGTAACAATTTGCCTGCTGCGGTCTTCCCGTCCAACTATAATTTAGTTGTCTTCAAGGCTAGAGTCAATAGGCTCTTAATAAACTAGTGCGCCTCACCATCAATGATTGCATCTCTGCTTATCTCTGCTTACCATCAGGTGGGATAGCAGTCAAGCACTGGCTTATATAAATTAAAAAAAAAGTTTATGCACAAAAAGACAGACAGACGCGATGGGGGACTTTGTTTTGTAATACATATGTAAGGATAAGAACACTTAAAGATAACACTGACACTTACAGAACACTGTAAGATTTGCTACTTAAAGTCACTCTGTTTACCCTTCTTTCTACCAATTATTTCATTATTTACCTACACTGTCTTTTAACAAAACTGAAACTCACTTTCAGCAGTAGTAAACCTAAATCAGGGTTGTATTTTAGTATCGATTTCTAAGTTAGTCTCAGAGGGGTCGCAGACTCACTGGATAGTGGCAGATAGTTTGTAAACAATTTCAACCAGACTGAACTTTATGAAGTTTTTATTACCCGTACATAATATACCTACCTATATACAAAATTTGTTTTAGTATATGCGAAACCCGGAACACGTATCTAGTATTTTTATATAAAGAATCTATGTACAAAATTCCATAACTGAATCATGAAAAATCACAAAGTTATAAGTTTGTTATGTTACCTGGTTGTCGCACAAATACACGGTCACCGGGCCATTCAGACAATTGAGGGGTTGTTTTGCCCCCGCACCCAGCTGTGCGCTAGTGCCTAATGCCCGCTATAATCTGTCATGGCCTATGTTGTACTTAGTGTCGGTTGTGTCCAACTTGTGACCTTTTTTAAGTATTTTTGGGATTTTTTTTAACGTGGCGTAAAAATTAGTGGAATCGATTCAGTAACTGATTATGAACAAACTATATTCAGGTTTCGCATAGACTAAAAATAATGTTGAATATGTCACCGTAAAATTGTACAATCTATCTCAAGAGATTGTAAACTATCAAAAAATTGTGAACCTTGGGACTGCCTTCGGACAGTTGACAATTTAACGCGCGATAGATTGTGATATAACAGTTAAACTTCGATATATTACAATCTATCGAAAAATAATACGTTGAATCGTGAGCTGTTTGATAAGGTTCACAATATTTCGATAGTTTACAATCTGTCGAGATAGATTGTAATCTAACGATATTTACACAGTATCAACAAAATTATATTGAAAATCAACTTAGTAAAATTCTATATACATGAAGATAACACTAATACAACATAGTTTCAACACACACACTATGCAAACCATTGCTTCATAGTTTATAGAATTTCCCATCCCTGTGAATTATTTCAAGGCCCTATTGAATCCAGTTTGCTTGCCCAAGTTTACATACAGGACTTGGCAATATGCATAATTACCTGCCTTGTCTAAACAAAGATAAGTGTCGAGCCAATATTACATTGTTTAAGAAATATTATACAGGCTTAAGATCAGCATAAAACGGGTTCCATGAGCCTTTTCAAACACCTATTAATTATGTCATATTGTTTGCTTCAAATCCGCGTTTGTTTTTGTAATTAAATCTAATTTAGAACTGTATGGGTATATTAAAATAATTAAAACCGAAGCAATTTTAGCCTGATTAGCTATAAATCTATAATGAATGATTATAATTTGCAATATCTCGTTTTTCAAAAGGTAATATCGCCAAAATCAATTATTATAATGCTTCTTTTGTAGTCCTTGTGACCTTTTGTACAGCTGAGTAAATAGAATAGCGTTTGTAAGCCTGTAATTTATTTGGCCGAAATGATCTCCCATTTACCTCAGCGGTGATGACCCTATTAATCTTTAGTTGGAATCCAGGCCTATTCTGACTTACAGACACAATTTTCACTTAAGGACTCCAAATGGTATAGAGAATCTTTGAGGATAAAAAGACATCGATCAGAACGTAGATCTGGATTGTCACAACGGTAGCGTTTCGATAGTAAACTAACGCCTCGCCCACTTTGTGTGTCGCGCGCTTAGAACGTGATAAATGGTTCAGCGATCTATAAGTTAGAATACTTTACCAGGGTACAGTGACTTGAAATTCATACATCTTTCTCTTCCACAGATCAATTCGACATGATATACGTGTACATCATAGCTGGCGTCGCTGGAAGCCTTCTCCTCTGCATCATCTTGGGCATCATTCGCTGCGTCATGACCAAACAAACATCGGACCAGCCAAAAGGCCCAGACGTATCTGCCACCACGGAAATCCCCAACGGATTCAACGACAGCATATCGGAAGTTGACAACGATATTAACATAACTAGTCTATCTGGACCCGTCGACACAGTTGATTCGGGTATCAAGCAAGACATACAATACTCCAATGTTGCTCTAAGTCCCAAAATCAATAAGTATGTCGGCCGACCAGTACCCAATACGTACCCACATGTGAGCACTAATATGTACGGGCAGGTGGCCGAATTCCCCATAGAAATGCCTCTTCGAACTATGCCGCATGGCACGTTAGGGCGCGGAGTTGCGGTCAAAACTCTGCCAAGAGTTCAAATACAAACTGAAACGGACCCTAACACCAGGAGTTTATATCGATATTCCAACGCCCAGTACTACTTCGGGTGACAAGAAGACAAAAGCCAGTGCTCGGACGTATCCAGAACTTACTGTTTCTAGTTAAATCGTGTAGTGGAGTGTATATAGTTCACGGACTAACTAGTGAAGTTTGTAATGTTCTACTTTTAAATACGGAAACTGTGATATTAATTGAAAACTTTCCTATTGTACTGCGAGCAGTTTTCCAACTGTAGACACAGAAAGACAGTGTGGTTATTCATCCGTTGTGAATTGAGAGATGGATCGTTGTTAGCAGAACTTTGTTATACTATGTTGACCTTTGATAACTAAGCATTGTTTTGTATGTCGAATGAATCAGTGTGATCATTTATGTATTCACATTGTTTCTCGTGGGAGTCGGGCGTAGTTTGGAGCTGTTGTATTATTAATCTGTGTGTTCAGTTATATGAATTCCTGCATAATATCTGAGTGCATGGACAGCCTTGTCAGAGTATAGTGCTTTGGTTTCATGCCAGCTCCTGTCAGGATCGTGCTAAAAAGCCAAAAATCGTTTTTTGTTGTTTAACATGCTGTATACATACGTTTATATTTTGTGCAAATCGCTTCGCTAGAACACATTTTTCCTTCAATATTATATCTTATGTTTTAAGATGCTACTCGTAACACTATTTGTAAATTCAAGTAAGTAATAAATGATGTTTATATCCTATGTTTTGTAACACTTATTGCTAATATAGTAACTGTTATATCTTTATGTTTATATATTTGATTTGTGCCATTTCGTCAATCAAATAGCTAATTATAATAAGTGACAGATGTGCAAACATGGAGTTAATTATGAATTAAATTTTCGTTTTATAACCAAAAACTGTTTGTTGATTCGTATTATTGGTAATTGCTTTTTGTGTCTACTAGTTACGGAATAAAATAAGGTTGAAAAAGTTGTGAAAATAAAAATTTATAATTGGTTGGTAAAAAGTGTTATAGTTTGTATTTAATTTTATAATAATATCTCGACTGTGTTAATTGAGTTAATAATGGGAATCAGTTTATTTCTTTGAAATGAAAAGTCGTTCATTTTCATGTATTCAATAACATTTTACATTCTGTCCTGTGAACCTTTTACAAAATTAATTATTTGAATAAAATAAACTACAAACAATATTCAACTATAAAAATTATCACAATTTCAAATTACTACATGAAATTAATAACAGCGTAAACATTGAAATTATATTTAAATGAAAATGTATTTTTGGGCCAAAATTGTCAATGCTAATTTGGGTTAAAGGATTCCAAGAAGACTTCAGGCGTCAATATTGGAAAGAGATTCCATACTTTAGGGTGCGCTTCCACTGACACAGAGCTAGGTGGACTGGAGAGGAGCAGACTGCGAATTAGCCAATCACAGTGCTCGAAATCTCACTCTGCGTCAGTAGAAAGAGTGTAAGTGGAGTGGAGTAGAGCTGAGCGGGCTTTCAAATAAAACAAATGAAAACGTGCCCCCGAGCCGGTAGGACAGAGTCGAACAGAGAGTAGGGTAGCTAAACTCGCCTTTAATCATACCAATCTAAAAGTCGCCAGAAAACCAAATAGAAATCAAAGTAGATATCATTAATATCTGAAGACTTCAATATAGTCTTGATGATTAACACAAAAACAATAGGATATGATTGTAATATGATGATATGCAATGTAATGATAAAATCACAAACCGAGAATTTAACAATGCAAATACAGACTCGAGCAATAAGGCTACTTAATTGCTCGTCGGATATGGCACGGTTAGTAGCTCTGACAACGGGCTGTAAACTCCTAACGCGAATTGTGAGAGAGAGAATTTATGATAATATGTCCCGTTGTCCAATGTCCAGTTACATTAGCCCTATCACGGCTTTGGTTTGCATTGCCTGAAACACAGAGCTAAACACGACGTTTATAGTTGTTAATGAGTCATTATCTTATGATTTATAAGTAATATACTCTGGTAAGGGAGAAACTTTAAATTATGAACAATGCAAGAAGTTTTTACTAATTCGGTAGATACTATTTGAGTTTCAGACTTCCTTATCCATTTGTATAGATGCTTTAGAGATACTTCGGCGGTCCGTTTCGCTATCTCACAAGAAAATTGTTAATTAAATATAATATGAATAAATTTCAGTATCGTGTTGCCCAGTAATTGGGTTGTGAAGGTCTGAAAGGCAGTAGCTCCATGTAAAACACGGGTATTCAGCCGCATCTGGTTAGACTGGAAGCTGACTCCAAGCTAGTTGGGAAAAGGCTAGGGAAATGTTGATCTCTGTATATAGACAAAACTACTATGAATGACATTTATTGCTCAATCTCTTTGTATCAAGAAGCTATTGTCAATTATTTTTCGATACACTTACTCGAAAACCCGCTCTTATCCTTTCCTTTCTTTTTTAGACACGCCATAGACTGTTTTCCGTACTAGTGCAGAAAAGTGCGCGTACTCTCCCCCGCCACATTTTTATTACATTTATCGTATCAGGCTGGGTGCGCGTCGAATCCCACGAGCCGCTGGTCAAACCCCATTTATTAATTTCTTCATAAGTGTATTGAAAAAAGTCGTTTTATACACGTGTAAATCTGTCACTGCAGCCCTCGACTCCATAACACACTCGCCTACGGCTCGTGCGAATTCCGTCTCGATCGCAATGACAAACTTTCTGCACTTGTATCATAAAAAACTTTTTACAAAAAAAAATACAACCGACTTCAAAGTAAAAAAAAAACACTGAAAAGTGCAAAATAACTTTAATTTCGGAAGTCGGTGTTTCTATAATAGTTTTGTCTCTTCGTTATTTAACACCGACTTCCGAAATTAAAGTTATTTTGCACTTTTCAGTGTTTTTTTTTTACTTTGAAGTCGGTTGTATTTTTTTTTGTAAAAAGTTTTTTATTTTACACTTTTTAGTTATGATACCACCACTAAAAAGTGCCCCTCAGCCAAACTTAAATACCTTATAGCCAGAGTGCATCTCATGACAATTCTAATAATCCTAAACAAGGTTAGATTACATTAATTTATTACAGAGTTCCGGTGCCTAACTTCAGGCTTCATCGTCAGATCAGTTCGATATATTCCCGCTCTACTTTCAGTCAGTCATCATTCATCAACTACACGTATAAACAAAGCAATTTTACTTGTTACGACGGTTCTGCTGTGATCCTATGAGGAGTTCTGTTCCATATCTTCGAAGTTCATGATCAGATCATAACAATATTTGTATGGGACCAATTCGGAAGCATAACCTTTCAATAAAAAAAAAAAAATTCAGAATCGGTCCACAATTGACCGAGAAATCGGTGAACATACATAAAAAAAAAAAAAAAAAAACATACATTCAACCGAACATATAACCTCCTCCTTTTTGAAGTCGGTTAAAAATGTACTTTATACTTTATCCAGAGTCATAAAATATTCCAATATTTTAACAGTTTCATTGCATACTCTAGTTAGTATTTTCAGAACAGTTGCATCGTTGTTATTTTACCCAATGTGCTAAACATATCTACAACATTGTTTCAAGACAGGTTTCACGATACTTAGTACTTTCACAGAGAACAAAATTGCCTCGCAGACAGCGTCTAGATATGGCAGAACTAATAAATTTATAGCACTGAAAAAGAGTTGAAGTCACAACTTCTGCTACGGACCGCCTATAAAGTTTCTACTACTTTAGTTTCTATATATATTATTTGCGACGTACGTATAGGTAAAGTTCGTTTACGTTTATTATACTTCTGATTTTGTTTTATATTGATATTTTGCTCTTAGCTATTTCACTGAATTATTATAAACTCCATGAAACTGTAATGAATTTTGCAATGTACGGTTTTTGTTGTTTTTTTTTTTTTTGTAAATTGTTCATCTGTAAGTATCTTAAGGAGAAAAGAGAGTTTATAATTTTATAAGATTTATTTTAAATTAATGGTTTCTGATATTACTCGGTAACAATTAAAGAGTAACATGCTTATTTTATATGGAACGTGTTGATAGGGCCACTTCTAGTATCGGCCGTCGACGTCTGTCTTAATCCTCTGTAGTTTTATTGTGACCAACTGCTAACAAGGTATGACTAGTTGTAACACTATAGCCTATCTTTGGACTATTAACGACGTGTAACGGATTTAATATGAAATGATAGATGCCTGCACTCGTATTTGAGTACCAGTCATTTGATATTTAGTTGTCAGAATATATCTTGGACCATTCGGTATAATGGTAGTCTCAACTCTGTCTGTTACGTGTTCTGCATTTATTTCGAAAAGACTAAACAACCATTGTAGCGATACACGTCCTTTGTTCGTAGTCCATACTGTCTTAGAAAGTTACTAAACCATAGAAAAACGTTTACAATTTAGTCTTTTAATTATTTCTCTAAAATTTATATTCCAAGTAATTAACTCCGTAGGGGCCCAGTAGGGTCGAAGCCTACTGGGGTCATGGGTGATGCGAAAGAGAACCTCGAGCCCTGGAACGAAAGCAAAGAAGGGACAGGAGTGGGTTTTTACTGGAGAAGACCTCTCGCTCCACCAAGGGCGCGAGATGTCATTGGATGATTTTCACACCTAAAAAGAAAGTAATCTTAACTGATTCAATTTAAATCAAATTCCAATTAGGAAACTAGCTAGCTCTACAAGCGAAATGTTTTATCAAAAGCTACAGAAAAGAAAATTCCGTCTTCACAATTTCACATACGCCTTTTCACCGTGAAATCCAATTAAAAACTCGTAAATTGCAACTAAGTTCCGACAACGGCTAGTTTGATGTCACGTCACAAATTAGGCGACACTCCGATTCTCGTAGCGTGCAAGACTTGGACGTGTTGGGAGACCAATTAATGTTCTCCGTGACTCTAACGACTTCGATGTACCGAATAACTGGATTATTTCTAAGCGGAGATTTGCTGCCGTACCAATTGTTGGGTACCAGGAAATTGCTTTAGCTGGTAGCTACTTCAGCTGGAAATAGATTTTATCGGGGTAGAGATTTAGGTTTCCCAGCTTTATTTTACTCGTGCAGGTCTTGATGTGCTCAATTAGTTTTAAATGGTACGGTCAATTTGTTGACTATATCAGGTTGGGTTTGTGATTGATTTATGGTGTGAGTATCTTCATTACTTTAAGCTGCGTTGTAGCACAGAATCGAGAAGTAACGATACCTATTCTAAGACAGGATACGTTAAATCAATAAGATAGTGCTTCAGATTAGAACACTTTGATTGTAAATTCCGTTCTCACTCCATCACTAAGCTCGTCTGACGCCATATACTGTCTCAGATGCACACTATACGATGGTGTGCCTTCAAAATCAATCAATTTAGCGGAAAATTGTCACGTAGATCATTTACAAAGATGTTATCAAATTTTGTAAATTTGTGTTTGAAATTGAAAATAAATAATGTGAATATTAATATTATAGATGTTATATGTTAATGTAATAGATTTGAACATTATTTGTGTAATATGATTACCTCCTAAAATTAACACAGTCGAGAAGGCAACAATATTTTCAAAACGACTGACTGTAAAGCCTATCCAAATCACATTAGTTAATATTTGTAATTGTAAAACTAATAAATATCTGTGTACAGATAACTTTTTATGTCGTACATCGATCTAATATTAAAGTAATGCACATTATGGAATTGTTTTATTAATGACACCTTTTCTTTAGAATTTGAGAAAAACATCCAAGAAAGAAATTAATAGCGAAAATATTACTTTAAAACACAGTCTCCTCGTAGTATATGGAATAACATAATGACTTAATCTTTTGTATTATTGCATAACTTGTATTACCTAGTATGTTTTTATCTTTATCAACATTCCCGTTAAAGCAATGAATAGGTTTCATAAAGAAGATAAAAAAATAACAATATGCCAGACAAAGCATTTCATAAGACACGATAGCACTGAATGATGCAGTTATAACTGGATTTAAATTAAATGATACAAAAAGAAACATGTCCAAAAAATAAACAAAAATGAAACAATAGCAAACTATAAATGACAAATATAGTTGAGATACAAATGACAAATGCAGTTGACGTAGCTTGAGTAGTAACATGTAGTAACGATGCCTCGTTTATTACACATGACAGTATTTGACCACAAGATACGGTAGAGTTGGAACTGCAAGTCTGATCCGGTGTTCAACGATCAGGTCGATAAACGAGTTATGACCCATAACTTTGTATCGGATCACTGCAGGACAGAATAGGTAGGTACAGAAGGTCGGCTATACACAACGAGCGATATTAAATGTATACATTCAGATATACTTGACTTGGGCTGAAATTTGTTGTGATTTTTCTTTAGATTTAATTATTTGTATGAGTGATTTGACTTCTATTTATTTGTTTCTTGTATTTTCTTTTATTTTTTACATTGTTTAATAATCTAACTTATTTTTTTATTATTTGTTGACTACAATGTAATATTCTGTACATGACTTGTAAGAATCTTTTACCAATAAACCACAAGATCAAGGCAAGATCGTAGTCTAGAACTTGATCATAAAGGAAAAAGACATGTACAGTCAGGGATCAAAAGTGCAGTTGCACTCTACCAATGCTAAAGTGTCTAAAAATTCTTTGTTGTAGAAGTTCAATAGTCCACAACTAATTTATTCAATATTATAGATTCTATGCTACCAATTAAATCAGTCATGAACCATTGACCCTCTTCTACAAATAAATTTTAGACATTTTAGCATTGGTAAGGTGGAAATGAGAGCAGTGGTGGTTGAGTGATAACTGCACTGACTTATGAGTTGTTAGATCACGGGTTCAAACCCAGCCTGGCGCATTACTTTGTGTAATTTATTTTATCACCACTGCTCTCAAAACGGTGAAGGAAAACATCGTGAGGAAACCGGCATGTCCTAGAACCAAAAATTCGAAGACATGAGACATTCACCAACCCGCACTGGGTCCGCGTGGTGGATTACGGCCCATTCCCTCTACTAGAGAGCAGACCTGAGTTCCAGTAGTGGAAACATTTAAAGGCTGATTATGCTATTATTAAGGTGGAACTGCACTTTTGACCCCTGACTGTACGTACAGCGATCTCAAACAAATACCAGTCGCGAGTGGTACAACTTGTTATATGCGGAACGAGTATGTATCGTGTATATTTACTAGTTGTATGGAGCCAATCTTCTGAATCTATCTATAGCATGTCAGTAAAAGATGCAATGTTGGAGATTGTTTATGTCTTAGAGAGTTCGAAAACAGAAGACATGCTTGTCTTAAAGTTGTAAAATACTTTGTGAGATATATTAAAATCGATTGGTACATTGTTTTAAGGATTTCTGTATGTTGAGCTTGTAGTGGATAACTGCTTGTGATATTTTGTTCGATTCTTGGGAGGGTTTTTAAAATATTAAGTAAATGAATATCATATGAGTCCATATAAACATCCAGTACAAGTATAACATTATCAGTTGATAATGATTTATTTTTTTAACATGTCGGTGGTTACACTATTTACCGACACAACTATTAGATTCTCACAATAAAGTGAGTATACTCATAAAAACCAATGGAAAGGGCTTTTTTTTTTTTTTTTTTTTTTCGGTGGGAAAATCATCTTATGACATCCCCCGCCCTTGGGCGGGGCGGGAGATAGTGTCAGACTTTTACTGACTAAAAACCCACTCCTGTTCCTTCGTTGCCTTTCGTACCAGGGCCGAGTCTTCCTTTCAGAATCAGACCCTTGGCCCCGGTAGGCTTCGACCCTGCTAGGCCCCTACAGTTGCTGACATCTCCTTGAGGCGCGCGTGGAACAGCACGCGCCGTCGACGACTTGGGCTCGGTCCGGACGGTTACCGGACGGTCGGACGGCGAGCCACCCATTGCTCGTCGTCCGCAAGCCTGCGCCTACGATGGCCGGAAATCGGGATCGGAATCCCGGCGGCGATTGGGGCGTGAGGACCGTTGCCTCACGCGATCGGCCGCCTCCTTTGCTAGCATTACTGCTTCGCAGAAGGAGGCAACCGCCTGCCACTCCTCCTCGCTCCGGACCATGGCCTGTACCAAAGCCCGGCGCGAGAGATCGCCGCCGCCGATCGCCCCCACGAGGACACGGCGTTGCTCTACCCAAGCGGGGCACACCTCCAACGTGTGCTCCACCGTGTCCTCCGGGCGGTCCACACAATGGTGACACCCGGGCGTTTCTTCCGCACGAATCCGGTGCAGGAACCTCCCGAACTTACCATGTCCGGTGAGGACCTGCGTCATGCGGAAGGTAAGGACGCCGTGTTGCCTTTCCAGCCACTCCTCAAAGAGGGGACTTATCGCCATAATTATGGCGTGCCCAGCACTGGGTTGCGATAGTCGCTGTCGCCATTCCGCCATGAGACCCCGTCGGAGCTCTGTCCGCCATGCCGCGACTTGTCGCGGCAGCGGAGTTTCACCCCGACGTTGCATCTCCACGCGCAGATCGTGCATGAGTGCAAGGCCTGTTGCCACCAGATCCCATGGTGGCTGGCCAGCAAGGAGGCTCGCCGCTTCACGGGAAACCGTGCGGTATCCCCGCACCATCCGTATGGCCATGACCCTCTGGCACGCGTTCAGCTGGGCCGCCGGTCGCTTTCGCAGTGACGGCGCCCACACCGGCGCCCCATAAAGGGCCATGGACCGGACGATGCCTGCGTAGAGCCTCCGGCAGGAGGCGTCTGGACCCCCGAGGTTGGGCAGTAACCGCTTGAGGGCAGCCCCAGCCCGATTCAGTTTGGGAGCCAGACGTCGGAAGTGCTCCTCGAAATTCCACCGGCTGTCGAGGACGAGTCCCAGGTACTTCATCGTCGACCCGACGCCGATGTGAACTCCTCCTACCGTTAATTGGGAGCGCCGAGGCGGCGCGCTCCGGGGGCCATGAAAACACATGGCCTCGGACTTGTGCAGCGCCACCTCGAGTCCCAACTGCTGGATCCTATCAACGACTATCGCAACCCCGCTTGTCGCTAATTCGACCGCCGCCTGGTACGACTCTCCCTGCGCCAGGACCAGCGTGTCGTCTGCGTAACAGACCACACTGACCCCGTCAGGGAGGTCGCCGCGCAGCACGTAGTCGTAGCCGATGTTCCACAAGGGCGGTCCTAGTACCGATCCCTGCGGAACACCGCACGACATCTCTCGCCGTTTCCACTCTCCCTGGTGACCAGGGTAGATGATGTACCTGTCCGACAGGTAGGCCTCGATCACACGACAGAGGTAGTCGGGCACCCGGTGATACCGGAGTGCCCCCCTAATGCTACTCCAGGGCAGGGAATTGAAGGCGTTGGCGATGTCCAATGACACCGCCACGACGCACCTGCCCTGGGACACCGCATCCCCCGTCGTGAGAGCTCGCACGCGCATGATGGCGTCCACCGTGGAGCGCCTCCTGCGAAAGCCGAACTGGCCGTCCGCCAGATCTGGCCCCACCCGTGTTAGGTGCGCGACGAGGCGGTCTGCAATTACTCTTTCAAAGAGCTTGCCCACCTCGTCGAGCAGCACAATGGGCCGATACGCGGACGGAGAGTCCGCAGGGCGCCCTGGCTTCGCGATAAGGACCAGTTTCCCCGTCTTCCAGTGAAGTGGGAATTGGCCCCTCTCCATGCATGCGCTGAAGAGCCCTCTTAATCGAGACCCGAGAGCCTCCATGGCCAGGACCCAGGCTTTACCAGGCAAGCCGTCGGGTCCTGGGGCGGTATTCTTGGCACTCAGCCTTCGTACCGCCACACTCATCTCTACCTCGGTCACCTCTGGAGCATTGCCGTCGTCGTCGCCATCGTGATCCGCGTTAGACACCGCTGGTGGCGGAGCCATGAGCGGGGGGAATGGAAAGGGCTATGTTCGGAGTTTCGTGATCGCATCAGGAATTAATATCAGCATAAAAATCATGGTTACCGACATAGCCTTAAGAATTGCTCCCAGAACAAGAAAGGTCCAGAGAGTTCCAACTGCGTACCGGAAGACGTAGTGTTGGAAGGCCTCCCATAAGGTGGACCGATGACTTGGTGAGGGTTGCGGGAATCTGATAGATGCAAGACTCACAGGGCCGGTCATTGTAGTGACACTTGGGAAGGTGTATATCCAACAGTAGATGTCTTTCGGCTGAAATGATGATGATGGCGATGATCAATAATGTAATTACAATCTAATCCACTTTTAATATATTCGTTCATAAACTAGTTACATGCAAGCATGCCCCCCAATACGACAGGCTATCATGGTCGACGGAGAGACGCCACTGGTTCGGATTGTTAATTTCACAACTTCACAAGAAAAATTGCTCCGTAATATAAGGTAAACATTCAGTATTATTTTATTATACTGACTCAATGTTCAAAATTGCGTGAATAGTTGGCACTTGCATCGGATGCTACAACTTTAGCCAGTATTTTTAGACCGAGTTTGATGCACTTTGGAAATGCCACTAGGTACTCCTTCTGATCATTAACATCAGAAGTGTTTAAAATACCATTTCCTCTCTTTTCAAACGGTTTCAAATCTATCTGCATGACCTACATTCTTTGTTCTAGGCTAGCAATAATAACCAAGGAAATAACACTTGTGCAAGTTTATATTTCAACTCTTTTAGCTTGGCAGAAACTAAAGTGTTTTGAATATTCTGCATTTGTAGAATTTACGTAGCAAAGTTCTACCTATCGACGATGAATTAGTTATGCCTTCTAACTAAAATTATATTAACGCTTATAATTTAAATGTGTGTATTAGTGAAATCTCCGAAGCGGATATTTAGTTGCAACTGCATCAAATTAAATTGTGGAATCACCTTACAACTAACCTAATGTGTAATATTACTTCCTAATTTTTTTGGGACACTACTACACTATCATAAAATATACATATATAAATACTGAGTAATAATTAAAACAGAAGTTGTTATTATGCTCAATAAATTAATTAATTACAATTTGTTTACTTCTTATGAAATTAAAAGATTTTCTCAGTTTCTGGAAATTTTTGACTTCAACAGTTAGGAGTTATTGGCACTTTGCCATCTATATTTTCCTAATTGAACTTTTTTCTTAACAATTTTGTATTAAAATAATGGGAATTGTTTGTTTTGGTATAATCACGTGAAGAGGAGGGATGAAACGCATGTTACTAAAAGAGTTATGAGTAGACATGTGGATGGACGGAGAGAGACAAGGAGGCCAAAAAAAACAGATGGATGGATTGCGTGAGAAGTGATATTAAAGAAAAGGGTTAAGTAAAGTTAGTGATTGCATGACAGGTGATACGACAGATTGGAAGAAAAAACGTGTTGCGCTGACCCCAAGTAATATGGGACAAGGGCAGGAAGATATTAAAAACTTCCTACTTTTTACATAGTCTTTAGTATTATAAACATTTATTGCACACCTTAACTTAATGCAGGACAAATATTTATAAAAATAAGTGTATAATAGGCGGTCTTATTGCACAGGGCAAATTCTTACAGACAACCTTTGGATGGACTGAACGAAAGGAAAAGATTTCGGGTTGTCAGTGTACAACAACAAATAAAGAATAATGTAAAGATGTAAAAAAAAAAACAAAAATATAATACACATAAATTAAATACCAAATAATATATTAATAAATATTAAAAAAAAATACAATTTAGAAAGGAGAAGAAAAATTAAAGTGATAGGTAATGCTCCTTCACCATTTTTTTGAACGTTGGTAGCATTTGGGCTCGCCTTCCTTCTATGGGTAATGCATTCCACAAACGAGCTGTTTGTATCGTGAAAGATTGAGGTATCAAAGAACGAAGTCAATGCATATGAATACTAAGTTTTAGATTTTTCGATAACCTCAAGGACCTAGAATTTGTGTCACAGAAGAACTGAAAGCGTTCTTTAAGATAAAAATGAGGCGAAAGATTAAAGAGCACATTGTAAAGCAAAGAAAGTATGTGAGTATTCCGGCGAAGGAGAATAAGAAGCCATTTGAGCTGAATACGGAATTCAGAAACGTGGTCATACTTGCGCAAGCCAAATATAAACCTGGTACAGAGATTTTGAACTCGCTCAAGCTTATCCAATTGGTCTTGATTGAGATCAAAATAGCTGACATCAGCATAGTCCAGGATTAGGAGAAGAAGAGATTATGCTATCGCAATTTTAGTAGTGATGGGAAGAAAATTCCGAATTCGCCTCAAGGACCCCGCCGAAGCAAACAGTTTACGACTAACTTCCTTCAGTTTGTACAGTCCAGGAAAGAGTGTTGTCGATATAAATCCCCAAGTTCTTTACCGTGTGAGTTACAGGAATTATGGCGTTATTGAAATAAACCTGGGGAAGTGTCGACCAATCGATCTTACATACAGTCCGGGAACTATCAATAACAATCACTTGCGTCTTGGTTGGATTGATCTTCAGCTCAAACTCAGTGCTCCAGTCACCTATTCGATTTAGGTTATATTAATAGTCTTAATGGCATCACACAGCTCATCGAGAGGGGATTGAGTGTATATTTGAAGATCATCAGCATGCAGGTGGTAGAAAGAAGAAAGTCGTTGAGTAATAGCATTAATAAAAAGTTCGGAAAGTAGAGGAGATACAACCCCCACCCTGCGGCATACCGGCAGATGTGTTACACCAAAAAAAAAAGTTTCCTCAATGCAATTACATTGCATTGTCCAGTTGGGTAGATCTAATTTCGAGAAAGAGGTCAACCGTCGAATCCGACTCGGCTGGGCAGCGTTCGGGAAGCTGCGCGATATCTTCTCATCCAATATACAATACCACAGTGTCTCAAGACGAAAGTCTATGACCAGTGTGTGTTGCCAGTGATGACATATGTTTCAGAAACGTAGTCGCTCACAATGGGCCTCATCAGAAGGCTCAAAGTCACCCAAAGGGCAATGGAAAGGGCTATGTTCGGTGTTTCCTTGCGTGATCGAATCAGAAATGAAGATATCCGCAGGAGAACCAAAGTTGCCGACATAGCACGAAGAATCGCCAAACTTAAGTGGCAATGGGCAGGGCACATTGCTCGCAGAACAGATAGCCATTGGGGCCGAAAGGTTCTGGAGTGGCGACCGCGTACCGGAAGACGCAGTGTTGGAAGGCCCCCTACAAGGTGGACCGATGACCTGGTGAAAGTTGCGGGAATCCGATGTATGCGAGACACACAGGACCGTTCGTTGTGGCGACATTTAGGGGAGGCTTATGTCCAGCAGTGGACGTCTATCGGCTGAAATGATGATGATGATGAAATACAAGTACATTGCTGGCGACCAAACAGGTAACTCTTAACCCAGTCAATTACCGAAGGAGATAATAATATGTTAAAAGAGCAAAGGATGCCAAGCAAAATTTCGAAGTCAACAGTATTAAAAGCATTGCTAAAGTCAAGCAGAGCAAGTACTGTCAACTTCCCCAACTCCATGCCTGACCTGATATCATCCATGATATGCACGAGCGCTGAGGTAGTGCTGTGTCCAGGTCGAAAACCAGACTGAAAAGGATTGAATAGATTGTTCTTGGAAAGTAACGTGCTAAGTTGTTGGCGAGAAAGCTTTACAAGGACTTTGGATAGAAATGGAAGAATACAAATAGGACGATAGTCGGAGAAAGAAGCAGGATGAGATTTTTTAGGCAAAGGGATAAGTTGAACATCTTTCCAAGCTTGTGGGAAGAAACTACTGAAAATAGAGAAGTTCTGGATGACAGATAGAATGTTATCACGGATGGGGATGATTATCTTTCTACTGATACAGTCACTATCACCAGCGTTAGATATAATCAATAAAATCGGCTTTTAAACATGAAAAGCGGTAAATTGACTTATGATAAAAGGAAAATAATCAGGTAACGGAAGGTTTGAAAGGTGACTTACAGTAGTTGCTTTGGTGGCCCTATCTAATATGGGCCTTCACACATACAAAAAAAAAACTAGAAAAATTACTATTGAGTAAGTTGAAGTCTAAATCTTTAGGAATCGTGTCATGAGACTTTTTTCCGATACCTAATGATTTAAGAAAAATCCAGACGTTAGCTGGATCACCATTCTGAACTGAAATATGGATGTATTGGCGTTTTGCGTTTCTACACACCTTGCTGCAGTGGTTTTTAATGGAGACATATTTTTCCCTGTTGATCTCGTTAGGCCAAATTCTAAACTTAAATTTTGTGGCTGCTTTTTTATGAAGTAGAAGTTTGATTTCATTAGTCAGCCATGGCGCTGGAAGATGCTCTCAGATGACTCTCACAGCCCGAATAGGTGCATGTGTGTCATATAGCTGAATCAGGGTAGAAGTCAAGATATCAACTTGTTCGTCAACGGACGAGGATAAAACAAAAGGCGTCCAGTCAATGCTGCTAGCATCCTCACGAAGACGATCAATGTACATGCCATTAAAATTGCGAAGCAGAAGAGTTTTGGACATATGCTTAGGTGGTCAGATTTTATAGGAAGTGAAAATTAGATCATGATAGGAAAAAGCGTCAGCTGAACATTGACCATGTTTAGCGACGTGATCGAGAGATGAGACAAAAATAAGATCGAGAAGTGAAGGAACAGAATTAAGGAAATGGTGAGTAGCACCAAGATCGAGAATAGAAGGATTAGTAGATTCAATAATGTGACGAAGAGAAGTAGAACGGGAGTCTTTTTTAAGGAGACATGTATTTAAGTCGCCTATTAAGACTGTAAAAGATGATATGGTATACCTACCAAGGATATATTATGTGAAAGTAAAAGACTTTTTTATTTCTTGACGCTGCATGCAGCGTCGGGAAATAAAAAAGTAAGTCAAGAAAGCGGTGAGCACCATAATAGCTCATATAATTTCTTCTAAATAACTTTGTACCGGTTATAGTACGGGTACAGAGTAAATTTAGAGATACTAAAGTAACAACTTCATAAATTTTCCTAGTCCTTTCACACAACAGCTTGCTATTATCGACAAGGCAGCACAGTAGCCTCTTTGTCCTGGCTACGGGGAATAGCTTAAAATAAAAATCACAATATAGATAAGTATAATAGGTTAACTCCATACAGCTATTGGATACGAAGCTTAATTCATTAAGTTTCACTCATATCGGCCAGCACTCCGCTGGTAATTCTTCTGGAATCGAGAGTTCGCATCATTGGCGTATTTTAACTCTGTATTCCATGGTGTGAACCGAGGTATGAAAAAAACATTGTAGCTATGTATGTGAGCTAAGCTAAAAGGTCTTCTTTTCGCTTCGTTCCCAAAGTGGTACGCTCTTTATTAAAGCAATTAAACTTAGGACAAATGCACGTACAGAGCACATGTATGTCTATAATTTGTTTAAAATCACCGCAAGTCTACGTTTGTGTGTGCGTGCTCTTTTTTCGACTTTCTGTTTCTGTCTCTCTTATGTTAAAAGCTGGCTTCACACTCATAAATCACTTGGTCACCGCTATCTTAATTTATAGCTGCATTTTGCAAGCGTGAAATTAAAATTAAGCAAACATTCGTTCTCGATTTTTGGGCTTAGTATCTTTGTCTTTGTGATTTATTAACTGTGACGTGACAGGTTTGGTATGCGTTTGCGTTTAGGGTTGAATGTGTATGTGGTCCACTGACCACGTACACATTTTACCCTAAACGCTTCACACACTTGTGGCTGTTTTCCTTGTTTGTTTGAGCAAACAAGGAAAGTTATTATATACTGATGGATTATTCTGAATACTAATTAAAAAGAGGTTGGTTTTCAACGTTTTTTACTTTTGTTTGGACAGTTTTTTGTTTTTACTTTTTAATTCTGATGATGTAGATATAGGCCAATGTCCAGCAGCAGACGTCTTTTTTAAAAGTAAATCGCTCAGATATGTGCAGATAAATACCCAAAAAGTAACTAAATATTATAATGAAGATCTATGTGCAAAACAAAATCAATTTTTGAGAAAGGCAAATTTTCTTTCTATTGAGTAAAACTCGATTGTGTTTTAAAAAACGTAGCAATTTTAATTCAAATACCTTGTTGCGAAGCGTTCAAGAAAGTTGTGAAAAAATTCACAAACTTGTTCCTCTTATAATATATTCATCGACTGAGTTCGAAGATAATGTGCTCTTAAAGAAAATTTGTTCCCTCCCCTCAAATGTTTTTTTTATTTATTATCCTTCTGGTAACACGTAAACCCGAAACCTGGAGGTTTTATGTTTTTTCCTATTCTTCTTCACATAATTTGAATGCAATATACTTTCAAGAAGACGGAGGGGAGTAATAATCCTCTTCAACTTGGGAAACGACATCGAAATCGTAGAAATATATTTAGGGACTTGATATTTATCGGATGATTGGTTTGTGTGACAACTGGTGCTCTAGTAGATAACATAACATAATCGGTCTTGTGTAATTTTCCTACTGCTGAGACTGAGTCCTCCTCTGCAGGAGAGGGAATAGGCTGTAATCCACCACACGGGCAGTGCGGATCGGTAGATGTCACATGTCTTCGAATTTTTGGTTCTAGAACATGTCGGTTTCCTCACGATGTTTTCATTCACCGTTTTGAGAGCAGTGGTGATGAAATAAATTACACAAAGTAATGTGCCTGGCTGGGTTTGAACCTGGTTCCTATAAGTTGTAAATCGGTAAATTTTCAAAATTTCTGTGATATCTCTACACCAACTTGTATCTTTATCTATTGGAGTCTAGTTTCAGTACTTATCCTATGTGGCTCATTGTGCGTGGACCATGGTGGCTATCCTTTGGCGCGTTTATTTCATCAAGCCCACCTCTCTCCAAAAGCTGTCTGATACCTCTCATTCCAACCTGGAGCGAGAGAACTCACAAAAAAAAACGAGTTCGTTTATAAGTATCACTTATTTAGTTTTTTTTAACATTCTTTCAAAACCACAAACGTTTTTTTCAATAAAATAAAATCTCAAATGCTACATTTCGACGAAAATCCTCAAAAACTACCACACATTAATATTTTACACTGAATCAAAATAAAGTCCAGGTGTATTTAAAACGGGTGTTTTCGAGCCCCGGGGCTCTCTCCATAATTAATGTCTATTCCCACGTGTTTGCATTACTTTCATGTTACCTGCCAGATGTTTTGCTTATTTTGTAGTAGGCAAGGATTTTAATATTAAACTAGGTCGGTATTTTATCAACTAATTTTCTTTACCTGACAACATTTTTTTTTCCTTTTATTAAATAGTCCTTAAGGGAACAAACAAAACAGATTAAGTACTTGATGCTTATTGGTTTTTCACAGTTACTTAGCGTCTTTCGTCATCATCGTCATTTTATTCAAGAAGATGTCTCTTGAATAAAATGAAGATGATGATACTGTGGGATACAGATACAGGCATCTCAAAAAAGTTGCCACATCTCCCACATCATCATCATTTCAGCCAAAAGAGGTCCACTGTTGGACATAGACTTCCCCTAAGTGACGCCACAATGAACGATCCAGTGCGTCTTACGTCCATCGGATTCCCGTGACATTCACCAGGTCATCGGTCTACCTTGTGGGAGGCCTTCCAACGCTGCGTGACTGCGTCCTCAATGACCATCTGTTCTGCAAGCAATGTGCCCTGCCCAATGCCACTTAAGTTTGGCGATTCTTCGGGCTACGGTGGTAACCTAGGTTTTCCTGCGGATATCTTCATTCCTGGTGTGATCATGCAAAGAAACTTCGAGCCGTTTTGAAGCCATATGTTATCACTGGTAACACGCATTGGTATGACTTTCGTCTTTATATACTGCGTATGTTGGACGAAAAAATACCGCGCAGCTTTCCGAACACTGCCCAGTGGAGCCGGACACGACGACGGTTGACCTCCTTTTTGAAATTATCTATCCCAGTAAAACCGGACACGACGACGGTTGACCTCTTTTTTGAAATTATCTATCCCAGGAAAACGTAATCGTCCACAGTGTGGAGTCTCTGATCTAGACAGGAGTGGGTGCTACATGGTTGTTGTTGATTTTATCCATGTTAATTCTAAGGCCCGCTCTTTCGTAAGCTCTACTGAGGTCACCAAACATTGTGCTGAGTTACTCCGTACACCACATCCAGACTTCATCACCTGATAATGGCTGCTATTGGCCTATCTTCTAGAACGCCTTACAACGTTGCCTCTTCTAGCACGCGATCACCTTTCGGATCCATTGGCCATCCATTTTAAAAGAAATCTGTCGCTGCCCAAGTGCTTATTGCCACGGCCTAGTATTTCACCTCTTCAGGTATCGGGTGGGATCTTTAAACAAGGTCAATATAACTAACTACAAATTTATATAAATCTTATTGAATACTCGTGGCGACGTGTACATGTGGATGGGTGGAGAGGGAGAGGGAGGCCAAAGAAAAGATGGATGGATTGTGTGAACAGTGATATGAAAGAAAAGGAAGTTAGTGATAGCATGACGGTTGACAGGATAGAATGGAAGAAAAAAACATGTTGTGCCGACCCCAAATAAGATGGGACAAGGGCAGGAAGATGATGATGATGACTCGTGGCGACGTCATCTTGATGGAGGGAAACAGGAAGCAAGTTATGTACGTAGAATGATTATAATTAAATTATTGTACACTAGGTGATTGCATTACCTACATCGGTACGACGTGACGTTAGGGTTGGAACGGCTCGAAACTATAGTTCTTTTGTATAGAGTCCTGTAAAGACCATACAACAATATCCAGATCAAACATTACAAATTCGCAATGCCAGATTGTACAAAAAAGATACGCAAAGGGCAACTGAAGGATCACAGCTAGGTTTTAGTCAGTAAAATTCTAACACGTCCTTTTGCTCCACTTAGAGTGGAAGAACTAAAAAAAATTCGCTCGTGGCTGTCGCTACGTCCCCGTCAGGGGGCGTGGCAAGCGGCTTCAGGGCTTCGCCCTCTGGCCGCGGGGTCCAACAGTGGTCCATAAATATGGACCCGTCATTGTGTAGCCACTATTGGCATGGCCTTTTTGGGTGTTGAAACACCCATATGTTTTTGTATGTGTGAGTATACTGTAGGTACGTCACGGCGCTATTTCCCATAGCGCCGACTCTTCACGACACACCGGCAGTCAGTCCCCGCCAGGTGAGACCCCGAGGGGAAGCCCGGCGGGGGACGACCTGCGACGAGTGTGCCGGCTTTTTACGGACCCACAGTAGGAAATGTATCCCCCGCCTAACCCGCTTCCAGAGCGAGCCGGTTACGGGTCAGACCGCAGGGACGATTACGTATGTGTGTGAGCGGCATTGTACTGTATAACATCGCTCAGTGCACGTGTACCGAATAGTAAGCTTGTACTATCTATTCAGTGCGTGAGTCTAGCGTGTGTAGAGTTGAGAATGTATGGTCGACTCGCGTCGTGCCTATATTAACTTAGCACACGACGCTTATCGGGGTGAGAGTAGGTGTAGGGTCTCATTGTTTGAGTAAGCCGCGTGTAGACTGGTACGACTTACTCAGGCGTCAATCCGGGGGGGGGGGGAGTCACTGTCGACAATAAGGTCGCGGGGCAAGGGTCTCGCGTCAGGGGGGCGCGCGTGCCAGGGCGCCAGGTGCTTGACGTGGGGCCAAGCTGAGGCGTCGGCACGCGCGAACATTCCCTTCACGAGGCGCCGCACATACTCATCCAGGCTCTCAATCCCGAGGTCGCGCTGGATTACGTCGTTCCTCACATAGCGAGGGGCGTCCACTATTGTCCGCAGCGCCAGGTGTTGCTGCGCGCGGAGCGTTTTCTGGTTTCCCTCGCTTGTGAGGGCAAACCATGCAGGTGCGGCGTACGTCAGGATTGGGCGCACGTACGCCTTATACACGCCCAACCTGACGCGCACCGGGAGTCGGGACGAGAGCACTGGTTTAAGGAGGTTGCGGGCGACCCTGCCTTGCGGGGCGACCCTATGGACATGCGGTCCCATGGTGAGCCGACGGTCGATCGTCACGCCCAGGTACTTGACCCGGGGCGTCCACTCGATGTCAGCTCCGCTGAGTTTCAGGCGTGGTGGGAGGGGTGTAGATCCTGTGATCATTGCCTGCGTCTTACTCACGTTCACCGATAGTCGCCATTTGGCGAGCCACTCGGGGATGAGGTCGAGAACGCGCTGCATCTTTACAGCCGCGTACTTTGCGTTCATCGATTTAGTGATGTACGCGGCGTCATCGGCGTACAGCGCGAGCGTCGAGTCTGGTGTCGTAGGGATGTCGTCGGTGTACCGTGAGTAACACGCTGGCGACACGCAGCAGCCTTGGGGCACGCCGGCTGCGATTGGTCGGGGGGCAGATGTTGCCCCGTCTACCACCACCCTGAAACACCTGTTAGTCAGGAAAGCTGAGACCACTCTTACAACGCGACGGGGCGTGTCTGACGTGGCCAGTTTGTATATCAGACCTTGGTGCCAAACCCGGTCGAAGGCCTTCTCCATGTCGAGGAATACTGTCACCGCGTACTTCTTCTTATTCATCGTTGCAGACAGCAGGTGCAGTACCCTCGACAACTGAAGCGTCGTGCTATGTTCCGCCCGAAACCCGAACTGTTCCGGTCGTGGAGTAATGTGCGGTGTTAGGTGCCGCAGCAGGAGCGACTCGAATACCTTTGATGTCGTGGGCAGCAGGGTAATTGGCCGATAGCTCTCTGGCTTCAGGATATTCTTCCCCGCCTTGGGCAACATAATGACGCGCCCTTCTTTCCAGGCGGTGGGAAAAACCCCCATGTGCAGTATCCCCGTGTACAGGCGCGCCAGTGCCGCAACTGTACGGTAAGGCAAGTGGCGCAGCGCTGTGTTGGTGATACCGTCGGCACCGGGGGCTTTCCTGGGAATCGTACGTAGAATGGTGCGTCTAACTGTGCCCGGCGAGAAGAATATTGGGTCTTCGTCTTGGGCTATCGGCGCAGCGAAGTAATCCTCTAGGTGTCGCTCAACTGCTGCGACATGGTCGTGCTCGGTGGTCGGGTTCGGTTGGAACTGACGCTCCAGGTGCTCAGCAAAGACCTCCGCCCGGTCCTCCGCTACATACTTCATGGCCCCGTCGCTTGCAAGTAATGGGCGCACCGGAGCTGGGGTCTTGGTGAGTTGGCGGCATAGTTTATGTATTGACGGTCAATCGCCCTCAGCGGCGTCGATACGTTCCTCCCAGCTCGCGGTGGCCAGAGCCTCGAGCTCGGCCTTCACTTTCTCCGCGAGACGGTTGAGCTGCGTCTTCAGTGTAGGGCAGCGTAGCTGCTGCCACTGCTTGCGGAGGCGCCTCTTCTCTCTGGTCATGACTCTGACTCGGGCCGGCAGGGGCGGCTGTAGCCCTCTCCCCTGTGGCTGCGATGTCGTTGTCGCCTCCTCAAGTGCGCGTTTTATGCAAGCAGTGACGTCATCCGCTAGTGAGTCAACGTCCGCAGCGCTAGCGATAGGCCGAGTCGGTGTTATGGTCTCGAGCTTTTCAGCAAACTTCGTCTAGTCTAGGGATCGACGTGGCGCCGGTAGCTTCATCCGGGTCGGCATACCCGACAGGACGACGAGCACAGGTTGGTGGTCCGACTGCAGCTCGTCGTCGATCACTTGTTGTGTGATCAGGCAGGATCTGGACATTGTAGCCCTCGGTGGACCACAATGTCCAACACATCCGGCATCTGTAGGTGGTTGTCCGGGTAATGGGTGGGCGTCTCGGGGCCGGACACTGTGTATCCGAAGGCCTCCGCGTCAGCGAAGAGTCGTCTCTCCCCTGTGTTCTGCTGGATGGCGTTCCAAGCTTGGTGCTTGCAATTAAGTCACCGGCGAGTGTACATGTGTGTGTGTGTGGCGTTCAGTACAGCCCGCAACTCTGATAGGTCTAGGTTAGTTGCGGGTGGCTTATAGCAGGCATAGATTCTTAGGTCCTCGCCGGCAACGTGCAGCTGGACACCTAGTGCGTACAGCGTATTGAGAGACGGTGGGGGGGCCTCCTGATGGACGACTCTGCGTTTCACCAATACTGCCAGACCACGGTATCGGACGTTGTGTGCCGACCTTTCATCCTTTCTATAAACGAGGAAACCCGGGAAGCTGATCTTGTCCTCAGGCCCCAAGTGCGTCTCATTTATCAGCGCCACGTCGATATCCTGTTCCCGCAGGAAATGGCGGAGTGGGGCGACCTTTTCCCTTAAGCCGCGGGCATTCCAGTGTATTATCCTCAACGGCCTAGCCATGGCACAAGGTGAGGAGTTGTGCCAGGCCATCGAGGATAACCTGCTCCGGGCTCTGCCCCTGCCTGATGGCCTTGATGAGGTCCATCAGTAGTTGAATGGCGCAGGTTGTGAATTCATTGCTGACTTGTTTTCTAGTTGTGCTTGTGCCGGCATTGTTGTGGCTGTGAGTCACCATAAAAAAAATTTTTCGCTTTAATAGGTATTTAAAGAAGAGCAGTGGTGGCCGAGTGGTAACGGCCCCGACTTGTGAGTTGTAGGGCGTAAGTTCAAACCCAACCAGGCGCATTGCTTTGTGTAATTAATTTCATCACCACTGCTCTCAAAACGGTGAAGGAAAACATCGTGAGGAAACCGGCATGTCCTAGAACCAAAAATTCGAAGACATTTGATATTCACCAACCCACACTAGACCGCGTTTTTAATTACGGTATTCCCTCTCCTAGAGAGGAGGCCTGAGTCCCAGCAGTGGGAACATTAAAAGGCTGATTATGTTATGCTTATGTTAGATATTTGAAATGAAATTAACTTTTTAGCGCAGTCTTAGTAGCTTATGTTATATTTCATAGCATTCTTTCAGCAATAGTATTGCTGAAAGAATGACCGCGGTCCTAGAACGCAAAAGGCATCTGAAGGACATATGTGGGTTTTAGTCAGTAAAAGTCTAACATACTTTTTTGCTCCACCCCAAAGCGAAAGAAGTCATTACATGATTTTCTACCTCAAAAAAGGCACTAAAGGTGACTGGACCAGACGACGTGAATTTGTAACAGTTGATTTTTTCACGGGTTCATTCACTGAAGGAAACGGATAATTACAGTTGCGACTGATAAAGAGACAATTACCTTTCATGGCCTTTCAAATTAAACTTTTTCTTCCATAGGCATTTTCAGTTTACGGTTTTTCAGATAATTGGTAAACTCGTGAGTGTCATCATCATTTCAGCCGAAAGACGTCCACTGTTGAACATAGACTTCCCCCAAGTGTCACCATAACAAATGGTCCTGTGAATCTCGCATCCATCGGATTTTTGCAACTCTTACCAGGTCATCGGTCCACCTTGAAGGAGGCCTTCCAACGCAGCATCTTCCGGTACGCGGTTGCCACTCCAGAATCTTTCAGCCCCATCGACCATGGTTCTGCGAGCAATGTGCCCTACCTACGTTGCAAATTCGTGAGTGTAGCCGTCAATAAAATCTAATTTACAAAAAACTCTATAGATAGATTATATTTTTTGTATTATTTTATCTGTAAAAGTAATTTTAGATATAGGATATTGGGCTTAACTTCTCAAAATATTTGTTCGATAAACGTTTACTGATAATATCGTGAAGAAATTGAAATCTAAATGAAGTAAAACACATTTCTGTATTAGATTTTTCCGAAAACACTGTAACAGTTCATAAATTCTACTGAAATAATACTATAAGATATATTATTTCATAAAAGCTGTTGTTTGTTGAAGGATTGGCAGCCGGTACCTGACGAGTCCTGGAATGGAGACCCCATATCGGCTGGCAAAGCGTAGGTAGATGTAAGTACTACACTTACATCAGCGCCACTCGATCAGTTGTGTTATCATCATCATCATCATTTCAGCTGAAAGATATCCACTGTTGGACATAGGCCTCCCCCAAGTATTGCCACAATGAATGGTCCTGTGCGTCTCGCATCCATCGTATTCCCGCAAACTTCACCAGGTCATCGGTCCACCTTGTAAGAGGCCTTTCAACGCTGCGTCTTCCGATACGCGGTCACAACTCCAGAACCTTATCGTTTCAACGGCCTATTGTTTTGCGAGCAATATGCTCTACCAATTGCGACTTTAAATATTGAGTAGTATAATCAAAAGTATTTTTTTTGTGTTGATCAGTGGTCTGAAGTCTTGACTAGTACTGGCGTTGGCTTCCCCGTTTGCGTTTTGTGCAAACGGGGAAGCAGATGCCCATTATTTTTTCCCATTTCATCCTTCTTCTGTTCTTATACGGCACGGTCGTGTATCCATAAGAATAGGTGGCAGATGGAAACAACTGTTCGTTGCAGAGTCCATTTTGATAATATCAATTATAATTTACAAATCATATTGCTAACTTATATTACTTAGTTTCTAGAACATTAATACTTTGGTTGCGAAACGTGACATGTTTTACCGACAACTGTCTTAATAGGGATCAGCAAGGCATGCCCTTACACTGGCATAACTTAGGAATCACCGTTGATTATTTTTTATTACATGCTAGATCAACTTACGAGTGTAAAGACATTGTGATAACCTTCAAGTAAATAAAAACAACTATTTACATAAAACCTATCGGAATTCCAGCACCCATTTATAGGGGCGGCCATCTTTATTCAATTAAATAAACGATCTCCAAAGAATGGAATAGAAATTGCAAATGCCCACTTAACTACACCATTACCCGAAAATTGAATGCACACTGCCAAAAGCTGACCAGAGCTGGAATAGATACACTATACTTGTATAATAGCGGTCAAAATTAAACATTTGACCGCTCATAGGTCGTAATTTTCAATGTGCTACGTTTTGTAATAAACGTTCAATAATGTGATTGTACGTGACCGGGCAGGTTGGTCAGGTAAATTCTCCTGTCCCTTGCAGGAAAGGCGGACCAATAAAAATCATTAAATTGCGGGCTTCGCTTGACCGGTATACCCGGGAATGGGGAGCGCAATATGCTAGGACCAACCAGAATCTTTAATGTCGGATCGCATAAAATACTTTTGTGAATTCCTCATTATTTTTGAGGACATCCTGGGTAGTTCTGTGAGCCGTGTAGGTTTCAGGTACAAAAAATCTATTAATGCGTAACGTACTCTATATTGTATTTGTATCTAAATTTATATATTTTGATTTGGCATCTGTAACTAATGTTTATTATGGTGGAGTGCAATTATCTTTTGAATAACTTTCAAATTCTAAGCTGTGTGTCATGATAGCCCAGTGGTATAGGCACCCGCACTTTTTTTTTTATTCTTGATAGGTTCGCGCTTGACCGCTAACTCACCTGATGGAAAGCGACGATGCGGTCGACATGGACTGGACTTTTTTTTTTAATTTGATATAATCTAGTGCTTGATTGCGATCCCACCTGATGGTAAGCAGTTATGCAATCGTTGATGGTGAGGCGCACTAGTTTATTAAGAGCCTATTCACTCTAGCCTTGAAGACACCAAAATTATAATCGGACGGGAAGACCTCAGCAGGCAAATTGTTCCAGTCCTTCGGTGTACGCGGTATAAACGACGAGGTGAACGCTCAGTGTGGACCGTAGAGGTTTCAACAACGTAAGGGTGGATACTCGCTGTACGTTTGGTTGTCCGATGGTAGAAATGAGATGGCAGAATCAAGTCATGCAATTCTGCATAAAGTTGGGGGTTCATATGTACTTTTCTAAGTTTATCAAGGTTTTTACTGACACCTCGAGCCTTGGAAAGCACGTAAAGCTGTTGAGCCAGGTTGTCGTTTGTTGATCTTTGACATTTGTTAAAGGTAATCAGACGCTAGAAAGTCTGACCATCTGTATTGACTGATGACTATTTGGATTGCTAAAGTATCATATTGCCCAGCAAATAGCTTGTGGAGGTCTGATAGGCAGTTGCTACATGTAAAATACGGGTTTTCTGCCACACTGGTTAGACTGGTTGGCGGAAGGCTGGGGAGATGTTTGCTTTCAAATTTCACGCCTGCTTAAAAAATGATAATCATGACGCCTATGTATTGAGTGGCGGGATTGTTGGAAAGAGTTACTGTTAAAGGACTGTTAAAGAACTACACTGCGCACACGTGTGCCACGTACGCCAATATGGGCGCGTCGGTCTCCATACATTTCATTTGGAAACTAGACTTGTAGAGCTACACTAGATCCACGCCACGCGACATCGTTCTACGTACAAATCAGGCGTGGTCCACGTGTGCGTCGGTCTAATCTAGTTCTAGCTTAAGAGTTACTGGAATGCAAAAGACAACTAAAGGAACACAGTTTTTTTTTTTTTTTTTTCGGTGGGAAAATCATCTTATGACATCCCCCGCCCTTGGGCGGGGCGGGAGATAGTGTCAGACTTTTACTGACTAAAAACCCACTCCTGTTCCTTCATTGCCTTTCGTACCAGGGCCGAGTCTTCCTTTCAGAATCAGACCCTTGGCCCCAGTAGGCTTCGACCCTGCAAAGGAACACAGTTGGATTTTAGTCAGCAAAAGTCTGACGCTCCTTCTCGCTCCACCCAGCGTGGAAGAAGCTATTCGATGATTTACTAGCTCAAAATAAATAAAAAATAGTGCCTTTGGATGTACATATATTTATCTCATTAGCCACATGCAACGTTTGATTGACAGGTAGTTAAGTCTTCTTTATTTTTCCAATAAAAAGCTATTACAGTGTCCTTTCAGAATTCACAGGATGTAATCAAAATAAACACACGGTCCTATACCACGTGTATTGAGTTCGTGTCTTTATGTAAATAATTATATAGGATGGTAACGTTTGAAGAGTATTGACAGATAAATGAAAAGTATGCGCTTTACGGAACATTTCCTTTTAATATACAAACGGAAATAAAGTCCATTGATGTTACGTAATAATAATATTATAATAAATCTAATCTATAAGTATTAAAATCTCGTATCAAAGTGATTGTTGTCGAACTCCTCCGAAACGGCAAGACTGATTAATATGATTTTTTTTTTTGAGTTTTTTGGTAGATCTAAGAATAAGTTGTAGACTATTTTTTACCCTCCTACCCCACCCCCCAACCCCCATTTTTTTATTTGATGATTTATAAAGCAGAAGAACGTTTGCCGGGTCAGCTAATAATTTGCTGTTCCCGATACCAGTGGGCGACTATTTTTTATATTTTTAAATGTCCTTTTTTATTGTTAAGTGAAACATTACCATTGTGAGAGAAAATAAATTATATTATTATTATTTGTTTATTCAGTACTTTAAACATAAGATTTTTTTTTTTAATATTTCAATAAAAAAAATTAAAAAAAAACATTTGAAAATATAAAAAATAGTGTCCCACCGGTATCGGGAACAGGGTCCAAGGTACCGGCGGTCAGGGCTCCAGAGAAAGGAACCTCCTAACAATACGAGCCGGGCCAGGAGTACCGCTTTCTCCGCGCCGCCTAACGCGAGCCTCCTATTATTATTATTATTTTTATTGAAATATTTAAAAATATGTATATAAATGAATAAACGGATTATATAAATAATATATTTAAAAAATAATAATCCTGTCTTTTTTTTAACACCCACTAAAGCGGCTTTTGGGTTTAGTAGAATTTAATTATATTTCGTTTATCCAGCTCGCAATTAGGCATTAATTGTATTTTTTTTCCACTATTTCAGAGCTGATGGTATGCGTACTTATTTTTTTGTGAGTGGAGAAGAAGATGAGGGTTGTGTGCTGTGTCCTACATTATTTTGCGAAATAACGTCCACTTTGTTTTAGGAAATCTTCGCTTATTTTGTGCTCGGTTTACATTTTAACTTTGCCTTAGGAAATAAGTCAGGTAAAAATACATTTCTTGGTTCTCATTTAGGATGGAGCGAGGACAAGTATCAGATATTTATATTTTAATTCAAAACGGTGAAGGTTAACATCGTGAGGAAACCGGCATGTCCAAGAACCAAAAATTCGAAGACATGTGACATCCACCAACCCAGCAGTGGGCCCGCGTGGTGGATTACGGCCCATCTCCTCTCCTAGAGAGGAGGCCTGAGACCCAACAGTGGGAACATTATATGGCTGACTATGCTATGCTATTTATACTGACTAAAACCCAGTGGTGGCCGAGTGGTAACGGCCCCGAATTACAAGTTGTAGGTCGCGGGTTCAAACCCAGCCAGGCGCATTACTTTGTGTAATTTATTTCATCATCACTGCTCTCAAAACGGTGAAGGAAAACATCGTGAGTTAACCGACATGTCCAAGAACCAAAAATTCGAAGACCTGTGACAACCACCAACCTGCACTGGGCCCGCGTAGTTGATTACGGCCCATTCCCTCTCCTAGAGAGGAGGGCTGAGTCCCAACAGTGGGAACATTATAAGGCCGACTATAAAGCCACCTTGTATACTCATACAAATTAATATACATTCACGCAGTAGTAGGTAAGTGAACGTGCGTAAAGAATAACTCACAGCATAAAAAGGAATGTCAATATACGGAAGTGCTTTCAACAGCTTGTACTTTCATCCAGTGCTTTTATAATCAAGCAAAAGAAAAACCTTGTAATATCTCACGTTATTCGGGGGCATGCTTGTTATGGCACGAAGGGGGATTAGTGCTGTTTCCTTAGTCCCCCTTAGGACGTAATAGAGTGTAAGACACTTCCAGTCTTTTTGCCTAGGATAAAACAGTCTTTGTTTGAAGAAATGATTCTGTTCAGACATGTTATGTGAAATAGGCAGCTTTTCGGTATTTTACAGAATGCATTTTGGAGAGTGTGCGCGGGCATTGCATGACTTGATTCAGCCATCATCTTTTTACCATCGGACAACTCGACGTACGGCGAGTATCCACCCTTACATTGTTGAAACCTCTACAGTCCGGACTAAGCGTTTCGCCTCTCCATTTATACCGCGTACATCACCAGTGTCGTCAAGGCTAGAGTGAATAGGCTCCTCATAAACTAGTGCGCCTCACCATCAACAATTGCATCACTGCTTACCATCAGGTGGGATAGCAGTCAAGCACTAATTTATATTATTAACTCATTTTTCTCATTTTAAACACCCAGAGGAACTATTCCTTTTAAAATTCTTTATTTCGTTTTGTTATAATCGTAATGTTAAGCATATTTTTGGGTAAAAATGTTTTTTTTTTGTTTTATAGCTTCACCTTACTCGAGGGCTTGAGGCACTGCTTTTTTTTTTTTAATTGATATAAACCAGTGCTTGACTGCGATCCCACCTGATGGTAAGCAGTGATGCAATCATTGATGGATGGTAAGGCGCACTAGTTTATTAAGAGCCTATTAACTCTAGCCTTGAAGGCACCTAAATTATAGTTGGACGAGAAGACCGCAGCAGGCAAATACAGGCCATAAACCTGGTTGGGCAGCAGATGCTGATATGCACAATTGATTGCAATATTTAGTTGTTATTTATGTAGCTTATAAGCAATTGTGTATACATGTATTTACTTTTTTTGCTCAATAAATATTAAATCATTATTATTAAAAAAATATGCATAGTAGGAGAAAACATTGTTAGATGTGGTTCCAGCTTTTTCTTCTCAATATGCTTGCAACGTTAATAGATTCTCTCCGCTTTTAGTGTAATGGCCAATTAGTTTTAAGTGTCTGGTTGATAACAAGAATATTATTAAAATAAAAAAGTAACTTCTGAAGTGCTTTTCTTTAGAAGAAACGTTATTATGGTAGAAGAATTTGCATACATACTTAACTATTTTTTTAACTTATTTTTACAACTAAATTATAATTACTAATGTTGTGTATATTCTATTTTATTTTTTTAGACTGATAAAACTGCAAAAAATGCAGTTTAATCAGTCAGTTTATTATTATCTGCACAGCGAGAAAAATGTACCTACTTTCATCGGAATTTTTCACAAAATATAAAAAATATTATTTATATAAATAATGAGACGTGCGCATACAATTGAATATATTTATGTAGAAAATATTACTAAAAATTACTAAAACAAAAAAATATAATAATATCCGACTTCACTACAAAAAGAAAAACACTTTATCGATCAAAATAACTTTAATTTTAGAAGTCGGTGTTTCTGGTATTGTTCTTTTTTTTATTTAACACCGACTTCCGAGATTAAAGTTAGTTTGATCGTTTTAGTGTTTTTTTTTTTTGTAAAAAGTTTTTTATTTCACACTTTTTAGTTGTGATACACTTATAGCCAAAGTACCTTTTTCTCATGACGATTCCAACTAACCCAAACACTGCTAGGATACATTGTTTTATTATGAAGTTCCCGTTTCTACCTTCCACCCCCCGGCTCCATCATCAGATCATTTCGATAGTAACTTATAGCCAAAGTGTCATGACAATTCTAGTAAGCCCAAACACGGCTAGTATATTATTATATTGATTAATTACGGAGTTCCGGTGTATACTGAAACTTCCGGCTTCATCATCATCATCCGATCAGTTCGATCATACCATTTTCAACATAACTATTCAGAACCATTTATTTATTGGTATTGTCTTAGTTGCTTAACTATCTTCGTTGTGATATCTATGAGAGTATGAAGTTCCATTAGCCATTCCTAGTTTTTTTCACCAGTTCCACTTTATCAAATGTTACTTTTTGACTTTAAATACTTGAGTTCCCGATGAAAGTACCAAAATCACTATATTATTATGGTTGCCTGTAATGTTTGAGGAGTTCCCTCGATTTCTCATGGATCCCATCATGAGAACTGGATTTTGAAAAAAATGGGACCAATCTGGAATCACATCCTTTTAAGGAAAAAAAAAAATTGCAAATCTGTCCATAAACGTAGCGTAACGTCGTTCTGAGGTAACAAACATAAAAAAATATGATTAAAAAAAAATACAGCCGAATTGAGAAACTCCTCCTTTTTTTGAAGTCGGCTAAAAATTGAATAAATTTTGATACAATCAAATAAATTGTAAAAATACATTAAGATTACAAAGAAAAATTAAACAAGCATGCAAAGAAAGAAGAACTTAATATGTAAATTATGCGAAATTATATTCAGAATAAAATAAGAGGCTTTCAAGTATTTGATGTAAATACAAGATGCTTTACGTCGACAGTAATTTTTCATATTTCCTCGTTTATCCTCATTAATTTTTCAGTTTCTGATGAAATGTAAGAACTTAAGGCTTTGTTCAGACCAAACGTATTTTCGGCCGTTGACTGCGAGCGCGCGTTACGTAGTTTATCGCTTTTGCATATATTATTAACATCTCGTTCACACCGAACCGACTTTACGCTATTATGTAGTGCGTTGTTTGCTGATTCTCGGTGGCCGATTATTGTACTACGCGTAGCAAGCCTACTCTTTTATTTACACAAGTAACGCATTCTATGCTATAGCGTATTCCGTCTGGCCGTCTGGTAATTGACCGGACTGATCCCCATCGGCAAAAGCGCGTAGTGATCCACGCGCTCCTCAAAGAGATGTCAGCAAACCGTAGGGGCCCAGCAGGACCGATGCCCACTAGCTAGGACCGCGGAGAATTTCTGATAAGGAAACCCGTAGTCCAAGAACACAAAAAGCAATTGAAGGACATAGGTGTGGTTTTCTTCGATAAAAGTCTGACACGCCCTCTCGCCCCACCCAGAGCGGGAGAAGTCATTAGATTATTACCACACTTAAAAAAAAACGCTATATAGCGTATTGTCGGTTTGGTGAGAAAAACTCATACTGCAGACTGAGTCCACGTTCACACTGGAGCTGACAGTGAGCATACTCACAGTCGGCGACGGATAATACGTTTAATGTGAACGATGCCTAATGTTTGGCTTAATGTTTTGTCGTAAGTAAGAATTTCAAAGCATCTTTATAAGACACCATTTTAGAGATTAAGTTGTCTGGAAAAGTTAAGTATGTTTTCACTGATACAAAGTAATTTTTTAAACATTAATTAAGTACTGTAAGAACCGGAGATAGTAAAAAGTAATATGCGTATTAGTGTTATATTTATTTCCAAGAAATTACTCTTTGCCAGATGCTCTAATTTTTTTTTTAATATTTGAACTTTAGTATTTATTTATAATGTACTATTATTTCTTAAATCATCTATAGAGAAAAGATGAAAAAGTCTCTAATGTAGGTAGAGCACTTATAAAACGTCAGATGCTAGTGTATAGTCCCAATTGGTCGTTTTCTATGGAAAAGAACCGGCAAGAAACTCTATAGTTTCTGTTTGTTTTTTTAGTTTTACTATATATAGGTATATATATATATATATATATATATATATATATATATATATATATATATGCCGAGGCCAGATCTTAGAAATTGATCACTTCATGAAATGGCCAAGCAAAACTGGCCAGATCGTTTTAAACTTTAAAGTGTGATGATATTTTAATCTTCGTTTGGCGCATTTACATTAGGTCGGTCACCGAAGGCGGTGGCCGCATTCGGTTTAACTGAAACGCTTACCTAAATTGAGTTGTTTACATTGGTCGGTTAACCGAATTCGGTGACTTGATTGATGCGGCGATTGTATATTGAACAGTCGGGTTGCAAGCATCGTCATGAACAGTCTTGTGTTAGAAGAATTTTTAACTGTGTGCGATGTAATACAAGAAGTTTTGAGGAAAAAATTGAAAAATAGGAGTACAAAGAGAAAGAGAGTGTGGATAACACCTCTATTAAGTCAACGGTCTTTGTTAGGAGACCGAATAGGGCCAAACCGAATACGGCCAAACGAATACCTGTTTATATTAGTGGGTGACCGAATACGGCCTGCAGCCGAATACGGTCTAACCGACTAATGTAAATGAACCATTAACGTTTAAACGATTTGGCCAGTTTTAGTTGGCCATATCATGAAATGATCAATATTCTAAGATCTGGCCATGACATAATTATAGCTACGAGGTCCGCTGTTTAACCAGTCAACAAAGTTTAGTATAGTTACCATGTGAAGGCGCCCAATGAATTAAAGTTTCTAGCATAATTTGATCCTACATTATGCGACGATATGCCAGGTGTGGGCCAGACCCAATACCATCCTGACAATGATCGCCAACAAGCTAGACTGCTCGTATATTCAGCATGGCTGTTGCAGACATGCCGCTGCGCTGTTCAAAGTCCTGTTAGGTTTAAATTGTTGACTAACTGATAATGAAAAATTGGTTTTTATTTTATACCATTTATTTTAATGTCTGGCCGAACAATTATTAAATTTTTATAATCTACATTCAAATTTTAATCATTTCAATAATGTATTTTAATTTATTTTACATATTTTATTTTATTGGAAAACATTGTGTGAGTATCGAAAAATGAGTCTATTGTTACTTGAAATGAATGAATTTGATCTTTTAATTAAGTTCAGCATAGACTTTGTTAACTAAATTAAGGTTTAATTTTTTCACCATGTTTTATCTATGCAAATTAAATTGATTGGTAGAAGTAATCTCTTCACTGTTGACTAAGATACTTAGATTGTAGCTATCAGAAAATACAGTCTCCAGCAGAAAATTGTAATCCTTAGCTGTAATAATATGTAATATAATATTCCACAACTTTCACACAACGCCATCTAGTCCCAAGCTAAGCAGAGCTTGTGTTATGAGTACTAGAAAACTGATAAACATACTTATATATTTCTAAATACATACATATTATAGATAAATTACACCCAGACACAGAACAAATGATCGTGCTCATCACACAAACATTTGTCCTGGGTGGGAATCGAACCCACGACCTCCGGCATAGCAGTCAGGGCCACTAACCACTAGACCAACAGGCCAGTCAAAGTCAAAGCTGTATGTACAATTAATATGTTCCCAAAACATTTTGAACGTTTTAACTATACTAGCTTACACCGAATGACATTCAGATAACCTTTAATTCATTACACCAAAAAATTCCTACACACAAAAATAAAATCTTCCACACCCAAGTCTTCAAGCATATCAGTAATTCGGCACTCTCATCACGTACCTACCTACCCAAAGGTGTCTGAACCACTAGACCTTATTCATGAGACGCGACTTTCTGCTGACCTCCGTGGCAAGATTTGGCAATAAACAGGGACCCTAGTATAATTTGAATGTTTATGACCCCAATGTGTGTACCTTAATTTCCTTTAATGTTTATGGGGTGGGTCTGACATGTCATGTCCAAGTTTTAAGTTAACAGGATGTGTTAAACGTGCCTGGTGTGGATGGGGGCGTAAACGATTTATGGTTCTATCCGGTTCGATATTGTTTCTTATACTTAGGCCTGTTTTTTGGTAGGAAAATCATCCAATGGAATCCCCCGCTCTTAGGCGGAGCGGGAGATAGTTTCAGACTTTTACTGACTAAAAACCCACTCCTGTTCCTTCGTTGCCTTTCATATTAGGGCCGAGTCTTCCTTTCAGAAGCAGACCCTTGGCCCCAGTAGGCTTCGACCCTGCTGGGCCCCTACGGTTTGCTTGAGAAGCGCGTGGAACAGTACGCGCCGTCGACGACTTGGGCTCGGTCCGGACGGTTACCAGACGGTTGGACGGCGAGCTACCCATTGCTCGCATACTTAGGCCTACTGTCCACGAACGCGTAGCTTCATAGACTTCGTCATTATACGCTTGATGTACGCCTGCTCACAGCTTACATAAAAAACTATGAAACTTTGTCGACAAAGCGACAACGTTGTGCCTTTGCGACATGTCATTGCCGCTTCGTAGGCCTTACACTTTTATAGTCTTTATCGTTATGAATTTTATGGGTTTTTGAGAAAAACAAAAAGAAAATATGTTTATTCGGAACATACGGTTGCAAACAACGTAGAAAAAAATTCATAGAAACATAAAAAAAAAAAACTGGGCGAGTGCGAGTGGGACTCGCGCACTGAGGGTTCCATACAAAACCTATGAAAACAGTTCAATTCTCGAATTGAGTTACAAAGATTTTTCCGAATCGCAAAAAAGGTTTCTTTTTTTGTAACGTAACTAAAAAGTTTTCAGATTTTTCCTATATTTGTGCTATTAGACCTTGCTTCATGCCAAATTTCAAGATTCTAGGCTAAGGGGAAGTGCCTTATGAATTTTGATTTCCTTGAGAGTTTCGAAATATACGATTTTTGCGACATAAACGGCCGTATTTTTTTTATCGTTACCTCATAAGTTTGATTTTTTCACAGCTTCAAAGGACCGCAGACCTGAGTATATGGTTTTAATTTCAACTCGATACCTCCACACGTTCCCGAGATAAAGGATCTTGACAGACAGACAGGCAGACAGACAAACAGACGGACAACAAAGTGATCCTATATGGTTCCGTTTTTTTTCTTTTTGAGGTACGGAACCCTAAAAAAAAACAAAAACAACATTGTTTGTTTTTCCATTGCAACCGTGAGCCGTCCAGCGGATCAGTGTTTGCGTGTCTGGTGCTGGTTTTCAACTGAACCTTAGTTTGAAGGTTTTTTTATATTTTAATCGAATACTTTGTTAATCACCACTGCTCTCAAAACGGTGAAGGAAAACATCGTGAGAAAACCGGCATGTCCTAGAATCAAACATTCGAAGACATGCGACATTCACCAACCCGCACTGGGCCCGCGTGGTGGATTACGGCCCATTCCCTATCCTAGAGAGGTGGCCTGAGTCCCAGCAGTGGGAACATTAAAAGGCTGATTATGCTATTATGTTATGTTATACTTTGTTAATGACTTTGTAGTCAGAAACTCAAAAAAGTCTATCCACACGTGTCCTTAAGGCGTGTCCTGGTACCTGGGTTTCAAGGGTCACATATGGTTTTCGTTCCGAGAAAAACACTGGTATACGTACAGATTTGGTTAGACTGGAAGCCGACCCCAGTATAAATACTTGGCAAGAAGTTTAGCTCAGTATTTTTAAGTGGGGGCAGTATACGATGGGTACATATAATTGGTTCCAATTTGATGTGGATGCCTATAAGCAAACAAAATACAACGTTCATATCCATCCATCGATTTCTAAGTTTCTTGCTGGTTCTTCTCCATAGGAAACGACTAATTTGGAACCGCGCACTAGCTTCTGACATTTTATAAGTGCCCATGTAGGCCTATGTGAAATAAAAATATTGAATTTCGAATTATTTTGATTCATGAAAACTTTAACTATATATCTGACGACTCTGCTTCGTTGTCTTAATTCTCTTAATTCTTTATAGTACACCTTATCAACTTATAAGTGGATATCAGAGTTCATGTACATAGGCAAGCTTAACTTAAAGTTGAGTTTTCTTTCAGCAAACTTTTGAGTGACAGAGAGAGATCACAATATAGAGGGTAAGATCCAGTGTACAATTTTAAATTAAAAATAATATGAATAAAATATCTAATACTTAAATATACCTTCATACATTAATACAAATATACATCTACACTAATGTTATAAAAAGGTAAAGTTTTTTTTTTTTTTTTTTAATTGTTATAAACTAGTGCTTGACTGCGATTCCACCTGATGGTAAGTGGTAATGCAATCGTTGATGGTGAGGCGCACTAATTTATTGAGAGCCTATTCACTCTAGCCTTGAAGAGACCCAAATTATAATCGGACGGGAAAATCGCAGCAGGCAAATTATTCCAGTCCCTCGATGTACGCGGTATAAACGACGAGGCAAAACGCTTGGTCCGGACCGTAGAGGTTTCAACAACGTAAGGGTGGATACTCGCCGTTCGTCGGCTTGTCCGATGGTAGAAATGAGATGGTGGAATCAAGTCATGCAATTCCTGCGCACACTCTCCAAAATGAATTCTGTAAAACACCGAAAGGCTGGCTACCCTACGCCTGTGCTCAAGACTTTGTAGATTGGAATTAACCAGATCTGGATCACCAATTAGCCTCTTTGCACGCCTTTCCACCGAGTCCAAAGCTGCCAGGTGGCATTTTGCAGCACCAGCCCATATGTGGCTGCAGTACTCCACACACGAACGGACCTGTGCTTTGTATAACATTAAAAGCTGCCCTGGTGTGAAGTACCGCCGGACCTTTGCAAGTACGCCGAGTTTCCTAGCAGCTACCTTGGCTTTGGACTCAATGAACCGCCCAAAGTTAAGGTCTGAAGAAATTTCAACTCCCAAGAGCTGAAGGCGGTCGGTGTACTCCAGGGATACATTCTGAAAAACAGGAGCCAAGGTGAACGGGCTCCTTTTAGCGGTGAATAGACACGCTTGTGTTTTGGCGGCGTTGAATCCCACCAGATTGGCTTCACCCCACTTGGAGACTGCCTGAAGTGAGACATTCGCACGCTCTACCATAGCCTCTCTTTCGGACCGGATTAGCTCCCTACTAGCTCGAGCACCTGGCAGGTATCTCTCTACAACTGTGCTATCATCTGCATACCCATAGATACCGGGCATCAGCAGATCGTTGATATGCAGCAGGAAGAGAGTTGCAGAGAGAACAGACCCCTGAGGAACTCCGGCATTAGTCGTCATGGGCTCTGATGAGCATCCATCGATAACAACTCGGAGAGAACGTTCACTCAGGAAGTCTTTTACCCAGTTAATCAGACCAGGGGAGACGCCGTACGCTGAAAGCTTACTCAATAGACTAGCGTGCCATACCCTGTCGAAGGCCTTCGAGACGTCCAAGGAAACAGCAATCGCTTCCCCATTCTTCTCGAGGGTCTCGCCCCACAAGTGGGTGGCATAAACTAGAAGGTCCCCAGTAGATCGATTGTGGCGAAACCCGTACTGTCGATCACTGAGGAGATCGTTACCTTCCAGGTATGCCAAGAGGCGCGAGTTCAATACACGCTCCATAATCTTGCAGAGTATGGAGGTTATTGAAATCGGCCGATAGTTGGTAGGATCGGTACGACTGCCCTTTTTGGGCACGGGTTGCACGTTGGCAAGCTTCCAGGACTTGGGCACTATACCAGTCCCAAATGAGAGGCGATACAAACGCGTCAGTACAGGAGACAACTCGGGTGCACAAGCCTTGAGAACAATCGCTGGTATACCATCTGGTCCACTAGCTTTATTCACGTCAAGACGACACAGTGCTCTCAGAACCTCTTTATTCCTTATGCGGACCTCGGGCATCGAAGTATCGCAGTGAGGTAGAGTCGGTGTAGTAGCACTACCAGTGTCAAGACGAGAATTATGGGCGAAGAGAGATGCAAAGAGACCCGCTTTCTCTCTCGCTGTATGAGCCAGTGTTCCATCAGGTTTAACCAGCGGAGGCAATGAGGGCCGACAGAAGTTCGCTTCGACCGACTTGGCAAGGGACCAGAATGCTCTGCTACCGGACGGCTGCGCAGAGAGCTTTGTACCAAAATGGTTAATGCGGTCGAAGCGAGCCTTCCTTAGTGCCTTTTTGTAGGACTTGGCAGCATGGTTTAAGGCTCTCTTCTTTGAACTCAGATCCGGAGCTTTGTGGTCACGAGCGTCAACCCAGGCGAGAAACGCCGAATGCTTACGTTGTTCAGCTTGAACGCAATCGGCGTTGAACCATGGATGAGCTGAGCCACCGATGGGTACGTCGCGATAGGGAATGAAATACTCCATAGCTTGACGTATCACATCGGATATAGCATCTGCACAGCTCGACGGATTTTTAGAAGAGAAGCAGACCTGCTGCCAAGGATAAGATGCAAAGAAGTGCCGCATCTCATCCCAATCTGCTGACTTGTAACGCCACATTCGCCGTTCACCGCGTGAGTCGCAGTCAGGTGGGGAGAAGGACGATACAGACTTCACCAGACAGTGATCTGAAGTTCCTAGTGGTGAGGAAACTGTTACGATACATCTGTCCGGATCGGTGGTCAGTAAAAGGTCCAGACAATTGGCAGTATGACCAACTACATCAGGCACCCTTGTCGCTTGCTTTACCAACTGGGAGAGGCCCATCGATACTGCAAAGTTTCGCGCTTCTCTCCCAGCGTGGTCGGTCCTCTGGTACGGGAAAAGCCAGTCTTTGTTGACGGCGTTAAAGTCCCCCAGAGCGACAAACTGCGCATCAGGGTGCCGATGCAGAGCCTTATCGGCGGCCTCACTGAGGTGGCCGAACAGTTGAGTCGTCTCCTGGTCACCGCTGTGCGATCGGTAGACACAAGTATAGACAATTTTGTCCACACCGGTGTCCACCAACAACCACAACGTTGAGAAATTAGGGTCCTCAAGGTGACGGAGACGCTGACAACAGATGTCATTGCGGACGTACACACAGACCCCGGCACGCTGCAGGAAATGGTGCTCCAATGAGTATCCCGGGTAGTCGAGATACGCCGCATCTGACGGACATCTGATCTGCGTCTCCGTCAGGAAAAGTAAGTGGGGCTTGTCAGTCTCAAGGTGATGGTGGACCGCATTGATATTGGAGTGCAGTCCTCGAATGTTAGGGATGTGCACTTGGAATAAGAGGACGTGCATCCGCTGTACACACTTACTTTTCTTTTTACCTTTCATTTTATTTTTTATTATTTTGAGTGAATAGGGTAGGTGGAATATGGCAGTTGAGCGAGGTGATGCGATGTAAATCCAACAACGCGACCAGAGTTGCTGCGCCAATGGAGGTCTGATCTGGAGACTGCGGGGACGCCCGAACCCCCCCAGGGATCGCCATCGGGTCCTCTCGCCCGGTCGCCAACCGGCACGATGGGGCCACCCTGGGATTTTTCGCAGTTGGCGGGGCAGCCTTTTGTGCGTGGCTGGCACACTACTTGGGCCCCCAACTATCTGCGGTCGGCCAGCGGATAACCGTGCTTCGGATCCCGCTACCCTCCGCGATCAAACGTCCGACACAACAACAGCTGTCGCATCATACCCGGTACAGTACACATCGCAACACAACTGCTCAGACCCATCTTCCACCATATGGCTTCACCAGACATCACGCCGAAACACGACAAGTCGCTTGGCGGCATGGCTTTGTCTGGTGGGTGGTAACTCCTAAGCCGGCAGCCGATACTATGGCCTACCACCGTATTTTACTGCTCGTTTGGCACTACCCAGGGGACACGTGTAGGGTGGTCAAAACAAGTAGATCCTACGGACGCGAGCAGTTCATCCCCCAAAAAAAGTTTTTTTTTTTGTTTTTATTTGTCTTTTTGTTTGTAAGAGGTAATCTCAAAATCAAAATCAAAACGTTTATTTAACAGAAATACATTGTTTACAAGGAAAGATCTTATAACCTAAAAGTGACTGTATTCTGCCTGCAAGCTAGCGTGCAAATTATTTATTTATATGTCATTCTTCATGTAGTTAAAATATTTTTATCATATATCGGTTTCTTCTCATTCATCATTATTATATACTATATCTATGAAAGTAGTGGTCCGATTGCTAAAATTTTATCATCGATAGAATTCTGATTTATTCCTGAGTGATATAGGCTATATTGTATGTACGCGGGTAAAGCCGCAGGAAAAAGCTAGTAAATAATATACGATGTCATTGTTATCTCCTTTGTTGACTGTACACCACTATTCCCTAATTTCTGGTATAAGCATTTAAAGTTGAGTATTTCACAAACTTTACTTTTTCCTGAAAACCTGTCAAAATTTTGCATTAAAGTACGATTTAAGACGTTCTCAACACATAATACTCAATTCAGAAAACCGCCTTAATATAATAATGACTAAACAAACAAAATGCATATTACAGTCCTGGTAGTACATCAAAAAATTCATTAAGCAATTCTATTTGTAGTAAAACTACTCGGCACCCATTTGTTACCGTCCCCATTCATTTCTCTTTTTAATTTTACTATCCACTTTAAAAGCATCCGCAAAGTATTTAATTAATTTTACATTTATGAATGCAAATGGTTTTAGTAAAACTTTTGTCTAAAAGAGCACTTGTATTTCTAGTCGAGGTGTTAACTTATGCTTTTTAATTTAAGGGCCTACCTCAGCAATTCTTGGGCTCTGGAGAGCTATTAAGTGAATTGTCCATTTTAAGAAGGCACCTGGGTTTCGGCTTTTGGCAATGTGCCCGAACTAGGCGGAGTGTTGTAGAGGTTTTAACGAAGATGTAAAAGCCGTTTGTTGAATGTAAGCTTTTGGTAGTGTGTTTGTTAATTCATTATAATTTGCAGTGTAGTGCATTTTTTGTTATTGCTGTTTTTTTATTTGTATTTTTTTTTATATAGCGGCAGTTCTTAGTAAATCAAATTTATTTCCTGGATATAACTTGTATAGCTAGCAAAACTGACATTTAAATTCCCTTAAAAAACAAAAAGAAGAAGAAGAAAGAAGAAGCTAGTAGTGTAGCTAAACATAGAACTGTTCCAATTGATTGTTTACTACGTTAAATAACCGGTAAAAATGCCCCGGTTACTCCTTTTTAAAAATAAAGTGATTGAATTTTATAACATTTTAATATTAAAATATTAACACGAAAGGATAGGGTAAACCGGTTAGCATAGTACCATAGTAAAAATGCGGAAAAAAAATTAGAAAATAATTTTCTATGTTGTCACGTTTACATTATAAAAAAGCTATTAATTAATAACATGATTTATAATACATAATTATAATAATATTTTTTCTTTCCTATTCCATATTGCATTCCTACAACTACATATTCACACAAAATATTGATTTTATTTTCATACTGGCACCCGGCAAACAGAGATCGAAGAGATGAAATTTTTCATTGAACTATTCTATCCGCTCACTATTGTCACATGTATTCCATAGAAAGTTAAATACAACGAAAAGCCCTATATCCAACTCTACAACAAATATTTGGTTAAATATTTGACTCAAAAGTGCAAACTTCACAAAAAAGAAAAACTGTCTCCAAACTTAGTTGCAGCACATTCTCCACTACATTATTCAACATGTCATTGTGCTTTTTGTAAGGAAATGGGGTCGCGTTACGATTTAGCAGTACCACCTGACGTTTCTCCTAAACGTATTCCTTCTTTAGGAATTTTCCAAAGTGCCTCGAATGCTTGTGACAACTGGTTTTTGGCCGTCGACGTCTGCGACAACTTTAAATGAATTTAATGCTCATAAAATATGGGTTTTGCGGATTTTTAGATCTCTTGGGACGGTTTTGAGGCATTATGCAAATGCTGTCGGGTTCTTTTGTAACATGTTGTTAGTAGAAATGAGGCACTAAGTTTTCATGTTGAACGTGTATGCTTTTTAGGGTTTCGTACCTCAAAAGGAAAAAACGAAACCCTTGTAGAATCACTTTCTGGTCTGTCCGTCTGTCTGTCTGTCTTTCTGTCTGTCAAGACCCCTTACTTCAGGAATGCGTGTAGGTGTCGAGTTGAAATTAAAACCATAAATTCAGGCCTGCGGAAGCTGAGAAAAATCAAACTTGTAACGAAAAAAAAAGATACGGTCGTTTATGTCGTAAAAAACGAATATTTCGACACTCTCGAGGAAATCAAAATTCAAAGAGTACTTGACCGTTGACCCAGAATCCTGAAATTTGGCGTAAAGCAAGGTCTTGTAGCACAGATATAGGAATAAATCTGAAAACTGTAAACTTATTGTTACGTCACAACAACAAAATTGCGATTCGGAAAAATCTTCGAGATTCCATTCTTCCGAATGAAATTGAACTATTTACATAGGTAAGTTTGCACGGAACCCTCGGGGTGGGAGTCTGACTCGCACTTGCCCAGTTTTTTTTTATTATGTACACACTTCTGTTAGTGGTTTCGCCCGCGTTACAGTAGGAAATTTTCCCAAGGGAAATGGGTCCCAGGCGAAACTGCTCATATTATTACAATTGCTGTAAGGAAATTGTTGACTTCATTCGTTCTGACCGATTAAAATGTAACTTATTTAATTGTAATAATAAAAATGTTTAGTTGAGTTGAAATTTTATGCAATTTCTTTAATATCTGATTGACTAATATTATAATTATAATACAATGTAATTTAATTTTAATAATTTCATTTGTCTGTATGTTTATGATGCAAGTACCTAAAAATGTTTTTTGTTACTTGAATTAAATGAATAATAATAAAAAGTATTCTTTGTCCTTCTCCAAGGTCCAATTTATCTCTACCTCAAATAAGTTCCCATTTATTTTAGTTCAAACACCTTACACAATACTCCTTTTTGAAAAAAAAAATACCTTATACCCAATCTGTATGCCCAAACAAAAATATCCATACACAAATTCAAGTTCTTAGCTAAGTTCAGTAACACGTTACCCCCATAAAATATCGGCTTTAGAAATTGGATGCCTACTTCAAGTAACACGTATACCACTACGTGGGACTTTCCGAACACCTTCGGCCCTCGGGAGGTACTGGATTTAGATTTAGTCAGCAAACATCAATTTTCTTGACATTCAAAAGGTTTACTTTGAATTAGGTTTGGATTTCATGACTTTATGGCCTTTGGTCTACTTTTATTTGGAATTTGTAAATAGAGAGATTTGCTGGGATTTATTTTGTTGTGGGTAGAGTTATTTTGGATAGTCTACGATAGCAAAACACAGAGGTAAAGCTTTTTTTTTATTGTAGGCATAATTTTAGCAATCGGACCAGTACTTTCAGATTCTCTGAAAGTAATCTACATCTGAAAGCACTGATCCGATTGCTTAAATTTTTTCACTAATAGAAAGATGCTTTATTCCTGAGTGACATAGGCTATATTTTATGTACGCGGGCGAAGCTGCGGGCAAAAGCTAGTTGTGTATGTTTTGCGTAGCGTGTGTCTAAGCATCAGTCTGATTGGACTGAATGAAAATAAGAATGTAGGTTATTTATATTTTTACCTTTCTCACCTGAGATGGTAAAAGATGATGTGGTCGATGATGGAGTGACGACGCTTACCTAGAAGTAATCTATTCATTTTTGAATTATAAATCTCTTATCTATAACTATTTGGAAACACAGACTCCAGCAGGTTCCAGATTCTAAGAAAAAAAAACGTTTTTTTATTTATTTATTTTTTTAAAAAACAAACACATAGCAAGATTATAAGATATAGAAGATCATAATTGCCGTTTATGACGAGGAATGAAAAAGAAAAGAATATGAAAACATGTGCATTTTAATCACGTTTTACCAGTGAGTCTTAACATAATAGTGGTGGACCAAATTGAGAGGCGTACAATTATTGTTAATATTAATTACTATATGAATCGGCTACTGAATCGATTTCAGCTATTTTTAAAATAAGTATTTTTTTTATTCTAAACTAATCTCGGCAAAAAATAAAAAAATCAACCAGTATTCCCAACACTCCATTAACGATGAGGTATTGCATCGTTCATCGTTGTACCAGACGACGTAGCATTGGAACACCTCCTACAAGGTGGACCGATGACTTGGTAACGGTTGCGGGAGTCTGATGGATGGGAGACGCACAGGACCGTTCATTGTGGCGGCACTTGGGGGAGGCCTATGTCCAGCAGTGGATGTCTTTCGGCTGAAATGATGACGATGATGATAATTGCATCGTTCCCGCCACGAGAAATACATAGGCTTTCATTTAGATGACAAACTATCATGGAAACAGCATATCGAACATGTAAGATCAAAGCTTATATCTCTCAAGGGTATCTTACATAAGACAATAATCTGTATCCCTCATAAAGTGCGTCAGTCTATCTATAACTCTCTGGTAACGTCGCATCTAGAGTATTTGATAGAGATCTGCCCCCTTAGCCAAGTTACAACCGTTTCGCTTGCGTCGAAGGCCTCGAGTAGGCCACGCCTCTGATTTCTTTGTTCTGACGTCATCTCAATGCTCAGTCACGTGGTCAGAACAAAGGAATCGGAGGCGTGGCCTAATCTAGGCGTTCGACGCAAACGAAACGGTCGTAACTTGGGGTTGGGGGCTGCACCTCTAGTCAAGTTGATAATCTGCAATCGTTAACGCTAGTCGAAAACTAATCAAATGTATGGGAATGACATCATCTCAACGTTAAGTCACGTGGTAAGAACAAACGAATAGAAAATTCGTAGCCAAGTTCACATCGTTCAAAATGATAGAATGAATTGTTTTCGTTTCTACAATGTTCAACGCTACATCCTTTGTTATTGTAGAACGACATTGTAGAATGAGCGGCCGACTCAGGCGCGTCAACATCGCTACCAACTTATCGTTTTCTACAATTGCCGACACCGCCGCGTTACCGATCGGAGAACGGAATTCGACACGAAACGGTTGTAACTTGGCTATGGGGGCTGGGGTAACGCTGCCAAATCGAATCTCAAAGCTCTGCACACCTCCCAAAATAAATTCATTAAGACATTGTTTACCTATCACTATCTTACAAGTACAAAAGCTGTCTACGATCAAACAAAAATATTTAACCTAAGACAACTTTATAAATACACAACTTGTATCTTAGTAAAAAAGATTCTAACAGGCAAAATAAACTCTGAAATAAATTTTACCATAAGAACGTACCATCATAACCTGAGAAATAACAACAACATTAAACTAAGGAAACCCAGAACAAAAACTTATGGTAACAGAAACTTTTTGTTTGAAGGTGCACAACTCTTTAATGACCTACTTAGAGATATCAAAGATGGCGAGTTGTTTGGTAAATTTAAGAATATAATAATAATATTACACAACTATCACACAACGCCGTCTAGTCGCAAGCTAAGCAGCCCCCCTAGCCAAGTCACAAACGATAAACGTAAACTCTCAGTAGTCTTTAATAGATTTTCAACTTTATGCTCTTAGGTATAAAGTTGAAAATCTATTGGAGATTACTAAGCGTTCACGTTTATCGTTTGCAACTTGGCTAGGGGGGCAGAGCTTGTGTTATGAGTACTAGACAACTGATAAACATACTTATATATTTCTAAATACATACATATTATAGATAAATTACACCCAGGCACAGAACAATAAATGATCGTGCTCATCACACAAACATTTATCCTGGGTGGGAATCGAACCCACGACCTGCAGCGTAGCAGTCAGGGCCACTAACCACTAGACCAACAGGCCAGTCAATTACGGAGTTCCTGTGCCTACCTTCATCATCAGATCACTTCGATGATACCATTTTCAACGTAACTATTCAGAACCATTCATTTATTTGTATTGTCATAGTCAATATGTTAAAAAGATATATTTTGGATAACAATAGACTTAAGAAACGTATCTGACACAAATTTGTAACAACATTATCATAATAATGTTAACTCATTTTAAGTGAACCCTATTCTTTATTTCAAAATAAATTCTTTAAACCTAGAATTGTTTTAAGAAACTACTAAAACCTATATTCATACATTTTGATTGCGTCCTAACGTGTTTTCGGGTGGGCGTAAATACAAATACCGATGCGCTACCAATGTAGTACATCGACGCCAATGTTATTTGCCTTTAATTATTTGCTTTTTTAGGATAACTAATTTCTTACAACTAAATGCATTTAAATAAAATTTCAGTGCTTGAATTAAGATAGATAGTAACTTAATTTTTCAAACCTTTCCTTAGACCTTTACAAACGCCTTGTTGGCACTTCCTGTGACCCCAAGGGCTTTTTTTAAGTGTGGAAATCATCAATCCTTCTTTCTACCGTCGGACAATCCGACGCACGGCGAGTATCCACCCTTACGTTATTGAAACTTCAACGGTTCGGACTAAGCGTTTCGCTTCGTTGTTTATACCGCGTACGTCGAAGAACTGGAACAATTTGCCAGCTGCGGTCTTCCCCTCCAACTATAATTTAGGTATCTTCAAAGCTAGAGTGAATAGGCTCATAATAAATAAGTGCGCCTCGCCATCAATGATTGCATCACTGCTTACCATCAAGTGGGATCGCAGTCAAGCACCGGTTTATAAGAATAAAAAAAAAATATCCAATCCAAGGGCTAGCTTTTACCATGGCCTGAGAATAAGCATTGCCATACAGCGTAGCAATTCCACCAGCCTTTTGGGTACATTGGGTACATTACTAGGTATGAATTAACCAACTGACAACGATTCTGAGGAGTTTTTCGTCGCCATACTTTAATTAATGTCGAAGCAATAATGCTAGCAAAGGAGGCGGCCGATCCCGATTTCCGGCCACCGTAGGCGCGGGCTTGCGGACCGTTCGGTAACTTTCCGGACCGAGCCCAAGTCATCGACGGCGCGTAGTGTTCCACACGAACCTCAAGGAGATGTCAGCAACCTTAGGGACCCAGCAGGGTCGAAGTCCAGAAGGGCCATGGGTGAAGCGAAAGAGAACCCTGGGGCCCTGGAACGAAGGCAAAGAAGGAACAGGAGTGGAATAAAAAACTTTTTCGCTTTTTTTTTTTGTAAAATCTTTTTTATTTCACACTATTTAGTTGCGATACACTTATAATCAGAATGCCTATTTCTCATGACAATTCCCATTAACCCAAACTCTGCTAGGTTACATTGTTTTATTAAGAAGTTCCTGTGTCTACCTTCCACCTTCCGGCTCCATCATCAGATCAGTTCGATAGTACCTTATAGCCAAAGGGCATCTCATGACAATTCTATTAAGCCCAAACATGGCTAGGACACATTGATTAATTACAGAGTTCCGGTTCGTATCTTCCGGCTCCATCATCATCATCAGGTCACTTCGATGATACTATTTTCTACATAACTATTCAGAACCATTTATTTATTTGTATTGTCATAGTCGCTTAACTATCTTCATTGTGATATATTTGAGAGTACGAACTTCCCTTGGCCATTTCTGGTCTTCTTCTTCAGTTTCACTTCATCAAATGTTACTTTTTGACTGTAAATGCTTAAGTTCTCGATGAAAATACCAAAATCACTACATAGTTGCCTATAATATTTGAGGAGTTCCCTCGATTGCTCATGGATCCCATGATCAGAACTGGATTTTGAAAAAAAATGGGACCAATCTGGAAGCATATTCTTTAAGAAGAAGAAAAAATTTTGCAAATCGGTCCATTAACGAGTTCTGAGGTAACACACATAAAAAATAAAGAAAAAGAAATAAAAATTAAAAATACTACCGAATTGATAACTTCCTCCTGTTTTTTTAAGTCGGTTAAAATGGGTCTATAGTTTATTTTTTTATTTAGTGTATAATAGTTAGTATGAATAGTTAACGACTATGACAGTAAGACGTGTTTTTTAAATAATCTAATATTCTAATTGGGGTGTATAAAATGAGTATGCATTATCCTAGTTATATGTTATATAACCGCACATGACTAGAATCTCGTAAAAGTCGAAAAGTCTTTTTCAAAAAACGATTACAAATTGTTCCTTTCAAGTAATTATCAGTATCTCCATAATAAATAAGCGGTTCAGGATAATCCCACCCCACTTGGCTTACTGCCATCATCATACAAAAGTGTCAGGCTTGACTGCTCCTATATAGAACGGTTATTGAATGGTTTGACGTCATAATGAAGGTCGAAGGGTACATTAGTACGGTTATGGATAAAGATTATCATAAAAGTTTAATAATTTTCTTTATATTTTGCTTTTGTACGTCAGATTGGTAAGGTAGGAACAATACAATAACTATGGAGTTAGGTACACATAGTTGACTTTGTATGTTCAAATTTTTATATGTGCCATTAGAAATAATGTTTTTCAAAAATGAGACAGTTTGTGTCAGTGTGTGTGTGTGTGTGTGTGTGTGTGTTTCCAGATGGCTACAACCCGGGAATCTTTAAGTCAAGAGTGAATAGGTTACTTCTAGGTAAGCGCGCTCCATCGTCGACCGCATCGTCGCTTTCCATCAGGTGAGATAGCGGCAAAGCGTGAACCTAAAAAAAATAACCACAATTATGTATTATTATTATTTGTTTTTTTTTTTTAATGTTGCCCCACACTCACACACACAAGGCACCCTGACCCGGAAAACCTATGTATCTGTAGACCATACAAATATTTGTTCCGTTCGGGAGTCGAAGCCGGTCCAGCAGCCAAGAGCTCTATCACTGCGCTAACCGACAACATCTACTTCCCATTCGATCACATTCTCGATTCGTCAACATGCCAATATTTCTAAAACAATTAGAATTTCTAAAACTTAGTCAATTTGCATTTAAGCGTGAAAGAGTAACACACACACATACATTTTTTTTTTTTTAATTATTATTGATAGGCTTGCGTTTGACCACTATCTCACATGATGGTAAGCGATGATGTGGCTGACGTTGGAGCACGCTTGCCTAGAAGCAACCTATTCACTCTTGACTGAAAGGCCCCTAGGTTGCAAAAAAATACAAAATACATACAAACCTTCTTCTTTATAATATTAGTGTATGTATTTATATGAGCTATTTGTGTATGTACACAGATCGCTCGTATAAATAGAGTTAAGTAATGTGACTTTAGGAGATTACACATTTTCTTTATGTGACCCGTTATTTTTGCGTATATAAATACCTAGTTTTGCTATAAATATTGTTACATGGAAAACTGTATTGCTTAAAATATTTGCTACTGTTATGTGTGTTAGTCAATATAATTATTTGTATAATTACATTAAAATATATGAAGCTCATTTAAAATGATCTCCATTGGCTTTAATACAGTCTTTCAGTTATCAATAGAAATACGCATTCTCTCCATTTCTTCACTGCCAATCTAATAGATTGTTTCAGGAACTCCAACTTATCATGGCATTTAAAGCATACCATATTCTCTAAAACTGACAATAAATCATAATCCAGTGAATTACAATCAGGACTAGATGACGGTCAGTCTTCAGCTCTGATAAAGTACGAAACGTTCGTTTCCAACCACACTTGGGTGAATCGGGCTTTATAACGGTGTGGAGTCTTGCTGAAAGGGCCATTCTTGGTTATAAAATATGCTGTTGTTAAAAACTTTTACCACCTTCTCAAGAATCGTATCTTTATAAATTTGTGCATCGGTACACCAGTTTTGATACTTTTTTAAAAAATATGGCTCAGTCACTCCTTGACAGCTAACACCCCACCAAACCATCACTAAACTCGGGTAATCTCTACGTTGTACTCTGCTGACCAAATGAGAAGCTTCTGTAATAGAGCTTTGAGCATAAATTCGCTTGTTAAAACATTGCTCAGATTAAAAAAAAACTCGTCAGTAAAAATTTGACATGTGATATCTTCCAATCCGCACTGGGCCCACGTGTTAGATAATGGCCAATTCCCTCTCCTAAACAGAGGTCTGAGTCCCAGCAGTGGGAACATTATAAGGTCAGCCTATAGTATGACATTATAGTTTAATCTATAATATCAATGTCTTTTTATTCAGTGACTTTTTGCGTATAAAATTAAACGTCGTTGACATATTTTCTCGTAAAATGCGTAATAAGACCGCATTTTTTTTAAATATTACAAGCTCATATGAATTTTCAGGTTAAAATATTTTCTTTATGAGTGCTTTAGTAACATTTGACCGTTGTTAATAATATTACGTCAGTGCACATGACTTCTTACAAACGCGGTTCTTAAAGTTTATGTACTGAAAAATTGTAAAGAGCTGCTTTTTTTCTTTTCTTTTTAGTGTTTAAAGAAACAAATATTACCGTTTGATTTAAGTTGATTTAAAAAACCGACAGTGGGCAGGGCACATTGCTCACAGAACAGATGGTCGATGGGGACGAAAGGTTCTGGAATGGCGACCACGTACCGGAAGACGCAGCGTTGGAAGGCCTCCCTCAAGGTGGACCGATGACCTGGTGAGAGTCGCGGGAATCCGATGGATGCGAGACGCACAGGACCGATCATTATGGTAACATTTGGGGGAGGCCTATGTCCAACAGTGGACGTCTTTCGGCTGAAATGATGATGATAATGAAAAAAACGACATCGAAATCTGTTGCGTACTTCAAAAAAAAAACTAGGCTATGAGGGATAGCTTAGACTGGCAAACATACTATATGTATGTATATATTCAGTGGCTCTGAGATTGTTGTTTACGTCCTATTGACGTAAACAATTGTTTAACCTCCTACCCCCACCCCCATTTTTTATTTGATAATTTATATGGAAAAACAATGTTTGCCCAGTCAGCTAGTATTGCTATAAAAATAAATGAAAAGTTATATTTTTGACCTATTTGTAATTACATAATTTATTTGTTTATTTTATAGGTTTCACAAACTATTTAGTAGACTTGAATATAAACTATAAATACTTTTAACAAAATACACTTAGGCGTCGAAGTACTCCTCCACATCGCTGTCATCCGGAAGTGTGCCCCTGGGCACATTTAGTAATTATATATGATTGAAATGGTATTATAGTAATAATAGGTAAATTATTAATAGTGTAGATTAAATGATTGATTATATTATAATGGAAGAACTAAATAAAAAAAACCAAAAACTACAATCACCATTTTCTTTACACTGAGTGATAATTGCATGACGAAACCTTCGTCATGCAATCATCACTCAAAGAAAAACTTGCCCTAGATTATACAAGCGAACAATCTTCACGTACTCCTTCTAAATAAAATGTGTAGAATTCTTCAAGTAATACAACATTGTTCTACCGACTTAACATTGAGTTAATATCTTAAAATTTCATTTGGCGCCTTCACTTCAGCCGCTCCTAATAAATGTAAATGCGTGCGTGCGTAATGTCTGCACCATGCGAAGGTCTTGAGGCTTGACTTTACGCTATTTTGTGAGCTGTACCAGTAAATTACCTTTTTTGAGTTAGAGCGAGAGAACTTATCAGACTTTTACTAAGTTTACCCCACCTGTGTCCTTCAGTTGCCCTTTGGATTCCAGAGCCACGGTAACTCTTTCTAACAAAGTTTCCTTGGCACCAGTAAATGCATCACCTCTGATTTTTTATTTAAAACTTTGTATATCAAATTCTAGCCTGAAAAACTGTCCAAATTGATTACGCAATCGCCTTTCTACCATCCGACAATCCGACGTATGTTGAATGTCACATTGTTAACACCTCTACGGTCCGGACTAAGCGTTTCGCCTCTTCGTTTATACCGCGTAGGTACATCGAGGGACTGGAAAAATTTGCCTGCTGCGATCTTCCCGTCTGATTATAATTTAGGTTTCTTCACCTGACTTGCTTGCTATGCTGGCACGTTTCTTTGTCTCGGACAATTACTGCCGCAGCAAAAAGCATAGGATGTTATTGTGCTTCAGTATCGCACTGTTGCCCTTGCTCAGTCTCCAATACATCGCACTTTGTTTGTACTAAATGATCTCTTGGATTCTAATCCAACAAACAGTCTGTTTGCGGATGAATGGAAGATGATTTTATTAGCATGTACTTTGAGAGTGTTTCATATACATGTTGTTTAAATTTTAATTGTTTAATTACTATAATTGGTTATCTAACCATTGCAATTAATTGAAATGAATAAATAAGTTTGTGAAATTTATTTCATCACATATAACGAGAACTTTTTATTTTAAATACAGTTTTTTTTACCTGGCTGCCTAGGAAGAGTTAAGCTTTAGTTTAGAATATGATGCCCCATTAATGGGCAAAAAAAAATAGCTTTAATAAATTGTAGAGAAATTTAGAATTATAAGAACTTTAATTTTAACTTAATGTACATAGCAGATTATAAAAATGATAAACTATAAAGCAAACGAATTTAATTAAAAAAGAAAGTTAAAATTAAACTTGAACGAAGAGCTTAATATTCTTTCATTAGGTATAGAGTACGAGTAAATACAGTTTAGATTTTTTGTTCAAGAGAAAGCTTTACTTACTTTATTAAAGAAATAAATTAAATCGAGCTGTTTTCATCAGTCATAATTAGTTAATAGTGAAGATAAATTAATGAATTAATTTTCAAATTTCTTCTTTTTTATGTTACTAGTTATAGTATAAAATATTAAGCCAGTTAAAAATGTTTTTTTTTTTTTATTATGGCATTAAAGAACACATATTACTTATTAATAACTCGTATTGTTCATTTAACTTACAAATTTTTGGAAAATAAATAGATACTGAGAATTTTTTACTTCTGTGAAGGCACGAATAAACAAACATATAGCTTCAAATTTTATCTGTGCATGATTTCTTCTTCCATCATCCCAATCTCAATATCAAAGAAAATAGAATAGAATTTTATTTTGCAATTTTTTTTTATTGATTTAAACCAGTAGTAGTAGAAGCAGTCGTAGTAGTTTATTAAGAGCCTATTCACTCTAGCCTTGAAGGGGGTAATACACAACAGTTCATAAGATACATTAAAGTTCAGTCATATTACCACCACCATTACCATACCATGCAACCATTCGGCATGCAATTATTTACATTATTTTATATCGTTGTTATTACATAACAAAAATTATTACCAGATCAATTTGTAAATTATCGTTATCAAATTTTTATTCACTAATTTAATGAAATATATTTTTGGCCACGCCATAATTATAGCGGTAAGTCACCACTTTGAGAAGTGGCTGGAAAGACCTCACGGCGTCCTTAACTTCCGCATGACGCAGGTCCTCACCGGACATGGTAAGTTCGGGAGGTTCCTGCACCGGATTCGTGCGGAAGAAACGCCCGGGTACCACCATTGTGTGGACCGCCCGGAGGACACGGTGGAGCATATGATAGAGGTGTGCCCAGCCTGGGTAGAGCACCGCCGTGTCCCTTGTGGGGGCGATCGGTGGCAGCGATCTCTCGCGCCGGGCCCTGGTACTGGCCATGATCAGGAGCGAGGAGGAGTGGCAGGCGGTCGCCTCCTTCTGCGAAGCAGTAATGCTAACAAAGTAGGAGGCCGCACGTGCACGTGCGAGGCAATGGCCCTCGCGCCCCAGACGCCGAGATTCCGATCCCGATTTCCGGCCACCGTAGGCGCGGGCTTGTGGACGGCGACCAATGGGTAGCCCGGGCGTTTCTTTCGCATGAATCCAGTGCAGGAACCTCCCAAACTTACCATATCTGGTAAGGACCTGAATCATGGGGAAGGTAAAGGACGCCATATTGTCTTTCCAGCCACTCCTTAAAGAGCCTTACCGCCATAATTTTGCCGAGCCCAAACCTTTAAGGAGGTGAAAAGGGGGAATTTTGTTTGTAGACAAAATCTCCTTCCGTATAAACTTAAAAGTTAGGATAAATAGTATCCTAAGTAAATAATAAAGGTTGATATTATTGGTTTTCAGAACAAACCTCAATATACAAATTTAGGGGGTTTTAAAAATTGTATGGAGGATTCTTATTTCTTATGTAAATAAAGTTGAAACTTGGTATATATTCTAATCAGAATGAATAATAAAAACGGTCAATATTGGTTTTACAAAAATACTCTCGAAATACAATTTCCCTCAAATTGTATTTGAGGGTGTCAAAGTTTTTATGAAAATATTCGCGCGAACGAAGTCGCTGGGCAACTTGCTAATAATACATGCATAATTGCATGCTGAATATGAGGCGGAATATGAAGAAACAATATTGTATTTTAAGACCTGTACCTACCACCATATTTCAAGCAAATAAATGATATTATTATTATTATATTATTATTATTATTACTACAGACATTCCATGTGTTGAAAGGAGAAGACATGAATACAAATAAAATAATATTAAAACAAAAATTATAAAAATTGGGGAGTGTTGTGTCCGTGAATATACTCATGCCCCAATGTCCGCAAAAAGGACGACCGGTGAGCATCTACATAAAAAGTGAAATCTAACTTAAAATGATAAACTTCCAACGTTTTCTTTTTTTGGGAACCGATTGAAAGCAACCTGTTAAGAGTCTTATCTCATTTCGACCGTGATATTTACATTCAGTGGCTATCTTTTGCATTTTTATTGAAAAGAAGCTGAAAGATTTAAATAATTTCGACTTATTGAATGTGCACTAGCATTTTATCAATAGTGGCATTGCACCTACATAAACTTATATCTTTTTTCCATGATGCAAAACCTACCGAAAGCCATCTGCTACAGTCCTTACATTCTCCTTTTGCTTCAACAACAAGAAAACGTAATACCAAAAACTTGCAACAATTTAACTCAAGCTCTAAAAACCGAACAACCCGTTCTTTGATCAAGGAAACTCCGAAAATGGACCGGAAAACACTTGGGATCAAAGACTTAACCTATAAAACACGTTGCCAAGTAAAACAGGAACCGATACATAAATAGCTGAAGTAAAAGTAATAAGTAACTGTTGGGCTCCGAGGAGAAGCAGAGTAAAGGTACTAACAGCTTCAGTCGTCAGGCGAACTTACATTGTTGGGGTGGTCACAATAGAGGGAGGGGATTTCGGGACTGCACCTGTAGCAACACAACACTTAATACTTAACAGGTGCAATCACAGAACTTAATACGTGAGAAATTTTAAAATCGGTGTTAATTTGGTATATAGGAAAAGTTAGAGTTGTTGATTTTTAGGGTTCCGTAGCCAAATGGCAAAATACGGAACCCTTATCGATTCGTCATATCTCTGTCTGTCCGTCCGTATATCACAGTCACTTTTTTTCCGAAACTGTAAGAACTATAATTTTGAAACTTGTTAAGTAGATGTATTCTGTGAACCACTTTAAGATTTTCACACAAAAATAGAAAGAAAAACAATACATTTTGGGGATTCCCCATACTTAGAACTGAAACACAATTTTTTTTTCATCAAACCCTTACGTCTGACATAGCAGGTTTCCTTTTCAGAAATTCCTCACGACCCCAACGGGCGTCTGCACTGCTGGACTCCTACTGTTTTGCTGATATCTCTTGAGGCCCACGTAGAACACTACGCGCCGTCGACGATTTTTTTTTTAGTTAGTAAATCATCTAATGACATCTCTCGCCCTTGCGTGGGCGTGGGAGGGCGTGTCAGACTTTTACCGACTAAAATCCACTCCTGTTCCTTCTTTGCCTTCGTTCCAGGGGCCAGGGTTCTCTTTCGTATCTGCAACTGCTGATATCTCTTGAGGCCTTGGGCTCGATCCGAACGGTGACTGGATTATATGGCAAGCTATACACATTGCTCGTCATCCGCTAGCTCGTGCCTACCGTGGCTGGTAGTCGGGGTTATGGTCACGGTGGATGGGACGTGAGGATAACCGTTCCCTCACGCGACGGCCGGCTGCTTCGCTAGCATTACTGCTTTGCTGAAGGAAGTGACCGCCACCTATTTTCTCTCGCTCCGGACCATGGCCTGAACTAGGACCCGGCACGAGAGGTCGCCGCCGCTGATTGCCTCCACTAGGACACGGCTGTGCTCCGCGTAAGTGTGGCACACCTCCATTGTTTGCTCCACCGTGTCCGCTGGACGGTTCGGTAAGAACCTGCGTCATGTGGAAATAAATCGCACAACATAAATAGTGTTTTATTCTTACAAAAGAATTACCTTGGCTATGTTTAGCACGTTCCGTGCAAAATCCAGATAATTTTTTAAAAGATCAATTGAATAAAAACATAGATTTATGGTAACCCGAGTCTGAAAGGCGATCGCCTTTAATAAATCGCTAGCAAACAGCTCAAACGTTACTTTGAAACAAAAGCAAGTTAACAACACCCTTTCTTTTCTTTTTATAAATGGCCGGGGATGAATAAGGATAAATATATTATTTTTAATGAGTAACTAGATCAACTTGCCTGCTGCGGTCTTCCCGTCCGATTATAATTTAGGTGTCTTCAAGACTGAAGTGAATAGGCTCTTAATAAACTAGTGCGCCTCATCATCATCATCATCATCATCATTTCAGCCGAAAGACGTCCACTGTTGGACATAGGCCTCCCCCAAATGTCGCCACAATGACCGGTCCTGTGCGTCTCGCATCCATCGGATTCCCGCGACCCTCACCAGGTCATCGGTCCACCTTGTGGGAGGCCTTCCAACGCTGCGTCTTCCGGTACGTGGTTGCCATTCCAGAACCTTTCGTCCTCATCGAACATCTGTTCTGCGAGCAATGTGCCCTGCCGACTGCCACATAAGTTTGGCGATTCTTCGGGCGTGAAAAAAAAAAGTGCGCCTCACCATCAACGATTGCATCACTACTTACCATCAGGTGGGGTCGCAGTCAAACACTAGTTTATAACAATAAAAAAAAACTAGTGACGTAGCGAGGACGACTCACTAGCAGGAATGTTATGCAACTCCATTATAACCGAAACTATCGTATATCCGAAATAAAAAAAACTGGGCAAGTGCGAGTCGGACTCGCGCACTGAGGGTTCGCGGTTAAATTGCGGTTTGCGATTTATGACGTATTAAAAAAAACTACTTACTAGATCTCATTCAAACCAATTTTCGGTGGAAGTTTACATGGTAACGTACATCATAATTTTTTTTTAGTTTTATCATTCTCTTATTTTAGAAGTTACAGGGGGGGGACACACACATTTTACCACTTTGGAAGTGTCTCTCGCGCAAACTATTCAGTATAGAAAAAAATGATATTACAAACCTCAATATCGTTTTTGAAGACCTATCCATAGATACCCCACACGTATGGGTTTGATAAAAAAAATTTGAGTTTCAGTTCTAAGTATATAACCCCAAAAATGTTTTTTTTTTTTATTTTTGTGTGAAAATCTTAATGTAGTTCACAGAATACATCTACTCACCAATTTTCAAAACAGTATAGTTCTTATAGTTTCGGAAAAAAGTGGCTGTGACATACGGACCGACAGACGAATAGACATGACGAATCTATAAGGGTTCCGTTTTTTGCCATTTGGCTACGGAACTCTAAAAAAACTGAAATCCAAATCGATATAAAAGTTTCGGATAGTTTTGGATAAGGACGGAGTATAAATGAAATGTTTTTGTTGGTATTGCCCAGCCAAATAATAAAAATAAAAGTCTCTTGGTATTTGTATTTAACTTTTTAACCGACTTCAAAAAAAAGGAGGAGGTTATCAATTCGGTTGTATTTTTTTTTTTTTTTTTATCATCATTATTTTTTTTTTTTTATGTTTGTTACCTCAGAACTCCGTCGTTTATGGACCGATTTGCAAAATTTTTTTTTCCCTTTATAGGATATGCTTCCAGATTGGTCCCATTTTTTTCAAAATCCAGTTCTGATGATGGAATCCATGAGGAATCGAGGGAACTCCTCAAAAATTATAGGCAACCCTATAGTAATTTTAGTATTTTCATCAAGAACTTAAGCATTTACAGTCAAAAAGTAACATTTGATGAAGTGGAACTGATGAAAAAGACCAGAAATGGTCAACGGAACTTCATACTCAAATAGATATCACAATGAAGATATAGTTAAGCGACTATGACAATACAAATAAATGAATGATTCTGAATAGTTACGTTGAAAATGGTATCATCGAAGTGATCTGATGATGATGATGGAGCCGGAAGGTAGGCACTGGAACTCCGTAATTAATCAATGTAACCTAGCCGTGTTTGGACTTATTAGAATTGTCATGGTTAGCACTTTGGCTATAAGGTACTATCGAACTGATCTGATGATGGAGCCGGAAGGTAGGCACAGGAACTCCGTAATTGACTAACGAGTTTGCACTCGTAGCATACAGACGTGCTCATTAGCAATATTTAATTTCATAAAATAATATCAGTGACCTTGTTTTTGCAGTAATTTTTGCCTAGTGTGTAGTTTAGTAAATACAATGGAAACCTAGAATAAGTGAACTAGTTTTATATAAAATGGACAACAGCCCCTTCTCAAGAGATCGAGTGAATCTCTCCGCATCTCCAGCGAAGACGATGCCGCAAAATCCAGCCCAATCTGATCTCTCAATCGAAGCTGTTTCAACACCCGAGATACAAAGATGGATGTCAACCATTGAGCAGCATCTAAACGAGGTTTGTTCTATTGCCTCGGATGGCAAACTCAACTCGGAGCAGAAATTGAAAATTTCAACCTTGTGCCGTAAAATAGGATCTGGCACCTCACAGATGGCAGTCCTATATCAATCGCTAAAGCAGAAAGCAGTCCAAGCGCGCATCCTCAATGAAGATCTAATGGAAAAATGCAACTTGACGGACCACATCTTGGACCTCACAAAGACGATTAAGGACTCTGGCACTGTTTCGTTTGCCGACATGGTGAAGAAGGGGTCAAATGATTTCGTTCGACCATCCAATTTGAACTCCGTGGCCATATATCCCAACAACAAATTAAAGTCCAGTGACGAAACAAAAGTCCTTGTGCAAAAGATGATACGACCAGATCAAGTTAAGCTGCATATACGTGGTGTCCGTAAGACTAAAAACGGAGGCGTTATAATCAGTACAGAGACAAAGGATGACGCGGATAAAATCAAGTACGCAGTCCAGCAATCTGCATCCGGCCTTACCGCCGACGAACCCAGCAAGCGCAAACCCCGGATCGTGGTTGTAGGAGTGCCATCCTCTTTGGCTGAAACTGAAGTCTTCAGGTGCATTTACGAACAAAATGTAGCCGAAAAATTTCCAACGATTTCCATGGAGTCCTTTTTGACCATGGTTAAATTAAGTCATAAATCGGGGAAAAAAGATTCGCAGACTTGTAACTAGGTGGTTGAAGTTCCAGCCAACATACGAAGAGCTCTAATTTCCCAGTCAAGGATTTTCATAAATTGGACTTCCTGCCCAGTCAGGGACTTCACCCTGGTTACGAGATGCTATAAATGCCAGCAGTATGGACATGCAGCAAAAACCTGTAGAGAGGTCAATTCGACGTGTGGCCACTGTGGTGAGACAGGACACTCGATGTCCGAGTGCTTAAAGAAAGCGGACTCACCGAAATGTGCAACTTGCTCTCGCTTCAAAAAGCCCTCCAACCATAAAACGGGAGACGCTGAGTGTCCTGCTAGGAAAATAGCAGAATATAGATATATTAACTCCATCGATTATGAGGGCGCCTAGAGCGTCATACTCAAGGCCAGACTTCCGTGTAACGCTTACTGCTGACTCAAAATTCCAGTGTGCTGACCAACCATCGTTTTTCTTTATATTTAAACATATTTGTCTAATGTAAACATAACTTTTTAGCAACCTCGACTTTAACCCAATTACTAATTCTGCTGACGCAAAATCATGTGTGTGTAACTAGAGAATAAAGTGCAAGAAACCGTTTTAAAATACGTAATACCACAATTGTGACTTTTAGTGTTTAAGTAAACTAGGTATATAACATTATATTTTTAAATTATATTTTCCCCTATTTAGAGACTGAATGTTAAATATTGTTATGAATTTTATTGTCCTACAAAACCATAGTGTAAGAGCTTCTACCGTCTGTGATACAGGTTTAACCTAGTACAGACATTTAACACCTTTGTAATTATTCCTAAGATTTTATGTAACTATTTTACCAAATTTTAAATCTGAATAAATATATTATTATTATTATTATTATTAATTAATCAACGTATCCTAGCCGTGTTTGGGCTTATTAGAATTGTCGTGAGATGCTCTTTGGCTATAAGGTACTATCGAACTGATCTGATGATGGAGCCGGAAGGAGGAAGGTAGACACAGGAACTTTATAATAAAACAATGTAACATAGCAGTATTTGGGTTAATTGGAATTGTCATGAGAAATAGGCACTCTGTTTATAAGTGTATCGCAACTAAAAAGTGTGAAATAAAAACTTTTTAGAAAAAAAAATAACCGACTTCACTAAAAAAAACACTAAAAGGATCAAAATAACTTTAATTTCGGAAGTCGGTGTTAAATAAGAAACAAACAATACCGAGAAACACCGACTTCCGAAATTAAAGTTATTTTGATCCTTTTAGTGTTTTTTTTAGTGAAGTCGGTTATTTTTTTTTCTAAAACGTTTTTTATAATTTTAAAATCCGTAACTATCCGAAGCCAAAATTTCGAAGACAAGCGTGGCGGATTACGGCCTATTTTCTCACCTGCAAAAGGAGGCCTGCGTTCCAGTAGTGAGAACATTATAAGACCATGCTATAATCATAGCAAGAATTATAAATAATACAGTTTCTAAGCGTATGGCGATAAAGATTATATGATTGTTTATGAGATTTTAACAAATAAATAACGTACAATATAACATGCTCTTACATATCTTTTTGCCAAAGGAGATGTACCACAGATAATGTTTTATATAATTATGTTGTAGTGTTTTTTTTATGGTCACATAGCTTCTCTTGCTCTGGGAGGAGCAATAGGAGAGCCAAAATTTCCTTCAGTTACCCATTGCATTCAAGGCTGCGGTGGCTCTTTCAAACAATCTTGTAGCCCGTCCTCATATATTATAGTGTTAAACTACAACTACTGTGAGTTACTGATGTTCACGGACTCTTGAGAAGACTCAAGGCATCTTTCCTGACTCGACTGACCTGACACTGATGGTGTAAGAATAGGATAGTATCTGAAGTGTTACATGGTGTACCTGCTAAGGCGTTGTTAATTTTATTGATTTATTAATGCTATTCAATGGTAATATTATTGATAATAATTTTATTAATGTAATTCAATAATTTATCAATAATTTTATCAATGTTTCAATAATTTATATAATCTAATGTATTTAATTTTATTTATTCATTATGTTATAACAATTTTATTTAATTCTATAATGTTAATATGGGTTAATTAATGGCTGAAATAAACGATAAATAAATAAATAATAGTAATAAATATCCCATAATATCAATGAAATCTCTGAATTGGCAAAGAGGCAAATTATTTAAGGTGCAACCCGGTAAATGTGTGGAGGTCTCGGTAATAGCCGCTATCAATTTGATCGGCGAGTCTGATACAAATCCATTCCAGACCGGAACACGGGGTAGGAACAGTTAGCGCTGTAATTTGCGGCTCGTCTGCGAGTTTAGAGTACAAGGCATTACGCTTGCCTAAGTGCGAAATAACAAAGAGAGTATTCCTTTTTAAACATGTTGAAGCACCTATGATTTTGTGAGCTCTTAGTAATTTATACAATACTAGCGACCCGCCCCGGCTTCGCACGGGTGCATGCTGATCACCTCATAGTATAAAACAAAGTCGCTTCCCGCTGTCTGTCCCTATGTACGCTTAGATCTTTAAAACTACGCAACGGATTTTGATGCGGTTTTGTCCAGCATTGCACCAGGGCGGGTCGCTAGTACTAAATATACTACAGAATGTCTTTATACACAACGTTCACAGATTTTTGTCATTAGACAATACAAACATATTTCCTTTTGAGGTTACTCTTGAAAGAGCGACATATAATATTGGCCATGTGAAAAACTTTCAACGCTCAAATCTAAGTCTGTGACGTTGAAAGTTTGACCCTGCGATTTATTGATGGTCATTGCAAAAGATATCTTTAGCGGAAATTGTAGGCGTTTATATTGGAACGGTAAATTCGATGGTATTAGAATTCAATTTAAATTAACCCAAACACTGCTACATTGTTTTTATTATGAATTTCCTGTGTCTACGTTCCACCTTCCTCCATCATCAGATCACTTTGATAGTACCTTATAGCCAAAGTGCATCTCATGACAATTCTAATAAGCCCAAACACGGCTAGGATACATTGATCAATTACAGAGTTCCGGTACCTATCTTCCGGCTCCATCATCATCATCAAGTCACTTCGATGATACCATTTTCAACATAACTATTCAGAACCATTTATTTATTTGTATTGTCTTAGTCGTTTAACTGTCTTCATTGTGTTATCTATGTGAGTATGAAGTTCCGTTGGCTATTCCTGGTCTTCTTCATCAGTTCCGCTTCATCAAATGTTACTTTTTGACTATAAATGCTTATGTTCTCGATGAAAATACCAAAATCACTATATATTTGCCTATAATATTTTAGGAGTTCCCTCGATTCCCCATGGATTCCATCATCAGAACTGAATTTTGAAAAAAATGAAACCAATCTGAAAGCATATCCTTCAATGGAAAAAAAAATTTTGAAAATCGTTCCCTATACGACGGAGTTCTGAGGTAACACAAAATTTTTTTTTGTAGTGAAGTCGGTAATTTTTTATTTTTTGTAAAAAGTTTTTTATTTCACACTTTTTAGTTGTGATGCACTTATAGCCAGAGTACCTACCTATTTCTCATGACAATTCGAATTAACCCAAACACTGCTAGGATACATTACTTTGTTATGAAGTCCCCATCCACCTCCCGGCTCCATTATCAGGTTAGTTCGATAGTAGGTACCTTATAGCCAAAGTGCATGTAATGACAATTCTAATAAGCCCAAACACGGCTAGGTTACATTGATTAATTACGGAGTTCCAGTGCCTACCTTCCGGCTCTATCATCATCAGATCACTTCGATGATACCATTTTCAACATAACTATTCAGAACCATTTATTTATTAATATTGTCATAGTTACTTAACTATCTTCATTGTGATATCTATGTGAGGGTGAAGTTCCGTTGGCCATTTCTGGTCTTCTTCATCAGTTCCACTTCATCAAATGTTACTTTTTGACTGTAAATGTTTTTTTTTTGGTATTCTCGATTAAAAAAAACCAAAATCACTATATAGTGCCTAGAATATTTGAGGAGTTTCCTCGATTCCTCATGGATTCCATTATCAGAACTGGATTTGAAAAAAATGGGACCAATCTGGAAGTAACCGAATAAGATATTTGCGTCGGCACATCAATCTTTGAAAGAATCAATTTATTTACCGCAACCTCTATGTCCCTGCATTTTAAATCTGTAATATCTTCGAAAATATTCACTTAAATGAAACGTTGTAAATGACCATATTGATCTATATTAAATGCAAAATTTATTTAAGGTACTTAATTGGATAAAGATTAATGCTGTAATGCTTAAAATCGTTTCGTAAATAAGCCATTATTTCTCGTAAAAAGTAAAGGATAAAAAATGGTTATTGTGGGTTATACCTAAAAGATAGACGCCATCGCGGACTTTTTTGTAGATCTTTTTAAGGTGTACAATACTGTAGTACATTATTTTGATCTATCTCTTAGGGTTCTGCCAGCGTTTGCAATGTAAGCGCAAAAAAAATGTGTTTATTTACGACATCACATTAGAAACCTCAAAAATCATCAGTGTTTTTCTACTATATTGTACGTGTATTATACACATAAACCTTCCTCTTGAATCAATCTATTTATTAAAAAAAACCGCACCAAAATCCGTTGCGTAGTTTTAAAGATCTAAGCATACATAGGGACAGACAGACACGAAACGCGACTTTGTTTTATACTATGTAGTGATTTATAATATCATTAGACTTTTTTTAATTTGATATAAACTAGTGCTTGCCTGTGATCACACCTGATGGTAAGCAGTGATGCAATCGTTGATGGTGAGGCGCACTAGTTTATTAAGAGCCAATTCATTCTAGCCTTGAAAACACCCAAATTATAATCGGCTGGGAAGACCGCAGCAGGCAAATTGTTCCAGTCCTACGATGTACGTGGTATAAACGACGACGCGAAACGCTTAGTCCGGTGGACCGTAGAGGTTTCAACAACGTAAGGGTGGATACTCGCCGTACGTCGGGTTGTAAGATGGTAGAAATGAGATGGCCACTGCTGGCCTTTCTTGAGTAGCCGAGGTGTATCGAATGACACATATGTCCCGTTTGTGCGTAAAATACGCACTCTAGACGTTAAGTTCCGGACACCAGCCCGACATACAATACAACATCATTAGATAAATTTGCCTTACTATATATATATTATATATATAATATATTATAGCCTTTTTCCAAATTGTCTTGAAGTCGGCTTCGAGTCTAACCGGATGTACCAGTATCCATAGAGCAATAGCTTATCTGACCTCCACAACCCAGCAATTGGTTATCATGTTACCCGATGGTAAGAACTGTGTTAAATTTCTTTTTTAGATTGGATAAATAAATTAAAAAAAAGTTCAAAACGAACTCTGATAAATACTATAAATGTACAGATTCAGATTGTATTTTTAGTTTACATTAACACTATAAGCATTGACTACATAGCCCACTTCTTAGACTAAACTAGAAGGCCATTAAATTATGAACGTATTTCAGACTTCAGTCCATACATTACACTTATAATAAATAATCACACAAATAATGTTTTATTTAACATTTAATTTAATTTTATGTTAGATAAAACCAGGTCAAGTGCAAATCAAACTCGTACACCGAGAGTTCCGTATAAACCTACCTACTTATGTAAGTAGTTCGATTCCCGAATCGAGCCTCAAAGATTTTTTGAATCGCAAAAAAATAATTGTTATGTGATGTAACTACAAAGCGGGTGTCAGAGTTTTTTTTTTTACTTGTACAGTGAGACCTTGCTTCTTGCCGAACTTCAAGATTCTAGGTCAACTCTACGTACTGGAAAACGCAGCTTTAGAAGGCCTCCTACAAGATGGGCCGATGACCTGGTGAGAGTTGCTTTAATCCGATGGATGTGAGGCGTACAGAACTGTTCGGTGTGGTGACACGTTGGGATGCTTATGTCCAACAGCGTACGTTTCTCTACTAAAATGATAATGAGGATGAGGTCAACGGAAAGTACCTAGTAGTATTGATTTCCTTGCGAGTGTCCAAATAAGTCTCTTTAAAGGACATAATCGGATCATCTCATCTTTTGATTGCGTTGACATAGAAGTTTAATCGTTTTTACTGCTCTAAAGGCTGGCAAACCTTATTTGAAAGGAAATCGTATTCTGCTCATCGTGCAGCTTGCAAGCGTATCCAGTGGTGCAGCAGTGGGGAGTCCCACCTGTCAGCAAATACGCTTTACTGGAGATATCTTTAAAATAAAATAAAAAAATCTTGTTTCGAAAAATGCTTGCCATATAGTTTCTGTTATAGAATGCCTACATAATATTTACATTTATCGTATGAACTAGATAACTATTATAATGTAATATTGGTAGGTAAAATTATCAGGGATGTTAAGGATATAAAATTTCAAATTGGGATACGGATATGGACATGGGAATCTATAGTGGTTTATATTGGTTTGGTTGGTTGGTATTGGTGGTAATAATTAAGGATATGAAATTATTTCGAATTATACATTAATTTCGGATAGTTTTAGTTACAGATAGATCTATTATTAGATGTCTGTAGAATTATAAAAGTAAAATGCAAAAACATTTATACTCCATTGTACCAAATGAACCATTGTACCGGAAGACGTAGCGTTGGAAGGCCTCCTACAAGGTGGACCGATGACTTGGTAACGGTTGCGGGAGTCCGATGGATGCGAGACGCACAGGACCGTTCGTTGTGGCGACGCTTGCGGGAGGCCTATGTCCAGCAGTGGACGTCTTTCGGCTGAAATGATGATGATGATGATGATGATGATGTACCAAATGATAACCTCTGATGACCAATTATTTTATTGGGAAGGTATCTAATATATAGTAGTAACTATTATTAGTCATATAAGTAACTATTGAGATTGATGGCCGAGTGGTAACGGCCCCGACTTACGGGTTGTAGGTCGCGGATTCAAAACCTAGCCAGGCGCATTACCTTGTGTAATTTATTTCTTCACCACCGCTCTCAAAACTGTGAAGGAAAACATCGTGAGGAAACCGGCATGTCCTAGAACCAAAAAATCGAAAACATGTGACATCCACCAACCCGCACTGGGCCCGCGTGGTGATATACGGCCCATTTCCTCTCCTAGAGAGGAGGCCTGAGTCCCAACAGTGGGAACATTATAAAGCCTACTATGCTATGCTATGCTATGCCAAAACAATTAGTTTTTTTTTGTAGCAGTTTCTGTTACCGTTACGAATAGACTTTATGTTGGATATCCAATACTTCAGTCATGATTACCAAGCTCTATAACATCCCTGAGTTATGTGCTCATAGTTCTAGTGAGGGATAGTTTTGAAACTCCGGTGAACGACGCATCTTAATAAAATGCTCATCATGTCGTTGAACAAAATAGTTTAAATTCAAGCAGAGTTGTCTTTTACAGTTAATGTCCACAGGGATAACACTACACACGGTTTGAATGTTCTAAATACATTGAGGAATGACTTAATTACGTAGGTATGAGCCGATGTTACCAAGTCCGGTAACCATCAGCCAGCCAGGGTTATCCCCAAACCCACGAAGGAGGCGACCGCCGCCGCCCATTCTCTCTCGCTCTGGACAATGGCCTGAACCAGGGCCCGGCGCAAGAGGTCACCAACGCCGACCACCGCCACAAGGACAAAGCAGTACCAAGCGGGTCATCTTTTCACCTACCCCTCCAGGCGATCTGTACAATGGTGACACCCAGGTGTTTTTGCCGCCTCAATCCGGTGCAAGAAACTTCCGAATCTACCATGTCCACTGAGGAACAGCGTTATTTGGAAAAAGAGGACGCCATGACGCCTCTTCAGCCACTTGTCAATTCCTATTCTCGCCCCGCCCTAGAGCGAGAAAAGTCATTAGATATACATTAGGCATACTAATATAAAATCTTTCGCCTTTATAATATTAGTGAAATGCCAGAAATTGAAAGCGTTCTGATTTCTGTATCATGTGTACCGGATTCTACAACCCTTTAAATAAATAATAATATTTGGCTTGAAACCAGTCCTCGCCCATTTAACCTTCGTAAGTTCGTAATATTTCAAGATTGATTTTTACCAAAAAATAATGCTCCTTGTGGCATAAAATAAACATTTTGAAAGGGCTTCAGAATAAATAAAAAAGGGTATCAATAATAAATAAATAAATGTTTACTCCTAATACAATTGCTATTACACCCCAATTAAAGAAATTCAAAAACAACAATAGAACAAATATCATGTTATACTTACTTTATAAATCAAAAAGTCATTTATTTCTTTTGATGACTATGTTTTCCGCATTGTTTGGTTTTCAAAGGCGCACCTATTTTTGTATGTTTTGATATCGACCGTGGCTAAAAAATAGAAGAGGTCACCTGCCGGTCTGACCCCTGTTATTTTTTGCCATATTTTGTAGCCACGGTCGTTTACGGTATCACGGTTATAATTATTTTCTAGTCATGGTACAGTATATATGTACCTACCGAGATTCCTCCGTGTCTCCGAATGTTTATCCGTTTGCGCCAATTGGCAGTAAAGTTGTACATCTTTGACAGTCATTTCCGGTAGTCAGAAGTCAGTAAATCTGACACCAGTTTTGTCAAGTAATTATTGCCTAGTTACCTAGCTATTCAGGTCAGATAGTCAGTCACTTCATGTAAAATATTAGTATACGTAGTGGTATCCCATCAGTATTGCAATACCGTAGGCGCGGGCTTGCAGACAGCAAGCAATGGGTAGCTCACCGTCCGACCATCCGGTAACCGTCCGGACCGAAACCAAGTCGTCGACGGTACGTAGTGCGCGCCTCAAGGAGATGTCAGCAGCCGTAGGGGCCCAACAGGGCCGAAGCCTACTGGGGCCATAGGTAATGCGAAAGAGAACCCCGGGAACCTGGAACGACGGCAAAGAAGGAACAGGAGTGGGTTTTAGTCAGTAAAACCTGGCAAGCCCTCCGCCCCACCCAGGGCGGGAGACGTCATTGGATGATAACCCACCTTAAAAAAAAACAGGTTTGCAATGCGTATGGCACATTGCTTGCAAAACAGATGGTCGATGTGGCCGAAAAGTTCTGGAGTGGTGACCGCGTACCAGAAGACTCAGCGTCGCAAGGCCTCCTACAAGGCGGACCGAGAATCCAATGAATACGAGACGCACAGAGCCATTCTTTGTGGCGGCACTTAAGAGAGGCCTTATTCCAACAGTGGACGTCTTTCAGCTGAAATGAGCTGCATCATATTAGACTGAATGCTGACCCCAATATAGTTAGGTAAAAGCCAGGAAAGTTGATTGATATCAACCGATTATATATCTGTCTTATATTTAAACAGTATTAAGAGTGGCATGTTATTTCCTCTAATAAAACGAAGATCACTACCAATATTTTTTTTTATATTACACACAATGTAAACACAGTGATAAGCAATGCTTAGCTTCATGAGTAAATTACCGTATTTTGGCGCATCAACAATAATAACTAAGGGCAATAATAAATTATACTTACTGTAACATCAATTAAATTCAAATTATAATTAAATAGAACTATAGCTGATTTGTTTTTCATTGCAGACTAACTCCTTTTTATTATTTTAAATTCTCACAGTCTATCATAAGGCTGTCTGCTGTCAACGATAAGACCGCCATTGTACCCTTAGATTAAAGTTAGTGTAAAAGTATTTTTTTTTTTGTGTACAATAAAGTTTATTCCATTCTATAGATACACCTTTTAATTATATACACCACTAATTTTTAATTAGTACTAGCTAGTAGTAGTAGTAATAAAAAGAAGAAAAGGTCTTGTTATTATTTAAGTAAAGTCTCAATAAATAATATTCATAAACAGCAAAGTTATTAGCGTTTGTTTATATCCCAAAATGTAACTCAATTTATGGAAATATTGTACAGACCATTGATTATGAATGAACGAATGGCGATCTAAATGGAAAAACACTGCGCGTAGTATTTTCTAGTAGCAATTGTTATAAATGATTGATTCAATAATACATACATACATACATATTCAGCCTTTTAATGTTCCCACTGCTGGGACTCAGGCCTCCTCCCTCTAGGAGAGGGAATGGGCCGTAATCCACCACGCGGGCCCAGTGCGGGTTGATTCAATAATAAATATACCAATTATGGACAATTTTCGAGGACTGTTTTGGGATTTCGTTTTTTTTTTTACTTTTTACTACACAAATATGATCAGTAACGGGTACAAATAGAGCCCCATTTTTATTAGTACTAAATAAAAAAATTGTGTTGTATAGTTATATTTTACTTAAAAGTATTACAAAAATATTTAACTTAAATTATAAATCTGTAGGAGTGGCATAAAGTAGGTATACATATTAATTAATTAGTGGCATAATTGATAAACTATTCAATTATTTATTAAATAATTAGGTATATTATTGTACTTATTTTTACTCATTTTCATTTCAGAATGCATAGTTGCTAGATAAAATGTCATTATAAATAATGACAAATAGTTTAAATTTTTACTCGATCCAGATTTCCGGTAAAGAAAAACCAAAACGTGGTGATTTGTAACCTTTCCTTTTGAATATATCATGGCATTTCTATCAAAAATATGGATAAATATATAATGAACTAGCTTTTGTCCACGGCTTCGCCTGCGTACATAAAATATAGCCTATGTCACTCGGGAAAAAAGCAGCTTTCTATCGGTGAAAAAAATTTTTGCAATCAGACCATTAATTTCAGAGATTACCTCATACAAACAAAAAAAAAAAAACATAAAAGCAAAAAATCAAACTTTACCTCTTTATAATATTAGTGTAGATAGTGTAGATAATTTTCAACATTCAAATCACTAGCAAAAGCTAATATATCATCTAAACAAGTGATAAATTATCCATTTAGCAAACGTAGTTTATCTCCTGATATTGGTTGAATCATGAATTAATGTCGTGTGACACATCGATATTTAAAAACCAGGAGTTAGGCCCGCGCAAAGTGAAATGACATTTACTCAACTGACAGCTAGAAATTTTAGTAATACCAACATATACCTACATATAAACACTAATTTAAAGCGTTCAAAAATTCGAATCAAAAAGTATGTAACCGTTTTAAAAACGGAACACTGGGATGGTATGATTTAAAGTTAAATAAACGATAAGTTTTTTTTATAGTTTTGTAGGTTTTCCAAAAAGTTGTACTAACTTGCCAACCCTGTATCCCTTTCCAGTTAGTCACAACAATGCGCAACGCATGAGTCGTACGAGCTCCAAATGCAAGCGTTTCGAGAACTGAGAGTCTACGAGGCTTACTCACTTTAACAAATAATCTCCTTATTTTAACCGTTTGTTTCTTTGTGTCTCTGGATAAGATTGTTGTCTTATTTTTAAGCAATTTTCTTGCAGCGGTTTTGCTCTTGTTAAAGTCTGAAATGGTCCTAAGAAAGCAAACTCCCGAGATGCGGGAGGGTTTGAAAGAGTTTCCATGGGCCTAGAACGCAAAAGGCAACTAAAAAACACAGATGGACTGGAATGGATAGTCAGTAAAAGTATGACACACCCTCTCGCTCTAGGAGGAGAAGTCTTAAAACGATTTCCCACCTCAAGAAAAAAAATCATAGAATAGAATAAACTTTATTGTGCACCACAAAAGTAACACAACTTATACATAAACTTAAATCTATGGGTACAATGGCATCCTTATCGCTAACAGCGATATCTACCAGACAACCTTAGGATGGATCGTAAGAACTTAACATAATATAGGGGGTAGTCTACGGTGTACTGCATCATACTCCCAAGATAAAATGTACCCTATTCCCGATTTTCTGATTTAAACATTTTAAGTTGAGTATTTTTCAAACTAAACCTTATCCTGAAAACTTATTAACTTATTATTTTATGGTTCTTAACTCAAAATACTCCATTCAGAAACCCGCCCTACGTCATTTACTAAAGTCTAATCTATTTGTAAGCCAAAACTCCTCGATACAGCCCCCCTAGCCAAGTTACAACCGTTCCGTTTCGATTCTCTTTTCGTTGATCGCCTCGAGTAGGTCACGCCTCCGATTCCTTTATTCTGACGTCATCTCAACGCTCAGTCACGTGGTCATAAAAAGGAATAGGAGGCGTGGGAGACTCGATATAACATAAACGCTCTTAACATAATAGTTTTAGGGCCTGTTTTTGTTTGTATAATTTTAACCTATCATAAAGTGATACGTCACACGTCGCACCATTGTTAGTTAGCGAATAACAAGAGACTACGATTCATTTTAGCTAAGTCAGGCATCAATAGTTCAATTCTATCCTAAACTCTGATCAATACAGCTGTTCCTTCTAAAAGTAAACATCTTTTCAATTAAACAGTTTCTAATTAAATCGGACAGACAGAGTTACTTTCGCATTTATAATGTGAATACTTGAATAGTGTAGATGTGAGGATATTGGTGTGATTTTACGAAATACATGATACATTTCAAAATGTCGAGCTCAACTTGTTAGACTCGATTTATCGACTTCAGTGATTACTCATTTCGGACTTACAGTCAGGGTTATACATTTTAAAAGATCAATAATGACTTCATTTGTGAGCTTACACTCGTTTGAAGATAAGGTGGTTTGAGAATGACTCCTTCTGTACATTTTTAGGGTTCCGTACCTCAAAAGGAAAAAAACGGAACCCTTATAGGATCACTTTGTTGTCCGTCTGTCTCTCTGTCTGTCTCTCAAGAGCCTTTATCTCGGGAATGCATAGAGGTATCGAGTTGAAATTAAAACCATATACTTATGTCTGCTGTCCCTTGAAGCTATGAAAAAACCAAACTTCTAAGTTAACGAAAAAAAAAAATATTGCCGCTTATGTTGCAAAAAACCTATATTTTGACACACTGAAGGGAATCAAAATTCATAGGGTACATCCCGTTAACTTAGAATCCTGAAATTTGGCATGAAGCCAGGTCTCTAAGCACAAGTAAAAAGAAAAAATCTGAAAACTGTAAATTTACGATTCAGCAAAATCTTCGTAACTCAATTTGGGACTTGAACTGTTTTCATAGGTAAGTTTGTACGGAACTCTCAGTGCGCGAGTCCGACTTGAACTTGCCGGTTTTTTTTTTTTAATGATATAAACTGGTGCTTCACTGCGATCCCACCTGATGGTAAGCAGTGAAGCAATTGTTAATGGTGAATCGCATTAATTTATTAAGAGCCTATTAACTCAGACATCTAAATTATAATCGGACGGCAAGACTGATGTGGCTTCCCTGGTAGCTCAATAACTGCATCGTCTAGTAACTGTTCCGTTTTTGCTTGATTTTCAATTTTCTGGTTTCTCGCAGTGATTTAAACTATTCTGACTTCACTAGTACCTCACTTTTGTGAACATGATGTCCATTCAGATTTATAAGTGTTATTTATTTTTAGTCTTTTTATATTTATTATTTTTATATTGTTTTTATTGAATTTAAGAACATTGTACACTCCGTAGGCTAATTGATTCTTTTTTTATTCAGATCCACGTTTTTGTAATGTACTTACTTGTTACTGTTGATTGGTCCTGTCCACTCACTCCTCATATAATATGAAAATTTTGTAAAAAGTATAATTATTTAAAGAATAACCGTGAAATGTCTTACCGGTTATTCTGCATAGGAAAATACCAATTGAAACGGTGCACTAGTTTCTGACTTTTTATAAGTGCTTATGTAGTGTAAATGAAACAAAATATTTTAAATTATAGTGAAAAACTTTAGGTAAAATTTTTAATTCTGTTGGCGATAACAATTTCCGAAAAGTCCATATTGTGAGGCATTATTGTGACACTTTACAAGAGGTGATCGTATAGCAATATATGAATTGACCCTACCTTTAAAATAATCTAGACATCCTCTTAAAAATGATTTACAAAAAAAGTCCTTTTCAAATAAATAAACAGATTTACAATTTCATAACATGCATTTTTAAATAAATAGAGTTTTCAGGTCAGCATTTCACACTAAATAGTTATAAATGTAATTCCATATTTTCAACTTCAAACTCTGAATAAAACCCGTTAGAGTTTAAAATCTTTTGTTTTCTTCTTCTGATTGCACAACAAAGGTAATGTACAGTTGGACATTTGATATTAAAAAATAAACAGTTTAGCGTCTGCGGCAAATTACATTTATCAGCATCATTTTAACTTGATGAATGAAAAACGAAGGTAAAGTGAGATATTGTGTTCCTTATTCTGTCAGAAATTATTTCCTATTCATTTCTTAACATTGAAAAAACCATTTAAAGCAAAATAAACGTTGCCTTAGACCCGGGACAACTATCTGTAGGGCATATAAGTATTTGTTTCTAAAGGGAATCAAAACTGCGACACGCAACATAGCAGCCAATCGCTCAACAGTTGCAAAAACGTGACGTCTTAATTAAAATGTCAAAAAAAAACACAGCAATCAATGTTTCGGAAAACATAATAAAATCTTTAGATATATCATTTTTCTGTTCACCTAACTCGTGTTTGTCACCTAATTCCTCCAGTTTGACCTATTTAGGAGAAATTTTATGTGTATATTTGAGTAGGTCCCTGAATGGTTTAAAAATACAATTGAACCCGGTAGGTGGCGCAACAATCGAATTCTCAATATTTTTTCATAACGAAAAGTCAGCTTTTGGACAGGACAACGTCTGTCGGCACCGCTAATTTTATATAAAAAGAGTTCATGGCAACACCATTTTTCTGAATTTTTATGTCACTACGAGATATAAATCATAACTGCAAATAATAGTAAAATACGTATAAAAAAATAATAATAATATGATGTCACTCTCCTGTATGAAAAGTGCCTCGTACATGCTGGTTGTCTTTATTAGCTTTCACGAGGTTCTCATGAAGCATATCAGATATCTCGACGTTGTCGACATATGGGATGTGGACTCGGCTCTCATTGTTCCGATTGAAGTTACCACCTACGTCCTGATGACTGAAAGCCTCGAAGACCACGTCCCAAAATTGTCATTGCGTGATTCAGTCAAGGGCCTGATAAGGAAGGCTACTACTCGTTCCTGAAGTTTCTGTCTCAGAAGCTCTAACCACAGGAAGCTTGGACCCTGATTCCGTTACCGATGGACTACTATATTTAATTTTTTTTTAAGGAATACTTTTATACAAATGTAATTAATATGCGTAGAAGAATTAATGAACGAGGTCAACCTGAGTTTTACTGAGCGTGCTACGTTTAAAACAGTGACATAGACACGACTCGATAGTTACTTGTTCTACGGATTATAAAAAAATCTATGATAAAACATTGTAGCATCGGTTAATCTGAAGACTATAAAGCGTCCAAGATGTTTCTTGTGGTTCTACGAATATCCAAGGCTGAATTTCTAGGCCAGAATATTAGAATTGCCCAGACATCAACCAGTTACCAAGGCGTTTTATATAAAATATTTTTTTTCAGTAATACCTTATTAATATTTGCGATTGAAAAATTATATTTAAAAGTAGCCATTGTGTATTTTAATATAATTTACAAGTAAGTAACAAAAAAACTCACCGAACCGTTTCCGAGATTGGTAACAAATAAAATTTCTTTTTTTAAATTAAAAGTGTTGAAATCGAAAACCCTTCTTGTTCATGGATGCAATGAAAGGTCAAAAAGCCTTCATTTCACTTTTACGACCGAGTGTAGTCATAAAATAAAAAAATATACAGCCCTATATAGCGCGGATTTAATGAAGTAAATGTTCTGTTGGAAAATAAAATGTTGCTTTTTTATACAGACAGACGAAACAACTTCATATTGACACTTGTGAAATAATGACACTACTTGAAAATCTTCAGTAAAACTCTGTTAAAGTGTCTCGTCGGGAATTTAGCCAGTCTCTATTAGCTTAACAAATTAGGTCTCTCCAAAACAGGGGATTACTTAAGGGTGTATATTTATTCAGCCCACATTCACTTACAGATGGACGGATGTTGATCTTATCTGCATTGCGCCATTATTAAACTTCTGTGGTAATGAAATTGGATAATCTTCTTGCGGCTGTACAATTGTCTTGTGTAAAAGTTTTTGTGCCTATCTGGGACATACAATATTAAATGTATACTTTTTTAATACTTGTGAGAACTTTTGATCTTTTACTTGCACTTTAAATATATAATATAATATAATTTATATTATATTTTAACTTAGCTTCATTCAGCGACTTCGCCGCCCGCATTTTAGTAAAAACATATTTATTTTCTATTCTAGAATATGGTCTACCGTACAAGTGGCGGCATGGTGGACTGAGCTCCGACAAGATCTCATAGTGGCATAACAACAGCGACTGTCGCAATCTAGTGATAGCCACAACACGATTGCAACTAAAAGTCCGCTCTTTGAGGAGTGGTTACAGAAGCGCCATGGTGTCCTCATTTCCCAGTTGACGCAGGGCCTCACTAGTCACGATGGTTTCGGGAGGTTTCTCTTATAAATACGGCAGAAAGAAAAGCCCAAGTGTTATCATTGTAGGGATCGACTAGAGGACACGGTGGAGCATAGGGTGGAGGTTTGCACCGCTTAGGCAGAGCACAACTGTATTCTGGTGAAGGCGATCGATCGACAGCGGCGACCTTTAGCGTCCGGTTATAATCCAGAAAATAAATCGGAGTAAAAAGGCATGGTAAGCATTCACGTCCTTCTGCGAAGTAGTGATGGGAGCAGAGGTAGTGATGGAAAGCGTGAGGAAGAGATAAACTTCACGCTCCAGTCGACGCAGGAGCGTGTGTTTCCAGGAGTCTGGAGTCACACGGTTTTTCCCGGCCTTTGTTGGCGCAGACTTGCGGACGATAAGCAATAAATAAGTCTTCATCCGATAAGGCCCAGGCTCGGATCAAAAGCGCATTATGTTTCATGCGCACCTCAAGGAGCCGTCGACAGTCTGACACTATCTCCCGCTCTGCCTAAGAGCGGGGGATGTCATTAGATGATTTTCCCACCCGAAAATAAAAAAAAAAGGAGCCGTCGCCATAATTGACGAGGCCCACTAGTGCCAATGCCTACGGTAACCGAGGATTGGTTTGAAAGCGTCACTGTAGCACTGGAACGCATAGGATAACTGAAAGAACATGGGAAGGATTAAGCCAGTAAAAGTCTGACACTTCCACCCACTCCACATAAAGAGCGTGAAAAGCTATTTGAAGATTTCCTACCTCAAAAAAATGCCCTCACGCCCTAGCCGCCGTAATTCCGACCCCGACTACCATCCACGGTAGACGCGGGCTTGCGGACGTCGAACAGTGGGTAGCTCGCCGTCCGGCTGTTCGGTAATGAACCGGACCGAGCCCAGTCGTCAACAGCGCGTGGTGATCCTCGCGCTCCTCAAAGAGATGTCAGCAAACCGTAGGGGCCCAGCAGGGCCGATGCCCGCTAGCTAGGACCGCGGAGAATTTCTGAAAGGGTAACCCGTAGTCCTAGAACGCAAAGGGTAATTGAAGGATACAGGTGTGGTTTTAGTCAATAAAAGTCTGACACGCCCTCCCGCTCCACCCAGAGCGCGAGAAGTCAATTGGATGATTTCCCACCTTAAAAAAAAAACCTCCAAAAAATTGGTTTTGTTCTACCCGTACCGTTCAACTGTTAAAGGGTGAAGGAGTAACAATCATAATTATATTTAAACACAAACTTTCACCTTTGTTTTCATTTATGATAACATTAGCATATTCAAAAAAAAAAATGGATTTTTACCTTCTTTACAAAAATATTTACAATGGCAAGCTGTTTGTGTGACACACATTATTGCATAACCGAATACTTTGTTTTTAGTCCAGTTTGGTATTGGACGGAGCTAATAGATTTTCCTTCCTTAAAGGGTTCAATATAAAATTAGGAAAACCATTTATGTACAAAGGTTTCAGTCGTCTCGATTTGATTACCTTCACGGTAGGCAAATCTGAAGATAAGTAGGGTCAGACGATTTAGTAAATATCTTATTTGTGGTCAAAACGGTCCCTTCCTTGTTTGGAGATTTAAATTATTCGTCCTTTTTTTGCTATTTCTGTCAATAGGAAAAGCAATCATAAGAGGTTGGGAATTTAGAAGCAATTTTAATGTACTAAATACAACAACAAAAATAGATCTATAATATAAATAATACAATAATTATGATTGACTTATAGGATTGCTACACGCGGTCGCCTCCTTCTGTAGCAATGCTAGCAAAGGAGGCGGCCGATCGCGTGAGGCAACGGTCTTCATGCCCCAAACGCCGCCGGGATTCTGATCCCGATTTCTGGCTACCGTAAGCGCGGGCTTGCGGACGGCGAGCAATGGGTAGCTCGCCGTCCGACCGTCCGGTAACTGTCCCGACCGAGCCCAAGTCGTCGACGGCGCGTACTGTTCCGCGCGAGCCTCAAGGAGATGTCAGCAACTGTAGGGGCCCAACAGGGTCGAAGCCTACTGGGGCCAAGGGTCTGATTCTGAAAGGAAGACTCGGCCCTGGTACGAAAGGCAACGAAGGAACAAGAGTCGGTTTTTAGTCAGTAAAAGTCTGACACTATCTCCCGCTCCGCCCAAAAGTGGGGGATTTCATAAGATGACTTCCCATCTACATTTTATAAAATATGTGTGTGGATTGCTACAATTTATAAAATCTGACTCCTGAACTAGGCGGTCCTGTACCGCATTTTATTTTATATTAATTATCATTAAGTAAATTGATTAAAAAAAGAACATAAGTATTTGAAAAATAAAATAACAAAAAAATATTTTTTATTTACATTTACTAACTAAATCGGTCCATATCTGTCCATACGGTCGGGTCTAAGTTTTTCAAGACTCACCGTACAAATAAGAACAAGAAGCTCTCTGATCCGACCCTCGAGCTAATGAAGAAGAGGCGTGAGATGATTCTGCAGTCTTCAGACGATGCGTGCATATACCGGCAGCTCAACAGACAAATCTCGAAGTCCCTGAAACGCGACCTTCGCCGCTTTAATACCGCAAGGATTAAGGATGCGATTGAGCGGAATAAGGGCTCTAAAGTATTTGCACGAGATCTGTCTATTGGGCAAAGCCAGCTCACGAAACCAAAGACCGACGATGGCAGAGTCATATCCGCCAAATCGGAGCTTCTGGGAGAGATCGAGGCTTTTTATGGACAGTTATACACGTCTATCGCTAAACCCGCTGCAAATCTAGTAAACGACCCAAGAGCTAGATTGACTCGACACTATACCGAAGATATCCCGGACGTCAGCCTGTACGAGATTAGGATGGCTCTGAAGCAGCTAAAAAATAACAATGCGTCGGGTGAGGACGGAATTACGGCCGAACTCCTGAAGGCGGGTGGAAAACCGGTTGTTAAGGCCCTTCAGAAGCTATTTGATACCGTCATACTCGAGGGAAAAACGCCACAGGCGTGGAGCAGAGGCGTGGTGGTACTCTTCTTTAAGAAGGGCGATAATGCCCTGCTTAAGAATTACAGGCCCATCTTGCTTCTGAGCCATGTCTACAAGCTGTTTTCCAGAGTCATCACGAATCGTCTCGCGCGCAGGTTCGACGACTTCCAGCCTTCCGAACAAGCCGGATTTCGAAAAGGCTTCAGCACCGTGGACCACATACATACGCTGCGGCAGGTTATACAGAAGACTAAGGAGTATAATCAGCCTCTCTGCTTAGCGTTTGTGGACTACGAGAAAGCCTTTGATTCGATTGAAACTTGGGCTGTACTGCAGTCTCTCCAACGGTGCCAAATTGACTATCGGTATATTGAAGTGCTGAAGTGTTTGTACAAAATCGCCACTATGTCAGTCCGACTACAAGACCAGACCTCGAAACCTATCCTCTTGCAGCGGGGCGTGAGGCAGGGGAAATCTTTAAGACGTCTTTCGGCTGAAATGATGATGATGATGATGATGAACTAAATCGGCAGTGGTAACGACCCCGACTTACCAGTTGTAGGTCGTGGATTCAAAACCAACCAGGCATATTACTTTGTTATTTCATCACCACTGTTTTCAAAACGGTGAAAGAAACCATCGTGAGGAAACCGACATGTCCTAGAATCAAAAATTCGAAGACCTGTGACATCCACCAATCCGCACTGGGTGCCGATTACGGCCCATTCCCTCTCGAGATGATGCCTGAGTCCCAGATGTGGGAACAATATAAGGCTGATTATACCTATCAACTAAATCGTGCTATGGGTGTTTTATCTAGGTCATTAACACAGACACAGTTCAAAACAAAGTGGTAGAAATACAGTAAGCATATTGACATACTTTTGTTGAGCGCTTAGGCATAGGGAAACAGCTAGGCAGAAAGTAAAAAAAAATCATCATCATCATCATCATCATTTCAGCCGAAAGACGTCCACTGCTGGACATAGGCCTCCCCCAAGCGTCGCCACAGCGAACGGTCCTGTGTAAAAAAAAATACTGTTCTATATTTGGGAACTATTAGGAAATATTAAAACAGTCAAGTAACTACTGCCCTACTCTTCACTTTTCATAAAGATCAGCCGATTTTGTTTAATTTAATGATCGTTATTAGTATTAATTAATAAGTGCAATTTAAGGTAACTAAAAATTTACCATTTGAGTCAATTGATCTCATCTATGTCGTTTTGCAATTAAAAATAAAAACATTAAAGTAACATTGTGTTTTATTGATAACTTTAAAATTTCTCGATATACTCGAGAATGACGAGAAATCCTAGTCGGGAATTCTTATGCCACGTAAATAAGAAAAGTCGAAAAAATAGAAACCCTAATTCAGACATTTGAGCGTAAAGGAGTAACGAATATACCTACTGTGATATCGAAAGGAGATCGCATGAGTTAACAAACTGGCATGTAAAATATACTTTTATGATTTTTTTTGTTCTAGAATAGGTTTGAAAATTGAGTAGAACCAAAGACATTAAATACATACTACCAATAGACAGGACATAGCGAAAAAAATCGTGCTCCGATACTTATTACCTAGTGGTCATGGTCGCTCAGTCTAGTATGATGCCCCAACACGTCAAGTCGTGTTTGTATCCGCAAGAAAATCATTTTCTGGGAAAATATGCCGAACTGCGCATTACGCTATTGCAAATCTTGTTATGATAAAATGACTGGACCTAACTTCGGTTTATTTTCGTAAATATTTTTGGTATTTACGAAGCAATTAATTAAAATTCAATAATTTTGAGAAATAGTTCTAAAACATTTGCTGGTTTTGTGATAACGCCATCTATTGCTGAAAAGCTTAACCTTACCTTTATCACACACTGAGGCTCTACCACGAGCTCATAATGTGATCCATTTTACGACCTAAACCGAACTGTTAAAGGAATGGAGCCATATAGGGTGTATAGCTCCATCACTCTTTTTCGCTCGTACGACTGACATTTTAACATTATCATGGTAAGGCCCCTGGCCACCTAACGAGCGATAGTTAAATAATTATAAATTTTGACAAATTTAATTCGCGTGTTTGCTATTCAAAGCCAGATGGCGTCACTGAGACATAGGATGACAGTTTTTCTTAAGACATTTGTTCTGATAGCCGCTCTATTGTATCTCTTTAAATCTCTTTGAGTAGAACAAAGAAATGTCTAGTATTTTTCAGTTCGGACATAACCATTGTAGCGCGATGTGCTAATATTGAATTCTTGAAGAAAAGTATAGTAAATTTATAAAACTTCCCATGTATTTCATTGAAGTAAAAGTCCCGGACCTCAATTAAATCGTCGCAGAGTGCGACAATACACACGACTCCTTAAGAATATGTACCTAATAGTGTAATTTCATATTTAAAGCATTTCTAAAAAAATATTATAGGTATACATAGCAAAGTGTATATTCGTTTTTTATTTTCCTGATTTTATAGTTGCATGTAAATCATAGTGGCCATAAAAACAGCGGTTGAACGAACGCATCGAAAATATTTGATTTGTTACATTTTATTGGCAAAAATAAAAATCGTGCAAGTATGGTTGTACTCGTAAACCGAGCAGTTTGTAAGTTAAACTCTGTCATAACTTCAAAACGTTTTGTGTTCACATATTTTTGTTAAAATATTAAGTCGATTTTTATATGACAAAATCGTTTATTTTTTTCTGGCAGCAAATAGGCTCTGGTTTTGATTCGAAACCAGCCTGATGATGTCCTTTTTTATTATAATTTAACACATATGCTTTCAAAATGTTGATAGAAAACATTATATTTACTTACATATAATAAATCTGTAGAAGTTTTTAGTTGTGCGCGCATCACGTAAAATGTACGAAATCGATGTAGATAACTTTTATACTTTAAAATAGAGTGTAACTTGATATATTACTTAGGCTTTGTTTTAATCGCAATCGGTTGACTATATCGAAAGATATAGCTGTACTACATTCATTGACTGTTAGGCGGTACGAAGTGCGCTTGGTCAGCCTGCTAGTGATAAATAAATTGTGTTGTAAAGTGATAATAAAAATCGGGTACATTTTCTCCATTACTATTGTATGTAATAGGCATGTAAGAGGTCATGTCTAAATTTTCGGTAGTAAATCAACAAGTACCTCCGGCTCTAGGTCGAACGAGAGGGAGTTACAGATTTTTTGCTGACTAAAACACACCTGTGTTCCTTCAGTTGTCCTTGGCTTTCCAGGGTCACGGTAATTTTTTCGAAAAATCTCGCGTCCCTGGCGGACCCAGTCCTATCCAACCAAATATCTGGTCGAGGTTCCATAAGGACTATCTGACATTTCAGTATCGCATTTTGGACTACATAATTTGACAATCACTATGGCTAGAATCACAGTGACTCTAAATGTCACGAGGTTAAATAAAACCAGATACCTGCTTGATGTGCTTGAGTCTGTAGCGACATCATCGCGTCACGTCGTCGAGGTCACCAGTTTGGAGGTATGCGGTACAAGTCCCGCAAACCTCCGTTGATCCTCGGACCAGACGGGTGTTATTTCTGGTTGGAACTGCCCGATAAATGATTTCGGATTGTTCTATGTGTTCCAATCGCGCGGAGAACTTTGATTGCGCGATGCTAATGCGATGAAGTCTATTGACAAATGAGCGAAAAGGATCCAGTCGAAGCTCCAAAGCCTTTCATGCCGTCAATTGAGCATCGACGTCAAGTTGCTAGTCGTTTTCTATTGATTGTATTTCGGGGAATGTGTATCGGAATAGTATAACTTAATTCCTCGATACCCGTTTCATTATCGGATTACAAGATCTACAGCGATGAACTACCGCTACATGGCGGACATCCAACCCATGCGTAACGTTTTTCCTTGGCTATGTAAAGAAAGAAAGAAAACATTTATTTTACACCCACACTGGACAAACAACAATAAAATAAAAAGTAACTACTAAGCTAAAAATAAAAGAAAACAATATTTAAAGAGAAAAATAAAAGACCGATGAGAGGCCGAAAAGGCTCCTCTCTCTCATCAATATGCTGCATCAATATGCATATGCTGTGATATCTAACAAAAAAGTAAAATAACGCAGCGCTGGTATTCTGATAGGGTCTGGTGATGCCACGGACACAATCACGGAACACAAAGACAATAAAAGAATAAAATAAAATATACTAAACATATAGAAAATTATAATAAACTTCAAAAAAGTGTAAATAAAATGAACTATTAACCTTTCATCGACGCCCGATGTTCCGATAACGTTTATCTATAGCTATGCGTACAATTAAATTACATGAGTGTACTCTTCGGGAGGTTCCTGCACCGGATTCGTTTGGAAGAAACGCCCGGATGTCACCACTGTGTGGACCGCCCGGAGGACACAGTGGAGCACACGGTAGAGGTGTGCCCCGCCTGGGCAGAGTACCGCCGTGTCCTCGTGGTGATCGACGGCAGCGATCTCTCGCACCGGGCCTTGGTACAGGCCATGGTCCGGAGCGAGGAGGAGTGGCAGGCGGTCGCCTCCTTCTGCGAAACAGCAATGCTAGCCGGCCTCATCTAGTTTAAAATGACAAAAAAAAATTGACGTGTAAAAGTGTTTTTTAAACCTATTTGCAGAATAAATATCATTTATCATTATCAGAGGAGGCGGCCGCACGCGAGAGGGAACGGCCCTCACGCCCAGCCGCCGAGATCCTGATCCCGATTTCCAGCCACCGTGGGCGCTGGCTTGCGGACAGCGAGCAATGGGTAGCTTGCCGTCCGGCCGTCCATTAACCGTCCGTACCGAGCCCAAGTTGTTGACGGCGCGTAGTGTTCCACGCGCGCCTGAAGGAGATGTCAGCAAAACCTTAGGGGCTCAGCAGGGTCGAAGCCTACTGGGGCCATGGGTGATGAGAAAGAGAACCCTGGAACAAAGGCAAAGGAGGAACAGGAGTAGGGTTTTGGTCAGTAAAAATCTCGCCCTCTCGCTCCACCCAAGGGCGCAAGATGACATTAGATGATTTCCCACCAAAGAAAAAAAAACATGAGTGTAGGCTGAAAAAAATAACATATTCAACGTCAATTAAATCCTACTTTCCATTTCAGGCCTCTGCTATTAAAACACTGTTCACGTTTGAGAGCTCATAAAATATATTTGTATGGCTTCGAACGTAACTCATACAGTATCAAGGAGAATTTTGTTTGCCTCAGCTTTCATTTCGTCTTATGTTGCCTATTAAAAGTTATACTGTTGGTTTAAGAACGTTAATAGGTATCGTTTGCGTGTTCTCAAAATATCCAGTTGAAAACAAAGGTTGAGTTGCAGTTTTAACCATTATGTGACTTGGTTTACAGCCCATAATTGTTTATCACTTGATTGACCGAGTTACAGCTGGGTGACTGTGTTTTTTTAAATACGTATTGTTCTTTACAGGGTTGCGTACCTCAAAAGGAAAAAACGGAAACCTTATAGGATCACTTTGTTGTCCGTCTATCTGTATGTCTGTCAAGATCCTTTATCTCGGGAACGCGTGGAGGTATCGAGTAGAAAATAAAACTATATACTCAGGTCTGCGATCCCTTGAAGCGATTTAAAAAATCAGTATTCTGAGTTAACGAAAAAAAAGATACGGCCGTTTATATCGCAAAAAACATGTATTTCGACACTCTCAAGGGATTCAATATTCATAGGGTACTTCCCGTTGACCTAGAATCCTGAAAATTTGGCATGAAGCAAGGTCTGATAACACATGTATAGGAAAAAATCTGAAACCTGTAAATTTGTAGTTACGTCAAAAAAAAACTTTTTTGCGACTGGGAAAAATATTCGTAACTCAATTCGGGAATTGAACTGTTTTCTTAAGTAAGCTTGTACGAAACCCTCAGTGCGCGGCCCGACTCGCACTTGCCCCGTTTTTTTTAAATACGTGTTGTTCTTTTTTTAAATACTTTCCATTCTGCAGAAAAAGGGATCACGAGTTTATGGGCCCATTAAAATGCGAAAAACTCTCTCTGGTATTCAGTAGTTCAACTTTAATGTGGCAACCCAGTTCTGGTTGCAGGAACACTTGTGCGTTTATTGCATAATGAGTAGTTCCCGATGTGGGATTTGCTGTTGGAAAAATTAACAAACTTTCGTTCTATTGATGCTCATCTTCGATATATCCCCTAATTTTTCTTATCATCGATGATGATGATGATGTCTGTTACTATAAATGATAAATGAATAAAATAAACTTGACCGTCTTCTAAATTACTGCATTCGATTTTTTTTTCAATCTGCGCAAATATGATCATTGTCTGTGCACATCGGTCGCTACTAAAGTGGTTGCCCATACGTCAGCACAGAGAGCAAAGGTCCGCTCACTACATTGTTTTAATTTCTCAATTCTCTCAATTCACCTAGTTATTTAGCCCCTCACTTTTAATACATTTGCGTCGACCACAATAAAAATCTACGCTCATCTCGTGCTTATCTGATAACCGTCTTTTTCTATGTCCTACTCATTTTACTGACTTCCTTCACTGTTCTTTCTTTGTTTAGGCTATTTCTCTGTGGAATGCACTCCCTCAAAAGGTCAGGATGGATTACATACCGATTAAAATTCAAGATTGATGTTCGCGAGCATATTCGTAAGAAGTTGGCAGTAAGTTACATCACTACGTTAATGTTTCTCTGTTTGTCGATTTGATGTATATATATTTAGTTTATTAAATTATGTATAAATTATATTTATATTGTATTGTATCTGCGATTTATTTGTATATCTTTTTAATGTTCTTTTTTTTTCTCTCTTTTATTGCACCTACCACTATTCTTCTCTGCATCACCCAAAGGTTGACTGGTAGAAAATGTCTAAGGCATGAAGTCCGCCTCTGTACCTTTATGTGCACAAAGTATCAAATAAATAAATATTATATCATTGAGTAGAGATGGATGTGTGGTGTGACGAGAATGGATAAAGTGAGAAATGAGTAGGTATATTAGAGGAAGTTTGAAAGTGGCGCCAGTAACTGAAAAGTTGAAAGACAATTATTTGTCTTGGTATAGTCATGTGAAGAGGAGGGATGAAACGCATGTTACTAAAAGAGTTCTGAGTATACATGTAGATGGATGGATAGGAAGAGGGAGGCCAAAGAAAAGATGGATGGATTGTGTGAGTAGTGGTATGAAAGAAAAGGGAGTTAGTGATAGTGTGAAGGGTGACAGGACAGAATGGAAAAAAAAAACGTGTTGTACTGACCCCAAGTAATATGGGATAAGGGCAGGAAGAAGAAGAAGATATCATCATCATCACTTCAGCCGAAATACGTCCTTTGTCGGTCATTAGATTACCGCGACTCTCACCAGGTCATTGGTCTACCTTGTGGGAGGCCTTTCAACTCTGCGTCTTCTGGTCTGCAGTCACCACTCCCAGAACTTTTGCGATTCTTCGGTCTATGTCGAGAACCTTGGTTCTCCCGTGGATATTTTCATTCCCGAAGCGATCACGCAAGGATACTTCAAGGATATATGAGGAAATATTGTGCACATCTACACTTCTAGGTCTATTCATCAAATAACTTCTCCCGCTCTGGCTGAAGTGAGAGGGAGTATCAGAGTTTAAAAGACACAGCGTGTTTTTTTAGTTGCCCTTTGCGTCAGGTTAAACTAGTTTACCTATACCGTGTATTTGACATCGACACAGTTTATATTTTAAAAAGTACAGATGTTTTTTTATTTAGGAAAAAACAGATGAAAAATTCTACCACTGGGGGTCCAGAGTCATGTACTGGATCCATGGTATTCGTTTGTGCGCAAATATTATAACTTAATAGGTATTTAACCAAACTGAAAATAATAATATGTACAATCGAGTTGAAAAAGAACTCATAGGGCATCAAAAAATTTGTCCACATAGATGCAATGGCAAAAGTGCCCAGAACGCTGGCAGCATTGCCATGCTGGATGGCAATGCTGATTCGTTGAAGAAAAGCCCAGCCCTCTGGTCACGTGAAGAGGTTTTTCCTTTGAAACACATTTAAAAGGAAATCATCACCAAAGTTGGATACATTCCAACTTATTTGTTAATTATACTGTTCAAAACATGTAATTAATACCTACTTCCTATCGATAAGCAATTAAATGTGTAATTAATTTGATTTTTTATCTGTATTATTTGGAATATCTTGTGTTTTGCCGACGAACATTAGGATTTACCGTAGTTTGATTTTTTTAAGTACCACTTTTACCGAGAAATGCTTAATTGAAAACCCCTCAGAGGATACCTAGAATTCAGCAGCAAATTCAGCGGTAAATAAAAATATTATAAAATGTGTTTCCTAGTAATTACGTGGAACGTTCTCGGAAGCAAATACCAATTTGCCGCTACATGTATCTCATTTTATCTGATTTAATAGCAAAAAGCCACTTGACTATTTCCTTATTTACATACAATGTAAGACTTTTTCGCATATTTTCGTTTGTAAATACCAAGGGACTATGATGTTTGGCATAGAAAAGAAAATAATGTGTAATCAAAATTTAAGCGGAAAAAAAACACCTTAATTTTACAACATCATCACCAAGACGTCCACTTTTGGACATGGGCCTACCCCTTTTTTTTTCGGTGCGAAAATCATCTAATGACATCCCCGTTCTTGGGCGGTGCGAGAGGGTATGTCAGACTTTTACTGACTAAAAACCCACTCCTGTTCCTTCGTTGCCTTTCATACCAGGGCCGAGTTTTTCTTTCAGAAGCAGACCCTTGGCCCCAGTAGGCTTCGACGGTTTGCTGACATCTCCTTGAGCCGAGCGTGGAACAATACGCGCCGTCGTCGACGACGTGGGCTCGGTCCGGACGGTTACCGGACGGTCGAACGGCGAGCTATCCATTGCTCGCCGTCCTCAAGCCCACGCCTACACCTCCCCCTAGTGTCGCTATAACGACCGGTCCTGGGCGTCTCATTTACAACATATTCACAAAGAAGGAACAGGCGTGGGGTTTAGTCAGTAAAAGTCTGACACGAAAAGGCGGGAGAAGTCATTAGATGATTTCTCACATAAAAAAAAAACAATAGATAAATTATGGACCAAAATTTTATTGTATGCCACCCAAAATCAAGCCACGCCAGCCATTCTCAGAAATCACTCAGCTTGTTACAAAAACATTTTGTCCAACTACTGAAACGACATCAAAGGGAAATACTCACAATACTTTCTCCCATATTTCTTCATGTACTCTACTTTATTGACTTCTAACAATTCCATTGAGCGATCAATTTTAATAACGTGGGAATACAGGGTGGCCCGCCATCATGGAGGCGCTGCACGTAACAAAGTGTAAACGAATAAATTGTATGTTCCTATTTCGCAAGTCACCGAATCCGTTTACAGATTCCACTCAAACCTAACTTATACACGACATTTTTGATAAATCTTCAATCCATTGCACTTTTTCTTGGCATTAATATTCGATATCAGATACAAACACGCAATGAATTCAGAACAAGCGTTTATTGTTTAGTGTCGCTTCATGCACTGGTAGGTCAGTTTCTTAGAGGTACCAAAATAAGGTCTCGCTAAATATAGAAGTGGGAAGAAACGTGATTTTGTTCTAAGGTTACTGAGTATTGGAATTTTCTAATATAAAGCTTTAACAAGCAAAACAAAAAAAAAAACAGCTTTGTAAAGGTCCGAAGCGAGGAGTGGCAGGTGGTCGCCTCTTTCTGCGAGGCAGTAATGGCTAGCAAAGGAGGAGGCCGCACGTGCACGTGCGAGGGAGCGGCCCTCACGCCTCAGCCGCCGGGATCCTGATCCCGATTTCTGACCAACGTAGGCGCGGGCTTGCGGACGGCAAGCAATGGGTAGCTCGCCGTCCTACTGTCCGGTAACCGTCCGGACCGAGCCCAAGTCATCAACGGCGCGTACTGTTCCACGCGTGCCTCAAGGAGATGTCAGCAAACCGTAGGGGCCAGCAGAGTCGAAGCCTACTGGGGCCAAGAAACTGCTTCTGAAAGGGAGACTTGGTCCTGGTATGAAAGGCAACGAAGGAACAGGAGTGGTTACCCTCTCGCTCTGCCCAAGAGCAGGGGAAGTCATTGGATGATTTTCGAAAAGAAAAAGCTTTATAAAGGATTTTATAAAATAGCTGGCTTCTTCCAGCGGTTTTGCTTACATGAAAGTAAATAAATTATCTTAACAGAAAATACTCCTAGTATAAAAAGTATCTTAAGTGCTATTCCAGCAGGACATGGTCGACCTGTGTGATAGTTTTCTTCCAAATTGGTTCTGCCGTTTGAACGTGAAAGTGTAACAAACATATACACACACACACAAACACATATGTGTACATATGTAAGTTTCTATGTATGTGTATGTACACATACATACAAACTTACGCCATTATAATATTAGTGCGACAGAGGCAGCTTTAAACTGTGGTTAACCCATAAAATATGAAAAATTGATTCATTATTTTTATCAGTTGGTAAAATTCGCTTTATAGGTCGTTGCGTTAAAATACAAGACATTTACGAACACCAAAAGGTCTCTAAGGACAAACGGTGCTCGTTCTGTACATCTATAATGAAAATTGTTATTACGTTTACCTAATGGTGTACTGTACTATCATCTGAACGTAATATTTGATCGATTTTTAGACTGGTGCCAAGATACAAGAACTTATTTACAGTGACAACCCTAAAAGATATGAGAACAGTTTTGTTTTGATCCCTATTCTTGAAGGTTAAGGACTGTTTGAGTTGTAAGGTTGTCAGTAAGAGAGCTGGGATGGTAAATTAAGTTTGTATAGCAGAGAGTCAAGGCTAACATTTTATTTGCAAATAATTTCCGACCGCGGGAGGCGTTGGTCGTCATTAAAATTTGGCATCGTGCCGAAGTCAGTTTGGAGTTGTTCATTTTCTCATGTCAATAGTTCATGCCTCATAGCTTCTGGGTTATTACGTGACTTTGTTCGCGAAAAATGTTTTTGTAAGGGCTGTTGTGTGTGCACTTATTAGTTTTATGCTTATGAAGCGGTAAATTGTTTTTGTTGCTTTCTCTTTTAATAAAAATTGTTGTTGTTATGGATTTTTGTAAAGTAGTTTGATTTAAAAGGCAGCTTGTAATTCAGGACCACGAGGAATTTCTGAATGGGAAACTCGTTGTCCTAGAACGCAAAGGGCAACTGAAGGACACAGGTGTGGTTTTAGTCCGCTCCACCCAGAGCGGGAGAAATCATTGGATGATTTCCACCCTTCAGTCCCCGCGAACCCTGTAGAAACCATAGGGGCCCTGCTGGGCCTCTACGGTTTGCTGACATATTCTTGAGGAGCGCGTGGATCACTACGCGCTGTCAACAAATTGAGCTTGGCCAGACGACGAGCTACCCATTGCTTGTCGTTCAAAAGTCTGCGCCTACCGTGGCTATTGTAGTAGGGGTCAGGGTCGCGGCGGCTGGGGTGTGAGGATGTCTGTTCCGTCACACGTGCAGCCGTCTCTTTCTCTAGCATTATTACTTCACAGAAGGAGTGAACCACCTGCCATTTCTCCTTGCTGCAGATCATGACTTGAACAAGGCCGGGCGTGAGAGGTCACGCCGCCGATCGCTTCTACGAGGACACGGCAGTGCTCCGCCCGAGTGGAACACACCTACACCATGTCCTCCGAGCGGGCCACACAATGGTGACACCTAAGTCTTTCTTCCACCTGATTCCGGTGCAGGAACCCCCAACCGAAAAGCTCAATGGCAGAAGTATAGATCTTTTGGAAATATGATCTAGTTACATTTTTGTTGTTTTGCGAAGATCCACCAGAGAGTTTCAAGGAAAATAAAAATATGTCTCATATAGAAACTTGAATCCTGCAACGTGGATGACCAGATACTTATACTTTCTCAAAAGAGACTTAAAGAAAAAGTCTTGTCTGTGAAGATACAAATATTTGTATTCACCACCATCTCTATTCCAATCTATTCCAATAAATTCAAAATGTCCGTAATAGCAGACACGGCGATGGGCACCTCCATTTGTCATGGACAAGTTCCAGGGAAGCATAAATCTATCGGATGTCTCGAATTCGGGCGATGTTCGGCATTTGGGTAATACCTACTACCAACGTATTCTGAACGCCTGGTACATTACCCCTCACAGTTACCTGCTTGTCTTTTTTTAATTTTTACTGTGGAACCCTTAGGTACGTAATACAAATATAACCTATAAATCTTGCACAGGTTTCACACCAGCGGTGTATTTGGGACACGGATTTTCTGGAACGTCGCAACGTAATTTATCAATATGCGCACGAGGTGCGAAAAATATTTTTTTGTCATTTATCAACTTTTGACTAGTCTATTTTTTACGTGTATCCTGATTTTTCTTCGTTTACTGCATACCGAAACAAGGATGGATCCAAAAAATCTGTCATTTGAGCACGTTTCCGTCGCATCCAGATGACAGCGATGAGGAGTACTTCGATGCCTAAGTGTATTTTGTTTTGGCATATACATAATACCTATGTATCTACGTAGTTTTTACACATATTTTGAACCTTGTGTACAAATGAATAAGTAATTTATTAACTAATTTAAAAAAAAAAACTTAAAAATATATTACAAGTTTAGTGGCATCAATTGTTTATGATACTGATAAATGATAAATGATAAATGATATTTATTTTGTAAATAGGTTTAAAAAAACACTTTTACACGTCAATTTTTTTTTTCGTCATTTTTAAACTAGATGAGGCCGACTAACAAACAATGACACGAAACATAAAAATCTTTTAAACAATTCAAATTAGCCTAATTCGAAAAAGAGTTATGAACTGGATATGTAGGAATATACAGCTTGACACATCCGTATAACTTGCCATAATTTGATTTGTCTACAGAAATTCTAATTGATTTATATAAAGCCAGAAAATTAATTCGCTAATGTTTACATTTATCCATTATTTGGGTAATGTTTTAGTATATAATTTGAAAGAAACATTTTCGTCACGAAACCTGATTTATGGCGACACGGACCCTTCCTTTCCTTATAATTAAGAGAAAACCGACACTTGCCACTACTACGAACCTTTGTTATATTCTTTAATTATTATTTTTTTCTAATTTAGACTGTTAAGAAGGTTCATGTTACCCACTTTGTACTTCATTAACCGACTTAAAAAAAGGCTGAGTAAGTTTTCAACTCAACTGAATTGTTGTTTGAAAGTCAGTCGTATTTATTACAAAAAGGTATTTTGTTACTTACGAATTTTTAGAACACTAAAAAATGAGTGTTAAAAATGAATAGGCCGTCTTCCTGTAAACGGAACTTTAATGAAACTCAAATGGATTAACACTAAAGTAAAATTGTGTGCTCCCAAACAAAATGTTTTATGCGATAAATTGCCGAAAAGTCAGCTTTAACTCTTCGTGGGACTTTGTTTATTTTGAACATAGATAGAACTAGAAAAATAAAAACTCTTTGTTAATGGCATTTGTGAAAGAGACACAGATTTTGCCAATATCACGTGCGCACCATAAATAGATCATCAAACACTGGAGAACATTTAGCAAATATTAACAATATAAATAAAAAACATTAAAGTTAAAAGAATAGATAGGAAAAATTCTTTGCAGTTCGAAAAGTCAAAAGCGTATTAAATTAACAGACTATAGTAATACAAGTACAGAATGTGCTAAAAGTAAGGATTATGATTTTAGCAGTTGCAGCTGCTGAACCGATTTACTGTCAATCGATTTATTATTACAGTTTAAGTGACAGTGGCAATTTTTTTTACAAAAAAAAAAAAATAACAGTTTGGCGGATGTTAAATCCAAAAAATGGAGCTTTTAGAATCTTTTTTTTTTGCAGTCAAATCATGTGGAAAATAATTGTATGAAAAACCTTATAAATGTACACTTTTATAAATGTTATTTGAATAAATTTATTAATTATATTTATTATATTTATTTTTATATAGGTACACACTTTTAACATGTTTAAATAAATCTAAAAAAAATAATAATTGGATATTATTATTATTCTACGATCTTTGTCTCTGAGTATTACTATCAACATAATATGAAACAAAGTCGCTTTCCGCTGTTTGTCCCTATATGTATGCCTAGATCTTTAAAACCACGCAACGGATTTTAATGCGGTTTTTTAAGGGCTCCGTAGCCAAATGGCAAAAAACGGAACCCTTATAGATTCGTCATGTCTGTCTGTCTGTCCGTCCGTATGTCACAGCCACTTTTTTCCGAAACTATTAGAACTATACTGTTGGTAAGTAGAATGATGTATTCTGTGAACCGCATTAAGATTTTCACACAAAAATAGAAAAAAAAAAACAATAAATTTTGGGGGTTGCTATGTATACTTAGAACTGAAACTCACATTTTTTTTTTCATCAAACCCACACGTTTGGGGTATCTATGGATAGGTCTTCAAAAATGATATTGTGGTTTCTGAGATTATTTTTCTAAACTGAATAGTTGGCGCGAGAGACACTTCCAAAGTGGTAAAAGGTATCCCCCACCCCCCTGTAACTTCTAAAATAAGAGAATGATAAAACTAAAAAAAATATATGATGTACATTACCATGCAAACTTCAACCGAAAATTGGTTTGAACGAGATCTAGTAAGTAGTTTTTTTTTTTTAATACGTCATAAATCGTAAACCGCAATTTACCTTTCAAGTTTGTACGGAGCCCTCAGTGATAATCAATAGATAGAGTGATTCAAGAGAAAGGTTTATATGTATAATATATGCATTATATAGTAGAGAAAGAATTTTAGAGGTTTCTAATGTGATGTCGTAAATAATTTTTTTTTTTGCTTTTACATTGCAAACGCTGGCTGAACCCTACGAGATAGATCAAAATAATGTACTACAGTATTGTATACCTTGAAAAGGTCTACAAAAAAGTTTGCAATGGTATATGACTATCTCTCAGGGATAACCCACAATAACCATTTTTTATATTTTACTTTTTACGAGAAATAATGGCTTATTTACGAAGCGATTTTCAGCAATACAGCATTAATTCTTATTGTACATTTAATATAGATCAATATGGCGTTTTATTTTTATTTTCGAAGATATTACAGATTTAGAATGCAGGGACATAGTGGTTGTGGTGGTATCAGCATTGCCCCCGTGCGAAGCCGGGGCGGGTCGCTAGTTATATTTATATATTACGACCATCATCAACCAACCACGTGTATTGTAATCTATATTTATGACCTTTCACGGTGATTTATGTCTTAGCTATCAATATTGCTAGAGCTGCGAGATTATTTGAAAGAGTAACCATGGTTCTGGACCGCAACAGGCAAATGAAGGAATACAGATTTTTTTTTATGTGGGAAAATCATCTTATGACAAATCACGCTCTTGGGCGGAGCGCGAGATAGTGTCAGACTTTTACTGACTAAAAACCCACTCCTGTTCCTTCGTTGCCTTCGTCCCATCTAGGGCCCGGGTTTCGTTTTCACACTACCCATGGCCCCAGTAGGCTTCGATACTGCTGGGCCCCTACGATTTGCTAACATCTCCCTGAGGCGCGCGTGGAACAATACGCGCCGTCGACGACTTGGGCTCGGTCCGGACGGTTACCGGACGATCGGACGGCGGGCTACCCATTGCTCGCCGTCCGCAAGCCCGCGCCTACGGTGGCCGGAAATCGGGATCAGAATCCCGGCGGCGGTTAGACCGTTGCCGTTGCCTCACGCGATCGGCCGCCTCCTTCGCTAGCATTACTGCTTCGCAGAAGGAGGCGACCGCCTGCCGCTCCTCCTCGCTCCGGCCCATGGCCTGTACCAAGGCCCGGCGCGAGAGATCGCCACCGCCGATCGCCCCCACGAGGACACGGCGTTGCTCTGCCCAAGCGGGGCACACCTCCACCGTGTGCTCCACCGTGTCCTACGGGCGGTTAACACAGTGGCGACACCCGGTCGTCGCTTCCGCACGAATCCGGTGCAGGAACTTCCCGAACTTCCTGTGTTCGGTGAGAACCTGCGTCATGCGGAAAAGGAATACAGATGACTTTTAGTCAGTAATAGTCTAACACTCCTTCTTACTCCGGAGATGGAGGAGGCAATTGGTGATCCTCCTACTTGCGTCATTTATCCTCAATGCTGAGGGTCGTGACCTTGACGAATAACTTTCTTGTGGACTATACTTCGCCATGTTTTCCTATCTTCGGCGATGTGGATGGCGTCGCAGACTGTGGTCTCCAGTGTAGCACGGATTTGGTCAGACCAGCGTATTGGACTCCTGCCCCTGGGTCTTTTCCTATCTACTTTTTCTTCCCATTGGTGATATAACACGTTAAAAAAAGCGTATGTTGATAACACTACGAACCTCTGAATTTCCTGAACATATTTCAGGCTATAAGGAAGTCGATTGAATTTTAATAACATGTTCAATGTCTTGTTATTGACAGTCTCCTAAATTGGTTTGGCTTTCTGAACAGATTTATGAAAATTGCAATGTTGGTAGACCACGTCGAACTACGAAAATGTTGTTTTTCTCTTCCCAAGGCCATTTGTTTAAGCAGCTTATGAAAACAGAACTAGTAAGAAAAAAAAATCTTTTTAAGAGTTTAAAAATTCTTAAGCTTGAGTCTAAAATCCATTTTACGTCAAGATTAAAACTAATCTCGATTAAACTTCATAGTAGTGGTAACAGACAACAACATTTTTAAGTAATTACTGGTGAAACCAACACGCCTTAATGTAAAAGCAAATAAAATAAACCAACTGAGCTATCGAGCTTTTGTTTCGTGTTATTTTTGTGTAAACTGACATAATTAAGACAGAAAGCAACTGTGACATAATACTTTGCACTGTTATTTTGGCTTTGCTGGTTATCCAATTATACTCTACTATGTATTCCTCGTAATACACCTGCGGGAGCTAAAAATAAAAGCGTTTTTAGGCTCCAAATAAGTTCTGCTCGAAAAAATAAAATATGAAATTGCGTTCGGTCCTCTCAGGGTTTAAAAAAGGTCAGCATGAAGCCTTTCCTGAAATGAGAATATACAAAAGTGGCTAAATTTCATGCTGTTCACATGGTTTTGGTAAACGAACACGGCATGCAGACTGCTCATCATGGAGTCTCACTCTTTGTACGAATCAACAAGCATATTTCCCTTGGCGATGTCGCATGCATGGCTGCCGGCACATTTCGTTAGCGCCTGTCAAAGTTGTACAAGCTAATGTCGTCGCTGCGGTGTAGAAATAGCGTTGGAAATTGCTTACATGATTTCAAGCAGACAGAGCCGCAAGTGGATGAGATTAAGAATAATTTTGGAGATCAGGATATGAGAAGATGATACGCATAGGAAGTCCTTAAGAATATGAAATCATAGTGAAAATAATGTATGGTTTTGGAAACCAAGACAACGGAAAAGGAACAGGCATGTTTTGGTTATGAAATATCAGATCTGAATGCTTATACTCATACGGATATAGAAATAATATTGTCAGTTTCGGATACGGTTACGCAAAAGAAATTATTTCGGATTAACCGCTAGTTTGAGATAGTTTCAGTTATGGATATTAGAATTTATAGTCATAAAAGTAAAATACAAATAGCAAGACTTTACATTCATTTCTATTCTATACTAGCTTTTGCCCGCGGCTTCGCTCCCGTCAACTGACTACTATATCCAACTCTACCCAACTCTACCCTACACTACCCTACTCTACCCTACTCTACCCTACTCTACCCTACTCTATCGGTACCCTACTCTCGGTTCAGCCGTTCTTGAGTTATAAGTGAAGTAACTAACACGACTTTCTTTTATATATATAGATTATCATTTGTATGGCTGGGTAAAAAAATAATGAAAACCTGTTGAAACCTGTTATTCAGGCTCAGCTTTCATCCGAAACTATCCGAAAATTTTATCTCGATTCTGGTTACGGTTACGGATATTTTTTATTTCTCCTCCGGCCAAAACTCTTCTTTGAGGAACGACAAGTTAGTGTTATGTCGCGGCTCCAACTGCTCGATTCTCAAAGTCCAGTTCGTCTTGACTCGTACATATTCTACGATATTCTCAACCTTCGTAGTGTGATGTAGCCTCGAAATGTACAGCTGCGTCGTGGGTATTGCCGGACGCAGCAGCATGTTGGGTCCTGCCAGCGCGGTACCACACTGGTTCTGACAAGTAGGCTTCTCCCTCTTCTTCTTCTCTACCCTAGTGAAGCCATCCTCATCGTTCTGCTTGCCTCCTTTCGTTTTACCTGCTTGTCGTGTTGTTTGCGACACAGCAGGTTTGTTTGCGGCAACAATAGCGGAATAGGCATGTTTAGGGGTCTACGTACCTATATACAATACAAATACAAATACAAATATTTTTATTTGGGAAAATAGAAAATTACATTACATAACGTATTTGGAGCCTCCATTTAAGCAAACAATGCCTGTATTAGAAGGCTCCGCTCTTTCACATCACTGTCATACACTTATACTAACCGAAGTCAATATAGTGTACTTAGACCTTAAGGGTAAGTATGCAAGGTAAGTACATTTTCCATAATATAAATTTTATAAGTAGTGATAATAATAGAGCAAGCGGTGTAGTGTATAGTGTGTGGTAAGTAGTGATAAGTGTGGTATGTGGCGTGGTGTTATGTGGTGTGTGGTTTAGTGTGGTTTGGTGTAATGTGATGTGATTTGATGTGGTGTGGTGTGTTGTGGCATGTGGTGTGGTGTGGTGTGTGATGTGATGTGGTGTGTGGTGTTTTAAGTTGTATTTAGTATATAAACATACATATGAGATGTATTACAGCTACTCAACGTGTTCCAGAAGTGCCTCAGTTTCCTCATAGGTAAGTGGTTTTGTCATATGTGTCACCATTTTGACTGGTGACGATACAGCGACGGCAGCGCCGGAGCAAGATGAAACGTAAGCATTATCAGCAGCGGGTGACGCACTTCAAATCGTCGATGGATGCATTTCGTGCTCTGCGACGAATGTTCATGAGTAGTTAGGCGCCCTACTTTCCGAAATAGCGTTGCGCAACAACTCCACTTCGGCACGCAGTGCACCTACGGTGGTATTTGACACCTCCAGCTTGTAATATCTTCAAAAATAACATCCCTGAAAGCAAGCTTGGCCAAGGTGCAATGGCCAAGCTTGCTTTCAGGGATGTTATGTCCTTCAGCAACCTGGTGACATCGACGTGGTCGAACGTGACGGGAGGCAGTTTATGCAGCTCCTTCACCACGAAAGCAAGCACGTCGTCCGTATCTTCATCATTGTGATGATATCCTGCACACTTCTCTTGCCATTCCTCTGACGAGATTGCATCTGGTCAACTTTGCCCAGGACTTGGAACAGCAGCAGCTTGGCACTACTTATCTACTCCTCGTTGAAACTGGACTTGCAGAGCTGCAGGATGCTGACCTCGTCCATGTAGTCAATGACCTGTTAGATGAATGCTGACAGCTCGTTGGCTATGAGTGGTTGACTCATAGCGACGAAAAATGGACAACGGCTACTGTCGCGCAATACGCGAACATAAAATTCGTATCAACCAGCGCAAACACGTCCATACTTCAAAGCGCATTGCACTGCACTGTATTAAAGGAATGCTTAACATTGCACCTACCACAATTTGTCTCTGCATCACACAAGGGTTAACTAATACAAAATGCCTTAAGGCATTAAGTCAGCCTCTGTACTTTTATGTGCATAAAGAATTAAATAAACAAATAAATAAAGAAAGTCTAATGAAGAAAGCAGAGGAGAAAAACAAGTCCCTGCCGCAGTTAGTTATTCTGTTTCCTGATACGAGTAGCTATAACCCTGGATAAGTTACTCCTGGGCAAGCGTGCTCCATCATCGACCACATCATTACTTTCTATCAGGTAGATACTGATCTGGTCAAATGTGAGCCAAGTAGCAGAAAACATATTCCAACCAAGAGAATGCTATATAATATCGTTGTGATATAACTCAAAGATTCATGTCTTTGCTTCCATCTTACTACACAACAGGTTTAGTACAAATTGAGTGACTGTTTACCAATACAAGCTTATCGTGATCTATCTATATTTTTTTTTTAATAAGTACAGTGACAGACTACACACTAAAATAATTCAGCACAATTGAGACAATATACAGTACATAAATCTGAAGTCCAATTTATTACTGTACACAGCATTCAATGTTTCATAGGAAAGGTAAAGGTGAATTAATATCCCATGTTACTTGGGGTTGTTGCAACATGTTTTCTTTTGCCATTGATTTCACTGATATCCTGATCTTTCATAGTATTATCAAGTCAAGCGCGAACCTATCAAGAATTAAAAAAAAAAAAATGATTCCTCATACAACACGTATTTTTTTGGTCTTCTTCTTTCTCTCTCCGTCTTTGCACATTATATTCATAACTCTATTATTCACCAAAGTGTAATTTTTTCAAAAAATTAAAAAACGTTTTACAGAACTATTTCGTAATATCTTTATATTCTTTACATTGTATTACATTTGCATGCTAGGCAGAATGTACATGGATCTTATTATATTATTAACAACTTATTTTTATATACCTACATTGTAAGCAAATAAAAGTATTCTATTCTATTCTAGTAAAATAAGCCTAACAGTAGACAATGAATTGGATGATTTCAATTGCAATTTACTCTTTCATACTAAAATTCAAATGTAATGTAAACAGTTTAAAACTTTAACTTATTAACTTTTGTGCAATAAAGTTATCTGCTCCATAAGAGAGAAAAGATTCAAGAAACAGAACACATCTGTCCCTTGACACATGTCGTCTTGTAAGTAAAATACAATTCCTTGTTTAACTTTATTCTATAAAATAGTGCTAGTAAGAATAGTTTTCTTATGTGCGTTTATTTCAAGAAGAATGACGAAAATATCGACTTTTTTATTATATTTTAATTTACCAATTAGTCAAAATTAAAATCACTTAAGATTAATGAGTTCCGTTAAGCTAAGCTACAAAAACCGAGCTTGGATCTTGAAAAATGCCGACATCGATAACTACAACATCGATAAAATCGACATTTAAACCTGCAATTTATCTTACTGAACACGGGACTCCCCATAGACATCAATCAATCTTAGTCAGTTCTTTCCCAACAGACATCTTACGCTCCATTTTTATCATTTAAGAAACCTGTGGCATATAAAGTGTTGATACTCATCTTCATGATTTAATTCCTTAGTCTCCTCTTACAACGCTCAAGGGAATCCATTGCTATATTTATTTCTAGCCAAGACTGCAGTACAGAAAAAAAAAAGTACAAGGAAATACAATCGTTCCCTTGATACAGTTCCCGTCTTCTTGGTAAAATACGGCCCTGTTCTACCACAGTTGTATATACGCAAAGTAAATGTACTGCCATTGTTTATTTTGCCGTCGCCACACCAATGCCGACGGATCCGGTAACAAAATGACGGAAATAATTAAAGTTGAGACCTCGAAAAATTGTGTTGCCTAATTTCGTCTCAGCCGTATTGTTTTTCGCTAAACAATTGTTTTATTACTCGTTGTGTCATAGTGTATCACGGCTTATTTCCGACTGGTTATTTTTGGTTTTGTAGTTCGACTTATTTTTGGCATTCACTTGGGTGGTCTCTTTGGCTTCTAAAACCAAATATTTTAATATAAGAAGTGAGTGAATTTAAAGTTATTCATCATTAACAATGGTTCTACAAGTAGGCATTACTTTGGTTTGAATGAAACAAATGTATAAAGTATTTTGTATATGAGTAAATTATCATAAATAAAATAGTAATTACAAATAGATACGAGTTTTTTTTTAAGGTGGGAAATCATCAACTAATTTTTCTCATTCTGTGAGTTGTACCTTCTGTTGCCTGTTGCGTTCAAAGGAAGTTACCAAGATTATTTTAAAATATCAGTCATGCGAGCAAGAAAGAGGGATGGAGGTATACGCCCTATATGGTTCCATCCCTTTAACAGTTCTGATTGGGTCATAAAATGGATCGTGTAAAGAGCTCGTGGTAGCACTGCAGGGCTGCGATAATTCTTCCGAACATTCCCGCAGGAGATGCTACGCGTGAGATTAAATATGCAAAAAATACAGCTGTAAATATTTTTTTCAAAAATAACCTTTTAGGACATCATCGTCGCAATTTTCTTTATCAATCGGAAGCCTACTATAGTCCTGTTTTATTAAATCAGCTGCTCTCTCAGCAATCATAACGGTGGGAGCATTTGTATTGCCGCTAGTGATGGTAGGCATCACACTAGCATCCACCACTCGAAGTCCACGAATGCCGTGCACCTTCAAACGACTATCAACGACTGAACAGCTTATATCACAACCCATCCTAGCAGTGGAGACTGGGTGAAAAATTGTGGTTGCCATATTTACAGCAAAGCACTTCCAATAATCAGTACTGCCAAGTTCATAACAATCACACTCAGCCAGCTTGATCCTACCCAAGTTTGCCCCAATAGACTTAAAATAAGTCGTGTTGACGATTTCTGCCAATAATTTTATTCCAATTACTTGAAAATCTAAATCCCTCGAATCGCTAAAGTTATCATAGTATATAAGAGGATCTTCATACGGATCATTTGAATTCAACGATATGTTTCCTCTGGAAAATGGTTGCAGTAAAATTTGCCACATTCGAAATAAAGATTTGTTTACACTTTGCTCCAATATTGAATTTTCTACAGATTCGACAAAACCTGAAGCGAACGTTTTTATACTTTCTTCGTTTTTCTTACTGAGTGAAATAACAGATTGAAAGTCCGGATACGTAGCATTAGGCTTTGCCGAATAAAATCCAGACACATCGTCATAACTTTCAGCTGATAAGTATCCTTGACGATCATACAGGTATCTCAGCGATTCGAAGTTTTTCGTTGCTTGATCGGGTTCTTCTGGTTTGTCGGCAAATATTAAAATAGGAATCATAGTGTGATCATGTAAATTCTGTCCAACCATGGGCGAATCGATTATAGTTTCGAGGTTTTTTGCTGTGAGATGTTCTTTAGGTCCTATACCAGATAACATAAGTAGCTTAGGAGTATTTACAGAACCTGCACTGAGAATAACTTCATAATTTGCTTTTAATGTTAACTTGTTGCCATTGTGATCTACTTTCACACCACGCGCGTTTCTTCCATCCAAAACCACTTTAGTAACAAACGAATTTTTAACTATCTTCAAATTTTTCCTGCTTTGTGTTAAAGGGTTAAGGTATGCTGTGGCTGAGCTCACTCTTTTACCATTATCGACTGTTGATATAAATTTGCTAGAACCCATGTTATTAGCCGTATTTAAATCATCAACATTTTTTATACCAATTTCGTCAAAAGCAGAAAGTAAATTTACAACTACATTTTCGTCTGTGCCATTGAAGGCACTTAAAACAAGAGGTCCATTATGCCCATAATGATTATAAACTGCGGGAATCTGTAAACGAATAGGGTCTTGTAGATTTTCAGCTTTTTTGAAATATTGCCTAACTATATCCGGATGCCATTCAATGTTTCCTTCATCGAACCAGGACTGATAATCACGCGGGTGTCCTTGAGCATATGCCATGACGTTTATGCTGCTACTACCTCCAAGCATTTTTCCTCTTGGCCATTTCACATTTCCATCTTTGTAGGCCTGATTTGTTAAACCATTGTTTACCGTTGAATATTGCCAGTCAAACTTTGGTCCAAAAACACTGTGAGCAAACCGCGGTATCTAAGGGAGAAAAAATAATATCATCAATGAGACTCATGTTTATTTTATGATGTTCAAAGAGTTTTTACGTCCACAATAACAGTTAAAAAAAGCTTGCGAAAGAAATAATTATTATAGTGTAATTTTGTAGTTAATGTAGTTCAGACATCAAGCAACTTACTTCACTTTCAACAGGCGGGTTTCCTCCTGCCTCAAGTAGCAGTACACTCCAGTTTTCGATTTCACTAAGTCGGTTTGCCATTATGCTTCCAGCTGTACCAGCACCCACGATTATAAAGTCAAAAACTTCTGAATCTACGGTTTAAAATAAGGAATTAACACTCTGTGAAAAGAAAATACTAAGCACGTTGTTGAATTATTATTATTATGAGTTCATTGTGTCCCACTGCAGAGTAGGGCCTCCCTTCCGTTCTTCCACTTTTTTCTGTCTTTAGCCACTTCTTATTAATCCTTTAGGTAGGAGTCCAAATCGTCACCTTACTCGGAATCCAGTCAGTGGTTGCCTTCGCCCAATTTCGTTGGGATATAAGTAACTCAGCCACCAAATAAAAATGGAACTGAGCAGGCCACATCTGCCGCATGTCGCAACGAATTTGGGTTATGGAATTATGAACTCATAACATGTATCATAGGAATTTAAAAAAATGTCTATTGCGGAAACAGAAATATTAGAAAGTCACCAAACCATACCCTGTAATTCAACCTCAGGTGGCCAATCCTTGCTTTGGACAAGGCATTGTGCTGTCACGAAGAACTGTATTGCAGACATGAAAGTGTTAGCGGTTGCACCCGTCGTTGTAGGTATGCAAGAATCGGTGCTGTGTACAAATGAAAACGACTCATTAACCTTGTTATTCCGTTATCGGACATAAGGTAGAATGTACCAATATGAGATCCCAGAGCACTCAGTCGCCACTTATTTTTTAATCGACTATAAAAAGGAAGTTCTGTATGCAGCTGATTTTTATGTATATTTGCAAATATATCCATGATTACCTCAAAAACTACTGGTCAGATTTAAATGGAGTTTCTGGTATCTATGCGCATGTTTTTCATGTATACTTTTCAATATCCAACAGGAACTGAACAATCAGTTGATGTCGGTTTGAAAAGCTTCCCAAATCGCAATTGCAGTTGCAGTAATCGCAGGATTGCTGCGATTGTACGTATGTCTATATATATGCTGGCCTTCACCACATTTCACACCGATACTTCTTCATTATACCCTCTGCACCAATATGGAGATTGTGTCGTTATGGGAATTTTGTCCTTCCTATAGATACATCGCAGTACTTGCTAACTGTTTAGTTTATAATGTCAACCACAACTAAAAAGAGAAATATAAAAAAATCTAATTCAAAAAATAAATAAAAAAGTTAACCGACTTCCATAAACAAAACATAATTGCAAAGTAACTTTAATTTCGGAAGCCGGTGTTTCTAGTTTCGTGTTTTCATTTTTAGATACGGACTTCCGAAATCAAAGTCATTTTACAACATTTGTAATTTATTTTTTCAGTAACTACTACTACTATGTATTTTGAACTTTGGCGTACATTTACCTGCTTGCTAGCTTGGGTTGACGCCCTAAAACTTACTACATTTTCAGATCGGATGTTAAAACATTTTTCTTACTAAGATTTTGTCATCAAGTCATCATGCAATTCAATTCGATTAAATTATTTTAGACTAATGTGCATGGTCTCCGTGTAATGCCTCATACGGAGACCACTAATATTCACTTCCTTTAATTTTGTATAATCCTTTAATTTCTATAGTAAAAAAGTTTTTCACAAAGAAATACAACACTAAAATTAAAAACAAAAATAATATTAGCACAATAACTTTCAAATTCGGCATTCGGTGTTTCTGAAATGGCTTTTTCATTTTTTTCAATATTTTTTTTTCACTTTATAGTTGTGGTTTAATTTATACATTTTATCCATTGCTTTGGGATAGTTAAATGAAAATATATAAGTAAAATGGATATACCTAAATATTAAAACAAAAATTGACTCTCGGACCAAACTTGAAGGTATGCGTACATTCGAATCAATTAAAATAATCATTTAAATTATTTTTTTTGCTAGATTAAGGTCCACATGGTGTTACAGTAAATTTTTGTCAGTATATCCTACCATAATATGGCGAGCAAATGTATTCACAATCAGTGATGTCAACTATAAATAATGTACTAACATTACTTTGTCCCACACATTTCGTTACTAAGAAAATAAGTAACATCTTGGGGCTCTGGGATTTTGGACCTTGATAATCGTGGCAACTCTCATTTTATTATGAAAAGTCACATCAATAAAACATATTTTTTTAGAAAACCGTTGTACTCATGAAAACGAATCTACAATCTCATGTTTTAAAAGCTATCGTTCGCTTACTACCAGAAGCTAAAACGCCTCTAAATAAACGGAGTAATTTTACATATCTATTTAGCGACCTATTTGGCCTAGCATACCTATTTTGTTCCGTATGGTGTTCGGACGTTAAGAATAACACCATCCCATCTCTTCCCGAGGGTGTCGTAAGAGGCGACTAAGGGACATACCAGAGAATGGGCAGCAGCATCCTCTGTGCATTACAACAACCAAACTGCGATCGCCAACCCGTCTGCCAAACGTGGCGATTATGGCAACCCCCCCCAACATGAAAAACAGAAGGAAAAAATGGCCCCTAGTGCCCGGCAGCCCGTCTACCCTTGACTCCGGTAGCGGTCAAGGCCACGACGAGGCAAGGGGTGCGAAGAATCTCCGGATGAGATTTGGCTACCCATCTATTAAACGACTCGACCTGGCAACTTTCAACACGCGTACACTGAGGACTGACGAGAAGATCACCGAACTGGAGGAGGAATTGAGCAGGTTGCGATGGAGTATTGTGGGATTGTCTGAAGTCCGAAGACAGGGGGAGGATACGATAATTCTCAAATCCGGTAACCTGCTCTATTTCCGGGAGGGTGACCAGCAGTCCCAGGGTGGTGTCGGGTTTTTCGTCCACAAGTCCCTTGTGAACAATGTCGTGAGGATCGAGAGTGTGTCGACCAGGGTGGCGTACCTTATACTCAGAATATCATCAAGATATTCGCTGAAGGTCATACAGGTCTACGCCCCGACCTCGACACATCCCGACGACGAAGTAGAATCCATGTATGAGGATATATCAAGAGCCATGCATGGTTCTAAGACTCACTTCACCGTGGTCATGGGGGACTTTAACGCGAAACTGGGCAAACGAGACGGTGACGAGCTGCGAGTGGGGCAATTTGGATTTGGACGTCGGAATCACCGGGGACACCTACTGGCTAGCTTTATGGAGAAGGAGGGCCTCTATATGATGAATTCCTTCTTCAAAAAGCGTGAGCATAGAAGGTGGACCTGGCAAAGTCCTGACGGTGCAACTAGAAATGAGATTGACTTCATCCTGTCGACGAAAAAGCAAATATTCAATGATGTCTCTGTGATCAACGCGGTGAAAACTGGAAGTGATCACCGCGTCGTAAGAGGCACATTGAATATTAACATTAAGCTTGAAAGGTCTCGACTGATGAAGTCTACGCTCCGTCCAGCACAGATCCAGATCCAAAACCCCGAGAGCTTTCAGCTCGAACTCCACAATCGTTTCGAGTGCCTAGGAAGCTCCGTGGATGAATATAACGATGGGTTCGTGGAAACTGTCCATACGGTCGGGTCTAAGTTTTTCAAGACTCACCGTACAAATAAAAACAAGAAGCTCTCCGATCCGACCCTCGAGCTAATGAAGAAGAGGCGTGAGATGATTCTGCAGTTTTCAGACGATGCGTGCATATACCGGCAGCTCAATAGACAAATCTCGAAGTCCCTGAAACGTGACCTTCGCCGCTTTAATACCGCAAGGATTAAGGATGCGATTGAGCGGAATAAGGGCTCTAAAGTATTTGCACGAGATCTGTCTATTGGGCAAAGCCAGCTCACGAAACTGAAGACCGACGATGGCAGAGTCATATCCGCCAAATCGGAGCTTCTGGGAGAGATCGAGGCTTTTTATGGACAGTTATACACGTCTACCGCTAAATCCGCTGTAAATCTAGTAAACGACCCAAGAGCTAGATTGACTCGACACTATACCGAAGATATCCCGGACGTCAGCCTGTACGAGATTAGGATGGCTCTGAAGCAGCTGAAAAACAACAAGGCGTCGGGTGAGGACGGAATTACGGCCGAACTCCTGAAGGCGGGTGGAAAACCGGTCCTTAAGGCCCTTCAGAAGCTATTTGATTCCGTCATACTCGAGGGGAAAACGCCACAGGCGTGGAGCAGAGGCGTGGTGGTACTCTTCTTTAAGAAGGGCGATAATGCCCTGCTTAAGAATTATAGGCCCATCTCGCTTCTGAGCCATGTCTACAAGCTGTTTTCCAGAGTCATCACGAATCGTCTCGCGCACAGGTTCGACGACTTCCAGCCTCCCGAACAAGCCGGATTTCGAAAAGGCTTCAGCACCGTGGACCACATACATACGCTGCGGCAGGTTATACAGAAGACTGAGGAGTATAACCAGCCTCTCTGCTTAGCGTTTGTGGACTACGAGAAAGCCTTTGATTCGATTGAAACTAGGGCTGTACTGCAGTCTCTTCAACGGTGCCAAATTGACTATCGGTATATCGAAGTGCTGAAGTGTTTGTACAAAAACGCCACTATGTCAGTCCGACTACAAGACCAGACCTCGAAACCTATCCTCTTGCAGCGGGGTGTGAGGCAGGGAGACGTTATTTCTCCGAAACTGTTCACGGCAGCAATGGAGGATGTCTTCAAGGTTTTGGAATGGAGAGGGCTAGGCATTAATGTCAATGGCGAGTACATCACTCACCTTCGGTTTGCCGACGACATAGTAGTCATGGCTGAGACTACGGAGGAGCTCAGTACAATGCTTGGTGACCTCAGTAGAGCTTCCGAAAGAGTGGGACTTAAAATGAACATGGACAAAACCAAAGTCATGGTAAACAGCCATGTAGCACCCACTCCTATCAAGGTCGGGGACTCTACACTCGAAGTTGTAGACGACTACGTTTACCTGGGACAGACGGTCCAGTTGGGAAGGTCTAACTTCGAGAAAGAGATCAATCGTCGAATCCGACTCGGCTGGGCAGCGTTCGGGAAGCTGCGCGGTGTCTTCTCGTCCAATATACCACAGTGTCTCAAGACGAAAGTCTATGACCAGTGCGTGTTGCCAGTGATGACATATGGCTCCGAAACGTGGTCGCTTACAATGGGCCTCATTAGAAGGCTTAAAGTCACCCAAAGGGCAATGGAGAGGGCTATGCTCGGAGTTTCCTTGCGTGATCGAATCAGGAATGAGGATATCCGCAGGAGAACCAAGGTTGCCGACATAGCACGAAGAATCGCCAAACTAAAGTGGCAATGGGCAGGGCACATTGCTCGCAGAACAGATGGCCGTTGGGGCCGAAAGGTTCTGGAATGGCGACCACGTACCGGAAGACGTAGCGTTGGAAGGCCTCCTACAAGGTGGACCGATGGCTTGGTAACGGTTGCGGGGGTCCGATGGATGCGAGACGCACAGGACCGTTCGCTGTGGCGACGCTTGGGGGAGGCCTATGTCCAGCAGTGGACGTCTTTCGGCTGAAATGATGATGATGATGATGATTTAGCGACGCAATCAATACAACACCACAAATTATATATATTTAAAATGAATCACTCACATACCTGATCATTTTTAGAGATAATTTTTGATTTGCAAACTGTATCAAACCATATCACAACACATTTGCACTCTATAAATTATTTATATTGAGCTAAATCACTCGAAATAATAAACAGATATAGATAGTAGGGGCTGAACCAAAAAATAAATAAATTAAAATACACTTATTATAAATCGTGTGTAGGCACGTTCATTTTTATAACCTGCTACAGTATAAATGCCTGCATAATTATCAAGATCTCCGTTTACGTGTACTTTGAATCTGTGAGACTGAATAGTTTAAAAAAAAATTGTTAACGTTGTTTTGTATGATAATTTTACTATTAAGGTTGATTTTAATAATAGTTAGGTATGTTAATTAATTAACTACAATATAACTTATTTGGCTTCACACAGTGATAAGCAACTCTAAACCTTTTGTCTAACACTGTGTGGTACATAATTCAAAGTCAAAGGTTTTAATTTAAGGTTACAAAAAAAAAAAACTGAACATAACTTTAAAACTAAAAATGACTTGATTTTTATCAGAAAGTTTATTATTTCTATCCTACATTAAGTAATCTGATCCGAATTCTGTCTGGGTCGACTTTCAATTCAACGGCATACAGCGGAGTACAAGTATTCTATATGGAGCGATTACCTATCCTTAACAGGACTGGTGTTTGGTGCTTTGGCCTGCTCGTATGGTATGGTCATGTGAAGAGGTGGGATGCAACTCATGTTACTAAAAGAGTTACGAGTATACATATGAAGACGGATAGAGAGGGAGGGGGAGGCCAAAGAAAAGGTGGATGGATTATGTGAGGAGTGAATTGAAAGAAAAGAGAGTGATAGCCTGACAGGACAGAATGGCAGAAAAAAACGTGTTGCACTAACGCCAAGTAGTATGAGACAAGGGCAGGAAGATGCCTGCTTGTAACGACTATCAAAAATCTACATGATGCCATGTCTAACTGGGCTATAGGATTGTTTGAAAGAATTACCGTGGCCTTGGAACACAAAGGGCAACTGCAGCTCCACTAGCCAAGTTACAACCGTTTCGTTTCGATTCTCTTTTCGTCGATCGCCTCGAGTAGGCCACGCCTCCGAGTCTTTTATTCCGACGTCATCTCAATGCTCAGTCACGTGGCCAGAACAAAGAAATAGGAGGCGTGGCCGACTTGAGGTGATTAACGAAAAGAGAATCGAAACGAAACGGTTGTAAATTGGCTAGGGGGGCAGGAACGCAGATAAGTCAGTAAAAATCTGACACTACCGGTCACTCCACCTAGAACTAGAAAAAACATTTTAAAGAATCTCACCTCAAAAAAACGCCATATCCGACTGCTTCACGTGCATTCCGAGGTATGGAAGGGATTTGGAATAGTAATAAGCTGAAATAGCTGGTAACCCATCCACGGTTTGATCTCGTAAAACATTGATTAACCTGCACAATAGACCCATACTGCAGTGATTATAATACTTATCAGGTGTCTTACCATGACGTGTCAAAATGACAGGTGAACGAGCGAGAAAAAGGGATAGAGCTACACATACAACTTATATAGCTCCATCTCTTTCACACATTTTAGTCAAATGGATTGCTTTATGAGCTCGTGGCAGGGGCCCCTCTGAGAACTCCATACATTTAATAACTAAGCATCTCAGTACAGGCAGTTATTAATTATTACAGAAGCGTCAAAGGAACGGAAATTAGATACTTATTAATTTCCAATATATCTGGCGACACACTAATAAAGGCCTAGTTTACCAATGAAGTAGTATCGCTTGTTGTTATTGAGTTATTGATTTATTGCGGATCCGAGACGCGTTGAAGTGCGATTGAGCTGTAAAATCAGAATTGTTATGTATTATATATATAAATATATAAGTACCTACACTTAGTCATTTCTATATTCATCTATACACAAACTGTGAATGTTATATAAACTCACGCTTTCTATGTCACTGTGTTATTAATTCGAATCAATTTAGTCATTAAACTCTTACAACCAAATGACGATCGTATGTTTCCGAACTCAAAATAGACTTGGGTACTTCTCGCAAGTGATCGTAATAGAATTTACAAAAGGATTAGAGAAACTACTTCAAAACGCGTTGAGTCCTTAATCACACTAACATTATAAAAGCGAGGTTTGTATGTATGTGTGTATGTTTGTCACTCTTTCTCATTCAAACGACTGAAAGCTAATAAAATTTGTCACACTGGTAGACCATGTCTCGGAATAAACACATACTTAGAATATTTTTTTATCTCAAGAGTACTCATTTTTTTTATTGGGTGGGAAAATCATCTTATGACAAATCCCGCTCTTGGGTGGATCGGGATATAGTGTCAGACTTTTACTGACTAAAAACCCCACTTCTGTTCCTTCGTTGCCTTCGTCCCAGGGTTTCGTTTTCACACTACCCATGGCCCCAGTAGGCTTCGACCCTGCTGGGCCCCTACGATTTGCTGACATCTCCCTGAGACGCGCGTGGAACAGTATGCGCCGTCGACGACTTGGGCTTGGTCCAGACGGTTACCGGACGGTCGGACGGCGAGCCATTGCTCGCCGTCCACAAGCCCGCTCCTACGGTGGCTGGAAATCGGGATCGGAATCCCGGTGGTGGTTGGGGCTTGAGGACCGTTGCCTCACGCGACCGGCCGCCTCCTTTGCTAGCATTACTACTTCGCAGAAGGAGGCGACGGCCTGCCACTCCTCCTCGCTCCGGACCATGGCCTGTATCAAGGCCCGGCGCGAGAGATCGCCGCCGCCGATTTTTTCTCTCGGGCAAAGCCGCTGGCAAAAGCTAGTTTAACTATATTTCAAAGCTAAGTTACAATTACGCAAACTTTAACTTATAAGTTAAGTCAATTTGTAAGCCAACTTCAACTTAAGTTTACAAGTAAAGTTACCGTAAATCATTTTGAACTAAACAGTTACTTGAAAGTGCTTGTATCTACTGATTTATCGCTTTATTAAGTAGCTACGTTTTGTGTACCCCTTGTACCTACGTACCAGACATATATGTAGGTAGAAACATGAGTTGTGGAGTTATATAACATTAAAGTGAAACATTGAAGTGTAGATTGCCCTTTACCAGTTTTCTGCGAAATAGCCTTTATTTTAAAATAATGGTTCCTATTACTAGTGCTAAAACATCCTAAGCTGGTGGTCCTGCATGGGTTCTCTCCGGTTGCGTCTGATTACCTTCTATTTGAGTTAGGATAGACCGAGTGCACTTATGTTTATGCGCACACCAGCCCTCCTACGTCAATGAATAGTCTCCGCTGATATGAGCAAGAATCAGATAGGAGACCCATTTACCTACGTTTCAGCCAGAATACAGAGATATGGTACACGAAACGTTGAGGATACATCATCACCCCGCCGCAACAATCCTGCCACAGTTGTGGAGCACGAGTGGCATTTAAACAACGTATCACACGATGCACATATCAGCGTTGTGGTTTAGATTTCGCAGTGCGGTGTCACACCAACTAGTGGTGATCTCACCTCTATTCGCTTATTTATTTATTTAAACTTCATGTACAGTGGTGGTACATAGGCGGACTTAATACTACAAGGCATTCTCTACCAGTCAACCATTGGGTTAAAAAAATCAAATCTGTGGTAGGTGTGCACAATAAATAAATAACAGATATTTGAAATAGAATGTAGTATCGTTAAATTAAGTGGCTTATAATAATAAAATACGTATATATGCTAATATAATAAACTAATAAATACTATGATAAATATGAAATCATTGTAATTAAGAGAACTTAAAATATAACAATTATGACGAAAACCGAACTGAGGTTGAGAAGGTTAAGGTTGTTTATGACTATAAAACAGTTTTGGTTCATGTGTTATCTATTTATCATACTGGCAACACACACTGATCATGAACTTTTGTCTTAAATCACTGTAACAAAATAATACAAGAAGATACCGCGAAGCTTCAGAACGGTGTTCAGCTAAGTAAGATAGCTAAACAGATACGCATTGCATGCAGAACAGATGATCGTTGAAGCCGAAAGATTCCAGAGAAAGAGAGAGAGAGAGAGAGTCGTGTAATAGAAGACACATGGTTGGAAGCCCTCATACGAGGTAGATCGGTGAAATGGTAGAAGCCGCAAGAATCCATTAAGATAGGATATGCTGGGCACTAGACCAGATATTCAGCAATACATGACTCTCAGCTATAATAATGGTGATGATAAAAAAGTTGACTGCCACTCGGAAAATGCTACTATAATACTTGGACAATTTTTAGTGTCGCAAATAGAATACATTGGTAATGTTGTTATATTGTTCTTGGAAGAGTTCAGGCAGAAATAGATTAGCATATAATATCATTGTTTGCTACCCATATCTAATTCTAATCTCAAGAAATATTATTAGGCTTTTGTAAAAATCTTAATTACACAACAGGCATTACCAAACCATATAGTTTATAGTTTTCTGTTCATTACAAGCGTTTTCTTGCTAACTATAATACAAAATCACAATTGGAGCAATGGTTAAGTATGTTCGGTACCCGCACGGAACCAATATTTTATGGCCTACATTATGGTTGTTCCGGGTCTGGGTCATGTTACATGTTTGTAAACGAACCCATGCTACAGCAGCAATTCCTTCGTATTTTTCTCAATTAGAAAGAAATAATTTTTTTTCGAAACAAACAAAAATTTTTAACCGATTTCAAAAAGGAGGAGTTTAATAATGAAGAAACAAAATTATTACGGAAACAATAACATTAAGAAAATACTAGATCAGTTATTCTAATAACATAATCTAATGTATAAAAAACTTTCTATGAAAAAATACAACCGACTTCAATGTAAAAATAAAAACACCACTAAGCGCAAAATTACATTAATTTCGGAACTCACACCAACTTATGAAGTCTTAGTTATTTTGAATGTTTTTCTGTTTGAAATGAAATTTTTATTTACAGTAGGAATTAAATAATAAATACTAATAGTTCCTACATAAAGTAACGTCAACCAATGGCCGAAGATCCCTAAACTGAAGTATCACTTAGGCTTCCCATACTCAAATACTTCTGGGCAATAATATCAGGAGACTTGCGTACTTCATAAGTACGCTCTCTGGCTAGCAATATAGCTGAATATTAAATACTGGATATGAACCTCTGAGATTATTATTGCGTCTTGAGTAAAGAGCAAATATACGCAATATCTTGAGTGTTCAGTTATTTTCTTTGGCTACGGTTCAGATATTAAATGCTGCAGTATCTTGCGGTTTTTGCTACCAAGTCAAAGCTGTGATGTTGAAAATCTTATAAATCACTACGACCTATATTTTTTATTCTTTTGAAGGTAAATTACTTCATTCCAATCGAATGAGTTGCCTTGACCACAAAAACCTCAATAAATAACAAGTATAATAAATGTATTAAAACGACACAGTTGATGGCGAACAACTTTTTATATTTTAACTATGAATGTCAACGGAATACAGTCATTATTGTCACAGACAAAAGATGGAACTTGGCGTAGCACTCCAATCATTGACTAAACTAGTTTATGTGATGTTACCATACTTGAATATTATATTTCTAACAGTATGTTGGGGTAAATCAAATCAATCAATTAAATACTGAATGGAACTTCGCTTAACCATTCGTATGCCGGCTATTAGAGACACAATTAAAAAACATTGTGTCTCGCGTGGATCTACGCTCCCGGCATTCAGACAGTTAAAAGCATTAGAAGATTATTTTTTATTTCATTATGATAGGCTAGCGTTAAGCGTTTGATGGTACGGTTGGCGCAGTGATTGAGTGATTAGCGATTGCCAGGTTGTCACGAGTTCGATTCCCACATGGAACAAATATTTATCTGGTTTAAAGTTACGCACTAGCGTAACTTTAAACTTTAGTTTTCGGTCCTGTGCGTCTTGCATCCATCGGTTTTCAGCGACCCTGACTAGGTCATCGGTCAACCTTGTGGGAGGCCTTCCAACGCTGCGTGTTCCGGTACGCGGGCCATCTGTCCTGCGTGCAATGTGCCCCGCCCATTGCCACTTAAGTTTGGCGATTCTTCGTGCTATGTCGGCAACCTTAGTTCTCCTGCGGATATATATTTCTGATTCCATCACGCAAGGAAACTCCGAGTATAGCCTTACGGCGAGTAAATACATTAAAAAAATATATTTTATCCTTTTAAGGATATATACTGTATACCCACACGATAGCCGTGCATTTTTATCACTACATTGAAAAACTCTTATCGAGCTGTTTCAACGTAGGTAGGTACTCCAATATAGCGACCTTTTTGACGCGTTCTCGTTGATTTTTTGTTGACCCAGTGAATTAGTTAACCCAGCGTCACTTGTTTTCGGGCACTGTGAAACGGGAAAGGTTAGACTTTTTGTGTTTTTGCAAACTATCTTTGTTACGACTTTTTTTTTTCGGTGGGAAAATCATCTTATGACATCCCCCGCCCTTGGGCAGGGCGGGAGATAGTGTCAGACTTTTACTGACTAAAAACCCACTCCTGTTCCTTCGTTGCCTTTCGTACCAGGGCCGAGTCTTCCTTTCAGAATCAGACCCTTGGCCCCGGTAGGCTTCGACCCTGCTAGGCCCCTACAGTTGCTGACATCTCCTTGAGGCGCGCGTGGAACAGCACGCGCCGTCGACGACTTGGGCATCTTTGTTATGACTGCTTTTCAAACTTTATTGGTAAAAGATCAATAAAAGACAAATAATAATATACATTTTCCTTTTTATCTCCTTGCTATATTATATCTCCGCTACCCTAGGTTGACTAGTAAAGAATGCGAAAGGCCTTAAGTCTGCCTTTGTACTTTTGTATTGCATGAAGATTAAATAAATAAATCACATGTTTGACCATCTGTCACTGAGGTTTTCATGAAATAACTCCTCTCGCTCTGGGCAGAATGAAAGGGACTCATAAATTTTTATAGACTGTAACCCAACTATATCAATCAGATGTCTTTTGCATTCTAGAACCACGATTTCCCTTCAGAAATTTCCCGTAGCCCTAGCGAGCATCAGCCCTGCTAGACCCCTTCGATTTGCTGATCTCTTTCAGGCGCGCTTGGAACAATACGTGCCGTTGAAGACTTGGGCTCGACTTTGACTTGGGTTCTTACCAGACGATCGGGGGATGAGCTATCCATTACGGCATAACAGACCCTCAACCCAAGTTACAACTTTTTAGTTTCTATTCTCTTTTCGTCGATCGCCTCGAGTCGGCCACGCCTAAGATTCCTTTGTTATGACGACATCTCAACGCTCAGTCACGTGGTCAGAAAAGGAATAGGAGGCGTGGCTGACTCGAGGCGATCAACGAAAAGAGAATAGAAAATAAAAAGTTGTAACTTGGCTAGGAGGGCTGATAAGAATGAAATTTAGACAATGATGTGGATTAAGAAATAGGGTACTTGTAACACCAGTGGCATGTTCCCGTGAAATGGTCTATAGTCAAGATGAGATGTGTTACACACATCCAAACATGGTTTTCACATACATAATAAAAGATTTATGAGTGAATTATTAAGAAGTTTGTATTTTTTCATTTATTTTTACCATAAATACACCTAAGTAAAGAAATTTCGAGTAAAAGGAATAAAAAAACAGAATATTAAAGCCAAAAATACACTCACGGAATGCTGCAATATGAGTAGAAAGAGCAACACATACGAAATATAACATCTCAATCTACAGTGCTCGCTGCTAATTAATTAAGGCGCATACACTTGAGTAAACACTGATAAATCGACTGCACTGTATGTACATGTCACTACTTAATAAGGTTTAAGGAGAAATTAGATGCGAATGGCTGTATTATGTGTTTCTGAAATAGTATTTTGAAAACAAAGGAAACAGTGGTCCTAGAACGCAAAGGGCAACTGAAGGTACTTACGTGGGTTTTAGCCGGTAAAAGTCTGACACGCCCTCTCGCTTCCCCTTAGAGCGTGAGAAGAAGTTATATAATTGCCCTCCTCCCAAAAAAACCGTTAGCAGGTACAGTCACGTAAAGCGATTGGGCACTTTCATGTGTTCTTATTTTTTAATGTTTTATGTTAAATAATATATCACTGCAGAGATACTGCAAATTGGTTATTAAATAACGCAACAATTAGCATTTCAAATATTTATATGAGAAGTAGGTAGAAACATCTCGCTATGTCTTTTGTAGGTACGTATCTAACCTAATGACAGTGACGTCATATTTCAATTCGTTCATCGTTTTTCTGTTACTTATCAGTTTCCTCTTTATGCCTAAACTAACCTAACCTAACCTACTAAATGTAGTGGACATTTAATAAGTTTCTTCTACTCAATTAGAAACGGATTTGTATTTCTTTTTCTACTTGCGATTTTGAATAAATTAATTTGAACTATTAACCAAAAAAAAAAAATGATACAACTACTCTGTTATGGTATTACGAACTGCGTGAGCATTTTTATGAATGTATTTTTAGTCTGTGGTTCGATCATGTCATGTCGCCCCGGTAACATATAACATGGTTGTTGTCTCATTATTAGAAATGTTTATTGTTCATTAGTTCGTATGATTACCCCGTACCCCATCATACACTAATGGTTGTCACCTATAGGTTGTCTGGGCACGCCACAATCACAGCAGTAAGTCCCCTCTTTGAGGTATGGCTGGAGAAGCGCCACGGTGTGCTCACCTTCCGCATGACGTTAGTCTTCACGGGACATGATAAGTTTGGGAGGTTCCTGTTCCGGAGTCAGACGGGGAAAAAAAAAAGCACATTACTGGAGGCAAGAATTTTTGATAAAAAAAAAACAAACAAATGCACACTTTCAACGTGTGTACAGCGAATGGAATACGAGTCTATATTTCCTGATAGATACAACTTATAGGTCTTGAAGTCAAGAGTGAATGGGTTACTTCTAGGCACGCCTGCTTCATCGTCGACCACATCATCGCTTACGATCAGGTGACATAGTGGTCAAAAAAAAAAAAAAATCTCGAAATATTGTTAGGTATCAGACAAAGAGCAAAACAATAATATTGACTAAAATAAAGCAGTGAAACAAATTATCGTTAAAGCATGAGAATACAAAAATGAATAAATAAAAGAAATACACAATAAACGTATATTCTCAATAAAAATGGTTAATTAGGATCTCACAGTCAATGGGAATATAAACACACATTCAGAATGTCTAACAAATCTTTGTTTTTTTTACAAACCCATTGTATTTTAGATAAGGTTACCTCACACAGTAACGTGACGCTGCTGCACACACTTCTTAAGATATTTTTAACATACCTACAACATGAACTTTTATTTACAATATAAAAAGGTACACATGCTAGTGACAGACGTAGTTAAAGTGCCCAGTCAGAGATGGCTAACTAAAAACTGGTGGCAAAAGACCGAAAAAGTTGGCACAGGCTGGAGTAGGCTTACACCAAAAAAGGGATTCTTAATTAAATAAAACTAATTATGAGAGCAGTGGTGGCTGAGTAGTAACGGCCCCGACTTACGAGTTGTACGTCGCGGGTTCAAACCCAGCCAGGCGCATTACTTTGTGCAATTTATTTCATCACCACTGCTCTCAACACGGTGAAGGAAAACATCGTGAGGAAACTGGCATGTCCTAGAATCAAAAATTCGAAGATATTAGATATATTATTATTTTTATTGATTTTTTTTAACAATCCAAACTGGGCCCGCGTGGTGGATTACGGCCCATTCCCTCTCCTAGAGAGAGGAGGTCTGAGTCTTAGCAGTGGGAACATTAAAAGGCTGATTATGCTCTAAGCTTATAATTATTCGATGTTAATTTAAATAACCTATCCAAAATGTTCATTAAGTAATACACAGGTTTTTATATTTATTTATTAGCGAGAGAAATAATACACATCTTATGAAACGTGGTGCTCTACGCCTTCAGCCATCGCGTAGCGTAACAGTGCGAGACTCGTACCACGTAATGCGCCTTGCAAATGAGGAATTTAACAAATGACATGCACCAGATGGTAGCACTGAGACGTCAGGTCCTGGATCTGGCGTCTAACGTATGACGTCACCCGACAAAATGCTTATAACAAAAGTTACATATTCAAAGACGCAAACCTCTCCCGTGAATAGGTCCAAGTGGTGGTGTAAATCATCTAATGACTTCTCCCGCTCTGGGTGGAGCTAGATGGCCTGTCAGACTTTCACTGACCGAGTAAGAGCCGGTCCACACAGCGCACTGCGTCAGCGTTGCGGGGCGCCGCACCGCAATATTTCGACAAATCGGTGGGCCGTACGAGCGGGGTGTCATCACTCATGTACTCGTACACGCCGATTCGTCTAAATATTTGCGCTGCGTCGACGCAACGCGCCGTGTGGACCGGCCCTAAAACTGTCTGTGTGTCTGTCAAGATCCTTTATTTCAAGAATACGTGGAGGTATCGAGTAGAAATTAGAACCACATACTCAGATCTGCGGTCCCTTGAAGTTGTGAAAAAATCAAACATTTAAATAAACGAAAAAAAAGCCGTTTATGTCGCAAAAAACGAATATTTTGACATTCTCAAGGGACTTGACAAAGACTTCATTCGGGAATCAAACAACATATTTACATTTGTAAGTTTGTACGGAATTCACAGTGCCCGAGTCCAACTCGCATTTGCCCAGTTTTTAGTCATCATCTTCCTGCCCTTGTCCCGTGTTATTTGGGGTCGGCGCAACACGTTTTTTTCTTCCATTCTGCCCTGTCACTCGTCATGCTATCACTAACTTCCTTTTTTTTCATATCACTCTTCACACAATCCATCCATCTTTTCTTTGGTCTCCCCTTCATCCATCCAAATGTAAACTCATAACTTTTTTAGTAACATGCGTTTCATCCTTCCTTTTCACATGACCATACCAAGACAAACAATTCCCTTTCAACTTTTCAGTCACTGGCGCCACTTTCAAACTTCCTTTAATATACTCATTTCTCACTTTATCTATTCTCGTCACACCACACATCCATCCTAACATTCTCATCTCCGCTACGTACAATCTTTTTTCATCCGTCTTTTTCACAGCCCAACATTGCCCAGTTTTTAGTATAGTAATAAAAACTTAACGAAATCGGTTGTCCTCATGATATAACTTATAGATTGCAAAGGCTTTTCACATAAATTAGGAACAGTTACCCTGAAGAACTCCAAATGATGGAGTATACTCTTTAGTAATTTTTGAACCCGCTCTGATATGGTCCGGAGCGAGTAGGAGTGGCAGGCGGTCGCCTCCTTCTGCGAAGCAGTAATGCTAGCAAAGGAGGCGGCCGATCGCGTGAGGCAACGGTCCTCATGCCCCAACCGCCACCGGGATTCCGATCCCGATTTCCGGCCACCTTAGGCGCGGGCTTGCGGACGGCGAGCAATGGGAGGCTCGCCGTCCGACCGTCCGGACCGAGCCCAAGTCGTCGACTACGGCGCGTACTGTTCCACGCGCGCCTCAGGGAGATGTCAGCAAATCGTAGGGGCCCAGCAGGGTCGAAGCCTACTGGGGCCACGGGTAGTGTGAAAGTGAAACCCGGGGCCCTGGGACGAAGGCAAAGAAGGAACAGGAGTGGGTTTTTAGTCAGTAAAAGTCTGACACTATCTCGCGCTCCACCCAAGAGCGCGAGTTGTCATAAAATGGTTTTCAAACCCAATAAAAAAAACCCGTTCTGATACATTGCGTCAATTCCGTGAGCTATTCAAATATTAATTTACAGTAAAATAAAACATTTTAGAATTAATAAAACTCTTTATCGAGAAAAAATAAACTTTAACTTAAACAAAACTGATTAGTTTATTACGTTAAAAAAATTATATGATAGAACAGTGAGCTCTTTTCAGAGTGACATCATTTTATTCTTTGTATTCTTCGCAGTAAACTCTTATATTTAATAACCTTAACATCATCATCAATAATAACCTTTAATAACCTTAACATGGAGGTGTATAAATAACTAACTAGCCCGCCATATTTGGTTTAAAATAACGTGTTTTAGGCAACCCTGCATTGTTTTTTTTTTTTTTTTTTTTTTATTCTTGATAGGTTCGCGCTTGACCGCTAACTCACCTGATGGAAAGCGACGATGCGGTCGACAATGGAACGCGCTTACCTAGAAGTAACCTATTCACTCTTGACTTAAAGATTCCCGGGTTGTAGCCATCAGGAAAAACAGATTCCGGCAAGGAATTCCACTCCTTAGCTGTACGCACTATGAATGTGTTCGCAAAACGTTTTGTGCGTATAGGTGGGATGTCCACCATGTACCGGTGGCGCATTGCCGTACGCCTGGTGGTCCGATGATGGAACGGGCTAGGCGGAATTAGGTTATGCAATTCCGACGCACACTCCCCGAAATGCAACCGGTAGAAAACCGACAGGCTAGCAACTCTGCGTCGATGCTCAAGACTTTGAAGCCTCGACTCAACGAGTGCATCATTGCCAATGATCCTCTTGGCTCGCCTCTCAATTGCCTCAAGTGCATCAAGCTGGTATCGGGCAGATCCGTCCCAAAGATGAGAGCAGTACTCCATACACGATCGAACTTGCGCTTGATAAAGTTTGAGCAGCTGTTCCGGCGTGAAGTACTGTCTGACCTTCGCGAGGATTCCCAGCTTTTTTGCTGCCAGTTGAGCCTTTGCTTCGATGTATGGCCCAAAGTTGAGTGTTGACGTTAGCGTAACACCAAGGAGATCAAGATGGTCGGTTATTGGCACGGTTACGCCCCGGAAAGTTGGAGCAGGGCTGAATTGGCTCCTTTTAGCGGAAAATAGACACGCCTGGGTTTTAGCAGCATTGAACTTGACCAAATTGGCATCGCCCCATTCAGAGACTGCCTCCAAGGACAGGTTCAAGCGCTCGACCATAGCCTCTCGGAGAGACTGGATCTGTGACCCACTAGCCTGCGCGCTGGATATGTAACTCTCAGCAACAGTGCTGTCGTCTGCATACCCAAAGGTACCGGGCTTAAGCAGATCATTTATGTGCAGCAAGAACAATGTTGCCGAGAGCACTGACCCCTGAGGGAACCCGGCATTAATGGCCATTTGACCGGACGAGCAACCATCGATGACCACTCGGATGGACCGGTCACTCAGGAAATCTGCAATCCAAGCACACAAACCAGCAGGTAATCCGAAAGAAGGAAGCTGACTAATAAGGCTTTCGTGCCAGACCCTATCGAAAGCCTTCGAGATATCGAGGGAGACGGCAAGAGCTTCCCCGTGTTTCTCGATGGCCTCACTCCAGATGTGGATGGCATACGCTAGAAGATCACCAGTTGACCGATTTCGGCGAAAGCCGTATTGTCGGTCACTTAGGATGTCATTAGCTTCTAGGTATGCCAGGAGCTTACTGTTGAGTACACGTTCCATTGTCTTACAGAGAATGGACGTTACTGAGATTGGCCTGTAGTTAGCCGAGTCAGCCCGACTACCCTTTTTGGGCACGGGCTGTACGTTAGCTTGCTTCCATGCAATCGGCACTTTTCCAGCCTCAAAAGAAAGCCGAAATAGGCGTGTCAGGATCGGAGACAGTTCAGGCGCACACGTTCTTAGAACAATTGCCGGTATCCCGTCTGGACCGCTAGCCTTGTTCACGTCAAGGTTACGCAGCACCCTACGGACGTCCTTCTGATGGATGCGAATATCCGACATACTCGTCTCGCAACCATCAGGATTAACAGGGGGCCGCGCGTCACCAGAATCTAGACGCGAAGATTCCGCGAAGAGAGAGGCAAACAAATTTGCTTTCTCCTCAGCGGTATGGGCCAGCGACCCGTCGGGTTTCAGCAGTGGCGGTAGTGAGGGACGGCAGAAGTTCGATTCAACCGACCTAGCCAGGGACCAAAACGCCTTACTACCAGCAGGGTATGATGCGAGTTTGTTCCCGATGCGGCTAATGTGGTCGAACCGAGACCTCCGCATCACCTTCTTGCAAGACTTGGCAGCTCTGTTGAAGGCTCTCTTCTTCTGACTCACGTCACTCGCCTTATGCATACGAGCGTCGGCCCATGCCTGGTATGCCGTGTGCTTAAGCGCGTTAGCGCGATCACACTCCGCACCAAACCAAGGGCGAGCATGGCCAGACATTGTTACGTCAGAGAATGGAATGTAATACTCCATCCCCCGCCGCAAAACATCTGTCACAGCATCTGCGCACGACGATGGATCATCCGAAGAAAAGCAAGTAGGCTGCCAAGGATAACATGCGAAGAAAGATCGCATGCCATCCCAATCTGCTGACCTATATCGCCAAACCCGCCTGGTGCCTCTAAGGCAGGGATCAGGCGGAGATTAGACTGATACAGATTTCACCAGACAGTGGTCGGAACTACCTAACGGTGATGATATCGACACTGAATAGCGGTCTGGATCTGTTGTCAGCAGAAGGTCCAAGCAGTTGGCCGTGTGCGAATCAACATCCGGCACCCTCGTAGCTCCCTGGACCAGCTGGGTGAGATTTAACGCTAGCGCAAGCTTTCGCATCTCTCGACCAGCATGGTCTGTGCACCGGTATGGGAAAAGCCACTCCTGATGGTGGGCATTAAAATCCCCCAGTAACACCAGTTGTGCGGAAGGGTACCTCTGCTGAGCCGCATCCGCCGCCTCACTAAGGTACTGTGTGAGCCTGGTCGTCTCCTGATCACCACTGTGCGAACGGTAGACACAAGCATAGATAATTTTATCCATGCCTGTGTCCACCAGAGCCCAAAGCGTTGAGAACCTAGTATCTTCAAGGTTACGGAGACGCCGATAGCAGATGTCGTCCCTGACGTACAAACACACACCAGCGTGTGGTTTAAAATTGTGCTCCAGGGTAAACCCTGGGTAAGACAGGTACGACACGTCTGACGGACTTCTTATCTGCGTCTCCGAAAGGAAAAAGAGGGAAGGTTTTTCAGTCTCCAGGTGATGATGGACTGCTGCGAGATTTGAGTGCAGACCTCTAATATTGCTGAGGTGCACTTTAAGTGAGAGGGAGTGCAGCCGCTGTTTAACTTTTCTCTTTTTCAACCTTGGCATATTGTGAGTGAGGTAGGAGAGGAGAAGGAAGTGAAATGGAGTCCCATGCTGCTAACCTTCGTCACGCACTGGTAGGACAACATCATTGGGGCACTAGTCTGGAGACTGCGGGGACGCCCGAGCCCCCCCGGAAATGACCATCGGGCCCTCTCATCTGGTCGCCAACCAGCACGATGGTGCATTCCGGGATTTTTCGTCAGTTGGCGGGGCAGCCTTTCATGTGTGGCTAGCACATTACTTGGGCCCCCAACTAACTGCGGTCGGCCAGCGGTGCACCGTGCCTCGGATCCCGCTACCCTCCGCGACTAGTCTCCCGATATGTCAATACCAGCGCGGGTCCGGCTGGTCTGCATACATTAGAACCGCCACTTCGACCCAACTCCTCAAAATTGGCTACACTGGGCATCGTACCGGAACACGGCTAGGCCGCTTGGCGGTACGTCTTTGCCCAGTGGGTGGTCACAAGCCATCGGTCGAAACCTACCACCAGTTAATGTCACCTGATTAGCACCACCCGGGGACCACGTGTAGGGCCTATCTATGGGTATTCTCCTACGGACGCGGGTGACTCAGCACCCAAAATTTGGATTGTCATCCAAACTGAACATATCTGAAAAATTTAAGCCCAATCTATTAAAGGTACCTAATAATTTTCATGTTCAAGAAAGAGGGGTTTATAATTATTGTTTTAAAATTGCTTTTATGTGGATGATTACGGAGTATTTTTCGAGTAAATGTGTTTGTTTCGAACATATTCCAGACGTTTTTTAAGGTTTCTTTACTTATTATGTACCAACAGTGTTTCTCTCTTTCTTTTTCCAAAACAGTATTATTTTAAAACAGCTGATTAAATTTAACAAGTCTGTAATAACTTAATTACTTCAAAATATCAATATTCACGTCGTAAGTACCTTGTCAGTAGACTAGCTATAAGGGTGAGTTCATAATAATATGACCTAGTATACTAAATATTTTATTAAACCAAATATATTAGTATGTATGCTTACACAATTTAAATATTAACTACTAATAATTAATCATAATAATGAATCAATTACCTACCCCAAAGGTAGGTAATTGATTTTAGTTGTTGAGTATTTAAATTATTATTAGCATCGGCTTACCATATAGGGTATTTTTTTTCGGTGGGAAAACCATGCAACGACATCCCCCGCTCTTGGGTGGAGCGAAAGGGTGTGTCAGAATTTTACTGACTAAAAACCCACCCCTGTTCCTTCGCCCGGGTATCGCCACTGTGTGGAAAGCCCGGAGGACACGGTGGAGCACACGGTGGAGGTGTGCCCCGCTTGGGCAGAGCAACGCCGTGTTCTCGTGGGGGCGATCGGCGGCGGCGATCTCTCGCGCCGGGCCTTGGTACAGGCCATGGTCCGGAGCGAGGAGGAGTGGCAGGCGGTCGCCTCCTTCTGCGAAGCAGTAATGCTAGCAAAGGAGGCGGCCGATCGCGTGAGGCAACGGTCTTCACGCCCCAACCGCCGCCGGGATTCCGATCCTGATTTCCGGCCACCGTAGACGCGGGCTTGCAGACGGCGAGCAATGGGTGGCCTGCCGTCCAACCGTCCGGTAACCGTCCGGACCGAGCCCAAGTCGTCGACGGCGCGTATTGTTCCACGCGCGCCTCAGGGAGATGTCAGCAAATCGTAGGGGCCCAGCAGGGTCGAAGCCTACTGGGGCCATGGGTAGTGTGAAAACGAAACCCGGGGCCCTGGGACGAAGGCAACGAAGGAACAGGAGTGGGTTTTAGTCAGTAAAAGTCTGACACTATCTCCCGCTCCGCTCAAGAACGGGATTTGTCATAAGATGATTTTCCCACCTAAAAAAAAACCCCCGTTCCTTCGTTGCCTTTCATACCAGGGCCGAGTCTTTCTTTCAGAAGCAGACCCTTGGCCCGAGTAGGCTTCGACCCTGCTGGCCCTACGTTGCCATATAGGGTTGGGAACATATAATTTAGTACGCAGCGTGCCTCAAGTCATCTAAGTATGCAGTATAAGCTCAAGAACAAATAAAGATCTAACGAACAAGGAGCTAGAGTTAAACCAGAGGTTGCGTTGTTATAATTTTGGCGATTACTTTTTCGCATGTACGTATACCAAATAATAAAAATGACGATAATAAGAACTAGAATTCATGCTCATGTATTAAAGATGTTTAGTAAAAGTTTGCTAATTGCTCAATCGTCGAGAGCTTACTTTTAACCGTAGACCATTTTTAATTATAGGTAAAATTTACACCAATTACTAGTGTGATCTAGTGTAATTATTGTTTACAGCGGTAAAACCCAAGAGCGGTGAAAAGCGGCTTTCATCGACTATTTAGGGTTCCGTACCTCAAAAGCAAAACCGGTACCCTTATAGTATCGCTTTGTTGTCCGTCCGTCTGACTGTCTGTCTGTCAAGACCTTTTTTCTCGGGAACGCGTTGACGTATCGAGTTGAAATTACAACCATATACTTAAGTCTGCGAATCAAACTTCTAATAGTTAACGAAAAAAAAAAGATATGGCCGTTTGTTTCGCAAAAAGCGTATATTTCGACACTCAAGGGAACCAAAATTCTAGAGTACTTCCCGTTGATCCAGAATCCTGAAATATTTACATAAAGCAAGTACTTATAAAACAAGTATAGGAATAAATCTGTAAACTGAAAATTTGTTGTTACGTCACAAAACATTTTTTTTCTTAACTTCGAGACTCCAACTCCCTCAGGGCGCGAGTCCGATTCGCACTTGCCCAGTTTTTTACTTTTTTCTTGCACTTCGTTGTGCTTCGTGCTTTTGAGTTATCTTTTTCCAATTTTCTAACGTCGGATTCCACTGACATTTCGAATTATGGTAGACATTTTTCTTATGACCAATCCACAGATGACGATCATTTGTGGTCAAATTGTTAGGTCAAAGAAACGCTTTGAAAAATTTGCTCCAATGAGCGAACGAACGCGGAAGAAAGCTCTAGAAAACTATTCACTCACTTGTGCCACATTTACATCTAACGAGCGTGCGTTCTTTGGCATAAAACATTGTATAGAAAATCTTCGGGGTTTATTCTTCGTTCGTCCCGAAGTTTTGTCCCACATTACAAAAAATTCTTTGTTCGTTCCATATTATTATCACTATGCAATTTATGTTTTGTCCCAAATTACAAGTAACTTAAAAGTACAGTCGACAAAAAAATTAAGTACTTTATTGAAATTTTTTAATAAGCTTTCAAAAACTTAAAACAATTATGTACTTATATTCAATAATAAAAACTCTAAACTAAAAAAACTAACTTAAAAAAATATTTTAGTTTTTTTAGTTCTTTTTAAAAGATAGTTTATTATTATTTGTTGGTTTTCTGTAACTATAGTTGGCTAAGTATTTTTTAAATAAAAACTGAATTTCTAATATTTTGCTGATTACGGAAAATAATATTATTGGCCAAATTAGTCAATAAAAGCAAACAAACAAAGGACGCATTAAAAAAGGGATTGAACATTTTCACTTACTAGCTAATTACAAAGCTCGGTGACCTCAGTAGAGCTTCCGAAAGAGTGGAACTTAAAATGAACATGGACAAAACCAAAGTCATGGTAAACATCCATGTAGCAACCACTCCTATCAACATCTGAGTCTATACACTCAAAGTTGTAGAAGACAGACGACTACGTTTACCGGGAACAGACGGTCCAGTTGGGTCGCTAACTTCCAGAAAGAGGTCAATCGTTGAATCCGACTCGGTTGGGCAGCGTTTGGGAAGCGTTTGGGAAGCTGCCCGGTATCTTCTCGTCCAATATACCACAGTGCCTCAAGATGAAAGTTTAGGACCAGAGCGTGTTGCCAGTGGTCATCACTATATAACTCCGAAACGGGGTCGCTTACAAAGGGCCTCATCAAAAGACTTCAAGTCACCCAAAGGGCGATGGAAAGGGCTATACTCGGAGTTTTCTTGCATGATCACATTAGAGATGAAGATATCCGCAGGTTACCGGCTTAATTTGAAGAATCGCCAAACTTAAGTGGCAGTAGGCAGGGCACATTGCTCGCAGAACAGATAGTCGATGAGACGAAAGGTCCTGGAATGGTGACTACGTACCGGAAGACACAGCGTTGGAAGACCTCTCAAAAAGTGAACTGAAGACCTGGTGTGGGTCACGGGAATCCTATGGATGCGACACGCAGAGAACCGGCCGGTATGGTGACACTTGAGGGAGGTTTATATACAGCAGTGGACGTCTTTCAGCTAAAATGATGATTACACGGGTGAAACCACTGGTAGGAAGCTAGTATCTAATTATAACATAGTAACATGTCTTTTTTGCTGATTGTACAAAAAAGTAAACTTAGCCTATACAAAAATAATGAGGGCCGTCCAAGAAATATAAAATAGGACGAATCGAGAATAAAATAATATTTTGGGACGAAGGAAGCATGTAGTTTGGGACGAACAAGAAATTTTTTTGTGAGACCAAATTCAGTGGGCCGAACGAAGAATAAAACAAACCGGGTGAACAAAGATATAACAAAGGAAGAATGCTTTAGCTGTTTGCTCAAAAATTATGGGATAGAAAAAGCAGTCACTCGATTGGTCTAAACGTATCTTAACCAGCAACTTAATATTCATATTATGTATCATATGGTGTTAGTAACAAGGTTTAAAGTCGTTTTTTAATGTGACATGCAAAATAAATAAAATGCAATTCTTCCAAATTAATAAATGAATAATTTATTCAGATAAATAGCTTGTCACCGACATTTTTGCATGTCATTGCACATTGCATATCGTTGTACATTGCATGTCATTGTATTAAACAGTTACACAATTATACAATGATAAGGTACAAATATTGTAAAGAATTTCAATAGTTTTTTGTCGAACAAGTTGTATTTTTTCACGAATTGGTATTTGAGATATCTTTAAGATTGGTGTTTTATTTTATCTGGGTGAAGATGTTCTAGTACCTATGTGATATTTTTTTAGTTTTACGTTATTTTATTAGAAAAGTAAACAAACTGTTTGTTTAAAATGGCGACTGATGTTTAACGATATGACCATACAAAAAAAAATGTTGGCCGAAATAAAACCTTAAGGAAATATTTTCATAAACCGTGATTATAATTAAAATTGGCACCATTTTTGGTATCTACATATAATTTTTTATATAACTACAGCAACCAGTCTTGCATGCATCCAACAACGGGAGCAGCCCCAGACACTTTCATGTCTGCAATACAGTTTTTTGTGACAGCACAATGCCTCGTTCAGACCAAGGATTGGCCACCCGAAGCGGAACTAAAGGGTATGTATAATAATATCCATATATTAATTTGATCAAATCCAAGACCTTTAGATATTGACTCAAACTAATCTTATTACCATTCTAATCAAAAGAATAGTTTACCGGTACGAGAGCATTTTTTTTTTAATGTAAAACTTGTATTTTAAACCGTAGATTCAGAAGTTTTCGATGTTATAATCGTGGGAGCTGGTACGGCTGGAAGCGTATTGGCAAACAGACTCAGTGAAATCAAAAACTGGAGAGTACTGCTACTTGAAGCAGGAGAAAACCCGCCGATTGAAAGTGACGTAAGTTACATGATATTTGCATTTGGCTAACTACTTTCATAATAATACGAACATAAGAACTCTTTAATTAAACACTACAAGAGAATATGAATAATATGATAGTGTTCTTTATCTCCTTCAGATACCAAATCTGGCAACAAGTCTTTATGGAACCAAGTTTGACTGGCAATATACAACAGTAAACAATGGGTTAACGAATCAGGCCTACAAAGATGGAAAAGTGCCATGGCCAAGAGGTAAAATGATTGGAGGCAGTAGCGGCATGAATGTCATGGCATATGTTCAAGGACACCCTCGTGATTATCAGTCCTGGTTCAACGAAGGAAATATCGAATGGCATCCAGATATAGTTAAGAAATATTTCAAGAAGGCTGAAACTCTGCAAGATCCTATTCGTATGAAGATTCCCAAAGTTTACAATCACTATGGTCATAATGGACCTCTTGTTGTTAGTGCTTTCAATGGCACAGATGATATTTTAGATGCAAATTTACTTTCAGCTTTTGACGAAATTGGTATAAAAAATGTTGATGACTTAAATACTGCTAATAACATTGGTTCTGGTAAATTTATAGCGACTGTTAATGAAGGCAAAAGAGTAAGTTCAGCCACAGCATATCTTAACCCTATAGCACGATGCAGGAAAAATTTGAAAATAGTTAAAAATTCATTTGTTACTAAAATTATTTTGGATGGATTATACGCGCGAGGAGTGGAAGTAGATCTTAATGGCAATAGATTAACTTTAAAAGCCAAACGTGAAGTTATTCTCAGCGCGGGTTCTATAAACACTCCTCAGCTACTAATGTTATCTGGTATAGGACCTAAAAAGCATCTCACCAAAAAGAACATCAAACCTGTTATCGATTCGCCTATGGTAGGACAGAATTTACATGATCACACTGTAGTTCCTATTTTATTATTTGCTGATGAACCAGAAGACATCGATCGAGAAACGAAAAGCTTTGAAACACTGAGATACCTATATAATCGACAAGGATACTTAGCAGCTGCCAATTTCCATGATGTTTTTGGATTTTATACCGCAGAATCTAATGCTTCTTATCCGGATTTTCAATTTGCCAGTATACACAGTACAAAGAATGAAGAAAGTATAAAAACATTTGCTTCAGGATATGTCAAATCAGTGGAAAATTCAATATTAAAGCAAAGTGTAAACAAATCAATGTTTCAAATATGGCAAATTCTATTGCACCCTTTTTCTAGAGGAAACATATCGTTGAATTCAAATAATCCATATGAACATCCTATAATATATTATAATAATTTTAGTAATATGAGGGATTTAGATTTTCAAGTTGTTGGAATAAAAATATTGGCAGAAATAGTCAATACGACTTATTTTACGTCTATTGGTGCAAAATTGGGCAGGATCGAGCTGGCTGCATGTGACAGTTATGAACTTGGCAGTACTGATTATTGGAAGTGTTTTGCTGTAAATATGGCAAACACTGTTTTTCATCCAGTTGCCACTGCTAGGATGGGACGCAATATAAGCTGTTCTGTCGTCGATGGTCGTTTGAAGGTGCATGGCATTCGTGGACTTCGAGTGGTGGATGCTAGTGTGATGCCTACCATCACTAGCGGCAATACTAACGCTCCCACAGTGATGATTGCTGAGAGAGCAGCTGATCTTATAAAACAAGATTACGGCAAGCTGCGGCGGTAAAGCACACTAAATTAACATTAAATGTTACTTTAGTTTGCTTTGTATGATGATTTCTTTGCAGATTTTCTGTGTGATTAATACATGGTTAGTTGCATTATCGTTGACCTCATTGACTTATTTGTTCCTTTATTATCATTGTGTCAATCCGTTTTTCAGTTTTTTTATCAAATTTTATAACATGATATATATTATTAACTAAATTTGTGGCTATTCTTATCAGTGTGAATAAAATAATACAAAATATGAATACTATAATAATTTTACTGTTTATTATTTGACCCAGATTTAAGTGCATTCATTTAACTGATATCAAGTTAATGCACATTTCAATTAATTAGATGACAATTGGCTTGCCTTAAAGAAGGTTCCATAGGATGATAGGATGAATATTTATGCGATCAAATTTGTTTGTAGTAACTAAAAAAGAAAGACAAATTGATGAATATATTGTCTGTTGTTGAATTCGATCCTATATTCTTGATTACAGAATAAGGCTGGGTAGAAGGTGTTCTGATATTTTAAATGTTGATTTTTTCTTAAAATTATGAAGTTTTTCAGTGTGCACTGATGGCATTCGAGGAAGAAGAATCCAAAAGACTTTTCGGAAGACCTTTTGGTGATTAATATATGACTAAGAAATGACCACCAAATACAAGTTGGAGGCATTCACCGTATTTTATTTACAAAGTTCCATGCTATCCACCTCCGACGCGACAACGCATGGATCAAAGTGATCTCTTTTATTGACTCATTTATTAAACTGTTTAACATAGATTTTAGGGGTCTTTTTTGGATTAAGGGATTTCATTTTGTTTTTTACTATTTTATACGTTATAACTAGAATTTTATATTGATTGAACGAGTGAAAGTAGCTTAGAATGCCTCGCCAATTTATTCTTATTCCTCTTCTGCACAGAGACCATCACCATCACATTAATTAAGGCCAAACTCAATACCTCTGTTGTAACCAAATTAGGAGTTTTAGGTCAAGATAAGGTTAACATATTGTTAGAACACCGAATTTTGAATCATTCATTCAATCCTGTCGAAGTTGCTCATTTCTATTCATCAACTGGAAAAAACTGATGATTTTCAAGCAGCTGAATGGATTTTTTAGAATCATAGCTTTCAGAAGAGGAGAGGATCAATGGATTTCATGTGGTTTTCACTAATAAATAGACAAGCTGCAGCCAGCGATTTTGACCTCGTGAAAGCAGAAAATTATCTTATGGAAATATACTCTCGATATTACAAAGTATCCTATGGTTATTCCAGGACATGGTTAACACGTGTCCAAAGTAAACTCGTTAAAAAATAAAAGGCCCGTTTTGACATTTGAGAAAGCCCCTAGAATGTAACTTTGAACGAAACTGAAAGAAACAATAAAATAGTAATTAGAGGTCCAGTGTAGTAGTGGCTATTTAAGTAGTAGCTGCACTACACTGGACATGCCGCTAGTAGTCAAAATACAAAATGTCAAGCCGGGTCTTTTATTTTTCGACAACTTTAGTTCAGCCGTTTGAGCGTGGAGAAGTAATAAACATATACACATATATTCGCCTTAATAGTATTAGTGTGATTTATGCATATTACAATAAAGAAAAGTCGAAAATAAAAGATTTGCAACACCCATGCGAGGCTGGACGACACATTTGTGAGTCTTTTTGGAATTGTACACTATTTTTCATAAATTAAGGGCGTTTACGATTAATTATACGGTGAGATTGTGTATATAAGGAGTAATTTGTAGATATGGAAACATTCTTATTCCAGCAGATAGTAAAAATTGACGTGCCTACAAGTATACACGTGGTTTTAAACTAAGTATTTTATTATAGTTTTTAAAGAAAAGGATTTGTGTGATTGTGGTTTAGTGATACATTTTCAGATTGATCAGGAATTATCTTTGCAAAATGATCAGGTTTGGACTATTTTATTGATTTTGAATAAAGTGTTATGACTAATAAATACTTATATGCCTCAGAAAGCACGCATGCTTTTGTGCAGTCGAATCCTTAAATTACAACTTTTGTCGCTGTGTATACGACAGTAATTCAAATTATTTTGGCCCCAAATCTATGCCACTTCCATCGCGTCGGAAGCAGCGTATAGGCACTTTAGATGCCTGTTTTAGGGCACGAAAGATAGGATAGAAAGTAGAGCAAAGTTTGCGAATCGACTTCAAATCCGCAACCTGCTGTTGTTTCGTCAAGGCAACCCCATTTTGCGAGGTCAGTTTTCAAGGAGGAGTCACACCTTTAAGTGGACCATGGCTGGTTAAACCCTATGGGAAACTCGTTTTGTAATAGATAGTGGTTGAAAAAGTGTCTACCCGTTGTTTGCATCGGGGGTCAACAGGAAACTGATAAGGAAACGGTCGATTCCAGACAGCTGCATCTTTCTCTGTTTTGTAGGTAACTACTTAGTTGAAATCACAGAAACTTCTACACTATTTTTTATCGCTGTACTACTAATTTCTACATATTTTGATTGGTTCTCAGTAGTGAGTCTTGCATACATCCAACAACGGGAGCAGCCCCCAACACTTTCATGTCTGCAATACAGTTCTTTTTGACAGCACAATGTCTCATTCAGAATAAAGATTGGCCACCCGAAACTAAATTACATGGTATGTATAAAAATATAATAATACTAGCTTAATCTGCCAGTGGCTTCGTCCGCGTGAATGTTGGTTATTGCGGACGCGAAGTCGAAGTCAGACAAAAAATAGCCTATGTCCGTCCTTGGAGTTCAAGTTTGCTCCGTACCAAATTTCATCAAAATCGGTTCAGTAGCTTAACCGTGAAAGCGTAACAGACAGACAGACATAACAGACAGAATTACTTTCACATTTGTGATATTACTATGGATAATATTTATCAAATATCCTAAACTACCATCACGCATCAATATACCCATTCCAGTAATACACAAAATTTTTTTTGGGAACACATTCATTGTGTATCTTTCCTGATAGCTTTGTATCTATTCATTTTTAACTTTAAGAATAGAATAGCTTACTTCTAGGCAAACGTGATCCACCGTCGACCACATCATCGCTTGCCATTAGGTGAGATAGTAAAACACGAGCCTAGCAATAATAAAAAGAAACCATACTAACCAACCTTCTATGCTAAAAAATCCACCAGCCTACTAACTACTACCAATACTGATCTGTAGAAGTCTATTACAGAGCATAATTTGATGCCATTGAAGTCTATCCTCGAATAGCTAAAACTGTCGTGACGCCAAAGTTAAACAGTTAGATAGGACTAAGCGTTTCGCCTCGTCGTTTTTACCGTGTACATCGAAGGAATGGAACAATTTACTTACAGCAGCGGTCTCCCCGTCCGTTTAAAATTTAGGTGTCTTCAAGGCTAGAGTGAATATGGCTAGTGAATATGGTTCTCTATAAACTAGTGCGCTTCAACATCAACGATTGCATCACTGTTATCATCAAGTGGGATCGTATTCAAGCATTAGTTTACATCAATTAAAAAAAAAACGGACTGACTCATCCACAGACCTTAAGGGCCAATTACACTACTCGATATTCAGACAGTCTTAGTCTATGTTTATCTATGTATCTCATCGTTTTGTTTCATTCCTTTACACGACATTGGCGTAAGTTGCTCTTTTTCTTGTGTGACACTACATAGACTAAGACTGTCTGAATATCGAGTGGTGTAATAGGCCCTTTATAACTATAACCAACCAATATATGTAATGTACTCGCTACTTTTCTTCTGTCGATCGGCTCTTGCTTGTTCTCGGCTCGAGTTCTGACATGCGGACAAAGCCTGCGGGCAAACAATCTAGTAAGAACTTTACAACACAGTTCAGCATGCTCCGTACATACTAAAATATAAAAAACTATGCTTGAGGAGTATGAAAGCAGCATCTTCCATCGACTTTCCGACTTCTGTAACAATACCTACGATAACATAAAAATATACCACGCTTAAATGCTTGAGAAATCAATCAGATTTTCAGGCAGCAAGCAATTACGTTCAAAAACACTGTTTGTGTGGCCTGTAAAGATTATCTCAACGAGGCCTGATACTAAATTATTCATATCAATGTAAGCAAAAGTTCAGTATGAACTAAACGTTTTATGACATAGGACAAGGATTGACCTTAATTTTTACAAATAAATCGAACCATGTGGTTTTATTTATTTGTAAAAAGTTGAATTTAAGGGATAATTATATACTATTTGTTAACTTGATAACCTAACTTTAGCTTTGTAACATTAATTTTAAAATCAGTTTGCTTTAGTATCAAAGTTAAATTAATTCATTCTATTTCAAATCTTTGGGTATTCATTTTATTGTAATCACTTAGATTTTTAACCTATTCGTAGATAAATTTTTAAATGATCTCCAATTTCTGAAGGAGCAGTTTCGATCCATCGGCCTTGACCTCAATCATTCTAAATGTGAAATTTTTGTTTCTGACAATACTGACAGACAATCGACACTTCAGAAATTCAGTGCAATAGCCCCAGAGATCAAAATTTTAGAAAAATGTTCACTGCGCCTCCTAGGTTCTCCAATTTTAGAAGACAGTTTTCCTTTATTCGTTAACGATAAAATTACACGTTTCAACGATATTTCAGATAGACTTTCAAAAATTAACTTACATTCGGCTTTCACCCTAATTAAATATTGCTGTTTTGCTCCAAATTTTATGTATTTCCTTCGCTCTTCCTCTTTATGGAAACAACCACATCTCTTGGACAAAATTGATCAAACCATTCGATCCGCTTTAACGTCCATCTTAAATGTGGCCCTGGATGACCGAGCGTGGGTACAAGCCACGTTACCCATCCGTTTTGGCGGGCTCGGCATCCGCAAAATTTCTAGTATAAGTCTACCGGCGTTTCTGTCTTCGGTCCACAGCACTCAACAGTTAGTCGAACATATCTTAACTCCATCACTGGTTGACTGTGAGGTGCCGTGCTTGACCGACGCCGTGAACGCCTGGAAAGTGGCTTGCCCGAACAAGGCGTTGCCCGAGAATCCATCTTCCCAGAGACAGTGGGATGAGCCGCTCTGCAGGCTGGTACGGAATAATCTTATTAATACGTCCACCAATACTGCTGAGCGCGCCCGCCTACTGGCTGTGGGTGAATGGGAGTCGGGCCTCTGGCTACAGGCTCTACCGTCACCTAACATAGGTACTATGCTGAGTGACACCACCTTCCGGATCGCTACATGCCTGCGTCTGGGTGCTCCTAGTGGAGCTCCACATCGATGTCAGTGCGGCGAAGCAGTCGACCGCCTCGGACACCATGGCCTATCATGCAGTAGAAGCGCTGGTCGGATAGCACGACATGCCAGTATTAATGACATCATCCGCCGAGCTCTTGTCACCGCCGGGGTGCCAGCTGTTTTAGAACCCAATGGCTTGGCACGTGACGATGGGAAGAGGCCAGACGGGATGACTATAATGCCTTGGAAATTGGGTAGGCCTTTGGTGTGGGATGCAACATGTGTCGACACCCTTGCGCCATCCCATCTTCTGAGTACGGCGGGCTGTGCTGGGGCGGCTGCTGCAGGTGCAGAAAACCTCAAACGGCGTAAATATAATAACCTCATCGGAGGTTATATATTTGAGCCGTTTGGGGTTGAAACACTAGGGCCATGGGGTCCGAGCGCTCATCGAGTTGTTCGGGATATCAGCAAACAGCTGGTCGACTCTTCACGTGACCAGAGGGCTGGGCTTTTCTTCGGTCAACGAATCAGCATTGCCATCCAGCGTGGTAATGCTGCCAGCGTTCTGGGCACATCTCCCATTGACATCGATGTGGACGAATTTTTTGATGCCCTATGAGTTTTATTTCTACCCGTTTGTACATATATTATTTTCAGTTTGTGTATATATTTATTAAGTTATAATATTTAGTAGTTAAGATGTATATATAAATTAATAAATATTTTAACTTTAAAAAATAATAAATTGATTCGTAGATTATATTGTTTATACTTAGGGGAGCATTATATATGTATATACAATTACGGGTGACAATACAATTGAAACTTGTATTTATAATCGTAGATTCAGAGGTGTATGACTTTATAATCGTGGGAGCTGGTACAGCTGGAAGTATACTGGCGAACAGACTCAGTGAAATCGAAGACTGGAGTGTACTGTTACTTGAGGCAGGGGGAAACCCACCAATTGAAAGTGATGTAAGTTAAAGCAACGTGTAACAAGTGTTATATATATATTTATTACTATATATATTTGCATATCACAAGTTACGTTTCTCGTTCAATCATTTTCTTAACTAATTTCTTTAAATAAAAACACATTAAAAATATTAAAAACCACCAGTATGGAAAACAGGTTATAATAATTTTGGATTATAACAATTCTTAAAACATTTATTTCGCAGACAAACACACAATTGAAATATATACATAAGTACTTATGACGAAACTTAAATCAAAGAAAAAATAATAACATTGTGTCATTTAAAACAGTATGATACCCTTAATATTTATTTGTTTCCTTCAGATACTAAGACTAGCTACAAGTCTATATGAAACCAACTTTGACTGGTAGTACACAACTGTAAACAACGGGATCACGAATCAAGCCTACAAAGGTGGAAATGTAAAATGGCCAAGAGGTTAAATGCTTGGAGGCAGTAGCAGCATGGACGTCATGGCTTATGTCCAAGGACATCCTCGTGATTATCAGTCCTGGTTCAACGTAGGAAATATTGAATGGCATCCAGATATAGTAAAACAATATTTCAAAAAAGCTGAAACTCTACAAGATCCTATTCGTTTGAAGATTCCCACAGTTTACAATCACTATGGTCATAATGGACCTCTTTTTGTAAGTTCTTTCAATGGCACAGATGAAAGTTTAGTTGTAAATTTACTTTCTGCTTTTAACGAAGTTGGTATAAAAAATGTTGATGATTTTAATACGTCTAATAATATTGGTTCTAGTAAATTTATATCAACAGTTCATGAGGGCAAAAGGGTAAGCTCAGCTACAGCATATCTTAACCCTATAACACGATGCAGAAAAAAATTGAAAATAGTTAAAAATTCGTTTGTGACTAAAATCGTTTTGGATGGGAGAAACGCGGGTGGTGTAGAAGTAAATCATTTTGGCAACAAATTAACATTAAAAGCAAAACATGAAGTTATTCTCAGCGCCGGTTCTATAAACACTCCTCTACTACTCATGTTATCTGGTGTAGGACCTAAAAAACATCTTGCAGAGAAGAATATAAAAACTATAATCAATTCGCCCATGGTTGGGCAGAATTTACACGATCATACTATGGTTCCTATTTTACTATTTGCCGACAAACCAGAGGAACCTAATCAAGCGATGAAAAGCTTTGAATCACTGAGATACTTGTATGATTGCCAAGGATACTTATCATCTGCAAATTATCATGATGTATCTGGATTTTATTCCACAGATCCTAACGCTACGTACCCAGATTATCAATCTATCATTTTTATCAATAAGAAAAACGAAGAAAGTATAAAAACCTTTGCTTTAGGATTTGTCAAAACTGTAGAAAATTCAATATTGAAGCAAAGTGTAAACAAGTCTTTATTTCAGGTTATGACAATTCTATTGCATCCTGGTTCTAGAGGAAACATATCACTGAATTCAAATGATCCGTATGAATACCCTCTCATATATTATGATAACTTTAGTGATATGAGAGATTTAGATTTACAAGTTGTTGGAATGAAAATATTAGCAGAAATGGTCAATACTACTTATTTCAAGTCTATTGGTGCAAAATTGGGTAGGATTGAGTTGGCGGCATGTGACGGTTATGAACTTGGTAGTACTAATTATTGGAAGTGTGTAGCTATGAATATGGCTGCCACTGTTTACCATCCAGTTTCCACTGCCAGGATGGGTCGTAATATAAGCTGTGCGGTCGTAAACAGTCGTCTGAAAGTTCACGGAATTCGTGGACTTCGAGTGGTGGATGCTAGTGTGATGCCCACCATCAGTAGCGGTAATACTAACGCTCCCATTGTGATGATTGCTGAGAGAGCAGCTGATCTAATAAAACAGGATCATAATAAACTGTAACGGTAACCTAATTTTGAAGTGTACAATAAATTTATGAAAAAAAAATCTTATGACTCATCATATGATTTTTATAATATAATATTCCACAACTATCACACAACGCCGTCTAGTCCCAAGCTAAACAGAGCTTGTGTTATGGGTACTAGACAACTGATTTTAGATTTTATATCATCATCATCATCATCATCATTTCAGCCGAAAGACGTCCACTGCTGGACATAGGCCTCCCCCAAGCGTCGCCACAGCGAACGGTCCTGTGCGTCTCGCATCCATCGGACCCCCGCAACCGTTACCAAGTCATCGGTCCACCTTGTAGGAGGCCTTCCAACGCTACGTCTTCCGGTACGTGGTCGCCATTCCAGAACCTTTCGGCCCCAACGGCCATCTGGCCATCTGGCCATCTGGCCAATGGCCATCATTTTATATATTTTCTTTGTAATATATAAAATATCCACTTCATCTCTCCACTTTTGTTTTGCGCTGCCGCGATGCTGCCTTACATTTAATGGGACCCAATAAGTGTTTTTTCTTAGCCCACTGTTGAATTTGACTCTTACTGGAGGGTATAATGACAGACAACAAGAAGACATGAAGACATGTATGTGGAAAAGGGAGAGTGAGGCAGATCGATAGATATAATTACTGCATTCTTATTTATGTCATTTGCTATTCTTTAGTGTTTTAATTTTTGTGTCATTAAACCTATTAAATATTTTATTGAATTAAATAAGCTTTTATTTTTCCTGTAACCAAAGTAACATAAAATATGAATATTACCTACAACGCACAGCAAGTCGGCACAGAACCCTAAAAAGCGTATATTTACGCTTTTTAGGGTTCTGTGCCGACTTTGGCTTTGGCTCGGTCTGGACGGTTACCGGACGGTCGGACGGTGAGCTACCCATAGGTCACCGTCCGCAAGCCCGCGCCTACGGTGGCCGTAAATCGGGATCGGGGTCCCGGCGGCTGGAGCGTAAGGGCCGTTCGGTCGCACATGCAGCCGCCTCCTTTGCTAGCATTACTGCTTCGCAGAAGGAGGCGACTGCCTGCCACTCCTCCTTGCTTCGGACCATGGCCAGTATCAAGGCCCGGCGCGAGAGATCGTTGCCGCCGATCGCCCCCACGAGGACACGGTGGTGCTCTGCCCAAGCAGGGCACACCTCTACCGTATGCTCCACCGTGTCCTCCAGGCGAACCACACAGCCCTGCGTTCAAAAATAACCAGAGTAGGATAGAGTCGCTACTCCAGCCGTTCAAAAATGCTTTAAGTTGCAACCCAGGGTCGTTCTTTTATAACTGGAGTAGCTACCCTAGAGCACAAAATAGATTGGTACAGAAGTCAATCTACATACAAAGCGTGCTCGAGCAACGCACACATAGACACTGCTCACGGACACGATATCTCAGCTCTATTCAGATCAATGCGAGCTCGAGTGCTATCCGTTTGAGACACGCGTCTGTGATATTTTGTTTGTGGAAAAATGGACCAACAAAAAAAAACTTATTCTAACTGTTCAGTGGACGGTTGTTTAAATTCGACATTAATCACAACATGTCCGCTGAGAACCTGCGTCATGCGTAAGGTGAGGACGCCGTAAGGTCTTTCCAGCCACTCCTCAAATAGGGGACTTACCGCCATAATTATGGCGTGCCCATCCCCTTAGGGGGGGTAAATTTTAGATTTTTTTTGTGTGTAAGAGAAAGCTCTGTGAAAAATTTCAGCGTTCTAGGTTCAAGGGTTTGGGTTGGGCGTTGATGAAACACTGAGTGAGTCAGGACTTTACCGTTCTTAAATAATAAATAAATAATAATAATACTTTATTTAGCCAAAAAACAATCACATTACAAAATCATAAAACTTTGAACAATTATAGGCTTACTATAAGGTCACAAATACAGATAAAGTCAAGTTTAAATATATAAATAATAATTGTATTTATATTTTATACAATAGACTATACTGTATAAAATGTAAATACAATTAACATACACACTTAAAATAAATAAATACTTAGATTAACGAGTGTAGAACCAGGTTAAAGTCGAAGTTCTAGCAATATTTCCACTAACTCCATAGTGCGGTTTTGCCGATGCACCTTTACAACTATAGATACATTCGCAGGATTGTTCCAAAGAGACAACGCAGCCCTGGAACGCAATCCCCCCTTACCAAGTATGTTTTAAAAAGAGGTTAATGACATGCCAGCTTCAGGCACAAAATAGATAGGTACAGAAGTCAATCTACATACAAAGTGCGCTCGAGCAACGCACACATAGACACCGCTCACGGACACGATATCTCGGCTCAATTCAGCTTAATGCGAGCTCGAGTGCTATCCGTTTGAGACACGCGTCTGTGAACTTTTTATGGAAAAATGGACCAACAAAAAAAAAACCTTAATCTAACTGTCCAGTGGACGGTTGTTTAAATTAAACACTAAAATTTTACGCGTCAATTGACGTTTTTTAGGCTACCTGTTGTTTCACAGAGGTATTTAAGTTTTTAAGTAGATATTTGCTTGTATTTTGATGGTTTGTTTAAACGTAACACAGAACAGGCCCCGCTCCGAGAAAGAGAAGATGATTATGTGGCCATGTAATATTTTTACAATTTATTCAGATTAGGTAGGCATTTATCACCGCGCACAGTGACACTCGAACAGTCCGGCGCCACGCGCTGACCCTAGCGCGATCGCCGAGCGTAGGTATGAAAAGTGGAGTACATACATGACAATCTCATGTATGTACTCCACTTCAGTACCTATCTTTTTTGTACTTCAGGGTTGCAGGATTGTTCGAAAAGCATTAAAAATTTTTGGATTGATTGTTCGAAAAGCTTAACTGAAAGAACACGAATGGGTCATTAAAAGTCTGTCACTTCCTCTCGCTCCATAAAGAGCGGAAGAAGTTATTCGATAGCATTTGACAGTAAAAATATATCAGCCAGTTACATTTTTAGAATCAAAAATTAATAAAACTTAATTGCCAATTATGGCCAATTTGTTGCACCATTTTAATAATATATTTTTGCTTTCAAACACAATTTTTAGAGATCGGTTCAGAGATTGGTTGGATTTATACTGCTAATTAACACCACTTTCATCTTATTACATGCTGGCTCAACATTGTATGAAAGTGTGTCCATCTCCTTTACCGTAATTGGGGATTATGCTCATTTTAAGGCATTTTTTTTTATTTAACCATTTAATTTTTTCTCACAAACATTGATATTTTCACGTAGGTAATTACTGTTAACAAGCATGTAACATTATAATTGCAGTAAAATATTAATATTTTTTTTACTAAGCACCTTGTTGGTCAGCGTACCATAACCGGCAGCTGTGAAATCAAAGTTTGTCTTTAAATAATGTACCATAATAACGAACAACAAGGTTTAAAGTAGCTTGTGTTGGTAATGAAGTTTACGTGCCAAGAAAAAATAAAAATATTTTTTCAAGATTAATAAGTGAATTATTTGATTCAAATCGGACATTTTCACTTGACATTGGATATAATATTGAGTGATAGATAGATATCAGAAATTCTTAATTCAGCACATTGAAATAACTAACGTGCTTGGTTGTGGTTTGTAAATAAGTACATCATTTATTACATTTTAAAGTTGCGGACCTGTGTAAATGCGTTACTGATACGTTTGCTGGTTGATTACAAATTATCTCTAAAAATGACCAGGTACGTATTTTTTTTCTATTACATTTATGGGTGAACATCCCTCACATAATTCGGGATTACTCCTTATCTCGGAAGGCACGCTAAGCCATTGAACTTGGGGCACGCCACTCCACACATCCACATCCACAGATCCTGCAAGTCGGGTCGCTTGCTAGTCCCATATTGTGGAGTTGTTTGTTGGTAGCATAGTGCCCCGTAAAGACTCCTGCGATTGTTCGGAGCTGTGATCTGCTGTACCTCCATAATTTTTGAGTCCAGGCCTTATCTATGTCATTAAGAAATAGCTTTGCATGCTTATGGCCTGTTGTGTTGCGCCAGTGTGTGTATGTACCTCTAACTATAATATAATATAGTATAATCAGCCTTATAATATTCCCACTACTGGGATCCAGACCTACTCTCTAGGAGAGAGAATGGGCCGTAATTCACTACGCGGGTCCAGTGCGGATTGGTGGATGTCACATCATATCATTGAATTTTTGGTTCTAGCACATGCCGGTTTCCTCACGATATTTTCCTTCACTGTTTTGAGTGCAGTGGTGATGAAATAAATTACACCAAGTAATGCCCCAAGCTGGGTTCGAACCCGCGACTAAGAACTCTTAAATTGGGGCCGATACAGCGGGGCAACTAATGTTCTTCAAAAACTATGTAGTTATATGTAGATATAGGCAAGCATTTTCAGTCTGTTATTAAAATGTTTTTAATTATTTCCACATAAAATACTATATTAATTTGTCCTCAGCAACGGATCTTGCATGAATACAATTGGAGAAGCCGCCAACACTTTCATGTCTTCAATAAATTTCTTCATGGCAGCTCAATGCCTGATAGGCTCAGATTGGCCACCTGATGCTGAAGTACATGGTATGTAAAATAATTTAGAGCAAAAACTACCAAATAACCAGAAAAACCACCATCTACGAAATACCAAACCAACCTACTAATTATGTATATAAAAAAATTATAGGTATAGGTTAAAAAAAAAATATCGCGCGACCAGATTTTTTCTTCTATACACCACAAATTTTTAATTAGTACAAATACTTAAAGGGCTTTTAGGAAAAGGTCTTGTTATTATTTAAGTAGTCTCAATAAATAAAATTTATAAACACCACAGTTATTAGCGTTTGTTTACATACCAAAATGTCACTCAATTTATGGAAATATTGTACAGGCTATTGCTTAAGAATTAATAAATGATGATCAAAATGGAAAAACACTGCGCGAAATATTTTCTAGTAGCAATTTTTATAAATTATAATTGATTCTATTATGAATTTACCAATAATGACAAATTTTCGTGGATAACTTTGGGATTTCGTTTTTTTTTTACTTTTGACTACAAAAATATGATCAGTAACTGGTACGGATAGAGCCCCATTATTTTTGTACTAATTAAAAAATAGGGATGTATATAAAAGGAGAAACTGACTGACTGGCATATCAACGTACAGCCTACAGCGCCTAGGAGGGTGAAATTAACTTCTCTTAAGAGGATTTCACAAAATTCACACCCTAAGGGGATGCAACAGGGGTCCAAAAGGTCAATGGGCATTTTGTTCGGAGATTTGACCCACGGCGTACATAAACGAAATAGGGCTAGGTATATAGATAAATGTATCTGCAACTCAATGGTATGGGTCGCATTCTTGTGGGCAATGGGAGAATTGAAAAAAAAAAATTATTATTATTAAGGCATTTTTAAAGCATTTTTGTAATGATAATTCATTACAAAAATGCTTTAAAACACCAGTCCAGTAGTCCAGTAGTTTTGAGTTAATACTCAAAACTACTGGACCGATTTTAATATAATACCGAGTATTTCAAAAATACTTTTACCAGTCGAAAGCTAGTCCCCCTAAGTGGCATCGGATATTTTCCCATGGGAAAGAAAGTAGAATGTGCTAGTTTTATCAAAAGCCACTACTACTATTTAACGGACATAAAAATAAAATCCAGTTCTACTTAAATAATATTTTTATTCAGCTTGATCAAAATCTATTGTAATTTCATCTAAAAAGGGTGCAGGTGCATCTATTACATCTTGAAGCCTGGCCCATGATAAAAAGTAAACTACGCTTACAACATGCGCACAGCTTCCAACAGTGCGGCGGCCGTGTACACACGAGCAGTAATACTGTTCAATGTCATTTCTTCCAATTCGTGTGGGATCTACTAAAATATAGGTATAATATTGTTTGCTACGGACGTGTCGCGACTGAATTCGGCCTCATATTAGTATTTTGTTTTCGATAATTTCTTGCTGCCAGTATATTTCGATGTGGTATACTCCATTCAAACGCATGTACTCGTGGCAATATGACCTCGCAATTCTCAAGTGGTAAGATCCCAACGGTCGGTGTTTCTCGGTATTGTTTGTTTCTTATTTAACACCGACTTCCGAAATTAAAGTTATTTTGATCCTTTTAGTGTTTTTTTTAGTGAAGTCGGTTGTTTTTTTTTTTGTATAAAGTTTTTTATTTCACACTTTTTAGTTGCTTACTTATAAACAGAGTGCCTATTTCTCATGACAATTCTAATAAATCCAAACACGGCTAGGTTACATTGATTAATTACGGAGTTTCAGTGCCTACCTTCCGGCTCCATCATTAGATCATTTCGATGATACCATTTTCAACGTAACTATTCAGTACCATTCATTTATTTGTATTGTCATAGTCGCACTATCTTCTTGTGATATCTATGTGAGTATGAAGTTCCGCAGACCATTTCTGGTCTTCTTCATCAGTTCCACTTCATCAAATGTTACTTTTTGACTGTAAATGCTTCTAAAGTTCTCGATAAAAATACCAAACTCAATATATGGTTGCCTATAATATTTGAGGAGTTCCTTCGATTCCTCACGGATCCCATCATTAGAACTGGATTTACAAAAATTTGCAAATTGGTCCATAAACGACGAAGTTCTGAGGTAACAAACATAAAAAAAAATACAACCGAATTGATAACCTCCTCCTTTTTTTGAAGTCAAGTTAACAAAAGTTCATTAAGTTTTTAAATGTTAAATAACTTTTTTCTCCCATTAAATACTTAAAAAAAAAATACATATTTTGAATAGTGGGATTGAATTCTTCAATTTAAAACTAATTTGGTCTGTGTACGCGAACTCTCATAAAGTGGGTCAGAAACGCCCAATGACCTTTGTATGGAGAAATCCATTTGCACGTGGGCGAAGCTGCTGGCAGAAGCTAGTATTATATAAATTGTATACCTATAAGAAATTACCGAGTTTGATTTAATTTAATAATTTAGTTCATGTTCTTCTTTATATAGAATTTATGTAAAAGTCTGGCTTCTAAAAACGTTTTCTTATTATTATATTTTTTTATTTTTTTCTGAACTCGTTTCACCTCATTATTATATTTTAATTTTTTCGGAACTCGTTTCACCCCTTAAATGGATATTCATATCATGGGCGTGCATAATAAAATCTACTTCACTATCTTTAAGAGTCCACCACACAATCTAAACATGTCTGTAAAAAAGCTCAAACAAAATTCATATGCAAGATTTTCCAACAGAAATACATACAAACATTGCACGTTGAATTTATACTCCTATACTTGTACTTATCTATACTGTATACTTTTAATCTTTAAGGCTACTATATAATATTATAAAGCTGAAGACTTTGTTTGTTTGAACAAAACTAATAAACTACTGGTTCAAATTATAAAAAAAAAATGTGTTGAATAGACCATTTGTCAAGAAAGACTATAAAGCTATATAACATCACGTTACAACCAATACGACTGAAGGAGTAAATAAAGACGCGGGCTCCAGCTAAAAATAAAATCTTGTAAAGGGCGACCTTTCCGATTTGTGCTTGCAAATCGAACCACATCAAAAGATGAAGTTGACCTACAAACCATTTGAAAGCTTGCCAAATTAATTTTAGCAGCATTGGACTCATTTTGAATTAGTTTGCTTCGGCATCAAAGTGAGTTTTGTACATAAACATCATTTATCATTTATGATTATTTTTTTAAGGTAAAAAATGTTAACCCCATTCAACTGATATTTTGTATATTTGAAAAACATGTAAAATGTGGCGAAACTAATCTTAGCATAATGCAAACTAATATAACATTTTTGTATATATGTACATAATCAGGTTTAGTATAAATACTTAGTTCATTATTAAGTTTGTTTCGTACTTATTGGCAACATTGCAATGAATATAACTTATATTTCTAGACCTAAGACTATTTTTTAAGTTTTCTCCGGTACAAGAGAAGAATAAGAATTCTTTCGCTTATCAAGTTTTTCTAATGTTAATTCCATTAATTTTAATTCGTAGACTCAGAAGTTTTCGACTTTATAATCGTGGGAGCTGGCACAGCTGGGAGTATACTGGCGAACAGACTCAGTGAAATCGAAGATTGGAGTGTACTGCTACTTGAGGCAGGGGGAAACCCGCCAATTGAAAGTGATGTAAGTGCCTACTTATAGCTTGAACTAAAAATAACGATAACTAGCTATCTATTTATTATAATTTTTATTATTTATTTTGACTGGCCTGTTCGTCTAGTGGTCAGTGGCCCTAACGGAGGTAGTGGGTTCGATTCCCACGCAAGACAAATGTTTGTGTGATGAGCACGAGAATTTGTCCTGTGCCTGGATGTAATTTATCTATAATATGTATGTATTTAGAAACATATAAGTATGTTTATCAGTTGTCTAGTACTCATAGTACAAGCTCTGCTTAGTTTGGGACTAGATGACGTTGTGTGAAAATTTTGGAATATTATTATAGTTTGAGTGTATAAAAGGCAAATTAACTGACATAATCAACGTACAGCCAAAACTACTGTGACAAGGAACATGAAAATTTGTACAAGGCCTCTTTTTATGACGTAGGCAAGCAATAAGAAAGGGTTTTTGGAAATTCAACCTTTAAGGAGGTGAAACGAGGGAATTTCGTTTGTACTCAAAATTACATTCATGTGCCAATATTTATTTGAATATTAGCACAAATAGTAACCTATAACATAACATAATCAGCCTTTTAATGTTCCCACTGTTAGGACTCAGGCCTCCTCTCTCTAGGATAGAGAATGCCACGCGGGCCCAGTGGTGCGGATTGGTGAATGTCCCATGTTTTCTAATTTTTTGTTCTAAGACATGCCGTTTTCTTCACGATGTTTTCCTTTACTGTTTTGAGAGCAGTGGTGATGAAATAAATTACACAAAGTAATGCACCTGGCTGGGTTTGAACCCGCGTCCTACAACTCATAAGTCGGGGCCGTTACCACTTGGCCACCACTGCTCTCTAAAGAATAGTAACCTAAGTAAATACTAAAGGTTGTCATTACTTGTTTTTAGAACTACCTCAAATAGTACAATGTGGGGATTTTAAAGATTATAGGGAGAATTCTTGTTTCTTGAGTTCATAAACTTAAAACTTGGAACAAATAATTAAAATAAATAATAAAGATTGTCATTATTAGTTTTTTAAAACTAACTTCAAAGTATGTTTTAAAGGGTGTCAAAGTTATAATAAAAACATTCTTGCGATCAAAGTCGCTGGCTAAGTGCTAGTTACACTTTTTTTTTTATACACATGTTACTTTCAGTACTATGTGTAGTTATGAACTTTATAAACACTGAAAACATAACTAAATCAAAGTACTACATCATTTTTTATCTTCCTCAGATACCAGAGATGCATGAAAGTCTTATCTTCACCAGGGTTGACTGGAAATATGCAACAGTAAACAATGGAATCACAAATCAGGGATACAAAAGTGGACAAGTAATGTGGCCAAGAGGCAAAATGCTTGGAGGCAGTAGCGCCATAAACAGCATGGCTCATGTTCATGGACACCCCAAAGATTATCAGTACTGGTTTGACGAAGGAAATATGGAATGGCACCCGGATGTAGTAATGCAATATTTCAAAAAGTCTGAAACTTTAAAAGAACCTTGTCGTTTAAAAATTCCTGAAGTTTACAATAACTATGGTCATAATGGACCTTTTGCTGTAAATGTGTTCAATGGCTCAGATATCTGTTTAATCGATAATATACTTTCAGCGTTTGACGAAATTGGTATAAGAAATGTTGCTGATTTAAATACGGCTAATAACGTAGGTTCTGCTAGATTTATAGTTGCTGCTTATAATGGCAAAAGAGTGAGTACAGCCACAGCATACCTTAACCCTATAGGACGAAGCAGGAAAAATTTAAAGATACTTAAAAATTCGTATGTTACCAAAATTATTTTGGATGGAAGAAACGCGTGTGGTGTAGAAGTAGATCACAATGGCACCAGGTTAACATTAAAAGCAAATCATGAAGTTATCCTCAGTGCAGGTTCTATAAATACTCCTCAGTTACTCATGTTATCTGGTATAGGCCCTCAAAATCATCTCGCAGCAAAGAACATAAAAACTATAATTGATTCGCCTATGGTTGGACAGAATTTACACGATCATACTATAGTACCTATTTACATATTTGCCGATGAACCAGAGGAGCCTGATTCAGCAACAAAAAGCTTTGAATCACTGAGATACCTGTATGATCGTCAAGGATACTTAGCAGCTTCCAAATATCCAGCTGTGTCTGGATTTTATTCCACAGATCCTTATGCAACATATCCCGAATACCAGGCTATGATTTCACTCAGTAAGAAAAACGATGAAAATATAAAAAATTATGCTTCAGTATATATCAAATCAGTGGAAAATTCAATATTGAAGCAAAGTGTAAACCAGTCAACGTTTATGTTTTGGCAAATTGTACTGCATCCTTTGTCTAGAGGAAATATATCGTTGAGTTCAAATGATCCGTATGAAGATCCTCTTATATATTACAATAACTATAGTGACTTGCGGGATTTAGATTCTCAAGTTGTCGGAATAAAAATATTGGCAGAAATAATCAATACAACTTATTTTAAGTCTATTGGAGCAAAATTGGGTAGGATGGTGCTAGCTGCGTGTGACGGTTATGAACTTGCCAGTGATAATTATTGGAGGTGTATAGCTGTTAATTTTGCAGGCACTGTTTTTCACCCAATTTCCACCGCTAGGATGGGTAGCGATATAAGCTGTTCAGTCGTCGACAGTCGATTGAAAGTACACGGCATTAGTGGACTTCGAGTGATAGATGCTAGTGTGATACCCAGCATGCCTAGTGGCAATATTAATTCTCCTGTTGTGATGATTGCTGAGAGAGCAGCTGATCTTATTAAACAGGATTATAGTAAACTACTGCTTTCGCCTAATTTAGAAGTGTACCATTGATTTGAGTTGTATTATGATTTCTTTCATAGTTTTTTTTTAATAAATAAAAGGGCCACTTAATTATTATTATTGTCGTCTGCACATTTCTCAGTAACATTGGATCCCAGACCTTTAGAAGGCGCACTAGGGGCTAAACCAGCACGCATAGGCACTATTGATGATAATTATATTTAAAAGCTTTTAATATTTGTAAACTATTCCTTTTAAGTACTAAATAAAAACATTTTCTATTAAAATTATTTGGCTATTATTTTCATGAATATTATCTGCAATGTTTTTATTATTTCTCTATGGAAATTTATATATATATTCAGGTTGTGTGTATGCATTGCTGTCGTTTTTAACTTTTTTATAATTCCAGATACAATTAATTTATTGTTAATGAATTATTGACTATGACCATAACCACGTTTCTAATAAACATCAAAACAGCCGTTTGACTGTACGAGGATGGTCTGAAAAGTATCCGACTTCAACATGAAGATAGCAATACTCGTCAATAAAAGTTAATGAATATTATTATGCATCTTTTGACAGTTACTCACTAAAGTTTCAGCCATTTTAGACGCGCAGTTGTTATTTGACAGTCGTTTGAGTGAGTCGATGTGAGATGCAGTAAAAGAAAAAAATATCCTGTTTCACCAAGACAACGCAACATCTCACACCTTAGTAGTTGCCACGGTGGAAATCAATGAATTACGGTTTGAACTGTTTGACCATCCATCTTACTCAACAGATCTATCCCCAAGTGGCTTTTTTTTGCTTCTTCATTTAATCATTGCGCTCGGAGGATAAATATTTTTGTCAAACCAGGCGGCAATCACCTTCGTGAACAACTATTTTGCAGAGAATAACGCTGTTAACTATTTGAACAGGTTAGAGAGATGGGAACATCGCTGTGTAGAGTTACAAGGAGAAAATATAGAAAAAGAAGAATAAATTGTAAGAAAAAATGTTTTGTACGAGTATCTTAGTTAGGTCGGAAACTCCAACAACAGGCCACCTGTGTAGTTTTTGTGGCTTAGGCCCTTTTATTTTATACCATTCCCTACGCATAATTTTAATTTAACTATTATTATTATATGTATCAGTATATATCAGAACCCTAAGATCCTAGGCCTTTGGAAGGCGTACGAGGAGCTGAAACCAAGTCGCAAAGGCCCTTTAGATACTTTTAATAGAACATGATACCAATCGACGATTATCCCTGTACGCGCTATGCTAGTGCACCCAAGGACAACCCTCGGTTGGTGAAAACTATTGTGACATATGAAAACCAAAGATAATAAAATTATGGTTTTTGATGTCTTGCACATTCAATAAATGGTCCTCCAAAAACGGCCGCTAGCACGAAGTGACGTAGCAACAAGAGGGCAACATATCCTGGGGTGCTTGAGGAGTGAGAGGACAATGCCGGAAGTACAGTCAAGATCCCTACCAGCACCTTACTGGATTATACATCCTTCTCCCGAGCACGTAGTTTGCCCTTGCGAATCTGTACTCAAGCCAGCCAATAAAGGTAAGAGAGAGGTGAGAGCTCTGTTTCTTTCAGTGTTCACTACGGCTAGCCAATAAAGGTAAGCCGGAGATGAAGAACCAGAATTCTCCCGGGAGATCGGGTCCGTGGGGTCGCTGATGCCCAACAGTTCGCCACAAAACTGACCTGCGGATTGTATCTCTCTTAGTCTACCCCTCACACTAGGCATGTTACGGCAAAAAAAACTCTACCAGTACAGACCTAGGGTTTATGGGAGCCGGCAAGCCCCACTACGACGTCAACGTAGAGATATGGCGATGGGCTATATAATTATTAGCTATTATTATTATGAGCCCAGCAATGACATATGGCTCCGAAACGTAGTCGCTTACAATGGGCCTCATCAGAACACTTAAAGTCACCCAAAGGGCAATGGAAAGGGCTACGTGAATGAATCAGGAATGAGGATATATCCGCAGGAGAACCAAGGTTACCAACATAGCACGAAGAATCGCCAAACTTAAGTGGCAATGGGCAGGGCACATTACTCGCAGAATGGATGGCCGTTGGGGCCGAAAGGTTCTGGAATGGCGACCACGTACCGGAAGACGTAACGTTGGTAGGCCTCCCACAAGGTGGACCGATGACCTGGTGAGGGTCGCGGGAATCCAATGGATGCGAGACGCACAGGACCGGTCATTGTGGGACCGGGATACTTGGGGGAGGTCTATGTCCAACAGTGGACGTCTTTCGGCTGAAATGATGATGATGATGATTATGAGCCCGTTGAATTCCAGTGCCAGGCAAAGGCCTCCCTTCCTTTAATCCACTCTTTTCTGTCCTTAGCAACTTCTGGCTCATCCTTAAGGTAGGACTCCAAATCGTCACGCCATCTCCTTCTGGGCCTACCGCGTCGCCGGTTCCTGCTGTTCGGATTCCAGTCAGAGGTTGCCTTTGCCCAATTTCGCTGCGATATGCGGCAGATGTGACCTGTCAGTTCCATTTTAGTTTGGCGGCATTTTAATTTAACTATTACTGAATAATATAGATAATAACAAAACGTTACCAAAGTTGTCAAAATAATAATTATGCATTTAGATAATTTGTAACGCTACTAATTACGGTACGTAATTAACCCCTGTGGAGAATTTCAATCATGTGAAAATGGGAATGACGTTTCGGTCGGACACTAGTTCCAACACATAACAATTATCAAGTCTCTGTTTTAGAATTAATTTTTGTTTTGATTTAAGCAAGTTATTTGAATTATGAGTTTTGTTTTGTTGTTTATTTTATGTTGAGATCAATAAAACTAAAGGATTAATATGAACAAACGTGTTTATTGTAGCTATCTTTTTGCACAGTAAAAACAAGAGAAGATAAAATGTTACTAACTTAATACAGCTAAAATTGTCAGTTTCGACAGCATGAAAATATTATAATGGCTGCATTCATATTTTAGTCATCATCATTTCAGCCGTAAGACGTCCACTGTTGGACATAGGCCTCCCCCAAGCGGCGCCACAACGACCAATCCTGTGCGTCTCGCATCCTCCGCACTTATTTTAGTAACAATAAGAAATTACCTCAGACATTAACCTTGCTTACATCCTCACGCCCCAACCGCCGAGCCCCGACTCCGACTACCAGCCACCCTGCGCGTGGACTTGCGAACCACTGGGTAAAATTTGGTGGGAGCAATGGGTTAATTTTTTTATATCACATATTTCCGCAGCGGTCTGAACACCAAAGATAGGTGATTACGTAAAACCATGATGGAGAGGACATCCTCGTGCCGCAGTTGTCGCAGCTGGAGACACCTGCCCCCCTAGCCAAAATACGACCGTTTTCTTCAAGACCACATTACTGAGCGTTGTGATGACATCAGAACAAAGAAATCGGAGGCGTGCCCTATTCGAGGCGTTTGACGCAAGAGAATCGAAACGAAAAGGTCGTAACTTGGCTAGGGGAGCTGGACGTTGAGAGGCTCAGAATGATTCCCAGCCACCGCGTGCGAGGGCTTGCAGACGGCAAGCAATGGGTAGTTCACCTTCCGACTGCTCAGTAAGGACCAAGCTCATGTTGACGGCGTATAGTGTTCCAAGCGCGCCTCAAAAAGATGTCAGTATGATGGACGAGACTCAGGCGGGACGATGCCTCTTAAGGCTGCAGGATTGTTCGAAAGAGTAACCCTGGAATACAAAGGGTAACTGAAGAAATAGGGGTGGTTTTTGGTCAAAAAAAGTCTGACACTCCCTCTCAAGTTTTAAAGCGTTAGGGAGGTTAGTGTTTAGTTAGGTTATTGGACGTATGTACAGGAAAAACTCACAGAATTTATCAAATTAGGGGTCAAGAACACCTGTTACCTTACACATAATACTTATACATTACACATAAAACTAATAAGTAAATAACTGCCATTCACTCTCAATAAGGTTCAGTTGAAAACCAGCGTCAGGCAACTACCACTGACTACCATGTAGTTGTCTGGCATTTTAGCTGAACTGGACCTATTAGGCGCAGCCGTGAGACACACATTGTGTCAGTGTTTTTTTTTCTTTGTTGACTTAAATTTTATTTTTACAGTGTGTGTATCCATGTGTGCAAATAAAAGATTTTTTTTCTTTCTTTTCTTTTAACATATAATTTATTAACATGGCTAGCCTAAATTATTTTTTATAACATCAGCTATCTATTAGTAAAAATCCCGTCAAACTCAATCAAGCCATTTCAGAGATTAGTCGAAACAAACAGACAGAATATTTTTGGTGTGATAAAACAGCACTATAGTTTCGTACAGTCATTTTGGTTTAAATCCCACAAGAACTATTATATACTTTTAAGCTAATCTAATCTGATTTCTAAATGCTTATAAAAAGCTAAAAGTTAAGTATTTCTACTTCTGGGAGCCAAATGAGACGCTTTTTACGTGGAATTTTACTACCTTACTAAATATTCATACCAAGAAAAAATCATTTTGGAAAAGGTCGCTTTCCCTTGTGAATTAACAGAGTCAAAAGTGTCTCTCAATATTTTATACAATAAAATACTTATTTTAAAAGGAGAATGGGCAATATTGTCCAACATCCAATAGCGTTGTGATATACCTATTATACCATCGGAAACATCTCTTTAACGCTTAAAGAACCTTTTAACTGCTAGCGTGACTTTATTTTTTTCTTATTATGTCATTTTTGCTTCGCTGATTTGTGAAAGTTAGTCATCATATCAATGATTTTATAAATCTGGTTTTTGGTCAATCAAATCATGTTCAATAACACTGTACCTTTAACTCATTAATGTATAAGCCTGTAGCGTCCATTTTCAATTAAAGGCAATGTTCTAATTGCCGGCTCGCTCAGAGCAAGGGTCAAATAATCCTGCCACTCATCTCAATAGCGTATAGATATCATTGGATATATCTCATTAATGCAAATATTTGTTATAGTGACAATTTCTCTTGATTTCAGATAAATAAAGAAACTGTGGAGCTCTAAAAGCAAGTCATCTTCCATTTCTTCAATTCTGGTATTTTTTCAGTAAATTAACTTTCAGTCATACTGTGTCTTCTGTTATCATCATCATCCTGCCCTTATCCCATATTTCTTTGGGATGGCGTAACACGTTTTTTTCTTCCATTCTGTCTTGTAACCCGTCACTCTATACCCCCACTCCCTTTTCTTTCATATCACTCCACACATAATCCATCCATCTTTTTTTTGGCATTTCTCTCCCTCACCATCCATCGTATACTCATTACTCTTTTTCTTCACATGGCCATACCTACTAAAACACACGTTTCCTTTTCAACTTTTTAGTCACAGGCGCCATTTTCAAACTTCCTCTGATATATTCATTTGTGATTTGGCATATGACATGCCTTCTAATCATTCTTTTATTACCTATGAGCGTATACTTTAAAATGTGGGCTTCCTAGATGAAGTTTTAGGAGCAATGTTTTAAGAGTCCGCTTGGTCGAACAGATCGTTAAACCTGCCACTCGCCCCAATTACATTAAGATATATGTCATTGAGTAGATCTTTCTAAGGTATCCACAATACAGGAAAGCCGTCTGAATAAGTTTTTTTTTGTATTTCTTATTCAGCTATGGAACTGTGATTGTGAATCATGAAAACTCATTTCATTCATATTTGTTTTACGTCAATCAGTTACCTATTCCTAGAAATTGGCAAAAGTTAGATTTAGTAGCAAAAGATCTCCTCAAAAAGCTCTTTCTATTCATAATCATTTAGCTACTTATCAAAAATCATTAAAAAAATCTTTGAGTTTATTCGGAATTAAATTACCTATTTATCTATTTAGGCCATTAACTCCTATCAAATTTGAGTTTGGTAAAAGTCGTATGAGATGCAATAGTTGTCCCTGAAAAGCTCTTTTACTTAATTTATTTATTAGAGCTAGTAGGCACCAAAAAACATTCAATTTCAGTTGTCAAAATTAGTTTAATATTTAGGACGATAACTCCGAAGCCACCAAAAATTTGCCCAAAAGTCACGTAAGTAGGAAAGATTTACTTGGATAAGTTCTTATTACCAAATTTTTAGTTAATACAAAAAAAATTGGGCTCTATCTGTACCCGTTACTGATCACATTTATGTAGTCAAAAGTAAAAAAATGATTTCCCAAAATTGTACACGAAAATTTATCATAATTGGTAAATTCATAATTGAATCAATCATTTATAACAATTGCTACTAAAAATACTACGCGCAGTGTTTTTCCATTGTTTTTCCTTCATAATCAACAATATTTCCATAAATTGAGGGAGATTTTGGGATATAAAAAAACGCTAATAACTATGCTGTTTATGAATATTATTATTGAGACTTTACTTAAATAATAACATGACCTTTTCGAAGTATTTGTACTAATTAAAAACTAGTGGTGTATAGCTTATAATATTATCATTGAGTTTTGGACAAAAATGCCCATAGTTCGTTACCCATTCTCCCTTGTAGTAAAAACCATATGCGTCTATTATTTAACAGAGTATACATTTTCATAATAGGTACTCACAAGTGAGACCGATGCACTTTGCGTTTAAAATTTTCAATTGCCTCATCCCCAAGAGGAAAGGGGTCGTAAAGATAAGGCATACGACCGCTGCGAACCAACCCTTTTATATTCGTAGTGTGCAACATTTATTTGATGCGTTCTTTCACTTTTCTGAGTACATTTAATCATTTGGTATGTATATTATCGTACCCCTTAGTCTTAAAAGATGGTTATGCTTTTAAAATGTACATTCAAAATGGTACTTCAAAGCGGGATAGTCTAGAGATTGCGGCTTCAGATAAAATAACTTTGCGAACTTTCCGAGGCATGGAGGATTCTAGGTTTTTTTAAGGTGGGAAATCGTATAATAACGTCTCTAGAGCGGGAGAAGTAATTAGATAATTTCCCACATCACAAAAAAAATACCGTACAAGTGCGAATCGCTGTTGATCCCCGCATTAACGCCGGCGTTCACGCGCCATTGTCTTACTATTGTGTCTCTAATTACGCACTCAAAAGGCGTGCACTGAGGGTTCCGTACAAACTTACCTATGACAACAGTTCAATTCACGGATTGAGTTACGAAGATTTTTCCGAATCGCAAGAAAAGTTTTTTTTATGACGTAACTACAAATTTACAGTTTTCAGATTTTTTTATGTATGTGCTTGCTTGCTTCATGCCAAATTTTAGGATTCTAGTTCAACGGGAAGCACCCTATGAATTTTGATTCCCTTGATGGTTTCGAAAGTGTATTTCGACACTCTTAAGGGAATCAACGTTTTTTACGACATAAACGGCCGTATCTTTTTTCTCCGTTAATTTTTAGAAGTTTGATTTTTTCACAGCTTCAAGGGATCGCAGACTTAAATATATGGTTTCAATTTCAACTTAATACCTTTACGCGTTTCCGAGATACAGAGTCTTGACAGACAGACAGAAAGACAGACGGACAACAAAGTGATTCATAACAACATAAGGGTTCCGTTTTTTCATTTTGAGTTACAGAACCCAAAAAACGCAAAAATTCCTGTCTATATATATATAAAAGAAGAAACTGACTGACATATCAACGCACAGCCGAAACTACAGATACTAGGAATATGATATTTTTCACAAAGCTTCCTTTTATTACGTAAGCGAGCACTAAGTGAGGATTTTTCAAAATTCACCCCCTAAGGGGATCCCAGGTCGTCGACGGCGCGTATTGTTCCACGCGCGCCTCAGGGAGATGTCAGCAAATCGTAGGGGCCCAGCAGGGTCCAAGCCTACTGGGGCCACGGGTAGTGTGAAAGCGAAGCCCGGGACTCCGGGATGAAGGCAAAGAAGGAACAGGAGTGGGTTTTTAGTCAGTAAAAGTCTGACACTATCTCTCGCTTCGCCCAAGAGCGGGATTTGTCATTAGATGATTTTCCCACCTAAAAAAAAAAAAACCCCTTATGGGATGAAATGGGGGGCCAAAGTTTGTCCGGAAAAACCTACTTTCACGCGAGCGAAACCTCTGGTAGAAGCTATAGTCACTTATATTTGCAATCGGAATTCCCGATACTACTCCACCCACTTACAAATATCATCTTGTAGATATACCGATCAGCGTCGGGCCCTGGTTCGTTCTATGGTCTGGAGCGAGGAGGAATGGCAGGCGGTCACCTCCTTCTGCGACGCAGTAATGCTAGCGAAGGAGGAGGCTGCACGCGTGAGGAAACGAAGGTCTTCACGCCCCAGCCACCGTAATTCCGACCCTGAATACCAGCCACGGTAGACGCGGACTTGCGGACGTCTAGCAATGGGTAGCTCGCCGTCTGGCCGTTCGGTAATTAACGATCCACGTGCTCCTCTAAGAGATGTCAGCAAACTGTAGGGGCCCAGCAAGGCCGATGCCCGCTAGCTAGGACTGCGGAGAATTTCCAAAAAGGAAACCCGTAGTCCTCGAACGCAAAGGGTAATTGAAGGACACAGGTGTGGTTTTAGTCAGTCTGACACGTCCTTGCGCTCCACCCAGAGCGCGGGAATTCATTGCATGATTTCCCACCTTAAAAAAAAAGATATACCGATCAAAGACACACCAGCTACAAGAGTAGGTATCCGTTTTGATAAATGGTATCTCATTGTTTATGCAAGCGGGACGCGAGGTCAATACCCACTTCTGTTTTGGTTTTCAGATAGTATTAATACTTGCGTGACTGTACTCAGATTTGGCGCCAAAAAATAATCTCAAATTCACAAATTAAATCTGAAAAGCATTCCACTTCTTTTTTAGGGTTCCGTACCTCATTCGGCAAAAAATTTTTGGGTCACTTTTTCGCCCGTCTGTCCAGACTCTGTATCTCACACACGAAGGTATTAAGCTAAAATGGTAAGTTTCATCATAAATTTAGCCCAGACCAAAATTGTAGATCAGATAATTAATTATCTACAAAAATGTCTAAATATTTACAAACGGGTAAAAAAGAACTCATTGGGCATCAAAATTAATATCAAATACTCATGTCTGCCATTCTGTGGATCAGTGAAAAAATAAAACTTTTTTTTGACAAAGAATAAGCAATTGAAAGACCGTTTATGCTCCGTTGAGGCGCATATTTAGACACTCGCTAGGAAATCAAAACTTCCCGTATACTTCTGAAGTACTTTCCGTTCACCTAGAAAACCTGAAATTTAACATGAAGCAAGGTCTTCATCATCATCATAATTTCAGTCAAAAGACGTCCACTGTTGGACATAGGCCTCCCCCAAATGTCGCCACAATGACCGGTCCTGTGCGTCTCGCATCCATCGGATTCCCGCGACCCTCACCAGGTCATCGGTCCACCTTGTGGGAGGCCTTCCAACTCTGTGTCTTCCGGTACGTGGTCGCCATTCCAGAACCTTTCGTCCCCACCGACCATCTGTTCTGCGAGCAATGTGCCCTGCCCACTGCCAGTTAAGTTTGGCGATTTTTCGAGCTATGTCTGTTCGGGCTATGTGTGTTCGGGCTATATATGAAGCAAGGTCTTACAGCAGCAATATAGGAAAAAGCCTGAAAACTGTAAATTTATTGATATCTACGTCACAATTTTTTTTTTTGATTTTTATTTATAAAAAAAATCCAGTCTCGATAACGGGATCCAACTATTTACATAGGAAAGTTTGTAGGGAACCGTTGGTCCGCGAGTACGATTCGCTCTTTATAGGTTTTTTTTTTAAAACTATTACTATTCAAGCAGCTCGTTTCTGGAATGCATTACCTATAATAGTGTGTGCTCAAACGATACCGATCTTTAAACAATGGTGAAAGGACCTTCACCATATTTCTTTATTCTCCTTGCTTAATTTTATATTTGATAGTTATTCGTATTTTAATTCATGTTGCATGTATGTATTTTATTTTATTAATATTATTTAATTTATGATTTTTTTACACTGACAGCCCTTAATCTATCTTCCTTCGTTTAGTCCATCCAAAGGTTGTCTATAAGAGATTGCTCTAGAGGATGACAGCGCCCATTTTACACTGATTTTTGTAAATGTTTATCTTGTTAACATTATGAGGTGTACAATAAAATATAATATATATAAAGTACAATAAGTAAATGCAGCAGTGTTTTATTTTACAAAAAGTTGTGTTGAAAACGTACAATGTAATTAGTGTGTAGGTTATTCATTTTTAATTCACTAGTCGCAAAAAAATGGCTGTTCAAAAGCTTTAAATCACTACCACAATCTCCCCATCCGTTTCCTAATCTTATTAGAGTAAATTTGTGCAGCCTTTTTCTAATCTCGTGGGATCGATTTGCAGCCAAACCGAATGCAGCTTGATACTAGCATTTTACATAAAATGACTGCTCTCTACAATCAAGTAGATAATTAATAATAATAATAATATTCCACAACTATCACACAACGCCGTCTAGTCTCAAGCTAAGCAGAGCTTGTGTTATGAGTACTAGACAACTGATAAACATACATATATATTTCTAAATACATACATATTATAGATAAATTACACCCAGACACAGAACAAATGATCGTGCTCATCACACAAACATTTGTCCTGGGTGGGAATCGAACCCACGACCTCCGGCATAGCAGTCAGGGCCACTAACCACTAGACCAACAGGCCAGTCAAATGGGTAACAAACTGACGAGGTAGGCAAGGGTATCGTTGGATCCAATTAATTCGTAACGACTTACAAAGATCTACAAATGACAGTCGAGATCAACGACTAAACGCGCTTTCCAAAGTATGAAGAAATCTTGATATGTCATTACAGTTTTCAGATTTTTTCCTATATTTGCGTTATGAAACCTTGCTTCATGCCAAATTTCAGAATTCTAGGTCAATGTGAAGTACTCTATGAATTTTGATTCCCTTGAGAGTGTCGAAATACACGTTTTTGCGACATAAACGGCCGTATCTTTCTTTTTTCGTTAACTCAGAAACTTGATTTTTTCACAGCTTCAAGGGACCGCAGACCGTAGTATATGGTTTTAATTTCAACTTGATACCTCCACGCGTTCCCGAGATAAAGGGTCTTGACAGACAGACAGACAGACGGATATACAACAAAGTGATCCTATAAGGGTTCCGGTTTTTCCTTTTGAGGTACGGAACCCTAGAAAATGACAGCAACTGTCAAATACATTGATCTTAATAATTCAATCGTTCGGTCAATAAGTTTAGCTGAAAAGTAATCACTACATTTATTGACTGTTAGCCGGTACGAAGTTCACTGGGTCACTGGTTTCAAATAAATAAACCATCCAATATTTTTTTCGTAAACGTACAAAATATATTGGATACATTTTATTACAAAACGTACCTATTATGCGTTTGCTGCTAAAGCTAATAGGTATATTTGTACGACTTCCAATAATAATTGCTGAAAAACCATAATTCATAAAAATTCACTCAGCACATTCCCTTGAAATAATCATGCCGTTAAAACTCCTCTGAAGAAGAACGGCATTATATTATCCTACTATCCTTAATGCACCCATCTCTTATCCCTGGATTTTCAGAATAAAAACGAAAACGGATTTACATTTTTATTTAGAGCACTGCAACAGATGCTTATAATAGCACTTTGCATTCACATAAAGATCTAAATTGCGTTTTATTTGAAAGAGTTGAACGATTTTATGAAAGTTGCTCACGCGATTACAATGTACCTAATTCACTTTAGAGTTCGTACACACGAACGGCGTGTTGCCAACGGCAGAGGTAATTGTGGAGGTCGACATTCAACGAATGAAGATCAGCGGCAGTTGTCGTGTGTGTCGAGTGTCACTATAGATCGTCGGCTGATGTCGAAGTGTCGTCGGCTGCCGCCGCTTCGTGTTGATGGCTGCAGTAATAATAATAATAAAACGACCCTCGCCATCCAATGCACAATTACAGTTCGGTGCCCCTGTGACTTAAATGTCAGAGCAATGTGCCCTGCCCACTGCCACTTAAGTTTGGCGATTCTTTGGGCTATATCTATAACCTTGGTTGTCCTGCCGAACCAAGGCTGGTTGTTTGTTCTAGATAGGAAGTCACTAAATGAAAATTTAGTGAAAATTACTAGTATCCAGCTGCATCTGTTTAGACTAGCAGCCGACGCCCAACATGTTTTGGATAATCCTAGGTAGATTGGTTCTTATATTGCAAACTGAATTACAGACAACACTACAAATTCAAATTCACAATAAGTATGCTATTTCACATAGGCCTACATGGGTACCTATTAAACGTCAGAAGCTAGTGCACGGTTCCAATTGATCGTTTTCTATGAAAAAGAACAGGTAAGAAACTCCACGGTTATTCTTTATAAAAAATATTTGAGTTATACTTGCAATATATCCATAATACAATATCAAAAGGTATGAAAGTACAATATAGTCCAGTGAACTTAAACAAAAAAAAATCGTAACTATGAAAAAAACTGGATCGAAATAGGAAATAATCTATAAATCTGCGGAGTCTAGAGTTTTCTCACACTATAAAAACGAAGTTATATAAAAATAAACCTATTAATTAATATAATGAATATATAAGAATAATAAATCATTAAAATTAATAAAGTTAGTGATATAAATACTTACCGTAAAAATAAGTAAAAAAAATATATAGGTATATAAAATAAAGTTATACCAAAGATGGAACTGTTACCTAGGAGTTTCTATGGTTTTGTCTTAAAGTACCTACCTATCTGACAGAGGCAATCCAGGCATATATATAATATTCATTCCTTAATTATTAATTAAAACTTCCTGAGCAACAGTGGTACAAGCATTCTCTACCAGCCAACCTTTGGAATAAAGAGACTGCTCAGTGTTAAATTTATATTAATTATTACGTTACATAACACCAAAACTCGTGAATAATGTCGGTGTTGCCAAGCTAGCAATTTTACCAGCATTCTGTGGGAATATTGCCCCTGTGTTCATGGTTGCCAATTTGAAACGTTAATTAGATGATGAGAAAATGGAGAATAATAATGATTTTACGCTAATATTATCGGAAATATGCCTTTGTTTAGAATTGAGATCATCTGACGTTTTAATATTATTAACTTGGTTTCCCAGTGGCTTCATTCTCGTGGCCAATTCCACAGTAATAGGATAATTCTACGGGATAAAAAAAAGGCTTTTCAGAAGGTGAGAAACCATCAAATGACTTCTGCCGCTCTGAATGGATCGAAACGGGATATTCAAGAAGGTTGTCCACCTGATGTTAAATAGACACCGCCGACTATGTACATCTGCAATATCTTCTCAGCGTGTCGATAACAAAATTAGTTCTTTTTTTTCCAAGTTAAATTCCTTGCCTGGCCCAATATTAGGTGAATTTAGAATATTAGGCAATGAATGAAACCGGCATGTCCTAGATCCAAAAATTCGATGACATGTTACGTTCATCAACCCACGCTCGACGTGATCGAGGCCTACCTGTCGGACAGGTACATCATCTACCCTGGTCACCAGGGAGAGTGGAAACGGCGAGAGATGTCGTGCGGTGTTCCGCAGGGATCGGTACTAGGACCGCCCTTGTGGAACATCGGCTACGACTACGTGCTGCGCGGCGACCTCCCTGACGGGGTCAGCGTGGTCTGTTACGCAGACGACACGCTGGTCCTGGCGCAGGGAGAGTCGTACCAGGCGGCGGTCGAATTAGCGACAAGCGGGGTTGCGATAGTCGTTGATAGGATCCAGCAGTTGGGACTCGAGGTGGCGCTGCACAAGTCCGAGGCCATGTGTTTTCATGGCCCCCGGAGCGCGCCGCCTCGGCGCTCCCAATTAACGGTAGGAGGAGTTCACATCGGCGTCGGGTCGACGATGAAGTACCTGGGACTCGTCCTCGACAGCCGGTGGAATTTCGAGGAGCACTTCCGACGTCTGGCTCCCAAACTGAATCGGGCTGGGGCTGCCCTCAAGCGGTTACTGCCCAACCTCGGGGGTCCAGACGCCTCCTGCCGGAGGCTCTACGCAGGCATCGTCCGGTCCATGGCCCTTTATGGGGCGCCGGTGTGGGCGCCGTCACTGCGAAAGCGACCGGCGGCCCAGCTGAACGCGTGCCAGAGGGTCATGGCCATACGGATGGTGCGGGGATACCGCACGGTTTCCCGTGAAGCGGCGAGCCTCCTTGCTGGCCAGCCACCATGGGATCTGGTGGCAACAGGCCTTGCACTCATGCACGATCTGCGCGTGGAGATGCAACGTCGGGGTGAAACTCCGCTGCCGCGACAAGTCGCGGCATGGCGGACAGAGCTCCGACGGGGTCTCATGGCGGAATGGCGACAGCGACTATCGCAACCCAGTGCTGGGCACGCCATAATTATGGCGATAAGTCCCCTCTTTGAGGAGTGGCTGGAAAGGCAACACGGCGTCCTTACCTTCCGCATGACGCAGGTCCTCACCGGACATGGTAAGTTCGGGAGGTTCCTGCACCGGATTCGTGCGGAAGAAACGCCCGGGTGTCACCATTGTGTGGACCGCCCGGAGGACACGGTGGAGCACACGTTGGAGGTGTGCCCCGCTTGGGTAGAGCAACGCCGTGTCCTCGTGGGGGCGATCGGCGGCGGCGATCTCTCGCGCCGGGCTTTGGTACAGGCCATGGTCCGGAGCGAGGAGGAGTGGCAGGCGGTTGCCTCCTTCTGCGAAGCAGTAATGCTAGCAAAGGAGGCGGCCGATCGCGTGAGGCAACGGTCCTCACGCCCCAATCGCCGCCGGGATTCCGATCCCGATTTCCGGCCATCGTAGGCGCAGGCTTGCGGACGACGAGCAATGGGTGGCTCGCCGTCCGACCGTCCGGTAACCGTCCGGACCGAGCCCAAGTCGTCGACGGCGCGTGCTGTTCCACGCGCGCCTCAAGGAGATGTCAGCAACTGTAGGGGCCTAGCAGGGTCGAAGCCTACCGGGGCCAAGGGTCTGATTCTGAAAGGAAGACTCGGCCCTGGTACGAAAGGCAACGAAGGAACAGGAGTGGGTTTTTAGTCAGTAAAAGTCTGACACTATCTCCCGCCCCGCCCAAGGGCGGGGGATGTCATAAGATGATTTTCCCACCGAAAAAAAAAAAAAAAAAAAAAAAACCCACGCTCGACGAAATCCACTCACGTTGACATTAAGATGCAGGATGGAAAGTGGGACATGGTTTGCGGAGAGACGCCGCACAGACACTGAAGATTGGAACCGTTTGTGGAGATTCCCTCATCTGTGGAGATTGTCGCCCAACCTGGTTGCGGAGTCTGTTTAAAGTTTACCAGGTTGGGTATAGCAACCCATGTCCAGGCAAGAGGCTCTCCGACGACTCGATAAAATCATCAGGAGGTTTAAATTTCTTCCGTCAATCTGCAAAATTACTAGTATCAAAAATTTGTGGCCTCACCTTTTTTAAAAGGACTGTCTTTAAAAAGTGTAAGAATATGGACAATGACTACCCTTCTTTTAAGGTTGTCAGTCATCAAATAATTTCTCTTAACCTGGGTGAAGCGAAAGGGAGTATCAGTCTTTTATTAAAACTAAACCCAACCCGTGTTCCTTTAAGTGCCCTTTGGGTTCTAGGGCCGCGGTGACTTCTCCTGACAAGACCTTTTAAGAACACAAATGAACAAATCATTTTACTTCATCATTATTTTGAATCCATTTAGGTTATCTGCAGACGTAATTATTATCAAACCATTTCCAAAACGGTTTTATTATTGTACAAATTACTATTTTATTGTCACCGTCACACACTACAGGCGAAACATAACACTGTATTTCGTAAAACACAAAACACATGCCAAAAACAATCTCCCAGGAAAAATAAAAGGTTCGCTAACAAAATAGAGCGACATTCATAGACCAGACCATTCCACTTATCACCTTGTTATCCCGAACAAATAAGCATTGAATGCGTTATCATTAACTGTAATACAGGTAGTCCCACAAAACGTCTCAGAGGCGTTGTTGAGCCCACAGATTTCGGGATTCGGTCACATAACAATAGTTAGCCTGAACATTACAAATCTCACCTGGATATTTGCTTACCTGCTTTGGAGATAATGCTTGATGAATAATAATATAAAGGGTCGTACCTTCCGTAGTTTGAACTATTATCTTGAGTACAATGTTAAGTATTTTTGGGGAAGTTGTTACGGTTGTGTTTTGTACGTGTTTGAGGAAGAGAAAATGCAGTCAATAATATTATGTGGTTATGTCTATTAATTCTTTATTGTGTGTAGTCTGTAATTCCTGATAGCTATGGTCTTAAGAGTGAATAGGTTAGTTCTATGAAAACGTCTTCCATCGTCACAATCAGGTGAGATAGTTATCAAACGCGATCCTATCAATAATAAAAAAATAAAATATCTTTCAACATGCTTGTTGCGAGTACGATCGATAGTAAATTTTGTTTTTTGGTTTTTCAAATCATAAAACATGTCGAGTGATAGTTAACATTGTAAGTAATACTTATTATTGTCTTTTAATTATATTACAGATGGTGTAAACAGAAGAGTATCCAACACGGGGATAAAATTGTCTTTGTCTTGGGCGGTGTTAATTCCTCACTTCACTCAGGTTTCTTTATTAACTCCCTCGCAATTCTCGGAAGTTAATTATATAGATCCTCACTGACGCTCAGGATTAAAACTTAGCAATCTTTGTTTCATTCAGAATTTAACATGCTGCCCGCGACTTAAAGACACTGCTTTATCCCCTAGTCACATAATCTACTATCCCACGAAAAACATTATGTAAAAAACTAGCCAAGTCTCGATGGAGCTGCTTGTTTATCTCTAAAAAGTAATGAAATCTGGACAAAGTCGTGCCAAGTCTAAGGTTCCTTACTGCGATTTCTTTATTACTATAGTTAAAGTTGTGTGACTTGGCCGTTGAACAATACGTTTTCCAAGTGACCATTTTCCATCGTCAATGGGTAGAGGTTCTGGCGACAGATTGGTGCAAAGGTGTCATGGAGCACCTGGTTTTGTACCCTTGTGTACCCTTCAAAGGCCAAGTCACACAACGACTTTTAGAGATAAACAAGCAGCTCCATCGAGACTTGGCTAGTTTTTTACATAATGTTTTTGGTGGGATTTCACTTCTTTTTGTAGAAACGTGGGCATATTGATTTTTGCAATGACAGTCGATTTTTTAATGTAACAATAGTAGAAGGGGGCATTACCATATCTCTAATACAGCTGAGACCAGCTGAGGGTTCCTCATCAGATACTTCAGACCTTCGATTTTTGACATCAAATAAAGCGGCCCACCAAGTTGAATATTTTTTGTAAAGGCGGTATGTCGATCTCTAATAGTTTGGTTGGGCTCTTGTGTTTTCTAATCATTGTCACCAGATACTCCAGATCTTCTATTATCCTAGTTTTTATAGTTTTCCCTTTATGTGACCATTAAACCCTAACTCTGTACCAAATTTCAGCTCTCTGGGTTTATGGGAACTACTAGTTCTATTCTGATGATCATGAGTGAGTGAGTGTCATAAATGCGAAACTTTGCTTCTTTTTTAATTTCGGAACTAAATGACCTACAGACTTGAAATTTTAGATTTTAAGTATGTAATTATAGCTTACTGGATGATGAAAATTTCTGCGTTCTGGTCTTATCCAGAGGTTCTCAAATAGGGGCCTGAAAATGCGGCGAAATGGTTCCAGTAAAGGATAGTACGGCAGTGTTTGCTTCGCGCTCGGCTTGGCGGGGGCACGCACGGTAGTGCCCCCGCCAATTATATAAAACCCACCTATATTCCTTACACGAGTGGGTTTCAGTCAGTATCAGTCTGACACTCCCTCCACCCAGAGCGACGGAAGTTAATTAATCATTTCCCACCTTTAAAAACAAAACAAATCGCTTAAGACACGGCACGTGCCTCAACAAAACACCAGAACAAAATAGTGGAATTCGCTTTCTACAAATAGACAATAGAAACGCAAATTACGCAACAGCTTCCGCATTAAAACGCAGAAACGGAATCTCAGCACACCATTATTCCTGGGCTGAAGAAATATTTCTTTTTATCGAGTTTACCGCATAAAGGAGTTTCAGAACAAGTTTTTCTAGCGGTATACTAACGAGGCGCCTTGTCTAAGTTATAACCGCTTCGCATTATTTTAATCACCCCGGACCGGCTTACCAAACTACTACTAGAAAAAGACAAGGAAGTATAAATCATTGAGAATAGAAAAGGTTTTATATTTTTCTTTTGGTTCTGAAAGGAAAGGAAGGTGAATTTTAAATAGTGTCTGAAGATTTTGCCGGGTTCTTCTAGAAATATTCTGGTGACCTATCTTATTTAGGTGCAGACAGTCCTACCTATATAAGTTCAGATTGATAACCGTTTGGTCTATGGAGTTCCACTTACAAATTTTAATTAACCCGATATTGTGTCTACAATTGGTATTTTATTTATTTATTTAGTTTACTAGTTATTTACACACAAAAACAGAAAAAGACAATACAACGAAGACAAGAATACAAAGGTACTGCTTATTTCCAAAGAAATTTCTTCCAGCAGACCTGCGAAAGGAGAAATTAAACGACCTCCGGCATAGTAGTCAGGGCCACTAACCACTAGACCAACAGACCAGTCGTAAAAACAACTCGAACTCAGCGAACAGATCTATAGCTACGCTTTGAGATGAAATTCGCTTACCATTACGAGCCCATAGACCGCCAAAAAACGTGGTGCAGTCTATGCTTGAACAGTTTGTTCACAGTTTATTTGCAAATGACTGATTTATTTTAGACTAAAAGCCTTTGGTCAAATAAAATATGCAGCTGGGGCAGCATTAACATATAATGTTAATTAATTGTTATGATTAAACATTGTCATAGTTATTTATTCATTTATGTATACTTTATTGTACTTACATCAAGATAATAAAAAAACATAATGGTAACCTAAAACTAAAAACATACCATTTGCAGCCTTATCGTATTCCGTGATCTCTTACGGCTACCTTTTTATCCCGATGAGGACTAGTTTCCCCGTCTTCGAACGAAGTGGGAACTGGCCCCTCTCCATGCATGCGCTATAGAGGCCTCTTGTTCGAAGCACGAGGGCCTCTCGAGGGTCCTGGGGCGGTATTTTAAGCGTTCAGCTTTCGTACCGCCAGTCTCAGCTCTACTTTGGTCACCCCCGGAGCATCGTCGTCGTCGTCGCCGTTGCGGTTCGCGTCGATGATGCTCTCCTCGCGCAGAGAACAGAGCACTCATTACTCCCTCCACAAGCTGGAACCGGAGACTCTACGTCAGTGGGAGAGCCCAGGAGTGGAATTTTTTCCGCACCATTTGGTAGGGGCGTCCACACGGGTCTCTATTAAGAGTCCCCAGTCATACGTTGCGGGCTTCTATCTTAGCCCGCCGTATCTTCACTCGGAGGGTGCGCTTAGCCACTCTGTATCTCTCGTACAGCTTCGCTCTGGCCTCCGAATATGGCGAGCGGGGATAGTGTGACATACGATATAATTTAAAAAAAAAACGGCACAAGGGTTTAATACGCTGCTAACTAGCAGGTTAACAATGAACAAAAAAAACTCTTTTTCCATCATCTCAATTTATTTGAGGGATGTACATTAACCCGCGCAGGGTCTGCGTGGTGGATTACAGCCCATTACCTCTTCCAGAGAGAAAGCCTTAGTCTCAGCAATTGGAAGATCATAAGGCTGATTGTATTAAGCTATAGGCTCATCTTTTATAGGAATTCAAAAGGAAAAAATGGAACCCATAAAGGGTTTTTGTTATCTGTCTGTCTCTCAAGACCCTTTATCTCGGGAACGCGTGGAGGTTTCGATTTGAAATTAAAACCACATTTATTTAAGTCTGCGATCCCTTGAAGCTGTGAAAAAATCAAACTTAAAAGTTAACGAAAAAAAAAATGCGGCCATGTCGCAAAAAACGTATAAATCGACACGCTCAAGGGAATCAAAATACATAAATTACTTTCCGTTGACTCAGAATCTTGAAATTTGGCATAAAGCAAGGTCTCATAGCACAGGTTTAGGAATAAATCTGAAAACAGTAAATTTGTTATTGCGTCATAAAATAAAAACTTTTTTGCGTTTCGGAAAAAAAATCCGGACTCCATTCGGGAATTGAACTATTTACATAGGTAGGTTTTACCGGAACCCTCAGTGCGCGAGTCCGACTTGCTTGACTTGTTTTTTCTTCTTCCACACGTCTCTAAAATCGTCATTTCAGTATCCATAGTTATATTTAGTGGTTCATGTACAAAGGGGAGCTTAACTCAAAGCTAAGATTTTTTTTTAAATTGTTATAATCTAGCGCTTGACTGCGATCCCACCTGATGGTAAGTAATGATGCAATCCTTGATGGTGAAGCGCACTAGTTTATTAAGAGCCTATTCACTATAGCCTTGAAGACACCTAAATTATAATCGGACGGGAAGACAGCGGCAGGCAAGTTGTTCCAGTCCCTCGATGTTCGCGGTATAAACGACGAGGCAAAACGCTTGGTCCGGACCGTACAAGTTTCAACAACGTTAGGGTGGATACTCGCCATTCGTCGGGTTGTTCGATGGTAGAAATGAGATGGTGGAATCAAGTAATGCAATTCCCAAGTTTGCCAATATTCTCGCCAACATTGAAAATATGTTCAGTACCAAAATATAGCATTACGAAAGCCGGTCGAAACCCTTTTCATAGCATCAAAGATTAGATCAGATCGACTGTAACTTATTTGATCGGAATAATTTCTAACTTAAATCGAACTCCTCCAACTTTTGCATGAATTATAAAGAAGCTATTGACTTTTATTCCAAAGCTCTGACACGGTTTAAATATAGAACCCTTTGTAAAACTTTTGCCTTTAGTCTGAGTATCTAATTTATGAGTAATCCACTTTTTATGGGTCATTAATTTTGTAAAATTAGGTAATTACCAAATGATTTTCGTCTAGATATAAACCAAAGTCTCAGAGCTCATTCGATGCTCGCTAAGGCCGCGGAAATTTTATGAAAAGGAAACCCGTGGTCCTAGATCGCAAAGGGCAATTGAAGGACACAGGTGCGGTTTTAGTCAGTAAAATCCTAACACGCCCTCCAGCCCCACTTCAGAGCTGGAGAAGTTATTGAATGATTTCCCACCTGAATAAAAGAACTCTCTCAAGTAGTCAATTTAAAAGTATGTAGTTTCATTTAGTTCAAATAACATTAATTTAAAATAAAGGCTAAGCTTTTGGTTGTTTTTCTGGATTGCTATACAACATTTCTTGGTTGAGCAATATGTTACTAGGTTTCTAAATTCATTGCTATTCATAAATGCCACGCACGAGGCACGCGCGAGGCAATGGCCCTCGCGCCCCAGCCGCCGGGATTCCAATCCCAATTTCCGGCCACCGTAGGCCCAGGCTTGGAGACGGCGAGCAATGGGTAGCTCGCCGTCCGATCGTCCGGTAACCGTCTGGACCGAGCCCAAGTCGTTGACGGCGCGTAGTGTTCCACACGCGCCTCAAGGAGATGTCAGCAACCGTAAGGGCCCAGCAGGGTCGAAGCCTACTAGGTGATGCGAAAGAGAACCCCGGGGCCCTGAAACGAAGGCAAAGAAGGAACAAGATTGGGTTTTAGTCAGTAAAAGTCTGACATCCGGGCGTTTCTTCCGCACAAATCTGATGCAGGAACCTCCCGAACTTACCATGTCCAGTGAGGACCTACGTCATTCGGAAGGTAAGGATGCCATATTATCTTTTCAGCCACTCCTCAAAGACTTACCGCCATAATTATGGCGTGCCCAGCCACACACTAGCTGAATTTCAAATGGTTCGCAATCTTTCGCCTAAACACGAACAAACCTCAACTCTGCTAACTTCACAGAATTTTAAATGCAACGACATTGTTTAGATATATCTGTTCAACAATTTCACGCAGGTTTCCATCTGACCGATTTAAACGAATGAACGAAATTGAACGAGAGCGCTCAGCGTGGTCATTCTAAACTTTAAGTCCGAAAGTATTAATTGCTGCAGTTTGAGCGCTCTTCAATTTTATTCAGGATTTTAGCGTTTCAGTGGTTAGATTGTGGATTGGGTTTTTGTTCACTGGAATTATAAGAGAGGTTGATAGCAGATTTCTGATATACTGTTACTTTTGAGAAAATGAATATAACTGAAAAGAAAGAAAGAAAGACAAATATTTTATTTACGTGAAATTACGCAATCTTAGGACTAACTTACAAATTATAAACATTGTACAAGAAAAATATGCGCCACGTCCGCACAAAACCGCCGAATGCTCAGCATAATGCCGTGACCACACGCAAAATGCGACAAATCCACAGTGCTGGTTGACTTACGAGGTGTAGGTCGCGGGTTCAAACCCAGCCAGGCGCATTACTTTGTGTAATTTATTTCATCACCACTGCTCTCAAAACGGTGAAGGAAAACATCGTGAGGAAACCGGAATTTCCCAGAATCAAAAATTCGAAGACATGTGACATCCACCAACCCGCACTGGGCCCGCGTGGTGGATTACGGCCCATTCCCTCTCCTAGAGAGGAGGCCTGAGTCCCAACAGTGGGAACATTATAAGGCCGACTATGCTATGCTATGGCTATAATGATGATGATGATTACATAGGTAAAATAGTTATCATTGTGACTCGCATTACTCAAATTTATAACACAGATTTCTTTCAAGTTACTAAAAACTAATTGTTATAAGAAGGCATATAACTAGCAACTAATCTCCCATACTTTAATCTATTTTGTTTACTACTTTTTATAGTTTTTATTCCAAAATTAACTTCAAGCAAAATTGTAACTATATATTTTTGGTGAATTTTTCTTGTTAGTCAGTTCGCATGTTATATAATTATCCCAGTTATAAAGAGAAACTTATTATTAGCCATAGTTTACTGTAAAGCACTTACTCTGTAACATACTTTGTGTTTCAATGTTGGTTATCTAAATAAAAAGAAATAAGTAACCAAGATTTATGTAACTCATAATATGATTTAAAAGAGTGTCCATGGAGTTTCTTGCACGTTCTTCTCCATAGAGATCTATGCTTTGGAACGTGCAATTTAGCTTTACTTTTTTTTTGACTGACTGATATTTTGACAATTCAAAAGCGTCTGTAATTGGTCTATTTGAAATAAACGTTCCTGATTTCTGATTTCTGAAAAAAAAATTGAATATATTTTTACTGTTATTGATTTTTAAAGTTTGTTGCCATTTTACTAGGATGCGAGATTATTCAAAAGAGCCGTCGTAGCTCTGGAACGCAAAAAGCAACTTAAGGAACACGGGTTGTTTTCGGTCAGTAAAGTTCTTACACTCCACCCGCTCCAATCAGAGTGGAAGAAGTTATTAGATGAAGTCCCATCCAAAAAAAAATAGGCCTCCGACTAATCTTTTATCTTTTTGTATACCCAACTTATTGCCGTAAAAACTAGTCTAGTACTTACTATTAGGACCCTACAATTAAAACTAATCCCAGGCTCCTCGGAACATCTCAATGTTACTAGTACTTCGTTAGTACAAAATAATTTTGGGCTTAGTAAAAGGAATGGCAGCTTTTTATCAAGATTTGTACTAATTAGTCTCGTAACTAAGCCTAACTAAAAGAGTACGTAATGTAGGTATATAATTAACACGCTAATATTATAACGGCGATAGCTTGTGAGTCTGTATGTGTATGGTTGGCGTTGGCTTTAAGCTCGAATGGCGAAACGGACTTCGATGGAATTTAGTACACGGGTGGAGTAGTGTGTTTTATATTTTTTAAATTTTCGATTTTTGACTTTGCTCGAATTCTTGATACCACTCATGCACAGTGTTCTTATTTATACCAAAAATCACCATAATCGGTTAATATTAAGAGGTTGCACAACACCAATAAAGTTTTCTCATATAGCTAGTAACGTCGTCAGTGTAGGTTAAATCTACACTGATATTATAAAGAGGTAAACTTTGTTTGTAGGAGGTAATCTCTGGAAGTACTGGTCCGATTGCTAAAATTTTTTCACCGATAGAAAGCTGCTTTATTCCTGAGTAACATAGGCTATATTTTATGTAGGTACACGGGCGAAGTCGCGGGCAAAAGCTAGTTTTTAATATTCATATTTTTAACAGCGGAGGGCAGCAAATGTTACTATAAGTGTGTCGTTGTGTCTAGTAAAACTTACTTTCCTCATTTGTAAAAAATAACAATATTAAAAATTCAATCTTCATTGATGACGTACAAAACTTATTGGCGTTGTGCAACCTCTAAATATTAACCGATTATGGTGATTTTTGGTATATGAACACTGCATGAATGGTATCAGAATTCGAGCAAAGTCAAATGAAAATCGTTAATAAAAAAAAAAAAACATAAAACAGCATAACTAGACAATGTCCTGAAATAGCACAAAGGATGCTTTTTATCCCGGGAATAATTATGTCCCTTTGGCATAATTTTCTATTATTTATTTATTTATTTATTACTATAATGCACACCTTAACTAGCCCCTTACACTAACTTACTTTTACCTTTTCTTTTTTTTTCCTTTTTTTTTAGTTTTGATTTTACTTCCTTTATTATCACGCGGGTGAAACCGCTGGTAGCAGCTATGTGGTTATAAAGACTCTTGTTGATAATATTATAAAGATCCTCTTTCATATGTACCTTATTAGAGTGTTTAGAACGAAAATCACTTTATAATGATAAAATTCAAAATTCGAATGTTTTTATTTCACAAAAACCTACACAGGTACTTATAAAACGTCAGAAGCTAGGGCAAGGTTCCAAATTGGTCGTTTCCTATGGAGAAGAACCGGCAAGAAATTCCATGGTTACTCTTTTATAAAAAAGGTTATTCTTACAATATTGAAAATATTACAGTATTAACAACGCAATATACCTCTACGTCTGCCTTCGCAACTGTGACAGCTCTACATGTTCTTCATTTGGCTGCCGCCATGATCTATGGCTGCCGCAGACTTTCGGTCAGTACCTTTATCTACACATAAATTCCTAGTACTTATTACCCACACATAATGTGACATCTGGTGACAAGCTCACCGCACGCCCTTCACGTTCCTTCTAGGGCCATGGGGAAATTAAAAAAAACGCAAAGAGTAACTAAAAGAACATAGGTGGGTTTTAGTCATTAATAGTCTGATAGTCTCGCTCCACCCTGTTGCGGGAGAAGTCATTAGATGACGTGAACATCGGCCTTACTGGGCCCCTACAGTTTTGCTGATATCTCTTTGAGGCGCTCGTGGAACACTTCGTGTTGTCGACGACTGGAGCTCGATCCATAGCTCGTCGTTCGCTAGCCCGCGTCTCCTATCGCGGTAGTTGGAGCGTTGGGCCGTCTCCCTCACTAGCATTACTGCTTCCCAGAAGTATGCGACCGCATTCCATTCCCTCTCGCTTTAAACCCTGGCCTGAATCAGAAAGCAAATTCACAGACTCACAAACTTTACCCTTTTAAAAGATTATAGTAGTGTATATATAGGGTGACTGGCAATTAGTGTACGATACTTAAACACGTGATTGTGCTCATGATAACAAACAATTTTTATTATGGGAGCAAAGCGAAAAAAATATCAGCTGTTCAGCACATTAGGCAAACATAAATGTACTGAACAGCTGATTTTTTTTCGCGATTTCAGGTTTGTTCCCATAGTAAAAGTTGTTGGTTATCATGAGCACAATCACGTGTTTAAGTATCGTACACTAATTACCAGTCACCCTATATATCAAACTGCCTCTACTGTCACTATCCTCCTAGCTGTAGTTCAATAACGCGGCCTGTACAACGTTGTGCGAGATGATTGGCTTCCTATTGTGTTCACTGACATGACCAGCTCTTTATCACACCATTCATGTGCGCTTAGTTCGCTAGCACAAATAGGATCGTCTGATTAGTCTTCTAGATAGCTTTTGTATTGCAGTGGATGGGTTTATGTATTAAATTACTAGGCTTTGGTTACGCAACTTGTTTTTGTTAGCTACTCGTATCACACTAATATTATAGGGGAAAAGTTCGTACCTTATGTACCTACGTATAAGTACGTATTACTGAGTAGGTAAGTTTGTTACTCTTTTTTACTCAAATGGCTGAACAGATGGTTGTATGAGTAGATAAAAAATCATTTTAGGCTTCCGTACCTCAAAAGAAAAATACTGTCTGTCAAGACTCTTTATCTCAAGACCGCGTAAAGGTATCGAGTTGAAATTAAAACCATATACTCAAATCTGCGGTCCCTTGAAGCTGTGAAAAAATCAAACTTCTAAGTTAGGTACCGAATAAAAAACATACGGCCGTTTATGTAGCAAAAAACGTGTATTTCGACACTCAAAAATTCATAGACTGGCAGGTGTCGGCTCTAACTGGCCCCATCAATTTTGCTGACATCTCTTGGAGGTGCGTGTTGAACACAACGCCCGAACACCTTCGACCCGAGTGTGGTCCTTACTGAACGAGCGGGCGGGAACTTTCAACGGCGCTGGAGGCAGTAGACCATCTCCTGGAATAGCAAATAGGATCTTTTTATTTCGGGAGTACAGTTACTTTCACACGTGCGAAGCGGCTAGCAGTAAGTGGTTTCGCTGGTCTAGATGGCGCGAGAGGAAGTGTCAAATTTTTACTGACTAAAATTCACCCATGTTCTTGTTAGCTTTTGTGTTCCAGAGCCGCGGTAACTCTTTCTCTCGAATAATCCCGGATCCCTGGCGTTATTGTTAATAATAATATAATAATAATAATAAATCATTTATTTTCAGGCATCTTGGCCCATAGATAAATACCTTATGGTCTAACATATATATAAAGTAAATTAAATACAATTTATTGTTAATAAATATGACTTATGACTATGTTAGTAACACTTCACTGCACTTGTTCACTTTGTGCTGTTCTGTGGCACTTGTCCGCGGAAGCGACGGAACACCACGCCCTGCGGCCAAAAGTCTTCCTTCAACATGAGGGGCAGAAAAGTGTTCGGGACTCGCACCACGAACGCCTTGAAATTGACGTTACGGTGCGACTCCAACAGCTGTACCCTCAGTTCGAACTTCGTCTTACGGCGCACGTACTCCACGATGTCTTCCACCCTTGTGGTGTGATGCAGGCGGGAGATGTACACGGGAGTGTTCGGCTGAGCAGCACGCAGTCCTACGCTAGGAGTTGCAGGTGCTATGCCGCAGCGATTCTGGTTGGTTTGCGTTCGACGCTTCCTCCTTTGCACCATAACGAAACCATCACTATCATGGACCTTCTTCTTTGCCTTGTCAGGCACAGGTTTCGGATTAGGAGCGCCAGGGGTGCTCGCGGTGACGCTAGCGAAATCCTTTCGGATCGGATTCGCTGGGGCTGCAAGAACAGGCAGCGGGACGGGGCGAAGGGCTCGTGCGGTGCTGCATGGAGGAACCGCGGTGACCGGCACGGAGTTGCGGGGCGCAAGAGTGGGGCACTCTGCAACCTCAGCAATCGACGTATGCGCCGGCGACGAAACTGCTGACGCGAAGTTCGGCGACAATATATCGAGGCCGGCTCCATGACGCATGATTACGTTCGATGCATCGACTGATGACCTAGTTGCCGCCGCGTTATTGCGAAATTCATTAAATTCCTTGCGCAAATCGGCGACGGTTTTCTGAGATGCATCCAACTTTGCTAGCACATCTGCAAGGCTGGCCCTCAGAAAGACAATGTCTTTCAAAAGGCTTGTTACATCGACGTGGTCGAAGGTGACTGGAGGGAGCTTATGCAGCTCCTTTGCCACAAACGTCGGCACGTCGTCAGGGTCGGTCTCCTTGAACAGCGTGATAATATCCTGTAGGCTTTTCTTAGTCCCGTCACGCCGGCGGGATGGCATCTGGTCGCGCTTATTAAGCACGCTGAACAGCAACAGCTTCGCAGCAGCTATATCTTCCTCGCTGAAGTTCGTTGCGCAGATTTGGATTGCGGACACCTCGTCCATCACATCCAGCTTCTGCTGCAGGAATGCCAACAGCTCGTTTGCCACTAGATTGTCTGTCATGGCCAGTACTTACGAGCGACAGCTTGCGCTGCGCTAATCGGTGTAAATAAAACTCAAATAACACGTCCACATCGGCACGCGGCACAAGCGAGACTTGTTAAGCCTCGAGTCTCTCTATTACATTATCACATCATGCATTAGGCACACAATTTATTAGTATGTATATTTTTTTTATAATGAATAGATTTACGTTAAAAGCCGATGACCGGCCATGTTCAATTTCTGCACGAAACAAATATTTGTACTTTTTTAAAGGATATTTTTTTAAAAAAAGAACGTCATTGCCTGTGGCAGATATCTTCAAACCTCAATCGATAAGCAATCTGTCCCTGTTAACTCAGCCAACATTCCTAGAAAGTACTATAATAATAAAATCTAATGCATCCATTTCAGGCGGTGTAACAACTAACATTTTTAATTTTACAAAGGCGTACGCCATTTTCTTCGGTCGGAATGGCCGCCGATTAGTTTTAACGGCGTGCCGGTGACGCTCTTGGTATCAATTAACGGTGGGGACGAAGGGTGAGTTTGCTGTGCTGGTCTTTGTAAGTATGGTGTGTGGGTCTGATAGGACGCAATGGCTTGGCGTGGAAACCAGGTAATAGAAATGTTTCTGCTTAGAGAGCAAATTCATATTGGTATTGTATAACTTTAAAAAATATATATTATATATATATATATATAGGTATATAAAATTAGTAGTAGTAATAGTTTTGAAACCAACCCTTAAAACTGATTCCTTTCCTTATTCCCTAGAATAAAGATATTATGGACGAAACACAGAACTGCATAGACATCGTTCAATTAACAAATAATTGGTCAAACTGGTTGGTTGGACTAGTGTTCCATTTGTAGTTCTGTTAGCACTGGTTAGAGCAATCCAACGTGTTGATTACTTCGATATTGTGTTTGTCAGTCAGCCTGTATGTAGATTGTTGTTATTAAGTCCTATGTTATGTAAATGAGGAAACACGACATTGTTACAAATTAATATAGGATGATCTTGGATGAAGCTGTTACGTTATAGCGTGGCTGTAGCGGTCAATGACCCTTTTTCAATTATTGACTTTCTTGATTTCAAAAACAGAAAAATAAAAAACCGGCCAAGTTCGGGTCAGACTTCCGCACGAAAGATTTCATACAGTCCGCAGCAAAAAACGACAAAAAATCACGTTTTTTGAATAGGAGACCTACTTAAATATTTATTTTATTCTGTTTTTGGTATTTGTTGTTAAAATTAAAATGTTATAGTGAAAATTTCACCTGTCTGCTATATCGGTTCATGAGATACAGCCTGGATAGAAAGACGGACAGTGGAGTCTTAGCAATAGGATCCCGTTTTTCCCTTTGGATACGGAATCCTAAAAATTTAACCTTTTGACCGCCACAGTCATATATACATGACATAACAAAATGTGTCCAGCACGCCACGGTCACGATTACATGAAAGACTTAAATGCTAATAAATCTTATAAGAAAGTATTTATTTTCTTATTTATGTTGTTAAAGGATGAAATCGCCGAGTTGGCACCGAGAGCACGTTTTTAATTGTTGAAGTGGTGCTCAAAAGTCATACTCAATCGACATCTACATTTATCATGATCCTATGCATTTGTTTTAATTACAATATAATATATTACAATACACTTTTAAACATTCTTAAAAAACTAAAATGATTATCCTACATAATATATATAAATAAACTAGAGGTCCTGGCAGATGTTGTTCTGGGCGAAAGCTCGTTTTTCGTCTGAAAAAAATGAGAACCCGATTGCAGCGGTATCTCCAATTGTCTTTTATTTACTATTTTTTAATTAGTACAAAAAAATGAGACTCTATCCGTACCCGTTACTGATAAAATTGACTACACATAGTCAAAAGTAAAAAAAAAACGAAATCCCAAGATTTACCACGAAAATCTTTCATAATTGGTAAATTCATAATTTCATCAATCATTCATAATTGTTATAAATGATTGATTAAATTATGTACTAGGTACTAGTAAATACTACGCTCAATGTTTTTCCATTTTGATCGCCATCCATTCATTCATAAAATCAATAGACTGTACAATATTTCCATAAATTGTGTGACATTTTGGGATATAAGCAAACGCTAATAACTTTGCTGTTTATGAATAATATGTAATGAGACTTTACTTGACTAATAACCAAACCTTTAAGCCCTTTAACTATTTGTACTAATTAAAAATTAGCTGTATATATCATCATCATCATCATCATCATTTCAGCCGAAAGACGTCCACTGCTGGACATAGGCCTCCCCCAAGTGTCGCTACAATGAACGGTCCTATGCGTCTCACATCCATCGGACTCCCGCAACCGTTACCAAGTCAACAATTTGTGAATCATTCGTAAATATAGTCTTTTTGTAATATTTTCATGACCTCTTCACTGAATTTCGCTCTTGAAATACTTTTTTTATGAGTAGCTTCATAATTGCTTTCAATGATGACTGCAGACTGCAGTTAATGTATGAAATCTGTTTTTAACGATTATGTGGGTATATATACTTTATTCAAGTATGACATTAAAAGTATCTGGACTCTTCAAAGAATAAACTCTCTAGTATTTTTGTCACTAATGTTAGAAAACGTATTAAAATAAACATTATTTATTTTATTTTAACCCAGCATTGATCCAATGGTTACTAAAAAAAATATCAGTGTTAGTTAATTAATTTATACTCAATTATTTATTGCATTCCAGAATGTACATGATTAGCTGGTAGGTGAAAACATTGGACACAATCGTGGACCCTGTTGGGCACAGCAAATACCTACAATACTTATTCTACTTAAAAATTTACTTAACAATTTTATTAAAGATTTATTACATTACTAGCTGACCCGGCGAACTTCATACCGCCTAACAATCGCGGCGATCTCCCTGACGGGGTCAGCGTGGTCTGCTACGCAGATGATACGCTGGTCCTGGCGCGGGGAGAGTCGTACCAGGCGGCGGTCGAACTAGTGACACGCGGGGTTGCGACAGTCGTGGAGAGGATCCAAGAGTTGGGACTCAAGGTGGCATTGCACAAGTCCGAGGCCATGTGCTTCCACGGCCCTCGGAACGCGCCACCATCGAGTTCCCAACTAACGGTAGGAGGAATTCACATCGGCGTCGAGTCGACGATGAAGTACCTTGGACTTGTCCTCGACAGCCGATGGAATTTCGAGGAGCATTTCCGACGTCTGGCTCCCAAACTAGATCGTACAGGGGCTGCCCTCAAGCGGCTCCTGCCCAACCTCGGGGGTCCAGACGCCTCCTGCCGGAGGCTCTATGCAGGAATCGTTCGGTCCATGGCCCTTTATGGGGCGCCGGTATGGGCACCGTCGCTTCGAAAGCGACCGGCGGCCAAGCTGAACGCAAGCCAGAGGGTCATGGCCATCCGGATGGTGCGGGGATACCGCACGATTTCCCGCGAAGCAGCGAGCCTCCTTGCTAGCCAACCACCGTGGGATTTGGAGGCAAAAGACCTTGCGCGCATGCACGATCTGCGCATGGAGATGCAACGCCGGGGAGAAACTCCGCTGCCGCGCCAAGTCGCGGCATGGCGGAAAGACTTCCGGCGGGATCTCATGGTGGAATGGCAACAGCGACTGTCGCAACCCAGTGCTGGGCACGCCATAATTATGGCGATAAGTCCCCTCTTTGAGGAGTGGCTGGAAAGGCCTCACGGCGTCCTTACCTACCGCATGACGCAGGTCCTCACCGGACATGGTAAGTTCGGGAGGTTCCTGCACCGGATTCGTGCAGAAGAGACGCCCGGGTGCCACCATTGTGTGGACCGCCCGGAGGACACGGTGGAGCATACGGTAGAGGTGTGCCCTGCTTGGGCAGAGCACCGCCGTGTTCTCGTGGGGGCGATCGGCGGCAGCGATCTCTCGCGCCGGGCCTTGGTACAGGCCATGGTCCGGAGTGAGGAGGAGTGGCAGGCGGTCGCCTCCTTCTGCGAAGCAGTAATGCTAGCAAAGGAGGCGGCCGATCGCGTGAGGCAACGGTCCTCACGCCCCAACCGCCGCCGGGATTCCGATCCCGATTTCCGGCCACCGTAGGCGCGGGCTTGCGGACGGCGAGCAATGGGTGGCTCGTCGTCCGATCGTCCGGTAACTGTCCGGACCGAGCCCAAGTCGTCGACGGCGCGTAGTGTTCCACGCGCGCCTCAGGGAGATGTCAGCAATCGTAGGGGCCCAGCAGGGTCGAGGCCTACTGGGGCCATGGGTGATGCGAAAGTGATCCCCGGGGCCCTGGAAAAATGGCAAAGAAGGAACAGGAGTGGGTTTTTAGTCAGTAAAAGTCTGACACTATCTCTCGCTGCGCCCAAGAGCGGGGGATGTCATTAGATGATTTTCCAACCCGAAAAAAAAAAAAAAAAAAAAAAATACCGCCTAACAGTCAATGAATGTAGTATTTCTTTCGATACAGTCAAGTGATTGCCATGAAAAGAAGCCTAAGAAATATATCAAGTTACATACAATTTTAATATATAAAAGTTATCTACATCGATTTTGTACAATTTACGTGATGCGCGCACAACTAAAAACTTCTTCAGATTTATTATATAGTATGTGTACATTTTAATTATATTGTACTAGCTTTTGCCCGCAGCTTTGCTCCCGTCAACTGACTACTATATCCTACTCTACCTAACTCTATCCTACTCTACCCTACTCTACCCTACTCTACACTACTCTACCCTACTCTACCCTACTCTACCCTACTCTACCCTACTCTACCCTACTCTACCCTACTCTACCCTACTCTAACCTACTCTACCCTACTCTACCCTACTCTACCCTACTCTACCCTACTTTACCCTACTCTACCCTACTCTACAGTCGTGGGCAGGATCCAGGAGTTGGGACTCGAGGTGGCATTGCACAAGTCCGAGGCCATGTGCTTTCACGGCCCTCGGAACGCGCAACCACGGGGTTCCCAACTAACGGTAGGAGGAGTCCACATCGGCGTCGGGTCGACGATGAAGTACCTGGGACTCGTTCTCGACAGCCAATGGGATTTCGAGGAGCATTTCCGACGTCTGGCTCCCAAACTAAATCGGACTGGGGCTGCCCAACCTGCCCAACCTGGGGGGTCCAGACGCCTCCTGCCGGAGGCTTTACGCGGGGATCGTTCGGTCCATGGCCCTTTATGGCGCACTGGTATGGGCGCCGAAGCTGCGGAAGCAGCCGGCGGCGGCTCGGCTGAACGCATGCCAGAGGGTCATGGCCATACGGATGGTGCGAGGATACCGGACGATTTCCCGCGAAACGGCGAGCCTCCTTGCTGGCCAGCCACCATGGGATCTGGAGGCAACAGTCCTTGCACACATGCACGATCTGCGCATGGAGATGCAACGCCGGGGCGAAACTCCGCTGCCGCGACAAGTCGCAGCATGGCGGACAGAGCTCCGGCGGGTTCTCATGGTGAAATGGCGACAGCGACTGTCGCAACCCAGTGCTGGGCACGCCACAATTATGGCGGTAAGTCCCCTCTTTGAGGCGTGGTTGGAAAGACCTCACGGCGTCCTCACCTTTCGCATGACGCAGGTTCTCACCGAACACGGTAATTTCGGGAAGTTCCTGCACCGGATTCGTGCGGAAGCGACGCCCGGGTGTCGCCACTGTGTGGACCGCCCGGAGGACACGGTGGAGCACACGGTTGAGGTGTGCCCCGCTTGGGCAGAGCAACGCCGTGTCCTTGTGGGGGCGATCGGCGGCGGCGATCTCTCGCGCCGGGCCTTGGTACAGGCCATGGTCCGGAGCGAGGAAGAGTGGCAGGTGGTCGCCTCCGTCTGTGAAGCAGTAATGCTAGCAAAGGAGGCGGCCGATCGCGTGAGGCAACGGTCCTCACGTCCTTACCGCCGCCGGGATTCCGATCCCGATTTCCTGCCACCGTAGGCGCGGGCTTGCGGACGGCGAGCAATGGGTGGCTCGCCTTTGGACCGTCCGGTAACCGTCCGGACCGAGCCAAGTCGTCGATGGCGCGTATTGTTCCACGCGCGCCTCAGGGAGATGTCAGCAAATCGTAGGGGCCCAGCAAGGTCGAAGCCTACTGGGGCCATGGGTAGTGTGAAAACGAAACCCGGGGCCCTGGGACGAAGGCAACGAAGGAACAGGAGTGGGTTTTTAGTCAGTAAAAGTCTGACACTATCTCTCGCTCCGCCCAAGAGCGGGATTTGTCATTAGATGATTTTCCCACCGAAAAAAAAAAAAAAAACCCTACTCTACCCTGCTCTACCCTACTCAAAAAAAAGAAAAAAGAAAGTATCCTATGTCCGTCTCCTGGTTCTAAGCTACCTCCCCACCAACTTTCAGTCAAATCGGTTCAGCCGTTCTTGAGTTATAAATAGTGTAACTAACACGACTTTCTTTCATATATATAGATAAATTATTATTTATTACATTACAAATTATTTTTTATTTTTTTTGAAACATTTTTACCAATATTATTATCATAAAAGCGAAAGTTTATGTGTATCTATGTTTGTTAATCCTTCACGCAGAAGGGAAAAGCACACGGGTAGACCGTGCCCCAGAATAATATATAGGATACTTTTTAGGGTTCCATACCTCAAAAGGAAAAAACGGAACCCTTATAGGATCACTTTGTTGTCCGTCTGTCTGTCTGTCTGTCAAGACCCTTTATCTCGGAAACGCGTGGAGGTATCTAGTTAAAATTAAAATGATATACTTAGGTTTGCGGTCCTTTGAAGCTGTGAAATAATCAAACCTCTGAGTTCACGAAAAAATAAAATACGGCCGTTTATGTCCCAAAAAACGTATATTTCGATATACTCAAGGGAATCAAAATTCATAGGATACTTCCCGTTGACCTAGAATCCTGAAATTTGGCATGAAGCAAGGTCTCATAGCACAAGTACAGGGAAAAATCTGAAAACTGTAAATTTGTAGTTACGTCACAAAAATAAAACTTTTTTTGCGATTCGGCAAAATCTTCGTAACTCAATTCGGGAATTGCACTGTTTTTAACCGACTTCAAAAAGGAGGAGGTTATATGTTCGGTTGAATGTATGTTGTTTATTTTTTTTTTATATATGTTCACCGATTTCTCGATCAATTGTGAACCGATTTTGAAATTTTTTTTTTTGATTGAAAGGTTATGCTTCCGACTTGGTCCCATAGAAATATTGTTACGATCTGATTATGAACTTCGAAGATATGGAACAGAATTCCTCATAGGATTACAGCAGAACCGTCGTAAAAAGTAAAATTGCTTTGTTTATACGTGTAGTCGATGACTGACTGAAAGTAGAGGGGGAATATATCGAACTGATCTGATGATGAAGCCTGAAGTTAGGCACCGGAACTCTGTAATAAATTAATGTAATCTAACCGTGTTTGGGATTATTAGAATTGTCATGAGATGCACTCTGGCTATAAGGTATTTAAGTTTGGCTGAGGGGTACTTTTTAGTGGTGGTACCACAACAAAAAAGTGTAAAATAAAAAACTTTTTACAAAAAAATACAACCGACTTCAAAGTAAAAAAAAAAAAACACTGAAAGTGTTGTAAGCTAAGGGAAGGCCTATAACCGTAGACAAACTCGAGCTATAAATCAGGATGGTATAGATCCATCAAATTCTATAAAGAATCATTTTCACCTGCAAACTACCTATGAACAACATATCTTAGCATCTAAGTAGACCGTTTCTTCAAAACCCTTATTCATTCTTAGTGACCTCACTCTACTCTGTATGTACCACGGGTATACTGAACTACGAAATATATTGATATAAGTAGCTAACCGAGCGATTTCTCAAGTTCTCTTAAAAGGGACTAGGGCCCGCGACAAATAAAATTTAATAGACCCTTTACAAGGTTTCCTTTTCACACGAAATATTTTAGCTACATTTGCATTACAAAAGCCTATTCGAATGAGTCGTTGTCGAGTCTACATATAGGTATATAATATTTAATCTAGAAGCGGGTCGATCAACCTTCAAGCGTTTGCACGTGGTAAATATTATTCCAAGCTGTATTAGCTAAGGCCCGACGCCTAAACTATTACAAGTTGAAATAATATACTCGATCGAAACTTGTTGAGTTCGAAACTTATCTTTTGGATTATATTATTGATCCATGTTATTTAACTTCTTATAGGCTTTGCATAAAACTAATAAATATTAATCTATATTTAGCACTTATAGCATAATCAACCTTTTAATGTTCCCACTGCTGGGACTCAGGCCTCCTCTCTAAAAGACGGAATGGACCGTGCGGGTTGGTGAATGTCACATGTCTTCGAATTTTTTGGTTCTAGGACATGCCGGTTTCCTCACGATGTTTTCCTTCACCACTTTGAGAGCAGTGGTGATGAAATAAATTGCATAAAGTAATGCGCCTGGCTGGGTTTGAACCCGCCGTTTGTTGGAAACAACTCGTAAGTCGGGGCCGTTACCACTCGGCCACCACTGCTCCAATCTATATTTACATAAATATATTTTTATACCTAACTAACTGAACCAACAGACGTTGTTCTGTCTTAGTTATGCACTGTCAAACGTGCCAACTGTCTAATGCGTTTACGTGAAATAGTCATTAAGTTTTTTGATATCAACAAAAGAAGAATTAGCGAAATTGGTCCAGCCGTTCACACGTGATGACGTGAACAAGGGAAATAGGGGTTCATATAAATTTATTTAGATTATTAGGCATTAACAACTAAAGTTAAAACCAGATATTTGAAAATAAACTTAAAAGTTTCTACATAAGATAACGAGTAATGAGAATACGATAAAAAGGTATTTTTATTATTATTGATAGGCTCGCGTTTGATCTCTATTTTACCTGATGGTAGCAATTATATGGTCTACGATGGAACCCGCATGCCTAGAAGTAACCTATTCACTCTTGATTTAAATGGACGAAAAACGGCAGTGAATTTCACTCCTTAGCCGTACGTATAATAAATATGTTTCCAAAACATTTTGTAGTGTATAGGTAGGATGTCTACCATGTGGGTGCCAGTGACAGTTTGGGCTAAAACTTAAGCTTGATGTAACTTTCGTAACGACTTTATAAGATACATAAATCTTTATTATCTCAAGACGTCCCTATTTATTTTAAACGGACTGCCAACTGCACCAAAGGATTTACTGGTGTTCCTATATGCGCTGTTAAATGGGTCGCACCTATCTTGAATGTTAGCTTCAAATATTTGTCACAGATAGTCAAAGAAAATCAAATTTATTGAGTACTTGTAACTGCCACGTGACCAATACTATATGAACGTGACATGAATTATTGATATTGAGTACATAAGTAGTCTATGAATACTTATTGTGTACTGCCGCTTTCAAAGTCAAACTCAAAACAGTTTTATTTCTCATTGGCCTACATGAGCACTTATAAAACGTCAAAAACGAGCGCACGGTTCCAATTGGTCGTTTCGTTTACCGCGAACTTTTTGCCTCTTTGATTGGTCAAGAGCTTGGAGAAAGAAGAAAGAAAGAAAAGAAAAATAGTTTATTTACGACAAACATGGCACATAACTTAAAAAATATAACATTATAACAAATCTATACAATAGAGTGAGTTATGCGACACATCCGTGCAAAACGACCAGCGCTCAGCAAAATGCTGGGGCTCATGTATTGAACAGAGCCGCAGCGCTGATGTTCAGCGCCAGCCGTCGTCAACGAGACGTTAAACGGCTAGCAAATTTTCATCTTATGAAGTAAAAACAACTTAATAAACAAACTAAAGAAATAACATAATAATAAACCATTATACAATACAAGAAAATAAAAAAATAATAATGAACAAAAACAAAACACATTGACATATATGCCTTAGTAGTCGATTGTTATAGTCGACTGATTAGCGATCAACTAGAACTGACAATGCGCAGTTATAAAGTCCAAGCGCCATTCAGAGCGTTATACGTCATAAACGTGCCGATCGCGTTAACGTAAAACAAACTCGCACTAAACACCCTGATTGGCAATTAGCGAGAGTGCCTTACGATATATGACTCGTACGTACCAAAAGACGTCTTCATATCCAATTTAAATATCTAATCCCAAAATCCAAACGCTGAGCTCACTTCATTTAACAAACTTCCGCTTTTAATAATTCCGCTTAAAGTTCTTTATCATTAAAACTTCAAAACTTCTATTTAACGGAGAAACACTGATCGTGTACCGACTTTATCTCCAGTAACTTTATAACTAGACTATTGGAAGTTGCAACTTAATCCGGTGTTGCATTAACTGTTGAAAGGACTACACGAAAGCGCGGTGACTCTCGAACTGCATACAAAAGAAAGAGATAGAGAGAGAGAGAGAGAGAGAGAGAGAAACACACACAATTCTTGCAAATATGAAGCATTTTACCGATTTTCTAAAAATCTACAGATTTAGTAGATTGGTTTTAAAATGTCGTCAGGACAAATTGACGTAAGTTCATCTGTGCAGTTTTGTGGTTGGTTTGGACTTGAAAGGACCAATTTGTATTTTATTCAGTGTTCTTTTCCGGATTTTAATTTTTATTTCTGGAACGGGGTTATCTGCAATGTTTGTGATTTAAGTAATTAAGAAATTACTCTCTGGGAATTGAGGAAATATTAATCAAGTATTTTTTTGTTGTATCATACACGTATTTTGTTGATTTAATATGTGTCTCATATGCCATGCGACTGGATCTTCCATCGACAAATATGGTGAAATTTCATTATAAACTTTAGCATAGCATTTTATTTAATCCTCTATTAGTGCTCACTTTCGGTAAAATAAAGTACAAAATATCAATCAAGTATGTTATATAACCAACCAGTTCAGGTGATAGGTACGGCTAAGACTTTTATCAAGGGGATTACCTCTTCGCTAGCTGGTCGGTAGTACAATAACATTATTTCCATTGCTCACACTTCACCCGGAGCACGGTAATATTACGGAGTAAACCATGCCTCTGAAAGAATATAATTATATAAAATTCTAACGAGGTCTTCAGAAATTGACGTTGTATAACACTGGCAACTTCGACCAGTTTGATTTGGAATTCTAAATTCAAATTAACTTGACATATTTTTGCTTTTTTATTAGTAGGGTTATGTTTGATCAATTCCAATTTCAAAATCACTGCATTTGTGTGTGGCTTTTATTTTATTTTTATTTTTTTTTAAATATCGTCATATTTATAACCAATGAACTCGGAAAGTATCATAGCTATAAGAAAAAGGATCTAATACAATTCGAACCGGGGGAAGGAAACTACAAGAAGTTACTATACATTTCCTACAATACAAGCCGGCTGTGGCAATCTCGCTGTGATTGCGAGGATTGTAGGTTCAATTTCAGAGCCGGCTTCATAAAAGGATATAATTTTTATTCTTTTCCTGTATTTCATGCTTTTTATTTATTGAAAAATAATTTCGGACGGTTTGTTTTATAGATGTTTCTTAAAAAAGGTTGAAAAATGAGTCAACTCGTTGTTTCTTGAGTTAGGTTATTTAAGTTATACTGTACGGGACAGAGTAGTTTCTGAATTGTAAGATTTCTTTTGCCCAGCCAGATACGGTAAATATAACAAATTGTGGCGGGGGCGAGCACTAGAACTTTTCCGCACTAGTGCGAAAAACAGTCATTTGCGTGCCTAAAAGCGGTAGGTATAAGAGCGGGTGTTCGAGTAAGTGTATTCAAAACGTATTGTTGAGTTAAGCTTGCCCGTGTACATGAATTGTCAAAACACAGTTTTTTTTTTTTGTAGATAGGAATATTATCCAATGATATTCCCCGCTCTTGGGCCGGGCGGGAGATAGTGTCAGACTTTTACTGACTAAAAACCCACTCCTGTTCCTTCGTTGCCCTTCGTACCGGGGCCGAGTCTTCCTTTTAGAATCAGACCCGTGGCCCCAGTAGGCTTCGACCCTGCTGGGCCCCTACGGTTTGCTGACATCTCTCTGAGGCGCGCGTGGAACAGTACGCGCCGTCGACGACTTGGGTTCGGTCCGGACGGTTATCGGACGGTCGGACGGCGAGCTACCCGTCAAAACACTGTTATGTTTTTGTATACAATAAAGAATTAAGAAACATACTTTAACGTTATTGTCTATTTTGAGAGTAAGTTTACCTTCAATCGAGAGAGATTACGATGTTAACAGCGTGTCTTGAGTTATTGTTTAGTATGGAGATAGGTATAATGCATTGATTGTGTGAGGTGATGTGGAATGATATAAAAGAAAAGGGAGTGGATGATAGCGTGATGACTGGCAAAGGAAAATGGGAACAATGTGTGTATAACAAGACAAAGGAAAATAAACATAACCGACTTTCAAAAAACAAAGTTGTTGTATATAGTTTTGTTTCTTCAGTCTTTGAAACAAACTCTCGAAATGTAAGTGAAAAATAAAATTATTTCATAACAAATGCAATATGTATTTTTTTTATAAAAAACGTTTTATTTTTAATTTTTTATTGTCGTGGTTAAGGTACACTGTAGTTAAAACTAAAAGTTTTGCCCGAATTATTATAACAAGGTAGAAAATCAATAACATATTTTTTAAGATGAAAAATCATCCAATGACATCTCTCGTTCTAGGGTGGAGTGGGAGGGCGTGTCAATCTTTTACTGAGTAAAACCACCCTGTGAAACACCATGAAATTGCCGTTTTTTAAAACGGGTTGCTTTGGAGTGTTATATCTTTGGATTGACTTGGAATTATACGTTCAAATAAACTTTATATTAAAGGTACGTAATTCTTTTTCCAAAATTAGGTATTAATTGGATACTTTGTGTTTTTTTGTATTTTCTGTAATATCGCAGTACCAACTTGTAACAGTTTTTGTATGAAATATAAGAAAACGCGCATTTTTTTGTAATATGAGTTCTACCGTCTCAAGCGGTATGCAATATTGATGATGTATATGGACTTAAAACTGCTTATGAATGAGATGTCTATTTTATGGGATGTGGTTGGTAAGTCGGGGTCGGGGTCACGGTGTCCGTTCCTTTAATGCTAAGGTGTAATAGGGTGAACTGTACACATCTGCGTACCCCTTTAGGGCATCAGCACGAAGTTACGGCATGGAATGATGTAAGCAAAGAACAAACAAGCAGTCTTCGAGATTGCTCCATCCGGAAGATTTTTTAACACTTATTGAAGAGTTTCATTGTCTTTCTCCGAAGTTCTTCATCAATTTCTGTGAATGCTAACGAGCGTTTCTCGCCATTAAACTGTAAAGTTTCAAGAGTCAAAAACATTGTTAAAACAAAATTTAAATTTAAATTGAAAAGAAAAAAAAGTTCTTCACCGAATTTAAACGATGTTACTTCGAGAGTATCCCCTTCTAGACAAAAAAAAAACATACTTTAAAATCAGTATACAATTAACGGAGTTACCGGAGATCATATATAGAACCAACACAGCGAAATATAGAACCAACTTATCATCATCATTATCATTTCAGCTGAAAGACGTCCACTGTTGGACATAGGCCTCCCCCAAGTGTCGCTATAATAACCGGTTCTGTGCGTCTCGTATCCATCGGATTCCCGCGACCCTCACCAGGTCATCGGTCCACCTTATGGGAGGCCTTCCAACGAAGATTTCTTATCAGTCAGTTAAAAAAACGTCTTCTGGTGACGCTTAATGATAATACTTAAGCATAAGCATAATAGATATTATAGGCATAATCAGCCTTATAATGATCTCAATGTTGGGACTCAGGCCTCCTCTCTAGGAGAGGTAACATTACCGTGTGTTCCCAGAGGTCCATGATACTAATTTTCTTTTTTTCCCAACAGGTTCATGAAAAATCTTATTAGTGTTTTAAATATTTCTACTTCAATTCCCAACGAGTCCACGAGATTCATCCAAAGTACAGTTAGTAAAAACATGCTCAATTGCCTTGGCTCGCGGAAATTTTTGAAAAAGTTGTTCATCCAAGCTCAAAGCTCGCGTCTTTTACTAATTATTTCATTGAAATAATAAACATTTATCTGTCATCCAAGCTTTTATTATTGACTGTACCAACATTTTCATGGACTCGTAGGTAAATATGTAACAGAGATATTTGTAATTGCAAAACATGATTGAAAAGAGTGTCCATGGAGTTTCTTGCACATTCTTCTCCATAGATGTCTACGCTTTGGAATGTGCAATTAGCATATTTTTTTCTGACTGACTGACTTCTTGACATTTCAAAAGTGCCTGTAAATGGTTTATTTGAAATAAATGCTTTTGAATCTTTGAAGAAAATATTTAATATTTTAAATGTCGTGGACCCGTTGGGAACTAAAGTATGAATTTTCATTTTTTCGAGAACAATAGACTCGTAAACCTCTGGGAACAACCTACACTTATTTGGGTTCAACACAACGAGATTTTTTTGGTCAAAGGCAGGAAGATGAAGTTCGCAGGTCTCGCATACATTGGGCACACGCATTCCTCGAGCATGTATGAGACGCGAACACTGCACTCACTCGAGGAACGCGCACGCCTAATGTGGGGGAGGCCTCAAGGACTTTTCTGATTTCTCACGATATTATGTGTTAGTGATATTGTCGCCAACCCGTAATACTCTTTGCGACTTTAAGCACGACTATTGACTGATCGTAAAAGCTTTATGACTGTTAGAAGGATACACCACGAAAGCTAAGTATTTAGTATGGTGGTGCACTAAATGCGTTAAAATAACGTAGTCTTAGTTTATTTATGTCATGTCTTTATAGACATCTTATAATAGGCAAATTAAAACTAGTATACTAATTAAGAGATGCAGGATAAAAAAAAACACGCAAAAAGAACGCAAAAGGCAACTGAAGGAACACAGGTGGGTCGCCTGGAGGGCACGGTGGAGCATACGGTAGAGGTATGCCCCGCCTGAGCAGAGCACCGCCGTGTACTCGTGGGAGCGATCGGCGGCAGCGATCTCTCGCGCCGGGCCTTGGTACAGCCCCCCTGGCCAAGTCACAAACGATAAACGTAAACTCTCAGTAGTCTTTAATAGATTTTCAACTTTATGCTATTGGATATAAGGTTGAAAATCTATTGAAGATTACATAGTGTTTTCGTTCGTTCCGGTCGCTAACGCTCAGTAGTCTTTAATAGATTTTCAACTTTATCCTCTTAGGTATAAAGTTGAAAATCTATTGGAGATTACTAAGCGTTCACGTTTATCGTTTGCAACTTGGCTAGGGGGGCAGGCCATGGTCCGGAACGAAGAGGAGTGGCAGGCAGTCGCCTCCTTCTGCGAAGTAGTAATGCTAGCAAGGGGGAGAGAGGGCGCACGCGCGAGGGAAAGACCCTAACGCCCCAGTCACCGGGATCCCGATCCCGATTTCGATCGGGCTTGCGGACGACGAGCAATGGGTAGTTTGCCGACCGACCGTCTGGTAACCGTTCAGAATGAGCCTAAGTCGTCGACGGCGCATCGTCCATCTCCTCCTCAAGAAGATCTCAGCAAAACCGGGCGCAGCAGGATCGAAGCCTAACGCCGGGGCGAAACTCCGCTGCCGCGACAAGTCGCGGCATGGCGGAAAGAGTTCCGGCGGGATCTCATGGCGGAATGGCGACAGCGACTATCGCAACCCAGTGCTGGGCACGCCGTAATTATGGCGGTAAGTCCCCTCTTTGAGGAGTGGCTGGAAAGGCAACACGGCGTCATTACCTTCCGTATGACGCAGGTCCTCACCGGACACGGTAAGTTCGGGAAGTTCCTGCACCGAATTCGTGCGGAAGCGACGCCCGGGTGTCGCCACTGTGTGGACCGCCCGGAGGACACGGTGGAGCACACGGTTGAGGTGTGCCCCGCTTGGGCAGAGCAACGCCGTGTCCTCGTGGGGGCGATCGGCAGCGGCGATCTCTCGCGCCGGGCCTTGGTACAGGCCATGGTCCGGAGCGAGGAGGAGTGGCAGGCGGTCGCCTCCTTCTGCGAAGCAGTAATGCTAGCGAAGGAGGCAGCCGATCGCGTGAGGCAACGGTCCTCACGCCCCAACCGCCGCCGGGATTCCGATCCCGATTTCCGGCCACCGTAGGCGCGGGCTTGCGGACGGCGAGCAATGGGTGGCTCGCCGTCCGACCGTCCGGTAACCTTCTGGACCGAGCCCAAGTCGTCGACGGCGCGTGTTGTTCCACGCGCGCCTCAAGGAGTTGTCAGCAACTGTAGGGGCCCAGCAGGGTCGAAGCCTACCGGGGCCAAGGGTCTGATTCTGAAAGGAAGACTCGGCCCTGGTACGAAAGGCAACGAAGGAACAGGAGTGGGTTTTTAGTCAGTAAAAGTCTGACACTATCTCCCGCCTCGCCCAAGAGCGGGGGATGTCATAAGATGATTTTCCCACCGGAAAAAAAAAAAAAAAAAAAAAGCAGGATCGAAGCCTACTGGGCCCATGAATGGTGCGAAAAAGAACCCAAGGCCCTGGAACAAAGGCAAAGAAAGAACAAGAATAGGTTTAAGTCGGTAAAAGACGTCATTAAATGATTTCCCACCTAAAATAAAAAAGGCGGGTTTTAGTCAATAAAAGCCTGACACGTCCTCTCACTCCATCCAGAGCAGGAGAACTTAGTTGATGATTTCCTCACTTGAAATAAAAGGTATGGTATATGATTAAAATATAAGGAGTTGAGTCTTGAAGATACTACAGTGTTTTTAGGTATTAGTGGGGCCCACATATAAATAAATTATCAAAAAAACTAAGCTTTCCAGCATATGCTGTTAGACAAATTCAAAATTTAACAGATAGCCCGACACCCAGACAGCCCGTTTAGTTTACATTGTGAAAAAAAAATTATGCATAAATATTTGGTTCCTGGAACCAGATCCAAAAATATGGGGCTGATTTAGATGTCAATCAATGTATAGGTACGCTTTTATAATACCTCAATTTCCTAGTAATTTTTAAGAACTTCTTTTTAAAAATCAAATCATTTTTTTATTTTTTTTTTATTCATCTATACCAGTGCTTGACTGCGATCCCACCTGATGGTAAGCAGCGATGCAATCATTGATGATGAGGCGCACTAGTTTATTAAGAGCCTATTCACTCTAGCCTTGAAGACACCTAAATTATAGTTGGACGGGAAGACCGCAGCAGGCAAATTGTTCCAGTCCTTCCTTATGAAGTGGAAACTTTGCCAGAAGTCTTTTTATACCGTAAAAAGGTATCTTCAGAACAATAAAGCTTAAAATTGAGCTTTTCTAGGAATATATACTATGAAAGTAAGGACTATGTGAATGTTTTTTTTCTTTTCAGTAATTTTACCGCTTACTAGGCAGTTTGAGTGCTTTAGGCGGCCTAACCAAATGTCCTTTTCCTGGTATTGTTCGTCAAGCCGTTGAGCTCCTAAGTAGTCCTGAGTTGAACCATACGAATACTGACAAATGCTCACACTAACTTACACTTACCAGGTCCACTCTTATCTGTGTGTTTTTTTTCTGCAAAAGACTATCTCAAATACTAATCTGTATGGGTCTCATATGATTTGACTATTACGTATTTACTTTTCGGTATTTCTTCTCAGCGTTCTTAGAAAAATGATTTTTCTTTTACCGTTCTCGACAGCAGCAAAGCATTTACAAAATGTATGGTAATGACATTAATCACATGACAGGTAATGTCTTTGCTAAGGCTCCAAGGCTTAATTTTTAAATGACACAATTTTCTTATATCGAAAAAATTTTTGCTGCATAAAAATCGGTAAGAAATGAAATAATTGCGGAAGACCAAAGGAAATATGGATGAATTGCGACAATGTTTGAAAGAAAAGGGAGTATTTTGAATTCAATATAAAAATATTTATTTTGCGTAGGCCTACGTAGGCACTTATAAAACGTCAGAAGCTAGTGTACTCCAATACTTCCAATTGCTTATTTCCTATGGAAAAGAACCGGCAGTTAGTCAGTTACTCTTTTTTTTACCCGACTACGGAGGGTTATGATTTTGACAGGCTATGTATGTATGTGAGTATGTTCATCTGTTCCCTCATAGCTCCTAATCTACTTGTCGGAACTTGACGTATGAGGTATTGTTAGAACCGTCTTAATTGTCCGCTGAACATAGGCTACGTGACGTGTCACAAAAATTGATATGGCGCCCTCTAGCGTACAAAAAGTAATGTGTTAAAAATAAATATGGAGTAAAATACGCCGTGTTTGGTATCATTTGAAAGGGCTTCACTTGTACATTTCCAATATATTGCTCAAATTTAAAGTGACGCCCTCTAGCGGACAAAACATCATGTTTAAAAAAAAATAAGATAAATATACCGTGTTTGATATCATTTGAAAGGGCTTCGCTAGTATTTATCAAAAAATATCATCAAAATTCAATGTGGCGCCCTCTAGCAGACAAAAAGTATTGTGTTAAAAAAATACGATAAATACGTCGTGTTTCGTATCATTTGAAAGGGCTTTACTTGTACATACCAAAATAAATAGTAAAGAAGCACAGTGATTTAACACCAAAATCTTTTAAATAAAAAAAAAGTAAAAAACTAAAACCCGACTACGACAACAAAAATGACGCTGAAAAAGTATGAAACAAGATTTTCAAGATGCTGAAATAGACAAAGTCACTGGAAAAACAAGAATAGAACAAAAAGAAAAGCCGTAGTCACACGTTATTAAAGTGTTTCGATTATTACCTTCCTATATAATTGATTTTACAATATTTTCATATTACAATATAAATAGGTATGAGAAGACAGTATAGAGAGCAGTCACTATTATACCTAAAAGCACAATAAAAATAACAGTGGGTCGAAATAGAAAGTAAGATATAGATCCGCAGAGACTATAGTGGTAACACATTCAAATTTTAAAAACGTGCAAGTCGGACTTGCGTACGAAGTGTTCCGTATACAATATCCGTATATCTAAGTATACAATATCAGACACTATTATATAGGCAAAAAAAATCACGTTTGTTGTATGGGTTGCCCTTAAATATTTATTTTATTTTAATTTAACTATTTATTTTTAAAGTGAATATACAACCAAATATTTTGTGAATATTTCAAGCATCTACCTGGTGCCATTATTAATATCAAGAAAAAAACCACAAAAAATCACGTTTGTGGTATGGAAGACCCACTTAAATATTTATTTTATCGTGTTTTTTTGTATTTTTGTTGAAGTGACAATATAAATACATCATCTGTGAAAATTTTAACAGTCTAGCTATCACGATTCATGAGATACAGCCTGGTAACAGACGGACAGTGGAGTCTAAGTAACAGGGGTCCCGTTTTTACTCTTTGGGTACGGAACACTAAAAAACGTTGGGTGACGGTTGACAGGACAGAGGAGGAAAATGAGGACGTGTTCCTTGAACAACAAGTGACACGAGACACGGGCAAGGAGATAATGAAGTAGCAATATCTACTTAGTGGTTGGTTCCGCAACCATTGTGCTTATAATGGACCTGGGATCAACCTGGGAATCTTTAAGTCAAAAGTGAATATTGTGATATCGAAAGGAGATCGCATGAGTTAGGTTTTTTATAGCTAACGAACTGGCTTGTAAAATATACTTTTAAGGATTTTGGCAGTTTCTAGAATAGGTTTAAAAATTAAGTAGAACAAAGAAATGCCTAGTTTTTGCAGTTCGAACATATCCATTGTAGCGCTATGGGCTGATATTGAATCCTGAAGAATAATATAAGTGAAATGTGATAGCCTCTCAAGAGTTTTATTCAAGTAGAAGATCCCCTACCGGAGTCTACTGTCGCAAAGCTGCGACAATATGTTACCTACTTTCAGGCAAGCGTGCTCCATCGTCGATCGCATCGTCACTTTTCATCAGATGAGTTAGTGGTCAAGCGTAACTCTATCAAAATAAAAATGATGAGTCAGCAGTGGATCTTCGGACAAACAAATTATAATTTATGGTAAATTTTAAATTAAATCAAAACACACCCTAAAAGCAGTTTATATGCAAAATCAATCAACCCGTTGATTTATAAACAACCCTAGCCTACTTGACTCTTGATGTCATTCAGTACATTTCAATTCAGTTTCAGATTGCACGACATGCCAAGATAAAATGGTCTCTTGACCGTCGTTGATTTATTGAGTATCTTACGTTTACAACTAGTGTAGGGAAACAAGAAAATTTTAATTTTACATGTATTAAGATTATGTTAATGTGTACTTAGTTGTGAGTACAAAAAACTGGCCAAGTGCGAATCGGACTAGCACACAAGGGTTCCGTACTACAATTTAAAAATGAACAAAAAAACGCCGACAAAATAACGTTTCTTGTATGTGAACCCCCTTTAATTTTTAACTTTATTGTATATAATGTTATAGCGGCAATAGCAATACACATTCTGTAAAATTTCTACTCTCTACCACTTACGGTTTATGAGATACAGCCAGTGACAGATGGACAGACAGAGGAGCAGCGGAAGCTTAGTGATAGGGTACCCTTTGACTATGGGAAGTTCACACTCAAACAACTAGAAACACTAAACTTTAATACTATGACCACAACAACATGAATAACTTTAAGGGCGGATTTCACCAATAAAACTAATCGCGTTTTAACGTTTGGCTCGCATAATCGCGTTTAGCCGCTGTCACTAGTGTCACTTGTAAAAATAAAACAAAAGAAAAATACAGACAAGTGATACTAGTGACAGCGACTAAACGCGATTATGCGAGCCAAACGTAAAAACGTGATTAGTTTTATTGGTGAATTCCGCCCTTAGTCTTGCACGCATAATCTTTCCCGATGCCATCGAGTGCTATCTGAAGACGACTGAAAAAATTAAGTGTGTATTAATTATATAAAACATTAACTAATGTGTTAATTTAAATCCATTTCACATTAACAATATTATAAAAAAAGCGATAAGTTGGTTTTTTCAGATTTTTATTCAAGATACGTTCTTGAATTCGAAAAAAAAATAATCTCAATTCATTTCCCATCTCTATTGTGACTCATTTTTATTCATTACTGTAAATAAAATTATACGGTACGTCATTTCGTTAAGAGATTAACATAAAGGATGACAAGGTTTTTACTTGCCCACGCTTCATTTTCGGCGATGTTTGCTTGTTTTTCGAGTGTTTCGTTTAACAGTTTGAAAGAAAAAATCAGAAGTATATATATATTTTTAATAAAGTCAGTGATGGTTCTTTTTTAAATAAAACCTTTTGTAGAATTAAAAAAATACTTCTGATTTTTTTTCAATTTTGAAAGTTTTTATAAAATATTCTTTCATTTCTTGTTGTAACTTGATCATTATTTTATTGATTTTTTTATGCCATATTTTAGTTAGGAGTTGTTGCCTGTAGTGCATGTATAGTATAATATAAAATGGTTTTATTTAGTAAAGTGTTTTTATTTTTTCATTTAATTAGTTTATAAAATAAAAGCCCAGATAGATTTATTGAATTTATAAAAAAATTGTTTAAGTATTTCGCTATTATATGTTATCCAAAAATGTGATAAAGACTATTGTCCAATAATTTAAAGATTATCAAAATAATTATTTTCTCAAGGTAGGTTAGTGGACTGACAATGTTGTTATGTTGATTTTAAAGACTGCTTATTTTTGCATTTTGCAAAGATGTTTTATTTGTGCTATCAAATAAAACGCTTATTATTATTGAGTCCAAGAGCGAGCGAAGCGTGCTCGAGAACTTCGGGCGCCCCCGTCGTAACATCTAACCTAACAGGAACGGGATGACGGGGCATCCTGTTCGTGTTAGGTTGCTTTTAATCCCACAGACAGAAATAACAGCCCCAAATAAATATTTACACATTATTTTACTAACAGCCCTTCAGTAGTAAAATATTCGGCGTTGTATAGAATGCCTGGACAAAGAGAATATATAACATTGAAGCTTACATTGCTTGAATCTTTTAAGCCCTGTATAGAATGCCGAATATACAGATTGCTAAAAACCGTTTTAACAATAATAATAGTAGCTATATTTTTTGTTTATCCTGTAAATAATCCTATGAACGAGAACAAGTTTAGTTTAGCTTAAAAAAAAACAGATCGCAACAATATTTTTAAAAATATTGTAACCTGGCCTAGAAAATTCACATTTTTATTTACATTCAACTCCGAATATAAAACTCGAGCTATCAATGAAAAAATATTGCATTTATAAAACTCGTGATATTGCATTTCAAAATTTAATAATTTTTTGAACGAAATGTAAAAAAGTAATCTGTTATCGTAATCAAATATATAATTCGTCTCTTTCCATCAGATGAGATAGCGGTGAAGCGCGAACCTATCAAGTATTTTAAAGAAGATTATAATGGCAAAAGTTTGTGTGTATTTATTTATTTATATGTGTACGTGTGAGTATTTTTTGAAGTTATACTTCTTTTGGCGCGATAAAGAAAAATGATGAGAGTGAATTTTTACGATACCTAAATTCTACATCGTGAAGTTAGTTCTAGGTGGCATGCATGAAAATTGATAACTATGTTCAAGTTGTATATTCTAGTATTTTTAAGTTAATAAAACCTTTTTTATTTAAATAAAATCTTTTTGATTAATTTTAATATTTATCGTTAATCACTACTGCATTTTAGTTATTTTTTTCCATACGCCAAAGAAGTATAACTTCTAACGCGTGTACATACACACTCTTTTTCTTTTTTATTCTTGATACGCTTGACCGCTAGTTCACCTGATGGAAAGCGACGATGCGGTAGACGATAGAGCGCGCTTACCTAGAAGTAACCTATTCACTCTTGACTTAAAGTTTCCCGGGTTGTAGCCATCAGGAAACACAGATTCCGGCAAGGAATTCCACTCCTTAGCTGTACGCACATACTATAGAGTATATATGTACTACTACTATAATATAGCATAAGCTTAATCAGCCTTATAATTTTCAGACTGCTAGGACTCAGGCCTTCTCTCTATATAGAAGAGTGAATGGGTTGCAATCAACCTCACGGGCCTAGTGCGGATCGGTGGATGTCATATATCTTCGAATTTTTGGTTTTAGGACATGAGTTTTCTCACGATGTTTTCCTTTACCGTTTTGAGAGCAGTGGTGATGAAATAAATTACACAAAGTAATACACCTGACTGGGTTCGGACCCGTGACCTACGAATCCTGAGTCGGAGCCGTTACCACTAGGCCACCATTGCTCACTGAATGAATATTTAGCATCAAGTTTTTTTTTTTTTTTTTTAAATTGGTATAAACTAGTGCTTGACTGCGATACCACCTGATGGTAAACAGTGATGCAATCGTTGCTGGTGAGGCGCACTAGTATATTAAGAGCCTATTCACTCTATCCTTGAAGACACCCAAATTATAATCGGATGGAAATCTTGGATTAACATAATTATTTTATAGACTAATCTTGCGTAATATAAAACAAAGTCCCCCACCGCGTCTATCTGTCTGTATCAACGCAATAAACTCAAGCTACAGAACAAATTTTCATGCAGTTTACACTAATAGACAAACTGGTTTATGAAGAAGGTCTACGTGTATAATACATTAATATTTTAGTCGATAAAAACCGAGAATTTCAAAGATTTCTAACACCTGTGCAAAGCTAGAACGAGTCGCTAGTAACTTATATAAGTGGGAATTGCATGATTTGATTCTGCCATTATCTTTCTCTCGGACAACCTGACGTACGGCGAGTGTCCACCCTTACGTTGTTGACAACTCTACGGTCCGGGCTAAGCGTTTCACCTCGTCGTTTATACCGCGTACATCGAAGGACTAGAATAATTTGCCTGCTGTAGTTTCAGGCTGCAGGTTTGCAGTAAAGCGCTGGTTCATCATCAATTCAGCTCCAAAACGTTCACTGTTGAACATAGGCCTCCCCCAAGTGTCGCCACAATGAGCGGGTCTGTGCGTATCGCATCCATTATATTCCCGCAACCCTTACCAGGTCCTCGATCCACCTTGTAGGAAGTCTTTCAACGCTGCGTCTTCCAGTACGCGGTCACCACTCCAGAACCTTTCGGCCCCAACGGCCATCTGTTCTGCGAGCAATGTGCCCTACCCATTGCCACTTAAGTTTGGCGATTTTTCGTGCTGCTATGTTGGTGGTAACCATGGTTCTCCTGCGGATATCTATATGCCAGCGCTTTTAGTTTATATTATTTAAAAAAAAATACTAATTTCACGCGGGTGGAGTCGCGGACAGCAACTAGTATTACTTACATATATTTGTAAAAACTGGCATATTGCCACAGTTGTGTAAATACTCGGACCCGGATAAAAGAAGTCACTTTGATATATATTTATGGCATCTTTGATATGTGAACCCATAGGTTTTTCAATCGATTTAACGTAATATTTATGTGCGTTCATGGAAATCTTTGGAGGAGCGTGTGGCTACAGTAATAACGTCTGCTTAAGACGGTGTTCAAGGTTAAGTAACGTTTGGCGAGTTCGGTTTTTGGATGAGTGATCTACACTTCTACACTAATATTAATAATATAATAATAATATTCCACAACTATCACACAACGCCGTCTAGTCCCAAGCTAAGCAGAGCTTGTGTTATGGGTACTAGACAACTGATAAACATACTAATATATTTCTAAATACATACATATATATAACGAAGGTAGTTCACCCATTTGGGATACCTCGTCATCAGAATCCAAGTTCGACATGGTGTAGGTACGAAATAATAGTCTCAACACTAATTACAATCGTCTATTTGTTCGCTCCCAATAACAAAATAACAAAATCTCAATTAATCAAGGCGATGGAAATAGATTAAACTACGGAAACGCGGTAAGTTCGGTACAGGCTGGCAGAACGACCTCTCGCCCTCGTGTCCAACTCCAAAGTGACGTCTCTCAAATCAAATGCGTTCAATGTCAAAACAAATGACAGCACACAGCTGTCAAACATGCCATGCCCCGTACCGACCTCACCCAAGCACACTGCTTGACGTTTCCGACAAACGATAATAGATGGCGTTGTACTAAATAGACGTTAATCAATAGCAATTCTAATAATTGTGCCTCTTTGTTGATTCTGCGACATATAGATAAATTACACCCAGACACAGAACAAATGATCGTGCTCATCACACGAACATTTGTCCTGGGTGGGAATCGAACCCACGACCTCCGGTATAGCAGTGAGGGCCACTAACCACTAGACCAACAGGGCAGTCAATATTAAAAAGAGGTAAAGTTTTTTTTTTGTAGGAGGTAATCTCTGAAGGTCCGATTGCTAAAATTTTTTCATCGACAGGAAGGTGTTTTATTCTTGAGTGTAATAGGCCATATTTTATCTACACGGGCGAAGTCCTGGGCAAAATCTAGTCATAAATATACCGAGATGACTACTATTATAAAGCGTGTTATCCCGTTAATCTCCGTTGATCCCAGCTGTCCTCCTGAGCATTGCTAAAAAACAGTGACTTTCTGAAGCTTACTACTCGGCAACGACTAAGTCAATAGGTTTGAAAAAAATATATGTTTATTATAGATTCTTGTACAACATTATCAACATTTAAAATTTTTCCGTAAGACTAATACTATGGGCAAAAAAAAAATTTACAACATGATATTTTTTCGCTTGTTTTCCCTACTCCTTTCAAACGGCTTTGATCTTTAGAAATATGTTTACACAAAAAAATTGCTGGTTAAGTGTTCTTCAGAATGTACATAATATATGTAAATCAATCAATTATTCGCAAAGAAAATGGATTTAAAGGTCAGCGGAACTCTATCCGGCCAGATGTTCAAGGGAGTACTATATAGTTCCTTGAACATCTGGCCTTAACAGAATTGTTAGGAATTGTCTGAAGCCAGCAGATCTGAAACCAATCTTGTAAAAAGTATCGGGTACTTTAATTACAGGGTTGTCTAGGTCAGACAGGTAGACACTCCGTGCCAAATACTCAGCTGCAGATTGAGAAAAGGCTAAGCATATTAATTGATTTGATCATTATTATTGACAAAGCCTTTGCTCCACACTTAGAATCACTCATGTATGGTGAGTGCGTTCACAAACAGGTAAACACAAGACACCCAGACCCGAAATACCTATCTTTCATCATCATCATCATCATTTCAGCTGAAAGACATCCACTGTTGGACATAAGCTTCCTCCAAATGTCGCCACAATGACCGGTCCTGTGCGTCTCGCATCCATCGGATTCCCGCGACCCTCACCAGGTCATCGGTCCACCTTGTGGGAGGCCTTCCAACGCTGCGTCTTCCGGTACGTGGTCGCCATTCCAGAACCTTTCGTCCCCATCGACCATCTGTTCTGCGAGCAATGTGTCTGTAACCTTGGTTTTCATGCGGATATCTTCATTTCTAACGCGATCACGCAAGGCAAAATAACCCTATCTTTAGGCTATACATATATTTATTCCGTGCTGAAATGAACACGCTACACGAAGCATAGCAGTCAATCGCTCAACCATTGCGCCAACCGTGCCATCAAAATTTATCTCTATAAAGCGACCATTACATTATCCACTTTACGGAGCCCTAAATCTAGTAGACTGGGTGAGTGTTTTAGAGGCCTTACGATCGCACTAGATTCGATTACTAACCGTCTTTACATGATACAAATCTAGTAGACTGGACGAGTGTATTAGAGCCCTTACGATCGCACTAGATTCGATTACTAACCGTCTTTACATGATACAAATCTAGTAGAGTGGACGAGTGTGTTAGAGCCCTTACGATCGCACTAAATTCGATTACTAACCGTCTTTACATGATACAAATCTAGTAGACTGGATGAGTGTGTTAAAGCCCTTACGATCGCACTAAATTCGATTACTAATCTTCTTTACATGATACAAATCTAGTAGACTGGATGAGTGTGTTAGAGCCCTTACGATCGCACTAGATTCGATTACTAACCGTCTTTACATGATACAAATCTAGTAGACTGGACGAGTGTATTAGAGCCCTTACGATCGCACTAGATTCGATTACTAACCGTCTTTACATGATACAAATCTAGTAGAGTGGACGAGTGTGTTAGAGCCCTTACGATCGCACTAAATTCGATTACTAACCGTCTTTACATGATACAAATCTAGTAGACTGGATGAGTGTGTTAAAGCCCTTACGATCGCACTAAATTCGATTACTAATCTTCTTTACATGATACAAATCTAGTAGACTGGATGAGTGTGTTAGAGCCCTTACGATCGCACTAGATTCGATTACTAACCGTCTTTACATGATACAAATCTAGTAGACTGGACGAGTGTATTAGAGCCCTTACGATCGCACTAGATTCGATTACTAACCGTCTTTACATGATACAAATCTAGTAGACTGGACGTGTGTATTAGAGCCCTTACGATCGCACTAGATTCGATTACTAACCGTCTTTACATGATACAAATCTAGTAGACTGGACGAGTGTATTAGAGCCCTTACGATCGCACTAGATTCGATTACTAACCGTCTTTACATGATACAAATCTAGTAGAGTGGACGAGTGTGTTAGAGCCCTTACGATCGCACTAGATTCGATTACTAACCGTCTTTACATGATACAAATCTAGTAGACTGGGTGAGTGTTTTAGAGGCCTTACGATCGCACTAAATTCGATTACTAACCGTCTTTACATGATACAAATCTAGTAGACTGGATGAGTGTGTTAAAGCCCTTACGATCGCACTAGATTCGATTACTAATCTTCTTTACATGATACAAATCTAGTAGACTGGATGAGTGTGTTAGAGCCCTTACGATCGCACTAGATTCGATTACTAACCGTCTTTACATGATACAAATTTATCTAGCGTACTACATTTATTCTCGTAGCGCTCTGCGAATAGGATAATGTAATGGTCGCTTTAGGTTGAATTTTATTCGCGTTTTATTAAATGATAAGATCTAATAGTCTATGTACCACTTAGATAATTTTACTCTCAGTTGTTTCAATTTCTACAGGAACACTTGTAAGAGTCACTGAGGCAAAAGCGCAAAGAGCAAATGAAAGTACATAGGTGGCACGCTCTCTTGCTCCATCCTCAACAAAAACTTCAACTTTTTGAAATTTATTCTCAAAACTGGTACACAACTAAAACTGCCTGAGAAGAATGTTTAGATTGCGGAATCATTTGAAACAGTCACTACGTCCCTGTAACGCAAAGGGCAACTAAAGGAACACGGGCAGCTTTAAAGGGGTGATCAGACTAGCAAACTAACGTTCCAACTAAGGTGACCTTGGCTTATGTGTTTGGTTTGTGTTGCGGCTACATGGATGTTAACCACGCACCAACACGTTCGGTGGTTGGGAAAACGCGCCTCCCAACCAAGGGCGTTGAAGGTCATGGTTTACAACTGCTGTCTACACGGCTAGAAACTAGCAAGGTCACCCTGGTTGGGACGTTGGTTTGCAACCATCTAGTCACCCCTTTAGTCAGTAAAAGTCAAACACTGCCAAAGTCATGCTCAATTCAGAGCGGGAGAAGTTATTTAATGATTTCCTACTCTAAAATAAATAATAAGGACACTGTTTGTTAGTTCTCAGAAAAGAGTAATTATGTGTGTAAAATATAACCAAATCATTAAGTGACACAGCATGCGCTCTTTGTTAAATGTGACTTAAGAATGACAATCATACTAGAAAATGTTCAAATAAATAAAGTTGTACACACACAAAAGACTAGGTAAATTCATTTAGATATATTGCCTATAAAATCAGAACATAAATCAAAATCCCACTTTTCATATTCCTATTCAGAGAAATATCGCATTTATTCCGTATATTCGCAGTTTTATTTATGAAACAACCCGGTCTGTGATTCACAAAAAAGTTAACGTTTATACATAATACATGTCTGGTCTAACCGAAAACAGAACTGAGCTGTTTCAACGAAGTTAATACTTCGCTAAGCAACTTTTAGGTTGAAGCAAATATTGACTTGGCTGATTTTTCTCAAAATTTTTGTAACAAAATTTTTGGTGTGTGCGAATATTGAAGTAGACGTGGAGGGTTTTTACTTCATATCACATTATTATGTAACAAGAAATGTTAAATTCAAAATCACACATTGACATCATAAAAAAAGAAGTGTCATAACAAAAATAGAAATAAATCAGAATGGATATCATGTCCAAAAAAGGCACTACTAAGTTTTGACAAAGTGATTTAAATGATATTAAATCACTGTTAAAACAAGAAAATAAAGCAAGATGGAGCAGTTAATAGACGATGCAATTAATGTGCTTTCGGGAAAGCCATAGGTGCTGACAGAGTTATTGTCAAACAAGTATGTCTTCAACGTAGTCTTTAATTTGATAAATAATATGCTGTTTTGTAATAAAACTTACTTGTAAGACAAGCAAGTCAAAAGGCTAATCTCGATTTGGGTACTACAATTTCATGTTTACTGAGCGTATTAAAATTTATATTATGAAAATTGTTTCTAATTTTAAAACGTCCTAGGTTTTGCGAACCTAGAAAATACTTTAAAGTTATAAAGTGGAGGCACAGACAGCATAACGATTTCTTTGAATTAACTTCTAGGTTTGCGGGGACCCATTTTCTAATTTGCACATATAAAATTTCACTTCTTGGGAAACATTATAGAACTTATGCCATTCAAAAGATTGACCAGTATGCGTGATAGACTGTTCATACCAAGATAAGTACACCAGATTTTAGACCAAAATACCTAATGTAATTTGTAAAAGTGCTATCAGATGTATCAGGCTAATACAATTATTTGCCTTTCAAATTTTGTACAGACAGGTGTCAATCTTTTTAAAAAAGTATCTGCATTAAATTTATTTTTAAGCTCATGTCATACTCTACAAAACAATATTTTAATCCCTCGGGATCAAAAGACAGGAAACTCCACAAAAAAATAATACTAAGAAGTACTTATGTCAACAAGCTCCATTCATACATTCATTAAATAATTTTCGTATCAAACTTTTCACCAAAATTCGTAAGTTTTTTTTGTGAAAAAAAAGGGAGTATAAATGCACAAGGAGATTACAGGAACCTGTTTGAATTACTGATGGCCAGTACCATCCAGTACCTACCCATGTCGAATGGTATTAACTGGAGCTGGTACAGAATTCGTTAAATTATTACCTTGTCACATGCAGCCGGGTTTAAAAATGTACCAATTTATAATGGATATAGGTTGTTCGTAGGACCTTGTGTGGGATTTCACGATGATATATTCTTGTGTAATCATTCCCTAAATTATTACCAATTAGATAATTATTTCAGTAGGTGTTTTCACAAATATGTAAATACCCAGCACCGAAAACCCTGAACAGCTTTTTGACTGGCCTGTTAGTGTAGTGGTTAGTGGCCCTGACTGCTATGCCAGAGGTCGTGGGTTTGATTCCCACCCAGAACACATTTTTGTGTGATGAGCACGATCTTTGTTGTATCTGGGTATATTTTATCTATCATTTGTATGTAAATATTAATATATGCCTAAGTATGTTTATCAGTTGTCTAATACTTATACCACAAGCTCTGCTTAGTTTGAAACCAGACGGTGTTGAGTGAAAGTTGTGTCCAATCGTGAGATTCTGTAATCGGCGTACACCGCGTTCTTTTTCTGTCTATACATGACAAAATATACTAAAACCAATTCCGGAAAAAAAGGCAATAATCTGGAAAAGCTATAGCTGACGGAAAAAGTAGTTGGCTCCCCGAAGCAGGAGTCTGATACGTTGGTTAGACCAAATCTGTTTGCTCTAGAGACCACAATCTGTGACACCATCCACATTTGATAGGACCACATAACGAAATATAGTCCAAGTTATTCGCTGACGTCACGACCCTCATTGAGGACAAACGACACAAGCAGGAAAAAGTGGAGTATTTAAAAAAAAACATAACGTAAAATGTGCCACATGAAATATCTTTCAATTTTCTTAATACCATTGAAGTCCCATAAACTGTGCTTAACAAATACGGCTCCTAACAAAATCTCCTTGAACTCACGAACATAAATCAAAATTAGGACAAACATATACACAAAGATACTGTATTATTATGTACGTACCAATTTTACTTGACAATTTTATCCGGTTCTGAGTGGCAAGATAAATTCCTCGTTCCCCGAATTTAATTCATTTGTTGATGAATGTCTATGTCGTATTAGATACAGTATTTTGTACGCCTCGATATTTTTTTATGTAGTTAAGTATGTCTATTTTGGTAGATATGATTGTCTTATTTTCATGTCTTATTTGAAATGTCTTAGCCGCCGCAACACGAGACCGAGTGTCGGGAACAGCAGAGCGATCTTTAACAAAAGTTGGCGCGGGCGATGACTGCAATGAGCAGCAGTGCTATTCTCTAAGAAAACAGCCTTGAGCGCAGCGCTGGCCACAGCGACAAAATACAAATAGGTACATTGGATTAACTATCCAATGTTTGGGTCTATTGAATTGTTAATCCTATGGTAGTCAAACGCGACCCTATCATTAATAAAACAGCCAGCAGACAGCTCGTCGTCCGCTCTTCCTATAAGGATCGAACCCGAGTCATCGACGGCGCATAGTGTTCCACGCATGCCTCATAGAGATTGGGCACGCGACAATTATGGCGGTAAGTCCACTCTTTGAGGAGTGGCTGGAAAGACCACATGGCGTCCTTACCTACCGCATGACGCAGGTCCTCACCGGACATGGTAAGTTCGGGAGGTTCCTGCACCGAATTCGTGCGGAAGAAACGCCTGGGTGCCGCCATTGTGTGGACCGTCGGGAGGACATGGTGGAGCATACGGTAGAGGTGTGCCCCGCCTGGGCAGAGCAACGCCGTGTCCTCGTGGGGGTGATCGGCGGCAGTGATCTCTCGCGCCGGGCATTGGTACAGGCCATGGTCCGGAGTGAGGAGGAGTGGCGACGGTCGCCTCCTTCTGCGAAGCAGTAATACTAGCAAAGGAGGCGGCCGATCGCGTGAGGCAACGGTCCTCACGCCCTAACCGCCGCCGGGATTCCGATCCCGATTTCCGGCCACCGTAGGCGCGGGCTTGCGGACGGCGAGTAATGGGTGGCTCGCCGTCCGACCATCCGGTAACTGTCCGGACCGAGCCCAAGTCGTCGACGGTTCCACGCGCGCCTCAGGGAGATGTCAGCAAATCCTAGGGGCCCAGCAGGGCCGAAGCTTACTGGGGCCACGAGTAGTGTGAAAGTGAAGCCCGGGGCCCCGGGATGAAGGCAAAGAAGGAACAGGAGTGGGTTTTTAGTCAGTAAAAGTGTGACACTAGTTCTCGCTCCGCTCAAGAGCGGGATTTGTCATTAGATGATTTTCCCACTTAAAAAAAAAAATGCCTCATAGAGATGTCAACAAAACCGTAGTTTTCTTCTTTCTTTCTTTCTTTCTTTAGATGTCAGACAATACCGTAGTAGCCCAGTAGGGCTGAATGTAGTTGACAAAACTGTGCTTTTTGTAAAATATGTTGTTAATCAACATGGCATCGAGTGGCATAGCATTGAGTGGTAACGGCCCCGACTTACGAGTTAGGTCGTGGGTTCAAACCCAGTCAGGCGCTTTACTTTGTGTAATTTATTTCATCACCACTGCTCTCAAAACGATGAAGGAAAACATCGTGGGGAAATCGGCATGTCCTAGAACTAAAAATTCGAAGACATGTAACATTCACCAATCCGCACTGGGCCCGCGTGGTGGATTACGGCCATTCCCTCTCCTAGAGAGAGGAGGCCTGAGTCCCAGCAGTGGGAACATTAAAAGGCTGATAATGCTTATGCTTATGCAACATGGCATTTAACACATTACTTAAACTAGCAATCTATAATGTTTACATGCTACTACAGAAACACTAAAAAGGCTACATATGTTTATAGTTCATTCAATTATTCCACAAAATTTTAGGTCACGATCGCTCCGGCGTGAAATAATGTAATTTTTTACGCGAATTTTACGAGAAAAAATTATTTCTTTTACAGATTTTACCCCACTGGCACGCAGCGTGTTTACATATTAGTCGAGTGGACAAACATGCACGTCGGCCAGTGTTGCTAGTGGACAAATATTGCGAAGCTTGCGTTCGTCTATGTCTAATTTGATGTGGTTTCTGAATGCGTCTTTGCTATTGTCCGTTTGGACACTGTATTTACCAACGGTTACTGCGTTGTGTTTGCAGCTGAGACAGGAGAGAATATTCATGAGATTGTACCAAACAATAATCTCATTACATAAGGTATCATCATCTACTTAGTCTTTTCCCAAATATGTTTAGGTCTGTTTCTAGTGTTATCGGATGCAGCTTGTAAGTCCTCTCTTTGAGGGGTGGCTGGAGAGGCACCACGGCGTCCTCACCATCCGCATGGCACAGGTCCTCAGTGGAAATGGTAAGTTTGGGAGGTTTCTATTATGAATTCAGATGAAAGAAATACCCGGATATCACCATAGCGCGGATTGCGCGGAGGATATGGTGGAGCCCGTGTCCTCGTGGAGGTGGTCGGTGGAGGCAACTTCTGTCGTCTTGCTCTTGTTCAGGTCATGGTCCAGAACGAGAGGGAAAGGGTCGCATCCTTCTGCGAAAAAGTACTATTAGCTAAGGAGGCGGCTGCAAGGGTGAAGGAACTCAAGGAACGTACATCCTTATGCTCGTGACAGGAGGCGCCCCGGGCGTAGGGAATCCCAACCGATCTCCGAACACCGTAGGCTGGACGACGAGCAATGGGTAGCTTGCCGTCCTATAAGCAGCGAGCCTGAGTCATCCACGGCGCGTAGTGACCCACGCGTGCCTCAAAGAGATGTCAGCAAAACTGAAGGGCCCAGCAAAGCCGATGCCCGCTAGGGCCGCAGGGATTTTCTGAAAAGGACACTCGTGGCCTTAGAACACAAAGGGCAACTGAAGGATACAGGTGTAGTTTTAGTCATTAAAAGTCTGACTCGCCCTCCTTCGTTTCACCCTGGAGCAGAGCAGGACAAGGCATTAGATTATTATCCAGTTAATAGAAAACAATTAGATGTAGCTGATTAAACTAATATAGATGTAGCTGATTACACTAATAATACAGAACTCTTGAATATGTTTTTTTATTTTATTTTAAACTAGTGCTTGACTGCGATCCCACCTGATGGTAAGTAGTGATACAATTGTTGATGGTGAGGTGCACTAGTTTATGAAGAGTCTATTCACTCTAGCCTTGCAGACACCTAAATTATAATCAGATGGAAAGGCCGCAGCAGGCAAGTTGTTCCAGTCCCTCGATGTACGCGGTATAAATGACGAGGCGAAACGCTTGGTCCGGACCGTAGAGGTTTCAACAACGTATACTCGCCGTTCATCGGGTTGTCCGATGGTAAAAATGAGATGGTGGAATCAAGTCATGCAATTATCTGCCTGTCCTTCACAGCGCATTTACTGGGCTGGCACTTCCCGGTAAGGCAAATTTTACTTTGCTGAGCTTCTGACTCACAACGACTGTCAAATATCTACAAATGACACCCGTAACCTACAATACCAATCTCATTACATCAAATACAATTGCCACAAATATTTCAATATTCCCAAAAGAATTAATCATTTCGACTCCATCATCAGATTAAAAATGTATGTCTCGGTGGACATTAATTTTTATGTAACATTAAATTTTAATACGTATAAAATTCTGATGATACCTTAATTACAGAATACCGCGTATGATTATCATAATGACGTCAATCGCACGTCAGTGAATAAATTACTGGCCTTTTAGACAATTAATAATGAAAATAATAGGAAAAAAAAAATTACCATCATTTTCCGACTGGCCTGTTGTGGCCTGGTCAGTGGCCCTGAATGCTATGCCGGAGGTCGTGGGTTCGATTCCCACCCAGGACAAATGTTTGTGTGATGAGCACGATCATTTGTTGTGTCTGGGTGTAATAGTTTATCTATAAATGTATGTATTTAGAAATATATAAGTATGTATATCAGTTGTCTAGTACTCATACCACAAACTCTGCTTAGTTTGGGACTGGGGAGACAAGTTAATATTTAAACAATCCATCAAAATGGAGATTAATTTAGTGTTTAACAAAGAATAAATTGATTTTGAAAACGAGAGACTGTAATTTGAAGCCACAGTAAAAATGACCGATGGTATTATATTTAGTTATTATATAACGTTATTTTAATTTCTCATGTTGCTTAACAAGACTGATTTTTCGCAACACTGATGAGCCCGAGTTTTGAAATTTGACTGACTGGTCCAGGTTTTGAAATGAAATTGATTGGCTGAAACAGATTGTGAGTTAAATTATGAGGAAACGAGTTACTATGGACGTCTCACTCGCTCTGAAATGCATGCGTAGTGCTCTAGCGCTCATACTCTCGGCTGAATAATTTTTGTGTTTAGTCACCACAATTTGTCTGACTAATGAAATATAACCTTGTAATGACGACCTTAATAAATATTTAAAAATCAGACGTTTAAAAATAAGTAAAGTTAATTTTTTTTGTGGAGCTGTAAAGCGTCTGACAAAGGTTTTGTTCCGTGGAAAGTGTCTGACACTTATGATACTACTCTACAAAACAAATATTAAAATCAGCCACAAAAATTTAAGTTAAGCAACTCCTATTTTTAGTTACCTTTCTACACTCGTATTTGCGAAGTCTCAAGGAGAGCTCCACAAGCACACAGGTATTCAAAGCACATTAGACGCTACTGAGAACCTAAGGTTTTGTCCATGTGAAAATAAGTTATGTCAGATCGCTCTAGGATCTTGGACTAATAGGTATTCAGCCACATTCGGATACTCTGGAAGCCGACTTGAAGCTAGATAGTTGGGCTAACTTCACTAGTAATTTATTATTGTATACATCTATCATTTATTAATAGGTTTATTTTTATTTTTGTATAGCTTCTTTTTTATAATGTGAATGTGAGAACACTGTAGACTCCGTGGATTCCTCTCTCAGGAGCCCTGACCACCGTTAGCTTGGACCCTGCTCCCGAAGCCGGTGGGCTACTATTTTTTATATTTTTAAATATATATATTTTTATTGAAATATTGAAAAATAAAATTTATATGATATATTAATTAATAAATGGAATAAAAATAATAAATCGTTTATTTATAACATAGGGCACTTTTACAATAAAGTATATCAAATATTAAAAAAGAACACAGTTGCTCATTTGCCTGAACTAGGCTAGAATAAGTTACTTCTAGGCAAGCGTGCTCCATTGTTGACCATACATCGCTTACCATTTCAGGTGAGATAATGTTCAAACTCGAACCTATCCATAAAAAAAAAATCTAGCAAGAACGTAGCCAAACTTGGGTTTATATTTTACAGCCATGGTTCACACGTCTTCTTATCCGGCAAACAGTTACCATCACAATGTATTGACACGCTTTCTATTTTCGTTATAATGGTTTATCGTCTCCATTTATTAGCAGTAAAAACGTTTAATTTGTTTGCGGTGGTCCGGTAAAGCGGTTTACGACTAACGTGATTACGGCATAGGTTTAACGATGCTCCTGAGATTTGGTTTGATATACACCCTTATTTATTGCTATCGGCATAGAGTATTAAAATTGTATAGAAACGAAACTTATGAACTATTCAGTCGCCATATCGGTGGTATTTTTTATTTTGAGATGGGTTATCATCAAATGAATTCTTCCGCTCTGAGGTGGAGTGAGAAGGCGTGTCAGACTTTTATTGAGTAAAACTTACATGTATACTTCACTTGCCCTTTGCGTTCTGAGCCCACGGTAACTCTTTCAAAAATTCTCACGGCCCTATGGTTTTGCTGACATCTTTTTGAGGCACGCGTGGAACACTACGTGTCGTCGACTTGGACTCGGTCTTTACGGAAAATCGGCTACGAATAGATAGCCGGTTGGACTTGTGTATGACGAGCTCGTCATACGCATGCCCACGCCGGTGAATAATCGCCCTGGGACTCCCAACGCCCAAGGCATCTTCTGTTGCGGCAGCTGGGGCGTAAGAATGTTCATTTTCTCCGCTTGCATTACTATTTCACAGAATGACGTGACCGCTTCCCATTCCCTCTCGCTCCCGACCATAGCCTGAACCACGGCCAGGTGCAAGAGGTTGCTGCCGCCGATCAACGGCGCGGTGGTCCACCGAAGCGGGGCAGAACTCCACCGTGTCCTCCAAACGATCCATACAATGGTGACACCCGACATTTCAACATAATCATAAACTTTCGTCTAATACTATGACATATGGTTCCGAAACGTGGTCGCTCACAATGTGCCTCATCAGAAGGCTTAAAGTCACCCAAAGAAAATGAGCTATGCTTGGAGTTTCCTTGTGTGATCGAATCAGGAATAAAGATATCCGCAGGAGAATCAAAGTTACAGTCATAGCCCGAAGAATCGTTAAAATTAAGTGGCAGTGGGCAGGATAAATTGCTCGCAGAACAAGGTTCTAGAGTGGCGACCGCGTACCGGAAGACGCAGCGTTGAAAAACCTCGAACAAGGTGGACCGATGACCTCGTGAGGTTTGTGAGAATCCGATGGATGCGAGACGCATACGACCGTTCATTGTGACGACACTTGGAAATAATGATGATGATGAATATATTTATAAGTAACAATATATTTTACAAAGGATAATAGGTATATTTTTAACATAGTAGTATTCGAAACGACAATTTTTTTTTTTTTTTTTAATTCATATAAACCAGTGCTTGACTGCGATCCCACCTGATGGTAAGCAGCGATGCAATCATTGATGGTGAGGCGCACTAGTTTATTAAGAGCCTATTCACTCTAGCCTTGAAGACACCTAAATTATAGTTGGACGGGAAGACCGCAGCAGGCAAATTGTTCCAGTCCTTCGTATAAACGACGAAGCGAAACGCTTAGTCCGGACCGTTGAAGTTTCAACAACGTAAGGGTGGATACTCGCCGTACGTCGGGTTGTCCGATGGTAGAAAGGAGATGGCGGAATCAAGTCATGCAATTCCTGCGCACACTCTCCAAAATGCAACTTGTAAAATACCGATAGGCTGGCTACCCTGCGCCTGTGCTCGAGGCTTTGTAAATTGGACTTAACCAAATCTGGATCCCCAATTAGCCTCTTCGCACGCCTTTCCACTGAGTCCAAAGCTGCTAGATGGCATTTTGCAGCACCAGCCCATATGTGACTGCAGTACTCCACACACGATCGGACCTGTGCTTTGTATAACATTAGAAGCTGTCCCGGTGTGAAGTACCGTCGGACCTTTGCAAGAACACCTAGTTTTCTAGCAGCTACCTTGGCTTTGGACTCAATGAACCGCCCAAAATTGAGGTCTGAAGAAATTTCAACTCCCAAGAGCTGAAGGCGGTCGGTGCACTCCAGAGATACATTCTGAAAAGCAGGAGCCAAGGCGAACGGACTCCTTTTGGCGGTGAACAGACACGCTTGTGTTTTGGCGGCGTTGAATCCTACCAGATTGGTTTCACTCCACATGGAGACTGCCTGAAGTGAGACATTCGTACGCTCTACCATAGCCTCTCGTTCGGACCGGATTAGCTCCTTACTAGCCCGAGCACCTGGCAGGTATCTCTCTACAACTGTGCTATCATCTGCATACCCATAGATACCGGGCATCAGCAGATTGTTAATATGCAGCAGGAAAAGAGTTGCAGAGAGAACTGACCCCTGAGGAACTCCGGCATTAGTCGTCATGGGCTCTGATGAGCATCCATCGACAACAACTCGGAGAGACCGTTCACTCAGGAAGTCTTTTACCCAGTTAATCAGACCAGGGGAAATGCCGTACGCTGGAAGCTTACTCAAAAAGCTGGCATGCCATACCCTGTCGAAGGCCTTCGAGACGTCTAAGGAGATAGCAATCGCTTCTCCATTCTTCTCAAGGGCCTCGCCCCACATGTGAGTGGTATACACTAGTAGGTCCCCAGTAGACCGATTGTGGCGAAACCCGTACTGTCGGTCACTGAGGAGATCGTTACCTTCCAGGTATGCCATGAGGCGCGAGTTCAACACACGCTCCATAATCTTGCAGAGTATGGAGGTTATTGAAATCGGCCGATAGTTGGCAGGATCGGCACGACTGCCCTTTTTGGGCACGGGTTGCACGTTGGCAAGCTTCCAGGACTTGGGCACTATACCAGTCCTAAATGAGAGGCGATACAAGCGCGTCAATACAGGAGACAACTCGGGCGCACATGCCTTGAGAACTATTGCTGGTATACCATCTGGTCCACTAGCTTTATTCACGTCTAGACGACACAGTGCTCTCAAAACTTCTTTGTTTCTTATGCGAACCTCGGGCATTGAGGTGTTGCAGTGAGGTAGAGTTGGTGGAGTAGCACTGCTAGTGTCAAGACGAGAGTTATGGGCGAAAAGAGATGCAAAGAGACCTGCTTTCTCTCTCGCCGTGTGAGCCAGTGTTCCATCAGGCTTAACCAGCGGAGGCAATGTGGGCCTACAGAAGTTCGCTTCGATCGATTAGGCAAGGGACCAGAACGCTCTGCTACCGGACGGCTGTGCAGAGAGCTTTGTGCCAATATGGGTAATGCGGTCGAACCGAGCCTTCTTTAGTGCCTTTTTGTAGGACTTGGCAGCATGGTTGAAAGCTCTCTTCTTTGACCTCAGATCCGGAGCTTTGCGGTCACGAGCGTCAACCCAGGCGAGAAACGCCGAATGCTTACGCTCTTCAGCTTGAACCCAATCGGCGTTGAACCATGGGCGAGCTGAGCCTCCGATGGGTACGTCTCTATAAGGGATGAAAAACTCCATATCTTGACGTATCACATCGGATATAGCATCCGCACAGCTCGACGGACTTTTAGAAGAGAAGCAGACCTGCTGCCAAGGATAAGACGCAAAGAAGTGCCGCATCTCATCCCATTCTGCTGACCTGTAACGCCATATTCTCCGTTCACCGCGTGAGTCGCAGTCAGGTGGGGAGAAGCACGAAACAGACTTCACCAGACAGTGATCTGAAGTTCCAAGTGGTGAGGAAACTGTTACAATACATCTGTCCGGATCGGTGGTCATCAGAAGGTTTTAACAATTGGCAGTATGATCAACTACATAAGGCACCCTAGTCGCTTGCTTAACCAGCTGGGAAAGGCCCATCGATACTGCAAAGTTTCGCGCTTCTCTCCCAGCGTGGTCGGTCTTCTGGTATGGGAAAAGCCAGTCTTGGTGGCAGGCGTTAAAGTCCCCCAGAGCGACGAGCTGCGCATCAGGGTGTCGATGCAGAGCCTTATCGGCGGCCTCACTGAGGTGGTCGAACAGCCGAGTCGTCTCCTGATCACCGCTGTGCGATCGGTAGACACAGGCATAAACAATTTTGTCCATACCAGTGTCCACCTACAGCCATAACGTAGAGAAACTTGGGTCTTCAAGGTGACGGAGACGCTGGCAGCAGATGTCATTACGGACGTACACACAGACCCCGGCACGCTGCAGGAAATGATGCTCCAGTGAGTATCCCGGGTAGTTGAGGTACGCCGTATCTAACGGACATCTAATTTGGGTCTCCGTCAAGAAAAGCAAGTGTGGCTTGTCAGTCTCAAGATGGTGGTGGACCGCATCGATATTGGAGTGCAGCCCTCTAATATTAGAAAGGTGCACTTGAAATGAGAGGACGTGCATCCGCTGTTGACACTTGCCTTTCTTTTTACCTTTCATGTTTTGTGTGTGGAGTGAATAGGAGAGATGGAAGATGGCAGTTGAGCGAGGTGATGCAATGTTAAACCCAACAATACAACCAGAGTTGCTGTGCCAATGGAGGGTTGATCTGGAGACTGCGGGGACGCCCGAACCCCCCCAGGGATCGCCATGGGGTCCTCTCGCCCGGTCGCCAACCGGCACGACGGGGCCACCCTGGGATTTTTCGCAGTTGGCGGGGCAGCCTTTCGTGTGTGGCTGGCACACTACTCGGGCCCCCAACTACCTACGGTCGGCCAGCGGAGCACCGTACTTCGGATCCCGCTACCCTCCACGATCAAACGTCCGACACAACAATAGCTGGTGCATCATACCCGGTATACATCACAACACAACTGCTCAGACCCATCTTCCACCATACGGCTTCACCAGACATCACGCCGGAACACGACGAATCGCTTGGCGGCATGGCTTTGTCTGGTGGGTGGTAACTTTTAAGCCGGCAGCCGATGCTATGGCCTACCACCGTATTTACTGCTCGTTTAGCACTACCCAGGGGACACGTGTAGGGTGGTCAGAACTAAGTAAATCCTACGGACGCAAGCAGTTCATCCCCCAATTCACCTTCTACGTATCATTTAAATTCTTTGCCATCGGCCTCCTTTTATATTTTGAATAGAATGTTGTTGTAAATGTGGATTCGTGTCAGCTGTTTCTCGTAAGCAAATGTTTTTGTTTTGATGACCTAAATGGCTCTGGAGTGTCCGTGTTCTATCGTAAGAGACGGGGCTTGATTTCCGATTCGCTATTATTTGGCCATTGAACTTGTCCGATATTTTTTTGCAACAAATGTCCTTTTTATTAGAATAGGCTTTAATTTTTTATCAATATCGTATGTGTAATTTATCTATAATATGTATGTTTGTATTGAGAAATATATAAGTATGTTTCGATACAAATTCATAAATTGATTTCAATAGAAGCCTATATAGGGTGACTGGTAATTAGTGTACGATACTTAAACACGCGATTGTGCTCATGATAACCAACAACTTTTACTATGGGAACAAACATGAAATCGCGAAAAAAAAATCAGCTGTTCAGTACATTTATGTTTGCCTAATGTACTGAACAGCTGATATTTTTTTTCACGATTTCGGCTTTGCTCCCATAGTAAAAATTGTTTGTTATCATGCGCACAATCACGTGTTTAAGTATCGTACACTAATTGCCAGTCACCCTATATAATGTCCACAAGATACTGTGTTTCTAAAATATCTAATGAAAAATGTATAGGTAATAACGTCATAATCGCGTAAGAGCGGTTGTATGACAAACAGTGAAAATGTATGTCGAGTTTTATCCCTCAATTTTTTAAATAATTATCTATTTATTGAACCAAAATTATCTTTTAAGTTAAAACCTAAACATGGGTCACAGATAGGTGAGTAATTTTTCCCCGTCATTGGCATGAACAGAAGTTTTCCAAACATTTTGCACAGAGCTCGTTTTTATACTTCACACTTATGAAACTTTGCTAGGTTTTTCATTAGTTCTTGCCGTGAGAACAGCGAGGCTAGACGGATTGCCCCCATTCGTCTCCGCATCGGGCGTTTCTTTAATTTGCACTACACTGCAGCGACAAAATGAATAACGACAATGAAATTGTGCCAAAAAATTATTGTACTTTTTGACGCGATGCATTTTTTTCCTTCTATATTTTATTTGTTGAATTGAAGAATATAGATGAAACGAATATAATATGATAATGATAAAGAGGTCTAGAAAATGATGATGACTTTGATGTTAATGACTTTGCCGGTAAAATGGTCGGGGCCCAGTAGGGCCTACCAGAAAAGCGGGAATGTTCGAAAGAGTTACCATGGCCCTGAAACGCTAAACTCAACTGAAGGAACACAGGTGGGGTTTAGTCAGTAAACGGTTGCCATGCTTCGTTCAAACCAGAGCGCAAAAACTTTCTCGATTATTAAAATTATTACATCAACGATTGCATCACTACTTACCATCAGGTGGGATCCCAGTCAAGCACTAGTTATATCAATAAAAAAAAAATACCCACCTAAAAATATGTGTATTTGTACAGAATGTGGGGCCCCAACGTGGACCAGAATGTGTATCGAGTGGACTGTATATATTGTTATTGAAATCACGTCGGGGTCGCCACTTTTGGGGATAGGGCAGTGATCACATGGAAATGGCTGTGACTATGCCGTCGTACCAGCCGGCAGGCCTAGGGCCAGGTCCGTAGCTGGGTGAGGAGCAGGTCGGGTGTGATATCTACTGTTTGCTCTTTAAAGTCCTAATGGTTAAACAGATTGAGATGAAATTTGGCACACAAACCATGTTCTGGAATAGTACATTTACTTTTTGCCCTGGTAATGTATTCTTTAAATTTTTTAGGGTCCGTACCTTAAAACGGATCACTTTGTTGTCTGTCCGCCTGTCTTTCCGACTGTCTTTCTGTCTGTCAAGACCCTTTATCTCGGGAACGCGTGGAGGTATTGAGTTAAAATTAAAACCATGTACTCAAATTTGCGGTCTCTTAAAGCTGTGAAAAAAATCAAAATTCTAAGTTAAAGAAAAAAAAAATATACGGCCGTTTATGTCTCAAAAAACGTATATTTCGACTCTCGAGGAAATCAAAATTCATAGTGTATTTCCCGTTGACTCAGAATCCTGTAATCTTGCATAAAGCAAGGTTTTATAGGATAGGTATAGGAATAAATCTGAAAACTGTAAATTTGTTGTTACGTCACAACTCACACAAACCTATCGCTCATTCCACTGCACTAACCATGCCGTCAAGTTTTCTGCTTTTACATGGACGAAACCATGGATCCCGATCCCGATTTCCGGCCACCGTCGTAGGCGCGGGCTTGCGGACGGCAAGCAATGGGTAGCTCGCAGTCCGACCGTTCGGTAACCGTCTGGACCGAGCCCAAGTCGTCGACGGCGCGTACTGTTACTTGCGCGCCTCAAGGAGATGTAAGCAAACTGTATGCCCCAGCAGGGTCGAAACCTACTGGGGCCAAGGGTCTTCTGAAAGGAAGACTCGGCCCTGGTATGAAAGGCAACGAAGGAACAGGAGCGAGTTTTTAGTCAGTAAAAGTCTGACACATCCTTCCACACCGCCCAAGAGCGGGGGATGTCATTGGATGCTTTTCCCATAGAAAAAAAAGTCATTAGCTAGAAATCTATATTTCAAGTCTGTATTTCAAAACAAGAACCAGAATAGCACTTATGAAACTTCAGAGTTGTTTCATTAGTTCCTTAGAGCTAAGGTCCAAGATGGATTGCTCCCATTCATCTCAATATTGGGCATTTCTTTAGTTTTGTCCCGTAACTATTGCGGTGCGACCACTATTTGTTACTTTATTAATGACAGGGGCGGCTTGTGAAATCGACCGTGGCGTTGCTTTGAATCTTGGAGTTCTTTAGGATATTGGGTTTTTTTTAATCATTAGGTACTACGTCTGTTCTGCTATATAAATTGTCAAAGAAAAAAGGGGAGTAGGGGTTTTTTTAGGTGGGAAAATAGGGGTAGGAGGGTAATCTTATGATCTATTCTCAGACCTACCAAAAGTACAGAAAAAATAATAATAAAAATCGGTCAAGCCGTTTCACACGAGATTTTTATAAAAGATGAGGGTTTTAAAATCCGAATTAAAAAATTGAACCATTGTTACAGGATCAGTCGTGTGTCTGTCTGTCAATCTGTTTGTCTCTCAGTTGAGTATTTTGCTTCACACATGAATATCTGTGACACAAACAGGTCCCTTTGTCTAGACCTCAAACATTATTTATTTTCATAATTTTAAAATAAAAGTCATTTAGGATATTGATGAAAAAGGCCCAAATGAAAAATAACCCTCCCTTACCTCCGAAACTACTCAGTCTAAAATTTTGATCAAAATGCAGAAAATAGTTCTCTATTTATGAAAAAAAAATATCTTTAGATAGCGGAAAAAACATGTAAGTACCTTAGAATTCATATTATATAAAAAAGCATGTTAAAAATATGAGAGCCTTTGCACGTGACTTGGACTTTCACCTATCGGTTTTTTTATTATGTCTGTCAAAGTAGCAGCTGACACTGACTCATAAACATTTCAACTATTCACGTGACTCTAGGGGATCGAAATTTAAATTGTAAAGCGTCTTTCACCACATCCCTTGTTGTTAGATAGTATAGCAAGTTTGTCGTAAGCGGAGTATTGCATGTTTGTTCAACAAGCTATGAAATAAAGTTCACAAAGTTTGATGTGAGACTTGAAAAAAAGAAAACATGTTTTATTTTTTGTATCTTATAGTACCCCAAAAAGTCTCCCACTTGGGTGGAGCACCGCCGTGTTCTCGTGGAAGCGATCGGCGGCAACGATCTCTTGCACCTGGCCCTGGTACAGGCCATGATCCTAAGCGAAGAAGAATGGCAGGCGGTCGCCTTCTTCTGCGAAGCAGTAATGCTAGCGAAGGAGCCGTCGGGAACTCAACCCCGTTTTCCAGCCACCGTAGGCGTGGACTTGCGGACAGCGAGCAACGGGTAGCTCGCAGTCCGGCCGTCCGGTAACCGTCCGGAAAGAGCCCGAGTCGTCGACGGCGCGTAGCGTTCCATGCGCGCCTCTAGGAGATGTCAGCAAAACCGTAAGGGCCCAGCAGGGTCGAAGCCTACTAGGGTCATGGGTTGTGCGATTGAGAACCCCGGGGTCCTGGAACGAAGGCGAAGAAGGAACACAGGTATTAAGTAAAAGCTAAAAGTTATCATCATGGCATCTTACAATATTAGAAAGAATCCGTTTCGTACAACACTAACGAAACCAATTTAGTACCTATTTTATGAGAAACGTTACTTTCAATTTTCCATCACATTAAGTGAAAACTTAATAATGCCATACTTTTTTGTTTACTTTCTTTAAAAGCATATGGACTAGACTAGACTAATACCAATATACTAACGAGTACGGTGGGTGCAGCTAGATTTCTTCGAAAATTTATGGCTGCGTGACCTGTTCCTCTAAAATCTATTTAATTCTAAAGCAATGTTCGTTTGCAAGGCACACCGGGTGAATCAAGGAGGGACTATCGTAAACATGGATGAAACGGGAATGAAGAGTACATGTGGAACTATGGAAATATATCGTAAGTCTTTGTGCAAAAAGGACGAGTGTAAAATACTACATTTTGATACAAGTGCAGAAAGTTTGTCATTGCGATCTAGGTGGAATACGCACGAGCCGCAGGCGAGTGTGTTATGGAACCGAGGGATGCAGTGACAAATTTGCACGTGCATCAAATGACTTTTTTCAATACACTTACGAAGAAATGAATAAACGGGTATTGACCGGAGGTCCGTTTTCGAGTAAGGATATTGAAAATCGAATTAAGATCGTTATCGGTAAAGCAGACGATTGGTACTTGTATATCTATATATATATCCGGTAATTAAAAAAAATATACTTTGAAATTGTTGTATATTTTGTAAACTGTCTATCTGTACCGTATTCTAGTAAATTGGTCAGTGTGTGAATGTTCATTTTTGCCTCAAGTTCTGAAAGGGAACATTACGGAGGTTTTTTGCAGTATATACCCACTTTTCATGGCTGTTATAAGAGGGTTATGGTTTATTTTTACTTACCTACTCTATCGATATCTCTCTTATCTTTCTCTATTTCACGTTCCGTAAGGGCTTTTTGGAGATAATAAAAACAATCAAATGACCTAAGGTAAAGCCATTTTTTGCTAGAAATCGTACAATAGCACATAGAACGTTTTTTTTTTACCGACTACCCATCACTACAAAAAATGTGACGGAGGTGTATTACGTCCAATCTCTCATGTAAATTTAAAAAAAAAAAGATAAAATATTAATAGGTATTCAATTTAAAGCCCATGTATGTATTTTACTAATAAACTTAAAATAAAACGAAATTGAGAAACTTAAAAAGTTCAAACAGACAATACTATATTTACAGTATTTATCGAGGGAACAAGCAATGGTCGACAAAAAACCAGAACGGCCTATATGCCATTATGTATATAAACAATAGTTCAATGTGTGTTTCACTTTAAAGTTTGAGAGGAGAGTAGATACTACTAAATATGCTGTCTATTAATAATTTCAAATATTAATGGAAATTAATGGAACTGAAAGTAAGTTTCCCCTGCAGCTTTGCACTATGCGATAATGTGAGTAAATTAGGTACTTACTACTTGGGAAACTATATTATTAAATAAAAAACTTTTTAGAAAAAAAACAAATACAACCTACAAGTTTTTTATTTTACACTTTTTAGTAAATGTTATGGCATTTACTAAAAAGTGTAAAATAAAAAACTTTTTACAAAAAAAAAATACAGCCGACTTCAATGTAAAAAAAAACACCAAAAAGTGCAAAATAACTTTAACCCTTCGGTTATAAGGATCTAGATGAGATAGAAAGATTTGGTTTTCGGATTTGAGTTACTTATGATGCCTAAAATAAAAATTGATATAAAATTTTTTTTAAACTTTTTTTTTAATTGGTGGTAAGAATATTCCCTCTACCTGTTTGAGAGTAATGAAATAGAGGTATGTTTTTTCAAGAAACTAAAAAAAACAACATAAATTTTACATAATAACTTTATTAAAATCACACAGCTGAATACCAATAAGAAAATAGAAACAAAAATAAAAGAAAATTACATTTGTTTATGAAAATTCGAAAAGCATGGTGTTATGCATAAAGGCACTCCACATTTGCTGCACTTGATCTTAGATCGCTTAATTTCGGAAGTCGGTGTTACGTAACGAAGAGACCAAACTATTATAGAAACACCAACATTGAAGTAGGTTGTATTTGTTTTTTTTTTTTGTAAAAAGTTTTTTATTTATTAATATAGTTTCCCTAGTAGTAAGCCCTCTAAAAAGTACCTACCACCACTAAAAAGTACCCCTCAGCTAAACTTAAGTACCTTATAGCCAGAGTGCATCTCATGACAATTCTAATAATCCCAAACATGGTTAGATTACATTAATTTATTACAGAGTTCCGGTGCCTACTACTATCTACCTTCCGGCTTCATCATCAGATCAGTTCGTTATATCCCCTTCAACTCTTCTCTCAGTTAGACATCGATCAGTTGGCACCACTGGAATGGTGGTAGGTATAATATGCTTTATCTTGATTTTGGATTTTAGGTATGGTATAAAAAACAGTCACTTCTTTGATATCCGTAGACATGTACGAGTTTTCCAAATTACCTGAAGTATACTAAATATACTGTCTTTCCTATACATTTTAAATAAACTTGAACAAGTGTCAAACACCTTTAACATTTTATGATACCAAAAGGGTGACCTTTCTTACTAAAAGGCACGAGACATGATAGCTAAGGTTCTTCGCATTCAAAATAAAATTATCCAACATTTTGAGCAACGCTATTTTGTTTTGTGATCTTTATATTCTAATTTTATTTCATATACCTACCATAGAAATAATGAGGCCTATACAGCGTTGGAAGAAAAGCGAAGTTATTATATTTTGTAAAGAGGGTAACTTCCTTTTACATAGAATTATTTCTGGTCCAAATAAAATGAATATACAAAGTGACTTTTGGCAATCTTTGAGAAGGTAAAAGTACTGTTGAATATAATTTTTGCTTACTATAACACGAAATCAGAAATTGACTATTCCCTACATTTGGTTAATCTTTTCTACTATAATCTATGCTAATAAATAATAACAATAATATTTTTTTTAAATAATTGTAATGATAAAGCAGGGAACCGTGATCGTTGGAAAAAATGGAGAGAGGCCCAGCAGTGGGACAATATGGGATAGTTATAATAACGTAATTATTACTTCTAGGTTGCAGCTATCAGTAAACACAAACGCCGGCAGGGAATCCCACTTATCAAAAGAACAATCAAGAAAATTGACTGGCCTGTTGGTCTAGTGGTTAGTGACCCTGACTGCTATGCCGGAGGTCGTGGGTTCGATTCCCACCCAGCACAAATGTTTATGTGATGAGCACGATCATTTGTTCTGTGTCTGGGTGTAATTTATCTATTTATGTATTTAGAACTAGCTGTGGCCAGCGACTTCGTCTGCGTTAAGTTTGTAAAAACGTACAATTATTCTGAGCTTGCAATTCATTCTGAAAGCAAAGCAATTATTTATTGTACTTTAACATAAAACGGTTAAAAGTAAAAACGCAAATTACCTTCAGGAAACATGTTATGTACTCGTCCAGATCCTAGTATGTAAGGGTCGTAGCAGTTGGCATTTCTGCCTACCCCAAAAGAAAAGAAATTAGTTTATGTATGTTTCTGGTTTATGTTCTGGTGAAACAACATTGTATGATTTTAACCCCTCGCCACAGTGAGCACGTCACAATCGCAGCGGTAATGCCTGTCTTTGAAGAGTGACTACAGAGGCGTCACGGCATCCTCTCTTTGTGCAGGACTCACCGGATGTGGGTGTTCTGGGAGGTATCTGTATCGAATTCAACGGGAAGAAACACTCGGGTATCACCATTGTGCGGATCGCCTGGAGAATACGATGGAGCATACGGTGGAAGTCGGTCCCGCTTGGTCGGAGCGCCAGCACCGCTGTGTACTCATGGAGGCGATTGGTGGAGAAAATGTCAACCAGTAGCCTCCTTCAGTGAAGCACTACGATCGAAGAAGGTAGCTGAAACTATGAGGGACATTCTGACTCCTTAACTGTCGCTGCAAGTGATGCTCCGGGTGTTGAAAGCCGCAGGGCGATTACCAGCCATCGCAAACCGGGATTGCGGTGGTGCCGTCCGGCCGTCTCGTCAAAGCAATCCTGAATCGACGGCGCGTTGTATTCTACACCTGACTCAAAGAGATGTAGCAAATGGATAGGGCCCTCTAGGGCCGATGTCTGCGAGATTGTTAGAAAGAGTTACCTCCCGTAAAATTTTCACCTCAATAATTTTTCACTGAAGAGTTTAAGCCGTTAGACAGCTTTGGTAGAGGTAAATGAAGGAGCATAATCAGGACACCGACCTTCAGCTGAATAACGTGCACTGATAGTGCAAAGCCAAAAAGCCAGTGAATCCAAAAACTACCATCATCATTATCAACTATCTTCCTCCACAACAGTACTTATGAAGAATTTGCGAGAGCATGCTTGCATTGATTGTTGCAGCTTGCTCATTTTGGGCGTAAAAATTACTTGTTCATTTACCTAGGATTTTTTGGTGTGTATTTAACTGACGTCCCCGTTGAATGAATTTCGGCGAAATCTTGAGCGCGTGTATCCCCGCCCAATCAAACTCGCATATTGATGGCTAAACCGAGAGGTCACTGTCACCGATTGCCTCTATGAGGACACGGCGGTTCACCCAAATGTGATAGACCTCCACCGCATGTTACACCGGGTCCTCCGGGCGATTCGCAAAATGGTAATATCAGGATATTTCCAACCGAATCCGGAACAGAAACCGCTCGAAACACCCTCAACAGTCCTGAGCTTGTGTATCCATAAAACAATGAAATTACGGTAAACAAATGTAGCAGCCGATTAGTGTTATCTCTGAGACTGGCCTCCCTCAGAGGGTTGTTCCAGTGTTGGTCACCACTCACTGCAAGGAGGTAGCGTCCAGATGTCGACGCAAGGCTGCCAGGAATCTGAGATCAGGAACGTAAACAACTTTCGACCCCGTTTTATATGGAGCAGAAACTGCAAACAATAAATCACGCCATTATTAGGCCGCAAGGTGCCATCCCGGAGGACATAGTGGAGCATGCAGAGGTGTGTCCCGCAAGGGCGGATCACCGCCGTGTCCTCGTGGAGGCAATCGGCGTCAGTCACCTCTCGCGCCGGGGCCTGGTTTGGGCTATAGTCCAGAGCGAGGAGGAATGGTAGGCGGTCGCCTCCTTCTGCAAAGTCGCAATGCTAGCGAAGGAGGAGGCCGCACGCGTGAGGGAACGAACGTCCTCACGCCGAGCCGAGATTCCGACCCCGACGACCAGCCACGGTAGACGCAGGCTTGCAGACATCGAACAATGGGTAGCTAGCCGTCCGGCAGTCCGGTAATTAACCGAACCGAGCCCAGTCGTCAACAGCACGTAGTGATCCACGCGCTCCTCAAAGAGATGTTTTAAAGCGCAACTGAAGGATACAATTGTGGTTTTAGTCAGTAAAAGTTTGACACGCCCTCTCGCTCCAACCAGAGAAGTCATTGGATGATTTCCACTCTTAAAAAAAGAAAAAAAAAGTACCATCATTATCATGGACATAGGCCTCCCCAAGTGTTGCCATAATGACTGGTCCTGTGTGTCTCGCATCCATCGGATTCCCGCGACCCTCACCAGGTCATCGGTCTACCTGGGGGCCTTCCAACACAAGGTGCCATGCAACCCCTTCCGAAAATTTGGCCGTGTTATTTTAAAATCAATAATTAAATACATATACTTGTTTACTTTTATCGCCTTTTTTGGTTCGTATCCCTTGAATAATCATGGTCAATTATCTTGTTACAATCATGGAAAAAAAAATCAGTAGGATTGTTAAAAATGCCTCCGTCTAACACCAGTTTAACCACAACTATTTTCCTCCAATTTTGAACAATAGAACTGTCTGCAAACGTGGGCGATGGTCATTCTTCCGCCATTCAGAAAATTACGTAAAATACACAATGCCATCTTCTATCAAATATAAAGTTCAACTGTCATTGTCATCATTATTTCTACTTTGAGTCTTTAGATGGCGTTGCGAGTATCTGAATTGCGTGTGGTGCCATATTTGACTAATTCGATTTTATTATGTGTTTTGATTAGTTTTTACAATATGTTTAGAAGATATCGAATAGAAATGTCAATTTTATTTTGAAAAAATGGTAAAAGTTATTTTATTACACAAAAGAATATAAAAACTAGCGGCAAATGTCGTTCAACACGAACGTTTTGGATTATTGCTCACCCCCCATAGCAAATAGCGTGATAATTTATAGCCTAACAGATGCACTGACCTATAAGGATTATGTATGCAAAATTTGAACAGGATCGGTTCAGTAGTTTTTGCGCCAATTAATACCATCGCAAAATAATTTTACTGTTTTATTATATGTATAGAATATATTAGTATGTTTATCAGTTGTCTAGTACCCATAACACAAGCTCTGCTTAGCTTGGGACTAGACGGCGTTGTGTGATAGTTGTGGAATATTATTTATTTATTTATTAATCAGGTAGATCATTGAATCTACTCCTAATATCTATGTTCCCACTACTGGAACTCAGGCCTCCTCTCTAGGAGAGGGAATGGCCGTAATCCACCACGCGGGCCCAGTGCTGGTTGGTGGATGTCACATGTCTTCGAATTTTTGATTCTAGGACATGCCAGTTTCCTCACGATGTTTTCCTTCACCGTTTTACCGTACCTCGTATCTATGTATTTAAATACATTTAACAAAAACACAGGTATTATCAATATCTTTCACAACAACGCCATTACATTAGATACACCTTCAAAAACCTACCAGACAATTTTCTCCTTCAAAGTACAAAACACAAAACCATACTACATTATTTTCCGTGTATTACCTCATCAAACTGAATGGCTACCTTTCAATGAGGAAAATCAGAGCTCATAGAAAAAAAAACAAAATGGCGTATCAAGTATCAATATTACGTCATATCCGGATACGATATGGCAGTTTTCAATTTAGAAAATCCGTGAACGTATGTGTACTTTTTGTTGTTGTATGTTGCACGGATTATGAGGCTGTGTCCACTAGTGACAACCGTTGACAGTGTTTTTAGAAATTAAAAAAAAATGTAGAATGACAATCTCCGATTCAAACGAATAAAATATTATGTATATAAAAAAACACTGCCTACATAAAAATACACGTTTTTGATGTGGGAAACTGGGAAATCATCCAATGACTTCTCTCGCTCTATGGTGCAGTGGGAGGGCGTGTCAGACTTTTACTGGCTGAAACCACACCTGTGTCCTTCAGTTGGGCTTTCCTTTTCTTTTCAGAAATTCCCTTTAGCGCTAGCGACCAGTGACCCTGCCGGGCCCCTACGGTCTCTTTGAGGCGCGCGTAGAAGACTACGCGCCGTCATACAGATACCTAAGATTTTATTTTCCGGAAAAGCTCGTAGCTAAGTAATAACATTCGTAGTCGAGCCTCAAGGTTAAATAACGCATATCGAGGCCGCCCCTTAGATGGGTGGCCATCCATCATACTGAGTTGTATCGACTGTCATTAATTGTACAGTTTTGACCGTCGCGAGTCAATACTGTAGTCAGAGACCAGAAAAAATGACAGTAGTCTTGCCAAGGAATATCGTAGTTACCAAGTTACTGTGTTTTGGAGATCAGATTAGTTAGACTGAAAATCAACCTTAACATAGTTAGAAAAAGGTTGGCCGTGAATTTTTGGGTCTCCAACAGATCCACGCCAGGAATTACTCCTTTTTAGGGTTCCGTACCTCAAAAGAAAAAAAACGGAACCCTTTATAGGATCACTTTGTTGTCGGTCTCTCAGGAACGCGTGAAGGTATCGAGTTGAAAATAAAACCATATGTATACTCAAGTCAGCGGTCCCTTGAAGCTATGAAAAAAATCAAACTTCTAAGTTAAGGAATAAAAAAGACACGGCGGCCGTTTATGTCGCAAAAAAACGTATATTTCGGTACTCTCAAAGGAATCAAAATTCACAGAGTACTTCCCGTTGACCCAGAATCTTGAAATTTGGCATAAAGCAAGGTCTTGTAGCACAGGTATAGGAATAAATCTGCAAATAGTAAATTTGTTGTTACTTAAGTCGAAAAAATAAATTTTGTTTTGCAATTCGGAAAAATCTTCGAGTCTCGATTCGGGAATTGTATTTTGTACGGAGCCCTCAGTGCGCGAGTCCGAATCGAACTTGCCCCGTTTTTTTTTTTACTGTCCATTTAATGTGACAGCATGTCTTAGCCTTACTGATCACGGTCCATGCACCGGGCATATGGATAGACAGGGATTACCGATATGAAACTTGACTGAATGAAATCGTTACATGTACTCCATACCAGTTTTGTGGGTTTTTAACGAAGTACGAACAAGTTTCCGTCGAAATATTTGTAACTGCATATTTTAAAATAGTTTTACGGAATAGTACTTAGTCCAAAAGATGTTTTATAAATAGATTCTTCTTTTTTTTATAAATATATAATAGAGTCTTCTTGTTTTAATTTTTTAAATAGAAAACTAGATATCTCTCTATCTAGATCTAAAATTGCACTCCTAACTCATAAATACCAAATAACGTCATTTTCATACCATCGCTCTTACGTGATTACGACGTTATTACACATCTTTCTCTAGATATTTTATGATTTTCTCTAGATATCTTGAGATTTGGAAAGACATTTATATTATGAATTATTTAGTTTCTATTGAAATCAAATTATTAATTTGTGTAAAACTATTCTAGTAAAGCCTCTGAAAATCTGCTATTTTGCGTGAACTTTGGCCCTTCATAATGAACTTATGAACTAATAAATTAAAAAGTCAAAAAATATACCTATAGAAACCTTGCACATTTTATGAAAATTTTGATGAAAGTTAAAAAAAAACACGTATTTCCTGGTTTTGTAAAATATTCGAGTGAATGATGGCAGTGGCGTGCCAGATACCTTTAAAGGGGGCAAGCCAAGGAACCTTGACTTATCTACTACCTACCCAAGTACCCATTTACCTAATATTTCGAATAAAAAAAACTCGCGCTATAATCCGCCGTCACGTATCATCAGTGCAAAATCTCTTGCTGTAATGCTGATTAATTGCTACATTTTCATTTGTTATTAATAAGATAGAAATTAATTATACATCATACCTGTATCATAAATGATTTAAAATATGTAAGAGCCATCTATTGATATTTTTTGGCAACTCTTGCTCGCTCACAACAAAATTCTAGCTGGCTACTTCTGAATAATCCACTAGATGGCGCACAAAGTAGTAATCAATGAAATCAATCATTTGTTTACGATATATATGTAATATAATTAGCATAGCAAATACTCACAATTTAAACAGCCATAGAGTATACAACAGCATAGCCGTTCTTCGTTTCTTTATCACACACTTAGAAATTTCATCACATAACTGTCGAGAACACGGATATCGGTCGAGAAATAGAACCAAGTTTTTGTTCGCGGTTTACCAAAACTACACAATGAAATAACAGCATTTGAGAATTCTGATGTCTTTTCATAGCACCAGCGAAGTTATTTAAGTCATTATAACCTGATGTATTCCAAGCATTCTTATCGTTTGAGAAAAATATGCAACACGAATGAAACTGCCTATTATGTGATTTAGTTTTCTGAGAAATATTCAAATCAGGGGTATGTTTAGGCGAAGTTACGAGATCATATTTATCTCTAAAAGTCAAAGTCTTTACCTGGCCAAGTATTTTTTCCACACATTTTAATCCGTCACAAGAAACAATTGCATGTATTTCCGAATTCATTTCAAAGATAATAAACTTTAATCACTTCAAAACAAAGTAAGTTACAGTAATAACTAATCATAAAACTTTAAATGACAGAAATCAAAAATCTTTGATTTTATTTGATTTACTTTTTTTTTTTTTAACAAAACACACGTAAAAGTAAACACGATTTAACCGCTCAAAGCAAATTTGAACTAATTTGTTTGCGGAACTTTTAAGCGTCATAGATAGAGGGCGCCTCGGAATTTGTATAGTAAAAGTGCGCCTTGTAGTAAAATTCATTGATCAAACATTTCAAGCCCGGAATATTTTAAAGAAAAAATGTTCGATTAGTACTTGCACACAGTATCAAATTTTACTCACACAGACTCACATTTTTATGTTTTTATAGGGAAAAGTGAGATGGCAGATCAAGCCTCATAACAAGCCTTTGCGCCAGACAGAGGCAGCAACACACTAGTGTTCATCTCTTTTTTTTGTTAAGTGTTAGAGTGAGATCGGAGAGATGGCGCTCAGAGCGGCAACTGTGCTTACGTCCTAGGTATCGTGCGTGAATGAACACGAAATGGCAACAGCGCGTAAACGCATAAGCGCGCGACTTTTAAAAATTAGAGTTTTATTTAATTTAATTCATTTGTTGTGTTTTATGATATAGATGACTGTGGTGTGGTGAGGTATTATTTTCACATCAAGCCCGGCTTTTTAACTTGTATTGCTCGCACGTCGCTGAATGATGGAAATACCAATAATTTACAGAGCATTCAGATGTTATCTCTGGGGTGCTGCGACAGAAAACCTCCACGAGTGCCCGCGGGCTGTAGTTCCCTCGAGGACATGTCCGGAACGAAGGCCAGTCTGCGGGACGGTGCACCCTGGGAGGCGGCCAACGACTCCCCTTGGGTACTTCTGCCTAAGGGGTCTCGTTGCCTGCCTGCGAATATTCTGTCTGAAGGAACACTTCAACGCGTGTCCCTCTGCTATAGCAGAGGGCACAGTGGCGAAGTAAGAGCGGGCTCGGTGCGCACTCACCCTGCCACCGGGCAGGCAGGAGGAAGACTTGGTCCTCCTTTTGCCACCGTTAGTCTCGTAGCCCCAGAAATTGTCCAAGGTCATGTTTCTGACTTTTGATGGGGGTCGAGGGTGTTGGCTTAACCGCCCGGGCCGCGAGGAAGACTACCTCTATAAAAAATTACCCCAAATCTCCAAGCGGCGGCACACCGTGAGGGAGGTTGTTAGCTTGACTAATGGGTAGCTTAATTAGTCTCTAGTGCGGACCACTAAATTTGAGCAGGTACACAAAGTTTCATACTCGTGGGAACAAAAATGGCCAGTAAATTTTTTAAAAAACCCAACGACGAGGAGATGGAGAGTCATGCGCAGTCGGAGTCCGATGCGGCATCCAAAAGGAGCTCGGAGGGCTCGGAGGCTGAGGAGGGTCAAGGAGATTCCGGTGGAGACTCGCGTCTGTACCGGAAGCGCCCCATATCAGGGGACAAATCGTCCTCCGAAGGAGAGAAGGGCTCGGCCCGCAAAATCCCCACCAGTGGGCGGGGCGCACGTCGTGCGGAAGGAAGAGGGAGGGGGCTTACCTCGCAGGAGGCTGTTGAGCGAGCCGAGAAACTCGCCACGGAGGGTGTCCACCCCGCAGCGACCAGCGTTAGGACTGGCCCCTCGGGGCCGTCTGGCGGCAAGCCGGACGCCGGGGAAGACTCCGCTGAGGAGTCGCGCAGATCGCTCGGGGAGCTGGTCGTGGAAGCCTTGACAGCGGTTTCCAGAAAAAGGGAAAAGGGCTCGAAGAAGAGGGGCATCGCCCACTTCGCGACATCTATCTTGGAGGCTATAGACGCCTCCTTTGAGAAGAGGGTCGAGAAGAGGATCGCGATGCTCCGAGCCGAGCTTCTGGGAGCCCAGGAAGTTGACTGCGAGGAACCAACTAAAGAGGGACGCAAGCAAGGGCAGGGCCACAGTCAGCCCCAGCCCCAGCCCGAGCCGGAAAGTCAGCTGTTGACGCTGGTGCGGCAGGAGCTGGCTGCCCTTCGGCAGCAACAGCAGCAGCAGCAGGAGCAGTTCCAGCAACGGATGCAGCAACAGCTGTCCGTGCTGGAAGGCATCGTGCTGCGCCCCCCACTCGCGGCCTCCAGCCAGCGGAAGGCGGCATCATATGCTGCCACCGTAGCTGCGGCTGCTGCGCCTAAGGTAGGCCCATCGGGGCAAGCCGGGCGCGGGGCCATAGCATCGGAGGCTGCAAGGACGGCCTTGACGGCCAAACAGCAGCAGCGGCAGGGAGGGCCTGCTCCACCCTCGAAGAATAAGGTGGCACCTACCGCTAAAGCGACGAGGGCTCCTGCCGTGACGGCGACTAGGCCGCGCCTGCCATCCCCCGCCCCCCTTGCAGAACCCTCGGCCGAAGCCGACTGGACGGTTGTTGGCGCCAAGAGGAGTGCGGGCAAGGCAACTAGGTCGGCCAAAAAGCGCGCGAGGCGACAGGAACGCAAGAAGCGGGCCATGGCGGCTAGACTTCGCGCCCCGAATTCCGCGGCTGTAGTTATTACACTACAGCCAGATGCGGAAAAGAAGGGCGTGACGTACAACACCGTCATGGAAAAGGCGAAGCAGGCGGTGGTGGGCCACCTCAGCGAATTCGGAGCCTCTGGGGGCTTCCGAATAAGGCGCACCGCAACCGGGGCCCGAATATTAGAGGTCCCTGGTGCAGACAGTGGCCCTGCCGCAGATGCCCTGGCCGCAAGGATCAGGGCGTCCCTGGACGTCGAGGAGGTCCGAGTGTCCAGGCCCACCAAGTGCATGGACATGCACATCATGGGCCTGGACGACTCCGTCAGGGTGGACGAAGTGGTGGCCGCCATCGTCAGGGCGGGAGGGTGCAACGCCGATCAGGTGCGGGCGGGCACCATCCGCGCTGACAGCACGGGCATGCGAGCCGTAACGGTGAATTGCCCCGTGTCGGCGGCCAAGGCCATCACTGGTGAAGGCCGAAGGCTCTTGGTGGGCTGGGTCTCCGCGCAGGTAAAACTGCTGGAGCCCAGACCTCTGCGGTGCTACCGCTGCCACGTGGGGCACCACGTGGGTGCCTATTGCGCCGCGGAGGTGGACCGCAGTGACCGCTGCTTCCAGTGTGGTCAGCCCGGTCACAAGGCAGCAGAATGCCGTGCTACGCCGCACTGCTACGCATGTGCGGCGGCAGGCAAGCCGGCCGATCACCGGGCTGGGAGCAGGTCCTGCGACCCCCCTGCCAAGGCCAAGGGCAAGGTCCCGAGGCAAGCCCACCCTGACGTCCTCTCCGCCGCAGCCTCCTCTCTGGCTGCTGCTGCTGTCGCCGCCACAACCACTGCGGCAGGGCCCTCACGAGGGGCTCGGGAGGAGACTGTAATGGACTGTTAAATACGGCTCCATTACGTCTCCTCCAGGCGAATATCAACCACTGCGCCCCCGCTCAGGATCTGTTGCTCCAAAGCATGGCGCAGTAGTCGATCAATATCGCCGTGGTCTCCGAGCCGTACTATGTCCTGCCCAGGGGAGACTGGGTTCAGGACCTGAACGGCTCGGTGACCCTAATTTCGTCGGCCGCCGCTGGTACTCCGTCCCTCGAGGCCGTCACGAGGGGGCGGGGTTGCGTGGCAGCACGGTTCGGGGACATTGCCGTGGTAGGCGTCTACCTGTCCCCGAACAAAACTCTCGCTGATCTCCACATCTCCCTTATGGAGCTGAATGCCGTCGTCGCTAGGTTTGGTTCCCTCCCACTGGTCGTTTGCGGGGACTTCAATGCCAAGAACCTGGCTTGGGGTTCTCGGTTCACGAACCAGCGGGGTCGGATGGTAGAGGACTGGGCCCTGGAAACAGGCCTGGTCATCCTAAACCGGGGTTCTGTCCCCACGTGTGTGCGGATGCAGGGCGAGTCAGTGGTGGACATATCGTTTGCCAGCCCTGCTCTGTCACCGCGTGTCGTCGACTGGCGCGTCATGGAGGGGGTGGAGACGTACTCAGACCACCAGTACATTCGGTTTGACATCTCCACCCAGACCTCAAACGCGCCGGTCCAACAGACCCCGTGTGGTCCGCGTTGGGCGCTGAAGCAGCTGGACTGGGAGCTCCTCCTGGAAGCCGCGATGGTACAGGCCTGGGTGCAAGCACCGAACAGGCCTGTCGACATTGACGTCGAGGCAGAATGGTTCCGGGAGGCCATGTCACAAATTTGCGACGTGGCAATGCCCCGAGTTCGGCCAGGACGTGCCCGGCGCCAGGTGTATTGGTGGTCGCCGGAGATTGCGGTACTGCGCAATGCATGCAATGCCGCGCGGCGCCGGTACGCCAGACACCGCAGTCGCCGCATCCGCCCGCCGGATGCGGAGGCCAGAGAGGCGGAGCTGTACGAGGGATACAGAGTGGCAAAGCGCACCCTCCGAGCGGAAATAAAGCGGGCCAAGTTGGAGGCCCGCAACGTGTGGCTGGGGACTCTGAACGGAGACCCGTGGGGACGCCCCTACAAGGTGGTGCGTGAAAAACTTCGCCCCTGGGCTCCCCCACTCACGCAGAGTCTCCGGCCCCAGATTGTGGAGGGTGTGGTGAGCACTCTGTTCCCTGCGCGAGGGGAACACTCTCCCCCGCTCATGGCTCCGCCACCAGCGGTGTCTAACGCGGATCACGATGGCGACGATGACGACAATGCTCCAGAGGTGACCGAGGTAGAGATGAGTGTGGCGGTACGAAGGCTGAGTGCCAAGAATACCGCCCCAGGACCCGACGGCTTGCCTGGGAAAGCCTGGGTCCTGGCCATGGAGGCTCTCGGGTCTCGATTAAGAGGGCTCTTCAGCGCATGCATGGAGAGGGGCCAGTTCCCACTTCGCTGGAAGACGGGGAAACTGGTCCTTATCGCGAAGCCGGGGCGCCCTGCGGACTCTCCGTCCGCGTACCGGCCCATTGTGCTGCTCGACGAGGTGGGCAAGCTCTTTGAAAGAGTAATTGCAGACCGCCTCGTCGCGCACCTAACACGGGTGGGGCCGGATCTGGCGGACGGCCAGTTCGGCTTTCGCAGGAGGCGCTCCACGGTGGACGCCATCATGCGCGTGCGAGCTCTCACGACGGGGGATGCGGTGTCCCAGGGCAGGTGTGTCGTGGCGGTGTCATTGGACATCGCTAACGCCTTCAATTCCCTGCCCTGGAGTAGCATTAGGAGGGCACTCCGGTATCACCGGGTGCCCGACTACCTCTGTCGTGTGATCGAGGCCTACCTTTCGGACAGGTACATCATCTACCCTGGTCACCAGGGAGAGTGGAAACGGCGAGAGATGTCGTGCGGTGTTCCGCAGGGATCGGTACTAGGACCGCCCTTGTGGAACATCGGCTACGACTACGTGCTGCGCGGCGACCTCCCTGACGGGGTCAGCGTGGTCTGCTACGCAGACGACACGCTGGTCCTGGCTCAGGGAGACTCGTACCAGGCGTTGTCGTCAGGGTTGCGATAGTCGTTGATAGGATCCAGCAGTTGGGACTCGAGGTGGCGCTGCAAAAGTCCGAGGCCATGTGTTTTCACGGCCCTCGGAGCGCGCCGCCTCGGCGCTCCCAATTAACGGTAGGAGGAGTTCACATCGGCGTCGGGTTGACGATGAAGTACCTGGGACTCGTCCTCGACAGCCGGTGGAATTTCGAGGAGCACTTCCGACGTCTGGCTCCCAAACTGAATCGGAATGGGGCTGCCCTCAAGCGGCTCCTGCCCAACCTCGGGGGTCCAGACGCCTCCTGCCGGAGGCTCTACGCAGGCATCGTCCAGTCCATGGCCCTTTATGGGGCGCCGGTGTGGGCGCCGTCACTGCGAAAGCGACCGGCGGCCCAGCTGAACGCGTGCCAGAGGGTCATGGTCATACGGATGGTGCGGGGATACCGCACGGTTTCCCGCGAAGCGGCGAGCCTCCTTGCTGGCCAGCCACCATGGGATCTGGTGGCAACAGGCCTTGCACGCATGCACGATCTGCGCGTGGAGATGCAACGTCGGGGCGAAACTCCGCTGCCACGACAAGTTGCGGCATGGCGGACAGAGCTCCGGCGGGGTCTCATGGTGGAATGGCGACAGCGACTATCGCAACCCAGTGCTGGGCACGCCGTAATTATGGCGGTAATTCCCCTCTTTGAGGAGTGGCTGGAAAGGCAACACGGCGTCCTTACCTACCGCATGACGCAGGTCCTCACCGGACATGGTAAGTTCGGGAGGTTCCTGCACCGGATTCGTGCGGAAGAAACGCCCGGGTGCCACCATTGTGCGGACCACCCGGAGGACACGGTGGAGCACACGGTGGAGGTGTGTCCCGCTTGGGCAGAGCAACGCCGTGTCCTCGTGGGGGCGATCGGCGGCGGCGATCTCTCGCGCCGGGCCTTGGTACAGGCCATGGTCCGAAGCGAGGAGGAGTGGCAGGCGGTTGCCTCCTTCTGCGAAGCAGTAATGCTAGCAAAGGAGGCGGCCGATCGCGTGAGGCAACGGTCCTCACGCCCCAATCGCCGCCGGGATTCCGATCCCGATTTCCGGCCATCGTAGGCGCAGGCTTGCGGACGGCGAGCAATGGGTGGCTCGCCGTCCGACCGTCCGGTAACCGTCCGGACCGAGCCCAAGTCGTCGACGGCGCGTGCTGTTCCACGCGCGCCTCAAGGAGATGTCAGCAACTGTAGGGGCCTAGCAGGGTCGAAGCCTACTGGGGCCAAGGGTCTGATTCTGAAAGGAAGACTCGGCCCTGGTACGAAAGGCAACGAAGGAACAGGAGTGGGTTTTTAGTCAGTAAAAGTCTGACACTATCTCCCGCCCCGCCCAAGGGCGGGGGATGTCATAAGATGATTTTCCCACCGAAAAAAAAAAAAAAAAAAAAAAAAGATGTTATCTCTCTTTATTTGCCGAAACATGGTCGCTTACAATGGACCTCATCAGAAGGCTTACAGTCACCCAAAGGGCAATGGAAAGGGCTATGCTCGGAGTTTCCTTGCGTGATCGCATAAGGAATGAAGATATCCGCAGGAGGACCAAGGACGTCGACATAGCCCGAAGAATCGCCAAACTAAAGTGGCAGTGGGCAGGACACGTAGAACGGATGATCGATGGGGCCGAAAGGTTCTAGAGTGGCGACCGCGCACCGCAAAACGCAGCGTTGGAAGGCCTCCCACAAGGTGAAGCGACGACCTGGTGAGAGTCGCGGGAATGCGGTGGATGCGAGACGCACAGGATCAGTTATGGCGACGCTAGGGGGAGGCCTATGTCCAACAGTGGACGTCTTTCGGCTGAAGTAATGATGATGATGATGATGATTCGTGTTACTTCTATAACAAACATTGCGTTGGATTGCGTTGGATGAACCAACAAGTTTTTAAACTATGTTCAGGTGGACGATACTCGAATTGGAAAGAGCCCTCTTAATAGACACTATGTGAAAAACAGTTGACCTTGACAGTTGTCGAATGGTTGTTGCGCTTCGTGTCGTGTATTCGATTGCCACACAAAACAAATATTAATGGCCTACAGTTGTTCGAGTCTATATCTTGTATATGTGACTATACCTACATGTTTCTGAATGCACCCACGATACAGAGGATAAACGATTTTTGCTTTAAAAAAAAAACTTATCTTAAATTTTGTAACTTATACAGAGTACATAGAAAGATCAAAAAAAAAGATGATCGGATTATGTGAAGAGTAATATGAGAGATAAGAATGAAACGGTAGTCAGTGCTAGTGACATGGTTGACTTGATAGAATGGATGGAAGAAACGTGTTGTCCGAACCCCAACTAACATGGGTCAGGGGCACGAAGATGTTTTTTTATTTTATTATTACTGCTTTATTTTTTATCGCTTTACTATTATTTATGCTCGCGTTTGACCACTATCTCACCTGATGGTAAGTGATGATGTTAGTATAGCGTGTATAATAAAAAGTACGAAATAACTATATCTATCAATATTTATTATTATACTAGCTTCTGGCAGCGGCTTCGCCCGTATTAAAGTAGGTTTCTCCATACAAACTTTGGACCTCTGTTTTATCCTTAGGGGGTGAATTTTGGAAAATTCTTACTTAGTGCTCGCTTACGTCTTAAAAGGAAACCTTATGCAAGACTACGATTCAAGTCCCAATAGTTTCGGCTTTGCGTTGATATGTCAGTCGGTCAGTTTATCCTTTTTAAATATATATAGATAAAAAAAAATGATTATTGAGTTTCAAAAAAGGAGGAGGTTCTTATTTTGTTCAGCGATATCCATTACTTCAGGAACATAGTTGAGTTTTAATCAGTAAAAGTCTGATATGAAAGGGGTGCACCGCAGCTTCGGCTTGGCTACGGCCTCTGAGCCTACGCGGGATTGAATTACACTCTAGGGGTAGGGCAAACAAGTCTCTGTGAAGTCGGTTTTGCAGCGATTCGTTTCTGTCACAAATTTTTGTAGCATAACATATTGACTTTTTATGACACTATTTTAATTTAATATTGAAAATACTACCAAATAACCGTCCATTATGTATATTTGTGACCATATTCCATAAAATGTTGTTTCGGTGTGGTGAAAATATAGCAAATGAATCATTTGCAAATGAAAAATGTTCAAAAGAGGCTTCGGACAATAGCAAAAAGTTATTTTGTAAATCTGCGATATATAGTTCGGTAAAATAATACACATGATACTTCGATGATCTAAAAATATGTCAAATAATAAAATAATAGCAATAAAGACGTCGGTCAATAGTTTTCGGTAAAATGAAATTCGTACAAAAAAATTTCGCAGAAGTGATTGGTTCCCCAAATAATCGTCTCTCTAATTAAACGTTATGCTAAACCAAATTATGCGTAATATTAACTATGGCAAAGGTAATTATGCCAAATAAAGTTCTGCCATGTTAAAAATATGCCATTGTAAATTCGGACTAGTAAACATTCTTCCAAACAATAGTTATGCTAAATAATTTTTATGCCTTAAAAATATTCGATTAAAGAAGATTATGCCAAGTGTGTTATGCCAAATAAATTTCGGAGTATCAAGATTCTGCCAAATAGAAGGAGCCCATAGCACGGTAATATTATCAATACAGTATTCCAACTTCATACAAACGGACGAAACGCGAGCTATACCTACGCGCCTCGATCTCGAGGTGCGCTCGGGATGCAGACAGTCGCGTCTGTGCCGCGCGATTTTTTCAATAAAAATAAGTTCAAGTACATATTTATATATTTAATATGACGAGTAGGATATATTGTGCTGTTTTTGGTTGCATGAATTCTTCATTTAAAACCAAACATATAAATTGTAAAGTAGCTGCAGGGATCTATAACCAAGTAAAAGATATTCTTTTTTCTCCACCTTGTCCATGTTTCTCAAAACAATTTTTAATTAAGCTTTAGAATGCGGATTTTTGTACTTTAAAATTTAATAATAAAGCATTTCGTAGGTACGTCTCAGTCGAGGCGCAAATATTTTTCGGTCGCAAATATTGAACACTTCCTATTCAATTCTCAAAGTATTTTATTTGTTTATATAAAAAAAAGTATATTTGCAATCACAATACTAAATAGAAACACAAAGTAGGCAAATGTAATTAAAATGCTGGAGGCGGGCAGCCATAGTGCGGGCAGCCCTATTGCATGTTTACGTACCGCGCGGCTGTAGGCATTTATTTTTAAAGATACGGCCGAGTTACAATACTGTATAGATAATATTACCGTGCCCATAGTAAGCACTATAAATCGGCTATTGGTAGTTTGTAAAGTCAACAAACAAATAGCCAATTAATGGCTGCAATTAGCACAATATAACAATGTGCCAAAGCAAAAAGCAAAACAATGAATGCGAATTTCACTTGAATTATTTCGCCATTTAAATTTTCATCCATATTTCTAAATGCATAAAGTACATGAATTTTGATCGAGCTAAACTGTTTGTCAATTTTATGTTGTAGTACTTAAAATTGTTGGTAAATATCAAACAATGTTTGCACTAGAAAATATTTGTCATGATTTTCAGTTCACAAAGCATAATTTTGTTAGTAAATGTAGTTATTTCAATCTAGTTTGAAAGTTAAAATAGTTTTTGAACAATATATAGTATGTATTAATAATTATTATTAATATATAGGTACTATTACTATATATTGCTCTCAAACTATTTGAACTATTGACAAAATTATGCTTGTCATCAATTCAGATGGAACCTACCCGTCCCTATATTGATATTGTATTTTATTTATTCGATTTATTAGATCACTTCCATCATGAAGTATAAATTACGTTTATACTTACCTTTTTAACTCATTTCATTGCGGAATCTTTGACAGTTGAATCACTAACTTGGCATCATAATAATGTATATCGACGGCGAAGTGACAAGAACTCCTAACTAACAAAATTACTTTTTAGCGCTTTTAATTCAAACGTGTGTTTCCGCATGTTTTTGTTAAATCTCTGAAGCGAATATTTAGTTGCAACTGCACCAGATTAAATTGTGGAAACACTTCCTAACTAAACCAACACGTCAATTTTTTGTATTACCTCCGTAGTATTTTCTGTCGTTTTTAAAAGACAAAAAATTGTTGACTTCGACAGTTAGGAGTTCTTGTCACTTCGCCGTCGATATCATATATATTAAACCTAAAAGAAAATTAATTTTACAGACGTGTTATCTATCCATACTTAATTACTGTTACTTTATCAGTATTATAAAATAAAAGTAACTTGGTTTGTCTTTCAGTTACCTTTTAACAGCTGAACTATGAAACTTGACACACAGGTTGACCATATCTTGAAATAGATCATAATCTATTTATCCTGAGAGTATACTGTTCCTTTGATATTGTTTTCGTTAGTTTGCTAGCTAGTAAACAATAACAAAAACTAAAGTGCCAGTGGGCAGGTCACATTATCAGAAGTAAAATAGAAGAGTGGGTCAAAGATATAACTGAATGGTACTCGAGGGAGTTTTGAAAAAGAGGTATACCGGTGTGTAGATGGGAGGATGATCTAAGGTCATAGGGAAGAAAGGGGCTCACGATTGTAAACTGTGGGACGGTCTTGAGAGTGCTGCTGGGAAGCGACAACAAACCAATAAAATACCTTTTATTGGCTCTATTTATTTGTTTTACTTTAATAAAAACGGCTATCCGTCAATTACATTAGTTAAAGACTATATTAATATACACAAAATTCACATAGTCATCTCACAGAACTCCAGACATACTGACATGATCATCTTCGATTCGTACGCGAACACATCACAGTCAGGGTGTGTATAAAATAGTGTTGAGTGCAAAGAGAGTGCGAGGGACAGGAGACTGGGCTCACGCAACAGTGTGACTCTCAAGCACATCAAACAGTCTCCTGGTGCGACTATATTTAACTGGGGCACAGTTAAGACAGCTTAGCATGCAGCTCTATCTATGTTACCTTAGACCTGTGGCTTTGGCGCTAGCACAAACCATTAGTACCAAATATTTTGGCGTAACAATAGACAGTAATATGTAATTCATACTTCACATTGAGTTCTAATATTAAGATAAGAAAATTGATTCATTCTTTTGAAATAACGCCACGTAGCTCAAACAGGTTTACTTTGCACTATCCTATTCTCTTCTGAATTACTGCATAACAACTTGGGGCAGTGCGACAAAATCGCTACTTCTCAAACCCAAAACAACCCAAAAAGCTATAGCTATAATTAAGTCACTTTTTTCATTAAAAGACACAATGTAAATAAAACCAGAAGGACTCTCAGCTCGGCTGACCTCAGGTGAAATAAATGACTTTTTACAAAAAAAAAAATACAACCGACTACGTAGTAAAAAAAAAACACTGAAAAGTGCAAAATAACTTTAATTTCGGAAGTCGGTTTTATATTTATTTTTGTCTCTTCGTTATTTAACACCGACTTTCGAAATTAAAGTTATTTTGCACTTTTCAGTGTTTTTTTTTACTATGAAAGCGGTAGTATTTTTTTTTTTTGTAATATTTTTTATTTTACACTTTTTAGTTATGGTACTACCACTAAAAAGTACCCCTGAGCCAAACTTAAATACCTTATAGCCAATATCTCATGACAATTCTAATAATCCCAAACACGGTTAGAGTACATTAATTTATTACAGAGTTCTGGTGCCTAACTTCAGGCTTCATCATCAGACCAGTTCGATATATTCCCTCTCTTCTTTCAGTCAGTCATCGACTACACGTATAAACAAAGCAATTTTACTTGTTACGACGGTTCTGCTGTGATCCTATGAGAAGTTCTGTTCCATACCTTCGAAGTTCATGATCAGATCATAACAATATTTCTATGGGACCAACTCGGAAGCACAACCATTGAAACAAAAAAAAAAATTCAAAATCGGTCCACAATTGACCGAGAAATCGGTGAACATACATAAAAAAAATACATTCAGCCGAACATAGAACCTCCTCCATTTTGAAGTCGGTTAAAAAGCGTATTAATTACTTTTTAATTTAAATGTCATTGGGGTTGATTAGGATAATAATATTATAGACTGAAATAAAAAAGTAAAGTATTAAAAAAAAATAGAGAAATGCAGACGAACAATTCTACCACTCCGAGAGCCAGAATCATGTACCATCCAAGGATCCAAGGAACAAGTTTCTGCATTGATACGTGTAATAATTTCTGTATATACTGAGTCTCGGTGTATACAGAAATTATTGTGAAAGATTATAGATTTTTAATAAATCATATTGGAATTGCATTGATTTTTTACTTTTGGCTGTAATTATCAACTAAAAGGCGTCCACTACTGTACATAAATAATTCTTCCCAAGTGTCACCACATCAAAAACACATCAAACATAGACTTGGATTTTTTCGAGTTTTTTTACTTTCGTGTCCTTACCGGACCCAGCTGGTAGAAAACTTTTCAATGCTGGGTCTTACAAAACGCGTTTGCTACTCCAGAACCTTTCGGTCTTCAGCTATGGCATCCTTTTTGTACGCCACGTATTCTGCATTGTTAATTATAGCATCTGTGAGCGAATCAAATTCTAAGTCTCTACAAAATAATTAGTGAACGAACTAAAAATACGCGATTCAAGATTAAATTTAGCCACAACGAATTTGGTTCACCACTTAATTCACAAACTTTAGGTCTAAAACCTAACAAATATTAATTAACAAATTGGAAATGCTGGCGAAACCTCCATTAATTAAAAGAGAAACTAACCTAACTAAACCAAACTGCGGTAAAAGTTAATAACTCAGTGGGTTGGCATTATTTTTATTTTTTTTTATTTTTGAGAATATTAAGTCCCTGTACCGGATTATTGCAAACATCGTAAGCTTACATATCTAATATATAAAAATCTTCTATCCACAGTATTTTTTATCGCACTCTTCCGAAACGGCTTGACCGATCTAATGATTTTTTTTTTTGTGTAAAAATATATTTTGTTAAAAAATAAATCATAAAATCGGTCATCGGATAGATAGGTCTGAGAATCGGTCGTAAAGTATTTTTGCCCTCCTACCCCCAACTTCAATCGAGATATTTCTTTGATAATCTATATGGCAAAACGACGTTTGTCAGATCAGCTAGTAGATATATAACATACTCATTATTTTTTATAAGACGCAGGTATATTGTAGTACTAGCTGACCCAACAGGCGCAGGCGTTTGGTCTTAGCTATGATTTGTCAAACGCGTGAAGATTACATGTCATCGTAGTTTTCTGAAATTTTCAAAATTTTCTGCGCAACTTTCTAAATTTCTTCTTTCATAAAAACCTTCTCCTAACAATAACAAACACAATAAAAAAGAATTAGCAAAATTGGTCCAACCGTTCACGCGCGACTTATATTTTTACAGATGTTAAGTAGGTACTCTACATTCCCAATAGCAGTAGGAATGTCTAACGACACTTCACTCTGTAGGTTCCCGTTATCTCAATAAATGCAGGTCCTCTTTTACTGGCTGTCGTCCTCTGATTTACAACATCCTTGAGACTCGGATGGATTTATGTGTCGTAAGAAAATGGTGGCACACTAGTTGAATGAAAATTTTAGAGAATTTGGTCTTGTAGCCGGAGTCAATTTGACAAATTGTTTTAATTATTTATTAGATGAGGCTATAGGCTACTTTGAGTCTGGCATTGACAACATTGAATTTAGGTAGCGGACATTATTAAAGATGTACCTAGAACGCTTGAGCGCAATGTCCAATAATTGACATATTTCGGCTGAAATGGTGATAATGTTCCAGTACCTAACTTCACCTTCCAGTTTCTTCGTCAGATCAGTTCATCAGTAGCATAAATAACATAGCATAATAAGCCTTTTAATGTTCCCACTGCTGGGACTCCGGCTTCCTCTCCCTAGGAAAGGGAATGAGCCGTAATCCACCACGCGGGCCTAGTGCGGATTGGTAAATGTCACATGTCTTCGAATTTTTGGTTCTAGAACATTCCGGTTTCCTCACTATTTTTTCTTCACCATTTTGAGAGCAGTGGTGATAAAATAAATTACACAAAGTAATGCGCCTGGCTGGGTTTGAACCCGCGACCGACTCGTAAGTCGGGGCCGTTACCACTCGGCCGCCACTGCTCTCAGTTCATCAGTACCTCATTTTTATCAAAACCATTTATTTAGTCACGTCACAGTCGCTAAACTTCTTAAGTGAAATACATTATCGCCACCCATGACTTACATAGAATTGAGGAATTCCGTTGATGATCTGGTCTTCTTTATCAGTTCCACTCCACCAAATGATACTTTCTGAATGCAAATGCATGTAATATTCACTTGTGGATGAATATATCAAAAGTGGATTAAGATAAAAATGGAAACAATCTGAAAGTATATTCTATAAGACAATAAAAAAACATTTTTCCAAATCGGTTTACAAATCAAGGAGTTCTGAGATAACAAACAACAAATAATAATACAATCGAATTGAAAACCTCCTTCTTTTTAATTCGGTTAAATATAGCCCAAGAGGTCGAAGCGATTGCTTCGAAGAAAGACCTTATGTGCTTTTAGAGATACAGCAACTACTCAACTAGATTACCACATTTTTTTTTATTGTTATAAACTAGTGCTTGACTGCGATCCCACCTGATGGTAAGTAGAGATGCAATCGTTCATGGTGAGCCTATTCACTCCAGCCTTGAAGACACCTAAATTATAATCGGACGGAAAGACCGCAGCAGGTAAGTTGTTCCAGTCTCTCGATGTTCGCGGTATAAACAACGAGGCGAAACGCTAGGTTCGGACCGTAGAGGTATCAATAACGTAAGGGTGGATACTCGCCGTTCGTCGAGTTGTCCGATGGTAGAAATGAGATGGTGGAATCAAGTCATCAATTCCCGCGCACACTCTCCAAAATGCAACCTGTAAAACACCGAAAAGCTGGCTACCCTACGCCTGTGCTTAAGGCTTTGCAGATTGGACTTAACAAGATCTGGATCACCAATTAGTCTCTTCGCACGCCTTTCCAACGAGTCCAAAGCTACTTATAACAAAAGTATCCTTTCAGAGACAAAGTCTAATGCAAACACAATTTAATTAAACCACTTCATCGTAACAATACTGAGCCACATAATACCGAAAACAACGTAGGTACCTACACAGTTGTATTCACAGACAAAAACAAATGAACGGACTAAATACGAACGAACAGGAACATTTCTCCAAAAAGCGGTATATAATTTTAATTAAAGAATGTTACAGCGATGCAAGTGAGCTACACCAACAACCGAGTTCGTGGTTGCACCGAACTTTTGTAATGGATAAAATAGCAAATTTATACGTATGGACTGGTTTTTGCGTCTGTTTTATTTAGCTTTTTGACGTTTTTATTAGCTTGAATTATGACACAATGTGGAACTGTGGAATGTTGTGGAAGTAAAAAAAAAAACATTTTACTTTTTGTATTAAAACAATCCTTTTGATAAATCTCCTGCTTGTGCTGCTAGTTACCACAATTTAAACGATACTTTATAAAATTATAGTTATTTAGATTTTTACCACTAAATACAGCTTTTAATTATCATCGTCGTTAACCTCCAGCAGTCCACTTGACTGTGGAACATAGATTTCACCAATCGCCCTCCGTCCGTCTTGACTTTGTGCGACTGGTTACTGTGTACGAGTATATTTCTGTAGATAGTTAAAATATTTTTGGTAATCCTTTAGAAATTAAAAATCAAGATACATAAATACTAGGACCCTAGGAGCCTCCCTACCCTTGGAGGAGGGTTGGGGTTTTTTTTTTGTAGGTGGGAAAATCATTCAATGACATCCCCGCGCTTGGGCGGAGCAGGAGAGTGTGTCAGACTTTTACTGACTAAAAACCCACTCCTGTTCCTTCATTGCCTTTCGTACCAGGGCCGTGTCTTCCTTTGAGAAGCAGACCCTTGGCCCCAGTAGGCTTCGACCCTGCTGGACGGTTTGCTGACATCTCCTTGAGGCGTGCGTGGAACAGTACGCGCCGTCGACGACTTGGGCTCGGTGCGGACGGTCGGACGGCGAGCTATCCATTGCTCGCGCCTACGGTGGTCGGAAATCAGGATCGGGATCCGTCCATGTAAAAGTAGAAACTTGACAGTACGGTTGGCGCAGTGGGAGCAGATCCTTGGCCCCAGTTGGCTTCGACCCTACTGGGCCCCTACGATAAACAGGATTGGGGTAACCCCCGGGTAACTCTTACCAAAATTCTTAACTGGGCATTGAATTTTTGGTACCAGTAGTATTTCAGGTTTCTATAGTTGGTAACTGGAGCCCACATAGCATCAGGTGGGCAACTAGCTTATTTTTCATTACGTAACACAAAATATATGAAAACAGATATCAAGATATTTTTAATGCGAATATAACTAAAAGGTCCTCCGCGAACTGGGCGTGCCAATGGACATTATCTTCTGAGTTTTGTGGAAGGGTGTGGAGTAGGATTCGAAGTATCTCTTAACCAGCCTGTCGCCTTTCCCCATCTTTAATACCACAGACTCCAGGCGGTTCACCAGATCTGCTGTTCTGGAACTGTAACAGAAACATTTTATTTGTATCTGACCTACTATTTCACTTTCTGTGCTTTAGTTCCTGCGGTTAAAACGACTTATGCTCCACCGCCAATGCTGTGGAAATAATAATAATAACTGACCGCCGGTAGCTTGGACCCCGTTCCCGATACCGGTGGGATACTATTTTTTATATTTTTAAATGTTTTTTTTTTTGGTAATTAGGTTTAAAAAATATTTAAAAATGTAATTTATATGTATTTACAATTAATAAAGGAAATAATAATAATAATAAACTTTATTTTTAGTAGTAGTAAGTAGGTACTCTTACTATTAATTAAATTAAATATCCTATAATTTAATAATAATATTATATCTCTCTAGATATGACGAAGTACAGCTAACATAATTGTATCATAGACCTGAGGAAGTACATCTTCTGTTAATATTATTTATTTTTTACGAACAGTATTTACAGCTGTGGCCAGATGAAGTCTGAGAAAACAAACAACAGGTTTTAAAGGTATTGGCGAGGCATACTGTGTGTACAATCAGCTACATGTTGTTCAAACTTTATCAAGAAACAGTGTACAAATTCGATTGTATATATGGAGTACTAATCTCATCTTTGGAACGGATCTGCCAGATACCAGCAAGCGGATCATCGGCAATGATACAGTCACTGAATCGAAGTATGAAAGTCTTGAGCATCAATGCCTAATTGCTAACCCTTTGGTTATCTATCGGTTTCATTTCGGGGATTTCTTAACTTAATTCCGCCAGCCCGTTCCATCATCGGACCACTAAATGTACGGTGATTACAGTTAAGATGGATGAAACATTTCGAAAACATATTCATTGTGCGCACAGCTAAGGATTGAAATTTCCAGCGGGAGTCGGCGTTTCCTGATAGCTGCTACTATCTGGAGGTTCTTTAAGTCAACAGTGAACAAATTACTACTAGGTAAGCGAGCTCCACCATCGACCACATCAATCCTTATCATTAGATGAGAATATGATAGCCAAGTTCGAACTAATGAATTATTTTTTTAAATGGACAACTTTTTCAAGCTGTACAACATTTTGTTACGTATGTCTTATCATTTTTTTTTCAAAATACTTAAATTCGTTAAGGAATTGAATGTCAAAAAACAGCATTTGTCAAATCAAACATCCGAGGATTTGAACCCATCGTGATTCGTATTTTAACACCAATATCAATACATAATTATGTATGCCAGAGGTGTTCAAAAAATTACAGCAAAACCAAAACCGTGAAAACCAGTTTTTTTGCAATATTAATAGCAATAAATAGTTTTTTCAGAACACTGAGTTTTGTGCTACTAAACAGTTTATTTTCTCTCCAGAAAATTTCCCGATTTTGACAAACGTTGTGTTAGAACTTGAGAACGAGCAGAAGGAGGCGACCGCCTGCCATTCCTCCTCGCTTCGGACCATAGCCTGAACCAGGGCCCGACGCGAAAGGTCGCTGCCGCCAATTGCCTCCACAAGGACACGGCGGTGCTCCGCCCAAGCGGGGCACACCTCCACCGTATGCTCCACCGTGTCCTCTGGGTGGTCCGCACAGTGATGACACTCGGGCGTTGCTTCCGCCTGAATCCGATGCAGGAACCTCCCGAACTTGCCATGTCCGGTGAGGACCTGCGTCATGCGGTAGGTGAGGACACCGTGTTGCCGCTCCAGCCACTCCTAGGCCGCTATCCCATTAGCGTTTTACAAGCTTTGGCGCTTCTCCATCGTCTGCGCAGCGCTAACATTGCGCAGACGCAACGTTAACGTCACAAGTTTCTTGCGTACATATAAAAGGTAGCGGCCTTAGAGGTAGCGCCCACGAGCAACTTTTATCTCGGCAACTAATTTGTTTCTTTTTTTAAATTGATATCAACTAGTGCTTGACAGCGATCCCACCTGATGGTAAGCAGTGGTGCAATCGTAGATGGTGAGGCGCACTAGTTTATTAAGAGTCTATTCTTTCTAGCCTTGAAGACACCTAAATTGTAGTCAGACGGGAATACCGCAGCAGGCAAATAATTGTTCCAGTCCTTTGATGTACGCGCTATAAACGACGAAGTATTTAATGTTTCTCACATCAAGTTACGGGTTTGTATGTAAGTGCGACAGAGACAGCAATAAGTTATTGGGCAACTATGTGGCCGTCCCCCCTAAGCGACAATTTAGGGCCACTTTTGATGAAGTTTTATCTTATTGAATAAGTTTACGTATCTCATTAATCAAGATGTCCTTATCCACAAACCAATCATGTATCTTTTAAATATTTATAAACCAAAATGCATAAGATACGTAGAATGAATAAATCAGGGATTCCACGGGTTCCTTAGGGAATAACGAAATCGCGAATGACATGGAACGTTTGACTTGATTCCGCATTTACTGAGTAAAATTGGTGAATTAACTTGATTTGCCTTTTTTCTACGCGACCAAATTGGAGAATTTGAACCGTATTAAACAGTGAGCAATACAAATGTGTACAGGGGATTTGGGTCATTAAAAGAAAGTGGTACAAAGGTGAATTTGGAGTACAGTAAAAGAATTTTGATAAAGGTCTGCTCGGTCTTATGAAATACATCCGTTATTTTACTCCAAATCCTAATCAGTCACATATTGTGATGAATGAATTACAATCCAATATTTATTATAAAAAACATTCAACAAGATCAGTTTCTATAAAATTATCTTTCTTTAAAATATAGGAAAGGCTGAAGTTTCGTATATCTATATAAAAGGCAAGATCGTGACTCACTCACTGAGTCATCAACGCCCAGACCAAACCTTTTTTTTTGAAAAAAAAAAAAATGGATAAAAAATTTCCATGTTTTAGCCCAAACTCTATTAACCTAAAACATTGAATAGAATAGAATAGAATAGAATAGAATAGAATAGAATAGAATAGATTAGAATAGAATAGAATAGAATAGAATAGAATAGAATAGAATGGAATGGAATAGAATAGAATAGAATAGAATAGAATAGAATAGAATAGAATAGAATAGAATAGAATAGAATAGAATAGAACAGAAAAAAGTTTTTTGTAGATTGAAATTTTACATTGAAGTTTTTTTTATGATGCCGTATACAGAAAATAACAAAGGATTTTCTAAAATTCTCCCCCTAAGGACATCCTTAGGACTCCAAACCGGAATCCAAAGTTTTATTGTTTTTTTTTTTTTGTAGGGATAATAAACAGCAGTACAGACTCCATAGAAGTAACATTTACACTACTAATGACGTTATCCACAGATAATTATACAAAATAGCTGGCTGTTAAAAGACAAAATCGATTAAATTTAATTATTAGGAAGAAAGACAGGGGTACAAATAAAAAAAAGGAAAAAGTAATCTAGCTCTAAATGATGACCTATTTACACGCGAAAGACGACGCTGCCAGAAGCAAGAGTAAAAAAAAAAATAAAAAAATTATTTAGCTAGTAACTTATTGTGAAATAAATTAATTGTAGGTACCATGTTGGTAAATTTTCGTACCTGATATATTTTTATTACAAAATGTGTCAAACTCAGCTGGATTAAAATTAAAAGTTAGACGGTAGTTTGCTTTGGGGGACGTTAAAAAAATTGCAAATATTAAAAAGTTTAAATTGCCAATCCTGAGCGCGCTGTGTTAAACGCTTGACACTTAACACACAAACGTGGGTGTTCGTGCATATTGTGGGGAATTAATGCATATTTAATTTTGCAATGACATGTTCTGTCTCGTGTTTCTGCAATTAACTGCCAACCTGCACACTGAAAATCAACAATGCTGTTTGATATCAGAAATACCTTTGTATGTATGGTGTTTGTAAAATATAAATAAATATTAAATTTTTGGGTAAGTTTATTGTTATAAGTAACTATACATAAATCAAAAATTGGTTGGACTTTTTACAAAACTAGACATCGATTATAAAATAGTTTAGTTTAATAGTTTATCTACTTCAGAAAAATACACTTAAATTAATATTAATAAAAATATTTACTAACACAACTTTTACACACATAAATGAAATTCCCTGGCTCCTGAGCTAGTTTGAAACTGTACTACAAAAGTTAATTTATTTTCCACATTATTAATAAAAACATTGTCAACCAGATATATACAAGGTTTAAATAATAAAACAAGTAAAAGTTATTTGGTAGTAAGTATAGAAAAGAAGTTTTGTAGGTACCATAAATAGTAGGTAATGTTAACAATTGTAAAACTGTCAGTGAAAGAATATAATTTAAAATTTATAGAACAAAAATAATAATTATGCAATGATATGAAAACCATTTATTATTAATAATAATGTTTTTAATAATTACTTTTTATGACATAATTACCTATATTTATACAAATCATCTGTGTGTGTGCGCAAGATAGTGCCCAAACCAATTTAGAGTGTATAAAAAAAATTTTGAGTAGATTTTTAAAGCAACCCTCGGCATTTTTCCACCTTTTTATCTGTAGTTTGCATTCCAATTTTTTACTTTTAGTTATTATTGATGGTCTCGCTCACCTAATAGAAAGCGAAGATGTGGTCGACAATGAACCATGCTTGCCTAGAAGTAACCTATTCACTCTTGACTTAAATAATATTTTGCTAGTACTTGATTAAAATAACATATAGGAAAGTAAGTTTAAATTGACTTAAAGATCATTTTTTGACTGTACCTTATCATAACGGTGTCCATTTCTTTAAAAAATATGCTTATATCATTTTTTGTTTGCACATTAGACGTCTGCATACCAATCTGGAAGCAAAACCATTTTTGCGTTTTATTTCTGTGAGAAACTTCAAAGTTTGTGGCAATGGAACTTTTTAATTAAAACTTATATTCCGACAATTTCAAACATATTCGATATTTTTATTTTTAAATATCCTTTAAATGAGAATTTAGTGGTCGTAAAACATTTGAAAATTATTTGACTATGGGGGAATGGTGTATAAGAATGGTGGAATGTTGAATAAGAGCAGAGGTAGCCGAGTGGTAACGGCCCTGACTTACGAGTTGTAGGTCATGTGACATTTATCACCACTGCTCTTAAAACGGTGAAAAAAAACATCAAGAGGAAACCGGCATGTCCTAGAACCAAAAATTCGAAGACATGTGACATCCACCAACCCGCACTGGGCCCGCGTTGTGGATTACGGCCCATTCCCTCTCCTAAGAGGAGGCCTGCGTTTCAGCAGTGGGAACATTATAAGGCCGACTATGCATGGGAGAATGGCAAGGGACTAAGAAGGGACGGGAATCGAAAATTATTTGACCAGTTTTCCCGTTAAAGGTTTTTACCAAAAGAAGAAAACCTTACTCCAGCCTAGGAATTACTCTCGGATCGTTGGTGAGTTCACAATCATTTAAACTCATAGATATACACAGGATACATACAGACACAGGAACTGTCGTTATAGAGATACGTGTCATCATCATCATCATTTGAGCCGATAGACGTCCACTGCTGGGCTTAGGCCTCCCCAAATGTCGTCACAATGAACGGTCCTGTGCGTCTCGCATGCATCGAATTCCCGCAACCTTCACCAGGTCATCGGTTTAGTTCGAGCGGGAATGGAACCTGCAACACGCATTGCATTAGCCAATTGCTCTACCTCTGCTCCAAAAGAGCCGTCTTTTAAGACTTTTTTTAGTTGGAAAATCATCTTATGACATCTCCCGCCCTTGAGCGGAGCGTCTTTCAAGACTTTAAGATACCTCTTTTCTTTAATCTTTTTCACTCTTTATGTGCAGAACGGTATATGTATAAGGTGCTAAGAAAATACCTAAGTACTGTAGGGATGGAGACGCAATGAAAGGCTTCTGATTAGTTTTAACTATTATTATAATTATTGTTTTAAGCACTTTCAAATACATTTTCTATAAAAATACGTCTCGACTTTTGTATGGAGTCTCCCTATCTATTGTTTGAACATCAATCAAACCTAAACTTTTTATAACATAAACCTTAAAAATATAACATGCCAGTTTGCAAGTTAATAATAACTGTGACCTCCATAGGCGTCACAGTTCATACATATATGGTGACTTTAACTGCCATATCGCAGAAAAATACAGAATAAAGGAAAAACCCGTTTAGGAGTTTACATATTTAATGCAATCAGTATAGGTAGGTCCTTGGGAAACTTGGCAGAAAAAGGTATAATCATGTCTTATAACAGCAGACTGTACCATCTGTGAAGATTGTTTTAGCTTGAATTTTAAAGAAATTCTTGAAATAACATATTATGATGGTTAGTTAATAAAGAACGTTCAAATAAACAAACTCCTCAGTTTTATAATTAAAATGGTTCAAGTTTAAACATAGGAACTTCGAATTATTATTTTATTTAAACTGTTACTTCTTCACGCTCGAACGGATAGACTGATTTGGATGAAATTTGGTACACGAACAGGTCATTATGGTCTGCTCGAGGCTCAACATAGTCGTCCTTTTTTCTATCCCTGGAATAGAACATAGAATACCTTATATCTCGCTGGCAGCAGCTAATGGTTTATACATTCAGTCAGAAAAGTATCGGGAATGGATGATTTGTTTATGTTCCAAATTCAAATTTGTTTTTTTGTTGTTGGTGGATTGTAACTGTTTTCCATTTTTGCGCGGAGTTTAAATTGCATCTGTTGTTATTTATATTAAATACAGTGCTGTTTTTAGTTATATCATGTCTAGTGTGTATTGCGAATTTCATAATGGACAAAAACATCGAACAAAGAGTTTGTCTTAAATTTTGCATCGCCAATGGAATTTCGGGTTCAGAGTCACTGAAAATGTTACAGAAGGATTACGGTGAATCGACTTTATCAAAAACACGTGCTTGTGAGTGGTACAAAGCGTTCAAAAGTGGTCGAGATGTGATGGAAGATTTGCCTCGCTCTGGTAGGCCATCAACGTCTTCAACTGAAGTTAACATCGCAAAAGTGAAGGAAATAGTGACTGAAAATCCTCATTCAACTTTGAGATAGATAGCCGCCGAACTTTCTGTATCTCACGAGTCGATCCGTACAATTTTAACTAATCATTTGGATATGAAACATGTTACCGCTCGGCTAGAACCAAAAGACCTGACTTTTCTCCAAAAACTCAATCGCATGAGAGTCGCTGAGGACATGCTAGAACGAGTCAATTCCGACCCAACATTCCTGAAACGCATTGTTACTCGTGACGAGACGTGGGTTTACGAGTTTGACATGCAAACTAGTCAACAAGCTTCGGAGTGGCGCCTTCCAACTGAACCGAAACCGAAAAAACCACGCCAAAGTCGATCAAAAGTCAAAGTCGTGTTAACTGTTTTCTTTGATTATCGCGGTTTTGTGCACTCGGAATTCTTGCCGGAAGGTCAAACGGTAAATAAAGAATATTATTTGAGCGATATGCGGCATTTAAGAGAACAAATTCGACGAAAAAGGCCAGATTTGTGGTAAAAAAATCTTGGATTTTGCACCACGATAATGCGCCTTCGCAGAAGGCTATCATTGTGAACGAATTTATGACCAAACACTCAACAAATACCATCGAACAATCACCATATTCACCAGATATGGCTCCAGCCGACTTCTTTCTTTTTCCTAAACTCAAATTACCACTTCGTGGCACCCGTTTTCAATCGGTAGAAGACATAAAGGAGAATTCGCAGCGAGAACTGAACTCAATTCCGGAAACAGCATTTAAAAAATGTTATGATGATTGGATTATTCGTTGCCGTAATTATATCGTTTCTGAAGGAGCATACTTTGAAGGTGATAAAATAAATTTGGATGAAACATTTTGTATATTATTGATCTTTTCCCGGTACTTTCTTGAGAGAGTAGTAAAGCTGACGACAAAAGCTGAAGGACAAAATTCACGCGGGCGGAGCCAAGAGCAGTAGTTAGTATTATATACTTATACTATTAGGAAGCCAGGCCAAAAAAAAATTGAAACTATTTACTAGAGCTACAGATCCAATAAATAGATAGAAATTCTTTTACCACAGCAAAAAATAGAGCACTTTGAGCAATCCGTAATATTTTGATCTTCATTTCTTCACACACAATACAAACAAAACGTTTGTAGAATTCTTTCTTCTTTTATTATTAACATTTTATGTACGTTTTATTTTCTCAGTAAACTAGATGTATTACGTCTTAGATTTTCTTTTATAGTTTAGTCTTTATTGGTTGTAAAAAAAAGTTATTATTCTGGAGTATGTGCCTAAAAACGTGTTTCTTTTGTTAAAAAACGCGATACAAACGAAATGCCTTTCTTTAGCTGAGTTCTAAAAATATTGAAGTTTTATTTTATTAGTTCCAAAACGCACTGATATGCAGATTTCTTAACTTTTAGTCTTAATGTGTACACTGGCGGGTAGTATAGTTGTTGCAGCCGGTTAGCAACATTTCTGTACGTTGGTTTCACTTCGCTACTCATCAGGTGATTTGATTTCAAATTGGTAAGCTACCATTGCGTTCCGGGCCCAACTCAGTTTACTCAGTTAACTCCCTACCGCTTCGGCACGCAATTTACTGTTTTCCGCACTAGTGTGTAAAAGTGCGTGAGCTCGCCCCGCCACAATTGATTGTATTTATCGTATCAGGCTTGGCGCTAAGCAACCCACACAAGTCGCCGGTCAGCTCCCATTTATTGATTTCTTCGTAAGTGTATTGAAAAACGTCGTTTGATACACGTGGTTTGTCACTGAAGCACTCGGCTCCATAACATCTTCGTCTGCACCATAGGCGAATTCCACTTTGGTTGCAATGACAAACTTTCTCCACTTGTATCAAAATGTACCTACCTATTATTAGGAATACTGACTGTCAATTATTTTTCTTCGGCTTTTACTTTCTACTTGCATTTCTTCATTGTATCGATGATTCCAAAATTAAACGTCGTATGGTCAAAATTCGAACGCTTCGACAGTATTAGCGTTTTTTGATGGGCTCGCACTCTATATAACCTGATGGAAAGTGACGATGTGAACGACGATGGAGTACGCTTGCCTAGAAATAACTGTTCACTCTAAAGAGAATAGAATTCGACTTCTTAGCTGAACGCACAATGAATATTATGTTCCTATATCGGTGGCGCATCACCGTACGTCTGGCGGTCCAATGATGGAACGGGCTTTTCGGAATTAGGTTATACAATTACGATGCGCACTCCACGAAAGCCAACCGATAGAAAACCAACAGGCTAGCAACTCTGCGTCGATGCTCAAGACTTTGAAGCTTCGACACGACGAGTGCATCATTACCAATGATCCTCTTGGCTCACTTCTTCGACTTGAGTGCATCTAGCTGGTATCTGGTAGATCCGTCCCAAAGATGAGACACTACCAATTTCCACTTTTGTGATAATATACAAGTATATGGTTCGTTAGAGCTGTGATGGCCAAGTGGTAATGGCCCCGACTTACGAGTTTTAGGTCGCGGGTTCAAACCCAGCCAGGCGCATTACTTTGTGTAATTTATTTCATCATTTATTTGCTCTCAAAACGGTGAAGGAAAACATCGTGAAGAAACCGGCATGTCCTAGAACCAAAAAATTCGAAGACATGTGACATTCACCAACCCGCACTGGGCCTGCGTGGTGGATTACGGCCCATTCCCTCTCCTGGAGAGGAGGCCTGAGTCCCAGCAGTGGGAACAATAAAAGGCTGATTATGCTTATGCTTATGCATATGCTATATGGTTCGTGCCAATGAACACAATCAAAATCGTGCAAAAGTTTTTGCCTACCGCCAACTTCGTCTAATTATATACTAGATAAACTTTGCTGAGCTTCGGAGGTAGCATGTGTAATCTAATCAGACACATAACATCGCAGTGACACCTACTAAAAGGTATAGGTGCCCGAAAAGTTAAAGGATAAGGATTATTTCGAGACAAAACCTATTACGGGTGACAGTATAGGTCTCTGATGATTAAGGACAAACCTGCGACAACGAACATAATTAAACTTTACTTTGTATCATTCGGAATTGGGTCTACGCTAGGGGAGCCGAGCACGAGTCGAGCTCAATTTTGTATAGTGCCGCACGTGCTTGGCTCCTCTAGAATCGGTTCACACTACACAAATTTGAGCTCGGCTCATGCTCCGCTTTTGCTCGATTCCTTGAGCGTAGACCCACCTTAATTGAACTTCTGTACTTAGCAGCCGCGCGTTGTGAAATAATGAGGACGTCGTATTTATGACTACAGTTGTCTACTTACATTGCACGTGCATATAAGAAAACATTATATATTATTATGTTGGCATGGCATGTCCGTCTGTCCGTCTGTCTGTCAGTTCGTCTATCCGTCTGTTTATCTGTCTGTATGTCAAGACCATTTTTCTCAGGAACGCGAATTAATATCAAATACTCAAGTCTGCTAGTCTCTAGAGCACTGAAAAATGCAATTTTTTAAGTCCACGTGATCTAAAGATAGGGTTTATGCTCTGTTTATGATGCCCGCAAGAAACTCAATTACAAAAATATTCAGGAATCGAACTATTTACATAGTTAAGTGTGTATGGAAGCCTCGGTGTAGTTCGGCTCGTACTTGACCGGTTGGAAATCATCAAATAACTTCTGCCACTCTAGGTGGAGCGAGAAGAAGTGTCAGGATTTTACTGACTAAAACCCACCCGTGTTCCTTTAGTTGCCCTTTGTATTCTAGGGCCATGCTGTTTCGAAAAATCCGGTAGCCCTTGGTTTTTTTTTTAGGTGGAAAAATCATCTAATGACAAATCCCGCTCTTGGGCGGGGCGAGAAGTAGTGTCAGACTTTTACTGACTAAAAACCCACTCCTGTTCCTTCTTTGCCTTCATCCTGGGGCCCTATTATTGGTGGAGTCGGCTAGGGCCGACTCCACCAATAATGCTGACATCTTATCGTACTGCAAACTTTTTGCCTGGATCCTCTAGTTTCAATCCAAAGTCTACTTATCTAAACCAGAGATAATATCTCTCAGAGATTCGATTGATTTGGCACCTTTGATTCCGATAAATTTTAATCGGAACTTATTAACTTACAAACAAGTTTATATTAGTTGCGCGGCGAAATTTCCTCCCCATCCCTTCTGTCGACTACTCTTTCACTTGTTATTTTGTTTCGTATTTGGCATATTGCAAGTTCGCGCTTCATTTATGCCAACTTAAGGCGTATAGTCCCTTGAACATCTGGTCAGAGTTAAATGCACACATACTCGTTCTGCCCCCTGCGCCCGCATAGAACCCCGTTGACCTTTAAAACCATTTTCTTTGCAAAATATGCTATGGACATTCTGAAGAACACTTAACCAGCAATTTTTTTGTGTAAACATATTTCTAAAGATCAAAACCATTTGAAAGGATTAAGGGAAACAAGCGAAAAAATATCGTATTGTTATTTTTTTTTTTGCATTAGTTGATGACGCGTGTAAATAGCAATCACCTGAATGGGTGGAGTTTTAAGACTACCAATATGGCGGTGAAATTATGGTTATATTACACAAAATTAAATCCCTGTTGACGATTCCCTGCGACACCAGAATCTGGCGACGTTTATAGCAATTTAGAGCCCACGTACCTTGCTAATCCAGTGACCCCACTTGTCGTCAGGAAAGCGCTTCATTCACGGACGCGTGGTCGGTGTGTGTGGCTGCAGGCCGGCGAGCTAAATCTTCATTCATCCACCGGTGGGCTGGTCAGAACTCGTGAAACCAACACTGCACTATAAGGTCTCAATGTCTCACAGTAGCAGATACACTTATTACAGGAGAATTCTCAGGTTTTCAACAGATATGGGATTTTGATCGCGGAGCGGTTTTTATTCGACGCAATGTCGATTTGCGTAGCGGACACAACTGTTTTGTTAGCGGGTTAGACGCCATCTAGCGGTCTTTAGCGAGCGTCTCAAGAAAGCATTCGATACGTCACCAGTGGGCGTTGCGGTCGTAGATATTGGTGAAGGAAATCGTCAACAGAGACTCAATTAACTTAGAGAATGCGGGAAAGGTAACTAATTTATATTATTTATTCTCTAAAAATACATATACCTTAAGAAAAGGCATTGACGCTTCACCATGCTCCCCCCCTTGGAAGGACGCAAGTGCTTTCAAAGGGAAAGGTTAAAATTGTAAAGATTTACTAACCTAGATCATGATCGGAAAGTCTAAGCTTTATGACTAAATGCGGAAAATAAAAATCATTTAGAATACTAATCCTAAACCTTAAAAAACTACGAGTATCGTTAAAATGAAATTTTATTGCGTTGGAATAGGATATAGTTTTGTGACAGAGCGTTTAAAATTACCGAACCTTGTCCTCACCATTGCAACGCGAGCGACATTGTCAGTCCCTTTATAAACCTCAGTTATGACTCCTAATGGCCAACACAGAGGAGGCGAATTGTCCTGTCCCACGAGTACGACAGTTCCAACTTCTACAGGCTTGTCCGGAGTTGCCCATTTTTGCCTAACTTGCAGCGTATGCAGATACTCTAGATGCCACTTCTTCCAGAAGGATTGCACCATACTATCTAACAACTGTTTACGTTGGGACAGATTTAAGCGCTGATCAGACAAACCGGCTGCCGGCAAGTACTGCAATGGAGTCGACATCAAAAAATGAGCGGGAGTAATAACTTCAGGATGCGGATCAGAAGACAACACGCTCAGAGGGCGTGAGTTCATAATGCACTCTATTTGGATGAGTACAGTTTGTAACTCTTCATAAGTGAGAAGTTGACTTCCAATCACGCGATAAAGATGCGTTTTTAATGTTTTTATATTGGCTTCCCACATAGCACCAAAATGTGGGGAGCGAGGTGGAATCATTTTCCACTTAATGCGGCGAGTTGATAACTCATTTAAAAGAGATGAATTGAGGTTTGACCTCATTAAGAAATTATAAAGTTCATCCAATTGAGCCTTAGCACCAACGAAATTGGTAGCGTTATCCGAATAAAGACAGGATACTGGCCCTCGACGCGAGATAAAACGTTTAAACGCGGCTAAAAAGGCGTCGGTAGTAAGTTCAGAGACTAACTCTACATGGACAGCTTTGGTTACCAAGCACACAAACAAGCATATGTAAGCCTTCTGAGCGTGTTGACCTCTGCGACGAGAGAGAGTTATGCGTATGGGACCAGCATAATCCACTCCAGTATGGACAAATGCCTTTGATTCCGATACACGGTATTCAGGAAGGTCCGCCATCATTGGAGTGGGATGCGTCGGATTAACTCTAAAGCATGTGTTGCATTGTCGCAACTTGGACCTAATGACAGTCCTGGCATCTAGTATCCAAAATCGCTGTCGTAAAATAGACATAAGTAGCCCTGGCCCAGTGTGACAATTCATCACATGGTAATGACGAATTATCAAATCCACAACAGGATCATGTTTGGGAAGTAAAAAAGGATGCTTAGCATCAAAGGGAAGGCATGACTTTGAAAGTCTTCCCCCAATGCGTAATATACCCTCTTCATCCAAAAAGACAGATAAACTGCCAAGTTTCTTTGGCAACAATTTACCACATATGATGAGCTCAATGTCATCTGCGAAATGAACAGATTGCACAGCACGGATCATAACTCGTTCCGCCGCTGACAATCCCTGCGGCGACCGGGGTTCACAACGAACCTTCGGTCTAGCGAATTTAAGTATATAATAATGCGGACTGTCCGAGGCCAGCTGTCGCACAGTGCGCATAGCTATGTAAGGACTCGACTTCAGTCCAAAAGGTGAGCGGTTAAAAGCGAATGTCAACACAGGATCATTCTCACTGAATCGACACAAAATGCGTAAGTACTTACGCTGCTCAACAGGTGCGCAAATTCGTAAGTACATCTGCTTAATATCAGAATTTATAGCGATAGGAAATAATCTAAAATTGATTAAAAGAAGAAACAAATCTGTTTGTAAATTCGGACCAATATGGAGTACATCATTTAAAGATAAACCGGTATGAGTCCTGGCACTCGCATCCAATACAACGCGCGGCATCGGTTTGTCTGGCCGAACGACAGCGTGATGGGATGTAGGGATGTAGTACCCGTCAACCGAAATGGCGGATTCGTTGACTGGACTTAAGTATCCATTATCTATGTACTCTTGGATCACTGCGTTATAATTTTCCCGCAACGTCGGCGATTGGCGGAGTTTTCTCTCCAGCGCAACCAGTAGACGGTACGCGGCGGTACGGGAGTTACCCAACTCGCTGGGATCCTTACTAAAGGGTAACGCGACAGTATAACGTCCCGCATCGTCACGTGACACGGTCGAGGAAAAAATATTCTCACATTCGGTTTCCTCAGGAGATAAAAAACGTTTATTTTCAACTTCTTCCAATTCCCAGAACTTTTGTAATAAATCATTAAGGGCTAATGCTGTGAAAGAAGAGCTAGGTAAATTCAAATTATCTTTACTAGGCGGAAAATCACCCATAAGGACATACCCGAATGTGGTCAATAATGCGGGTGGCGCATTTGAACCTAAGTCTACCCTATTCCCCAAATAAATATACGGAAACAGTTGAGCGCCTAACACTATGTCGATATCTCCTGGAATATTCCAGCTTAAATCAGCGAGCGGAAGCGAGTGGAAGTCCACATGACAATCCCACTTAATATGGTGCGAAGGTAGCTGATCCGTAATACACTCAACTACTAACGCGTAAATAGTATATTTTTGATGCGGGTATACGCGAGACTCGATATCTAGATTCACATAACCTATTATCGGCCGCGACACAGAACCAACTCCTTTGACAAAAGAATTATTCAAAGGAATTATTACTAAGTTGAGTTTTCTACAACAATCTGTAGTTATTAAATTATTTTGCGAACCATTGTCAATTAAGCACCTAACTATTGTTTTATGGCCCGAACTATTATTGTTAGCGCGCGCATAAACCTGAGCGGTCGACAACAAGACTGCCGACTTAGCCCTCGTATCTGCAGCCAATAATACGGCCGTGTTATGGGTCGGACATGTTTGAGCAACGTCACCCGAACCACAAGACGCCGCGCGGGGCGGGAGGAACGCGGGGGGCGCAGTGGCCAGCGGCACAGCCAGGCTGGACGCGACGGCTACATTGCAATTCGTCGGTTTAACATCAGCTACATGCGATTGTTTATTATTTTTCTCAAAATGTAATAAAGTATGATGGCGTTTTTTACATACGTTACAGACTGAGGTCGACTTGCAATTACTCAAACCGTGTGACGTGCTCAGACAATTAGCGCAACCATGTACGGATTTAATAAACTCAAACCTAGTTCTAGGAGTCAACGCGGATTGAAACCTAGCGCACTTATACAAATGAACATGAGCGTTATCTTTACAATACGCGCAGACGGAGCGGGGCGGAGCGGGCGCGGTAGAATTAGGCGATACACTCACAACAAACGCTTTCGTTTGCGTGCGAGGCTCGCGAGATGCGGGACTATGAGGTTTATTATAATTATTTTTCGCGTTCGAATGAGATAAATTCAAGCGTTCTAATATCTTAGTCTGATCTTGAACAAAGCTAATTAACAATTTAGTTGTAGGTATTTCAACATCGCGAACGGAAAGTTCAAACGATTGACCAGTCTGTGAATCTATTTTTCTCATAGCGCAATGCAAGAGAATAAAATCCGCAAGATCCGGAATACCAAGTTGTTTCAAGGCAGAAATACTTGCACTAAATGTTTCAATGAAAGAATCGAGACTATTTGCGTTACACAAACAACTTTTTAAATCTAATATATTATTTAAATAGTGTATACCTAATGTACGCTTATCCTGGTATTTATTAACTAAGCTGTCCCATAGAAAATGATAGGTATCAGCCGTAGGCACAATACCGGCTGTAATCTTTAACGCGTTATGTGTAAGTCTACCTACTAAATACTGCACACGCTGCGAGTCAGTCAGCTGATCATTGTCATGAATATTCGACTTGAACGACTCATAGAAAACAGGCCAATTCTCAGGTTTCCCGTCGAAAGATGGCAATGCAATCGGAGGCAGCTTTATTTTTAGTGGTTCAAAAAGCGTTTTCGAATTACTACATTGTGATAACTGAGATTGACTACTGTCGATTTTATTCCTAATACGCTTAATGCGAATAAACAAATCTTCAAAGGATTCTAAACAAGCATAGTCGGGACTCGAACCAGGTTTCAAATTAATGTTTATGTGGTTAATTCGATCGACATAAGATTCAAATTTGTCACGAATGTCGTCAACAGTTTCCGATTCAGTCATAAAACTTTCACTATTTCTCGTATCGAACGACGAAATATTTTTCGATAATTCATATAATCGATTAAGGCGTTTGAATAACAATCCTTTCTTCTCATGAAAGATAGTCAGTAAATCTTCCGGCTTTAATTGTTTCTCAGTCATTTTGTTAAGTTAATATCAAGAGCAATATCTAAAAATATGCGCGGGTAAACTTATCAGGCGGTTAGCAATCGTAAAGTATCCTCCCGCTCTGTGGCGGTATCTGAATAAAAATCACTAATACGCACAAAGCCGAAATGATGTGAAACTACCTCCTATTATATGTTATCAAAGTGAAATACGTATCACATTAAATTCTATGAAACAATATTGACAGATTTACCAAAACCTACGTAGAATCTATTGTCAATTATGTTTATGTTATAGCGGAGAGCGGTTTATAGGCAAGAATAATTTACCAAAGGTTTACGTAAATATCTATAACCTATATATACCTATTATGATTTTCACCAAATATTACGTAAAAATCTAACTAGGGAGCGGTTACCTGGTTACCTATCCGGCTCGAAGGACCAAATAATTATGATGACGCGTGTAAATAGCAATCACCTGAATGGGTGGAGTTTTAAGACTACCAATATGGCGGTGAAATTATGGTTATATTACACAAAATTAAATCCCTGTTGACGATTCCCTGCGACACCAGAATCTGGCGACGTTTATAGCAATTTAGAGCCCACGTACCTTGCTAATCCAGTGACCCCACTTGTCGTCAGGAAAGCGCTTCATTCACGGACGCGTGGTCGGTGTGTGTGGCTGCAGGCCGGCGAGCTAAATCTTCATTCATCCACCGGTGGGCTGGTCAGAACTCGTGAAACCAACACTGCACTATAAGGTCTCAATGTCTCACAGTAGCAGATACACTTATTACAGGAGAATTCTCAGGTTTTCAACAGATATGGGATTTTGATCGCGGAGCGGTTTTTATTCGACGCAATGTCGATTTGCGTAGTGGACACAACTGTTTTGTTAGCGGGTTAGACGCCATCTAGCGGTCTTTAGCGAGCGTCTCAAGAAAGCATTCGATACGTCACCAGTGGGCGTTGCGGTCGTAGATATTGGTGAAGGAAATCGTCAACAGAGACTCAATTAACTTAGAGAATGCGGGAAAGGTAACTAATTTATATTATTTATTCTCTAAAAATACATATACCTTAAGAAAAGGCATTGACGCTTCACCATTAGTATTAGTAACACGAAAAAAATTTTTGTTGATAATGTTATTTAAGAATATTAACCTAGCCGTTACCGAAGAGTAGGCTTCAGAAAGTCACTGTTCTACGGCACTTAATGGGAGCAAGGACCTTAACCGAGTTCTGGATTAGTGTACGAGTAAGTAGTGTTTTCATTTGATGTTTCTAGCTCCACCTCCGATTCCGATTTCGGTTCCGGTCCCTATTCCGATAAACCAAATTTGAAAATTTCGCTTCCAAATTCTGTCGGTTTAGTATCAGAGACAATAAAAAAAAAAAAACTGACTAATTTCAATGTCCATATTGTGTTAGTAACTGAAACTTAAAACTATGTTAGTATAATATTCAAATGCATTAAAATATTAGTCTTATTAATGTTTCACAAATTAAATTAAATTAAAATAAGTAATTTCAAAAAGTCATAAAATCAAATAAGTCATTAAATTAAATTAAAATATCCCACACTGGTGACTCTGGCCTTTCAGCGATCATCTTTAGGATTCTGTTACCACTGCCCCTAATTCGACGCATGAGTGAGGCTGACTTTTTACGCATTATTGCATAAAAGTCATCCACACCCGCGTCCGCAAACATGCCTGAGGCACTGCAGAATCGACGAAATCGCACCAGAACCCTAAAGGCGTTGTTGAACTGGACTCTAAGAGCACTATAGGCCCGCTGCGTGTAATTGGTTCACAGGGCACTGATGTAAAAGCTTTGACAGTAGACTCTGAATAAAGTTATCTTTCTTGTACTTAGCAAACCTGTGCACCAACATGTTCGCGCGCACCGACACTGCTCTCCGCTCCCGCTCAATATCTGCGTCATTAAGGTCTCGTGTGGATTTGTTCTAGTGATCCGGAGAACTTCGACTCTCCGGTTGTTCAGAAGTTTATGTGGAGATTTATTGTCAGATTACTAACACTACGCAATAAATTTTTGTAAGTTACTAACATTCTTTGGATTATTTTTGTGTCCGAAATATAATAATTATTATTATTATAAACACTTCCGTTACATCCCTAATCTAAACATAAATACATCTAAACTATAACCACCAACGTTACATTCAAACAAATATTTTGACATATCCCTAACCAACTGCGAGGATAACTGTAACATCTCTCCACCATAATATTGACATAACACAGAAGAAATTCATATTGTAACTCCTTCCTCCCTTTCAAACGAGAAACGAACAAAAAACATCTGAAATGAACTGTGTAAAGAAAACTAAATCCGTTGAAATTGAGCGTCACCCTAAAAACGTGATGACAGTTTGATCCGTTGGATTGATGCATCTAGTTCGGAAACGGGTTGGAGTTACAGCTGTGGTACCTATTAGGTGTGAGATAGTAGTGAGATAGTATAATGCAGATAGTATAATGCTGAAAGAGGGTGTCGAATTGTTGAGTTGAATTTACAACATTAGGTTAGGGCTTATACAGACGAGCGGCACTTTGTCGACGGTGCATACAGTCGAGTAGCACTTTGTTGACGGTGGATACCACTGCAACTATCGATGGGTGGTGACGTTTGTAGTTATGGCGTGTCATGTATATCTATAGCAGTCATTGATCAGCTCTTTTAGTACAGGAACCAACAGCAAAATCTACTTCTTCTTTTCGTGTCGACGGACACAAATTAAATTATTTTTCTGACCAGTATTGGTAACCTGTATAGCTGAAAAGTGCAAGTGGTTTTGAGGCATAGCAGGCGACGCATGTCCTGTGCAGTGGCGCCACACTGGCAATGTGTTAGAAATGGGTCGAGGAAACCCTATTTGGCCAGATTGTTAACATGAAGTCAATCGTAAAATGGATTCCGATGAAGAAATACTACTTTTACTTCGCCATCGAAAAAGAAAGACACGTACATTGTAGGTCGAAGAAACATTAATATATAGAGATGTTTACTGCCTCGATTAGCAATTCAATATAAATTCCGTCACTGGAGCTCTTTTTGTGGACTCGCGATTTACGTTACAGTCATAATTCAAGCTAAAATGTTAGTTAATTATTATGCACTATGTATGTGTTATTTTAAGTAATTTGTTATCCTAATTGTTGGCTATTAATATAAGAGTCAACGCACTATGTCGGTAGCGCCTTGATCTACGTACGCACACACGTTAGTGACGCCATCAAAATTTATCAAAAACGGTGATTTATTTAACTTTATATAATTCTTAATTATTATTTTAATAATAGCTAAAATCGATTAAGCAGCCAACTTTAAACATACTACTTTCAGGATGTTTTTTTTTTTCGGTGGGAAAATCATCTTATGACATCCCCTGCTCTTGGGCGGAGCGCGAGATAGTGTCAGACTTTTAGTGACTAAAACCCACTTCTGTTCCTTCGTTGCCCTTCGTACCAGGGCCGAGTCTTCCGCGTTTATTATGTTGCATGCTGTATTTGTATAGGTAAGATTGAACAAAAATTGTTTAAACAAATACATAAAACACACTGTACTAAATGTACCGATAAGTGAACGTTTTGAAATCCATCAAGCCAACTTTTCTAGTACCTATTAGTTTTTTTTTCTTAACGCAAATAATGGTAGGTACTCCCTCTTAAAATCATTTTCTATTTTTTCGCAGCATTTCATAGGATTCTAGACGGCGGGTTTTCATAATGCGTTGCATTTTCTGTACGGAGAGCGAGGGGTCATTAAAACCTGCTGGAGCGAGATAATGATAATTAGTGTTGTGCCACACCGGGAACGTTAGTCGAGAGTATCGACTAATCGATTTTATAGGATTACCGGTGGTGGCGGAGAGATGCAAAAATGGAGAGATTATTTTTAAAACGCTGAATTTTTATTCAAGCGTCTGTATAGCCACTTACGAAATACTAACCGAACAAAAAAGAAGCTAAAGCTGAAACTACAGCTAGCTGAAACAAAACGATCTTGAAATATGCATAGGTTGGTCCACACGGGAAAGATGGCTGTGTTATTTACATACCAACTTCGTTTTAACACGTTCCGGAACACTTGACTATTTCCAAATGTTATGATATGACACTTCAAAATCCCATACAATTTGTCATATCGTCTACAGCCGTACTACCGTATTACATATATTTTTAACTTTTTGATATGACAAATACGGCTACAGACGTGGACATCATTGTACTTGTATGGCTCACACCTGTATACGCCTGTCGAGGGTGTGAATGTGTTGTTTTGGTGCATAAGCACTGCGTATGTGTGTGTGTTGAAAAATGAGTCGAAAAGAGTTTGCCGTGACACCCACAAACGAATGAAGTCGCGTGATGTGACACTAGATCATGTGCTTCCTGGAAATACTATGGGCAAGCAAAGGCTATTGCCGGTTTGCCATATTACATAAAATAATGTTCGTCGCCCTTAGCCGTACTGTCCCGTAACGATATACCGAGATAACGTCAAGAAGCGATCTGTCCCGGAAAGTGTTAATTTAAATTTATTAAAAAAAAAATACTTTAGTTAGGTCTCTACATGTAATTTAGTAATTTATTATGCTTGGAGCCAGTTTCTGAATCGAATTTTTTTGAGTTTAGAACGTGTTAAAATCTCACTTCATTACAAAGTTTCACATAATATTCAAGCTAAGGTAGAATCATTCAAATCCTTAATCAGAAATCGAGGTGCGGTCGATATCTTTTTGTTCACAATCGACTAAAATAATCGTCCCACCCTTACCAGTAATGATCACGACTGCAGACGTTCGCCGAGTAATTGATATAATATAACGAATTATAAATTATAATGGCATTCTGGGACCTCTCACACCATTATCTTGTAGCATTAGTACGTATCTACTTGTTATAACGAAGGCTCTTTGGAAATGTTTGATTGAAATAAGAAAATTTTAATGCGACTTATAGAGAAAATGTCTTTTTAATGTGCGTTTGAAATCTTGAAGGACTAAGGGCGGAATTCACCAATAAAACTAATCGCGTTTTAACGTTTGGCTCGCATAATCGCGTTTAGCCGCTGTCACTAGTGTCACTTGTAAAAATACAATAAAAGAAAAATACAGACAAGTGACACTAGTGACAGCCGCTACACGCGATTATGCGAGCCAAACGTTAAAACGCGATTAGTTTTATTGGTGAATTCCGCCCTTAGTATTTCTAAAACGTGTTATTTTTTAAATGTGTGTATGTGTGTGTGGCTGTATAGGTGCCCTCTATCTAACCCTTAAGGGAATACAAGCGTATATGCCAGTTAATCTAAACGCCAGCGAAACAGAACCTCGAATTATCAACTCGTGTTTTTCCTTTTATCAATGCATTCAGTTTTCATTCAGCATCCATCTAAGCGAACACAAGTGAACAGTTTCCAAGTTTGTCAGTTCCAAACTGTTCCCTAAACGCACAGTCACATTTATCAAGTAAGATGTATGTGCTTCTAACAGTGATATGACAGTTAAATCTTCTGGGTGGTTTCTGAGGAACCGATTTGTATGTCACCTTTCCTTGGGAAATTCCACTCAAATAATGTAATGTCACGCTAGTATTTCAGTAAGTCAGTTATACCTACATATAGTTAATTTGACAACGACAATAATGACATAACTCAAAAAACATGATCTTACGTTTTTAATAAGTAGGGTTTGAAATACAGTTAATCTAAATTGATTTAAAATTATTGCATTCTTGAATTCTTAATTAAGTTTACTAACACTAAGATGATAAATTTGTTTGATGATGATAAATTGGATCATTGATGTCTATTCAATTTATTAATTTTCCTAACATATGTTTTACTTACATTCTATATTATATTTCTGAAACAAATCAGTAACAAAAGTAAACAACATAAATCATGAGTCAAATTATGAATGCAGGAATATAGTAAAACGCCAAAATTAAGTGACAATGTGCCGGGCACATTGCTCGCAGAACGCATGGCCGTTCGAAAGGTTCTGGAATGTCGACCACGTACCGGAAGACGTAGCGTTGGAAGGCCTCCTACAAGGTGGACCGATGACCTGGTGAGGGTTACGGGTTTGTGTCTCGCTTCCAGGCGACACTTGGGGGAGGCCTATGTCTAACAGTGGACGTCTTTCAGCTGAAATGATGATGATGATGAGGAATATGTTACATGTATTCTAGTATCGGTAAGTATCGCCATTAATAAACTAAAATTACATTTATTCAGTACCCAAATAAAAACTAAGTAGTAAAACTAAATAAAGCCCACAAAATCACTTAAGTTATCTGTTAATTATATTATATGAACCAAGTTTTAGCAGATACTGCTGATAAAGTCTCACGGTATCGTCAGTGATGCCACTTAACACGGCATTATAATTTTAAATCCTTAATCCTGAAATGTTCGCAACTTTAATGAGATTAAAAGTTTATGATAAGTCCACTTTGTGGTAAATACTCCGGTTTATATAAAGTATAATTTATCAGTTCTGTGCTGTGTTTACTTTGATATAGGAAAAGCGTAAACTTCGATATCAACACACTAACTTCTGAACATTGCGGCCAGGGCTCGCTACAAAATCACTACCATTTTAAATTTAAAATCTTCTATGTGTTTATTAAGTTGTTTATGTAATTTTTTTTTTAAATTACCTCCTGAAAAAAAACTAAACAAATATTTTTTATTTCTTTAGTTGTAATGAAAAATAAACAATTATAATTGTATTGATATAGAAATCAATATGTTAATTTGCGTAAATATATACTTATGTACCGACATCTATGGTGTCACATATGAACTACGAAGTGCTGCATCGCGCAATTAGAGGTCTCGCGCGACTTGTGCATATACAACAGCGCAAAATTATCTACCGGGCAGTTGCCCACCAGACAACACCCGTCTGGTCGGAGGATCCTCTTTTTTCAATGAAGGTTTGCGGGACTTTACTCTCTGTTCTGCATATCCTCTAAACTGGTGACCTGCGACAATGAACGTCAGCGCAGCTTTCGTGCAGCTACCACATCGTGACGTCATCATTACTTCTTCAAGTTTTCCAGCAGCGAGCCATACAGCCAGCACCCCCGACTTTAAAGGGTATCCTACCTGGTCATAGCTGGTCACCACCCTCAGCCTTATCAGCGACCTTGACTAAGCACACCGCACCTTCGGCCAGTCACATGAAGAGCTATGAAAAACCTCTCCTGGTTGACGCCAGCAGTCAAGCCCTACTTCACACAGCACCGCTCTGACTCACTGGAACCAGCAGCACTACTCCAACTCACTGGAGCCTGCAGCATCATCCCGACTCACTGGAAAATCATCACCCCGATTCACTGGAGCATCATCCCGACTCATTGGGACAGCACCACCCCGACTCACTGGGACATCACCGCAGACAGTTCCGACTTACCGAGTACTATGCGGCTTCCGGTTCCGACCTACAGGAACCAATCTACCACTGGCCTGGCACGCATCATGACGCACTAAGTACCATCGACCTCCGATCTCCGGAGAGGAGTCGACATCTATGGCGCCATATATGAACTACGAAGTCCTGCATCACGCAATTAGAGTTCTCCGCACTATTTGAGCATATTTATATAACAACCCAAGATCATCTACCAGGCAGTTGCCCACCAGACATAACATTTGTCTGGTCGGCGTATCCTCCCTTTTCATTGGAGCTTTGCGGGACTTTACTCTCTGTTCCGCATACCTCCCAACTTACCTTTTTCGTCCGGGTGTCTCCATTATGTGGACCGCCCGGAGGACACGGTGGAGCATGCGGCGGAGGTGTGCCCCGCTTGGGCGGAGTATCAACGTGTCCTCGTGGGGGCGATTGGTAGCAAGGACCTCTCGTATGGGTAGAAGCCATGGTCCGTAACGAGTAGATATAACAGGCGGTCGCTTTCTTCTGCGAAACAGTAATGCTAGCGAAGGAGGCGGCCGCACGCGTGAGGGAACGGATCTACTCACACCCCAGCCTCCATGATCCCGATCCCGATTTCCAGCCACCGTAGGCGTGGGCTTATGGACGGCGAGCAATGATTGGCTCACCGTCCGGCCGTCCGGTAACCGTCCGGACCCAGTCCGAGTCGTCGACAGCGCGTAGTATTCCACGCTTACCTCAAGATGTCAGCAAAACCACAGGGGCCTAGCAGGGTCAAAGCCTACTGGGGCCATAGGTTGTATGAAGGAGAATCCTGGAGTTCTGGAACGAAGACAAAGTCTGACACACCCTCTCGCTCGAAAAAATTAAATACAAATAAAAAATTCTATCTCAATCACCAATCTATTATGTTTTGACATGTATCTCGTACCGCCCAATTGGGCACGCCACAATTATGGCGGTAAGTCCCCTCTTTGAGGCGTGGTTGAAAAGACCACACGGCGTCCTCACCTTCCGCATGACGCAGGTTCTCACCGAACACGGTAAGTTCGGGAAGTTCCTGCACCGGATTCGTGCGGAAGCGACGCCCGGGTGTCGCCACTGTGTGGAACGCCCGGAGGACACGGTGGAGCACACGGTGGAGGTGTGCCCCGCTTGGGCAGAGCAACGCCGTGTCCTCGTGGGGGCGATCGGCGGCGGCGAGATCTCGCGCCGGGCCTTGGTACAGGCCATGGTCCGGAGCGAGGAGGAGTGGCAGGCGGTCGCCTCCTTCTGCGAAGCAGTAATGCTAGTAAAGGAGGCGGCCGATCGCGTGAGGCAACGGTCCTCACGCCCCAACCGCCGCCGGAATTCCGATCCCGATTTCCGGCCACCGTAGGCGCGGGCTTGCGGACGGCGAGCAATGGGTGGCTCGCCGTCCGATCGTCCGGTAACCGTCCGGACCGAGCCCAAGTCGTCGACGGCGCGTATTGTTCCACGCGCGCCTCAGGGAGATGTCAGCAAATCGTAGGGGCCCAACAGGGTCGAAGCCTACTGGGGCCACGGGTAGTGTGAAAGTGAAACCCGGGGCCCTGGGACGATGGCAAGGAAGTAACAGGAGTGGGTTTTTAGTCAGTAAAAGTCTGACACTATTTTCTGCTCCGCCCAAGAGCGGGATTTGTCATAAGATGATTTTCCCACCTAAAAAAAAAAAAAAAACCGCCCAATAGCGGGGATGTCATTGGATGATTTTTCCACCTACAAAAAAAAAACACCAAGTTAAGTCACCAATATGTTAATACCTCAAATGAAAAAAATTACATGAAAAATCCTCTTATGAAAAAAAAATACATGAATAATCGGATGTTGTCCATTATTTTTGCCGACGCACTCTGAATACGGTATCACCATTCTTTTGATTCCAATATTTGTTGCACAATACTACATCAATTTTATTTTAATCTGGCTGGCATTTTGGTCAAGGCACAAAGGACTATTTCAAAATTCAAGGACTTTATAAACAATCCTTTGTGGCAAGTAAGTGACCAGAATCAGGTTAAATATTGATCCATCGTGACCTCATCATTTACCTAAAGACGTCCAAGGATGGACCATAGGCCTGACCTAAGTGTACCCAAATCGATCGGTTCTGTGGGTCTCGCATCCACTGGACTCCCAGCGCCCTTACTAGCCAGTCTAATCGCTAACGTGGTTGAAGTTTTCATGGTGAGAATTTTACAAAATATCATCAGGCACAGAATATGACCTACCTAACCTACGTAGGTACATGAAACATGATCAATAAAGATTATTATTATTATTATTATTACAGATCATTGGTCCACCTTGTGTCAAATCTACCAATGCAAGCCAGTCGTGCTTTTCTTTTTTTGTTATTATAGTAGAGATTAAAATATAAAATAAACTTTCTGGTGTTTCTAATCACCACTCATCGCCAAATTTAAGTGGCAGTGGACAGGGCACATTGCTCGCAAACAGATGGTCGATTGGGCCGAAATATTTTGGAGTGGCAACCGCGTACCGCAAGATGCTGCGTTGGAAGGCCTCGATCCCACAAGATGGAGCGATGACCTGATAAGGGTCGCGGGTATCCGATTTATACGAGACGCATAATACCGTTCGTTTGTTGTGGCGACACTTGGGGGAGGAGTATGTTCAGTAGTGGACGTCTTTCGGATGAAATGATGATGAAACATTAAGTTAAAAGTATTCAGCACAGACGTACATATCTAGTTATGTACTTCATTTAACATGTTACCAAAATATAAATAGTAAATTCTTAGTGCCACTCAGCTCATTTATTTTAGGCACAGCTTTAATCTTATCCCGCACTTAATTTATCAAACTTTTTTTAACTTTTTCAAGGTTGTAAACGTCACAAATGATTTATTACAGATTCTGAGATTATTTTAAATGTTTGGAGTCCGAATTATGGGCTAAATAATAAATTGATCATTCAGAAGATTTTTTCTTCTGTTTTATTCTATCACTTTTCGGTAGCATTTTGAATTTATCTTTATGTTCGAATTATGACTTTAGTGTTTTTTTATATTGCAGTATACCAAATACAAAAATAATTTAATTCTTAAATGAAGCGCGAATAATTATCGCTTGTTAAAAAATTGCATTTTCTTTCAAATCCTTTGTTTGATCCTCACATTTACGTATGTGTTAAAAACATTAGTAATTTTTTTAACGATATAAATCACTGCTTGACTACTTTCTCACCTGATGCTAAGCAAGTTCTATATAAAATATCAAAATTCATTACACTTATTGGCGCACACAAGTATTATAGTGTTTAGTTTTTGTTCAGCCCCCTAGCCAAGTTACAACCGTTTCGTTTCGATTCGATTCTCTTTTCGTCGATCGCCTTGAGTCGGCCACGCCTCCGATTCATTTGTTCTGACGTCATCTCAACGCTCAGTCACGTGGTCAGAATAAAGGAATAGGAGGCGTGGCCGACTCAAGGCGATCAACGAAAACGAAATGGTTGTAACTTGGCTAGGGGGGCAGATGAAACGTATTGTCGGCCACTGACTGTGAGCGCGCGTTACGCAGTTTATCGCCTTTCCATATATTAACTTCTCCGTTTACTCCTAACCGACTAGATACGCTATTACGTAGTGTGTTGTTGCTGACTCTCGGTGGCCGAATATAGTTCTACGCGTAGCAAGCCTACTCTTTTTGTCACACTACTAGTTCATACTACGTTATAGCGTATCGTCGTCTTAGTGAGAACATATACTGTAGACTGAGTCCACGTTCATACTGGGGCTGATAGTGAGCATACTCACTGTCGGCGACAATACGTTTGGTGTGAACGATGTCTAAAACAATTCAATTCTAACAATTCTAAGTAAGTTTATCTATGTTTACAACCAACTACAGTAAACTTAAACCACTTTACAAGTATTTTCCATAATCATTGAATGTGTAATAATTGAACAATCAAGAACAGTTTCAAAATTAACGATTATTCACAGCCAATTTGACTTTCGCAACACAATACAACTTACATAAAATTATTACAGTTACGGCCAAAATGCTTGGGGCAGTAAAAAAATCATCATGACACGAAATTGCTTCTAACAAGGGTGACCCGTCTGTGAGGCTGTCGGCTCCCTCATTTGTCAAGGGTGACATGACGAAATAAATATGTTGTATCGTGGGCCTATGAAGGCGAGCAGTTGTAATGGTGTATAATGATTGTGACTTATTTTTAGGGTTCCGTACCTTAAAAGGAAAAAACAGAACGCTTATAGGATCACTTTGTTGTCCGTCTGTCTGTATGTCTTTCTGTCTGTCAAGACCCTTTATCTCGGGAACGCGTGGAGGTATCGAGTAGAAATTAAAACTATATACTCAGGTCTGCGATCCCTTGAAGCTTTGAAACAATCAAACTTCTGAGTTAACGAAAAAAATATATACGGCCGCTTATGTCGCAAAAAACGTGTATTTCGAAACTCTAAAGGGAATCAAAATTCATAGGGTACTTCCCGTTGACCTAGAATCCTGAAATTTGGCATGAAGCAGTCTCGTAGCATAAGTATAGAAAAAAATCTGAAAACTGTAAATATGTAGTTACGTCACAAAAAAAATAAATGCGATTCGGAAAAATCATCGTAAATCAATTCTGGAATTAAACTGTTTTCATAGGTAATTTTGTACGGAACCCTCAGTGCGCGAGCCCGACTCGCACTTGCCCGGTTTTTATGTTATTGGGTCACGAATAAGCTAAACAACTTGATAAACGGTCATTACTGAAGTTCATCACTATTCTCAGCCTGAATTCGTGCAATAGTGATTTTTTTTATTTAAGAAAAACTTTCAAGGACTTCTCCCACTCTAGGTTGGAGCGAGACTGTCAGACTTTTACTGACTAAAACCACAACGATGGTCTTCATTTGAACTTTACGCTTTAGGGCCACAGTATCTCTTTCAGAAATTCGCCGCGGCCCTACCTAGGGGTTTGCCGACACATATCCGCCGAGCATAGGCATTTCTTTTCTTGTTCACAATTCCCATAATCCTTTTTTTTTCTTTTAGGCGTAGCTATCTTCAGGTAGGTGGATAAGACTCTTACAAACTAAAATCACTCCTATGTTTCCTTGCACACTTGCTTCGGAAGCTGTGGGTGCGGTGTGATATCCGTTGCCCAGGTCAACCGGCCGCGAGCCGTAGTGGAGAATGAGGTGTTGACTCCCCTATACGTCTGAGTGATACACGTGTGGAATACTACGCACCACCATCTCGGGACTACATGCCACTATCTCAGGGCTACGAACCACCACCTCGGGAACCTTATGTCATCCTCATGCAGCCTTTGGATAGCAGGGGGATTTCCTGCCACCGTAGGCGTAGGTTTACGGACGACGAACAATAGATAGCTCATTGTCCGGGCGTACGGTAAGGATCAAGCCCTGTAGAGCCCTGGTGCTTAATGTTCCGCGCACGCCTTTAAAAGAGGTCAGCGAAACTGAAGCGGCCTAGTAGGGCTGATGTCTGTTAGGGCTGGGAAAATGTTTGATAGAGTAACCGTGGCCCTAAAATACAAAAGGCAACTGAAGGACACAGGTAGGTTTTAGTCAGTTAAAGTCTCACCCTCGCAATCTACCATAGAGCGAGAGAAGCAAATAAGATGCTATAATAATCATCTTATAAATAAGTTTAGTGCTTGTAATTACGCTAACATCAATTAATTTCAACTTAATACAGAGACACGCAGATGAAAATGAAGATTATAAACACAAAGGTTACTTACTGAATTAGAATTACTTATCTCGAGCAGCCTTCAAGACACCACAGTAAATGGATAATAAGCTGCCTAACCCTAGGCTATAAGTATGGTTCTTCGTTGACCAATCATCACTTATAACTAAATAAAGGGTTTATAAGTTAAATATGTATCATATGGAGCCAATCGCGAATTTCACAATGCGCAAAATTATGTTGTCCACTGCAGTAAAAAGAATCAAAAAAATATATATCATTCTTTAGATAGATTATGTCATTGAATTCAAAACATAGTAAAGCTAATATAGTATGATAGAAAAAAAAACACTTTTATCGAATAAAAACCCGAGTAATACACCCCAAATTTTATTAGTACAAAAACAATGGGTCTCTATCCGTACCCGTTACTGCTTATATTTTTGTAGTCAAACGTAAAAAAAACTAAATCCCAAAATTGTCCACGAAAATTTGTCATAATTGGTAAATTATGGTAAGCTGGCAAAGTAAGTGTCATAATTGGTAAATTATGGTAAGCAAGGTAGCTGCTAGAAAACTAGGCGTTCTTGCAAAGGTCCGACGGTACTTCACACCGGGACAGCTTCTAATGTTATACAAAGCACAGGTCCGATCGTGTGTGGAGTATTGCAGTCACACATGGGCTGGTGCTGCAAAATGCCATCTAACAGCTTTGGACTCAGTGGAAAGGCGTGCGAAGAGGCTAATTGGGGATCCAGATTTGGTTAAGTCCAATCTACAAAGCCTCGAGCACAGGCGCAGGGTAGCCAGCCTATCGGTGTTCTACAGGTTGCATTTTGGAGAGTGTGCGCGGGAATTGCATGACTTGATTCCGCCATCTCATTTCTACCATCGGACAACCCGACGTACGGCGAGTATCCACCCTTACGTTGTTGAAACTTCAACGGTCCGGACTAAGCGTTTCGCTTCGTCGTTTATACCGCGTACATCGAAGGACTGGAACAATTTGCCTGCTGCGGTCTTCCCGTCCAACTATAATTTAGGTACCTTCAAGGGTAGAGTGAATAGGCTCTTAATAAACTAGTGCGCCTCACCATCAATGATTGCATCACTGCTTACCATCAGGTGGGATCGCAGTCAAGCACTGGTTTATATCAATTAAAAAAAAAAACATAATATAATCAATAATTCATAACAATTGCTACTACTATGCGCAGTGTTTTTCCATTTTGATCGTCATTTATTCATTCATAATCAATAGCCTTTACAATATTTCCATAAATTGAGTGACATTTTGGGATATTAACAAACTCTAATAACTTTGCTGTTTATAAATACCTATTATTTATTGAGACTTTACTTAAATAATAACAAGATCTTTCCCTTTATGTGTTTGTACTAATTAAAAATTATTTTGTGTCAGATTATTCTACAAGCAACGTGTTTCTGTTACAGTATTTTAAGCATTATGCGTTTGCGCCTCTCTTTCATTCTCTTTCTTTTATATACAATCCGAGTGTGACCGCGCTTTAGGTCCTTTAGTCCTCTTAAAAGATCAAAGACCTTTTGAACATAAATAAAATTACACGAACCCTTTAATATATTAAGGCAAACTTCGATAAAAGAGAGGATAAATAAATAAATTCCACCCGCAAAAACAGGTGGCATCCCTGTCTCGTAAACAATACAAAATGTCATTAATTTGGTACCAGACCCAGCATATAATCGCATGAGTTATTAATAATTGAGCATCGATATTCATAAAGATAATTCATTGATTAAATGACGTTGTAATTTATGTTGGGCTGTAAATTATAATAATTATTAATCAAGTGATGTTGGTTGCTGTATGTTGTTGTGTGTTTAACAGGCTGTTGAACGCGACTTTGCTTGCAAATAAATTCTAACTTCTCGTGTGGTTTTAATTTTATGAATATTATATTAATTTACGATCTTAAGTACAAAGACATAGCAGAAATATTTATGCTTATAGCATTTTGCATTTTACCCGCGTATATTTCTCGAATATTTTGCCCATGCATGACACCCACAAATACTGCCTACTGATTTTGCCCGGTAATATTTTACCCGCTTATGTCAAACTCAAATACCGGGTACTGATTTTTTATAGGTAATATTTTTCCCGTGCATGTCACCCACAAATACTGTCAACTAATTTTGCCCGAGTCTCTTTGCCGCCCGATAATGTAGTCTGCACATGTATACATTCGTAATTAGTTGCTCTTGTTACTAGCGTCATAATTATAAAATCCATATATACGGAAGTCATATATATACTTGTGTGATAACAGCCGCAGGCGTGTGGCTGTATAATAAAAAAGCTTTTGTGTAAGTTGCTCAGCATTGGTTCAAACTAGTTGACAATTTTATACCAAGTTGTCAAGTTTCCGTAGTGTAGCGGTTATCACGTGTGCTTCACACGCACAAGGCCCCCGGTTCGATCCCGGGCGGAAACAAAACATCTTTTTACAGTGACGGTACATTTTCACGTTGCTTTTTGCCATCATCATCATTAACATCTATATATAAATTCCGTGCTATTTATTTTAGGTATTTTATACGTGTTATAATAAATGCAAAATTTAATTAACTTTGTTTGTTTGTATGTTTGGAAGATCACAAGACCTCCCAGTAGAAAAATAATTTCTTGGGATGTAATTCAATAATATGTCGATAATTTTATTAATGTAATTCAATAATTTATCAATATTTTTATCCATGTTTCAATAATTTATAATATAATCCAATGTATATTTTAATTTAATTTATTTATTATTAAAACTATATTTATTATGTTATAACAATTAATTCCTTAAATATACGCTAGATAATATTAATAATAAAACTCTTTTTACTCGGTTTACACATTAGTTTTTTTTTTAAGTGAGAAATCATCCAATGTCATCTCGCGCCCTTGAGCGGAGCGGGAGCTGTCAGACTTTTACTGACTAAAACACTTTCCTATGTTCCTTCGTTGCCATGCATTCCAGGGCCCTGAATTTTCCTTTCAGAAGCGAACCCATTGCCCCAGTAGGCTTCACCTCAGCTGGGCTCGTACGGTTTTGCTGACATCTCCTTGAGGTGCAATTTTTTTTTTAGGTGGGAAATCATCTAATTACATCTCTCGCTCTTGGGCGGAGAGCAAGGGCGTGTCAGACTTTTACTGACTAAAAACCCACTCCCGTTCCTTCTTTGCCCTTGTTCCAGGGCCCCGGGGATCTCTTTCGCATCTCCCATGGCCCCAGTAGGCTTCGACCCTGCTGGGCCCCTACGGTTACTGACATCTCCTTGAGGCGCGTGGAACACTACGCGCCGTCGACGACTTGGGGTCGGTCGGGACGGTTACCGGACAGTCGGATGGCGAGCTACCCATTGCTCGCCGTCCGCAAGCCCGCGCCTTTGGTGGTTTTCAAATAAGTTAAGATGTATTTTATGAGCTAAATTAAATACTTATTACCTCTAAAACCTCTCGTAAACTAATATGACTAAATTCGCTGTTGCTAGCAGTTTTACCCGCGTGAAAGTAGAAACTTGTCATCATCACCATCATTTGACTGGCCTAATGGTCTAGTGGTTAATGGCCCTGAATGCTATGCCGGAGGTCGTGAGTGCGATTCCCACCCAGGATAAATGTTTGTGTGATGAGCATGTTTATTTGTTCTGTGTCTGGGTGTTATTTATCCATAATACGAGCATGTATGTATTTAGAAATGTATAAGTATGTTTATCAGATGTCTAGTACTCATAACACTGCTTAGCTTGGGACTAGACGGCATTGTGTGATAGTTGTGGAATATTATTATTATTATCACAATCATTTCAGCCGAAAGACGTTCATTGTTAGACATAGACCTCCCTCAAGTGTTGCCATAAGTACCGGTCCTGTGCGTCTGGCATCCATCGGATTCCCACGACCCTCACCAAGTCATCGGTCCACATTGTGGGAGCCCGTCCAATTCTGCATAACTTTCTCCATTGCCCTTTGGGTGACGTTAAGCAATCTGATGAGGCCCATTGTGAGTGACCACGTTTCAAAGCTATATGTTATCACTGGTGACACGCACGCACCATGTTAACTCAACAAAAATTCCAGCCCCAGAACATTTTTGACGAAGGCAGCGAAGGAACAGGAGTAGGTTTTTAGTCAGTAAAAGTCTGACACTATCTCGCGCTCCGCCCAAGAGCGCGATTTGTCATTAGATGATTTTCCAACCTAAAAAAAGCCCCAGAACATTTTTACTATTTGCAGGCCACTTGTTCCGTGGGATGAACCTGCGATAAACAGTACAGCAACCAATGGCTCAATCACTGCGCCAACCGTGCTGTCGTGACATATTAAAAATGTCACACACATGTCAATGTCAATGTCATATTTGTAGGGTTCCGTACCTCAAAAGGAAAAAACGGAACCCTTATAGGATCACTTAGTTTTCCTTCTGTCTGTCTGTCAAAACTCTTTATCTCGAAAACGCGTGAAGGTATCAAGTTGAAATTAAAACCATATACTCAAGTCTGCAATCCCTTGAAGCTGTGAAAAAATCAAACTTCTAAGTTAACAAAAAAAAAAAGTTTCGGCCGTTTATGTCGCAAAAAACTTGTAATTCGACACTCTCAAGGGAATCAAAATTCATAAGGTACTTTCCGTTGACTCAGAATCCTGAAATTTGGCATAAAGCTAGATCTTATAGCACAGGTATAGGAATAAATCTGAAAACAGTAAATTAGTTGTTACGTCACAAAAAAGAACAAACTTTTTTTTGCGATTCGGAAAAATCTTCAAGACTCCATTCGGGAATTGAACTATTTACATATTTAAGTCTGTACGGAACCCTCTGTGCGCAAGTCCGACTCGCACTTACACAGTTCTTTTTCTTTCTTTTCCCTCTGATGTTTGTCTAGTGATTTTGATGACTACGTCATCAAAATCACTAGACAAACATCGGAGGTAACAATGAGAATTGAGCATCACTCTTTAGAATCAAGCTTTTAGGACACGATTTGGAAATCTCTTTAAAAAAAAAACGATTATTTCAAGTTAATTGTCATATTTAGTGTAAACCACAGTTAACACGAAATTAGTAGGGAAACTTGGTCAACATTCTGACTTGCAACCTATCCGGTAGGAGTCTCAACCCGAACTGATCTTATTGCCTGACTCATGCACTCAGTCTTTATGGGAATGATGATATGGTGCTGACTAGGCATTTAAGGGTGCATTCTAGGGATGTAACAGAACGCTTGCTTTCGAATGTTCGTTTTCGAACGTTCGCTAACGAATACCAAGTAACGGGTATTTGCAGTATACTATGGACATACCATAAATGTTTAGCCTGAAGCATATTGCGTTTTAATATTCAATGCCATATTGTCGTAATTACTGTACCAAAAGTAAAAGTTGCTCTAGCAGTTCTAGTTTTTATTATAAGACAGTTAATTAAAGCACTTACTAATAAGTTTCCGTAGTGTAGCGGTTATCACGTGTGCTTCACACGCACAAGGTCCCCGGTTCGATCCCGGGCGGAAACAGTTATTTTGTTGGTTCGCTATTTTTTTTTTCTCTTTTTATTTAATTAATTATAAAGTTTGGATATGTGTTAATTAATCGCGTTTCATTGGCTGAACGGCTTTTGATGAAATTAGGCACACGGTTTTTTTTTTTTGGGTATGACCATTGCTTTCACTAACATAGGTATTGACTTGGTCTCTCGGTAGTCGGTTCCGATGAAGTTATTTATATCTATCTATTTATATAAAAAAATAACACTTAGTAAAATTATATAACCCAATTAATTTAATAAACAAGCTTAAATTAACAAAACATAGATAAAAAAGTTAGATACAATAAAAATATGTAATTGCTATCGACTTGCCTTGAAACGATACGTAATGAGTCTAATACAACAAATATGTACTTATTTTGCTTGTTACCTTCATGACATTGTATAATTTTTGTGTTTAGATAATTTAATACTTACTAGTGTATTTGAGTACTTACATTTCTCACGTCAATGTGTTTAGTATTTAAGAATAACTTGTATTTCTCATATTAAGTGAATTGTATTCTTTTTGTCATAAACCGGATATTATACCTATAGATATATAAAAAACTAGGTTTTGCCTGAATTTTCGCCCTCGTATATAAAATATAGCCTATATTATATATAAATATAGAATAGCCCATAGTATAGTACGAAAAAAAAATTGCAATCGGACCAATACTTTCAGAAATTACCTCCTACAAACAAAAAAACAAACTATACCTCTTTATAATATTAGTATAGATGAATCCCTATTTCTTTTAGTCACGCCTTATCTTGAGAACGACTACCGATGCATCGTTTTTTGAAATTATTTTAACGCTTTTTATAAGGTTCACCTATATATTTAAAACAATAACATATATTTACAAACAAAAATAAAACAGTGCGCTTAAAAAAATACTGTTTCCGCCCGGGATCGAACCGGGGACCTTGTGCGTGTGAAGCACACGTGATAACCGCTACACTACGGAAACTTAATATTACTAGTTATAATTAACTATCATACAACTGAAACTGGAGCACAACTTTCACTTAGAATAACTGAGACAGAGAATTGTCATTGAGGGTTCAATGAACTTGTCAATTCTAATATCGACCGGCCAGTTATCAAACATGTTGAATATGAACTACTAGTACATAAAATGATTGCTTACCTGATTTCCATAGCCCAGTAACTGGGTAATCTGTTACATAAAGGGCAGAGTGATTTCCGGGTATCTGCCTTCATGTAACGAATAACAAAGATTTATTTATTTATTAAATCTTTTGGCCCTAGTAAGAAACACTGTACTCTGTACAAAGGCGGACTTAATGCCTTAGGCATTTTCTACCAGTCGATCTTAGGGTGGTGCAGAAACATAATATAGCAACTTATATGGTAAACAAATAGAAAAGAAATGCAATAATAAATATATACTTAGTATATACGTACAAATTAAAATTTGTTATTATGATAAACGAATCTTACAATTCAATGCTGTGATGATTTCACCAACATCTTGCGGATGTGTTAACGTGCTTTCACCTTAAAAGTGAACTGACTGGAAGCCGTCCTGGTACTGAAAGATCTGACGGAAGAAATTACAGTCGGGACTAGCACCACAGAACAATAATGTACAGAAGTCAATCTACATACAAAACACGCTCGAGCAACGCACACAGACACCGCACAAAGACACGATATCTCAGAGCGCTCGAACCAGTGCATGCATCCGCTTGAGACACGTGTCTGTGAACTTTTCTGTGCAATTTTTGAACAAAAAAAAGTTATTTTAACTGTTCATTGATTGGACAGTTGTTTAAATTCAATATTAAATGGTGAATTATCGTTTTTTAAGCTACCAGTTTTTTTTTCTCTGTGAAAATCATCCAATGACATCCCCCGCTCTTGGGCGGAGCGTGAGATAGTGTCAGACTTTTACTGACTAAAAACTCACTCTTGTTCCTTCTTTGCCTTCGTTCCAGGGCCCCGGGGTTCTCTTTCGCATCACCCATGACCCCAGTAGGCTTCGTCCCTGCTGGGCTCCTACGGTGTTGCTGACATCTCCTTGAGGCGCGCGTGGAACACTACGCGTCGTCGAAAACTTGGGCTCGGTCTGGACGTTTACCGGACGGTCGGACGGCGAGCTACCCTACCAGTTGTGTCAAAAAGGTACCTAAGTAGGTAATTTGCTTATATTTAGATGGATCGTTTTAATATAAAACAGAACAGTTAGGTAGGTAGGTAAGCGCCCGTAGGTAAACAGTTAAGATAGGAACTGTTTAGCGAGCCGTCCGCCCGCGCAGCCTCCGCGCCGCCACCGCACCTGGGCACGCGCGAATCTCGCGACAGGACGGCAACCCTAGCGCGAACACCGAGCGTAGGTATGAAAAGTGAAGTACATACTTGAGATTGACTTCTGTATCTATCTATTTTGTGCCAGCACCTTAACTTGCTTTCCGAGGTGAGGGATCTGCAGCAAGGCCAGCAGGATTGTTCAAAAGAGTCACGGTAGCTCTGAAATGCAAACTGTAACTGAAGACACACAGATAGGTAGTCAATAAAAGTCGGCACTTCCGATTTAAAGATTTCCCATTACTCCAAAAAAAATTAGAGGTTTTCTCTGTACGTAAATTGTGATCACCCATCCAAGTACTGATCTCAGCAAACGATGCTTATACCTTAGGATCGTTCCATGTAGCCATGGAGATTCACCATTGTGTGGACAGCGACTACTCGTCCTGGTACAGGCCATGGTTCGAAGCGAGGAGGAATGGCAACTACGAATCAGTAATGCCAGGATGCATTTTGGAGTGTGCGTGGGAATCGCATGACTTGGTTCCGCCATCTCCTTTCTACCAACGGGCAACCCGACGTACGGCGAGTATCCACCCTTACGCTATCGAAACTTCTACAGTCCAGAATAAGCGTTTCACTTCGTCGTCTATACCGCGCATATCGAAGGACTGGAACAATTCACCGGCTGCGGTCTTCCCGTCCGATTATAATTTAGGTTCAAGGCTAGAGTGTATAGGCTCTTAATAAACCTCACCATCAACGATTGCATCACTTTATACCATCAGCTGGGTTCGCAGTTCAGCACTAGTTTATATCAATTAAAAACAAGGAATAAATACATTGCTAAGAAAATGTGTTCTGTACTGTATTTAATTTGTACGTAACAATCATGTCCGTTACCACAATATACCAATATGTCAATATACCACAGTGTCTCAAGATGGAAGTTTATGACCAGTGCGTGTTGCCAGTGATGACATATGATTCCGAAACGTGGTCGCTTACAATGAGCCTCATAAGAAGACTTAAAGTCACCCAAAGGGCAATAGGCTATGCTCGGAGTTTCCTTGTGTGATCGAATCAGGAATGAGGATATCCGCAGGAGAACCAAGGTTACCGACATAGCACGAAGAATCGCCAAACTTAAAGGGCAATGGGCAGGGCACATTGCTCGCAGAACGGGTGGCCGTTGGGGCCGAAAGGTTTTGGAATGGCGACCATGTACCGGAAGACGTACTGTTAGAAGACCTCCTACAAGGTGGACCGATGACCTAGTGAGGGTTGCGGGAATCCGATGGATGCTAGACGCACAAGACCATTCATTGTGGCGACCCTTGGAGGAAGCCTATGTCTTTCGGCTGAAATGATGATGATGATGTCCGTTACGTCTTTAGATCATTAAGATTGCACGGTCAACAAGACAGTTAATTTAGTCATCAATATGGACCATGTAACATAGTGCTAATTAATTAATTATGTCACTCATAATCACGCTCATTATGTAGATAGGTGAAATGTGTTGATTTAGATGAATTAATTGATTTTAGTTCGTAATTAGTTCCAGGTAGGTAGTACTTAAATGTTAGTCTAAAACTAGTACAATTCTAAATTCCCCGAAAATAACTTTAATATCAGAACTCGGTGTGTCTGGTTTTGTTTCTTCATTTCGACTTCCGAAAAAGTTATTTTGCAAAGTTTTTTAATTTTTTAATTTTAAATGGTATTCACAATTAAAACTAAATAGTGAGCGAGTTCTCTGGTAAGGTATTTTTTATGGTAAGACAGCATTTAAACATGAGTTTGAAATTCAGTTGACAACCGTCCGTCTGTCTATTTGTCAATACCTTTTATCTCGGGAACGCGTGAAGGTATCGAGTTGAAATTAAAACCATACACTTAACTCTGTGTTCTCTTGAAGCTGTTAAAAAATCAAATGTATAATCGAATCGAATAAAAAAGATACGGCCGTTTATGTCACAAAAATGTTATGTTTCTACAGTCTCAAAGGAATTAAAATTCTTAGGGTATGTCTCGTTGATCCATAATCCTGAAATTTGGTATAAAGCAAGGTTTTATAGCATAGCTATAAGAATAAATCTGAAAACAGTAAAGTTGTTGTTACAAACGTAAAAAAAAAAATTGCAATTTGGAAAAATCTTCGAGACTACATTCGGGAATTGTATTTTGTACGGTTTTTGTGAATCTTGAAAAACTTAGACCCGACCATATGGGCAGTTTCCACGAACCCATCGTTATATTAAAATGGACTATTACGTCACAATATCTACTAGGAATCAATTTGCGAATAATAAACTGTATTCGCAAATTAATAAGCTACTGAAGTTGACTCGAGAAAACCACGCCAAAAGTTCCAAAACGACAGTAACGTAGCCTCGAAATCTTAAACAAGGATTTATCCTGAAATTTGCAGTTAATAGTTACAGGAAACCATTTCCGTAGAAAGTTTTAGACTCCTAGTTTTAATTGCCTTCCTGTTACAAGTGAAGTCGAACTTTTGGATTCAGTTATCTATCCACTCTATAAGCCGTTTTAGTCTAAGTAGCCTTTTCTCAACTTAGTTTATTTATTGTTCACTTTTACCCACTCTAACCCTTTGTCAGAATTGTAGGTTTCTAAGGGCCAACGCTGCGTTAAAGCGGGAGCACACGCGGGCGCCCGCGCGGGCGGGTACTCGTCGCGTTACGTCGCGCGTGTGTTGTGTGCGACGGTCCCCGTAGCTGAAACCGGATTATTACCTGCGCAGTGTCGCTATTTCAACTTTAACGGTGTGCATGTGGTCGTTTCGATGGAGAACTTTAAAGTATTTTTGCGTAGCAAAAGGGGCGCGGGGAGCCTCGCCCTCGGACGGGTGCCCGCGCGGGCGCCCGCTTAACGCAGCGTCGGCCCTAAATGACTAGCTGTGGTATTCGTGTCATAGGACAAACGATTGAAACGAGACGCACAGGACTGGTCGTTATGGCGACGCTTGGGGGAGGCCTGTGTCCCGCAGTGGACGTTTTTCGGTTGAAATAATTATGATGATGAGGACAAACGGTTTAACGTTCTTTTCGAAGTACCTAGAATTTTGATATTTTTTACTGCAGAATGTTTAGTGAAAATTACGTTCGATTTAGTGGTCTCCCAGAAAAGTCCTGTCGTCCTAACTCATACATGTAATAGGACATGTGCTGCAAAGTGGAAGATGGGACATGGTCTGCGGTGAGACGCCGCACAAACACTGGAATCGGAACCGTTCGAGAACCCGATTTCAACCGACAGTTCAGATTCAGTAGAGATTGTCTTTGCTGCTTGTAAGCCATGCATCGCCAAGGGGGATGCTCTTTTAGTGGTTTGATGAAAACATCAGGTTTAAACGTCTTCTGCCGAAGGTCGCATTTCGGGCAGCTTCAGCAGACGGCATTGTGGTTATAATACTGGGCCAGACAAGGGACTTAATAAAGAAAATTGGCTATTTTTGCAAGAAGAAGAAAATTGCTCAATTGATAGACTTTCTAATAGAGCAATATTAGAACAATTTGTAAACAAGTCGCGATACTTCTATAGTGAAGTATTAATGGAAGAAAAGGTTATCTCTTCTAGAAGATGATTGAATAGGGCAAACTCAAAGCATTTGTTTAAAAATAAGTCAATCACGGGCAACCATTGACAAACATCGACAGTAATCAAATCATTTAAATCGATATGACCATCATAATCATTATTAAGTTACCCTACAGTTACAGGTTACAGTTCTAAATTTCCTGTAAATGATTACTCATTTACAGGCAATTTCAATTGTCAGAAAGATGGCACTAATTGCACATTCTAAAACGTAAATGTGTATGGAGAAGAATGTGCAAGAAACTCTTTGGACGATCTTTTTAAATTATGTTGTGTATTATAAAAATTCTGGTTACATATTGCTTATTACTTATATTTATTTATTTATTTAAACTTCATGTTTAGGTACATAGGCGGATATAATGCTGCTGTTTGTTATTCTCGCTAAAACTCGAGAAAGGCTGGACCAATTTGGCTAATTTTGGTCTTGAAATATTCATAATAGTCCAGGAAAGGTTTAAACGGTGAAAAAAAATGGAAAAAACACGAAAAAAAAATCCAAATACAATGCCATTTCTAATTAAAATGTCATTATAAAATGAATTATGCTGTTCTGGTAATGCCAGTAGATGGCGTTATCCTTACTATTAGGCGGTACCAAGATCGCCGGGTCAGCTAGAATATATATAAAGATAGCTTATTATTATTATTATTATTATATATTCATTTATCTCAGGACCCTGAGGTCCTGGACCTTTGGAAGGCGTACGAGGAGCCGAAACCAACTCGCAGAGGCCCTTTTAGACGCTTTAATGGAAAGTGGTACAAACCGGTGATTATCCCTGTACGTACTATGCTAGTTGCATCCAAGGACAACCCCCGGTTGGTGGGAAACTATTGCGACATTTGGAAAACTAAGATATAAGGCTATGGTTTATGGAGTCTTAAGTGGACTGTTTACCAGGAACTATGTTAAGACTATGGCCCCTGCTTAAACAATGTTATTAATATCCATCGACAAAAGGCAGGGGGTGACTTGCACACTCAATAAATGGGCCCCCATAAACGGTCGCTAGCACGAAGTGACGTAGCAACAAGAGGGCAACATATCCTGAGGTGCTTAAGGAGTGGAGAGGTATACCACGGCTATCAGGACAATCCCGGAAGTACGGTCAAGATCCCTACCAGCACCTTACTGGATTATACATCCTTCTCCCGAGCACGTTTGCTCTTGCGAATCTCCACACAAGCCAGCCAATAAAGGCAAGAGAGAGGTGGGAGCTCTGTTCCTCGTCAGTGTTCACTACGGCCGGCCAATAAAGTCAAGCCGGAGATGAAGAACAAGAATTTTCCCGGGAGATTGGGTCCGTGGGGTCGCTAATGCCCAACAGTTCGCCACAAAACTGCACTGCGGATTGTATCTCTCTTAGTCTGGCCCCTCACCCTAGGCATATTACGGCAAAGCAAACTTTACCGATACAGACCTGGGGTATATTGGAGCACGCAAGCCCCACCACGACGTCAACGTAGAGATACGGCGATGGGGTTATTATTATTATTATTATTATTATTATTTCAAGTACCAAAGACTCATTTTAGTTACATAAACACATACAGACAATATATATCATAAAATTACATAATGAAATGTTAAAATTAAAATTAAATTAATTTAAATTGCACTTGATAATCACTAAATTGCATTGAATTGTCATTAGATTATCATTAAATTAAATTGAATCACTACTTATTTTCACTACTATTGCTTGCCTAGCTTATTTCAATCTTTATATTTTTTTCCCTTAAAATCCGTTTCGGTTGATAACTTAGGCTCTCGGATACTTGATTAAACAAAACACAACTGCCGAAATGTTCGTGTAGGTTGTTAATTAAAGAAGGTGCACCTCTGTCAGCTATAGAATTCAAAATTACTTATTCTTGTAAATGCAAATCTTTAAGTCCAGTCAATCAGAGTTCAGTGCTATCTATTTAAATTCAGTGACCTCCTGTAATACCGTACCCCAGTTTTACGTTTATAGTGGTCTTGCCCCATTCGCGATTCTTTCCATCTTGGTTTCACCTTAGCCAGAATTCAACTGTTTTTTTTGTTGTTTTGTTTTGTTTTTTTTCCTTTTTCTTTTCGTATTTCGGTTTGGTAATGTTGATTGGTGCAAATAAAGGAGAATATTATGACTGGCCTGTTGGTCTAGGGGCTAGTTGCCCTGATTGCCATGGTCGTGGTTTCAATTCTCACCCAGGACAAATGTTTGTGTGATGAGCACGATCATTTGTTCTGTGTCTGGGTGTTATTTATATATAATATGTATGTATTTAGAAATATTTAAGTATGTTTATCAGTTGTCTAGTACCCATAACACAAGCTCTGCTTAGCTTGGGACTAGACGGCGTTGTGTGATAGTTGTGTGAATATTATATTATAATATATTATTTTATTATTATTTTAAGAAGTATTTTTTGATACTGAGTAAATTGTAATACATTTTTTTGGTTGACCAATAACACTCATAGTACTTTTTTTTTGCTCTAAGTACTCCCAGAGGATCTATTTTCTACTTAGATGACTCCCGTAGGCTTTAAATGAGGTACTTCATAGAAACAATTAATACCTAAGTGTTTTTTAAGTCTCTTTTAACTGGTTTCATTTTGTTTCTTTAACTAAAAAACCGCAATCACTTTAAACAATAATCATCCGTAACATAAAACTATTTACACCATCTGTGAGATAATTAAAAGACAATTTACTGAAACAAATTATATATTAGAGAAATGTAAGTATTATTTATAAGTTAATTTTAACTAACACTCGAAATATTTTTAAACTACTAGATTAAAAACTAACAAAATTCATTACTTTATGATTCTATAGTTTTAATTTTCTACGCTTCGCACTTTCATTACTTTTTTTAGAAACTCGTCAATAACCACATTTTATTATTTTCTATTTGTTAGTGGCCAGTATGATTTTTGAATTTAAAACTTGTTTTAGGCACGTACGTTTTAATTCACGGTGTGTTTTTTTTTCCAAAATAATGGACGTTCCAAATTCAAATCTCATTATTCCCTAAGGATCGCCCATACTACATTATCTCCCTAGGGACAGAATGACTTGGTTTAATTGATGGTTGTATGACATATAAAAGGGCATTATCAAGCAGGTGGTGTAAAAAAACTATTAAGCATTTAAGTACTAAACAAAACGTTGCCAAGAAAAGTAAGTCTCCACGTCCAGATTTAGAGATATTGCGAGGCAAATGCTAGACTACACAGTAGAGGATTTATCTTCGCAAGACGTTAGCTCAACAAAGCCTCTACGGTTAGAATAGTGCGAGGATAAATTGAATTTTACTTAGTTCCTTTCTCGCTTAGAGACGCGTCTCTTTTTTCCTTGATACTATTGGAAATGTAAGTTTGAATGTTTGTTCAGTCATGCCTTAATGCGTTCGATAATTCCACAATAGAGGTGCGAGAGGAATGTGGAATAGTGTGTCAAGTCCCGTATTTTCTATTGAATAAAAAGGATCCTCCGACCCAAAGATTATTGTCGAGAGTTTCTATGTAACATCCAAATCTTTTCAATAACTATAATGCAGCAATGGAGAATTCTTGTGACGTTATTTTTTGTTGTACTTTGTATGGGGCTGTACACCACTAAAAAAATGCAAAAGTCTCATGTTTGTTAATCGTTGAGACCAAAATAGCTGAACGTATTTTAGCACGCGGATAAGTCATGACTTCAATTATGACGCAGGACATTTTGTTTTTTTTTTTTTTAAATTTCATAATAATATTCACACAACTATCACACAACGCCGTCTAGTCCCAAGCTAAGCAGAGCTTGTGTTGTGAGTACTAGACTACTGACAAACGTACATAAATATTTCTAAATACATACATACATATTATAGATAAACTAGCTTCTGCCAGCAGCTTCGCCCGCGTGAAAGTTGGTTTCTCCATACAAACTTTGGACCCCCGTTTCATTCCTTTAGAGGGTGAATTTTGGAAAATCCTTTCTTAGTGCTCGCCTACGTCATAAAAGGAAACCTTGTGCAAAATTTCACGTTCATAATCCCAGTAGTTACGGCTGTGCGTTGATATGTCAGTCAGTCAGTTTCCCCTTTTATAATAGGGCTTTACCTATGAAATTGGAGATTTTTAAAACGGGTTTTGAAGTGTTATATCATTGGATTGACTTGGAATCATAAGTTCAAATAAATTTTATATAAAAGGTATGTTATTCTTCTTTTGAAATTAGGTATTTATTGGTTTCTTTGTGTTTTGTATTTTCTGTAATATCGCAGTACTTATAACCATGAAAGCTAATAAAAAAACGTTTTTTCATATTAAGAGTTTCAACGTAGATACTATGCATTGCAAAGGGCAAACAATATCAATGTCGCATACCTACGACTTTCTTTTAACAAAAAAACTCTGTGTTCTTGGTTTGATAGATTTCGTTTTGGAAATTTTGTCTTGTAGCCGCCCTAAGAAATAAAGTTATTCCTGAGATAAAATTTCTCACATGAAAGTGATTGAAACCAAAATAGACATCTCATTCATTAGCAGTTTTAAGTCCGTATATATCATCAATATTGCATATCACTTGAGTCCCATTGTTTCCACGGTAGAAATCATATTACAAAATAATGCGAGTTTTCTTAGATTTCATACAAAAATGGTTATAAGTACTGCTATATTACAGAAAATATAAAACACAAAGAAACCAATAAATACCTAATTTCAAAAGAAAAATAACATACCTTTAATATAAAATTTATTTGAACTTATGACTCCAAGTCAATCCAATGATATAACACTTCAAAGCAACCCGTTTTAAAAATCTCCAATTTCATAGGTAAAGACCTATTATATATAGATTACACCCAGACACAGAACAAATGATTCTCTCATCACACAAACATTTGTCCTATGTGGGAATCGAACCCACGACCTCCAGCATAGCATTCAGAGCCACTAACCACTAGACTAACAGGCCAGTTAAAATAGGTGAGTAATCATCAAATAAATTCTCCCACTCTTCGTGAAACCAGAGGAAGTGTCAGATTTTACTGGCTGGAACCAACCGTATACACCGTTTTCCCTCGCTGAAAACCAGCGCCGTAGACTCATCGCATTTTGCGTGTGGTCACGGCATTATACTGAGCGTTCGGCCGTTTTGCGCGGATGTGGCGCATATTTTTCACATAATATACCTACTTATAATTTGTTAGTTCTAAATTTGCGCCTTGTTCCGCCAAATAAAATGGTTTTTTTTCTTTCTTTCTTTCTATTCCTTCAGTTGCCTTTTGCCTTCCAGGGCCGCGGTAACTCTTTCAAACAAACCCTGGCAGACATCAGCCCTAGCGCGTCTCATCAATTTGACTGACAGCTCTTTGAAGTGTGCGTAGATCACAACGTGCCGTTGACTCGGGCTTGGTCCTTATCGGCGTTCTATCCATTGCTTGCTGTCCGCAAACCCACGCTTGGTGGCCAGAAATCGTCCTGCGATTCCTGATACCTAGACCGTCTCCTGCTGGGCGGTGGCTGAGGCGTGAGGATATTTTCTCCCACACGCCTTCAGCTTTGCTCGCATTACAGCTTCGCAGAAGGTGACTATGAAAAGGGGACTTGTCGCTGCGATTGTGACGGAAGGAGATTTTGTCCTAAAAATGCGTAAATTTGGCATAAAAGACCCTTTTTAGGCCAGCAAAACTAGGCATAAATATTACATCTAAAGGGATTTACTTATAAACTGCTTCTTCATACTCGAATGCTTTGGATGCACATAGTTAGACCATGTCCTGGAATAGAATGTAAAATAGTTTTTTCTTATCCTGGGAGTAGGTTTTCTTGGGTCAATTTTCTAATTTCACGCGGGCAAAACTGCTGGCAGTAGTCAGTAATTTATAAATTCAAAAGCTATCAGTATCAATGACGGCTAGGTGATACCAAATTACATTTGAATTATTCCACTGTTATTACGGAGATTTGCATAAATAATTTGAATGCAATTTGGTGTGTGACTAGGAATCCATTATATATATAGATATATATATGTACGTTTGATGGAATTAATAAAAAAGATTTTACATTTTGGCGGGGAATTACATTCGACTATTAGTGACGGTTTGCACTCTTCCATTGATTTACAAATTTGCAAGTAAATAATATATATAATACTAGCTGTTACCAGCGGCTTCGCTCGCGTAAAAGTAGAAAATTATTCCAATATGTTTAATAGCGGCAATTGTTATTGGTACTTATCCTCTTATATGGCGCTGGTTTCCTGAAGAGCTGCTCCTTACTGACATAGGACCTGGGTTGGTTACTCCTGTGTCTTTGTGAGATTTATAAGTTGATTTCATGTTTAAAAGAAAGAAAGAATACAATGGTCTATCAGTATTCCAAATTTCTTCCAAATCGCAAATGTATACAACATTAATTTTAGTATATATTTATTTTATGTAAAGAAAAATAAATCTGTGTAAAACATAACTGTACTTACGATGAAAAATCATAAAGTTATAAGCTTGTTATGTCAGCAAAAATACATAGTCACCGGGCCACCTGGGCGGCTGAGGGGTTGTTTTGCACTTGCACCCAGCTGTTTGCTAGTGCCTAATACCGCTATGACCTGCCGTGACCTGTGTTGTACTTAGCGTCGGTGGTGTGCAACTTGTGACCTTCCACACCAATGAACTTCGTTCATTAGTGTAGCAATTAATTATAGGCTAACACCACATGCACTGTTTTCGGTTATATATAATAATCATTATTAATAATACTTTTTAGAATTACCAATAACAATAAATTACATAAAAAATAAGATCGACCACATCGATAAATAATAAACCAAATTAAATTAATAGTGAAAGCGTAACAGACAGACAGAGTTACTTTAACATTGTAATATTAGTATAGAAACCTTGAACAAATATTCCCAAAAGAAACGAAAAACAAATCAATTTCCCGCCACAGAATAATCATGAAACAATCTTCATTCTTCTCAATATGTTCTCTGACACGAATAATTCCAATCACAGTGCTAATGACTCCCTCAATCAATACGGCCTTGGAACTAATCCATGTAATGCCTAGCATCTTATCAAAGCAACGCCGATCCAATATAACAAAGGGGTGTTTGCCGCGCCGGTTACACAGAGAACTTGGTTTGTTTAGACCACAGGAATCTAAATAATGGAATAGAGGTGGTATTGAGAGGATTTGGCTGAGGTACGAATATACAATACCTACTTAATATACTGAAATTATTGCTGAAACATTATTTTGGGGTAGTAGCCTGTGTACTGTCGGGATGGGGACGCAATGAAAGGCTTTGCTTTTCGATTAGAACTATTATTGATTAGTATTAAGAGCATTCATCCGTTAAAACTACGCAGAAGCCAAAATCAATGATTTCCGACGGACAATATAACAATAATGTGTTTAATTTCTAGATAAGATATTGACGTCATATTATTGGGAATTTCATAATCTAGTGTAAAATCCAAAAACATTTTCGAATGATCGTATAGTTTTCCCATTAGAACAGTTCTTATCCAAGCCGTTTTTAAAACTAGCGGTCGACGGTCTACGCAGATGCGAGATAGTAGTTAAACCCTGTATGGTAAACTTACAACATTTTACTTAAAAAAAAAAATGATAACATTGGCCTAAAAAAAAACACGATTGCTGTAAGTTTTCATTCAAGAAAAGTAATCTCAAAACTGTCATTTTTAGCCGTTTTTGGAGATATTAAACGTGTTAGTTTAGGATAATATATGATGCATTTTTGTTTTTTTTTAGACTTAATAATTGAACGCATTTACGATCTATGACATGGTACAATATGTTTTTTATTAACTTATTTGTTTACACTACAATTAATTATTTAATATCACTATATAATAGACGCGAAATCGCGTCAGCGCTTTGTACCGGCCGAGGTCTTTCAGATTTTTAGTCTTTCTATTCTACAGTGATACTAAATAATTAATTGTATTGTAGTGCACATTATTGTTATATTTTCCGTCGGAATTTGGCTTTGATTTTGGCTTCTGCGTGGTTTTAACGGATGAATGCTCTTAATGATCATTCGAAATATCAAAAATACGAATTCCGATTATAAAAACGCCTTGTAAAACGGTATAGCAAGACAAATAAACACAAAATTGCTTGTCAGAGAGAAGTATGATATTATGTATAGTATGAGGGGGTAGAATTAAAAAACTAATGACAGATGCGTTTTCCAGCATGCAGGGGATTTATTGCAGCATGCAAGCAGGCATGCAGGGTGCAAGCAGACATGTAAGCAAGCATGCGACATGCAAGCAGGCATGCAACATGCAAGCAGGCATGCAACATGCAAGCAGGCATGCAACATGCAGCAAGCATTGTTTCTGTCACGGCTCTGGCTCTGCGGGGTTTGGGCGGCCCCACGCGAGCCTATCATCGCAGATGGTTTTAACGCTCACCACCGCAGCTTCGGCTTGCTGGCCGGCTTTGCCGGCCAGCCTCAGCCACGGCGGCGGGCCTTCAAACCACCTGCTCCTCAGCTCGCGGGCCACCCCACCCCTCCGCGCCTACGCGGGTTTAAATTACACTCTAGGGGTAGGGCAGACAAGACTACGTGAAGTCGGTTTTGCACCGATTCGTTTCTGTCACTAAATTTTGTAGCACAACATGTTGACTTTTAGTTTATTCGAAGTATTGAAAATCGGAATATCGTTTTTCGGACCGAGAACCTTTCGAGCATTTGATTCTTCGAACGTATGAAAATCGGAAAACTAACAAATCGCATTTACGACTTTCGGCAAATTAAATTTCGTGATTTTTAATAATAGGCATTATAATTCTTAGGTATTATGAAATTCGGACTTTTGAAAATCGGAACGTCGAAATTCGGAAAAAAATATTTCGGAGTATTTGGGTGTTCCCATTGGGTACGCCATAATTATTAAGTTCCCTCTTTGAGGAGTGGCTGAGAGAGACTTTACGGCATTCTTACCTTCCGCATGATGCAGGTCCTCACCGGACATGGTAAGTTCTTGAGGTTCCTGAAACGGATTCGTGCGGAAGAAATGCCCGGATGTCACCATTTTGTGAACCGCCCGGAGGACGGACGGATACGGGAGAGGTCTGTCTACGGAAGTATCTTTATCCCATGAGTATGTTACCTTGGGATAATTTCCTACGTTTACGTGGGTAAAATTACTGGCATAATCTAAACACGAAATTAAAGTAATTGAAGCCACAATTGAAACGGTAGGCCAACTCACTGGAATTTCAATAACACAAGTTTTGATGTCACATACTCTGAAAAGGGCACCATCTATACAATGATTAAGCTCCCTGTGGTTTAGTCCAAGATATTAATCATACGCCTATGCTAGTAGAGAACAATGAAGTTTTGGTAAAACCTCGGGTTGTTTCATTAATTTTGTTAGATGCTTTGGTCTTGTACGGGTTTGGAAAATGAATGAACTTGATTATACTGTGTCTTGTAGAGGGTTAGTCCTTTGTGAGGTAAACATAAGTGAGTTTAATCTTATGTCATTGTGCGTTTGGTATGAGTGATATTCTGTTTTTGTGTCTCGGATTAAATGAGCATATGTAAGGAGGATATATTTCCTGCTAGAAAGGGTAACCGTGACCCTGGAATGCGAAGAGCAACTGAAGAAACACAGAAAGGTTTTGGTGAGTAAAGTCTGGCTTTCCTTCTCGCTCCATCCTGTGATCCTCAAATATTATAGGTAACTATATAGTTGCCAATAATATTTGAGTAGTTCCCTCGATTCCTCATGGATCCCATCATTAAATCATCAAAAAAATAGAACCAATCCGCATATCCTTTAAGAGGAAAAAATAATTGCAATTCGGTCCATAAACGACCGAGTTCTGAGGTAACAAACATAAAAAATAAAATACAATCGAATTGATAACCACCTCCTTTTTTTGAAGTCGGTTAAAAAAGTAGTGCTGGTCCCCCATAGTTGTAGAAAAAGTGTGTAGAAAAAGGAGATACACTACAGTAGTAAAACTAGATGTGTAACAAAATAAGACTTAAGCGAGAGTTAGTACTATACTTACAAACTTTAACCAGCATTTGACTCGTTACGAGAGGAAGTTTTGGAAAATCTGTCCTCCGTTCACCACAGCACTCTCCAAGGAACATAACTGCCGAAATTCATGTTATAAGTTCAAAGGTTTAGGCTGTACGTGGGCCATTTTCAAATTCTTTGCAGGTAAATGTTAATTCAATTTCTAGAAATTTAAATATTGCAAACTATTTATATTTTATTTTTTACTAAATGTATGCCCGTAATAACCATCGAATTTTGAAATCCTGTCATTGGTCGTGATGTTTTACTAATAATACTACGCTTTTTTTCAGATTTAAGGTCTCAAGGTGTAAATAAATACCATTCTGTTACCAATGCGAAATATTTTTTATTTTAATACAGACAAAATGTATCACAAATATTTTGGTATCACTATTAAGCTGTTGATCCCCGCATTAACGCCGGCGTTCACGCGCCATTGTCTTACTATTGTGTCTCTAATTACGCACTCAAAAGGTTAATTACAGCCTTTTCTCTCTTAGGAACATGCAGAATCACAATATAAAACGTTACTAATATGTATTAAAATAAAGTTATAAACAACTATGTTACTTTAAATATTATATTAAACCTTAAATTCTACATAAATTATGAAAAATCTTTATTTTAACATCAATCATCACTATATTGCACAATTTTTTAACTTATAAATTGGTTTATAGCCAATTTATAATATTTTACAGATTAGTTTCACTGAAAACATTTATTTTGCGCCTTATATTTTTGGGACAGAAAAGTAACATAGTTGTAACACAGTAACAAAGTTGTTTGTTGTACTAATTATACTCGCATACCTAGCTTAATAACTATTGACTATGCTTTAAATTGCAATAATGAGATCTCGTATATTAAAATATAGACTTAAAAAAATATGTAGGAATGAAAAGCTTCCTAAAAATAATTATGAGATTTTCAACAATATAATCAACAGCGCACTCATCATCATCATTTCAGCCGAAAGACGTCCATTGTTGGACATAGGCCTCCCCCAAATGTCGCCACAATGCCCGGTCCTGTGCGTCTCGCATCCATCGGATTCCCGCGACCCTCACCAGGTCATCGGTCCACCTTGTGGGAGGCCTTCCAACGCTGCGTCTTCCGGTACGTGGTCGCCATTCCAGAACTTTTCGTCCCCATCGACCATCTGTTCTGCGAGCAATGTGCCCTGCCCACTGCCACTTAAGTTTGGCGATTCTTCGGGCTATGTCTGTAACCTTGGTTCTCTTGCGGATATCTTCATTTCTGACGCGATCACGCAAGGAAACTCCGAGCATAGCCCTTTCCATTGCCCTTTGAGTGACTTTAAGCCTTCTGATGAGGCCCATTGTAAGCGACCACGTTTCGGAGCCATATGTCATCACTGGCAACACGCACTGGTCATAGACTTTCGTCTTGAGACACTGTGGTATATTGGACGAGAAGACACCGCGCAGCTTTCCGAACGCTTCCCAGCCGAGTCGGATTCGACGATTGACCTCTTTCTCGAAGTTAGACCTACCCAACCTCGAGTGTAGAGTCTCCGATCTTGATAGGAGTGGGTGCTACATGGATGTTTACCATGACTTTGGTTTTGTCCATGTTCATTTTAAGTCACACTCTTTCGGAAGCTCTACTGAGGTCACCGAGCATTGTACTGAGCTCCTCCGTAGTCTCAGCCATGACTACTATGTCGTCGGCAAACCGAAGGTGAGTGATGTGCTCGCCATTGACATTTATGCCTAGCCCTCTCCACTCCAGAACCTTGAAGACATCCTCCATTGCGGCCGTGAACAGTTTCGGAGAAATGACGTCTCCTTGCCTCACACCCTGCTGCAAGAGGATAGGTTTCGAGGTCTGGTCCTGAAGTCGGACTGACATGGTGGCGTTTTTGTATAAACACTTCAGCACTTCGATGTACCGATAGTCAATCTGGCACCGTTGAAGAAACTGCAGTACAGCCCAAGTCTCGATCGAATCAAAGGCTTCCTCGTAGTCCACAAACGCTAAGCAGAGAGGCTGATTATACTCCCTTCTTGATGCCGCTTCTTTTTCAGGGTTATTTTTACGTCGTTCCCTATAAAGTCGCTGCCTTTCTGCAAGCGTTAGAGCCATCTTCGAACGACGTAAGTCATACAAAATGTCCTGAAACAAATTATTTATGATCATTTAGTATCAATTTTTTAAAGTTAAATTATTAAAAAGCGTGTGACACACGGATTAATATACAAATTCGGGCCAAAACCAATAAAATACCACTCTGTTACTCAGTTTACAACTCTGTTACCACGTGCTAAGTAACAGAGTTGTTCGGTAACAGAGTGGTAAATTTAACATTCCATAAACAATTAATCACAAAATACACTACATAGGAAAAATAATACTTCTGATTTAAAATAATCACTCCATGTACTATATAAATATTGTTAAATCATTTATGAAATACTAATTACTTACGCAAAAATATCAGTAACAGTGTGGTAGCTGAATAAACACACGTGACTCTTTCCACGAAACGCGGCCGACTGACTGACGTTGCGTCCCTCCCCCGTTGCCGCGAACTATCTAGAAAGATCCCAGACACCGCGCCAAAGCTACTGCTAGGAAAACAGTATCGCCATCTGTAATTTTTAATCTAAATTACTATAGTAACAGAGCGTTGCTATGATTTTCAATGAAGCCCGGAACAAACTTGAAAAATAAAAGAAAATTACACTTTATCAATCTACTTGTCTTTTAACGCATTTAATGTGATTCAACAATGTCTCTATTTAGTTATTCTATTTATTTTAATTTATCAGTTTTCCAGTAAAACAATTTATTAATGAATATTCGTATTGTACTTCTGTCTGGGACACGATAATTTTGTATAGAAAACAACTTTGTTACCAAGGATGACCGTTATGTTACCTTAAAAAAGAGGAAAAATAATGAAATTTGATAAATATTTATTATTTAAGATGCTTTAGGTAACAATTTATTTTAAGTTTATTCACTTTGTATTCGAAGATTTTTTGTTATTTGTTATAAAAAAAAAAAACTTTTTTGAGGGACACAGTTACCTGCGATGAATTTGAAATTGGCCCACGTAATCTATAACTCACGTCAACGAACTACTTAATACATAAAGTATACAAAATATTAGATTGAAGCGCTTACGTACTTAACCTTCAGGCGGGCGCGCGACTATTTTAAACATTAACGGTCGTGCGTAACCTAAAAGACCGATGGGAGATTTCCGGAACTTAGAAAACTGATTAATTAATGATAATTTATTTTTATATTCAAATATTATCAATTTTAACTAAACAATAATTTGTTTAAATTCTAAACCAAGTTTTGAAGTTAGACTAGTTTCTTCGGATTAGGAATCAATTCCGCCCGACATAACAAGAGTTCTAGTCTTGATTATATCACCAATTAATTGTATTTTTTTAATATTCTTCAAGAGATCGAATAATTGGCATCAAAGAATTTTCTTCAGAATCAGTCTTCTCGTCAATGTAAAAAAAAAGTAAAAAACTAAAACCCGACTACGACAAAAAAAAAATGACGCTGAAAAAGTATGAAACAAGATTTTCAAGATGCTGAAATAGACAAGGTAACTGGAAAAACAAGAATAGAACAAAAAGAAAAGCCGTAGTCACACGTTATAGGTAGGTAATAATCGAAACACTTTAATAACGTGTGACTACGGCTTTTCTTTTTGTTCTATTCTTGTTTTTCCAGTTCGGTCGGGTTTTAGTTTTTTACTTTTTTTTTTAATTAAAAGATTTTGGTGTTAAATCACTGTGCTTCTTTACTATTTATTTTGGTATGTACAAGTAAAGCCCTTTCAAATGATACGAAACACGACATATTTATCGTATTTTTTTTAATACAATACTTTTTGTCTGCTAGAGGGCGCCACATTGAATTTTGATGATATTTTTGATAAGTTCTAGCGAAGCCCTTTCAAATGATATCAAACACGGTATATTTATCTTATTTTTTTTTAAACATGACCTTTTGTCCGCTAGAGGGCGTCGCTTTAAATTTGAGCAATATATTGGAAATGTACAAGTGAAGCCCTTTCAAATGATACCAAACACGGCGTATTTTACTCCATATTTATTTTTAACACATTACTTTTGTCCGCTAGAGGGCGCCATATCAATTTTTGTGATACGTCACGTAGCCTATGTTCAGCGGACAATTAAGACGGTTCTAACGATACCGCATACGTCAAGTTCCGATAAGTAGATTAGGAGCTATGAGGGAACAGATGAACAAACTCACATACATACATAGCCTGTCAAAATCATAACCCTCCGTAGTCGGGTAAAAATAGGCAGGCGCGTGTAGTCTTTTCAACGACTGCACCGGGATTAAAACAATTGCGATCTGTGGAGTGGGGGGAGCGCCCCGAGCGACGGCTTATTCTTTATTTTACTCCCAATGACATAGCGATAGGCAGAAATAAGAAATAAATGTGATGGGTAATAATAATAATATGAACGAAAATGTACTAAGTGCGGTCGATTTGACTATGCGCGCCCGCTTGAAGGTTAAATAAAAATTTCTTAGACATACAATGAAAAAATAAAACATTTTATATTAAAGTGATAGAGATTTCTGACTTTATGATTTAATAAAAATATTTGTAGTTAACGTTATCGAATAGCAGTTTCTATAATGTTGTTTTTGTTGAGAAATCCTGAAAAAATTCTTAGGATATTTTTTCGATGAAATATAGAGCGAAAATAACTTGTTAATAACCTAAATTTTTCCTGTCAGCAAAAAATCCTTTAAGTAGCTAGACTTACCAGATTTCGGAGAAAAGCTTTCACACAAAAAATGTTATAGACTAGACCTGTATAGAAAAACCATTCATTTCAGTTATTTGGAAACGTCATCAAAAAATCTACGTTTAACGTTAATTTTTAGGGTTCTGTACCTCAAAAGGAAAAAACTGAACCCTTATAGGATCACTTTGTTGTCCGTCCGTCTGTCTGTCAAGACCCTTTATCTCCGGAACGCGTGGATGTATCGAGTCGAAATTTAAGCCATATACTCAAGTCTGCGGTCCCTTGAAGTTGTGAAAAAATCAAACTTCTGAGAACGAACAAAAAAGATACGGCTGTCTATATTGCAAAAAAAAATATACTTCGACACTCTCAAGGGAATCAAAATTCATAGGGCACTTCCCGTTGACCTAGAATCTTGAAATTTGGCATGAAGCAAGGTCTTTTAGCACAAGTATAGGAAACAATCTGAAAACAGTAAATTTGTAGTTACTTCACAAAAAGCACTTTTTTGCGATTCGGAAAAGTCTTCGTAACTCAATTGTTCTGTGTTCATAGGTAAGTTTGTACGGAACCTACGGAGCGCGAGTCCGACTCCCACTTTCCTGGTTTTTTCTTTATATAAACTAGTGCTTGACTGCGATCCCACCTGATGGTAAGCAGTGATGCAATAAAATTATGTTCGTAATAATTTTGCTTTTAGGGCCCATTGTATTGTGTAGATCGTCCGGAGGACACAGTGGAGCTTACAATGGAGATCTGCTCGTCTTGGGCAGAACAGCGCCGTGTCCTCGTGGAAGCAATCAACGTCGGAAGTCTTATGCGTCCGGCCCTGGTTCAGGGCATGGGCAGTCACCATCTTCTGCGAAGCAGTAATGCGAGTAAAGGAGGTGGGGAAAGCATGAGGGACAGGATATTTTCGCGTCCCAGCCGCTACAGGTGACGCCCAGGGTATCGAAAGTTGCAGGATGATTACTGGTCACCGTAAGTGCACGGTGAGCATTGGGTAGCTGACCGTCTGATAAGGACCAAGCTTGGATCAACAGAGACTTTGGTTCCACTCACACCTAAAAGAGTTGTCTGCAATATTAACGGAGCCTGCTAGGGCTGATGTGATTGTTCGAAAGAGTTACCACGGCCCTAGAATGCAAAGGGAAATTGAAATAACATGAGTCGTTTTTAGTCAGTAAAAATCAAATTGCAAAAGTTGTACCAATCCATAAATCCGGAAGTAAATCTGACCCGTGCAATTATCGCCCTATATCGGTTCTCCCGGTGATTTCTAAAATTTTTGAAAAGATTCTTTATAACCTATTAGAGTCATTCCTTAATTCAAAAGGTTTCTTTTACAGTAAACAGTATGGATTTAGAGCTCAATCAGATACTCTCGCTGCTACAATTGACCTCGTAACCAAAATTAAAAATAAAATTGATCAAAAACAAGTGGTTGTAGGTATATTTATAGATCTTAAAAAAGCTTTTGACACCATCAGTCATGACAAATTATTACAAAAACTCGAACATACCGGTGTTACAGGCAAAGCACTTGAAATTTTTAAATCATATATGGAGAACCGTAAACAAATAGTAAAAATAGGTAAATGTGAAAGCAATCCCCGTGTCTTGAATTCTTACACAAGTCTCTTTTACTTTGGACACTCAATCGAAGCTATAATAGTTGACGCTCAGAATGATCTTAATCTGTTAAATGAGTGGTTTCAGTCAAATCTTTTAACTATCAATATTACTAAAACCAATTATGTACTGTTTGTAGCAAAAAATAAAAAAAAATATAGATAATATCGAACTTAAAATAGACGGTCAACTACTTGAACGAAAACCTAAAGAAAAATATCTCGGGCTTATCTTAGATAGTAACCTAAATTGGAAGCCACACCTAGAAAAAATCAAACTTAAATTAAGTCCACTCACAGGAGCATTACGCAATATAACAAATTGTCTCCCTCGAAAAGTGCGATATCTTATCTTTAATTCCCTGGTCAAGCCTCATATCGACTATCTCATTGAAATATGGGGTACTGCAGCGAAGACTAACATAGATCCAATTCAACGAGTTCAGAATAGATTAATTAAAATTTTATTTAACTATAAATTTCGGACACCAACTGAAAAGATATACGACGAAACAAAAATAATGAGTATAAAACAAACATACATATACTACACATGTATTCTAATACGTAAAATATTAAATAAGGAAATCCATTTTAATATAACATTTCTAACAAAACAACAAACACGAAAGATTAACTTAAGACGTGCTAGTTACTTAGTGACCCGCCCTCCTAGAACTAACTATGGAAGAAGAAATTTGAAGTTTGAGGGTGTTACAATTTATAATAAATTACCATCAGCAATAAGACAAGAACAAAGTTTTGGCCGGTTCAAAAAGCTACTAAAAACTCACACAATTAATACATACAAATAAGTGAATAGATGGGAAGGGAAAAAAAAAGAAAAAAAAAGAAACATCATTTAAATACACTAACATAAATAAAATACACACGTTATATAGATTAACTTTATACCTTTAAACTAAAAATATAAACTAGTAATTACTTAAATAAACAAAAACAAATAAAATCCAACATTTCCCAAACATACATACCCAAAATATATAAATAGAACAATAAACTAAAAATAAAATAAACTTATAATAATAAACGAGCTAATAACAAATGATACCATCAGTGCCACATCTAGTATAAATCAAATTCGTGCATCCATGTTATGTTTGGTTAACTTACGATTGAGTACCTATGTTATCTGTTTAGATTTACCCATATTTTATCTTATTTTATTTATTTTATTTTTTTCTTGGCTACCTTGTTTTGTTATTTTACATACGTACTATCTGTGCGCTCTAATTATTAATTTTAGTTTTAAATATTGTTTCTCAGTAAGTGAATTATGTAAGCAATTCTTTATGAGAAATAAATCTGTTCTTAAACAAAAAAAAATCTGACACTCTCTCTCACTCCACCAAGAGCGGGACAAGTTATTTGATGATTTACACTTAAAAAAGGGCCCATTGTATCGTGGGCCATTAATAATTTCAAACTCGTTAATTGATTACCTTGTAGCTTTAAGCAGTTTTTTCTGTTATCAGTAATATTGGTAAAATTAATCAGAACTTTTATGAAAACGCGACTAGATTTCTTGTATACATATCTTTTATTTTAAGATGACGCATCATAATTTGGATATGATACGCTGTTGATTCGTTCTAGTAGGTATTGTGGTATAAATAGTCCATGCGGTGTTGTTTTCCGTGATTATAATAATTAATTTTTATTTCGGACATTTAGACTCCATAAAACATTGAACATACAGAAACAAATTACACACACAGAAACAAATTACATATACAGAAACCAAATTACACATACAGAAACAAAATACATTTACACAAACATATTACATTTACACAAGCATATTACACGTACACAAACAAATTAAAGATACAAAAACGACAAAACTATTTAGTATATGTTTAATATACTTAAATGACGCACGATGAGTCGTCATCCAGTGCCACATTATCGGGCTGTCAATCCTATTGGCCACAATAGCTACCAGGGTGTTGGAACTATCGCGCACCCGCCGCATCAGGGATGCTATTCGTGTCCGCATGACAGCGTAAAAATCAGGCACCCCTGCTTCCGCGAACATCCCCGACGCACTGCAAAAGCGCGCAGTCCCAAAATAACCCTAAAAACGTTGTTATATTGGACTCGCAGAGCACAATACGAGCCTTTTGTATAGATCTAGGTTCACTTAACGCCGAAGAAACTTATAAAACACGGTGTCTAAAGGAACGATTGTAGAACCTACATTTTAAATAAAAATTAAAAGGGCGAAAGATTAAGACGTTCAACCCTGGAGAGACAAATTATTTGTAAAAATTAATAAACATTCAAAGGAATTTCTTCAACTAATCTAAAATTACAGCTCTGAATTATGACAAAAAACTTCCTGAAAACATTTCCTAGAAATTCAATTATTTTATTTTGATTCAATTAAAATGTATTTTCTTCAGATTCAATTAAAATCTATTTTCTTCAGATTATTAGATAAAGAAAGGTCAAAAAGCCCAAAGGCAATTGACTAACAAATCCTATCACCGAATCCGAGATCTTCAAAGCGGTCTATCTATACAAATATCTTAAAGACATTTTGATTGAATTGTATACAGTTCTTTGTACGAAAAAACTCACTCTCGCCCGTGGTTTCACTCATATTTTTATAAGGTTTTGTTTGAGTATTTATTTAAACTTTATGTACAGTAGTGGGTATTTAGGCGGACTTCACGTAACAAGGCATTGACTACCAGTCAATTTCAGGATTTAAAAAAACGTGCAAGTGCGAGTCGGACTCACACACTGAAGGTTCCGTACAAACTTACTGAAAGCAGTTAAATTTCCGAATTGAATCACGAAAATTTACAGTTTTCAGATTTTTTCTATACTTGTGCTATAAGATCTTCCTTCATGCCAAATTTCAGGATTCCAGGTCAACGGGAAGTACCCTATGAATTTTGATTCCTTTGAGAGTGTCAAAATACACGTTTTTTGCAACATAAACGGCCGTATATTTTTTTTTCGTTAACTCAGAAGTTTGATTTTTTCACAGCTTTAAGGGACCACAGACTTGAGTACATGGTTTTAATTTCAACTCGATACTTCTACGCGTTCCCGAGATAAAAGGTCTTGACAGACAGACGAACGGACAACAAAGTGATCCTATAAGGGTTCCGTTTTTTCCTTTTGAAGTACGGAAACCTAAAAAGACTACACTGTAGTAGGTCATCATCATCATCATTTCAGCTGAAAGACGTCCGCTGTTGGACATAAGCCTCTCCCAATTGCCACAACGAATGGTCTTGTGTGTCTCGCATCCATCGGATTCACGTTTTCTGGTACGCGGTCGCCACTCCAGAACCTTTCGGCCCCAATGACTATCTGTTCTGCGAGCAATATGCCCTATCCACTGTCACTTAAGTTTGGCGATTTTTCAGGATTTGTCGGTGCGGCGTGGTAGGTGGGCACATTAAACAAACAATACCTGTTTGAAATGTGTGTAGAATGAGTATCATTATAAAATATAATAATTATGACGAAGACCAGACTAAGGTTGAGAGGACTTCAAGTAGTAATACTCCGATAAAAAATATACTATTTGTTAAGAAGGTATTGGCCATTAACCTGATCATGCTTTTGCACTTTATTTTACTACCTAGTTTTCTATTGTCCATTAGACTAGCAAGTACGACTGCAGAACATGCTGTCCTGAGTTCATTTCTTAGTTCAGGCAGTGCAATTGGGTACTTTCTTCAGGAATTGCTCAGCAACATCTGGATTTGTATTGTATTGGATTGTTCAACTCCAATGTGATCGCGTATTTTGCATCATTAAGCTTGAACATAGCTTGTGAGCTTTTTTTTTAAGGTGGGAAATCATCCAAATGACTTCTCGCACTCTGGGTGGAGCGGGAGGGCGTGTCAGACTTTTACTGACTAAAACCACACCTGTATCCTTCAATTACCCTTTGCGTTCTAGGACTACGGGTTTCCATTTCAGAAATTCTCCGCGGTCCTAGCTAGCGGGCATCGGCCCTGCTGGGCCCCTACGGTTTCGTGTCCTCTGGGTGGTCCACACAATGATGACACCCGGGCGTTGCTTCCGCCTGAATCCGATGCAGGAACCTCCCGAACTTGCCATGTCCGGTGAGGACCTGCGTCATGCGGTAGGTGAGGACGCCGTGTGGCCGCTCCAGTCACTCCTCAAAGAGGGGACTTACCGCCATAATTGTAGCGTGCACTGGGTTGCGACAGTCGCCGTCGCCATTCCACCATGAGCTTGGAAGTCCGTAAGATGCAAAAAACTCAGATTCGGTCACTTTGGATTGCTACATTGACCAATTTTGGACTTCAACTGCTGGTCATAGGCCTCCTATTGAAGTCTTTCGACCAAAATAATAATGACGATAAGCTTGAGAAACGTACGTATCTCATATACAGCTCTGCTCACTTTCCTGCCGGAATACAAAGCCGTCAGTAAATTACGTTTCTTACCAAAAAAATAATACTGTATTTTAGATGTAGAGTGGATAAATGTTACTATGGGTATGTAAAAATAAACTAGTTATCAATCGGGCTCGTAGTTTAATTTGCCGCTCCCGCTATTAGCATAATCAGTCTTTTAATGTTCTCACTGCTGGGGCTCAGGCCACCTCTCTAGGAGAGGGAATGGGCCTTAATCAACCACATGGGCCCAGTGTGTTTTGGTGAATGTCACAAGTCTTCATATTTTTGATTCTAGGACATGCCGGTTTCCTCACGATGTTTTCTTTCACCGTTTTGAGATCAGTGGTGATGAAATAAATTACACAAAGAAATGCGCCTGGGTAGGTTTGAACCTACGACTTACAACTCATAAGTCGGAGTCGAACCCACTCGTAAGTCGGGGCCGTTACCACTCGACCACCACCGTTCCCGCTATTATATTTCATGAAATACAACCGGTGACAAAGATAACAACTCAATTCGTGTGGTTTAGATCATTAGAATAGAATAGAATCGTTTATTTCTGAGTACATGGTACGTGCAGACCTTAATATTAGACGAAATCGCTTAGACTAAGGTAGGTGCCTGATAAACATGGAATAACGGTCATTGACCATCCTACATTTGTTGATATTCATAATTTCAAAATCAGCTGTCTTGAATCTACATATATTGTAATCCTTTACATGATCTAGTAATGAAAAACAGTTCATTGTATGTTTTTCAGGTAACTACGAAGATATATTAGGAAAAGGTCAACGTACTTTATTCCACGTTTATCTGGCACCTTCTATACTTTTGACGGTGTAGAAATATTAAATGAGTAGGTATCTAATTTGCAAATTCACATAAAAAAAACAACAACTAAGTACTACAACTAACAACAGCAGCACAACTAACAACAACACAACAACAATAATTTACTTACAACTTTATTCATGCAATATTAAGTAAAATTAAAAAAAAATTGATGCCAGTTTTTAAATGAATCTTTGTAACTTTTTGGACCACGGTATTTTTATGCATACATAATTAAAAATTAGATAATTTCAATGTTAACTATTTTATATAATGTCAATATGCAATAAAAAGTCGTTTACCTTTAGGACTTCAATATGCCTGCCGGGGGTTTAAAAATTTGACCTATCACCTAAAAAGTGGCTCGCATATAATTTATCAGACGCGTGGAACAATTTTCTGTATATATAAAAGGCAAAGTTCTGATTCACTCTCTGACTCATCCGTAATCGCATCCTTGGACTGAGAACGCTGAAATTTTGCAAAGAGATTCCTGCTTTACAGGGGGTTTAAAGTTTGTATGTAACTAGTTTTGTTCATAAAATACAACTTACTGTAAACTCTAAAAAAACTTTAAGAACTAACTAGAGGTAATCTAAAGCAGGTCGTCAAAAAACTCTTCCGCATCGCTGTCCACTGGTAATGTACCCAAAAGGCTGGCCGCATTGGGACGCTGTATGGCAATGCTTACCCTCTGCCCACGGTAAAAGCCAGCCCTTGGGTCACGCGAGGTATCAACAAGACGTTGCAAAAGGTCTTTAAACAATATGTGGGTAATAGTTTCAACCCCAAACGCCTCGAAAATATAACTACCAACAAGGATATTATTTCTTTATAATGATAGTTAGGTGTTCTTTTTTTAAATGAAAAAACTGTAAATGTTAAGAAAATAAATAACTTATCTTTAACTTACTGTAGACTCATCAAAATCAATTAAATAAGACGAGGTTTCCTTACCGAAGCTCCATTTCTTTGTCTACAAAATACGTCTGATTCATGAAGACGACCCAGGGAGACAAGCTCGAGATTAGACCTTTAATTTATTACCTCAGGACGCTGGTAAAGTCGGAAACCGGGTTTCATTGTGTTCAAATTACAGTGACATGGAATTCTTGAGTGGTACGAGTTTCACCGCAAAGGGGATTTTAATAGGAACCACGAGTGAAATTTTGTTTGGTGTGGAATAATGTTCTACAGATTAACAACAGTATTCGTTTTTTTTAACAGCCAGTTTTGTGAATTACAGGTGGACAATTTTTTATTTCGTTATTGAAACTGTACCTACTTGAGGTTTGCCAATTTAAATGCTTTTTAGGATTCCGTATCTCAAAAGGAAAAAACGGAACCCTTATAGGATCACTTTGTTGTCCGTCCATCTTTGACTGGCCTGTTGGTCTAGTAGTTAGTGACCCTGACTGCTATATCGGAGGTCGTGGGTTCGATTCTCACCCAGGACAAATGTTTGTGCGATGAGCACGATCATTTGTTCTGTGTCTGGGTGTAATTTATCTATAATATGTATGTATTTAGAAATATATAAGTATGTTTATCAGTTGTCTAGTACTCATAAAACAAGCTCTGCTTAGCTTGGGACTAGACGGCGTTGTGTGATAGTAAAAAAAAAAAAAAACTGTCTGTCTGTCTGTCTGCCAAGACCCTTTATCTCGGTAACACGTGAAGGTATCGAGTTGAAATTAAAACCATATAGGTACTCAAGTTTGCGGTCCCTTGAAGCTGTGAAAAAAATCAAACTTCTGAGTTAACGAAAAAAAAAATATACGGTCGTCTATGTTGCAAAAAACGTATATTTTGACACTCTCAAGGAAATGAAAATTCATAGGGTAACTCCCGTTGACCTAGAATCCTGAAATTTGGTATGAAGCAAGGTCTCATAGCACAAGTATAAAAAAAGAAAAAATCTGAAAACTGTAAATTTGTAGTTGCATCACAAAAAAAAAAAACATTTTGTGTGATTCGGAAAAATCTTCGTAACTCAATTAAGGAATTGAACTGTTTTCATAGGTAAGTTTGTACGGATCCCTCATTGCACTAGTCCGAATCCCAAAAACGAAAGTAATCAAAAAACTTCTCCCGCTCTGGATGGAACGAAAGGGAGTGGCAGACTTTTTTATTGACTAAAACCCATCTGGGTTTCTTCAGGCTCCTACAATTTTTCTGACAGCTCTTTGAGGCGTGCATCAACCCGGGCTTGATCCTTAATGGACGGCAAGCTTATTGCTCGTCACCATAATCCATCCATATTTTCTTCCAATGTATAATTTTTTTACACAATTAAGGTATAAAAGTACCGTATCACTTCGAAGCTAAACTAGCTTATGAAAAAAAATTTTTTTTGAGGTTTTGCAAGCATCAAAAATCCTTTCCCAGTCTAGGTGGAGCGAAAAAGGATTGTTAATTTTTTACTGGCTTAAACCCACTCGTGTTTCTTCAGCTGCCCTTTTCCTCAATTTCATTCAAACAATGCCGCAACCCAAGGCGGGTTATAAATAATAACGTAAGCTTTCATTTCATCATAATAGATTAAATCACACACAGTTTCGTTGGTCAAAATCTTTATTTATAAAAGGGAAATACCACTCACTGATTAATCACGAAATCGCAGAAACTATAACACCTACAAACTTGAAATTTGACAGGTAGGTTCTTTATAGGGCGTAGACATCCGCTAAGAACGGATTTTACAAAACTTCACCCCTAAGGGGATAAAACAGGGGTTGGAAGTTTGTATCATCATCATCATCATTTCAGCCGAAAGACATCCACTGTTGGACATAGGTCTCCCCCAAATGTCGCCACAATGACCGTTCCGATGGATGCGTCTCGCATCCATCGGAATCCCGCGACCCTCACCAGGTCATCGGTCCCCCTTGTTGAGGCCTTCCAACGATGCGTCTTCCGGTACGTGTTCGCCATTCTAGAACCTTTCGTCCCCATCGACCATCTGTTCTGCGAGCAATGTGCCCTGCCCACTGCCACTGGAAGTTTGTATGGAGAAACCTATTATCACGCGGGAGAATCCGCTGGCAAAAGCTAGTATATTATATAAGTGACTTAAGTAGGTGCTTATACAAAAACAGTAGGACAAAGTCCTTTTCGTTATTACGGTTCTTTTTCCTCCATTCCTTAACACATTCTAGTATTTGTTAGTTGCCTGACCTCTCTTCTCGTGTCCAAGGAATCCTAATAAATGTAAATGTGATGTGGGGTATTCAATTACAACCCGTACTTGACACCTACAGCTTTTCACGTAGTTTTCTTCATCTGTTTTGTGGTTTTAAAATGTTTTCGGAGAACTTTAATTCTGTTTTGAATGTTCGTTTGTTTTAAAGTAAGTTTTTTTTTTAGGTGGGATATCATCCAATTTTCTCACGCCCTAGGGCGGGGTGGGAGGGCGTATCAGACGAAAATTATTCTTTATTGTACACACAATTTTACACAGACAATGAAAATAGGACAGTTGATGTACATAGGCGAGCTTAACCCACAACTGGGTTTTCTTACAGCAAACCATATGAGTGAGAAAGAAATTTTACATATTTTGAGGAACTTTAAATATACACCAAAAAAGTAAACACATAAATTAAATCTAACTTAAAACTAAAAATATACTAAACAGATATGTGTACAGCATACTATACATAAACATAGTATATACAATAAATAAACACCTATAAATATGTATGTGTGATATGTATGTGCTATTATCTATGGGTCAACATGACCCATAGATAATAGCACATAGGTTACGTTTCATCCTGGTATTCAGTTCTCTTAGAATAATTTATCTATCATGCTGTCAAAGCCGATGGCAGCAAGTAGTAGCCAAATAAATATGATCCTAGGATCGATGTTACTAGCTCATTACTGCGTCAGTTCTCTGAATCTGTAATTATGATGTAGCAGTAATTTTGGCCTAACAATTATAATAATTATGGTCCTTTATTAGATACAGTAGGCTATGTGAATAGTGATATTCTATTTCAGTAGGATCTCTGTCTCTATCCAATTTAATCCAATCAGGTTTCGTATACTTACTTTTTAAATTAAAGAACTGCAGAGCCAATAAAAGAAAGGACATGATTAATAGGGAATATGTATGAAAAAAATATTAGTTACCAAACAAAAATGCACATAATCATAGTGGTAAGTCCCCTCTTTGAGGAGTGGCTGAAGAGACGTCACGGCGTCTTCACCTTCCGCATCATGCAGGTCCTCTCCGGTCATGGTAAGTTCGGGAGGATTCATGCGGAGGAAACGCCCGGCTGTCATCATCGTGCGGGCCGCCTGAAGAACACAGTGGAGGATACGGTGGAGATGTGCCCCCACCCTCCTCATCAACCCTCAATATCAGTTGAGCCAAGAAACATTATTACATAATCTTACTATACCCGCATAGCCATTTTTTGAGTGTGTAAGCTTTATGCGGTTGGTATTCCTTATTCTGTATATTCGCATATCGGTGCTTAAGTTGTAACACCACGTAAGTCAAAATCGGGAACTTTTCAGGAGACCAATTTCTTCGCTGGCTGGCTGATTCTGAAAGGAAGATTCGGCCCTGGTATGAAAGGCAACGAAGGAACAGGAGTGGGTTTTTAGTCAGTAAATGTCTGACACTATCTCCCGGTCCGCCCGAGAGCGGGGGATGTCATTGGATGATTATCCCACCGAAAAAAAAGCTATTGTGGTATAATTGTGAAACAATTGCAACATAAATCATAAAATTTTCTCTCTACGAACTCTTCTATATTATAACTTCCATCACTACTTACTATCAGATGAGATCGCAGTCAAGTACCTACTAGTTTATAAAGGGTAGCTCGGACTCCATCTTGCTAATGTTGGCCTACATAAAACATTTTAACTTAATTTCAGGGTCTTTCAATCTGCTGGTAAAAGCTGCTTCAGTTGTTGGATAAGCACTCTAAGTTGCAACACTAACAAAATTTCCGCTAACTCACTTTTCTTAGAGTATAAGCCATATTATTATGGTAATTATTGCCATCGTTGTCGTTAGAGATAATGGGTATTTTCGGTTCTATGGTACACTGAACTAAAATCTTAAAATACTGTTCGACATTCAGTAGAAAGTAATTTAAAAAATCCAAACTTTATTCCCATTAGTCTTATAATTTATTTTTAAATACTCGTAAAAGATAAATTATGTGAATGGTTTTATTTAATTCAATAAAAACACTTAACTTAGTTGACACTTCGCGTGACACAAGGGCTGTCTTTTACCTCGGTCAGAGATTAAGTATTGCCGTACAACGTGGGAATTTTGGGCACACTTCTAGTCGACAGAGACGCGGAGGAGTTTTATGACGCCATATTTTAGCTTGTAGTTTTTGCCTTCAGTGTATATATAGTTATTATCTATATATATAAAAGAAGAAACTGACTGACTGACATATCAATGCACAGCCGAAACTACTGAGACTAAGACCGTGAAATTTTGCACAAGGTTTCCTTTTATGATGTAGGTGAGCACTAAGAGAGGATTTTCCAAAATTCACCTCCTAAGGGTATGAAACAGGGGTCCAAAGTTTGTATGGAGAAACCTTCTTATCCGCGGACGAAGCCGCTGGCAGAAGCTAGTAAACTATAAATGATGAAGAAAGACTTAACTAACCTAACCCAATTATTATTAGACCCATACAGGCATTTTTTAAGGCCTATTAAGCAGTCGCTCCATGTAAAACAAGGGTATTCAGCCGTATCCACTTAGACTAGAAGCCGATCCCAAGCTAGTTGGGAAAGATAGTAGTGATCCTTGCGCTCCTTAAAGAGATGTCAGATAACCGTAGGGGCCCAGCGGGGCCGATGCCTGCTAGCTAGGACTGCGGGGAATCTCTGAAAAGGAAACCCTTAGTCCTAGAAAGCAAAGGGCAACTGAAGGACACAGGTGTGGTTTTAGTCAGTAAAAGTCTGACTCGCCTTTACGCTCCACGCAGAGTGGGAGAAGTCATTGGATTATTTCCACACTTAAAAAAAATCCCCTAAATTGTAATCTATCTATCCAGCCTAAGGTCCTGTGCACACTACGTTTTGTAAACGCGCCGTTGACGCGCGTTTCGGACGCAGCCTGTAGACCTTTAATAGGATAAAAGCGCGCCGTCGACGCACGTTTTTAAATCGCGCGTCAATGGCGCGTTTAAAAAACGTAGTGTTCACAGGCCCTAATTCATCACACCGCTGGGCAAAGGCCGTTCACTTTCCCAAAAGAGCGTCATACATATATATTTTTTATTTTAATTAGACACGATCAACAAACAAGGTTTCATTAACAAACTCACAAAACTCAACAATCATTACTTTGATGTCGACTGTACATTTTCATATTTAAATGTAGCACTTAACGCAATTGTACTGCGCAAATACAAGCTGATCTTCAAACGCTTAGGTTTCCATCAAAGCTTTAAAGAGATTATTAGGTCACTGGCCTCTTTAGATCAAGCATGTTTAATTTTGTTGATCAAAACTGATTTCAGAAATAGGTATTTTTAGGGTTCCGTAAGTACCTCAAAAGGAAAAAAAACAGAACCCTTATTTATATCACTTTGTTGTCCGTCCGTCTGTCTGTCTGTCAAGACCCTTTATCTCGGGAACGCGTGGAGGTATCGTGTTGAAATTAAAACCATATACTCAGGTCTGCAGTCCCTTGAAGCTGTGAAAAAATCATACCTCTGAGTTAACGAAAAAAAAGATACGGCCGTTTATGTCACAAAAAACGTGTATTTCGACACTCTCAAAGGAATCAAAATTCATAGGGTAAGTACTTCCCGTTGACCTAGAATCCCGAAATTTGGCATCATTCAAGGTCTCATAGCACAAGTATAGGAAAAAATCAGAAAACTGTAAATTTGTAGTTATGTCACAAATCAAACTTTTTTTGTGAATCAGAAAAATCATCGTAACTCAATTCGGGAATTGAACTGTTTTCATAGGTAAGTTTGTATGGAACCCTCAGTGCGCGAGTCCGACTCGCACTTGCCCGGTTTTTTAGATTTTTTATAATTCGAGAATTCCCTACCGGAATTTGTTTTTCTAAGAGTTAATGTTACTTCTAGACAAGCGTACTCCGTCATCGACAATATCAGTGCTTACCATAATTAAAAGAAGATCGTAAAGTTTTGTCACGAAGAGGTCAAATTGTTTTTGTCAAAATGTTTTTGAAAAAAAAAAACTTAATTTTGCTTAGAAAAAATTTTTTCAATGTTATCCAAACAATCACTGATTGACATAAACCACTTTTTGTCCTAGATAAATGCTCAGTTTAAGGTCACATAAACAAAGTCTATTAACCCGCACTGGACCCGCGTGGTGGATTACGGCCCATTCCTACTCCTAGAGAGGAGGCCTGAGTCCCAGCAGTGGGAACATTGAAAGGCTGCTTATGCTTATATTATGCTTATGCTATGCTAAACAGTCTCGAGAAAAAAATCTAATCACACTAACATTATAAAGGTGAAAGATTGTGTGTCTGTTTGTTACTTCTTTACGCTCAAACGGCTGAACAAATTTGGATGAAATTCGGTACACTGGTAGACCATGTCTTGGAATAGTAAATACTTTTTAATTCGGGAGCATACTCCCAAACAGGGAACATATTTTAAAATAAGAAAACATTGTTTCATTTGTTTTGTGGGATATTTATTATTTTAGTGGTAATGTATACATGTATTTTCTTTTTATTCTTCAATGTGTTATTATGGTTTTTATTTAGATAATGTAATTTTTTAGTTTGTAAGTTTCTACTGTACAACACCTTGGACTTCCTCCGTAACGTTGTACAAGTGCTTGTAAATAAATAAATAAATAAATATTTCCTAGGGGCAATTTTTTCCTTTTATGGAGCAAAGCCGAAGACAGCAACTAGTTGATTATAGCAGTATCTATCCAAACTGTATGATACAAAATTTAATTAAGATGAAAATACTGGACTGGCCTGTTGGTCTAGTGGTAAGTGGCCCTGACTGCTATGCCGGAAGTCGTGGGTTCGATTTCCACTCAGAACAAATGTTTGTGTGATTAGCACGGTCAGTTGTTCTGTGACTGGGTGTAACATATCTATAATATGTACGTATTTAGAAATACATAAGTATATTTATCAGTTGTCTAGTATTCATAGCACAAGCTCTGTTTAGTTTGGGACTAGATGGCGTTGTATGATATTATATTATTATCTGTGAAAATTTCAACTGTCCAGCTATCACGGTTAATGAGATACAGCCTGGTGACAGACGGACAGACAGACAGATAGACGGACGGACAGCGGAGTCTTAGTAATAGGGTCCCGTTTTACTCTTTGGGTACGGAACCCTAATAAAGGCGTAATTTTTAGCGAGTGGCAACAGTAAAAAAGTGAAGATATTATCTATTCAAATCTTATTAGGTATATACTATTTTTTCTATAGAAATAGGAACCTACTTTTTTGCCTTTAGAAAGTATACAAATTAAATTATATTAAATTCGGTTTAGCTTTCCAAAATATTTTCACGATGACCCGAGTATCTAAGCGCTTGCATACACCGAGACGCAACCAAGATTTTAATAAGCATAACATAATTTTAGAGGTATGTGAAGTAGGGTGTAATGTCCCGCCAACCTCCGTTGACAAGGAGGATCTCCCGACCAGACGGGTGTTGTGTCTGGTCCCGGCAACAGATCGATTTTCGAATTTAAGTTCCTATGTATTGACATAGATTTCGCTATATAGCCTTCCAGGTTCCAAGAGAAAGAATTGTTAGCCACCACGTATGATAACACGAATTCTGAAAGATTACCTTTAACATCATCATGTAAAGTTACAAAGGAACATGTTTCTTTTGTCATGACAGACAGACAGACGGACAACAAAGTAAGCAACAAGAAAGGAAAAAACTAAACCCTTATAGGATCTCTATGGGTTGTCTTTCCTTTTGATGTTTTTTTGTTTTCGGCTGGGAACATTATCTAATGACATCCTCCGCTCTTGGGCGGAGCGGGAGGTAGTGTCAGACTTTTACTGACTAAAAACCCACTCCTGTTTCTTCTTTTTTCCAGAGCCCCGGGGATCTCTTTCGCATCACCCAAGGCCCCAGTAGGCTGCCTTGCTGGGCCCCTACGGTTGCTGACATCTCCTTGAGACGCACGTGGAACACTACGCGCTGTCGACGACTTATGCTCGGTCCGGACTGTTACCGGACCATCGGACGGCGAGCCACCCATTGCCCGCCGTCCGCGCTTTCGGTGGCCGGAAATCGGGATCGGAATCCTGCGGCTGGGGCGCGAGGGTCATTGCTTTGCGCGTGCACGTGAGGCCTCCTCCTTTGCTGTGGCGTGCCCATTTCCTTTTGAGGTCACGGTACCCTAATAAAAAACAAAGAAAAATAAAATCCAAAGAACAATTTAATTGATAAACAGTGGTATGAGTAACTACGTAGGTGAAATTCAAGAACGTGACTATACATACCGACCGGTTGACTCTGAGTTCGTTTCCATAGCAACCCTTATAAGTGGCGAAGGAGTTAGGAAGATTTAAGATTCTGAGAAATTGTTATCTGAATAACTTTTATATTAAGTCAGTATCTTTTTTTTTCATTTATTATTAAGAACAGATTTCGAAATAATTTATTACAATCTAGCCTAAAAGACTAATCAGCAATTTAACTCTAACTTATTATTATACATCAGTTTAATGACGTTTTTTTGAATACGTATCTCAAGGTATTTCTGAATCTCAATTTGCTAGTACCGTTGGCGCAGTGGTTCTGCGATTGGCTGCTATGCTGCGTGTTAGGGGTGTGTAATATTTGTTTAACCTACTGATAGTGTTTCGTTGTTTCGCCAAACAGAACAGAACAGATGGTCGATGGGGATGAAAGGTTCTGGAATGGCGACCATGTACCGAAAGACGTAGCTTTGGAAGGCCTCCCACAAGAGGGACCGATGACCTGGCGAGGGTCGCGGGAATCCGATGGATGCGGGACGCACAGGACCGGTCATTATGGCGACATTTGGGGGAGGCCTATTTTCAACAGTGGATGACGTGCAATCCCAAACTAAGCAGAGCTTGTGGTATGAGTACTAGATAACTGATAAACATACTTATATATTTTTAAAGACATACATATAGACAAATTACACCCCACATATGAATTTATATATTATTTTACATGAATATTTTAAAGTAACACACAAATAAATCGACTTTATTCCTTGTAACAAAATTATTCCCAACCCGGAAAAACGATGTTAAAAACCGAGGCTCAAACATTTCTGCACGCGCTTACACAACGTTTCCTCGCTTTGTATTTGGATGATTATAAAAATACACCTTCGGGACATGTTCGTTAATCCTCGGAATATTCCGTCAAATTTAATCTCCGTGATTATATGAATATGCGCCATCCCTTAACTGAAAGGTCGACGTTAAGGCCCTTTACCCTAATTTATTCTGGGTACCTACTTCGGTACAGTATTAACCATATTTTCATTGTGAACAGAAATTTTAGCCGAGATAATAACTTATGTAGCTATACTGTGGCTACAAATAATAGATGTTGATAAATTTTAGTAGTTTCCCCAAAATATTTAGGCTAAAGTTTAAGATATTCTTGATACAGCATCGCTTGAAATAGACCGTGAAACAAGTACGGACAAAACACTAATTTTATAACATCCTGCATGCTAAATTTGTATGTATACCCATGTTTTGACAAATTAAATTATCTTTGTCTTTATCTTCACCGTCTGTAATTTCAGGCGGTTGCCTCCTTCTTCGAAGCAGTAATGCTAGCAAAGGAGGCCGCACGTGGACGCGGGATTCCGATCCCAATTTCCGGCTGCCGTAGGCGCGGGCTCGCGGACGGCGAGCAATGGGTAGCTCGCCGTCCAACCGTCCGGTAACCATCTGGACCGAGCCAAAGTCGTCGACGGCGCGTAGTGTTCCATGCGCGCCTCAAGGAGATGTCAGCAACTGTAGGGGCCCAGCAGGGTCGAAGCCTACTGGGGCCAAGGGTCTGATTCTGAAAGGAAGACTCGGCCCTGGTATGAAAGGTAACGAAGGAACAGGAGTGAGTTTTTAGTCAGTAAAAGTCTGACACTATCTCCCGCTGCACCCAACCCAAACCACCAATAAATTGCTAAGATATTTCTTTATAGTGGCCGTGACATTAAAATTGCCCAGTAAATAGAAACTATGATACACATTCGTAAAATACAGGGTGATCAACACGAATGTATGCAGTTAAGTTAGTAAGTAGTAATTAAAATATTACCTAATTATGCATGTTAGATCACACAACATCAACAAACAACAACAACAACAACATCTACCAAATACTCACTTCAACTTTTCGTATACTTTATTAGGAATCCTAAAATCAGTCTCAGAAATTCTGTTTTTATTAGTATACATCCTTATAGATGACTCCATCGGAAAACTCAACTCTCGCAACTGGGAATCATTTGATTCGTTACTTGAAAAATAAATTTTAGGACGTTAATCAATTCACATTGGAACTTTAGAATATACATTGGTTAATGTGATCTTAAAAACTACCCAAAACCAAATTATAATACTTTAACTTAAAAATAAAAATCAAGCGACAGCAAAAAATAGTTTCAATAAAAATAAATAAAAAAGGGGTATACAATACCGCAATTAGCGATAGCTAAGCTAGCGAAGCTATACCTACTATGTAAGAGATTATAAATTAGATATTTATTGAATAAAGAAATTATAAAACCAAGAAGAGATGACACAGCAATCCAAACACATCCATAAATCTTAACAATCCCTATAACAGAACCCAGTTAATCCGTCAAACGATGGCAATTAATCCATAACCAAAGCGATAACTAATGGCAACACATATCGCAAATAAGCCAACACACTATATGAACACTACGAGGGATAATTACCCAAAATCAATCCTGACGATTGACAATTTTGGGGCGGTAAACCTTTGGGAGGAAACAAAATATCTTTGCGGGGGTAATAAACTATAGGGAAAAGCTGTATTAATCATTCTGGGGTTACGCACCGCTGATGCCTTTATAAGGATATAAGGAAATAAATAATTTCTCGATGTATTTTATGAAAGGATGCGGTCAAGGATAACGGCGAATAGCTGAGGAAGGATTGGACTTAGTTCTTAATAAACTAGATAGTACGAGTTTTTTGAACTTCACTCATATCGGTATGGAGATCCTTGAAATACCACAATGACTACTAGACTTGGTTTTAGTATCAAAATGCAGCGTGAATGCTGACTAATAAATAGGTCTACATGAAATTGCCGTTTTTAAAAACAATTATTTTGAAATATTATATCTTTGGATGGACTTGGAATTCTAAGTTCAAAAAACTATATAGTAAAGGTACGTTAACCTTTTTAACCGACTTCAAAAATAAGGAGGTTCTATATTCGGCTGTACGTATTTATATTTATTTTTATGTATATTCACCGATTTGTCGGACAATTGTGGACCGATTTTGATTTTTATTTTTTTAATTTATTGAAAGGTTATGCTTTCAAGTTGGTCCCATAGAAATATTGTTATGATCTTATATTGAACTTCAGGATAAAATATGGAACGGACAAGTAAAATTGATTTGTTTATACGTCTAGTCGATATCTGACTGAAAGAAGAGGGGAAGGGGATATATCGAACTGATCTGATGATGATGCCTAACCGATCTACTATGTAACCTAACCGTATTTGGGATTATTAGAATTGTCATGAGATTCACTCTAGCTATAAAGTACCATCGACCTATTTGATGATGGAAGGTAGGCATGAAAACCCCATAATAAGACAATGTATCCTAGTTGTGGCTTGGCTTAGTGGAATTATCATGCAATGTTTCAATTAAATTCTATAGGTACCTTACTATAGAACTTGCACATTATATAAGTTAGGCTGAGGAGTACGTTTTAGTTGTGGTACTAAAAAGTGTAAAATAAAAACTAAAGAAAAACTAAGTGTAAAGTTTTTACTAAAAAAATACAATCGACTTCAATAAAAAAAACCGGGCAAGTGAGGGTTCCGTACAAACTTACATTTGAAACAGTTCAATTCCCGAATGGAGTTCTGAAGATTTTTATGACGTAACTACAAATTTACAGTTTTCAGATTTTTTCCTATACTTATGCTATAAGACCTTGCTTCATACCAAACTTCAGGCTTCTAGGTCAACGGGAAGTACTCTATGAATCTTGATTCCCTTGAGAGTGTCGAAATATACGTTTTTTGCGACATAAACGGCCTTATCTTTTTTTTCGTTAAATCAGAAGTTTAATTTTTTCACTTCTTCAAGGGACCGCAGACCCGAGTATATTATGGTTTCAATTTCAACTCGATACCCTCACGCGTTGCCAAGATAAAGGGTCTTGACAGACAGACAGATAAAGTGATCCTTTAAGGGTTCCGTTTTTCCTTTTGAGGTACGGAACCCTAAAAAAACGCGAAAAAGTTCAAAATAAATTAAATTTTTTTGAAGTCGGTACTTATTAAAAATTGAAGAGACAAAAATACGAGTATAATAGAAACACCAACTTCCGAAATTAAAGTTATTTTGCACTTTTTAGTGCTTTTTTATTGAAGTCGGTTGTATTTTTTGTGTAATAACTATTTGTTGGGATCTTTGGGTTTTTATTTTCTTCATGATTGAACGGTTGAATGGATTTAGATTTGGTACACTGGTAGACAATGTCTCGGAAAAGCACATAAGATAATTTTTATTCTAGGAGTTTGTTCCATAGGAACCATTTTCTACTTTTACGTAGGCGTAAAAAAAAATGTTTTTTGTTTGAAATAAAATGCCAAAATTTTGTACCTACAAGTATCAGTCTTTGCGTGGCAGCCAAACCGAATTATAGCTTAAGATAGCCATACACGCTAGGGTATACCTGATAGGTTTGCCTATACAGTTGAGTATTACAGGTAAACCGGAGCGTGTATGTTGCACAACTGTGCAGGTTTCCACACAAGCTTACCTGACAGGTATAACTGTGCGGGCAAACCTGTCAGCTACACCCTAACGCGTAAAAAAAGTAAAGTGAGCTTGTTTGTAATAAGTAATCTCTGGAACCAATGAACTGATTCTGAAAATTCTTTTACCAGTAGACAGCTACATTGTTTATGAATGTTAGACTATTTTAAATTGTGTACAATATGATTTTTTACATCAAAAACGTTTGACGTCCAGCAAAGTAGGCACGGGTCAGCTAACTAAGAGTAATTTGGGAGTAGACTATTGTTAAATTTATTATTTAAATGTTTAATCCACGACAACGCTTTTGATGTATTACCCAAAGTAAATAAATTGCGAACCAGAGTGTAATGTACTTACACAAGACCAATTAAAGGCCTATATTCGGTGTACCCACTTTTTTTTTAGGTCGGAAAACCATCTTATGATACCCCTTGCTTTTGGGCGGCGCGGGAGGGCGTGTCAGACTTTTACTGACTAAAAACCCACTTTTCGCATCGCCCATGGCCCCAGTAGGCTTCAACCCTGCTGGGCCCCTACGGTTGCTGACATCTCCTTGAGGCACGCGTGGAACACTACACATCGTCGACGGCTTGGGCTCGGTCCGGACGGTTGCCGGACGGTCGGACGGCGAGCCACCCATTGCTCGCCGTCCGCAAGCCCGCGTCTACGGTAGCCGGAAATAGGGATCGGAATCCCGGCGGCTGGGGCGCGAGCCATTGCCTCGCGCGTGCGGTTGCCTGCCACTCCTCCTCGCTCCGGACCATGGCCTGTACCAAGAACCGGCGCGAGAGATCGCTGCCGAGGAGGCAATGTACTAACACAAGACCAATTAAAGGCCTATATTCATTGTTCCTACGTAAGAAACATCGTTCTATTTAATCAAAAAGGTTAAAGGTAGCTCCTAATACTAAATTATTTATAACCCAAACTAATTTAAATACTGGAGCTCTGACATTTCACACATTTCTGTCTTCAAACATGAAAATGAATATTCGAACTAATTTCAAATGACTTTCTCTTTTGTGGGTTACACTATATCAGTTTTAAAACATTCAGTTGGTACATATTTGATCACCAGAAGACATAAATAAGACTGACAGAACTTTAGACTAACGTTATATAATAAACTAGCTTTTGCCTTCGATTTCGTCTGCGTAGAAGTTGAAAATGGTTTCAATAGGATTTTTAAAATACGTAACTCGTCTTCTATCAATTCTGTTAAAGAATATTCATGCAATATTTGAAGTAGATTGGACCAAGGAATAGCGTTGTCCCATACAAACTTTGGCCCCCTTTTTCACCCCCTTAGGGGTAGAATTTCGAAAAATTATTTCTTATCGAATGCCTACGTCATACAAAGAACATACCCTCCAAGTTTCAGGTCTTTACGATCAGCGGTTTAGGCTGTGCGTTGATCCGTCAGTCACTCAGGACAAAGCATTTTATATGTATAGATAGATAGAGATAACAACTGGTTTCGAAATGACCTCGTCGTGTAGTGGTCTTTTTTCAAAATGGGAAATCATGCATTGACTTCTCTCGCACTAGGTTGGAAAGAGAGGGAGCTATGAAACTTTTACTGTATTAAACCCACATGTGGCAGATGTTCCTTGAGTTTCTAGACATCGGTTACTAACAGGTGATATTTTTTAAGTTGGGAAATTATCAAGTAACTTCTCCCGCTCTGAGTGAAGCGAGAGGTCGTGTGACTTTTACTGACCAAAAATCACCTGCGATCCTTTAGTTGCCCTTTGCGTTCCAGAGCCAAGGTAACTCTTTCATTCAATTATATTTCCCTGGCAGGCATAGTTGTCTTCACCTGAGTTTAGATTATAATCTATCTGGCGAAATTGTAAATCACACGTACAATCTTTCCATAGTTTACAATTTCATATGTCAACATATAACGTATAGCATATTCTCTCTAAATTCTATAATGTTCCCACCGCTGGGATTCAGGCTTCGTATATATAAGAGTGAATGGACCGTAATCCATCACGCGGGCCCAGTGCTGATTGGTGGATATCACATGTCTTCGAAGTTTTATTCTAGGAAATGCCACTTTCCACAAAATTTCCTTCACCGTTCTGGGAGCAGTGGTGATGAAATAAATTATACAAAGTAAAGCTCGTGCCGAGGTTTTAACCTGCAACGTAGGAGTCGTAAGTTGGGGCCTTTACTATTGGCTACCAGGCACCACTACCAGCATGGCTTACTGGTTTTGTCAGTTATTAGTGTAAACTGTTTTACTAATATGCATTTCTCAATAGCCGGCAGTCCATATTCTGAATTTGAAGCTAGCCAATTACATTGAACTAGGCTGTAACTGGTGAATAGAACAGCTCTGTATAATTCTTCCAGGAAAGCCTGATTTTGAGCGCGCAATGTAGAAGCTTTTCTTCAAATTTAATAAATGTTTTTATTAGGTTACAACTTGTTTTGACATAAACGAGCATGGTAGTTGAGAGTTTGTCATGCTCACTCAAATGTCTCGCTGATGATGGCACGTGTTATTGGGTCATTCAGTTCCCATAAATGTGGTTGAGCTAAGTGGGACTGATGCACGCGTCATACTCGTGAACGGGTGCCGTCAGTTGAGACTGGTCATCTCTTAGCTGCCAGTGGCTTATTTCAATTTTTTTTTCATTATTTATTCATTGGGCTCACATAATAGAAGGGACAAAAAAAATTAACCAAGATTTTTGTAACTCATTTATTAGTGATGTAAATTCCGCCAAGTCCGTTCCATCATCGGATCACCAGATGAACAGTGATGCGCCATTGGTTTATGGGTAGGAACCCATATGTAAAAAACGTTTTGAGAACACATTTATCGTGTGTACAGCTAAAGAGTGGATTTTCAAGCCAGAGTTTGTGTTTCCTGATAGTTATAACCTAAGGGTCTTTAAGTCAAGAGTAAATAGGTTACTTCTAGGTAAGCGTGTTCCATTGTTGACCACCTCATCGTTTACCATCAGACAAGATAGTGATTAAACGCGAGCCTATACAAAATAAAAAAAAAGAATCATGTGGATCAAATTCGATAAAATATCTTCACAGATGTTGCCTAGAAACACAAACACAACAACTCCTCACTTAATAAACTGGAAGAAACAAACGAAATAAAAACACACACCATATTATTGTCACAGTTCACTTTAGTATTCAGTACCGCTCCCCAGCTGTCGACGCCATTTAAAAAATACCAACTTGTTACAAATTAGTGCGCCTTCCTTTTCAGGCTACGTGTCTGTAGAAGAGAAACGAGCAAGCGGAGCGCAGCGAGAAAATAGTGTAGCGGTGTGCCCTTGTTCATTGAAGTGGAGTTGTGCGAAGGCTTGGTGAAAGAGTCTGGTGATAATCAAAATGAAGTGTCGGAAATTTCGTAAGGCATTGGTTATTATTATCTCCCTGCCCTTCGCATTTTCTTCTTCTATTTAAAAAACCAACCAACCGTCACGCATTCACTGACTTTTCTTTCATAGGTTATGTTCGTAACAGAACAAAACATGTCTGCATTTGCTGCTCCGACTCACTTTATAGTCCTAAATATCAGCTGTTTTTCAGTATTATTTTGTCTTACTTCAAAAGGGTTCACTAATGTTTCACCAAACCTGCGTCGCCTGAGGACCGGTTGACGGAGCCCCCTTGGCAGGGCTCCTAATTCTGTGCAGTTCAAAAAAATTAGCAGGGTTGTGTGAAAATGTATCACTTAACAAATAACACGTTTTTAAACAAAAGTTTATCTGGTGGTTTGTTTTTAAAGTGAATTATTTGGAAAACTTAATTTTGTTTAATGATGACAAATCATGTTTTTGCCAATCGTTGCTTGTCAAGTAAAAATTTGTAAATTAATTTTTGGTGCACTGATCTTTCAAAAGTACAAAACTAATCTGAGCCCCGTTCTTTGATGAAGCGAAAGCTTTAATCACATAGCTCAACTCGTCTCAATAGAAACGCAGCCTAACAAGAAAAGCGGTGGAGCGTGGCTTCTTATAGCCATTTGTGGAGCCAAATGTGATCGTTTACCGTATAAGGTGAGGAGTTCTAAAGACGTAGCAGCTCATTAGTGTAGCGGTAAGTATGCCTGTACTGTTACCGTGACCGAAATGGTTGTGAAGGTCGGGATAACTTTAAGTGGGGTTTTATGTACCGGGTAAGTATCTGAAGATTTAGATTTAAGGTACTTTGGTTCTACTTTTTAGACTACTTTGGGATTATTTAACCATTATTTTTAAATTAAAAACAATTTATTTTGAACATAGATAGAACTAGAAAAATAAAAACGCTTATTAAATCTAATTAAAATTTCATAATATATATATACAATAACTCCTAACTAAAATATGGCGTTAAAAAATTCCTCCGCATCGCTGTCGACTGGAAGTGTGCCCAAAAGACTGGCGGCATTGCCACGTTGTATGGCAATGCCTAATCTCTGACCGAGGTAAAAGCCAGCCCTTTGGTCACGCGAAGTGTCGACTAGCCGTTTGGATAATTGTTTAAAAAAATGGATTGTCTATATTGGATTTGGGATTATTTTAGGTATGTGATTTTTATGATGAGAGGAGAATAGACGGATTAGAGAGGGAGAGAAATAGAACAGTAAACAAAGTTAATAGTGTTTTGTATACTGTTTTCGAAGTTAATCAATCGGTCGAGCCTTTTCGGTTTGGGTCGACTTCCAGTCGGAACGTATTCGGCTGAATACCGGTATTTTACATTCAGCGACTACTCATCGGGTAACACGATACCCTTTTACAAGACTGTTGTTAGACTTTCTAAGGGCCGTTTCATATCGAAATGGTATCGACGCGGAAAGGTAATTGTCAGACCGCTCTTAGTACCGCGTTCGGCTGCACGCCCTTTTTGAACTTTCAAGCGATAATTGTCTTTGAAGGATGTAGATAGAGTTTAAAATTCACTCTATAATTGGTTGTCGCGTCGCTGCCGGCAGTAAAGCCGCACACGGCTGCGAGCGGCTGCTGACAGACAGAACCACTAACAACGCACGCATGGCCGCTTGACTACTAGCGGCGCTGCGGAAAGGTGCGCGCTCTTTTTGAACCTTTCAAGCGATCCTGGTTTTTTAACCGACTTCAAAAAAAAGAAGGAGGTTATCAATTCGGTTGTATGTCTTTTGTTTTTTTTTTTTCTTTTATGTGTTTTACCTCAGAACTCCGTCGATTATGGACCGATTTGCAGTTTTTTTTTTCCTCTTAAAAGATATGCTTTCAGATTGGTTCCATTTTTTCCAAAATCTAATTCTGATGATGGGTTCTATGACAAATCGAGGGAACTCCTCAAAAATTATAGGCAACAATATAGTGATTTTGGTATTTTCATCGAGAACTTATGCATTTACTGTCAAAAAGTAACATTTGATGAAATGAAACTGATCAACGGACCAGAAATGGCCAACGATACTTCTTACCCACATAGATATCACAATGAAGATAGTTAAGCGACTATGAAAATACAAATAAATAAATGGTTCTGAATAGTTATGTTGAAAATGGTATAATTAAAGTGACTTGGTGATGATGATGGAGCCGGAAGATAGGCACTGGAACTCTGTAATGAATCAATGTATCCTAGCCGTGTTTGGGCTTATTAGAATTTTCATGAGATGCATTTTGGCTATAAGGTACTATCGAACTGATCTGATGATGGAGCCGGTAAGTAGACACAGGAACTTCGTAATAAAACAATGTGACCTAGCAGTGTTTGGATTCATTGGAATTGTCATGAGAAATAGACAATGGTTATAAGTGTACCGCAACTAAATAGTGTGAAATAAAAAACTTTTTACAAAAAAAACCTACTTCACTAAAAAAACACTAAATGGATCAAAATAACTTTAATTTTGGAAGTCGGTGTTAAATAAGAATCAAACAATACCGAGAAACACCGACTTCCGAAATTAAAGTTATTTTGATCCTTTAAAAGAGCGTTCACTCGAAATTACGCGCTATTTGGCCAAAAACCATGATTTTCAAACCCGTTTATATCCATTAATGATTTATTGTACAAACATGTGATTTACTAAAACCATTAGGAATTATTCTTGTCTAAATAGTTAAGTAGGATATTATTTAAATTAATTGCACGCTTGTGAACTATATTCACATATGTAAATAGAGTTTTTGAAATTTTACTTTCAGAGTCAATTTCGAAGCTTGACAACTTCTACAGTTCTAATAGAATTAATAAACAAAAAATACAAAACAGTAACTAGAATCCTTAACAAAATAGTTATAGAAAAAAGATTCATTGATTTAGTTTACTAATTAAGAAAATAAAAATAAAAATATTGTCAAATTATTAAGAAATTTTGGGTAAATAAAATGATCATTTGCACTGATTTAATTTAATTTTATCATTATAATAATAGCTTATTCTAATAGAAGAACATGTGTTTCAAAACTTACTATATAAAATTTGAATTAAAATAACTTTGTCAATTTTTAATAAATATTACAAATCTCGGCGCGCGAACGTGATGATGAATATTGTTGGGCGACTGAATTTGCGACGCTCGCGCGCCGATATTTATGGTCCTTTTTAAATATTTGTTAAAAATTGATAAAGCTATTTTAATTCAAAATTTAAATTGTATATTTTGAAAAAAATGTCCTTCTATTAGATTATGCTATTACTTTAATGATAAAAGGAAGTTAAATCAGTGCTAATGATCATTTTATTCACTCATAATTTCTTAATAATTTGACAATGTTTTTATTTTAATTTTCTTAATTAGTAAACTAAATCATTTTTTTTCTATAACTATTTTGTTAAGGATTCTAGTTACTAGTTTGTATTTTTTGTTTATTAATTCTATTAGAACTGTAGAAGTTGTCAAGCTTCGAAATTAACTCTGAAAATAAATTTCAAAAACTCTATTTACATATATTATGTGAATATAGTTCACAAGCGTGCTATTAATTTAAATAAAATCCTACTTAACTATTTAGACAAGAATATTTCCTAATGTTATTGGTAAATCACATATTTGTACAATAAATCATTAATGGGATATAAACGGGTTTGAAAATCATAGTTTTTTGGCCAAATAGCGCGTAATTTCGAGTGAACGCCCTTAAGTGGTTTTTTTAGTGAAGTCGGTTTTTTTTTTGTAAAATGTTTTTTATTAAGGATGTAGATAAACTTTAAAATAATTTTATTCTAAAAGTGCTCACATTTCGGTATGAATCGGCCCTAACCGTCACGATTGTCAAAGATCTTGAAACAACAGCCAGGACCATTGGCTTACCGTGCTTTCCGAGGCATGGAGGAATCTTAATCGAAATGTTAATGGACATCCATCCGCAAACCAACCTCGGTTAGCGTTGCCAGGATTAGAAAATTAACAACGAAAGAAAATCAGGCATAAGAAATATTCAGAGCAGAGGAAGTTTGAAAGTGACGCCAGTGACTGAAAAGTTGAAGCGGAATCGTTTGTCTTGGTATGGTCATGAAAAGAGGAGGGATGAAACGCAATTACCAACGCAACTTAACAGTGTTTTGTACACTGTTTTCGAAGTTAATCAATCGGTCGAGCCTTTTCGGTTTGGGTCGTCTTCCAGTAGGAACGTATTCGGCTGAATACCGGTATTTTACATTCAGCGACTACTCATCGGGTAACACGATACCCTTTTACAAGACTGTTGTTAGATTTTCTAAGAGCCGTTTCATATCGGAATGGCAGCAACGCAAAGAATCAATTGTCAGCCGCGTACGGCCCCTTGACCACTCTTGGTACAGCGTGCGACTGCGCGCCCTTTTTGAACTTTCAAGCGATAATAGTCTTTGAAGGATGTAGATAGAGTTTTAAATTCACTCTATAATTGGTTGTCGCGTCGCTGCCGGCAATAAAGCCGCACTCGGCTGCGAGCGGCTGCTGACAGACAGAACCACTAACAACGCACGCATGGCCGCTTGACTACTAGCGGCGCTGCGGAAAGGTGCGCACTCTTTTTGAACCTTTCAAGCGATACTGATTTTTTAACCGACTTCATAAAAAAAGGAGAAGGTTATCAATTCGGTTGTATGTCTTTTGTTTTTTTCTTCTTTTATGTGTTTTACCTCAGAACTCCGTCGTTTATGGACCGATTTGCAATTTTTTTTTTCTCTTAGAGGATATGCTTCCCGATTGGTTCCATTTTGTTTCAGAATCTAGTTCTGATGATGGGATCCATGAGTAATCGAGAGAATTCCTCAAATATTATAGGCAACCATATGGTGATTTTGGTATTTTCATCGAGAACTTAAGCATTTACAGTCAAAAAGTAACATTAAATTTGATGAAGTGGAACTGATGAAGAAGACCAGAAATGGCCAACGGAACTTCTTACTCACATAGATATCACTATGAAGATACGACTATGACAATACAAACAAATAAATGGTTCTGAATAGTTATGTTGAAAATGATATCATTGAAGTGACCTGATAATGATGATGGAGCCGGAAGATAGGCACCGGAACTCCGTAATTAATCAATGTGTCCTAGCCGTGTTTGGGCTTATTAGAATTGTCATGAGATGCACTTTGGCTATAAGGTACTACCGAACTGATCTGATGATGGAGCCGGAAGGTGGAAGGTAGACCCAGGAACTTCATAATAAAACAATGTACCTAACCTAGCAGTGTTTGGGTTAATTGGAATTGTCATGAGAAATAGGCACTGGTTATAAGTGTATCGCAATTAAATAGTGTGAAATAAAAAACTTTTTACAAAAAAAAAAAACCTACTTCACTAAAAAAAACACTAAATGGATCAAAATAACTTTAATTTCGGAAGACGGTGTTTCTCGGTATTGTTTGTTTCTTATTTAACACCGACTTACGAAATTAAAGTTAATTTGATCCTTTTAGTGTTTTTTTTTGTGAAGTCGGTTATTTTTTTTTTTTTTTTGTAAAATGTTTTTTATTAAGGATGTAGATAAACTTTAAAATAATCTTATTCTAAAAGTGCTCACATTTTGGTATGAATTGGCCCTAACCGTCACGATTGTCAAAGATCTTGAAACAACAGCCAGGACCATTAGCTTACCGTGCTTTCCGGGGCATGGAGGAATCTTAATCGAAATGTTAATGGACATCCATCCGCAAACCAACCTCGGTTAGCGTTGCCAGGATTTGATAATTAACAACAAAAGAAAATCAGGCATAAAAAATATTCAGAGCAGAGGAAGTTTGAAAGTGGCGCCAGTGACTGAAAAGTTGAAGGGGAATCGTTTGTCTTGGTATGGTCATATAAAGAGGAGGGATGAAACGCATGTTACTTATAGAGTTATGAGTATACATGTGGATGGATGGAGAGGGAGAGGGAGGCCAAAGAAAAGATGGATGGATTGTGTGAAGAGTGATATGAAAGAAAAGGAAGTTAGTGATAGCTTGACGAGTGACAGTGTAGAATGGAAGAAAAAAACGTATTGCGCCGACCCCAAATAAAACGGGACAAGGGCAGGAAGATGATGATTGTACTTAACAAAGATGTTGCCACATATGTTTATAATATGGCCTTTTTTGAGGTGAGAAATCATCAAATAACTCCTCTCGCTTTTGTTGGAGCGAGAGAGAGTCTCAAATTTTTACTGACTGATGCCCACTGGGCATTCTAACGCTGCGTCTCCCGGTACGTGATTGCCACTCTAGAACCTTTCGTTCCCATCGATCATCTGTTGTACGAGCAATAATGTGCCCAGCCCCTGCCACTTAAGCCACTTAAGTTTGACGATTCTTCGGGTTATTTCGGTAACCTTGGTTCTCCAGTGGATATCTTCATTTCTGATGCGATCACGCAAGGAAACTCCGAGCATAGCCCTTTCCATTGCCTTTTAGGTGACTTTAAGCCTTCTGATGAGGCTCATTCCATTTTGATGTTTGTGGATGACCTGATGGTGAAAGTCTCGGAAATCCGATGGATGCGAGACGCATAGGACCGGTCGTTATGGCGACACTTGGGAGAGGCGTATATTCAACAGTGGACGTCTTTCGGCTGAAATGGTGTTGATGATGATGATGATGAAAGCCCACTTGAGTTCTTTCAGTTGTTTTTTGCGTTTCAGGGTAACTCTTTCAAACAATCTCGCAACCCGATGTTTATTAAGCCTGAAATCAATATTTTCTAAAAGTAGTTTATCTCTTTATTAGCGGAGCTGAACTATACAGGTTACTAAATACTGGTCAAAGAAATATTTTGAGTCCACCGACACGAAAAGAAGAAAATCTATTTACTTATCGAAATATGTATGTCACAACTTACGAAATATGTATGTCGTAGCCCACGAAATATGTAGGACACGGTGGAGCATACGGTAGAGGTGTGCCCCGCCTGGGCAGAGCACCGCCGTGTCCTCGTGGGGGCGATCGGTGGCAGTGATCTCTCGCGCCGGGCCTTGGTACAGGCCATGGTTCGGAGTGAGGAGGAGTAGCAGGCGGTCGCCTCCTTCTGCGAAGCAGCAAAGGAGGCGGCCGCACGCGTAAGAGAACGGCCCTCACGCCCCATCCGCCGGGATCCCGATCCTGTTTTTCAGCCACCATAGGCGCTGGCTTGCGGACGGCGAGAAATTGGTAGCTCGCCGTCCGACCGAGGTAACCGTCCGGACCGAGCCCAAGTTGTCGATGGCGCGTAGTGTTCCATGTGTGCCTCAAGGAGATGTTAGCAAAACCGTAGGGGCCCAGCAGTCGAAGCCTACTGGGGTCATGTGTGATGCGGAAGAAAACCCCGGCGCCCTGGAACGAAGGCAAAGAAGGAACAGGAGTGGGTTTTTTGTCAGTAAAAGTCTGACACTATCTCACGCCCCGCCCAAGAGCGGGGGATGTCATGGGATGATTTTATCACTGAAAAAAATTTCCCACGAAATATGTACGTCGCAGCCCACGAAATCATCAAAACATTGCCATAATATTTGCTCACTTACCTCATCAAACAAGATTGAGGGCGAAAACTACTAAGTTGGTCATGACACCATCAAAACACTTCAACAGTTAGCACATTTACCTCATATAGTAGTAACATAGCCAAAGTAGTTTATGTTCACACAGCGAAAGGGCACCTAAGTCCATCCCCTGTCACATTCACGCAATTCCGGAGTTCCGGAGTTTCCCCATTATGATAATTCCTGTTACTATGACACGCCGGAAAAATCTGAAAATTCCATTATTTCACTACGTTTGAGCTGCATTCGTTATTTGTATCCAAGTTATCCAACTGCCTGCTTACTGAAGATCCTATTTGTTATTCAACAATTTATTCAAAGTATTGCGTTATTTTTATTCTTTTGTTTTGGAATTGGAGCTGAGTGATGGTATATCAATTATTTGTTTATTTCCAGCTAAATACTGGCCTTCTATTTATTTTCTTTGATTGTAAATCGTCGATAAGTCCCATCGCGTGGGGCAAGATAGAATATTAACCTTTTATTTATTAAAAACCCACCTGTATTTCTTTAGTTTTTAGTAATTTCGCATACTTTTGTATTTAAATGTTGCTATAAAAATATTTTTGTTAAAAAAATATGGCTGCGTATACAGGTGTCACAAACGCTAAAACAAATCCGAAAAACGACAATTTCCTTACTTACGTCAGTGATAAAACAAAAAGCGGTCAAGAACCCAATAAATACTTACAATGATATCAAACTAACAATGGAAGGAAATAAAGTCATAAATATTTCAGGGTTCAGCGAGCAAAAAACCATTTTAAACAGAATCGCTCCTCATAATACTTAAACAGGGGTTGTTCAAAAGTGTTGACAAAGCTAATAAAAAAGGTTCAGTACACATTTGTAAAATGGACGACACAACGTAGTCGGCCATTTTATATAATCTTTGTTTGCATAATCCTTTCATTTACGTTGTTAGATTAGTTAACGGTCGTTCAGGGAACATTACGTTATTTTTGTGTTATAAGCAATACTTATCTGATTTTTTAAAGGTTTATTTTGCTACCCACTCAACGAAAAATCATAAAATTGGCAATGAAGAGGACTATGCGTTACGGCGGAGCACTGTCGTGTTCTGGAGAAGATCGGCTGTGGTGACCTCTCGCGTCCGGCCCTGGTTCAGCTCATGACTGAAGCGAGAGGGAATAAAAAGGGACACCTTCACCTACAAAGCAATACTACCATGAGGAAAAGGACATCCTGAGACTTGCGTGCCAGGCTTGGTCCTTACCGGACGGCCGGATGGCGAGCCGGCGGCCGAACGCAGTTGTTGCTCTATCTACGATGGCTGGTACCACCTACCCAACGCTGTGGGGGATCTCCGGCGGTCCACTCCTTAGCTACACGTACAATTAATGTGATCTCCAAACGATTTGTGTGTATATGTGGAATGGTGGAATGATGCACATACTTTTTAAACTTCATCATCATCATCATTTTTTTTTTATTAATGATAGGCTCGCGTTTGACCACCATCTCACCTGATGGTAAGCGATGATGTGGTCGACGATGGAGCACGCTTGCCTAGAAGTAGCCTATTCACTCTTGACTTAAAGACCCCTAAGTTGTAGCTATCAGGAAAGCAAGGAATTCCACTCCTTGGCTGTACGCATAATAAATGTGTTCTCAAAACGTTTTGTGCGTATGGGTGGGATGTCCACCATGTACCGGTGGCGCAACACCGTACGTCTAGTGGTCCGATGATGGAACGGACTTGGCGGAATTAGATTGTGCAATTCCAGTGCACACTCCCCGAAATGTAAACGATAGAAAACCGAAAGACGTTCACTGTTGGACATAGGCCTCCCCCAAGCGTCGCCACAATGACCGATCCTGTGCATCTCGCATCCACCGCACTCCCGCGACTCTCACCAGGTCGTCGGTCCACCTTGTGGGAGGCCTTCCAACGCTGCGTTTTCCGGTGCGCGGTCGCCACTCTAGAACCTTTCGACCCCATTGACCATCCGTTCTACGAGCAATGTGCCCTGCCCACTGCCACTTTAGTTTGGCGATTCTTCGGGCTATGTCGGCGGCCTTGGTTCTCCTGCGAATATCTTCATTCTTTATGCGATCAAGCAAGGAAACTCCGAGCATAGCCCTTTCCATTGCCCTTTGGGTGACTGTAAGCCTTCTGATGAGGCCCATTGTAAGCGACCATGTTTCAGTGCCACATATGTCATCACTGGCAACACGCACTGGTCATAGACTTTCGTCTTGAGACACTGTGGTATGTTGGACGAGAAGATACCGCGAAGCTTCCCGAACGCTGCCCAGCCGAGTCGGATTCGACGATTGACTTATTTCTCAAAGTTAGACCTACCCAACTGGATTGTCTGTCCCAGGTAAACTTCACATCTAAGTAATTAATCGCTTCCTTTCTTATCTTTTTTTAACCGACTTCAAAAAAAGGAGGAGTTTATCAATTCGGTTGTATTTTTTTTTTTATCATCATTTTTTTTATGTTTGTTACCGCAGAACTCCGTCGTCTATGGACCGATTTGCAAAAATTTTTTTCCCTTTATAGGATATGCTTTTAGATTGGTTCCATTTTATTCAAAATCCAGTTCTGATGATGGAATCCATGAGGAATCGAGGGAACTCCTCAAAAATTATAGGCAACCTAATGATAATTTTGGTATTTTCATCAAGAACTTAAGCATTTACAGTTAAAAAGTAACATTTGATGAAGTGGAACTGATGAAGAAGACCAGAAATGGTCAACGGAACTTCATACTCAAATAGATATCACAATGAAGATAGTTAAGTGACTATGACAATACAAATAAATGAATGATTCTGAATAGTTACGTCGAAAATGGTATCATCGAAGTGATCTGATGATGATGATGGAGCCGGCAGGTAGGCACTGGAACTGCGTAATTAATCAATGTAACCTAGCCGTGTTTGGACTTATAAAAATTGTCATGAGATGCACTTTGGCTGTAGGGTACTATCGAACTGATCTGATGATGGAGCCGGAAGGTAAGCACAGGAACTCCGTAATTAATCAATGTATCCTAGCCGTGTTAGGGCTTATTAGAATTGTCGTGAGATGCTCTTTGGCTATAAGGTACTATCGAACTGATCTAATGATGGAGCCGGAAGGAGGAAGGTAGACACAGGAACTTTATAATAAAACAATGTAACCTAGCAGTATTTGGGTTAATTGGAATTGTCATGAGAAATAGGCACTCTGTTTATAAGTGTATCGCAACTAAAAAGTGTGAAATAAAAACTTTTACAAAAAAAAAATAACCGACTTCACTAAAAAAAAACACTAAAAGGATCAAAATAACTTTAATTTCGGAAGTCGGTGTTAAATAAGAACAATACCGAGAAATACCGATTTCCGAAAATAAAGTTATTTTGATCCTTTTAGTGTTTTTTTTTTAGTGAAGTCGGTTATTTCTTTTTGTAAAAAGTTTTTTTTAACTGTAAATATAGGTTGAATGATGGTACATACTTTTGAAACTGAACATCTAATTACTTAATCGTTTCCTTTTATATCTTTTTTAACCTTTTAACCGCCTATGCCGGATATCCGACAAACACTCTCGCAGTTATTCCACCAGGATCGCACATCTACCACCAAATACTACACCTCGTCAGCTTTTCTGTCACCTATGGGGATTGAAGAGCAAAACGAGTTTTTTTTTTTTAAAGATGGAAATCATTCAATGACTTCTCGCGCCCTGGGTGACTAAAACCACACCTGTGTCCCTTAATTACCCTTTGCGTTCTAGGACTACGGGTTTCCTTTTCAGAAATTCCCCGCGGTCCTAGCTAGCGGGCATCGTCCCTGCTGGGCTACTACGGTTGGCTGACATCTCTTTGAGGAGCGTGTGGGTCGCTAGCATTACTGCTTCGCAGAAGGAGCCGACCACCTGACATTCCTCCTCGCTCCGGACCATAGCTCGAACCAGGGCCCGACGCGAAAGGTCGCTGCCGCCGATTGCCTCCACGAGGACATGGCGGTGCTCCGCCCAAGCGAGGCACACCTCCACCGTGTCCTCCAGGCGGTCTACATAATGGTGACACCCGGGCGTTTCTTCCGCCTGAATCCGATACAGAATCCTCCCGAACTTGCCATGTCCGGTGAGGACCTGCGTCATGCGGAAGGTGTGGACGCCGTGTTGCCGCTCCAGCCACTCCTCAAAGAGGGGACTTACTGCCGTGATTATGGTGTGCCCAAGCTAAACGAGATGGAGTACCCAGTCGCAAACACACGACCCTGGCGAATAGGACATAAAAACACTCATTGGAACGATCTGACGCAAGCGGTTAAAGGGTTAACTGTAAATACTTCAGTAACTACCACAAAGAAACGTATTGTCTGTATCGAACCATTACTTTGTAACTAATAAAAATGGAATACTACATAATATATTTATGACTATTATCAGAAATTATCTATGGTTGTAAAAAAATCTATTCACAAGAGTACCGTGTTTAGTTGAATTGTATTATGTTTTTATTTATTTGAAATACAAAATCATTTTTTTTGTTAGTAGAGTAAAAAAATGATAATTTAATAAAAAAAATTACATAAACACATTACACAATATATAATTTCCACAATAAATACAATTAAATTACAAAATAAAAATTCACATTAAAATTAAGTAAAGTATTTAAAAATTTTGTCATAGGTATATTCAATTAATTTTAATAAATAATTAAAGTCTACAAAAATAAAAATAATTAGAATCTGTTAAATTAATTTAATTCAAATGAAATAGTAAAACTTTAATGAAGTTTTTATTAAATATCTGTTAAAATAATAAAATCTGGTGGTAATAATAATAAAAAATTTGCAAAGAAAAAAATTAATTGCAATATTCACTCTCAAAGATGGTCTGAATAATCAATAATGATTTTTTAATTTACACAGATGGTCTGTGTGACGGTGACGCCATTCATGGCCATTATCTAAACCTGTTTCAATAAAAAACAATTATAAAATTATTTTTTTTAAAGAGAAACGTCCATTTAAACTAAAAAGTCCTAAATAATATTCAAAATAAAATAAAATGATTATTATAATATTTAACTTAATATCCGTTTGTGTTTATATGACATAACTGGATGATATGAACCAAGGTCGCTGAAATAGCCCGAAGAATTGCCATACTTAAGTGGCAGTGGGCAGGCATTGCTGTCAATATTAATCAGTGTCAAATTATTCCCAAAATAGAAAACATAATATCGTAGGCTGATTCACATATACTTTGTAAAAGTGACAATTTGAAATTATAAAATGTTGTTTTATGTATATTTCATATTATAGAGCCGGTCGAGTCGAAACGGCCGGGCCCCGACTTACAAGCTGTAGGTTGCGGCTTCAAACCCAGCCAGGCGCATTACTTTGTGTAATTTATTTCATCACCATTGCTCTCAAAACGGTAATGGAAAACACCGTGAGGATTCCGGCATGTCCCTGAACCAAAAATTCGAAGTCATATGACATTCACCAACCCGCAGTGGGCCGCGTGGTGGATTACGGCCTATTCCTTCCCCAAAAGAATAGGCCTGAGTTCCAGCAGTGGGAACATTAAAAGGCTGATTATGCTATGCTATATTTCATATTTGTTAAATTCGGGCGTTTCAATTTATTGATGATGGGCATTACCCTTTTTACATTCATACTTACAACCAAATAATTGCCGAAACATATAAGAGAGTAATATTACTTATACAAAATAACATCTGCGAAACGTATAGACATAATATTTAATTGGCATACAAAGACTTAGCGAAAAGAGCAAATACAGATGGAAGAGCACAATGATACAGCTTATTTAAAAAAAAAATGTCTTCCAGCAGACCTGCGACAGAGCATTGGATGGGAGATGTAGACGCAGTGAAACATAAATTTTAATGGTAACCTCCTTTTTCCACAAAAGGAGGTTACCATTTTTTTTTTAACCTGCTGAGAAACCACTTTCTCAGCAGGTTTTCTTTGCATTAGAAGAAAAAATACAACAATGGCAGCATCAATAAAGTGTCGTCCGATTCCTATCCATGGTAACGGGGCTCCAATTCATCACGATGTAATTAAAAAAAATTTTTTTTTTCTTCTTAACATGGAGTGTCTTGCCGGTTCTCATGGAGTTTTTTGCCGGTTCTCCTCCATAGGAAATGACTAATTTGGAACCGTGCTAGTGCAGAAGCTAGTGCTTCTGACGGTTTATACGTGCCCATGTAGGCATATGTGAAATAAAAACATTGACGCTGTCAGCGATAAGACCGCCTTTGTACCCACAGATTTAAGTTGCCTAGTATAAAAGTTTTGTTACTATTTTGGTGTGCAATAAAGTTTATTCTATTCTATTCTATTTGAATTTTCTTTTTTTTTCTTTTTTGAACAGATTAAAAACCATTAGCAAAATTACTGTTTGGTATAAAGTAAGTTTCTGCTTCAAACTAAAGTTAATAAATAAATAAAATAAAAAAGCCTTTTATTTCTTGTCGATTAAATTAGTAACAAATAGCTTCTGGCAGCGGCTTCGCTCGCGTAAAAGTAGGTTACTCCATACAAACTTCCAACCCCCGTTTTACCCCCTTAGAAGTGGAGTTTCGTAAAATCCGTGCTTAGCGGATGTCTACACTTTATAAGAAACCTGCCTGTCAAATTTTACGTTTGTAGGTGTTATAGTTTCTAAGATTTCGTGATTAATCAGTGAGTGATATTTCGCTTTTATATATATAGATTGACGATTAAACAATAAATAGCATTTAAAGAATTTCAAAAAATTATAGATTAATTGCATGCTTATGTATTTATTTCATTAGAAGTATATTATTATGATTGTGAACTAAAATTATGTTTCAAGAAATATATAATGTAAAAAAAAACTTTTTACAAAAAAAAAACTGAGTTCACTACAAAAAAAACAAAACACTAAAAAAATCAAAATAACTTTAATTTCGGAAGTCGATGTTAAATGTCGGTGTTTTTAACCGACTTCAAAAAGGAGGAGGTTCTATGTTCGGCTGAATGTATGTTTATTTTTTTTTATGTATGTTCACCGATTTTTTGGTCAATTGTGGAGCGATTTTGAAAAAATTTTTTTGTAGTGTCGGTTATTTTTTTTTTTTGAAAAAAGTTTTTATTTCACACTTTTTAGGTTGTGACTTATAGCCGGAGTACCTATTTCTCATGACCATTCGAATTAACACTGCTGGGATACATTATTTTATTAAGAATCCACCTCCCGGCGCCATCATCAGATCAGTTCGATAGTACTTTAAAGCGAAAGTGCATCTCATCACTATTCTAATAAGCCCAAACACGGCCAGGATACATTGATTAATTACGGAGTTCCTGTGCCTACTTTCCGGCTCCATCATGAGATCAGTTTGATAGTACCTTATAACCAAAGTGCATCTCATGCCAATTCTAATAAGCCTACCTTCCGGGTCCATCATCATCATCAGATCACTTCGATGATACCATTTTAAACATAACTATTTATTTATTTTCATTGTGATATCTATCAATTTAGGGGTGAAGTTCCGTTGGCCATTTCTGGTCTTTTTCATCAGTTCCACTTCATCAAATGTTACTTTTTGACTGTAAAGGCTTAAGTTCTGGATGAAAATACCAAATCACTATATAGTTGCCTAGAATATTTGAGGAGTTCCCTCGATTCCTCATAGATCCCATCATCAAAACTGGATTTTGAAAAAAATGGGACTAATCTGGAAGCATAATTATCGTATAAGGGCAATTTTTTTTAACTAATTTGGAAGCATATCCTTTTAGGGCAAAAAAAATCGCACATCGGTCCATAAACGCCGGAGTTCTGAGGTAACAAACATAAAAAAAATAATGAAAAAAAAAACCGAATTGAGAACCTCCTCCTTTTTATGAAGTCGGTTAATAAAATACAATTTACGATTCTGAGACGTATCACGGTTTACTCATTATTGCAGGGTTATATAGCCTGTGTAAATTTTATTGCTATATAAACTATTGACACATAAAGTTACTCAAGTACTCGTCATTAATTTTGGCAAAAGAATGGAGTGGTTAGTGTCTGTAAATTAAATTACCTAATTAATTTTATACGTTTTATTTTTTTGTATAAAATAAGTGTTATTTTTTTATACACTAACATAATAATGAGATATTTTTTTTTTTAATTTCTATAAAAATCTAAAATTAATTTAATTGACCAATTATAAGTGTCTTCTAAATGGAAAAATAAAACTACATATGAGTCTCCTAACTAGTTACATCTTGTAGTACCGTTTTGTGTCATATAAGTGAAATAACAAGTTACGTTTCAACCGTTCCCAGTTTCAACGTATCATGTCAGACTCCAACGACGGGAACAGCTCCTCAAACCTTTGCAGCAGCCTTACAGTTCTTTGCAGCAGCACAATGTGCCATTTCAGAAGGATTGATACCAGATGCCAATGTTACAAGTAAATATTTTATTGTCTTTTAATGCTCATATTTTAAATCTATGCTCTATATTTTCTTACTTCCGCAGTAGATTTAACTACAAAAGCCCTAGACAAGGCTCTAGACAAGGCGCATTTTATCCGGCGATAGCGTTCATCGAAATGCTTAATCATAAAAAAAAAACATGTGATATAGTAAGCAGTACTTGTCAATTCCATCCTTTTTGATTTTTGACAATTTGTATCGATGATAAAATTTCACTTGGTTTAAAAGTGTCTTGGCCAATTTTATTTGAGGTTAGCGCATTATCTTACTTGAGGGAAGTGAAGAGAAGGCGGTGGGTAACGTGAAGTAGAGGCAGTCCTCTCGCCTTGGCCACTTCAAAGAGATGTCTTTATAATTGACAGGGCCCACTGATGACCGTTGCTATGGCCGATGCAATGGCCGATGCAATGGCCGATAGGGCTACGAGATTATTTGAAAGAGACGAGGAACACGGATGGGTTACAGTCAATAAAAAATTTACACGCCTTCTCGTTCCACCCAAAACGAGGAAGGTATTTGATAAATTCCTACCCATGACAAAAAGCACATTAAATTTTCTTCTTTTATTGTCCATGACCTACCTACACTAAAACAAATCTAAGTATAATTATTTTTTTATGTTTTTCTGTAGTATTTTTATTTTCACTTTAAATAAATAATAATAATAAATCGTTTTATTTGCGTAAATAAGGTACAGAAGGTTTAACAATATAAATAAAATTATTTTGCTTTTAATTTCGGCGTGCATATATAAAACATAGTAGTTGAAATTAAATTAATTATTGATTAAAATCATGCACTTATTACACAGGTTTCCATTCCATTAATATTAAAATTGTATTGTTGAATTACAAAAAAAGCAATATAATAATGAAACCTAATAAAAACAATAATCACAAATGTCAATAATAATCATGTCATCCTTATGTATCCATAGTATAATTCCTACATATTTCAAAAATGTGTACGTGTTTTGTTAACCTCATTGCAGATTTTGAAACATTTGACTTCATAATAGTCGGAGCCGGGACAGCTGGTTGCGTTCTGGCAAACCGACTGAGTGCAGTGTCAAAATGGAAAATATTACTCATAGAAGCTGGAGGTGATGCACCAATAGAAGCAGATGTGAGTTTAAATATATCTGTCTAGCTTTGTCCCAACTTTGTCGGGGTCGGCTTTCAGTCTAACTGGATGCAGCCATCTCGAGCGCCATTATGGTTCTACAACTTGAATATTCTTTTTTTTTACGGCTGGGAAAATCATCTAATGACATCCCGCGCTCTTGGCAGGAGCGTGAGGGCGTGTCAGACTGATAATTGTCTAAATAAAAACCTCCCTCCTACCTCTCCTCTCCCCTCCCCCCTGCCCCCCTGCTCCCCTACTGTTCCTTCTTTGCCATTCATACCAGGGCCGGGTTTTCCTTTCAGAAGCTAACCCATGGCCCCAGTAGGCTTCGACCCTGCTGGGCCCCTACAGTTTGCTGACATCTCCTTGAGGCGCGCGTGGAACACTCTGCGCCATCGACGACTTGGGCTTAGTCCGGACAGTTACCGGACGGTCGGACGGCGAGCTACCCATTGCTCGCCGTCCGCAAGCCCTACGGTGGCCGGAAATCGGCGGAATCGACCGTCTCTTTGCTCCGGACCATAGCTTGTACCAAGGCCCGGCGCGAGAGTTCGCTGCCGCCGATCGCCCCCACGAGGACACAGTGGTGCTCTACTCAGGCGGGGCACACCTCTACCGTATGCTCCACTGTGTCCTCCGGCCGGTCCACACAATGGTGGCACCCGGGCGTTTCTTCCGCACGAATCCGGTGAACGGGAAACTCCCGAACTTACCATGTCCGGTGAGAACCTGCGTCATGCGGAAGGCAAAGTCGCCGTGTTGTCTTTCCAGCCATTCCTCAAAGAGCCTTACCACGGGCACGACATAATTATGCCTTACCGCCATAATTATGTCGTGCCCAAACTTGAATGACCTTGAAAAAACGCATAATTGTCGTATTGTACACACGGGTGTGCGCAATTTATTCGGCTGAATAAACATGAATAAGTTTTTTTTTGGTGATTTAATGTAAAAAACGCGCAATTACGTAATAATAATAACCCCCGTCGCGCGAGGGGTGCTAGTAGTTTACATGGAGTGACTGCATATCTGATCTCCATATAGCATAGCATATTCGGCCTTATAATGTTCCCATTGTTGGGACTCAGGCCTCCTCTCTAGGAGAGGGAATGGGCCGTAATCCACCACGCGGGCCCAGTGCGGGTTGGTGGATGTCACATGTCTTCGAATTTTTGGTTCTAGGACATGCCGGTTTCCTCACGATGTTTTCCTTCACCGTTTTGAGAGCAGTGGTGATGAAATAAATTACACAAAGTAACGCGCCTGACTGGGTTTGAACCCACGACCTACAACTCGTAAGTCGGGACCGTTACCACTCGGCCACCACTGCTCTGATCTCCACAACCAAATAATTGGGTAATACGAGATCGTTTGGTAAGATTTCAAATTTCATGACTTCTGGTTAACCGTAACGAATGTCAGAGCTGCTTTCCGAGTTACACAGGAATCTCGGTAAGTTAAGATAGTCATCATGAAAAGTGCCTACTGGAGCCATGGGTTAAGAGAAAATGAATCCCCGTGGCCCCGGAATGCAAGGCAAAGAAGGACCAAACGAGTGGGTTTTAGTCAGTAAAAGTCTGACACACCATAGTTAAAAAAAAAAAGTTACAGTAACTTAATAATTGTTGTGAGTTCATTTAACAAGCTAGCGTATTACTCAGCTTATGAGCAATAAACCGATCATGGGTCAGTGTCGCAGATGGGCATGTCACAGCTAGAAGCGGCCACAAAGGAAGCTGAAGCGCGCGACAGCCATTTGTGACCGGCGGCTGCTACTTTTTTTAAACCTATACGCACAGTCTTAATGAACTCTGGCGAAAAGGTTTCATTGGATTTTGTATCAGCGTTTTCGTTTCACAAGAAGCGATTGTAGCGTGTGGCGGCCACCGGCGTCAACCGTGCGCGGCGAATCCATATAAAATGTGTGAAACCTGCAGGAAATATACTGGTGGTGGCGTTTTATGATTGTGGGTGGTAGCCCGTATACGGCGACCCTAAAATAAAACCAAATAGCATTCCACAATTGACAGCAGTCATGCAATAAGAAAATTTCTTTTCTTACATAAAAACTTAACATGATTATGTTAAGTCAATATAAGGCTGAATAGCCTTATATTTATCCCAATGGGGACTTAGGGTTCTATGGGATTCAGAATGGACCGTAATGCACCAAACGGGTTTAATGCCGAATGGTAAATGTTTTTTTTTGTTTTAGGACATGCCGGGTTCTTTACGATATTTTTCTTCACCATTCTAACAGCAGTGGTGATTTAAACATGACGCAGGTCCTCACCGGACATGGTAAGTTCGGGAGGTTCCTGCACCGGTTTCGTGCGGAATAAACGCCCGGGTGTCACCATTGTGTGGACCGCCCGGAGGACACGGTGGAGCACACGGTGGAAGTGTGTCCCGCTTGGGCAGAGCAACGACGTGTCCTCGTGGGGGCGATCGGTGGCGGCGATCTCTCGCGCCGGGCCTTGGTACAGGCCATGGTCCGGAGCGAGGAGCAGTGGCAGGCGGTCGCCTCCTTCTGCGAAGCAGTAATGCTAGCAAAGGAGGCGGCCGATCGCGTGAGGCAACGGTCCTCACGCCCCAATCGCCGCTGGGATTCCGATCCCGATTTCCGGCCATCGTAGGCGCAGGCTTGCGGACGGCGAGCAATGGGTGGCTCGCAGTCCGACCGTCCGGTAACCGTCCGGACTGAGCCCAAGTCGTCGACGGCGCGTGCTGTTCCACGCGCGCCTCAAGGAGATGTCAGCAACTGTAGGGGCCTAGCAGGGTCGACGCCTACTGGGGCCAAGGGTTTGATTCTGAAAGGAAGACTCGGCCCTGGTACGAAAGGCAACGAAAGAATAGGAGTGGGTTTTTAGTCAGTAAAAGTCTGACACTATCTCTCGCCCCACCCAAGAGCGGGGGATATCATAAGATGAATTTCCCACCGAGAAAAAAAAAAGTGGTGATTTAAAAAAAATCTTAAAGTAAAGCATCTGTTTGAACCCACAAACTACAACTCGTAAATTGGGGCTGTTATCACTGAGCCACCATGATTACTGCATGATCTTTGCTATCACTCGTTTACTTACTTCCTACAAAAAGACGAGAATTTTAAATTTTATATTATAAAAACATTTAGTTTAGAAAAACAAAGTTTTATACCTCTTTTCATTATTAAATAAAAAGATAAAGCTGTTAAACTCTGATAAGCTATTAATTATAAGTAATGCATTTTAGGTTCCAGGTCTGGACAAGGGCATGTTTAAAACGAGATATGATTGGGGTTACCTAACTAACAATAATGGCGTATCTAATGGAGGAAATATAAACGGTTCTATTAATTGGCCACGAGGCAAAATGATTGGCGGAAGCAGTAACCTGAATGCCATGATCTATATGCAAGGAAATGATAAAGATTTTCAAAACTGGGTCGATCGTGGTAATCCTGAGTGGGCTGTAGAAGAAGTACGACGATGTTTCAAGAAAGCAGAAAGTTATCAAAACATGGAGCTGTTGAAAAATCCGGATATCAGAAACCATTACGGCCACGATGGACCTTTAGCTGTAAACACGTTTAATAGCACTTTTAGACCTATTACCAACAGGCTTCTATCTGCGTGGCATGAAGTAGGTTTTAAGAATGTTCCAGACTTAAATGTGGCCAACATGTTAGGGTCAGGCATTTTAACTGCCACTGCTGCTGACGGAGAAAGACAAAGTCATAACAAAGCGTATTTAAACAATATACTGCATAGAACCAACTTGAAAATTATAAAAAACAGTTTGGTGAGAAAAGTTTTAATTAAAGTTAGATCTCAAAAAGCTTATGGTGTAGAAGTAGAACGTGATTCAAAGAAATATATATTTAGGGCATCAAAGGAAGTTATATTAAGTGCAGGTGCTGTAAACTCTCCACAGCTCCTAATGCTCTCAGGAGTCGGCCCTAGAAAACATCTTTGTTCAAAGAAAATTCCAGTTATAGTTGATTCGCCAATGGTGGGACAAAATCTCCAAGATCATTGTATGATTCCAGTTATAATATATGGTGATGAGCCTGGTGAACTGAACCAAGCTGATCAACAGTTTAGTATCTTACAATATCTCTATAATCGTAGTGGTATTTTGGCACAAAATAGTTTCGCAGATGTACTTGCATTTTTTTCTGATAAACCAAATGCTACTTACCCCGAGTTTCAATCGCATTTTTCAATATTATACAGGAACAGTTCCAATATAAAACAAGCCCTAACACAACGATTCAGGTACAAAGACCAGATAGCTGATCCAATAATTAAACTGAACAAATATCATGCAGTTTATATGCTTCTGTTCAATCTTCTACATCCACTTTCTACCGGAACAATTTCTTTAAAATCAAATAATCCAAAAGATTACCCAGTTATAAACGCAAACTATTTCAATGATGACAGAGATTTAGAATTAGCAGCCACAGGTCTAAAAATGCTTACCAAAGTAGTTAACACTACTGCCTTTAGAGAAATCAACGCATTTTTAGGAAGAATGGAATGGCCACCGTGTGATTCTTATGAACTAGATAGCAGAGATTACTGGAAATGTGTTTGTATAGAGACGACAGTGACTGTATACCACCCCGTAGGAACATGCCGAATGGGGCCAAACCCAAAAACCTCAGTTGTGAGTTCTCGTTTGAAAGTCCATGGAGTGGACAGTCTCCGTGTGATAGACGCTAGTATAATGCCAACACTTACTAGTGGTAATACCAATGCACCAACCGGAATGGTTGGAGAAAGAGGTGCAGAATTAGTGCTACTGGACTACCAAATACTGTCATAAAATAACTGACAAAAAGCTATTGAGACTTTTTAAACATTGTAACTTTTAACATTGAATGTCGCCAGAAGCTATTTTAGTTTACTCACTAGTTACTCTGTAATTGTGATGTATTTGGGTAAGGCTACGATGGAACTGATATAACAATTTGTTAAAAGTTCCTTATATAAATAAATAAATAAATAAAAAAAAAAAACTTCCCTTCCCTTGCAAAAAATTATTAGAAGAAATTACTTGTACTTTCAGTTGTAATAAAAATGTAATGCAAAGTAATCTGAAGATTGTTTTAATCCAACATTTTAATAAAGTTTCAAAACAAGAAACAGAAAAACACTAGACTTATTAAAACTATTACATATATTTTTAACTAATTACAACATAATTATTGTTATAATGTTACCGCTAATGTATGTAAATCATTTAATTGTATTTCCTCACTATTTATTTATTTAATGTTGTTTCCATTTATGACTTTGTCCTAAAATTGTATTTATATTTTAATTTTACTCAAATGTATTTTTATGTACACAATACCGTTGCCGACGTCGGTTGGTTGATGGCGTCACCGGCCCACGCTGAAAACCAGCGCTGTGGACTCGTCGCATTTTTGCGTTGTGGACACGGCATTATGCTGAGCGTACGGCCGTTTTGCTCGGATGTGGCGCATATATGTTATTTCTGATTAATTTATGTTTTTGTCTTGCAAAATGTTTGCAATATGTTTAGTTATAAGTTTGCGCCTTTTCCGGCAAATAAAATGTTTTTCTTTCTTTCTTTTCTTTTTATTTAGAGTGGGAAAAAATGTTTAAATTCTTATATTAACTAGATTACTAGATAATCTGCGGACCAACGGCCAAACATATGGTTAAGTTGTAAACAGGTTCTTTGCTTGAATAAAACATTCGAATTCATTGTAATTATTTAATTTTAATTTCTAATAATAATAATAATTTCCCCATCGCCGTCTCTACGTTGACGTCGAGGTGGGCTTGCTTGCTCCAGAAAACCCTAGGTCTGTATCGGTAGAGTTTGCTATGCCGTAACACACCTAGGGTGAGGGGCCAGACTAAGAGAGATACATCCCGCAGGGCAGTTTTGTGGCGAACTGTTGGGCATTAGCGACCCCACGGACTCGATCTCCCGGGAGAATTCTTGTTCTTCATCTCCGGCTTGCCTTTATTGGCCAGCCGTTGTGAATACTGAAGAGGAACAAAGCTCCCACCTCTCTCTTGTCTTTATTGGCTGGCTTGAGTGAAGACTCGCAAAAGCAAACGTGCTCGGGAGAAGGATGTGTAATCCAGTAAAGTGCTGGTAGGGATCTTGACCGTACTTCCGGGATTGTTCTGATATATACCTCTTCACTCCTCAACAACCTCAGAATATGTTGCCCCCTTGTTACTAAGTCACTTCGTGCTAGCGGCCGTTTTTGCGGGCCCATTTATTGAGTGTGCAAGTCACCCCCTGCCTTTTTATCGATGGATATTAATAACATTGTTAAGGCAGGGGTCATAGTCTTGACATAGTTCCTGGTAACCAGCCCACTTAATATTCCAAAAACCATAACCTTATAGTATTTGTTTTCCATATATCGCAATAGTTTTTGACCAACCGGGGGTTATCCTTGGGTGCACTAGCATAGCGCGTACAGGGATAATCGTCGGTTGGTATCACACTCCATTAAAAGTGATTAAAGGGCCTCTGCGAGTTGGTTTCGGCTCCTCGTATGCCTTCCAAAGGCCCGGGATCTGAGGGTTCCGAGATATACTGATAATAACTTAAAGTTTGATGACATTTTACGCGTGAAGCATTAATATGTTATAGGGCACCCTGATACGGACAATTAAGGTTAGAAGGCTAAGGCGGGATTTCGCCTTAGCCTTCACGGTTACGGTTTTTTTCCCTATAGGACCCTTATAGGATCACTTTGTGGTCCGTCTGTCTGTCAAGACCCTTTATCTCGGGAACGCGTAGAGGTATCGAGTTGAAATTAAAACCATATATTCAAGTCTGCGTTTCCTTGAAGCTGTGAAAAAATAAAACTTGTAAGTTACCGAAAAAAAAGATACGGCCTTTTATGTAGCATAAAACGTATATTTCGACAAGGGAATCAAAATTCATAGGATACTTCCCGTTGTCCTAGAATCCTAAAATTTGACATTAAGCAAGGTCTCATAGCATAAGTGTAGGAAAAAATCTGAAAACTGTAAATTTGTAGTTACATCATAAAAAAAAACTATTTTACGATTCGTTAAAGACCCAGAAGTAGGAGACTCGCGGAGCAGGGCTCTGTCGAGCTAAAAGGCGACAAAATTGTTTCGCTTTCTGTCTTCCGCTATTTAACGATGTAACATCGGTTAATATGCAGATTAACTAGGTAAAGTGGAGATATCTGCTACTTTAAGTCAAATTTCACACTTTTAACGGATTATACCCAATAATTTGCAGATTACCTAGTTAACGTATTTCGTATTCTAACGGTAACATATACCTACACTAAAGACAAATAATACTCTTAACTAAAATATGGAGTCAAAAAATGCGCATGCAGAGGAATTTTTTGGCACCATTTGAATAATAGAAAAAACATTTTAATTTCTTGTTTTTTTACTCCTCTTTAATTTTGACTACATACGAGTATTTTTAGGATGATCTTTTATCTGTTAAGATATATGATGAGAAGATCACCAAGCTTGAGGAAGAGTTGAGCAGGTTATGATGGAGTATTATGGGATTATCTGAAGTCCGAAGACAGGGGGAGGACACGATAATCCTAAAATCTGGTAACCTGCTCTATTTCCGGGAGGGGGACCAGCAGTCCCAAGGTGGTGGTGGGTAGGTGGTGGTGGTGTGTGTGTGTGGTGGTGGTTTATAGTCCACAAGTCTCTTGTGTACAATGTGGTGAAGATACGGTAAGCATATAAATTTTTCAAAGTCAATTAGATACATCATTAAATTGAATACTGAAAAGGATTAATCAAAAACTGGGCAGAAGAAGTGAAAAAAAAATCCATTAGTGACTTTGATATATGGTGTTTAAGTTTTGCTAGAGCAAGAGCACGTACCGTAGTTTCAGAGTTTTTGGAATTGAAACTCGGCCTATTGGGGCTAGTATTTACTGGCCAATGCTTAGCTAATAAAAGCATACCAAATTTTGGCTACAATATATTGGCAGGTAGATACCTGTGCTAGGACGAATTCCATCATTACATCACCATCAATTGTGAAGGGCACGTAGGTTTGTCCCGTATAAAATATCCATGCCGAAAAGCATGAAATTAATTTCAGCTTGTTCTTTCAGAAGAGACTCATCTGATTCTTGCTCATATTTCCCTAATGTATTGAGGTTTCAAGCCAGCTAGGCAGCCAGTGGAACCAGATTAGAAAGAATAAAGGTAATTGAAGGGAATTGTTTCTGATACGAGGAAGGTAAGATCATCAATATACGAGTAGTAATTATGGTTTCCCAAGCATGGCTATGTTTCGGCGATATCTTTTTAATTTTGTTAAAAACAAAGTACAGGTGTTATTGACACCATTCCAACACACAGGTATATCAAAACCTGATGTCTGTAATTTAATCTCTCTTAAGATACATTTACCTTTTCAAAGGTCGTAACGTCTTAAGTGCGCAGTTTTAATCTGAACAAACAAACAAAGTCTATGTAAATCTCAACACTAGAAGGTGAAGGTTGCATTGAAGGTGTATACATGATCTTTCTTAGATAAGATAAGATATACAAATGCTGATAGTTTTCCAAATCTGTATATTATAAAGATTCGAGTAGTCATAGGTGTGAGACTGTTACACTAGCGTAACGTAGCACAAGACATATTGTTGTAACAATTGAGGTAAGTGAGGCAATTTTATAAAGTTAATAAATAATTATAATAATATATAATAATATATTCCACAACTATCACACAACGCCATCTAGTCTCAAGCTAAGCAGAGCTTGTTTTATGAGTACTAGACAACTGATAAACATACTTATATATTTCTAAATACATACATATTATAGATAAATTACACCCAAACACAGAACAAATGATCGTGCTCAACACACAAACATTTGTCCTGGGTGGGAATCGAACCAATTATACTAATTAACTAATAATTTATTGATAACTTACCCGAAATTCTATTGAGACTAATAAAATATGTACGAATATGATTAGCATAAAATACATATCTATTTTTGCCATTCTCATGTCATGTGTTAACAATAAAGACATGCATATACTTCTACTAAGGCAGTGCACACACAAGAGTAAGAATTCTTTTGTGCGGTTATCATTATTCTTTTCATTAAACGATACTGTCCCAAGTCTACGCGCAGCCTTACACCAATTATTTATGATAGCTGACTGTTTTTTTAGTTTATTCAAATTTTATCTACTGTTTTAAATAATAATGAACTTCCTTCGTTGTACATATAGGTGTTAAATGATTATATAAAAACCAATTGACTAAGGGATCAAGTATCGGGTACCGTTGTTTCGCACTATTCATCGGCATTGGTTGGTATGGAGTGGTAAGTGATAACATTTAATATGATATTTAACTAACATTGATTTAATATAAAGTTAATCATTAATGCTCTTCTTGGCTTAACACCTTTTTTCGTTTAACTCTGTTAAAACTTCTAAAGCAACCATCAAAAATCCTTTGTCTGTCATGTCCTTCACCTTACTTTACAATATTGTGTGTCAACTATCTGTATTCTGTCTCTCTCTGTATAACTTGCTTTGTATATTTGTTTACAACGTTTTTTTGGTATCTTCATAATAGACATTGGGCGGGAAAATAAAGGACCACGTAAAAAAAACTTTGATAATATCTTCCAAAGATAATATAAATAGAGTGCTCATAAAAATAATGTGATAAAACAGATTAGTAATACTAATTATTAATCTCAAAAGAAATTAAATTTGAAAAATAGTTACTACTTAAAAAAATATACATATATTAGGATGATGAAAATAAATAAAATTCAAAATAAGGAAAAAAAAAATTTTTCCGGTACTGTTTCCAATAATTTAAACATTTTTTTTAAATTTTATTCCATGTACCGTATTACCTATGTTCAACAAATAAAATACTTTGACTTTGAAAAAAGTTTTTGGATTGGAAGGGTGGAGCAAAAAAAATGTTTTTAGAATTTCAAATCTCCCGGATTACCAAGGTTCAAACCATAGTTTTAAAAATGTTCGTGCAAAGTTTCAGAATAAATCTTCAGGTGGCGCATTAGATATGAATTCAGAGAAAAAACACAAATTTTAGCTGGCAAATGGAACTGTTTCAGACATTATTACAACTTGTTTCAGAATATTAATACTTAAAATTATTAAAACAATAGCTATGCCAAACATCAAAAATGGGTAATTTTTCCTGACCTTTGTAAGCAAAGTATGGTGAGACCGTACCAGCATAAACTACACAGCACATCTGATAAATGTATTTTGGACCAGTGCTTAGCAAATTGATATTTAGATCTGGTAATTCTGTGCTAATAGGTTTGAATGCCTCTATTTTGAAGCCGAGACTCTTCCGAGCTCTTTACGGATGCTGCCAGAAAAAAATATTATGGCCAATTGTTGAACTATCAAGATTGAAGAACAAGTGGCGAAGTGGTAATTAATTTGCATGTCACAAACATGGAAACCATTAGAAAAATAGTTTCAGTTGTCTTTCTAGAAAAAGATCAACTATATTTTTGTATTCCGTGTTCACAGCAGTGCATCCAATTGCCACTAAAGAAGAACGAAATTCGAATTTATTTTCAAGAAACTCAATATGTTCTGAATTATTATATTCTGCATTCCCAGAATCAATAAAAAGATGACCGATGTACTCAAAATCTGTTTCAAAATTATGTTCTCCAGTTATGGGTAACATATTGCTCCTAAGTTTTAGTGGATCACTAAACACATGGCACCGTTAATATTTCCGTGTTTTACTGATTTCGAAAAAAATAAATAGCTTAATATTTAAACATAGTAGTAAGTATATAAAATCTTTAAGACAAAAAGTTTTCTTTTTTTAATATATTTTTTTTTATTCAGAATCACTCCACCATATTATAATGGTCTTAATATTCTGTGCACCAGTATTACACCAGCCTGAATAATGCATACAAATTATTACTATGGCAGGACATTGTGTTGCTAGGTTAATTTTTCCTACTAATCCAGATTGTGTTTATTTACACGCGATTGGAGACGAAGAGTGTTCTTCACTTATGCACTTATCCCACATATTCTAGTCATAGACTTGTTTCCGTTTTAGATTAGCTGTTATGACCGAAATCAGTATGGGCAATTACTACTCAATTCATTTGAGTTCTATTTTTCGCATCTCTTTGTTATATTTGCATTTAATTTATATAACGTGGCAATGCCGCCAGCCTTTTGGGCACTCTTCCAGTCAACAGCGATGCGGAGGAACTTCATGACGCCATATTTTAGCTAGTAGTTTTTGCCTTTAGTGTATATATATGTCGTGGATTGATGGCACTAGGGTGCGACGGACAGCGCCATCTAACAATTACTTTCGTGAACTAATAATGTCGTCACCGGAAACGCAAGCGGCACCCTACCGCTTGGATACGATCGTACAGTAGAAGGGATGCAGCGAGGACTGGAGGAAAGACCGACTGGTGCAGCATTCTACCTCGGACAGCCTCGGCATACGCTCAGTACCAACGCACGTGTTTGTTTCCTTTTGTAAAACCGTTATCAAAATAAAATGTGTGTGCGAGTATCCAAGTCAGTGCCCACACCTACCAAGAACTATGTCGGATCGTGATGAAGACCCGATGTTTCACATCTCGGCCACCCTTGATGCGACATATAGTTTTAATTAGTTAAGTGTTTTTATTGGATAAATAAATAATTTATATAAATTTTTGAACTTATTAATTTGTCTATAGACTAAGATTGTCTGAAATAAGGATTTTTATTATATATATTTTTTTCTTATTTTTCCAGTTACAATACATCATGTCCGACTCCAACGACAGGGGCAGCTCCTCAAACCTTCGTTTCAGCATTTCAGTTCTTTGCAGCAGCACAATGTTTGATTACGGAAGGTTTGATACCAGATGCTGACGTTCACAGTAAGCTAATTTTTAAAACTGTATTTTCTTCTTTTATTTTGTGATGTGTTGTGGTTACCCATATTGAAGTGGTTTATTTTTACTTTGAATTTAAATAAAAGCTACCATTTGACTTTGAACGATTATTAAAATAACCAAAAGCGCATGGTCTGGCCAGCTAACCGATTGGACTTTATGCAAAAAAATCTAGTAAAATCTAACAAGTCATGAAATTTTTCTAGAAGCATTTGGCATAAGAGGTAATGTACTGGGACTTTTCGAGTCATATCTTCAGCATAGGAAATAAATAAAGGAATTCAATAGAGTAAACATTACTATTGGATGAGTAGAGTTATGTATGGTGTCCCACAGGGAAGTATGTTGGGACCTCCTCTATTTACGTTAAACTTAATGACCTGCCTAAGTCCACAGTACAACGGATGACCCTCTTTGCCGATGACTGTGTTGTGACAATTGAGAGTAAAAATAGAGTGACATATAAATATAACATTCATAAACCACTAATTACAATAATATAATGGCTAAATAAGAATAACTTAAAAATAAATTTGAACAAAAATAAAAATGTGTATTTTAGTCTACGCTCTCCGATATTAATTAATAATCTAGACATAAATTACAAAATAATAACATTGACGAAGTTGAAACGACAAAATTTCAAGGATTAATTATTGACAAAAAGATAAACTGGAAGGCACATATTGAGAATACCAGCAAGAAATTTAGTAACTCAGCAATCGCTCTGTACACACTGGCTGTAGTAGTTACTGTTGATGCTTTGTTCAGCATACAACGGCCTGGTAGAGTTTATTTTAAGATACGGCGTCATCTTTTGGCGTAATTTGACTGATAGGGAAGTAATTTTTAAAATTCAAAAGAGATGCATAAGAGCGATGTGATGATATGACTTGAAACAACTCAGAATTACAAGCTTCCTCATTATTGAAGGTCGTTAAGTTCCCGCTGAATTCTTACTGATGGTGCCTCGCCATCTGTGACGGTTCTTGACGACATAAAGTGCGACGTACAATTGGGTGTCCAGTATGGTGCGGACCTGATCGTTTGCCATCAACCATGCCAGTTACGATTAGCTTTTCAAGGTTGTGGCCATTTTCCTGGCTATGTGACCAAAAAAAACCTGCGCTGTAAAATGCCATTTTCTTAAGAACCAATACTTATCTATCTCCTATGGCAGATCGATTTCTTCGTAATAGGCGCGACAATGCTAAAATTTGTCAATATCAGCACAAAACTGCTCTTATGCGTAAAAGTGTATTTTGCATGGCTCCAAAAATTTATAATAAATTTTCTACTGATATAACTCTTATAAAGAAAGTTAAAAATTTCCTGGCAGATAAATGACAGATAAAGTAAACTAAAAAAATGAGTTTTTTAATGACATAAAAAATTATCATTAAAATCTAATTACTTATTATTATTATTAACCAATTTATTATTTTTTATTAGCAGGACATTGTTTTAAAAATAATAATGTTACTCAAAATGGCATTCTAGACTTATAATTTTATTTTGAATTGTATTTTGGAAATATTTGCATGGCAGCTTTTTTAAGATGAGAAATCATTCAATGACTTCTCCCACTCCTGGGTGGAGCAGGAGGGCATGTCAGACTTTTAACTGACTAAAACCCACTCCCGTTCCTTCTTTTCCTTTGTACTACGGCCCCGGAGTACACTTTCGCACAACCCAATCTTTTGCTTGTTGACAATTTATTTTGTGATATATGTATTGTACTCATATTTGAGCTAATAAATTATTATCTTTTTTATCTTTAATTCAAAATTATTTATAAGTTAAATTACTAATTTACGATAAAAATTTAAAGGGTTAACTTTTGACATCGGTAACATTATTATCAACTTGCCCTCTGGCATAAGCCTCACCTAAAGTTACCCATAAATTAAATAAAACAGATAATTTTGACTTTAAATATCTTACATTAGTATCTTTATTTTTCCAGATTATGAAGCTTTTGATTTCATAATCGTTGGAGCAGGAACTGCCGGCAGCGTACTGGCTAACCGACTGAGTGCAGTACCAGACTGGAAAATATTACTTATCGAAGCTGGTGACAATGCACCAATTGAAGCTGATGTAAGTAAAAGCACGCGTAAACATGATTTTTTATTTCTTGTTATTTAAATAACTATGTCTTGTTTAACAAATACCAATACCTATTATTTATCTTAGATTCCAGGTCTTTACCCTGCTTTGGGTGGATCAAGATTTGATTGGGCTTACAAGACCACCTATAATGGAATAACAAATGGAGCGAATATAAATGGGTCTATTAATTGGCCGCGAGGTAAAATGATTGGTGGCTCCAGTAACATAAATGCCATGATTTATGTACGAGGAAATGATCAAGATTATCAAAATTGGTACAACGCCGGTAACACAGAATGGAGTGTTGAAGAAGTACGTCGATGTTTTAAGAAGGCGGAGAGTTATCAAAACCAAGATATGTTGAATAATCCAGAAATCAGGAACTACTACGGACATGATGGACCATTAGTGATAAACAAGTTCAATAGTACTTATAGGCCTGTTCATGAAAGGCTTCTATCTGCTTGGGACGAGATCGGTATTAAAAATGTGCCAGACTTAAACGTCGCGAACGTTTTAGGTTCAGGAATTTTGACAGCCACAGCGGCCAGCGGTGAAAGACAAAGTCATAGTAAAGCATATTTGAACCCAGTACTGCACAGGAAAAACTTAAAGGTTATTAAAAATAGTCTGGTGACAAAGGTGTTAATAGGAAGTTTTACCAAAATCGTTACTGGGGTAGAAGTGGAACGTGGTTCAAGAAAACATACCTATTTCGCAACCAAAGAAGTAATTCTTAGTGCAGGTGCTATTAACTCACCACAGCTTCTAATGTTGTCTGGTGTAGGCCCTGCTCAACATCTAAGATCAAAGAAGATTCCAGTTAAAGTTGATTCGCCAATGGTAGGGCAAAATCTACAAGATCACTGTATTATCCCTATAACGATCTACGCCGATAAACCAGGTGAACAAAATGAAGCTGAACTACAATTTGAAGCTATACAATATCTTTATAACCGCACTGGGTATTTAGCACAACCTAGAAACGCTGACATTCTGGCATTTTTCTCCGATAACCCGAATGCTACTTACCCTGATTTTCAATCTCATGTTTTAATTATATGGCAGAATAGTTCTAAGATTGAAAGAATCTTGAAATCTCAATTTCGTTTTAAAGACCAGGTAGCCAATCCAATCATCGAAATGAATAAAAACCATGCTCTGTATATGCTTAATTTTAATCTCTTACATCCATATTCAAAAGGAAATATTTCTTTAAATTCGAATAACCCAAAAGATTATCCAATCATCAATGCAAACTATTTCAATGATCCCAGGGATTTAGAGTCTGCAGCTACAGGTATTAAAATTCTTACCAAAGTAGTAAATACTACAGCTTTCACAGCAATTAATGGCTCTTTAGGAAGAATGGAGTGGCCATCATGTAATCGATATGAATTAGACAGTATGGATTATTGGAAATGTATTTGTATAGAGATGCCACTGACAGTGTACCACCCTGTAGGAACATGTCAAATGGGGTCAGACATAAAGACTTCAGTTGTGAATTCTCGGTTGAAAGTCCATGGAATCGACAAGTTGCGGGTGATAGATGCTAGTGTAATGCCAACACTTACTAGTGGTAATACCAACGGTCCTACGGGAATGATTGCAGAAAGAGCAGTTGAGATAATTATGGAAGACTACCAAAGGCGTAACATATCATAATATAATGAAAATGCAAAATTCACAATACAGTCTGAAGAAAAGAAATTAAACTGCAAAAATATGTTTTTTGTAAGAACCCGTAGTGAAAAAAGAGGCTATTGGTACTACATAGCTATCACAAACAGTAAGCAAGGAACATTTGCTAACGGGCAATCTACTAAAATTTAAATTCAAGTCTTTGGTCAATATGCTTTTTTATTCATTTTATTGCATTAAAATTTTTACACAAAGCTTACAGACTAGCTTTAGTTTGTAAGCTAGTCTGTAAGCTTTTCATTAGAAAATTATTTTTTTACTTAAGAAGAGAACACTTTCTCTTCCTAATTAAAAAAATATTTTATCAAATCAGGCAATATAAGTTATGCAATATAAGTCAAGGTAATTTACAATATTGGAAGGATTGGAGGAATATTATATTATAGTATACAAAATTAAGTAGCTGTACCGAGTCATGTAATATCAACTTAACCTTCTTATTAAGTAATAGTATGCTTGTTTAATGTCACCATTTTCAGCTGTTTTTCATTTTGTCACCTGTCCAAAATAAAAGTTTGAACTGTTTTATTTTTCTACTTCTTACCAAGTCAGGTTGTAAATCTGTAGAGTACATTACAGCATAATTATAGCTGTCTGTCAATGTCCTTTGTCAATAAATAAAAATTGGTCAAAACGCTAAATAGTGGTTTTTCTACAATTAGTATATAAGCCCAAGACTTACACGACGGTTGATATTAGATTTCCATTTTGGGAATGCTCAAAATTATGCACTGCATGTTTCGGATGGTTCCTAGAGGTTTCTATAGGATTCTATTGTTCTTTTTTCCCACCGGGTCCATGTTTTTTTTAATAGTATTTTAAATGTACCTATATCAATTCCCAACGGGTCCACGAGATTTATTCCAAGTACAGTCAGTAAAAACATGCTATCGTTAACTCAATATTGGCTTGGACCACGGGAATTTTTGAAAGATTTACTATGACCATGGAGCGCTAGGCAAAGAAGGAAGACAGGTGTCGTTTTAATCAATAAAAGACTAACACGCCTTTCCACTTCGCCTTAGAGTAGGAGAAATCATTGGATGATTTCCCACCTAAAAAAAAGTCAAAGACGAAGTCTGTGCCCCATAGGTCAGAATGGGTAAAGCAAAGTACCTTTAAAAACTTATTTTATGGACCAGTAGCTCTTCCAGGCATTTTTATTCGGCATGTTATTTCCTCGTCTTGCATTGCCTAGAAAGAGACTACTTGGCCCAAGTAGGTCTTGAACATTATTATACATTCTCTCCGCCCACACAAATATACAATTATGTTCCTTGTAGAGTTGTTGGTCATGATCTTGGTCATCAACATGTTCATCTTAAGCCAAAGCTCAAGGCCCGCTTGTTTTATAACATTGCATAATCATAGCAAAATCAGCCTTTTAATGTTCCCACTGCTGGGACTCAGGCCTCCTCTCTCTAGGAGAGGGAATGGGCCGTAATCCATCACGCAGGCCCAGTGGGGATTGGTGAATGTAACATGTCTCCGAATGTTTGGTTCTAAGACATGCCAGTTTCCTCACGATGTTTTCCTTAACCGTTTTGAGAGCAGTGGTGATGAAATAAATTAAACAAAGTAATGCGCCTGGCTGGGTTTGAACCCGCGACCTACAACTCGATAATCATTTATCTGTCATCCAAACTTTTATTGTTGTCTGTACTAAACATTCTCATGGACCCGTAAGAAAAAAAAAATCATATTTTTAAATGTCGTGGACCCGTTGGGAATTGAAAAACGAATTTTCATTTTTCAAGAACAATAGACTCGTGGACCTCAGGGAACAACCCCATGTTTCCTGTTCTTTTTAACAGTTGTAATCCAGACATTATATTATATTTAATAGTTTAACAAAACCTGTCGCATGTAAATCAAACGCTCAAACCGTATAGTTTTGTGTTTATTCTAAAATTAAATTGAAAAATAAATGATAGCCACTATTGATAGCAAAATAAAACACCTTCAGTGTCGTGGAAACTTGTTTAGTTATTCAATAATTTGCAAGTATTACACACCATCAAATAAACATCTGTTTAAACAAAGACTGTTTGTATTTAAAATGCATTATCTTACACAACTCTATAGGTAAAAAAAAACAGTGAAGTCTGAGAGAAGTATGTACATTTTCTTTTTCCTGTAAAATCAAACTATAATCTAGTTTCAATTTCGAAAAAAAAAGGGACTTTGGGGACTGAGTCACCCGCGTCCGTAGGAGAATACCCATAGATAGGCCCTACACGTGGTCCCCGGGTGGTGCTAATCAGGTGACATTAACTGGTGGTAGGTTTCGACCGATGGCTTGTGACCACCCACTGGGCAAAGACGTACCGCCAAGCGGCCTAGCCGTGTTCCGGTACGATGCCCAGTGTAGCCAATTTAGAGGAGTTGGGTCGAAGTGGCGGTTTTCTAATGTATGCAGACCAGCCGGACCCGCGCTGGTGTTGACATATCGGGAGACTAGTCGCGGAGGGTAGCGGGATCCGAGGCACGGTGCACCGCTGGCCGACCGCAGTTAGTTGGGGGCCCAAGTAATGTGCTAGCCACACATGAAAGGCTGCCCCGCCAACTGACGAAAAATCCCGGAATGCACCATCGTGCTGGTTGGCGACCAGATGAGAGGGCCCGATGGTCATTTCCGGGGGGGCTCGGGCGTCCCCGCAGTCTCCAGACTAGTGCCCCAATGATGCTGTCCTGCCAGTGCGTGACGAAGGTTAGCAGCGTCCCATGCTGCTAACCTTCCATTCCTTTCATTCCTTCCATTTCACTTCCTTCTCCTCTCCTACCTCACTCTCAATATGCCAAGGTTGAAAAAGAGAAAAGTTAAACAGCGGCTGCACTCCTTCTCACTTAAAGTGCACCTCAGCATATTAGAGGTCTGCACTCAAATCTCGCAGCAGTCCATCATCACCTGGAAGACTGAAAAACCTTCCCTCTTTTTCCTTTCGGAGACGCAGATAAGAAGTCCGTCCGACGTGTCGTACCTGTCTTACCCAGGGTTTACCCTGGAGCACAATTTTAAACCACACGCTGGTGTGTGTTTGTACGTCAGGGACGACATCTGCTATCGGCGTCTCCGTAACCTTGAAGATACCAGGTTCTCAACGCTTTGGGCTCTGGTGGACACAGGCATGGATAAAATTATCTATGCTTGTGTCTACCGTTCGCACAGTGGTGATCAGGAGACGACCAGGCTCACACAGTACCTTAGTGAGGCGGCGAATGCGGCTCAGCAGAGGTACCCTTCCGCACAACTGGTGTTACTGGGGGATTTTAATGCCCACCATCAGGAGTGGCTTTTCCCATACCGGTGCACATACCATGCTGGTCGAGAGACGCGAAAGCTTGCGCTAGCGTTAAATCTCACCCAGCTGGTCCAGGGAGCTACGAGGGTGCCAGATGTTGATTCGCACACGGCCAACTGCTTGGACCTTCTGCTGACAACAGATCCAGACCGCTATTCAGTGTCGATATCATCACCGTTAGGTAGTTCCGACCACTGTCTGGTGAAATCTGTATCAGTCTACTCTCCGCCCGATCCCTGCCCTAGAGGCACCAGGCAGGTTTGGCGATATAGGTCAGCAGATTGGGATGGCATGCGATCTTTCTTCGCATGTTATCCTTGGCAGCCTACTTGCTTTTCTTCGGATGATCCATCGTCGTGCGCAGATGCTGTGACAGATGTTTTGCGGCGGGGGATGGAGTATTACATTCCATTCTCTGACGTAACAATGTCTGGCCATGCTCGCCCTTGGTTTGGTGCGGAGTGTGATCGCGCTAACGCGCTTAAGCACACGGCATACCAGGCATGGGCCGACGCTCGTATGCATAAGGCGAGTGACGTGAGTCAGAAGAAGAGAGCCTTCAACAGAGCTGCCAAGTCTTGCAAGAAGGTGATGTGGAGGTCTCGGTTCGACCACATTAGCCGCATCGGGAACAAACTCGCATCATACCCTGCTGGTAGTAAGGCGTTTTGGTCCCTGGCTAAGTCGGTTGAATCGAACTTCTGCCGTCCCTCACTACCGCCACTGCTGAAACCCGATGGGTCGCTGGCCCATACCGCTGAGGAGAAAGCAAATTTGTTTGCCTCTCTCTTCGCGGAATCTTCGCGTCTAGATTCTGGTGACGCGCGGCCCCCTGTTAATCCTGATGGTTGCGAGACGAGTATGTCGGATATTCGCATCCATCAGAAGGACGTCCATAGGGTGCTGCGTAACCTTGACGTGAACAAGGCTAGTGGTCCAGACGGGATACCGGCAATTGTTCTAAGAACGTGTGCGCCTGAACTGTCTCCGATCCTGACACGCCTATTTCGGCTTTCATTTGAGGCTGGAAAAGTGCCGATTGCATGGAAGCAAGCTAACGTCCAGGCCGTGCCCAAAAAGGGTAGTCGGGCTGACCCAGCTAACTACAGGCCAATCTCAGTAACGTCCATTCTCTGTAAGACAATGGAACGTGTACTCAACAGTAAGCTCCTGGCATACCTAGAAGCTAATGACATCCTAAGTGACCGACAATACGGTTTTCGCCGAAATCGGTCAACTGGTGATCTTCTAGCGTATGCCATCCACATCTGGAGTGAGACCATCGAGAAACACGGGGAAGCGCTTGCCGTCTCCCTCGATATCTCGAAGGCTTTCGATAGGGTCTGGCACGAAAGCCTTATTAGTAAGCTTCCTTCTTTCGGATTACCTGCTGGTTTGTGTGCTTGGATTGCAGACTTCCTGAGTGACCGGTCCATCCGAGTGGTCATCGATGGTTGCTCGTCCGGTCAAATGGCTATTAATGCCGGGGTCCCTCAGGGGTCTGTGCTCTCGGCAACATTGTTCTTGCTGCACATAAATGATCTGCTTAATAATAATAATAATCCTTTATTATCAGGCAACTAAGGGCCCATAGAAAAAATACACAAATAATCTTACAAAATAATAAACTAATACATAATTATGTATAAACGAAACCATAACAATTATTAAACTATACTATTGTACACGAAGTGACGGCATCGTGTTCCGCTGCGAGGTCGGTATTCTTCCACAAAATCGTCGATACACGACACCCTTCGGCCAAAACTCTCCTTTGAGAAAGGTCTCCAAATGCTGAGTCGGCACCCGCACCACAAACGACTTGAAATTAGTGTTATGGCGCGGCTCCAACTGCACGACTCTCAAAGTCCAGTTTGTCTTCACGCGTACATACTCCACGATCTCCTCAGCCTTCGTGGTGTGATGTAGCCTCGAAACATACAGCTGCGTCGTAGGTACTGCTGGACGCAGCAGCATGTTGGGTCCTGCCAGCGCGGTACCGCACTGGTTCTGACAAGTAGGCTTCTTCCTCTTCTTCTTCTCTACCTTAGTGAAGCCATCTTCATCGCTCTGCTTGCCCCCTTTCGTTTTACCTGCTTGTCGCGTTGTTTGTGACACAGCAGGTTTGTTTGCAGCAACAATAGCGGAATAGGCACGTTTAGAGGTCGACGTACCTACATGCGTCACCACTTCGACCGGTGACGATACAGCGACGGCAGCGGCGGAGCAAGATGCAACGCAAGCATTATCAGCAGCGGGTGACGCACTGCAGCTCGCCAACTCAAAACTGCCGATGTATGCATTTTGTGCTCCGCGACGTATGTTCACGCTGGAGTTGTTAGGCGCCCTACTTTCCGAAACAGCGTTGCGCAACAACTCTACTTCGGCACGCAGCGCACCTACGGTGGTATTGGACACCTCCAGCTTGGATTGTACCTCGGCCAAGCTTGCTTTCAGGGATGTTATGTCCTTCAGCAACCTGGTGACATCGACGTGGTCGAACGTGACGGGAGGCAATTTATGCAGCCCGGTACCTTTGGGTATGCAGACGACAGCACTGTTGCTGAGAGTTACATATCCAGCGCGAAGGCTAGTGGGTCACAGATCCAGTCTCTCCGAGAAGCTTTGGTCGAGCGCTTGAGCTTATCCTTGGAGGCAGTCTCTGAATGGGGCGATGCCAATTTGGTCAAGTTCAATTCTGCTAAAACCCAGGCGTGTCTATTTTCCGCTAAAAGGAGCCAATTCAACCGTGCTCCAACTTTCCGGGGCGTAACCGTGCCAATAACCGACCATCTTGATCTCCTTGGTGTTACGCTGACGTCAACACTCAACTTTGGGCCATACATCGAAGCAAAGGCTCAACTGGCAGCAAAAAAGCTAGGAATCCTCGCGAAGGTCAGACAGTACTTCACGCCGGAACAGCTGCTCAAACTTTATCAAGCGCAAGTTCGATCGTGTATGGAGTACTGCTCTCATCTTTGGGACGGATCTGCCCGATACCAGCTTGGTGCACTTGAGGCAATTGAGAGGCGAGCCAAGAGGATCATTGGCAATGATGCACTCGTTGAGTCGAAGCTTCAAAGTCTTGAGCATCGACGCAGAGTTGCTATATAGCCTGTCGGTTTTCTACCGGTTGCATTTCGGGGAGTGTGCGTCGGAATTGCATAACCTAATTCCGCCTAGCCCGTTCCATCATCGGACCACCAGGAGTACGGCAATGCGCCACCGGTACATGGTGGACATCCCACCTATACGCACAAAACGTTTTGGGAACACATTCATAGTGCGTACAGCTAAGGAGTGGAATTCCTTGCCGGAATCTGTTTTTCCTGATGGCTACAACCCGGGAATCTTTAAGTCAAGAGTGAATAGGTTACTTCTAGGTAAGCGCGCTCCATCGTCGACCGCATCGTCGCTTTCCATCAGGTGAGTTAGCGGTCAAGCGCGAACCTATCAAGTATAAAAAAAATAGTAAGTTTTAGACTTACTTCACTATGTTACCTATTTCTTTGACTATTGGAAGACTTACATGAAGCTGAAGCTGAAGGCAAAGGTCCCGTTAGACGTTTTTAATTGAACAGGCATTATTCATCTATTATCCCTGTGGCACTGTACAAATGCATCCAAGGACAACCCTGGTGGTGAGATGTCATGCTGGCATGGAGAGGTCGACACTGTCACAACTAAGCGCTGGGCATACTACTCTGCTGCTGTCCTCTTTTTGAAGAGTGGCTAAAGAACGCCACGGTTTTCCCACTTTCCAATTGTCGTAGTTTTTCACTAGACATGGTTATTTCGGGAGGTTCCTGTTTCGAATGCGATGGGAAGAAACGTCCGGAAATGGAGGTAAGGACACGGTGGAGCTCAGAGTATAGTAGAGGTCTGCTTTGCTTGGGCAGAGCACCACCGTGTCCTCGGTAGGTGCTCGGTGGCGGCGATTTCTTGCATCAGGCCTTGGTCCAGTCCAAGTTTGGGAGCGTGAGAGCGTGGAAGCAGTTACTTCCTTATGCAAAGCAGTAACGCGAGTGGAGAAAGTAACGGAAAGCGTGAGGGACAGGCAATCTTCACGTTCTGTTTGCAACAGCAGACACCTTCGGTGTTGGAAGTCGCAGGGTGATTCTAGGCTACCAAAGGTTGCGAATGGCAGTCAATGAGTAGCTCGCTGTTTGGCCAATCCGGAGTGACAACGCGTTGTGTTCCAAGCGTGCATTAAAGAAATCGCGCAGAAAAACAATCTGAGTTGCTACCGAAAATCTTACTAATCATATTATTTAATCTAAGAATAGGAATTATTTTGTAAGCTATCATCATTCTTTTCAGTGTACGTACTTGTCCCAAGTCTACGCACAGCCTAAGACCAATTTATTTACGATAATTGACAGTTTCTTTAGTGTGTTCAAAATGTATCTACTTTAAATAATAATGAAGTTCTTTCGGTGTACATACATTTGTTAAATTACTATTTAGAAACGAATTACCTATCGAATAAATGGTTCAAGTATCGGGTACCGTTGTGTCACACTATTCATCAAGATTTGTTGGAGAATGGAGTGGTAAGTGATTGTAGTTAATAACATATTTATCTAGCATTGATTTAATATAAAGTTGATCATGAATTCTGTTTTTGGGTTAACACTGTTCCTTTAACTTTGTTAAACTTTCTAAAAGATTCCTATAATTATATTCCTATTATTGTCCCATGTTACTTGAAGTCGACGCAATACGTTTTATTTTTCAATTCTCTTCCTTCCAAATACCATTTTTATTTAAAAAATATAATGTTTTTATGCCGCTTTGTGAAAATTATAACTGTCTATTATAGTGTTTTCTCATAATGAATAATTCGTAAAGTTCTTGCCCGGTTTCGAACCCGCAACCTTATGCATAAGAGGCGGGTGCTTTAACCATTGAGCTATCACAAAATTTTTGCTAGTGTGAAGGTCCTTTTACAGTTTATGGAAAACAGTCCATTGACATACATACGGACGTACAGTGGAGGTTAAGTTATAGAGTTTTGTTAGTTACCCTTCAGCTACGGAACTCTGAAAACTTTTAACTAAATGTTCTTTAAATTATCTTCAAATTATTCTTAGTATCTTTAAATTCTTAAACACTAATATTCAGTTACTCCGCATTAAATATTGCTACGTACATGTTAATATATTACTGGGGCAGTCGTCCATACTTCAATTTAACCTTTTCTTTGGTGTAGCTTAACAAAAGTATTGTAATATTAATCACGTCTTTGATATATTTCTGACTTTTAGTGCCATAAACTGAAAGGTAAAGTCAATCATGTCTGTCTGTCCTTCACCTTGCATTATCATTATGCGTCAACTGACTATCTGTATTCTATCTATCAACTTGTTTTGTATGCTTGCGTACACCGTTTTTTTTTTTGTATTATCATAATAGACACTGAGCAGGAAAACAAACGGGCCACATAAAAAACTGTGATATATTCTAAAGTTATATACATAGTTTGTTCATATAAAAAATATGTTGAAACAGACTAGTAATGTAAAAAAAATAGTAGTAGTAATGACAGCAAAAAAATAATGTTTCAGAATTTTGAAAAAAATTTAAGTCCAAAATCAAATCAAAAAATTTATACAATTTTTGGATTAGCATATTGGTATTAAGTGAACCATTATATCACTAACACCAGCCTGAAGAAGAACCTGTACCATGATAATAATAATAATTATTATTAAAAACAATATTTAAAAAAAAAATACAGAACGGAAAATGCTTTAGTACTGAAGTACTAAAGCATTATTTTGTAATAAGACGGTTTATGTCTGAGAGACGAACTTTTCTTTTTCCTGTAAAATCAAACTATAATCTAGTTTCATTTAGGAGAAAAAAGAAGAAGTAAAGGAGACAATTTTTTTTGGGCCCACTATTAAACGGTTACGTTTATTAATAATATTACACATGGAAAAAGCGATCATCTTATTATAATTAACAGACCAAAAATTATATAGAAATCTAACCGGAATAATGAAATAATAGTAAAAAAGTGTTACGGCAAAAAATGCTTGTTTAGGAGCGTTTTCAAGTTTATTTTAACGTGAAAAAAAAAATGTTACTATAGTGCGCAGCGGTGACATCGGATTTAAATGCGTTTCAAGAGATAATAATTAATTGGTCCAGCGAACTTGTTTTTAATGCTGTTATAAACGGTTAACACAAATATCAAGTACGTACTTTAAAAATCAACGTGGAACGAAACGTAATTAATAGCCCGTTGCAGATGCTCTGTGGTCCAGTTTCAATCAGTTTGACACTGACAGACAACTAGTGTTGGGTCGTTGTCGAATTTTAGACGGACGAGACGTAACCGTTTTGGCGACGACAAAAACGGTTGCAGAAAACGGTCGTCGTCGCAACTGGTTTGAAGACGAAACTATCGTTGAGTGAAGTAGTTGCAGAAAACGTTCGTTGTCGCAACTAGTTTGAGGACGGTAATAAATTCTGTACTCGTCGCGTCGTCGTTTCAAAACCAGTTATTACAATGAAAAATTAACTTTATGACTATAAACATAAAATTCATTTTTCATTGCAATAACTGGTTTTAAAAACGACGACGCGACGAGTGTGATAGTTGAAGCAATGGATTTTCGACCTTATTTTCTTAACAGTAAGATAACAATTCGCATACAGTAATTCGAAGACTGGTTTATGCAACGAAGACTGTTTGGTCTCAGGATGGAAAACGGTTGTTACGTTGCAGAACAAAAAACGGTCTTTGAAAACTGTTCGTCGTTGAAACCCCCACCGCTACAGACAACATTATTATTGTTTCCGATTACTAGATAGTTGCATGTTTCTTCTGTTCTTTTCGTATTTTTATTCGAAAGATTTTATGAAAATGGCATCTGTAGATACATGCATAATCCACAAAGCCGTTGTATCAATTGTGCAGCACGATTTCAACGGAATGTTGAATACTGCTCTTGCTGGATACTGTTGTAATTGTTTAGTGGGCAGACGCACTGTTGGCTGCTGTGCATATGTGATGTGTATAGTGTGGTTTTTATCTTGGGCGCGGCATCAAGGTGAGGTTGAGCCACCTGCATCTTTTTTAGATGAAATACTGCTTTTAAGAGACGACTTTGAAAATGATGATGATGAACAGTAATAAATACTTGTGATGCTATAATGTGTTTTTTTTTCTCCTTACTCAACCAGCATAAAACACATCAGCTTATTATTTTAGATCTACAGTCAATGGCCGACAAAAGCCGCGCTGTTTCGAAATGAATACATCTACGCATTTTCATGAATAAGTCTATCAAATCGTGTAAATCACATCAAAGTCTGTCACGTAGTACAGACGTGACTTTGTTTTATACTGTATATTATTGAACAGTGCACTATTTTAACTTAAAATACCAAGCAGACCTATCCACTCATTAGACAATCGCTCTTGTGAGATTTTAGGTTATTATGAGAGTCATGTTTTGACTGTCGTATTTCACGGTACTCCAGTTAGATAAAGTTTTGCCAATATTACCAATGTAATCTAGAGATTATAAGGAATAAACTAACGTGCATTTCATTGCTATACGCCACAATTTGTGGTGGGCCTATTCCCCAAACAAAAAAAATTGTCTCCTTTACACTTATATCAACTATGATGAGACAGACAGCGTAGGCTTAGTATCGACTAAGGTGTGTCCAAAATTCATGAAACAAAAAAAACCCTTCCAAAAGGAAACGACTCAAGACGTAGAATTATTTTTTATACCAACTGATACAATTGTATTATAATTGTTTAAGGTTAACATCTGTGTTTACTATTATAATGAAGTGTTATAAAAACGAGTGACTTTTATTATATTTCATCATAGTCAGATAAGAAAACATAATTGATCAATAATTATTTTTCAATATGACAATTTATGAACTGTGCTTCAATAAAAATAACTATTTAAGTTTGGAGGTATGCGATGCGGAACAGAGTGTAAAGTCCCGCAAACCTCCATTGAAAACAGAGGATCCTCCGCCCAGATGGGTGTTTTGTCTGGTGGGCAACTGCCCGATAAATGATTTCGGATTGTTCTGTATGTTCCAATCGCGCGGAGAAATTTAATTGCGCGATGCAGGATTAGTTCTTATGTGACGCCATAGATGACGCTAGAAAAGAAATATTGTTTGTAGTATAAAGTATTGTATTTCAATTTATTTTATTTTTTACAAGCTACAACGCGTCGTGTTCGACTCCAACGACGGGAGCAGCTCCTCTGACTTTTGCAACAGCCTTACAGTTCTTTGCTGCGGCGCAATGTCTTGTACCTGAAAAATCGATACCAGATTCTGATGTTAAAGGTAACTTTCTCGTCTTCAAAAGTTACAACGTTATTTGCCACAATTTACCTTGAGCAATCGTTTTTTAGTCCTAATGTATGAAAGCAAATGTTGGGAGTAGCAAAAAAGATGATGGGAAACTATGTTTTTTTTTTGCAGATTTTGAAAAGTTTGATTTTATAATTGTTGGAGCAGGGACAGCTGGTAGCATTTTAGCAAACCGATTGAGCGCTGTACCAGAATGGAAAATACTACTTATTGAAGCGGGTGACGACGCACCAGTGGAAGCAAATGTAAGTACATATTAAGATGACAATTTATTTACTAGTAATTTTGACCTTGGTTACACTAATGTGATAAATCTTAGATTCCAGATCAAGATAAAGTAATTTATAGAACAAAATACGATTGGAATTATCTGACTGCTAAAAATGGTATAACAAACGGAGCTAATATAGGCGAGTCAATTGTTTGGACACGCGGAAAAATGATGGGTGGTTGCAGTAACATTAATGCTATGGTTTACATACAAGGAAATGATCACGATTTCCAAAATTGGGTTGATCTCGGTAATGCAGAGTGGAGTGTTGCAGAAGTACGTCGATGCTATAAGAAAGCAGAAAGTTTACAAGATATGAAATTGTTAAAAAATCCTGAAATTAGAAACCATTACGGTCTTAATGGACCATTGGTTATAAACTCGTCTAATAGTACTTATAGACCTTTAACCAAACAAGTTCTTTCTGCTTGGAATGAAATCGGGTTTAAGAATGTTCCAGATTTAAATGTCGTAAATGTTATGGGTTCAGGTATTACAAGAAACACGATTGCTAATGGAGAAAGACAAAGCCATAGTAAAGCGTATTTGATCCCAGTGCTTCATAGAAAAAACTTGAAAATTATTAAGAATTGTTTGGTGACAAAAGTGTTAATAGATTCTCATTCCAAAATCACTTTTGGGGTTGAAGTTGAACGTAACTCAACAAAATTCACATTTGTCGCGAGAAAAGAAGTAATTTTAAGCGCAGGTGCTATAAACTCCCCGCAGCTTTTAATGCTCTCTGGAGTGGGCCCAAAACAACATCTTTGTTCAAAGAATATTAAAGCAATAGTTGACTCACCATTGGTAGGAAAAAATCTACAAGATCATTTTATCATACCTATAATAATTTATGGTGATAAGCCTGGTGACGAGGATCCAGCGGAACATCAGTTTGATGCTATACGTTACCTTTACAATCGTACTGGGTATTTGGCGCAAAATACTTTCGCCGACATTGTAGCATTTTTTACTGATAACTCAAATGCTACGTTCCCCGATTTTCAAACTCATCTTTTAATATTAAGTAGAAACAGTTTAATAGTTTCATCATTCTTAAAACAACGATTTAGGTTCAAAGATCATTTAGCGGATCCTATTATTGAACAGAACAAAAAACATGCAATTTATTTGCATGCATTCAATCTTCTTCATCCGCATTCCAGGGGAAACATTTCTTTACATTCAAGCAACCCTAAAGACCACCCAATTATTCATCCAAACTATTTCAGTGATACTAGAGATTTGGATAAAGCAATAAGAGGTATCAAAATGCTTACCAAAGTGGTTAACTCGTCACCTTTCAGAGCAATCAACGCATTTTTAGGACGGATGGAGTGGCCACCATGTGACAAATTTGAACTAGATAGCGTAGATTACTGGAAATGTGTTTGTAAAGAGATGGTCGTTTCCATATTTCACCCTGTAGGAACCTGCCAGATGGGGCCAAACCCAAAGACCTCAGTTGTGAGTCCTCGGTTGAAAGTTCACGGAGTTGCCAATCTCCGTGTGATAGACGCCAGTATAATGCCTACAATTACTAGTGGTAATACCAACGCACCAACCGGAATGATTGGTGAAAGAGGTGCAGAATTGGTGTTAGAGGACTACAATAAACTGTGAGAATAAAATATGTACTTTTCTCACGAGAAAAGTACAGAAGTATATAATACAATAACTAATTTCACTTAAAATCTGTGTTTTATACTTTAACACGATTACCATTCTTCATTAGTCAGATCTAGATTGTTTTATTTTTATTCACATCATCAATTTATGACCCTGCGATTCAGTTAAATATAGATAGACACTTCTAAATTTGCGCCTTGTTCTGCCAAATAAAATGTTTTTCTTTCTTTCTCCCTTGCGCGTGCGCGTGCGGCCACCTCCTTTGCTAGCATTACTGCTTCGCAGAAGGAGGCGACCGCCTGCCACTCCTCCTCACTTCAGACCATGGCCTGTACCAAGGCCCGGCGCAAGAGATCGTTGCCGCCGATCGCCCCCACGAGGACACGGCGGTGCTCTGCCCAAGCGGGGCACACCTCTATCGTATGCTCCACCGTGTCCTCCGGACAGTCCACACAGTGGTGACACCCGGGCAATTCTTCCACACAGAACTGCTGGTGGTGGAAAACAAATCTATTTTAAAGCCTATTTAGAGCCCGTGCTTTACAGAAAGAACTTGAAAGTTATGAGAGTATACATGAGGTAGAAGTAGAGCGCGGTTTAAACGTAAATTACTACACTACAATACAACTAATATGCTATGTACCTACCTGTATTGAGATTAATTCGAATTTGATTCGATTCGATTTGATTGACAAACAAGTTCTTTACAAATAATGAAATTATACCAAGTGCAGACACCTCTTTGAGGAGTGGTTAGAGAGGCACTACGGTGTCCTCATTTTCCGCTTAACACGGTTCTCTCAACGGACATGGATGTTTCGGGAGGTACTGGTTTCTGATACGATACAAAGAAACGCCTGGGTGTCAGCATTGTGCGAATCGCCCGAAGGATACTGTGGAGAATACGGTGGAAATCTGCCGTGCTGGTGCGGAGCACTGCCGTGTCCTCGTGAATGAGATCGGCAGCAGCGACGTCTTGCGTCTTTTCCTGATTCAGACCAAAGTACAGGGTTTTCACTGTATTATATTTATATATTCGCGAGAGAAAACTGGAGTGAAAGAGATGACTGAAACCATGACGTAGAGGACATTCCGTATTCCTTCACATGCCCTTTGCGAAAAATCCTGCAGCCCTGGCAGGCATCGGCCCTACTGGGCCCCTTCACTTATGCTGATATCTCTTTGAAGCTCGCAATATGTTCCACGCGCCGCGCTTACGGTGGCCACCTTCTTTACACGTGTTACTGCTCTTGCTCCATACCATGGTCTGTATCAGGACCGGACGTGAGAGGTCGCCGCCGGCGCTCGCTTCCACGAAGACACTGCGGTGCTACGCGCAAGCGCGGCATACCTCCACCATATGCACCACCGTATGCCCCAGGCGATCTGCAAAGTGATAATATCCGGGTGTTCTTCCCATCGAATCTGAAACAGAAACCTTTCGAAACACCCTCAACTGCCCTTGGTTTGTGTATCCACATAAAAAATAAAATAATATAATATAATATAATATTCCACAACTATCACACAACGCCATCTAGCCCCAAGCTAAGCAGAGCTTGTGTTATGAGTACTAGACAAATGATAAACATACTTATATATTTCTAAATACATACATATTATAGATAAATTACACCCAGACACGGAACAAATGACCCTACTCATCACACAAACATTTGTCCTGGATGGGAATCGAACCCACGACCTCCGGCATAGCAGTCAGGGCCACTAACCACTAGACCAACAGGCCATTCTATTCTATTCATGTACGGTTTCCGCACTTAGTCCTGTGTGGACCATTGTACGTGCCAACAGGCCATTCGAATGACGGCAATCAAATGTAGCAGCCGATTGAGACTGTCCTTGACACAGGCCTCCGTCAAAGTGTTGTCCCAGTTTTGTTCACCACTAACTGTCAAGGTAACGTCTAGATGTTGATGTAAAATTTTGATACTGCAGAACGTGTATCTAATGTGTGAATATGAGTAGCATAAAATATATATCTATTGGTTCCATTCTCATGTAATGTGTTAACAATAGAGTCATGCGAATATTTCTACTAAGGCAGTGCTCACACTAGGGTCAAAAAATGTGTTATCTTGTGATTAAACCAGTTTTTGAGTATACGTATTGGAGAAATTGAAAATAAGAATTATTTTGTAAGTTATTATCATTCTTTTCAGTGAACGTTCTTTTCCCAAGTCTACGCACAGCCTTAGACCAATTATTTATGATAATTGACTTTTTCTTTAGTGTGTTCAAGTTTTATCTACTGTTTTAAATAATACTGAAGTTCTTTTGTTGCACATACAGGTATTAAATTACCTACTATTTAAAAACGAATTACCTAAGGGATCAAGAATCGGGTACCGTTGTTTCACACTATTCATCAACATTTGTTCGAGAATGGCATTCCATTGTAAGTGGTAATAGTTAATAAGATATTTATTTAAAATTGATTAATTATAAAGTTGATCAACAACTCTGTTCTTGGCTTTTTTTTTGGTTGGAAAATCATCCAATGACATCCCCCCCGCCCTTGGGCGGAGCGTGAGATAGTGTCAGACCTTTACTGACTAAAAACCCACTCCTGTTCCGTCTTTCGGTCGGACGGCGAGCTACCCATTGCTCGCCGTCCGCAAGCCAGCGCCTACGGTGGCTGGAAATCGGGATCGGGATCCCGGCGGCTGGGGCGTGAGGGCCGTTCTCTAGCGCGTGCGGCCACCTCCTTTGCTAGCATTTCTGCTTCGCAGAAGGAGGCGACCGCCTCAGACAGAACAGCATGATTAAATGATTATCTTTCAGAACTTTGCCTTGCGTTTTTCAGAACTTTATACCATTAAATAAACCCATTTATTTAATGGTATAAAGTTCAAATAAAATTTGTTTTAAAAGTACGTTATTCTTTTTTTTATTAGATATTAATTGGTTTCTTTGTGTTTTATTTATAACCATAAAATCTAATTAAAAAAAAAAGTGTTTATTTGTAATAGGTGTTCCGATGTGGAAACCTTACATTTCAAAGAGTAAACAATGTCAGTATACCTATAACTTTTCTATAACAAACAAACTCTGTGTTATACTTTCGTTTTGGAAATTTACTTTTGAAGCCGCGCGAAAAAGAAAAGCTATTGGTGAGGTAAATTCCCCAACTGAAAGCGATTGAAACAATAACACACATCCCATCCATAGGCAGTTCTAAGTTTGTATAAGTCATAAATATTGCATACCGTTTATAACACATTGTTCCCACGGTAGAACTCATATTCCAAAATAGTACGACTTTTCTCAGTATTCATAAAAAATGGTTATAAATATAGCAATATTACAGAAAATACAAAATACAAAGCAACCAATGAATAAACAATTACAAAAAAATAATAACGTGCCTTTGATATATTTATTTTTGAACTATTAATTCTAAGTCAATCCGAAGATATTTTCAAAGTATCTCGTTTTAAAAAACGACAATTTTATAGCTATTATAATATTATTATATTCTTATTCTAGTCCCATGTTACTTGAAGTCGACGCAATACGTTTTGTGGTTCCATTCTCCCGAATATCATATTTGTTTCAAAAACTTAACAATTAAAAAATAACTGGCCAATTTTGAGTTGAACTTGCTATCAAAGAGTTCCCTAGCATTATAATACAAAAAAATCTTCTGTGGGTAAAATTTTAATCCAATTTTTTAAATTTATTTGTTTTATAGCGGCTCTGTGAAAATTATAATTGTCTTCCTTTTTTACACCATTATTTTTTAATTAGTAAAAAAATGGGGCTCTATCCCGGATCATATTTATATAGTCAAAAGTAAAAGAAAAACGAAATCTCAAAATTCTCAAAAAAAATCCCATAATTGATAAATTCATATTGAATCAATCGTTCATAACAATTGCTACTAGAAAATACTACGCGCAGTGTTTTTTCATTTTGACCACCATTCTTTCATTCATAATCATATTTCCACTTAATATTTCCATAAATTGAGTGACATTTTGAGTAAAATAATAACAAGACCTTTTCTAATAAGCCCCTATAGGGGCACTGACGCAGCATTTGTATCCCCGTAGAGTGAGCAGTGCTCGCCAGTGATTGGTCTGCCCGTAACATCGACCACCTATAGACGCACTTACAATCTAAATACCTCCGATGTAATACTTTTCATGACTTAATAAATATCCAAAGTCAATACGCATTTGATTTCTCTCCGTACACACTTACCTCGAACATTATATACCTACATGCCCACAAAATTGGTGACCCCGAGGTGATCATACTGTGACGTGATTAAAAAACTGTAAAGTGATATAAAAACTGTGACGTAATTTCAGAGTGTGTACGTCGATAGAGAACTGGCAACTCAACTTCTCGCGTTCCATAGTGTGAAAGTTTCGTCCATATTTGCATAGCAGCGTGACGAAGAGATGGAAGCTGAACCAGCTACCGACGAATATCTCCTCTCACCCGTTTCTATAACTGACAAGATTGAAGATTTTTGGCTAATGGTACCGGAATTATGGTTCGTCAAAGCAAAGGCGATTCTTAATCCGCAGAAGATGTCTGACGATTCCAGGTATCGAATTATTCTATAAAAATTGAACCTGGAAGTCAACGATAAAGTCGCGGATATCCTACTAGATCCGCCCAAAGAAAAGAAGTATGAGGACTTGAAACAGAAGCTAATTTCGGTGTATAAAGAGTCAGCGGAACGTCAAATCAAGAAGCTGAATAGAGAAATGTTTTAATATTCATTATTCGTTTCAAATTTCGGTCACCCTTGAATCAAGTTCTCCTCATAGTTGTGTTGCTGTGCTTTTCGTAAAACTAAATTGAAGTAGAAAACAAAAACAAAACTAATAAATGTTGGTCGTTATCAGCAAAAAATACATTGATAGTGACAGAAAAACTCGTTTATGGATGAATTAATTTGCAAGTCAAATAAACATTAATTGTTGAAACATAGATTGTAACAAAATTCTTTCAAAACTCTGTAGACATATTACATATTCGGTTGTATAATATATACTGGTTTACTAGTGAGACAAGTTAATATGTTTTTATGAAAACGAAAGGGTCAAAGTTTTTCAGTACATGTCTAGCAGATGTAGTTTTTCTTTATCCAGTACAATTAAACTTTATACAGTACGTAAATTTTGCATTTTTTCAACTTTCTTATCCATATCCGACTTTTGGAAAAATAAGTCTTTTAGTAGTCGGATATAGGTAAAAAAGTAAAACAAACAAAAAGCAAACTATTATGAGCACACTCATCAATTAAGGTTTTAAATGGAGTGGCAAGTATCGATAATATAATTATTATTAGTCGATCATTAATTTTCAGTATATTTTCAAAAATTTACGAAGAATTTACGAGCTGCGGCTTCGTTCGATTGCATTTTTTTTTTCTTGACTTTTTTTTAAAATAAACCTTGTTCTGTTAAATACGAACATAAAAAATAAATAATTGCAGCCGTTCTAAATTAATGCGTTTATGTACACATACATTCGGCAATTAATGTTTATTTATAATATAGAACATAATAATTGTCATAAGCTCACAGACAGGCTTGTTCAAACCTAAGCGAATATCGCTACCTCTATTTGTAGCAAAATTACCTATTTTATTTTTTAAGATTGGTAATCATTCAATGACTTTTCCCGCTTTAGGGTGGAGCGACAGGGTGTGTCAAACTTTTAATGCCTAAAACCACTGCTATCATCTTTCTTTGCCCTTGCATTCCATGATCACGAATTGCCCTTTCGAAAGTCAACCCATAGCTCCAGTAGGCTTCGGCCATGCTGGGCCCCTACGGTTTTGCTGACATCTCTTTAAGCCGCCCTTGAAACACTACGCGACCCGGGCTCGGTTCAAACGGTTCCCGGACGGCCGAACGGCGAATCATCAATTCCTCGTCGTCCGCAAGCCCACGCCTACAGTGTCGCAGCGGCTGAGGCGTGAGGACATCCGTTCCCTCACGCGGGCGGCCACCTCCTTCGCCAACATTACTGCTTCGCAGTAAGAGACAACCGCCGCCCATTCCCCCTCGCTCCGGACCATGGCCTGAACCAGGGCCTGGCGTGAGAGGTCACCACCGCCGATCGCCTCCCTGAGGACACGGTGGTGTTCCGCTCATGCGAGGTACACCTCCAGTTTATGCTCCACCGTGTACTCCGGGCGGTCCATCGGACATCCGGCGGCGTAATGCGTTTCCGGGCGTTTCTTCCGCCTGAATTAGCTGCAGGTTTACCATGTCCGGTGAGTATCTGCGTCATGCGGAAGGTGAGGACGCCGTGATGTCTCGATCTCCAGCCACTCCTCAAACATTCTTACCTTACCGCCATGATTATGGCGTGCCCAAGCGAATTTACTTGCAATACTATTTTCGCTCGTTCGTCCAGTCATCTTTAGTGAACATCTTCGTGTAGGTTACACTATAATCGTTAATGACCATTGAAAATAATTTTTTTTAGTGCTGAAGAGGAATCATGACTTTTAGTAACCTTATTGAGACTCACCAATTAAGAACAATGACATAAATAGAGAACACGAAATTCATGCAATACTAAATACACCTCTTAACAGTTTAATTTAGGAATCAGTTCTTCAGTAATATTAATTCAGAATGACGACTATGATGCCGCTCGACTGTCGTTCATCCAGCCCAACGATAGCATTTTGTTCGGCTTGTAAACGAACTGACCGTTCGCCACTAGATTCCCGTGCGTGCGCTAGCAAGTTTCGCATTATCTCTTTAACCATTCGTCCAAATAATATGCAGCATAAAACAAAATCATATGTATTTAGTTGTTATGCCAACAAACATGCTATATTTTTATAGGAATTAATAATAATTACTTATAAATTACCAGTTATACATTATCTAATGGTTTTAGTTACATCTTTAAAATCATTATTATATTCGTAATGGAATGTTATAATTGAATAATTTAAAAAAGTAATAAGCAGGTATTGAACCAGACATCAATATGAAGTTTAGTTTATTTTGATAAAAAACCAAGGTACCAAAAAAGTGTTTTTTTTTCTAGAGGCGGCGTATAAATTAATTTTGAAAATTGAATAAAGTAGTTATTGTGGCATAACTATAATAATAAGACGCAAAAAAAATTGTAGATAATGATGTGTTCTACAAAATTGTAGTACATTATGTTGTTCTATTATCAATAGTTTTTGCAGCGCACGCGATACTAAGGAAATTTATAGGCAATTTATTCACACTACGAGTTACCTTATTGCAGTTTTAGTAGGGAAACCTACTGTTTTCTAATATATAATATAGCCTATGTTACTCAGTGATAAAATAGCTTTCTAGTACTAAAAGATTTTTTTAAATCAGTTCAGTAGTTTTTGTGTAATGAATAAACAAACAAAAATATAAATCTTTCCTGTTTATAATATTAGTATAGATATATGTAATATTGTTTCTAACAAAATGAATATTAGAAACAATTGTGGTTGGCTAAAAAGGCATTGTACGGGCATTAAGTGAACAAATAAGTTTCCGCATCTTTTGATCAAAAATTAGGAATTTATTTTAAACGAACAACAACAACATTTTTGTGCAAGCTGGAATGCTTCGGGTCTGTCTCCAATGACGGGAGCATTTCCTCAAACATTTGAAGCAGCCTGCTTTTTGCCAGCTGCTTTTTCTATGCTACGGGACAATGTCTTGTGCATGAAGAATTGATCCCAAATTCTGATGACAAAACTAAAAGTTGGTCGTTATCAGACAAAAAATGCATTAATAGTAACATACAAACTCGTTTATAGATGAATTAATTTGCAAGTCAAATAAACACTTGTTGAAACTAAGATTGTAATAATTTATCTTTCAAAACTGTTTTTTTGGTGGAACAAATAAATATATACTTTTTCAACTTTGTTACCTATATCTAACTTGTGAAAGATATGTGAGTGGAGTGGACGTATTACATAAAAACGAGTGTGTTGATAGTGTGTGTAAGTTATAACAACATTTAGGTAAAGAACCCTGGAAGAAGTGTATATATAAAATTTATAGAATTAAAAAGGGAAAGACTTCCAAAAGGAAAAATATAAAACGTCTCTGAAACGTAGGGCTAGCTCTAATGCCAACAGATTCAATTTTACATGTTTAGGGTTAACATTTGTGTTGACAACAGCGTCCTAATTAACATTTCATCAATTTTGGTTTCAAATGGAGTGGTAAGTATCAATAATATAATTGATATATCGCAAATTTTCAGCACACTTATGACAATTTATGAACTTTTGTTTTTTTTTTTTGTAACAAGGTGAACACTAGAATCCACCCTTTGTTTGAAAAAAAATATCATGTGTAATGTATTATAATTTGTTTTAATTTTTTTACAAGCTACAACGCTTCATGTCTGGCTCCAACGACGGGAGCAGCTCCTCAAACGTTTGGAGCAGCCATACAGTTCTTTGCTGCGGCGCAATGTCTTTTACCAAAAGCATTAATACCAGATTCTGATGTGAAAGGTAATTATAAAATTCTTCTTAAACAGAAACAACATGACTTGTTTACTACTATTTAATGTCTAAAATTAAATAAAAAAGAATAAAAAAAAAATGAAAACGGCAAAAGAAATTATGATTAATTTTTTTTTGCAGATTTCGACGAGTTTGATTTTATAATTGTCGGAGCAGGAACAGCTGGTTGCGTTTTAGCAAACCGATTGAGTGCTGTACCAGAATGGAATATACTACTTATTGAAGCAGGTGACGATGCACCAGTGGAATCTAATGTAAGTACACATGATAAATGTTATAACATAGTGAGTAGTAATTTTGAACTTGGTTACACTAATGTGACAAATTTTAGATTCCAGATTTAGATACTTTCATATTAGGAACAAAGTACGATTGGAATTATCTGACTGCCAAAAATGGCATAACGAACGGAGCTAATATAAACGAGTCAATTAATTGGCCTCGTGGAAAAATTATGGGTGGAAGTAGCAGCATAAATTCTATGATATACATACAAGGAAATGATCACGACTTCCAAAATTGGTTTGATCTCGGTAATGCAGAATGGAGTATTGCAGAAGTACATCGATGCTTTAAGAAAGCAGAAAGTTTACAAGATATGAATTTGTTGAAAAATCTGGAAGTAAGAAACCATTACGGTCTTGATGGACCATTGGTTATAAACTCGTATAACAGTACTTACAGACCTTTAACCAAAAAAGTTCTTTCTGCTTGGAATGAAATCGGGTTTAAGAATGTTCCAGATCTAAACACAGCAAATCTTATGGGTTCGGGTATTATGAGATGTACAGCTGCTAATGGAGAAAGACAAAGCCATAGTAAAGCGTATTTGATCCCAGTGCTTCATAGAAAAAACTTGAAAATTATTAAGAATTGTTTGGTGATAAAAGTGTTAATAGATTCTCATTCCAAAATCACTCTTGGCGTAGAAGTCGAACGTAATTCATCGAAATTTACATTTCTTGCAAGAAATGAGGTTATATTAAGTGCAGGTGTTATAAACTCCCCACAGCTTTTAATGCTCTCTGGAGTGGGCCCCAAACAACATCTTTGTTCAAAGAATATTAAAGCAATAGTTGACTCACCATTGGTAGGACAAAATCTACAAGATCATTGTTTTATACCCATAATAATATATGGCGATTGTCCTGGTGTACAGGATGAAGCAGAACGTCAGTTTGATGCTATACGTTACCTTTATGACCGTACTGGGTATTTGGCCCAAAATATTGCCGCTGATATTTTAGCATTTTTTTCTGACAACCCAAAAGCTACGTACCCAGATTTTGAAACTCATCTTGTAATAGTCTGGAAAAATAGTTCCATAATTTCACCACTTCTAAAACAACGATTCAGGTACAAAGACCAATTAGCGAATCCTATAATAGAACTGAACAAAAAATATGCAATTTATTTGCATGCATTCAATCTTCTTCATCCGCGTTCCAGGGGAAATATTTCTTTACATTCAAACAACCCTAAAGACCACCCAATCATTCATGCAAACTATTTCAATGATGCCAGAGATTTGGATAAAGCAGCAAGAGGTATCAAAATGCTTACGAAAGTGGTTAAATCCACAGCTTTCAAATCTATCAACGCTTTTTTGGGAAGAATGGAGTGGCCACCATGTGACGACTTTAAATTAAATAGTATAGATTACTGGAAATGTGTTTGTATAGAGACGGTACTTACAATATATCATCCTGTTGGAACATGTCAGATGGGGTCAAACCCGAAGACCTCAGTTGTCAGTTCTCGATTGAAAGTCCACGGAGTTGTCAAGCTCCGTGTGATAGACGCTAGTATAATGCCTACTCATACTAGTGGTAATACCAATGCACCAACCGGAATGATTGGTGAAAGAGGAGCAGAATTAGTACTAGAAGACTACAAAAAATTATAAAAAATAATATAAATATTATATACGTGTATATTAAACATACAAGACATGTGTGTGTTTTTATTTTAAAATGATTCCAATACTTCATGAGCCCGATGTAAGATTTTTTTACTCATATCAGTCCACCAGTTTCCACAAAATACAGACTACAACTAAAAAACTACTTTTTATCATCCTGTAGTTGTTGCTACTTAGCACTAAGTTCTCAGACATTCTCTATTTTTCAATTTATAAAATATGAAGAATGTCTATTCGAAATACTTAATTTTCCATACAAAAACTTACATTGGCACTTATAAAACGATAGAAGCTAGTCTTGTTGCTACTTAGCACTAAGTTCTCAGACATTCTCTATTTTACAATTTATAAAATATGAAGAATGTCTATTCGAAATACTTAATTTTCCATACAAAAACTTACATTGGCACTTATAAAACGATAGAAGCTAGTGTATTCTTTTAAAGACTTAAACGTATTAATATTCTTGAAATTAACTTGTTTATAGCATTGAAAATATTTAAAGTAATCAAGTGATTCCATGCGCTAATCTCAGGCATTTATACCTCTCTGTCCGATGGTTACTCCCATAATAATTTCAAGGCCAATTTTCTTATGTTTTTCATGCAATTTGCTCTCGCACCATCATTAGATATGGGCACACCATAATTATGGCGGTAAGTCCCCTCTTTGAGGAGTGGCTGGATAGGCAACACGGCATCCATACCTTCCGCATGACGCAGGTCCTCACCGGACATGGTAAGTTTGGGAGGTTCCTGCACCGGATTCGTGCGGAAGAAACGCCCGGATGTCACCATTGCGAGGACCGCCCGGAGGACACGGTGGAGCACAAGGTGGAGGTGTGCCCCGCTTGGGAAGAGCAACGCCGTGTCCTCGTGGAGGCGATCGGCGGCGGTGATCTCTCGCGCAGGGCCTTGGTACAGGCCATGGTCCGGAGCGAGGAGGAGTGGCAGGCGGTCGCCTCCTTCTGCGAAGCAGTAATGCTAGCAAAGGAGGCGGCCGATTGCGTGAGGCAACGGTCCTCACGCCCCAACCGCCGCCGGGATTCTGATCCCGATTTCCGGCCACCATAGGCGCGGGCTTGCGGACGGTGAGCAATGGGTGGCTCGCCGCCCGACCGTCCGTTAACCGTCCGGACCGGGCCCAGGACGTCGATGGCGCGTACTGTTTCGCGCGCGCCTCAAGGAGATGTCAGCAATTGTAGGGGCCATCAGGGTCGAAGCCTACTGGGGCCAAGGGTCTGATTCTGAAAGGAAGACTTGGGCCTGGTACGAAAGGCAACGAAGGAACAGGAGTGGGTTTTTAGTCAGTAAAAGTCTGACACTATCTCCCGCTCCGCCCAAGAGCGGGGGATGTCATAAGATGATTTTCCAACCGAAAAAAAAAAACTTTCATTAGATATAATTTTAGCCAAAAAACATCCACTATTGAAAATCAGCCTCATTCAAGTGTCAACCAACGACCCATCCTGTTCGGCTCCATCGGATTTCCATGACCTTCACTGGGTCACCGGTCTATCTTGTGAGACGCTTTCCATCTCTGCGTCTTCCGGAACGCGGTGGCCTCTCCAGAATTTTAACCCCATTGACTCTCGATTGTCTTTTGGGTGATTTTAAACCTTCTGATGAGGCCTATCGTCATCAACCACGTTTTAGAGTCATGATAATATGTCATCACTGGAAATACGCATTGGTCCGTGGTATGTCGGAAAAATAAATACCACACCGGTTCCCGAATACTGCATAGCCGAGTCGAGTTTGACGATGGACCTCTCTTTCGAATTTAGACTCACTTAACTGGACCGTTTGTCCTAGGTAAATATAATCGTTTACAATCTCGAGTCTCCAATCTTGATAATAGTACGTGCTCCAAGAGTATTTACCGTGACTTTGGTTTAGTCTATGTTCATTTTAAGACTCACTGGTTCAGAAGCTGTACTGAAGTCATCGAGCATTGTGATGAGGTTCTCTATAATCTCAGCTATGACTACTAAATCGTTGGCAAATCAAAGTAGAATAATGTACTTGCTATTTACATTAATACTAAGCCCTCTCCTGTCCAGAATCTTGAAGACACCCTCCTTTGCGGCTGTGAACAGTTTCGGAGAAATGACTTCTTCTTGCGTCACTCCTCGCTTCAGGAGGATATGTTTCGAAGTGTGATCCTAGAATCGGGTGACATGGTGATGTTTTCGTAAACACTTCAGAATATCGATGTGCCTATAGTCAATCTGGCACAATCCAAGTCTCGACCGAAGCATAGGCTTTCTCAATCTACCGCAGCGTATGTATGTGGTTTTTGGTGCTGAAGCCTTTTCGAAATCTGGCTTGTTTGGGAGGCTGGAAGTCGTCTAAACTGCGCGCGAGATGATTTGTAATGACTCTGGAAAGCAGTTTGTAGACATGGCTCAAAAGTGAAATGGGCCAGCAAGGCATTAATACTTTTCTTAATCCACGAGAATTTTCATAATGGAAACCGAAACACAAATGATTATCGGTCCATAAACTAAAAAGTTATGCTCAAAGAACCTGGAGTTAGAGCATAACTGGTATAATTAGGGTATGCTAGAGTCTACAGGATTATTTAAAGAGTTACTGTGGCTTTGAAATGCAAAGAGCAACTGAAGGAACAAGTGTAGGTTTTAGTCAGCAAAAGACATGCTCTCAAGGGTAGAGCGAGTCTACCCAAGAGAACATGTCAGATATCTACCAAAGGAGAAGTTCATTATCACAAAAGACAAAAAGGTGTAGGTACCTGAGAGCACCGTACAGATCTACCTACGTCTTTAATTAAAGCATATCGGTATGATGTTGTATTATGAAATTGTATGACCATTAAACAAACATTGACAGGCCTGTTGGTCTAGTGGTTAGTCGCCCTGACTGCTATGCCGGAGGTCGTGGGTTCGATTCCCACCCAGGACAAATGTTTCTGTGATGAGCACAATCATTATTTTGTTCTGTGTCTGGGTGTAATTTATCTATAATAGGTGTGTATTTAGAATATATAAGTATGTTTATCAGTTGTCTAGTACTCATAACACAAGCTCTGCTTAGCTTGAGACTAGACGGCGTTGTGTGGTAGTTGTGGAATATTATTATTATGTGTTTGCAACTATTTCAGGAGATATAAAGTCTTTTGTTGAAGGATTCAAAAGTTCTCCAAAGTTCTTTATCAGAACAGTACTAAATTTAAACGAAACTACCTCCGGAAAATATTATTTATTTATTTATTTATTTAATATACTTGATTGTACATTAAGATAATAAATGATACATTTGAGCCTTATATTTAAAAACATACAATTGGCAGCCTTATCGCATTCCGCGATCTCTTTCAGGCAACCTGGTATGGAAAGAAGAAAAATATGGTTCTAAACAAATCAAGAATCGAAAGTGAGAGAATCTCTTTCTTTTTCGGAGTCAGTTACAGATGACAAAGGACTACACTTGTTTAAAAATATATGTCATTGTACGTTAATCTTAACGAAATAATAATGAAACAAGATCACTGTCTCTTTGTGTGTGTTTTGGAGTTAGCAGCAAACATTATAGCTGACCAAAGGTTACTATGTCTACGAAAGGGGCTTCTTGGTATGTCACTAACCTAACATGCCTGTTTCAGTCATATTTCATAGATTCTACAATATTCCACTAATAATTCCTCGGGCCATTGTGAGACGGACGACCTAGATAGTTCAGATTATCGGAAATACATTTATCGAGATTTGGCACTACTAAAGACTTGGTTGGCGCCACTGTATCCCTCAAATGGCCGTTGATGTGGAGATTATTGAGAAGAATGACCGTCAGAAAAAGTATTTTAGTATTTACTCATTTAATTTTATTTATACTCTAAGCACGAATTTTCTGTGCTCGCTCGTTCTATTGTAGGTCTACAATGGAACGAGCGAGCACATATGACCGAGTCTAGCGTAGAAATCATTGAAGCATAAACGAAGTAATTTTTGTAAAATTTTGTTAGTTTAATTAATTTCCTAGCTTTGTACTTAAAACAACTCAAAAACTATAATCCAAAACTTATTATACAAAAACTCTTGGAACATTATTGGCAGAATTTTCTATAAGTAAATAATAATAGGTATTTACCTATGAAATTGTCGTTTTTTAAAACATGTTGCTTTAAAGTGGATAGACTTCAAATCATCAGTTAAAATAAAATTTATATTAAAGGTACGATATTCTTTTTTCGAAATTAGGTATTTATTGGTTTCTTTTTGTTTTGTATTTTCTGTAATATCGCAGTACTTATAACCATGAAAGGTAATAAAAAAAACCGGGCAAGTGCGAGTCGGACTCGCACACTGAGGGTTCCGTACAAACTTACCTATGACAACAGTTCAATTCTCGAATTGACTTACGAAGATTTTTCCGAATCGCAAAAAAAGTTTTTTTTTTGATGTAACCAAAAAATTAAAGTTTTCAGTTTTTTTTAATTATTATTGATAGGCACGCGTTTGAACACTATCTCACCTGATGGTAAGCGATGATGTGGCCGACGATGGAGCACGTTTGCGTGGTAGTAACCTATTCACTCTTGACTTAAAGACCCCTAGGTTATAGCTATCAGGACACAGACCCCGGCAGGGAATTCCACTCCTTAGCTGTACATATAATGAATGTGTTCCCAGAAAGCTTTGTACGTATGGGTGGGATGTCTATTATATACCGATGGCACAACGCCGTACGTCTAGTGGTCGATTATGAAACGGACTTGGTGGAATTAAATTGTGCAATTCCAACGCACACTCCCCAAAATGTAAACGATAGTAAACCGACAGGCCAGCAACTCGGCGTCGATGCTAAGACTTTGATGTTTTGATTCGACAAGTGCATCATCACTGATGATCCTCTTGGCTCGCTTCTCAATCGACTCCAGGGCATCAAGCTGATATTTGGCAGACCCATTCCAAAAATGAGAGCAGTACTCCATACACGATTGAAATTGCGCTTGATAAGGTTAAGCAGCTGTTCCGGCGTGAAGTATCGTCTCACCTTAACTAAGATTCCCAATTTTTTGGCAGCTTGTCGAGCTTTTGCCTCGATGTAAGAGCCGAAGTTGAGGATAAACGACAACCGTTACCCCAAGAAGCTTAAGGTTGTCAGTTATCGGCACGGTTACACCCCAGAATGATGGAGCCGGGCGGAATTGGCTTCGCTTGGCGGAAAAATACACGCCTGGGTTTTAGCAGCATTAAACTTGACCAGATTGACCTCGCCGCAATCGGATACTGCATCTCGGAAAGACTGGATCTGTGACCCACTAGCGCGTGCATCGGACACGTATCTCTCAGCAACAGTGCTATCGTCTGCATACCCAAAGGTACCAGGTTTAAGTAGGTCGTTTATGTGCACCATGAACAGTGTAGCCGAGAGTACCGACCCCTGAAGGACCCCGGCATTAATATCCATTTGACCGGAAGAGCAGCCATCAATAACCCCTCAAGAAGTCTGCGATCCAGTCACACAGACCAGTGGTAGTGGGTAGACCGAAGGTAGCTTAGCAATAAGGCTATCGTGCCAGCCCTGTTGAAGGCTTTCGAGATATCAAGGGAGACTGCAAGTGCTTCCCCATGCTTCTCAATGGCCTCGCTCCAGATGTGAATGGCATACGCTAGAAGATTCCCAGTTGACCGATTTCGATCGCCGAGCCGTATTGACGATCACTGAGGGTGTCATTAGCTTCTAGGTATGCCAGGAGCTTATTATTGCTTACTTCCGTTCCATTTTATTGCAGAGAATGGACGTTACCGAGATAGGTCTGTAATTAGCAGGGTCAGCCCGATTACCCTTCTTAGGCACAGGTTGCACGGTAGCTTGATTCCAAGCCATCGGTACTTTTCCAGCCTCAAACTAAAGACGAAATAGGCGTGTCAAGTTCGGAAACAGTTCAGGCACACAAGTTTTTTAAACAATTGCCGGTATCCCGTCGGGACGGTTGGCTAGAAGACTCGGCCCTGGTACAAAAGCAACGAAAGAACAGGAGTGAGTTTTTAGTCAGTAAAAGTCTAACATGCCCTCCGCCCAAGAGCGGGGGATGTCATTGGATGATTTTCTCAACTACAAAAAAAAAACGTCACACATCACTTTGACAGAATCTGGGCTGGTGTTTGCGCAAGCCGAACAGACAAAAGTTCCGAACGCAGATACACGTTGCTCTTTGCTCTGTTGACAGCACTACACCTAGTCTTTGGACTGTCTCACGGCTCGTTGTGTAGTGAATAGCTAAAGCCTACGTCATAATAAATCAATTGCGTGCTCTTGAATAGTTTTTTTTTATTGTTCATTACCATTATATAGAAAGGACTTTCAACCGACAAACATTATATGAATACTTTTTTATATAAACTAGTAATACTTTATATAAACTAGTGTTTGACTGCGATCCCACCTGATGTTCAGCAATGATGTAATCGGTGATAGTGAGGCGCACTAGTTTATTAAGAGCCTATTCACTCTAGCCTTGAAGACGCCTAAATTATAATCGGACAGGAAGACCGCAGCAGGCAAATCTTTGATGTACGCAGTATAAACAAGGAGGCGAAATGCTTAGTCCGGACCATGGGGGTTTCAACAAAGTAAGGGTGGATACTCACCGTACGTTGGGTTGTCCGATGGAAGAAAGGAGATGGCGGAATCAAGTCATGCAGTTCCCGCGCACACTCTCCAAAGTGCATCATTTAAAATACCAGAAGGCTGGGTATCCTACGCCTTGCTCTGTGCTCCAGGCTTTGTGTATAGAACTTAACTAAATCGGGATCACCAATTAGCCTCTTCGAACGCCTTTCCACTTTGAAAACAACCTGATAATACATGATTATCAAGTTCTTTCAACGAGAATTCTAGACACATTATATATTAATAGTTGAAGAAAGTAATAACTACATCATAACTCATCTACGTCATTACATATCATTGGATAAAACATAATATATTGGAAACTAGTTTCAGTAAGACATTGAAATTAGTTTCCAATACGTTAAATTGTTAAAACCACCTTTTATCTTCAATGCTTTATTCAATTAATTTAAAAAAAGTGATACTAGTTCATGCTAATTTGTAAAGAATAAACACATAATTTACTACATGATAAAGGTTAACCATGTTTACTTAGGTATAAGGTAATGTTTAAAGTCTGAACAAACATTTTACATATTAATTTTGTTATAGAATATTCTATCTAGTGGCAATTATTTAATTCGCTACTACTCGTACAGTACAATACGATCAATTATAGTTACAGGTTTATTTAGAATTGGTTTTTCGTATGGATACGTCAATATAACAAATATGAAAGATAACATTTTGTCCGGTTATTCAAACATAAATGTATGGGGCAATTATATGATTTGTTCCTGTGACCTTCACTAGGTAGGAATCTAACTATTTACTGCCTAAATTATCAAATATATTCACTCATATAGTATTGTTCATTAATGAATTTACAAAACATATAACTGCCCCATACATTTATGTTTGCATAACCGGACCAAATGTTATCTGTTAGCAGGAATCTACCGGCTACACAAGATGGACCGACGACCTCGTCGGTCCATCTTGTGTAACAATCTAGCCAGCCTACTGCCAGTTCATTTTGGCTCGATGGATACGAGACGTGTGCGTCTCTGGCCATGCTCTACTGCCTTTGTGGTGAAAACTTGAGGAAATATATCTAACAATGGCAGTCTTCCGGCTGAAATTATGATGATGATGACTATGATGAGTAAGCAATTTGAATTAAGGACAAACCTAACAGGTTTTGAACAAATAGCATTCAGATCCTTAGTACAACCAATTCTGATATCTCAAATAATTAAAGAAGAACATAAAGCAAAAATCTGTTAATCGCCATCATCATCATCATCATTTCAGCCGAAAGACGTCCACTGTTGGACATAGGCCTCCCCCAAGTATCGCCATAACGACCGGTCCTATGCGTCTCTCATCCATCAGATTGCCGTGACCCTCACCATGTCATCGGTCCACCTTGTGGGAGGCCTTCCAAAGCTGCGAATCATATCAGTTCAATAACCATTTAATTCACAAATCCCATCGCCTTTTTCCATAGAGTTACTTTATCCTTTATGTTAACCACAAAGATGAATAGAAAAGCTTACAAAAGGTGTTTTCTACTAACCTACATCAATTCTTTCAGTTGTTTGCGCCCGTTTAAATGAGTAGGAAATGCACTACCCTGACGTCTTTTGTTTTCAACAGACAATGTCGTTTTCTGCGAGGCGTTCGAGAAAAAAGTGCTCTTCACTGCCTCGCAAATACATAGGGATTTAAATGCGTACACAGAAAGTCACTTGGTGAAATTCTACTGTCTGTGAATTTAAGAAGTTATTGGTTTTAGTTTATTGTAATGGATGTGGGGAGTATTTGCTTGTATTTTTTTTGTGTTCGAATTTTTTTTTCCTTTTACGTCGTTCTTTGATTCCCATTGGTATTGTGTTTAGTATTCATTGAATACGCGTGTGTACTGTACGCGTGTGTACTATGTTTGATATACAACAGAATATTGCTTAGTTTAGTACAATGTTGATCGTCGCTCTTGTTAATCAATCGGCCTGGTCGTTTCTAACTATGCTCCAGACCACCCAAAAAGAGACTGCCTATCAGGGGCCTCACCATGATGTGTTAAAATTTTAAGCATGCCAGCGAGAAAGAGGGATGGATCTATATACCACTATTTTTTAATTAGTACAAAAAGATAGGGCATTATCCGTACCCGTTACTGCGTCATATTTGTGGAATCAAAAGTTAAAAAAAACGAAATCCCAAAATTATCCACGAAAATTTGTCATAATTGGTAAATTCATAATTGAATCAAACTTTCATAACGATTCCTACTAGAAAATACTACGCGCATTGTTTTTCCATTTTGATCGCCATTCATAATTTTTGAAGAAATAGATTATAGATGGCTAATATTTTATTCACTTATTGCACTATTTTGTTTAAAGTGAAACCATTACATTTTTTCTAAAACGTCCCTAATGATCGTTCACACTTATTGGTGCACTAGCTGTTGCCCGCGACTTCGTCTGCGTTAAGTTCGTAAAACTGTACAATCATTCTGTGCTTGCAATTCATTCTGAAAGCATCGTAATTATTTATTGTACTTTCACATAAAACTGTTAAAGGTAAAAACGCAAATTACCTTCAGGATACATGTTATGTACTCGTCCAGATCCAGATGTATGAACGTCAATGAATAGAAAGAGTATGTATGTATGAGCGGTAATGCCTGTCTTTAAGGAGTGGCTACAGAGGCGTCACGGCATCCTCTCTTTGTGCAGGACTCACCGGATGTGGGTGTTTCGGGAGGTATCTGTATCGAATTCAGCGAAAAGAAACACTCGAGTCTAACCATTGTGCGGATCGCCCGGAGAATACGATGGAACTTATGGTGGAAGTCAGTCCCGCTTAGTAGGAGCGCCGGCGCCGCCGTGTCCTCATGGAGGCGATTAGTGGAAAAAATGCCAACCAGTAGCCTCCTTCAGTGAAGCACTACGATCGAAGAAGGTGGCTGAAACTATGAAGGATGATGAGGGAAGTGATGCTCTAGGTGTTGAAAGCCGCAGGGCGATTGCGGTGGAGCCGTCCGGTCATCTGGTCAAAGCAATCCTGAATCGACGGCGCGTAGTAATCTACGCGCGACTCATAATGATGTCAGCAAATGGATACGGCCCTCTATGGCCAATGTCTGCTAAGGCTGCGAGATTGTTCGAAAGAGTTACCTCCTGTAAAATTTTCGCCTCAATAATGTTTCACTGAAGAGTTTAAGCCGACAGCTTTGGTAGAGGTAAACGAAGGAACATAAGCGGGACACCGACCTTCAGCTGGATAACGTTTGCACTGATGGTGCAAAGCAAAAAAGCCAGTGAATCCAAAAATTAACATCATCATCAACTATCTTCCTCTACATCAGTACTTATGAAGAATTTGCGAGAGCATGCTTGAATTGATTGTTGCAGCTTGATCATTTGGGGCGTAAAAATTACTTGTTCATTTACCTAGGATTTTTTGGTGTGTATTTGACTGACGTCCTCGTATATCAGACAAATGTTATTCCATAGTGGGAACTACCCTATGAAGAATCTCCAACTTTTGAATGAATTTCGGTGAAATCTTGAACGCGTGTATCCCTGTCCAATCGAACTCGCATATTGATGGCCAAACCGAGAGGTCACTGACGCCGATTGCCTCTATGAAGACACGGCGGTTCACCCAAGCAGGATAGACCTCCACCGCATGCTACAACGGGTCCTCCGGGCGATTTGTAAAATGGTAATATCAGGGTATTTCCAACCGAATCCGGAACAGAAACCGCGTGAAACACCCTCAACAGTCCAGAGCTTGTGTATCCATAAAACAATGAAATTCCGGTAAACAAATGTAGCAGCCGATTAGTGTTATCCCTGAGACTGGCCTCCCTCAGAGGGTGGTTCCAGTGTTGGTCACCACTCACTGCAAGGAGGTAACGTACGGATGTCGACGTAAGGCTGCAAGGAATCTGAGATACATCATACGTTGTCGAACTGTGATCAGGAACGCAAACCTTTCGACCCAGTTTTATATGAAGCAGTGACTGCTAATAATAAAACACACCATTATTAGGCCGCAAGGTGCCATCATCCCGGAGGACACAGTGGAGCACACAGAGGTGTGTGTTGTCCTCGTGGAGGCAATCGGCGTCAGTCACCTCTCGCGCCGGGCCTTGTGACTTTGGGCTATGGTCCAGAGCGAGGAGGAATGGCAGGCGGTCGCCTCCTTCTGCAAAGCCGTAATGCTAGTGAAGGAGGAGGCCGCACGCGTGAGGAAACGAACGTCCTCACGCCGAGCCGAGATTCTGACCCCGACGACCAGCCACGGTAGACGCGGGCTCGCGGACATCCAGCAGTGGGTCGTCCACAGCCGTCCGGCCGTCCGGTAATTGACCGGACCGAGCCCAGTCGTCAACAGCGCGTAGTGATCCACGCGCTCCTCAAAGAGATGTCGCAAAGGGCAACTGAAGGACACAGGTGTGGTTTTAGTCAGTAAAAGTTTGACACGCATTCCCGCTCCAACCAGAGTGGCAGAAGTCATTGGATGACTTCCACCCTTAAAAAAAGAAAAAAAAGACGTCCACTGTGGGACATAGGCCTCCCCAAGTGTCACCATAATTACCGGTCCTGTGCGTCTCGCATCCATCGGATTCCCGCGACCCTCACCAGGTCATCGGTCCACCTGGGGGCCTTCCAACGCAAGGTGCCATGCTACCCCTTCTGAAAATTTGGCCGTGTTATTTTAAAGTCAATAATTAAATACATATAAGTATTTACTTTTATCGCCTTTGGTTGGTATCCCTTGAATAATCACGGTCAATTAGCTTGTTACAACCACGGGGAAAAAAAGCAGTAGGATTAAAAATGTCTCCGTCCGACTCCAGTTTAACCATAACGGTTTTCGCCCAATTTTAAACAATAAAACTGTCTGCAAACTTGGGCGATGGTCATTCTTCCGCCACTCAGAAAATTACGTAAAATACACAATGCCATCTATCAAATATGACGTTCAACTATCATTGTCATCATTATTTCTACTTTCAGTCTTTAGATGGCGTTGCGAGTATCTGAATTGCGTGTGGTGCCATATTTACAACATTTTAGTACGTGATTTTACTCGCCGCTTTGATTTTATTATGTGTTTTGATTAGTTTTTACAAAATATTTAGAAGATATCGAATAGAAATGTCAATTTTATTTTGAAAAAATGGTAAAAGTTATTTTATTACAAAAAAGAACATAAAATAATGCCAAAAATTTTAACTGTAGCTGGGGATCGAACTCGTGGCAAATGTCGTTAAATGTCGACATTTTGGACTATTGCTCACCCCCCATAGCAAATAGCGTGATAATATGTAGCCTAACAGTTGACCCGGCCTATGAGGATTATGTATGCAAAATTTGAACAGGATTGGTTTAGTAGTTTTTTCGCCAACTAATACCAACGCTCCACCATTTTACTGTTTTATTATATGTATAGATGAAAAAAGCAATATTTATCGAATGTCTCTTTGTCATTAATGTCTAAGGTTACGCATCCACTGAGCAGTGCTGGGCGAAGTGGAAACGAGCGGACTGTAAATTGGCCAATCACAGTGCTCGAAATTTCCTCTCTACATCAGTGTAAACAGTGTAATAGAGTGGAGTGGAGCTGAACGGACTTTTTAATAAAACAAATGAACGCGCAGACAAAACAGAGTCGAGCAGGCCGTGATGCTGATCGGAGAGTATGAAGCAGAAGGTACCTCAACTCCGCCCCGCTTCACATCAATAGAAACACTGTCTTGCCATTTTTCACTGCTGTTCTCCGCTCCACTACGCCCAGTGCCCCTATAGTGGAAACTCATCCTTAAACCTATTTTAAACCATCACTCATTCACTTTGTAGACTTGTACCTAAAATAAATATAAAATGTTGTCATTTTCTTGCATCTGCAAAGTGGTTTAAATTGCGTGGTACAATGACAATGTAATTAATTTAAAAGGTATTGTAAAATGATGAATGGACTTTTTATTTGAAAATTTGTGTTTAATAATATCAACCGGTCATTGTCTTAGGAAACCTTTAGTGGTGAAGGACACATTAGATTCACTTGCTTAGTGGTAAAGCAAACATTAATCGTTTCATGTTTTCTGTTACTAATCAGTAAGGTCCTGCGCTCACTTGAGACAAAACTTGTCTACACCACCACAGACTTGTCTGCGTCTCAAAACAGTCTTGTACTGTTTTGAGACGTCCAGTGTTGCCAACAGTTACACTAACTTACCACTAGAGTCAACTTTTAAAACCACCAGAAAAACACTAACAAAAAATTATCCCAAACACAAAATCGCTAAATTCCCACTAAAAAAATGTGTGTTAATATATATAGGCATATAGGTTATTAGTTTCCTTTAATAATAAGTCATAAAAATTAACAATCATTTGAACACCATTTGTGGATAAATTAACATTAGGAGATAAATCAACATACAAATTATTCAATAACAGCTATGTATTAATTCGTCTTCAGACGAATCATCATTTTTGTTTGCACCATCATCGTCGGTATCAGATTGATACTCGTAATTATAGATTCTATGGTGCTGATTTACATCCAAGTGATCTCATTTTTAGTAAGAAATTGAATTTTACTAAAGCATTAAAAAAATCCACTAGCCACTAAAACCAATATTTCGCAACTAAAAGAAAGAAGTAACCTATTCACTTTTGACTTAAAGACCCTCAGGTTGAAACTATCAGCAACACAAACTTTGGCAAGGAATTTCACTCCTTAGCTGGCACGCATGATGAATGTATTCCCAAAATGTTTTGTGCATGGTGTGTCCAGGTACCAAGTCTGGCGGTGCGGAATTAAATTATGCATTTACACTTCAATTACTAAACCTGCGGCAAATATAACAAACGATGCAAGAGCTAGAATGAACCAACGTCCCGAAGGCATTCCGGAAAGCCTGTACGAGATTAAGATGGCTCTGAAGCAGCTTAAAAAGAACAAGTCATAGCATGATGATAGAATTAGGGCCAAACTCCTAAAAGCGGGTGGAAAATATTTTTCTATGGCCCTATAGAAGCTTTTTAGTTATACTCAAGGAGAAAACGCCTCAAGCATTTCGCAGTAGTGTGGTGGGCCCATCTTTAGCGACCAAAGACAGAATAACAGGCACTTCTCATTTCTGAGTCACGTGTAAAAACCGTTTACAAAAGTCATCAAGAATCGTTTCGCCCGCAGGTTTGACGGTTTCTATGATGACGAATATAACAACCCAAACTATTCCACAATGCTAATTTTATCTAAATCCATACATGAAAACTGCCGTCGACATAATAAAAACAAAACAGAAGCTTATCCCGCCGTCTAGCGTTTTGCCCAAAAGGCCCCTATTTAGAAAACATGCCATATTTCCTCCAGACAGCACAAACCCTCATTTATACCATTTATTCCGGGACCCCTCTACACAAAAGTATCTCTTGACCCTTTATTGACATTGAAAATGGGAAGCTTTTTTCATGATTGCGGTCCAGAGTAAACTATTTACTTTGCTATAAGCGAGAATGGGCCCCATTGTCTTCTGTGGGCCGCGAATATCAATATATCACATGCATAAACATGTTTCGATATGGACGCTGAATCGGTAAAAGGAAGCAAATGTATCGAGCACTTATTTCGGGGTAAAGTAGTCAGTTTGATGGGGAAAATGGGCTTCTATCTTATTGTTTACGTATGTGGGTGTATCTGACCTATATGTGTACGCCTTAATGGGTTTTTGTTCCATCGTTTATGTAGCCTTCTTCCAAATAGAATTATTGAATTTACTTTAAAATATATAAGTATTTTTACTCAAATATCGCTAAAATTAATATGCGAGTAGCCCAATCGCGTAGGGAAACTTCAAGCATAGCCCTCTCCATTTGTGTCTTTTTAAGTCTTCTGATGAGGCTCATTGTGAGCGGCTACGTTTCAGATCTGTATGTAATCCGTAGAAAAACAAAGTAAGTGGCAGTTGACAGGGCATATTGTTCAGAGTGGCGACCACATACCGGAAGACGAAGCGTTGGAAGGCCTCCCAGAAGGTTGACCGACGACCTGGCGAGAGTTGTGGGAATCTGATCGATACGAGACGCACAGGACCGGCCATTGTGGTGACACAGGGGAGGCCTATGTCCAGCAGTCGATGACCTTCAGCTCAAATGATGACAGTTATTGAACCATTCTAATCTACTGATAAATGTAGATAACTACAAATGAAACCCAATTCCAGACATCTAAACACTCCAAATGACTATCATAAATAAACGGACCGTCGAAAAATCACATCAAAAATCAGAATAAATCAGTTCTCAAGCCGATTTTATGAATCCGCTGCAGTAACAGCTTCATCCTATTCTTCTATATCCTTTTCTTCGGTTTGATTTTCCCGAACTCCCCCCCCCGAGAGAAATCCTTAAAAAGCTCCAGTATTTCCGTCAGTAGGAATTGTAAAAATACGAAAAATAACGTTGCGTTTTCCCCTAAAAATCTTAGATACATTTTAAGGAAAAAAACAAATCGTAACGCACTATTCACACTGGTTAAATGACGTCCCTAATACTTGTTTATTTTTATAGGCTATTATAAAGGAAACGTGGCTATTCGCGTTCAAATGTTATCAGGTCAACCGTGACTTTCTCCGGTTTTGGCAAAACAGGTCAGTTTGTACGATGATTTTGTGAAATTAGATACTCAGTGTGATTTTGTGTTGTTTGTCCCAAATAATAAAAAGTTTTAGGTCGTTTTTTTTTCTGAGAGAACCGTTAAATATTATGAAGACGGAATAAAAGTATAGTATAATCAGCTTTAATGTTCCCACTGCTAGGACTCAGGCCTTCTGTCTAGGAAAGGAAATGGGCCGTAATCAACTACGCGGGCCCAGTTTGAATTAGAGGATGTTATATATCTTCGAATTTTTGCTAATCATACTAGTTTCCTCACGATGTTCCTTCACCGTTTTGAGAGCAGTGCTGTTGAAATAAATTACACAAAGTAATGCAGCTAGCAGAGTTTGAACCACGACAAATCGTGAATCGGGACCGTTGCCACTGAGCCACCACTAGTCTCAGGAGAAAAATACTTTCACATTAAATATACTACTAATACTTATGCAGTTTGGTTACTCATGATTATTATTTATGTTTTTATATATCTCAGGACCCTGAGGTCCTGCACCTTTGGAAGGTACACGAGGGGCTGAATAAGAATGAGGATCAATCACATAATAACAAATCCGATTTTTGCTAAGTACATCATAATTATGTGTAATAAATTACTGAGCATTAAATTTTTTAAATGATTAAAATCCGTCAAGAAGTTATGGTCTTATTAAACCTTTTCTGAAGGGCTATTTGGAAACGCGCGCTCTCGCTGGATTGTTTTCGATGACGTCATCTGTCATGATCCGTGCGACGAACAGCTTGATGGTATTCATTCACCGGTGGAGACCGATCATGACAGATGACGTCACAGCGAGTCGCTTCATTCTCGGGCGCGTTTCTGGAACTAATACACTTAAATTGCTGTATCTTCGTCATTTTTGGTCCGATTTAAATAATTTCTTTACAGTATTTACTGTTTTTTTTTGACGCTATAAGTCTGCATACGCCACAAAAATCATGACTGATCCTCATTACTATTACTATCCCGTTTTGTCTCACTGCTGGATAAAGGCCTTTCTCGATTCCTTCCAACGAGCACAATTTTTTACTTCTTTGTTTAATTCTTAAGGAAAACATCCAGGTCGTCCCATCATCTTCTTCGAGGTCTGCCACGGCCTCTAGTCACTGTGTCAGATCAGTTCTGTGTTTTACGGGCCCACAGCTCGTCATCCATCTGGCATAAATGTTTGGCACACTGGGAGTGTTAAGTGTTTAAAGTTGGACAAAAGATGAACATGTCGAAGACCTAAATCGTAACCAACAGCCGCAGAATGAATGGTAGACATGGTAGGGGATGGTAGGTAGGGAGTATTTACGATACGTCGAAGAATGGACTACGTAAACTCCCTTCCAGGCAAGGCAAGATAAAAAAATAACGTACCGAACAGAAAATGCCTGGAAGAGCTACTGGTCCATGGACGGTAAGCTGATGGACTTATATATATATTCTCCCCATTCTGGCCCATAGTGCATAACTTGGTCTTTGAGTAACATCCAAAAGTCCAAACTCAAGGTTTACTAGGAAGCGCAGCATAATACATATATGTTAAACTAACAGATCACGTTCGAAACACTACACTGCGCTCCAAAACTAAAATTATTGATGTGGCTTTTTGAAAATTATTAATACTGGCTGCTGCTAGCGCCTTCACCTTCGTGAATGTCGAAAATGGTCCTATGCGAACATTCTAGCTCTATAATTTATATATAGATATAAATATATATATAAACTAGTATATCAAATTAAAAAAAAACTCCCGGGATGAAAAGCATCCTACGTGCCATTCCAAGACCTGTAGGCCTAGCCAAGTTACGACCGTTTCGTTTCAAATCTTTTTCTACAGTCGGTAACGCCTCCGATTCCTTTGTTCTGACCACGTGGCTTAACGTTGAGATAACGCCATTCCCATATATTTGAAGTTTTCTACTAGCGTTAACGATTGTAGATTATCAACTTGGCTGAGCCTGTCTGTCCGTGTGGCAAATTTCATCGAGATCCCTTTTGTAGCTCAGCGTAAAAGAGTAACAAACAAACACACACAAACTTTCGCCTTAATATAATATTAGTTAGATTTAGTTTGTTTATTCTCAGTATATTTGCAAACAGTGAAGCACAAAAAAAAACACAAATTTAATACATTTACAAAAAAAAAAAAACTGTCAACGACTAAGTACTTTTAAAATTGTACAGCCGCGTCCATATCCATTCATAGTTTATCTGTAAAATACTACAGTACGAACCGTAGGGAAAACTGGTCTCGCGTACAATCTACTCAAACATGGAACGGAAAGTACGATACTCGCGTGCGATGCGATGTCGGTTTATTCCCAAAATCCTATCGTTTTCCTTATGAAATTATTTCTAACAAAGGCACTGTATTTTCACATGAAGAGATGTGAAAGAACTTACACTGCTAGGAAAATCATTGAATAGTTTACTTAAAAGGGTGAGCTGGGCAAAATGAATTGGGCACTGTGATACCGTGAATAGAAATCGAATTTTGGGCAAAAAAACGGAACGTTTGATGTTTTGACCAACTTTGATTTAGACCTTTTATAGTTGTGTCGTGTCTAGCGAGATGAAAAGGGATTATCTTTAGGTAAAGCCCACGTTGGATGGGTTTGTAATAAGGGTCGGCACGTATTTTGTCAATGTTTTGTGGTCAGCCTTGGAGGCTGTGTTGTTGTTTCGTAAAGCCTTTACCCTACATTTTGTAATGGATTTGTGATACAATACTTAATGGTGCGGGGATCACAGGGATACGGGGTCAGTTGCGTTGTGTCGATTTGGTATGATTGTTACTCGATACCAGTACCAATGTGAATTTTTCACTTCATATATACTTTTCTAAGTTTACCTAGGGCATTCATAAAGCCCCGTACCTCAGAAAGCACGTAAAGCTGTCGTCATCTTACAGGTAGTCAGGCGCCAGAAAATCTGTCCATCACTCTATCCAAGGAGTATCGCGTTGCCCAGTAACTGTTACTGTGTTGTGGAGGTCTGGTAGGCAGTCACTCCATGTAAAACACGGGTATTCAGCAGCATCTGGTTAGACTGAAAGCCGACCCCAAGCCAGTTGGGAAAAGACTAGAGAGACCAAGCCTTTGATGATGTTTAAAAATAGAAAAGGCAGTTTTCTTTGCTTAAACTGTGTTAGCATAACAACATAATAGCATAATCAGCCTTTTAATGTTCCCACTGCTGGGACTCAGGCCTCCTCTCTCTAGGAGAGGGAATGGGCCGTAATCTACCACGCGGGCCCAGTGCTGGTTGGTGAATGTCACATGTCTTTGAACATTTAGGTTCTAGGACATGCCGGTTTCCTCACGATGTTTTCCTTCACCGTTTTGAGAGCAGTGGTGATGAAATAAATTACACAAAGTAATGCGCCTGGCTGGGTTTGAACCCGCGACCTACAATTCGTAAGTCGGGGCCGTTACCACTCGGCCACCACTGCTCAAATTGTGTTACAGCAAAGGAAAAATCTCCCGGAAATATTCACAACTGATAAGAACCACAGCGATAAATAACAGCTATTAAAAAAGTTATCCGTATTTTAAAAGTAGCAAACATCCGGTCATTTCTTTTAAGGTAGGTACGTATCCAATCTTATCGCATCTTGCCAAACTTTAATCAGATGCGTGCGAAAAATGGTGCCTATTTATTAACGTCACCATGAAGCGCCACGGCCTAACTTTTTTACAACGTACGCGTTTACCTCTGTAAATACGATCTGAACTCTGAACATCTGTAGAATAAGAATAATTAAATTATACAAAATTAAAACACTATTCTGGCTGATTATGCTGTGGTTCCTGACCACTTTTCAGTGTTTTGCGTAGGGTACACGGGACAGATACCTTATTTTCTGGCAGGGAATTTCACTCCTTACCAATGAAGGAATGGAATTCCCTGCTGGAGTGTGTGTTTTCTGATAGCTTTAACCTGGGAGTCGTTACTAATAATTGTCTCAGATACCGCAGATCCATATTTTTGTTAATAGTTATACTTAAAAATTATGTTAGTAACCTAAAATCATATACGCACATTACTTCTAGAAATGCATCTGTAAGTACATATCTAATGTACTTTATTGTCAACCACATCATCGCTTATCAACAATTGAAATAATGGTTAACTGCAAACCAAAAATCACACTTCACACTAATGATCAACTGCAAACCAACAATCACACTTCACTCTAATGGCCAACTGCAAACCAACAATCACACTTCACACTAATGATCAACTGCAAACCAACAATCACACTACACACTAATGATCAACTGCAAACCAACAATCACACTTCACACTAATGATCAATTGCAAACCAACAATCACACTTCACACTAATGGTCAACTGCAAACCAACAATCACACTTCACACTAATGATCAACTGCAAACCAACAATCACACTTCACACTAATGGTCAACTGCAAACCAACAATCACACTTCACACTAATGGTCAACTACAAACCAACAATCACACTTCACACTATTATTATAAAGGCAAAAGTTTGTGTGTATGTTTGGTGCTCCTTTATGCTCAAACGGCCAAATGAATTTGAATGAAATTGGCATACGGGTAGATCATATCCTAAAATAGCACATAGGATACTTTCATGTGGGGGTAATAGCTAGCAGAAGCTAGTAAAAAAAAAAACCGGGCAATTGCGAGTAGGACTCGCGCACTGAGGGTTCCGTACAAACTAACCTATGAAAACAGTCCAATTCCCGAATTGAGTTACGAAGATTTTTCCGAATCTCCTCAAAAAAGTTTTTTTTTGTGACATAACTACAAATTTACAGTTTTCAGATTGTTTTCTATACTTGTGCTAGAAGATCTTGCTTCATGGCAAATTTCAGAATTCTAGGTCAACGGGAAGTACCCTATTAATTTTGATTCCCTTGATAGTGTAAAAATATACGTTTTTTGCGACATAAACGGCGTATCTTACAGATTCAATGGATTGCAGACCTGAGTATATAGTTTTAATTTTAACTCAATACCTCCACGCGTTCCCGAGATAAAGGGTTTTGACAGACAGACAGACAAACAGACAGACAACAAAGTGATCCTATAAGGGTTCCATTTTTTCCTTTTCAGGTGCGGAACCCAAAAAAACAATTCCATAGTCTTCCTTCTAAGATCGATGAAATAAGTTATGATAAATGTGATGGTATTTGTATTTTGATCAATACTTAGTTAGGTTAGTTATTTTTTTTTGTGCTGGGAGATCATCAAATAAATTCTCTCGCTCTGGCTAGAACGAGAGGTAATGTCAGATCTTTACAGACTAAAACCTGCCTGTGTTCCTTCTGTGACCCTTTGCTTTCCTGGGCCACGGTGTGGCTAAGGAACAATCCCACAGCCCTAACAAGCATCGACCCTACTGGTTCCCGTTTGAGGCACATATGAAACGCAACACGCAGTCGACTTGGGCTTGGACATTACTGGACGGTCAGACGGCGAACTACCCATTGCTCGTCGTCTACGAACCCGCACCAGACCATAGCCAGGAGTTGCCTTGCGTCTCCCAACGTCGTCCTCTTCATTACGGTTTTTACCACCTTCTTCATTCGCACTACTGCTTCGTAGAGGGAGGTGCCTGCTTCCCATTCCATATCGCTCCTCACCGTGGTCTGAACGACGCGAGAGGTCGCCGCCACTGAAAGTACCAATGCCTTGAGTTACAAAAATACCGCACGTTATAATGGTAAGTGTGTCTTATATTGTGTTGGGTCTCAACAACAGATAAAGACAGAGCCACAGAACACCTATTTTGTGACAGAGCCCAAAAAGAACAGACAACGATGTATTCAAATTCTCAATATTTTTTTTCTGAAATGCGAAATGGTTTTCACAGCCCCAATAATATTTAGTGACTGGCCAGTTCGGTTTCCCACTATTTTAATTTAAAATTTACTTGCGTGTAGCTGACGAATGTAAATATGTCAACTGGTTTTTAAATGTTGTTGATAGCAGTCGAATTCACCGTAAAATATCAAAATAGTTGAGTGTATTATGTATAGTGGAACGGTTCAGGACAATTTATCAGTATCACACAAATTATTATATAGGCAAATGTTTGTATTTATGTGTTCGTTTGTGTATGTAACTTCCTCACGCTCAACCGGCTGAATGGATTTGGAAGAAATTTAGCGCCTGGGTAAACTACTGGTACTAATTGTAGGTCAATGGTTCAAATTCAGCCAGGCGCATTACTTTGTGTAATTTATTTGATCATCACTGCTCTCAAAATGGTGAAGGAAACCATCGTGAGGAAATCGGCAAGTCCTAGAAACAATAATTCGAAGGCATGTGACATCCACCAACCCGCACCAGGCCTGCGAGGTGGATTACGGCCCTTGTCCTCTCCTAGAGAAGAGGCCTGAGTTCCAACAGTGGGAACATCATAAGGATGATTATAAATATAATTAACATGTACAACATAGCTCATGAGTGGAATCACAATTTGGACGGAGACACAAGACGGATTTAAATTCCTACGTAATTTTGGAAGACTGATAATGTTCTCTTATGAAAAAACATTTAATAGCTGTAAAGACATTCTTCATGTACAGTTGAACAAATCTTTAAGATCCATAGGCACCAAAAATCTTTACAGTTTGCCTGATAAAACAAACAACATTTCCCTCTAAAATGCTCTGAAACATACCCAGAGTCATTACCCTCCCCTTCGATACAATGACAAACGGTACGGTCATTGATATAAGCGACTAGTATAATACCCTTCTGTAGGAGATTACCTTAAATACCCTACACGTGTCCCTTGGGTAGCACTGAATGAATAACAGCTAGGATTAAGACCCGGTTAAATCTAACCGCCTAACTGTTGCTACAAGTACGATTAATTTTATGAAACTACTTAATTAAAACTGAATTATAAAAAAAAAACTAGCCATGTACGAGCCAGACTCGCACAGTGAGGGTTCCGTACAAACTTACCTTTATAAATAGTCAAATTTCTGGATGGAGTCTCGAAGATTTTTCCGAATCACTAAAAAAGTTTTTGGTTGTGGCGTAATATGAAATTTACTGTTTTCAGATTTACTCCTATACCTGTACTATAAGACCTTGCTTTATGCCAAATTTCAGGATTCTTGATCAACAGAAAGTACTCTATGAATTTTGATTCCCTTGAGAGTGTCGAAATATACGTTTTTTGCGACATAAACGGCCGTATTTTTTTTCTTTAACTTAGAAGTTTGATTTTTTTACAGCTTCAAAGAACCGCAGTTTTGAGTATATATTTTTCAACTCGCTACCTCCACGCGTTCCCAAGATAAAGGGTCTTGACAGACGGACAACAAAGTGATCCTATAAGGGTTCCGTTTTTTCCTGTTGAGGTACGAAACCCTAAAAACAGTATGCTTATAAATTTAAGAGCACCTTTCTTTATGGAATTTAAGCATAAAGAACTACATAAGCACAATTATAAGTCTTGAGCTTCGACGCCGAGTTGCTAGCTAGGTTTTCTATCGTTTACATTTCGAAAAGTGTGAAATTGGAATTGCTCAATTTAATTCCGCCAAGCTCGTTACACCATTGGACTGACCCGATAGAGTGTGCGCCGTGTTTACACGTGCGCTTTTCTGAAGTTATAGCGGCCGTATGCAGCCAAATACCGGGAAAATTTTCGGGATCTGCGTGAATTCATATAGGTTAATACCTTACCAGGGGAGCGTTACAAAAGGCACCAGCACTCCGACACCCCAGCAGTATAAGACGACATGCTTTTTTTTTTTAATTGACATAAGTGCCAGTGCTTGACTGCGATCCCACCCGATGGTAAGCAGTGATGCAATCATTGATGGCGAGGCGCACTAGTTTATTAAGAGCCTATTCACTCTAGCCTTGAAGACACCTAAATTATAGTTGGACGGGAAGACCGCAGCAAGCAAATTGTTCCAGTCCTTCGATGTACGCGGTATAAACGACGAAGCGAAACGCTTAGTCCGGACCGTTGAAGTTTCAACAACGCAAGGGTGGATACTCACCGTACGCAGCAGGCGGGTGGGGCAGTAGTTGAGCGACTAGCTGTTACGCTGCGTGTCGTGGGTTCAGTTCCTGCACGGAACAAATATTTTTATGGCCTACGAAAGGTTGCTACGGGTCTGGTTGTCTTGTGAGTTTACATTTTTATGAACGCACCCATGATACACGACGGCGCGTATTGTTCCATGCGCGCCTCAGGGAGATGTCAGCAAATCGTAGGGGCCCAGCACGGTCGAAGCCTACTGGGGCCACGGGTAGTGTGAAAGCGAAGCCCGGGGCCCCGGGATGAAGGCAAAGAAGGAACAGGAGTGGGCTTTTAGTCAGTAAAAGTCTGACACTATCACTCGCTCCGCCCAAGAGCGGGATTTGTCATTAGATGATTTTCCCAAATAGAAAAAAAACCCATGATAGCAGTAATTCCAGAAGGTAAAGAAAAAAGCAGAAAAAATTGAACAGTAGCAACTCCACTTACATAATACACACGTCCATGTGCTCTAATGCACAAAGCATGGTCTAATATTTAAGTTTTTGATGACGGGGGGCCTGGAGTTCTAAGATACAGGCTTAGGCTTAGTTTAGACTCCAGATCTCCCACAAATTACAAAAGTATCTATTTAAGTTTTTATGTTTTTTTTTCTGCCAAATAACATATTGGATGTTTGAAGTTTTGAAGTGTAATTTGTGGAGTCAGGCCCCTCGCTCGCCCCGGATGTAGGACATCCATGAGGATTTTCACGCGGGAAAAGTGCCTATAACTTTTAAAGTAAATGTACCCCAGATAACTTAATTCCATATCCAGTATATACATTACCAAATATACTCCCTATTTCATTTTACAAAACCACACCATTATGCAAATAAATTACTCAGTACTGCGTCAGCAAAAAATATCCAGCAGAACAAGCAACACTTTCCAAGTTTGTTTGCAGCCACACTCTTATTCAACAGAGTATATTTCTCTACTTCGAACAATACGACAAATACCCTTACATATGCGAACTGTCCTGAACCCAAACTTGAGTTGTGACCAGCGTTCGAATGTTCTAAAATAGGATACAAAACTTTATATATTTCAAAACGTTGCTCTTGGGCGGAATCCAATAACTGGACTGGAATTCTGGAACTTGGAACAGCTAGACGTCCGATTGAGGCTAAATTTTTTATCGTTGATGGATCGTAAGTAGGTAAATAGATGTTAATAAATCAAAGTCTTGGAACATGCGAAAGAAAATCTTCTAAAAGTTTTGACGTCTTGCGATAGACTTCACACTTATATTATAACTGTGAAAGTTAGTATGTATGCCATATATTTGTTACGTGTGTGTGTGTATATAAGCAACGCTTTCATGCTCAAATAGCTGAATGGATTTGAATTTTTGGCACACAATTAGTACATGTCCTGGAATAGGACATAGTACACTTTCAATCCTGGGATTATGTTTTCTAGGGATAAATTTTATTTATTTATTTAAAATTTTATGCACTAATGAAACATTGTACAAATGCGGACTTAATGCCTTAGGCATTTTCTACCAGTCGACCTTAGGATGGTGCAGAGACATAAAATGGCAGGTGCAACTTAATAGAAGACTGACAGAGAGGAAATAAGAACAATAATTAATATATACTTTGATATACATACAAATAAAAAATGATATTGAGAGAAAAACGAATACAACAAATCAAGAGTGTGATGAATCTACCAACTTCTTGCGAAAGTGTTCTTGTGCTTTCACTTTAAAGGACAACCGACTGGTTGCCGTCCTGATGTTCAGAGGGAGCGCATTCCAAAGGAAGATTGTCTGGACAAAGAAAGAGGAATGGACAAACCCAGAGCGGTGTGTCGGGCAGATAAGAAGGAGAAGAAGGGTTATCTAGAAAAGAGAACAGGGTTGTCAAGGCCCTTAACGCTCTACGCTGGCGAATGGGTAACCATTTTAAAAGTGATCGATGCGTTGATACATGATCATACTTTCATGTGGGTGAAACTGTCGGCAAAGCTAGATAAAATCGAAAATAATTTATAACCCATTACCTCTTTTTGTTGTGAAAAAACTAACAAGAATATTTGTGTTTTACGATTTTTAACATTAAAAAGTAATTTTTAACACACATTACTCGCCACACTTTAGGTAAATCTTTGTTCATGTGAAATATACTGAAACCACACAGTAATCTACAAACAGAACTGACCTTGTCTAGACAATGAATCTGTGTATATAGTCTTAGACGAATACCTAAGACACGTAAGGTAGCTCGAACTTAAATCGGCCTAGCAACGAGATATTTACATAAAGACATACTTGAAATTCCACAGATTCAGAATCAAAATAATGGAACAAAACTAGACGCTAATGTTCTTGGTAAATGCTTGGAATATTTTGGTATGAGTCCCGTGTACACTATATTCTGTAGTGAGTTTGATACTCCCTTATCAGACTAAAAACCCACTCCTGTTTTTTCTTTGCCCTCGTTCCAGGGCCCCGGGATTCTCTTTCGCATCACCCATGGCCTCAGTAGAGTTCGACCCTGCTAGGCCCCTTTTTTTTATAGGTGGGAAAATCATCTTATGACAAATCGCGCTCTTGGGCGGGGCGGGAAATAGTGTCAGACTTTTACTGACTAAAAACCCACTCCTGTTCCTTCGTTGCCTTCGTCCCAGGGCCCCGGTTTCGTTTTCACACTACCCATGGCCCCAGTAGGCTTCTGCGTTCTAAGACGACATGTTCTATGTCTGCTATAGCTGCGGAAACGTTTGAAAGTGTTACCATGGCCTTAGAATACGAAAAGTAAATGAAATCCACTTACGTTCCAGGTCGGTTTTAGTCAGTAAAAGTCAAACACACCCTCTCACTTCGCCTTAGAGCAGGAGAAGACATTTGAAGACTTCGCACCACAAAAAAAAACCTAAATAAAATAAAATAAAATAAAAGCCTCGTGTTGTCTCACTACTACTAGATAAAGCACAGTCAAAACTTTTCTTACGAATTAAGGGTGACAGTGAATGTCACAGTTTCTATATAGAAATTGACAGGTCGTGTCAATTCAGTCGCTGTTATAGCGATACTAGTGTTCAGTTTACGTTGCGTGGGTGTGAATATATTTATTATTAGCGTGTCTAATTTCAGCTATCATAATTCTTCGCTTTTTACAATATTATTTTCTGGTGTTCGTACAATAAAGTATAAATAAATAGGACCCTTCAAATCGGGAACGAGACTGTAGCGAATTGAGCGGTTGCGATTTTGTTCAATAACTCTGTGCATGTTGTCGAACCGAACGGATGACGAATGTCAACGATTGTATCGGGGACAACTTCCGAAGTTCTGACGCTGGATTTACACTGAATGGATGGCTCTGGTCATGTAACCGATTGTAACAGCGGTTGACAATAACGTTTAGGCAGCGGTTACACTGTGCCGTGACGATTTTTTATTGGTTGACTCGCGATTGACAAAATTGACAAATCGCACCGTATAATAATACCTCAAAAAAGTGTCTACTGCTCTAAAAGTACTATAATTATTAATTTTGACGACACTAAGACAGTAATTTCCGTTAGCACTAATGTTAAGAAACACCTGAATAATTTATTTTGTTTCTTTGTATTTTAACCCTGCGCTAAGCCAAGTTTTGAAAATCCAATATTGCGTTTTGGTTTAGGCATTCAAATGAATGCCAGTAAATATTTTAGCAACCGTTGACATAAAACCTTCGTCAATACAGTAGGTAAATGACAAGCATATGCTAAAGAAGAATCTTTGAATACTTTGGTCACATCGCCAAAAAGAGAGGTGACAACCTGGAAAAGCTATTGCTGACGTAAAAAGTAGATGAGAAAAGACCCCGAGGCAGGAGTCCGTTAATTCCGTCAGACTAAATTCGTGCTACACTGGAGACCACAGTCTGCGACTTCATTCACATCGCCAAGGACAGGACAACATGGCAAAATATAGATAACTAGCTTTTGCCCGCGGCTTCGCCCACGTACATAAAATATAGCCTATGTCACTCAGGAATAAAGCAGCTTTCTATCGGTAAAAAAATTTTAGCAATCGTACCAGTACTTTCAGAAAATACCTCCTACAAACAAAAAAACACACTTTACCTATTTGTAATATTAGTGTAGATAAAAAGTTATTCGTCGAGTTAAACTCCTGAGCATTGAGGATAAACGACGCAAGGAACAGGAGGGACTGCAAGGTAAATCACAAAAAAATTAGAAAAAAAAAACTGAAATATGTTAAAGCCCAGTGGACAAGGCCCGTTGAAACAAAGTATGCGTTTCACTAGCGCAAGGCAATGCTTACTGAACACAAGTTTATTTTCGTAGCAGTCACAGCACAGCTGGTCGCTCGCTGTGCCAATTGTAACTGTAAGCGTTGGTACTCATGTATGGAACCGACTTTCTTACCGATTTTATTCCTTTCATTTAAAATCGGAAAAAGTTTCGTGCCAGGATTTTCTTGTAAATTTGGTGCGTTCACGAACATACAAAGTCACATACATAAACACCTTTCGGAAGTAAACCCATGGCCCCAGTAGGCTTCGGCCTTGGTGGGCCCCTACGGTTTTGCTGACATGTCTTTGGGGCTCGCGTGGAATACTACGCGCCGTTGACAACTCGGGCTCGGCCTGGACGGACTGTGGCGTCTATGGAGGTCACAGTTATTACTAACTTGCAAACTGGCATGTTATACTTTTAAGGTTTATGTTTTAAAAAAAAGCTTAGGATTGATAGATGTTCAAACAATAGATAGGGAGACGTCATACAAAAGTCGAGACGTAATTTTTATACAAAATGTATTTGAAAGTGCTTAATATAATATAATAATAGTTTAAATCTAACCAGAAGCCTTTCATTGCGTCTCACCTATCACAGTACACTATCATACTAGTAACTGCATTTAAAATTAATACCAATTCAGAATGTCGTGCATCACGTTAACAAAAAGTAAAAATAAAAGTAGTGAACATGACGCATATAAACTGCATTCAAATCTGAGAATGTGCTCTTGACTTAAAAACATACAAGGCTAAATATGTCTTGGATAAAATTAACTTCTCGCGCCGCGATTTAGTATGCGCACACTTTCTACATTTCATTTTCTTATTGTAGTTAATTACACTATTGTGCTCATAGTTACTAGTGTAAGAGGAATGTGCTAGACACAATAAAAATGATTGTATTTTTGGAAGAAAACCCAAAAGCAAAGCAAATATTAACAAAAACAAAATAAAACAAACAAAATAAAAGGAAGTTAATAACGGCTGATAAAGATGATATCATTATTATCATTTTAGCCGAAAGACGTTCACTGTTGAACGTTAGTCTCCCCCAAATTTCGTCACAACGAGAATCGAGAGACGAGAATAGGCAGCAGCATTATCTATGCACTGCAACAACCACACTGCGATCGCCAACCTGTTTACCAAACGTGGCGATTATGGCAAACACCCTACAAGATCACTTTGTTTTTCTTTAATGGATGTCCCATTAAAGAAAACAAAGTGCTTCATCATCGGCAACATCATCGCTTACCAACTATCAGGTGAGATAGTGGTCAAATACGAGCCAATCCATAATAAAAAAACTGGGCAAGTGTGAGTCGGACACGCGCACTGAAGGTTCCGCACAAACTTACCTATGAAAACAGTTCGATTCCCGAATTGAGTTACGAAGATTTTTCCGAAGTGTAAAAAAAACTTTTTTTTGTGACGTAACTACAAATTTACAGTTTCCAGATTTATTCCTATATCTAAGACCTTGTTTTATGCCAAATTTCAGGACTCTGGGTCAACGGGAAGTACGCTATGAATTTTGATTCCTTTGAGTGTTGAAATGTACGTTTTTTGCGACATAAACGGCCGTATCTTTTTTTGTCGTTAACTTTGAAATTCGTTTTTTTTCACAATTTCAAGGAACCGCAGACTTGAGTATATGATTTTAATGTCAACTCGATGCCTCTACGCGTTTTTGAGATATATAGGTCTCGACCGACAGACAGACGGACGGACAACAATGTGATCCTATAAGGGTTCCGTTTTTTTTCCTTTTGAGGTACGGAATCCTAAAAATGACGTTAAAAACAATGTTAATACACATGACGTTAATTTTAGTATTTACGACTTCTACGAGCATTAGAACAAGCCTATGAGTAAACACGAAAAACATAACTAAACTTTTCCCATTAAATATGCTAAATAAGAAGCGATTACAAATTCGATCAGAAAATTAAACTTCTCAAATCTTTGTAAAATTAAGTAGGTATCTGTGTTAATTATATTTCAGAAGTTAAAAGGATCTTGTAATTGATAACGGAATGAGTTTAACGAAGTATCTTTAGAGATAGAATTTCATCGGCATTTGTGTCAGATGTTAAACTTTTCGTTGAAATTGAAAATAACAGCAATAAAAGGCGTTAATGAACTTATTTATTAATTCTTTATTGTATACTTTTACAAGTTATATATAATACATTAAAAATACAGTTCTTATACATAATATGCGAGCTTTAATTTGAGTTTTTTCCTTACGACATGTAACATATCTACTAAACGCACATCTTGAAAGTAGTTATGTTTTGTAAACGCACATCAAAAATCGGACACTGAACCATTTTCAGCTATTTATAAAATAGTGTAGTATGGCTAACATCGTTGTTAGGTTAGCGACTCATTGTCCAACCAACCAACCAACCAACTTAATGGTAGCGAAAACGAAAAACAAACGACGCACTCTCGCACACGCGCTCTGTTCTAGCCAGGTCTCCATTTTTACACACACAATAGGCATTTTTAGCCTGAAATAAATCTTAACTATTTTGGGATAAAAAATTACTTATTTTTATAAATTACAAAAGATTGCGTCACAAAAAGTATTCGAGGGTGCATGAGTAAGTACCAACACCTATGCGCTACCTATGACGTGCCTCAATTCCCATAATATTTACTTACAATTTTATTAAGATAAATAATTTCTTAAAAAAAACACTACCTAATTGCATTTATGTAAAACTTCATTGCTTGATTAATGACTATAACTTAATTAACTTAATGGCGGTATAAGGGTGTACATTATTCCAGTCATATGTTGTACCAATGTAGTTTTACTTTTTTAATTCTGCCCCACACAGGCATCCATTCCTGTATCGTATATGCGATCGCAAACATGTTTGTTGCTATAAAGCAATCGCTCGACCACTGCGCCAACAGTTAAGGTAGAACTACACTGCTCACACATGTGCCACACACGCCGTTCTAGGCGCGTCGGTCTCCATACATTTTATATGGAAACTAGACTAGTAGAGCTACACTTGATACACGCCATGGACGCCACGCGACGTCGTTCTACGTACAAATCAGGCGTGTTACAAGTGTGTGGCGGTCTAATGTAGTTCTAGCTTTAAGCTATTGAACGTGTTTGGATGAAAACCGAACATGTGTGAACAGGCAGTAAGGAGTAACGAGCTGGCTGGGAACAAAGTTACAGTTCGTTAGCCTGCTTGTTAATACTGTGATAAATATTTACCTTGCCGATTATATAATATATATAGTAAATTCGAAAACAGGCAGGAGAAGAGAATTGATCGCCATATCGAAAACGAAATCGTTAATGATCTACCAATCTCCCTAAAGCGAAAACTCATTGATATATATATATCCTGCCCGTCCTAACCCACGGTGCTCAGACATGTTCGCTCACCGAGAGTTCCAAAAGTTTGGCCTCGGGGTTTGTTAAAGAGCAAGTGCAGTATTCTGGGTGTCAACAGATACGACAGAATAAGAAACATCACCCTGCGTTTTAAAACGAGGATCGTGGAGAAAAAGGCTGCCAGGTTCCTATAATGAATATTAAAAAACCGGCCCAAAACTTAACTGTAATTCTTTATGTTATTGTTTAACTAACACTTATTTTTATTTTTTTATGTTCTGTATACCTACAGAGTGACATAATCGCACTAGCGAAAAACTCTTTAAATAAAGATTAAAGAAAAAAAAGTACTACTTATTTATGCTGCTAAGTGAACATCAATATTGAAAGCATGGAGTGGAGATTTCATATGGCATCAATCCAATTGAATATTCTCAATTAATCAATTATTCTCTTTGATCCCTATAGCGGAAGTAAAGCGAAATTTTATTTCATCTGATTCACGATAAAATATAACTTTGAGATTTGTTCTGTATTAAAGATATTTTATCGAAAGATTTATTTGATTGAGGTTGTAATATTCATATTTACAGTGTCCTTGTGAATGATGAAAATTCTTACTACTCACTTTCGTCTGTATACAATTTCTAAATTCGTCATTTTACCTACACCAGTAATAATCGGTAACTTGTCAGTAAGAACTTGTCAATATTTAATTAATAAACAGTCATTTATCATAGATGACAATAATAAAATAATTACTTACAATCATACCGTGATAACAGTATGTTAATCACAATATGCTTTCCATCAAGATTTTATGATAGAAAAAAAGAATAATATGTTTAATTGTGCCTCACACGATCTGTCTATTAAAGCTAAAAAATACATACAATATAATATTAAGTAATAAAAACGGGAAAAAAAACAATGGATTAATAAAAACAATGTGCGAGGCTAAAAAAGTGCCTATCTCAGCACGTGATATGCGATATTGATAAAAATCACTTCACAAATTTTCTGAGAATCCCCAATCTTCAAAAATATAGGAAGTCGGCTTTTCATCTTCCTACAATGTTTACCAAAATTGAAATCGCGGAAGTCAATGTAATACAAACAAACGCCTCACGGTTATAAAATTGAGGCAACATTTTTTCCTATCTCCGTAGAAAAATATATAAACCAGTGAAAAACATAATTCATGGACGCAATGCTCTATAAATCCGTACAGCATAACATCTCTCTTGTTCTTCAGAAAAGAAAACAGTTTTACTTCCTTATACATGTTGGATATTTCATAAAGTGTTTTTTTTTTTTGTGAATGAATTCGTGCTATTGTGCGCTTATAGATATGCATTCAAAATCGGAATTCCTTGTTCTGACACATGCTACTTATAAATAAATTAAAAAATAAATTAAAAAAAAACCTTTATTCTACTTCTTAATTTACAATAATTTAGTTACTTAATTAGTACACCTTATTACTTATTTTATAATACTCGATACAATTATGGTCCATGCCTTTTCCAATGATTCCAACCCCTAGACATAGTTATCCACCCTGGTTCAATTCTCTCCCAAGAAACGTCTCCCTATCTTTTTCTTGGTCGGCTCCTACTACTATGTAAGAAGAAGCAAGATTAGCTTTGCTGTGTTCTATGTATGTATATATGTATGTGTATGTGTGTGTGTGTCTATCTATCTATGTATACTCTACTAGTTGCTGCCAGCGGCTTCACACACGTGATAATAGAAAATTATCACAAGGGAACATAATCTCAGGATAAAAAGTATCTTATGTGCTATTCTAGGACATTATCTATCTGTGTACCAAGTTTGATCGAAATCCGTTCTGTAGTTTTTGCATGAAAGAGTAACAAACATCCATACATACATACTTCTCGTTTATAATATTAGTAGGTACCGACGCTACTTATAGCACAAAAAAATAATAACAAAACTTTACCACTAAAAATAATGCAAAGGAATTTATTTAATAAATTTTCCAAGGGAAAAAAATAATAGGCATGTATTCAACCAAAAATGTGAGTCATCGCCCAAGTTTAACGCGTTAAACGTTCGACAAAGCTATGAAAAATTGCAAACGCGTCCATTCGTGGCGTCATTCGAGAATTATTAAAATTGTTCAGCCATATTGTTCCGCCATATTGACAAAGTTCGGCGGTTCCCAAGTTTTTGTCGTTAATTTAAATGTTGGGATGACATCAAATATTTTTACAGCATGACGTGCTTTCTTTTAAAACATCGACGGCACAAAATATACATACGCTTTTGGAATTTAATTATGTTATAAGCAGTAAAACGTTAGGTCTGGCCCGCCAGTGGTGAATCTTTACATAATTCAATGAATACATCTAGCGTATAACGGTACCCTTTTATAAGCAATTTCATATATTTGAAGTATCTGTTTGATTGTCAATATGACTAGTTTTCGTAGAAGAATAATATGAAGTGTACGGAATAAATAATCGTCATCATAATTTTATTAGGTGAAGTGCTGGTTCCTTTCATACAAGATTTCAGAACTTATTATGCCAAGTTTTACAAATTCAACTTTTATATATTTTATAAGACGTAAACACTAGAACCGTCTACATTTTTTCATAGAAAAATTGAATCATATAGGTCCTTTAATTCCCATTCGATCAAAATCCACTTATCTCATTCAGCCTGCTTTACTGTCGACATAAGAGCCAAAGTACCTAATACAACACCTAAACCTTACCACAAAACAATGGTGTCTAAAACAAAGCTCCCTTTGTGAACCACAGGTTGGTCTTGAAATCTAATCATCGTCGGCAGGTTTGTTCCTAAGTCATATTCAAATATAAAAAAAAACATTTACATATTCTGCGTATCGAGGCAGGATCTCTTTTTCATGAGCCCATTTGGCAACCCTACGTATGTATGTCGTAAAAGTTCAAATGTCTGCTTTATACAAACAAGCCTATGATAGGGCTGTGAGAGAGAGGACCCAGTTATGTGAAAAGTTTAATACATGGAATATAAATCAAGGGAATTAATTTTAAATTATTTTCAAACTGCCTCTACGTGGTTCCACAGTGCAAAATGAAAAGGCTGTCAATATATTTCCCTTCTGTTTTTTGAACAAAAAAGGTTAATTTTTTTCAAGGAAACATGGTCTTAAACAATTCATCTGAGACAAAATCGTCGCCTTTACTTGAATTTCTTCGTTGTGTTTTTATTTTTTTAATGGAAGGCTTTTTATTTTTTGCATATTTTTATCCTGAGATAAAAACGTGATGAAGAGAATGTACCTAATGCAAATCTACAATAAAGATATAGGGTTCCATACTGTTTTTACTGTTGATAGGCCCGCATGTGACTACTATCTCACCTAGTGGAAAGCGACAATGTGGTCGTCAATGAAACACGCTTGCCTAGAATCGTAGAAGTAACCTATTCACTCTTGACTTTTAGATCCCTAGGGCGACAATATGGTCAGCGATGGAGCACGCTTGCCTAGAAGTAAAATATTCACTCTTGACTTAAAGATCCACAGGTTGTAGCTATCCAGAAACAAATTTTTGTTTTAGAGTAAAATTCATGTTTATAGACTTCTGCAGACAAGAATATCAGTAAGAAAATCTGTGTAGCAATAAATTGATATTATACCTTAAAACAATGCCGTCTAAAGCCTAGTTTCATGAATATTACCTAAAAACCTTTCGTTTAACAGACATCAATAATTCAGCCTTCACCTTATAAAATACTCAGCAGAACTAAAATGCTTTTGCCGCAAATCAGAAAAGCCTAAATAATTATGTCCAGGAATATCAAAATGTATAATAATCTCTTCAAATACTATGAATGCTCTTAGTAATTCATCAATGCCAACCAAAACCACTGAATCATTGAATCTTAACGTTTCGGGGTCGCTTTTCGTCGCTGTCAGAAATAAGATGTTTTTTCAGTGAAGCAAATAAAAATGTGGTGTTGGTGAATTGATTTTCGACATAGCTGTTTTTAAAAGTTCAGGACAGTTCTATTTTCAGTTCAGGAAAGTGTTTGTTCTGTACCAGAATGTGATTATTATTAAATATAATATGTATTCTGTTTCCCTTTTTCTGTAGAAAATAAAATTTTGGTGGTTGTGAATAGGTAGGTAGTAGGTAATCGAAATGTCATAAAAGACACCATGAATGAACTGTGTGATTTAACGGTTTGATCCTAATCTGTTTTTGGAGAGAGGTGGGCTGGTTGGAATAAGCCCTCCTATGGTTATGGCCGCCATGGCCCACGTACAATAGTCCGCATAGGACTAAGTGCGGAAACCATACTCAAACATAGACATAGACATAGGGTTCGTTCACAAACATGTGAACTCAATTCACAAAACACTCAGACCTACCATACAAATATTTTTTCTGTGTGGGAATCGAACTCTCAACACATACTATAGCGAAGCATCCAATTGCTCAACCACTATGCAAACCGTATTTTCAAAATATAGAAAGAGATAATTTATATGAAAGGACCCAATCTACTGCGCCGACTCCAATAAAGTGAGAGCCGAAAGAATAATGCTTGATGAAATACCACAAATGTTATTTTCAGTAGAATGTAAGTATCCACTTCGACTTCGCCTATTCTAATGCTGACGTCAAGTGATATTATTGAACTAAGGTTTTATCGCAGTGTCTATATCAAATAAATAGTTAATAAAAACAAAAATAAGGGTTATGGTTATACTCTTTTTATATTTTTATTAACCTCTAGTTTATGGTCGTTCTATTGAGGTAGTTTGTTTATGGTTTATCATAGAGTTCTTGTTATTCGTTGAGTTTCTTTAGTAGTATGATTTAGATTAAATAATGAAATGAAGAGTGGCCCAAACCTGTGATTAATGGAAGGAATAATATAAAGCCTTTGCCTATCACCGGCTAATAATAATAATAATAATAATGAAGTATTTTAGTTACGCTCGTTTAAAATTCAAGTTACTGATTTGTTTTAGCCAGCCGATTTTTTTTTGCTTCGGAAATCGTCAAGTAACTTCTTCCGCCCTGAGTGGAGCAAAAGAGCGTATCAGACTTTCACTGACTCAAAACCCAGCATTTTTCTTCCAGTTCTTCTTTGCGTGCCAGGGCCACGGTAATTATTTCGAAGAATCGCGCTTCCACGTTCAAATAATCATCATCATCATCATTTCAGCCGACGGATGAAAAAAGATTGCACGTAGCGGAGATGAGAATGTTAAGATGGATGTGTGGTGTGACGAGAATGGATAAAGTGAGAAATGAGTATATTAGGAGAAGTTTGAAAGTGGCGCCAGTGACTGAAAAGTTAAAAGGGAATCGTTTGTCTTGGTATGGTCATGTGAAGAGGAGAGATGAAACGCATGTTACTAAGAGAGTTATGAGTTTACATGTGGATGGATGGAGAGGGAGAGGGAGGCCAAAGAAAAGATGGATGGATTGTGTGAAGAGTGATATGAAAGAAAGAAAAGGAAGTTAGTGATAGTATGACGAGTGACAGAGCAGAATGGAAGAAAAAAACGTGTTGCGCCGACCCCAAATAACACGGGACAAGGGCAGGAAGATGATGATGATGATCATCATTTCAGCCGAAAGACCACTGTTGGACGTATACGCCTCCCCCCAAGCGTCACCATAACGATCGGTCCTGTGCAGGTATCAGGGTCGCTGGAATCCGATGAATGCAAATATCTATTTATATATATAAAATAAGGTAATAAATAAGGTATCCTTTATGTTTACTTCGTGGATATAGTGCTTTCATCAGCTATTATTACTGATTGTCAAAAGTTTAAAATGTGTAGTAGAATTGTCAATCCCTTTCGTAAGAATGACAATAATTTGTCTAGGCTTTTCGTGAAATACTCAAAATCAACTGTTTTTAGTCGTATTTATTTAATACTAGTTTCTGTCAGCGCCTTTGGGCGGGTGAAAGTAAAAAATTATCGAAAGGCAACATAATCTAAGATAAAAGTATAGAATAGAATAAATAGAATAAAACTTGCAACTTGCTTTGCTTACTTTGTATAGTATACTGTGTGCTATTCCAGAACATGGTCTACTCATGTGCCAAATTTTAATCAAACACGTTCAGCCGTTTGAACTAAGCGTGTAAAAATACAAACCTTCGTATTTATAGTAATAAGTGTGATAAAATAATGTAATTAATAATTTTCAAAAATAAAAAATAAATTGGGCAAGTGCGAGTCGGACTCGAGCTCTGAGGGTTATGTACAAACTTACCTATGTAAAGAGTTCAATTCCTGATTGGAGACTCAAAGTTTTTTCCAAATAGCAAAACAACTTTTTTTTTGTGACGTAACAACAATTTTTCTGTTTTCAGATTTATTCCTATATATAGGGTGACTGGCAATTAGTGTACGATACTTAAACACGTGATTGTGCTCATGATAATAAACAATTTTTATTATGGGAGCAAAGCCGAATTCGCGAAAAAAATATCAGCTGTTCAGTACATTAGACAAACATAAATGTACCGAACAGCTGATTTTTTTTTCGCGATTTCAGTTTTGATCCCATAGTAAAAGTTGTTGGTTATCATGAGCACAATCACGTGTTTAAGTATCGTACACTAATTACCAGTCACCCTATAGAATAGATTAAACTTTATTGTACACCAAAAAAGTAACACAACTTATATATAAACTTAAATCTATGGGTACAATGGCGGTCTTATCGTTGGGTTTTTTTTATATTTGTGTTATAAGACCTTGCTTTATGCAAAATTTTAGGATTCTGGATCCACGGGAAGTGCTCTAGAATTTTGGTTCCCTTGAGTGTCATATCATTTTTTTCCGTTAACTTAGAAGTTTGATTTTTTCACAGCTTCAAGGGACCACAGATTTAAGTATGTGGTTTTAATTTCAACTCGATACGTCTACGAGTTCCCGAGATAAAGGGTCTTGACAGACTTACAGATAGACAGACAGACGGACAATAAAGTGATCCTATAAAGGTTCCGTTTTTTTCCTTTTGAGGTACGGAACCATAAAAATAGTAAGTGGCTTATTTTACACGTGCTTATTATACACAATACATTTTTTCTGATTGACGTCTGTCAATCAAGAAAATTGTATTGTGACTTATTTGATATATGTACATTATTCTACGTTAGTTTGGTGATTTACAATTTTAAAAAAATCTCTAAATTAGTGAAATTGACAGTGACCAAACCTCTCGCAATTTTTTACGAATATCAAAACCAAGTTCACAAATAACATTATGATATTAAAATTTTATTGAAGGCTCTACAGATATCGCAGAGAATATTGTTACCCCATCCCCCGTACGGAATTACCCACAGACCCCAACTTGTTCAATTAGGATTCCTGGTCTAACTATGAACAACTTTGCCGTCCGTTATATATTGTTAGATTGTATGAAAATAATATGGAATAGGGTAGTTATATAAAACCTAGATGTTTGTGGTTCGGAGAAAAGTATTTATCCTATATTTGGCTTATCCTTGAGACTTACATAGATATTAGTGTTGATTTTGTTTGTTGGAGAATTATTTAGAAATTGATATTATTTACAAAAAACTAGGCAAGTGCTAGTCGGACTCGCGCACTGAGGGTTCCGTACAAACTCATCTATAAATAGATCATCATCATCATCAATTCAGCCGATAGACGTCCACTGCTGGATATAGGCCTCCCCCAAATGTCGCCACAATGAATGTTCCTGTGCGTCTCGCATCGATCGGATTCCCGCAACCTTCACCAGGTTATCGATCCACCTTGAAGGGGGCCTTCCAACACTGCGTCTTCAGGTTCGCGGCCGCAACTCCATAACCTCTCGGCCCCAACAGCCATCTGTTCTTTGATTTGAGCAATGTGCCCTGCCCATTGCCACTTAAGTTTGGCAATTCTTCGTACTATGTCAGCAACCTTGGTTCTCCTGCGGATATCTTCATAAAAAATCTAAATCTTTATATAATATAGTTACATGATAATATATAAAAGATAATTTAAATTTCGATTCCCGTATTGAAACTCGATAATTTTTCTGTTTCGCAAAAAAAGGTTTTTTTGAGACGTAACATCAAATTTACATTTTTCGATTTTTTCTTTTAATGTGCTACAAGACCTTGCTCTATGCCAACTTTCAGGATTCTAGGTCAACGGGTTTTTTTTTGTTTATTTATTTATTTGTATAGTCATAGTCGCTTAACTATCTTCATTGTGATATCTATGATAGAAGATATATGTGAATATGAAGTTCCGTTGGCCATTTCTGGTCTTCTTCATCAGTTCCACTTCATCAAATGTTACTTTTTGGCTTTAGATGCTTAAGTTCTCGACGAAAATACCAAAATCACTATATGGTTGCCTGTAATATTTGAGGAGTTCCCTCGATTGCTCATAGATCCAATCATCAGAAGTGGATTCTGAAAAAAATGGCACCAATCGGAAAGCATATCCTCTAAGAGGAAAAAAAAATTGCAAATCGGTCCATAAACGACGGAGTTCTGAAGTGTTACCTCAGGTAACACACATAAAAAAAAACATACAACCAAATTGATAACCTCCTCCTTTTTAACCTCAGGTAACACACATAAAAAAAAACATACAACCAAATTGATAACCTCCTCCTTTTTTTGAACCGACTTACACTTACTTAAAAAACACACAACCATATATATAATACAATTATAAAATATATACTCAAATTAATAAACTACATACCTAACTACTATAGTCAAACAATTAGTCCAAATCGACAATTGGAAAACATTAACGCTGTGACGTTACTACTGCCAACTTCTTACGAATTAGCTCTCGAACTTTAGATTTGTATCTGTAACGTCTGCCAACGATCTACAAGTGACAAACTGAGACGAACGGCCTTACCTGCTTTCCGAGGCACGGAAAAGGCAGTAATAGCTTAAATGAACTTAGAAAAGTTCTTATGAACTCACATTAAAAAATCACATTGATACTTGCCCGATTTTGAACCCGCAATCTTATGCATGAGAGGCAGCTGCCTTACCCATTGAGCCAGCATGACACACAACAATGCAAATAAATAAATAAGAAAAAAAAAGCTATTTGGAATATAGAAACTGAAATAAGTCACTGGTAATTAATAGATTTGACATACCCAAATAAATTCTTCCGTTGACTCAAATAAATTAAACTAAAGGCCCTATTATGTTGGACTTTTCAAACTTTAAATTCAGTTATTTAAGTCTAAATAATTTTAATTTAAGTTTTGTCGTAGTTTCAACTTGACATAAATATCAATGGAGTGTCCTTCAATGTTTTAATTTGATTATAGTGGAAAACAGGCTGAAGTTTCATTAGCAATGAAAGTTAGATTGTTTTTAATTCAGCAGTTTTTGGAGGGTGAGTAGTATCTACTCAGAAATGGTGCCCTTTAAGTTCACCAAACATTGATTTACAATTGTTTTACTTGACAAGCAACAATTGGTAAAACACATCGACACATTATATCAATGGCAAAACATGATTTGACATTCCATCATTATACAATAACAAGTTTTCCAAATAATTTCACTTTACAAAATAATTACCATAATTATAAACTTTTTTTAACCGACTTTAAAAAGGTGGTTATATGTTCCGCTGGTTCCGGTGGTTATTTTTTTATGTATGTTCACCGATTTCTCGGTCAATTGTGGACTGATTTTGAACATTTTTTTTTTTGATTGAAAGGTTATGCTTCCGAATTGGTCCCATAGAAATATTGTTATGATCTGATAATAAACTTCGAAGATATGCAACTGAACTTCTCATAGGATCACAATAAAACTGTCGTAACTAGTAAAACTGCTGTGTTTATACTTGTAGTCGATGACTGACTGAAGCAAGAGGGGGAGGGGATATTTCGAACTGATGTGATGATGAAGCCCAAAGGTTTGTAATAAACCAATGTAACTCGTGTTTGGGATTATTGGAATTGTCATGAGATGCACTCTGGCTATAAGGTAGGTACCATCGAGCTAATCTGATGATGGAAGGTAGACACGAACACTCCGTAATAAATAATGTAACCTAACCGTGGCTTGGCTTATTGAAATTGTCATACAATATTTTAATTATTAAATTTTATAGATACCCTAATAAAGAACTAAGTACATTATTTATTTATTTTTAATAAAAAAAAATTCAATGCTGCTAATACCCAGGCGTAAAAAAAAACTTTTTAATAAAAAAAAATACAACCGGCTTCAATGTAAAAATACACTGATTTAGTGTATTTTTATATAATTGAAGTCGGTTATATTTTTTTTGTAAAAAGTTTTTTTTGTTTAATAACGTGTTATTTGACAAACAATACATTTTTAATTGAAAAGAACGTTTGAAATAAAAACAATTTAAATATTGACTTAAAATTACGCAATTTAAAAAAGTGTTAGCATATGTAAAGTTAAAACTGTGACACTTACGACTAGATTATGTAAAACATACTATTATTATTTTAATTTATAAAATGATATTTTTGTATAAAAGTTATTTTTTCAAAAGGATCTAAATATAAAATAAAAATGTATAAATGATTTAATATCATCCGAAACATTTGTAAAAATCATTTGCCAATAATTGTTTTATTTTATAAACACTCGCTACAACGAATGTTTAAGTTTATATTTGTGGAATGCATTTTTTGTGAAATAAATAGTATAAGAAACGTTGGTTGTTAACTAAAAATTTATCAATGAAGTTTAGATAGAACATTAGTGAATTCTCAGAAATATGAACAAACTAGCTTTTGCCAGTGGCTTCTCCTGTGTGGGGATATTACTTCCCTTATTTAAATGCCTATGTTAAGGCTGATTTTTATTGATACAGTAACTGGCGCCAACATCACTGAATTCTGGTGTTAAATCAGCACTGTATCAATGTAAACATGATTCAATCCAGTCCAGCATCCAGTATCCAGTACTGAATTGAAACAGACCGACCGCCTATTTTTCGATCCAGTGACCAAACAAATGCAAACGTGTAGTCACTGCAACAACGCAGAAACGACTACAGCACCCCTAGCCAAGTTGATAATCTGCAATAGTTAACGCTAGTCGAAAACGATTCAAATGTATTGGAATGACAACATCTCAACCTAAAGTCACGTGGTCAGAACAAACGAATTGAAAACTCGTAGCCAAGTTCACATCGTTCAAAATGATAGAATGAACTGTTATCGTTTCTACAACGCGTGAAATATGTTCGTTATGTTCAACGCTACATCCTTTGTTATACAAGCGCTACATTGTAGAACGAGCATTGTAGAACGCGTCAACATGGCTACCAACTTATCGTTTTCTACAATTGCTGATACCGAGGCGTTACCGATTGGAGAACGGAATTCGACACGAAACGGTTGTAACTTGGCTAGGGGGGTTGGACGCGTGTAAATGTATCCAGTACCAGTACCAGTGCTGCGCCTTAATCCAGTGATGCTGGCGCCAGCTACTGTATCAATGTGAATTAGCCTTTTATTATGATGAATAAGCTATATTAAGTACTTAAAATGTCATCAACATCCATTAAGACGTTTGATCGTGAAGGAGTAAAAAACACATAATATGTACAAACTTTATAATATTATTTTATAATTCCCGTGTTCATATTAATTTTGTCATTATTTACAATTTGTTGGGTATAATTAAAACTGTCGGCCAAACTGAACATGACTGATTGATGAACAGATTTCAACAGAAAATCCGATTGTTTACGGTAATGAAATGTTTATTTTAATTGTTTCCAGGTATCTCTTTGATCGAGTTTTCGTTTAATTTTGAAAACTGAAATATTGGCTGTAATAAAATTAATAAATCGAGTCCGCATGGAATACTGATCTGCCGTCCCCAAGTTATAATACCTTTATCTGACAAGATCACACTTTGAGTTAGAATATAAATCAAGGTAACTTATTTATTTATATAAGAAAAAAAGATTTTATTTAATTGATTTAAACAAGTGTTTGACTGCGATCCCACCTAATGGTAAGCAGTGATGTAATCATAGATGGTTATGCGCACTATTTAATTAAGAGTCTATTCACTCTAGCCGTGACTATACCTTGGCACACACAGATACACACAGTGAAGAAGCAAGTAGGTACATGTAGAAACTTAAGATTAAAAACCGGGCAAATGCGAGTCGGACTCGCGTACTGAGGGTTCCGTTCAAACTTACCTATGTAAAGAGTTCAATTCCTGATTGGAGTATAACAAATTTTCTATTTTCAGATTTATTCCTATACTTGTGTTATAAGACCTTGCTTTATGCAAAATTTCAGAATTCTGGGTCAACGTGAAGTACTCTAGACTCTACTTTTTTGCGACATAAACGGCCATATCTTCTTTTTTCCGCTAACTTAGAAGTTTGATTTTTTCACAACTTCAAGGGACCACAGACCCAAGTATATGATTTTAATTTCAACTGGATACGTCCACGCGTTCCCGAGAAAAAGGGTCTTGATAGACAGACAGATGGACGGACAACAAAGTGATCCTATAAAGGTTCCGTTTTTCCTTTTGAGGTACGACACCCAAAAAGAACACTAACATTGTGTGACTCACGGCTGCACTTAGTTCCAGTCCAGCAAAAATACCAGACAACTACGTGGTAGTTGCATTTTTTATGGTGAAAAATCATCCAATGACTTTTCTCGTTCTAGGGTTGAGTGAGAGGACGTATCAGACTTTTACTGTCTTAAATCACATCTGTATCCTTCTGTTGCCCTTTGCGTTCTAGAACCACAGGTTTCCTTTTTAGAAATTCCCTGTGGCCCCAGCCGGCATCGTCCTTAAGGTTTTACTGACATCTCTTTGAGGCGCGTATGGATCATTAAGCGTCGTCGACCATTCGGGTTCGGTCCTTATCGGACGGACGGACGGTGAGCTACTCATTGCTCGTCGTCTAACAACGTTGTAAGAACTAAATTCTATGAACCCAAGATGCGATGAAAAGAAGCATCTTAAAACTGAGAAGAATAGAAAACAAGAAACACAGAAATATTCGTTTAAGAGATATTTAGATGAAATTTGACACACGGGTAGACCATATCCGGAATAGTACGTAGTATTTTATTTATTATCCCAGGAGTATTATTACTTAGGATAATTTACTACTATCACAGAGGCGAAGCCACTTAACATATTCAAAAATTCAAGCACCAATTCCACCTTAAATAACTTACCACTAAATTTGTAATAGTAATTAACTCTAGATATCAAGTATTGTATCTGCATTAAAAAAACAACAACTAGACTTGCAGAGCTACACTATATCCACGCCACGCGACGCCACGCAACGCGCTGCTACGTACAAATCAGGCGTGGTCCACGTGTGCGTCGCACAGTGGTCCGGATTTTCAAAAAGGTGGACATAGGATCGAAAATGCATATTTAACTTAATAAAAAATTGTTTCGTATAGGAAATTTAACGCTGATTAATACTTATTACTACAACTTTTCAAAAAAACTGCTCCTTCACGTCAAAAAAAAATATTGAAAATAAAAATGTATGGGAGAAAAACTATTTTATTTTTTTTCTCCGTTCAGTATCAAAGTATAGCAAGCAAACCTTATATTCTGGTAAGTACTTATTGTCCTTAATATGACAACATATAAATTGCTTGCGTATCCCTGCGGCCTTGACGCCTACGATGCAATTTCAATTGGGATTTTTTTAAATTATTATCGAGTTTTTCAATTAAGCTGAATTCAAAATATCATTTTTTAATTATATAAGAATTAAAACATACGCATTCAAGCATTTGGCAAGTATTTGTTTATTTTATTTTAATAAAAAATAGTAATAAAAGTCTTCAACTTCAGTTATGTAATTAAAGACACGTGCTGATTCGTTGCCTATTTGTAACTGACTGAAACGACTCCTGTGATAAAAGAGTAATTTACCCCCACCACCGGAGATTTGGACGACGCTGATTGGATGTTGAAGATGTGGTACTAATTTTGTCAGTCACTACTTGCGAGCGTGTGTTTGTTATTAATATCTGTGCATGAAACAATTAAAGGAAAGCGCTGTTAGATTGTGAAGTTCCAGTGTTACCATCGTATCACAAACTCCTTGAAGCTAAAAAGAGATACTATCCACATGATTTAGAAATTACTGAGAGAGGAGCCAGAGTGAAGCTTCAAGCCCCATTGGATCTGACAGTCCAGAAGATTCTTCAAATTACCGGTACCCAGATTGATTCGTCAACTGAAGGATTGAAGTTAATTAGTAAATGGGGTTTCGATGGAGCTTCTTCACAAAGCACCTACAAGCAAAGGAGTGAAGATGTAGACTTCAGTGATTCATCGGTTTTCATGTCAAGTCTTGTCCCTCTTAAATTAGTTTCTAATAATAGCACCATATGGGAAAACCCAACACCTTCTTCCACACATTATTGCAGGCCCATTAAGTTCGAGTTTTGTAAAGAGACAGCAGAATACATCAAGCACGAAGAAGCTGTATTGAAGGAAGAAATAAAAAGCATCAATTCTACAAAATGGGCTTTAAGAGATTAGTCACGAGCTTCATATGACAATGATCGACGGAAAAGTGGCCACTATTATAACGGATACTTCGTCTGCATCTGCCTGCAATATTTGCCTTGCTAAGCCGACTGAGATGAACAAGCTGTCAGAAGTATTTTCAAGACCTGTTCAAGAAGATGTTTATAAATATGGACTAGAAAGTCCATAAAGAGTAGAAACTCTTCATATGTGGATTCGTTGTATGGAGTGTATTCTACACATATCTTACAACATGGACTTTGAGATGTGGACTGCACGAGGTGCTAACAAGCAACTAAAAGCTGCGAAGAAACATTTGACACAAGAAGAATTCAAACAGCAAATGGGAATACTTGTGGATTTTGTGAAGCAAGGCTTTGGAACCACAAACGACGGAAACACAGCCAGAAGGTTTTTTAGAGATTATGAGAAATCTGCCGAAATAACCAATATTGACAAAGGCCTACTGAAGCATTTTGCGGTTATTCTTCAAACGATTTCATCAGGATGTGCCATAGATATTGAAAAATTCAGGACTTATTGCAGAGAAACAGCTGAGATCTTTGTTCATTTAAACCCATGGTTTTATATGCCCGCAAGTGTGCACAAGTTACTCATACACGGTGCAGACATTTGTCATCACTTTGGCCTCCTACCAATTGGCATTCTTTCCGAAGAAGCGGGAGAAGCAAGAAATAAAGAATTTCGAAGAGTTCGTTAATATCACACAAGAAAATTTAATAGGATGAAGACCAACGAGGACTTGCTCCATAATTTTTTAATTAGTTCAGACCCGTATTTATCCCATATTCGACCAAAATACAGCAACTCAAAGCAGTTCGATTTTTTCCAGATGTTAAAGAGCTTTTGTTGTTGCCTGAGGTAGTAACAGAAGAAACCGAAAATATGGATCTACAGGAGTTGCAGTCTGAAGATGATCCATTAATGTAAACGTGACAGATTTCGTGATGTTGTTATTGTTAGAATTGAGTTTTGTAGTCCTTTTCAGAACTACTTAAAATAGTCCTTTTCAGGACTTCAGAAACAGCCCTTTTCAGGGCTACATCTATTTCTAATTGTTTCTATTAAGATGAGTCACGCTAGTAGTATAACCAACAAAATCAACCATGATTTATCAATAGGAAATATCAACAGATGAAAGAATAATCAACAAATGATTATTTAAAAAAAATTAAGCAAAAATGCTTATTTTATCATAACATCACGCTTTATATTCCCTGAAGGGTTCGGCAAAAGTGTATACTACACTATAGTACACTGTCATTTCGCCAGTTATATTTAAGTCCCATGTAATAGGGGACGAGCCTAATACAAGGATGGGGCGTGCGTGGGGCTTGTTTTTATTAAAAATGATATTTTGGATTAATTTCAATTGTAAAACTCGTTAACAATATTAAGATAATTCAACATTAAAATTTTAAACTTTAAAGCATCGTAGGCGTCAAGGCCGCAGGGATACGCAAGCAATTTATATGTCGTCGTATTAAGGACAATAAGTACTTACCAGAATATAAGGTTTGCTTGCTATACTTTGATACTGAACGGAGAAAAAAAATAAAATAGATTTTCTCCCATACATTTTTATTTTCAATATTTTTTTTTGACGTGAAGGAGCAGTTTTTTTGAAAAGTTGTAGTAATAAGTATTAATCAGCGTTAAATTTCCTATACGAAACAATTTTTTGTTAAGTTAAATATGCATTTTCGATCCTATGTCCACCTTTTTGAAAATCCGGACCACTGTGCGTCGGTCTAGTGTAGTTCTCGCTTTAGTGTTGTGTTTAAAAAAATTGTTAAATCTTTTCAGGTTCAATATTGTTTATGAATGTTTTGTTTATCGTATGATATTGTATACTTGGTTTATATAATAGCAATTTCTTTTGATTGTAAAGTGTAACAATAAATTGTAGATAGTTTTTTTTATTACTGATAGGCTCGCGTTTAACTACTGTCTCACCTGATAGTAAGCGATGATGTGGCCGACGATGGAGTACGCTTGCCTAGAAGTAACCTATTCACTCTTGACTTAAAGACCCCTAGGTCTATAAATAAATAAAATTTTAACCAAAGAAACCGGTTACCCCGCTAACTGTCACCAGATCCGGCCTTAATTATCCTTCCGCCATTTTGCAACGTCCGCGTTATCTCGAAGGTTCTCCTTTACCCACAAGCGTCTCAAAGACACCAGTCATCGTCTCCGTGTCACCTCGTTTAATTACTTACCTTACAAGATGCTGAGGTCATGATCCCTGTAGGAGTCAAAAATCAGGCAAGTTTATGTTGAAATTGGGTTTTGAGGTTCCGTAGTTAGATGGACTATTGAATGCTGCTTAATTATCTATTTCAATGGCAATTTCGTAAAATAAGTACCTAAGTAAAACACATATTTTTTTAATTGCAATAATCACAATAGGACGTAACACATCGGATCAACGCAGGATGGATGAAATGGCGACAGGTCACGGGAACAACTCGTGACCCACGGATGCCCCTCAAGTTGAAGGGTAAAATCTACAAGTCCGTGATAAGGCCTGTCATACTGTATGGATCAGAATGTTGGGCTGTGAAAAAGACGGATGAAAAAAGATTGCACGTAGCGGAGATGGGAATGTTAAGATGGATGTGTGGTGTGACGAGAATGGATAAAGTGAGAAATTAGTATATTAGGGGAAGTTTGAAAGTGGCGCCAGTGACTGAAAAGTTGAAAGGGAATCGTTTGTCTTGGTATGGTCATGTGAAGAGGAGAGATGAAACGCATGTTACTAAAAGAGTTATGAGTTTACATGTGGATGGATGGAGAGGGAGAGGGAGACCAAAGAAAAGATGGATGGATTGTGTGAAGAGTGATATGAAAGAAAAGAAAGTTAGTGATAGTATGACGAGTGACAGGGCAGAATGGAAGAAAAAAACGTGTTGCGCCGACCCCAAATAACAAGGGACAAGGGCAGGAAGATGATGATGATGATGATGAATCACAATAATATAATGGTGTTTCTATAATAGTTAAATCTTTATTATTTAACACCGACTTCCGAAATTAAAGTTATTTTGCACTTTTTAGTGTTTTTTTTTTACATTAAAGTCGGTTGTATTTAAATGTAAAAAGTTTTTTATTTTATACTTTTTAGTTGTGGTACAACCACTAAAAACTACCACTCAGCCAAACTTAAATAGTGTGCAACTTCTATAGCAACGTACTTATAGAATTTAATCATTAAAACATTGTATAACAATTCCAATAAACCAAACCCAAGCCTAGAATAAAATAGAATAGAATAAACTTTATTGTACACCAAAAAAGTAACACAACTTATACATAAACTTAAATCTATGGGTACAATGGCGGTCTTATCGCTAACAGCGATATCTACCAGACAACCTTAGGATGGATCGTAAGAACTTAAAATAATACAGGGGGTAGTAGTGCAGTACTGCTAACAAATTGATCTATAAATATATATATACATACATATTATAATTTGTTACACAATTTCATTAAAAAAGGGATGAAAAAAGAAGAAAAGGAGAAAAAGAAAGAATAAAGTATGGTTGGTGGAAGAAATTAAATTACATAGAACCAGGATAGTGTAAGAGAGAAAGGAAATAGTTTTTAACTAGATTTTTGAAAGTAGCTGGTGACTGGGCTTGCCTAATTGGTAATGGCAACGCGTTCCACAAACGCACCGCCTGGATCGCAAACGACTTGTCACAAAACTTAGTAAAATGTGAGGGCATGAAAAGGGTAATATTCTCCGATGATCTCAAGTGTCTAGTGTGTGTCATGAATGAACTTAAATCGTTCTTTGAGATAAGAGGGGGTTGTAGGAATAAACAGAAACCTAGCTTCCGGCTTCATCATCAGATCAGTTCGATATATCCCCCCCCCCCCTCTTCTTTCAGTCAGTCATCGACTACACGTACAAATAATCCAATTTTACTTGTTACGACAGTTCTACTGTGATCCCATGAAGATTTCCGTTCCATATCTTCGAAGTTAATAATCAGATCATAACAATATTTCTATGGAACTAACTTGGAAGCATAACCTTTCAATAAAAAAAAATAATTTTCAAAATCGGAGCACAATTGACCGAGAAATCGGTGAACATAAACAAAAAAAAATACTGTATATGAACATAGAACCTCCTTCTTTTTTAAGTCGGTTATAAATAAAATTACTTAATAATATGTTGTAAATATTAAAGTAATCCCCATTCGTAAATATAAAATTTAAGGGAAAAAAAAATATTTGCTGTCAACCATAACGGAAAACAGTTAACTAACAGTAAAGGTTTTCGGTTTTCCTCTTTGACTGCAGAACCGTGTAATTTTCCTAGAATCGGCTTGGTCATTCGTTTTTATTTCCAAAAGGTGAACGTAAATATTTGGCCGTCTGATCCTGAACCAAGTGATTAAGGTTTGTTTGTGTTTGTTACTTTTTTAGTGCGTCTCGTTTATTTCGCGACAGCAATTCGGACCAACGTATCCATAATTGGGAGAACTGAAAATCTCGAGATTGTCGACCGAGTGTCTTCGCAAGATCTTACAGTACTTGGGTTACATTACGAAGAAAGACGGTGGTTCAAAAGGCTCACCCGTAAAGTGGATGGGAAAAGGCCTCGTGGACGCAGCCCAATACGTTGGTCCGATCAGATCCACACCGCTCTTGACTCTACGGTATACAATGCCCTTCACACTGCCAGAGACAGAAACAGATGGAGGTATATTGTACGAGTGAAACCGATGAATCAGGGAGGTCACGACCCTCAGCATTGAGAAATACGACGCAAGGAGAAAGCTACACGCTCCAGATTCTCACGGATGTTAAAAATCTTTGAAATTTTAGAATTTTCTCTACTATAATATGCGTGTATTATACTTTTAAACCTTTCTTATGAATCACACAGTCTATTGGTGAAAACCACATGGAAATCCGTTAATAGTTTTTGAGTTTATCGCCTTCATACAGACAGACAAACGCTGTGGGGACTTTGTTTTTTTTATAATAATTATGTAAGGATGTTAGAAAATAAAACAGGTTGGTCGATGGGGCCGAGAGGTTCTGGAGTGGCGACAACGTACCGAAAATCGTTGGAAGGCCTCCCACAAGGTGTACAGATGACGTGATGACAGCGTGGGAATCCAATTGATATGCGACGCACAAAACCAATCATTGTGATAACCCTTGGGGAAGGCCGATTGAAGGAGGTGATGATAATATTTTCTAATATCATCACCTTCATTTCAGCCGAAAGACGTCCACTGTTGGACATAAACCTCCCTTATTTTGTCGCTACAACGATCGGTCCTGTGTGTCTCGCTTAGATCGTTTTTTTTTTATTATTTTTTTATTGGTAGGCTCGCGTTTGACCACCATCTCACCTGATGGTAAGCGATGATGTGGCCGACGATGGAGCACGCTTGCCTAGAAGTAACCTATTCACTCTTGACTTAAAGACCCCTAGGTTGTAGCTATCAGGGAACACAGACTCCGGCAGGGAATTCCACTCCTTAGCTGTAGGTACGCATTATGAATGTGTTCCCAAAACGCTTTGTACGTATGGGTGGGATGTCCACCATGTACCGATGGCGTAATGCCGTACGTCTAGTGGTCCGATGATGGAACGGACTTGGTGGAATTAAATTGTGCAATTCCAACGCACACTCCGCGAAGTATAATCGATAGAAAACCGACAGGCTAGCAACTCGGCGTCGAAACGCATACGATATACGCATTTGAAAGTATATAATATGTTACCGTTAGAGTACAGAATACGTTTATCTGCAAAGTACGGGATACAATCCGTTAAAGTGATGATGCAGATTAACAAGTTAATCAGCACTCAGAACTGATTTACGCACATTAGCGGTAAATTATACATACAGATAATTCTCGCTCAAATTGAATACCTACGTAAACGCATTATTACTTCAATCTAAACTTTTATAACCCAAATAATATAGACGTTATCTCTTTTATGTACGTTTTTTGTGTAGTTTCTTTTCAATAAAATGATTGCAAAAGCGGTTTATAAAATGTTGCCGTTTTGCATCTGAAAGGCTCTCTGGCTTATGGCCTCTGCCGGATTATTATAGTATCTGTAATACGATTACAGGTTTTTGACCGATTTTTTTTGAGTGAAGTTCAGTAGCTATTTTGTTTAACCGTTCGGAAATTGGCTCCTATTTGCAAAAAATTGTGAAGGTTCACGTAGGGATCTAATGACAGCATCCGCAGATTTGAAAAAAAAAAAAACTAATTTTGCCACCGACACGCTAAGAAGAAGATTGTGAAGTAAAATTAATGTAGTTTTGAGTATCAAGCGTCCACTTAACTAGTCAATGTGTGAAATCACTGAAACAGGTGCGATCTCGGTAAAATGGAGCTGAGAATTTTGTTGTAGTAATAACTAAATCAGGGAAGTTTGAGGAGAAGATGGACAATACATTTGCTGCTAAATATCGCAAAAAAATAGAATCTGTTACATTCGCTATGTAATGGTAAACAGTGACTGTATTTTGTGTTAAAAACTAAATACTTTCTAAACTTGGCTAAGTGCAAAAATTATCGGGGCGCACGGCAGTGCCCCCGCCAACTTGGCCGTTGAAGGGTACACAACGGTACAAAACCAGGTGCTTCATGACACCTTTGCACCAATCTGTCGCCAGAACCGCTACCCATTGACGATGGAAAATTGCCACTTGGAAAACGTATTATTCAACGGCCAAGTCAAACAACATTAACTATAATAATAAAGAAATCGCAGTAAGGAACCTTAGACTTGGCACGACTTTGTCCAGATTTCATTACTTTTTAGAGATAAACAAGCAGCTCCATCGAGACCTGGCTAGTTTTTTACAAAATGTTTTTGTGGGATATAATATACGCAGTGCAGCCAATTGCTTGAACACAACGACAACCGTGCCGTTGTATCATTTAGGGTTAAAAATAATGTAGCAACCAATATTTTTTTTTTTATTAAGAGCCCCGCGCTTGGGCTTTATTTCCCCTGTCGGAAAGCAACGATGTGAAAAAGAAGTAATTTATTCAGTCTTACTTATTATTTATTTACTCTGACTTAAAGACTCCTAAGTTGTAGCTATCAGGGCTATTAGGAAACACAGACTCTGGCAGGGAATTCCACTCTTTAGCTGTATGCACAATGAATGTGTCCTCTGTGTTAAATCCTTGAACGAACATAGTTGCGAAATTTTAGCGTGTTTTGGAGTAAATAGTATCAAGTCTTTTCGTCTCTTGACTTATTACTTAAACAACGTACCTAAAAGCTAAATAGGTACTTAAAACTACGTTTAGTATTCTGAAGTAAAAAGTACACAGTTTAAGTACTTCATCCGCGAGTTTAAATAACAAGTTCAGCTTATTACAGTCAAGTGGTGTAAAGTAAACTTGTCGACAGCGAATTAACTATTTTTTTACGCTGTTCCGACGAAAGATTGTGAACTATTTTAAATTCGGCTAGTGTACGGTGTGAGATTCATAAGTTTCAGGAAAAAATAGGTTATCTGGCTTGTGGACGTCAAGCAATGTGCAGTTCGCCGTCCGGCCGTCCAGTAATCGACCGGACCGAGCCCAACCCAAATCGTCGACAAACCGAAGGGGCCCAGCAAGGCCGATTTCTGCTAGGGCCGCGGGGAAAAAAAGGAGGTCTTAAAACGCAACAGGCAACTGAAGAACACAGCTCTGGTTTTAGTCAGTAAAAGTCTGACACTTCCCACCTTTCTTACGATGACACAGTTTTCAAGACATATCTACCAAATTTCAGTCGATATTCGAATTTTGTTGAAGGACGCGACACACACAGAACAGTCATTAAACGGCCATTAAAAAATTGCGTGGTTCTCACCGAAATGCGGGTCGCTCCGTCTCTTTCACTCACAAAAGGGTGATCATAGGCATGTGAAGGAAATAGGAATGCAACAACCAGCCAAAAAAATTGATCTATCACGTATAGAATCAGCATAACCACTATTTTTAAACTTTATTTTAACATAGTTCAAGTTTTTTTTGGTTGCTTGGGAAATTGTCAAATAACTTCTTCCACTCTGGGTGTAAATATTAGTCAATAAAATAAAAAAATCAGTTTACACAGATATAAAAAATATAACAATTTATTTTATGACAAGTACTCTCTGCACTTACAGTCGAAACCAACACGTGCAGAGAATCATTATTATATTACAACCAACATTTATCAGTCATCATTAGTGATTTAGTTTATTAATTGAAACCTATTCAAACAAAGGGTCAACTAACCTATTAACATTTTATCACAATCTACTTATAATGTGTCATACAAAAGACTTGTAGGCGCAGGACTCGTTTACCTGCGGTTTACTCTATAACTAAGAAGACCTAAACAAACAAAACTGTCTAGTCATCAAGTGTAAGAGTCGCCGCATACGGGCCACATGCCACAGAAAGAAAAAGAAAGAAAGAAAAACATTTTATTTGGCGGAACAAGGCGCAAATTTAGAACTTTCTTTTTTTTTATTCTTGATAGGCTCGCGCTTGACCGCTATCTCACCTGATGGAAAGCGACGATGCGGTCGACGATGGAGCGCGCTTACCTAGAAGTAACCTATTCACTCTTGACTTAAAGATTCCCGGGTTGTAGCCATCAGGAAAAACAAATTATAAGCACACTATGTGAAAGAAATATGCGCCACATCCGCGCAAACACACACACACACAAACACACAGCACAAACGCCGCCACGAGAAGCTAGAAGCGGTCATAAGGGCAGCCGAAGCGCGCGACAGCCACTTGTGGCTGGTAGCTGCTGCTTTTTTTATCATAATGGACTCTGACGAAGAAGGTTTAAGTGTGCGAGTAGTGTGTGACGGCGTTTTGTATCGGCGTTTGGTGGCCGGTGCGGGCCACAAGAAGCAAGCAGTGGTGGCTTGTAGAATGTAGCAGCCACCGGCGTCAACCGTGTGCGGGGAAACCATATATTATAAAATGTATGAAAACTATGGGAAATATGCCTGTGAGGCGTTTTGTGGTCGTGGCTGGTGACCCGTGTGCGGCGACCCTAAGGACTATTATATAGTGTCCCTTCAACATTGGCCAACAGCTTTCGGCTGTCAAAACAGGCTATCTGAAGATTTTCGTAATGAAGGACTAACATAGGAAAATACACACAAGGTGGTCCAAATAGCGACGCCAATAAAAAAAAACAGGTAAGTGCGAGTCGGACTCGCGCACTGAGGGTTCCGTACAAACTTACCAATGTAAACAGTTCAATTCCCGATTTGAGTTATGACGATTTTTTCGAATCGCAAAAAAAAAGATTTTTGGACATATCTACAAATTTACAGTTTTCAGATTTTTTTTCTATACTTGTGCTATGAGACCTTACTTTATGCGAAATTTCAGGAATCTAGGTTAACAGGAAGTACCCTATGAATTTGGATTCCCTTGATAGTTTCGAAATACACGTACGATACGTTTTTGCGACATATACGGCATAGATAAAAGGTCTTGACAGACAGACAGACAGACGGACAACAAAGTGATAATATAAGGGTTCCGTTTTCCTTTTTAGGTACGGAACCCTAAAAAAGATTCCTTATGCTGAGGTATAAGGAATCTTTTTTAGGGTTCCGTTGGTAGAAAAGATTTCTTCAATAATAATAAAAAAAACATACCACCTAAACTATAACAATCGCAGAACCTAATGGGGTATTTTTGGATACCTCTAGGTATGAGGAATCTTTTTTTTTAATGACGTCACTATTTTGACGAATCTGTATACACGAGTATTCATCGTCGACCATATCTTTGCTTACCGTCAAGTGAGATGATAGTCAAACACGATCCTATCTATAAATATAATCTTAATATAAAAATGAATAGCTGTTCGTTAGTCTCGCTAAAATTCGAGAACGGCTGGACCGATTTGGCTAATTTTGGTCTTGAAATATTCGTAATAGTCCAGGGAAGGTTTAAACGGTGAGAAAAAATGGAAAAATTTACGAAAATAAAAATCAGAATACAACGCCACCTCTAATTAAAATGTCATTTAAATGAATTAAGTTGGTTCTGCTAATGCCAGTAGATGGCGTAATAAATTGATAGTTTAGATAAAAATTCGAGAACGGCAGGACCGATTTGGCTAATTTTGGTCTTGAAATATTCGTAATAGTCCAGGGAAGGTTTAAACGGTGAGAAAAAATGGAAAAATTTAAGAAAATAAAAATCAGAATACAACGCCACCTCTAATTAAAATGTCATTTAAATGAATTAAGTTGGTTCTGCTAATGCCAGTAGATGGCGTAATAAATTGATAGTTTAGCTAAAAGGTATCACAACATTCGTTGACTATTATTTTATTAGTGACTAGCTGACCCGGCGAACGACAAACGGCGGCGAAAAACGTAGGTAAAGCCATACCGAAATAAATAGAGCGCCATTTTTATTTAAATAATTTTAGTTACTTACTTATTTTTTTTTTTATTTGGTAATGGTTTTCCGTTATTTCATTTTTCCATACTTAACGGGTTCCAATGAGTCACCAATCATGAATAAGTAGTTTTAAACTGAATAGCCGCCATTCATTTAATAAAACTCCTTGTTAAGGGATGTAGGACTGTTCGAAAGATTGCACACGGCGGCTCTGGAAACAACAGTGCAACTGAAGAAGCACGAGTGAGTTTTAGTCAGTAAAAGTCTGTCACTCCCCCTCGGTGAAAATATTTGATGATTGCCCACCTCAAAAAAAGACCTCGTGTTATGAATAGACCTCGTGTTATGAATGAAATGACGTTATAATAATAATATAATAATCATTTATTTATCAAGAAATTATTCCCATACAAATTACAATATACACAAATACATATTACACAATTATGCTAAATTACATTAAAAATCAATTCAATCCATTTTTTTTATGACAAAGTAAAATTATAAAAATTAAAAATAAACAAAACATATTGTTTAAATTAAATTATAAATTATTTCCATTAAATTATGAATAAAAATTAAATTAAAACATAATAAAAATACTTATATTGTCACTACATGAACCATGCAACAATGGTTAATGTAGTGACACAGTCAAACCTCTCAGCCAACATCCTCAGGATGGTGTTGGAGCTGGCGCGGACCTTGCACACCAAGGATGGGTGACAATGCGTGTCTCGGCGAACATCCCCGACGCACTATAGTTTACTGTTGAGCTCTTTCTTATCTTTCTAAAGTCGATGTAACAAATAAATAAATAAAAAAAGAACCGTATTCCATTAGTCACTCATTGTAATCACAAAACAAGCAGTATCAATGACAAACAGTATTACTCAAGCAAATAACAATAAAATAAACAGCGTAACGCTGAAAATGTATCCATCACAAGTTCCCCTCTCCTGTTACTCGATCTCATACATCATTATTATGAACACAGAGTTATGAAAGATAAAAAAGTCGAAGGTTATACTGTATGCTCAATATGATCATATGACATCTTAACTCAAACTCAAAATATTATCTTTCATATAGACGTACACATGGGCGCTTATAAAACGTCAGAAACTAGTGCACGGTTCCGATTGGTCTTTACCTATGGAGAAAAACAGGACAGAAATACAAAGGTCACTATTAAAAAAACACATATTTCTACATTTCAATATTAATAGGTACGAGAGAACAGTGTAAACCGGCCAACGTTGCTTCTACACAAAAGCACAATAAAAATAATAATCTATGAATACACGGAGACTACAGTATTCTCACATTCACATTATAAAAAGAGACTATACAAACATATAAATTCAACCTATCAATAAATGAGGACACGGTGGAGCATACGGTAGAAGTGTGCCCCGCTTGGGCAGAGCACCGCCGTGTCCTCGTGGGGGCGATCGGCGGCAGCGATCTCTCGCGCCGGGCCTTGGTACAGGCCATGGTCCGGAGCGAGGAGGAGTGGCAGGCGGTTGCCTCCTTCTGCGAAGCAGTAATGCTAGCAAAGGAGGCGGCCGATCGCGTAAGACAACGTTCCTCACGCCCCGATTCCGATTCCGATTTCCGGCCACCGTAGGCGCGGGCTTGCTGACGGCGAGCAATGGGTGGCTCACCGTCCGATCGTGTCCGGTAACCGTCCGGACCGAGCCCAAGTCGTCAACGGCGCGTAGTATTCCACGCGCGCCTCAAGGAGATGTCAGCCCCCGTAGGGGCCCAGCAGGGTCGAAGCCTACTCGGACCATGGGTGATGCGAAAGAGATCCCCGGGGCAATGGAAAAAAATGGCAAAGAAGGAACAGGAGTGGAATTTTAGTCAGTAAAAGTTTGACACTATCTCCCGCTCCGCCCAAGAGCGAGGGATGTCATTAGATGATTTTCCCACCCGAAAAAAAAAACCTATAAACAAATGAGATGTTAACAATAATATTGATTTTTTGATTCTATATTATCGGCTCAAGGGCTGCGAAAAAATAAAACGTGTTGTCCGCCACTGGGTACTATAATATGGTCCCCCGCATAACACAGTTTAAAAACTGCCATAGCAAATAGTTTCTTTAACTATTCAGCCTTATAACTTTATTTTGATAAAACAATTATAGTTAGTGATCTAGCCACGTGAACGCTGGCGGTCGACCGAAATAGTGGTCCTCAAGAAAATACTAGTTATGTACACATTCGTACATAACTAGTATTTTCTAGAGGCCCACTATAAAGGAAATACGCGTGTGTTAGAAATATGGAGGTAACTATATGGATACCTATATATTTATATTTACCTACATATCATACTAAAACTGTCAATCTGGATAACGGTTATGTACTGTGTGTCAAAGTTCCTATGACTGGTGTATAAGGAAAGGGTTTTATGAAGAAAAGCACAGAGAGGGAAGACTAGGTATTTATTTTAAATAGGCTTGTCAATTAATCGAATAACTAGTTGCTTGTTCTAAAACTAGGTCGGTCATGAGGAAGAACAAGCAAGTAACCTCATGATAGCTTCAATTATAGTATTTTATAGAGACATTTTACATTATCATTAATTATAGTTTGTCAAAATAATATAATTAGAAACGAGTCACAGTATGATACATACACAGAATCAATACAAACATTAGCAATAATAATATTAATATATCTCATTAAATAACTCACGTGAACTTCAGTAGTCGTTAAAGGTCCAGGGCTAGCTAGTGAGAGATTTCATAAACATTACGTCTTATTTATACGAAAAGATTGACCTGTGGGTTGACACTTAAACGTCAAATACAATATCCCGCCACCTTCTACAAATCTCAGGTTATCATAAAAGTACTTATTGATTCAAAAGTAAAAAAAACGAAATCCCAAAATTGTCCACGAGTCATAATTCGTAAATTCATAATAGAATCAATCATTCATAACAATTTCTACTAGAAAATACTACGCGCAGTGTTTATCCATTTTGATCGTCATTTATTCATTCATAATCAATAGCCTGTACAAGATTTCCATAAATTGAGTGACATTTTGAGATATCAACAAACGCTAATAATTTTGCTGTTTATCAATATTATTTATTGAGACTTTACTTAAATAATAACAAGACCTTGTCTAATAAGTCCTTTAATTATTTGTACTAATTAAAAATTTGTGGTGTATATTTCTAAATGCATACATACATATTATAGATAAATTACACCCAGACACAGATAAAATGATTGTGCTCATCACACAAACATTTGACTTGGAAGGAAATCGAAACCACGGCCTACGGCATAGCAGTCAGGGCCACTAACCACTAGACCAACAGGCCAGGCAGTTGCTCTTATTCTTTTTTTCGTTTTTTTAAGTGATATTTAAACCAGTGCTTAACTGTGATCCCACCTGATGGTAAGCAGTGATGAAATCATTGATGGTGTGGCGCACTAGTTTATTAAGAGCCTATTCACTGTAGCCTTGAAGAATTCCTATTATACTACACGCCTTATAACGCCAGGTGGGTGTCATATTACAGCTGTTCTTTTTTCATTTTCCTCCGAGTTGGAATCACAAAGTTTTGCTACGAAAAAACATGATGGATGACTTTTATTATTTGTTTATTTGCCGTTAATTTCGCCGAAAGAGTTGAGGAGTTCGTATAAAATGCTTATGTGTGTTTTCCTGTTTGCTTACGTGAGTTATATATTGCTTGTGCTGAATGGATTGATTTTGAAAATGGCGCTTGGTTTTTCTTTTTTGTTTTTTGCACGCTAGGGAAGACTAAGGGGACGAAGAATTAATATTGATGAAAGGAAAATTTAGTGAACTGACAATTTTTGTTTTAGGGTTCCGTGCCTCAAAAGGAAGAAAATGGAACCCTTATAGGATCACTTTCACCCTCACCCTTCATCTCCGGAACGCTTGGAAGTATCGAGTTTAAATTAAAACCATATACTCAAGTCTGCGGTCTCTTGGAGCTGTGAAAAAATTAAGTTTCTAAGTTAACGAAAAAAAAGATACGGCCGTTTATGTCTCAAAAAACATATATTTTGACACTCTCGAGGAAATCAAAATTCATAGGATACTTCCCGTTGAACTATAATCCTGAAATTTGCCGTAAAGCAATGTCTTATAGCACAGGTATAGGAATAAATCTGAAAACTGTTGTTGTTGCGTCACAACAAAAAAAATATTTGCGATTCGGAAAAATCTTCGAGACTCCATTCGGGAATTGAACGGTTTATATAGGTTTTATTTGGATCATTTGGTTCCCTTCAAAATGGTTGAGCTGAGTGGTGCTAATATTCGCTTCAGGTCCGTGAACGGGCGCTGTCAGTTGAGACTGGTCATCTCTTAGCTGCCAGTTGCTATTTTAATATCTATATTTAGTTTTTACTTTTACTTTATTGACATTGTTCACACATGATAGCGACAAGAAACATGTAACAGAGATATTTGTAATTGCAAAACATGATTGAAAAGAGTGTCCATGGGGTTTCTTGCACATTCTTCTCCATAGAGATCTACGCTTTGGAATGTGCAATTAGCATAATTTTTTCTGACTGACTGACTTCTTGACATGTCAAAAGTGCCTGTAAATGGTTTATTTGAAATAAATGCTTTTGAATCTCTGAATCTTTTACCCTACGGTTTTACTGACTATTCTTTGAGGTGCGCGTATAACACTGCACCCGTAACTTGGGCCTGGTCCTAGTGTGTGGTGGGATGGCGAGCACTTCATAATCATGACGGTTAGTCCCCTCTTTGAAGAGTGGCTGGAAAGACGTCGCGACGTCCTCACCTTCCGCATGACGCAAGTCCTTACCGGACATGGTAATTTCGACAGGTTCTTGCACCTGATTGGTGCGGATGGAAGGCCCGGATGTCACCATTATGAATATCGTCCGGAGGACATGGTGGAGCATACGGTGGTTGTGTGCCCTGCTTGAGCGGAGCACCGCCGTGTCCTTATGGGGGCGATCGGTGGCAGCGACCTCTCGCCCTGATACAGGCCATAGCCCAGAGCGAGGAGGAATGGCAGGCGGTCGCCTCCTTCTGTGAAGCAGTAATGCTAGCAAAGGAGGCGGCCGCTCGCGTGAGGGAACGGACTTCCTCACACAACCGCCGGGATCCCGACTTCGACATCCAGACACCGTAGGCGTGGTCTTTCGGATGACGAGCACCGTAACCGTAACCGTCCGTACCGAGCTTAAGTCGTCGTAGTGAACACTACGCGTGCCTCAAAGAGACGTCAGCATAAAAGTAGTGGCCCAGCAAGGCCGAAGTCTACTGGGTCCATGGATTGGCTTCCAAAAAGGAAACTCGGAGTCCTGGAACGCAAAGCAAAGAAAATCGTAGATGTGGATTTAGTCAGTAAAATTCTGAACGCCCTCTCCCTCCACCTTAAAGCGAGAGAAGTAATTGAATGATTTTTCACCTTAAAAAAAGCTGTATGTACCTTAAATTACTATTCCAAAAACTTAAATTCTTTCACCGCTTACCTAAGAACACCAAAACGTTTGGACTTCTAAAAATCTCATCAAAATTCTACGCTCGAAATAAAATTCTTTGAAAGTAAAATCGTCGCGTGACCTTTTAACCTGTTTAGCTCCGGTATCATAATGACCATCCATTAGAGGGTCGGCGGAATACATCACCGTAATCTGAATGGGCTACGCAAACTTATTATACTGATCGTTCAATCTCACTTCATTATGGGACCTTTTACTCGACTGCGCAACGCAAAGGAGGGTAATGTGTTTATCAATGCATGTATGTATGTATGCTTGTTCCTTTGTAGTATCAGCGTACGTATGTGCGTTCTTTTGTGGTACTCTAGAGACAAAAAGTCAATCTACTTGGTCTTAATCTTGTGTCACTAAAAACATGACAGTAGATACTAATTAAAATTCGATGTGGTGACAACCAGATGCAACATTTTGAAAAAAAAAGTTAACGGACTAGATCATTGGGATCTCGTAGGTCTTTAAAATTCAACCTTTACTGTTTTTTTTAAATGTCGTTTTGAATTTTTAGAATTTATAACGATTTAAAGTTAGTAAGCGACTTTATGACTTTTACCCTTTTTTATATCCCATGAAATTCCTGCTGGGTTGCTTGAGTTTCAATTCCTTGGAAGCTAAACGACCGTCACAACAACGTGAATTCCAGGCGTTCAAAACATTCAAGGGGTTTAAAGATGCCCCTGACTTACAAAACCTTATCTGTAACTTGTATGTACCAAACAACTTTACTATAGACGTGAATTTTAATCATTAAAATTAAAATGGACTTATTTTGACACGAAGAGACTCTTCAAATACAGCTATTTGCGGTCAAAGGGTCCTCATTAATTTTAGTTTATTTCATGATATGGCCAAATAAAACTGGCCAGATCGTTTAAATGCCAACGTTTCATGATATTTCAATCCACGTTTGGCCATATCAATAATGTAGGATTAGTGGACTTTTTATAATTATTGGGACTAGGGGCGCACCCACTCAGACAGGTTGGGTTAGAAGGAGATGGCGGGGTCTAGTGAGCAAGCGAAGCGAGTGAACATAGACCCCGCCATCTCCTTGGTGGATATATTTTTTAACCACCCAGAAAAGCATATTTTAGTGCGCAATTAGTATTTTTGGTGAAACAAAGGCATGATTATGGTGTAGAAAATAAGAATAAATTGAGGCACAGTTAAATACTAACCCAATTAAAATCGTAATTAATGTCGTTGACAAAATTGTACCATAGCTGCATTCCAAATGCTGATTGACTGCAGGCTCGTATTAGTTAGATCAAATAACGCAGCTTTGTGTCGTAATTATATTTCATTACACTTTTATCTTCCATTTGAAAATTAGTCGCTTTTAGTAAAGAATTTCTGCCGCCATATTACGTCACGAAAACAAAGCACCTGTACTGGTGGACCACATAACTATTTTACGATATGATCAGCCATGTTTGGCTGACGTTCGCTATTGGGCATAGGCCTCCCACAAGTGTCGCCACAACGAACAGTCCTTTGCATCTTCCATTCATCAGATTCCCGCGACCCTCACCAGGTCATCGGTCTACCTTACCCGCCGTAGCTAGGTATATAAAGACCAATCATCGCTCCCTTCGAAGTCGTAAAAATTTGGCGTTTGCAAATATCCTGTTCGTAGTCAGTAACACGCGGTGTCAGATTTATATTAGTTTTAAAATGAACATTATTGCTATCATATATTGTGCTGCCAAAAATATTAGTTTCGTTTTGCTACACTTTTAATTAAGTTTTGGCTCTATTTTACGTGAAATACGTAAAAATAGAGCCAAAAGCCACCTTTTTCGTAGTTTTTTTTTGTGCGTGTTTTACAAACGAGCCAACAAAAAATTATTATTATTTCAGTGTAGGTAAATACACCCAAAAGGCAATGGAAAGGGCTATGCTCGGAGTTTCCTTGCGTGATCGAAACAGAAATGAAGATATCCGCAGGAGAACCAAGGTTGCCGACATAGCACTAAGGCCCGTATTACAGAACCTTACTCAAGTACTACTTAAACTGCGTTCAACCGATTACTGCTTGAGCGAAGAATCTCGACTTAAGCATTCAGTTTATTTTAGAACTATCCTGAAATTCAAATCAAACGAAACTACGCTTGAGTAGAGATTTTGATCTCTGATTTAAATCCACAACAATTTCCATGAGATTCTATGTTCAAGCGTGGCCTCGACTACACTTACGAAAACAAAGATCAAATCTCGCCTCAAGCAGAGATTCTGAGCTGATTGTGATTTTAAAATAAGGACACATTAAGTGGAGCTCACTCAAGCACTGTCCTATAATATGTAAAAAATGTCATTTTAAAGTGACACTGCTCAGGTGATTATTGATTGTAGTTTCTCTGCTCAAGTCAAGTTCTAAAATGAAAACTCCAACTGAGACTCGTTTTAAGTAATGCTTGAGTCTTGATTGTAGTTCTGTAATACGGGCCTAAGAATCGCCAAACTTAAGTGGCAATGGGCAGGGCACATTGCTCGCAGAAGAGATGGCCGTTGGGGCCGAAAGGTTCTGGAGTGGCGACCGCATACCGGAAGACGCAGTGTTGGAAGGCCCACTACAAGGTGGACCGATGACCTGGTGAAGGTTGCAGGAATCCGATGTATGCGAGACGCACAGGACCGTTCATTGTGGCGACATTTGGGGGAGGCCTGTGTCCAGCAGTAGACGTCTATCGGCTGAAATGATGATGATGATGATGAGGCAAATAAATATAAATACTAGCAAGCGGTCCCAACAGAAGTTGTACTGCGTTTTCGTCAGAATAAAAAAATTAAAAATGACGGGTTGCACTCTGGGAGTGCCGGCAGAAGTGAAAACTTAAGTATTAACGTTGTGCGTTTTGGATATTTTGGAATGGTTATGGAATAATTTTGCACGAATTGCTTTTTTTTTGCACACAATTTTTTTGCACACAATTTTGCACGACATCCGTCTTACGAATTTTCGATCAGGTCACGTGTCCTGACGCGAGTTTAACATTTTTTACCCATTACAAAATTTTTTGCACACAATTTTGCACGACATCCGTCTTACGAATTTTCGATCAGGTCACGTGACCCTGACGCGAGTTTAACATTTTTTACCCATTACAAAAAAAGTGTACAACGCCGCTAAAGAAGTTTTCACTTCAAAAACCTGTTCGCAGCACCAACTAATAGGTCCAATTTTAAGGGACCAACTCGAATATACACACAAAATTTCATTCAAATCGGTCAAGCCGCTTCGGAGGAGTTAGGTGACAAACACAGAGAACAATTATATATATAAAACTTTAAAATGACACAGCATTCTAACCGTTAAGTAACTGTTGTATCATGAGACCATCTATCTTAATCATATTTATTTTCAAAATTGGTTAGAAGACCACTTTTAGACGTAATTATTTTCATCAGTTTAAACTAGATGAGGCAAGTGAGTTGATTACCCTTAGAAGTAACACCGAAACAAACTCAGAGGTCAAATCCTCTGGCATGCCATAATTATGGCGGTAAGCCCCCTCTTTGAGAAGTAACTGGAAAAACATCACGGCGTCCTCACCTTCCGCGTGACGCAAGTCCTCACCGGACATGGTAAGTTCGAGAGGCATAGGATTCGTGCTGAAAAAACACCCGGGTGTCACCATATTTTGTGGACCGCCCTGAGGACACGGTGAAGCATACGGTGGAGATATTATGTGCCCCGCTTGGACGGAGCAATAATGCTAGAGAAGGAGGCGGCCACACGCATGAGGGAACGTACTTCCTCACGCCACAGCTACCGGTATCCCGACCCCGATTTTCAGTCACCGTAGGCGTGGGCTTGCGGACGGTGAGCAATGGATAGCTCACCAGCCATCCGGTAACTGTCCGGACCGAGCCCGAGTTGTCGACGGCGCGTAGTGTTCCACGCGCGCCTCAAGGGGATTTCAGCAAAACCGTAGAGGCACAGCAGGGTCAAAGCCTACTGGGGCCATGGGTTGAGCGAAAGAGAACCCCGGGTGCTAGAACGAAGGCAAAGAAGGAACATAGGAATAGGTTTTAGTCCTTAAAAGTCTGACACGTCCTCTCGCTCCGTCCTAGTGCGAGAGAAGTCATTGGATCAATTCCCAACTAAAAAAATTACTGCTTACCATCAGGTGGGATCGCAGTCAAGCACTGGTTTATATCAATAAAAAAAAAAAAAGAGGTCAAATCCTCTTTTAGTCTTTTTTTTTACTTTTACATTTATACTTTTTAATAGTAATAGGTAGTTGTATGTATAATAAATAATATGAAGAAGATGGAAACCATAGGTAGGATTTTCAACTCCTTCACAGAGTGCAGACCTCACACCTCTGGAATTTTTCCTCTGAGGTTATCTGAAGATTGGGGTGTAGAACAGTAATCTATCAGCCATATCTGAATTAAAGGAAAACATTAAACAAAAAATTATAAACGTTCCTACTAAACTTATGAGATGCATTTTCTTGAGTGTCATTTTTGTGTAGGTATCTACAAAAGTCAGTTTTTCCTTTCATTGAACTGTTCATTCAATGGTTCATTAGTTGTTTATAATAATAATAATAATAATAACCCCATCGCCGTATCTCTACGTTGACGTCGTGGTGGGGCTTGCGTGCTCCAATATACCCTAGGTCTGTATCGGTAAAGTTTGCTTTGCCGTAATATGCCTAGGGTGAGGGGCCAGACTAAGAGAGATACAATCCGCAGTGCGGTTTTGTGGCGAACTGTTGGGCATTAGCGACCCCACGGACCCGATCTCCCGGGAGAATTCTTGTTCTTCATCTCCGGCTTGCCTTTATTGGCCGGCCGTAGTGAACACTGACGAGGAACTGAGCTCCCACCTCTCTCTTGCCTTTATTGGCTGGCTTGAGTGGAGATTCGCAAGAGCAAACGTGCTCGGGAGAAGGATGTATAATCCAGTAAGGTGCTGGTAGGGATCTTGACCGTACTTCCGGGATTGTCCTGATAGCCGTGGTATACCTCTCCACTCCTCAAGCACCTCAGGATATGTTGCCCTCTTGTTGCTACGTCACTTCGTGCTAGCGGCCGTTTTTGGGGGCCCATTTATTGAGTGTGCAAGTCACCCCCTGCCTTTTTTCGATGCATATTAATAACGTTGTTCAGGCAGGGGCCATAGTCTTGACATAGTTCCATGTTACCAGTCCACTTAAGACTCCAAAAACCATAGCCCTATTATCTTTGTTCTCCATATGTCGCAACAGTTTTTCAATAACCGGGGGTTGTCCTTGGGTGCACTAGCATAGCGCGTACAGGGATAATCGTCGGTTGATATCATGTTCCTTTATAATTATCTAAAGGGCCTCTGCGAGTTGGCTTCGGCTCCTCGTACGCCTCCCAAAGGTCCAGGACCTCAGGGTCCTGAGATAAATAAAAAATAATAATAAATTCTTTATTTGCGTAAAACATGGTATAAAATGGTGTTACATAGAATCGAAATGGTACAAACATGTTTAGCTATTTTATGATATAGCATGCAAAATTTGAAAGTTTTATGAAGGTATCTAGGTACATAGTGACAAGCAAAATGTTGGGAGGCAAAGAATCAACATTTCTTATCCATAAATTCTTTTAAATTGTAAAAACTACATTCATTTAACCACTTGTGCAATTTAATTTTCAACAATCTTGGACTCAATGTTTTGAAGTGGCTTGGAATATGGTTATAAATACGTACACACATTGCTAGGCAGTTTTTATTTTATTTGGTAAGTCTTGGGACATCATTCAGAACCAGTTTATAGGGATCTCTTCTGTGCCGAGAACAAATTTCGTTTGCTGTCTTAAACAGTTCCCTTTACAGTAACAGTTTATTATTAGAATTTAATTTAATCCTCTCCTAGAGAGGAGGCCTGAGCCCCAACAGTGGGAACATTATAAGGCCGACTATGCTATGCTATGCTAATTTAATACTAACATTAGGCTAAGTTATACTACTACTAACATATGGATGTTTATCTGAAATAAATATTTGAATTGAATTGAATTGTAAGATAATAATACATATGAATTTGCAACTATGACGAAATAGAAAGCACGAAGCGCGAAGCTTAAAATAATTAACTATTTAATTAAACACAAGGGTCAGTTGGTCCGCAAGTAATTATAATAAATAAACCACAATAACCAATATCATAGCGCAGTTTAAAGTTATTGAAAGCGATCTCAATTTAATGAAGATACTGATAGACCGTTTACTTAATGGTAAACTGATTAGTTTCAACGATCTATTGTTTTGTTAGGCCTTCAATAGAATGAGATTTTAGTAACAGTTAGAAGAAAAAGTGGCCCTGCGGGGTACCTATCACCTCGGAATTAATTAAATTGGTGTAAAATTCTTTGAATTATATAGTAGAATATTAGAAGAAAATAATTTTAGATTTCTTCATACTGGAGTCCTTTCAGATTCGGACGATTCACCGCGGTTAGGTGTTTCTTTTTTTTTAAGGTGGGAAAATCATCTAATGACAAATCTCGCTCTTGGGCGGAGCGGGAGATAGTATCAGACTTTTACTGACTAAAAATCCACTCCTGTTCCTTTGTTGCCTTCGTCCCAGGACCCCGGGTTTCGTTTTCACACTACCCATGGCCCCAGTAGGCTTCGTCCCTGCTGGGCCCCTACGATTTGCTGACATCTCTCTGAGGAGCGCGTGGACGCGCCGTCGACGAATTGGGCTCGGTCCGGACGGTTACCGGACGGTCGGACGGCGGGCTACCCATTGCTCGCCGTCCGCAAGCCCGCGCCTATTGTGGCCGGAAATCGGGATTGGAATCCCGGCGGCGATTGGGGCGTGAGGACCGTTGCCTCACGCGATCGGCCGCCTCCTTTGCTAGAATTACTGCTTCGCAGAAGGAGGCGACCGCCTGCCACTCCTCCTCGTCCCACGAGGACACGGCTTTGCTCTGGCGAGGTTTCATAGAATTTCTAAAATTCTTTTCTTAAAATGAATTCTAAAATTCTTTTCTTTCGATTCGTTTGACGCGTTCGGCTTGGGTAAGTGTGCGTTCGATTATCATAGATCTACCGTGGGCGTGGGTTTATAGAGGACGAGTAATGGGTAGCTCGTCGTCCGGCCATCCGGTAACCGTCCGGACCGAACCCGAGTCGTCGCCTCAAAGATATGTCAGCAAAACCGTAGGGGCCCAGCAGGGCCGACGCCTACTGGGGCCATAGGTTGACTAACGAATGTAAAACCCGAAAAAAAGGTCCTTGAACGCAAAGGGTAACTGAAGAAACATAGGTGTGGCTTTAGTCAGTAAAAGTGTGATACTAGTCTCGCCCCGGTCTGGAGCGGGAGAAGTCATTAGATAATTTCCGACCAAAAAAACAATTTTTGATGGACATTGTTGCGTGACAGCTGTCAGTGTGTCATATAAAACAACTGTCAGAAAATTTATTTTTAAAATAAAAATACTTGTAAAATGCTATAATTTTATCAACTAAATTCTGAGCATATATAAAATAACAAATCCACCATTAATAAACCCGACAAAATCCGACACGCAGCTGCACATTTGAATGACTATAAGTATTCACAGTTATCCCATTTGAGTTCTCGAAACGAAGCGCAGACATTTGCATTTCAATTCGAAGCATTAAAAAAAACCTCTGAGACTATCGGAGGAAAATCGTCCATTACGGGCGCTAGCTATGAATTTATGAATAGAAAATGCTGGAACACGCAATGGAAAGATATTATGTAATTTGTCCTCGTTTTCTAAATATAGGGCTGTCAATGCAGTTTTTAGAGCCCCGTTTTACAAGTAAATAATATAGGTTATTTATTTTACAAATTGGTTCTTCTTCTTCTTTTCGTGTCGATGTACTCTAACAAATTTTTTTCTGACCAGTATTTGGCAACCTTTACGGCTTTGTTATTGGCCTTGTATGGGTCCTGAAAACTGCAGGTGGTTGTGCAGGATGGACAGCACAGCAAATGACGCATGTCCTGTGCTGCGGCTCCACACTGGCACTGTGTTAGCGATGATGCAAATTGGTTATAAATTACAGTTATAAAAACGGCTAATCATATGGGCTGCCGAATTTTTCGAAGTTTCGTAGCCCTGGAACGCAAAGGGCAAATGAAGGACACAGGTGGGTTTTAGTCACTACCTCACTCTCTCACTCCACCTCAGAGCGAAAAATTCTTAGGATGATTTCTCGTCTCAAAAAAGAAAAACCATCCCAAACACAAGTCAACCACCCACCACGCCACCCACGTTTAATGCGAGATCAACGATTGCATTACTACTTACCATCAGATGGGATCCCAGTCAAGCAATAGTTTATATCAATTTAAAAAAAAGAACAGTCAACTGTGAGGAAACGGACATCTTCACACCTTAACATACACCCCGGGCCACGGTAATCGAAGGGCGATCCCCGGCTACCGGCACGGGACTTGGAGACGACGAGCAATGGGTAGTTCTCCGTCCGCCCGTCCGGTAAAGATCAGTCTTACACTCGGAACATTACGCGCCTTAAAGAAATGTCAGCAAAATTGTGGGGATCCTGTAATGCCGATGCCCGCCAGGACCACGGGGAATTTCTGAAAGAGATACCGAGGTCCTGGAATGCAAAAAGCAACTGAAGGACATGTGAGTTTCAGTCAGTAAAAATCTGACATGCCCTTTCACTCCACCGTAGTTCAGAAGTCATTGGATGATTTCCAAACCAAAAAAAACTTCCCAAACAATGCCTCACCCTTTTGTCGTGCTTACTGTGCAACAACATCAGTAATTTGAAATACCTTTACGAGGCAAACGCTAACGCTGTCGACGAGACTGAAATTTAGTGAAAAGACATTTGGTTTTAGAATCATCGATACGAGGAAGAAGAAAAATATGTCATCCTATCCTATACTATTCTGTTCAGAACATACATAGCCCACATTCTAGAGTTCACTATGTGTCCATATTTCTGCTCATTGCCCCATTTGCCTAAATCAGGGCAAAGACTCCCCTCTTCCTAATCTTAACAATTCGGTTTTCAGCCTTTCTTTTCGTTATTGGTTTTAAAATCATCATCATCATCTTCCTGCCCTTGTCCCGTGTTATTTGGGGTCGGCGCAACACGTTTTTTTCTTCCATTCTGTCCTGTCACTCGTCACGCTATCACCAACTCCCTTTTATTTCTTTACACAATCCATCCATCTTTACTTTGGTCTCCCTCTCCCTCTCCATCCATCCACATTACAATTAAAAGACAAATAAAAAAACACACATTTTTTTTTTAAACCAGTTTGCCATACAAATAAAAAATAACACATTTTTTATTTGTATTTGTTCAACATCTCTTCCATTATTACAATCAAAAGTTTATAAATCGATCACAATACTTTTGCTCTTGACTGTACCAAGGCTCTTTATTTGATCTTTGTTCAGTACCAAAGCTTCAAATATTTGAAAGAAATATTTGCACAATTTTATGTAGGTAATAGGTTTCATTGCTTTCAATGTAAACAAATCCTACTTCGAGTTAAGGGTACTTTTTTACCCGAGATGTGTGAGGTAGAGCTAGGCGTTGCGAGGATGTGTAGCGGTGCTTTGAAATGTTATCGTCGTTATAATCATTTCAGACGAAAAACGCTGGACATAATGTCTATGTCCAGCGTTTTTCGTCTATCCAAGTAATAATAATAATAATTTATTAAACAAACAAACATACACCAAGTTCCTAACAATTAAATAGGTAAAGACAATAAAATACATAAAATAAAATAAAAGCAGTCCAGTAAAATTAATAATACATGGAAGAAGCAAAATTAAGTTTATAGAGATTTATTAAAATCAGTTAGTATCGTTACAACGTCGCATCCATCGGATTGCCACGACGCTCATCAGGTCATCGGTCCACTTTGTGGGAAGCCATCGCATGCTGTGTTTTCGAGTACGTGCCACTCCAGATTTTGGCCCCATCGATCATACGTTTGCGAGTAATGTGCCCTGCCGACTACCCCTTAAGTTTGGTGACTCTTCGAGTAGTGTCGGTAACATTGATTCTCCTGCGAATATCTTAATTCTTGAAATGTGTGATTAATTAAACTAAAACTGTGTGAAGTTTTGAGCGGTGAGTGAAGGCGTAGCAAAGCTGTGAAACGGTGAGTAACTGAATAGTGCTTGGATATATAGCAAACTGACATGTTCCTAGCGAAATTTTTGCACTTGCATCCCTCGCATACATCTCTTGTTTTTTTTTGGCACAAATACATAGCACCGCTAGTCCTTTCTCAACAAAACTTCGCTAAATAAGGCTTAAAAAATGAAGTGATCCCGTAATGTATTTTTTGCCCATGCATCGCCTAGCTATCTTGTACATTTCTAATGGAACAGCACCCTTAGTACGAACAGTATAAACAAGAGTATTTATTTAGAAAAGTTGTTTTTTGATGGCTTTGGGGCACGATGAGGTGCTTATGGTAGGAGCGAGATAAATATACCATAGCAGTCATTGACCCTCTTCCATTTATTTACGTTCTTAATTTAAAAAATCGGGCCAGTGCGTGTCGGACTCGCGCACTGAGGGTTCCGTACTTACTTACCTATGTAAATATTTCAATTCCTGAATGGAGTCTCGAAGATTTTTCCGAATCGCAATATTTTTTGGGACGTAACAACAAAGGAGAAGGGGACTTCTGGGCCCAGCAGTTAACTAGTTGAAATGTGTATTAAAAAAACCGTTATATTTTTTTAAAGGAAATCACAAAGTATGGTACCATGTTTCTACCCAGGAAGCGAGAAAACTTAAATTAAGTTATTGAAAGTAAATAATCGATTAAATAATTCCTGAATTACTACTAATCGATTATGAATAAATCGGTAAAATATGAGAATATGTATGAAAATTGAGTGACAAGGTGCATATCAAGCTTTCATGGAATCGATTGATTAAATTCATAGTGAATTTTTTTCTTCTGGCAACACTAGTGCCTAACATCCGTCAGTCACTGACTGACAGATGCACTCGTTCGTTTTCTTTCGTTCTGAGTGCGCACGTATTTTCTTTCTTTTATCGTTTAACCCCACGACCTCGGCTTTGCACATTATAACGGACTATTTGACGGATCTTGCTACTCTAAATTATCTGGCTCTCTATTTTGGACAACTGTTTACGCCTATCGATTGGATATTGATGACATGAATCGCTGTGTAAATTGTACGATTGCAACTGGTCGCAGTAACTCTATTGGTGAGGGTAAGAGTCTTGGAAGATGAGGCGATTTTATCAGTTATTCGTCAGTGGCATGCATCTCAGCCTGTAAGTTTTTACCCATTTTTTTACTTATTCAAATCGTGCTTTTAGCCTATCAAGCCATGTTGGTGTCATGTTTGTTAGTTGTCTTTTTATTGGACAGCATAATATATTAAATCAATATACCAAGAAAATATCGTACCTCCTCCACAATTTTTAGATGATATTCTCATAATTATTAAAGATGAATAATAAATACATGTTTTATACATATATTGGTGTTTTATTTTACTTCCTCTTATCCCTTTTTTAGTTTTTAAAAAGTTGGTGCCTACTGCTTCTAGGTTACAGGATATTGGATGTAGAAACTTGTCTTCGACTGTAGCGACTGTCCAGGGCGTGGGAGAGCCAAACGTGTGAGATTATGTTTGACACGTCACACGCTCCATACATAAAACCATTACACAACCGAAGCCATTCTAAGTATTTCGTAAATAACATAAAAAACTACAATGTTATAATATAACCTCACTTTTACTATAATTCATATAACTTGGTTCCTGGATAGCCAAATTTCACCAAATTTTCAGTGAGGCCTTGTTATTATATCCTCTTACAAATAAGGCTAGTTTGATTCAGTTAACACCTGGGCCCAGAAATCTATGGAGTCGTTCCCTTCTCCTTTACTGTTTTCAGATTTATTCCTATACCTAAGCTTTAAGACCTTGCTTTTTGGCAAATTTCAGGATTCTGAGTCAACGGGAAATACCCTATGAATTTTGATTCCCTTGAGAGTATATACGTTTTTTTGTGATATAAACGGTAGTATCTTTATTTTTCGTTAACTTAGAAGTTTGATTTTTTCACAGCTTCAAAGGACCGCAAACCTGAGTACCTATATGGTTTTAATTTCAACTCGATACCTCCACGCGTACCCGAAATAAAGGGTCTTGACAGACAGACAGACAGACAAAATAAGTAAGATAGACGGACAACAAAGTGATCCTACAAGGGTTCCGTTTTTTTTTTTTGAGGTAGGGAAACCTAAAAATGGAAAATAAAGATATAACGCTGCCTTGAATCGACTTCTTTCGTGATTGTTCGTGATCCTGTACATTTTCTAGTGGTGAAAAACAGTTCATTGTTTGTTTTTCGGGTATTTACGCAGAGATATATTATTAAGAAAGGGCTTTATAGTAAAAAACTGTTTTTGTTAAATTTGATCCAACTGCATTAGAACTGCACATTGACCGCGCAGCTAGCTCTCAGTCAGCATGCAGTCGTTCGAACTGCACGCCAACTGCACACTGACTGCAATCGAGCTGCACTTTGGTTTGCAGTTTCATTGCAGTCGTACTGACTGCATTTTATCTGCAAATTTGCAGACGGAGTGCAGTTCAAATGCAGTCCGTTAGTCTAGAGCCATATAAGCAAGTTTATTCATATAGCTTTGCCTTTTATTTGAAGTGAGAAATCATGAAGTGACTTTTCCTGCTCTGCTCTAGTTTGAAACGAGAAGGGCCCTTTTTTTCGGTTGGAAAATCATCTAATGACACCCCACGCTCTTGGGCGGTGCGGGAGATAGTGTCAGACTTTTACTGACTAAAAACTCAATCCTGATCCTTCGTCGCCTTTCGTACCAGGGCCGAGTCTTCCTTTCAGAAGCAGACCCTTGGCCCCAGTAGGCTTTGTCTCTGCTGGGCCCCCACGGTTTGATGATATCTCCTTGAAGCGCGCGTGGAACAGTACGCGCCGTCGACGACTTGGGCTCGGTCCGGACGGTTACCGGACGGTCGGACGGCGAGCTACCCAATGCTCGCTGTCCGCAAGCCCGCGCCTACGATAGCCGGAAATCGGGATCGGAATCCCGGCGGTGGTTGGGGCGTGAGGACCGTTGCCTCTCGCGTGTGGCTACCTCCTTTGCTAGTATTACTGCTTCGCAGAAGGAGGCGACCGCCTGACACTCCTCCTTGCTCCGGACCATGGCCGGTACCAAGGCCCGGAGGGCATCAGACTTTACTGACTAAATCCACCTGGGTTATGTTCCTTCATTTACTTTTTCCGTTCTAGAGCCACGGTAACGCTTTCAAACATTCCCACAGCCCGTATACCTTTGCCTACTTTCCAAAATTAGAGCCGCACAGTCGTTTTGTAATTCGTTTGAACCAAAAACTGAATCAGAACAAATTGAATTACGAGCCCTGATGAATGAGAGTTTTATTTGTTTTAGAAGGCGGGCGTCACCTCATCGCGATGATTGTGACAATTTGATAATAAATTCTGAACGTTGACGACCTTGAAAAATTAAGTCGACACGTGCCAAGTAATGCTGCGTTTACGCGTATGTATGTGAACGCTATTTTTCATCATCCTAATTGTATTTAAAAAGAATTGATACTCTTTTCAAAGGGTTCTGTACCTCAAAAAGAAAAAACTGAATCCTTATAGTATCACTTTGTTGTCCGTCTGTCTGTCTGTCTGTCTATCTGTCTGTCTGTCTGTCAAGACCCTTTATCTCGGGAACGCGTGGAGGTATCAAAGTGAAATTAAAACCATACACCTTAATCTGCGGTCCCATGAAGCTGTGAAAAAATCATAGTTCTAAGTTAACGAACAAAAAATATATGGCCGTTTATGTCGTAAAAAGCGTATATACGTATATTTCGACACTCTCAAGGGAATCAAAATTCATAGGGTACTTCCCGTTGACCCAGAATCCTGAAATTTAGCATAAAGCCTTTTTATAGCACAAGTATAGAAATAAATCTGAAAATCGTAAATTTGGTGTTACGTCGCCAAAAAAAAAAACTATGTTTTTGCAATTTTTTTGGAATTGAACTATTTACATAGGTGAGTTTATACGGAACCCTAAAAGCGCGAGTACGATTCGCACTTGCAAGGTTTTTTTTTCATTTTTACACCAACTTGCAATCGTGCTACCTACGAATTGAGGTGTTTGCTACTCCGCGACAAGGTTTCCAACTACCCCTATTGATTGACTTTTTCATGGAATACCCATTCAATAGGGTTAGACGAACTGAAAGGGGGTTTTTAGTGTCTAAACAAACTATGCCGAAGATACGAATCGAAGTTCCGCGGCTGATTTGACGATCCGACGTATTCAGCTGACATGACACACCATAAGTGCCGAACTTACGTGGCAGAAACTCAGTTGTAACTTTGTGTGTAGTGTCTCGAGCGCTGTCGTGGCGTCGCGGCGTCGTGTCGTGTTATATAAACAGCCGGTCAGACAGACGTAAAACAAAGTGATCCTGTTAGGGTTCCATTATTATTTTAATAAACACAACGGGCGGACTCGTAGGGCGCGGGCATGCCTGCCTCCCGCTGCTCCCCGCCCCGGATCTTCATCGGCAATTGAACCAAACTTTGATCGCGTATAATGTGTGCTCTACAGAATATATTGCCGCCGAATTGCCGCTGAACTTACGCCGGACCGAAGATCGGCTGTATGCTATAACGCAACGTAATTTCGGCATAATGTGTCGTCAGTAATTCAAATTGCATTGCAGGCTTAATCATGCCGAACTTCGGTCGCGTACCTTGGGCATAGTGTGCTTAGACACTTAAGGTGGGAAATCATCTAATGACTTTGCTCGCTCTAGAGTGGAGCGCGAGGGCGTGTCAGACTTTTACTGACTAAAACCACACATATGTTCCTTCTTTACCCTTTGTGTCCTAGGACCATAGATTTCCCTTTCGAAAGCTAACCCATGGCCTCAATAGGCTTCGGCCCTGCTGGGCTCCTACGGTTTTGCTGACATCTCTTTGAGGCACCCGTTGAACACTAGGAGCCGTCGACGACTCGGGCTCAGGAAGTTGTTGGACGGCTGGATGGTGAGCTACCCATTGCTCGTCGTCCGCAAGCCCGCGTCTACCGTGACTGGTAGTCGAGGTCAGGATCCCGGCGGCTGGGCCGTGAGGAAGTCCGTTCCCTCAAGCGTACGGCAGCCTCCTTAGCTAATATTACTGCTTCGCAGAAGGAGGCGAGCGCGCCCATTCTCTTTTGAACTGAGAGAGTTGTATTAATGATTTTAATGATTATAATTCCGTGAATAAATGCGTGTTGATCAACATACAACTTGACACTTAAGAAAATTTTGATTTCGCGGGCTACTTGGCGCTTTCACCAAAAATATTGGTCTTTACTTATGAAATTGCCATTTTTTAAATCGAGTTGCTTTGAAGTGTTATATCTCTTTAGATTGACTTGGAATTATAAGTTTATAACTTTATATTAGAGGTATGTCATTCTTTTTTCGAACTTAGGTATTTATTGGTTTCTTTGTGTTTTGTATTTTCTGTAATATCGCAAGCTAATCAAAAAAACGTTTTTTCATATTAAGTGTTCCAACGCAGAAACTATGCATTTCAAAGGGCAAGCAATATCAATGACCTATACCTATAACTTTCTTCTAACAAAAGAACTCTGTGTTAATTTAAAGTTAAAGTTTGAATATAAAGTTTATTTGTACTTATAATTCCAAGTCAATCTAAAGATTTAACACTTCAGACCAACCTGTTTTAAAAAGCGGCAATTTGATGTAAAGATCATTATGACTTTCGTTCGAGATTCCTATGTAATCTCGGTATTGTAGTAAACACTCCAGGGTATCGAAATAACACACAGGTTATACCTAATAAATTTATAATACTTTATTTTCTGAATTGACACTAAATTATTCTGTATACTTATCCGCTTTTGTGAACACAACCGTCTTACTTGATCGTCCCGTTCAGAATGCCGCAACAGACTCAACTCGCCTACCACCTCTCCACCATTTGATTCGTCAACCGTTATCGGATGTGACATCATTTGAGATCCCAATAACTTCTTTAGTAATCAATTTAAAACCCTTTAAATATCATTAGATGACAAAAATATATTATTTATTTCTTTGAAGTTCAAGATATTATTAATTGAAAATCCACGGACCGACCTCGGTAAGCATTCCTTATCCTTGAAGATTGACCAGCAACTGTTATAATTTTGCTATAAACTTTTGTGAATTTAAAATTCGAACGTTAGTAACTGGCAAAATGTTGTCTGTAGGGAGATTCCCTGTCTCTATCTAATCATAAGAAAGAGACAGAGAGATAATCAAATCTGTTGACAATTGCACTCACTTGTTCATGAACCAACGTAGAATATTTGCTACACCTGTTACATCACAATTGCTCTGGGAATGCAATTTGCACTTGATTTACAATTAACTGGTGTTACCTACCACTCGCCAGATTTGAATGGAGATTGCTTTGAAATATTGTTTGGGTGGTGATGAAATAAATTACACAAAGTAATGCGCCTGGCTGGGTTTGAACCCGCAACCTACAACTCGTAAGTCGGGGCCGTTACCACTTGGCCACCACTGCTCTCAAAACGGTGAAGGAAAACATCGTGAGGAAACCGGCATGTCCTAGAACCAAAAATTCGAAGACATGTAACATCCACCAACCCGCACCTGGCTCGTGTGGTGGATTACGGCCCATTGCCTCTCCTAGAGAGGAGGCCTGAGTCCCAGCAGTGGGAACATTATAAGGCCGACTATGCTATTGTTTGGGTATTTATGAGGATATCCGCAGGAGAACCAAGGTTACCGACATAGCACGTAGAATCGCCAAACTTAAGTGGCAATGGGCAGGGAATATCGCTCGCAGAACGAATGGCCGTTGGGGCCGAAAGGTTCTGGAATGGCAACCACATACCGGAAGACGTAGCGTTGGAAGGCCTCCTACAAGGTGGACCGATGACCTGGTAAGGGTTGCGGGAGTCCGATGGATGCGAGACGCACAGGACCGTTCATTGTGGCGACACTTGGGGGAGGCCTCCTATCAAGATTGGAGACTCTATACTCGAAGTTGTGGATGATTATGTCTACCTTGGACAGACAGTCCAGTTGGGCAGATCTAATTTCGAGAAAGAGGTCAACCGTCGAATCCAACTCGGCTGGGCAACGTTCGGGAAGCTGCTCGGTATCTTCTCGTCCAATATACCACAGTGTCTCAAGACGAAAGTCTATGACCAGTGCGTATTGCTAGTGATGAAATATAGTTCCGAAACGTGGTCGCTTACAATGGGCCTCATCAGAAGGCTTAAAGTCACCCAAAGGGCAATGGAAAGGGCTATGCTGAGTTTCCTTGCGTGATCGAATCAGAAATGAAAAATCGCCAAACTTAAGTGGAAATTGCTCGCAGAACAGATGGCCGTTGGGGCCGAAAGGTTCTGGAGTGGCGACCACGTACCGTAAGAAGCAGTGTTGGAAGGCCCCCTACAAGGTGGACCGATGACCTGGTGAAGGTTGCGGGAATCCGATGGATGCGAGACGCACAGGACCGTTCATTGTGGCGACATTTAGGGGAGGCCTGTGTCCAGCAGTGGACGTCTATCGGGTGAAATGATGATGATGATGATGATGATGACTTACAATACATTATTATGTAGGTATGTTATATTTATTTACCTTGCACAAAACTAATTTACACCGGTAAACAAAAAGTAAGGTTCAGTTGAAAACCAACGTCAAACAACTGCTACATAGAAAGAAAGAAAGAAAGAAAAAACATTTATTTGTACCTCACACATACAGTAAAATTTTAAAAAAATAGCAGTAGAATACACATACATAGTTGTCTGTCATTGTGCTTAACTGAACCTATTGGCGCAGCCTTGAGACACACAATGTTATTGTATTATCTTTTTTTTAATTTAAATTATATCTAGTACTTAATGATAATTTTCATTTCATGTAAATTAAACTTATTGCCAATTCTATAAAAAAAATTGTATAATGATTTAAAACAAATTAAAAAAAAAACAAAATCAAACATTAAAATAAAAATCAAATAAAATTAATGAATTAATTTAAGTTTTTCCTTACTTGTTTCTAAATTGTGTGTGTATGTTTTTATACTGTTTGCCAAACAAACATGGTTTCTTTCTTCCTTCATTCTATTTTCGAGAGTGAACATGGTGTATCGTGTATCAAACGCCTTATACTTGGATCATTAATGTCACTACGTTAATGAATATCTTAAAGTTTACGAAAATTTCATTAATCATCTGTACCATCTTCTGTATAAATCAATGGAACGTATAAAAGACATAGACCTACTGTCGCGTAGCTTCATAGATGTGTATTCCTCATTATACGCTTTCTACTACCCACGGACGCGTAGCTTCATAGACGCGTATTCGTCATTATACGATTTCACAAACAAACAAGTACTTATTGTATTTTAACAAATAAATGCTCTAAACAGTAATATACATGTACACAAAAGTTTTAGCAGCTGGAGCCGAACTAGAACTAGTCTGTATTTCGGCTTACAGCGCCAACCCCCCCGCGTTACATTTCATACTAAATCTTAAAATTTAGTTGATTTAGTATGAAATGTAATCAATTTAGATTGGTGTACGCCTGCTCACAGCTTACTTACAAAACTATGAAACTCTGTCGACGACGCGGCAACGTCGTGCCGTCGTGTCGTACGCGTCTATGAAGCTACGCGTCCGTGGACAGTAGGCCATAATAACATACATTATGAGCCTACTGAAAAAGAATAATACTTGGTCCTTGCCAAAATATAAACATGATTATCCTTGACATGGTAGTAAGCAATAGCTATATATTTTTATTTACAGAGGAAGGTCAGTGCGGAATAAAATAACTTTACAATAATCTTAAACTGTCTAGCCAAAATACGCCTAAGGTGAAGGTAGCTACATTTCACAGTTTTAAATATACATGCCATTTATGAACGGTGAGGCCTCATTTTCATTGTGATTAAATCACTTCGGGGTCACCAGTAGAGATGAGGTTAAAACCTACCAGTGGGTGAAAACCCAGTACCTATCACACATTCAATTCCATCCATTGGGTGTTTTGGCCGGGTGAAAGCTTTTTTTTTTTTTTTTATAGATGGGAAAATCATCTTATAACAAATCGCGCTCTTGGGTGGAGCGAGAGATAGTGTCAGACTTTTACTGACTAAAAACCCACTCCTGTTCCTTCGTTGCCTTCGTCCCAGGGCCCCGGTTTCGTTTTCACACTACACATGGCCCCAGTAGGCTTCCACCCTGCTGGGCCCCTACGATTTGCTGACATCTCCCTGAGGCGCGCGCGGAACAATACGCGCCGTCGACGACTTGGGCTCGGTCCGGATGGTTACCGGACGGTCGGACGGCGGGCCACCCATTGCCCGCCGTCCGCAAACCCGCGCCTACGGTGGCCGAAAATCGGGATCGGAATCCCGGCGGCGGTTGGGGCGTGAGGACCGTTGCCGTTGCCTCACGCGATCGGCCGCCTCCTTTGCTAGCATTACTGCTTCGCAGAAGGAGGCGACCGCCTGCCACTCCTCCTCGCTACGGACCATGGCCTGTACCAAGGCCCGGCGCGAGAGATCGCCGCCGCCGATCGCCGCCACGAGGACACGGCGTTGCTCTTCCCAAGCGGGGCACACCTCCACCGTGTGCTCCACCGTGTCCTCCGGGCGGTCCACACAGTGGCGACACCGGCCGGGTGAAAGCTAAATTAAATATGTCTGATTTTTTGAAAACTTTCGTATTTAACCTAACCCGGGGGGATGTGTGGCAAGCGCGCAGTAATTCCTTTCTGCCCAGTTAGCTAACTCACTCTAGTTTGCCCTGCTAGTTAGAGTAACTGGGTACCTGCTAAGTAGAGTATTTAGAACCCTATAGATATATATATATATATATATATATATATATACCATTATTACCATAAGATTTTTTTATTACCATTATTTATTACCGATATTTATCATTATTTTTCTAATATATAATCGACTCATGGAGACAGGATGTACTTAACTGCATTATCTATTTATATTCTCATAATTAATAATAATAATAATATTCCACAACTATCACACAACGCCGTCTAGTCCCAAGCTAAGCAGAGCTTGTGTTATGAGTACTAGACAACTGATAAACATACTTATAATTTTCTAAATACATACATATTATAGATAAATTACACCCAGACACAGAACAAATGATTGTGCTCATCACACAAACATTTTGTCCTGGATGGGAATCGAACCCACGACCTCCGGCATAGCAGTCTAAGTCAGGGCTACTAACCACTAGACCAACAGGCCCGTTAAAATCTTTAAACCGAATAAAATAAATAAGTTTATATAATTCCTGCTGTTAGCCCAGACACATATCCATAAGGCATTAAGTCTGCCTTTGTACCTACCTTTGTGTTTCATGAAGTTTTAATAAATAATAAATAAATATCTGAACTAGATATGATATTCAGGGAGACTTGTTGACGGTCGCCTACCAAGCTGGATTTACGTGAAGTCTCTAGAGAAAATATCTTGGAAATTAATCCCATTGAAGTGAAAATGGTATTGCAGAGAAATGGAAATGGTGGTTTTCAATAATCTTAGAATCGTTTTTGTCAGTTTGTGGGCGCAACTTTGTGGATTTTAAGCTACGGACAAATTTTTCGATTTGTTTTATAATATTACTAGCTGCTGCGAGCGGCTTCGCTTGCGTGATAGTAGAAGATCATTTAATGTGCTGGGCTGTACCAAGGCCCGGCGCGAGAGATCGGCACCGCCGATCGCCCCCACGAGGACACGGCGGTGCTCTACCCAGGCGGGCACACCTCCACCGTGACCTCCGGGCGGTCCACACAATGGTGACACCCGGGCGTTTCTTCCGCAAGATCCGGTGCAGGAACCTCCCGAACTTACCATGTCCGGTGAGAACCTGCGTCATGCGGAAGGTTTTTTTTTTTTTTTTTTTAGGTGGGAAAATCATCTTATGACAAATCCCGCTCTTGGGCGGAGCGGAAAGTAGTGTCAGACTTTTACTGACTAAAAACCCACTCCTGTTCCTTCTTTGCCTTCGTCCCAGGGCCCCGGGTTTCGCTTTCACACTACCCGTGGCCCCAGTAGGCTTCGACCCTGTTGGGCCCCTACGATTTGCTGACATCTCCCTGAGGCGCGCGTGGAACAATACGCGCCGTCGACGACTTGGGCTCGGTCCGGACGGTTACCGGACGATCGGACGGCGAGCCACCCATTGCTCGCCGTCCGCAAGCCCTCGCCTACGGTGGCCGGAAATCGGGATCGGAATCCCGGCGGCGGTTGGGGCGTGAGGACCGTTGCCTCACGCGATCGGCCGCCTCCTTTGCTAGCATTACTGCTTCGCAGAAGGAGGCGACCGCCTGCCACTCTTCCTCGCTCCGGACCATGGCCTGTACCAAGGCCCGGCGCGAGAGATCGCCGCCGCCGATCGCCCCCACGAGGACACGGCGTTGTTCTGCCCAAGCGGGGCACACCTCCACCGTGTGCTCCACCGTGTCCTCCGGGCGGTCCGCACAGTGGCGACACCCGGGCGTCTCTTCCGCACGAATTCGGTGCAGGAACTTCCCGAACTTACCGTGTTCGGTGAGAACCTGCGTCATGCGGAAGGTGAGGACGCCGTGAGGTCTTTCCAACCACGCCTCAAATAGGGGACTTACCGCCAGTCATGCGGAAGGTAAGGACGCTGTGAGGTCTTTCCAGCCACTCCTCAAAGAGGGGAGTTACTGCCATAATTATGGCTTCATGCGTGCTCCATCGTCGGCCACATCATCACTTACAGTCAGGTGAGATAGTGGTCAAACGAGAGCATATCCATAATAAAAAAACCCAGTTATTTCCAACAGTGAAAAAATGAAGTCTAAGATATTAAAATAAAAGTATTTTTCGCTTTAATCAAAACCAAGGAATCAATAAGAAGTAGGTATTTTGCATAAACCTTTGATCAGGGCGACGTCGTGACGAAGATCATTATTTTTTAATATAAGAAGCTTTTTAGGGGCTTTTATTAAAAATATTTTAGAGTAAGATTTTCATTTGAAATTTATATTATACTACTACGTAGACATTACCATAACGTTAAGTAATATTTTCGTAATAATAATAATTGGCCAATGGCTTAAAAGCCACGTCTAACATCTTAGGAGGCTCTCGTTAGGTAACTTGTTTCAGAAAGTGGTACTCTTGGGCACTGTTCGCGCAGGAGATTCCTTTCTCTGGAGCCCGGTCCGCCAGTAGCTTGGACCCTATTCTTGATACTGGTGGGCTACCATTTTTTATGTCTTTAAATGTATTTTTTTTTATATTAAGAAATATTTCAAAATATAGTAAAAAAGTAAGAATAATTAATAAACGATAATAATAATAATCTACTCAGAGACAATGGTACCGATAGTCGTGTCTGCCAATGAGCTTAATAGCCATGAGCCTTGACCGATGAAGGACTGATAAAATGATAAATGATATTTATTTTTCATTATTGTGTTTTTTAAAAACACTTTTACACGTCAATTTTTTTGTCAATTTAAGCTAGACGAAGCCACTTGATTTAGAAACACGTCTCTGGACACGGCTTGTATTGTGAGCAGATCCTGACTGTTGGTAGCCTGAATCCTGTTCCGGGTAAAAATAGCATACCTGTAGGATACTATTTTTTTAAGTTATTATTGACTAGTTCTTAAGTACCTATATTTAAATGAAGAATCGGTATGTAAAGTAATAAACTTCATGAGAAAAATGGTTTGTTTGTATGAGATACACCTACCTAATCACTAGATGTACCAGCCCGATCACAAAAAGTCTATCACCTATGTAATACCCTACTTGAACGCCATAGGCTACAATTTAACCTGGAAAATGGACGGTCCCTAGGGGCCTGTAGGCGGGATAAATAATGTTTTCCTTTTCCCAATTTTAATTACCTGCCTATTGTTATCATAATATTCTATTTCACTTCGTAAAACGAAACCCTGGGGGTAGTCTTTTTATTTCCTTTTTCTTAAAACGAAACTTTGCCCTTTACTAGAAATTACTACTGTATCGTGGCACTTTTACAAACATGTAAACTCACATACACAAGACACCTAGACCTGGAAAAATCTGTAGGCCATAAAAATGTTTGTCCCGTGCGGGAATAGATCCCGTGTTACGCAGCGCAGTAGCCAATTGATCCCGAGTTACGCAGCGCAGTAGCCAATTGATCCCGCGTTACGCAGCGCAGTAGTCAATTAACCCCGCGTTACGCAGCGCAGTAGTCAATTAACCCCGCGTTACACAGCGCAGTAGCCAATTGATCCCGCGTTACGCAGCGCAGTAGCCAATTGATCCTGCGTTACGCAGCGCAGTAGCCAATTGATCCCGCGTTACGCAGCGCAGTAGCCAATTGATCCCGCGTTACGCAGAGCAGTAGCCAATTGATCCCGCGTTACACAGCTCAGTAGCCAATTGATCCTGCGTTACGCAGCGCAGTAGTCAATTAACTCCGCGTTACACAGCGCAGTAGCCAATTGATCCCGCGTTACGCAGCGCAGTAGCCAATTGATCCCGCGTTACGCAGCGCAGTAGACAATTGATCCCGCGTTACGTAGCGCAGTAGCCAATTGATTCCGCGTTACGCAGCGCAGTAGCCAATTGCTCAACCACTGCGCCAATCGTACCGCAGTTATTATTACTTGAATCTAAGTTAGCATAAGGCGTCGGGAGTCGCAGAGCATTTCCCAGCCTTCGTAGGAGCAGGCTTGCGGATGGCAAGTAATGGGTAATTCGCCGTCTAATAGGAGGGTTGATTATGCTATGCTATTAGCATAATCAACATTTCAATATTCCCACTGCTGGGACTTTGACCTCCTTTCCACCCAGTGCGTATTAGTGAATGTCATAAATCTACGAATTTTGGTTGTAGGATATATCGGTTTCCTCGTGAGGTTTTCTTTCATCGTTTTGAGAGCAGTGGTGATGAAGTAAAATTGCACAAAGTAATGTACCTAATGTAGGTTTGAACCAGCAACCTACTCGTAAGTAGGGGAGGTTACCAATAAGGTTTTCTTACATATCATGGGTAGGATGATAGCAGGACGAAAACATGCATCTTTAAGATGAGAGAAAAGGATAGGTAGCTTTTAGCTACATTGTATGAATCCGACAGCTGTCACACACACCATCCAACCGCAATCGTAATGAAGGCCACCACCACTGCTCACACAGCTAATAAACTTGTAATGACTAAAACACAAACCAAATAAAATTACCTACAAGAAAGCGGAACTAGATTAAGTCGGAATAGTCAAATAGCCTTACAGAAATACTTTTGTACTTAGAGAAACTAACAACAATCATCCTTAGAACTTGTTATTCCCCTTGGGAGTTGAACTTCGAAGAAAACTTTTCACTCCTATCCAGCTTTATTGTATATCGAGCTGGTGAGGTACCAGTAATTCTACTTCCACCTTAGTTTGTTGCTAAGGGTTATTTTGTTTATGAATAAGTTAGGAGTTTAGAAACTAATGGAATCATTAATTTACTGGTAGGCCTGCGGGATTGTTTGAAGGAGTCACCGTGACATTGGAACGCAAAGGGCAGCTAAAGGACAGCTGCTCAAACTTTATCAAGCGCCAGTTCGATCGTGTATGGAGTACTGCTCTCATCTTTGTGACGGATCTGCCCGATACCAGCTTGATGCACTTGAGACAATTGAGAGGCGAGCCAGGAGGATCATTGGTAGTGATGCACTCGTCGAGCCGAGGCTTCAAAGTCTTGAGCATCGACGCCGAGTTGCTAGCCTGTCGATTTTCTACCGGTTGCATTTCGGGGAGTGTGCGTCGGAATTGCATAGCCTAATTCCGCCTAGCCCGTTCCATCATCGAACCATCAGGCGTATAGCGATGTGCCACCGGTACATGGTGGACATTCCATTTATACGCACAAAACGTTTTGGGAACACATTTATTGTGCGTACAGCTAAGGAGTGGAATTCCCTGCAGGAGTCTGTGCTTCCTGATAGCTACAACCCGGGAAACTTTAAGTCAAGAGTGAATAGGTTACATCTAGGTAAGCGCACTCCATCGTCGACCGCATCGTCGCTTTCCATCAGGTGATATAGCGGTCAAGCGCAAACTTCTTTCGTGTCAGCTGGACAGCTCAGTCATTAGCTTTGTTTAAATAGTAAAAGGTGCAGGTGGTGGCACATGCTGAGTAGAAAATGAGGTGACAAAACTCCTGTGAAGGGGTTCTACACTGGTACTGTATTTGTAATTAATGTTATTGGTCGGGCAAGCCTCCGTAGATTTACAATCTATCTAGCCCTATCTTATTCGTGTTGGAGTTGTTTTGTAGTCTAGCTGGAAGCAGTATTATAAAAGCTGGGACTGCTTATTTGATCTCCAAAGCTACAAGGCTGCAACCCTACTCCTTTTACAATAATGGGAGCCAGTTGATTTGGCTGCTGAATGCACCTAATGATGTAGATAACAAGCATGCAAAACGATATTCAATATTTAAGGGGATGCAACTCGACATACATTTTCACTGTTTGTCATACAACCGCTCTTACGCGATTATGACGTTATTACACATTTTTCATTAGATATTATGAAACACAGTATCTTGTGGATATTATCTAGGCTTCTATTGAAATCAATTTATAAATTTGTGTAAAACTAATCTGTAATAAAACCTCTGAAAATCTGCTATTTTGCATGAACTTTTAATGATAAAAACACGTATTTCCTGGAACAAGTTTTGTATAATATTCGAGTAAATCATCATCGAATGCTAACAGAGTGTTCAGGCGTTATCTTTCTTTTTCCGCGTTGCCTTTTCGTCAAACATCGCGTTGGATTGCGTTAGATAAAGTAACAAGCTTTTAAACCATACTCGATGTTGACGATAGGCGAGTGGAAGGACCCTCTTAATATGTTTACGAGAGTAATCGAGAGAGTTATCGTAGCACTCGAGTCGTCGACGGCGCAGTGTTCCACGCGCGCCTTAATGAGATTTCAGCAAAACCGTAGGGGCCTAGCAGGGTCAAAGAATACTGGGGTCATGGGTTGTGTGAAAGAGAGCCCCGGGGTACTGGTAGGAAGGCAAAAAAAGAACATATGAGTATTTTAGTCAGTAAAAGTCTAACACGTCCTCGTGCTCCGCCCAAGTGCGAGAGAAGTCATTGAATGATTTCACATTTAAAAAAAACTGGGCAAGTGCGAGTCGGACTCGCGCACTGAGGGTTCCGTACAAACTTGAAAGGTTAATTGCGGTGTACGATTTATGGCGTATGAAAAAAAAAACTACTTACTAGATCTCATTCAAACCAATTTTCGGTGGAAGTTTGCATGGTAATGTACATCATATATTTTTTTTAGTTTTATCATTCTCTTATTTTAGATGTTACACACATTTTACCACTTTGGAAGTGTCTCTCGCGCAAATTATTCAGTTCAGAAAAAAAAAAAATTAGAAACCTCTATCATTTTGGAAGACCTATCCAAACCCCACACGTATGGGTTGGATGAAAAAAAAAAAATGAGTTTCAGTTCTAAGTATGGGGAACCCCCAAATTTATTGTTTTTTTTTCTATTTTTATGTAAAAATCTTAATGCGGTTCACAGAATACATCTACTTACCAAGTTTCAACAGTCCAGTTCTTATGGTTTCGGAAAAAAGTGACTGTGACATACGGACGGACAGACAGACATGACGAATCTATAAGGGTTCCGTTTCTTGCCATTTGGCTACGGAATCCTAAAAAACCAGACCAGGCGAAGTTATTTCATAATTTCCCTCAAAAAAAAAAATAGTTATAAAACTCCGAGAGTGTGGACAGAACATACAGTTTCCTAGAAAAACCAATAAAAATTGCTTGGAACTTGTTTTAGTTACGAATACAAATTAATTTTTCATTACACTAATACAGTGCTTGTTTACTTTAAATCTGTATTTTTAGAGAGGAGAAAATCGGAACGTAAAATTTCGGTAAGCTTGTATTCGGTAGTAAAAAAGGAAATCGTTCCACGAATTTTTCTCTCCCTAGTTCTTTTCGCAGCCATCTGCCAAAAATGTTTACTATAGTTTTTATGAGCAAGATGAGAAAATATTCTGCCCTGAGCCTTCACTAAGCCTTCGGACCCTAATTCTCTCGAATCCTACTATCATTCAAATCTTCAGTGTTATTCGTATTTAGACTTATTCTGCTGATGACAATACAAGGTTATTGTTTTAGGTGTACCGACAGTCGCGTAGCTTGGCGTAGGCGAAGTGGGCCCTCGCCTAGGGCCTCGCACTCAAAGGGGCCTGTTAGGATTCAAAAGTAGAATTATCATTCATTTTGTTTTATGCATTTTAGTTCACATCAACTCGATAGATGGTGTTGTACATTTTAGACCGTCCGCTGAATGGCGGTGTTAAGATTTTCAGCGGTTTCATGACCTCCCTTGCATATTGTAAATAAAATTACTCGTTCTGAACTTGGCGTTTGATTCACTACGTAAATGCCTTGAAGGCTCCTCAGATTTTTAGGGAAATTGTACATGGTCCTTACGAGTCGGACGATAAATCGGTTGATTGAAGTTGAGCTACGCAGCGACATATCCAATACAGGAAACGGTATCGGACGGAGCTGAATTTTGGACCCTATTTCAGTGAAGTATAAACTGAAAAAACTGTGAGTACTCTTTGCAATATTGACTTTGAGAAAATTCAAGCAAATTAGAACTTTCAATACAAGAAGAAATTAATAGACTTAGAAAAATTTAGAAGTTGTTTGGACTTAGAATAGTTTCGCAAAAAGTCAACAGACGGGGAATCCACGCCGGTTTTCCTACAGAAGTGCCAAACACTTAGAAAATTTTTATGAAAACATTCATGGACTTGTAATTTTTTTGAGATCGGGCATTCAAGTTAATTGAAAATTTGAACTACTTAATTGAGATAATTAAAACAACACATTTAATTTAAACAAAAACTAGTAAACATGGAAACGTATTTTACAATTCAAGAAGATACGAAAACTAAGATTCAAAAAGCCAGAGTTAACTTTAAAAAATCTCCTAAGGAAAGACTAACTCAATCTTATTTCGAAACTCGGCTTGAAACATTGGAAAATTATTGGACTTCGTATCGCGACACACATAAGAGTCATCGTTTCGGAATTTAATCCAAAAGAATTGGTTAAATCTATCTATTGCACAGCTGATGCATACGGAGTAACCGAAGAACTATACACGGAATATAAAACAGAGTTAAAGGATTGCTTATTTAAGTTTAAGTTAGACTCTAATACTGTTGCAATGTCTAGTTCTAAGGTTATTGAGTCAAACATCGGTCAATCCTTTAGTGTTAGTTTACCCAAAATTTCCATTCCTAGTTTTAGTGGTAAATACACCGAATGGACAAGTTTTCGCGATTTATTCATGTCGTTAATACATAGCAACAAAGCATTGGACGATGTTCAACGACTACACTATCTCAAAGGCTACATAAGGGGTGAGGCTGAACAGCTTTTACGCCATATTCCTATCACGGCCAGTAATTACAAAGTCTGTTGGGATCAATTGCAACATCGCTATAATAATAAATTACATCTTGCTATTTGTATTTTAAAACGTTTCATGAATCAAAAGAACATAACTTCTGAATCATCCAGTGCCATTAAAGAATTACTTGATACAACAAATGAATGTTTAAACGCCCTTAAAAACTTAGATATTGATATTTCTTCATGGGATATTATTGTAATTTATATTGTTAGTTTAAAACTTGATACTGATTCTAGGAAACTGTGGGAAGTTCAAATCTGTAAATTCAATAACGAATTACCTAAAATAAGAGATTTGCAGGAATTCCTAGAGCAGCGATTCAGGTCTCTTGAATTTTTGGATAGTAAAGTTAGTTACAAGTCAAATAATAGTACTCGCACGACTAAGGTTATGCATGTCACTTCAAATCCAACTTGCGAATTTTGTGCTGAAAGTCATAAACTCATAAATTGCAAGAAGTTTGCTAAGGAAAATGTTGATGCACGTCGTGAGTTTGTCCAAACCAATAACTTGTGTTTTAACTGTCTCGGTCCAAATCATTCGGTATTTTCATGTCGTCTTTCAACTAATTGTCGTATAATATATGTAAGAAGAGACACCACTCTCTTCTTCATCTGAAATCAGTCCCTAAAAGCAATCACGTCACACGTGATAAAGAGGAAGATGGTACAAATCAATCTGTGCCATCAACTTCACAGAGCGAGGCACCAAATAACATAGTATCTTGTTTCTCCAACGTAAACAGCCAAGTGTTAATGGCCACTGCCTTGGTTAAGGTAGAAGCAAGAACAGGTACTTTCGTTTTAAGATCTCTTTTAGACCAAGGATCTCAAGCATCGTTTATTACCGAGTCTTCGGTACAAATGCTTGGTTTGAAGAAGATAACAAACAAGAGCTTTATTTCAGGACTTGGCAGTGACCAGAGTGCAACATTGCGCTCTAAATGTTTTGTGACCGTAAGTCTTCAGTCATGTCATGATCCCAACTTTATAGTTGTTGTAAAGGCTCATGTTCTTAAGAACATAACATCACTTCTTCCTGAAAAGAAGATTGTTTTGACAGCGTTATCACCTCAAATGTTGGATCTAAAATTAGCTGATCCTTCATTTAATACTCCAAACAAAATTGATATTTTGCTTGGAGCAGAGGTATATTGCCAGATTTTAATGGATGGTGTTATCAAGGGTCTACCTGGGTTTCCCATGGCTCAAAATACCAAACTCGGATGGATCCTGTCTGGCTGTATAAACTCACAAAGTAAGCAAGGTTCTCCGCGAAATAAAATCGTGAACATGCACACTGCGGTAGTGACAGATGATCTCTTAAAGAAGTTTTGGGAGTTAGAGGAATCTTCTTCTGAAAAAAGGCTTTATTCAGAGGAAGAGCAAGCCTGTGAGGATTTCTTTACAGAAACTGTTTCAAGAGACTCATCAGGTCGCTATGTAGTGAGATTGCCTTTCAAGTCAAATGATCCTGAGTGTAAGTTTGGCAACTCTTTCGAAATTGCTCGAAAACGGTTTTATTTACTCGAGAAACGGTTGCTTAAGAACATTGAACTTCGGACTAAATATTCTGATGTAATTGAAGAATATTTAACTTTGGGTCATATGGAGGTGGTTCCAGAATTACAGAAAGAGAATCTTAGTGCTGTCTATCTGCCATACCACGCAGTTGTCAAAAATGATAGAACTACAACAAAGGTGAGGGTTGTATTTGATGCATCATGTGTTCTAAATAATGGCTCATCATTAAATAGAGACATGCTGATTGGTCCAAGGCTACAACCTGAACTGAGGCACATCATCATGCGTTGGCGCTGTCATCCAATATGTCTTGTTGCAGACATAGTTAAAATGTACAGACAAGTAAAGGTATCAGAAAGGGATGTTGATTATCAACGCCTTTTATGGCGTAAAGACATAACTTCAGAACTGCAACATCTAAGGTTATTACGTGTAACATTTGGTACATCTTCGGCACCTTACTTAGCTGTACGAGCTCTGCAACAGCTTGCACATGATGAAGGTCATAAATACCCTTTAGCAGCAGATAGGGTTTTAAGAGAGTTCTATGTCGACGATCTTATGACAGGTTGCGAAAGCGTTGAAGAAGGTATACAAATATTTCATCAAATGAAGAACCTTCTTAGTCGCGGGGGCTTCAGAAGTGGTCTTGCAATAACATTTGTTTATTGCAAGAAATTGATAAAGACAGTGAGAATAGGAAGGAAAACCTAGAAATAAAGTTAGATTCTGTTTTGAAAATTTTAGGATTAACCTGGAACAGATCTAACGATGTATTTCAGTATACTGTCCAACTTCCGTCGCTTGAAACACCTGTAACAAAACGTAAGGTAATTTCAGATATTGCAAAATTATTCGATCCACTAGGATGGATTGCGCCCGTCATAACAACAGCCAAGGTTTTCATCCAGAGAATATGGCTTGCTGGTATAGGGTGGGATGACGAGATACCAATTGACATTCTCAAGGATTGGCTTTCATATCGTGAGGATCTCGTTCATCTCACTAGTTTTCAACTTCCGAGATGGGTAGGGACACGCAGAGATAATGTTCACATGGAACTACAAGGGTTCTCTGATGCGTCTAACGCAGCATATGCAGCCGTAGTCTACGTTAGATCAGTAGATTGTAACGGTAAGGTTCATGTGAATTTGGTAGCTTCCAAATCAAGGATTGCCCCTGTAAAACAGGTATCAATACCTCGTTTGGAACTTTGCGGAGCTGTTTTACTGGCTAAATTGCTCCTAGAAGTCTCGGAAGTATTGGGTATCTCAAAGGAAAACATGCACGCTTGGACTGACTCTAGTGTTGTTCTTGATTGGCTAAGTAGTCATCCAAGCAAGTGGAAGACTTTTGTGGCCAACAGGGTCTCGGAAATATTGACCATAATGGACAACACTCAATGGGCGCATGTCAAGTCCGATGAGAATCCAGCAGATTGCGTATCGCGGGGCTTAAATCCAAAGCACATGTCTGAAATTCAAATTTGGAAAAATGGCCCTAAATGGCTACAAGAAAATACAGTCCACTATGGTAAGGGGAAGTTTAAGCAAACTGATTTAGAAGAAAGAAAAAATAAGGTCTTATGTCACACAGCAACTGAAGGCATTGATATAATTACAAGGTTTTCAAGTTTAAGTAGGTTAGTTAGGGTGATTTCATTTTGTAGAAGGTTTCTAAAAACAAATAGATCTGACACTAGATCTACTACTACATGTTGGCTAACGTCTAAGGAATTGTATGAGTCATTACTTACCTGTATCCGGTTATGTCAAAGGGAAGGATTCCTGAAAGAAATAGAGAGTATACAAGGACTAGGTAAAATAAATAAACGCAGTAAACTTACCTCGCTTAATCCTTTTCTTGATAGCAAAGACATCCTTAGAGTTGGTGGTCGATTGCAGAAGGCTAACGTAGTAGAAGGAATGAAGCATCCTATCTTGATTCCTTATAATTCACATCTAGCAAAGTTGATTGTTGCAGATGCCCATGAGCGTACTATTCATGGAGGCCCTCAGTTAATGCTAACATACATAAGAACTCGATATTGGATCATAAACGCAAAGAGTCTCGTAAAGCAGCATGTTCGTAATTGTGTCGTTTGTGTTCGTTATGCGGCTCAAACAAACCAACAATTGATGGGCCAATTACCATCAGCCCGTGTCATTGCTTGCCGGCCTTTTTATCAAAGTGGTGTTGATTACGCCGGACCTATCGCCGTCAGAATCACAAAGGGACGTGGTTATCGCTCCACTAAGGGTTACATTTGTTTATTCATCTGTATGGCCACTCGTGCAATTCATCTCGAGGTGGTGAGTGATCTGACCTCAGATGCATTTCTCGCTGCATTTAAGCGTTTTGTTGCTCGTAGAGGGCATTGTGCAGATTTGTGGAGTGATAATGGCACTAACTTTGTTGGAGCGAATAGAGAGCTTAAAAATGTATTACCACGTGAAGGTTCGGTAGCAGCAAGTGACATAGCTGACTGGCTTGCAACAAACGGCACTACCTGGCACTTCATTCCTCCCCATTCTCCAAACTTTGGTGGACTATGGGAAGCTGGAGTGAAGTCCACAAAACATCACCTAAAACGCATGATCGGCAATAGTACACTCACGTTTGAGGAGATGACGACTCTTTTGTGCCAAATAGAGGCATGTCTTAACTCACGGCCGTTAACACAAGTTAGTTCCAATCCAGAAGATCCATACCCACTCACCCCGGGAAATTTTCTTGTGGGTGAGCCTTTAGTACTAGTACCGGATGCTAATTATGTAAATATGAACATGAGTACTCTCAAAAGATGGCATTTTACTCAACGGCTTGTGCAAGACTTTTGGCGTCGATGGTCGCATGAATACCTTACACAACTACAGCATCGTTATAAATGGTCACACATGACTCCGGAACCTAGAGTAGGAGATATTGTGTTAGTTAAAGAGGATGATCTGCCACCTGCTAGATGGTTATATGGCATTATAACTGACAAGCATGTTGGTGTGGACAATCTTACGCGCGTTGTTTCTTTAAAATGTAAGGATTCTATCATAAAGAGACCAGTGTCCAAGCTCATTATTTTACCTGTTACCATCTAGATTTAAGTTTTGAAATTTGTTTTTGAATTCAAAGGCTACCTGCCACACACAAGTGAAGTGTTGATTTAAGTTTTATATTTTTATTGTTTTTGGTAGTAGCTGTATTGTTATCTTGGTGGGCAGATGAATTGTTTTGTCTTTATAGTGTGTTACTTTATGGACACTCTGTCCATGGTGGGCGGAATGTTAGGATTCAAAAGTAGAATTATCATTCATTTTGTTTTATGCATTTTAGTTCACATCAACTCGATAGATGGTGTTGTACATTTTAGACCGTCCGCTGAATGGCGGTGTTAAGATTTTCAGCGGTTTCATGACCTCCCTTGCATATTGTAAATAAAATTACTCGTTCTGAACTTGGCGTTTGATTCACTACGTAAATGCCTTGAAGGCTCCTCAGATTTTTAGGGAAATTGTACAGGGCCTCTCGTGTGTGACGACTCTAAAAACAAGTTTATGTTTTATAATTTATAGGTTCGCGCTTGACCACTATTTGGATTTTGATGAAGAAGGTTTAAATGCCCGATTGGCGTGTGTCAGCGTTTTGTATCGGCGTCATTCCGATCCCGATTTCCGGCCACCGTAGGCGCGGGCTTGCGGACGGCGAGCAATGGGTAGCTCGCTGTCCGACCATTCGGTTACCATCCGGACCGAGCCCAAGTCGTCGACGGCGCGTAGTGTTCCACGCGCGCCTCAAAGAGATGTCAGCAACCGTAGGGGCCCAGCAGGGTCGAAGCCTACTGGGGCCAAGGGTCTGATTCTGAAAGGAAGACTCGGCCCTGGTATGAAAGGCAATGAAGGTACAGGAGTGGGTTTTTAGTCAGTAAAAGTCTGACACTATCTCCCGCTCCGCCCAAGAGCCGGGGATGTCATTGGATGATTTTCCCACCGAAAAAAAAATTCCTATGCGCTACTAATGTAATGCGTCGATGTTCGTATTATTTTCGTACTATTAAGATAACTATTTAAAAATAAAAAAAAGAGTGTGTGTACTTATGTACACGCGTTAGAAGTTATACTTCTTTGGCGTATGGAAAAAATATAACTAAAATGCAGTAGTGATTAACGATAAATATTAAAATTAATCAAAAAGATTTTATTTAAATAATAAAAACACCAAAATAATATTTATTTATTCACGCTGTTTAATTGTACTCTTACGAAACACGTGTTCTAAATATAAAAATACTAGAATATACAACTTGAACATAGTTATCAATTTTCATGCATGCCACCTAGAACTAACTTCACGATGTAGAATTTAGGTGTCGGTGTGCGCGCGCATCGTAAAAATTCACTCTCATCATTTTTCTCTATCGCGCTAAAAGAAGTATAACTTCAATAAAAACACTTTCTACGTGCAAAATTATAAGTATAACTTAATTTTCTAATTGGAATTAAAACGGGAACATTATACAATACAAAATACAAAAAATACAAAATGTTTTATTTCTATAACAAGTAGTTTAAATTAGTCTATGATAGGAGTCTCCTTTTAAGTACCTATGATGATTGTACATTATCCCAGTTACATGTAGTTTTAGATGATCAATGACGATGTATAATATATGGATAAATATATGTGTAAAAAGGGGGTAGGTTTACCTATGTTATTCCTTTTTTACATGGCACCGTAGAATTTCTTGCCGGTTCTTCTCCATAGAAAACGACCAATTTGGAACCGTGCACTAGCTTCTGACGTTTTATAAGTGCCCATATAGGCCTATGTGAAATAAAAACATTTTAATTTTGATTTTTTTCCAGAATCTAGATTAAAGACTTACAAACCGTACATATTCCTTCTACTATTATTCTTCCATCTTTCAGGAATTATTGAGATATACATAAGTGATGTCAAAAAATGAGATAAAAATTATAATCAACATGAAACATCTATCTTGAGTTGATAAAATGTCTACCTATCCTCTGAGCACCCTCCCTGCTTACCACGCGATATTACCAACACCGGAATGCCCCATAACTTACGAAGGCAGCCAAAAATCTACCCAACATCTTGCTCTATTCACGAAATTCACGTAACAGGAAAAGGACAGCATACCTACCTACATACAAACACGCACAATTATCCTCATTTCTCAGAAACGTGGAGACATGACTTTGCGTAGGGTAACAAAGCTATACAAATTAAGGCAACCCTCCCTTTTTACCTTAGAGGAAGTGAGAATTTAATAAGCCCGGAGGCATCCACTGGCCGCGGTAAGTGAGCCTAGCATGCAATGCTATGTGATAATATATTGTTATTAGAAAGTTTTGTTGACACCTCACCCATACGCACAAAACGTTTTGGGAACCATACAGTGTGAGCCTCTCCGCGTGCCTTGGTTTATGAATAGAGATATTAGTAGAAAACTGATTGTTACTGCTCTTAGACTCAGATCTGGACACATTCCATGCAAGAAATTTGCCTTCATGATGAAGAAAATCACTTCACCTAATTGTGAGGTATGTGGAGTTGTCGAAGATCTACAACATTTGTTGATGGAATGTGTCCAATATGAGTCCAGTAAAAATAATTTGATAAGGTCTCTGAATTTGAACAGAACTGATGTAGGCATGTTCCATAACATTATATCCCAACCAAGTAGTGACGATGCGAAAGATTTGTTCAAATTCATGGCCCGTGTCTTGTGATGTATAATTGTTTAGGATACGATGGGACTGACATACGCTATGCGTAAAAGCCCCTTTAAATAAATAAAGAGAAAAAAAAAAAAAAATGTTTTGGGAACACATTCATTGTGCGTACAGCTATGGAGTTTAATTCCGTAATGAAGTTTGTGTTTCCTGACAACAAAAACGTAAAGGTCTTCGAAACCAATAGTGTTACTTCTAGGCAAGCGTGCGCCATCATTGACCACGTCATCGCTTACTATCAGATGTTAAAATAGTATTTGATAACTTGGCCGTTTCGAAAGAGTTCGACAACAAACACTATGACACATGATTGTTGTATTTAAAAATGTAGTGTTTTTTTTAAGGTAGGAATACATCCAATGACTTCTCTCGCTCTTGGGCGGATCGGGAGGACATGTCAGACTTTTACTGACTAAAACTCACTCGTTTATTCCCTCTTTGCCTTGCGTTGCAGGTCCCCGAGGGTTCATTTTCACTTAAACCATGGCCCCAGTAGGTTTCGACCCTGCTGGGCCCCTAAGATTTGCTGACGTCTCCTTGAGGCGCGCGTGGAACCCGTCAACGACTTGGGCTCAGTCCGGGCTGTTACTGGACGACAGGAAGGCGTGCTACCCATTGTTCACCGTCCGTAAGCCTACATCAATCAGGTGTTAAAATAATGTTTAATAAATTGGCCGCTGGCCTAAGCTAGCAGAGCAGGTAAGCGTACCTACGTTCAAAGTACATTGACTCGTACTACATACAACTCAATCCCACAACATTTCATAATCTATACATATAATAAAACAGTAAAATGGTGGAGCGTTGGTATTAGTTGGCGAAAAAACTACTAAACCAATCCTGTTCAAATTTTGCATACATAATCCTTATAGGCCGGGTCAACTGTTAGGCTACATATTATCACGCTATTTGCTATGGGGGGTGAGCAATAATCCAAAATGTCGACATTTAACGACATTTGCCACGAGTTCGATCCCCAGCTACAGTTAAATTTTTTGTCATTATTTTATAAAATAACTTTTACCATTTTTTCAAAATAAAATTGACATTTCTATTCGATATCTTCTAAATATTTTGTAAAAACTAATCAAAACACATAATAAAATCAAAGCGGCGAGTAAAATCACGTACTAAAATGTTGTAAATATGGCACCACACGCAATTCAGATACTCGCAACGCCATCTAAAGACTGAAAGTAGAAATAATGATGACAATGATAGTTGAACGTCATATTTGATAGATGGCATTGTGTATTTTACGTAATTTTCTGAGTGGCGGAAGAATGACCATCGCCCAAGTTTGCAGACAGTTTTATTGTTTAAAATTGGGCGAAAACCGTTATGGTTAAACTGGAGTTAGACGGAGACATTTTAATTCCTACTGCTTTTTTTCCCCGTGGTTGTAACAAGCTAATTGACCGTGATTATTCAAGGGATACCAACCAAAGGCGATAAAAGTAAATACTTATATGTATTTAATTATTGACTTTAAAATAACACGGCCAAATTTTCGGAAGGGGTAGCATGGCACCTTGCGTTGGAAGGCCCCCAGGTGGACCGATGACCTGGTGAGGGTCGCGGGAATCCGATGGATGCGAGACGCACAGGACCGGTAATTATGGTGACACTTGGGGAGGCCTATGTCCAACAGTGGACGTCTTTCGGCTGAAATGATAATGATAATGATGGCACCTTTATTTTTCTTTTTTTAAGGGTGGAAGTCATCCAATGACTTCTGCCACTCTGGTTGGAGCGGGAATGCGTGTCAAACTTTTACTGACTAAAACCACACCTGTGTCCTTCAGTTGCCCTTTGCGACATCTCTTTGAGGAGCGCGTGGATCACTACGCGCTGTTGACGACTGGGCTCGGTCCGGTCAATTACCGGACGGCCGGATGGCTGTGGACGACCCACTGCTGGATGTCCGCGAGCCCGCGTCTACTGTGGCTGGTCGTCGGGGTCAGAATCTCGGCTCGGCGTGAGGACGTTCGTTTCCTCACGCGTGCGGCCTCCTCCATCACTAGCATTACGGCTTTGCAGAAGGAGGCGACCGCCTGCCATTCCTCCTCGCTCTGGACCATAGCCCAAAGTCACAAGGCCTGGCGCGAGAGGTGATTGACGCCGATTGCCTCCACGAGGACAACACACACCTCTGTGTGCTCCACTGTGTCCTCCGGGATGATGGCACCTTGCGGCCTAATAATGGTGTGTTTTATTATTAGCAGTCACTGCTTTATATAAAACTGGGTCGAAAGGTTTGCGTTCCTGATCACAGTTCGACAACGTATGATGTATCTCAGATTCCTTGCAGCCTTACGTCGACATCCGTACGTTACCTCCTTGCAGTGAGTGGTGACCAACACTGGAACCACCCTCTGAGGGAGGCCAGTCTCAGGGATAACACTAATCGGCTGCTACATTTGTTTACTGGAATTTCATTGTTTTATGGATACACAAGCTCAGGACTGTTGAGGGTGTTTCACGCGGTTTCTGTTCCGGATTCGGTTGGAAATACCCTGATATTACCATTTTACAAATCGCCCGGAGGACCCGTTGTAGCATGCGGTGGAGGTCTATCCTGCTTGGGTGAACCGCCGTGTCTTCATAGAGGCAATCGGCGTCAGTGATCTCTCGGTTTGGCCATCAATATGCGAGTTCGATTGGACAGGGATACACGCGTTCAAGATTTCACCGAAATTCATTCAAAAGTTGGTGATACTTCATCATAGTGGAGATTCTTCATAGGGTAGTTCCCACTATGGAATAACATTTGTCTGATATACGAGGACGTCAGTCAAATACACACCAAAAAATCCTAGGTAAATGAACAAGTAATTTTTACGCCCCAAATGATCAAGCTGCAACAATCAATTCAAGCATGCTCTCGCAAATTCTTCATAAGTACTGATGTGGAAGAAGATAGTTGATGATGATGGTAATTTTTGGATTCACTGGCTTTTTGGCTTTGCACCACTGCTTTGCTGGCTTTTGGTTGTGCAAACGTTATCCAGCTGAAGGTCGGTGTGCCGATTATGTTCCTTCGTTTACCTCTACCAAAGCTTTCGGCTTACTCTTCAGTGAAACATTATTGAGGCGAAAATTTTACAGGAGGTAACTCTTTCGAACAATCTCGCAGCCTTAGCAGACATTGGCCATAGAGGACCGTATCCATTTGCTGACATCATTATGAGTCGCGCGTAGATTACTACGCGCCGTCGATTCAGGATTGCTTTGACCAGATGACCGGACGGCTCCACCGCAATCGCCCTGCGGCTTTCAACACCTGGAGCATCACTTCCCTCATCATCCTTCATAGTTTCAGCCACCTTCTTCGATCGTAGTGCTTCACTGAAGGAGGCTACTGGTTGGCATTTTTCCACTAATCGCCTCCATGAGGACACGGCGGCGCCGGCGCTCCTACCAAGCGGGACTGACTTCCACCATAAGTTCCATCGTATTCTCCGGGCGATCCGCACAATGGTGAGACTCGAGTGTTTCTTTTCGCTGAATTCGATACAGATACCTCCCGAAACACCCCCATCCGGGAGTCTTGCACAAAGAGAGGATGCCGTGACGCCTCTGTAGCCACTCCTTAAAGACAGGCATTACCGCTCATACATACATACTCTTTCTATTCATTGACGTTCATACATCTGGATCTGGACGAGTACATAACATGTATCCTGAAGGTAATTTGCGTTTTTACTTTTAACAGTTTTATGTGAAAGTACAATAAATAATTACGATGCTTTCAGAATGAATTGCAAGCACAGAATGATTGTGCAGTTTTACGAACTTAACGCAGACGAAGTCGCGGGCAACAGCTAGTCAAATAATAAGTAAGTCTAAATAGTTAACTTATATCTGGGAGCTCTGCCCCCCTAGCCAAGTTACGATCGTTTCGTTGACGTCGAACGCCTCGAGTAAGTCATGCCTCCTATTCCTTTGTTCTGACCACGTGACTGAGCGTTGAGATGACTTCAGAACAAAGGAATCGCAAACGAAACGATGGTAACTTGGCTAGGGAGCTAGGCTCTAAGAATATATCCTAGAATAAATAAATATTCAAAAACTTAGAAACCATTTTCTCGTCTGAATAAGATTTAAACTAATAGGATCAAACATCACTCGAATTTACATATAATAAAAAAACTAGTAATTATTTCTTTGATGTCCTTTACAAGATTCCGTAACACAAATTATATTACTTATCTATAATTTTTAATTACTTTCGCAGAATATTCATTGAATTATATTAATTTGAATTCTAAAAGAAATTGATTCATAGCTTTAATTAAACAGTCTTCGTAATGAGATTGACTTTGAATAATATTAAGTTGGTAAGGGTCCGCCTTAGATTTTAATTGGCTTGTGTCTGGTTCCTTCTAAGCCCTTTTCTGGGTTCCGTCCCTGAAGGGTAAAAGCGGGACCCTATTGCTAAGCCTCCGCTGTCCATCTATCTGTTATCAGGCCCTATCTCATGAACCGTGATAGTTAGACAGTTGTAATTTTCACAGATGATGTATTTCTATTGCCACTATAACAACAAATACTACAAAGAGAATAAAATAAATAATAATAATAAATAATACATTTTATTCTATTATCGTTTACAAAAAAATAACATTAAGCCAACAGTAACAAGGTTTCTCATACAATTACTGTTCGGAGCAATACAACCGAACAGCTAAGCACTTTTGCTTTCGTGCATTTTTATAAAACTAGCAAAGGTAAATATATTATTTAAGTCAGTGCGTATTCGGCCGTCGATCGCGTAACTCAAACCATACTAAAACCATTCAAACCATCTTTTAGATTAAATCAACTTAGCTTTCTTACTTATAGACATATTTAGTTGTTTAACCTTTTGACGTGCGTAATTAGAGACACAATAGTAAGACAATGGCTTGCGGGCGCCGGCTACCGCCTGAGCGTTAATGAATTAAACCATAAAACCATAACCAAACTAAAGTCGTATCATTTAAACCAAACCAATAGCAAACCAAAACCATCAAAATATCAACCAATTCAGAAAGTTGGTATTGCGCAGACAGATACCAAATTTCTACAATTACAGTGCCTAAAAATATACTAAAACTAAAATATTATTAAAGGTGCAATTATTAATCGTGGTACGGAATAGCAATGTTTGATAGTGGACCGCCCGATCTAGGTTAATTTAAACCTGTGTTTCAGGCCTTCACTTTACAGTCCAGTTTCATTGCAAAATATTTAATTGAGGCTCCCATACCAACGTGATTTATATATAAACGTGTTTTTTTTTGCCGTTTTTTGATAGGGACAGAAAGTAACCCTTTTTGCGCGAGTCCGGCTCGCACTTGGCCGGATTTTTTTAAAGGCAAGTCATTCAATATCTTCTCGCGCTCTGAGTGGAGCGAGAGGGTATGTCTGACGTTTACTGACTGAAAACCGCCTGTGTTTCTTTCATTGCCCTTTGCTTTCTAGGGCAGATAACTCTTTCGATCATTCCCGCAGCCTTAACAGAAAAAAATAAAATATTTTTCTTTCTTTCTTTTCTTTTTCTTTCTTTCCTCTAGTGGGCCCCATCAATTGTGCTGACAGCTCTTTGAGATGCACTCCGAGTGCATCTCAAAGAGCTGTCATATATACAATGCACAGTCAACCCAGGCTTGTACGCATTAACGTAAAAACCCATTGCTGGCCGTCCACAAGCCCTCGGCTATCTGGCCGGGAATCACCCTGCGACTTCCGATGCCCGTGAGTTGACGTCGCCTACGGTGGCTGAGGCGTGAGGATAGCGTCCCCTCTACACTTTCCGCCACCTCTTTCATCTTTCAGTCCCATCGACCATCTGTTCTGTGAGTAATGTGCCCTGCCCACTGCCACTTAAGTTTGGCGATTCTCCGGGCTATTCTGTCGGTAACTTTGGTTCTCCTGCGGATATTTTCATTTCCGATGCAATCATGCAAGGAAACTCCGAGCATAGCCCTTGAATCTAGAACCTATTTGTAAGCCGTACAAATAATTGTTCCGTACGAGAGTCGAACCCGGAAAGGGCAAAAGGCAGAGGGCGCCCTCTATCTACGTGGTGGACAACCGTATCCAAAGATTTGGAACGAGCTTAGCCGGACGCACAGACAACCCAGGATAGACTAACCTGGCGCCTAAAAACGAGGAGAGCCGACCCCGAATGAAGGGATAAGGCAAGGAAGAAGAAGAAGAAGAAGAGACGAGAGTCGAACCCGCAACATGCAGCGTAGTCAATCGCGAACTTAGCTAATCTCTGTTGAAATTAGGCTAGAAGGATTATTAAACGTACCTAAACCAGGCATAGTTTAGTTACTTAGGTATTCATTAAAACTAACCTCGGGCTTTGCATGCTTTATTAGGAATTGTTATAATAGAATAGGTTATAAGGATAGCAGAATTACACGAATAGGTTATTGAGACTAGGTTATGGAGACAAGCAGCTGCAGCATGGTTTCGGACGAAGTGCTCAGCTAGACTGAAAGCGCGGTGCGGGGAGCGGTGCCAGCGCGTTGTGCCTGTCCGCAGTTGAGCCATCATAACAACGCACGCGGTTAGCTCGAACTAGTTATAGATGCCCGCTTCCGCGCAGTTGCAGCTCGCCGCCCGCGCACTGTCTGCGGCCACTTGTATAAACGACCTATGGCGTGAGTTGCCCGCGCGCATCCAGCATCAAAAAGCACGCGCCACTTCCCGCGCTCACGTGCCCCTATGAACACTCCAAAGAAGTTCTTATGTTTGAGTTTTCCACGCCGCGTTTGCCCCGCGCCAGCGTTTGCAGTCTGGCCGAACCCTACACACAGTGAATGGGAGAGATACACCAGTGAATGGGCAGCAGCATTCTCTGTGCATTCCAAGAACCACACTGCGATCGCCAACCTGCTTGCCAAGCGTTGCGAGTATGACAAACCGAGCCAATGATATACACAACTGAAAAATAGCCCCTAATGCCCAGCAGCCTAACTACCCTTAATTCTGATAGCGGTCAAGGCCAGTTTTGGAGAAGGCCTTTGCCCAACAGTGGACGTATTTTGACTGAATGATGATTATGATGAACTGTGACATCACACTTATATTATAAAAGTGTTAGTTTGTAAGTGTGTATGTATATTTGTTACTTCTTCGCTCTTGAACAGCTGATAGGATTTCGATATAATTTAGTACCTACTCGGATAGACCATGTAGTAGTATAGCACATAGTTGGATACATTTATCCTGGGAGCATGTTCCCTTGGGTCAATTTTCTAATTACACGTGGATGAAGCCAATGGCAGAAGCCAGTAATATAATCTTAGTACCTAACCTTTTTTTAAGGTTCCGTACCTCAAAAGGAAAAAACGGAACCCTTATAGGATCACTTTGCTGTCTGTTTGTCAAGACCTTTATCTTGAGAACGTGTGGAGGTATCGAGTTGAAATTAAAACCATATACTCAGGTCTGCGGACCCTTGAAGCTGTGAAAAAATCAAATCGTTTAAGAAAAAAAAAAGATACGGCCGTTTATGTCTCAAAAAACGTATATTTCGACACTCTCAAGGGAATCAAAATTCATAGGGTACTTCCCGTTGACCTAGAATCCAGAAATTTGGCATAGAGCAAGGCCTTATAGCACAAGTATAAGAAAAAATCGAAAAATGTTAATTTGATGTTATCTCTCAAAAAAAAATTTTTTTGCGATTCAGGAAAATCTTCGTAATTCAATTCGGGAATCTAACTGTTTACATCGGTAAGTTTGCACGGAACTCTCAGTGCGCGAGTCTGACTCGTAGGTACTTGCCCGGTTTTTTTTAATTTAACTAGACTAACAAGAACAAAAGAACATAAGAAATCACACTATTAACATAAGGGCAAAAGTTTGTATGCATGTGTGTATGTTTATTTTTTCTTTACGCTCAAAAAACTTACCTACAGATTTTTATGGAACTTGGCACCATGCTACACTATGTCCTAGTAATATAAAAAAGTAATTTTTTTCCCGGAGGTATGTTCACTCGGAATATTTTTTTACTATCAAGAAAGAAAGAAAGAAAACATTTATTTGAGACTCGCACAGGACAAACAACAATAAAATAAAAAGTAACTACTTAATCTACTTATAAATTTAACTTAAAAATAATAGAAAACAATATTAAAAGATAAAAATAAAAGACCTGTGTGAGGCCAAAAAGGCTCCTATCTCAGCATATTTAACTAAAAAGTAAAAATAACGCAGCGCTGGTATTCTGATAGGGCCTGGTGATGCCACGGACACACTCACGGAACACAGGGACTAATAAGATAATAATATATAGATAATGACCGATGACCTGGTGAAGGTTGCGGGAATCCGATGGATGCGAGACGCACAGAATCGTTCGTTGTGGCGACGTTTGGGGGAGGCTTATGTCCAGCAGTGGACGTCTATCGGCTGAAATGATGATGATGATGATATAGATAATAAACGAATAAAATAAAATATACTAAACATATAAACAAATCAATTAAACTACAAAAAAAGTGTAAAATAAAAGCACTATTTAACCATTCATACGCCCGATGCTCCGTTATACATTTATCTATAGCAGACAAACGAATGACAATCATGCAGACAAAGTCACTGGCAACAGCTAGTATTCATTACTAAAGGCTGTATATTTTGTTAATTCTGTCTGTCGATAATTACTTCGGCATCGGCTTAGGTGTGGTCAGCTTGTTAGTGGAATATCATCATCAAAGACTAACTATGCTTACGTCCATAATTGTGCTATTTTAGATGAATGCCAAGGGTCAAGAACAAATTGGAGGACAATGTATTAACGACTTCCTTTGGTTGAAGTTACGGACAAATATGAAACCCACGTTCTTAGACCTTTCAAAAGGAACTTTGAACACTGTTACCATGACAACGCAAAATAGAGGCAAGGGCTTAAGAGGGCCCTTCCCTACTCGTCTATCGTCAACCTTAGCAAGCTTGCCGGTTCATCCAACGCAATCTAATGCCATGTTTAATAAAAATGCAATACGAAAACAGAGAGATAATACCAGAAAGCTCTGCTGGCACTCGGTAATACTCGAATATTTCACAAAACTTGTTCCAGGAATCACGTGTTTTTTTTAGAAACTGTAAAAGTTTTCCGAAAAAAATTTCGTCATTCAGAATCTTGATTTAAAAAAACATTGCAAGGATTCTATTGTTATATTTTTTTTACTCTGAGGAGCGCGTGGAACACTATGCGTCGTCGACGACTCGAGCTCAGTCATTACTGAACGACCGGACGGCGATCTACCTATTGTTCGTCGTCTGCAAACCCGCGCCTACGGTAACCGGGGATCGCTTTGCGACTCCCGGCCTCCAGGGCGTCTCCTGCCGCGGCGGCTGGGGCGTGTGGATGTCCGTTCCCTCACGATTGTGGTCATCTCCTTCGCTAGCATAAAGATTGATCGTCTATGTGTATGTCATGGCCAGATCTTAGAAATTTATTACTTCATGATATGGCCAACTAAAACTGGCTCTGGCCAGTTAATGTTTTAGTTAGTTAATTAGTCGTTTTAAACGTTAAAGTTTGATGATATTTCAATACTCATTTGGCCTACTTTCTTTAGACCGTTTATTATCATAAAAATCCTACATCAATGTTATGTCAGGAGAACCAAAGTCGCCGACATAGCCCGAAGTATCACCAAACTTAAGTGGCAATGGGCAGGGCACATTGCTCGTAGAACGAATGATCGATGGTGCCGAAAGGTTCTAGAGTGGCGACCGCGCACCGGAAATCGCAGCGTTGGAAGGCCTCCCATAAGGTGGACCGATGGCCTGGTGAGAGTCGTGGGAATGCGGCGGGGCCACTTGGGGGAGGCCTATGTCCAACAATGGACATCCTTTGGCTGAAATGATGATATCATGAAGCCACGACATATACATACAGAGTACATAACATCTCATCCGCTAATTTACAAGCGGCGGCTCATCAAATTTCAAAGTTATTTAACAAGCTCAGAGGCAACTAGTTTTTTCATCAGTAAGTAAAAAACTTTTGGACGTAGGTACATAAATCTCGACCTTTTCCGTCAGTTCACATAATATGAATTAAGTACTTCTCATGAATGAGCTCGTGTGTAGGTACAAAGTCTATGAATATAAATGAGATTTAAAAAAGTTTTTTATGACTTGTTCAATTATTTTCTGGAAGTTATTATGTGTCTGGCTCACCTTTAGAAGGTTTACGGGATGGTTTGAAAAAGTTAACGAATCCCTTTTCTTTAGGTGAGAAAATCATTAAATAACTTCTCACGCTCTGGGTGGAGCGAGGGGGAGTGTTAGAGTCTCACTAACTAAAACCTACATGTGTTCCCTTGGGCTTACGGACGACAAGCAATGGGTTGCTCGCCGTCCGGATCGAGCCAGAGTCATTGACAGCGCGTAGTATTCCACGCGCGCCTCAAAGAGATGTCAGCAAAACCGTAGGGGCCCAGCAGGGCCGAAGCCTACTGGGGCCATGGCCCCTGAAAGGGAAACCCAGGGTCCTGGAACGCAAGACAAAGAAGGAACATAAGAGTGAATTTTAGTCAGTAAAAGTCTGACATGCCCTCTCGCACCACTCTAGAGCGAGAGAAGTAATTGGATGACTTCCCACCTTGAAAAATCCTGCTGCCCGGGACCGCAGCACTGAAGGAACACGAGTCGATTTTATTCAGTAATAGTCTAACATGCATGAGGGGGGCTCCCTCTCGTCCCAACCAGAGCGAAAGAAGTTGTTTGGTGGATTCCCAACAGTAAAAAAAAAAATGTTTCGCCATTAGAAGCTTTTAAAGTGGGTTTTTTGAAGATATTTACTGTGATAGGTTATTTTTCCACCGTAGGTAAGTCCACGGGTAGTGTGAAAGTGAAACCCGGGGCCCTGGGACGAAGGCAAAAAAGGAACAGGAGTGGGTTTTTAGTCAGTAAAAGTCTGACACTATCTCCCGCTCCGCCCAAGCGCGTGATTTGTCATAAGATGATTTTCCCACTCAATAAAAAAAAACCGTAGGTACGTAACGTATGTAATATGATGAGCTTTGCACCAGAATTTTACTAAGGAATGGGAAGTTAAAGACCTGACCAGACCTTGGAAATATCCAACAACATATTTATTTTTTAACTTGAATTTGCAGTGATCTCTCGCGCCGGGCCTTGGTACAGGCCACGGTCCGGAGCGAGGAGGAGTGGCAGGTGGTCGCCTCCTTCTGCGAAGCAGTAATGCTAGCAAAGGAAGCGGCCGATCGCGTGAGGCAACGGTCCTCACGCCCCAACCGCCGCCGGGATTCCGATCCCGATTTCCGGCCACTGTAGGCGCGGGCTTGCGGACGGCAAGCAATGGGTGGCTCGCCGTCCGACCGTCCGGTAACCGTCTGGACCGAGCCCAAGTCGTCGACGGCGCGTGTTGTTCCACGCGCGCCTCAAGGAGTTGTCAGCAACTGTAGGGGCCCAGCAGGGTCGAAGCCTACCGGGGCCAAGGGTCTGATTCTGAAAGGAAGACTCGGCCCTGGTACGAAAGGCAAAGAAGGAACAGGAGTGGGTTTTTAGTCAGTAAAAGTCTGACACTATCTCCCACCTCGCCCAAGAGAGGGGGATGTCATAAGATGATTTTCCCAACGGAAAACAAAAAAAAAAAAACTTGAATTTTGTTCCCTGCGAGTCTAAAATAAATGTTTTTTTTTTCTTTTAATTACTCAACCACTGCGCTAACCGTGCTGTCATATTGAACTCAATTACATTTGTCTCACTCATAACAAATTATTAAATATGTTAGTTTCAAGAAACTTAGTCAATTATTTAGTTGGTAAAGAGCATTAAGTTATGATTAGTTTTACTGAATGTTTCTCTGAATTTTATTTTATTATGAGTTTCGCAACAGAAACTTTATTAATAACCTGAATAATATTAAATAGATCCAAGATTACTTTCATGGGCATAATAGTAAGTAAAGAATTTTGTGTAACAAACCGTTAGAGGTAACGAGTAATTACTGTAAGGCTGCTTTTCCACCAGACCTGTGCTATGCAGCTATGCTGCGAGGATGTAATAGCTAAGCTGTGAAACTATGTGACCGTTTCCACTGATACTAAGCTATCTGGCGGTGCGAGTAAGATGTGCTATAAAGATGCGCTGACGCAAAGTAGTTGCGCGAAGAAGATACGCAGCTCGAGCTATGCGATGTATCGATAGTAGGGAAGCGGCACATAGCTACACCACTCGCGACCATCCATAGCACGCATCCGTAGCACGCCCCCATAGCACGCATCCATAGCACACATCTATAGCGCGTATCCATAGTACGCATCCTTCCATATAAAAGTCATATCTTAGTTGAAACCGTTTCCACCGGTGCTATGTGCGCCAATGAATGTGATTGGTGGATATCAAACGCATCCATAGCAACGTAGCATAGCACATCTCTGGTGGAAACCCTAAAGGTTTTATTTACAATGGCTTGCCTACCAGTAGTGACATCTATAACGCAACATAAGAACTAAAATTCGAAATCCTGCACCGTCGTACTAAATATAAAGTTTTCTGCGCGATTAGGTTGTATATTCGGGGCGTAGTCGCCACAAATCAATTTAATCGCGGTCACATACTCATTAATTTGCAAACTGGCAAGGTAATGTTACTTTTAAGGTTTATGGTATTTTTTTTTTTTTTTTTTACCATAGGTTTCACACCATGGGATCTGGTAGCAACAGGCCTTGCTCACATGCACGATCTGCGCATGGAGATGCAACGCCGGGGCGAAACTCCGCTGCCACGCCAAGTCGCGGCATGGCGTGAAGAACTCCGGCGGGATCTCATGGTGGAATGGCGACAGCGACTGTCGCAACCCAGTGCTGGGCACGCCACAATTATGGCGGTAAGTCCCTTCTTTGAGGCGTGGTTGGAAAGACCTCACGGCGTCCTCACCTTCCGCATGACGCAGGTTCTCACCGAACACGGGAAGTTCGGGAAGTTCCTGCACCGGATTCGTGCGGAAGCGACGCCCGGGTGTCGCCACTGTGTGGACCGCCCGGAGGACACGGTGGAGCACACGGTGGAAGTGTGCCCCGCTTGGGAAGAGCAACGCCGTGTCCTCGTGGGGGCGATCGGCGGCGGCGATCTCTCGCGCCGGGCCTTGGTACAGGCCATGGTCCGGAGCGAGGAGGAGTGGCAGGCGGTCGCCTCCTTCTGCGAAGCAGTAATGCTAGCAAAGGAGGCGGCCGATCGCGTGAGGCAACGGCAACGGTCCTCACGCCCCAACCGCCGCCGGGATTCCGATCCCGATTTCCGGCCACCGTAGGCGCGGGCTTGTGGACGGCGGGCAATGGGTGGCCCGCCGTCCGACCGTCCGGTAACAATCCGGACCGAGCCCAAGTCGTCGACGGCGCGTATTGTTCCGCGCGCGCCTCAGGGAGATGTCAGCAAATCGTAGGGGCCCAGCAGGGTCGAAGCCTACTGGGGCCATGGGTAGTGTGAAAACGAAACCGTGGCCCTGGGACGAAGGTTATACCATAGGTTTCATATTTAGATAGTAGATTGTTTCTTACAGTTACAGTCTGTGGTCTGGTCATAATGTCGGTCTGAGTCTGCGAAGAAATTCTTTTATTCTAAACTATAATGTTTAGAGATATAATATTACTGTTAATTCACGCTAAATACTCAATCTCCAGCGTTTGATGGTCTATTAACAGTTTGAACGTGTTAATGGCAAAATTATGGTGTCTTTTCCACAAATGCCATTAGTGAAGAGTTGAAATTGAAGTTGAAGATTGTTTCTGGGTGTCAAATAAGTAAAAATATAGGCGGATGTAATTTTATACAAAAATATGATATAAAGTGCTTCGTATAATAAACAAAAATTAATAATTACAAAAAAGCCTTTCAATTGCATCTCCGCTGCAGTCTCCTTCACAATATGTATACAACAGCTCAAAATCAACTATTGAGCAGTTGCCCCGATCAGACAAAAACACCCGTCTGGTTGAAGGATCCTCCCTTTTCAACGGAGGTGTGCGGGGCTTTACACTCTGTTACACATACACAGTACATACTAGCTCGTCCACTAATTTACAAGCGGCGGCGGCGGCTCATCAAATTTCAAAGATATTTAACAAGCTTACCTACCTCCAAACTATCAACCTCGATGAATAAATTAATGAAAATTTGCAAAGCTTTATGAGCTTTTCCTCGTGAATTTGTCTGGGTGATTGTCGGTTATTGTGGACATGAAGTCGAAGCCAGATAAAAAGTGGCTTCAAGCTTACTCCGTTCTAAATTTCATCAAAATCGTTTTAGCAATTTAAGCGTGAACGTGTAACGGACAGAGTTACTTTCACATTTATAAGATAAAGTATGAATTTGCTGAAATTAAAGGCATAATAAAAGATCAATTTGGTCCATTTTGTCAACATTCTGTATCTTATTTATGCGTATAAATGATTTTGTTTTTTTTTTTTGTATGAAAGACCAGAACTTATTTACATTTTTATATTGCGTCTCTAGATAAAAAAAACATACTAGAAGTCTTTTTTTAGGTGGGAAATTATCCAATGACTTCTCCCCCTCTTGGGCGATGCCCGTGACGTCTACGGTGGCTGTGGCGTGAGGATGGCCTCTCCCTCACACTTTCCGCCACCTCTTTCACTCACAATACTACTTAGCAGAAAGAGGTGCCTGATTCCTGTGCCCTCTCACTCTGTACTATTATAACCTGAACCAGCCGCCGCCGACTGCCTCCACGAGAATACAGATCCTTTGAAGCCTAAAAATTTGGATTGTGCTGGTGGTGTAAAATATTTCTAATATCTAAGTCCTTTTTTTAGGTGGGAAATCATCTAATGGCATCTCTCGCCCTTGGGCTGAGCGGGAGGGCATGTCAGACTTTTACTGACTAAAACCCACTCGTTTGTTCCTTCTTTGCCTTGCGTTCCGGGGCCCTGGGGGTTCATTTTCACTTAACCTATGGCCCCAGTAGGCTTCGACCCTGTTACCGACCTACGGTTTTGGTGACATCTCCTTGAGGCGCGTGTGGAACACTACGCACCGTCGACGACTTGGGCTCGGTCCGGATGGTCGTCCGCAAGCCCACGTCTACGGTAAAAACATACTAAAGTTAAAACTAAGTTCTGTTAGTAGCCTGCCCGTGCCCGCGTGAAAGTATAATATGATCTCAAGGAAATATACTGCCCTGACAAAAGAATGCTATTTGCTTTTCCAGGACATGGTGTTCCTGTGGGCCAAGTTCTATACTACTACTAGCTGGGCCACCACCAGTGGCAAGGGCCCTGACATACGAGTTGTAGTTCAAGGGTTCAAACCCAGCCAGGCGTATCACTTTGTGTAATTTATTTCAGCACCACTGCTCTCAAAACGGTGAAGGAAAACATCGTGAAGAAACTGAAATGTCCTAGAACCAAAAATTCGAAGATATGAGAATTCCATCAATACACACTTGATCCGCGTGGTGGATTACGGCTCATTCTCTCTCCTGGAGTGGAGGCTTGAGACCCAGCAGTGGGAACATTATAAAGCTAATTATTATCTATAATATATAAAAGGAGAAACTGACTGATTGACATATAAACGCACAGACGAAACTACTCGCAGTAGGAGATAAAATTTTGCACAAGGGTTTTTTTTTATGACATTTCGGACCAACGTATAATTATCTATATTGCGAGAGCTCAAAATCTGCTCGAGGTTGTCGTCAGAGTGTCTACACAAGATTATACAATACTTTGATCACATTACAAGGAAAGATGGTGGCAACCTCGAAAGGCTCATCGTGACCGGTAAAGTGGATAGGAAAAAGCCTCGTAGACGCAGTCCAATACGTTGGTCTGACCAGATTCGCACCGCTTTTGACTTTACGCTATACAATGCCCTTCACACTGCCAGAGACAGAAACAGATGGAGGAATATCGTTTGAATGAAAGTGATGAAGCAGGGAGGACACGACCCTCAGCATTGAGGAGTACGACGCAAGGAGGAGGAGGGATGAAAAAGGGTTCCAAAGGAGAAACCTACTTTCACGCGGGTGAAGCTGCTGGCAGAAGCTAGTACATAAATAGATCGACGGGTAAAAGTAAAAAAAGTTATCTGCAATTTTGCGATTTTCTGATGATTGCAGTAACTTACAAAAAATTAATATTCTAAGACGTGGTAAATCTTCTTTCAAGATGCAAAAATGAAGTAATAAAAGTTTTTTTTTTCAACAATGATTTTGAAAATAAAAAGACTGCTTATTATTTACTAATTTAATAAAGATGACAGAAAATAGCAAAATTGATAACTTTTTTTACTTTGCACCCGTCGAGATACAAATTTTCGCCCTTATAACATTAGTGTGATTTCTTATAGGTACTTATTCTTTCTTTTCTTATCACTCTCTTTAAATTAAAAGTTAAGAGGGTCCTTTTCCACTCGCCTATCGTCAACATCGAGCATGGTTGGCAAAGCTTGTTGCTTCATCTAACGCAATCCAACGCGATGTTTGATGAAGGGGCAATGCAACAAAAGAGAGATAACGCCTAAAAACTCTGCTGGTAATTCCGTGATTCACTCGAATATTTCACAAAACTTGTTCCAGAAAATACGTGTTTTTTTTTAAACCCTTAAAAGTTTTTCAGAAACAATTGTCGTCACTCAAAATCTCAATTAAATGTGCAAGGCTTCTATTGATATACTTTTTTATATTATTTTTAATATATGAGTACATTATGGGCGGCCAAAGTTCACGTAAAATAGCAGACTTTAAGAGGTCTTTACACAAATTTTATGTTTTGATTTCTATAGAAGCCTAGATAATATCCACAAGATAGCTGTGTATCCAAAATATCTAGAGAAAGATGTGTTATAAAATCATAATCACGTAAGAGCGGTTATATAAAAAAGAACCTTGAAAAGGACGCTCTTAAAAGACACGTGCACATGAAGGCTGCATTTAGAAGCAATACTGTTTTCTTCAATTTCGAAAGTCCATTACATTTCATCGGTGACTGAAAGTCTGCAGTAATTGTTCGTTCTTCACATTGAGCTGAAAGTAAATGTTTTGGAGCGCGGAAATCAGCGAGTGACTGACTACTGTGTAAAGAGCAGTGGTGGCTGAGTGGTAACGGCCCCGACTTACGAATTGTAGGTCGCGGGTTCAAACCCAGCCAGGCGCATTACTTTGTGTAATTTATTTCATCATCACTGCTCTCAAAACGGTGAAGGAAAACATCGTGAGGAAACCGGCACGTCCTAGAACCAAAAATTCGAAGACATGTGACATTCACCAACCCGCACTGGGCCCGCGTGGTGGATTACGGCCCATTCACTCTCCTAGAGAGGAGGCCTGAGTCCCAGCAGTGAGAACATTAAAAGGCTGATTATGCTAGACTACTGTAGGGACTCTCATCAGAACCTCTTTAAATGGTTTAGCAAACATGGCACATTACAAATCATCATCATTTCAACCGAAAGACGTCCACTGTTAGACATAGGCCTCAACCAAGCGTCGCCACAACGACCGATCCTGTGCGTCTCACATTCATCGGATTCCCGTGACTCTCACCAGGTCATCGGTCCACCTTGTGGGAGGACATTATAAATAAAACAAATAAACAGTATTTTGAGTGTAAAGATACATAAGACATGCTGTTACATCCCTGCTATTATTATTTTTGTTAGGTTCGGTTAGTTAAAATCAGACATTGCCATAAAATCTATTTTATGGCAATGTCTGATTTTAGTAAGAGCGGCCAACCCGAGATACATTTCCACACAACCGCTGTTATGTGCTTAGGCGTTATTACACATATTTCTCTAGATTTTTTGGAAACATTGATATCTTGTGGATATTATATAGGTCTCTATTGAAATCAAAATGTAATTTATGCAAAACTAATCCCGTAAAGACCTCTGAAAATCTGTTTAATATTGATTTTACTTTAACCTAGACACGTTCCTAAGAAAAAGAATCTTGACAAACAGACATCAAAGTCATCCTATAAGGACAACACACACACACACACAGACTACAGGTCCAATCTAGTTCAGGCAAAAATGCAATGTATGCGTTATAATTGTTTTTATGTATCTTAATTTAAATGTGCCATTTTTGTTAAATAAACGATATTCTATTCTATTTTATAAGGGTTTCTTTTTTCCTTTTTTGGTACGGAACCCTTAAAATAGTAAATCTATTTTCTATACCCACGTTCAAAATGAATCTGGCTATACAGTCAATATTTCATGCGTTACAAACTTTGAGCGGTTTGTTACCCACTCGGACATCCGCCAAAATAAGTTAGTAACCGCAGTTTTTGAGCTCGAAACTAGAACAACCTATTTTTTAATAATAACGATCAGCCGCTTATTCTTTGGCCGCACTCCAGTTGCAGAGTTCTCTTCTAAAGTAAATTTAATTAAGAAAGTGTTTCAAGTGCGAGATTTTCACTCCTTCCAATGTTTTGTGGTTTCCTCCCTGATTTTATACTTTTTCCACAAACACGACTAGTTCCTGAGATAGCAAAACTACCAGTTTTAATAATAAAAAAGTTGGTAGTAAAACATTTTCTGCTGCGAAATCATGAAAGTTCTAATAAAGCTTTTTCTTGGGTTTTGTCGAGACGACGAGCTATTTGCTTAGTTTCATTGAAGCCGGTTCTTTTCAAGGTTTTTAACTTTTTATTCTCTCGTCGATTGAGTTGCTTAATGCTGAGTAATATTTTTATTCTTGTCGTCTAAATGTCCAGTCGCAAACAGCAGGAGCAGCTTTTAAGTGGGAATTTTTAAGTGAAAAAAAATTATGAAAAAAAAAGGAGAACCTATAACATCACGCGGGGCACAACCTACTCGTGCGCCATTCTTGGAGGTTGGAAGCGAATTAAGGCCCGGCGCCCATTATCGGCATCGGTATAGTAGCGGCACGAATCTTGAGCGCTCGGAAAAGAGCGGGGATCGCTTTGCGCATCGTACACATCGGCGAGCCGATCACTGTACAAGGATTGCACTCCCCGCCCCCACATCTCTTTTCATACCACTAAAGAGACCCGATATTTCACTTCTGCGTGCTTCTGCGCAAGTAGAACTGTAGAAACAGCTCTCAAGATCCTTGCCGGTATCTGTAAGGAAAAGGATCCTTCGACATCCCTACATGCAAGCGCATACTGTCGAAATCTATGCTTTAGAATACTGTAGATACCTACATGCATGCCAAGGCATAGTTTTCCGAGGCCGAAGGATTCTTTTCTTTGCCAATGCCGATAATGGGCGCCGGCTGTGGGTTTATGGAATTGTTGATTTAATTTAGAAAACTGGCAGATTACATTGGTGTTGTATAAAATGTTTGCAAAATCAACTATGTTGCGGCCAGTTTACAATCAAACCGATTGCAGCAGACACACAGCTAAATATAATATTTTACCAGGAACACACAACATTGAAATATTTGATGTAAACTGTATGTTCCAGTTTCCCACGAAACTAAATTATATGTAGTACAATCGGAAATCCTGACTCGAAATTCCGCATTGTTCGAATGAGTTACAATGGCCCCTGCAACTACAACAGTAACTAAAGGAACACAGGTGGGTTTTAATCAGTAAATGTCTGACACTCTCTCTCGCTCCACCAAAACCGGGAGAAGTTTTTTGACGACTTCCCTGGTAAAAAAGTATAATAAGAAATATCCGAAATCCTGCTCTGAATGATTTTGAAAAGAAAAGATGGAATATATAGAGATGAAAAACAAATTGTAGGTACTGTGTTTCATAATTAAAATAAATAATAGCAAGAACTCTTGACATCTCGTCGTAAGCCGTACCACGGTCTAGACAGAGACAGACTTACGTAGCATACGACAGAGACAATGAATTCTCGTATTGACATGCGTTAAAATGTTTATTGGTAAATACAATAAAGTTATGTATAGAGCCGCACTTATTTATTGCAAACACATTACCGCGTGACGGAGGTTTAGTTACGACTGAATTAAATTATTAAGTTTAATAAGCAAAACGTTTTTTGCTGTATGAGCATTATTGGCTCGTACAACTTACACTTTAAGCAAATAACAATATTCTATTCTATTCTACACACATGCATGCAAACTAACATTATTCTGACAACATAACTTTGAATATCACATTACTCATACAAGCACAAACAAATCACATAAGTTGGTCCCCACATCCGCATCCATCTCTAAACCACTTTCCAGCGTCTCCTAGCCGTGTAATACTGTAAGTGGCTAATGTTAACACTGGCCGGTCACAACAGGTTGGTCAGAGCGGTTAATCCGGGACCGTGTCACGGACTCCGGGATTCCTCCGGGATGTTAGCGGGTAAGTGATTGTTCTACCGCATTCAACGTCGTTGTCCGGTGTGTAGGACTTGTTTGATGAGAACTTTGAAAGTGAATAGGAAATAATGTGAGCATTTTCAAGAAGAACATATAAGCAACAGTTTGCACTTTTTTCAGATATAGTTCTTTTCTTTCTTAATTATTTTCTTCATTAATGGAAACTATTTTAATGGAAAGGAAAGAAAACATTTATTTGAGACTCGCACAGGATAAACAACAATAAAACAAAAAAGTAACCACTTAATCTATAAATACTTAACTTAAAATAAAAGAAAATTATGTTAAAAAATAAAAATAAAAGACCTGTGCGAGGCCAAAAAGGCTCCTATCTCAGCATATGCTGCGATATTTAACAAACAGTAAAATAACGCAGCGCTGGTATTCTGATAGGGCCTGGTGATCCCACACACGGAACACAAAGACGGATAAGATAATATGAATATAGAATAAAATAAACATATAAACAATTCTATTAAACTGGAGCTTTTATTAATTCTTTTATGGATCATATATTTATATATATGAATAATATATTTTTCTTTATTTATTAAACAAAACGTCGTCGTGGGCTCATTTGCTTTATTTCCATCCACTTGTATACTCATAACTCTTTTAATAACATCCGTTTCATCCTTCGTCTTCACATGGCCATATCAAGCCAAACGATTCCTTACAAACTCTTAAAAACTTTTCAGATACAACAGATACCATGTTTAAGTTGATTCACTGCGACTGTACGAAATTTAAAAAAAAACATGCTACAATTTGATAAAAAAATAAGGGATTGGATGTGCCCCCCCCCCCCCCCCGCCTTTGAACCGCGGCGCGGAGAACCGCGCGACCATAGAGATCTTTAGAACTAAGAATGCATCTGATTTTTTTTTACAAATTTAATCTGTTATATTTGTAAAAAAATAGAATAAAACTCCATGGCCGCGCCATTGAAACCGTGAAAAACATGTTAAATCACCGTTATATCGCTGAAAAAGCATCGCAGATGTCTGAAGTTTTTTATGAAACCTAGATTTGAATTTGTCATTTTGTAAAAAATACATTAAAAAAATCATAGGTTTATCTTTGAATTTTTCGCACAGCTAGCCAGGCATAAAACCGAATTAGCTGTGTGAAATTAATTTTACTTTTTACCTACCAATATCGACTAGCTATAGATCAAATAATAATCGTTCAACCAAAAATCTTTTAGTAATCTTAGAAAATTCTATTCAAAAGGCAACAGCACTATTATTATTCAGATCAGCCAAGTCCCCGAACTTTTTGCCTTCCCCTGTATCTATTCCTTTCACCGAATTACTTGAAATGAGCCCCGCCTGTTCCCAGTTCGTCTTTTTTTCTTCGAAAAAAACTTTCAAGTCATTAGTCTCGACTTATTTAAGTTGGCCTATTGTGGGTAAGAGGGTACTGTCATATTAAAAGGCCTGTTTTTAGGAAGGTAATGTTTTTCGTCTGGCAGAATCGTTGGATTTATTTTGTGGTTTCTTATTCTTTAACTAGCTGACGCGCGTGACTTCGACCGTGGCAAAACTCGTAAAACTGCGATTTGGTCACAATTTCTTCAGTTACCCTTTCGCATCCAGTGCCACGGTAACTGTTTCGAACAATCCAATAAAATGTCATTTAAATTAAACACTCATAAATAGCTAATAGCCTTCACGTGACTAGAGGATTAGGCCTTGTTTTGACCAACTAATCAGCATTGCCAATCAACGAGGCAATGCTACCAGCGTTCTCAACATTGACAGAGATGTGGATTTTTTTTATACCCAATGATTTCTTTATATAAACTTTTGTACATATTATTATTTTCAATTTATATATATTATAGTTGTTTGTAACTTGTAAGTACATAGACAGTAATAATAGGGGTTAAAGTATGAAATTGCCGTTTTCTAACACGGGTTGCTTTGAAGTGTTAGATCTTGGGAGTGACTTGGAATTATAAGTTCAAATAAACGTTATATTAAAGGTACGTTATTCTTTTTTCATAATTAGGTATTTATTTGTTTCTTTGTGTTTTTTATTTTCTGTAATATCCCAGTACTTGTAACTATTTTTTGTATGAAATATAAGAAAACTCGCATTATTTTGTAATATGAGTTCTACCGTGGAAACAATATGTCTCAAGCGGTATGCAATATTAATGATGTAAATGGACTTAAAACTGCTAATGAATGGGATGTCTATTTTTAACCGACTTCTAAAAAAGGAGGAGGTTCTCAATTCGGATGTTTGTATTTTTTTTTTTTTTTTTATGTTTGTTCGCGCATAACTTCATCGCTTGCCAACCGATTTGAAAAATTCTTTTTTTGTTGGAAAGGGTATACTTTCCAAATGGTCCCATAGTCACCAAGTCGGGATCTGATGATGGAATCTTGGCGAAATCGAGGGAACTCCTCAAATATTATAGGCAATTATATAGTGATTTATGTATTTTCATCGAGAACTTAAGCATTTACAGTCAAAAAGTAACATTTGATGAAGTGGAACTGATGAAGAAGACCAGAAATGGTCAACGGAACTTCATACTCGCATAGATATCACAATAAAGATACTTATGCGACTATGACAATACAAATGAATGAATGGTTCTGAATAGTTACGTTGAAAATGGTATCATCGAAGTGATCTGATGATGATGATGGAGCCGGAAGGTAGGCACTGAAACTCCGTAATTAATCAATGTATCCTAGCCGTGTTTGGGCTTATTAGAATTATCATGAGATGAACTTTGTCTATAAGGTACTGTCGAACTGATTTGATGATGGAGCCGGAAGGTGGAAGGTAGACACAGGAACTTCATAATAAAACAATGTAACCTAGCAGTGTTTGGGTTAATTGGAAATATCATGAGAAATAGGCACTTTGCTTATAAGTGTATCGCAACTAAAAAGTGTGAAATAAAAAACTTTTTACAAAAAAAAAATAACCAACTTCACTAAAAAAACACTAAAAAGATCAAAATAACTTTAATTTCGGAAGTCGGTGTTAAATAAGATACTGTATAATAATACCGAGAAACACCGACTTCCGAAATTAAAGTTATTTTGATCTTTTTAGTGTTTTTTTTTAGTGAAGTCGGTTATTTTTTTTTTGTAAAAAGTTTTTTTTGTTTCAATCACTTTCACGTAGGAAATTTTATCTTACGAATAACTTTTCTCCTCAGTGCGGCAACAAGACCATATTTCCAAAACGAAAGCTATTAAACTAAGAGCACAAAGTTTTTTTGTTAGAAGAAAGTCGTAGGTATACGTAATTGATATTGCTTGCCCTTTGAAATGCATAGTTTCTACGTTGGAACTCTTAATATGAAAAAAACGTTTTTTATTAGCTTTCATGGTTACAAGAACTGCGATATTACAGAAAATACAAAACACAAAGAATCCAATAAATACCTAATTTCGGAAAAAGAATAACGTACCTTTAATAAAAAGTTTATTTGAACTTATAATTCCAAGTCAATTCAAAGATATAACACTTCAAAGCAACCCGTTTTAAAAGACGGCAATTTCATAGTTAAAGACCTAATATAATTAATTAAGTACTTTTAGAAACGTAAATAATTGAAAAAAAAAGTGAATTTAATGTTATTTCTAATAATTCTTGTTTATTTTGTCAGAATAAAAATTCTATTATATGCCTTAATATAGAATATTACCACTAACACCTATAACACCAACACCAACACCAACACTTACAACACCTACCAACATCTACAGCAACACCTTTACCACCTTTTTTGTTTTGCCTGTATTATTAAATATTTTAATTTGATTAGATTTAATTCAAATTCATAGTTTTCCACAAGACGTTCCACCACCAATTCCAATTAGCACTATCGACCCCATTCATTGCCAAATTGAAATTGTCACAGAAACCGATAGAAGACATTAGTCCCCCGGCCATCGATGCATAGAATCATAGAGATCAATGCATTCTATCTTTGGTATTTGCACTATTGTATGCACAAAGCGTATCTAGGCATAGACATTTCGTACGTGACTTGCTGCTAATCTCTCTAAGCTGGCGTTTGTCGATATAATCTCTGGTAACATCGTAATTACGATGTTTTGATAAAACGATGGGATTGCCAGGATCGCTATATACTTTAGGAACTTATATTTATTTACTTGGTGCCAGCTGAGTAAACCAATTATACTAAACTAACCGAGTAACTGCTGTAGTTGGCTATTATCGTCATTCATTACTTATGCTCTATGTAATATAGCAATGACTGTCTCTTTTAGTGTGGAATCTTGTGTCCCAGTAATTTAAATAACTACAATTTAACTATAGCTTATTTCTGCCCCCCTAGCCAAGTTACAATCGTTTCGTTCGCGTCAAACGCCTCGAGTAGGCCATGTCTCCGATTCCTTTGTTCTGACCACGTGACTGAGCGTTGAAATGACGTCAGAACAAAGGAATCGGAGGCGTGGCCTACTCGAGGCGTTCGGCGCGAACGATACAATTGTAACTTGGCTAAGGGGGCTGCCCCCCTAGCCAAGTTGCAAACGATAAACGTGAACGCTTAGTAATCTCCAATAGATTTTCAACTTTATACCTAAGAGCATAAAGTTCAAAATCTATTAAAGACTACTGAGCGTTAGCGATCGGAACGAACGAAAACACTATGTAATCTTCAATAGATTTTCAACTTTATATCCAATAACATAAAGTTGAAAATATATTAAAGACTACTGAGAGTTTACGTTTATCGTTTGTGACTGGGCTGTACCTTTAAACCTTTTTCTACTGTGGGAAGTCGTTTTGGGAACACATTCATTATGCGTACAGCTAAGAAGTAGTATTCCTTATCGGAGTTCAAGTTTCTGGCTAACGACAACCTGGGAATATTTAAGTCAAGAGTGAATAGGTTATGTAGTTTTTTTATTATTATTGTTGATAGGCTCGCGTTTGACCACTATCTCACCTGATAGTAAACGATGATGTGGCCGATGATGGAGCACGCTTACCTAAAAGTAATCTATTCACTCTTGACTTAAAGACCCCTAGGTTGTAGCTATCAGGAAGCACAGACTCCGGCAGGGAATTCCACTCCTTAGCTGTACGCATTATGAATGTGTTCTCAAAACGCTTTGTACGTATAGGTGGGATGTCCACCATGTACCGATAGCGCAACGCCGTACGTCTAGTGGTCCGATGATGGAACGGACTTGGTGGAATTAAATTGGGCAATTCCAACGCACACTCCCCGAAATGTAATCGATAGAAAACCGACAGGCCAGCAACTCCGCGTCGATGCTCAAGGCTTTGGAGTTTTGACTCGACGTCAAGTCACTTCTAGGCAAGCGTGTTTCATCATCGACCACATCGTCACTTTCCGTCAGGTAAGATAGAGGTCAAGCGCGACCCTATTAATAAATTTAAAAAAATCGTCTCGTAAGTCCTCCCAAGAGGGTGTATTTAATATTCAGTAACTAAAACCTAACTTCCTTCAGTTGCCTCGTCCATTCCGCATAGGAATTCGGTGCATTTCCTCAAAAATCTTCGTCGTCTTGACTCAAACGACCACGGCCAAATCATCTACCATCAGGCAAAACAATGAACACCGCGCGCATAATTAAACAAAAATCAACTTTCTCGTTAAACAGTTTAAGCAGAAAATTAACAAGCATTGTAACTAAAAAACTGTAACATTTTTATGACTAGTACGACATAAGGAAAGATTAGATTAACGCCTCAACCAATAAAACAACATAAAAAGGAGATCGTGTCAACGTTCGAAAAGCCATCAAAATGTCATCAACATTTGTTTATGTTTATAGAAACATTTGAATATAAGGGCCGTAAACAAAAATCCGGAGTGTGATTGAGACAAGTTCTTACAACTTCCTCAATTGATCGCTCTTTGGGGAAACTTCACAAATTCTACTAACATTATAAACGTGATCGTCAGTTTGTTTGGTTGAATAAATGTTTGGTTTATTGTAAATCAATAACTCTTCAACAGTTTATCGGTTTTTGACGTGTTTTGGGACATATCGACGGTGAAGTGCCAATACCTTCTAACTAACATTTTTCGAGAAAATTACTTTTTAGAGCTTATAATCTAAATATATCTTTCCGCATGTTTTAGTGAAAGCTCCTAAGCGGGTATTTAGTTAACTACATCAAATTAAATGTAGAAATACCTCCTAACTAAACCAACGTGTCAATTTATTACCTCATAACGTTTTTTTTACTTCAGCAGTTAGTAGTTATTGACACTTCGCCGTCATAGCGACCGTGGCCTTTATTAGAACATCGCAGTAGGTATGTGTTTCCTGATAGCTATAATCTAGGATCTTAAAATCAATAATTAATTAATGCTAAACTAGCATGTTCCGTTGCTGACCACATAATTGCTTACGATCAGATGAGATAGTGTTCAAACGTGAGCCTATAAATATTTTATCACAGTATTACCTACGTTCGCATGGGATAATGTTGTAATTTGTTGCAATGTAATTTATAATTAACACATTATTATTTAAGCGTAAAACCTGTAATCGACATACTCGTATATATTTTAATTTTAAAATAAAAAAGTAATTATACTAATACAACTATGTTTTTTTAACTCTTTCTGTTATAATTCTAATTTAATTAATTACAATGTTATTTTTGTTAACTATTTTACTTTCATTTAATTGTCAATTTATTTTTATAGCTGTTTTTGTTAATTCTTGCATACAATAAGCACCATGTATTCAGGAAGAAGAAACTAACGCCTGAAATGCATGTATTGTATATCTAGCTCTGAAGTCAGGGCTTTATTAAAATTGTAAGAATGTTAATGCAAATAAAGAACATAATTATTTATAATTTTCGAGCGAAACCGGTGCCAAAAACTAGTATTTTTATATTCAGTTAGTGGTAGCAGCTCAAGTTCACAAGAAAAAGAAATAAAACCGTAGCAACTTATTATTTATACAATAGTTTCTTTGTGAATTTCTTTTCGTTATGATATTTAGTGAATGATTTGTTGATTCCGTGTTTAGAATATGATTTGCTATTGTTTTGCTGTTTTCTGATAATATACGATGTTTTGCGATTGGTTTAGTTGGTGAACAATAATAATTAGCCGTTTCCTGTTAGGAATTTTCTGTTGATTTTGTTCTCCGTGTTGTTATGTCCGACCTCAGACTGAATACATAATCTACAAAATAAATTATTATTATTATTATAAGCCTGTAGGGTATCACTGCTGGGCAAATGCCTCTTCCCCTTTTTAACCGACTTCAAAAAGAGGAGATTCTTGTTTTTATTTCTTATGTATATTCCCCGATTACTAGTACACGCATAAACCGATTTGAAAAATTTCTTTTTTGTTTAAAAGAGTATACTTCTCTGGTCTCATGGTCCCAAAGTCAGGATATAATGATGGTATACAGGAAAAATAGAGGGAACTCTTCAAATTTAATAGGCACTTGTAATAGATATATTCTATAGGTACGTTACTATTGAACTTGCACACTATTTAAGTTTATCACAATAAAAATAGCCATTATTTGACTATCGACATACGCACTGTGTGCAAAACAAAAAAAATATAGTAAAAAAAATGTATTCAATTGTAAGTTGTAAAAGGTGTGTGTACCTGTTTTATTGCATTCGTGTTTACTAACAGAGGGAAAGCCATAATGTCACTAGAACGGTGGTTGCTGAAAATCAGCACCGTTTTGCTGGACAGACAAACAGACGGACAACAAAGCGATCCTACAAGGGTTCCGTTTTTTCGTTTTAAGGTAGGGAACCCTAATAAACTATACCAAATTATAAACTATTGCACCAGCGTCACGGTATAGCACAGCATGGATTTATATATTATTTATGTTGAAATTATGTTTTTTTTCTTATATTATTGTTTATTTTGTTATGTTGTCACTGCTAGTCGGTGTTGGAATGGAAATGCAATAGATATCCTAGCTACTTTCTTCTTTTTTAGGTGTGAAATCATCTAATGCCTCCTCCCACTCGAGGGCGAAGCGTGTCAGACTTTTACTGACAACCTAGACAACTGTGTTACAGTGAAACTGGTTTTTTGTTTGTTAAAGTTAGTGATGATATGTGATCTTAAATTTATTGTGAGTGCGACATGTTTTCTTTCTTTCCTTTACTGTTAGAACTTCACTGATGGTATTTTTCTGACATAAGACAAAATGACAATATCATGTATAGGTTATTGGTTACATATTTTTAGGGTTCTGTACCTCAAAAGAAAAAAACGGAATCCTTAAAGGATCACTTTGTTGTCCGTCCGTCTGTCTGTCTGTCTGTCTGTCTGTCTGTCTGTCTGTCTGTCTGTCAAGACCTTTTATCTCAGGAATGTGGAGAGGTATCGAGTTGAAATTAAAACCATATACTCAGGTCTGCGGTTCCTTGAAGCTGTGAAAAAATCAAACTTCTAAGTTAATGAAAGAAAAATATACGGCCGTTTACGTCGCAAAAAAAGTATATTTCGACACTCTCAAGGGAATCAAAATTCATAGGATACCTCCCGTTGACACAGAATCCTGAAATTTATCATAAAGCAAGGTCTTATAGCGCAGATATTGGTATAAATCCGAAAACAGTAAATTTGTAGCTAAATCAAAAAAAAAAAAATTGCCATTCGGAAAAATCTTCAAGACGTGGAGTCTTGAAGATTTTTCTTTAGGGAATTGAACTATGTATTTACATAGGTAAGTTTGTACGGAACCCTCTGTGCCTACTCGCACTTGCCCAGTATTTTTAAAGTAGAAGTTCTCTCGAGAAATTTACTATGCTTAGGCCTAAGCAAGTCATCCTACATATGTACATATATAGCGAATTTATACTATAAGCTGTACTGTTTGTACACTTGATTGTGTTTGTAATGACAGTTCACAGAGAATCCTAATGAGTAACTACGATTTAGACGAGCTTGTAGAACTATTTGCACAATGGTGATACTCGGGAGCTTTTGTTCTGCCTGAATCTGGTTCAAGAACCTCCCGAACAGCTTTTATTTTTTTATTATGGATGGGCTGGCATTTTACCTTTTCTATCCCACCTGATGGTAAGCGATGATGTGGCGACTCTTGACTTAGAGAGCCCTAGGTTGTAGTCATGAGCGGTATGGTGAGGACGCCGTGACGCCTCTAAGTCTTCAATCACTCCTCAAAGAGGTGACCTACCGCCATGATTATGGCGTGCCCAACCGACGTGCCATCGGTGCTATCTGACGTCCACAATTCAGTAATTGGGTAAAAACGATACCCTTCGGAAAGACTGGTGTCACCTGATGGTAAGCGATGTTGTGGCCGGCGATAGAGCACGCTTGCCTAGAAGTAATCTATTCACTCTTGACTTTATGTTGTTGCTATCAGGAAACACAGACTCCGGCTGGGAATTCCACTCCTTAACTGTACGCACAATGAATGTGTTCCTGAAACGCTTTACACGTATGGGTGGGATTTCCATCATGTACCAGTTATTCAAATTGATAATATTATCAACAAATTACGCAACATTTAGTTTGTAATAACATCAATTTGTCACCCACCGCATTCACTGCAATGCAAAATGGTTTAATTACATATTATTGTTGTAAACATAAATGCGGTTATTATCTCGTTCATTATGATAGTTTTGGTATAAATTGCACGAATTCCACTTTCAAGTGAATATGATACTCGTATATCTATAAATATACAAAACAAAATCGTGTTAGTTACACCCACCATTTATAACTCAAGAACGGCTGGACCGATTTTAATGATCTTTGCTTTGTTGGATTTGTCTCTGCCCCGAATAGCTACTAAACTATTATAATATTTTTCTGATATTACCACGTACGTACTTATTCAGCAAAGTTTCGATAGAAATTTCGCGTGTTTCGCGTGTCATCATCATCATCTTCCTGCCCTTGTCCCGTGTTATTTGGGGTCGGCGCAACACGTTTTTTTCTTCCATTCTGCCCTGTCACTCGTCATACTATCACTAACTTTCTTTTCTTTCATATCACTCTTCACACAATACATCCATCTTTTCTTTGGTCTCCCTCTCCCTCTCCATCCATCCGCGTGTTTCGCGTGTACGAACGAAAAAAGTTTGACGTTTAGATTCTCTAAACCTACTCTAATTTGTAATGTTCCAAAAGAAAATTTGATTTTGACAAATTAATTGTTCGAAATTTCAACTTCAAATTGACGAAACCAAAAGTTCTGTTGATTTTCATTTATGTGGATTTAGTAAGAAAATTGCTTAAAATGGCCTCAATAATGATTTAAACGAAGCAGCTCTCCGTGAAGAACGTTTAGAGCGTACAAGGAATCGGCGACACCTGCGTAAAAAACTTAACATTACTCAAATTCCTGACTTAATGTTTGTGGGGAATGACAGACTCAGTCGGCAATTATTTGAGGAGTTGTGCCAGGAAATAGTGCCTTTATATGTATTATCTCTCAAGGCATCTGCCCAGCAAAAACACTATGAAGTGGTAAAGAAAGAAAGAAAAAACACAAATACAGTAGAATTAGGATACATTAGAATTAAAATACAGTAGAATTAATTATGAAAAAAAAATACTTTAAAATCTGTGCAAGGCCAAAAAAGCGCCTAACTCAGCATATGCTGCGATATTTAAAACGATAAATAACGCAGTGCTGGTATTATGTTAGGGCTCTCGGTGATGCCACGGTCACACTCACTATATATGTATCGAAACAAAATAATAAATAAAGGGCTACTGTGGTGTGTTCGGGGTACTGTCTTATTATTTATTTATTTATTATATCCTTCTTATATCTTATGTAGTTTTTACAAGATGTTATTTAGTTTCACCTGTCCCGATGTCTGTTTGTCTGTAATCAAATCTGACAAATCAAATTTGATACACTTCCCGGTTACTAATTAAGCTGAAATTTTACATGCATGTGTAAATCAGATGACGATGCAAAACTATTATGATATGAAGCTGATCTGATGATGGAAGTGGAAGGTAGCTATAGGAACTCAGATAGCCTTATGGTGTTTGAGCTTTTTGCATGGTCTTGATGAGTGTTAATTATATGTATAGGTATATACCACGCTATAAAAGCGGTAACGTGAGTATAAATAATTATGTTTCTTGTGAGGTTGAACGAAAACTAATTTATTAATATAGCTAAAGTTTCGCGACAGCAGTAGAAGACAAGAAGAGACCCGGAAGTAGAGGAGACTCGTAGGAGCCCCGCGACAACCTTTACCGGCCGCCAGGCAGAGGCATAGAAGCTACGGCCAGTAGCCCTGCGACAGCCTTCAAAGGCCGCCAGTCAGAGATAGAGCAGAGGCGAGGCCATCAGAGGCCGGCAGGTAGAGGCCCGCAGAGGCTACGAGTAGCCAGTGGCAGACTTTAAGACTGACTCTTCAAGAATAAACTGACTGAAGAACTAACTCGAGAACTGACTGAACAACTGACCCAAAAAACTGACTGAACTGACAGACCTCTCTCTCTTAACTTTACCACTCTTTCCTCTCCCTCCTATAGCTTAACACTTCTTTTACCTTTCCTCACACTCTTATAACTTCAGCTACACCTACATAATAACACTCTAGCACTCCTCATGCTCTCTTATCACTCACTCTTAACTTACATGCAACGTCTTACATTACAAAGCTTGCTATGAAAAAATTATTTTCATTGAATACTTGAATCTTGTGGAAGTCATGGTTTTTTGTGACACCGGTGGCCGATTCGCTGGTTATACCTATTTTCTTGACTGGGTTCTAGGTCACAGTTATATCAAGCTGTAAAAATTTTGGAAGTTGTCTTGATTAACTAGAAGATGGATGGCATTAGTTCAATGTTCTGGAAATAAAACATTTCAAATACCTAATAGAAACATAAAATATTGAAATTAAATAAGAATTGGGGAATGACAATGAATTAACTTAAAATGGATCTTCAATTCTTGTACATAGAAATACTAATTGGTAATAAAATTAATCATTATTGTTGAAAACACAATTTGAAACTGTCCTACCCAGCTTCACAGTTGAATAGTTTTTGTAAATGATTTTGTTGAAATGATTTTTTCGATTACGATTGCTTACTTTATTGAATCTACGAGTATACTAAAATTATAAGCTGAAGGGTTTGTTTATTTGTTTGGACGCGCTAATCTTAGGAACTAAAGGATCGAATTAAACAAATATATGCGTTGAATTATTGCAAAGTTGTGTATTATGTTTTATATAGGTGTATAATTATTTTATATGTATAAATGATTATCTATAGTGTACCATTAATTTGTTAGCAGTACATCGCAAACTAACCCTGTATTATTTTTTAGTTCTGACGATTCGTCCTAAGGTTGTCTGGTAGATATCGCTGGCAGCGATAAGACCGCCATTGTACCCATAGATTTAAGTTTGTGTATAAGTTGTGTTACTTTTTTGGTATACAGTAAAATTTATTGTACTCTATTCTAATCCATTCATTGAGGAAGAGTAGGTATAAGCTAAGAGTACATAACATCACACTACAGCCCACGAGAGCGAAGCAGTAACCAATGACGCGGGTGAAACCGTGGGGAACAGCTAGTATCACAGAAAATTCAAATTGATGAGGCAAACGTTGTGGTAGATAATGTGTTTTAAATATTCTAATTATTTTGTGTGCTGTCCCTTAACTGTCATTTAATTTAAAATCTGTCCAATCGATCTTACCGTCCTAAAATTGGTAACCCTAAGTATGAAATTCCACTTAGTATTAAAAACAAAAAAGGGAGTCCAATATAAACCATTTTGTTTTTGTATGTAATTCAAAACAACATGTTTTGATGGATGAATTAATAATATCATGATTGATTGACGTATTTATGTAAATTGTACTTATATGTATTTGACATGGCCTTCAGCCGCCCTTGGGTATAATAGCGCCCATTATGTATTCATATGCGGCTAGATAATGATATTTTGACACAAGATGAGTAAGAAGATGTTTTTGAAATGTAAGTCAGAATAATTTAGGTAAATAATTCGAGAGTTATTTTTGTGCAAATTACAGACGTTCCACCCATAGTTGATCCTCAAGGAGATGTCAGCAACTGTAGGGGCCCAGCAGGGTCGAAGCCTACTGGGGCCAAGGGTCTGATTCTGAAAGGAAGACTCGGCCCTGGTACGAAAGGCAATGAAGAAACAGGAGTGGGTAAAAGTTTGACACTATCTCACGATCCGCCCAAGAGCGGGGGAGGTCATAAGATGATTTTCCCACAGAAAAAAAAAACATAGTTGATACGCACAAAAAGTTTTGGGAACACATTAAATTGTGCGTATAGCTAAGGAGTGGAGTCACCTCAGCGCTGGAACGCAAGTTACAGTGTCAGACTTACTGACCCACCAGAGATATTTAGCATGTCTGGGATTGTCAATAATCTCATTCATAACAGGAAGCCTGGCTGTAAAGTAATATAAGAAGCAGAGTTTAGAGGAAGAGGGACACAGTATAGAAGAATACAGTTCTTCTGGTCTGTGAGTAACAATATAATTATATAAAAATCAAAATAAATTCGAGAAGGCTGGGATGTCTGAGGTTATGGAGAGGCCCTCCAAGAAGGCAACAGAGGCCATGAGGGCGTACAGCAAGGTGAGAGGTCCCATAATGGCATTTAGAGGCTTGCGTGGATACAGAGCAGCGGACTGAAGGAACACAGGTAAGTAAAAGTCTGTCTAAAGTCTACCTATTAATATTGTAATATGCAAATATTGTAGAATAACCTTTTTTTTAAAGAGTAACCCATGAAGTTTCTTGCCAGTTCTTTTCCATAGGAAACGACCAATTGGAACCGTGCGCTAGCTTCTGACGTTTTATAAATGCCCATGTAGGCCTATGTGAAATAAAAAAATCTCAAATGAGTTTGAATTTCACTGCTCTCAAAACGGAAAAGGAAAACATCGTGAGGAAACGAGCCTGACTCCTAGCAGTGGGTACATTAAAAAGCTAAATATACTACTCCCTCTCGCTCTAACCAGAGCGTGGAGTTACAAGTTTTTGATGAATTTCTACTTCAAAAAAAAAAGAAATCCAGCACATATGTTTTATTCAAAGCCTGCTCATAGTGTTAGAATACAATACATATATCTCTCACACATTTTTCATAGCTGCATTGGCCAAGTTATATGGAGCCATACGGCCATACTTTTCGGTCCTTACATAAAAATGTCTATCAGATAAGTTATTGGGCTCGCGGATAACGTGACGTAGTTCTATACACGTTCCAGTTTACAGATTTTATGACTATACCACTAAGAAGAGAAGCAAAGAATGGAAACACTGTAAAAACAGGCCAAAATAAATAAATAAATAATATAAAGCATTTATTTCAGGCAACTTAGCACCCATACAACAATCACAAAACAGAACACACACACATAAAGAAATACACATTTTACACTATCGGACATAGCCAGCAACATGTCTGCTACAGCAATGTCCGATATAAGGGCAATCAAATCTGCCGGCAATCATCGCCAGAACTGTATTGGAGCTGCGCCGCACCCTGCGTACCAAGGACGCGCACCGCTTGCGCATGGTGGTGTGAAAACAGTCGGTGCGCGATTCCGCAAACATGCCCGAGGCATTACAGAAGCGGGGCAGCCCCAACACCGCCCTGAACGCGTTATTGTATTGGATACGAAGGGCACTGTAAACCGCTTGTGTGTAGGAAACCCATAGGCTGCACGTGTACAATGAAGTACAAAAAGCTTTAAAAAGTGTGATCTTGACCTCATTTGAACACCGTGCAAACCTACCACCCGTTCCAAAGGTACATCATTCAGGCGAATGGGTGGTACATGTTGAAAAGTCCACCTGAGGCACCACTCACCAGTCTCCCCCAGTATGAACCCAATTATTGTCATTGTCTTAGTTTTGTAATTGCTGTGATATTGTGGTAAGAAAAATAAACGAATTATTACCCATTGAACGGTTCACGGTAACATAAGTCACCCAAGAGATTATTACGTCACAAGTCCGGGTGAGAATACTCACCCGGCGACATCTTTTGAGTATCGTTCACTTTAAACGTGTAGAACATTAAATCCAGTTGATAATAGTTTAAGGACATATTACTAGATGGCTCTATATGAAATCTATCATCGGTTAAAAATATATTTTATCTGTAGAATCGTAACCAAATATCTAAGAAAAAAATAACAAATGACAGTTCACCGAAATTAGTTTATGGTCGGCCATTACGATGTCAAGTGGATGTTTATGTTACTCTCTCAACGATAACATTCTAAGTTTGAAGTGTTTGTGCGTTATTTGAGACTTAATGGTGTGTCGAGTTCATTGTGAAGATAAGAAATGTGTATTAGTTGAATGTTTTCATTGAACAATAACACTCGAAAAGTTACGTCATCACTTCGTGACCTTGTGACGGTTGTTGTGCAGTTGTTTTTCGTAATTAATGTATTTAAACTGTTTGTTTTTGATAAAACATGGTATAAATGTGTAGACGTGTTTACTATTAACCTCGTTAATTACCCATTACAATGAAAATACAACAACACGTGTCTACAAATGATGCAGTAGTGAGCGGTGACCCGGAGAAAAGGAGAAAGTTCGAGTGAAAGGGTGAGTTTTGCAATTAATTTCTTATTAGAATCTTATTCGTTTCTTATAAGATTATATTATGAAACGAAGGGGTATACGATGCCATAACACACCATAATTTTCTTATAAGACTTTTGAACCAGACTTTTCTTATAAGATTCCAATTAGAAAATAGTTACGAGTTTTTTTTGCATTTTCTCGACTTTAAGCCTTATTTTCACTATTTATTAGTTATTTGGACAATTTAGTTTTAGCTTAATTACATTCTGGATTCTTTAAGCTTTTCGTAAGTGTTTTTTAACCTAATATAGCTGTAGGCGTTTTGGAGTAGTAATTATTTTTCGAAAGGCTTTCGCGCTGTCATAAAAAAGAAAGTGTCAGGTGTCAAGTGGGACTGTGTAATCAATTGTCAAATGCGGGAGTTGGACGCTCAAGTGGTTACTGTACGTTTCGCGATATTCTTCGTAATAGTAGTGACATATTCTGGTCATAGGTGGACTGGTCTGCTGGCCTAGTGGTTAGTGGCTCTGACTTCTATACCGGTCAGGGTTCAATTCGCACTAAAGACAATTTTTTCGTGATGAGCAAGATCATTTGTTCTGTGTCTGTGTGCTGACATCTATTTGAGGCACGCGTGGAACACAACGCCCATTCGACGACCCGGGCTCGTCGACGGCTGGACGGTTAGCTACCATAGCTCGTCATCCGCTAGCCCGCAACTTCGGTGGTTGGATATCACCCTGAGACTCCCAACGCCCGGAATACAGTCTAAATATTTCCTAGCTGCCGATGCATCAAGGGGAACACCCAAATACTCCGAAATATTTTATTCCGAATTTCGATATTCCGATTTTCAAAAGTCCGAATTTCATAATACCTAAAAATTATAATGTCTATTATTAAAAATCACGAAATTTATTTTACCGAAAGTCGTAAATGCGATTTGTTAGTTTTCCGATTTTCATACGTTCGAAGAATCAAATGCTCGAAGGGTTCTCGGTCCGATAAACGATATTCCGATTTTCGATACTTCGAATAAACTAAAAGTCAACATGTTGTGCTACAAAATTTAGTGTCAGAAACGAATTGCTGCAAAACCGACTTCACGCAGTCTTGTTTGCCTACCCCTAGAGTGTAATTTAAACCCGCGTAGGCGCGGAGGGCCGAAGAAAGCCGAAGCTGCGGTGGTGAGCGTTAAAACCATCTGCGACGATAAGCTCGCGTGGGGCCGCCTAAACCCCGCAGCGCCGGAGCCGTGACAGAAACAATGCTTGCTGCATTTTGCATGCCTGCTTTCATGCTGCATGCCTGCTTGCATGTTGCATGCTTGCTTGCATGTTGCATGCTTGCTTGCATGTTGCATGCCTGCTTGCATGTCGCATGCTTGCTTGCATGCTGCATGTCTGCTTGCACGCTACATGCCTGCTTGCATGCTGCAATAAATCCCCTGCATGCTGGAAAACGCATCTGTCATTAGTTTTTGAATTCTACTCCCTCATACTACGACCTCTGACGAGCATTTATGTGTTTATTTGTCTTGCTATACAGTTTTATGAGGCGTTTTATTTCGGAATTTTATTAATCGGTATTTTAATAATCGGAATTCGTATTTTTGATGTTTCGAATTATCATTAAGTCGGACTTTTCGTTATTCGATCTATTGAAACTCGGTATTTTGAGAATAGTAATTATATAAGTTAGGAAAATTGAAATTTAGGAATTATAAAAATAGGAGTAATGATAAGTCGGAGTTGTTATGTTCGGAATTTTGAACCATTCGGAATTATGAAAATCGGTATTTTGAAATTCGTATTTGTGACTGTCGGAATAAAGTTTTTCGTATTTATGTAGTGTACCCTGCATCAAGATGTAGTGGCGGTGGAAAAGAAACTCGCCCTGCTCTCCTTGGCGAGAACTGGTGTAAACATATAGTGCTTGACAAGGCACTTCTCAACTTTTATTTCATGTGGTTTTACTAGGCACATAAAATAGATGCTCATGTAAATACCAGTTTCTCAATACATGTAAACGAAAATCGAAAGCATTCATGTTATTTCGCCGTTTTTTCTCCATGTTATTTTTATGGTTTTGTCTTGTTTGCCAGTTTCAGCTGATTTATTATTTTATTTTACTGTGATTTCTTGATTAATTTTACTGTTCGTTTGGATTTTATTGTGCTATCTCATGTGATAGGTTCCCAGTGTACCTAATATTGAGTTGGGAATGTAATTTGAAAAGCTGTGTAAGAATATATTTTTGTGTGCGTGGTTTTATAGATGCTTAGATTCACATAAGCATATTTTTATGTTGATAGACACACATATTTTATGTTGATAAGATATTTTCGAAGACGTATCATTGGCTGAATATTAAATCTGATAAATATAAGGTGAGCTTTAATTCTCGAGCAATCTTTAAGGGGTATTGACGAATATAAGGTTCATTTTTATAAGTAATTCAGAGATCCATTAATCAGAACTTCTTTGGGTTTTCCGTTCCTTTTAAGTTCTATACCTCAGTCAGCAAAAACAGAACTCCTAAGGGATTACTTTGTTGTCCGTCTGTCCGCGTAAAATTACAGATGGATCTGTCAAGATATTTTTTTTCAGGAACGCGTGGAGGGGTCAGCTTGATACCTAAGCCGAAATTGATACCAAATTCGGTTACCTCTTAAAGTAGTGAAAAAATCAAACTTCTAAGTCAATTTAATAATAATAATAATAATAATTTTTATTTCGGACACCAAAAATCCATAGAGTGTTAGTAAAATACAAGGATAAAAAAAAAAAAAAAAACAAAGAAAAAACTTACTGCCTAGTGTTAGTAATTATCAAACTCCGCACAAACTTCTGAAGAATTGGAGAGCCAAAGCTCTCAGTGACAGTTTTCAGGATGCTGTTCCGACTGTCCCTCACTCTCCTCAGTAGCGACGCAGTTTTTTTACGAATAATCGCGTAGAAACCGTCGGTACGGGCTTGCGTAAACATCTCCGACGCGCTACAGTAGCGAGGTAGTCTCAACAGCATCCTGAAAGCATTATTATATTGGACGCGCAGGATATCCAGCGATCTCTTAGTATAATCGACCCATAGACTGCCCGTGTACAGACTTTGGCAATAAGCCTTGAAAAGTGTTATTTTTACTTGGTCTGTACACCGCGCAAATCTACGGGACAACATATTACTCCGGACCGCTAGGGCCCTGCGCTCCCTCTCAATGTCCACATCGTCCCTGAGATCAGCGGCAAGTAGATGCCCTAGGTATTTAAAGGTTAACACCCTACTAATTGGGGAACCGTTCAATAGTAGCCCAGGTCCTTCTCCACGGCGTTTGCCGCTGACCTCAAAGACCATGTATTCACATTTCTTAACATTGTATTTTAATCCATGTGCGGCAGCATAGGCCTCGCACGTTTTAAGCAGCTCTCCGATTGCTCCCGCAGACGGACCCAGCAGCACCATATCATCTGCATAGCTGATGTTGTTTATTCTCACCCCATCAACACTGCATCCGACACGCATGCTACTGAGTGCGACTAGCAGGTCATCCACGTAAAGGTTGAAGAGCCTGGGAGACGTCAGACCACCCTGTCTCACCCCGCACTTCAACCTATACGGCTCAGAGACTGCATCATCCCATTTCACATGATTAACTTGGTTCCCATACCAGTACTGGAACAGCCCACATATTTCCGCGGGTATACCCCTGTCTCCCATCTTTCTCCAAAGCACATCATATGAGACAAGATCGAACGCCTTGGAGAGATCAAGGAAACAAGCGTACACCGGCGTACCGCGATCTTTATAATATTGAACGGTGTGCTTGAGGCTCAAAATAGCACTTTCAGTTGAAAGTCCGGGGCGGAACCCGAACTGTGCATCATGAAGATGTATATAATTACTTAAGCAAGAATCAAGCACACCATCCAATACTTTAGCTATTACAGTCGCAAGCGAAATGGGACGATAATTACCTCTAGTCTTCATCAGATTAGCAGGTAAGTACGCGTGACTAACACACATTGTGAAAAACATAGACAGGACCCGCGACAGATGGACGCCTGCATGCCTCAGGTGCTCAATGCTGAGCCCATCATGTCCTGGAGACCTGCCTCGGTTCATGTTGTTAATTATAGCACATACCTGCTTGGCAGAGAAACGTATCAGAGGTTTCGCGCCAGGACGGATGGGCCCACCATCACCCACCAAGGTTGAGGGGCCGAGTGGGGATTGAACTATGAAATGATCTTTGAAAACATTTGCAATTCCCTTCTTGTCATTTATCCCCTCCACACTCGCAGAGAGGCCAGGCTTCGCATTCAAATTGCCAGTGGATTTCCAAAATTTACAAAGTCTTTACTAGCTCGCTGTTCTGCCAGCCTATCCATAACAATTTGTTGAGCGTTATTCTGGCAGAACTTTAAACGACTTTTAAATCCTTTCGCTTTTCATGCATATCATCATAAACCGGACCCGACAAGGGACGATGATTCTGTACCCAGGTCTGAAAGCTACACCTGGCCTCGCGGTGGGCGTCTCTCACATACTCATTCCACCCACACACTCGCTTACCTCGCCTCGGTCCCCCTACAGATGTCCCTCTAGATTGCCTCGCCGCCGCACATAGGATTTCTACAATCTGTTCATACAAATTGTCCAGAATAACCCTATGCTCAGCCAATCCGCATGATCCAACGCTACACCTTTCAAACTCATGGGGGAAATCAATGTCTCGCAATTTACTATTACATAAATCATGATAACTTTGCGTTTCTGACTTAGTTCTTTCACCCCAAAAGACCGAATTATGCCTAGCACTCCCCGTCATCAATTTCGGTCTCACAACTTCCAAGTCACACTCTAGATATATAGGTAGATGATCCGAGACGTAAATATCTTCGGGTACACAAACATTTGCAATGGTATGCCAAGCTGATACAGATATCACACAGTGATCTAACCATCTCCTGCTTCCGTGCGCATCACTTATAAAGGTATAAGTACCACTATCGACCCCTAGCTTCTTTACGTCAGCACAAACCCAGGATTGGTCAGAACCGAAACTCATCAACTCTTTATAAAACAACTCTTGGGGGTGAGCGTTGAAATCACCTAATATAAAAACATTCTCTACCTCACAGCTTGCTATGGTAGCACTAATCTCACTTAATACATCTGTAAAAATTGGTAATTTAATGATCAGGCCGTTTATGCTTCGTTTATGGCCGGATATTTTGTTGCTTGCAAGGGAATCAAAACCTACAAAGGACTTTTCGTTGACTTAGAGAAATCCGGCAAGAAGCAATGCTAAAACAAAAAATGCACATGTAAAAGAAAAAATCTGTAAACCGTAAAGTAGTTACATCGCAAAATAATTATTTTTTTGCGGTTACAAGCTTTGGTGCGCGAGTCCGCCTCGCAATTGCACGTTTTGTAAATATTTACCTAAGACTAGGAATTACTTTTGTCTCAGAAACACGGAAACTTACAAACACATGACACTTACCCAAAACAACTATCTGTAAACCATACAAATATTTGTTCCGCATGAGAATCAAACCCGCGACATACATTGCAGCAATCAATCACTCCACAACTGTGTCATCTGTGTCGTCAATGCTTAGATATATACCTATGTATGGTTTGGAACTCATGGGTCATAATAAATTAAAGAAATATACAGTAATAGTTCGAGTTTAGAAAAAAAAACACTAGCTAGCAAGCCGAAAGTCACGCTTATTCTTTTAAAAGAGTAATTTATAGGAATAAATCCTACAGAAATCCTCTAATATGCTTTTAAAAGATAGATAAAAAAAAAAAATTACAGATAGTAAATCTATAAATTTATTTATTTTTTATCTATCTTTTTTTATTGTCTATCTATCTATTCTTTTTTTCTAGACATGTTCTAGTGTTTTAGTATTCTTAAAAGTACTGACATAATATTGTAACAACATTGTAAACACTAAGTTCGCAATAAATGCTTTGACTTTGACTTTGACTTAATAGTACCCAGTTTCGCCCCTGAAAATTGGCAAAATTTACCATTGACTCTTGTTCTTCCAGCTGCCCTTGATGCCCAGGCTCGTAGACGAACTGCGCTCCAAATGGTAGCGGTTCAAGATTTCCGCTGTCTAAGACAGCAAATCATAATAATTATTTAAATAGTGACAGCCCTACTTCGTCTATTAAAAGTCTCCGGCGTATTAAACAGTGAAAAACATTATTTTAATAGATTCAATATTCAAATTCAATTCAATTCAAAAGTTTTTTTATTTCACATAGGCCTAATGGGCACTTATAAAACGTCAGAAAAGTATATTAGTACACATACTACTATAGATACCCTATTAGAGACATATTCTGCTTGACACTAATATCATTGTCCATAACATCCATAGTTTCCAACACATTCAGTTTTCTATAAAAACGTAGTAAACCGATGGAAATTGAGAAACACAAAGCCACAGTTTTTATCCTGCCTGGAAATCGAGTTCAGATCGTAATATCCGCAGCCGGGTCGCACTTCCACTAGACTTGACTAGACCGACGAAGTCATCTATAGATATTTAACACTATATTTATATACACCACTAGGTTATTTTTAGTACCTACGAAAAGAGAAACAAAATGTATTTAAAAAAGTTTTTACAATAAATACAACCGACTCCAAAAAACAAATAGTACAAACTAATTTTATTATCGGAAAGCTAGTGTTTCTGATTTTGTTCCTTTGTTTTTTGACACCAACTTTCGAAGTGAAAGTTTATCATCATTATCATTTTAGCCGAAAGACGAACACTGTTGGACATAGACCTCCCCCAAGTGTCGCCACAAAGTCCTGTGCGTCTCGCATCCATCGGATTCCCGCGACGCTCACCAGAGGTCGTGGGTCCACATTGCGGGAGGTCATCCAATGCTGCGTGTTCCGGTAAAAAGTTTTTTTTTGTGATTCGGAAAAATCTTCGTAACTCATTTCCAGAATTGAACTGTTTTCATAGGTAAGTTTGTACGAAACCCTCAGTGCGCAAGTCTGACTCACACTTACTCGGTTTACCTTTCTTTAAGCCCCGCAGACAGAAATATGACCCGAGTACTTGTAAGTAAATTACATTATGTTAGTTATGGCCAGAAGACTTTTAATTTCACGTTAATTTTATTATGTACAAGTACTCAGCCCCTATATCTGTCCGCGTTATTTAAAGCAAAGCTCCTATTTCCGGGTGGTATTAAAAAATAATAACCACGAAGCTCCGCTCCCGCCTTAGCCTTCAGTCTAACCTAATCTGTCCGTGTCAGGTGTCAGTGTGTCCTAAAATTACGTGAATTCTTTCCCTGCTCTCGTCTTTTACACATATTGATTTTAAGTGAACATGTTTCATTTGCCTGACATTTTTTAAGTGGGTCAGACCAAAATCTATTTATTTTACACATTGCCGGCAGGTACTCTTTACAATCCCTAGGAATTGTTTACATTACCTAGGTAAATAATAGACAATAATATTTATAATATTTCATGTGTAGCGACATCTATGGCGTCACATAACAACTAATCCTGCATCGCGCAATTAAAGTTCTCCCCGCGATTGGAACATATAGAACAGCCCGAAATCATGTATCAGGCAATTGCCTACCAGACATAACACCCGTCTGGCCGGAGGATCCTTTTCAACGGAGGTTTGCGGGACTTTACTCTCTGTTCCGCTTACCTGCAAACATGCATTGCCTGGACGCCCCAGGTAGTAGTATTGCCTAGGTATCGTATAGAAAACCTGAATTATACAGATTGCCGGCAACATATACACAAACTTTCGCCTTTATAATATTCGTGTGATGAAAATGAGCTAAGGGAGCTAACCAAGGATCTTACGAAGTTGATCCCCTATGGGGTTAAACAGGACACGAAAGTTTGTGTGGCTCTTCATCATTTTTCCCGACAGGAAATCTCATCGGGCGAGCGCTTTAAGGTGCTGATAGATTAGGCCTTTCAGTTGTAACAGAACACCGAATCTTTGTCGTTTTTTTTATTTATTATTTTTCACGATCATTCAAGCGAATGCTCTATTAAATGCTGGTTAAAAAAAATATTCTTCATGTAGATGTCTGCCTTGACGAAACAAAAACACTAAAAGCATAACCAGTGAATACTAATCATGGATTAACTCTGAATGGAACGGTAGCTGACTGCAACACGGATGTAAGAGGTGTGCGCACAGAGGGACAGCGCTGGAACAATGACAGCCCCCCTAGCCAAGTTACAACCGTTTCGTTTCGATTCTCTTTTCGTCGATCGCCTCGAGTAGGCCACGCCTTCGATTCCTTTATTCTGACGTCATCTCAACGCTCAGTCACGTGATCGGCGGCACGTGGTCGCGGCAAAAAGCTCGAATCTGTAATATGTATTTGGAAATATTTAAGTATGTTTATCAGTAAAGTTGTCTAGTACTCATAGCACAAACTCTGCTTAGTTTGGGACTTGATGGCTTTGTGTGATATTTGTGGAATATTATACTAAATTCTCACTAAAATGTTCGTTAAAACACTCCCGTTTATTCTTCTGTAATGTAACATTCACTAGAATGCTCATAACAAGTGAAAGCCCTAGTCTATCAGCACCTTTATATAGGTACTAGATTGATAGTTCTTCATATCTTCCATGGATTTTACGTAACTTAATAAGCACCGATAAGTATATAGGTACAATTCTCTCAGGTTTAATTTTCATTCACGATATTATGTAGGTATACACCTTATCAGGTGTAGGTCGCGGGTTCAAATCCAGCCAGGCACCATTACTTTAAGTAATTTATTTCATCACCACTGCTCTCAAAACGGTGAAGGAAAACATCGTGAGGAAACCGGCATGTCCTAGAACCAAAAATTCGAAGACATGTGACATTCACCAACCCGCACTTGGCGGTAAGTCCCTTCTTTGAGGCGTGGTTGGAAAGACCTCACGGCGTCCTCACCTTCCGCATGACGCAGGTTCTCACCGAACACGGGAAGTTCGGGAAGTTCCTGCACCGGATTCGTGCGGAAGCGACGCCCGGGTGTCGCCACTGTGTGGACCGCCCGGAGGACACGGTGGAGCACACGGTGGAAGTGTGCCCCGCTTGGGAAGAGCAACGCCGTGTCCTCGTGGGGGCGATCGGCGGCGGCGATCTCTCGCGCCGGGCCTTGGTACAGGCCAAGGTCCGGAGCGAGGAGGAGTGGCAGGCGGTCGCCTCCTTCTGCGAAGCAGTAATGCTAGCAAAGGAGGCGGCCGATCGCGTGAGGCAACGGCAACGGTCCTCACGCCCCAACCGCCGCCGGGATTCCGATCCCGATTTCCGGCCACCGTAGGCGCGGGCTTGCGGACGGCGGGCAATGGGTGGCCCGCCGTCCGACCGTCCGGTAACCATCCGGACCGAGCCCAAGTCGTCGACGGCGCGTATTGTTCCGCGCGCACCTCAGGGAGATGTCAGCAAATCGTAGGGGCCCAGCAGGGTCGAAGCCTACTGGGGCCATGGGTAGTGTGAAAACGAAACCGTGGCCCTGGGACGAAGGCAACGAAGGAACATGAGTGGGTTTTTAGTCAGTAAAAGTCTGACACTATCTCCCGCTCCGCCCAAGAGCGGGATTTGTCATAAGATGATTTTCACACCTATAAAAAAAAAAAAAAAAACCCGCACTGGGCCCGCGTCGGCCCATTCCCTCTCCTAGAGTGAGGAGGCCTGAGTCCCAGCAGTGGGAACATTAAAAAGGCTGATTATGCTATTATGCTATATACCTTATCATATTATGACCGTGTCAGGAACGTATTAAGCACACAAAGAAAATTAATACGGTTACAATATGCTCACTGGTACGTACAAAAAACATGCATTTTCATTTGCTCGTCTTAATGATTAAAATATTAAAATTACTATAACTCTAATCCTCAAATATTTGAGAATATCTGTTATATTCCTCTTGAATCCCATCATGAGAATTTGATTTTAAACAAATGATAATAATAATACTTTATTGACACAAATCCTTACAAGATGCTTAATATTAGTTAAGTTACCTACAATAATTAAAGGCGCACAAAAGTTGACACCCTGACTCCTAAACTAGAATATCCTGTGTCTTAGGAGTCAGTGTCCCACTGCTACTTGGACACTATAAATCCATATAATGAGAATTTTAAAGCTAGGTAAGCTGATATTGCACTAAAGAATATATAGGGTGACTGGCAATTAGTGTACGATACTTAAACATAGCAAAGCCGAAATCGCAAAAAAAATATCAGCTGTTCAGTACATTAGGCAAACATAAATGTACTGAACACCTGATTTTTTTTCGCGATTTCAGGTTTGTTCCCATAGTAAAAGTTGTTGGTTATCATGAGCACAATCACGTGTTTAAGTATCGTACACTAATTACCAGTCACCCTATATTATTAGGTACATAGTAAAAAAAAGTCTAATCTACAAGTAAACCTTTCAAAAAAATTACAATTCGTTTCATAAATGACGGAATCCTAAGGCAACAAATATAAATAAGCAACCGAATTGAGAACCTCTTTCCTAAAATGTAATTCTATATTCCCTTAGCTCTGTTGGAAAGAGCTAAGGCAAAACCCAACATTACGTATCTTCACCACTTGAGGTCAAACCACATTGATCACGTTTACTGCATACCAAATCCCATTTCGTTGGACCAATTGGAATGAAAGTAAGTCTATTGAAGGCCTTATTTATTTAAACAGATCTAGAAAATCTAGGATTTAAATAAAAGGGACCCTGTTAATGTATATTGGATAGATTGTAGTTTAGATTATTTGACTATTGATTGAAGTAGGTCTGGAATATAAGGAAAGTAAAATAAAACTGAATAGCATGTTAGAAGATCAGTATTGCAGAGATATACGTATGTATCTTTTTTTTTTCTGGTGGGAAAATCATCTAATGACATCCTCCGTATACTAAACAAAAAAGCCTTTCATTGCGCTTCCCACCCCCAGAGTACGCAGAAATTGAAAGCGCCCATAAGTATTGCAACAATTAGGATAACTAATTCCTTTATAAAATGCTACGTACAGACACACGGATACAAGACCTCGGGGTTTAAAAATATAAATAAATGACGACAATCGATAGCCAAATATAATCTGTCTTAAAAACAAACAGCCTATTAAAAAACTCAGTAGCCACATACGTCAATTACCGTCTAAACACCAGTACCCTAATACTCCCAAAACATAAATCGTCCTACTGTCTACCAATTCATCACTGTATCCACAGTCTGTGACCCATTGGGAGGCCCTATGACGTCACATTAATTCCGAGGTCAAATGGCCTGACTGGTGTAGTGTCGTGGATAATTGGGAGGATTTAAGGCCGTTAATATTGAATGCCTCGCCCATGGTCCGACACTGGTTAATGGGTGCTCGAGTAGGAGTGTATGGTAGGGGAATGACAGAAGAACTGGCAGGACAGTATTGAACCGTATTTATTTATTCGTCGATTAACTTTGGAGGATTTAGAGCTACAATTCTTTGACCGTTCTTTCTTTTCTTTCAGTAAATGCTTGAACTTACACGTTTTTTTTCTTTAATTTAAGAGCGGCCAACTCGAAGTACATTTCCATACAACCGCTCTTATGTGATTATGAGGTTTATTACACATCTTTCTCTAGATATTTCGGATACACAGCTAACTTGTGGATAATATCTAGGCTTCTATAGAAATCAAAACATAAGTTTGTCTAAAACTAATCTAGTAAAGACCTCTGATAATCTGCTATTTTATGTGAACTTTGACCCTCCATAAGTACTCAAATATTAATAATATAAAAATGTACATCCATAGAAGCCTTGCACATTTAATCGAGATTCTGAATGACAACCATTTTTCTGAAAAACTTTTAAGGGTTTAAAAAAAACACGTACAGTAAAAGTCTGACACTATCTCTCGCACCGCCCAAGAGCGAAATTTGTCATTAGATGATTTTCCCACCTAAAAAAAATGCCAACAAAGTTTTCAGGCGTTATTTCTCTTTTTTCGCATTGCCTCTTTATCAAGCATCGCATTGGATTGCGTTAAATGAAGCAACAAGCTTTTAAAACCATGCTCGACATTGACGATAGGCGAGTGAAAAAGGACCCTCTTTGCTCCAAGATACCCCGTAAAATTTAAAAAAAAATCTCATTTTACAGGTCAATGTCAAGTTTCATATTGATTAAAATATGATTGGTTGTAATATGTTATTTATTAACGGAATTCTATTAATTAAAGTTATCAATACAACCCTCTCAATTAGTCTTATTCTATTGAACGGTTATTTCATAAAAAAGTCATATAATAGCGCCAATCATATTTTAATCATTATACAACTTGACATTGACCTGTAAAATTGAATTTCGCGGGCTACATTGGCGCTACCTTTGGCAATCGTGATTATTATCATTTTAATCGAAGGCGTGCTTTGCTGCACAGTCTACCGTAGTAACTCTTACTTGATTCGCGCGGCAAAAGCATTTAACTATTTAGTCAAAGAATACACCACAGTTGATCTCTTTACCAGCAGTTTAGCATCCATAAACATTGTTAAGTCTAAAAGCATTGTTTTGTAATTGCATAACATTATTGTCTTCTATATTATCTTCCCACCAAACTTTGTATATCTCAATTTCTTCCATTACAGTAACTTTCAACAATACTCCCATATTATATGTGGAGGCTTGTAAATGGCTCATCGTGATCTTCGTCCTTATCGTTATATATTTTGTATTGTTAGCTGTAAGCCACCCAAATAAAATAAAATAAAATAAAGTAAAATAAGTTAAATTAAATTTAGAAGATAATAGTATTGTTACAATAATCGCAGCCCTATTTATATGTATATCCAGGCAATTACTGTCCATTCCAGGTTGCCTGGAAGAGAGCGCATAATGGCCATTATATGTATGTGTATTATTTTTGTATGTGTAATGGTTTTTACAACAAAGCATATAATTAATATCAAAAAAAAAATACTAAGAGCCCGAACAGAAACAGGTTTCAAGTTGTATTTACGAATAGCAAAAATTATAAGCAAAATCAGCCTACATCATTCTTATTTTTACGACACAGGCCTCCTGTAAAGAGGGATCTTTCTTATAAAATAAATAACTCGATTATAGACAGACAAACTTACCTACATAGAGCAACACAAAAAAATGCATTGTTACACATATCAAATATACAATGTATGCGTTTTTTGACGGCCTGCTGCGGTGCGGATAGGGTGCGTTAGTCGTACTGCGTACGGATGATCGTATTTTTCATACAAAGCGCGCGGTGCGGCAACCGTCCGACGAACGGTCGACAACAGGACGGCAACGTCACAAGTAAGTCGTGTTCAATTCGGTGTTGAATAGTGCATCACTGGCATACAAACGCACGGCAGCCAGATACGTTTTCAATTTAGGTGCTTGTTGTCGGACTACTAACGTACTGCAACCGGCCGGCTGCAGCACGGTAAACGTGTGGCAGCCTAACCGGTTTCAGTACGCATAAATTGTAAGCGACCATAAGCATTGCAACAATTAGGATAACTAATTTCTTATTAAATACTACGATGCTACGTACAGACACACGGATACAACACCCCTCGGGGTTTAAAAATATAAATAAATGACGACAATCGATAGCCACATATAATATCTCTTAAAACAAACAGCCTATTAAAAAACTCAGTAGCCACATACGTCAATTACAGTCTAAACACCAGTACCCTAATACTCCCAAAACATAAATCGTCCTACTGTCTACCAATTCATCACTGTATCCACAGTCTGTGACCCATTGGGAGGCCCTATGACGTCACATTAATTCCGAGGTCAAATGGCCTGACTGGTGTAGTGTCGTGGATAATTGGGAGGATTTAAGGCCGTTAATATTGAATGCCTCGCCCATGGTCCGACACTGGTTAATGGGTGCTCGAGTAGGAGTGTATGGTAGGGGAATGACAGAAGAACTGGCAGGACAGTATTGAACCGTATTTATTTATTCGTCGATTAACTTTGGAGGATTTAGAGCTACAATTCTTTGACCGTTCTTTCTTTTCTTTCAGTAAATGCTTGAACTTACACTTTTTTTTTTCTTTAATTTAAGAGCGGCCAACTCGAAGTACATTTTCATACAACCGCTCTTACGTGATTATGATGTTTATTACACATCTTTCTCTAGATATTTTGGATACACAGCTATCTTTTGGATATTATAGAATATTATAAAACGTAAGTTTGTCTAAAACTAATTTAGTAAAGACCTCAGATAATCTGCTATTTTATGTGAACTTTGGCCCTCCATAATGGACTCAAATATTAAAAATATAAAAATGTACATCCATTGAAGCCTTGCACATTTAATCGAGTTTCTGAATGACAACCATTTTTCTGAAAAACTTTTAAGGGTTTTAAAAAAACACGTATTTCCTGGAACAAGTTTTGTGAAATATTGGAGTAAATCACGGAATTACCGAATACCAATAGAGTTTTCAGGCGTTAAGGTAAACGGCCCAGTAACCGTGAAGTTATGAACTTCCCTGACTTTGCATGCGCGCTGGGCTAAAACTAGTAGACTCATAAAAATAATTTTTATATGACTAGTTAGATAATTTAATATACTTTTAGTATATTATACTTTTATTAAATTAGTGTAAATGTTAATTAACAATAAAATAAAAAAAGTACAAAAAGGGCTAATTGTACCAGTACCCGGTAGAGTTGTACTAGTTAACGTTAAATTGTCCCGGAATCCGGTAATTTTAAACGCGAATTTGAACTCTATTGCTTTACGTTAAAGTTCACAGAAATAAAATATTTTCAAATAAAAAGAGTAGAGAAAATAATTAAGGTCTGTATTTAACAAACAAAAACATGATTCGTTTTAATTTTTTTTAATGTATGTTATACAAATTATAGTTAACACTAGTAATATTTTAGTTTCATCTTGAGTAACCTTTGGTAAAAAAAATATCACTAACTTAATTTTTTACATCTTTATATTAGAAAAAACAATCAAGTTTTTATTTTAGCCTCAATATCAAAAATATACCTAGGTAACTAGTCAATCAGTCATTATAAATAGGTAAAGCCAGGAACCTAAGAGTTCACATAAGGTTTTCAATTATCAAGATTTACAATGTATGCTCTAAATGCTTAATAAACTCTTTTGGATAGGCTTACCTGCCCAGGTAAGCACAAGCAAAGATTTATAAAAAATTAACAGTCTTAAAAGCAATAATACAAATCTGCTCCAGCTGTTATTCCAGCATTTGTTGTAATATTTTTGAGAGAAGTGATGTATATAGGGTTCGAACCTATTGTCCGGATCACTTGTCCTGATAAATGAGGTCTTTTTCGTGTCTCATTTTCAGGGCAAAATAAGTCTTCTTTGACAAAGTTTGTCAGTGAAGCCTCATTAGTTGGAACTTCAACGTCTATAATTTTCATCAGCGTCCCGTCGATATTTTCGTACACCTCTATTTTTCCTGTAAAGCTTTCATTTTCAGCCATTAAGTCACTGAAATCGTGTGAGTTCAGATTTGAGTCCAAGATGTCAGTCAGACCTGTGAAGGTATCAAATAAAGTTTCTTGAGCCGGTAGGCTTGAAGGTAAATTATTTTGCGACTTTATTTGCCTCCAGACATGGAATAGCCCTTCTAAGGATTTATCCCCTTTCCAAATCAGACCTTCGTTGCTGTAAAAAGCTTCGAGTTTTTCAGGACTTATCTGAGATTCAAAGAATTCAAAAAAATTCCCAACGGCATCTGGTAGTATTTGGCTGTCATTATATGCTTTGGCTGGTTTCTTGGGATGACTTGTTACAGACTTTTTTTTTTTTTTTTAGGTGGGAAAATCATCTTATGACAAATCCCGCTCTTGGGCGGAGCGGAAAATAGTGACCCACTCCTGTTCCTTCTTTGCCTTCGTCCCAGGGCCCCGGGTTTCACTTTCATACTACCCGTGGCCCCAGTAGGCTTCGACCCTGTTGGGCCCCTACGATTTGCTGACATCTCCCTGAGGCGCGCGTGGAACAATACGCGCCGTCGACGACTTGGGCTCGGTCCGGACGGTTACCGGACGATTGGACAGCGAGCCACCCATTGCTCGCCGTCCGCAAGCCCTCGCCTACGGTGGCCGGAAATCGGGATCGGAATCCCGGCGGCGGTTGGGGCGTGAGGACCGTTGCCTCACGCGATCGGCCGCCTCCTTTGCTAGCATTACTGCTTCGCAGAAGGAGGCGACCGCCTGCCACTCCTCCTCGCTCCGGACCATGGCCTGTACCAAGGCCCGGCGCGAGAGATCGCCGCCGCCGATCGCCCCTACGAGGACACGGCGTTGCTCTGCCCAAGCGGGGCGCACCTCCACCGTGTGCTCCACCATGTCCTCCGGGCGGTTTGTTACACACTTGGAATAATCGACGTTGTTTGCATCAAAAGGTGACAACCCACATTTGCGAAATACATTTTTGATCGAGTTAGGGTCCAATTGCATAAGAGATTTATGTAGCAGCAGGCAAAAATGTTCTTTGCGAAGTTTAGCAAAGTGATTGTCATTTCGCCACTCATAAACTGCTTTCTTCCATAGCATCTTAAGAGGCCGAAAAACAGCCACATCCATTGGTTGTATTAAATGAGTCGCATTAGGATATAATGCGATCAGTTGGAAGTTTTTATCCCGACAGAAATTACTTAGTGGCAGGGTCGTATGTGAGCAATGGCCATCTAAGAAAAACATAATTGGAAATTCAATATCAGTTTTTTCTATCCAAGGATAGAAGACATTGGTCATGTACTCATAAAATGATTCTCCTGTCATCCAACCTTTTGGCGTTAATCCTAAGCCCCAGTCCTTTGGTGTAGTTTTTGAAATTTTAAATGGTATTGATTTCAGTTTAAACAACACCATTGGAGGTGCCAATTCACGTGCTGCATTTGCCGTGACAAAGACTGTCACGCACTCTTTTTCACTACTGGGAATAATGTTATAAACATTTTTGACATCTCGTTTTGCTAAAACTCTGTTATTTGTTGGTGACAAAAAGAAAGCGCTTTCATCACAGTCAAATATCCTTCTTGGATCTTTAATTGCTTCTTCAAGGTGTGCCATAATAAAATAGTCTTCCACTTCTTTAAACCACGCTCTTAAACTGTTTTTCTGAACTAAAGCACGGGTTTGCGTCAGATTTTGGGCCACTCGCTGGCCTACTTCAGGGTGCCGCTTTATGAAGGCTTCAAACCAGTGACGACCTGGTCTGCCATTTTTAAAAGGGTTTTCTCGCTTCAATTTTTTAATAAGTAAACTTACGCTATCCAACAATTGCGCTTTAGTTACAGGAAAACCACTATCTGCCATAAAAATTAACCATTTTCTTAAATGATCTTCTTCTTCTTTTAACAAAACTGTAGCAGGTCCTTTGGAACATTCAATAGAATAGCGGCCAATAGAATATTTTGTTGTCCAACGTTGAATGTGGAATATTGTACTGCTTGGCTGCAGCTGAAATTAAGGCTCCTTTTCTAACTGCCTCTATGGCCTTTAATATGGCCTTCTGTTTGTCAGTCATGGCTAACTGAAAGAAAATTAACACGTTATTTGCTAATTTCTGATTTCGAATAGGTATAAAAAAGTAAAAATACAAACTTTCAAAACATATTTAGTAAAAGTTTTGTGGTAATTCAATTATTTAAAAACAAACAACACCAAGCTTTTTCTCCCTTTTCTCAATTTCAGCTGATGCCAAGCAGTAGTCATTTCCTGTAACTAAAGCGCAGATGTTGCATAGTGTCAAAAATAGAGCAAGAAAACCCATTTATAAATGACAGACCAGGTTGTCACTGCTTTGAAGTAATCATAAAGCAACACCCAGAAATAGGCCAAAGATTGGCCCAAAATTAAACACAAACCCATGCTTTAGTTCAGGACAGCAGGAGTACTTTATTATGGCACAACTCAAGCAAGCAAGCATCTCAAAGCTTTTTACGGCACCAGAAGTCCAACTTGGAAAGGTATAGATCCCTCAAAAAATTATTCAAGGTTTAGAGGCAGATAAATGCGCAAAATAATTTACCTTTAGACAGATTCAATCATGGCTCTACGATTTTGAGACAATTTTTAGTATCTATCAACGATTTTTTATCACCTGGATAACTTCACAGGTCTGACTGACATCTTGCACCCAAAACTGAACTCACGTGAGTTCAGTGACTTAATGAATGAAAATGAAAGCCGTGCAAGAAACATGAGAAAGTATAGGCGTATGAAAATGTCGACGGGAGTTCCAACTAATGAGGCATATTTATCTAGAAAATTTTGTCAAAGAAGACAAAACTTGTACTGAAAATGACACACAAAAGACACCAGGTCAAGTGTCACCATTTGTCAGACTCGAACTGCAAAGCATAATTATATTACTTAAGTAAATGAAATAGCCAAGAGCTTTTTCGCCCTTGCCTCAATTTCAGCTACTATAACTAGAACCCCAAAACCATGTTTAAATAATTGAATCACCATTGACTTGCGAAACCAATTTTTCACATTTTAGTCGAATTTGTTTTTTTTTTAAATATATTATTATTATATATATTTTATATAATGGCTTACTCAAGAAAAGCTTACATGATAGTGAAACAGACAGGCCAGCGTGGTGACAAGAACAAGTGTATTTAGTAAAAATATCTACGCGAGTAAAACAAATAGGTAACACACAGTTCACATCACGTAAGATTGTCGCTCTGAAGTACGCTACAAAATATTGCCCAGTGATCAATATTCATATTAATGTACTAAAACTGCACCCCATAGTAACCGAATCAAAAAAACTGGTTTTAGAGCAGCAGAGCTGTAATGCAAACTGTACAAAAATTGGGAAATCATACAGATAATCGCAAGAGCAACCAAATGCACGTGGTAACAAAATAAACAAGATGCCTATAATTAACTACATTCTATTGAGTCAACGGAAAATAATACTTAACTCAAGGCAATAAGAACCGTGACGGATTTAAATGCAACTGTTAATGCATGTCCCAGTATCCGGCAGAAAATATTTAATATAAACTACAGTTTCAAAGAAAAATGAGACCTATTTCAAAGCAATAAGGATACAATCACGGGTTTCGGTGCAAGATATGTTACCGGGTTGATAGTGTACCAGTATCCGGTAAAAAACATACGAATTTACCGGGTACTAGGTCAAGTAGGGGTTTGTGAGTACCAATAGATGTAACATGCAAAAACATTTACTTTTCGATGAGATTTACCTTAATTTATAAGTTAAATCGTTAAATAATACACATAATATTTTATAAAGATTAACACTCTTACCTTAATTTTATCCGTCGAAGTATAGCTAGATGATGTCTGCGACGGGGTGGTCTCGTAGTTCACTGACAGAACTTCGAACTTACAGATAATTTTATTTAGATGTATTTTTAAGTTTGCACAGTTTTGACGCCATTAAACTTTTTGGTGAGTGTTGCCATTAAAATTGTATAAAATAGTACCAAGAATAAATTGCCATTTGCAAACTTTAATTTGATTTTGGTAGAAAGACGCAAAAAATAAAAAACTTACTTGTTAACGGGTACTGGGACACTAACGGAAATACGTACTTCTACCTTATGTCTCTTTTTTCGCATTGCCTCTTCATCAAACATCTCGTTAAATGAAGCAACAAACTTTTAAACCATGCTTGACATTGACGATAGGCGAGTGAAAAAGGGCTCTCTTTGCTCCAAGATACCTCCTAAAATTCAAAAAAAATCTCATTCATTTACAGGTCAGTGTCAAGTTTCATATTGATTAAAATATGATTGGCTGTAATACTTATTTATTTACGAAACTATAATCATTAAAATTATCAATACAACCCTCTCAATTAGTCTTATTCTATTAAACGGTTATTTCATAAAAAAGTCATTTAATAGCGCCAATCATATTTTAATCATTATACAACTTGACATTGACCTGTAAAATTGAATTTCGCGGGCTACCTTGGCGCTTTCGCCTACCTTTGGCAATCGTGATTATCATAATTTTAATTGAAGGCGTGCTTTGCTGGACTGCGAAACTGTTCAAAAGAGTCACTGTGGCCCTGGAACTCAAAGAGCAACATAAGAATATGGGAGTGTGTGCCTTGTGGCGGAGACCATCACCGAGCACTGCTCACTAAACAATCACTTTCACATATTAGGTATCACGGTCAGTCTCGCTGTCTGTTGTGCTCCTTGAGTATCCGAGTGTAACCGAAATACGCACGTGAACTTTAGGCTCACCGAAGCCCGTCAAATATGCCCTGAACAAGCCGGTAGGCCTAATTTGCTTTAAGAAAGAGGTGGACTGGCTCGAATGATAGCCGCCATGGTCCACACACAATGGTCCATCATGGACTGATGCAGAAGCCAAATTCCAAATAGACAGAACGAAGAAAGACGTTCAATTTTAGACGTAGGCCTCTGGAACCAAGCATCACCACACCAACCACCACAGCAAGGATTGCCTTGCTTCTGGCATCTCGTGTTTGATCAATACTAGCTGCTTCCAGTGGCTTCGCTCACGTGAAAGTAGAAAATTGTACCAAGGGAAGATACTCTCCGGATAAAAAGTATCTAAATGCTATTCCAGGACATTATCTACCCGTGTGTCAAATTTCAATCAAATCCGACCAGCCGTTTGAACGTTAAAACGTAACAAACATTCGGACACACCCACACACACACACTTTCACAATATTAGTATGATTTTTATTTTGATGGAACCTATAAGTCCTTTGATTCACATATAATAATAAAAATGTGTCATTGAAGTAATTTATTTCGAAAGTATCTCTGTTTTTATAACCGACTAAACCAAAAGGTTCACCTAGGTTTTAGATAGTAAATGTATTCTACGTCTACTATTTTTACACCTCTGCATTTCAACCCTTAAGTATTTTATTTTTAGACAGTTGACCTACTGATCCACAACGCTAAAGTTACCGTGAGGTAGGCAACGTCATGTGCAGTCACCAATATACATGGCACTATTCCAAATACGTGTATATTGTTATAATTTTTACATAGATCAACTTCAATTTTGAACCTTTTCTGTTCGGTTTTAAGATTTAAATTGACATGTGTAAAGTTACGAACTTATATCATGTTTGTGTTTGTTTCTATTTTTGTTTCCATTTATCTCTGGAACAGCTGGATTTTGTAGTCTGACTAAAAACGAAAAAGTGTTACAGTTTATAGATGATGCTTTCATTCTTTCGGGTTTGAAAAATTCTATCACACTGACATTATAAAGGCAAACGTTTGTATATATTTGTTGGTATATATAATATTTGTTACTCTTTCACGCTGCAAAAATAAAACAGCTGAAATTAGGCACACGGAATCCAAAAATAGGACACAAAATACATTAAAGTATTTATTTCTATGTTATTATTGATTGATTTTTATAACCTTTTTTATAATGTGAATGTTAGAACACTGTAGACTCCGCGGATTCATAGACGGCTTTCTATTTCGATACTTTTTTTTATTATTTCAATTTTTATTGTACTTTTGGGTACAAAGTTGGGTCTACACTGTCCTATTTTACCTATTATGTAATATTGTACAATTAATCACTTTTTTAAAAGAGTGACCTAAACCATGGAGTTTCTTGCCGGTTCCACAGCATAGATATATGGAACAGTAAGGAAACTACCTACAAATATTCGAAACGGCACACTCACACAAACATACGCATCGACGAGACTCCTAAGCGTTTCTCGCGGTCCTGTCAGTAGCGAATGCCGCTTAGGTGTCTCGTCGATGCGTATGTTTGTGTGAGTGAGCCGTTTATACTGTGCCGGTTCGTTCTCATAGAAAACGACCAATTGGAACGGTGCACTAGCATCTGACGTTTTATAAGTAACCATGTAAGCCTATGTGAAATAAAATATTTGAAATTGAATTGAATATGTACACTTGGGATAATTATCTACTTTTACGAGGGCGAAACCGCTGGTAATGGTTATACGCATTATGAATTGCTGGGAATATATTGTGTACATGGATCAGGTAACTATTTTAGATATATCTTCCTCTTCTTTTCGAATCGATGGTACGCTCATTAAACTATATGGGCCCAGTAGATGGTTACGTTAACTGTATCATCGGTGGCACTAATAAAATTTTCCAAAATGCTGATGTATGGGCTATGGGGCACTTCTGGGGGCAATCTAACGTGAGGCTCTTATTCTGAACAAGGGTACCACACTCGCATTGAATATCCGACTGGTCTATAAAAACCTGTTTCACCAAACTGTGTCTGCAGCGGCCTACCTGGGCGTGCAATAGATTTAGTGCTTTTTTAAATATATTATAATTATGTACATCTTGAAACACGTTCATAACTTAATAAATAAAGTGCTCGTTATTGCATTTACCATCGACCTCGCTTGTGTGAAAGTTGAAACTGGGATAAACTTCGCTTTGAACGTACGTATTATGGGGATAAAAAAGTATCATAGCACAAAGGATCTTCGTGCATTCAACGATGAGCCAAGCAACAAATCACGCATCGCTGGTTCAAGAGTCGTTCAAGCAGTATAGTGTACAGATAAATACGATTATGATAGCTTTCACATGAATATTTCACTTGATTTACATTTGCTACCGTGTACGTTGAGCTGGGTAACTGGCAAACTGACAGTGTAAAAAAGTAATATATATGTATGTATGCATGTATAGTAAGCAAAGGAGATAAGTAGGGACCGGGAAGTTGCATATGCATTTGCATATTTAAGCTATCCTCAGCGGTAATAGCATATTTTACCTAAGTTCTAGTTATGATGCATATTGTCGAAACATTTACAATATTTTTCCGAGCGCCGTGCACTCACCCAGCATTCCGAAATGCGATAAAAGTGATAATATAAGTATAAGGGCTATTGAATAACAATTGTGACTTTGGTCGGATTCGCGATAGGATAATTTATTATTTGTATGCTGACTTTGAAGTTAAAAAAATGAAAACTTAGTTTTCTTCTTTTTTTTTGGTTCCTAAAATTTATCATTTAATTTCGCATACGCTGCCAATTTTAGTGCATATTTGAAGCGGGAACACCCAAAAACTCCGAAATATTTTATTCTGAATTTCGATGTTCCGATTTTCAAAAGTCCGAATTTCATAATACCTAAGAATTATAATGTCTATTATTAAAAATCACGAAATTTATTTTACCGAAAGTCGTAAATGCGATTTGTTAGTTTTCCGATTTTCATACGTTCGAAGAATCAAGTGCTCGAAGGGTTCTCGGTCCGAAAAACGATATTCCGATTTTCAATATTTCGAATAAACTAAAAGTCCACATGTTGTGCTACAAAATTTAGTGACAGAAACGAATCGCTGCAAAACCGACTTCACGCAGTCTTGTCTGCCCTACCCCTAGAGTGTAATTTAAACCCGCGTAGGCGCGGAGGGGTGGGGCGGCCCGCGAGCTGAGGAGTAGGTGGTTTGAAGGACCGCCGCCACGGCTGAGGCTGGCCGGCAACGCCGGCCAGCAAGCCGAAGCTGCGGTGGTGAGCGTTAAAACCATCTGCGATGATAAGCTCGCGTGGGGCCGCCCAAACCCCGCAGCGCCGGAGCCGTGACAGAAACAATGCTTGCTGCATGTTGCATGCCTGCTTGTATGCCTGCTTTCATGCTGCATGCTTGCTTGCATGTTGCATGCTTGCTTGCACGTTGCATGCCTGCTTGCATGTCGCATGCTTGCTTGCATGCTGCATGTCAGCTTGCACGCTGCATGCCTGCTTGCATGCTGCATGCCTGCTTGCATGCTGCAAATCCCCTGTATTATTGATGAATCACTTAGGTTAGGTTAGGTTAGAACTATGACTAATAAAGCGCGAAGGCGAGCAAGCTAAGCGAGCGTGCCGCGGCAGCGGCAGTCGAGTGCCAGATCCCCTCTATTGTTGGTGAATCATTTAGGTTATGTTAGGTAAGAATTGTGACCAGGGAAACAAAATATTTTTATTGCACATTATATGGTAAAACAAGCAGTATGATACCTAATTAATTACTCAGGATATATATACACAAGGATAATTACTGTAAACAATCTATGCAATTATGAGTAGGAAAACGCATCGGTCATTAGTTTTTTAATTCTACCCCCTCATACTATACATAATATTACACTTCTCTCTGATGAGCAATTATGTGTTTATTTGTCTTGCTATACCGTTTTACAAGGCGTTATTATTTCGGAATTATACTAATCGGTATTTTAATAATCGGAATTCGTATTTCTGATGTTTCGAATTATCATTAAGTCGGACTTTTTGTTATTCGATCTATTGAAACTCGATATTTTGAGAATAGTAATTATAAACGTTAGGAAAATTGAAATTTAGGAATTATAAAAATAGGAGTAATGATAAGTCGGAGATGTTATATTCGGAATTTTGAACCATTCGGAATTATGAAAATCGGTATTTTGAAATTCGTATTTGTGACTTTCGGAATAAAGTTTTTCGTATTTATGTAGTGTACCCATTTGAAGCATTTTTCATTCATTTATCAAGCTTTATGTTGCATATAGTCCGGTCTCTAGAGATACCTAAGTAACCAGGGTCGTCAAATGAAGTTGATGTTTTTATGGAACCGGCGATGCATGAACACGAATGAAACATAAAGTAAATAAATAACTTATTAATTTAAAATTCTTTTTTTTTAGGTGGGATATTATCCAGTGACTTCTTACGCTCCAGGGTGAAGCGCGAGGGCGTGTCAGACTTTTACTGACTAAAATCCGTGGCCGTGGCCGTATGCGTAGACTTATGAACAAACTTAAGTTATTCCCTGTATTTTGTAACTACGAGTTGTATCTAGCTTTGCCGACGTAAAAGTGGGAAATATAGGTATGGTCAGTCAGTGATGAAGTAACATTCTATTAGGGAAAGAATTTAAAAAAAAAACTAGGCAAGCGCGAGTCGGACTCGCGCACTAAGGGTTCCGTACAAACTTGAAAGGTAAATTGCAGTTTACGATTTATGACGTATTAAAAAAAAACTACTTACTAGATCTCGTTCAAACTAATTTTCGGTGGAAGTTTGCATGGTAATGTACATCATATATATTTTTTTTAGTTTTATCATTCTCTTATTTTAGATGTTACAGGGGGGGGGGACACACATTTTAACACTTTATTTATTTGAAATACATTATAAGCTAACAGTACTGGGACCAAAACGCTTTGGAAGTGTTTCTCACGCAAACTGTTCAGTTTAGAAAAAAAATGATATTAGAAACCTCAACATAATTTTTGAAGACCTATCCATAAATACCCCACACGTATGGGTCTGATGAAAAAAAAAATTTTTGAGTTTCAGTTTTAAGTATGGGGAACCCACAAAATTTATTGTTTTTTTTTCTATTTTTGTGTGAAAGTCTTAATGCGGTTCATAAAATACATCTACTTACCAAGTTTAAATAGGAGGACGAACAGACAGACAGACATGACGAATCTATAAGGGTTCCGCTTTTTGCCATTTGGCTACGGAACCCTAAAAATTGCTCAATTGGTTTTTGAGTTTATTCATTAAAATAAAAAAATATAAAAAAAGAGATTTCGATTTTGGGCTTCTGAAGGTAGTTAAGATAAGGTTATTTTAATTTATGTATTTACTATATTTTAATCCCCCGACTCTCTCCAGGTCATCAGTATGCGATGGATGCGAGACGCACAGGAGCGCTCGTTATGGCGACACTAGGGGAAGGTGGTATCTAGCACTGGACGTCCTTCGACTGAAATGATGATAATGATATTTTAATTATTTTAGCATCCAAAGGCAGTATATTGATACAAACATTATTTTTGTTAATGTTTTACTGTATTAGGTATAGTGATTGTTAATTACTAGTAACTTGTAATTAACAAGTTTTCTAGGCCACATAGCTATGTTCTCTAATTATCGGAATTAATTAAACGTCTTTACATATACTAATTAAAGGCTTTCAGCCAATCAGATTCTTCAGACAGAAACAAATAGAGTCTATACGTGATACACATTATTAATGAGCAGTCTATCGACGTCATATTGGACCGCAATTGCTTTATTATTCTAAGAGAGATCCGAAGTAAGAAACTAGTTTGACTTTCAGTGTTTTTCACGAAACTGAAGTGTAGGCACGTTTTTGAAAGTCATTTTTATTATGGGCTACCTTTTGGTCTACCAGTATTCCGATTTATTTTTAATTGATGTTTCCCAATGCTTTCCTGCGATCCCATTTGACGGTTAGCAGTGATGCAATCGTTGATGGTAAAGTGCACTAGTTTATTAAGAACTTGTTCACTCTAGCCTTGAAGATACCTATGTAAATTATAATCGGACGGGAAGACCGCTGCAGGCAAATTATTCCTGTCACTATATTTTATCCAATATTCGTTAAGCAATTGAAGCGTGGGACACTTGGGGGAGGCCTATGCCCAACAGTGGACGTCGTCGACGGATGTCGACGTCGAAATAATGATGACGATGATGAATTGAAGCGTGATGGATTAACAAAGTCTAAATATACAGACTTAGATAATTGTAAAATTATTAGTATTACAATTTCGTGTTATTCCACACTCTATTGTATCAAAGTCAGTTTTCATGCAAAATAATAAACATCGAGTCGCACAAAACAAAAATAAGGAAAAAAAAAACATGAAGAGTTAGTGAGCCGCTACGCAAGCGCTACGAGGCTACGAGCGTAGCGCTCGTAGCACTTGCCTACGCTAAAGCACCGTGACATCGAAAACACGTTTTGCAAAGTTCCGTTCGCCGTCAAAACCACGTCGTTTGGCAAAACGATCCCTTTAACAGTTCCTAAAGGGACGATTTTTATGAAGTTTCACATTTTCCGTGTTCCAAAGAATTTTCCATATTCGGTTTTTAGTCGTTAGTTGAAAATCTGAAAGCAGTGTATTGTGTCTTTTTGACTCATTCATTCATTTAAATCGGCCCATTCATCTGCGTAAATGTCCCATTCTGGCTTTATGGGGTATTCTAGTGGACTGTCCAAACGAATAGTCATGGGAGCACTGGAAAATTGCCATGAGAAGTATTGTGATGTATTGTCATTTTATTATAATAGATTTCAAGAAACCGAGGTATAAATCTAATAATAATAGCAGACTACTAAAAACAAAAAAAGAAAATGCAAAATTACTTTAATTTGGTGTTGTGCAAAATAACTTGATATTGTTATATCGTATCTTTATCGAGATACGTGTGTATTTGTTTTACTTCTCCATCAGTTCCACTGCATCAAGTGATACTTTTTGAATGCAAATACTTGTCTTGTTATAATGCCAAAATCACTATGCTTATAATATTAAAACAGTTTCCTTAATTCCTTTTGCTGCCCATCTTCAGAACTGAATTTTGATAAAAATGGAAGTCATTTTCAAATCGGTTCATAGATGATGAAGATCTGAGGTAACAAACAACTATACACATACGGTACCTGCATTCTAATAAAAAAAATCACCACAAACAGCGTACAATCAAAGCTAAAATGACATAAAAAAACAATATTACTCAATCTAAGAAATAAAAATAAATTACAACGAAGACAAGCTCGGAAAAACTACGGTAAAAAAACCATATTGTTCGAAGGAGCACAGCTGTTTAACGACCTACCAAATGACGTAAAATATTGTGATAATATTAACAGATTTAAACTAAAACTGAGAAATTACGTTTATGAAATGTAGCCATACCGCATAGGTATTAAATGTCAGCAATTACACACTTCCCATAGCTATAGGTATATTTGTTTTGTATAACTTCACCAGCACGCATCAGTATTTATTTAGATATAAACAATTACTTTGTATCTCATTGTAAGTGAACCTATGTATTGTTCTTATGAGAATAAATTCTTTAAACCGAACAATACAAAGGAATTTACAATGTCGTACTTTTTTGAGGTCGGTTAAAAATTCATTGATCTGTCAATAAATTGTTCTGTAAATATATCAGCGAGAAAATTAAAAGGAAACTTGAAATTGAACGATTGAATTGATTGATTGAGCTTATGCTCTCTGCTCTTGCCTCCAAGTTGGAATCATACTCGTAGTTCACCTCAAGTTATATTCATCTTGTGTCTATTGAATAAGTTGAGTACTGCAACCATATAACAAAAAAAAATAGTTTGAGTACATCGACACGAAAAGAAGAAGTTGAACTGGTGCTGCAAAATGCCATCTAGCTGCTTTAGATTCAGTAGAGAGACGTGCAAAGAGGCTAATTAGTGTTCTAGATTTGGTTAAGACCAATCTTCAAGGCTACAGGTGACACACAGAGTACAGGCGTGGGGTAGCCAGCCTTTTTGTATTCTAAAGGTTGCATTTTGTTGAGAGCGCTCGGGTATTAAATGACTTGATTCCGCCATCGCTTTTCTACCATCGGATAATCCGACATGCCACTACGTTGTTGATACCTCTATAGTCTCCGAACTAAGCATTTCGCCGTGTTGTTTATACCGCGTAAATCGAAGAATTGGAACAATTTGCCTGCTGCGGTTTTCCCATCCGATTATAATTTAGATAACTTCAAGGTTAGAATGAATACGCTTCTAATAAACTAGTACGATTCACCATAAACAATTGCCTCACTGTTTATCAACAGGTGGGATCGCAGTCAAGCACTTTAAAACACAATTTAAAAAATTAATAGTTTAAAAAACTAAAAAACACGCTTTTAGCACGCACTAAAAATTACAAAATAATTCGGACATTTAGTTTGATGACTCAAGAGTTTTCCCTTTGCCAAATCTTCAATAGATAGATTAGATATTTACTATGATTTATTATGAAAGAAAGCGTGGAGCGTTTATGAAATCTTTACTCTTTTTGGACAAAACGAATTATTTTGTAATTTTTAGTGCGTGCTAAAAGCGTGTTTTTTAAACTAGTAATTTTATTTTATACTTTTTAGTCTTCTTATTATTCAAACTAAACCCTTTCATTTTATACCTAAATCGTAGGGCTGCATTTCAAATAGCCAATCCGCCACCTTGGGACGGCCGCCATGTTGGATTTAGGTCAAGTGATTATTATTTTCGTATCCCATTCAGCAAACCCTTTCATTTAATACCCATATCATGGGGGTGCATTTCAAATAGCCAATCCGCCATCTTGGATGTCCGTCATGTTGGATTTAAGTCACGTGACTATTTTTTTCGTATCCCTGACAGCAAACCCTTTCATTTCATACCCATATCATGGGGGTGGATTTCAAACAGCCAGTCCGCCATCTTGGGGAGGCCGCCATATTGGATTTGTAATGACATTTCTTAGCTAGTCATGTATTGTCATCAGAACTCAGAGCGTGTGCAAAATTTCATTCTAATCGAAGACCGGGAAGTGGGTCAAATTAAGATTCCAAGATTTTCTTACATACTTACATAGTTACACGTGAAGCTAATAATAAATAAAAGCGTGTTAAAAAAAACTAAACTTTCACGGTGATCACATAACACAGTTTTTTTTTCTCTCAGGTGAAGACACCAGGGGACGTATTTTTCCTGCAGCATAATAATACTTTATCTTTCTAAATTACTTTATAATATGCTGCTTAGTTAGGACCCTTTTTATTTTTTGTCCATTTTTGAGCCACCTGGCGTGTCGTACGTGGGTCGGTTTCGGACTAAAATAGAATATAATAGCATGGTTATAAAGTAATGTAGGCTGCAAGAGTTTGTTTATCAGAAGGTTTAGCGAAACTAAAAATAACCTGCCAGAATTAGTCCTGTTATTTATACAAAAATCTCATTTAAAAAAATATTTTTAGCTTCTCACGAATTTTTCAAAATATCCGTCTTATTTTATTTATTTATTTAAACTTCATGTAAATAGGCGGACTTCATGCAACAAGCCATTCTCTACCAGTAAACATTGTTTAAAAAAGTTGTTTTCCCGTCTTTTTTCGCTAATAACCTTATTTGTCCTTTGTGTCACGCTGTTCTCAAGTGACACACTTACCAATAACGACGAGCAATGGGTAGCCCACTGTCCGGCCTTCCAGTAAAGACCAAGACCGAATCGACGCACTTAGTGCTCCACGTACACCTCAAAGAGACGGCCTACTAGAGCTGCAGGAACATTTGGAAGAGTGACCGTGGCCCTAGAACGCAAAAAGGCAACTGAAGGAACGTAAGTGGGTTTTAGTCAGTAAAATCTGACACGCCCTCTCACTCCACTCTAGAATGGAAGAAGTCAATTAATGACTATCCTCGTCAAAAAAAAAAACACCTAAAATTTTAGCCCCTAGGAAATATCACAAAAATCTTATCTAACCCAAATTCCTCTGGCAAAAAATAGAACATATAATTTATCTGGAGGTCTGACTGACCCACGATCTAGGGCCTTGATAGAGGTCCTAAATCACTAGAAATGTTTCCTTTATTTGTTTCTGCAGCCATTCTTCATCGTATGAGAAAGGCTATTGAATACTAAACCGTACAAGGTAATTTTTGCTGTTCAGGTAATTTTATGTGCCAGGGCAATTTATTTGAGTAATATCGTTGTGGGGAAACACATTTGTTTGGTGATGTTTGTTCTTTTTTTGTAGGTAGTTTATGTGTGTAGTTCTGTTTTTAGGGCTCCCTACCTCAAAAGGAAAAAACGGAACCCTTATAGGATCACTTTGTTGTCCGTCGGTCTGTCTGTTAAGACCCTTTATCTCGGGAACGCGTGGAGGTATCGAGTTGAAATTAAAACCTTATACTTAGATCTGCGGTCCCTTGAAGTTGTGAAAAAATCAACCTTCTGAGTTAACGAAAAAAAAGATACGGCCGTTTATGTCGCAAAATCAAGGGAATCAAATTTCATAGGGTACTTCCCGTTGACCTAGAATCCTAAAATTTCCCTTACCCTTCGCCCGCGAGTCCAGCTCGCACTTGGTTGGTTTTTTTTTATTTATTTGGGTTGTATTGCCGTTTTCAAGGATCGTTTTATATTTTACCTACAGATAAACATATGAAACGACTTAGTTTTAGGTTTCATGAATAGGTTAGAAGCCTAGGTATGTAAAAGCTGCCTTTGTTTTCCAAATCAAAACTAATACTCTTTGTACCGAAATATAATACTTAAATACCTAAAAAGCGCCAGTCCTTGTGCTTTTATTTATACAGTTCTGCCAGCGGCTTTGTCCTTGTAAATTTCGAAAATAATCCCAAGGGAACATACACTCGAGATAAAAAAGTATTGTCGAATTAGGGGCAGTGGTAACAGAATCCTAAAGATGATCGCTGAAAGCCCAGAGTCACCAGTGTGGGATAGGTTTATAAAACTGCATGTTTTTATAAACTATTTATTTTTTGTGTATTATGTTTGACAAATGTTATGATAATTGTGTTTTTGAAATGATTTATTTTAATTTAATTTCTTGTAAACTAATTGAATAATTTAAGGCATTTGAATATTATACTAACGTAGTTTTAAATTTCAGTCACTAACATAATAATTATGGACATTGAAATTAGTCTGAAATAAATTTATTTTATTTTTATTTATTTATTTACTGTGCCAAATTTCATCAAATCCGTTCAGCCGTTCGGGCCTATATAAATAACAAACGTACACACTCACTCACAAACTTTCGCCTTTATAACATTAGTATGATTGCATTAAGGTTTTTACATCCAATTTAATCTATCAATATTTATATTTCAAAAAGGCTGGTTAATGTTGTAATGTATATTTGTATTTAATTATTTTTATAAGATCAATAAAGCAATCTGATGATAATAAAAATAAGGGGCAATATAATTTGCTAATTTAGATAACTATTTATTTTCTTAATTCTTTATTATTCACAAAAAAATATCACACACTGTAATAACTTGAGGGAGGTATATGTCCAACAGTTGACGTCGGCTGAAACGATGATGATGACAACGAGATTTGACGATTCGTGTACAAAGTGACCCTAGCTCAAAAATGAGTTTCCTCCTAGCAAACCTTTGAGCAATAGAAAGAAAGAAAGAAAAACATTTTACAACAAGGCGCAAATTTAGAACTAACAAATTACAAGTATTTTTTTTTATATTATATGAAAAATATGCGCCACATCCGCGCAAAACGGCCGAAAGCTCAGCATAATGCCGTGACCACACGCAAAATGCGATGAGTCTACGGCGCTGGTTTTCAGCGTGGGCCGGTAACGGTAGCGACATAAAGACGTCGGTACGGTATTGTGTGCTAATAGATTTGAATAAGATAGATCAATAAAAATAAATTTTAGGGAAAGAAAAAAAACCAATGAATAAATAAAGAGGAAATACGATATCATATTATTTATTTATTTATTTATTTAACAATTTATGTACACACAATAATAAATACAAGAAAAGAAGAAGGAAACAGAAGAATAGTACAAAGGTGATGCTTATTTCTAAAGAAATCTCTTCCAGCATACCTGCGAAAGGAGAGTTGGAGAAAATAGAGATGTAGACACTGTGTGTAGAAGTAAAAGGAAAATTGGTACATACAAAATACATATAACATCCAAAAAATAAAATAAAAAAAAAGATATACTATTATAATTATATACACATAATAAAATAAATATCACAAAAATACATAATAAATAATATAATAAAATAATACATACTAATATGCAACTATGACGAAATAGAAAGATAGTGTTCTTTCACTCTTTTTTTAAAAACTGCAATAGTTTGGCAGCCCCTAATGTCAGGTGGTAGTGAATTCCACAACCGTACCGCGTGCGCAGTGAAGGAGTAGGAATAGAAATCGGTGGAGTGGGGAGGGGATTTTAGGAGATTCTTTAGATGCGATCTGCAAGGTGCATCAGAAGGACGTGAGTAGGAAAAGCGTTCCCGCAAATAGGAGGGCGTTTTATGTATAAAGTGGCAACATTACGTTGCGTCTGTGCCAAAGGACTCGATTCTGTTTACAGTGTATAATAGTCTATGGACGCGATGACGTAAAGTATAGAGAGAGATTCAATATGGTTATGGGTATGGTATGATATTATAGATTTTGCAATATTGTTTTTACATTTCACTAGCTGGCCCGACGAACTTCGTACCAGCCTATCAGTCGATGAATGCATTGATCGAATGATTGAGACCAATGTATTTGACAGTTGCTGCCAGTTTTCGATGAATTTGGATATTTTGTATTTTTTTTTACGTAAGTAAATCTTTCTGATATTTTTATAGTTATCCTGGTATTCGGTACGAAGACGAATCGAACAAAGTAAAGATTATTAAAATTGGTCTATCAACACGACATTGTTTTATAGATATAAATTACTATGGATAGATCGTTCTCATTCCATCAACACGAAATCAAACATCACACCAAGCCTTTGACTTTCTCAAACAAATCCAACGCATAACAAAAGCGGCTCTCAATCAATGAAAGCCGAAGCGTAGGTTTCACTTCACAAAGCAGAGGACTTCGGTAAGTCGGAAACAAAGGTGGGAATACCTGTGAGCTTCGAGCACCGGGCTAGAAAGTGAACGAGCTACAATCGGAGAAGAGGCTCGGGAAAAGTGCATGTATGTTGGGGACTTCCGATTTAAATAATGTGCCTTTTGTGATTCTTCTGAACAAAATACAACCTGGGGTTCAAGACATAATCCATTTAAGTCGCTAATAAAATTATTTAACACTAAATTAATCAATTCTAAATTTATTAACTGCTTTTTCCCTATTTATTTTTTAAACTACTCAAAAATGATTAAATTCGGTCAAGTCGTTTTGTAGTTTTAGCGAGACTAACGAATATCAATGGATTTTTATATATAAAAGAAGGTTTGCGATGGACCACCTTACTATATTATATAATAGATTATAGCCCATAGAAAACCTACTTTTTACTTCACTGGTTGATTTTGAAGTACCGTGTTTGACCAATGCATCAAACATGACGATTTACGATGGTTTGAAATTTTAATATCTCTACATATAGTAAATCTGTAGAAGTTTTATGTTGTGCGCGCATCACGTATAATGTACGAAATCGATGTCGATACCTATTACTTAGGCTCTGTTTCATTGCAATCGATTGACTATATCGAAACACACACACTACATTACTTACTACATTCATTAATTTCATTGACTTCATACATTGACTGTTCGGCGGCACGAAGTTCGCCGGGTCAGCTAGTTTCATAATAAACAAAAGAGATGTATAATTGCGTATCGCTTAACGCAACGGAGTAATATCTTCCAAAAAGAAATATCTGTAGTGATAAAAGTTGATCCTATTAATATGCAGTCAAAAGGAAAGAAGAATAAAAGAAAAAGGGGTTAAAATGTTATTTCATTATTTATTTTTATTTTTAAAGAAAGTTTAATAAAATTAAATAAACTACTAAAATAAATGGCGCCAAAAAATTCCTCTGCATCCGCATTTTTTGACTCCATATTATAGCTAGAAGTTATTGTCTTTATGTTACCGTTAGAATACGGAATACGTTAATATGCGCATTAACTAGGTAATCTGCAAATTACTGGGTATAATTCGTTAAAAGTGCGAAATTTGACATAAAGTAGCAGATATCTCCACTGTATCTAGTTAATCTGCATATTAACCGATGTTACATCGTTATATCGTGGAAGACAGTAAGCAAAACACTTTTAACCTCTTTTAGCTCGACAGAGCCCTGCTCCGCAGGGCTCCTACTTCTGGGTGGTTATAAAAAAAAATAACCGTGAAGGCTAAGGCGAAAGCTCCGCGCCTGCCTTAGCCTTCAAACCTTAACTATCCGTGTCAGGGTGCCCTAAAACATATTAATGCTTCATGCGTAAAATATCATCGAACTTTAAATTATTTATTCATTTATTTTATAATTTTTGTATACACATTATATTGGAAAAAGATACAGTATTATTTCTAAAAGAAATTTCTTTCAGCAAACCTGCGTGGTGAGGCTTGTAAGTAGCCTCAACCTGAAAAAGGTGGAGTTTTAAGACTACCAATATGGCGGTGAAATTATGGTTATATTACACAAAATTAAATCCCTGTTGACGATTCCCTGATGCACCGACCCCTACAACGACGATAGCAACTTAAAGCCCACGTACCTTGCTAATCCAGTGACCCCACTCGTCGTCAGGAAAGCGCTTCATTCACGGATGCGTGGTCGGTGTGTGTGCTGCCGGCCGGCGAGCTAAATCTTCTTCCATCCACCGGTGGGCTGGTCAAAACTCGTGAAACCAACACTGCACTTTAAGGTCTCAATGTCTCACAGTAGCAGATACACTTATTACAGGAGAATTCTCAGGTTTTCAACAGATATGGGATTTTGACAGCGGAGCGGTTTTTATTCGACGCAATGTCGATTTGCGTAGCGGACAACTGTTTTGTTAGCGGGTTAGACGCCATCTAGCGGTCTTTAGCGAGCGTCTCAAGAAAGCATTCGATACGTCACCAGTGGGCGTTGCGGTCGTAGATATTGGTGAAGGAAATCGTCAACAGAGACTCAATTAACTTAGAGAATGCGGGAAAGGTAACTAATTTATATTATTTATTCTCTAAAAATACATATACCTTAAGAAAAGGCATTGACGCTTCACCATGCTCCCCCCCTTGGAAGGACGCGAGTGCTTTCAAAGGGAAAGGTTAAAATTGTAAAGATTTACTGACCTAGATCATGATCGGAAAGTCTAAGCTTTATGACTAAATGCGGAAAATAAAAATCATTTAGAATACTAATCCTAAACCTTAAAAAACTACGAGTATCGTTAAAATGAAATTTTATTGCGTTGGAATAGGATATAGTTTTGTGACAGAGCGTTTAAAATTACCGAACCTTGTCCTCACCATTGCAACGCGAGCGACATTGTCAGTCCCTTTATAAGGATGCGGTTTTAATGGTTTTACATTGGCTTCCCACATAACGCCAAAATGTGGGGAGCGAGGTGGAATCATTTTCCACTTAATGCGGCGAGTTGATAACTCATTTAAAAGAGACGAATTGAGGTTTGACCTCATTAAGAAATTATAAAGTTCATCTAGCTGAGCTTTAGCACCAACGACATTGGTAGCGTTATCCGAATAGAGACAGGATACTGGCCCTCGACGCGAGATAAAACGCTCAAACGCGGATAAAAAGGCGTCGGTAGCAAGTTCAGAGACTAACTCTACATGGACAGCCTTGGTTACCAAGCACACAAACAAGCAGATGTAAGCCTTTTGAGCGTGTTGACCTCTGCGACGAGAGAGAGTTATGCGTATGGGACCAGCATAATCCACTCCAGTATGGACAAAAGCCTTTGATTCCGATACACGGTATTCAAGAAGGGCCGCCATCATTGGAGTGGGGTGCGTCGGATTAACTCTAAAGCATGTGTTGCATTGTCGCAACTTGGACCTAATGACAGTCCTGGCATCTAGTATCCAAAATCGCTGTCGTAAAATAGACATAAGTAGCCCTGGCCCAGTGCGACAATTCATCACATGGTAATGACGAATTATCAAATCCACAACAGGATCATGTTTGGGAAGTAAAAAAGGATGCTTAGCATCAAAGGGAAGGCATGACTTTGAAAGTCTTCCCCCAATGCGTGATATACCCTCTTCATCTAAAAAGACAGATAAACTGCCAAGTTTCTTTGGCAACAATTTACCACATATGATGAGCTCAATGTCATCTGCGAAATGAACAGATTGCACAGCACGGATCATAACTCGTTCCGCCGCTGACAATCCCTGAGGCGACCGGGGTTCACAATGAACCTTCGGTCTAGCGAATTTAAGTATATAAGATACGATGCGCAACAGCTTATCCCATGATGAGGTGCGTTGCGCAAGATAATGCGGACTGTCCGAGGCCAGCTGTCGCACAGTGCGCATAGCTAAGTAAGGACTCGACTTTAGTCTAAAAGGTAAGCGGTTAAAAGCGAATGTCAACACAGGATCATTCACACTGAATCGACACAGGTGCAGGTACTTACGCTGCTCAACAGGTGCGCAAATTCGTAAGTACATCTGCTTTATATCAGAATTTATAGCGATAGGAAGCAATCTAAAATTGATTAAAAGAAGAAACAAATCTGTTTGTAAATTTGGACCAATATGGAGTACATCATTTAAAGATAAACCGGTGTGAGTCCTGGCACTCGCATCCAATACAACGCGCGGCATCGGCTTGTCTGGCCGAACGACAGCGTGATGAGGGATGTAGTATCCGTCATCCGAAATGGCGGATTCGTCGACTGGACTTAAGTATCCATTATCTATGTACTCTTGGATCACTGCGTTATAATTTTCCCGCAACGTCGGCGATTGGCGGAGTTTTCTCTCCAGCGCAACCAGTCGACGGTACGCGGCGGCACGGGAGTTACCCAACTCGCTGGGATCCTTACTAAAGGGTAACGCGACAGTATAACGTCCCGCATCGTCACGTGACACGGTCGAGGAAAAAATATTCTCACATTCGGTTTCCTCAGGAGATAAATAACGTTTATTTTCAACTTCTTCCAATTCCCAGAACTTTTGTAATGAATCATTAAGGGCTAATGCTGTGAAAGAAGAGCTAGGTAAATTTAAATTATCTTTACTAGGCGGAAAATCACCCATAAGGACATACCCGAATGTGGTCAATAATGCGGGTGGCGCATTTGAACCTAAGTCTACCCTATTCCCCAAATAAATATACGGAAACAGTTGAGCGCCTAACACTATGTCAATATCTCCTGGAATATTCCAGCTTAAATCAGCGAGCGGAAGCGAGTGGAAGTCCACATGACAATCCCACTTAATATGGTGCGAAGGTAGCTGATCCGTAATGCAATCAACTACTAACGCGTAAATAGTATATTTTTGATGCGGGTATACGCGAGACTCGATATCTAGATTCACATAACCTATTATCGGCCGCGACACAGAACCAACTCCTTTGACAAAGGAATTATTCAAAGGAATTATTACTAAGTTGAGTTTTCTACAACAATCTGTAGTTATTAAATTATTTTGCGAACCATTGTCAATTAAGCACCTAACTATTGTTTTATGGCCCGAACTATTATTGTTAGCGCGCGCATAAACCTGAGCGGTCGACAACAAGACTGCCGACTTAGCCCTCGTATCTGCAGCCAATAATACGGCCGTGTTATGGGTCGGACATGTTTGAGCAACGTCACCCGAATCACAAGACGCCGCGCGGGGCGGGAGGAACGCGGGGGGCGCAGTGGCCAGCGGCACAGCCAGGCTGGACGCGACGGCTACATTGCCATTCGTCGGTTTAACATCAGCTACATGCGATTGTTTATTATTTTTCTCAAAATGTAATAAAGTATGATGGCGTTTTTTACATACGTTACAGACTGAGGTCGACTTGCAATTACTCAAACCGTGCGACGTGCTCAGACAATTTACGCAACCATGTACGGATTTAATAAACTCAAACCTAGTTCTAGGAGTCAACGCGGATTGAAACTCAGCGCACTTATACAAATGAACATGAGCGTTATCTTCACAATACGCGCAGACGGAGCGGGGCGGAGCGGGAGGAGCGGTAGAATTAGGCGATACATTCACAACAAACGCTTTCGTTTGCGTGCGAGGCTCGCGAGATGCGGGACTATGAGGTTTATTATAATTATTTTTCGCGTTCGAATGAGATAAATTCAAGCGTTCTAATATCTTAGTCTGATCTTGAACAAAACTAATTAACAATTTAGTTGTAGGTATTTCAACATCGCGAACGGAAAGTTCAAACGATTGACCAGTCTGTGAATCTATTTTTCTCATAGCACAATGCAAGAGAATAAAATCCGCAAGATCCGGAATACCAAGTTGTTTCAAGGCAGAAATACTTGCACTAAATGTTTCAATGAAAGAATCGAGACCATCTGCGTTACACAAACAACTTTTTAAATCTAATATATTATTTAAATAGTGTATACCTAATGTACGCTTATCCTGGTATTTATTAACTAAGCTGTCCCATAGAAAATGATAGGTATCAGCCGTAGGTACAATACCGGCTGTAATCTTTAACGCGTTATGTGTAAGTCTACCTACTAAATACTGCACACGCTGCGAGTCAGTCAGCTGATCATTGTCATGAATATCCGACTTGAACGACTCATAGAAAACAGGCCAATTCTCAGGTTTCCCGTCGAAAGATGGCAATGCTATCGGAGGCAGCTTTATTTTTAGTGGTTCAAAAAGCGTTTTCGAATTACTACATTGTGATAACTGAGATTGACTACTGTCGATTTTATTCCTAATACGCTTAATGCGAATAAACAAATCTTCAAAGGATTCTAAACAAGCATAGTCGGGACTCGAACCAGGTTTCAAATTAATGTTTATGTGGTTAATTTGATCGACATAAGATTCAAATTTGTCACGAATGTCGTCAATAGTTTCCGATTCAGTCATAAAACTTTCACTATTTCTCGTATCGAACGACGAAATATTTTTCGATAATTCATATAATCGATTAAGGCGTTTGAATAACAATCCTTTCTTCTCATGAAGGATAGTCAGTAAATCTTCCGGCTTTAATTGTTTCTCAGTCATTTTGTTAAGTTAATATCAAGAGCAATATCTAAAAATATGCGCGGGTAAACTTATCAGGCGGTTAGCAATCGTAAAGTATCCTCCCGCTCTGTGGCGGTATCTGAATAAAAATCGCTAATACGCACAAAGCCGAAATGATGTGAAACTACCTCCTATTATATGTTATCAAAGTGAAATACGTAACTCATTAAATTCTATGAAACAATATTGACAGATTTACCAAAACCTACGTAGAATCTATTGTCAATTATGTTTATGTTATAGCGGAGAGCGGTTTATAGGCAAGAATAATTTACCAAAGGTTTACGTAAATATCTATAACCTATATATACCTATTATGATTTTCACCAAATATTACGTAAAAATCTAACTAGGGAGCGGTTACCTGGTTATCTATCCAGGCTCGAAAGGACCAAAAAATTATGGTGAGGCTTGTAAGTAGCCTCAACCTGAAAAAGGTGGAGTTTTAAGACTACCAATATGGCGGTGAAATTATGGTTATATTACACAAAATTAAATCCCTGTTGACGATTCCCTGATGCACCGACCCCTACAACGACGATAGCAACTTAAAGCCCACGTACCTTGCTAATCCAGTGACCCCACTCGTCGTCAGGAAAGCGCTTCATTCACGGATACGTGGTCGGTGTGTGTGCTGCCGGCCGGCGAGCTAAATCTTCTTCCATCCACCGGTGGGCTGGTCAAAACTCGTGAAACCAACACTGCACTTTAAGGTCTCAATGTCTCACAGTAGCAGATACACTTATTACAGGAGAATTCTCAGGTTTTCAACAGATATGGGATTTTGACAGCGGAGCGGTTTTTATTCGACGCAATGTCGATTTGCGTAGCGGACAACTGTTTTGTTAGCGGGTTAGACGCCATCTAGCGGTCTTTAGCGAGCGTCTCAAGAAAGCATTCGATACGTCACCAGTGGGCGTTGCGGTCGTAGATATTGGTGAAGGAAATCGTCAACAGAGACTCAATTAACTTAGAGAATGCGGGAAAGGTAACTAATTTATATTATTTATTCTCTAAAAATACATATACCTTAAGAAAAGGCATTGACGCTTCACCACTGCGAAAGGACAGATAAAAAGAAATGTAGACAATAGTGTTAATTATTATTGTTTATTCATTACTTTAAACATATAAATTATATTTTTAAACATTTCAATAAAAAAAAAAACTTTTAAAAATATAAAAAGTAGCGTCCCACCGGTATCGGGATCAGGGTCCAAGCTACCGGCGGTCAGGGCTCCAGGTGTCCAGGAGTACCGCTTTCTGGATCAAGCCTTTGATCCAGCCGCCTAACGCGAGCCTCCTAAGGTGTTGGTCGAGGCTCTTGGCTATTAAGCCATTGACTGACACGACTATCGGTACAATGATCGCCGAGTCTACATCCCACATGTCGAAAACCTCGCGAGCCAAATCAATATACTTAATTTTTTTGTCTTTCTCGGCTTTCACGAGGTTCTCGTCATGCGGAACGGATATGTCAACAATCATTGCACGCCTCTCTCTTCGGTCCACCACCACTATATCAGGCTTATTGGCTACAGTAGTCCTGTCAGTGATGATGGACCGATCCCAGTACAGCCTGATATCGCCATTAACGAGAACTGGGTCGGGCACATACCTGTAGTATGGCTCCTCCGATTCCACAAGAGAGTACTTCAGAGCAAGTTGCTGATGGATAATCCTGGCTACAAGGTTGTGTCTATGCAAGTATTCCCCGTTAGCTAGACGAGAACAACCAGAGATAATGTGGCGGATTGATTCTCCCGGTCGGTGACATGCCCGACAAATGTCAACCGTGCCGTCCTTCACAATAAATTTCCGGTAGTTATTCGTCATGATAACTTCGTCCATAATTGCACAGATAACTATTATGATTATTAGAAATTAAAATTAAATAATTACAATGAATTCGAATGTTTTATGTGCTTAAGCACAGAACCTGTTTTACAACTTAACCGTATGTTTGGCCATTAGTCTTCAAATTATCTAGTTAATAAGAATTTAATCATTTCGATATTGAAAATTTGAAATAACGTAAGGGACACAACTAAGGTTTTCAGGAGAGCAAAAATAAGATAGATATAACTAGTGTTTTTATTTTTCTTGTTTTAGTACTTTATTAAAATGTTGGATCAAAACTATCTTCAGATTACTTGGCATTATATTTTTTATTAAAACTGAAATTTGTACAAGTAATTTCTTCTATTAACACAATTTTTGCATGGAAAGTTCAATGTTACAAGTTACAATGTTTAATACAGTCTCAATAGCTTGTTGTCAGTTATTTTATGACAGTATTTGGTAGTCCTGTAGCACTAATTCTGCTCCTCTTTCTCCAACCATTCCAGTTGGTGCATTGGTATTACCACTAGTAAGTGTTGGCATTACACTAGCATCTATCATACGGAGATTATCCACTCCATGGACTTTCAATCGTGGACTCACAACTGAGGTTTTTGGATTTGGCCCCATTTGGCATGTTCCTACGGGGTGGTATACAGTCAATGTCATCTCTATACAAACACATTTCCAGTAATCTCTGCTATCTAGTTCATAAGAATCACACGGTGGCCATTCCATTCTTCCTAAAAATGCGTTGATTTCTCTAAAGGCAGTAGTGTTAACTACTTTGGTAAGCATTTTTAGACCTGTAGCTGCTAATTCTAAATCTCTGAGATCTTTGAAATAGTTTATGTTTATAATTGGGTAATCTTTTGGATTATTTGATTTTAAAGAAATTGTTCCGGTAGAAAGTGGATGTAGAAGATTGAACAGAAGCATATAAACTGCATGATATTTGTTCAGTTTAATTATTGGATCAGCTATCTGGTCTTTGTACCTGAGTCGTCGTGTTAGGGCTTGTTTTATATTGGAACTATTCTTGTATAATATTGCAAAATGCGATTGGAACTCGGGATAAGTAGCATTTGGTTTATCAGAAAAAAATGCAAGTACATCTGCGAAACTATTTTGTGCCAAAATACCACTACGATTGTAGAGATATTGTAAGATACTAAACTGTTGATCAGCTTGGTTCAGTTCACCAGGCTCATCACCATATATTATAACTGGAATCATACAATGATCTTGGAGATTTTTTCCCACCATTGGCGAATCAACTATAACTGGAATTTTCTTTGAACAAAGATGTTTTCTAGGGCCGACTCCTGAGAGCATTAAGAGCTGTGGAGAGTTTACAGCACCTGCACTTAATATAACTTCCTTTGATGTCCTAAATATATATTTCTTTGAATCACATTCTACTTCTACACCATAAGCTTTTTGAGATCTAGCTTTAATTAAAACTTTTGTCACCAAACTGTTTTTTATAATTTTCAAGTTGGTTCTATGCAGTATATTGTTTAAATACGCTTTGTTATGACTTTGTCTTTCTCCGTCAGCAGCAGTGGCAGTTAAAATGCCTGACCCTAACATGTTGGCCACATTTAAGTCTGGAACATTCTTAAAACCTACTTCATGCCACGCAGATAGAAGCCTGTTGGTAATAGGACTAAAAGTGCTATTAAACGTATTTACAGCTAAAGGTCCATCGTGGCCGTAATGGTTTCTGATATCTGGATTTTTCAACAGCTCCATGTTTTGATAACTTTCAGCTTTCTTGAAACATCGTCGTACTTCTTCTACAGCCCACTCAGGATTACCACGGTCGACCCAGTTTTGAAAATCTTTATCATTCCCTTGCATATAGATCATGGCATTCAGGTTACTGCTTCCGCCCATCATTTTGCCTCGTGGCCAATGAATAGAACCGTTCACATTTCCTCCGTTAGATACGCCATTATTGTTAGTCATGTAACCCCAATCATATCTCGTGTTCAACATGCCCCTGCCCAGAGCTGGAATCTAAAATGCATTATTTATAATAAATAGCATAACAGAGTTTAACAGCTTCATCTTTTTAATACTGAAAAGAGGTTTAAACTTTGTTTTTCTAAACTAATGTTGAAAGACGATAATTTTACATTTTGTAATATAAATATTACAAAATGTAAAATTATCGTCTTTTTGTGGGAATTAAGTAAACGAGTGAGAGCAAAGATCGTGCTGTGATCATGGTGGCTCAGTGATAACAGCCCCAATTTACCAGTTATAGTTTGTGGGTTCAGACAGATGTTTTACTTCAAGTTTTTTTTTTTAATCTGTTCTTAGAATGGTGAAGAAAAATATCGTGGGGAAACCGGCATGTCCTAGAACAAAAAAAAAACGATGATATGGGACATTTAACATTCGGCATTAGACTCGTTTGGTGCATTACGGTCCATTCTGTCTCCCAGAGACGCCTACACGAGATAACATAATTGTGTTAAGTTTATAAGAAAGAAAATTACTTTTCTTATTGCACGATAGCTGTCAATCACGGAATGTTGGTTTTGTTTAAGGGTCTTCGCACACGGGCCACGGGCCCACAACCATAAAACGCCACCACCAGCATATTTCCTGTAGGTTTCATAAATTTTATATGGATTCGCCGCGCACTGTTGACGCTGGTGGCCGCCACACGCTACAAATCGTTGCTGCTCGCTTCGTGTGAACCGGCCACTAAACGCCGATACAAAACGCCGTCACAAGCTACTCGTGCAATAAAACCTTCTTTATCAAAGTCCATTATGATTCTGCGCGTATAGGTTAAAAAAGTAGCTGCCGCCGGCCACAAGTGGCTGTCGCGCGCTCCAGCTTCCTTTGTGGCCGCTTCTAGCTTCTCGTGGCGGCGTTTTTGGCTGTGGCATGTGGCCCATGTGTGGTGACACTGACCCATGAACGGTTTCATAGACATAAGCTTAGTAATACGTTAACTTGTTAAAAGAACTCACCACGATTAAAAATTAACATTTTATTTAACTGTAATGAAACTCACTTTTCTTGATGACTATCTTAACACACCGAGATTCCTGTGTACCTCTGAAAGCAGCTCTTAGATTTCCTTTACAGATAACCAGAATCCAAAATTTTTGACACAAATCGTACCAAGCGATCTCATATTACCCAATTATTTGGTTGTGGAGATCAGATAAGCAGTTGCTCCATGTAAAATACTAGCATTAAGCTTCATCCAGTTAGACTGAAAGCCGACCCCGACAAAGTTGGGACAAAGCTAGACAAATATATTCAAACTCACATTTGCTTCTATTGGTGCATCACCTCCAGCTTCTATGAGTAATATTTTCCATTTTGACACTGCACTCAGTCGATTTGCCAGAACGCAACCAGCTGTACCAGCTCCGACTATTATGAAGTCAAACGTTTCAAAATCTGCAATGAGGTGAACAAAATGCTTAAACATTTTGCAAATAGGTAATTATGTAGAAAATACTATGGATACATCCTCAAAGTGAAAATAAAAATACTACAAAAAAACATGAAAATTTAACTATTTAGATTTGTTTTATTGTACCTGCATTACCACCGTTACCACCTGGTAATACCCCTCTTTTCATAAAATTTTAAGGCATAATATAATTTGCCATAACGTTTTCGCATAACTTTTATTAACATAATAATACTGCTGCCTAATAATACTTTGACATAACGTAAATGTTAGTATAACTATCATTTAGTCTAATATGTTTTGGCATAATTATGTTGGAGTTGCATACCTACATTTTAAAGTCATAATTGGGTGTATGTAGCCAATAATTTTAAATTGATCGTTAGGTAGGTTAGGTAAGACAGTAAACACCGTTACTAAATAGTTTGTGATACCTACAAAAATGGAACATAATAAAATAATCAGTCTACCACCGTGTAAAGCGCCTACACATTACATTGGAGCAATAATAATCAATAAGGTGAAATAGTGTCTACAACTTACCGTTTGGAATTAGGGTATGTTAGTTTTATTCCAAAGAACATTATGTGTTTATATCATTATGCGTTTATAACATTATGCTTTATAAAATTATGCTTCAATAGTATTATGCTAGCAGTATTCATGGCAACAAGCATTATGGCAAAATATTTATACCTAATAATATTATGCGTAATGATCATTATGCTGAATTTCGTTATTCCAATGAAAATGATGACAATATATTTTATGCTTATCATTAGTAAACCATTGTAGGTAGGTAATGGATAATAAAAGAAGAAAATTTAATTTGCTTTTTGTTATGGGTAGGAAATTATCTAATGCCTTCCCCATTTTGTGTGGAGCGAGAGGGTTTGTAAGATTTTTATTGACTAAAACCCATCATATTCCTTCAGTTACGCTTTTCCTTCCAGGTAGACGGTAACTCTTTCAAACAATCTTGCAGCCCTATCGGCCATTGCATCGGCCATTAGTGGGCCCTGTCAATTATAAAGACGTCTCTTTGAGGTGGCCAAGGCGAGAGGATTGCCTCTACTTCACGTTATCCACCGCCTCCTCTTCACTTGCCTCAAGTAAGATTATGCGCTAATCTCAATTAAGATTGGCCAAGGCGCTTAAACCAAGTGAAATTTTATGATTAATACAAATTGTCAAAAATCAAAAAGTATGAAATTGACAAGCACTGCGCAATATGTATATCACATGTTTTTTTTTTACGATTAAGCATTTCGACGAACTCTGTTGCCGACAAAATGCACCCTTGCCTAGAGCCAAGCCAAGGACTTTTGTAGTTAAATTTACTGCAAAAGTAAGAAAATATACGGCATAGACAAAATACACAGCCCGCGGCGGCGGCGGACGGAATATGAGCATTAAAAGAGAATAAAACATTTACTTGTAACATTGGCATCTGGTATCAATCCTTCTGAAATGGCACATTGTGCTGCTGCAAAGAACTGTAAGGCTGCTGCAAAGGTTTGAGGAGCTGTTCCCGTCGTTGGAGTCTGACATGATTCGTTGAAACTGGGAACGGTTGAAACGTAACTTATTATTTCACTTATATGACACAAAACGGTACTACAAGATGTAACTAGTTAGGAGACTCATAGGTTGTTTTGTTTTTCCATTTAGAAGACACTTATATTTGGCTAATTAATTTAATTTTACGTTTTTATAAAATTTAAAAAATATATAATCTCATTAATATTAGTGTATACACACACAAAGCACATTTATTTTATACAAAAAAAAATAAAACGTATAAAATTAATTAATTTAATTTACAGACACTAACCACTCCATTCTTTGCCAAAATTAATAACGAGTACTTGAGTAACGTTAAGTGTCAATAGTTTATATAACAATAAAATATACACAGGCTATTATAACCCTGTAATAATGAGTAATCCGTGGTACATCTCAGAAACGTTGATGACGCGTGTAAATAGCGTCACCTGATAATGGGGGTGTTTTAAGACTACCAATATAGCGGTGAAATTATGGTTGTATTACACAAAATTAAATCCCTGTTGACGATTCCCTGCGACACCAGAATCTGGCGACGTTTATAGCAATTCATAGCCCACGTACCTTGCTAATCCAGTAACCCCACTCGTCGTCAGGAAAGCGCTTCGCTCACGGACGCGTGGTCGGTGTGTGTGCTGCCGGCCGGCGAGCTAAATCTTCATCCATCCACCGGTGGGCTGGTCAGAACTCGTGAAACCAACACTGCACTCTAAGGTCTCAATGTCTCACAGTAGCAGATACACTTATTACAGGAGAATTCTCAGGTTTTCAACAGATATGGGATTTTGATAGCGGAGCGGTTTTTATTCGACGCAATGTCGATTTGCGTAGCGGACACACTGTTTTGTTAGCGGGTTAGACGCCATCTAGCGGTCTTTAGCGAGCGTCTCAAGAAAGCATTCGATACGTCACCAGTGGGCGTTGCGGTCGTAGATATTGGTGAAGGAAATCGTCAACAGAGACTCAATTAACTTAGAGAATGCGGGAAAGGTAACTAATTTATATTATTTATTCTCTAAAAATACATATACCTTAAGAAAAGGCATTGACGCTTCACCATGCTCCCCCCCTTGGAAGGACGCAAGTGCTTTCAAAGGGAAAGGTGAAAATTGTAAAGATTTACTGACCTAGATCATGATCAGAAAGTCTAAGCTTTATCACTAAATGCGGAAAATAAAAATCATTTAGAATACTAATCCTAAAAATGCGGAAAATAAAAATCATTTAGAATACTAATCCTAAACCTTAAAAAACTACGAGTATCGTTAAAATGAAATTTTATTGCGTTGGAATAGGATATAGTTTTGTGACAGAGCGTTTAAAATGACCGAACCTTGTCCTCACCATTGCAACGCGAGCGACATTGTCAGTCCCTTTAGAAAGATGCGTTTTTAATGGTTTTACATTGGCTTCCCACATAACGCCAAAATGTGGGGAGCGAGGTGGAATCATTTTCCACTTAATGCGGCGAGTTGATAACTCATTTGAAAGAGACGAATTGAGGTTTGACCTCATTAAGAAATTATAAAGTTCATCTAGCTGAGCTTTAGCACCAACGAAATTGGCAGCGTTATCCGAATAAAGACAGGATACTGGCCCTCGACGCGAGATAAAACGTTTAAACGCGGCTAAAAAGGCGTCGGTAGTAAGTTCAGAGACTAACTCTACATGGACAGCCTTGGTTACCAAGCACACAAACAAGCATATATAAGCCTTCTGAGCGTGTTGACCTCTGCGACGAGAGAGAGTTATGCGTATGGGACCAGCATAATCCACTCCAGTATGGACAAAAGCCTTTGATTCCGATACACGGTATTCAAGAAGGGCCGCCATCATTGGAGTGGGGTGCGTCGGATTAACTCTAAAGCATGTGTTGCATTGTCGCAACTTGGACCTAATGACAGTCCTGGCATCTAGTATCCAAAATCGCTGTCGTAAAATAGACATAAGTAGCCCTGGCCCAGTGCGACAATTCATCACATGGTAATGACGAATTATCAAATCCACAACAGGATCATGTTTGGGAAGTAAAAAAGGATGCTTAGCATCAAAGGGAAGGCATGACTTTGAAAGTCTTCCCCCAATGCGTGATATACCCTCTTCATCTAAAAAGACAGATAAAATGCCAAGTTTCTTTGGCAACAATTTACCACATATGATGAGCTCAATGTCATCTGCGAAATGAACAGATTGCACAGCACGGATCATAACTCGTTCCGCCGCTGACAATCCCTGCGGCGACCGGGGTTCACAACGAACCTTCGGTCTAGCGAATTTAAGTATATAATAATGCGGACTGTCCGAGGCCAGCTGTCGCACAGTGCGCATAGCTAAGTAAGGACTCGACTTCAGTCTAAAAGGTAAGCGCTCAAAAGCGAATGTCAACACAGGATCATTCCCCCGGTCACCAGGGAGAGTGGAAACGGCGAGAGATGTCGTGCGGTGTTCCGCAGGGATCGGTACTAGGACCACCCTTGTGGAACATCGGGTACGACTACGTGTTGCGCGGCGACCTCCCTGACGGGGTCAGCGTGGTCTGTTACGCAGACGACACGCTGGTTCTGGCGCAGGGAGAGTCGTACCAGGCGGCGGTCGAACTAGCGACACGCGGGGTTGCGATAGTCGTGGAGAGGATCCAGCAGTTGGGACTCGAGGTGGCACTGCACAAGTCTGAGGCCATGTGCTTTCACGGCCCTCGGAATGCGCCACCACCGGGTTCCCAAATAACGGTAGGAGGAGTTCACATCGGCGTCGGGTCGACGATGAAGTACCTGGGACTCGTCCTCGACAGCCGATGGAATTTCGAGGAGCACTTCCGACGTCTGGCTCCCAAACTGGATCGGACTGGGGCTGCTCTTAAGCGGCTTCTGCCTAACCTAGGGGGTCCAGACGCCTCCTGCCGGAGGCTCTACGCAGGAATCGTTAGGTCCATGGCCCTTTATGGGGCGCCGGTATGGGCGCCGTCGCTGCGAAAGCGACCGGCAGCCAAGCTGAACGCATGCCAGAGGGTCATGGCCATCCGGATGGTGCGGGGATATCGCACGATTTCCCGCGAAGCAGCGAGCCTCCTTGCTGGCCAACCACCGTGGGATTTGCAGGCAAAAGACCTTGCACGCATGCACGATCTGCGCATGGAGATGCAACGCCGTGGCGAAACTCCGCTGCCGCGCCAAATCGCGGCATGGCGGGAAGACTTCCGGCGAGATCTCATGGTGGAATGGCGACAGCGACTGTTGCAACCCAGTGCTGGGCACGCCATAATTATGGCGATAAGTCCCCTCTTTGAGGAGTGGCTGGAAAGACCTCACGGCGTCCTTACCTACCGCATGACGCAGATCCTCACCGGACATGGTAAGTTCGGGAGGTTCCTGCACCGGATTCGTGCAGAAGAGACGCCCGAGTGCCACCATTGTGTGGACCACCCGGAGGACACGGTGGAGCATACGGTAGAGGTGTGCCCCGCTTGGGCAGAGCACCGCCGTGTCCTCGTGGGGGCGATCGGCGGGAGCGATCTCTCGCGCCGGGCCTTGGTACAGGCCATGGTCCGGAGCGAGGAGGAGTGGCAGGCGGTTGCCTCCTTCTGCGAAACAGTAATGCTAGCAAAGGAGGCGGCCGATCGCGTGAGGCAACGGGCCTCACGCCCCAACCGCCGCCGGGATTCCGATCCCGATTTCCGGCCACCGTAGGCGCGGGCTTGCGGACGGCGAGCAATGGGTGGCTCGCCGTCCGATCGTCCGGTGACTGTCCGGACCGAGCCCAAGTCGTCGACGGCGCGTAGTGTTCCACGCGCGCCTCAAGGAGATGTCAGCAACCGTAGGGGCCCAGCAGGGTCGAGGCCTACTGGGGCCATGGGTGATGCGAAAGTGACCCCCGGGGCCCTGGAAAAAATGGCAAAGAAGGAACAGGAGTGGGTTTTTAGTCAGTAAAAGTCTGACACTATCTCTCGCTCCGCCCAAGAGCGGGGGATGTCATTAGATGATTTTCCCAACCGAAAAAAAAAAAACACAGGATCATTCACACTGAATCGACACAAAATGCGTAGGTACTTACGCTGCTCAACAGGTGCGCAAATTCGTAAGTACATCTGCTTTATATCAGAATTTATAGCGATAGGAAATAATCTAAAATTGATTAAAAGAAGAAACAAATCTGTTTGTAAATTCGGACCAATATGGAGTACATCATTTAAAGATAAACCGGTATGAATCCTGGCACTCGCATCCAATACGACGCGCGGCATCGGCTTGTTTGGCCGAACGACAGCGTGATGGGATGTAGGGATGTAGTACCCGTCAACCGAAATGGCGGATTCGTTGACTGGACTTAAGTATCCATTATCTATGTACTCTTGGATCACTGCGTTATAATTTTCCCGCAACGTCGGCGATTGGCGGAGTTTTCTCTCCAGCGCAACCAGTCGACGGTACGCGGCGGCACGGGAGTTACCCAACTCGCTGGGATCCTTACTAAAGGGTAACGCGACAGTATAACGTCCCGCATCGTCACGTGACACGGTCGAGGAAAAAATATTCTCACATTCGGTTTCCTCAGGAGATAAAAAACGTTTATTTTCAACTTCTTCCAATTCCCAGAACTTTTGTAATAAATCATTAAGGGCTAATGCTGTGAAAGAAGAGCTAGGTAAATTCAAATTATCTTTACTAGGCGGAAAATCACCCATAAGGACATACCCGAATGTGGTCAATAATGCGGGTGGCGCATTTGAACCTAAGTCTACCCTATTCCCCAAATAAATATACGGAAACAGTTGAGCGCCTAACACTATGTCAATATCTCCTGGAATATTCCAGCTTAAATCAGCGAGCGGAAGCGAGTGGAAGTCCACATGACAATCCCACTTAATATGGTGCGAAGGTAGCTGATCCGTAATACACTCAACTACTAACGCGTAAATAGTATATTTTTGATGCGGGTATACGCGAGACTCGATATCTAGATTCACATAACCTATTATCGGCCGCGACACAGAACCAACTCCTTTGACAAAAGAATTATTCAAAGGAATTATTACTAAGTTGAGTTTTCTACAACAATCTGTAGTTATTAAATTATTTTGCGAACCATTGTCAATTAAGCACCTAACTATTGTTTTATGGCCCGAACTATTATTGTTAGCGCGCGCATAAACCTGAGCGGTCGACAACAAGACTGCCGACTTAGCCCTCGTATCTGCAGCCAATAATACGGCCGTGTTATGGGTCGGACATGTTTGAGCAACGTCACCCGAACCACAAGACGCCGCGCGGGGCGGGAGGAACGCGGGGGGCGCAGTGGCCAGCGGCACAGCCAAGCTGGACGCTACATGCGATTGTTTATTATTTTTCTCAAAATGTAATAAAGTATGATGGCGTTTTTTGCATACGTTACAGACTGAGGTCGACTTGCAATTACTCAAACCGTGCGACGTGCTCAGACAATTTACGCAACCATGTACGGATTTAATAAACTCAAACCTAGTTCTAGGAGTCAACGCGGATTGAACATGCATGAACATGAGCGTTATCTTTACAATACGCGCAGACGAAGCGGGGCGGAGCTGGAGCGGTAGAATTAGGCGATACATTCACAACAAACGCTTTCGTTTGCGTGCGAGGCTCGCGAGATGCGGGACTATGAAGTTTATTATAATTATTTTTCGCGTTCGAATGAGATAAATTCAAGCGTTCTAATATCTTAGCCTGATCTTGAACAAAGCTAATTAACAATTCAGTTGTAGGTATCTCAACATCGCGAACGGAAAGTTCAAACGATTGACCAGTCTGTGAATCTATTTTTCTCATAGCACAATGCAAGAGAATAAAATCCGCAAGATCCGGAATACCAAGTTGTTTCAAGGCAGAAATACTTGCACTAAATGTTTCAATGAAAGAATCGAGACTATTTGCGTTACACAAACAACTTTTTAAATCTAATATATTATTTAAATAGTGTATACCTAATGTACGCTTATCCTGGTATTTATTAACTAAGCTGTCCTATAGAAAATGATAGGTATCAGCCGTAGGCACAATACCGGCTGTAATCTTTAACGCGTTATGTGTAAGTCTACCCACTAAATACTGCACACGCTGCGAGTCAGTCAGCTGATCATTGTCATGAATATTCGACTTGAACGACTCATAGAAAACAGGCCAATTCTCAGGTTTCCCGTCGAAAGATGGCAATGCAATCGGAGGTAGGTTTATTTTTAGTGGTTCAAAAAGCGTTTTCGAATTACTACATTGTGATAACTGAGATTGACTACTGTCGATTTTATTCCTATTAGGAATGCTTAATGCGAATAAACAAATCTTCAAAGGATTCTAAACAAGCATAGTCGGGACTCGAACCAGGTTTCAAATTAATGTTTATGTGGTTGATTTGATCGACATAAGATTCAAATTTATCACGAATGTCGTCAACAGTTTCCGATTCAGTCATAAAACTTTCACTATTTCTCGTATCGAACGACGAAATATTTTTCGATAATTCATATAATCGATTAAGGCGTTTGAATAACAATCCTTTCTTCTCATGAAGGATAGTCAGTAAATCTTCCGGCTTTAATTGTTTCTCAGTCATTTTGTTAAGTTAATATCAAGAGCAATATCTAAAAATATGCGCGGGTAAACTTATCAGGCGGTTAGCAATCGTAAAGTATCCTCCCGCTCTGTGGCGGTATCTGAATAAAAATCACTAATACGCACAAAGCCGAAATGATGTGAAACTACCTCCTATTATATGTTATCAAAGTGAAATACGTATCACATTAAATTCTATGAAACAATATTGACAGATTTACCAAAACCTACGTAGAATCTATTGTCAATTATGTTTATGTTATAGCGGAGAGCGGTTTATAGGCAAGAATAATTTACCAAAGGTTTACGTAAATATCTATAACCTATATATACCTATTATGATTTTCACCAAATATTACGTAAAAATCTAACTAGGGAGCGGTTACCTGGTTACCTATCCAGGCTCGAAAGGACCAAAATAATTATGATGACGCGTGTAAATAGCGTCACCTGATAATGGGGGTGTTTTAAGACTACCAATATAGCGGTGAAATTATGGTTGTATTACACAAAATTAAATCCCTGTTGACGATTCCCTGCGACACCAGAATCTGGCGACGTTTATAGCAATTCATAGCCCACGTACCTTGCTAATCCAGTAACCCCACTCGTCGTCAGGAAAGCGCTTCGCTCACGGACGCGTGGTCGGTGTGTGTGCTGCCGGCCGGCGAGCTAAATCTTCATCCATCCACCGGTGGGCTGGTCAGAACTCGTGAAACCAACACTGCACTCTAAGGTCTCAATGTCTCACAGTAGCAGATACACTTATTACAGGAGAATTCTCAGGTTTTCAACAGATATGGGATTTTGATAGCGGAGCGGTTTTTATTCGACGCAATGTCGATTTGCGTAGCGGACACACTGTTTTGTTAGCGGGTTAGACGCCATCTAGCGGTCTTTAGCGAGCGTCTCAAGAAAGCATTCGATACGTCACCAGTGGGCGTTGCGGTCGTAGATATTGGTGAAGGAAATCGTCAACAGAGACTCAATTAACTTAGAGAATGCGGGAAAGGTAACTAATTTATATTATTTATTCTCTAAAAATACATATACCTTAAGAAAAGGCATTAACGCTTCACCAAACGTAATAGTAATAACTATTACGTTTCTGAGATGTTATACAAGAGTGCAAAGTTGCTTTTTAACCGCGTGCTCAGTTTTTATTACCAAACAAGCGAAGAGTGATTCAAAAATTAGAATCCTGAGCGTTAGCGAGAGAAACAAAAGAGCACGAGATGAAAAATATTTGCACTCGAGTGCAACACGTAACTTTTCATCCCACCTCAGCGAGGAAATAACTAAATGCAAAAAATAAAAACTTATTTCAGTTTAGGTATTAACTACTACATTATGATAGGTAAGTATTACAGAATAATCTTTAAATTATAACAAATATTACTTAGGTATAATTAAGAAAAATTTAAAGTAACGTTGCTACAGTTACTTAAGTTGAGTGTAATATTTTTGTTAGATACTGTAATGTAAGTGTTAGTGACTTGTGTACTGTTTTTTGGTATACTATATGTCATACTTAATAGTTGTACCGATTCAGCGGAATCCCTTGGCGTAAATGTTGACAAGAGAGGGCGATAGTTAGGTGTTTCGTAACGGCTCATTTTTGATGTAGAAGGGCCAGTCCAAGGATCTGACTAAGGCTCTTTCAGTGTAATGGCTCCGATGCCTTTACATATTTCAGACTTATTTTGGATGAAATCCTTGTATCCCTCTACAACCCATAGGCTGTTTGATACACTTTCCGTTGCGATATTGTAGAAAAAATCGATTAATTGGAGTGTTAAGCGGGCTGGCTTTATATTTCTCAACAATTGTTAAGTATTCCTTGCGAATTACGAAGTTCCGTTATCTTTTTGTCTTTGTATTAGATAAATTAATTAATAGTAAGTCATCTGAATGTTTCTCAATGTTTTTGACATTAAGTTGTGTTAGTTCATTAGTTTGACATGCTTCGTTTATACCAAATAATAAGAACAACCTGTAACGTAAAGAGTTGATAAATTAATAAAATTGATATGCTTGTATAATTATGCCTATCAACATCTACTAAGTACGTATTAGATTATGTTAAGTAGTTGATTAATATACATAAGTAGATACTGAATGTGCAACTGGCTTACTTTTGCCGCCAAATATACGGAATCAGGTGCTTCGTTAAGAAACTTTTCAATTTCAGATGCTGTGAAAACCTTAGATTTGTTTGGTTGATGACCAAATGAGGCTCTTTTTAAAAATGCCACTAATTTAGGATAGGTGTCGATATGTATGTCTTTTTTTATCTTTATTGTTGCTTTTAGCATTGAATACGTACTCCATCGAGTGCTTGATTTCTTGGTCGCGGATAATTCAACAGAATATGCCAGCAAAACGTTTTCTGAGAAAGTTTTAGTTCCTTTACCTGGTCGCCACGTGTTAAACATAATTATCGTACTGTTTCAAATACTTCTCGCGTGTTTGTTGAGGGAGAAAGCTCATTTGCGCATTAATAACAGTTTCAGTCAATTCTGTTGGCATCACATAATCTTCTTCGTTGCTAGAATCACTCATTTTAGGTTTTCCACTTGTTTACAAGTTTCTTGTTTTCAACTTATGGTTTTAACAATATAACTTGAAAAGAAAATAACGCGCGCAAAGGAAATTAAAAAAAAAGTACACCAATGAATTCACAAACTTAGTGCACTCGATGTTCTAAATTCAGTTTTATAAGTGCCCATGTAGGCCTATGTGAAATAAAAACAATTGACTTTGACTTTGACCTTGACTTTGACAATTTACTTTATCCTGTAGCGGATAAAAACGGCTTTTTCACTCAGATATCGAAGAGCAAAAATACTCTTTCCGAGATGGGGGGGATGGAAATGGGTTTATTACCTACCCATTTAAAAAAACATATAATCATTTAATCATGCTGATTCTGTCAAAATTTTTGGTGGTTACTTTAGGACTTTTAAAAAGAACAAGATTTAGTCATAGTGTTAAGCCAAGAACAAAGTTTATGGTCGAATTTATATTTAATCAATGTTAAATAAATATCTTAATAACTATTATCACTTACCACTCCATTCTCCAACAAATGTTGATGAATAGCGTGAAAAAACGGTACCCGATACCTAAGCCCTTAGGTAATTTGTTTTTAAATAATAATTAAACACCTGCATGTGCAACGAAAGAACTCCATTTTTATTTAAAACAGTAGATAAAATTTTAACACACTAATGAAACAGTCAGTTATCATAAATAATTGGTCTAAGGCTGTACGTAGACTTGGGAAAAAACTTTTATTGAAAAGAATGATGATAACTTACGAAATAATTCATATTTTCAAGTTCTCTGATACGTAGACTCAAAAACTGGTTTAATCACAAGTTATCACATTTTTTGACTCTAGTGTGAGCACTGCTTTAGTAGAAATATTCGCATGACTCTATTGTTAACACATTTACATTACATGAGAATGAAACCAATAGATATATATTTTATACTACTCATATTCACACATTAGTTACACGTTCTGCAATATCAAAATTTTACATCCACAACCTTGACAGTTAGTGGTGAACAAAACTGGGACAACACTTTGACGGAGCCCAGTTTCAGGGACAGCGTTTTTTATCGTCATTCGAATGGCCTGTTGGTCTAGTGGTTAGTGGCCCTGACTGCTATGACGGAGGTCGTGGGTTCGATTCTCATCCAGGAAAAATGTTTGTGTGATGAGCACGATCATTTGTTCTGTGCCTGGGTGTAATTTATCTATAATATTTAGAAATATATAAGTATGTTTATCAGTTGTCTAGTACTCATAACACAAGCTCTGCTTAGCTTAGGGCTAGACGGCGTTGTGTGATAGTTGTGGAATATAATATTATTTTATATTATTGAGGGTGTTCCGAAAGGTTTCTGTTTCGGATTCGATGAGAAGTAACGCCCTAATATTATAACTTTGCAGATGGCCTGGAGGACACGGTGGTGCATGCGGTGGAAGTATGCCCCGCTTGCGCGTAGCACCGCCGTGTCTTCGTGGAAGTGAGCGTTGGCAGCGACCTGTCACGTCCGACCCTGGTATAGGCCATAGTATGGAGCAAGAGCAGTGCGTATAAAGAAGGTGGCCACCGTAAGCGCAGTTTTACGGACGGTGACCAATAAGCCGTCTGATAACGATACGGCCCGGGTTGACGGCGCGTGGAACATAATGCGCGCCTCAAAGAGATATTAGCATAAGTGATGGAGATATTAGCATAAGTGACGGAGATATTAGCATAAGTGACGGAGATATTAGCATAAGTGACGGAGATATTAGGATAAGTGACGGAGATGTTAGCATAAGTGACGGAGATATTAGCATAAGTGACGGAGATATTAGCATAAGTGACGGAGATATTAGCATAAGTGACGGAGATATTAGCATAAGTGACGGAGATGTTAGCATAAGTGACGGAGATATTAGCATAAGTGACGGAGATATTAGCATAAGTGACGGAGATATTAGCATAAGTGACGGAGATATTAGCACAAATGACGGGACCCAGTAGGGCCGATGCCTGCCAGGGCTAAGATTGATTTGAAGGAACACGGAATGTCCTCTAAATCATGGTTTCAGTCACCTCCTTCACTCGCATTACTCCTTTGCCAAAAAAGGTGACTGCGTTCCAGTTTTATAAATAAATATATAAATATAATACAGTGAAAACCCTGTACTTTGGTCCATACACGAGGACAAGGCAGTACTCCGTACCAGCAGGGCAGATTTCCATCGTATGCTCCACAGAATCCTTCGGGCGATTTGCACAATGCTGACACCCAAGCGATTCTTTGCTCCGTATCCGAAACCAGTACCTCCCGAAACATCCATGTCCGTTGAGAGAACCGCGTTAAGCGGAAAATGAGGACACCGTAGTGCCTCTCTAACCACTTCTTAAGCTGTTGATCCCCGCATTAACGCCGGCGTTCACGCGCCATTGTCTTACTATTGTGTCTCTAATTACGCACTCAAAAGGTTAAAGAGGTGTCTTAACGCCGCGTGTTTCTGGTGTCTGCACTTGGTATAATTTCATTATTTGTAAAGAACTTGTTTGTCAATCAAATCGAATCGAACCGAATTGAATCGAATCGAATCGAATCAAATTAGAATTTGTCTCAATGCAGGTACGTAATGTAGCGTAGTCATTTATATTTGAACCACGCTCTACTTCCCCATGTATAGTTTCACACGAATGGTTTATTAATACTTTAATCACTAAACTATTCTCATAACTTTCAAGTTCTTTCTGTAAAGTACGGGCTCCAAATAGGCTTTAAAGTAGCTTTGTCTTCTACAACCTGCAGTTCTGTGCGGAAGAAACGCCCGGGTGTCACCATTGTGTGGACCGCCCGAGGACACGGTGGAGCATACGGTAGAGATGTGCCCCGCTTGAGCAGAGCACCGCCGAGTCCTCGTGGAAGCGATAGGGTGCAACGATCTCTCGCGCTGGGCCTTGGTACAGGCCATGGTCCGATGCGAGGAGGAGTGGCAGGCGGTCGTCTCCTTCTGCTAAACAGTAATGCTAGCAACGGAGGCGGACGCACGCGCACGCGCGAGGGAGCGGCCTTCACGCCCCAGCCACCGGGATCCCGATGCCGATTTCCGGCAATGGGTAGCTCGCCCTCCGACCGTCCGGTAATCGTCCGGACCGAGCCCAAGCCGTCGACTATTGTTCCATGCGCGCCTCAAGGAGATGTCAGCAAACCGTAGGGGTCCAGCAGGGTCGAAGCCTACTGGGGCCATGGGTTCGCTTCTGAAAGGAAAACATGGCCCTGATATTAAAGGCAACGAAGGAACTAGGAGTGGGTTTTAGTCAGTAAAAGTCTAACATGGCCGGGACCCGCCCCGCTCAAGGGCGAGAGATGTTATTGGATGATTTCCCACCTAAAAAAAAAACCACCAGCAGTTCTAGATCTCATAAATCCTGATCCTAACACATTCTCTACATTCAAATCTGGAATATTCTTGATTACAATCCCAAGCATATTATAGAAATGTAGGTACCGTCCACAAATAAAAATCACGGAAGCGTAGGAGACACGGAAACACAATAGATGCAAGTTAGGCCGATAGAAGAATAGAATAGAATACTGAATAGAATTAGGCAGAAGAATTTTAAAGCATGAAATGAAAATTACAATTACGATAGATCGCGGCTGGTGTGCGGGCGCGCTGCGAAACCAAACGGCTCCCGGCCACGGCGAAGATACCCGAAGATGCGCGAGCTCGCTGGTTACGTCATTCGTAACAGCCCCCCTAGCCAAGTTGCAAACGATAAACGTGAACGCTTAGTAATCTCCAATAGATTTTCAACTTTATACCTAAGAGCATAAAGTTAAAAATCTATTAAAGACTACTGAGCGTTAGCGACCGGAACAAACGAAAACACTGTGTAATCTTCAATAGATTTTCAACTTTATATCCAATAACATAAAGTTGAAAATCTATTAAAGACTACTGAGAGTTTACGTTTATCGTTTGTGACTTGGCTAGGGGGGCTGATGTTGTGAGGTGTGGCGACTGAGCCGCTACAGAACCTTTCCAGTACTAGGCTTGCAAGTAACGTTGGTTGGATTAATAAGTAACAGTCTGTTATATCCATAATGATTTTCCTGTATGGATGTCTCAATAAATCTTGTAATTGTTTTACATTATCAAAGCGACGGTGTACTTCTTTATTAGACCTTTCGTGATTTTCAAGGTGGACCCTTATTAATAAATTCAAATTTGTTATAATTAAATTAAAAAATATGTTACTTTACATTATAGTAATAATAATAATAATTTATTAATAAGACACAAGATAATGCATTTGGTCCACAATATCTGTTAGTAATTCTCATATCTACGTTAGTTCATTATCAAAAAATAATAATAATATACGAAAACAATAAAATAAAATAATATAATAGTTTAAAATTATAGTGTTTAATAATTTAAAAAATTTTTAAAATAAGTTTATGTAAAATCTTCGTAACTCAATTCGGGAATTGAACTGTTTTCATAGGTAAGTTTGTACTGAACTTTCAATGCGCAAGTCCGACTCGCACTTGGCCGGTTTTTTTTAAGAATCATTTTATTTTGAAATTCTTATAAGAAATAAAATAATATAAAAATAAAAAAGTCTTTTATTCGATGCAGCATCATACATATAGTATGACAATATTTTAACTTAGAAGAATATTTAAAATATTGTTCTAATAGATAATTTAGTTCAATTTCTTATACATGCAATTTACATATTAATAAATTAATCATTTAATACAATTCTTTGTTTCCATATTTCATTTATACAATAAATAATTTTTATTTATAATTTATTACATACTTAGTTCATTTTTCTTATTTACATAATATTTCAATTAGATTTTGTATATGTGATTTTATTCATTATATAGATAATGCATTTGGTGAGGAAGAGCACAATGGTACCATTGTGCTCTTCCATCTGTAATTAGTCTTTTCGCCTTCAAGTCTTTGTATGCCAATTAAATATTACGTCAATACGTGACGCAGATGTTATTCTACATAAGTAATTACTCTCTTATATGTTTTGGCAACTATTTGGTTGTAAGTATGAGTATAAAAAAACTTTTTACAAAAAAAATACAACCGACTTCAAAGTAAAAAAAAACACTGAAAAGTGCAAAATAACTTTAATTTCGGAAGTCGGTGTTTCTATAATAGTTTTGTCTCTTCGTTATTTAACACCGACTTCCGAAATTAAAGTTATTTTGCACTTTACAGTGTTTTTTTTACTTTGAAGTCGGTTGTATTTTTTTGTAAAAAGTTTTTTTTTACACTTTTTAGTTATGGTACCACCACTAAAAAGTACCCCTCAGCCAAACTTAAATACCTTATAGCCAGAGTGCATCTCATGACAAGTCTAATAATCCCAAACACGGTTAGATTACATTAATTTATTACAGAGTTCCGGTGCCTAACTTCAGGCTTCATCATCAGATCAGTTCGATATATTGCCCCTCTACTTTCAGTCAGTCATCGACTACACGTATAAACAAAGCAATTTTACTTTTTACGACGGTTCTGCTGTGATCCTATGAGGAGTTCTGTGCCATATCTTCGAAGTTCATGATCAGATCGTAACAATATTTCTATGGGACCAACTCGGAAGCATAACCTTTCAATAAAAAAAAAAAATTCAAAATCTGTCCACAATTGACCGAGAAATCGGTGAACATACATAAAAAAAAAAAACCGGCCAAGTGCGAGTCGGACTCGCCCATGGAGGGTTCCGTAGCAGCAAGTAACATAATAATGGTTCACGGTGTATGTACATAATTATAAGGTTTATGTTTATGAAATTAAATGTTTTTTTTTTATATTTGAGTTGATTGAATGAAAGGTAAAATGCGGTTTACGATTTATGACGTACTAAAAAAAAACTACTGACCAGATCTCGTTCAAACCAATTTTCGTTGGCAGTTTTTATAGTAATGTATATCATATATTTTTTTTAGTTTTATCATTCTCTTATTTTAGAAGTTAGAGGGGGGGGGACACACATTTTACCACTTTGGAAGTGTCTCTCGCGCAAACTATTCAGTTTAGAAAAAAATGATATTAGAAACCTCAGTATCATTTTTGAAGACCTATCCATAGATACCCCACACGCATGGGTTTGATGAAAAAAAAAATTTTGAGTTTCAGTTCTAAGTATGGGGACACCCAAAATTTATTGCTTTTTTTCTATTTTTGTATGAAAATCTTAATGCGGTTCACAGAATACATCTACTTACAAAGTTTCAACAGTATAGCTCTTATAGTTTCGGAAAAAAGTGGCTGTGACATACGGACGGACAGACGGACAGACAGACAGACAGACAGACAGACAGACAGACAGACATGACGAATCTATAAGGGTTCCGTTTTTTGCCATTTGGCTACGGAACCCTAAAAATAAACAACATACATTCAACCGAACATATAACCTCCTCCTTTTTGAAGTCGGTTAAAAAGGGTAATGCCCATCATCTATAAATTGAAATGCGTGAATTTAATAAATATGAAATACAGTGGACCCCCGGTAATCCGGCCCCTGTCTAATCCGGCACCCCCTGTAATCCGACATGGCCTATTATTTATTATTGAATATTTTTTTGATAATACATAATATAAAAAATCTTATAGTCCTTAAAAACCCCCTATAGTCCGATTTTTTTTACAAAAGAGTACCTTGTAATCCGACAAATTACAGATCCAATATCTGTAATTTGTCGGATTACAAGATACTCTTTTGTAAAATATTTCGGACTATAGGGGATTTTAGGCAGTCCTCTATAATCCGACAAATTCGATAGTTCGACACTGCCCTGCAAAATGTTTGTCGGACTACCGGGAGTCCACTGTATAGCAAAGCATAATCAATTATGCAAAGGGTAATGGGTACTCGTATAGTCGGCCTTATAATATTCCCACTGTTGGGACTCAAGCCTCCTCTTTAGGAGAGGGAATAGGCCGTCGATCCACCACGCGGGCCCAGTGCGGGTTGGTGGATGTCACATGTTTTCGAATTTTTGGTTCTAGGACATGCCGGTTTCATCACGATGTTTTCCTTCACCGTTTTGAGAGCAGTTGTGATAAAATAAATTACACAAAGTAATGCGCCTGGCTGGGTTTGAACCCGTGACCTACAACTCGTAAGTTGGAACCGTTACCGCTCGGCCACCACTGCTAAATGCTACTACTGCTGTAATGGGTACTAACACTAGATAATAAGTTATTTATTAAGTTACTAACACTTTATGGATCTTTTTGTAAGTTTGGCGATTCTTCGGGCTATTTCAGCGGATACCAAATTAAATATTATAATAATCATTATATTTTATTTTGAATATTATTTAGGACTTTTTAGTTTAGTTTCTGTCTATATTTACGTTTCTATTAAAAAAAATGTTATAATTATTTTTTGTTGGAACGGGTTTTCATCATGGCCATGAATGGCGTCACCGTCATACAGACTGATTGCGCAAATTAAAAATATTTAGTTGAATATTGAGACCCTCTTTGAGAGTAAATATTGAAATTAATTTTATTGTCTTAATGCAATATTTTATTATCATTACCACCAGATTTTATTATTTAATCTATTATTTGAAAAAAAAACTTCATTTAGTATCTATTTTTTTAATTGAATGAAATTAAATCAACAGATTCTATTTTTTTTATTCTTATAGACTTTTTTTATTATTGATAGGCTTGCGTTTGACCACTATCTCACCTGATGGTAAGCGATTATGTGGCCGACGACTACTCTCTGTCTGTGGAGACTTTAATTATTTATTTAAATTAATTGAATATACCTATGACTACTAATGCTTGGTGACTTCAGTAGAACTTCCGAAAGAGTGGGACTTAAAATGAACATGGACAAAACCAAAGTCATGGTAAACAGCCATGTAGCACCCACTCCTATCAAGATCGGAGACTATACACTCGAAGTTGTGAACGACTAAGTTTACCTGGGGCAGATAGTCCACTTGGGTAGGTCTAACTTTGAGAAAGATATCAATCGTGGAATCCGACTCGGCTGGGCAGCGTTCGGGAAGCTGCGCAGTATCTTCTCGTCCAATATACCACAGTATCTCAAGACGAAAGTCGTGTTGCCAGTAATGACATATGGCTCCGAAACGTGGTCGCTTACAATGGGCCTCATCAGAAGACTTAAAGTCACCTTTGGGTGACTTTAAGTCTTCTTAAAGAAATGAAGACTTAAACTTCTTCTAAGGGAATGAGGACATCCGCAGGAGAACCAAGATTACCAACATAGCACGAAGAATCGCCAAACTTAAGTGGCAATGGGCAGGGCACATTGCTCGCAGAACGGATGGCCGTTGGGGCCAAAAGTTTCTGGAATGACGACCACGTACCGGAAGACGTAGCGTTGGAAGGCCTCCTACAAGGTGGACCGATGACCTGGTAAGGGTTGCGGGAATCCGATGGATGCGAGACGCACGGGACCGTTCATTGTGGTGACACTTGGGAGAGGCCTATGTCCAACAGTGGACGTCTTTCGGCTGAAAGGATGATGATGATAACCTATGACAAAATTTTAAAGTAATTTTTTATTTTGAAATTTAATTGTATTTATTGTGGAAATTATATGTCGTGTAATGTGTTTATGTACATTTGTTATTAAATTATCATAATTTTTAATACTCTACTAACAAAATATGGATTCTGTATTTGAAATAAATAAAATCATAATGTTTAGGTAACTAAACACGGTACTCTTGTGAATAGATTTTTTTTACAACCATAGATAAATTCTGATAATAGTCATATATATTATGTAGTATTCCATTTTTATAAGTTACAAAGTAATGGTTCGATATAGACAATACGTTTCTTTATGGTAGTTTCTGAAGTATTTACAGTTAACCCTTTAACCGCTTGCGTCGGATTCGTTCGATGAGTGTTTTCATGTCCTATTCACCAGGGTCGTGTGTTTGCGATTGGGTATTCCATCTCGTTTAGTTCTTCAATCCCCATAGGCGCCAGAAGAGATGACGAGATGGAGTATTTGGTCGTACATGTGCGACCCTGGTGGAATGAACGCGAGAGTGTTGGTTGGATATTATGCGACGTAGGCAGTTAAAACTGAAACAAAGGAAACAATTAAGTAATTAGATGTTCAGTCTCAAAGGTACGTTTATCATTCCACCTATATTTACAGTTAAAAAAAGATAAGAAAGGAAACGATTAATTACTTAGATGTGCAGTTTAAAAAGTATATGCATTATTCCACCTATACACACAAATCGTTTTGAGAACACATTAATTGTACTTGTAGCTAAGGAGTGGACCGCTGAAGACGCCCCCAGCGTTGAGCATCGCAGGACGACTACCAGTCACCGTAGGCGCGAGTATACGGACGGTGACCCATGGGACAGAGCAACAACTGCGTCCGGCCGCCGCCGCGCCGGCTCTTCGTCCGGCCCAAGTAAGTGTAAGTGTACGTGTAAGGACCAAGCCCTGCACGCGAGTTTCAGGATGTCCTTTCCCTCGTGGTACTATTGCTTTGTAGGTGGAAGTGTCCCTTTTCATTCCCTCTCGTTTCAGTCATGAGCTGAACCAGGGCCGGACGCGAAAGGTTACCGCAGCCGATCGTCTCCAGAGTACGGCAGTGCTCCGCCGTAACGCATAGTCCTCTTCATTGCCTATTTTATGATTTTTCGGTTAGTGGGTAGCAAAAAAACCTTAAAAAATCAGATAAGTAGTGCTTATAACATAATGTAATGTTCCCTGAACGACCGTTAACTAATCTAACAACGTAAATGAAAGGATTATGCAAACAGAGATTATATAAAATGGCCGACTACGTTGTGTCGTCCATTTTACAAATGTGTAGATACTGAACTTTTTTATTAGCTTCGTCAACACTTTTGAACAACCTCTGTTTAAGTATTTTGAGGAGTGATTCTTTTTAAAATGGTTTTTTGCTCGCTGAACCCTGAAATATTTATGACTTTATTTCCTTTTATTGTTAGTTTGATATCGTTGTATTTATTGGGTTCTTGAAAGCTTGTCGTTTTATCAATGACGTAAGTAAGGTAATTGTCGTTTTTCGATTTGTTTTAGGGTTTGTAACACCTGTATAAGCAGCCATTATTTTAACAGAAATATGTTTTTGGGAACATTTAAATACAAAAGTATGTGAAATTACTAAAACTAAAGAAACACATGTGGGTTTTTAGTAAATAAAAGTTTAATATTCTATCTCGCCCCACGCGATGACGATGATGAGTTATTGACTATTTACAATCAAAGAAAATAAATAGAAGGCCAGCTGCAAATAAACAAATAACTGATGTACCATCACAGCATCCTCAGCTCCAATTCCAAAATAAAACAATAAAAATAACGTAATACTTTGAATAAATTGTTGAATAACAAATAGGATCTTCAATAAGCAGGCAGTTGGATAACTCGGATACAAATAACGAATGCAGCTCAAACGTAGTGAAATAATGGAATTTTCAGATTTTTCCGGCGTGTCATAGTAACAGGAATTATCATAATGGTGAAACTCCGGAACTCCGGAATTGCGTGAATGTGACAGGGGATGGACTTAGGTGCCCTTTCGCTGTGTACATAAACAAACATAAACTACGTTGGCTATGTTACTACTATATGAGGTAAATGAGCTAACAGTTGAAGTGTTTTGATGTTGTCATGGCCAACTTCGTAGTGTTAATTTACTAGGTATTTTCTCGTGATGAGCCAGTTTTCGCCCTCAATCTTGTTTTATGAGGTAAGTGAGCAAATACTATGGCAGTGTTTTGATGATTTCGTGGGCTGCGACATATATATTTCGTGGGCTGCGACATACATATTTCTTGGGCTGCGACATACATATTTCGTGGGCTGCGACATACATAATTATTTCGTGGGCTGAGACATACATATTTTGATAAATAAACAGATTTTCTTCTTTTCGTGTCGGTGGACTCAAAATATTTTTTCTTTGACCAGTATTTGGTAACGTGCATAGTTCAGCTCCGCTAATAAACAGATAAACTACTTTTAGAAAATGTGGATTTCAGGCTAAATGAGTGCCAGGCTACGAGATTGTTTGAAAGAATTACCGTGGCCCTGAAACGCAAAGAACAACTGAAGGAATTTAAGTGGGCTTTCGTCATCATCATCATCATTTCAACCGAAAGACGTCAACTGTTGGACACAGGCCTCCCACAGGTGTCGCCATGATGACCGACCCTGTGCTTCTCGCATCCATCAGATTCCGACCCTCACCAGGTCATCGGTCCACTTTGTGGGAGGCCTTCCATCGCTGCGTCTTCCGGTACGAGGTCGCCACTCCAGAACCTTTCTTCCAAATCGACCATCAGTTCTGCGTGCAATGTGTCCGGCCAACTGCCTCTTAATTTGGCCAATTCTTCGAGTTATGTCGGTAACCTTGGTTCTCCTGCGGATATCTTCATTTCTGATGAGATAACGCAAAGAAACTCCGAGCATAGCCCTTTCCATTGCCCTTGGGTGAATTTAAGTCTTCTTATGAGGCCTCTCACATCCACATCTTACGATACATAATATTTATTATCCTATTATAACGATTACTAAAACATTCACACATTACCCTAATGTCATTTTGTCTAGGGCCTCTTAACTTTAATAAAATATTCCATATTTACTCCTTTTGACGGTTTTTAATAGCTTAATGGTAACAAATATTCAAAGATTCAAAGCATTTTATTTCAAATAAACCATTTAAAGGCACTTTTGAAATGTCAAGAAGTCAGTCAGAAAAAAATATGCTAATTGCACATTCCAAAGCGTAGATCTCTATGGAGAAGAATGTGCAAGAAATTCCATGGACACTCTTTTCAATCATGTTTTGTAATTACAAATATCTCTGTTACATGTTTCTTGTCGCTATCATGTGAGAACAATGTAAATAAAGTAAAAATATAAACTAAATATAATATTAAAATAGCAACTGGCAGCTAAGAGATGACCAGTCTCAACTGACAGCACCCGTTCACGGACATGACGCGAATATTAGCACCACTCAGCTCAACCATTTTGAAGGGAACCGAATGATCCAACACACGCGCCAGCATCATTGAGACATTTCAATGAGCATGACAAACTCTCAACTGCCACGCTCATCTATGTCAAAAATGTAAATATATGTATTATGTGTATGTGTACTCGTTCACACTAAAATGTGAACGTATTTATGTAGAACTAGCTTCTTCCAGCGACTTCGCTCGCAAAAGTTGGTTCCTTCATACAAACTTTGGACCACCGGATTATTTCTTTAAGAGGGTCCTTTTTCACTCACCTATCATCAACACCGAGCATTGATTAAAAGCTTGTTACTTTATCTAACGCAATCCAACGCGACGTTTGACGAAAAGGCAACGCGAAAAGGAGAGATAACGCCTGAAAACTCTGTTAGCATTCGGTAATTCCGTGATTTACTCGAATATTTTACAAAACTTGTTCCAGGAATTACGTGTTTTTTTTTTTAAACCCTTAAAAGTTTTTGAAAAAAATGGTCGTCATTCAGAATTTTGATTAAATTTGCAAGGCTTCTATTGCTATACTTTTTTGACTTTTTAAATTTTTGAGTCAATTATGAGGTGCCAAAATTCATGCAAAATAGCAGATTTTCAGAGGACTTTACTGGATTAGTTTTACACAAATTGATAAATTTATTTCAATAGAAGCCTAGATAATATCAACAAGATATTGTGTTTCCAAAATATCTAATGAAAAAAGTGTAATAACGTCATAATCGCATAAGAGCGGTTGTACGAAAAACAGTGAAAATGTATATCGGATGGCCATTAAGGGGTGAATTTTGAAAAATCCTTTCTGATTATTTGTATTCATTATAAAAGGAACTTCTGTGCAAGATTTCAGTGTTCTAGGTCTAAGGATTTATGTTTGATAAGTCAGTGAGTCAAGAATTTGCCTTTTACAAATACAGATTTAGTAGACGGCTAGACTACGTCCTGCAATAGGACATAGGATACTTTTTTATCCTAGGTTATGTATCCTTGGAATAATTTCCTACATTCACAAAGACAAAGCCGTTAGCAGAAGCTAAATAGTAGACAATCAAAATATAGTTCAATTCCCGAATTAAGATACGAAGATTTTTACAAATCGCAAAAAAAAATGTTTGTGTCGTAACTACAAATTTACAGTTTTCAGATTATTTTCCTACACTTGTGCTTGATTCATGCCAAATTTTAGGATTCTGCGTCAACGGGAAGTACCTTATGAATTTTGTTTCCCTTGAGAGTACCGAAAACGCGTTTTTTGCGACATAAGCGGCCGTATCTTTTTTGTTCGTTAATTTAGAAGTTTGATTTTTTTACAACTTCAAGGGACCTCTTATCTGAGTATATGGTCTTAATTTCAACTCGATACCTTTACGCGTTCCTGAGATAAAGATTCTTGACAGACAGACAGATAGACAGACGGACGGACAACAAAGTGATCCCATAAAGGTTCCGTTTTTTTCCTTTTGAGGTACGGAACCATGAAAACAATAGAAAAATATTGTCCCCTTGAGTTTTAGGCTCTTACAAATGTCCTAAAAGTAGTTTTCCAAATGAAACTAGCCTCTGACGACTTTCTCACGACAAACTATGACTGTAATAATTCGGTTAGTCGGCAATAGTTACGAAATTGATCTCCTAAGTCGTATACGGGAAACAGATGTCGTATAAAACATAATATTTGCTCTATAATTTTTATTTTCTCGTAACTATTACGTCGATGAATGAAGCTTTAGACCGCGACTTTGTCCACGCATGAACACAACCATCCATAAATACTAATATTATAAATGGAAGAAGCAATTTTGCCAAATGGGGTATTCTTGACCCATTGCAAACACAGTCCAATGTGGGGCCCCTTTACAGGATATGCGTCTCCTTCTTTTCTGCTCGGCATGCACAACCACCTGCACGATTTAAAGCCCTTGCTCCCTATTGCCATAAAAAATTGACTTTCTGAAGCCTACTCTTCGGTAACGACTGGGTTAATAGATTTGAAAAATTTTTTTTTTACTGTAGATTCATTATTACATTAGCAACATATGATTTTTCCGTATGACTAATACTTTTTCCAAAGAAAAATTTAACTACATAACGCTTGTTTTCTTTACACCTTACTTAACGCTTTGATCTTAAGAATGTGACACAAAAAAATGCTGATTAAGTGTTCTTCAGAATGTACATAGCTTAAGTAAATCAATCAATATTTCGCAAAGAAAATTATTTTAAAGATCAGCGGGGCTCTATGTGGCCGCAAGCGGCAGTACTAGTATGTGTTTAACTCCGGCCAGATGTTCAAGGTACGTAAATACGCCTTAAACGAGGCCAACGACAGAGCTATCCAGGTGGCTACATAATGGTCGGATAAAATTTGAGTCAAATTAACAAGAAAGAAGAAGAAGGAGAAGTTATATTCCAATTCAAAAATAATTCTGCCTCTTTGTTATCTCTTCACTTTAATAATAATAATAATAATTCATCTCCGGCTTGCCTTTATTGGCCGGCCGTAGTGAACACTGACGAGGAACAGAGCTCCCACCTCTCTCTTGCCTTTATTGGCTGGCTTGAGTGGAGATTCGCAAGAGCAAACGTGCTCGGGAGAAGGATGTATAATCCAGTAAGGTGCTGGTAGGGATCTTGACCGTACTTCCGGGATTGTCCTGATAGCCGTGGTATACCTCTCCACTCCATAAGCACCTCAGGATATGTTGCCCTCTTGTTGCTACGTCACTTCGTGCTAGCGACCGTTTATGGGGGCCCATTTATTGAGTGTGCAAGTCACCCCCTGCCTTTTGTCGATGGATATTAAAAACATTGTTTAGGCAGGGGCCATAGTCTTAACATATTTCCTGGTAACCAGTCCACTTAAGACTCCAAAAACCATAGCCTTATATCTTAGTTTTCCATATGTCGCAATAATTTCCCACCAACCGGGGGTTGTCCTTGGATGCAATAGCATAGTGCGTACAGGGATAATCACCGGTTCGTACCACTTTCCATTAAAAGCGTCTAAAAGGGCCTCTGCGAGTTGGTTTCGACTCCTCGTACGCCTTCCAAAGGTCCAGGACCTTAGGGTGCTGAGATAAATAAATGTATAAAAATAATAATAATAATAATCTTTATTTGTTTAAAACGTTAGTACAAGATACACAAAATAGGTACATCAGTTGACTTATAAACTAAAATAAACAATATATCTCTGGCCCCCACACTAGGATAACCTGTGTCGTGAGGTCCAGTCCCTTCCGTAAATTTACAAATTAATTAACAAATGCAGGTTTTGTGTATATTTTGCTATTATTATTCTTTGAATTTAAAAGGTAAAAATAAACAAAAGAAAAAAAAGATAGCTAATTTAAAAAAAAAAAAATTGAAGATGCGTTTATGTGTGTGTGTGTGTGTGTGTGGTGGTGTGATCATGTGATTGTGTGTGTGTGATGGTGTATGTGTGTGATTGTTTTTTTTTTCCTTTTTTATTAAGTTCGTATACCTACGCGTGATATCAAACAATAATATTTAAAAGTTTCTCGGTATGGGCATAGTCTTTGGGTATTAACCATTTGTGAATTGAGATTTTAAGGTGAAATAAAGTCAGGTTTATTATAGTTTTATTAGTCTTAAAGAATTTGTTATATAAATATGGACCCATAAAAGTAAAAGATTGACGAGCAAAAGCTGAGCGAGCTCTTGGTGTGTCCCATTTAAGAGTTCTGTAAGAGGTTCGAGCTGTGATCTTCGCAAGTTTATGAAAGCGAAGAGGCACCGAGGTAGTGTAAAGCTGTCTCACGCTGAGGAGATCACATTCTGAATACAGTGTACTTGTAGGATAACGCCAGGGTTTTTTAAGCGCTACTTTTAAAATCGCTCTTTGAACTCGTTCGAGTTTGAGAAGATGTGTTTTTTTAGAACCTCCCCATGCAATGATGCAATAACCTAAAATAGACTGACATAGACAGAAATATACAGCTCGAATAAGTCGCGGTTCTGCCACAGACCGAATTTTTTTAAATATATGTGTTAGCTTCCTTACACGTTTCGTAACTGCATCGATGTGTGATTTCCACGAAAGGTGCTCATCAATGATTACGCCCAAGTATTTTATGCAAGAAACTTGTTCAATAGCCGGGCATTGGCATTGAGATGAAGATGGTTGCTTGTCAGACTCACATGTGTGCAATTTGATGCATAGAGCTTGCTTAGGAGCAGACTTTTTGCTTATACTTAAGGCTACAAGTTTAGTTTTGCCTGTGTTGAGGGTTACTAAATTATTTTTCAGCCAGCTGGCAGTAGTTCTAAGGCCCTTCTGAGCCACATCAACAACCTCTGTCCAAGTCTTAGCATGAAAAATTATAGCCGTATCATCTGCAAAAGTAAAAAAATTAGCAAGTGACAGTTTAAGTGAACAGAGGTCGTTGATGTAGATCAAAAAGAGAGTGGGACCCAAAATACTGCCTTGAGGCACGCCGTAAGCAATATCTACATAGCCACTAGTGTGTTCTCCTATTCGTACTCGCTGCTTCCGTTCGCTAAAGTAAGATTGGAACCATTGCAGCGGTAGACCTCTAACTCCCAACAGTTCTAACTTTTTTAGTAGTAAGGGTCGCGAAACAGTATCAAATGCTTTCGCCAGGTCCAGGAAGACACCGACACATTTTTGCCCTTCGTTAATTTTATCAGTTACAAAATCAACAAGACCTGTGACGGCATCTTCCGTGGACCGGGCCGAGCGAAAACCATATTGGTTAGGAGCTAGAAGGTTATTTACCTCTAGATATTTAAGTAGTCTTACATTGACTACCTTTTCAATCACTTTTGACACCGTGCTCAAAAGTGAAATTGGTCTGTAGTTAGACGGCTCCAGTGAATCACCTGCCTTGAAAATAGGTATTACCTCTGCAATTTTAAGGTTATTCGGAACTATACCTGATGATAAACTAAGGTTACAAATATAAGTTAGGGGCATGGCAATCACATATTTGTTAAGCTTTAACATGTCATTACTGATGTTGTCGTGTCCTGTAGCTTGACTGGATTTTAGCGCACCTATGAGTTTGATAACTTCAATTTCATCTGTTGGTTGGAAAAACAGCGAATGAGCTGATTGATTTGAATTATAGGTAAGACTTCTATTGTTAACTAATTCAGCTTCTGTGGTTTCCAAAACATTCAAAATTGTCTCAGCCAAACGCTCTCCAACAGTACTGAAATATTTGTTAATTGTATTTAAAGATTCAAAGGTATCGGATTTTAATTTTAATAGTTGATCATTATTATTTTTACTTTTATTAAGATTACAAATAATTTTTAGAGAGCTCCATGTCTTTTTTAGGTTATTTTTATTTTCTGCCAGCAGGTTGCGTTCATATTTGTTTTTTTGTTCATGTAATAAGTTAACACATACATTCCTGTAAGTCTTATACTTGTTTTGTAGTTCAAGATTGTTGGGATTTTTCCTAGCATCAATATGTAATTTGTCACGAATTCTAATAGATTTTAAGAGACCTGGAGTAATCCATTTTTTAACTATAACATTGGAGCTGCGGAAGTTTTGAGTTGATTTATTTTTTTCAATAAGATTATTCATTTCGGAGATAAAATATTGTGTGGCCTCCGTAACATTGGTTATATTATAAAGTTCCGACCAGTCAAAATTCTTTAAGTTCTCATGTAGACTTTCATAATTGATCTTAGTGAAGCTTGTTTTAGGTTTATCAATCTGGAGATTTGAGCCAAGACTACATAGTACGCTATTATGATCGGTAACATCGGAATGACACACAATGGTTGTAGACGAGTGAGCGGATTTGATTAGACAATGGTCTAAGCAATTTTGTCCTCGTGTAGGTATATTATGTCCTGATACATAACCATAATGAGTCATTAAGCTTAGGTATTTTTCTGCACGGTTATCAATAGAGTTATCTTTTATATCAAGGTTGACGTCGCCTACCAATACGCAGTGTTGGCTTTTACAGTTCTCAATAACGTTTTCCAAAGAAATTAGAAAGTTGTTTATGTTTTGAAAAGATGGTGATCAATAGATCGCTATTATAGTAAAAGTAGAAATATTCAAGCGTAGGCAGTTAGCATCAATTATTTCCGGTTCCGACACGCATATCTGTAAATTCTCCTTTGTGAAAATTACTATTCCGTCACATTTATTTAAATATTTAGTTGAGTAAGAACATTTATAACCGTTTAAGTTTAATCCATTAAAAGATTCATCCAGCCAACATTCCGTTAACACAATAACATCCGGTTTAAATTGTAGACGGTGTAAAAGTATGATTAAGTAATTAAAGTTTTTATTTATACTTCGTATGTTTTGCGAGAATATTGTAAATTGTTTCGCACTATCCCCAAGGTGTTGTTTACAAAAATCAGGATTGTCCAATTCCACTGACTTAGTTAGTCTCATACTATCAATATCGTCTAAAAGTTTACTTTTATCTAGCATAGTGATAGATAAAAAATATGAAGTGCTTTATTACTCGATATGTCGGAATATTAAAATAAAAGTAAGTAAAGTCTGTGGTATTCGTAAACCTGAGAAATCGATAAAATTGTAAGCGATTGATTTGTATACTTTGTATAGATCTCGCAAAGTTGTTAAATACATTGGGAGAACTATTTTTAATTAATGACATTGTAACATGATATATATTATTTGATATTGCGTAATTGTGTTTGCGCGTGGCTACATTTTGAATGCGTGTAAGTATAAAGTTTCGATTACAAGAGAAAGCATTAATAGTGATTGTTCTCAGATAAAGTGACTTGTGTTTTTGTGTATGTGATTGTGTATGTGTAGATGAATGGTAACAACGCATTTTTATGTTACAGTTAAGTTTAAATGCATTTAAAAGAATTGAAATTTTTATGAAATAGAAAATAAACAGTATTATGTTAATTAATATTAAACTGAGTCATTCTGACTTTCTCAAATTCTGTAACTGAACTTCATTCCTGATTTGAATGTATTCTGAGCCATCCTTTTTTTTTCAGATATACATTGCCGTTCGATGTCCAGCAGTATTTAAAATTTTCTGATTTTGCAATGTCTCTTGCGAGAAAGTATAGCCGTCTGGATTTAGCAGTAAGTGATTCTGATAGAAACAAGGCCGAATAGTTATTTTCAATTCCTAGGTTGAGAATCTTTAATTCCTTTGATTTATTGTAATGTCTGGCGGTACTCAAGAATTTTGTCTTTAACTGAGTATTCGAAAATTCAGCAATAACAGTGGTCTTTAAAGGATCTTTCTTATTAGGCACACGGTAAACGTCACGTAAGTCGCCTGGGTGAAGAGTGATGTTTAAGCATTTCGAAAGCTCAGTTATGTAGTTAAAAAGAATGTCTTTGTTTTCCATTTGGACACGAGGAATATATCTCAGTTCGATACTGGTTTTTTTAAGAGATTTCTCCAGAAATTCGCATTTTTCATCAATATTTGAGATATGGTTCATTATGTTCTTCCGTTGATCCTCCAATCCATCAATTTTTGATTGCATTGACTTCAATTGAAGAGACACGTCATCAAGAGAGTGTTCTATTTCCTGATTTGTGGTAAAAATTGAGGAGTTTTGTGATTTTACTTCTTCAAGGTTCCTGTTCAGCAAATCAAACCTCTTATTTTGGGTGTCTTGGAAGTTAAGTAGCATTTCCTTTATCTCCATTTTAAACGCTGTAAGTTCATCATAGCTCTTATCGGTGAGCTTACGACGTGTAGCTCTCGTTGTGATATGACCTGCGTCCTCCCCAGACTCAATATTTGAGTCTGATGCTGATAGTGTTTTACTGAGTGGTGGAGAATGTCGCATCATGTTTATTATTAGTACGAGTAATTATAATTGGCTTACTTGACAAGTTTATTCACTGCGCTACGCTTTTCGTAGCAGCGTAGCCAGCACGCAAATTCCGTCTCGTTCAGTCGCTTGTATAGAAGGGAGATAGATGCAGGCGCCCGCGGCTGTAGCTCGGTGCTGCTACGACGACTGGGGCCAGCGGTGCAGGAGCGAGAGGGAAATTATAAGGTGCCTCTCGTTTACCCGAAGTGCGCACGGAGCAGGGGCGATATCAGCGGTAGTGATGGAACGAGAGGGCAATTATGAGGTGCCTCTCCTTTACTCGAGGTGTGCGCGGGGCAGGGGCGACCGTAATATTGTAAAAAATTTTAAATACTGTTTTGCAAAAAATATTTAAGCAATAGGGATGTCACTGTTCTACCAATTACGTACTAAAGTCGCGTGAGCCGAAAAGATATTTTTTAAACAAAAACTTAAAGCACGTCTGCTAGCAATGAGTAGTTGGACGGAAGGGGGTTTATAACTTCTAAACGGATTTGGATGAAACTTGGCACACGGGTAAACCATGTCTTGGATTTGGAGATAAAATATGGTATTTATTGAATTAATTTACACACACATGCATACATAATCAGCCGTATAATATTCCAGTCAGGCTCTCTAGAAGAGAGGAGAGGATTTGGCCGCAATGAACCATGCTGGCCTAGTGCGTGTTGGTAGGTATCACATAGCATAACATAAGCATAATCAGTCTTTTAATGTTCCCACTGCTGGGACTCCGGCCTTCTCTCTAGGAGAGGGAAAGGGCCGTAAACCACCACGCAGGCCCAGTGCGGATTGGTGGATGTGACATGTCTTCGAATTTTTGGTTCAAGGACATGCCAGTTTCCTCACGATGTTTTCCTTCACCGTTTTGAGAGCAGTGGTGATGAAAATAAATTACACAAAGTAATGCGCCTGGCTGGGTTTGAACCCGCGACCTACAACTCATAAGTCAGGGCCGTTATCACTCCGCTACCACTGCTGTACAGGTATCACATATCGTCGTATTATTCAGGATCTGAAACATACTAAAAGGTGAAATAATAAACTGGATCTAAACTCATGTCCTCTAAAATTCATGAAACATTTAGTTATCATATCGCACTGAGTATGTTATGATTGTGAATTCTACATTTTCAACCAACAAACAAACGTACAACTTAACAGATAAACAATATAGTGAAAATAGAGATAACACAGCAATAATCATTCCGACATAGAGGGTCAATCTAACAAATGGAGAACTAAGTGCCGATTAGAGGTTTATAGTGGTCGCGACAATATTTGATACTTTCAGGGTATCAAAAATGTTGAGCGCTCTATAAAATAGTAAGTTACAGGTGAACCATTACTTGGGTTATGACATGCTAGCTTTTGCACGTGGTTTCGTCCTGAATTGGTAGATTTTCTGTATAATTATTATAATGATATTTTTGTTTGAAGATTCTTAACTTAGGAGACACATGATCACTGGTAGCTTGGACCCTGCCCCCCTAGCCAAGTTACGACCGTTTCATTTCGATTCTCTTGCGTCGAACGCCTCGAGTGACCCTGTGACTGAGCGTTGAGATGACGTCAGAATAAAGGAATTGGAGGCGTGGCCTACTCGAGGCGTTCGACGCAAGCGAATCGAAACGAAACGGTCGTAACTTGGCTAGGGGGCTATTCCCGATATCGATGTTTTTTTTTAATTTTCAAATTATTTTTTTCTTTTAATGGTAATAAAATTATAAACTAAACCACACAAAATCGTTGCAATTTTATTGAAATATTTCACACGAATAAAAATAAACATAATATTACACTTGAATAAAAGGTACATGATGCATCAAGCCGTCGATCTGGCTAAGGTTTTGGCCGAGGCTCGTAAATGTGTATTTTTCTTTATTTATTGTGTGTATTGTTCACTTATTTTACTACTTTATAATTATTATTTTTTGTTATTTTTTAAATTTAATTTTTCTTCAATTTTAATTTAACTTTTTTTGTACCATCATTTATTGTATTTACAATGGCTGCTGAATGATTTATTTTGCTTATTTTATTTGGTTTGTTACTACTTAGGATCACTGACTCCTAAGCCACGGGCATATACACCTAGTTTAGGAGTCAGGGCGTTAAAAAGTGACCTTAATTATTATAAATTTTTGTATAACTAATGTCTAGGAATTTTGTAATGGAAGGCTTATATGGTGAAAATAAATAATTAATGTTACTTACACGGATTTAAAAATAAAAAAAATTTAATCGGTACCCTAACAAAAAAGAGGTCAATCGAAACCATCACACACAGACGTACCACATATTATCATATCGTAAGAATGACGAAGAAGTCTACGTCGTAACAAAACTTCAGAGCCACTCAAATCTTTTGTTCAATGTTTTGTTTATGAGCCTGATCCAGAAACTCGGTCAAGGATACTCCACAAGACAAGTAGTTTTTGTTGTTTGGTAAAAGTCCCAGTTATTTGCTTTTCGTACGATTATTATTCAAGGATTTAGGCTTGTACTAATAAATCACTATGATTTAAGAGAGATAGCATGCCTTATCGTTATTATAGAGGGACCTACTTAAGATGACACTCGACCTAAAACAATGTTAGTTAGTTGTCTTACAAATAAGAGAGAGCTGCAGGTTTGCTCATAAAAGTGGTAGCGTTTCTGGAATGTGAAAGGCAACTGAACACACACGGGTGGGTATTAGTCACTAAAAGTCTGTCAATCCCTCTAACTCCATCCAGAGCAGGATACGTCATGTGATAAATTTCCACTTTAAAAAAAAAAAAGCAAAATTGTCTTTATCATAATTTCATGAGCCCTTTAGACTGCATCCGGTAAACAGCCCCCCTAGCCAAGTTACAACCGTTTCGTTTCGATTTTCTTTTCGTCGATTGCCTCAAGTCGGCCACGTCTCCGATTCCTTTGTTCTGATGTCATCTCAACGCTCAGTCATGTGGTCAGAACAAAGGAAAAGGAGGCGTGGCTGGCTCGAGGCGATCAACGAAAAGAGAATCGAAACGAAACGGTTGTAACTTGACTAGGCGGGCTGTAATCCATGACCAATATATAGGATAGGTCTAGGAAGATGATGAGACCAAGAAGCAAACACAATAATAATATTTTTTATTTATACATAAACTTAGAAAACTAAACCCACAACAACACAACAACAACCTACAACTGTATAGTATTTATCGTCTAGACATAACATGATCATGCACTTTATACTTATATACAGAAACTATTCAAACCAAAGTTTTGATGTAGACTATAGTCTATAATGGTATTCATTTTATGATTGATCATAAGACCAAAGTTTTAAATACTTTTAACAAGTGTTATAGATTATTCCCAGTACTCTTTAACAAAACTAAACTTTGGTATAAATTCATGGTTTTGCGCAGTGGTTTAGCGATTGACTGCTGCGCTGCGGGTCGTGGGTTCGATGGCCTACAAATTATTTCGGGTCTGGGTGTCTTTTGTTTACATTTATTTTCTGGCCTGTTAGTTTAGTGGTTAGTGGCTCTGACTGCTATGCCGGAGGTCGTGAGTTCGATTCCCACCCAAGACAAATGTTTATGTGATGAACACTGAATATCATTTGTTCTGTGTCTGGGTGTAATTTATCTAAGTATAGTATGTATTTAGAAATACATAAGTATGTTTAAGTTGTCTAGTACTCATAGCACAAACTCTGCTTTGTTTGAGACTAGATGACGTGTAAAAGTTGTCGAATTATTTGTGAATGCACCCACAATTTATAAGTAATCTCAAGACGGAACGTCAAAAAATAATGGTTTTGAAAAAATATTTTACCATTGTTGTCGTTTTTGGAATAGACAACATTTATATGTTTCTCCTCTGTAACGTTCATCACAAAATAAACAGACTATACACTTAAACATTTCTCTATTTGTACCATATGTCTCACAGGCCGCTTGCCGGCAATTTGTCGAAAAACTACCTTACCTTAACGACCAAACGTTTTTGGTACATTCGGCGGCAAAAAATGTTAGGAACACTTTTGTTAACAACAAGACTGCTAGATACATATATGGTAGAGGGGAGAGCCGGCAATTTTGTAGTGTTGCGACAAATTGGTGGCGTGAAAAATTGTGCGACTGACAGCAGGGAATTAGGGTTGGCAGAAAGACTAGTTTTTAGTTTTTTATTTTATTTATTGGGGAAAACAAACAATAACACATAGGGAATTACAGAAAAAAGGCTTAGAAATAGTTTTACACATGTGATATCAACAACGTTCTCCACATATAAAAACGTGAGACACTTGGTTTGACAAGAGCTGTAATTTTTTTTTTTTTATAGGAATGCGAAAAGTTTTTTTAAATAATTACAATGAGGTTCACAAACAATAGAGCTGGCTTATTATTAATTATTACATTGATTTTTTAACAAGTTGAGTAAAGTTATTTTGAATTTCCTTTTAGGTTCAGAAAACAAATCTAGATCGCTGAAATTTTTATTAAAATTGCTCGTAAGGCGATGAAGAGGAGCACGCAAGCCAGCGTTTGTTCGACTGATAGTAGTGGCAAATACAGGCCGTGCGCGCACCTCGCGTCCCTGGCATGTTCTGGGCACTATATAGCACAACTTGTTAATAATATTTAAACAATCATACCAGTTATTACATAAGTCATACAGAAATGTAGTTTCAAGAAAAGTACGCCTTGCATTCAAAGAGAGCAGGTTAAATTTTTTAAGCAATTCACTGTAAGAGAGATAACAACTTTTAAAACAACGATAATGCACAGACTTCAAAAATTTACGTTGTATACATTCTATACACTCAATATATTTGCTGTAGAAGGGGTTCCACACGGGCACTGCATATTCTAGTTGAGACCTAATTAAAGATTTGTAGAGGTATAAATACGTACTAGGTTGCTTAAATTCTGTGGCTGATCTCAGCACAAAGCCGTACATACGATAAGCACTACTGACAATTTTATTAACATGCGCTTCCAAATGCAGTTTATCGTCGAGTAATATGCCCAGATCACGAATGAAACTCTCCCTCTTCAGAGTTTCACTGTGTATTGCATAGGGATATTTGAATATATTTATATTTTTTGTGAAACTAATACAACAACATTTCGGAATACTTAGTTGAAGTTTGTTTTTAGTGCAGTAATCTGCAAGACGATTGAGGTCTTGTTGAAGTAGTTCACAGTCAAACATAGTTTTGATTGGTCTGAAGATTTTAAGGTCATCCGCGTAAAAAGTAAAAAGTTTTGTTTACTCTGCATTTGGATAAAGCGTCAGCTGCTGGACTGACGGTAATACTGTGGAACCGTCCCTGGTATCGTAGTAGCCATTAATATTTTGAATTGTTTTTAGTCTAGATCCGATTTTTTTTTTTGGTGGGAAAATCATCCAATGACATCCCTCGCTCTTGGGCGGAGTGGGAGATAGAGTTGTGTGTCAGTGTCAGAGTTTTACTGACTAAAAACCCACATACCAGGACCAAGTCTTCCTTTCAAAGTCTAGATCCGTTTCGGTATATATTTTTAGACTGCCAGTTGTTTCGCTTGCGTGATAGGAGAAAATTATCCTAAGGTAAAATATTCCCGAAATAAAAGGATTCTATGGAAATAAAATATTCCAGGACTGGGGGGCTATTGGCTAACTTTTTCAATAACAGTTGACAACAAGCATTCGTTGCATACTAAACTTAGTTGTCAACTGACAATTTCATAAAATTGGTATTACGTATCACACAAGTGACTAACAAACTACGGTGGAAATGTGTTGAATTATAAAAATTTACGGTGCCTATTGTGACCACTCTAAAATTTTATCGACTATATTATACAGCTTCAAAAGCTTACACAATCGCAATTTTAAAAGTATCGATACAATAACATCTGTCAAAACGTGTTACGGTGGCTATCAAAGTCACCAGTGGCTAATGACGTCACTGCAGTTGGTCACTGAAGATAGGCAATACGAAACTAGCTGTTTGACAGTTCAATGATGCACACTGTTAACAAGTGATCATCACTTGAACTGTCAACAGAGTTACGCAATAGCCACGCTGGTCTACCCGAACACCAAGGTTCAAGTATGACAAAGTTACACATATGTATACACTCTCACAAAATTTCACTTTTATAATATTCGTGTGATGATTTTTGAGATAGTTAAAAATATCTCAGTTTAATGAAATGAAATGTCGTCAGTCAAGTTATTACATAGCGTAAGTTATTTTTGATAGTTTGAAGATTGATACTGTTAGCAGTTTGACACGTAATGTTCCACGCGCGCCTCAAGGAGATGTAAGCAAATCGTAGTAGCCCAGCAAGGTTGAAGCCTACTGGGGCCATGGGTTGTACGAACGTGAACCCCGGGGCCCTGGAACGAAGGCAAAGAAGGAAAAGGAGTGGGTACTTAAAGGTGGTGGGTAAAGTGACACGTCCTCCCGCTCAGCCCAAGGGCGGGAGATGTCATTAGATGATTAACCACCTGAAAAAAAAACAGTGTGAAGAAGTATGTCATTAGGTTAAAAGTAATAGCGTGCTTTATTGCAACTAATCAGAAAGTTAAAATCTAACCAATATCCGACTCGGACTTGACTGATTTTTTTTTTTTTAAAGTCAAGAAAGGCCAACATAAATTGATCAAGTGCGACTTGGACTTGCGCACTGAGGGTTTCATACAAACTCTCGTATGTAAATTCATTGTTCGATTCCCGAATCAATTTTCGAAGATTATTCTAAATGGTAAAAGCTTTTATATTGTGACGTAACTAGAAATATACGGTTTTCAGATTTTTTTCCGAGAGACCTTGTTTCTTGCCAAATTTCAAGATTCTAGGTCAACGGGAAGTATCCTTTTAATTTTGATTTCTTTGCGAGCATCAAAATACTCTATGAACGGCCTTATCTTTACATTGTGTTGTCTAAGGGCCTGTACAAACCACGTTTTTTAATCGTGCGTTTGTAGTGATACAAACACGTACGCACGCGAGTCAGACGCAGCTTGTAGACCTTTAATAGGATAAAAGCGCGCCGTCGCCGTCGACGCACGTTCCTAAAACGCGCATCAACGGCGCGTTTAATAAACGTGGTGTGCACAGGCCCTTAGAAGTCTGATTTTTCACTACTGTTTGGGGACTTCAGTATTTTCAGTATTTTGGTGTCTTCAAGGCTAGAGTGAATAGGCTCTTAATAAACTAGTGCGCCTCACCTTCAACGATTGCATCACTACTTACCATCCTCCAACCATATAACATTACAACACACCACAGTGTCTCAAGACGAAAGTCTATGACCAGTGCGTGTTGCCAGTGATGACATATGGCTCCGAAACGTGGTCGCTTACAATGGGCCTTATCAGAAGGCTTACAGTCACCCAAAGGGCAATGGAAAGGGCTATGCTCGGAGTTTCCTTGCGTGATCGCATCAGGAATGAAGATAACCGCAGGAGAACCAAGGTCGCCGACATAGCCCGAAGAATCGCCAAACTAAAGTGGCAGTGGGCAGGCACATTGCTCGTAGAACGGTTGGTCGATGGGGCCGAAAGGTTCTTGGAAGGAGCGGCGACCGCGCACCGGAAAACGCAGCGTTGAAAAGCCTCCCACAAGGTGGACCGACGACCTGGTGAGAATCGCGGGTATGCGGTGGATGCGAGACGCACAGGATCGGTCGTTGTGGCGACGCTTGGGGGAGGCCTATGTCCAACAGTGGACGTCCTTATAAAATGATGATGATGATGATTTGTATTATGTAATCAATAATTAGTTTAAGATCACAATACGCTGTATATAATAAGAAATTATAATATTTATTTTACATTTTTACAATAGGGACAAGTGTACTGTATAATAATTATGTTACAACTTTATGCGTCGGAGATACTCTTTGGGTAAGACTAGTATTAATTTCCTGGGTTATAACAATTCGTAACGCTTGTCAAAGGTCTACAAATGATAGCCGGGAACAACGGCTTAAAATTCCGAGGCACGCCGGAATCTCGGTTATGTGAAGGTCACCCATCTACAAACCGACCTCGACAAGCGTTGCTTAACCTTTATTATCAATATAAATTAAAGGAGAAACTTACTGGCTGATATATCAAAGCACAGACGAAACTATGGGACTAGGAGCGTGAAATTTTGCGCAATATTTCTTTTTATGACGTAGGCAAGCACTAAGAGAGGATTTTCCAAAATTCACCACCTAAGGGGATAAAACGGGAGTCCAAAGTTTGTATGGAGAAATCTACTGTCACGTGGGCGAAGGCGCTGGTAGAAGTTAGTTTTAAATAAATTACCATAATCTCGAACTACAGATCTAATCTCAAATGGATTACCATTTGCCATAGGAGTATACTTTTTCAAAATATGTCTTTGTAAAAAGGTATTTCACATTTGTAGGCCCATTTTTGTACAATAGATTAAATAGAAAATTAGGTTTGCTATATTATAGCTGTATTATAGCTGTAAAAAGATTATTGTGCAATACTTACTCAACATCTCGTACGGAGAGACAGAAGATCTCCTTTTAGTTTGTAAATAAAACATGCTTTGCTTTTAGTTAATTAAATTTAGGTTATTTAGTATAGTGAATTTTAATGATTGTTAATTTATTATTTCTTAGATTCTTAGTACTTTTTTGCCTGACATACAGGTCCAACCTAGTTTAGGCAAAAATGCAATGTATGCGTTATACCTAATTGTTTTTATGTACCTTAATATAAATGTGCCACTTTTATTAAATAAACGATATTCTATTCTATTCTATTCTATAGGAGTTTACGCACACTGACTAAACTTTTCTTTCTGCGCAAGTCTCCCACCCCTATCTATGAAATTGCCGTTTTTTAAAACGGGTTGCTTTGAAGTGATATCTTTGGATTGACTTGGAATTATAAGTTCAAATAAACTTTATATTTAAGGTACGTTATTCTTTTTTCGAAATTACGTATTTATTGGTTTCTTCGTGTTTTGTATTTTCTGTAATATCGTAGTACTTATAACCATGACAGCTAATAAAAGAACCTATTATATATGTTCTTCCCCCGCTAAGAATCTGAGTTCTTGAAACAATGTCGTCTACTGCTTTGTTCTGATTTTGTTCATTCTTCCTTTTACATACAATCCATATTTCTGTGGTATGCACTTCCTCTCGAATCTTTTTTTTTATCCGCGTGCCATGTTTTCTCTTCATCACCCTTGCGTGACTGGTAGATAATGCCTAAGACACTAAGTCCGCCTTTGTGTCTTTGTGTTGCATGAAGTTTTAATACATAAACAGATATTACATAACCCACACATATTATGCAATCCGATCGCGTGAGGCAACGGTTTTACGCCCCAACTGCCGCCGGGATTCCGATCCCGATTCCCAGCCACCGTAGGCGCGGGCTTGCGGACGGCGAGCAATGGTTAGCTCGCCGTCCGATCATCCGGTAACCGTCCGGACCGAGCCCAAGTCGTCGACGGCGCGTACTGCTCCACGCACGCCTGAAGAAGATGTCAGCAACTGTAGGGGCCCAGGGTCGAAGCCTACTGGGGCCAAGGGTCTGATTCTGAAAGGAAGATGCTCCGCCTAAGAGCGGGGGATGTCATAAGATGATTTTCCCACCGAAAAACAAAAAACACATATTATGCAATATCAAATTATTTTCTAAAAAACAAAACATTCACACACACACACACAAAATTCACCGCTACCCAAAACCTCGTCGCTCAGCGGCAGGTTGCACAGGTGTCGTTGACTTTTTGAAACGAGAGTTTAAAATAATCCGGACTTACACCCCCTGCTCTTATTTAAACCTCTTTTTCCTTTATCCCTCACCTCTAAAATGCACCCCACCTATATAATTATAACAGCAACATCTCTAATGACTGCGGTAACCGCTTGAATTATTACTATGTCAGGCACCCCTGGTTGTATCTTTTGCGAGTTTCTTCCAAAGAAAGATAAGCTGGCGTTGACTCTGTTAAATTAAAATGTAACCTCCCCTTCATTATTCTCTTTGTGTGTCGTAGAAAAACGTAATAAACAAAAATACCTTCTGTTTTTAACATACTATAATTATTATTTATTATACACATATATTTATTATACATCTAATTATTATTTATTATACATATAGAAGTTGAGCAGTGGTGGCCTAGTAGTAACGGTCACCACTTACGAGTTCTATGTCTTGGGTTCAAAGCTCCAAGCAGGCACTTGGTGTAATTTATTTCATCAAAAGATGATGATGGTGTGATGTGGATATGGTGAAAAAAAAACATCGTGAGGAATTCAGCACTTCCTAGAATAAAAAAAAAAACTTTTTACAAAAAAAATACGACCGACTTGAATGTAAAAAAAAACTGGGCAAGTGCGAGTCCGACTCGCGCACTGAGGGTTCCGTACAAACTTGAAAGGTAAATTGCGGTTTCCGATTTATGACGTATTAAAAAAAAATTACTTACTAGATCTCGTTCAATAATATAATTTTCAGTGGAAGTTTTTATGGTAATTTACATCATATTTTTTTTTTAGTTTTATCATTCTCTTATTTTAGAAGTTACAGGGCCCGGACACATTTTACCACTTTGGAAGTGTCACTCGCGCAAACTATTCGGTTTTAAAAAAAAATGATATTAGAAACCTCAATATCATTTTTGAAGACCTATCCATAGATACCCCACACGAATGGGTTTGATGAAAAAAAAATTTTTGAGTTTCAGTTCCAAGTATGGGGAACCCCCAAAATTTATTGTTTTTTTTTTTCTATTTTGTGTGAAAATCTTTATGCGGTTCACAGAATACAACTACTTACCAAGTTTCAACAGTATAGTTCTTATAGTTTCGGAAAACAGTGGCTGTGACATACGGACGGACAGACAGACATGACGAATCTATAAGGGTTCCGTTTTTTGCCATTTGGCTACGGAACCCTAAAAAACACTAATAAAGTGCAAAATAACTTTAATTTCGGTTTTTAAATCTATGTTTCTTTATTAGTTTTGTCTTCTCGTTATTTATCACAGAGTTCCGAAATTAATTGTTATTTTGGACTTATTTACTGTTTTTTTTACATTGTAGTTGGTTGTGTTTATTTTGTAAATTCTTTTTTATTTTACATTTTTCAGTTTTGATACCACAACTAAAAATTACCCCTCAGCCAAACTTAAATAGTGTGCAAGTTATATACTCGTAGTAAGGTACCATAGAATTTAATCATTTAAATATTGCATGATAATTCCAATAAGCCAAGCCACGGAATACATTGTTTTATAACGATGTTTTCATGCTCACCTTCCATCATCGAATTATCTCGATGGTACCTTATAGCCAGGGTACATCTCATGACAATTATAATAATCCAAACACGGTTAGGTTACGTTGATTTATTACAGAGTTCTGGTGCCTACCATCCGGCTTCATCATCAGATCAGTTCAACATATCGCCTCCCCTTCTTCTTTCAGTTAGTCATCGACTACACGTATAAACAAAGCAATTATTATAAAGACGGAAATATTAGACGGACGGACAATATAGTGATCCTATAAGGGTTCCGTTTTTTTTCCTTTGAGGTACGGAACCTTAAAAACACCTATTAATTTTAATACTGGCCGCTGCTCAAAGTCCCACCTGTTTTTTACCAAGCCAAAGCCAGTTGTACCTTAAATTTATTGCAGTTACTAAATTTGGAGTTTGCAGCACTCATTACAATAAAGTACATAAAACACGAACCCACCTAACCGAAGTACGTTTATCTTTGTTAACGAAAGTTAAACGATTAATTACGTTTAGTTTTAATCTTAGTGGTGTAACTTACCGGTTATGAAGTAAGTGAATTGTGATATTTATTGTGGGCCGTGTTGATTGATTATTTTTGTGTTAAACATTTTTTCTTACCTAAACAATATTTTGGCTTTTGAAGTCTTATTTGCAAGTATATTTTTTTTTAAAAATTAATTATTTCATTTAAAATAAGAAATCAAGATTTTTTTATGAATCTGGTATTCATGTTCGTTTTCGAAGATCGTTTCATATTTTATCTACAGAAAAATACATAACACGACTTAGTTTAAAGTTTTTTTTTTTTAATTAATCACTGATGGTGAATTGCAATAGTTTATTAAGAGTCTATTCACTCTAGCCTTGAAGACACCTAAATTATAATCGAACGGGAAGACCGCAGCAGGCAAATTGTTCCAAAAACAACAAAACACAAAACGTTTATAAAAATACATAGAATCAGTTTAAAATTCTCACTTTACAGAAAACCAAGTAGAAACTGAAGAACAAACAAGCAGGTACCACAGAACCTGAAAAGGGAACTCATTAAGTTATTCTCAAAGAAAAACAGAGGCGAAAAATATTAATTAAAACCTTCGTAATGTAAGGACCGTGGTTACCGAGAGTACGGTAAACTTCTTGAAGTGCTAAATATTCTTTGAAAGGCAAAAAAAAAATCCTCTTTAACTTTTTGTCGTTGACGGGGCAAGCTTTTGAAGTCGCGACAGGTCCCGGCTTCGATCTATCGATAAAGACTAATTGGGGTTAGTGTTGAAAAACTTAGTCATAACACAGCTTGGTCGAGTGATCGATAAAATGTGATTGGCTGGCGGGTTTTGAATTTAGAACGAAGTTTCATATTTTTAAAAGATATATACAGGATGTTTGGTACATCGTGTACCAAATTGAAATGGTCAACTGGAGGGGTCATCTGCTATCCTTTCAGACCCCTAAACATTTCTCATGCTCTGTGGATTTTTTTCATCGACTTTTTATTGTTTTGTTTTCATTTCATCTCACACCAAAGTTTCTGAGTGTGAGAGTGTGTATGTTTGTTACTTCTTTACGCTCAAACAGCTGAACGGATTTCGATGAAACTTGGTACACGAGTAGACCATTTCCTGGAATAGCACTTATCTGATTGAACATTCCTTTGGCTCAAAGTAAAATATATCTTCGGAAATAAAGTTCGAGTTGAGCTGCAACATTTATATACAACTGTAAACTTTAAAGGTCTCTCCTGTAGAGAAGTTAGTAAGTTATTTTAACTCACTTCCATAATACAATCCATATCCATATCTATAATACAATAATATTATATAATATTCACACAATTATCACACAACGCCGTCTAGTCCCAAGCTAAGCAGAGCTTGTGTTATGAGTACTAGACAACGGATAAACATACTTAAATATTTCTAAATACATACTTATAGATAAATTGCACCCAGACACAGAACAAATGATTGTGCTCATCACACAAACATTTGTCCTTGGTGGGAATCGAACCCACGACATCCGGCATAGCAGTCAGGGCCACCAACCACTAGACCAACAGGTTAGTCAAAATGAAAAGTTTGTAATAAATTTATGACTTGACTTTAATTTCTCATTAATAATTTATCTGATTGATCATTCCTTTGGCTCAAACTAAAATATATCTTCGGAAATAAAGTTCGAGTTGAGCTGCAACATTTATATACAACTGTAAACTTTAAAGGTCTCTCCTGTAGAGAAGTAAGTAAACTAAGTAATTTTAACTCACTTCTGCGTAACAATTTCAAGTAAGTTATTAAAATGCAGTGATCTAGGAATAAAAGAAATATAAAATGTGTTCACTTTGTATTTTATCCCGGAAAATTATGCGGCATTTTAAAAGTTACGAAGCATTTGTTCAATCTTGTTTGTATCTTCGTTCGGTTTAAAAGAAACAGTTAAAGAACAGAAATTAATGTTGTTTTTTTTTATTTATTTTGTCTTTGTCATTACATTTTTAGGGTTCCGTACCTCAAAAGGAAAAAACGGGACCCTTATAGGATCACTTTGTTGTCCGTCCGTCTGTCTGTCTGCCTATCTGTCTGTCTATCTGTCTGTCTATCTGTCTGTCTGTCATCTTATCTCGGGAATGCGTGGAGGTATTGAGTTGAAATTAAAACCATATACTCAAGATTGCGGTTTCTTGAAGCTGCAAAAATACCAAATTTCTAAATTAACGAAAAAAATAGATACGATCGTTTATGTCTCAAAAAACGTATATTTAGACACTATCAAGGAAATCAAAATTTATAGGGTGCTTCCCGTTGGTCCAACATCCTGAAATTTTGCATAAAGCAAGGTCTTATAGCACAGGTATAGGAATAAATCTAAAAACTGCAAATTTGTTGTTACGTTACAACAAAAAAAAATTTCGATTCGGAAAAATCTTCGAGACTCCATTCGGGAATTGAACTGTTTACATAGGTAAGTTTGTACGGAACCCTCAGGGCGCGAGTCCGACTCGCATTTGCCCAGTTTTTTTTTTTTATAACCTTCGAAACAGACTTAAAGATCAAAGAGAAAATTCTCAGAAATAAATAATTTCAATGATGGTGAAAACCGAAAAAAATTGCGCTTTTTAACATCAAAGCAATTAAAGTGGTCCCGGGTCAGTTAGCTGAATTGGCAAGGCCCGCCAGGGCTGCGGGTTGGTTCCAAAGAGTCACCGCAGCAACTGAAGGAACACGGGTGGGTTTTCTTAATCAATAAAAGTCTGATACTCCCTTTTGCTCCACCCGGAGCAGGAGAAGCAATTTGATAATATAATTTTCCTTCATAAAAACCGGTCAAGTGCAAGTCGGACTCACGCACCAAGAGTTCCTTATAAAGTTACCTTTTATTCTATTCACGAATCGAGTCTCGAAGATTTCTTCGAAACTCAAAAAAAGTATTTTTTTTGTGTCGTTGCTACAAAACAGTTTTCAGATTTTTTGCTATACTTGAGATCTTGTTTTATGCCAGATTGCAGGATTCTAGGTCAACGAAAAGTACTTAGGTTTTGATTTCCTAGCGAGTGTCAAAATATATGCCTAAATGTGACATAAATGGCCTTCCTTATCTTTTGATTGCGTAGACTTAGAAGTTTGGTTCACTGCTGCTTAGGGTTGGTATCTATATACCTACATAAAACAAAGTCATGTTAGTTTCACCATTTTTAAAACTCATGAACGGCTGGATCGATTTTAATGATCATCGCTTCATTACATTTGTCTCTGCTCCGAATTGCAGAATAAATATTAAAATATCCTAAAAGTTAACGTAAAAAAAAAATATATACATAGAAAAATTACAGCAACTGTCAAATCCATTAGACTCAATCATTCAATGATTCGGTCATTAAGTATAACTTTAAAGATAATCACTGAAGTTCGCCGAGTCAGCTAGTTAATCATTATTTCAACTTCATACCTTCACACGTTCTTGAGAAAAAGGGTCTGGACAGACGAATAACAAAGTGATCCTATAAGGTTTCCGTTTTTGCCGACATAGATACGGAACCCTAAAAAGTACATTGTTCTAAAAGAACAACGTGCCTCCACAGAAAAACACAAAACGTGACTTTATTGTGTAGCTATGTATAGTATTATGTGATCACAAACAGCTTTTCCTTTGAATTCAGAATGTTGACGTCATCACCTGCCTGCCAGTAATAAAATTCACGTTATTTCAATGAAAAAGCTTTAAAATAATTTCATTTTCGAATGTTTCCTGCTTTGTCATAATACGACTCTTGAAATAAATTGTGTGTAAACCGATTTTCGTTTGTTCTGGCTTTAGTTGTTTGAAATATGACCTTTGTTGTTTGAAAAAATTAAATGCTTGAAATATTTCGTTCACATCTCCATTGTGTGAAGGTGGTGAACTTTTTGACTGTTTAATAATTCATAAATAACATAATTATATAATAAGTATTCTGGTAGATTACGTTAGTTGGTGTAAACAACTGTGTAAGTGGAATTCCTTGCCGGAGTCTGTGTTTCCTGACAGCAACCACCAGTGAGTCTTTAAGTCAATAGTGAATTTAGGCAAGCGTTCTTCATGGTCGTCCACTTCATCACTTACCAAGTTACAACCGTTTCGTGTCCAATTCTGTTCTCCAATCGCTAACGCCTCGGTGTCAGCAATTGTAGAAAACGATAAGTTGGTAGCCATGTTGACGTGCCTGAGTCAGCCGCTCGTTCTACAATGTTATTCTACAATAACAAAGGATGTAGCGTTGAACATTGTAGACACGATAACAATTCATTCTATCATTTTGAACGATGTGAACTTGGCTACGAATTTTCAATTAGTTTATTCTGACCACGTGACTTAACGTTGAGATAATGTCATTCCCATACATTTGATTAGTTTTCAACTAGCGTTAACGATTGTAGATTATCAACTTGGCGGGGGTTGCAGGTGAGATAGTGGTCTATCGCGAGCCTATCTATGATTAAAAACAACTGTTTGTATCAATGAAGGTCCCAGATAAAAGTGACGTAGAATTGTTATGTCTGTAATTGTTCAAGAGCAATGGGGAATGATTTCCATGAAAATGAACACTGAACAGTTTGTCATAGTGATGACAAACTGTTCGTGAATATGAAGTGGTATATTTAACGAATACAGAGATGAATACATATACTTGACGGCACAGTTGCCGCAGGCACACTTGTTTGATTCCCACGATAGATATCATATTTTCTTCAGCGGCTACTAGGTAGTAATATTCTTTTTCATAGTAAAATATAAGAATAATAGATACTATAAGTTAAATGAATAACATCTTGTGGCCTCTTTGACAATTACGAATCACAATATTATATTTTTGTGATTGCATTTTTGTTTGAATGATGGGAGTGAATTAGGGCTGCGTGAGTGTTTAAAAGAGCGACTGTGGCCTCAAAACTCAAAAGACATAGACGAGTTTTAGTCAGTGAAAGTCTTATACGCCCTCTCGTTCTACCATTTAGCGGGAGAAGCCATTTGATGATTTTCTACCTAAAAAAAAATGGGAGTAAATTAGAATCGATCAAAGAATGCATCACTGCTATCATTCCATTGCAACTTGATTCGTTTTAGACTAATCAGGTAGAAAAATAATTAACTACTTTAAAAAAAAACCGGGTAAGTGCGAGTTGGACTCGCGCACTGAGTGTTCCGTACAAACTTACCTATGAAAACAGTTTAATTTCCGAATCGAGTCTCAAAGATTTTTATGAATCGCAAAAATGTTTTTTTTTGTGATGCAACAAAAAATTTACAGTTTGCAGATTTTTCCTATACTTATGCTATGAGACCTTGCTTTATGCCAAATTTCAGGATTCTACGACAAAATGTTCCTATCTCAACGTTATGCTGCGGTATTTGAAATAAAAAACTGGGCAAGTGTGAGTCGGACTCGCGCCCTTAGGGTTCCGTACAAACTTACCTATGTAAACAGTCCAATTCCCAAATGGAGTCTCGAAGATTTTTCCGAATAGAATTATGATGAATATATAAATTTATGAATTTTGATTTCCTTGAGAGTGTAAATATACGTTTTTTGAGACATAAACGGCCGTATCTTTTTTTTTCGTTAACTTACAATTTTGATTTTTTCACAGCTTCAAGAGACTACAAACTTGAATATATGGTTTTAATTTCAACTCAATACCTTTACGCGTTCCCGAGATAAATGGTCTTGACAGACAGACAGACAGACGGACGGACATCAAAGTGATCCTATAAGGAAAAAAAAGGGTTCCGTTTTTTCCTTTTGAGGTACGGAACCCTAAAAATAACTGCGCTGGTACTTTGTGATCGACATATCTGTCATATAAATAAAAAAACGCAAGCATAATAAAATAATGAAACAATAATAACCACAGGACTATAACCATATTCAATATTATTTTTCAATATTTGAATGCCAAAATTAAAATTAGTTTAAACCAAACATACAATCTTAATCAATTTGCAACTTCAAATTAATATTTTAACACAATATAATGGCTGGCTTCCAATATTTTAATATCGGCGATTCAATTTAAATAATATTTAAGACCTAACCGCAGTTGCCCTTGGCAATTCATTATGCGTGGGTTTCAATAATAAATAGATACAGTAAGAGCTCAAACACACAAGCGGCTGATACCAACGGTAGAGTTAACTGCAGCAGTCGACACGTCGATGGCCATGGTTCGGAGCCAGAAGGAGTGGCAGGCGGACGCCTCCTTCTGCGAAGCAGTAATGCTAGCAAAGGAAGAGACCGCACGCGTGAGACAACGGCCCTCACGCCCCAACCGCCACCGGGATTCCGATCCCAATTTTCCATCGTAGGTGCGGGCTTGCGGACGGCGAGCAATGGGTAGCTCGCCGTCCGACCGTCCGGTAACCGTCAGGACCGAGCCCAAGTCGTCGACGGCGCGTACTGTTCCACGCGCGCCTCAAGGAGATGTCAGTAAACCGTAGGGGCCCAGGCGGGTCGAAGCCTACTGGGGCCAAGGGTCTGCTTCTGAAAGGGAGATTCGGCCCAGCCCCCCTAGCCAAGTTACAATCGTATCGTTCGCGCCGAACGCTTTGAGTAGGCCACGCCTCCAATTCCTTTGTTCAGACGTCATCTCAACGCTCAGTCACGTGGTCAGAACAAAGGAATCGGAGGCGTGGCCTACTCGAGGCGTTTGGCGCGAACGAAACGATTGTAACTTGGCTAGGGGGGCTGGTACGAAAGGCGACGAAAGAACAAGAGTGGGTTTTTAGTGGGTTTTTGGCCGTCGACACGTCGGCGGCAGCTGTTCACACTCGACGGCGACCGTCCACACCGACAGCCGTCGTGTGTGTCAAGTGTCACTAATAGGTCGCCGGCTGCGCCCCCCCCCTTGTCCACGGCTACCGATGGCAACATGACGCTCGTGTGTATGAGCTCTTAATTTAAAATTTAATTATTCTTTAACATCTGCCGCTAATGAAATTTGAATTTTTAATCAAAGACTGGATCTGCACAGACCACAAGATAGACAACACATAGGCTGCGTGATTGTTCGATAGAGTTACCGTGACTATAGAACGCAAAGGACAACTGAAGTACTTTGGACTCGGTATAAAGGCGTATAAAGAGGTTAATTGGTGATCCAGATCTGGTTAAGTCCAATCTACAAAGCCTTGCGCACAGGTGTAGGGTAGCCAGCCTTTCGGAGTTTTACAGGATGCATTTTGTAGAGTGTGCGTGGGAATTGCATAACTTGATTCCACCTTCTCATTTCTACCATCGGACAACCCGACGAACGGTGATTAGCCATCCTTACGTTGTTGAAACCTCTACGGTCCGGACCAAGCGTTTCGCCTCGTCGTTTATACCGCGAAAATCGAGAGACTGGAACAACTTGCCTGCTGAGGTCTTCCCGTTCGATTATAATTATTTAGGTGTCTTCAAGGCTACAGTAAATAGGCTCTTAATAAACAAGTTCGCCTCACCATCAACGATTGCATCACTACTTACCATCAGGTGGGATCGCAGTCAAGCACTAGCTTAAAACAACTAAAAAAAAATTGCACTTTGCATTCTAGCGTCACGGTAACTCTTTTAAACGCTCCCCAGCCCAAGGAACACAAGTGAGTTTCAGTCAGTAAAACTCTGACACTATAAGAGAATATCAGATATTTTTACACCGAAAACAATTCTTACGTAGCTCAAGACCTTTTTTCTTTTTAGGGTTCCGTACCTCAGAAGGAAAAAACGGAACCCTTATAGGATCACTTTGTTGTCCGTCCGGCTGTCTGTCTGTCTGTCTGTCTGTCTGTCAAGATCCTTTATCTCGGGAACGCGTGGAGGTACTGAGTTGAAATTAAAAGCATACACTTAAGTTTGCGGTTTCTTGAAGCTGTAAAAAAAACAAATTTCTAAATTAACGAAAAAAAGACACGGCCGTTTTGTGTCTCAAAAAACGGATATTTCGACACTCTCGAGAAAATCAAAATTCATAGGGTACTTCCCGTTGACCCAGAATCCTGAAATTTTGCATAAAGCCAGGTCTTATAGCACAGGTATAGGAATACATCTGAAAACTGTAAATTTGTTGTTACATCACAACAAAAAAAAAATTGCGATTCGGAAAAATCTTCGAGACTTCATTGGGGAATTGAACTATATTTACATAAGTGAATTTGTACGGACCCTTCAGTGCGCGAGTCCAACTCGCACTTGTCCAGTTTTTTTCTTGACCTTTTTGTGTCGCTATGCTGCGCAAAGGCATCCCCTTCGTTCTCTCGAACCTCTCTGTCTAGCGCTTCTATTTTTCGCGGATTTTATTCTGTTTTCAGTATTTGCTTGTTATAGCGGCAATAGAAAACTGAACTGTTTACATAGTACTGAACTGTTTACATAGGTAAGTTTGTACGGTACCTTCAGGGCTCGAGTCCGACTCGCACTTGCCCAGTTTTATTTAAAGTAACTTTACCCCACAGCCCCCACACTAGGAATTACTCACGTATCCTGGGTGTGTTCACAAACATATAAACTCTCATACATAAGTCGAGACATACAAGAGTCCCGAAACAGTAATCTGTAAGGCGTCCATTACACGGTCATGCAAGCGTCAATCAAAACCGTCAATCATGAATGATGTTTGAATGACGGAATTTTGTCGCCATACGACTTTCGTCATGCAAACGTTCGTCATCGCATTAGACGGTAGGTTTTTCGTCAATCAAAATATTTGACTGTGGCAAAACTGACAGCAAAACCTATCGTGTAATGGACGCCTAGGCCATACAAATATTTGTTCCGCGCGGAAATCGAACCCACGACACGCAGCGTAGCAGATCATCGCTCAACCGTGCCGTCAAATCTACACAAAACAAGTAAAACTAAACCACTGTTCGAACTTCAATTCAAAAACTCTAACAATGTATCCAGACATAGTTAGATACAGTTTAGAGATACGTTTCCGTATTTCCAAGATCTATTACGTGCTAAGTACATTTAATCTAGACTCGGTATTGTTACTCAAGTTCCGAATCGACAATTCTCGATCAAAGTCACGGCTTCTTCGCATTCCTTTAGTCGAGAGCGCGATAATCGATTCACGCCAACTGTAGGTCGCATCACTATTTTGCGGTGATTTTCCTTAGGGTCAAGCGACATCGAGACTTTTTATTTACCACACGTAAAGGTACAATTTTCAGTGAGAGAATTCGAATAAGTACCTACACCCCGTAGAATTTAAAATTCGAAATTGAAAATGTAAATAATATAGTAAAATATTGCATCACTTAGGGTGTTTTTAATATCGTGCGGTTTTGAACACGCATGCGGAATTGCCCCGCACGCGTAACCCCGCAAATGTCCATTTCATACAAGTATTTATTGTAATGCGTATAATACGCACGCGAGACGCGTTTTCTTTGTTCATTTTGAAATTTTCTGCATGCGGAGCAATCCCGCATGGGTGATGAAATCCGCACGAGAATAAAAACACCCTTAGGTATCTTAAAAAGTGCATCTGTATCTTGTGTGAGACGCCCTTTTTTGAAGTAGGAAATCATCAAAAAACTTCTTCCGCTGTGAGTAGAGCGAGAGGGTGTGTCAGACTTCTACTATCTACTTTTTTGCAAAAAGAAAAACTTAACATAGAACAAACAAAAGACGAGAAACAAAACTGCACTTCGCTTTACCCCCATCAATATTTATAAAAACGGCAATATTAAAATACTGTAATGGTACTACATTATTATTTGGCGCAGGTGCATCACTATTCAAATAGGGATGCGGTAGGGTAGCGATAGCGGTATCGTCACCACTACCAAGGGTTACGATCGAAAATAGGATTGTCAAATAGGTATAATGGTGTCATTTATGGTGACGTTTCCTGTGTACGGCTGAATTAGCACTGTGGCGGGGGCAATTGGCTCTACAGTTTGTGAATTCCACACTCCATGGCACACGTTATAAAATTTAAAAGTACATAGTACTAATATTATAAATATATATCATTTAATTCAAGTTTGCACTTATAAAAGGGTTAGTACCAATATTTACTTAAAACTATGTTAGTAGCTATAAAATTCAAATTAAACAAAAATAAATTAAATTAATCAGGTAATCTACAATATCCATTTGGTATTCTTCCCATAAAACAAATTTCATAATTATTAAATTCAAATTACAATGGTCACTAAATAAAATGTCATTGATTCAAAATAAAAATGTCAAAAATAGTATGAAAACAAAAATTTAAATGTCATGTAATAATAATAAAAATAAACATGTCACTAAATTAAATGTCATGAAAGAATATGTTAAGCACCTGCCTATAAAGCTTGAAGAATTTTTGTTTTTTTTTGCTAATCTGTAAAGAAATTCTTAATTTAGTGTTAGATACCCCATTTATTGAGGAAGGCTATAGGCTATATATAACATCACACTACAACCAATAGAAACAGAGTAGCAACTAAAGACGCAAGTGAAACCGCGGGGGACAGCTGCTAGTCTATTATGTAAGTACCAGGGCAGCGAGATTATTCGAAAGAGTTACTTCAACCCTGGAACACAAAGAGCAACCGATGGAACACCAGTAGGTTTTAATCAGTAAAAACCTGACTCTTTAACTCCATCCAGAGTGGGAGGAGTTATTCGATGATAAAAACTTCGCCTCTTTTAGCAAGTTTTAGTTACTTTTCGAAGTTATAGTCAATTGAATATTGTAGTCAAAAGTAGACGTGTTTTTGTGTGTGTGACGTGTGTGTGTATTGTAGTAGTGTGTGTTGTGGTAGTAGTGTGTATTGGATGTTGTAGTTGTTGTTGTGTTGTGTTGTTGTGTGTTGTTGTTGTTGTAGTTGTAATTGAATATTGTTGTTGTTGTGTTTGTGTTGTTGTTGTATTGTTTGTGTTGTATCAGAGTGTCAACGGGGTTAGGACATAATATAAAGTACAAGCAAGCAATTTGGGTTGAAAGGTTAGCGGTAAGACAACTTATTCAAGGAATAATACACACCTTAATATAATGCACCTGTTTATTCGTCCGAACGCTACCAGTGCTCTAATCAGACTGACTATTCCCCAACCTAGGGCTTATTGCCTCCCCTTTTAATATTTTAAAGCGTTATTAATTTAAACGACTTCCGGTCCAGCACTCAAATCAATTTAAATGTTGCCACATAAAATAAACTTGAAAATTAAACTAAATAGGTACTAGGCTTTTACTGAAACCTAACAATACGTTAATAAAAAGTTCTGAATTACTGGAAATAGTAAAAACGAAAAAGTTTAAAACAATAAATATATGTTTGCTATTGTCTTTTTGTAATGAAACAAATGGTAGCAGTCGGGTCAGAAAAGTACGATGTGCAGAAAAAGTAAAAATTCACATTTCATCGCCCGAGCACCGCTTGCCGAATGCTTTTTATATCTCGTGCATTTTAATATTGAGTCCGACTGTACATGTTCATAATGCAACCATGTCGACAGTAAATCAACGGCGTTCCTATGTTTTTTATACATGATAAATGCTTTAGTTATAAATTTTCTTTCTTTCTGGAAAAACACATGGCTCTGTAGCAATTCCGAAAGGTGGACCTTGCATAAATAAAATATTGATGGTAAAAAAGTAAGACTAAATTTTCCGAGAGAATCGCCGTCGAGGTGAATCGCAATCGGTGGTGTGACGATCTGAACAAGTTCATGGGGAAAACTAAGCTAGAGTTTGCCCTAAACAGAGGTGTTTGGAAGGAAAAAGGGAGGGGGGGGTTACCGAGCAGTGGAACACAGTGTAGGCAAACAAAAAAAAAGGTAGGTATATCTACAGTAACACCATTTGTTGATGCAGTCATTGCCTGCTAAGACCATTGAAACGGTTCTGAAAAGGATACTCATGTTTCTGGAACGCAAAAGGCAACTGAAGGAACATAAGAGTTGTTTTAGTCAGTAAAAGACTGACACGCCTTCTCCCGCTCTAAACTAGAGTGGGAGAAGTCTTTAGATGATTTTCCAACACAAAAAAAAGTCATTAAGCCTTTACGTGTAGGTACAGGTGACAGGGCTTAATGCTACATAGTAGGAATAGAATCCCATTCCAGTAGATAAGAAGATGACATACTGATTCCTATTCTAGAACAAACTTATAAATATTATCTACTTGCACTAACAGCCAGGGGCGCCGACTCCGTAGGTGCTCGGGGGCTCAAGCACCCATGAGATATAAACAGTGGGTGCCGAGCACCCCTGAGAATAGACATCAAGAAACAGATCAGTAATCGCCTTTTAGGTTACGTATAAATTAAAATATTTCTTGATAATAAAAACTAGTTTCATTTTTATATATTGGTTTCATTTTATATTTTTATCTAACATAATTAGTAATTAAGTACGCAGTATGTAAGTAGGACATTTATTTATTTGTTAGTCTATCAGTGTGCATTTCTCTTCTCACACTTCGTCACTTTTTCGATTCATCAAATGAGCATGAGCACCCATGAGGTTTTCTAAATTATTCTGGAGTAGGTAATTTATTGCAATAGGTAGATTATAATTACTTGTTTAACATATTTGTCTCTTCAAGTGAAAAATGTTCCAAGAACATTATGTAGATCATCCTTTCAACCACTGTTTTGAATCTCTATTTAACTCTCACGAATAATAATAATAATAGGCATAGCTTAATCAGTCTTATAATGTTCCCACTGCTGGGATTTGGGTCTGCTCTCTAGGAGAGAGAATTAACCTGCCGTAATTTACCACGCGAGTCCAGCGCGGATTGGCAGAATTTTTGTACTAGGTATTCTGACTTTAATGTTGTTTACTTATAATTATATAAATCACAATTACCTCAAGTTTGCATATCACATTGTTATGACTAAGTGTCATATCATATTATTACATATCACATTATTATAACTAACATATATGGATCTGTAATCATTTATGTTAAGAACGAAATTGTACCAACACTTATTGCGAATAAATTGATTTGATTTGATTTAGTACATTTATAAATTTATTCATAGCCGGTTTTCTCAAGATATTTTCCTTCACTGTTTTGAGAGAAGTGCTGCTGAAATAAATTACATAAAATAAAGCTGCTGCCTTGGTTTAAACCCACGACGTATGACTTGTAAGTCAGAGCCGTTACTCTCACGGAATACGTATATAGAATTAAACCTACGTAGGTGCCCGCTAATTATTCTCTGAACATTTCCAGAGTATTTGGTCAATTTAATTGGGTATATTTGATGATCAAATGGCGGATTGATATCCTGCTTAATAACCTGGCTTAATGGAATTTGTCAATCAGAAATAATCGGATTATACTATTTTGCGATTTACGAACCTATATCTCATTTGGTATTAGGCCCCTAAGCCATGAAGTTACGAATTTAATTTTATCTGAAATAACCACAAAGGCTTACAAATATCCACAAAACCAAATCCTACTGTCAACTCCAGGACCATGTTTTATAATCTCAGGAGTTAATATGATACATGGAGTCTAGGTTAAACACTGTCGTGAAGATAAATTATTGTGAGTGACTGAAAACAATGATGCTCTGTTACAAAACTGCCTTTTCAAAGGGCCTGGCCATATTAGCCTCCTTTACACAGCAACTTTTTGAATTGGCAACCGCGTACCGGAAGAAGCAGTGTTGAAATACCTCCTACAAGGTGGACCGATGACCTGGTAAGGGTTGCGGGAATCCGATGGATGCGAGACGCACAGGACCGTTCATTGTGGTGACACTTGGGGGAGGCCTATGTCCAACAGATGACGTCTTTTGGCTGAAATGATGATGATGACACAGCAATACTATCGGGCATTCAGAATAGGATCGACTTACCGCCATGTTGTGACAACATAGCTCTCAAATCAAATCAGGAAGATTAAAAAAAAACAAAAATTAAAATTTTTATTTACGATTCATGAACGAAAAAAGTTTAATCAGAATCTAGTTCTTCAATTCCACTCACCTCTGAATCACTGTGTGAAATGTCTGACCAGTTTCGAATGCAAGACAAAGGCGAATTGTTGTCAACAATGATAATAAGATAGAAAACAGTTTTTTCAACAAACTTGCTCAGAAAGTCACTATAATTGCACTACAAGATATATAATGGCACTTGTAACCAAACTGTGACTTTGGTGCCTACCTTATAGACATATATTACAAAGTCCCGGTGCCTACCTTATGGCTTCAGCAACAGATCAGCTGGATGTCGCGTAGTCAATGAATGACTGAAGAGAGGGAGGGCCACTCTTCCTTCAGTTAGTCATTGAATATGCGTATAACCAAAGCAATTTTACTTCTAAGTTCTGTTATGATCCTATGAGGAGTTCGGTTCCATATCTTGGAAGTTTATCATCAGATCATAAATTTTGTTTATGAGATATAGTCGGGAGCATAAATTAACAATCCTGCCGGTACCCCATCATGCCGGTAATATATTTTTAAGTTATACTGTCAGATTTGTACCTGTGGACATCGAAGTGTATGTACCTGTGGACTGTTGGGCACGCCATAATTATGGCGGTGAGTCCCCTCTTTGAGGAGTAGCTGGAAAGGTAACACGGCGTCCTTACCTTCCGCATGATGCAGGTCCTCACTGGACATGGTAAGTTCAGGAGGTTCCTGCACCGGATTCGTGCGGAAGAAACGCCCGGATGTCACCATTACATGGACCGCCCGGAGGACACGGTGAAGCACACGGTGGAGGTGTGCCCCGCTTGGGAAGAGCAACGCCGTGTCCTCCTGGGGGCGATCGGCGGCGGCGATCTCTCGCGCTGGGCCTTGGTACAGGCCATGGTCCGGAGGGAGGAGGAGTGGCAGGCGGTCGCCTCCTTCTACGAAGCAGTAATGCTAGCAAAGGAGGCGGCCGATCGCGTGAGGCAACAGTCCTCACGCCCTAACCGCCGCTGGGATTCCGATCCCGATTTCCGGCCACCGTAGGCGCGGGCTTGCGGATGGCGAGCAATGGATAGCTCGCCGTCCGACCGTCCGGTAACCGTTCGGACCGAGCCCAAGTCGTCGACGGCGCGTACTGTTCCATGCGCGCCTCAAGGAGATGTCAGCAACTGTAGGGGGCCGAACAGGGTCGAAGCCTACTGGGGCCAAGGGTCTGATTCTGAAAGGAAGACTCGGCCCTGGTACGAAAGGCAACGAAGGAACAGGAGTGGGTTTTAGTCAGTAAAAGTCTGACACTATTTCCCGCTCTGCCCAAGAGTGGGGGATGTCATAAGATGATTTTCACACCAAAAAAAAAAACCTGTGGACTGTCTAGGCCATATGTATGGGATGGAAAAGACATGAAAGTCTTAAAAAAAGGCTCAATTGTTCTCTATACGATTTAAAATATCACCAAAAATGTGTATCAAGATCACGTATAGATAATTTTAAATCAGATTATGAGTTTGGCTTTGTATGTCAGAAGTGTTATATTTTAGACGATGGTGATTCTTTAGAACTATATGAATACTATTGCGATACCAAAAACTAAAAGAATAATTGTTTTGTTTAATGTTAAAGTTGTTTTATAAAGATAGTCTGTTTATTTTTGTTGATTTTTATGCCGTCCAAGTAATTCTGTCCAGAGATACAATCATAAGTACGTGTGGACAAATTTAGTGTTTTTAAAAAAAGTGGTTTATTTTAATAAACTTAATATTCAATTCTAAAATTTAACATGCATAAAAAAAATAAAAAAAAATAAAATTAAAACATGAATACGTGCTTAAAACGAAAATAATACAAATATTTACAAAATAGAAAATTGGAAATAATATTAAATTATAATTCGTCTAATGAGTACAAGACTTTCTCTAAAAGAAATTATTTGAGCTTTGTCTTAAAAGAGCTAGTGTACAACAAATATTTTAAATCCGCTGGCAGTTTATTGAATATTTGTACAGCTTGGTAATGAGGACTATGCCTGGCAATGTTAATATTAGGCACAATTTTATTTTTAAAGTCCTTTCTACGAGTATTTTCCCTGGCTACTCTATCGTCCTCAGACTCATATTCAAGGACATATTTTTTAAAATTAACTAACAATACTAGTACGTATAGGCTGGGCAATGTTAAGATATTTAAACGCTGAAACTGAGATCGACAGCTTTCTCTTTGTGAGATTCTGACAATTGTACGTATTGCTCTTTTTTGGAGAATGAAGGCTCGCTGAGAATTGTAACCGTAGCTTTTCCCCCAAAATTGGATACTGTATCGAAGTTTGGATTCGACGAGAGCATAATATACCATCTTTAACTGGTCCACATTTATTTCGTCTCTCAATGTCCTTAACGCAAAACACGCAGATGATATAGTGGGGTCTATATGTGCTAGTTCTTTTTTCCAATTCAGCAAATCATCCACATAGATACCTAAAAATTTTACATCTCTCACTAATTCTATCTTTTCATTGTTAAAAGTTATATCCATATTATCTTTATTGCCTGCCGTGGTTCGAAACAAAATAATTTTTTTTTTTTTTTAATATTTTTTATTAATCAATTTGCATCGAACCAAAACTGAAACACTGCCAACGTAGTATTGACCACGTCTATCAGTTCATTATTATTATTATTTTTCACTATTATTATTATTTCCTACTACGGCATTAGTGTCATCAGCATAGACTACAAGATTAATGTCTGGTATCATTTTTTTAATATAATTTATCAAATCGTTGGTGAAAATAATAAACAGAATGGGGCCCAATATGGAACCCTGCGGCACGCCAGTTGTAATATTATTCATGGATGATTGGTATGTTTTCCGTTGTCCGTTTTGTTCTATAGTGCTGGTTTCTACATACATTTTCCTGTTCCTTAGATACGATGTAAATAATTGCAGGGCCTCTGACATCATAATAATTTAATTACGCAATAAGTAGATTGTGATCAATTGTATCAAATGCGGAAGATAAATCTAGGAAAATCCCCGCTACCTTCAATTTATGATTTAATTTGCCTATCACATCATCTAGAAGTTCATAAATTGCATCTCCCGTGCCAATTCCTTTCTGGTAACCGAACTGTCTGTCATGTAGAACCTTATTAAAACGAAGATGAGTCAATAGCCGAGATTTTAATATTTTTTCAAATATTTTTGAAACTGTAGGTAGAAGTGAAATTGGTCTGTAATTTTTAGGGTCCGTTTTAGAACCTTTTTTGTAAACTGGCACAACCTTTGCGATCTTTAGTTGTTCCGGAAAAATACCTCGCTCAAGGCAGTTATTAAAGAAAATAGACAGTAGCCCAGCCAATATTTTTATGTGCTTTTTAAGAATAGAAATAGGGATTTCATCATAACCACTAGAGTTCTTGTTTTTCATAGTTTTAATTATTTGGGTTATTTCTTTGGGTGTAGTAGACGTGAGTGACATATCATTTATAACCCTTTCACAACTTTGTTGAAGTAGCCATAAATAAAGCTTCCTCCGTGTTTGTTCTAGCCGATACACAATTTAGGCTGAACTGTTCCGCTAAAATGTTAGCTACAGCAGTTGGTGAGTCTACGATTTGGTCTTCAAGTTTTAGTAAAAGTGGTTCCTGTTGTACTTTTTTTTAGACTGTTTCTGCGGTTATTAACTACTTTCCAAACTTCTTTGCTTACATCTTTAGAATTATTAATTTTTTCAGCGATCGCCATTTTTTTGGCTATGATCATGACTTTTCTATATAAGCGAATGTATTTCTTTTACCTTTATTATTAATTCATTAAACCTTATTTACATTCAAAATCTGGCAAATGTCCACAGGTTTAACACCTTCCCCTACCTAAGCGCATATAAGTAAACAGTGCTTGAGTATTTTTATCATTATAACTTTATTTTTAATTGGGGTGTATAAGGCCCTGCATTATTCCAATTAAACGTTGTATTTTCACGACGCGACAACATGCTGCAGTTAAGCCCCCGTATCGTTTTACGTAAATGAAGGCACGCCATGGTAATGTGACCAAGTCCTAAGACCTGCCACATCATAATCAGTCTATAATGTTCTCACTACTGGGAAACAGGCCAACACAGAGCTCACACGGGTCTCTCAGAGAAGGAGTTGGCCGGAAAATACCACGCGAGCCCGGAATGAGTTGGTGCATGACACACCATTTAAGAAAAAGTTTTCTATCTATACCAAAGACCGTATGAACTTAGCCTACTGTAACATCATTGGTCTGTGACTTATTGTTTTACCAACAAAAGTGCCAACAAAACACCAAACCAAGAGCAATTTATCATTGCAATAACATTTTTAAAGGCAGCGAATAAAGTCGCAAATCAGCACAGCATAAATTTCCACCTGGAATTATCTTTGTCGATATGTCAACTTTTTTATTGGTGACAAAAGTGAGGGAAGCAACTTACGTGTTGATTTTTTAATATTTTAAGCTTTATTAAAGCGAGAAATTCCCAGGTGGCCTAAATATAAAAAAAGTAAAAATGTCATCATTTTGACCCGATTCTGTTGAGTATTTCTTTTTGAATAGGTCTTTACGGGACTTTAAATAAAAGGTGGACTGTATTACCGACGACCACAGTTTTGAGAAGTGGCTTTATCGGACCGCGTCTGAGAGCCGAGTGGTGGCACGTATGTCGGTGAAGCAGGTTCCCCGCGTCACGCATCGGCCGTCTTGTGGCCGCACGTACCCCGTGTTCCGAATTAAGGCCCTTGCTCCCATTTAGTGCCCCAAAACAGTTACTCTCATCGGTAATGGCTGGGATAATAGATTTGAAAAAAAAAAACTATAGATACTATAGATTCATATACAACATTATCAGCACTTCCGACGTCTTGCTCCCAAACTGGATCGGACAGGAGCTGCCCTTAATCAGCTCCTGCCCAACCTAGGTGGTCCAGACGCCTCTTGCCGGAGGCTCTATGCTGGAATCGTTCGGTGCATGGCCCTTTATGGGGCGCCGGTACAGGTGCCGTCCAAGCTGAACGCATGCCAGAGGGTCCCACGAAGCGGCTAGCCTCCTTGCTGGCCTACCACCGTGGGATTTGGAGGCAACACTTCTTGCACGCATGCACGATCTGCGCGTGGAGATGCAACACCGGGCCAAAACTCCACTGCAGTGCCAAGCCGCGGCATGGTGGACAGAGTTCCGGCGGGATATCATGGTGGAATGGCGACAACAACTGTCACAACCCAGTGCTGGGCACGCCACAATTACCTTTATCTTGTTCTTACCTTCCTCATGACGCAGGTTCTCACCGGACATGGTCAGTTCGGGAGATTCCCGCACCGGATTCGTGAGGAAGAAACGCCAGGGTGCCACCATTTTGTGGACCGCCCGGAGGACACGGTGGAGCATACGGTAGAGGTGTGCTTCGCCTAGGCCGAGCACCGCCGTGTCCTCATGGTGGCGCTCTGTGGCAGCGATCTCTCGCACCGGGCCTTAGTACAGGCTATGATCTGGAGCGAGGAGAAGTGGCAAGCGGTCGCTTCCTTCTGCGAAGCAGTAATTTTAGCAAAGGAGGCGGCCGCACGCGCGAGGCAACGGCCCTCACGTCCCAGCCGCCGGGATGGGTAATGCGAAAGAGAACCCCGGGGCCCTGGAACGAAGGCAAAGAAGGAACAGAAGTGGGGGAGCCTCGCCGAAGGGCGGGAGATAAAAAAAATATTTCGCTTGTTTTCCCTACTCCTTTCAAACGGGTTTGATCTTTAGAGATATGTTTACACAAGAAAATGCTGGTTTAGTTTTCTTCAGAATGTACATAGCATATGTAAAACAATCAATATTTCGCAAAGAAAATGGTTTTAGAGGTCAGCGGCGCTCTATGCAGGTGCAAGTGGCAGTACAAGTATATGTGCATATAACTCCGGCTAGATTTTCAAGGGACTATACGCTTTAAGATATTTTCGATGTTGCGCGCCAACAGTCGTTCCGAATTACCTTAAACGCACGCATCAGGCGAGTTGTTGACGCGCTGATATCGTATGATATCGTAATTCGGAACGCGAGGGGTAATAGTGCGCTGACACGTATAAGATATTTTGGATATGGACCAATATCTGTATTTTAGTATTCCTTGAAGCAATTTTACATTGACAAATGCTCACGCGTGTCAGACGATGGTTTACATTACTTTTTGTTTCAAACATAATATTTTTACAAACTAACTTGGTCCTCTGAAATCGCGCGGCGGGGTCTCGGCAGATCACGACTTAAGATTTGTCAAGAACCGGGTAGAACCGAGAACAATGGAAGGAATGGAGGAAAGTCTTTACCCGGAAGTTAGTCAGTACTAGATATAGGTAATAATTAATTATATACTTATAATATTTATAACACATTAACACATTTATTTTTTGGCGACATTTGGGGGAGGCCTATGTCCAGCAGTGGATTTCTATCGGCTGAAATGATGATTATGATGAATATTTATAAGGCAAACTTAAGTGGCAGTTTGCAGGGTACATTACTCTCAGATGATCGATGGGGCCGAAAAGTTTTGGAGTGGCGACCGTGCACAGTAAGACGTAGCGTTGGAAGGTCTCCCACAAGATGGACCGATGAGCTGGTGAGAGTTAGGGGAATCCGATGGATGCGAGACGCACAGGACCGTTCCTTTTGGCGATATTTTGGAGAGGTCTATGTCCAACAGTGGACGTCTTTCGGTTGAAATGACGATGATTATTATAACTAATTTTAGTTACTTTATCCCAAAATTGTATTAATCACTGCTTTAGTTTACTTTAAAAAGTATCGAAGCATGTACCTACTTAGATACTCCGTCTAGCCAACGTCAATTCCAATCTAGTTTATTTAGGAAGTTTTATGAGAGTGTCCTCTTTTTAAGAAATAAACAATTTCCTGTTGTGTTCGGCGCCTCATTTCATGTTTTCGGGATTATTTTGTAGGCGGATGGTGTGACATTAATTGGTTTTCGCCTTTTCGCCCTACTTTTCAAACGCTTTTGTATCGAACTCCGGAACTTTTTACTGTATTATAATATATTTTTTCACTCTAACACTTTTTACTCGCGGAATTTTTGCGGCCCAGTGTATTTGAAGGGATTGCTACAAAACAAACTTGGAGACTAATACCACACTTTCCAAGTTTACACAGACTTATTACAAAATCACTATTTTCGTGGCTATTGCCTCCACAAGGCTACACAGACTGGGGCCAATTTTCTCAAATACCCATATCTAGACTCACCACTTTAGAACACTTTACCAGGGGCGTAGTTGCCGCCATATCAGCCATATGTATAAAAAGGGGGCCCTGGACTGCAAAGGCCACGATGTGTGCAAAAATTCGTAACATGTTATCCACAACTTTAAAGCGGGAAGTACATAAGACCGACGCACACGTGGGCCACGCCTGATTTGTACATAGAGTCGCATCGCGTGGCGTGGATCTAATGTAGCTCTACAAGTCTAGTTGCCATATAAAATATATGGAGACCGACGTGCCCAAATCGGCGTACATGGCCCACGTGTGCCCAATGTAGTTCTAGCTTAAATTGTCATATTGACAAGGGCCTCCCCTTAGTGAATGAATAATGACTATTTGATAGGATACCAATTGTATAGCTCACTGTACTCATTCTAGCATTTTCTACGACAGATAACAATAAAAACTTAAACTATCGTAGTCAAAAATGCTACAATAAATGAGCTCATTGTCAATCAAGACCTATCCCAGCCAGAGTAGTCCGGTTTTCAACCTCAGTCGTACATAATGACAAAACCACTTCTTTCATCTTCCATTCCTCTATCCAGTTGGTCTGGCCATGTCCTTCGTGGCCTATGGAGACTCTCTCGCGCTATCTCAAGACACCAGTTCTGGGCTAATATGGCCCATTTTTTATACAGTTTAGAAACTAAAGTAAACTAGAACTTTTTCCCCTCTGAAGGTAAATTGACATAGTTCACTCATAGACATACCCTTTAGAATGTCATTGCGAAACACCGTCCCTTAAGATACAGGATAACCTAGTTTAAAGGATAGAGTTTAACCTGTTGTGTATGGATTTCTGCAGCATCTAAATGTTTTACATAAATTTTTCTCTACCATAAATTTGAAAAATGGTAAAGTTTCTCAAAAAATAAAGGTACTTATTACGGTAGTGTAAAAGTGAAACTCGGGCCCTGGAACGAAGGCAAAGAAGGAACAGGATTGGGTTTTTAGTCAGTAAAAGTCTGACACTATCTCCGCCCAAGAGTGGGGGACGTCATTGGATGATTTTCCCACCTGAAAAAAACCTATTTATTTATTTTTAGGGGCCCTGTATCAAACATTTATGGAATAGCTACGCCACTGCACATTACGGAATCGAAGTTGGTAGCTTACGAGAAAACTGCGCCCCAGAGTAGGTTCGGTAAGGAAGTACTTATATCGCTTCTAGAGGGAGCAATACCGTGTTCAGTCTAACTTGTCAGGAGTCTAAATTTTAAATAGCTTAGACTTCAAGGAGATTTGTTCTTACGTTCATAAGCTTGATGCGAAGTTAACGATTGTGGTTAATTTTGATGTTATACTAGCTTTTACCAGCTGCTTTGCTTGCATGAAAGTAGAAGATTATCACAGAAGAACATACTTCCGAAATAAAAAGTATCATATTATGTCCTTTTATTCCTGGACATGGGCTACCCGTATATGGGTACGGTACCCTATACACACACACACACACACACACACACACACACACACATACGCAGACTCCGTACCTCGGAAAGCACGTAAAGCCGTTGGTCCAGCTCCTGCCCCCCTAGCCAAGTTGCAAACGATAAACGTGAACGCTTAGTAATCTCCAATAGATTTTCAACTTTATACCTAAGAGCATAAAGTTGAAAATCTATTACAGACTACAGAGCGTTAGCGACCGGAACGAACGAAAATACTATGTAATCTTCAATAGATTTTCAACTTTATATTCAATGACATAAAGTTGAAAATCTATTAAAGACTACTGAGAGTTTACGTTTATCGTTTGTGACTTGGCTAGGGGGGCTGTTCTCTCTCCAGTCGTATCGGATTGCCGTCCCACCAGACTATGAGAGTAAAGCAACAGAGAGAGCGTCCGTGTTTGCGCACGCACTTGTGAATTATAATAACTTTTGCGTACTTGGTGCGTGATCGTTTGGTCGAAAGACTATTCCATTAATGGTTTAAAGCATCAATCTGGGTTGCCTGGAAGAAATCGCCGAGTGCGATAAGGCCGCCAATTGTATGTTTTTTTTGTAATTAAATATCAGATTGTAGATTTGTAATCTTGGTATGCAATAAAGTATATATAAATAAATAAATAAATATAAATAAATCATTTAGCATGTTCTGACAAATAAACGATTAAGATTATTAATTTTTAAGAAAACCTGTATTGTGAAGAGAAAATAAATGACTGTAAATAAAATTGAATTGAATTAAATTACAATTGCTAACTGATATCAGGTCTAAGTGGTGGGTTCTATTAAAAACTTTAGATCTCTGAAATAAACAAATACGTGCTTTCCTATCTACTATAGTAAAATTGATGTTTTTTACTAAATATATAATGAAATTGTACCTTATATGATACTCATAGAATTAAAAGTCTGTCGATCTGCCTGTATACAAATATGTCTGATTTAAAATGAAATCCTTTAAATTATTATTTGAGCGGTATTAAAACTATGTCGCGGATGAATTCGAAGGTATTTAAGCAGTAAACAATTATAAATAATAAATACAACAATATAAAAACAAACTCTAAAAACACGTTTCTGCAACCCTTTTTGTAATAAAAACGGTCAAAACAAAGGAGCTTTGTCTTAATATTATTTAAAGAACTTCTGCCGGCAGAATTATTGCTAGCTCGTGTGTCGCAAAACCCGTACAGGATAAGAAGAAAGGCGAATTAAATGCATGCAGTTTGAAGTAGTCGCAGCCATCCACTAATTTGGCTATTTTAGGATACAAGCAAAATATAGCAGTAGCTTTCCTGAATAAAACATAGTTTGAATAAAAATTTATTTATTTAAAACTTTATGTACTAATGAAACATTGTATAAGGCGGACTTAATGCCTTAGGCATTTTCTACCAGTCGACCTTAGGGTGGTGCAGAGACATAACATTGTAGGTGCAACTTAATAGAAGACTGACAGAGAGGAAATACGAACATAATAAATATATACTTAGATACATACATACAAATAAAGAATGATATTAAGAAAAAAACGAATACAACAATTCAAGAGTGTGATGAATCTACCAACTTCTTGCGAAAGGGTTCTCGTGCTTTCATTTTAAAGGACAACCGGTCATCATCATCATCATCAGTATGGCAACCAGTCGTCCTGATGTTCAGAGAAAAATGAAGTGAAATGAAGAAAAATGTTTTAAGCAAATAAATTACTTTTTTAAACGTTGATTCAAATCTTTAGGTCACTGGAGACAGTCGCAGTTATTTTTAACCGACTTCAAAAAGGAGGAGGTTCTATGTTCGGCTGAATGTTTTTTTTTATGTATGTTCACCGATTTCTCGGTTAATTGTGGACCGATTTTATTTTTATTTTTTTATTGAAAGGTTGTGCTTCCGAGTTGGTCCCATAGAAATATTGTTATGATATGAACCCTCAGGGCGCGAGTCCGACTCGCACTTGCCCAGTTTTTTTACATTGAAGTCGGTTGTATTTTTTTTTTTGTAAAAAGTTTTTTTTTATATAACTATGAAAAAGTAATTTATGAAACTTCTGTAACTTTCCGGAGAATTACCTACAGAGTTGGTCCAATAAAAAAATAAATAACTTGAGAAAACCAAAAGAAAACATACAACCACCCAAAAAATGAAAACTAAATATAGGCACCAAACACACACTATCCTAAAACTGCTGGAATACATTGTTTCATTGCAGAGAATGAAACAATGTATTCCCGCAGTTTTAGGCTTATTAGAATTGTCTTGAAATGCACTCTGGCTATATAGGATACCATCGAATTGATCTAATGATAAAGCCGGAAGGTAGGCACGGGTACTTTGTAATACAACAATGTAAACTACCGGTGTTCGGGCTTTTTAGAATTTTCATGAGATGCACTTTGGCTCCTCCGTATCCACCGCATTCCCGCGACTCTCACCAGGTCGTCGGTCCACCATGTGGGAGGCCTTCCAACGCTGCGTTTTCCGGTGTGCGGTCGCCACTCTAGAAACTTTTGGCCCCATCGACCATCCGTTTTGCGAGCAATGTGCCCTGCCCACTGCCACTTTAGTTTGGCGATTCTTCGGGGTATGTCGGTGACCTTGGTTCTCCGACGGATATCTTCATTCTTTATGCGATCACGCAAGGAAACTCCGAGCATAGCCCTTTCCATTGCCCTTTGGGTGACTGTAAGCCTTCTGATGAGGCCCATTGTAAGCGACCATGTTTCAGTGCCATATGTCATCACTGGCAACACGCACTGGTCATAGACTTACCATACCTCACAAAACTATATACACATAGATAGATTAGATACCGTAGGACAGATGACCGCCAACCCTGAATACCAACCCAGATTTTCGTAGACATCTGTCGCTAATAATAACAATAAAAATTCAGTTCCTTTGTTTGTTTATATTCAGTACTTAGCCAGGATGAATGGTGCTGTCTACATTGTTACCTAGGCAAGAAGAATATACTGGATTTGATAGACTTATTATACAGTACACGGGTCATTATTTGGAAACAAAAGAAACCTATTATTGTTAACAATATTTTTATTCGTCTATGCCGAGTCACAAAATAAATAAGTACAGAAGTCAATCTAATGTATCTATGTACCTACTTCACTTTTCATACCTGCTGTTGGCCGCCGCGCTAGGGTTGGCGCCGCTCTGCCGCACGCGCCCGTCGACTGTACGGGCGGCTGGTACCTATCTTAACTGTTTATAATTAGACTATTGGACACAAGACTTACACAGCTTATACTACAATAAATACCTAATACAAATTGTGAAAATATGTGTGTACATGCGCTAACCTAACCTAACTGTACTGTGTTACGTTACAACGAAGCATCAAAATACAAGCAACAGCCTGCTTAACTTTCTGAAACAACTAGTAGGTCAAAAAACGATAATTCACCCTGTAATATTGAATTGAAACAACCGTCCACTGAACAGTTATAATAACTATTTTAGTTGCTTCAAAAAGTTCACAGACGCGTGTCTCAAGCTGATGGCACTCGCGCCTCTGAAAGCTCGCGCTAGTCTCAACCGGTCCGAGATGTCGTGTCGAGCGGTATCTATGTGTGCATTGCTCGAGTTCGCTTTGTATCTAGATTGACTTCTGTACCTATCTTTTTTGTGGCCGAGTTCAGTGGCTTAATTTATTTGTGTATTATATTGTCTGGATATTTTAAGGATTCCTTATGCGTATTGTTTAGTCTTTGGGCCAATGTCCTTGTTTATTTTAATGGCAATAATGAAGTGGCTTGTGAACGGAGCGTTAACCTCATCAAGGTGATTATTTCTGTAGTTGCTTATTTAAATCGTTTGATCTTGAAATGCTAGTCAGAATGGCAATAGAATAGGAAACAAAACAAGTTCTCAATTACTCGGCATCATAGCTACACCTTCTTTTTTCTTTTTCTTCGGGTGGGAAATCATTCATTAACTTCCCCCACTCTGAGTGCAGCTAGAGGTAGTGTCAGACTTTTACTTACTATAACCTACCCCGTGTTCCTTCAGTTGCCCTTTGCGGTGACTTTTAAGAACCATCCTATAGTCTTGGCCTTTATTTGAGGTGGTAAATCATCTAATAACTCATCTCGCTCTGGATGGAGCGAAAGGAAGTATCTGAGTTTTACTGCTGTGTTCTTTCAGTTAGTTGCCATTTAGGATGCCTTCGAATTTGCAGCATAGGGCCGCACGGCGGCAGCGCGATTGCAGTGCTACCACCGCGCTGCTTTGTTATTCCATATAAATAAAAGACGCGTGACTGCAGCGCTACACCCGCGCTGCAGCCGCGCATCAGTTCAACAACATTATTATGCTTGAACTTAGCGGTTGCAGCGTGGCGGCAGCGCTGCAGCCGCGTTGCCACCGTACGGCACTTTGCGACTAGTTTGAAGGCGCCCTTACATTCCACGGCTGCGGTAAATCTTTCGATAAATATCGCATGCTATTAAGGGCTGGATCTCAGCGAATTAAAAATCACTTCCTAACCTAACCTAACCTAACCTAACCGGACGCAGCTATATATCACTATTTTATATGGAAGTGGCAGTGGGCAGAGCACATCGCTCGCAGAATAGATAGTTGATGAGGCCGAACGGTTCTGGAGTGGCGACCGCGCACCGGAAGACACAGCGTTGAAAGGCCTTCCACAAGGTAAGCCGATGACCTAGTAAGGGTCCCAGGAATCCGATGGATATGAGAGGCATAGGACCCGGTCGTTGTGGCGACACTTGGGAGAGGCTTATGTCCAACAATAGATTTCGACTGAAATGATTATGATGGTGATGATTATGGACGCGCATATGTTCGACCGCTCCGGAAGACGCAGCGTTGGATGGCCTCCCACAAGATGGACCGACAGACTGGTGAGGGTTCCCAGGAATCTATCACAAGGTGGACCAACGACTTGGTGGCGGTCGCGGGAATCCGATGGATCTGAGGTGCACAGAACTGGTTATTGTAGCGACACTTGGGGAGGCCAATGTCCAACAGTGAACGTCTGAAGTGATGGTGATGATATAGAGCGTATGTTTGTCTGAGCTCCAAAATCCAGGGATTTTTTTTTTATTCCACAACTATCCCACAACGCCGTCTAGTCTCAAGCTAAGCAGAGCTTGTGTTATGAGTACTAGACAACTGATAAACATACTTATATATTTCTAAATACATACATCTATATATATAAAAGGAGAAACTGACTGACTGACATATCAGGATTAGAAGCGTGAAATTTTCCACAAGGTTTCCTTTTATGACGCAAGCGAGCACTAAGAAAGGATTCTCCAAAATTCACCCCCTAAAGGGATGAAACGGGGATCTAAAGTTTGTATAGAAAAACCTATTTTCAAGCGGGCAAAGCCGCTGGCAAAAGCTAGTATTATTATTGATAAATTACACCCAGACACAGAATAAAATGATCCTACTCGTCACACAAACATTTGTCCTGGGTGGGAATCGAACCCACGCACGACCTCCGGCATAGCAGTCAGGGCTACTAACCACTAGACCAACAGGGCTGTCCAGGATTGGATATCTGGAGAAAGATTTTCTGGTTTCTGTTCAGCCCCCTTAGCCAAGTTACAATCGTTTCGTTCGCGCCGAACGCCTCGAGTAAGCCACGCCTCCGATTCCTTTGTTCTGACCACGTGACTAAGCGTTGAGATGACGTCAGAACAAAGGAATCGGAGGCGTGGCCTACTCGAGGCGTTCGGCGCGAACGATACGATTGTAACTTGGCTAGGGGGGCTGATTAAGATTATAAACCGACTGTAACTGCAGATTGCTAATGAGAAACTTTACTGTTGTTTTCGCGCCACGCTGCCTTTTACATAACATGTGAAACTGAGGAAACCACCGAACAAAACGCAGGAACACATTCATATATCAAACTAAGACTCCCGTCAAATTGTGAACGAAGATTCAGACTCGCGAGCATTTCTCGTGGGCCTTGACAGATTCCCTGATTAAGTACTCATGTTGCCAAACTTTAAGTTTACTTTGACATACGTTGGTTACGATATTATGTAACATAACACACACACACACACTAATTTATGTATGTGATCAGTTCGTGAGTGATGTCTCTAAGTGCGGCCATTATGTGAATGCATTTGTTAACTTGGGTCTATAGGTACCTGTAAAAACAATTGTGTGTTGCAATTAATAATAGAAGAGGCAACGCAAAAAAAGATAGATAACGCCTGAAAACTGTTGTCGTTCTGTAATTTCGACATTTAGTTGAATATTTCACAAAATCTGTTCCTGTAAATACGTGATTTTTGAAAAAATTTAAAGGTTTTGGAAAACATCTAAATCTCGACTAAATGTGCAAGATTTTTATTTATATTTTTAATTTATGTGTAAATAATGAAGGGACAATATTCACGCAAAATAGGAGATTTTCAGAGTTCTTTACTGTATTAGTTTTACACATAGGTATGTAAGTTTAGATTACAGTAGAAACCTAGATGATAATATCCATTAGAGTGTTTCCAAAATATGTAAACAAAGATGTGTAATAACGACAAAATCAGAGCATACAACTGTGGAAATGTATCATGGGTTGGCCGCTCTTTTGATCTATTAAAACTCGGCGTCTTGAGAATAATGATTATAAACGTCAGGAATATTAAAATTTTAGAATTATAAAAATAGGATGGCTGATAAATCGAAGTTGTTATATTAGGAATTTTGAATCATTCGAAATTATGAAAATCATTATTTTAAATTCGTATTTGTGACTGTCGCCATGTCGATATAAAGTTTTTAGTATTTATATAGTGTACCCCGCTTCTAGCTGTAGCGACCAAGCCGTATTGAGCTCTGTAGGCTCAGCCTAAGCATGTCAAAGGACCATTCTGCCAATGTAATCAATATCAATAAATTGTAAACGTCCAGCGGCCAACATCGATCGTTATTAAACGGTCGATCAATCAAATCTAATTTCTATAGTATGGCGTAATGGACGACACACGTTCCTCTGAGATATTGCTATAAACACTACATGCTGTTCACTACAATCTCTAATAATGTAAATTCTTGCCCTGGCTTTTGAAGTGTGAATCTTCATGGACGTTCTTGGGGGAACACTGGGGTCTTTCAGATCTTCAGGTTAAATACTTAACAAAGTAAAATCAGCCTTATAATGTTTCCACTGCTGGGACTCAGGCCTCCTCTCTAGGAAAGGAAATGGGCCGTAATCCACCACGCGGGCCCAGTGCGGATATCACAATAAAAGGAATTTGAGCAGTTTTTGTTATTGCAGCTATAATAATTAATCTTTCAATTATATATTGAAAGATTAATTATTATCATTATTATTTTCATTTTTTATTTATTTATTATTATTTCTTGTTTTTGTTTATTTTTGTTTGTTTTTATTTTTATTTTCTTTTCTTTTTATTATATTTATTTCCCAATCAATATTTATAAATTCTAAATAAAAAATATAATTTCAACTACCATAATTTATTGTTGAAGCAATTACTATTAAAATAAAAACATCTCCAACACGATTTCTTAAAGCCGTTAATATCCCTGTTTTCGAATTTTTGTTCGAGAAAATGCCGGTTATTTTACAAAGTTTTCTTTCACACTTTTGAGAGTTGTGGTGATAAAATATATTATGTACACAAAGTGCCTGCCTGAGCTTGAACCCATGACTTACAACTTGTGGGTAGAGTCATTAACACCGAACCAGTTGTCTTATGACCAAAGACCGGAAAGGAAATCTTGACACGCTTGAGTCTGTGTTTCCTGATAGCTACAACCTAGGGGTCTTTGAGTCAAGAATGAATAGGTTCCTTCGCAAGTGTACTCCATTGTCGACCACATCATCGCTTACCATGAGATAGTGGCAACCGAGAGCCTATCAAAAATTAAAAAAAAAAATTAAGAAAAAAGCTTAGAAAGAAAATCTTAATATTCTCCACAATCATGCCCATATCAGGGTAGATTTCAGCTAAATATTTATTTCATCATAGAATATGTTATGGAAAATATCATCATTATTTCAGCCGTTCAGTTTTGGAAATGGTCTTCCTGAAGTGTCGCCATAACGACCGCTCCTGTGCGTCTCGCATCCATCGGATTCCCGCGACCCTCACCAGGTCATCGATTCACCTTGACAAATAATCATATATTAAACAAGTCATACATGCCCCAGTCGGTAATGTGCCACACTTACAAACCTAAGACACGCAATAAATTTGGTGCTTATTCGAGCCGATCTGCACCCCTAGCTAAGTTGATAATCTGCAATCGTTAACCCTAGTCGAAAACGAATAACAAATATATGGGAATGACATCATCTCAACGTTAAGTCACGTGGTCAGAACAAACGAATAGAATATTCGTAGCCAAGTTCACATCGTTCAAAATGATAGAATGAATTGTTATCGTTTCTACAATGTTCAACGCTACATACTTTGTTATTGTAGAACGACATTGTAGAACGAGCGGCCGACTCAGCCCCTAGCCAAGATACAACCGTTTCGTGTCAAATTCGTTTCGTCTCCAATCGGTAACGCCTCGGTGTCAGCAATTGTAGAAAACGATAAGTTGGTAGCCATGTTGACGCGCCTGAGTCGGCCGCTCGTTCCACAATAACAAAGGATGTAGCTTTGAACATTGTAAAAACGATAACATTTCATTCTTTCATTTAATTTTCGACTAGCGTTAACGATTGCAGATTATCAACTTGTCTAGGGGTGCTGGTTAGTTTGTAAGTATGACAGCGATGGAATTTAAAATGCGTTTCTTAGTTTTTCAAGTGGGGCATGTTATGTTACCGACTGGGGCACGTATGGCTGGTGTACCCTATAACATTTAATAAAACATTGTTGACTACTGTTATTCTACATGCCCATTACTTTACAAACCTTTCACACACGTAAAACATATTCACATAAAACATAGCTCAGCTCACACCGATTACATTCGCCATTTGTGTAACAACTCGAGTGTTTCCATCCTCATTTTTGAATTGTGCGAGTAAGTGCCAGTCTGTCCCTCCCCTCCATCCCTTCACTCCGAGTTCACTCAGTGCAAAGAGGAACATAAATCTTGGACGGTGCACAGATACATTTGTGTTTCAAGTTGTTTCTAAACAGACAAGGTTGAAGTTTAGAGCGATTTCATGGCGAAATACTTGTTACTTTCTAACTACATAATAAGTGAAATATGTGCTGTTTAATTTATATTAATACAGCAGACCTAGCCAAGTTACGACCGTTTCGTGTCAAATCTCTTTCTACAATCGATAACAACTCAACGTAAGTACCATTTTTACCATAACACTAAAGGATATAGCGATGAACATTGTAGAAACGATTACATTTCATTCTCGATGTGAACTTGGCTACGAATTTTATTGAAGTGATGTCATTTCCATACATTTGATTGGTTTTGATTGTAGATTATCAACTTGGCTAAGCCTGCTGTACAGAAGAATGATTTTTTTGTTTTGTAATAAACTGGAAAGGGAGAGGGAGGCCAAAGAAAAGATGAACGGATTGTGTGAGGAGTGATATGAAGGAGAATGGAATCAGTGATAGCATGATGGCTGATAGGATAAAATGGAAGAAAAAACATGTCTCGCCAACCCTAAGTAACCATGAGACAAGAGCAGGAAGATGATGATGTTTGTAATAAATAAACTCAAAACATGCTGGATCGATGTTAAAATGTGTGGGTAGTGTTAAATGTAAATTGGATTTAGCGCCTTTTTCGCCAGCTCACACTTGGCTGTTTTTCTATTTATTTTTAGATCTGTCATTCGCAAATGTCAGTGGAAAAACTCTGTCTTTGTTCTTTTATAAAAACTAGTGTATTCAAGATAATTTATAAAGTAAACCAGGTTATTTCAATTCAATTCAACAATTCATAATTGTATTCTTCTTCTAAGTCGTGCACTCTTGACAGAGTGGTCGTGGCCATGTCTCAGTCGAATCCTACGTCACCGTCTGTCTCGCGAGACGACGCCATGCAGCCCTGTGTTTGGCGGCAGTTTTCATTAACATTAATACAATGAAAAATAAAACATTGCATTTAGAAAAGTTTTAGGTCCAAGTTAACTCACAAAATGAACTTAGCGCTAAACAAACTCAAAATATCACTTTACGGTTGGCGCAGTAGTTGAGCAATTAGCTGCTGCGCTGCAGGTTGTGGGTTTGATTCCCGCACGAAACAAATATTTTTATACCCTTCAGATAGTCGTTTCAGCCCCCCTAGCCAAGTTACAACCGTTTCGTTTCGATTCTCTTTTCGTCGATCGCCTCGAATAGGCCACGCCTCCGATTCCTTTATTCTGACGTCATCTCGACGCTGAGTCACGTGGTCAGAACAAAGAAATAGGAGGCGCGGCCGACTCAAGGCGATCAACGAAAAGAGAATCAAAACGAAACGGTTGTAACTTGGATAGGGGGTCAGGTCTGGGTGTCTTGCGTATGTGAATTTACATGTCTGTGAACGCACTCACGATACAAGAGTAATTCCTAGTGTGGGGCAAAAAAAATCCGCACTGATCGATCTTCACGGTTTAGCAACACTTGCCGAGGTCATTTCGTAGATGGGTGCCCATCACAAAATTCCGAGGTTCCTTTATTAGAATATTATAAGATCTGGGTTATTTATCAGAGTGGGCATATCAACAAACACAGCACAGCTTGTATCACAGGCGTATTCAAAGACACTAAATATATACTACCAATAGACAGGACATAGCGAGCAAAATCGTAATCCTATACTTATTACCTAGTGGTCATAAGTCGCTCAGTCACAGATTACTGAATAGTTACTACGTAATACTGAATAGTTACTACGTAACAGATACTTCACTCAGTAGAAAATTTCCAATACCTATTACGATTATCCTGTCTTCGTCTTTCGAGATTTAAGTAAATATTCACCTGTAGTAGCTTCGCTACGCTTCGACTCACTCGCACATAGTTTAGCGCCATAGGAAAGAAAGAGATAGCACTATCTCCATAGGCGCCCGATTACCATACTACCATATTCTTCATTCGTTTCCGTGCGCGCGCGGCTACCGCACATAGTGAAAAAGTTTTCAGTTTTTTTCGGATTTTGTAGTGCTAAAACTTACGAAATGCCAAAAAGGAGGCATGACGAAACTGAAGAAGATAAATGGCGAAGGAAACTAAGGAAATATGAGCAAAAATTGGCCAAGAAAGGACGGCATAGACGTATGTCAATTGAAGGTATGTACCAACTACCTACATAAAAAAAAAAAAAAAACTTATTTTACGGTTGTTGTTATTGTGCAAAATACAAGACCTAAATTGATAATGCCTAATTTTACCTTAGATCTAACACGAGATGTTAGACGGTACATTAAACGATCGAGTCAATACGAGATATTGACCTATTGTTTTCTTTCCTTAGAGTCAATACGAGATATTGACCTACTGTATTTTATTAGAGTTAATACGAGATATTAACCAAAAAATATCGTTCCAGAATATTTGGAACCAGACAGCGGCGAGTCTAGGCCTTCGTCTCTTGACCGCTCACCTACGCCGACGCCTGCGGTGGCGGATGGCATTCCCGCTGACTCAGCGAGGCCAGTGGATGTGCCAGGAACCTCTGCGCACTCTGCGTATCCAGTACCACCTGTACTTTCTATAACGGGAGAAAATGCATCACTGCCAGCTGACCCTCCAGGTGTGACAGCCCCGGCTGATGATGCTAATACAAATAGCGATAATGTTCCTCCTATCGCAGATCCCGAGCTCTTAATGGCTTTAGGGGATTTCGAAGCTGTAATCACCGACTGGGGTCCAGATATTGTACCTGATTTATCGAAACGCTGGGATCCTATCCTTAAAGATGGTCTTAAAAAAGAAACACGAGAGGAACTAATGAGAAAATATCTATTTCCAAAAAACTGTCCCTTAATTAAAGCCCCTGTGCTAAACCCTGAAATAGCTGCAATGCTTAATGAGTCCGCAAAGTCTCGTGATGTCAGGATTCTAAAGAAGCAATCGCAAATGGGATGCGTCCTGACTATTTTAGGAAGGACGATGTCAGGTATATTGACAAAATCCACTGACACTGCCGACATCCTTCGTCTTCTTACAGACGCAACAAAGCTGTTGTCGGATTCTCATTACTTGGAGACTGAGACTAGAAGATCTCTTGTCACTCCAATGGTTGACAAGACTCTTTTTGTGCCTTTCAAGGGCAGAAAGAGAGACAATAATCTTTTTGGGGAGAACTTAGGTGAATTTATTAAATCTTCGCGTGGAATACAGAAAACAGGCAATCTGATCAAGTCTGCAGCTCAAACGAGCAATTTAAACTACAAAGGCCCGCCGTCACGCCAGCCTTATCATCACTTCGTTCGTGGGCAACAGAGACGCGGCGGCGGGACCAGACCAGGATCGAACTACCGCCGCCGCGGGGCAATGCAGGCAAAGACCCGTGTTCCACGAGCATCGTCCCCTTACCAGCACCCTGCATCACGCCACAAGGCAGTGGGAGCGACCTCCACAACGAACACGAAGCAGTAACTTCTCAGGTATACCCTCACGCTGGACGCTTAAAGTATTTTATTGAAACCTGGAAAAAGATTACTAATGACAAAACGATTCTAGAAACTATTTCTGGTTATAGAATTCCTTTTTTTAAGCATCCTATACAGTGTCCGAGTATGATTCCAAAATCATCTTTCTCGAAAGACGACAGGTTTTATATTAAACAAGAATTGAATCGTTTATTGCAAGCAAATGTCATTCGTAAATGTAATCCTACCCACGATCAATTTATATCTAGTATTTTTATCATTCCTAAAAGTAATAGTGAAAAACGTTTAATTCTAAATTTAAAGAAATTAAATACATTTGTCGATGTTAGCCATTTTAAGATGGAAGATGTTAGGACAGCTGTCAAATTAATGACACTTAACTGCTATATGGTTAATTTGGACTTGAAGGAAGCATACTTTTTGATACCTATCCACAATGATCATGTAAAGTTTTTGAGATTTTATTTTGATAATATTCTATATGAATTTTTGGTTTTACCTTTTGGATTGAGCTCAGCTCCACACGCTTTTACAAAACTTATGAAACCAGTTTCTACTTTTTTGCGATCTCGAGGTTTTAAATCAGTATTTTACTTAGATGACAGTTGTTATTTCGGAGACAGTTATGAAAAATGCCTTAGTGACATTAATGAAAGCATAAAGTGCCTAGTGAACTTAGGATTTGTAATAAACTACGAGAAAAGTTCACTGGTACCAAGTCGATGTTGTCAGTTTTTAGGTTTTATCCTAAACTCTAAAGACATGATTCTAGAGCTCCCTTTAAAGAAAAGACGCGACATTTTGTCACGTACTGAAAATATGCTAGTTACAACGAGAATCACTATTCGTGCTTTTGCCCGCTACCTAGGTACCAGGTGACAGCTGCCTGCCCGGCAGTTGCGTACGGGTGGGTGTATACAAAATCTTTAGAGCGGGCCAAATATTTAGCATTAATGGATAATAATGATTATGACAAGATAATGACTGTTCCAAATAGTTTACGCGTTGACTTGACTTGGTGGAGGTCATCAATCTTAAACACGAGTAACCCCATTAGACCAATGTCGTTTTCATTAGAAATCTTTAGTGACGCATCTAGTATCGGCTGGGGTGCAGCCTCTGGAGGAGAAAGTATAGGCGGTTCGTGGACAGAAGACGAGCTTTCTCATCATATTAACTATTTGGAACTCCTTGCAGCCTACTTTGGACTTAAATCTTTCGCGAACAAGGTCATTAATTGTCACATACTCCTACGCATTGACAATACTACGGCTATCGCTTACATAAATAGAATGGGTGGAGTGCAATACCCACATCTCAATGAAATTGCCCGAAAAATATGGACGTGGTGTGAAAAGCGACAGATATTCCTTTTTGCTTCCTACATAGCGTCATCTCAGAATATTGAAGCAGACACAGAGTCAAGAAATATTGATATTGAGTGGGAATTGCACTCTACAGCATTTAATACCATTGTTTCAAAATTTGGCAAACCTGAGATAGACATTTTTGCATCGAGGACTAATGCTAAATGTAAAAAGTATATATCATGGAAGCGTGATCCCGGTGCTTACAACGTGGACGCTTTTACTATTAAATGGGATATGTTCTTTTATGCATTTCCCCCCTTTTCGCTCATTTTAAAAGTTCTGCAAAAGATTGTTAATGATGAAGCAATCGGTATAATTGTAGTCCCTCATTGGCCATCTCAAGCATGGTATCCAGTATTCAGATCTCTTGCTGTAAATGAAATATTGATATTTCCTCCGAATAAACATCTGTTATCGTCTAATTTCAGGGAAACTCATCCTCTACATCGCCACCTTTTCCTGGCGGCGACTATATTATCCGGGAAGCCTTCGCGCGATTGCAGGTCCCTCAATCAGCACTGACTGTAATGACGTCATCTATTTCTGGGAGCACTAAATCACAATATGCTTCTAGCTTTAAACAGTGGTGGTTATACTGTCACGATAAGGGTTTAGATCCGTTTCTAATCGGAGTACATGATTTGCTAGACTTTTTATCTGAATGTTTTACAAATGGTTCCACGTATGGAACATTAAACAATCACCGTTCGGCTTTATCACTTATTTCCGGAAATAATGTGGGACAAGACGAACGTATCAAGAGGTTCTTTAAGGGTGTATTTAAATTGAAGCCTTCGTTCCCAAAATATAATTGTACATGGGACCCTAATATCGTCCTTAATTATTTTAGTGTTTTATACCCCAATAGTAATTTAAGTTTGGAGCAGTTGAGCAAAAAATTGGTTGTATTATTGGCTTTGTCAACAGGCCAAAGATGTCAGACGCTCTCATTAATTAGGTTGCCCAATATTGTGATCAATCAAGACAAGGTTTTAATCACTATCACTGATTTGATTAAGACATCTGGTATAGGTAAACCCCAACCAATTCTTGACCTTCCTTTTTTCCGACAGCGTCCTGCAATCTGTCCTGCAGAGACTTTAATAGCTTACATGAATGTTACATCAGCTAAAAGAATCAATGTTGACAATAACTTGATTCTAACTTTTAAAAAACCTCATCACCCGGCCTCTTCGCAAACTATAGGGCGATGGATAAAGCAGGCTATAGCTGCTAGTGGTATCGACACTCAAATATTCAGTGCCCATAGCACTCGGCACGCATCATCTTCTGCTGCACATCAGGCAGGAATCAGTGTCGATGTCATTAGGAGAACGGCTGGGTGGTCAGAGCAATCTGCCACCTTTGCTAATTTTTATAATCGGCCGATCGTTCAAACAAATTGTGAATTTGCAAACGCTGTTCTCAGTAATCAGTAGAAAAATTTGTTAATTTCTTTGGTTATAATAATTTAAGTTTCTTGAGTTTATTATGAATAAATGTACGAGTACGTATTATTTATAATAATTCATTTTTATTTATAGTCCTACCTATAACATTGCATATGACTATCTCTAAACATCTACAGGTGAATATTTACTTAAATCTCGAAAGACGAAGACAGGATAATTTAATAATCAAACGAACTTACCTGAAGTGAAGTTCGATTTTAATTATCCTGTCTTCGTCGAAGAGATTTAAGGTCCCTCCCGACCCTGACATTCAGGTGGACCTTTCATTTCCCTTAACAATGTTATAGTTCGTCCAGTAGACCGGTACTCTGAACTGAATGAAGAATATGGTAGTATGGTAATCGGGCGCCTATGGAGATAGTGCTATCTCTTTCTTTCCTATGGCGCTAAACTATGTGCGAGTGAGTCGAAGCGTAGCGAAGCTACTACAGGTGAATATTTACTTAAATCTCTTCGACGAAGACAGGATAATTAAAATCGAACTTCACTTCAGGTAAGTTCGTTTGATTATTAAATAATTGCCTACTCCCTCGCGTCAACAACCACTGTATGCTAAAATGCGCCTAAATGCTCAAGCGTACAGCAGTGATTGCTTCGCACCGCGCGATTCCACAGTAATCGCAGGGCTGCCTCTTCGATAAAATTAAATTAACATAACTTTTTATCTATGTTATTGAGAACTGTGAATATGTTCTGACTTTTATGTGGCAGTTAAAAATTTTATCATTTATAAAATATTTAACAAACTTAAAAAAAAGGAGGTGATCAGACATACAGGCCAAACTGAGATGTTTGACTTGTATGGTTTGTAGGTATGTATGTTTGTGCGCGATAATCTCGCGTTTGGCTAAACCGATATCGATGCGGTTTTCAGAAAAGGATTTGTTACATTTAGGAGAACGTTTTAAAATAAGTATAATACTTCTTAGTTCTATTGCTTGATTTACACCCATCTACAGCACCTATGGCACCACACGGCATCGTAATACGCGAACGAACGAACAGCACTATTAAAATTGAACGGCGTGCGCGCGCTTCGCTTGCGAAAACCGCACTGAATTTGATCCGCCGGCGGACCGAGACCGCTCGGCTGGGCGGTAGGCACTTATAGCGCGCAAGTACATGGAGTGACGGAGGCCTGGCTCAGTCTAGTATGATGCCCCTACACGTCAAGTGTTTGTATCCGCTCTATGCACTAAAAGAAAATCATTTTCTGAGAAAATATGCCGAACTGCGCATTACTCTATTGCAAATCTTGTTATGGTAAAATGACTGGACCTAACTTCGGTTTATTTTCATAAATATTTTTTGTATTTAGGTATGAAGTAATTAATTAGAATTCAATATTTTTTATAAATAGTTCCAGAACATTTGCTGATTTTGTGATAACGCCATCTATTGCTGAAAAGCTTAATCTTACCTTTATCACACACTGAGGCTCTACCACGAGCTCATAAAGTGATCCATTTTACGACCTAAACCGAACTGTTAAAATGATGGAGCTATATAGGGTGTATAGCTCCATCACTCTTTTTCACTCGTACGACTGACATTTTAACATTATCATGATAAGGCTCCTGGCCACCTACCGAGCGATAGTTAAATAATTATAAATTTTGACAAATTTAATTCGCGTGTTTGCTATTCAAAGCCTGATGGCGTCACTGAGGCATAGGATAACAGATTTTCTAAGACATTTTTTCTGATAGCCGCTCTATTGTATCTCTTTAAATCTCTTTGGGCGTATTACATTTTTACTGACAGTAACACAATCAAAGACATTAAATATATTAAATCTCTTTGAACACAATCAACAAGTACCCTAGCAATGCCTAAAAAAAAAAGCAGCTATCGTTTATAAATCTTTGACAGTCGCTCCGGATAGTCAGAAACTAGGAAACCTGTCACTAAATCTTACCAACTGGGTTTTTTTTCTTCTTCTGGATGTGGGAAAGCATCCAATGATTTCGAGAGAGAGAGCGTATCAGACTTTTGCTGACTAAAACCACAACTGTGTCCTTCAGTTGGTCTTTGGGTTCCTCGGCTTTGCTGACATCTCTTTGAGGTGCGCGTGGAACACTAAGCGCTGACGATGACTCGGGCTTGGTCCTTACCGGACGCCAGACGGCAAGCTACCCATTGCTCGCCGTCTACAAACCCACGCCTATGGTGGCCGGGGGTCAACGACCGGGGCGTTTCCTCTGGCAGACTGCTATTTAGCTGCATTTAACCCCTTGCCTGCGGAGGAGTATTACTATTACGTAATTGCGCGTTTTCACGTAAAATCACCAAAAAAAACTTTCCCAGAATTTTTCTAGGAGAAACAAAGATTCTGACAGGAAGACTCGGCCCTGGTACGAAAGGCAACGAAGGAACAGGAGTAGGTTTTTGGTCAGTAAAAGTCTGATACTATTTCTCGCTCCGCCTAAGAGCGGGGATGTCATTAGATGATTTACCCACCAAAAAAAAAAATATAGAAACCATCGGCCAAATAAATTTCGTACAAACGTGTGTACAGTGCGACAATTAAGCGTTTTTCAATGTCATTCAAGTTGTACAGACGTATGTACAATCGGCGCTCGAGGGGTAGGGACGGGAAGCTGACTCCAATATAGTTGGAAAAAACCTCGGCAGATAGAATACTCGTAGTTTTAAAATGACAAGAGCAGAATTATTCGTTTCAAAAACGTGATTAGTGGTGCAAGTGGACCTTATTGTAGTACAGTCGATACTCTTAAAGCAAAAGCCCCCATACATGCAAAATGTGTGTGTGTGTTAGGGAGTGAAATTCACTACTAGAGTATTTGTTTCCTGATGGCAACCACCTTGGAGGCCTGTAAGTTAAGAGTGAATAGGTTACTTCTAGGCAAGCGTGCTCTATCGTCGACCACGTCATCGCTTAACATCGGGTGTTGAGATAGTGTTCAAGCACTAGCATGTCAATAATAAAAACTGAGCGAGTGTGAATCGCACTGAGGGTTCTGTACAAACTTACCTATGTAAATAGTTCAATTCCCGAATGGCGTCTCGAAGATTTTTACGAATAGCATAAAGTTTTTTTTTTGTGACGTACAAAAAAATTACTGTTTTCAGATTTATTCCTATACCTATGCTATAAGACATTGCTTTATGCCAAAGTTCAGGATTCTGGGTCAACGAGAAGTACCCTATGAATTTTGATTCCCTTGGGAGTGTCGAAATATACGTTTTTTGCGACATAAACGGCCGTATCTTTTTTTTCACAGATTTACGGGACCGTAGACCACAGTATATGGTTTTAATTTCAACTTGTTACCTCTACGCGTTCCCGAGATAAAGGGTCTTGACAGACAGACAAACGAACAACATAGTGATCCTTTAAGGGTTCCATTTTTTCCTTTTGAAGTACGGAACCCTAAATGTAGCTTTTTATGATAAAAAAAAAACCAAAAACCTTAAAATACTCGTAAAACCATTTTCACAAAATAACATAGGTATATTATACCATAACAAGGAATACCTTCCTTACATATACATACATATTACTTTACATACATATATTAGGCATACCTACATTTCGACGTCGTAAAGACAACACAAAGATCTTTAGAAACGTTTGATTGAACATAAAAAGGCTCTCAATACCGCATTGTAAGTGGCGTTAAAAAGGTGACTATAGCTTCCACCAACGATATCTCCCGTGTGGTATTTTTTATTTATTTATTTGGAATAACAAACAATTACATCATAAAAAATAACAACAATAAAACGCAAAATTAACAATTATTATGGTTCTAGAACAGGGCGGTTTCCTCACGATGTTTTCCTTCACCGTTTTGAGAGCAGTGGTGATGTAATAAATTAGACAAAGTAATGCACCTGGCTGGCTATGAACCCGCGACCTACAATTCGTAAGTCATTTGTTCAGTGCGGGAATCGAATCCGCGACTAGCAACGCAGCGGCCAATCGCTCAACCACTGCGCCAACCGCACACATCAAACTGGACAGACCCTTAAATTTTCACATTCCTACAGCCACTAACGCTAACAGAAAGTCTCTACATATAGCTAAACCCTCGGGAAACCACTGAAATGCTTCCGCAAACTGCATAGTGACGTCACATGTCAGTAAAAAGACAGATATTAGAAAAATGCCGGCTTAAACTGTAGACTTGTGACTAGGGACAAGTGACATAAGAAATGTTCGCACAAGTAAGGATTTTCCCCAACATTTCTAAGGTAACTTGTGTAATTGCTTGAGACCTTACAACTGTAATGTGTTCCGTACCTAACATTACCTCCTGTACTTATTGCTAAGGACTAACTTTGCCAGTATTACAGGATGGTTCAAAAAAGTTACCGTGGTCTGTCCATCTACACTAATATTATAAAAAGGTAAAGTTTGTTTTTTTGTTTGTAGGAGGTAATCTCTGAAAGTACTGGTCCGATTGCTAAAATTTTTTCACCGATAGAAAGCTGCTTTATTCCTCAGTGACTTAGGCTATATTTTATGTACGCGGGTGAAGCCGCGGGCAAAAGCTAGTATAATATATTGCCAAGGAATATCGTGTTACCCAGTTAATGGATTGTGAAGATCAAATAGCTAATAGCACCATATAAAATACTAATATCAGCAGCAACCGGTAAGACAGGCTGGAATTTTGGAAAATGAACTCAGTCAATCAATCTGGATTGACCGAGTCCATTTTCCAACATTTAATCCAAAAAATTATAGTATAATTAAGATGGATATTCATATCATTTAAGAGCGACCAACCCTACTTACTACACGTCTTTCACGATTATGACGTTATTACACGTCTTTATCTAGATGTTTTGAAAACACAGATATCTTGTAGATATTATCTAGGTTTCTTTTGAAATTAAATCATTTTGTGTAAAACCAATCCTCTATTAAATATAAAAATCTTCTATTTTACGTGAATTTTGGCCTTTCATAACGTACTCATAAATAAAAAATAAAGAAAATGTAACAATAGAAACCTTGCACATTTCATCGAGATTCTGAATGACTAAATTGTTTTTCTAAAAACTTTGCAAGCTTTTAAAAAAAACACGTATTTCCTGGAACAAGTTTTGTGAAATATTAGAGTGAGTGATGTAATTAATGCCAAAAGAGAGAAACCGCGTGAACGCTCTGTTTACGTGTTTTCTCTCTTTTTCGAAGTTGCCCCTTTATAAAAAATTGCGTTGGATGAAACAACAAGTTTTTGAACCAAGCTCATGTTGACGAAAGACAGCTCGGAAAGGGCCATCTTAATGATATATAATTTGATTTAGAGAATGGTTAGACGTTGGCTAGGGGGTAGTTTTCATTTTCAAGATATGTAATAAGTACCTGTAAGTTTGAAACGTCTACGGGCAATTTTGGTACTACAAACAATTTATTAACATTATATCTGTGGTCGTGTCCCAGGGTCCTTTGTGTAAAGTTAATAAGCTAACTACTTAGATGAAAGGTTTAAATATTATTTAGTTTTAAATATGTTTTTCTTTCTAACAACATTCCATTTAAAATTCTATCATCATTATCTGTATAATGATACCTATTAGTAAAACTAATTTAAGAAAACATATTATTACGTTGCAACTCTAATCTAACTTAATTGAACTATATTTGAAACTATTAAAAGAGATCGCTTTTAGCGATGTACGATAGTTATTTACATTTAAATAAGTGGGCTTTTATGGGATCATTTTCTAAAAAACTTACTGTATTTTAGAGAAACTTGTATTTACGGGAGTTACTAACCAATTCCCGGCCTTAGTAGACGCATGCTTGCAGACGGCAAGCAACGGGTAACTCACCGTCCCTTCGTCCAGTAAGGACGTAGTCCGAGTCGACGGCGCGTTTCTTTTTTAAGGTCTGTAATCACCCAATGACTTCTCTCGATCTAGGGTGGAGCGCGAGGGCATATCAGACTTTTATTGACTAAAATCACAGCTATGTTCTTTTTTTGCCTAGCGTTCCAGGACCCGGGGTTTCCCTGTCGGAAGTCAACCCATGGCCCCAGTAGCTTCGGCCCTGCTGGCCCTATGGTTTTACTGACATCTCTTTGAGGCGCGCGTGGAACACTACGCACCATCGACCACTCGGGCTCGGTCCGGACGGTCACTGAGCCACCGGACGACGAGCTACCCATTGCTCGTCGTCCACAAGCCCACGCCTACTTTGGCCGGGGATCACTTGCAACTCCTGACGCTCGGGGCTTCTCCTGTCGCGGCAGCTGGGGTGTGATGCCTGTAGTCTACTATTTTTAATTCCTCCACGTTGCTGAGTCAGCCTCATCCCGATTCTATCCGCTACGGCAGCGATGTCGTCTGGCCATCTATCATGTATTATTTTTAGCTAATGAACCAGCACCCACATTAAAATCCGTAGGCGCGGGCCTGCGGACGGCGAGCAATAGGTGGCTCGCCGTCCGACCGTCCGGTAACCGTCCGTCCGGACCGAGCCCAAGTCGTCGACGGGCGTACTATTCCACGCGCGCCTCAGGGAGATGTCAGCAAATCGTAGGGGCCCAGCAAGGTCGAAGCCTACTGGGGCCACGGGTAGTGTGAAAGTGAAACCCGGGGCCCTGGGACGAAGGCAAAGAAGGAACAGGAGTGGGGTTTTAGTCAGTAAAAGTCTGATACTATCTCCCGCTTCGCCCAAGAGCGGGATTTGTCATAAGATGATTTTCCCACCCAATTAAAAAAACCCACATTAAAATAAAATCTTTAGTTTTCTAAAAATGTAACTTGACTATCTGAAATCCTGTAAAGAATAAAAGGACACTAATGTCAAAATTACATTTTCTTTTTCCCGTATAACACTAATTCGGGAAAAGATAAAGCTCCACTTATAGGGCCCCATAATTTGTGACGAACGTTCCGTACATCCTATAACGCGGTATATAAGACGGCCCCGTTAATATTAATAAAGAAGGCCGAGGTCCATCTGTCCGGAGTTCCGGTAGGAAGCCGGTGAGGATATTATGTCTCATCTTGTTATGTTGGATAGTTGGAGGTAAAAAAATAAAGATAGAATAATATGAGTCCGAAAAATAAGTCAAGATAGAATAAATATTGATCTTTGCAAATCTTATCTTTGCAATGACGATTAAACTAAAAAAAAACTTGTAACTTAAAATAAAAAACCACTACGCGTGCTCTTTGACCCGTTGTCAACTGTAGTTTTTTTGAACTAGTAGCGACATCTATGGCTTCACATCTACACTAATATTATAAAGAGGTTTTGTTTTTATGTTTTATTAATTATTTGTAGGAGTTAATCTCTGGAAGTACTGGTCCGATTGCTAAAATTTTTTCACCGATAGAAAGCTGCTTTATTCCTGAGTGACAAGGCTATATTTTTATGTACGCGGTCGATATCGCCGGCAGAAGCTCCATCATTATCATCATCATTTCAGCCGAAAGACGTCCACTGTTGGACATAGGCCTCTCCCAAATATCACCACAATGAGCGGTCCTGTGCGTCTCGCATCCATCGGATTCCCGCGACCCTCACCAGGTCATCGGTCCACCTTGTGGGAGGCCTTCCAACGTTGCGTCTTCCGGTACGTGGTCGCCATTCCAGAACCTTTCGTCCCCATCGACCATCTGTTCTGCGAGCAATGTGCCCTGCCCACTGCCACTTAAGTTTGGCGATTCTTCGGGCTATGTCTGTAACCTTGGCTCTCCTGCGGATATCTTCATTTCTGACGCGATCACGCAAGGAAACTCCGAGCATAGCCCTCTCCATTGCCCTTTGAGTGACAACACACAATGGGCCTCAGCAGAAGTCTGAAAGACTTCTGATGAGGCCCATTGTAAGCGACCACGTTTCGGAGCCATATGTCATCACTCGCAACACGCACTGGTCATAGACTTTCGTTTTGAGACACTGTGGTATATTGGACGAGAAGACACCGCGCAGCTTCCCGAACGCTGCCCAGCCGAGTCGGATTCGACGATTGACCTGTTTCTCGAAGTTAGACCTACCCAACTGGACCGTCTGTCCCAGGTAAACGTAGTCGTCCACAACTTCGAGTGTAGTGTCTCCGATCTTGATAGGAGTGGGTGCTACATGGATGTTTACCATGACTTTGGTTTTGTCCATGTTCATTTTAAGTCCCACTCTTTCGGAAGCTTTATTGCGGTAGAAGCTAGTATGAATTACTTACAAAAAATTCTGCATCATGCATTTAGATTTGAACATATACAACAGCCCGAAGTCATATATCAGGCAGTTACCCAGATCAGACAAAAAACCCGTCTGGTCGGAGGACCCTCCCTTTTCAACGGAGGCTTGCGGGACTTTGCACTCTGTCCGCTTACCTCTAAAAACTTAAAAGTGTAATTTTAATATCGATATCTGTTATATCTGCAAGCATTAATTTATCATAAACTAACTTCTGTCAGCGGCTTCGTCCGCGTGAATGTTGGTTATTGCGGGTGCGAATTCGAAGACGAAGAAGGATAAAAAGTAGCATAATTATGTCCTTCCTTAGAGTTCAAGCTTCCTCCTTAGCAAGTGTCATCAAAATCGGTTCAGTAGTTTAACCTCTCAGGCCCCAGTGTACCGAAAACGGTACACCTCGGTACCAGCTGATTTAAAACCTTATTTTTACGTAATAAGGTTTAAGTTAGCTGGTATGAGGCACACTAACAAATAGACAGAGTTACTTTCACATTTATAATATTAATACATTAATTATATATGTATAATGTATGTGTCTCAAGACGAAAGTCAGTGCGTGTTGCCAGTGATAACATATGGCTACGAAACGTGGTCGCTTACAATAAGTCTCATCAGAATGCTTAAAGTCACTCAAAAGGCAATGGAAAGGGCTATGCTCGGAGTTCCCTTGCGTGATCGCTTCAGAAATGAAGATATCCGCAGGAGAACCAATGTTACAGACATAGCCTAAAGAATTACCAAACTTAAGTGGCAGTGGGCAGGGCACATTGCTCGCAGAACAGATGGTCCATAGGGACAAAAGGTTCTGGAATGGCGACCGCGTACCGGAAGACGCAGCGTTGGAAGGCCTCCTACAAGGTGGACCGATGACCTGGTGAGGGTCGCGGGAATTCTATGGATGCGAGACGCACAGGACCGGTCATTATGGCGACATTTGGGTGAGGCCTATGTCCAACAGTGGACGTCTTTCGGCTGAAATGATGATGATAATGAATGTATAATATATATGTATGGATTAAATTGAACTCGATTAATTCTCCATTCAGTTAACAGCTTAGCAATTTTTACTAAACGTCGCGTCACGAGAAATTACATATTGTTCCGGGTCTGGGTGTCTTGTATAAGTGAGTTTATATGTTTATGAACTCAACTACGTCACAGGAGGAGTTACTAGTGTGGGGCAGTTTTTATTAGAAAATAAAACATATTTTCCGAAAATCTTTGATGGCAAGAAAAATAGTATGATGGGAATAAATACTTTCCTGTACGAAGTCGCTAAACTTGTAGTATGCCAAAAGTGTTATGAATCAGCCCCCCTAGCCAAGTTACAACAGTTTCGTGTCGAATTCCGTTCTCCAATCGGTAACGCCTCGGTGTCAGCAATTGTAGAAAACGATAAGTTGGTAGCCACGTTGACGTGCCTGAGTCGGCCGCTCGTTCTACAATGTAGCGTTTGTATAACAAAGGATATAGCGTTGAACATTGTAGAAACGATAACAATTCATTCTATCATTTTGAACGATGTGAAGTTGGCTACGAATTTTCTATTCGTTTGTTCGGACCACGTGACTTTACGTTGAGATGATGTCATTCTCATACATTTGATTCGTTTTCGACTAGCGTTAACGATTGTTACGTATTTCGTAAAACCTTTATTGCGCGGTACATGGGCAATATTATATTGATGCTTAATTGGCAATATTTGTCCAAACTGTTGGTCGTTCGATCAAATGTTTGTCTCGTTTTTGGCCAAAGTTAATATTTTGTGTTAGAGTATTGGTTGCGGCAACTGGCCTGTTTACTTTGCACAATTGTTTGAGTATGTTTTTGGCTATTTCGGTAACTGAAAATGTTATTTAAGGTACATATTGTATTTTTTTTATCACGATACATTTTTTTTTTTGTTGCTTGTGTATCAATCAAAAACTCGGTTTTTACAAAGATCATAATTATATTATATTCCAATCAACTACCTGCACTTTTCAGGATTTATCCGAAATCAATAACAGAGCTGTACAGGTTGCCAAATACGACACGAAAAGAAAAAGAAGAAGCTACCTGTCTTACCGGTAAGACAGGAGAGACATCATCGAGGTGCAGCTTGCGAGGCAATGGCCCTTGCGCCCCAGCCGCCTGGATTCCAATCCCGATTTCCGACCACCGTAGGCGCGGGCTTGCGGACCGAGCTCGTCGAAGGCGTGTAGTGTTCCACGCGCGCCTCAAAGAGATGACAACAAACCGTAGGGGCCCAGCAGGGTCGAAGTCTACTGAAAAAAAAAACATTTTTAGTGTAGGTACTGCTAGCACAACCCCCAATGGTTGTGGTCGTCGAATTTCTTACAATAATTTATTACTGTATTTTGTTTATGAAGTTTTACTTATTATTTTCGAGTGTGTTGAAAAACATCGTTTTCATACACGTGGATTACCCACGTGTATCAAAACTATTGCAGTTTCTCAGCTCCATCGTGTATTATTTTATCTTTTTTGATTTGCCTTTAGGCATGTAAAAAAATGAAGATGGAGAAAACATCAACAGGTTTTATAGCATCTAGAAAGAACTTAAACATGTATTCGTTCAGCTCGCCATAAAAGTGAAGCTGTTAAAAGTAGTAGGAGGAAATAACTATGATTCTCATGGGGCTTGCTCAAGGCACTGCATTTAAGAAACGTGTATAGGTACCCTAGAAACATTACTAGGAGGATGAATTTGTCATATAAGTATCACACACATACACACACATCCTCACACACATACGCACACCGTCACACACAGATACGCATACGTAAACCCACACTGCTATGATTGCAACCAACCACGTAGTCATCTGTAATTCATAATTATGTAATTTTTCTAAGCATACCTATATGAATATGTATTTTTGGAGGAACTGACTCCCAAGTCACAGGCAATAAGCCTAGTTTGGGAGCCAGGGAACCTGTTATTGTGTACCTACAATGTATGTTATGAATAAAGTTATATTATTATTATCTTTTTACTGCATTTAATATAGACGAATGCTGATAAAATTACACTGTAACTATATAATTCGTACATAATACATCTAGCTTCTTCTAGCAGCTTCGTCCTCGTGAATGTAGGTTTCATAATACAAACTTTGGACTCCCGATTCATCCCCTTAGGGTTTTATTTTTTTTAGGTGGGTAAATCATCTAATGACAAATCCCGCTCTCGTCCCAGGGCCCCGGGTTTCGTTTTCATACTACCCATGGCCCCAGTAGACTTCGACCCTGCTGGGCCCCTACGATTTGCTGACATCTCCCTAAGGCGCGCGTGGAACAATACGCGCCATCGACGACTTGGGCTCGGTCCGGACGGTTACCGGACGGTCGGACGGCGAGCTACCCATTGCTCGCCGTCCGCAAGCCCGCGCCTACGGTGGCCGGAAATCGGGATCGGAATCCCGGCGGTGATTATGGGCGTGTGGACCGTTGCCTCACGCTATCGGCCACCTCCTTTGCTAACATTACTGCTTCGCAGAAGGAGGCGACCGCCTGCCACTCCTCCTCGCTCTGGACCATGGCCTGTACCAAGGCCCGGCGCGAGAGATCGCCGTCGGCGATCGCCCCCACAAGGACGCGGCATTGCTCTGCCCAAGCGGGGCACACCTCTCACACAGTGGCGACACCCGGGCATCGCTTCCGCACGAATCCAGTGCAGGAACTTCCCGGACTTACCGTGTTCGGTGAGAACCTGCGTCATGCGGAAGGTGAGGACGCCGTGAGGTCTTTCCAACCACGCCTCAAAGAGGGCCGCCATAATTGATCCCCTTACGTGCTGGCCACGGACAATTCGCTATAGCGAAAATTCGCGCGGCGCGACCGGCGGCGCGTCTTGCGAATGAATCAAATGTATGGAAATGTACTGGGCATGCCACGCGCAGCGGCGACCAGCGAGACGACCGGGGCCAGTACATTTCCATACATTTGATTCATTCGCAAGACGCGCCGCCGGTCGCGCCGCGCGAATTTTCGCTATAGCGAATTGTCCGTGGCCAGCACGTTACGGTGTGAATTTTGGAAAATTCTTTCTTATTCTATATATATGTTACCAGCAATCTGTATAATACAGGTATTCTATACAATACCTAGGCAATATTAGAATATCTGGAGCGTCCAGTCAATGTATAAAATATATTATGAATATTATAGTCTAATACATACTTTACCTAAGTAATGTATACAATTCCTAGGGATTGTATAGTGTACCTGCTGTTAGACCATGTCATGTGATGTTTTTTTTTATCCCAGGAGTTTGTCCCTTGGGATGATTTTCTGCGTTCACGCTGGTGAAGCCCGTAACAGAAGCTTGTTTTACAAAACATTTTTTAATAGTTAAAAAATTTAAAAACTCTATCTGTTTTTTTCTTTTTAAGCTGGATAATTAGGTAGATAGGTGTCCACCTATCTACCTAATTATCCAGCTTAAAACCTTTGATTTACAGTACAGTCTCTACAAAACAATGTTAACCAAAAATCTAAAATAGTAAATTAAAGAACAATGCTACTAACACTGTACTTTTTTTTTTCAAATCTTTATTAAGCAGCTTTGTCACAATATTGACTACTATTTCCCGCGGCTTCGCCCGCGTACATAAAATATAGCCTATGTCACTCAGGTATAAAGCAGCTTTCTATCGGTGAAAAAATTTTAGCAAGTACTTTCAGAGATTACCTCCTACAAACAAACAAAAACAAACTTTATCTTTTTATATTTTAAGTTCCATCATCAGACCACCAAACGTATGGCGATTCGCCACCGGTACATGGTGGAAATCCGACCTATACGCACAAAACGTTTTAGGAACACAATCATTGTGCTTACAGCTAAGGAGTGGAATTTCTTGCCGGAATCTGTGTTTCCTGATGGCTACAACCCGGAAATCTTTAAGTCAAGAGTGAATAGGTTACTTCGAGGTAAGCGCGCTCCATCGTCGACCGCATCGTCGCTTTCCATCGGGTGAGATAGCGGTCAAGCGCGAACCTATCAAGAATTAAAAATATATAATATATAATATTAGTGTAGAAGATGTCACTCCATCATAGCCAAACCATGACTTGTTAAAATATCAGTCGTGTGAGCGAGAAAGAGGGATGGAGCTCTACACCTTATATAGGGTGACTGGTAATTAGTGACCGATACTTAAACACGTGATTTTTTATTTTTTTATTTAGTAGTTTTTTTTTTTTTTTTTCGGGTGGGAAAATCATCTAATGACATCCCCCGCTCTTGGGCGGAGCGTGAGATAGTGTCAGACTTTTACTGACTAAAAACCCACTCCTGTTCCTTCTTTGCCATTTTTTTCCAGGGCCCCGGGGGTCACTTTCGCATCACCCATGGCCCCAGCAGGCTTCGACCCTGCTGGGCCCCTACGGTTGCTGACATCTCCTTGAGGCGCGCGTGGAACACTACGCGCCGTCGACGACTTGGGCTCGGTCCGGACGGTTACCGGACGATCGGACGGCGAGCCACCCATTGCTCACCGTCCACAAGCCCGCGCCTACGGTGGCCGGAAATCGGGATCGGAATCCCGGCGGCGGTTGGGGCGTGAGGACCGTTGCCTCACGCGATCGGCCGCCTCCTTTGCTAGCATTACTGCTTCGCAGAAGGAGGCAACTGCCTGCCACTCCTCCTCGCTCCGGACCATGGCCTGTACCAAGGCCCGGCGCGAGAGATCGCTGCCACCGATCGCCCCCACGAGGACACGGCGGTGCTCTGCCCAAGCGGGGCACACCTCTACCGTATGCTCCACCGTGTCCTCCGGGCGGTCCACACAATGTTGGCACCCGGGCGTCTCTTCTGCACGAATCCGATGCAGGAACCTCCCGAACTTACCATGTCCGGTGAGGACCTGCGTCATGCGGTAGGTAAGGACGCCGTGAGGTCTTTCCAGCCACTCCTCAAAGAGGGGACTTATCGCCATAATTATGGCGTGCCCAGCACTGGGTTGCGACAGTCGTTGTCGCCATTCTACCATGAGATCGCGCCGGGAGTCTTTCCGCCATGCCGCGACTTGGCGCGGCACCGGAGTTTCGCCCCGGCGTTGCATCTCCATGCGCAGATCGTGCATGCGTGCGAGATCTTTTGCCTCCAAATCCCACGGTAGTTGGCAAGCAAGGAGGCTCGCTGCTTCGCGGGAAATCGTGCGGTATCCCCGCACCATCCGGATCGCCATGACCCTCTGGCTTGCGTTCAGCTTGGCCGCCGGTCGCTTTCGAAGCGACGGCGCCCATACCGGCGCCCCATAAAGGGCCATGGATCGAACGATTCCTGCATAGAGCCTCCGGCAGGAGGCGTCTGGACCCCCTAGGTTGGGCAGGAGCCGCTTGAGAGCAGCCCCTGTACGATCCAGTTTGGGAGCCAGACGTCGGAAATGCTCCTCGAAATTCCATCGGCTGTCGAGGACAAGTCCAAGATACTTCATCGTCGACTCGACGCCAATGTGAACTCCTCCTACCGTTAGTTGGGAACCCGATGGTGGCGCGTTCCGAGGGCCGTGGAAGCACATGGCCTCGGACTTGTGCAATGCCACCTCGAGTCCCAACTCTTGGATCCTCTCCACGACTGTCGCAACCCCGCGTGTCACTAGTTCGACCGCCGCCTGGTACGACTCTCCCCGCGCCAGGACCAGCGTATCATCTGCGTAGCAGACCATTTATTTAGTAGTTAACAACTGAAACGTAGGTAGATACACTGATTATGTACACCGCTGGGTTTGCAAGCCGCGCGGGTGTTCTATCACTATTGTAGGTACGACGGCGTCACGTGCCTAACAGCTGAGCGGTCGCTGGTCACAAGCGCGCGCGTATTACAAACAACCTTGATTCAAACAGCTGTTTTGTTATTGTTATAAAGCTATTGAGTATATAAAAAAAGTTTCTTTGGGAAAGTTGTTTGTAATCATGAGTACAATGACGTGTTTAAGTATCGGTCACTAATTACCAGTCACCCTATATAGCTCCATCTCTTTAACGGTTCAGTTAAGTCGTATAATGGTTCACATAATGACTCAGTGTCAGAGCTCGGGGCAGCGCTGGACTTGGATACCATTTACAGTTACACTATCTAATGGGTTGTTAATTATGTTTCAGCTATAATTTAGGAGCGACAATCATAAATCTAGATATAATGTGAAATTCTGCAATTGTTTACCAGAACGTAATTAGCATAGATACCGAAATTTCAAACTGCGAATAACGTGAAGTTTGACACATCCCTTGCACACAGCTTTCTAAAAATAAAACAGTTTTAACTTTGATCCACCCTCTTTCACTCAAGAACTAGTTTTTCAATTTTTTTTGGATTTGATATCATCATCATCATCTTCCTGCCCTTGTCCCATCTTTATGAGACTAAAAAATAAACTAATTATTATTATTTACTTAAGTATTTTTAAAGAAAATAAAAAAGAAGGGTTTTGCCCGAAGGGAACACTGAGTCATATGGCAAAAACTTAATACATATATGTCTTATCAAACTTGATTAAGAAACCTTTGCTTTATGAAAAGTGGAAAGTTTTGAAACAATTCTTAGACCTCAAAAACTCGTAAGGGCCCAGCAGGGTCGAAACCTTGGGCCGCATCTTATTTGGGGCCGCTTCTATTTCTCATCATTATCAATGATGTAACGCATGTACGACATTGTAGAGTTTCCCACTTTGCTGACGATCTGAATATATACAGTCATTAACTCCCGAATTGATGATGACCTGGTCAGGCTGTCTTAAACGGTGTTCAGCATTGGTGTAACGTTAACAGAATGAATCTAAACGCTGGAAAATGTCATCATATAAGTTTTACAAGAAAAAAGACACCAGTTAATACAATGTATGACATTGGTGGCGTAATATCATACTTTCAATACTGAAATTCGAGATCTAGGTGTGATCCTAGACAGTAAGGTGAAGTTTACTTCACATATTGATAAGGTAGTGAAAAAAGCCGCCCAGATACTTGAATTTTTGAAGCGCAACTCCAGAGACTTTGAACACCAGAACACCAAAGTAATCTATATGACGGCACCAGGAGTGGCTGAGCGATATGACCGTCATCATTTTGATTCAGTGGTACTGAATCAAAATGATGACGTTATTTTTATGATAGTTCATTTTGAAGGGATTTTCAATAACTATGTACTTGAGTTTTTCAAGTTATAATGTCAGTTTCACAGTTCACAATTAGTTATAATGTCACTTTTACAATGCACAATAGTATTGTAAGTACCTATACTAAATAATTACGAATATACGGGTTAACCGACAGTGTCGTATCAAAGGTTCGACCCTCGAAGCTGTACAAGCGATACTGCTCCCGCTTCCCGGATCTTAGCCCCTTAAATATGACTCTGCCCACGTGGCGCCACAACAAATGACGTCACGGCGTTACACCCTTTGGTAGGTACCATAATAATAACCAAACAAAGACTTTATAGTTAAATCTCATTCTCCACGACATATATATATAAAAGCGAAATACCACTCACTGATTCTTCATCTAAATTTCTTCATCGAAATCTCATAAACTATAACACTTACAAACTTAAAATTTGGCAGGTAGGTTCCTTATAGGGTGTAGACATCCGCTAAGAACGGATTTTACGAAACTCCACCCTTAAGGGGGTTAAACGGGGGTTGGAAGTTTGTATGGAGAAAATTACTTTTATGCGGACGAAGCCGCTGGCTGAAGCTAGTATTATAAAATGCTTTGGTGCGCAGCAACCTTGAGTGTGCGAGCAATGTATTGAATCCTTTTTACGCAGTCCACTCGCAACGTGTGGAAAGCATAGGTACAACGTGCCTTCACGAGACATCTTGCCTTCTCTACAAAAGGTTTTTCATAAAGATAGCCTTACGCGGAGCGTTTGAAAAAATTAAAAATGATTACGCTTCACGAACGAAGACGTCTCAATCATAAAAAATAGAAATATTCACTGTAAGTAGTTGTCTTTTACAAAGCATTTCACACAGACAGACAGACAGACAGACAGATGGACAACAAAGTGATCCTTTAAGGGTACCGTTTTTTCCGTTTGAGGTACGGAACCCTAACAAGACCTCAAAAACTATCTACAACTATTTTTCAAATCTCAGTTATTCAAATTACTTACAAACGGCTAGTCGACACTTCGCGTGACCAAAGGGCTGGCTTTTACCTCGGTCAGAGATTAAGCATTGCCATACAACGTGGCAATGCCGCCAGTCTTTTGGGCACACTTCCAGTCGACAGCGATGCGGAGGAATTTTTTGACGCCATATTTTAGGTAGAAGTTATTGTGTATATATTATTTAATTTTAATTAGTTAAGTGTTTTTATTTTTCTTATAATAAATAAATGTGATTCTGTTCCGTTCAAATTACTAACAAGTAAAAACGAAACTTTGACTTGCGATGGGTAACCCCATCTAGTTCGAATTTTTAGCAATAGTTCATTATTTAGCTTTATAAATCAAGGAGCAGTGGTGGCCGAGTGGTAATGGCCTCGACTTACGAGTTGTAGGTTGCAGGTTCAAACCCAGCCAGACGCATTACTTTGTGTAATTTATTTCATCACCACTGCTCTCAAAGCGGTGAAGGAAAACATGGTGAGGAAACCGGCATGCCCTAGAACCAAAAAATTCGAAGACATGTGACATCCAGCAACCCGCACTAGGCCTGCGTGGTGGATTACGGTCCATTCCCTCTCCTAGAGAGGAGGCCTGAGTCCCAATAGTGGGAACATTATAAGGCTGACTATGCTATGCTATGCTATAAATCAAGAGCGACTGTGCTCAACATTAAGAAATGAAACGTATGAAATAGGCGAGAGATCGAAAACTTTTGACCGCAGGGTGTGGTATTCCGACGCTTCTGCAGACAGGTCCCACAGAACAGCACGTAGTGAATTTAATGCTATGTGAAGTGTTACTAACATAGTTTACTAACAATAAAGCTAGAATTACATTAGACCGCCGCACTCGTGTAACTTGTCTGATTTTTACGTAGAACGACGTCGCGTAACGTGGATCAAGTGTAGCTCTACAAGTCTAGTTTCCATATAAAATGTATGGAAACCGACGCGCCCAGATCGGCTTGTGTGGCACACGTGTGCGCAGTGTAGTTCTAGCATAAGTTGTATTTACATTAAATTAATAATTATATTTGTCTGTAAGGTATATCTATTATGGGCCAAGACGCCTGCCCCCCTAGCCAAGTCACGATCGTTACGTTTGCGTCGAACGCCTCGAGTAGGCCACGCCTCCAATTCCTTTGTTCTGACGTCATCTTAACGCTCAGTCACGTGGTCAGAACAAAGGAATCGAAGGCGTGGCCTACTCGAGGCGTTCGACGCAAACGGAACGATCGTAACTTGGCTAGGGGGGCTGATCATAAATGTTTTTTTTTTTCAATATTATAGTATAAATCATATTAAAGAGATTTAAAGAATACCTGAAAGGAAAATATTTTTTTAGAACCTACTGATAGCATCTATTTATATCATACGTACTCAAGCTTGTAGAGAACCACCTTCCAGTAGCCTTTCCGAAGCAATGTCGGTAACGGGCGTCTGTTGGCGATGCATTTTACATCAGCTACCAATTGAAAAGAACGTTGGTTATTGTACTTATATGTGGCTGCTTGTTACACCGACGTTGAACAAGGCTGGTTATATTCGTCCGAACAGTAACAGACAAATTCTGTTCCTTTTTAAAGTTCCGTACCCAAAGGGTAAAACGGGACCCTATTACTAAGACTCCACTGTCCGTCCGTCTGGCTGTCTGTCTGCCTGTCCGAGTAAACAGAGTTACAGTGAAGTGCAACCCCAAAATGAGACCACTGCTGACCGTCAGCAAAACGAAAGTGATCATATAGAATTAAGTTCGTTTCTAGCCAAACGGTGGCCCATGCAGTGTTTTGCGTAGTGTATCTCATGACCCGTGATAGCTAGACAGTTTAAATTTTCACAAATGATGTATTTCTATTGCCGCTATAACAACAAACAAAAAATACATATTTAAGTGAAACAAAGAAAATATTGAAGTAAAACAGAATAAAATAAATATTTAAGTGGATGCCTCATACAACAAACGTGATTTTTTGCTGTTATTTGCTACGGACGGTATCTACGGAACCCTTCGTGCGCGAGTCCGACTCGCACTTGGCCGGTATTTTTCAGTCGTCACTCATTGGACGCTTTAGGGAGTACGCCGCCGTCGAGGTCGCGCGGCGAAGATGGCATGATGATCTGATCACGTTTGCAGGTCCGACTTGCCCAGAAACCGCGCTAGACAGAGAGGTTTGAAAGAAGAAAGGGGATGACTTTGCCCAGCATAGCGACACAAATAAGGATACGAAAAAAACTGGGCAAGTGCGAGTTGGACTCGCGCACTGAGGGTTCCGTACAAACTTACTTATGTTAAATTCCCGAATGGAGTTTTGAAGATTTTTCCGAATCGCATTTTTTTGTGATGTAACAACAATTTTACTGTTTTTAGATTTATTCCTATACCTGTGCTATAAGACCTTGTTTTATGCCAAATTTCAGGATTCTGGGTAAACAGGAAGTACCCAATGAATTTTGATTCCCTTGCGAGTGTCGAAATATGCGTTTTTTGCGACTTAAACGGCCGTATTTTTTTTCGTTAACTTAGAAGTTTGATTTTTTACAGCTTCAAGAAACCGGAAATCTGAGTATATGGTTTTAATCGATAACTCCACGCATTCCCGAGATAAAGGGTATTGACAGACAGACGGACAACAGTGATCCTATAAGCCTTATAGGATAGACAACAGGAAAAAACCCTTATAGTATAGGGGTTCCATTTTTTTCCTTTACCCCCGAACCCTACGGAACCCTAAAACGATGGCAATGGATGTCAAGAATGATGATGTTTGTGGGATTGTTCAAAAGAGTTACCTTTGGTACTCAGGTGGGTTTTCTACACTAATATTATAAAGAGGTAAAGTTTTTTTTTTTTTTGTTTGTAGGAGGTAATCTCTGAAAATACTGGTCCGATTGCTAAAATTTTTTTACCGACAGAAAGCTGCTTTATTCCTGAGTGACATAGGCTACATTTTATGTACGCGGGCGAAGCTGCGGGCAAAAGCTAGTAATCAATAAAAGTCTGACAGTCTCGCTCATTTCATAATTTCTCACTAAATAAAAAAAGGAATGATAATGTTTCATGTCATCATCGATTTGTTTGATTAATTATGATGTGTGTTCAACATCATAACAAATTTTGCTTAATTATTTTCTACTTATTATACATGTAACATATCATAATATCTTTGTGCTACTCCTCTTCGAAAATAAAAACTTATAAGTTTCTGAAACAGTTACTATCTATTTTTTTTTAGGTGGGAAAATCATCTAATAACATCCCGCGCTCTTTTGTGTCAGACTTTTACTGACTAAAAACCCACTCCTGTGTCCTTCTTTGCCATTATTCTGCCCGGGATCTCTTTCGCATCACCCATGGCCCCAGTAGGCTTCGACCCTGCTGGGCCCTTACAACCGCTGACATCTCTTTGAGGCGCGCGTGGATCACTATGCGTCGACGGCTTAGGCTTGGTCCGGACGGTTACTGGACGGTCGGACGGCGAGCTACCCATTTCTCGCCGTCCGCAAGCCCGCGCCTACGGTGGCCGGAAATCGGAATCGGAATCCCGGCTGGGGCGCGAGGGCCATTGCCTCGCACGCGCGGCCGCCTCCTTTGCTAGCATTACTGCTTCGCAGAAGGAGGCGACCGCCTGCCACTCCTCCTCGCTCCGGACCATGGTCTGTACCAAGGCCGTTTACTATCTACTTTGGGATTAACCTTGATGATTGCATCTCTGCTTACCATCAGGTGGGATCGCAGTCAAGCACTGGTTTATATGAATTAAAAAAAAAAACCTACATAACACACCCTTGTGAAAATTCTCGTCATGACGTTGAAAGGATCTCTAAGAAAAAAAGTGTTTTAACACTTTTATCACATGAAAGTGAAGCTTAAAAACTTCACTTTCATTAGGTCACTTTCAAATAACCAAAACTCAATTAAAAATATTGTAAAATTACAATGCGTTAAAAACATTCGCTGCAAATTTCGGTGTGACATTCGGCCCGTCATCGTCTAGGTTGGCATCGCCTGTCTGTTCCCCGTAAGTTATAAATAAATAAAAGATTGGATTACCAAGTGGTGTGCACCCCTAAAACACCTCACTGTATCTGTAAACGGGCCATAAAATCGGAGCCGAGTCGAGTTCCCTTACAAGAGCGAATTTAAAAACGTATCGATGAATTAACCATAGAGCATTCGAAGTTTTTGCCGATATGTTTTTTTTTTGTCGGGATTTTGTTCTGGAACATTTATACTAGAGTTTATTTTTTGTACCTTCATAACACAAACTTTTCATCTAAAATAAAATATTGCAAGAAGCCACAAATAACAAACAATAAGAAACTTATTATCGAGATATATTTTTCAATCAAAAAATATTTTTTTAAATACATGAATGTTAATCTATTTACAAAAGTATTTTGGTTCATCAGAAATGTCAACAAAATAATATTTATTAAATATCAGTGAAGGTAAAAAAATAACACACATTTTATTTGAAATTGTATTACGTACAAGTTGGGTAATTTTGAATTTCCATATAACTTTGAATAAAACTTGTTTGAAGGTTCTTCTTTTTTTCTCTTAACGCATTTAGAATGATTACTTGAATAGTTAAGTGAAACGGAACGTTTAAATGTTTGAAATGTCAAATGTGTCATAAAATTGACAACTGTCAACCAATTTTCAAAGAATTGGCGCCTTTTCTGTTTGGGATCATCATCATCATTTTTTATTGTCTGGAGTAGTTTAATGTTACCCAAATCAAATAAATAGAGAATTTTAGAGGATTTTCGTTATCCCAGAAAACTCAATTCAAAGTTAGCCAAAATTAGTTGTAACTTTGAATGGCTACTAAAACGTTATTATCTCAAACATTTCTTTATTAAACCATCATTTTGGTTATATAGTTATGAATTTGAGCACAAAAGAACACTTAAAAGCCTGTTTAACGTAGTCCAACAGTAAATTTTTTTTTCAGTATCCATAATAATTTAAAAAAAGTGTTCAAAGTTACCCAGGTTGACTGTAATACAAAAAGGATAAATATTTAATAGATAAGTACAGGCTGTATTAAGTCGAAATATTTTCAGACGCCATTAATGTTTTCTTTTTTTTCAGTTAGTTTTCTTGATGTAAATGGCTGTTTACTTATTTTTCATGTAAACCGGCCAGTGATACGAGTAAGTTGATCAAAGAAAAAACTTCTTTCATATCTTTTTTCCTCATATAGGATTTAAATGACAGATAAAGATTTTACATCTAGAAGCTTGTTCGAAAAACAAATTATTTTGATAGTTTTTAAACCCTGTCTTTAAGCCCAGCGGTAAAAGTTTTTAATTTCTCTCTGAGGATTACACGGTAGCAAAGTAAGTACCTATTTATTTACAATGTATACGTCTACTTTGAAGACGGTGGTTGCAGTTGCAACATGGTAGTTTATACGGACTCTTGTCTATTTAAAGTATCTAGTTGCTTAAAAGCACTTACTTGAAGTCTATCAAAGTACTAACAAAAGTACTTACTAACCTTTTCTATCCTTTGAGAAAAAAATAGTAGATCAATGTTAAAAAGAGTAACCCTGGAACACGAAAGGCAACTGAAAAAACACGGATTGTTTAGCCAGTAAAGCCCTCGCTTGATTTCCCAAACCAAAAAAAAAAACTGTCGGCGTCAAAAGTATGAAGAAATTATGGGTTTAAGTCACCTCAACGCAGTGTTTTGTTAAATTTTTTCGTTACCAACAATGGATGTATCGTATAACACTCCGTATTACAAGTTGGCGTGCCGGATTGAGAAACGTCGCTGTAATGTAATACGGCTAACTCCTAACGTTCAGCCACATTTCAATGTGGCAAAACGTTCAGCATTTCAGCTGAAATGAGGTGCATTTTCATGAATGTTAGAGATCGCTTTGAAGAGTGCCAGAGCCGCGTGTCCATGTCATTGCCAGATCTTAGAATTGATCACTTCATGATATGTCCAACTAAAACTTGCCAGATCGTTTAAACGTTAACATTTGACGATATGTCAAACCTCGTTTCGCCATATCATTTATCTATGATTTCTATGATAATAAAAGGTCTAAAGAAAGTAGGCCAAATGAGGATTGAAATATCATCAAACTTTAACATTTAAAACGATCTGGTCAGTTTTACTTGGCCGTAATCATGAAGTGATCAATTTCTATGATCTGGCCAAGACATCCACATATCAAAGTGACCTCAGTGTAGACCTATCAAAGACCAGTCTATGACCAGTAAGTGTTGCCAGTGATGACATATGGCTCTGAAACTTGGTCGCTCGCAATGGGCCTCATCGGACAGCTTAAAGTCACCCAACGAGCTATGCTCGGAGTTTCCTTGCATGATCAAATCAGGAATAAAAATATCCACAGTAATACCAAGGGTACCGACATAGCCCAAAGAATCAGCAAACTTAATTAGCAGGTGGTAGGGCACATTGCTCGCAGAAAAAATGGTCGATGGGGCCGAAAGGTTCCAGAGTGGTGACCGCGCACCAGAAAACGCAGCGTTCAAAGGCTTAATCCCACAAGGTGGGCTGATGATCTAGTGCGGGGCGCAGGAATCTGATGGATATGAGAGGCCTAGGACCCAGTCGTTGTGACGACACTTGGGGGAGGCCTATGTCGACCAGTAGACATCTTTCGGCCAAAATTATGACTATGTTAATGTTGGATGCGTATAATTATTTTCGGACGGCCCATATTTACAATTTAAACCTATCTATGTAACCTACTAACACAGCAGTTTCATTAGATGTTAATAGAGACGGGAAAATAATAATATTATTATTTACGCTACCTACTTCAATTACGTGGCTTGTCTATTAATTAACCAACATATTAACTAAATTATATATATATATAGTTTATACAACCCCTGTTACTAAGAGAGGGGAATTGTACCCAAGTGAAAATTCCGCACTGGACCCGCGTGGTGGATTACTGCCTATTTATTCCCTCTTCTAAAAGGACGCCTGAGTCCCAGAAGTAGGACCATTATAAGGCTGATTATGCTGTGTTATGCTTTTATCCCGCTCTTGGGCGGAGCGAGAGATAGTGTCAGACTTTTACTGACTAAAAACCCGATCCTGTTCCTTCGTTGCCTTCGTCCCAGGGCCCCGGGTTTCGTTTTCACACTACCCACGGCCCCAGTAGGCTTCGACCCTGCTGGGCCCCTACGATTTGCTGACATATCCCTGCCTGAGGCGCACGTGGATCAATACGCGCCGTCGACGACTTAGGCTCGGTCCGGACGGTTACCAGACGGTCGGACGGCGAGCCACCCGTAGCTCGCCGCCCGCAAACCCGCGCCTACGGTGGTCGGAAATCGGGATCGGAATCCCGGTGGCGGTTAAGGCGTGGGGACCGTTGCCTCACGCGATCGGCCGCCTCCTTTGCTAGTATTACTGCTTCTCAAAAGGAGGCTACCGCCTGCCACTCCTCCTCGCTCCGGGCCATGGCCTGCACTTCCCGAACTTATCGTGTTCGGTGAGAACCTGGGTCATGCGGAAGGTGAGGATGCCGTGAGGTCTTACCAATCACGCCTCAAAGAAGGGACTTACCGCCATAATTGTGACGTGCCCAATGCTATGTTATGCTGGAAATTCTCATTTATTTATGTACATGTCGTGGCCAAATCATAGAAATTGATCACATCATGATATGGCCAACTAAATCAGTCAAGTAACGATCGTTTCGTTTGCGTCGAACGCCTCGAGTAGGCCACACCTCCGATTCCTTTGTTCTGAACACGTGACTGAGCGTTGAGATGACGTCAGAGCAAAGGAATCGGAGGCGTGGCCTACTCGAGGCGTTCGACGCTAACGAAACGATCGTAACTTGGCTAGGAGCCCTGGCCAGAACCGCGGTCCCGGTCTAAAAAGCCCTACGACCACGTAGTAACAAACATACTCACACACAAACCGGTTACTGTTTTTTGGATCTTTTGTAATTTATTGTGCGTCCATTCAAGCAGAATAAACATGTTTTCATTCTTTCTTTCAAACATACTATATATAGAAACATTCGGATATTACATATTTATTTCTGTAAATGTTAATTTTGGTTGTTTTTTTTTCCTGTGGGAAAATCATCCAATGACATCCTCCGCTCTTGGGCGGAGCAAGAGATAATGTCAGACTTTTACTGACTAAACACCCACTCCTGTTCCTTCGTTGCCTTTCGTACCAGGGCCGAGTCTTCCTTTCAGAAGCAGACCCGCAGCAGTAGGCTTCGACCCTGCTCGGCCCCTACGGTTTGTTGACATCTCCTTGAAGCATTTTTGGTTCAGTGTTGCTTCACACACTGAACCAAAAATGCTTCAAGGAGATTTTTTTTTCTATTAATATAGATTATCTAAAAACTCTTAGCTCATTTCCATTTTCACTACACAATATTCGAAACCAAATTAGTGTGTAACCGCAATTGTGGTTGTGGGTAGTCTAAACAGCATTGCCGCGGGCAAAGCATTGAGAATTAGCGATGAGCAAGAGAGAGGTACTTTGGATAATTAGACAATACATTGTTCACGTGGTGAACCACCGAACAGAACCTTAAATCTGGGTAGGCTTGTAGCTACCCAATTAGATTTCGTTGTTGAGCAAAATATTTTTGGTAGATATTATTACATAATTATATAATATTGAAGAACCTAATTTATTTTTCAAAACACTTACTCGAAAACGTGAGGCAGGGGTTGCGTCAACTACGAGTTGCGTCAACCCCCTTTTATTTATTTCTTCGTAAGTGTATTAAAAACGTCAATTGATACACGTGGAAAGTCATAGCGGTACTCGGCTCCATAACACTGTATTCCACCTCGGTCGCAATGACAAACTTTCTCCACTTGTATCAAAATGTACTATTTTAAAAACACTCGAAAGCCCGCTCCTACTCCTACCGCTTTTTGGCTGTATCGGATGGTTGCGCGGCAGACTACTCCAAAGCGCATGAAAACCATCCAAGTGTTATTTTTCACAATAATTTGTTACTGAATGTCATATATATGAAATTTTTAACTGACTTCAAAAAGGAGGAGGAAAAAAAAACATTCATTCAGCCGAACATAGAATGTTCGGCTGAATGAATGTTTTTTTTTTATGTATGTTCCCCGATTTCTCGGTCAATCGTGGACCGATTTTGTTTTTTTTTTTTTTTTATTGAAGGATTATGCTTGTAAGTTAGTCCCATAGAAATATTGTTATGATCTGATCATTAACTTCGAAGATATGGAACAGAACTCCACAGCAGAACTGTCGTAACAAGTAAAATTGCTTTATATATACGTGTAGTCGATGACTGACTGAAAGAATAGGGGAATATATCGAACTGATCTGATGATGAAGCCTGAAGTAGGCACCGGAACTCTGTAATAAATTAATTTAATCTAACCGTGTTTGGTATTATTAGAATTGTCATGAGATGCACTCTGGCTATAAAGTATTTAAGTGTGGCTGAGGGGTACTTTTTAGTGGTTTTAAATAACGAAGAGACAAAACTATTATACACAGACTTCCGAAATTAAAGTTATTTTGCACTTTTCAGTGTTCTTTTTATATTGAAGTCGGTTGTATTTTTTTTGTAAAAAGTTTTTTACTTATTATTTTCTCGTGAGTGTAATTGCCTTTGCATTTTCCCGCTCCATAATAAACCTAAAAAGAGAGCGTAAAACACACTTCCTCGAAAACTGACTCTTATCTCACTACGATTAGGCTCAACATGCCATGTATATCAAACCTCGAGTTTTTTTTAATTTATCCTAACTTTTTTAAGGTTTTAATATTTAATGAAAAAAAATATGCTTATGAATTGAATATCAAAAATAAATATGATTATTTACACAATAATTTGTTATTACCAACAAATTAACAATTGGTGTTCTAAATTCAAAAATATTTGAATTTCTTATTTTTAATATTAGGATGTACTTATAACGGTTTGATACCTTTGCTCTAAAAATACAAGCGAATTGAGAACCTCTTCTTTTCTTTGAGCGCTCGAACCTGATGACCTTTGGTTCAACTTGTATTACCTACAACAGAATATGCCAAATCTCACACTTACATAGTTAATTAGCAACTAACTAGAACTATAGTTAGCAAGGTGGTAACGTTACTACAACGTTTCGCAAACTTTCAACATTTAAACAACTTCGTTGATTGCGCACTGTAGAGTTTAAACAGCAGTTATTGTTCGGTGTTAACAATATATTTTACATTATCAAGCATATATTACCTAATAATGTGTACTCTTGTGTGCTCTTATGTTAATTTTTTTATAGGTGGGAAATCATCAAATGACTTCTCGCACTCCAGGGTAGAGCGAGAGGGAGTGTCAGACTTTTACTGACTAAAACCCACTCATATGTTCCTTCTTTGCCTTCGTTCCAGGGCCCCAGGATCATCTTACCATCTCTTTGAGACGCGCGTTGAACAGTAGGTACGCGCCGTTGATGACGGTTGCCGGACGGCCGGACGGTGAGCTACCCATTGCTTGCCGTCCGCAAGCTCACGACTACAGTTCTTATGTTAGTTTTGCCTTTTAAATTATGACCGCATTAGCTGCTGCCAGCAACATCGCTCGCTTAAAAGTAGGAAATTGTCCCAAGGGAACATATTCCCGGGGTAAAATGTATGAAAAGTAAAGAATTGAAGACAATAATGCTGTCCTTAATCGTCATTTTTCGTGATCCTTTATGTTTTCTAACTACTTAGCTGTCCCCCCGCGGTTTTACCCGCGTCATTGGTTACTGCTTCGCCCCCGTGGGTTCTAGCGTAATGTTATATAGCCTTTCTTGAGAAATAGGCTATCCAACACTAAAATAATTTTTAATTCGACCCAGCAATTCCTGAGATTTATATTATATTTATTTAGAGCACATTCAAACAAACAATAGACTCTTGAGCTTCATAATATTACTACTATCTTCAGTGAACATCCACGTGTCGGTCAATGTGACCGTAAGGACTCATAACCAATGAAAAGCATTTTATTTTAGTGATGAAGTAACAATTACAAAAACGGCTCTCCTTAAATAATCGACTTCTTATGCGTAAGAAGCATCGATATACGCAACCTTTCGACCCATGAAACATTCATACAGCAACCACTTTTAAATAACTAATCTAGCTTAAATTTAAACTTTCAAAGGTAACACTAAATGTCAGGTCCTGAATTCAAGGAATTTTATTCACAGAGTCAAGTACAAACTTTAAGTTTCATTTCTAATGAAAACATGAACCATGATCCTTAAAACGAGGCGAAAGCAAATTGTTTAAGTAAATTGTAAAGTAGACCGTTGTTGAAACTAAAAGCCACCACTGAGTAGCTACTTTGAAATAAATTATAATACCGTAGTCTATAAAAATTCATAAAAACTGACGCAGAAACGGCAAATATTGTATTTGTTTTGCGAAATATTCTGAAAATCACAATACAAAATCTGGAAATCGAAAAACGCTTGTAGCTACTAAGTATGCTTATCATTTTCGTCAATATATTCATCAACCTTAGCAGTTCAATGCCTACACTATATTATGTACACTAATAATAATAGATACTCGCGACTCTCACCAGGTCGTCGGTCCACCTTGTGGGAGGCCTTCCAACGCTGCGTATTCCGGTGCGCGGTCGCCACTCTAAAACCTTTCGGCCCCATCGACCATCCGAAATATGCATCTGAAACATGGTCGCTTACAATGGGCCTCATCAGAAGGCTTACAGTCACCCAAAGGGCAATGGAAAGGGCTATGCTCGGAGTTTCCTTGCGTGATCGCATAAAGAATGAAGATATCCGCAGGAGAACCGACATAGCCCGAAGAATCGCCAAACTAAAGTGGCAGTGGGCAGGGCACATTGCTCGTAGAACGGATGAATACATCACATTAATATATTGCAAAGGTACATAATGTTATGAAGTAGAAAGAGTAACCATGGAGTTTCTTGCCGAAACTTCTTCATAAGAAACGACCAATTGGAACCGTGCACTAGCTTCTGACGTTATGTAAGTCCCCATGTAGGCCTTTGTAAAATAAAAACCATTTTCTTTTTACGCTCAACCAGCTGAAAGGATTGGGATGAAAATTCTTCTTTCTTTCTTTCTTTTCTATTCTTAAAAACGTTGTCTCACACTAGAAATTACTTATGTAGCGAGAGTGCGTGTCGTGACAAAAAAATTACTGTTTTCAGATTTATTCCTATACCTGTGCTATAAAACCTTGCTTTATGGCAAATTTCAGGATTCTAGGTCAACAGGAAGTAGCCTATGAATTTTGATTCCCTTGAGAGTGTCGAAATATACGTTTTTTGTGACATAAACGGCCGTACCTTTTTTCGTTAACTCAGAAATTTGATTTTTTACAGCTTCAAGGGACCGCAGATCTTCGGAACTCGATACCTCCACGCGTTACCGAGATAAAGGATCTTGAGAGACAGACAGACGGACAACAAAGTGATCCTATAAGGGTATCGTTTTTTCCTTTTGAGGTACGGAACCCTAAAAAGCATTGTTCGAAAGAGTAACCGCGGCTTTTAGTCAGTAAAAGTGACACTTAAGTCATATGCTCATTTGAATATCTAAATATCTTTGATGATCAGTTAACCCCTGGCGCGTATAGGGGTGTTATTATTACGTAATTTCGCGTTTTTACGTAAAATCACCAAAAAAAAAAAAATTCTGGATTTTGCTAGGAAAAACGAAGATATACAGACCAAAATTTTCGGCCGAATGAAATTTGTATACCCGTGTGTACAAAACGACAAGCGTTTTTCAAGTTCACTTAAGTTGTACAAACGTATGTAGGTACAATCGGCGCATAATAAAAATATTGCATAATTATAGCAGATAGCTCAAAAATTTAAACTAATAAAGGTACAAACTCATTGTTAATACACGTTCAAAGTATGAACACGTATTTTATTATAAAAGGAAATTCAATAGCAATTTTCCTGGTAAGTAGACAAGAACAAAAAGTTTTTCCACATGTGCCTCCCTAATGCTCTGTGTAATGTTGTTTTATGTAACTTCATAAGCATGATCAATGCTTTTACACGGATATCATATTAATATTATAAAAGCGAAAGTTCGAATGTATGTCTGTGTATATTTTGTAACTATTTCACGCTTCAACGGCTGAACGGATTATGATGAGTTGTGGTACCAGGATAGCTTACTAGTGTAACCAAACACATAACATGATTGAAAAGAGTGTCCATGGATAGAGATCTGAGCTACGCTTTGGTATGTGCAATTAGCGTCATTTTTAGAGTTCCGTACCTTATAATATCACTTTGTTATCCGTATGTCTGTCTGTCTGTCAAGACCCTTTGTCTCGGGAACGCGTGGACGTATCGGGGTGAAATTAATACCTTATATCCTTGTCTGCGGTCCCTTGTTGCTGTGAAAAAATCAAACTTCTGAGTTATAAAAAAATAAAAAAGATACGGCCGTTTATGTCGCCAAAAATGTGTATTTCAACACTCTCAAGGGAATCAAATTCATAGGATACTTCCCGTTGACCTAGAATCCTGAAATTTGGCACAAAGCCTTGCTTTATAACTCTTGCTCTCACAGCACAAGTGTAAGAAAAAATCTGAAAACTGTAAATTTGTAGTAACGTCACAAAAAAAATCATTGCAATTCGGCAAAATCTTCGTAACTCAATTCGGGAATTGAACTGTTTTCATAGGTAAGTTTATACGGAACCCTCAGTGCGCGAGTCCGACTCGCACTTGCCCAGTTTTTGTTGACTTCTTGAGACAGTTCAAAAGTGCCTGTAAATGGTTTGTTTTAAATAAATGCTTTGATTCTTGATTCTTACTATAAATCCTGAATTAACATAAAGGCTAAAACTTATAATAGGGTAGTACTAATTCCAAGCGGGCGAAGACGATATCAGTAAATAGTGTTGCCATAATTATGAAATTCTGGTATTCAGTCTGCCCTGATTGAGTATGATTTTACGTTATTTAGATCATTGACTAACTTCATCAGTAGAGGTAGAAATAGGTAGAGTACATATATACCCCTATTTTTTACATAGTACAAGTTTTACTTTTAAAGTCCATACAGTAAATATGTAGGAGGTAATGGTCAAATCACATGAGAACTGCAGATTTGTCTGAGATGGTCTTTTGTACATATATACCCCTATTTTTTACATAGTACAAAAAAAATGGGGCTCTATCCGTACCTCATCATCATCATCTTCCTGCCCTTGTCCCGTGTTATTTGGGGTCGGCGCAACACGTTCCGCACGTTCCGTTCCGTTTTGGGCTCTATCCGTACCTGATACTGGTTATATTTTTGTAGTCAAAAGTAAAAAAAAAGAAATCCTAAAATTGTCATAATTGGTAAATTCATTCTTCAATAATTCTTAACAATTGCTACTAGAAAATACTACGCGCAGTGTTTTTCCATTTTGATCGTCATTTATTCATTCACTAGCTGTTGCCCGCGACTTCGTCTGCGTTAAGTTCGTAAAACTGTACAATCATTCTGTGCTTGCAATTCATTCTGAAAGCATCGTAATTATTTATTGTACTTTCACATAAAACTATTAAAGGTAAAAACGCAAATTACCTTCAGGATACATGTTATGTACTCGTCCAGATCCAGATGTATGAACGTCAATGAATAGAAAGAGTATGTATGTATGAGCGGTAATGCCCGTCTTTAAGGAGTGGCTACAGAGGCGTCACGGCATCCTCTCTTTGTGCAGGACTCACCGGATGTGGGTGTTTCGGGAGGTATCTGTATCGAATTCAGCGAAAAGAAACACTCGAGTCTAACCATTGTGCGGATCGCCCGGAGAATACGATGGAACTTATGGTGGAAGTCAGTCCCGCTTGGTAGGAGCGCCGGCGCCGCCGTGTCCTCATGGAGGCGATTAGTGGAAAAAATGCCAACCAGTAGCCTCCTTCAGTGAAGCACTACGATCGAAGAAGGTGGCTGAAACTATGAAGGATGATGAGGGAAGTGATGCTCCAGGTGTTGAAAGCCGCAGGGCGATTGCGGTGGAGCCGTCCGGTCATCTGGTCAAAGCAATCCTGAATCGACGGCGCGTAGTAATCTACGCGCGACTCATAATGATGTCAGCAAATGGATACGGCCCTCTATGGCCAATGTCTGCTAAGGCTGCGAGATTGTTCGAAAGAGTTACCTCCTGTAAAATTTTCGCCTCAATAATGTTTCACTGAAGAGTTTAAGCCGACAGCTTTGGTAGAGGTAAACGAAGGAACATAATCGGGACACCGACCTTCAGCTGGATAACGTTTGCACTGATGGTGCAAAGCAAAAAAGCCAGTGAATCCAAAAATTAACATCATCATCAACTATCTTCCTCTACATCAGTACTTATGAAGAATTTGCGAGAGCATGCTTGAATTGATTGTTGCAGCTTGATCATTTGGGGCGTAAAAATTACTTGTTCATTTACCTAGGATTTTTTGGTGTGTATTTGACTGACGTCCTCGTATATCAGACAAATGTTATTCCATAGTGGGAACTACCCTATGAAGAATCTCCAAATTTTGAATGAATTTCGGTGAAATCTTGAACGCGTGTATCCCTGTCCAATCGAACTCGCATATTGATGGCCAAACCGAGAGGTCACTGACGCCGATTGCCTCTATGAAGACACGGCGGTTCACCCAAGCAGGATAGACCTCCACCGCATGCTACAACGGGTCCTCCGGGCGATTTGTAAAATGGTAATATCAGGGTATTTCCAACCGAATCCGGAACAGAAACCGCGTGAAACACCCTCAACAGTCCTGAGCTTGTGTATCCATAAAACAATGAAATTCCGGTAAACAAATGTAGCAGCCGATTAGTGTTATCCCTGAGACTGGCCTCCCTCAGAGGGTGGTTCCAGTGTTGGTCACCACTCACTGCAAGGAAGTAACGTACGGATGTCGACGTAAGGCTGCAAGGAATCTGAGATACATCATACGTTGTCGAACTGTGATCAGGAACGCAAACCTTTCGACCCAGTTTTATATGAAGCAGTGACTGCTAATAATAAAACACACCATTATTAGGCCGCAAGGTGCCATCATCCCGGAGGACACAGTGGAGCACACAGAGGTGTGTGTTGTCCTCGTGGAGGCAATCGGCGTCAGTCACCTCTCGCGCCGGGCCTTGTGACTTTGGGCTATGGTCCAGAGCGAGGAGGAATGGCAGGCGGTCGCCTCCTTCTGCAAAGCCGTAATGCTAGTGAAGGAGGAGGCCGCACGCGTGAGGAAACGAACGTCCTCACGCCGAGCCGAGATTCTGACCCCGACGACCAGCCACGGTAGACGCGGGCTCGCGGACATCCAGCAGTGGGTCGTCCACAGCCGTCCGGCCGTCCGGTAATTGACCGGACCGAGCCCAGTCGTCAACAGCGCGTAGTGATCCATGCGCTCCTCAAAGAGATGTCGCAAAGGGCAACTGAAGGACACAGGTGTGGTTTTAGTCAGTAAAAGTTTGACACGCATTCCCGCTCCAACCAGAGTGGCAGAAGTCATTGGATGACTTCCACCCTTAAAAAAAGAAAAATAAAGGTGCCATCATTATCATTATCATTTCAGCCGAAAGACGTCCACTGTTGGACATAGGCCTCCCCAAGTGTCACCATAATTACCGGTCCTGTGCGTCTCGCATCCATCGGATTCCCGCGACCCTCACCAGGTCATCGGTCCACCTGGGGGCCTTCCAACGCAAGGTGCCATGCTACCCCTTCCGAAAATTTGGCCGTGTTATTTTAAAGTCAATAATTAAATACATATAAGTATTTACTTTTATCGCCTTTGGTTGGTATCCCTTGAATAATCACGGTCAATTAGCTTGTTACAACCACGGGGAAAAAAAGCAGTAGGATTAAAAATGTCTCCGTCTGACTCCAGTTTAACCATAACGGTTTTCGCCCAATTTTAAACAATAAAACTGTCTGCAAACTTGGGCGATGGTCATTCTTCCGCCACTCAGAAAATTACGTAAAATACACAATGCCATCTATCAAATATGACGTTCAACTATCATTGTCATCATTATTTCTACTTTCAGTCTTTAGATGGCGTTGCGAGTATCTGAATTGCGTGTGGTGCCATATTTACAACATTTTAGTACGTGATTTTACTCGCCGCTTTGATTTTATTATGTGTTTTGATTAGTTTTTACAAAATATTTAGAAGATATTGAATAGAAATGTCAATTTTATTTTGAAAAAATGGTAAAAGTTATTTTATTACAAAAAAAAAACATAAAATAATGACAAAAATTTTAACTGTAGCTGGGGATCGAACTCGTGGCAAATGTCGTTAAATGTCGACATTTTGGATTATTGCTCACCCCCCATAGCAAATAGCGTGATAATATGTAGCCTAACAGTTGACCCGGCCTATGAGGATTATGTATGCAAAATTTGAACAGGATTGGTTTAGTAGTTTTTTCGCCAACTAATACCAACGCTCCACGATTTTACTGTTTTATTATATGTATAGATAATCCTGTACAATATTTCCATAAATTGAGTGACATTTTGGGATATAAACAAACGCTAATAAATTTGCTGCTTATGAATATTATTTATTAAAACTTTACTTAAATAATAACAAAACCTTTTCTAATACTCCCTTTAAGTATTTGTACTAATTAAAAACTAGTGGTGTATTTACCTAAAGTTCGTAGAAGTAACATAGAGTTTATAATACCTCCTCTACGAATGACTACCGGGACCAACGGCTTTAAATGCGTGGGGTCAGCAATGTCCTAGATAAACTTCTAACTTACTTTAAAGAAAAGTACATACAAAATGAAAAATTCACATTTTCATGAGAAGTACCTTAACACTGGGCCATGAGATCATCATCATCTTCCTGCCCTTGTCCCATCTTATTTGGGGTCGGCACAACATGTTTTTTTCTTCCACTGGGCCATGAGATATGGTATCAAAAACCCCAAAACGTCTCATGTTTAACACTAGTGCGTTTTAACGGGTTTTCTCAACCTTCTTCACATTTTCGTCTTTACAAGCACATAATATATAAGCCTCGCCCCTATGCATTTAATTAAGATGTCCTCCGGTCGTTACGCAGCCGAAATATATGATAATCTTCCATGTAAGGGTTTCCTACCGGAACTGACCCTCAGTATCAAATTATTAGGACAAGATAAGGCTTCCGAGCATGTCAGTAAAGTTGATCAAAGTACGGTAGATAGTAATTATAGTGTAATGGTCTTGGCAGAGGAAATGGGCGTTGACTGTACTTTAGTCAGTACTAAATGTATGTCTTTATCACCTGACGGTAGGTAAGCTACGATATGGTCGAAGATGGTGATTCAACATCATCATTTCAGCCGAAAACCGTCCACTGTTGGACACAAGCCTCCCCCAAGTGTAGCCACAACGACCGGTCCTATGCGTCATGCATCTATCGTTTCCCGCAACCAAAGGAGATCAATCTATCTTATGTGAGGCTGAGGCTATACCAGACCGCGATGCGACCGGCGATACAAGAGCGATTAAATCAAATAATTGAAATTCACGTTTATGGCTACACTGTACGCCAAATATACTAGCGATATTTGATTTATGTAAGCGATTGGAACAACAGTACTGTAATCATAGCATCAGCTACATCAAATTATCAGCGAAATTTAAGCGAATTTATTAGATAATTTCTCACTTACGCGACAAGTTCAACAGTGCTACATAATATGTGTGTGGCTAAATTACGCGTATCGTCAACGGCGACAGACAAGATGATCGCTGCTTGATCCTGTCTAAGAAAATGCTTATTTCAATGTTAGTGTTTGTTATGTTATTGGCTACATAATCGTAAGTAATATTGTGTGGCTACACTACTTGAGCGAATTTAAATCAAGCAGCGTTATTAGCAGTATTTATTTTGCGTAAAGTTCAAAATAACAATTTGAGAGGGTTCGCTGTCTAGTGGCTAAATTATCACGCTAAAGATGGCGATCGCTCACGTTGCGATGACGCGTTCAAATCAGTTTGTTTTGATCGCTCGTCGAGAGAACATTTGTCTACAATTAATTAATTAATTCACAATAGAATAAACACAAAATTAAATATTTATACCTTTACTAAATTTCATTTAAAAACCAGGATTAGTAAGTGGTTACAGGACTTAACATATGAAGCTACTGAAGATCTCTCTGTTATAACGTAGCTTCATCGTTGTTTTACGGTTTCAAAGAATACCTACTATAAGGATAGCATTCATCATCATCATTTCAGCCGAAAGACAACCACTGTTGGACATAGGCCTCCCCCAAGCGTCGCCACAACGACCGATCTTGTGCGTCTCGCATCCACCGCACTCCCGCGTCTCTCACCAGGTCGTCGGTCCACCTTGTGGGAGGCCTTCAAACGCTGCGTTTTCCGGTGCGCGGTCGCCACTCTACCTTTCGGCCCCATCGACCATCCACGAGCAATGTGCCCTGCCCACTGCCACTTTAGTTTGGCGATTCTTTTTAGGAGGAATCAATGGACTTCCAAAATACAGGCATTTCTTGCCTATAGATTGGGGTCCAAATGGTTTCAACTAAATATATGTACTGACTAAAAGATACAACAATTTTGTATTTACACAAGATTCTGTTCACAGTCTATATTTACTATGTTCCTACCTATAACCCGAGATTGTTTAGATCTTGTGTGTTAATTGGATGTTATTGGATCAAATTAATTAATTATTATTACATTTATTACAATAGGCGTTGAATTGTTTGTATCCGAACTTCCGAAGTACAAGTGAGTTCTTGTATTATTCAAAGAAGGTTTCTGGAAATTGACGCAGGTCTTTATTTATTTCATGAATGTAACACAGTCTCTTTTTCTAAAATAGTTCGTACTTAAGATAAGAATTTTCTAGCAAAAACTTAAGGTTTGGTTTTTCAGAAAGCTATTCAAATAATACACGACTTCACACTTTTTACTTCACCTCTGCACCGCTTCTACGAGTATGTAGTTGCCTTGTCGCGATTAGTAATAATGCGAATTCGCAGCGAAATCGCTGTCTTTCTCTTTTTACAGTGTAGCCGTATGAATTGCTTATCTAATTCGTTGTAAACCGTATGTGTAATGTAGCCATATCATCGCCAAATTTTCGCTTCTAATGTAGCCACACCATATTTAACTCGTTTCGCTCTTCCAATCGCATCGCAAATCGCTAGCCACTGTAGCCCCAGGCTTACAGTGTAGCCGCATGAATTGCTCGTCTAATTCGTTGTAAAGCATATGTTTAATGTAGCCATATCATCGCCAGATTTACGCTTATAATGTAGCCATACCATACTACACTCGTTTCGCTCTTCCAGTCGTATCGCAAATCGCTGGCGACTGTAGCCTCAGCCTTACAGTGTAGCCGCATGAATTGCTCATTTAATTCGTTGTAAAGCATATGTGTAATGTAGCCACATCATCGCCAAATTTTCGCTTTTAATGTAGCCATACCATATTTAACTCGTTCCGTTTTTCCAGTCGTATCGCAAATCGCTGGCCACTGTAGCCTCAGCCTTACAGTGTAGCTGCATGAATTGCTCATCTAATTCGTTGTAAAGCATATGTGTAATGTAGCCACATCATCGCCAGTTTTACGCTTATAATGTAGCCAAACCATGTTGCATTGCAAATAGCTGCCACTGTAGCCTCAGCCTGAGGCCTCCAACGCTACGTTTTTCGATGCGGCGTCGCCTCTCCAAAACCTTTCAGCCAAATCCACCATCTGTTCTCCGAGCAATGCGCTCTGCCCACCGCCACAAGCCTGAAGGCTTCTAAATATCTGAATAATAGTATTCCACACTAAATTATCGCCTATTAAATCACTTACTTATCTAAAATAATAATGCTAAGCACCCAAAACGGCCTACTTAAATCAACAGATTTATGTATCACCTAAAAGCTTTCGCGCACCATTTCTCAGAGCTGAGTCTAAAACAAAGAACACCCAGACATACTCGTATTTCACGTTACGCCATTACTTTTGATAAAATTTTCAATTTTGCTGACGTTTATTGCACATAATAATAAAACTATGGGCTACTTTATTAACATCTAGCATTAACACGAATCTTCACACAAGTTAATGTCTATACTAGGTATTTAATTTTGCCCGACTATTATTTTAACTTATACACTTGCGGCCGAGAAATATTACCAACTTTTTTAAGGACGGTTTTTAAGTGAAAACTTTTTTAGGCCCGCTGACCACTTTATTTTTTGTAAATTAAATGAGACTGAGATGTCACGCTCGGCTATGTAACGCTCGTTCGGGTAAAGTCGGCTCACGTCGTCGGCCGAATTTAACCGAACGATTACGATTTTGTATTAACCTCGCCTTGAAATTTTCTGTCTTTGTCAGGAAGCTTCCTGCAAGCTAAGCTTAGCTGGTGGCTGGAGATGGTGATTGGCGAGCTGAGCTGAGTTGGCTGTTCAACTTTTAATCTGGATAAAGCCTAGACCAAAAATAATCCATAATTATTTATTATTTGTGTAATATAGGTAGCGAATTGGTCACGCTATAATCATGGCGGTCCCCTCTTTGAGAAGTGGCTCGAGAGGCGTCACAAGGTCTTCACCTTTCGCTTATCGCAGGTCCTCATCGGACATGGTAAGTTCGGGAGGTTTCTATATCGGATTCAGGCGGGAAACACGCCCGGGTGTCACCATTGTGTAAACTGTCCGGAGGACACAGTGAAGCTTATGGTAGAGGTGTTCAGGCCATGGTCCGGAGCAAAGGAGAATAGGCCGGCCTTAAAAAAAATTGGTGAATCCAGATCTGAAATTAAAGTTCATAGGTCAACACAATGCGCTACTTTAACACCCTCTTCTCCAAAAATATGAAAACAGCCAGGCAACTACCCTCCAAAACAGCTAATTTACACTTGACAGAAGCTGTAAATGTTCACTCACTCACCCAATAGAATTGGTTGCTATTCTTTTCAGCCAATTTTATGCAAATGGAAAATATTTCCGAGCCAACGAACGTTGTATAAAAATATACTGACCTGTAAAAAAATTGCTTGTCATCCTACATAATTTGCTACGAAAAAATAGGTTAGTAGGTAAGTAGGGAGGAAGGACAGGAACCTGAATCTTGTAGGACACAGAGGTTATTAATAAAAAGCTTATTATTCTACTGAAGTCAAGCAGGCAGCTGACCTTCAGCTCAGATATTTGAACCTTAACAATGAAGAAAGCAAATAAAAATGATGTGATATGATAAAACGGAGAAGAAAACCGGAAAAAATACATGTTTACGACAAAACCCTAGCCTAAATCTTATTTATACGCATTCGTGGTTTTTTTTTTCCGGGTGGTAAAATCATCTAATGACATCCCCCGCACTTGGGCGGAGCGGGAGATAGTGTCAGACTTTTACTGACTAAAAACCCACTCCTGTTCCTTCTTTGCAATTTTTCCAGGGCCCCGGGGATCTCTTTCGCATTATCCATGGCCCCAGTAGGCTTCGACCCTGCTGGGCCCCTACGGTTGCTGACATCTCCTTGAGGCGCGCATGGAACAGTACGCGCCGTCGACGACTTGGGCCCGGTCCGGACGGTTACCGGACGATCGGACGGCGAGCCAACCATTGCTCGCCGTCCGCAAGCATACGCATTCGTGGTTAGTACCTCTATTTTCCTATCGGCCAGCCCCAGCTTTGCACGGATGTAACAAATCTTTGAAAACTTCAGCTTTTCTCTATTAAAATATGCATGTACTATACACCTAAACCTTTTTTATGAATCAGTCTGTCTCTTGGTAAAAACCGCATGAAAATACGTTTACTAGTTTTTGAGTTTATTGCAGGCAGATAGACGCGGCAGAGGACTTGATTTTATAATACTGAAACGATAAGGAAGAGTAAGTTTTTTTACTGTACCATATAAACATTTGGCAGTAAGTGTACTATCGTTGGGCGAAGGGTAACGCACTTAAAAGGCAAAAAGGTCGAGCTATATTAAGGGACCTAGCCCTGTTAATTACGTAGATAGCACTGAGGAATTTATTTCACTGGATAGCCGTCTACAGTACATAAGTGTTATTGTACCATTTCCCAAGAAGAGTGAAATACTTAATTACTGAAATTATTGCGATCCTTTAAGCCTTCGGCAGACATTATGATGTCTTATTTGGGTTCCACGAATATTATACCTACCTTAGGTAGGTTTTAAAATGATTGGAGGTTTAAAACAGTACGGTATATTTAAATTAAATTAAACATGTTATGGTAGCAGCCAGTGTAATGGTCTGTATAATTTTATATCAAGCTTATGTTTGAAGCGGTAGATATTTTATTTTAAGGGGCATGTTAACAATGGCCTTAGAACTATTCTAGCGTGTTTAATATTATATTAATATGGGCCATTATGTAGTAATAGTCGTTTAGTTTTCAGCTTGAAAAGGTCACTTTATATGTAAGTACCTCTAACTTGAATAATAACGGAGCTAGGTGTTACTTTCTAGAAGCGCAATCTCGATAATAAGTTTTCACAGACATCGATCAAATCAAACTTTTCCTTCTCTAGGGTCGAGGGGGAGGGTGTTTCCAACCACACCTGTGTCTTTCAATTGACCTTTGCGTTTTATGACCACGCTTTCAGAAATTCGCCACGGCCCTAGCGGGTATCGGCCCTGCTGGGCCCCTACGGTTTGCTGACAATACTTTGCGGCGCGCGTGTACACTACGCGCCGTTGACTCGGTCCGGACGGTTACCGGACGGCCGGATGGCGAGTTACCTATTGCTCGTAGTCCACAAGCCAGCACCTGCGGTGGCTGGTAGTCGGGGTCGAGGTCTCGACGGCTAGAGCGTAAGGATAACCGTTACCTCACGCCAGCGGCCGTCTCCTTCGCTAGCATTACTGCTTCGCAGAAGGAGGCGAATCCTTGCTGGCCGATCAACGTCTCACCGTCGACGACGGCTGGTGCTGAAAATCAGCGCTGAGGCTCTGTCTTACACAAGCCCCAGCATTTTGCTGAGCGCTGGCCGTTTTGCGCGGCTGTGACGCGTATCTTACCACTTATAATATAAGTCGTTATTGTTATTTGTTTTTATTTTTAGGATACCTATGTGCCATGTTTGACGTAAATAAACTCTTTTCCCATCGAGATATAAGTACTAACGTACTAGAGAAGCTACGTCAAATAACTGAATTGTCCTATTTTCGTAATTGGAATCTTTAGTTCGCTGCAGCGCTAAAATAATAACAATTCGTCTAAACCGTAACTAATTTACCACAGCGCTAGATTTGCTGCGGAAGTGTATTTATTCTCGGCAAAAAGGTCTTAAGCGCCATGTAAATCACGGCACTTACGCGTTTTCTTCGACAAAGTGCGGCGCGATCGCCGCAGTTGAACGAGATAAAGTAGGAATTTACGGTGTCTTCTCTAGTACGTTAGTACTTATATCTCGATGTCTTTTCCTTTCTTTCTTTTTTCTTTTCCTCTCGCTCGTGTCCATGGCATCAACCAGACTCCAGCGTGAAAGATCATTGCCTCCGATCATCTCCACGAGCACTTCCTCCGTATGCTCCACCGTGTCATCTGGGTGGTCCATACAATGATGGCACCCGGCCGTTTTTTCCGCCTGAATCCGGTGCAGGAACCTCCCTAACTTACCATTTCTCTCGAGGACCTGCGTCATGCGAGAGGTGAGGACGCCGTGACACCACTTTCAGCCTCTCCTCAAAGAGGGGACTTACCACCATGATTATGGCGTTCCCAACCGCGGACCTGGAATACAAAAGGTAACTGAAGGAACACTGGTGGGTTTTTTAGTCTGTAAAAATCTGACACTTCCTATCACTCCACCTGGAGCAGTTATTTGATAATAATAATAATAATATATTTTTTATTATCCACAAATACACAGTTATTACAAGAGGAGATATTATTTCCAATAAAAACTGCAATGTGTAACACAGACGATGTGATGATTTCAAACCCAAAAAAGAGAGGAAGCTGTAAACAGCAGTAAGTGGATAAAGGCTGCTAATGACGTCACAATAAACCAGAAAAGATCTATACGAATATTATAAAGAGGTAAAGTTTGTTTTTTTTTGTTTGTAGGAGGTAATCTCTGAAAGTACTGGTCCGATTGCTAAAATTTTTTCACCGATAGAAAACTGCTTTATTCCTGAGTGACATAGGCTATATTTTATGTACGCGTTCGAAGCGGCGGGCAAAGCTAGTTTTATATAAAGTTTGTGAGTAAGTGTGTAGGTGTGTGTGTATGTTTTTACTTCTTCACGCTCAAACGGGTCGGGATGAAATTTGGCACCAGGGAAAACCATGTCCAGCCCCCCCCTAGCCAAGTTACGACCGTTTCGTTTCGATTCTCTTGCGTCGAACGCCTCGAGTCGGCCACGCCTCTGATTCCTTTGTTCTGCCCCCCTAGCCAAGTTACAATCGTATCGTTCGCGCCGAACGCCTCGAGTAGACCACGCCTCCGATTCCTTTGTTCTGACGCCATCTCAACGCTCAGTCACGTGGTCAGAACAAAGGAATCGGAGGCGTGGCCTACACGAGGCGTTCAGCGCGAACGAAACGATTGTAACTTGGCTAGGGGGGCTGACGTCATCTCAACTCTCAATCACGTGGTCGTAACTTGGCTAGGGGGACTGGAATAGCACATACGATACTTTTTATTCCGGGAGTTTGTCTCCTTAGGATAACTATTGACTTTCACGCGGGCGAAGCCGCTGACAGCAGTTAGTCTGTTTTATAATGACTGGCCTGTTGGTCTAGTTGTTAGTGGCCCTGACTGCTATGCCGGAGGGCGTGGATTCGATACCCACCCAGGACAAATGTTTGTGTGATGAACATGATCATTTGTTCTGTGTCTGAGTGTTATTTATCTACAAAATGTATGTATTTAGAAATATGTAAGTATGTTTATCAGTTATCTAGTACTCATAGCACAAGTTTTACTTAGTTTGGAACTAGATGGCGTTGTGTAAAAGTTGTGGAATATTATTATTTACATCTATTTATCTGAGGACCCTGAGGTCTTAGACCTTTGGAAGGCGTACGAAGAGTCGAAACCAACTCGCAGAGGCGCCTTTGATGCTTTTAATGGAACATGGTATCAACCGGCGATTATCCCTGTACGCGCTGTGCTAGTGCATCTAAGGACAACCCCCGGTTGGTGAGAAACTATTGCGACATATGGAAAACTAAGATATCAGGCTTTTTTATTATTATTATAATGATCCAAGGATAGATATTGAAGCACGTAAGTAGTAGTGATTTAGTGAATAACTTTCTATTTCAAAACTTGCCACCGAATGTAAACGTGGCTCATAACGAGATTTTCATGTCTAGATTGAAATAGAACACATTTTACCTAAGAAAAAGTCCCCGAGGGAAATTAGAAAAAATCTGAAACTGTGCCCTAAGCCTCAGCGGTAAATAAGGATTTTCAGCACTTTTTTCAGATTTTCAGCATTTTCTTGAACAGGTTCTGGCTCATAGTTTACTTTGAAAATACTTATTTATTTATTTATTACAACTTGGGGGAATACAGCTTGTAAAAAAAAACCGGGCAAGTGTGGATCAGACTCGCGCGCTAATGGTTCCGTACAAACTTACCTACCTTTGTAAATAGTTCAATTCCAGAATCGTGTGTCGGTTTCAAAAAATTCGAATCGCAAAATAGTTTTTTTATTTTATGATGTAACTACAAATTATCAGTTATTTGATTTGGTTATCCCCTATTTGTGCTATGAGACCTTGCTTCATGACAAAAGGTTTTTTTTCTTTTTTTTTAATATGGATCACGAAACGTGAACGTTTTTTTATTAGCTTTCATAGTTTAAGTACAACGATATTACAGAAAATACAAAACACAAAGAAACCAATAAATATCTAATTTCGAAAAAAGAATAACGTACCTTTATTATAAAGTTTATTTGAACTTATAATTCAAGTCAATCCAAAGATATAACACTTCAAAACAATCCGTTTTAAAAAACGACAATTTCATGAGTAGTGATGCGGAAGTGTCGGAACTCGTAACGAAAGCAGAAACGAAAACAGATGTCAAAGATAAATTAGCGGTAACGGAAGTGTGAATTAACTATGAAGAAAAAATACAATTTTATTTTTTATTTTATTTTTCATAATATATTAAATCAGCTCCGCTAAAAAAATGCTCACTTGCTACACTGGGGGCTTTTAAGTATTAGCGAACAAACAAAAAACGTACAAAAAAAACTGGGCACCAATTTGCGGTGGAAGTTTTCTAATGTACATCATATATTTTTTTGTCACGAGGCGCAGTGATGCGCAGAATGAACCAAAAAAATCTTCCCCTCCACGCGTTTTCCGTGGTGTCCAGTCGTCTACGGGCCCCCCACCCCCGCGCTCCTCGTTGTATTCTTCTGTCAAGAGTTCTGTTATAAAGTTTGCGGAACCAGATATGAAAACGAAAGTGAAAAAGCTTGCGGAACTTGAGTTCTGTTGCACCACTATTCATAGGTAAAGACTTATTATACTTTTTATCCCGGGAGTATCTTCCCTTGAGATAATTTTCTACTTTCACTCGGCCAGCACATGCGCACATACAATCACACACACACACACTCTCCATCTTTCACCTTTGTAACATTAGGCTGATAGTGCCCTTAAATTATGTACAAAACTATAATCATTTAAAGATTCATACATCTCATCATTTGTCACGTACATTACTGGCCTGTTGATCTAGTGTTAATGGCCCTGACTGCTATGCTGGAGGGTTCGATTCCCACCCAGGACAATGTTTGTGTGATGAGCACGATCATTTGTTATGTGTCTGGGTGTAATTTATCTATAATTTATGTATGTTTTTAGAAATATATAAGTATGTTTATCAGTTGTCTAGTACTCATAACACAAGCTCTGCTTAGCTTGGGACTAGACGGCGTTGTGTGATAGTTCATAGAAAATCATAAAAAACTAAAAACCCACTCCTGTTCCTTCGTTGCCTTCGTCCCAGGGCCCCGGGTTCCGTTTTCACACTACCCATGGCCCCAGTAGGCCCGGACGGTCGGACGGCGGGCTACCCATTGCTCGCCGTCCGCAAGCCCGCGCCTACGATGGCCGGAAATCGGGATCGAAATCCCGGCGGCTGTTGGGGCGTGAGGACCGTTGCCTCACGCGATCGGCCGCCTCTTTTGCTAGCATTACTGTTTCGCAGAAGGAGACCGCCTGCCACTCCTCCTCGCTCCGGACCATGGCCTGTACCAAGGCCCGAATTGTGTGATAGTTGTAGAATATTATTATTATTACATTATTACAAGCTCTTCAAAAAACTACACCTACCTACAAAATACAGACCATCTCCCAGTGAGATCATCAAATCGTTACGAGCCATTATTTTCAAACTGAAACTTTTCTCTTTTAATGTCTCCCATCAACTGACGAAGTTTTGATTATGTTAGTATAATTTTATTACTACGGAACCCCCCTCATTTGTTTTTTGGCCTTGGCAACTCTACACGCGTATTTTTGATAGTAAAATCGAACTAGAGGTGAATAAAATGCCGATTACTGATCATATTCCCGTCTCGATTTTATGACAAAAAATAAAAAAGTTCTTTTTTTAGTTTTTGAACATGAATTTGAGAAATTATCAGTTTTGGGAACAAGTTTTTTTAGGAGAATTGATAGAAAAATATTTGTGTTACTTAATTCCTACTGATATCTATTTTTAATGCTAATTTCAATGTTAACGATTTTTTTTTAAGATTTGAAATCATCTAGTCGTCGATTTATTCCCAAAATGAGATAGACCGTTCAGCCACACTAAACGACTGAACACTGGTACCCAAAATACAAGCATTTTTTTATTATCCATAGGCTCACGTTTGACCACTACCTTACCTGATGGTAAAGCGACGATGTGGCCGACGATGGAGCACATTTACCTAGAAGTAACCTTTTCACTCTTGACTTAAAGTCCCTAGGTTATACTCGTAGCTATCAGGAAACACAGATTCCGGCAGGGAAGCATTCGCTTAGTTTGGGAGACCGTACTAGTGCCTAGTGTGTGTCTGTATGTTGGGGGAGGCCTATGTCCAACAGTGGAGCTCTTTCGGCTGAAATGATGATGATGATGATGATGAATAGTGCTTATAGCGTATTACATTTACTTGTATTGAATTATATGTATATCAATGAACTGTGTGTGAAATGAACCCTGCGACAATAAAGACTATTATTATTATTATTCCATTTATTTTTATATACATATTTAAATATTTCTAACAAAAAATAAACATTAAAAAATATAAAAATTGTATCCCACCGGCATCGGGAAAAGGGTCCACGCTATTTATTATGATTATTATTAGTTTTTAAGTCTCTATCACAACCGTCAGCTCAAACGTTAACTATTCTCCATTTGTTTAGGTACTTAGCTAAACGGAAACAATCTTGATATCACTTTTTATTTAATTCATTAAACCCCGTGCGAACGCGTTCGCTCGGTCATTGTCTTTCTATTGTGTCTCTAATTAATAAAAATCGTTTAAAAGACATACTCGTACTAAGATTATTTAAATTTAGTTAATTACCCAACATTGATTTAGGTAAATAACTAATTGTAAACATTTTTAGACAAAGTTTTTAGATAAGTAAGTAATAGATATGTAATAAAAGTCAAGGAAAGTAAAACAATTTGTAACAATTATATTCACTATATTTAATTATTTTCTCATAAAATCACTTTACAAGTCTATAGTTCTATACACTTCAACCGTTCGACGATAACTGAACTCATCAAACGCTCGCACTACTCCCCACCACATGTTTATCACCCCGGAAACAGCACAGGTTTGCAATATTAACAGTAAGGTGCCGTTCAGCCGGAAGTAGTGCATGCGATTATACCTACATTAATGTAATAATGATTGCGAACAGTTTTGAAATATTATTATTAAATTGCAATAATCAAACCAAAATATCTAAAATTAATTAATCAGTGCCGGAAGTCAGACTCCTGACGACAGTGTTTCTAACACATGTCAAGATTGTTTACATTTTCGTTAAATACCTAAACAAAAGGGAAGGGAATCGTTTGTCTTGGTATGGTCATGTGAAGAGGAGAGATGAAACGCATGTTACTAAAAGAGTTATGAGTTTACATGTGGATGGATGGAGAGGGAGAGGGAGACCAAAGAAAAGATGGATGGATTGTGTGAAGAGAGATATGAAAGAAAAGGAAGTTAGTGATAGTATGACGAGTGACAGGGCAGAATGGAAGAAAAAAATGTGTTGCGCCGACCCCAAATAACACGGGACAAGGGCAGGAAGATGATGATGATGATGACCTAAACAAATGATTTTCCCACCAAAAAAAAATCTAAACAAATGGAGTATAGTTTCAGTCGTGCCGAATATTCAGCCACTTTTTAGCCGATACCGAAATTTCGTTAGGCTTCTAAACGCGACCTTGTCAAATTCAAATCTTCCACTATAACAATCCCTTATAATCTGATTTAAGTTAAGCCCATCGCCCACGTACCATCTTATATCTTATCACTGGCAGCAGTAGGTAGGTACGGTAAGTCGAAAAGTTACAAGTTCAATGCCTCATACAATCAAGGTGGATCCGTTTCCATCACGCACTCCACTCCTATTACTTTCGAGTTGGAAACTTTTGGGAGATGCTTTAGATCTCAATTGTTCTATTGAACCGTGTGATAAGGTTCTAATATTATGATTGGTGTTACTTTTGACTAAAGAAAAGAAGCGCTATGTTTTACAGGTTGCATTTTGGAGAGTGTGCGCGGGAATTGCATGACTTGATTCCGCCATCTCATTTCTACCATCGTACTATCCGATGTACGGCGAGTATTCACCCTTACGTTGCTGAAACCTCTACGGTCCGGACTAAGCGTTTCGCCTCGTCGTTTATATCCCGTACATCGAAGGACTGGAACAATTTGCCTGCTGAGGTCTTCCCATTCGATTTTAATTTGGGGGTCTTCAAGGCTAGAGTGAATAGGCTCTTAATAAACTAGTGCACTTCTCCATCAACGATTGCATCACTGCTTACCATCAGGTGGGATCGCAGTCAAGCACTAGTTTATAACAAATTTTAAAAAAAGCTATAAACAATACTCTTATATTCTTTTTTGTATACAACTTATGGATGCGAGACGCACAGAACCGGTCATTGTGGCGACATTTGGGGGAGGCCTATGTCTAACAGTGGACGTCTTTCTGCTGAAATGATGATGATACAACTTATACAAATAATAAAAAATAGGACAACTAATCTATCCGTCATAGAATAATCAGTAGTTGTGTAGTATAGTGTTTCAAACGCGATCCATTAGTTTAACACCAAGTCAACTGCGCTTCTGGAATGTTCGGAAGAGTTACCCTAGAATACAAAGTGCAACTAAAGAAACGCAGCTGAGTTTTAGTCAGTAAAAGTCTCGGATTCCCGCTATCCTTACCAAATTTCCTACCTCATAAAAAAATTGTCCCCGAACAGATCTCTCGGCGATCTCCACATCTCCCTAATGGAGCTGAAAGCTATCGTCGCTGGGTTTGGTTCCCTCCCCGTGGTCGTGTGCGGGGACTTCAATGCCAAGAACTTGGCTTGGGGTTCTCGGTTCACCAACCAGCGGGGTCGGATGGTGGAGGACTGGGCTCTGGAGACAGGACTGGTCGTCCTAAACCGGGGTTCTGTCCCCACGTGTGTGCGGATGCGGGGTGACTCAGTGGTGGACATCTCGTTTGCCAGCCCCGCTCTGTCGCGGCGTGTCGTCGACTGGCGCGTCATGGAGGGGGTGGAGACGTACTCAGACCACCGGTACATTCGGTTTGACGTCTCCGCCCAAACCTCGACCGCACCGGTCCGACAGAACCCTTGTGGTCCGCGATGGGCGCTGAGGCAGATGGACCGGAAGCTCCTCCTGGAATCCGCGACGGTACAGGCCTGGGTGCAAGCACCGGGCAGGCCTGTCGATATCGACGTCGAGGCAGAGTGGTTCCGGGAGGCCATGTCGCAAATCTGCGACGCGGCTATGCCCCGAGTCCATCCAGGACGTGCTCAGCGCCAGGTATACTGGTGGTCGCTGGAAATTGCGGCACTACATTCTATTCTATTTCTGTATGGTTTCCGCACTTAGTCCTATGTGGACCATTGTACGTGGGCCATGGCGGCCATAATCTTAGGTGGGCTTATTCCAACCAGCCCACCTCTCTCCAAAAACAGATAAGACCTCTTAGGTTTTTCAGGACATCAATAAGGGAGTTCGGGGATCCTAAGGTTCGTGTGCGTATTTCAGTGACACCTGTGCAGTCCAGGAGCACAAGTGCAATTGTCTCCTCCCCCTCCAAACATGCTGTGCACAGGGGACTGTCTGTGATGCCTATTGTGTGGAAGTGCTTATTCAGTGTGCAATGTCCGGTGATGGTCCCCGTCACCAGGTGCAGGCCGTCTCTGTCCAATCTTAGGAGTTTTTTGGTGAGGGCTTTATTGAGATGTGGCAGGGCCTCCGTGCTTGTATATGCGTGTGTTCACGTAGCCAACTACGCAGCTGACCAAAGGGGACCGGCACAATTGGTTCAGGCCCGAAGGTCATCGCTCCAGATCCTCTCCTGGCCAGTTCCTCCGCCGCGTCGTTGCCCAGTGAGCCGCTATGACCTTTAATCCACTGTAGTGTCACAGTATTGCGTTTCGGCACGGTGACACTTTCCAGTGCTGAGTGGCATTCTTGTATGATTTTCGAGGTGGTAGAGTTTTTGCCTAGGGATTGTAGGACTGAGGCACTATCGGAGAGTATCCGAATGTGTGTGTCCGTTACATTCCTAGTTTCTATGGCGTGGGCCGCTAAGATTATACCAACACATTCCGCCTGGTAGACGGTGTTCAATTTTCCTAGCGTTCTGGATAATCTGATATTGAGGTCATTGGAGAAGACTCCAACTCCCGTGCCAGTATCTGTCTTTGATCCATCCGTGTAGACTCTTAGTTCATCTGGGCCTGAGTAATCGTGCTCTTCTTCTGTTAGTTGAATATTGAAATGCTTTTGGAAATGATACGCCTTTGGAGCTTTGTCGCTAGGTGCTGCCATCATAGGTTGTCGTTTAATAGCGTCTTCCATTATGCGTATGTGTTTGCTTCTGGAATCCTTACTCAGGGTGCCCGATGCGCTGAGCCTGAAGGCCGCTGAGGCCGCCTCCTCCTGCACTATTAAATGCAGTGGGGGCAGTCCCAGCATCGTTTGCAGGGCAGCCGTGGGTGTGGTTCTCATGCTGCCAGTGATCGCTACGCAGGCGAGTCGTTGCAGTTTTTCAAGTTTTTTTTGTGCTGTGCTCAGTTCGGTCCTGGGCCACCAAACTAGGGAGCCATATGTGATTATTGGTCTAATAACAGTGGTGTATAGCCAGTGAGTAATCTTTGGGGCTATGCCTCAGGTGCGGCCTAGCATGCGTTTACACTGCCACATAGATATACTGGCTTTTTTGGTGATGTACTCGGTATGTTTTGCCCAATTCAGCTGTGTGTCCAGGTAGACGCCCAGGTACTTGACTTCAGTTGACAGGCTAAGGGTAGTTCCAAAGAAATGTGGTAGCTGTAGTGCTGCCAATTTCCTTTTTTTGGTGAAAAGTACTAATTCAGTTTTAGTGGGGTTCACAGTCAGTTGGTGTTCCTTACACCAGTCCTCTACTATTTTCAAGGCCTGCCGCATAAGGTTACATAGTGTATTTTCGTGAGTGCCATTTATTATTTTATTTTATTTTATTTATTTTATTTTATTTTATTTGGGTGGCTTACAGCTAACAATACAAAATATAAGACAACAAAGTAGATCACGATGAGCCATTTACAAGCCTCCACATATAGTATGAAAGTATTGTTACAGTGAAAAAGAAGTAATTGAGATATACAAAGTTTGGTAGGAAGAAAATATAGAAGATAATAATGTAATGCAATTACAAAACAATGCTTTTAGACATAACAATGTTTATGGATGCTAAACTGCTTGTAAAGATATCAACTGAAGTGTGTTCTTTTACTAAATTGTTAAATGCTTTTGTTGCGCGAATCAAGTAAGAGTTACTACGGTAGACTGTGCGTGAATGAGGAGCGTGAAGAAGATTTCTAATTCGACAGTGCCGGGGGGGGGACGTTCAGAGATAATTTTGACAATAATTCAGGGCAATCTATCATAGAGGGTGCTATTTTGATCAATAAACGAATATCGGATATATTTCTGCGAGTTGCCAGAGGCAACAAGTGCAATCGAGTGCATCTTTCATTGTAACTCATATAAGGGATTTTAAACTTGTACCCCAAGTACCTCGTGAACCTCCGTTGTATTCGTTCCAACCTATCGGATTGCACTGTATAATTAGGGTATAATTATCACTGTATAATTATTATAATGGTTATATCATCGGCATATCCTACGGCGAAGTAACCTTTGGTGTTAAGTCTTTTAACTAGATCATTGCGGCACTACGCAACGCGTGCAATGCCGCGCAACGCCGGTATGCCAGATACCGCAGGCGCCGCATCCGTCCGCCGGATGCGGAGGCCAGAGAGGCGGAGCTGTACGAGGGATACAGAGAGGCAAAGCGCACCCTCCGAGCGGAGATAAGGCGGGCCAAGCTCGAGGCCCGCAACGTGTGGCTGGGGACTCTGAATGGGGACCCATTGGGGACGCCCCTACACGGTGGTGTGGGACAAACTCCGCCCCTGGGCTCCCCCGCTGACGCAGAGTCTCCGGCCCCAGCTTGTGGAGGGTGTGGTGAGCACTCTGTTTCCTGCGCAAGGGGAACACTCTCCCCCGCCTATGGCTCCGCCACCAGCGGTGTCCGACGCGGACCATGATGGCGACGACGACGACAATGCTCCAGAGGTGACCGAGGTAGAGATGAGAGTGGCGGTACGAAGGCTGAGTGCCAAAAATACCGCCTCAGGACCCGACGGCTTGCCTGGGAAGGCCTGAGTCCTGGCCATGGAGGCTCTCGGGCCTCGACTAAGAGGGCTCTTCAGCGCATGCATGGAGAGGGGCCAGTTCCCACTTCGCTGGAAGACGGGGAAACTGGTCCTCATCGCGAAGCCGGGGCGCCCTGCGGACTCTCCGTCCGCGTACCGGCCCATTGTGCTGCTTGACGAGGTGGGCAAGCTCTTTGAAAGAGTAATTGCAGACCGCTTTGTCGCGTAGCGTCGATCGAACTAGCGACACGCGGCGTTACGACATTCGTGGGCAGGATCCAGGAGTTGGGACTCGACGTGGCATTGCACAAGTCCGAGGCCATGTGCTTTCACGGCCCTCGGAACACGCCACCACCGGGTTCCCAACTAACGGTAGGAGGAGTCCACATCGGCGTCGGGTCGACGATGAAATACCTGGGACTCATTCTCGACAGCCGATGGGATTTCGAGTAGCACTTCCGACGTCTGGCTCCCAAACTAAATCGGACTGGGGCTGCCCTCGGGCGGCTCCTGCCCAACCTGGGAGGTCCAGACGTCTCCTGCCGGAGGCTCTACGCGGGAATCGTTCGGTCCATGGCCCTTTATGGCGCACCGGTATGGGCGCCGGCGCTGCAGAAGCAGCCGGCGGCCCGGCTGAACGCATGCCAGAGGGTCATGGCCATACGGATGGTGCGAGGATACCGGACGATTTCCCGCGAAGCGGCGAGCCTCCTTGCTGGCCAGCCACCATGGGATCTGGAGAAATGGCGACAGCGACTGTCGCGACCCCGTGCTGGGCACGCCACAATTATGGCGGTAAGTCCCCTCTTTGAGGCGTGGTTGGAAAGACCTCACGGCGTCCTCACCTTCCGCATGACGCAGGTTCTCACCGAACATGGTAAGTCCGGAAAGTTCCTGCATCGGATTCGTGCGGAAGCGACGCCCGGGTGTCGCCACTGTGTGGAACGCCCGGAGGACACGGTGGAGCACACGGTGGAGGTGTGCCCCGCTTGGGCAGAGCAACGCCGTATCCTCGTGAGGGCGATCGGCGGCGGCGATCTCTCGCGCCGGGCCTTGGTACAGGCCATGGTGCGGAGCGAGGAGGAGTGGCAGGCGGTCGCCTCCTTCTGCGAAGCAGTAATGCTAGCAAAGGAGGCGGCCGATCGCGTGAGGCAACGATCCTCACGTCCTAGTCGCCGCCGAGATTCCGATCCCGATTTCCGGCCACCGTCGGCGCAGGCTTGCGGACGGCGAGCAATGGGTGGCTCGCCGTCCGACCGTCCGGTAACCGTCCGGACCGAGCCGAAGTCGTCGACGGCGCGTATTGTTCCACGCGCGCCTCAGGGTGATGTCAGCAAATCGTAGGGGCCCAGCAGGGTCGAAGTCTACTGGGGCCATGGGTAGTGTAAAAACGAAACCCGGAGCCCTGGGACGAAGGCAACGAAGGAACAGGAGTGGGTTTTTAGTCAGTAAAAGTCTGACACTATCTCCCGCTCCGCCCAAGAGCGCGATTTGTCATTAGATGATTTCCCCACATTAAAAAAAAAACTGCATAAAAAAATAAAAGTATTCTGCGCTCCAAAGCACGTTAGCAAACCTTTAGTATGGACATTTGGATGCTACTCTAGGTCCAAGTTTGTGTGCCATAGTTCAAAACCTAAAGCCAAACAACTTATAAAAGCAACCACGTACCAAATTTATCTATCACTATCTCATAATAATAATATGTTCTATGAAAGGGACATATTATTGCTAAGTCACAGTCTACGGAACCCACATTAATTCTAGATACCTGCACGTCTTTCACCTATTATATCATAAGTAAGCACCACTAAGTACACATGGCAGAATAGTTTACTGTACTGTACTGACGTGTATTTGTCCATTTTATCTAAACATTTAAATATGAAGTGAATCGTGTTCTATGCTCAGAACAAAAGCTTGGTTCTACGGGGTCATTGGAAAGTCTAAAAGCAGCGTCTTTTTTAAATCACGTAACAACACGTTATTGTGACCATCAAAACATTCATTATTGCTTCACATTTGTGGCATAAGCATGACATAATCAGCCTTATAATGAGTTAGAGAAGATAGAATCCGCCGTAATCATCGAGTGATTACGGCGGATTCTATCATTTATACTAGCATACTAGCGTAGTCGGCTTACATTCGAAATTTTGTTTCTATGACAGTCAGTTTCCTAACGTTAGTTTTCCTTCCCTGTTTTGAAAGTAGTAGTGATGAAATAAAATAAGTACACAAAACAAAGCACCCACTTAGGTTTGAAGCAAGCAAACGACGCACCACTCGCAAGTCGGGGTCGCTACTATTTTAAATACAAGCCCTGCCCCCCTAGCCAAGTTACAACCGTTTCGTGTCGAATTCCGTTCGGTATCGCCTCTGTATCAGCAAAAGTAGAAAACGATAAGTTGGTAGCCATATTGACGCGCCTGAGTCGGCCGCTCGTTCTACAATAACAAAGGATGTAGCGTTGAAATTTGTAGAAACGATAACAATTCATTATAACATTTTGAACGATGTGAACTTGGCTAAGAATTTTCTATTCGTTTGTTCTGACCACGTGACTTAACGTTGAGATGATGTCATTCCCATACATTTCGACTAGCGTTAAGGATTGCAGATTATCAACTTGGCTAGGGGTACTGGTTTAGTTAGGTGACCACTTACAATGAAAATAATATAAATTATATCTAAGAACCAATATAAACTTATATTATTAGTCTGACAAACACGGCAATGACATTAGTGATTGTACTTGTATATTATCATTCGACTTGCCTACACATTTCACTTTACTTGAACATAATACAGGATAATAATGGCAACGTGGCATGATCGTTTAACTTACTCACAAAACGATAGTTGATCGATGATGCTACCTTATGTCAATATTTACCTGCACACATTTTTCTTTTACCGTCTGTACAAAGACATACGCTCCGGTCAGACAGCCCATTACATCTTTTCATATCAACGTGACATTAAATTATCACTATTATTCTGGGACAGAATAAACGAGGGTCTTCAGTTCAGCTACTCGTATAATGTTCGTTCAAATCTATTAAAGTGAAGGCGGTCCCACCTTACTTTTTTTGTTTTTGCTTAATTGAAAATTGACGCGGCCATAATGATTGATTGCTTTGGAGTGACTTTGCTTTTCATGGTCTGGAATTATAGTGGTTATAAGATTTCGGGAGGCCATTTTGGGTTTAATGTTTAAAATTTAGAGTATTGTTTGAGTACATAAAAATAATTATTGATATTTTTAGGATTCCGTACCTCAAAAGGAAAAACGGAACCCATAAAGGATCAATTTGTTGTCCGTGCGTCTGTCTGTCAGTCTGTCTGTCAAGACCCGTTATCTCGAGAACGCGTGAAGGTATCGAGTTGAAATTAAAACCATATACTCAGGTCTGTGTTTCCTTGATGCTATGAAGAAATCAAACATCTGAGTTAACAGAAAAAATTATACGGCATTTATGTCGCAAAAAACTTGTATTTCGACATTCTCAATAGAATCAAAATTCATAGGGTACTTCCCGTTGACCTAGAATCCTGAAATTTGGCATGACGCAAGGTCTCATAACACAAGTATAGGAAAAAAATCTGAAAACTGTAAATTTGTAGTTACGTCACAAAAAAAAACTTTTTTTGCGATTCGGAAAAATCTTCGTAACTCAATTCGGGAATTGAACTGTTTTCATAGGTAAGTTTGTACGGAACCCTCAGTGTGCAAGTCCGTCTCGCACTTGCCCAGTTTTTTTTTTCGTGAGTGCGTTTTCAAACATAGAAACTCACATATACAAGATACCCAAACCCCGTTCACATACTTATTTAATCCATGCGGAATCGAATCTGCAACACGCAGTGCAGCAGACAATCGCTCAACCGCTGCGCTAATCGAGCCGTCAAACTTAAATGCGACTAAAGCACGTAAAGCCGGCCATTAGTCCCGGTTGTCATCATCATCATCTTCATTTCAGCCGAAAGACGTCCACTGTTGGACATAGGCCTAACCCAAGGGTCGCCACAACAACCGATCTTATGCGTCTCGCATCCACTGTTGGACATAGGCCTCCCCCAAGCGTCGCCACAACGACCGATCCTATACGTCTCGCATCCACCGCATTTCCACGACTCTCACCAGGTCGTCGGTCCCGGTTATCATCCGTAGATGTTTGACAGTCGTCTTTGACAAACGGCAGAAAGTTTGACCATCAGTTTATCCAAGGAGTATCATGTTACTTAGTAACTTAGTTGTGGAGCTCTGATAGGTAGTAGCTCCATATAAAACACTGGTATTCAGCCGTTAGAATAAAAACCGACCTCACGCTAGTTGGGAAAAGACTGGGGAAATGATGACTTAAGGGATAACCTCCTCCTCCTTGCGTCGTTTATCCTCAATGCTCAGGGTCATGACCTCGACGAATAACTTTCTTGTATAGTCCACAATTTTGCCATGTCCTATCTTCGGCGATGTGAATGGCGTTGCAGACTGTGGTCTCCAGTGTAGTAAGGAGTTGGTCAGACCAGCGTATCGGACTCCTGCCCCTGGGTCTTTTCCCATCTACTTTTCCTGTCAGTAGCAACTTTTCCAGGTTATCACCTCTCTTTCTGGCAATGTGGCCAAAGAAATCAATGGGTGACTTGAGTTCGGCAATTATGGAGTAGAAGGTCCAAGGGATAACCAGATAGTTGCAAACCTACGTCCCAACCAAGGTGACCTTGCTATTTTCAATCCGCGTTTCAAAGCCCTTGGTTGGGAGGCGCGTTTTCCCAATCACCGAACGTGTTGGAGCGTGGTTTACGTAGCCGCAACACAAACCAAACACATAAACCAAGGTCACCTTGGTTGGAACGCTAGTTTGCAACCGTCTAGTTACCCCTTTAAATGCGGTCAGCACTTCCTGGGAAGTCAGTTTTGTTTCAGTTATTATCATAATAACACCAAGAGCTATTAAATCTCTTGCTATAAGGAGAGAAAACTAAACGAAAATAATTACAGCATCTAGTAGATAAGCCTTGAGTTTTGCTGACGTTGCTTAGCCAAACTAGGCCATGGATGATTTCCGTGAACCACAGGGCACGCATACAGGCCGTGAAGACACGGTGAAGATGCTATATACTGAACACATCTGAAATGATGTTAACAATAAACAAACGATCGCAGCAATTCCGGAAAATTTTACTAAAATGTTCCATGGTGTATCTCCGAAGTTTTTCATCAGATCTTCTGGAAATCGGGGTCGGGATCCCGGCACCTGGGGCGTAAGGGCCGTTCCCTCGCGCGTGCGGCCGCCTCTTTCGCTGGCATTACTGCTTCGCAGAAGGAGGAGACCGCTTGCCATTCCTCCTCGCTCCGGACCATGGCCTGTACCAGGGCCCGGCGCGAGAGGTCGTTACCGCCGATCGCCACCGCGAGGACACGGCGGTGCTTTGGCTAAGTGGGGCACACCTCTACAGTACGTTCCACTTTGTCCTCCGAAATCAGTTATTATTTGAAGAAGATATCGCTGAACAAGAATCAAAAACAAAATTCAGACGACTTGAGAACCTCCTCTTCCTTTTTCGGTAGTAAATTGAAAACCCTGTTTAAATAGGTAGGAACTTAAACATAGTTTGCTAATAAAATACGCCTACTATACTACGTAATCCGCTCTCATTTACCTGAATTTCATTGTTCACCAATTCATATTTTTTTACAGAATTTTGTTTGATCCAGTTAAATAACTTTGGACTAGGGTTTTCTAATTGGCTTAAAAAAATATGGGCAACTAATTTTAGTTTGGAATACAATCAAACCTGGATAAGCGAGAGCTCAAGGGACCGCGATCTCTTTTTCTCTTATAGAGGTTTCTCACTAACTCGAGTTTCAAGCTTACCGAGTTACAGAAAGGGGTCTATCTCACTTATAGAGGTCTATAAAAATACGGCTAAAAGAAACTACGTGTAAGTATATTTATTAAAATAATAGCTGAATATAAATGTTTAATCTACATAATTTTACAACATTTACTTTATAAAACCGTTTTTTTTGCAATTCTGTTTTTACATTTTGCACATTTTTTTTAGGTTCATAAATTTTATCAAATATGATTTGATGGGCACGCCACAATTATGGCGGTAAATCCCCTCTTTGAGGCGTGGTTGGAAAGACCTCACGGCGTCCTCACCTTCCGCATGACGCAGGTTCTCACCGAACACGGTAAGTTCGGGAAGTTCCTGCACCGGATTCGTGCGGAAGCGACGCCCGGGTGTCGCCACTGTGTGGACCGCCCGGAGGACACGGTGGAGCACACGGAGGTGGGAAAATCATCTTATGACAAATCCCGCTCTTGGGTGGAGCGAAAAATAGTATCAGACTTTTACTGACTAAAAACCCACTCCTGTTCCTTCTTTGCCTTCGTCCCAGGGACCCGGGTTTCACTTTCACACTACCCGTGGCCCCAGTAGGCTTCGACCCTGTTGGGCCCCTACGATTTGCTGACATCTCCCTGAGGCGCGCGTGGAACACTACGCGCCGTCGACGGCTTGGGCTCGGTCCGGACGGTTACCGGACGATCGGACGGCGAGCCACCCATTGCTCACCGTCCGCAAGCCCGCGCCTACGGTGGCCGGAAATCGGGATCGGAATCCCGGCGGCGGTTGGGGCGTGAGGACCGTTGCCTCACGCGATCGGCCGCCTCCCTTGCTAGCATTACTGCTTCGCAGAAGGAGGCAACTGCCTGCCACTCCTCCTCGCTCCGGACCATGGCCTGTACCAAGGCCCGGCGCGAGAGATCGCTGCCACCGATCGCCCCCACGAGGACACGGCGGTACTCTGCCCAAGCGGGGCACACCTCTACCGTGTTTCATACCCTAAGGGGTGAATTTTAGAAAATCCTCTCTTAGTGCTCGCTTACGTCATAAAAGAAAACCTTGTGCAAAATTCCACACTAATAGTCCCAGTAATTTTGGCTGTGCGTTGATATGTCAGTCAGTTTCTTCTTTTATACATATATATATATATATCCCAGAGCTGTCTGACATAACTTATTTTCACTTAAATTAAGTTTAGTAACTCGTTATTTTTAGATCCCTTTCTCACCTGGTACCTGCTCAGGGGCCCCAAGGGGGAGCTCCACAAGTACACAGGTATTCAAAGCACATGAGAAGCTACTGAGAATCTAAGGTGTCATCCAAGTGAAAATAAGTTATGTCTGATAGCTCTGGGATCTTAGTATATTAGAAAAATAGGCATATGAATTGGAAAATTAACATTAGTAGTAACCACTTACATGACAGGTGGGTGTCCTAACCACTGGGCCATCCGCCCGGAGGACACGGTGGAGCATACGGTAGAGGTGTGCCCCGCTTGGGCAGAGCACCGCCGTGTCCTCGTGGGGGCGATCGGCGGCAGCGATCTCTCGCGCCGGGCCTTGGCCCGATTTCCGGCCACCGTAGGCGCGGGCTTGCGGACGGCGAGCAATGGGTGACTCGCCGTCTGATCGTCCGGTAACCGTCCGAACCGAGTCCAAGTCGTCGACGGCGCGTAGTGTTCCACGCGCGCCTCAAGGATATGTCAGCAACCGTAGGGGGCCCAGCAGGGTCGAAGCCTACTGGGGCCATGGGTGATGCGAAAGAGATCCCAGGGGCCCTGGAAAAAATGGCAAAGAAGGAACAGGAGTGGGTTTTTAGTCAGTAAAAGTCTGACACTATTTCCCGCTCCGCCCAAAGAGCGGGGGATGTCATTAGACGATTTTCCCACCCGAAAAAAAAAAATACACTGGGCCATCACGACAAAATTCGATGACATTTTGAAATATAATTTTATCGCTGCCAAACCTAACAAATTGTCAAAGCCAGCTAATACTTTATTATATTTAAATAAGTTTCCATTATACGACATCTTCTTTAATACAAAAGGGAAGCAAACTTGAGTTCTAAACTTTTAAACTAAGTTTAAAATTTTCATCCGATTAGAATTTTCTTTTGAAATATTTAGTTTAAGAGTACCCGGATCGACGTGTTAATCCTTAAAGTTTCCCAAAATTTCATTAAACTTAATTTCACGTTTAAAAAGATTTTTTTTTTAGATAATATAAATAATATTTTTTTTTATTTTTATTTTTGGGATATTTAAAAATTTAGCTAATGTGTATGTGAGTGAAATAAAGAGAATAATAATATTCCACAACTTTCACTCAACACCATCTAGTCCCAAACTAAGCAGAGCTTGTGCTATGAACTGATAAATGATAACTGATAATGATATCTCGTTGTACGCTGCACCGTTCGGGCGTCTTTATGTCAACACCGCCACCGGCCCACGCTGAAAAACAGCGCTGTGAGCTCATCGCATAATGCGTGAGGCTGCAGCTTTATGCTGAGCGTTCGGCCGTTTTGCGCGGATGTGACGCATATCTTCCCTATTCAATTGATAATGTTTGTTAGCTAGTTTTAAGATTGCGTCATTTCGCGCGAATAAACAGTTTTTCTTTCTTTTTTTCTTTCTTATAAACATATTTACATATTTCTAAATACATTACATATTATAGATAAATTACACCTAGACACAGAACAAACGATCACATCACACAAAAATTTGTCTTGGGTGGGATTCGAACCCACGACCTCCGGCGTAGCAGTCAGGTCAATAACCACTAGTGAGGCCGCCGGGATCCCGATCCCGATTTCCGGCCACCATAAGCGCGGGCTTGCGGACAGCGAGCAATAGGTAGCTCGTCGTCCGATCGTCCAGTAACCGTCCGGACCGAGCCCAAGTCGTCAACGGTGCGTACTGTTCCACGCGCGCCTCAAGGAGATTTCAGCAAACCGTAGGGGCCCAGCAGGGTCGAAGCCTACTGGGGCCAAGGGTCTGCTTCTGAAAGGAAGAGTCGGCCCTGGTACGAAAGGCAACGAAGGAACAGGAGTGGGTTTTTAGTCAGTAAAAGTCTGACACTATCTCCAACTCCACCCAAGGGCGGAGAATGTCATTGGATGATTTTCCTTCACTAAACTCGAATGAAGAATCTCGCACTCAAAACGGTTCAAATCGATTTGTACGATACTCGTATGAACTTCAAAAATTTCATACGAGATCGTGTTTAAACACAAGTCGAGATTCTCTTAAGCAAGAAACTTCTTACTATAATTTTGCTGTGTAAACAGACGCAGGACATTATCGCTAGCGATAATTGCATCCACCGCTCCGCCCAAAGCGGGGGATGTCATTGAATGATTTTCGCACCGAAAAAAAAACCACTAGACCAATAGGCCAGTCAGATCGAGGGTTTGTGGGGCTTTCTTTATTTTAGGACCGAATATAATTAGTTGAAACATGGTATTTTCCACATATTCAAAATGAAAACATAAGCCTAAACACGCGCTTGAGGCGTCTGCCATGTTTTCCTTGTAAAATGGGCAGCGTTTATATTAAAACCAATTTAAAGTTGGTCAAACTTTCGACTCGAGTATTTAAATTGGGAGCAAATCTATAAATTATCATCTCCCTCTTCAGTTAATTGTGTGTCGGGGTAGCGGGAAGGGGTGTCGAAGTTTGAGCTTCATTTAAACCGTGGTTTGAAATTTGGCGTTCGGAGATCTATTGATCTTTTACAGGTTTAGATCAACTTGTTTAACTTAGGTTTTGATTAATGACAGATTGTGTTTATTTAGTAAAAATATACTTCCTTAAATATTATAAAACAAAGTTGTCCATCGCGTCTGTCTGTCTGTTTGTTTGCAATAAACTAAAAAAAACTAAACAAATCTTAATGCAGTTTTCATCTATTTACACAGCGATTATTGAGTATATTGGTGTATATAACAATAAAACAGTATGTGAGTATATCACATCATGATAAATTAATAAATTTCTCCTATATATATCTATTTTTTTTTGTGGGAAATCATCTAATGACATCTCTCGCCCTTGGGTGGGGCGAGAGGGCGTGTCAGACTTTTACTGGCTAAAACCCACTCTTGTTGCTTCTTTGCCTCCGTTCAAGGGCCCCGGGGTTCTCTTTCGCATCACCCATGGCCTCAGTAGGCTTCGCCCCTGCTGGTCCCCTACGGTTTGCTGACATCTCCTTGAGGCGCGCGTGGAAAACTACGCGCCGTCGACGACTTGGGCTCGGTCCGGACGGTTACCGGACGGTTCCCAAGAAGCTTGGGGTCGGCTTCCAGTCTAACTAGTTGCGGCTGAATACCTGTATTTTACTTGGAGCAACTGCGTTTTAGACCTACACAACCCACTTACTGGGCAAAACAATACTCCTTGGAAAGACTTTTGGAGGTAGGTGGAACAGAGAGTAAAGTCCCGCAAACCTCCGTTGAAAAGGGAGTTTTGCGGGACTTTACTCTCTGTTCCACCTACCTCCAAACTGGTGACCCCGACGTGATTCAGTTTAGGGGCATACGGAACAGAGAGTAAAGTTCCGCAAACCTCCGTTGAAAAGGGAAGATCCTTCGACCAGACGTGGTGTTATGTCTGGTGGGCAGCTGCCCGATAGATGATTTCGGGCTGTTCTATATGTTCTAATTGCGCGATGCAGGATTAGTTCTTATGTGACGCCATAGATGTCGCTACAGACTGATGGTCGGTCAGACTTTCTGGCATCTGACTACCTGCAACGACTGTCAATGATCTACGAATGACAACCGGGACTAACGCTCTCCGAGGCTTGGAGTGCCAGTAATGTCCTAAACTCAGAAACATATGAATAAAAAAATTAACATTGGTACTTGCCCAGTTTCGAACCCGTAACCTCAAGCATAAGAGGCGGGTGCCTTAACGACTGGGCCATTATGACACTCACGAAAAATAACAAGGTTTTCAAAAATTTGTGCAAAGCTGGAGCGCATCACTAGTTGCTTAATGTTTTCTTCGAGTTTGAGTGAACTGACGTTTCGATGATAGAATTCTGGCTTCATAAGTTTTGTTTAATTTACTAAATTAATTTTTAACGTCATACCTACCACTTTTCTGCAAAAGTCAAACACACAACATCTACGCCAAAAATAATAAAAATATGGCGTCAGGCCATTTTCATATCGCCAGGCCATAACTTGGCCCTGGGCCGAAGATTGAAGGAGTCCCGAAACTCTATCACGGCCTATTGGGCCGACGTGACTGGCGCAATATGAGTCCGACGTCGATCAACGAAACGTGATGCTTTTACCAAAACTTTGTAGATATATTAATATAAGGTTGACTTGATACAAATATAAGTTATTCTATGGTTTTTAACTGATATGAATTAAGTTATAGAATTAAAATTTGGGTTAAAACTTACCTTAATTTGTTTTCATTTAGGCCTATCAGAATACCAGCGCTGCATTATTTTTACTTTTTAGTTAAATATCGTCGCATATGCTGAGATAGGAGCCTTTTTGGCCTCGCACAGGTCTTTTATTTTTATCTTTTAATATTGTTTTCTATTATTTTTAAGTTAAGTATTTATAGATTAAGTAGTTACTTTTTATTTTATTGTTGTCTGTCCTGTGCGAGTCTCAAATAAATGTTTTCTTTCTTTCTTTCTTTCTTTCTTCATTTTACATTTTTTTTTCAAAGTTTTTATTCTCCTTATAAGTACCATTTGTAAGATTAACACCAGTGACAAAAAGCAATGAGAGTTTTCAGGAAAAATCACACCACTTATTTTTAAGGCCCTAACTCCCGAGCAGTGCCATAAAACTGTGACTTTCTGAAGCCTACTCCTCGGTAACGGCTATGTCAATAGGTTTTTAAAAAAAATATCATGTTTATTATAGATACATGTGCAACATTGCCAACACATGATTTCTTCGTAGAAGTCATAATTTTGCCAAAAAAAAAATCTAATGACATCATCGAGATATAAGTACTAACGTACTAGAGAAGACACCGTAAATTCCTACTTTGTCTCGTTCAAGTGCGGCGATCGCGCCGCACTTTGTCGAAGAAAACGCGTAATTGCCGTGATTTACATTGCGCTTAAGACCTTTTTGCCGAGAATAAATACACTTCCGCAGCAAATCTAGCGCTGTGGTAAATTAGTTACGGTTTAGACGAATTGTTATTATTTTAGCGCTGCAGCGAACTAAAGATTCAAATTACGAAAATAGGACAATTCAGTTATTAATTGACGTAGCTTCTCTAGTACGTTAGTACTTCTATCTCGATGAATGACATGATATTTTTTTTTGGCTTGTTTTACCTACCCCTTTCAAATGGCTTTGATCTTTAGAAATATGTTTACACAATAAAATTGCTGGTTAAATTTTCTCCAGAATGCATAGCATATGCACCAACCAATATTTTGCAAAGAAAATGGTATTAAAGGTCAGCGGAGCTCTATGCGGGCGCAGACGGCAGTACGAGTATGTGTGCATTTAACTCCGGCCTATACACAGGGACTATACCACAGTATAAATATATGGATCAGTACGGAAACTACCTACAAATATTCGAAACGGCACACTCATACAAACATACGCATCGACGAGACTCCTAAGCGTTTTTCGCGGTCCTGTCAGTAGCGAATGCCGCTTAGGAGTCTCGTCGATGCGTATGTTTGTGTGAGTGAGCCGTTTCGAACATTTGTAGGTAGTTTCCGTACTGTTACATATCTATACTGTGACTATACCTACGCCTTAATAATTATGATTGTGATAAGCAATCTTTATAACAATTTATAAAACTTCCATACAGCTCTGAACTACCTCTTAACGCGATCCATTTCACGACCTAAACTGAACTGTTAAAGGGATGGAGCTATATAGGGTTTTTTTTTTCGAGTTGGAAAATCATCTAATGACATCCCCCGCTCTTGGGCGGAGCGCGAGATAGTGTCAGACTTTTACTGACTAAAAACCCACTCCTGTTCCTTCTTTGCCATTTTTTTTTCCAGGGCCCCGGGGATCTCTTTCGCATCACCCATGGCCCCAGTAGGCTTCGACCCTGCTGGGCCCCTACGGTTGCTGACATCTCCTTGAGGCGCGCGTGGAACACTACCTACGCGCCGTCGACGACTTGGGCTCGGTCCGGACGGTTACCGGACGATCGGACGGCGAGCCACCCATTGCTCACCGTCCGCAAGCCCGCGCCTACGGTGGCCGGAAATGAGGATCGGAATCCCGGCGGCGGTTTGGGCGTGAGGACTGTTGCTTCACGCGATCGGCCGCCTCCTTTGCTAGCATTACTGCTTCGCAGAAGGAGGCAACTGCCTGCCACTCCTCCTCGCTCCGGACCATGGCCTGTACCAAGGCCCGGCGCGAGAGATCGCTGCCACCGATCGCCCCCACGAGGACACGGCGGTGCTCTGCCCAAGCGGAGCACACCTCTACCGTATGCTCCACCGTGTCCTCCGGGCGAGCTATATAGGGTGTATAGCTCCATCACTCTCGCTCGCACGCTTGACATTTTAACACGCCATGGTAAGACCCCTGAAACCACTTTTAAATAACAATTTTAGTTTAAACTTAAACTTTCTAAATATACACTAAAGGCCCATTTAGACGGAAAGAGTTTCTAGTCTCGAACATACGATAATCGAAAGAATATAAAAAAGTTTCTTCGTCTAAACATTCATAACTCTCGCTGTTCCACTTTGGCGACAATTGCCTCGCAATTGCTTAATAATAATAATAAAATGTTTTTTTTTATGAGTTTTGTTTAAAAAAATATTTAATAATGTAATTTATATGTGTTTATACTGAATAATGGAAATAATAATAAAAATAATAATTCACAACTATCACACAACGCCATCTAATCCCAAACTAAGCACAGCTTGTACTATGGCTAAGCCAAGGCTTGTGTTGTTTCTAAACAGAATTTAATTTGAATTCAAAGCAATAGTCATATTTCGAGGTTTTGTGTCAGTTGCTACTGTGGCAACCGAGTAGGTTTTACTACTAATTACTAACTTGCAAAACTGGCATGTTAGACTTTTAAGGTTTACGTAATAAAAAAGTTTAGTGAGGATTGACGTTCGAAGGAAGAAGAAAGGGAGACGTCAAGGAACGTCGACATATATATTTGATATGTAAAATATAGAATGAAAGAGCTATAATCTAAATAATACTCTCAAGAACATAAAGCATTTCATTTGAGCTCCCCATCCCTACAAATGGTGGAGGGCCGTGCGACAATTATATATTTTCAGACATAGAAATCTGACAGATCCAGAAAAACAACTAGTTTGGCTACACGGAACCCCTCGCAGCCAAAGCGAATAAATACGACGAGTGAGCTAGCACAGCAGGCGAGGAATATACGCCTGGAGATATATGAAAGCTGAGTGATTTTATATATTAGTAGAATAGTAATTTGTATAAAAGGAGAGATGATGTTCTCGGGCACAGACGAAGTGTGCTTCGAGGAATTTATCGCCGATTTTAGGCAGACCGCCAGGTCGAACGAGTGGTGGGAGAGTGATTATGCTCTCATACTAGGAGGCTACTTAAATGGAGCGGCAAGCCACTATTACAAATATACGTATAATTACGATATGGACTTCGCGACGATAAGCAAGTTATTGAGAGAGGAGTTCCCATGTGGGTGTTTTAATTGTAAAGAACGTGCAGCGACTGCATCATTAGTAACATTTAATACTGAGGATAAAACCGCAGATTTGCTTGGAGAAGGCGAACCATCAAATATTTTAAATAAAGATGATAATGCTGTTTTATATTCTAGCATGATGATGGACGAACCACATACTAATGAGCAGAATGATGACCATGATGACCAAAGTGATGAAATTGATGACCAGAGCTGTAATGAAAGCAGCTTAGTCGATGACGAGATGAGATTGGAGTGTACGGATGAAGCCAAAAACCCGGGTGTGTCCATTCCAATCATTTGTTCTCCAAATTTATTTCCAGGAAACCAAGATTCGTTTTTTTTAGAATCGCAATGTGATCAGGATGAACAAACGAACAAAGATCATATTGACAATGATCACGATTTAGAAATTAATTATGAAATTAATAATAATGAAACTGGACAGAGTTTTTTCCAGAGTGAAGTGGAAGATATGGTCCCGAGTTCAAGGGATGAGGTCCATTCTCTGTTGATAACAACAAAATCAAATAATTTTAATTTTGAGTTTATTTTTTATAACAAATATCGTTGTCATGCCACATGTCAACCAGAAAAAGGTTTGGCACCAAAGAAGTTCGTCCATGCTAAGTTGAATCGTAGTCCCCAAATTAAGAAAAAAAAATTAGTGGTAAAAAGGAGTTTAATTAGAAAAAAGTCCATCCGTCAACTTCATCCAAATAAAATAAAACCTCAATCATTAAATTTTAAATTTTTTAAAGATAATAACTTTTTAAAACAATCCTTTTTAGTGAAATTTAAGTTTTGGAAATTTTATAAAAAGAAATTAAACTGTATTTTTAGTAATTATAAAATAAGAAAACGATTCATTTTGAGAATTTTGTAAATATTTTGGTTTTTGTTTTTGTTATCATGTCACTGCATTATTTTTGTGAGGTCAGCAGGGTATGAATGATTAATCATTTCTTTTTGTTTCATGTTTGTTTTCAATGAGAGGCGCCACGCGCCGTCACCGAAGAAAGAAGACAAGAAAACTGTGCGTTCAATAGTTTTTTCTTTTCGTCTGTTTTTTTTAATTATTCGATTAGGTAAATATTATCCAGGTGGCGTTTTAGCTTGCAGCAGTTAAATATATTTTGGGAAACTGTGGTCCTTTCTAATGAGGGGGAGTGGCGTATCAATAAATGCTGATACCGTCTTTGCAGATAAGGCATAGCCTTCGCAAAGGGTGTCTAGTTGACACCATTGGTTTAGCTGATGATTGAAGTCCCACAGTTCAGTCAATATGGACTGATAGATTATATTAGACTACATGAATTTTTTTAAAAGGTTTTGTCACTGGAACATATTCTATTTATAGCGATGATAGGAACTTGCACAGTGCTGTCTTTTTCTTCTCTGACACGATGAGCGTCCGATGAGGTTAAAGTCATAACCGTAAGAGTTGTAGTTTATATCATGTTAGATCCCTTCTGGATATATGTCAATTATGACAATTAGGGTGCAGCACCGTGGCTTTTATTTGAGGTTTTGCCGCGGTGGGGTCTAAGCATGACAACGTTGAATAGTGAGCGCCAAGTTAGCGCATAGTAGAATTGTAAATAGATTTTGAATTTTGCTTATCGTTCGTCATGACTTAGGTTCGCTCATAAAGAGACGACCACCACTATGTAAAATTACTTTCCTCCATAGGTAGGGGCATCTGTGTTAGGTAATAAGCAGGATATACATAAACCTTAAAAGTTTTTTTTTTGGAATAGAATTGCTTAGCGATCCTCAGCATTTCTATTCGTAGGGGCGTAGCTCATGTGGCAACCGAGTAGGTTTTACTACTAATTACTAACTTGCAAAACTGGCATGTTAGACTTTTAAGGTTTACGTAATAAAAAAGTTTAGTGAGGATTGACGTTCGAAGGAAGAAAGAAGAAAGGGAGACGTCAAGGAACGTCGACATATATATTTGATATGTAAAATATAGAATGAAAGAGCTATAATCTAAATAATACTCTCAAGAACATAAAGCATTTCATTTGAGCTCCCCATCCCTACACTACCATGAGAGCACAGCACGAGGGCATTTTAACTATGTCCGGTCTTCTTCTTCTTCCGGCCCTTATCCCATATTACTTGGGGTCGGCGCAACACGTTATTTTTTTTTTCATGTCTGGTCTTCTAAGACAAGCATTAATTAAATGGAAAGACCCAAAACATGTTAGGTTAAAAAAAATGGATAGTGATGGGTGTGTCAGACATTCACTGATTAAAACCCACATGCGTTCGGTGGCTGGAAATCGCCTTGCCACTCCGAAATTTTGGAGCATCTAACACGTTGTGTCTTCAAGTACAATTGAAAGATGAAGACACATTCAAAAATAAGTTTCGGGTTACGAAAGCTCAAGTAATCACAAAAACCCAAGCAGTCACCTATTCACTAAACTCGAATGACAAATCTTCGCACTCAAAACTGTTCTAATTTTGAGTGCGAAATTGTACGATACTCGTATGAACTTCAAAAACTGTCATACGAGATCTTATTTACATTACACAAGCCGAGATTTTCGTAAGCAAGAATCTTCTTACTATAATTTTGCCATGTAAACAGACGCAGAACATTATCGCTAGCGATAATTGACTTGCAAATCTCATATGACATAATCGTAGGTGAGAATTTAGTTCTTGCCTGTACGTAAACATTTTGATACGATAATGTTATGTCGATTATTATTTGAGATTATTGCGTACAATTTCTCGAATCAAAATGTGCGAGAAACTCTCTCCGTCTAAATGGGCCTTTAATGTCAGGTTCTGAATTCAAGGAATTTTATTCACAGAGTCAAGTAGACACAAACTTTGAGTTTCATTTCTAATGAAAACATGAACCGTGTTCCTTGAAAAGAGGCGAAAGCAAATTGTTTAAGTAAATTGTAAAGTAGACCGTTGTTGAAACCAACCACTATAGCCACTTTGAAATGAATTACAATATAGTAGTCTATTAAAATTCGTGAGAACTTAAGTAGAAACGGCAAATATTTTGTTTATGGTGGTATGTTCTGGAAATCTGCAGTACAAAATGATGAAATAGGAAAAGTATAGAACACTTTAAATTTTTATGATTAAGTTATTTAATGTGATCTCAACTATGTAATGAATGAATGTTATTAGTATATTTTTGGTTATTTGTGCTTTGTGTGTTTTGTATATGAATTTGTGACAACCTATCTTATGGCACCTTCAGATTAGCCGCAAAGTACCGTACGGACTACGGTGGCAGCGCGGGTTTAGCGCTGCAGTCGCGCGTCTTTTATCTATATGGAATAACAAAGCAGCGTGGCGGCAGCGCTGCAATCGCGCTTCCGTCGTGAGGTCCTTTGCTGCAAATTTGAAGGTGCCCTTACCTGAAATAAATATTTATTGTTATTATTTAGCAGTCGACTACCTGCATATTATATATACACTATCATACTATCTATACATTTTTATCTTAACAAAGGTATTATAAAATCAAGCCTCCCACTGCATTTGTCTGTCTGTCTATCTTTTCGCGATAAACTCAAAAAGTACTGAAGAAATTGCCATGCGGTTTTCACCAATAGATAGAGTAACTGATAAGAAAGGTTTAGATGTATAATACATACATGCATATTATAGTAAAGAAAAGCCAAGAATTTTAAAGTTGTTTATAACTGTTTCAAACTAGTGGTACCTAATAGTCTAATTCGAACGTTATTCATTAAGAAAACCTTTGAAGTAATAGGTACGGGTGCGAGTACAGTTCAGTACTATAATGTAGTACTACATGTAGTAGTACCTAGTGTAGTACTACATGTACTAGTACTTAATGTAGTACTACATGTACTACTTAGTACCTAGTGTAGTACTACATGTACTACTTAGTACCTAGTTTAGTACTACATGTACTACTTAGTACCTAGTGTAGTACTACACGTACTAGTACCTAGTGTAGTACTACATGTACTAGTACCTAGTGTAGTACTACATGTACTACTTAGTACCTAGTGTAGTACTACATGTACTACTTAGTACCTAGTGTAGTACTACATGTACTACTTAGTACCTAGTGTAGTACTACATGTACTAGTACTTAATGTAGTACTACATGTACTAGTACCTAGTGTAGTACTACATGTACTAGTACTTAATGTAGTACTACATGTACTACTTAGTACCTAGTGTAGTACTACATGTACTACTTAGTACCTAGTGTAGTACTACATGTACTAGTACTTAATGCAGTACTACATGTACTAGTACTTAATGTAGTACTACATGTACTAGTACCTAGTGTAGTACTACATGTACTAGTACTTAATGTAGTACTACATGTACTAGTACCTAGTGTAGTACTATATGTACTAGTACTTAATGTAGTACTACATGTACTAGTACTTAATGTAGTACTACATGTACTAGTACTTAATGTAGTACTACATGTACTAGTACCTAGTGTAGTACTACATGTACTAGTACTTAATGTAGTACTACATGTACTAGTACCTAGTGTAGTACTACATGTACTAGTACTTAATGTAGTACTACATATACTAGTACCTAGTGTAGTACTACACGTACTAGTACCTAGTGTAGTACTACATGTACTAGTACTTAATGTAGTACTACATGTACTAGTACCTAGTGTAGTACTACATGTACTAGTACTTATTGTAGTACTACATGTACTAGTACCTAGTGTAGTACTACATGTACTAGTACTTAATGTAGTACTACATGTACTACTTAGTACCTAGTGTAGTACTACATGTACTAGTACTTAATGTAGTACTACATGTACTAGTACCTAGTGTAGTACTACATGTACTAGTACTTAATGTAGTACTACATGTACTACTTAGTACCTAGTGTATACATAAGCATTTGAGTTAGATTCCTGAATTGTTAGATTTAGGTAGATTTTAGGCAATAATCTGACCAAGTTTAATGAAGTGGATCGTCCGATTTTAGCAAATATTTGATTATTTTTGAAGTTTGATAGCGCAGCAAGTTCAAATAAATATTTTGCATGCTGTTAGATACTTTTCGAAAGTGAATGTAAATATAGTTTTTGCAATTTTGATAACTTTTCTGTTTGATTTTGATAGAATGGTAATTAATAATTATGAACTTATTATTATATTGAGTAATCTAACATAATGACGCAACTAAAATACAAGATATATATTACAAGGGACATGGGTGTCCCAATATGCATGAAACGTCGACGACTACTAACATTCTAAATACTATTTTATGTTCCTTGACTTATCAATGCTTCCTTATACTAAATACAAAGTAAACTAAAAAAAATTTAAGGTGTGAAATCATCTAACGACTTCTCTTGCTTTAGGATGGTGCGGGAGGGCGTTTCAGACTTTTACTGACTAAAACGACATCTATGTTCCTTCAGTTGCCCTTTGCGTTCTAGGACCATGGGTTTCCCTTCCAGAATTATAAGTATAAGTAGCGCCAGTAGGCATCAGACCTGCTGAGCCCCTACGGTTTTGCTGCCATCTCTTTGAGGCGCGCGTGAAACCACCGCACCGTCAACGACTTGAGCTCGGTCCGGATGGTTACCGGACAGCCGAATAGCGAGCTACCCATTGCTCGCCGTCGCGTCCGTAAGCCAACGCCTACGGTGGCTGGAAATCGAAGTCGGGATTCTGGTGGCTGGGGCATGAGGAAGTCCGTTCCCTCACGCATGCGGCTGCAAGGTCGCTAATTGAATGATTTATTTTTTTGTTGTACATACGGTTGTACAACTTGAATGACCTTTAAAAATGCTTAATTGCCGTATTGTAAACACGGGTGTACGAAATTTATTCGATCGAAAATGTAGGGCTCTATATTTTCGTTTTACCTGACAAAACCGACTTTTTTGTTTTTTTTTTTGTAATTTTATTAAAAAATTGCGCAATTAGGTACGTAATAATAATACCCCCCGTCGCGCGAGGGGTTAATATTCCTACTGTGTTATTTGTTATCTTGATGTCCAAAAAAGTTTATAAATAAAATCTTCCAGTCCTCAAAAGTTTTTCCTCGTATATTAAAAAATAGATTTGTGGGAATCATTAGAAAATTTTTTTCGGCAGGCTTGGCAAATCCTCATGGAAGGCTGCACTCACAGACGAGCCAGGGGCAGTATCAGATTTCTACTGACTAAAACCAACCTACTGCCTTACATTTAAACCACAGACATGACGTGCCCTTGTTTGTTGGTTATTCATTTTCCAGACCACAGTTTCAAACTATGAAAGTTACAAACAATACAATCAGGTTTCTTGAACTACATACGAATACAAAACTTTGGAGTATAGAAACTTACCCTATGTTAGCTTATGTCCCTTTTTATTTCTTATCGACACCTCCCTGAGGGATGCCGTCAGGGATGCTATCTATCAATTCCGTGTAAAAGAGTCTTTTTTTATATAAAAATGTGGCCTCTCGAACTTATACGTATGAGGTGGTCGTCTACTCAACCGGACTTAAGGCCTACGCAGGCCTTACTAAATTAAAGCCTCCGGCCAGGATAAAAACCTAAAATTAAGTGACTATGCGTTAAGGGTACCACCTGCGCCCCTAGCCAAGTTACAACCGTTTCGTTTCGATTCTCTTTTCGTTGATCGCCTCGAGTCGGCCACGCCTCCTATTCCTTTGTTGTGACCACGTGACTGAGCGTTGAGATGACGTCAGAATAAAGGAATCGGAGGCGTGGCCTACTCGAGGCGATCGACGAAAAGAGAATCAAAACGAAACGTTTGTAACTTGGCTAGGGGGCTGTAGAGTCCGGACCTCGACTTAGGGCATCGCTGGGGTTTTATGTTTGTTACCTCAGAACTGTTCCATTTTTTTTTCTTTTACAGTTATAAATATATAAAACTGATGTCAGATTCCCTGGCTTCTTACTACCCGTAGTGACAATCGAAAACTGTCAACTGAAAGAAAGAAAGAAGAAAGAAAACACGTTTTCTACGCACGCATTTCTAGGGGTGACCAGACGGTTGCAAACTAGTGTTCCAACCAAGGTGACCTTGGTTTATGTGTTTGGTTTGTGTTGCGGCTACATGTACTCGTATGTAAACCACGCGCCAACACGTCTGGTGGTTGGGAAAACGCGCTTCCCAACCAAGGGCGTTGAAGGTCATGGATTACAACTGTTGTCTAAACGGATTGAAACTAACAAGGTCACCTTGGTTGTGACATTGGTTTGCTACCATCTGGTCACCCCTTTACCCATTTATAGACCGACATCATCTAGCATTTCTTAATCTTGAAGATCAACCCGAATAGATGTTACTAACAAGCCACGAGCTCTCAATTAACAACACACACAGTTCTTTTTTAAATATTGATAAGCTCGCGTTGGACTACTATCTCACTTGATGGTAAACGATAATTTATGACGATAGGCTATGGGCCGCGATTGCCTTAGCATAGCATAGCATAGTCGGCCTTTTAATGTTCCCACTGTTGGGACTCAGCCTCCTCTCTAGGAGAGGGAATGGGCCGTAATCCACCACGCGGGCCCAGTGCGGGTTGGTGGATGTCACATGTCTTCGAATTTTTGGTTCTAGGACATGCCGGTTTCCTCACGATGTTTTCCTTCACCGTTTTGAGAGCAGTGGTGATGAAATAAATTACACAAAGTAATGCGCCTGGCTGGGTTTGAACCCGCGACCTACAACTCGTAAGTCGGGGCCGTTACCACTCGGCCACCACTGCGATTGCCTTGAAGTAACCTATTTACTCCAGGTTTTAGCTATCAGGAAACACTAAAGTGAAAAACTCCGGTGGGAATTTCCAGTTCTTAGCTGTGCGTATTATGAATGTATGTATAGTTACAAATACAAAAACAATATTCTTTATTTGGTATATAATCAAGGTTTTAACGATTAAAGTAGGTTTTCTAGGAAAAAACTCATTGTTGAGTTAAGCTCGCCTTTGAACATGAATTATATTATTACCAAATCACTGTGTTAATATTTTATTAGGTTTTGTGTTCAATAAAGAATTTAATTTTGAAGTACAAACTTGTTACTACTTACAGAATTTGAAAGATGTTTACGCAGTTATCTCAAAGAAACCAAATTGAATGATACACGAATCTTATAAAACTTTTTTCCCAAAGAAAAAACAATAATGACGGTAGTCAAACACAAAACATTTATCGCGTATTTTTAGACTTTTTAAATCGTCAAAATCATTATATTATCAGAATTTCCGATTTCGCTTTTGTGGTGGACAAATTGGCGCCATTACTCGAATTTGTTAAATGGATGAAAAAACCTCTTTGGCGTTACATTGTATTGATTTGGAAGTTATTGTGAGCCGATTGAATGGGGCTGTACAATGGCCAGGCTATTGTTATGTATTGCATAGCTATGTCTGTCTGCGGATGGATGGAACATCTGAATGCCGAGTGTAGGCTGGATTATGGCAGTGTTCGATGTACTGAAGTTCCTGCTTTTAGAGTATTTGAAAGGTTTTCGGGGAATCGGTATTCATAAATTGGTGACTCTTTATACTTCGAATTCAAAAATCAAAATATTATTATTATTATTAATATTCTATTTATTTATTTTATTTCACGTAAGTAGGCCTATGTGAAATAAAAAGGGCACCTCAAATCAAGTTAAAAAAAGGTATTTTTGTTTGATCTGAGATGGGCACTTACAAACCTTTAGAAACTAGTGCAATTAAAATATGTATGCTGTAATGACCTGTTTTTGAGGTGAGAAATCATCCAATTACATCTCTCGCTCTAGCGTGGCGCGTAGCGCGAGGGCGTATCAGATTTTTACTGACTAAAACCACACGTGCCGGTAGCCAAGTTACGACCGTTTCGTTTCGATTCTCTTGCGTCGAACGCCTCGAGTAGACCACGCCTCCGATAACTTTGTTCTGACCACGTGACTGAGCGTTGAGATGACATCAAGCGAGGTCTACTCGTAACTTGGCTAAGGGGGCTGTGTCCTATAGTTGCACTTTGCGTTCTAGAATCACGGGTTTCCTTTTCAGAAAATCACCGATACTTATAATGACCTAGACTAGACTGAACAAAGCAATAAAGTAGACATTTTTATCATTCAATTTCTTGTCATCATACCGGATCCTAGTAGATTACGTTCCATAGTCCTAAAGTGTAAGAATTACATCAATCATTTACAACTTTACACAAAACATAACAACACCTTTTAAACAACAGCAATTATTTAAATAATGCAAAACCAAAATGAAACCAATTCAAATTACAAAACAATTAAAAAAGAAAAAAAAATAACTAATTGGTTCAACGAATTTTTAAAGCAAATATTATTTTATCCCGTTCCAATACAGCCCAACGAGGCCCATAGCACCGGCATTAACGGCCATACATCCTTTTTCAACCCAATTTATTTAATTGGAAGTCACATTGCCAACGAAATCCGTTTTAGTCTATTAAAATTGGATTTAACTGGCAACGTATGAATGAGAGAGGTGAAAAAAATGTAAAATTATGACGAAGGTTGTTGTACCTTGTTGATATGGAGTTTCGAAATGACGAATCGTTTATGTCTTGTTCAATGAATGATTATCTTTTTTTTTGCGAGCAACGGGTGGCTCGCCGTCCGATCGTCCGGTAACTGTCCGGACCGAGCCCAAGTCGTCGACGGCGCGTAGTGTTCCACGCGCGCCTCAGGGAGATGTCAGCAACCGTAGGGGCCCAGCAGGGTCGAAGCCTACTGGGGCCATGGGTGATGCGAAAATGACCCCCGGGGCCCTGGAAAAAAATGGCAAAGAGACAGGACAGGAGTGGGTTTTTAGTCAGTAAAAGTCTGACACTATCTCCCGCTCCGCCCAAGAGTGGGGGATGTCATTAGATGATTTTCCCACCCAGAAAAAAAAAAAAAAAAAGTACTATTTGTTTTTGCCAAAGAAAACAATAATAAAAGTATTTGTTTTGAGAACTATCTACCCCAATAGAACAATTTAGGAGAATTCAAAGATAGTATGAAGGATTCTAATTTCTTGAGTAAATAAACTTGAAACTGAGCAAATTCTAATCACAATGCTGAAATTATTATTTCAAAACTACTTTCAAAATACGGTTTAGAGATGTTAAAGCTTTTATGAAAACATTCTCGCAGAACGTAGTTGCTGGCAATGTGCTATTTTTGATGACATGAACGCAGTGAGAATTGTTCAACATCATCATCATCATCAATAGCCTCATTTCACCCACGGCTGAGTTTAAACTTCACTTTGTTGCCAGGTCTGCGAGATTAGAACATGGTGGAGCATACGGTGGAAGTCCTTGCTTGGATTGGGCACCGCCATGTCGTCGCGGAGGCAATCGGCGGTGGTGATTTATTTATTTATTTAAACTTCATGTACAGTAGTGGTACATAGGCGGACTTAATGCAACAAGGCATTCTCTACCGTTCCGTATGGTGTCCGGAGTTCCGTATGGTGTCCGGGTTCCGTATCGTGTCCGGACGTAAAGAATAACAAAAACCCATCTCTTCCCGAGGGTGTCGTAAGAGGCGACTAAGGGACATACCAGAGAATGGGCAGCAGCATCCTCTGAGCATTACAACAACCAAACTGCGATCGCCAACCGGTCTGCCAAGCGTGGCGATTATGGCAACCCCCCCCCAAATGAAAAGCAGAATGAAAAAATGGGCCCTAGTGCCCGGCAGCCCGTCTACCCTTGACTCCGGTAGCGGTCAAGCCCACGACGAGGCAAGGGGTGCGAAGAATCTCCGGATGAGATCTGGCTACCCATCTATTAAACGACTCGACCTGACAACTTTTAACACGCGTACACTGAGGACTGGAAGATCACCTAACTTGAGGAGGAATTGAGCAGGTTGCGATGGAGTATTGTGGGATTGTCTGAAGTCCGAAGACAGGGGGAGGATACGATAATTCTCAAATCCGGTAACCTGCTCTATTTCCGGGAGGGTGACCAGCAGTACCAGGGTGGTGTCGGGTTTATCGTCCACAAGTCCCTTGTGAACAATGTGGTAAAGATCGAGAGTGTGTCGACCAGGGTGGCGTACCTTATACTCGGAATATCATCAAGATATTCGCTGAAGGTCATACAGGTCTACGCCCCGACCTCGACACATCCCGACGACGGCCCAGCAGGGTCCAAGCCTACTGGGGCCAAGGGTCTGATTCTGAAAGGAAGACTCGGCCCTGGTACGAAAGGTAACGAAGGAACAGGAGTGGGTTTTTAGTCAGTAAAAGTCTGACACTATCTCCCGCCCCGCCCAAGAGCGTGGGATGTCATAAGATGATTTTCCCTCCGGAAAAAAAAAAGACACATCCCGACGACGAAGTAGAATCCATGTATGAGGATATATCAAGAGCCATGCATGGTTCTAAGACTCACTTCACCGTGGTTATGGGGGACTTTAACGCGAAACTGGGCAAACGAGACGATGACGAGCTGCGAGTGGGGCAATTTGGATTTGGACGTCGGAATCACCGGAGACACCTACTGGCTAGCTTTATGGAGAAGGAGGGCCTCTATATGATGAATTCCTTCTTCAAAAAGCGTGAGCATAGAAGGTGGACCTGGCAAAGTCCTGACGGTGCAACTAGAAATGAGATTGACTTCATCCTGTCGACGAAAAAGCAAATATTCAATGATGTCTCTGAGATCAACGCGGTGAAAACTGGAAGTGATCACTGCGTGGTAAGAGGCACATTGAATATTAACATTAAGCTTGAAAGGTCTCGACTGATGAAGTCTACGCTCCGTCCAGCACAGATCCAGATCCAAAACCCCGAGAGCATTCAGCTCGAACTCCAAATCGTTTCGAGTGCCTAGGAAGCTCAGTGGATGAATATAACGATGGGTTCGCGGAAACTGTCCATACGGTCGGGTCTAAGTTTTTCAAGACTCACCGCACAAATAAGAATAAGAAGCTCTCTGATCCGACCCTCGAGCTAATGAAGAAGAGGCGTGAGATGATTCTGCAGTCTTCAGACGATGCGTGCATATACCAGCAGCTCAATAGACAAATCTCGAAGTCCCTGAAACGCGACCTTCGCCGCTTTAATACCACAAGGATTAAGGATGCGATTGAGCGGAATAAGGGCTCTAAAGTATTTGCACGAGATCCGTCTATTGGGCAAAACCAGCTCACGAAACTGAAGACCGACGAAGGCAGAGTCATATCCGCCAAATCGGAGCTTCTGGGAGAGATCGAGGCTTTTTATGGACAGTTATTCACGTCTATCGCTAAACCCGCTGCAAATCTAGTAAACGACCCAAGCGCTAGATTGACTCGACACTATACCGAAGATATCCCGGACGTCAGCCTGTACGAGATTAGGATGGCTCTGAAGCAGCTGAAAAACAACAAGGCGTCGGGTGAGGACGGAATTACGGCCGAACTCCTGAAGGCGGGTGGAAAACCGGTCCTTAAGGCCCTTCATACTCGAGGGAAAAACGCCACAGGCGTGGAGCAGAGGCGTGGTGGTACTCTTATTTAAGAAGGGCGATAATGCCCTGCTTAAGAATTACAGGCCCATCTCGCTTCTGAACCATGTCTACAAGCTGTTTTCCAGAGTCATCACGAATCGTCTCGTGCGCAGGTTCGACGACTTCCAGCCTCCCGAACAAGCCGAATTTCGAAAAGGCTTCAGCACCGTGGACCACATACATACGCTGTGGCAGGTTATACAGAAGACTGAGGAGTATAATCAGCCTCTCTGCTTAGCGTTTGTGGACTACAAGAAAGCCTTTGATTCGATTGAAACTTGGGCTGTACTGCAGTCTCTCCAACGGTGCCAAATTGACTATCGGTATATCGAAGTGCTGAAGTGTTTGTACAAAAACGCCACTATGTCAGTCCGACTACAAGACCAGACCTCGAAACCTATCCTCTTGCAGCGGGGCGTGAGGCAAGGAGACGTTATTTCTCCGAAACTGTTCACGGCAGCAATGGAAGATGTCTTCAAGGTTTTGGAATGGAGAGGGCTAGGCATTAATGTCAATGGCGAGTACATCACTCACCTTCGGTTTGCCGACGACATGGTAGTCATAGCTGAGACTACGGAGGAGCTCAGTACAATGCTTGGTGACCACAGTAGAGCTTCCGAAAGAGTGGGAATTAAAATGAACATGGACAAAAACAAAATCATGGTAAACAGCCATGTAGCACCCACTCCTATCATGATCGGGGACTCTACACTCGAAGTTGTAGACGAATACGTTTACCTGGGACAGACGGTCCAGTTGGGAAGGTCTAACTTCGAGAAAGAGATCAATCGTCGAATCCGACTCGGTTGGGCAGCGTTCGGGAAGCTGCGCGGTATCTTCTCGTCCAATATACCAGAGTGTCTCAAGACGAAAGTCTATGACCAGTGCATGTTACCAGTGATGACATATGGCTCCGAAACGTGGTCGCTTACAATGGGCCTCATTAGAAGACTTAAAGTCACCCAAAGGGCAAAGGGAGAAAGGATGAAGGAAGGGGGGAAAGGGAGAGGGCTATGCTCGGAGTTTCCTTGCGTGATCGAATCAGGAATGAGGATATCCGCAGGAGAACCAAGGTTGCCGACATAGCACGAAGAATCCTAAACTAAAGTGGCAATGAACAGGGCACATTGCTCGCAGAACAGGTGGCCGTTGGGGCCGAAAGGTTCTGGAATGGCGACCACGTACCGGAAGACGTAGCGTTGGAAGGCCTCCTACAAGGTGGACCGATGACTTGGTAACGGTTGCGGGAGTCCGATGGATGCGAGACGCACAGGACCGTTCATTGTGGCGACGCTTGGGGGAGGTCTATGTCCAGCAGTGGACGTCTTTCGGCTGAAATGATGATGATGATGATGATTCTCTACCAGTCAACCTTTGGGTTAAAAGAGACAACACTGTGGTAGGTGTGCACAATAAATAAATAACAGATAAATATCAAGTATGTAGTATCATTAAATTAAGTTACAATAATAAAATACTTATTTATGCTAATATTATAAACTAATAAATACATTATAATTAGGAGAACTAAAATATACTTGGTGACCAGTCGCGTCAGGCCCTGGTACAGAGTGAGAGGTAGGTAATAAAAAAAAAATTGTTTATTTCCACCTTCAAGTTAACAAGTTTTCCAAATTACAGTAAATTAGGTCGAAAGGTTAATTAATTGTGATATCTAAGTGTTACAGATGATACCTAAGCTAAGATAACTTAATATCTTGTATATCTATATATACAAGATATTAAGTTATCTGGTGGTAGGTGGGTTATGATCAGTAAACTGTCTGCCACTCTTTCGCGCTCCATCCCGAATTGTTTGATAATTTCCCACCACAAAAAAAAAAATGGTACACGTTGTTAGTGTAAATCTCCAAAATCCTGCACCAACCTCATTAGGGAGAACCTTAATGAGGCTAGAAACTCGCAAGTGGGGCGAGTGTTTGCCAGAGATGAACTGAAAATCCTGGTAATTGTACATCGCCTGACCCATTTTGATAATCTTGAATTTTATTTGACATTAGCATAAATTTGATATGTATTTAATCTATTTTTTATTATTTATTATTATTATTATTAAACTATTTATACTAAAACCGAAATATGTACATACAAACTATAAAAACTATTATACTAAACCTAACTATGTACATATAATACAAAAACACCTATTACACTCAGGCGTCGAAGTACTCCTCCACATCGCTGTCATCCGGAAATGTGCCCAGAAGGCTGGCAGCATTGCCACGTTGAATGGCAATGCTAATTCTTTGGGCGAAGAACGAGCCAGCCCTCTGGTCACGCAAAGTGTCGATCAGACGGCGTGAAATTTCCTTAAAAAGGAGACGCGCACTCGGACCCCATGACCCAAGCGTTTCGACCCCAAACGGCTCAAAACTGTAATTACCAATAAGATTACAGTATTTGCGCCGTTTGATGGTCTCAGCAGCCGCAGCGGCAGCGCCGGCACAGCCCGCCGAACTAAGAACATGGGATGGCGCAAGGGTGTCGACACAGGTTGCGTCCCACACCAGAGGCCTACCCACCTTCCACGGCACCAACGTCATACCATCTGGTCTCTTCCCATCGTCACGTACCAAGCCGCTAGGTTCTAATACGGCAGGTACGCCAGCGGTGACGAGAGCTCGACGAATAATGTCGTTGATGCTAGCGTGCCGTGCTATGCGGCCTGCGCTCCTGCAGCAGGACAGGCCATGGTGTCCGAGGCTGTCGACAGCTTCGCCACAGTGGCACCGATGTGGAGCAACACAAGGTGCGCCTAAGCGTAAACAGACTGCGAGCCGAAACGAGGCGTCATCCATCATAGTGCCTATGGTGGATGACGGGAGTGCCTGAAGCCACAAACCCGACTCCCATTCCCCTACAGCCAGCAGACGCGCACGCTCAGCAGTACTTGACGACGTATTCATTAGGTTGTTCCGTACAATACTGCAGAGCGGCACATCCCACCGTCTCTGCGAGGACAGGTTGTCGGGCAAATCCGTGTTGGGACAAGCCATTTTCCAAGCGTTCAACGCATCGGACAAGCACGGTACCTCAACATTAACCAGTGAGGAAGATAGAATATTCCTGGTTAAAGTTTCAGTACTGTGCACCGAGGAGAGGAAAGCTGGTAAACTTATACTTGAAATTTTGCGGACGCCGAGGCCACCTAGCCGGATGGGAAGAGTGGCTTGCTGCCATGCTCGGTCGTCCAAGGCCACATTTAGGATCGAAGATAGTGTGTTCCTAATAATTTGATCGACTTTTTCCAAAAGTTGTGGATGTTTCCAAAGATGGGAGGAGCGAAGGCTATATGTAAATTTTGGTCCAAAACAACAGTATCGAATGAGTGTGAAAGCCGAATGCATGTTGATTTTGAAAAGTCTTTCCGAGACGTCATTAAAATTTTGTATTTTTTGTTCTATGAATGTAGGAAAAGATTCATCGAAAATTGGGGAGCCCAGGAGGTGAAGAGAATTTCTATCGGTGATTTGGATATTTGGTGCTATTGAGTTAAATTTTTCTAAAATCGTCTGTCTGTCAGTCGTTTGGGGGACGAAAATTTCGCATTTTGATAGGTTAAGTTGTAATCCAATAGAAGTAAATTCATTTTTCAAAAACATTAAATCTTTTAAGACCGTGTCTACGTCACCTCCTAGGGTTCCGTCATCCAAATACCAGACATTGAATTTAGAATTTAGCTGCCGAATGATGGGATTTATAGCCAAACTGAAAATGACTGGCCCAAGAGGGTCACCCTGTTGACAGCCAACGGCTGATTCCAAAAGGTTTTCCTTATAAAGTAATTTAGAGGGATGCCTATAACATTGATAAAGAAAACTGTAAATTTTGGGTATTTCTTTTTGAGCTTCTGTCAACAAGGTGTCCCTGTTCACGGAATTAAAGGCATTCTTAATGTCAACCTTAAGAATGACCTCACCTTCATTGCTGTTAAGGTAAGTAGAAAGGGCATGTACCGCAGCCTCACAGCCCCCTTTGGATCCGAAACCCAGCTGTAGGGGCTGGAATTTGCTGGCAAGTGCTTCACTATAGAAAGCACAGCAAATTTTGGCTGCGATACGTCGGTAGGTAGACCCTACGGCAATGGGACGAATGCCGCCATCCTTTTTGCGCAAAGCACATAGGTTTGCCCCGTATAGGACATCAATGACGGCTTCGTTCACATTGCCGCAGAGCATGAGATTGATGAGGGCCGTCAGCTCCTTCAGGAGGGACTCACCAGCTTCCCCGGCGCCTGCGCACATCAGGTCCTTGAGGTGTTGAGGTGTCAGGCCGTCGAGACCGCCGGCGGACCCACTCCGAAAGGAGCACACGGCTGCATATACTTGTTGGGCTGTAATTTGAAGGGAGTTGGTTTCTGGATTGGGAGGATCAGGGAAGGTGAGATCATCTGCCGGGGCGGGGTGTTTGCTTTCCAGAGCCGTAAGTGTCTCTGGAGAGTACGGCGCAACCACATCACTGCTAAAGATAATCCTAGCAGCACCTCGGATGTCACCCTCGCCTAGTTTGGACTCCACATGATGCAATAAACCTCTTTGGGGGAGGTGTGATGTTAATTTAGGTTCGAAACTTTGGGCCGAAATATCACAATTATCTTTGATTTGAGCTGTTAAAGTTTTTTTTGTTGCCAAATTTTTTTGCACATGTAGAATCCTAAACGGGAAGGTGAGCAGTTGTTCCCAAGCACTTAGTGAGTTCTCCCGGACGGCGAGGCGGACACATCGTGCTAAGTTTAAAGCCACGGATGGTCTCGCACCACGAGGAACTCTTTTCAAAACGGGAGTAGTATTTTTAAATTTGGATAGAGTTTTCCATAAAGGTTGAGGAGAAGGATCAGGTGTTAAGGGCGTAAGTATTATTGGGCATGTTGAAGGTACATTCTGGGGTTTATGCTTCTTACCCAAATGTACCTTCAAGCCTCGCTCACCTTTAAAAAAGCGTGCTTGGGAACAATGAGGACATCTCACTAGGACATCCAGCGATGTGGCAGGTTGACTGGCACCTCGTACGGCATCACTACTGTCGTCGTATGCATATGGCATTAAAATACTGGTATTAAAATATAATACTTACTGGTAAAACATTTTTTAAACTTGTTTTTTTTTTTAAACCAATAAGTATAAAAATCACTTATAACTGCACGGACTATACAATACTAAAACTATTATAAAATACCTATAATAAAAACACAAAAAAGGATCACCAAAAACTAATAATGTCACTGTCAAAATCACAAAAATGTCAGCTGTGGCGTAGTCGCTAAGAACAGGCGGCTCCCCGCGCATGCAGGACAACCTTCTTGATTGTTGGTTGGGCTGGTTAGGCTGGGCTGCAGGCGTCGTGCTTCGGTCCGTCTTTCCGTATGACTTCTAAGGGCCACCTTAGACGAATAGTTTTTTTTGGCGTCCAAACAAAAAGATACGCATCTCGATTTTTACACAAGTAAATGCTTTGAAGAATTTGCCTGAAAAACTGGGTGAAAACTAATGTCAGATGCGCCCTTATCCCATCCTGTGGTATTTAGGGTCGGCGTAAAAGGTTTTCACTTTTGTTCTCCAGTTAGGTCGTCAATTTTAATCTATTTAGAATTTATTAAAATTGATTTAATTTTTTTTTGTAATGATATGCATGTTACACTTACCTATTAATATTGACGATATTAGCATAGCATAACAAAGTCGGCCTTATAATGTTCCCATTGTTGGGACTCAGACCTCTCTAGGAGAGGAAATGGGCCGTAATCCACCACGCGGGCCCAGTGCGGGTTGGTGGATGTCATATGTCTTCGAATTTTTGGTTCTAGGACATACCGGTTTCCTCACGATGTTTTCCTTCACCGTTTTGAGAGCAGTGGTGATGAAATAAATTACACAAAGTAATGCGCCTGGCTGGGTTTGAACCCACAACCTACAACTCATAAGTTGGGGCCATTACCACTCGGCCACCACTGCTCTCAATATTGACGATATTAATGATGTGAAAAAAGTAATATGTGTTAAAAATTGACAAAGTTAATTATATATATATATTTGTAATTGTAAGCCTCTGGGCAAAACATAGAGGATCTACCTATCTGTAACACCTTACGCTCTACTGTAAATTTACCTATGTTTACAAATAAAACAATTTTGATTCTTTAGTATTTCTTTGAAGAGAATTTACTAGCTATTTTCTTCAAAATAAATATTAAAGGTCACTATTTCTCAGTATATCTGAAGATTTGTAACGTGCTTCAAACCACAATCGCTGGCAAACGTCCAATGTTTTGTTTGTGTGGCCATTTAATAATTCCTAAGTTATAGTCGTAGTGCTTCTTCAAGGAGTTTCACGAGAATTATTTTTGGATTACAGAAAGAGGTAAATATAGGCACTCGATTTTCAAGAATCAAGCATTTATTTCAAATTTAAAACTTTAAAACCATTTGCAGGCACTTTTGAATTATCAAAAAGTAAGTCAGTAAAAAAAAACAACAAGTGCCAGTTGGACTCACGCACTGAGGGTTCTGTACAAACTTGACGTACGTAGGTCACGCGAAGTTTCAACTAGCCGTTTGGATAATTCTTTAAAAAGCGCATGAGCACTCGGACCCCACGGCCCAAGAGTCTCAACCCCAAACGGCTCAAAAATATAACTGCCGACGAGGTTGTTATATTTTCCCCGCTTGAGGTTCTCCGCAGCCGCAGCGGCAGCACCAGCACAGCACGATGAGCTAGGAAGATGGGATGGCGCAAGAGTGTCGACACAGGTAGCGTCCCACACTAAAGGCCTACCCATCTTCCATGAAAATAAAGACATACCGTCTGGTCTCTTACCATCGTCACGTGCCAGGCCATGAGGATCTAAAACAGCCGGAACGCCGACGGTGACAAGGGCTCGTGGAAAGATGTAATCAATATTCGCTTGCCGCGCTATACGTCCCGCGCTTCGACTGCATGACAGGCCATGGTGACCAAGGCTATAATATAACTTCGCCACAAGGATAACTTCGCCACAGTGGCAGCGATGAGGCGAACAGCAAGGAGCGCCTAGGCGTAGGAAAAGAGCTAGGCGGAAAGTTGTATCGTCGAACAAGTTGCCTACTATGTTCGACGATGGTAGTGCGTGAAGCCAGAGGCCCAACTCCCACTCTCCCACAGCCAGTAGGCGCTCACGCTCTGCAGTAGTAGTAGATGTCAAGAGAGTGAGACGAATGAGACGTGTGAGATTAGGTTTTCCTGAACTACTTTGCAGAGCGGCTCATCCCACCGCCTCTAGGAAGAGGGGTTGTCGGGCGCATTTGTATTCGGGCAAGCGAGTCTCCAGGCATTCATAGCCTCGGTAAAGCACGGCACATAAAAAGGAATCAGTGTTGAAGTTACAATATTCCTGATTAATTTATCAGTGCCGTGGACCGAAGATATGAATAATAATAATAATAATAATTGTTTATTGATAAAAAGGGTACAGATGATATGAAACAACAAAAACCTAAACTACTACCAATCAAGATATACAAGCTTAAGTAAGCACCTTATTTGGGAGAATACATTGGTGAAAATACATGGTACATCTGTTTACAATTAATTATGTTTCCCTGACTCTTAAACTAGGGTATACCTGTATCTTAAGAGACAGTGAACGGCCATGAGGTTATGTTATTACATAATTATTAAGTGAGGATCCTGTCGATCTATCCACTAATAAACAATTTTCAGAATGATAATTTAAATTGAAATCAAATAAAAATTAAATCAAAATAAAATCAAATTAAATTCAAATCAAATTAAAATAAATTAAATTATATAAATAAAATAAAAAAAATAATAATAAAATTAAATCGAAAATAAATCAAAATCAGATCTAAATTAAATCAAAAATTAATTAAATCAAATAAAAAATAAATTAAAATCAAATTAAATTAAATTATGAACTCAATTTTTGTGAGTGTGAAAGTGTATGTGTATGTGTGTGTGGTGTATAGCGTGTACTGGTGAGTATGTACGTGTGTGCATGAATGTGTATGTGCTATGTTATGTAAGTTAAAAGTGATTCTGTGAAGTCATAGTTTTGTTGAAGTAGCCACTCAGTAAGTTTCTTTTTAATTTCCCATTTTGTCAGATCAAGTATGTTTAGGTGTTTGTGAATTTTTCTGTAAATGTGAGAGCTCAGAATATGATACTGATGTTTGGCAAAGGCAGTTCTATGAGGAGTACTTGGGGGGATGAAGGTGCGTTTTTTTAGGTTGGAGGGGGGCAGGGATGGATGTTTTTTAAGGACTGAGTTTAGCACGAAGAGTTGACGTACTGTTAGAACTTTACAGTCAGAATACAGTTTTTTTGTAGGGAATCTGAAAGGTTTTCTTGTCATAACTTTAAGTATAGCTCTCTGTGCTCTCTCTAGTTTGAGAATGAATGTTTTACTCGCCCCTCCCCACACTGTAATGCAATATCCTAGCACAGATTGACACAGGCCAAAGTACACCATTTTTAAAGTGTCGAGAGTCGCTGATTGTCTCAGAGACTTAAAGATGTGTAAGAGACGGAGGGTTCTGGTGGTGACAGCATCAATCTGTTTATCCCATTTTAGTTCACTATCTATTTGTACACCTAGATATTTAACGCTGATTACTCTGGTAAGATTAGGGCAAGAACACGAAGTTAGTGAAGTAGAGGGCACCCCACATGAGTGAGCAGTAATCGAAAAAGTATCTGAGGGTGAGTTATTGCGTCTTATAGCAAATGGTACGTAATTGGATTTCAGTAAATTAAGTGTAAGTAGGTTTGAATTTAGCCAGGTCATTATGGTACTTAATGCAGACTCTGCTATAGTTTTAACACTATCCCATGTAGGTCCATGTACTATTAACGCAGTATCATCAGCGTAGGTAAAAATTTTACATTGTGGAAGCTTTAAATTGCATAGGTCATTTATGTAAATTAGGAATAAACTAGACCCCAAAATGCTACCCTGTGGGACGCCGAAGGAGACAAGTTCTTCGTCACTGAGATATGAGTTGATTTTAACACGCTGTGTGCGGTTATTCAAGTAGTCCTTAAATATTTCCAGAGCAATTCCTCTCACACCAAGCAATTCCAGCTTACTTATCAGTAAGGACAGAAACTGTGTCAAAGGCCTTGGACAGGTCCAGAAATATACCAAGGCATTTAGTATTGCTATCCAGGTTCTTCGCTACATGTTGCGTCAAGTCAAGTACTGCGTCTTCGGTTGATATTCTTTCCCGGAAGCCGTACTGATTCTCAGCGATTATTTTATATCTATCCAGAAAATCTTTGAGGCGGTTGTTGAGTATCCTTTCTAGAATTTTAGAGAGTACCGGTAGCACCGAAATAGGCCTGTAATTATTGACATAGTTCCTGTCTCCTCCCTTATAAATTGGATGCACTATAGCTTTTTTTAAGGCTTCAGGAAATACACCATTTTGCAGACAGCAATTAAAAAGGTAAGTTATGAGAGGAACTAGCACATTTTTACAGTTTTTTAACAGTAAGGGCGAAATTCCATCCCAGCCAACAGCACTGTTATTATTTAGTTGAAGCAGAAGTGACTCTACTTCAGCTTAATCCACATCCAACAGAACTAGTGAATTGCTAGTAGAGTTGGAGGGATTAGAAGAACACGACCGCTGATCAGGGAGCTGGAGGGATTGTGCACCAGATACGATATTTGCCGCCAGGTTTTTGCCAACGCTAGCAAAGAAATGGCATACCTCGTTAACGGAAGAATAGGGATTATCGCATAAATTTAGTAGCTCTTCGGGTATAGTTCGAGTTTTAGACGTGTTAGTGATATTTTTAATAGTTTTCCATAGCTCTCTCGGATTATTTCTCGTTCTCTGCACTTTTTTCACTTTTTTCATAGGAGATTTTTAACTTTCGGAGTAAGGAATTGCAAAAGTTTCTATAGCGAGTGTAGGTTAGCCTAAGTATTATATTATCGGGTTCTTTTTTGGACTTATTATGGAGTCTATCACGATTTTTCATGCATTTTAGAAGACCTGGAGATATCCACGGTTTTATAGTCCGTTTGCGTCTAGGAATTTTAATTTGTACTGAGTTATTTGATATTATAGATGTTATTATGGTGATAAATTTATTCATGGATATATTTGGGTCAGAGGTTTCATAAATTTCCGAAAAGTCCGTGTTTTGTATAGTCTGCACAATAACGTCATGATTTATACGAGTGGTAGTGTGTCGTAACTTCCGCACGAGTTTGGGGTCAGCGATAGATAACAGAGTGGGCCTATGATCGGTAATGTGGGTGTCTAGCACAAGTGTACTAACAGGTAAGTTAGTTTTTAGGAATGTGTGATCAAGGCACTTGTCTAACCTGGTAGGGTACAGGTGGGTAGGGAGAAGCCCGTGAGAAACATTAAGCAATAAATAATCCAGGCTTCGCTGGTTTCTGTTATCCTGACATATGTCTATATTAAGATCCCCAATAAGAGCGATATTAGGAAACGAAGAGATTTTACTATAGACGTTATTAAGACTTACTAGAAAGTTGTCATAATTTTCTTTAGAATTGTACGATGGCGAGCGATAGACTGCCACCACTGCCAGTTTATTATCCAATTGACATACCAGGCAATTTCCACACTCAAAGTCTGGTTCCCGCACTGTAACCTTTAGGTCCTCTTTCAGATAAAAAACTACGCCATCATTTTGGTTAGAATTAGTTTTAGTGCAATACGATTGAAAGCCGTCGAGTTTTGGTAAATTATTTGTTTTACTGAGCCAGCTTTCGGTCAGCATTATGATGTCATAATTTATATCTGTTCGGCTCAATAGTACTTGTAGTGAATCAAAGTTTTTGTTTATGCTCCGTATATTTATGTGTAAAAGATTTATATTGTTTGTGTCCAAGTGTTTTATATATTTTTTGCAATCATCGGGGCTGCAGATAGATGCATCTCCTACGCAGAGTTGGTCGAGATCATTGTTTAAATTGGTTATGTTAGCCATTTATGTAATGTATGTTGGTTACACAGAAATATTTGACATAGAGTGACTGAGTGTTTATGAGAGAGTTAAGAGTTTGTGCTATTAGGTTGTAAGTGTTTTGCTTTTTTGTGTGTGTTGGAATTTTGAGAGTGTGTTGAGTAATGTGTGAGATTGATTTTGTTGTTAAATTAGTACACAAATAAAAATAAAAAGATAATGCGTAATTAAGCATGGTTAGTCACAGATTATTATTACTGCCGGGTACCTGGAGACATTTTTCGGAGTTTATTAATTGTTGTTTGTCACCTTCTGCTTTGCGTAAGAAAATGTTACCATTTGAAGTCCAGCAGTATTTGAACGAGTTTTGTTTAGCAAATTCGCGAGCCTGGTAAAATAGTTTCTTTGTAGTGGCGGAAAGTTGTTCTTCGATATACACTGGTTTCCGTTCTCCCAGCATTCCAAGAAGTTGCGTGTTCAGCTTATGTTCTTTCCCCTTTCCTTTGTTATATGAACGGACAGCTGAAAGAAGTGCTTGCTACGTTTTCACTGTGGTGAATTCTGCTAATATGGGGCGAGGGGTGTTTGAGGTAGTAGGCTTTCCCGGTAGACGGTATATATCACGGAAATCGGATTCCGCTAAGCGTAATCCAACAAGTCCGCCGATGGTGCATACAGTTTTGGTCAGGCTATCTATATTTTCCGAAGTTTCCATCGGGATATTACGAAGTCCTATGCCCGACCCTCGAGACATTCGCTGAAGATCTGAAATCTTTTGTTCTAAACTTTGAATATATTTATAATGTTCTTGACGCTCTTTTCTTAAGTCTTCCACCTCCTTCTTCATGTCTTCGAATTTTTTATTCATGAAGACCATAGACTTGATCATTTCTTCATTTGATTTCCGAAATTCCGCATTGGAAGACTGTATCTGAACATTTTGAGCCTTTATTTCGCCAATATCGGAAGCCAATTTGGACATAATAGAAGTCTGCTCAGCCAGAAATTTAGACATATTACTGTCTTGTTCCATTTTCCAGCCAGGCAGCCAGTTTTTCTTGTAAAGTTGACTGAGGAGTGGGGTAGTCTGTGTCTCGCTTTGAGGCGAGTTATCCTCACGTGGGCGTTTGATCCTATTTTTGTTTACATAGTCACTTTGAAGAACAGCTGTGGTAATTTCAGATTCTGCTTTAGTTTGCGAGGTTTTTGGAGGAGTGCGCTTTACTAAAGACATCTTTCGTAGTTAAAATAGCAATCAAAGGAACTATGCAAGAAACTATGTTCTAAATCTAAAAGATAAATATTGTACTCAATACCGGGCGAACCGCGTAGCCGATGAGTCGTAGCTATGGCGTTCGTAGCAGATGACTCGGTCGTAGCACTCGTAGCTGTAGCGTCGTGAGTCTCGTAGCCGGATGACGTCAGCTCGACGTAGCACGTAGCACTGGTAGCGTTGTTTCGTCGCTGCCCGCCACTGACTCGGTGGCGCGTTGCGCAAGCGCACGGGTTCAAGCTTGATGAGGCGCGAGTTCGAATCCAGCAATCACAGAGACCCTTTGGATCCCAATATGGGTGTTTTTAACAAAAATCTTGATGTCTCGTTCTAGGACTGCCCAGTGGGTGGAGACGGCCGGTATAAACGCTTAAAGAGCGACAAGGAATCGAAAGTTTGGAAGATAACCAATCACGGAATTTAGATTTGAAAAACCGTAGGGACGACTGACAAGCGTCCACACTGTACGACGTTCGGCGGCCGAATCAAATGAATGCCGAAGATATGTAAACTAATACTGGTAATTTTGCGGAATTTGTAATTTTAATAACTTTAAAAGAAATTGCCAAAATTAATCAGCATTTTTAATTGCCTGTTGGTCTATTAATTAGTGGCCCTGACTGCTATGCCTGAGGTCGTGGGTTCCATTCTCACCCAAGACAAATGTTTGTGTGATAAGCACGATCGTTTTTTCTGTGTCTGGGTGTAATTTATCTATAATAATATGTATTTACATATTTAGAAAAGTATGTTTATCACTTGTCTAGTAGCTCTGCTTAGTTTGGGACTAGATGGCGTGTGTAAGTTGTGGAATACTATTATTATTCTTTACCACTTTAAAAAAAGTTTCTCATTTAGTTTGAAATACTAAAGAACCTATTACACTGCTAGTTATTATGCACACGTTATTTAGACTGTCTTAGAGCAAGCAAGCCTCGCCGAACGCGGAATTCAGATTCAGACAGGTCTAACTCTTACTACACTACGCTACATAGACTAAGACTGTCTGAATATCAAGTGGTGTAATAGGTGCTTAAATACCATCTCTCTTTAAAAAAAAATATGTTTTTCAGAATAAGGTGAGGAAAAGTGGTCAGTAGTTCCCAGCAACTCCGATGCATTACTTCGATTGCTTCGGGCTTCCTCCGACATCATCTTTAAGCAGCTGTTTTATATCTTTTTGAGCTAATCTGCAGATGGAAATGTTTTAATTTCAAAAGTGCAAAGAGTTTGTGGTCCATGGAGTTAGCATCTGTTTACTTTCAAAACTTGTGAAGAGGGAAAACCTCGTGGCTCTGAATTTTCTTCAGAACACGTTTTTCAAAGTTACCGATTCTATTTTTAGATTACAATGAACCTGGTGTATCTTTTCTTTTTTTTTGTTTTTGTTTTTTTTGTATTTTTTTGTTTTTTTCTGGTTTTTTTTTAAATTATATTTGGTAACACTTAATTCTACCCATTTCGTACTAAAAATACGTAAAATGATAGATGATACTATCTGATATCATGCGCCTGTCTATCTGTCTGTTTGCGAAAAACTCAAAAACTTCTGAACGGATTTAAATAGACAGAGTGATTCATGAGATAGGTTTAAATGTAGTGCATATTATAACAGAGAAAAGCCGAGAATTTTAAAGATTAGCTAGTTGTATTCGCACTATAATATTATGTATAAAGGCGAAAGTTTGTGAATGTGTGTATGTGTATTATGTTAAACTTGGTAACTAGTAGACCATGTCTTCGAATAGCACATAGGATACTTTTTAATACGGAAATTTATGCTCCATTGGCATGATTTACTAGATTAAATTAAAATGGTGTTTATACGATATTATTTAGATATATTATTTCTTTATTATCAGGCAACTAAGCCCCGTAGATAAAATACATTATATTACAATCTTATAAACAAAATAAACTAATACATATTAAAAAAATCACAAACAATTAACTATAATTATACACATAACATCGGCGTCGTGTTCCGCTGCATGGTGTCGCGTAGCCTTCCTCGGAAACGTCGATATACGACACCTTTCGGCCAAATGTCCTCTCTCGAAAAGGTCTGTACATGGTGGGTTGGAACTCGTATCACGAATGACTTGAAGTTGGTATCATGGCGTGATTCCAGCCTTTCGACTCTCAGAGTCCAGTTGCTCTTTATCTAAATAAATGAAGAAACTGACTGACTGACATATCAACGCACAGCCGAAACTACTGGGACAAGGAAGAGTAAAGTTTACACAAATCTTTCTTTTATGACGTAGGCGAACACTAAGAAGGGATTTTTGGAAATTTTACTTTTAAGGGGATAAAACGGGGTTCCAAAGTTTGTGTGGAGAAACCTTTCACGCAAGCGAAGCACGCTGGCAAAAGCTAGTTACTTATAAAATAACCTTTACAAAAAGCAATGTTGTTAAAATGCCCCAAGTCACCCTTACGTTGTTGAAACTTCAACGGTCCGGACTAAGCGTTTCGCTTCGTCGTTTATACCGCGTACATCAAAGGACTGGAACAATTTTCCTGCTGCGGTCTTCCCGCCCAACTATAGTTTAGGTGTCTTCAAGGCTAGAGTGAATAGGCTCTTAATAAACTAGTGCGCCTCACCATCAATGATTGCATCACTGCTTACCATCAGGTGGGATCGCAGTCAAGCACTGGATTATATCAATAAAAAAATTTAAAAAATTCTCATGGAAAATCACCCGTAATCACATACAGTTTAAGTGATTAGGAATCTCAAGCGCGTGTTAAGAAGCAATTACGGTAATATGCACTCAATGAAATCGATTAAACCAAATTTTCATTTGGTTGCTCATCAAACGTAAGTGTTTCAACAAGTAATTAGCTGTGAAATAGTGTTACTATAAAATCTACTTTGATCAATGTTGTATGATTAATTTTGGTTTATCTACTCGTTAAGCAGTTTACTAATTTCGGTTGAGTTGAATACAGTTGAACACACTTATACAATATTATTGAAGTGAAAACTTCTTTAGCGGCGTTGTACACTTTTTTTGTAATGGGTAAAAAATGTTAAACTCGCGTCAGGGTCACGTGACCGTCAGGGTCACGTGACCTGATCGAAAATTCGTAAGACGGATGTCGTGCAAAATTGTGTGCAAAAAATTTTGTAATGGGTAAAAAATGTTAAACTCGCGTCAGGACACGTGACCTGATCGAAAATTCGTAAGACTGATGTCGTGCAAAATTGTGTGCAAAAAAAAAGCAGTTCGTGGAAAATTATTCCATAACCATTCCAAAATATCCAAAACGCACAACGTTAATACTTAAGTTTTCACTTCTGCCGGCACTCCCAGAGTGCAACCCGTCATTTTTTTTATTATTATTATTTATATCAGATACATCCATATTATGTTAGTAGAACTTGAAACTTTGTTAGTAACATTGCTCATTAAAATAAATAGAATAAAATAAATATTATAACGGGGCCGCTTGCTGCTGCACCAAACTCCTCAAAATGCTGTTGGTGCTCCCCCGAATCCTTCGCATCAGGGATGCTGTTTTCTTTCGCATAATAGCTTGAAGTCTATATGTGAGGTGCTACAGAACCGCGGGAGCCCCAACAGCACCCTAAAGGCTTTATTATACTGAATGCGAAGAACGTTGTAGGCCCTCTGCCTATGTCTAACCCATCTTATCTTATCTTGTTGTGGGGCTGGCCCTAGGCCAGAGCACTTCGACCCTTCTGGATCTTTTGTGCTATTCCCCTCCCTTCTACTCAACCCCTAGCCCTCCGTGCACCTTCTTCATGAGTCCCAGTATGGCCTTGATGGGGCTGAGCCTGTAGTCCTCTGGTCTTGGAAATGGTTGGCCCAGATACTCTAGTCTTTTGGAGCCTAGTGCTGCACAGTTGCACAGCAAGTGTAGCATAGTCTCCTCTGCATCTCCACAGATCCTGCAAGTCGGGTCGCTTGCTAGTCCCATGTTGTGGAGCTGTTTGTTGGTGGCATAGTGCCCCGTGAAGACTCTAAGAGACTAACCCATAGGCTGAACGTGTAGAAAGACTGGCGAAGAAAAAAAATAGAATAAAATTTTAGTATATGCGAAACCTGAATATATTTTGTTCAGAATCACAACTGAATCGATTCCAATAATTTTAACACCATGTTTATATTCCCCCAAAAATATTTAAAAAAGGTCACAAGCTAGACACCACCGATTCTAAATACACCATAGGTCACAGCAGATCATAGCGGGCATTAGGCGCCAACGCACAGCGGGGTGCGAACAACCAGGTAACATATCAAACTTATAACTTTGTGATTTTTTTTTGTTTTTTTTTTTTTTTGTGAGTTATGAAATTTTGTACATAGATTCTTTACATAAAAATACTAGACACGTGTTTCGGGTTTCGCATATATTAAAACTAATGGTATATATACATTGCCATAGCCAGAACGGTGCCAGCGGTGCCTAAGCACAGGGCGCAGTTCCTGGATGGCGGATTTTTTTTTTAATATATTTGCGACGGAATAAAAAGCATTTTATATTTAGAATAGGACTTGTATGGCTGGTTTTTTGTTGATTACGATGGAGCAACATTGCGCTGGCTGCTGGTTGGGCGCTGCTACATATAAACACACACCTACATATATACACACAGGTGATATCCCTATTGGTCATACTCTGTGATTCTTATTCTCACAAAGCAAATTATGAGGGTACCTCGGTGACGTCTAGTCAGTCAGCTGTGCCATATTGTGTTAGATGTACCTACATGTTTGTCTTTAATGATTTTGTTGTGCCCTGTTATACTGTATCGTGGTAATAAGTGATGTTGTGAGCCTATTGTGTATACATGATTGTAATTGTACTATAAGGTGTATTGCATGCTTCGTCATTAGACGACAACTAAGTATTTAACAAAAAATTTAAATCTCATATAAGTGAACGTTTGTAATATATTCTTATGAGAAATAAAGATTCTTTAAACCTAAATTATATCTAGTCCTTTTTTTTAGTTGGGAAAATCATCTAATGACAAATCTCGCTCTTGGGCGGAGCGGGAGATGTTGTCAGACTTTTACTGACTAAAAACCAACTCCTGTGCCTTCTTTGCCTTCATCCCGGGGCCACGGGCTTCGCTTTCACACTACCCGTGGCCCCAGTAGGCTTCGACCCTGCTGGGCCCCTACGATTTGCTGACATCTCCCTGAGGCGCGCGTGGAACAGTACGCGCCGTCGACGACTTGGGCTCGGTCCGGACGGTTACCAGACGGTCGGACGGCGAGCCACCCATTACTCGCCTTCCGCAAGCCCGCTAGTCCTTTTTGTTTCTGTTATACTTTTTTCTAAGGACGCAATTATAGAAGCTCGCACCGGGCGTATAAAAGGTTAAGGCACAGGTTAAGGTTAGGTTAAGGTTAGGGCACTTGAATAACTCTACCTAATATATACATGAATAAACCTACCTAATTCCGACCTCTGATTATCATACTAATAATGTAAAAGCGAAAGTTTGTGAGTGTGTATGTTTGTTACTACTTCATGCTCAAAAGGCTGAACGGTTTTTGATGAAACTTGATACATGGGTAGGTACTTTTTATCCCGGGGATATGTTCTTTTGGGATATTTTTCTACTATCACGCGGGCGACGCCGCTGGCAGCAGCACAGAATTATTATTGTATTTTTGCTTCTTATCTTAGGGTTTCGCACCTCAAAAGGAAAGCGAGGAGGAATGGCAGGCGGTCGCCTCCTTCTGCGAAGAAGTAATGCTTGCAAAGGAGGCGGCCGATCGCGTGAGGCAACGGTCCTCACGCCCTAACCGCCGCCGGGATTCCGATCCCGATTTCCGGCCACCGTAGGCGCGGGCTTGCGGACGGCGAGCAATGGGTGGCTCGCCGTCCGACCGTCCGGTAACCGTCCGGACCGAGCCCAAGTCGTCGACGGCGCGTATTGTTCCACGCGCGCCTCATGGAGATGTCAGCAAATCGTAGGGGCCCAGCAGGGTCGAAGCCTACTGTATGTGAGGCCATGAGTAGTGTGAAAACGAAACCCGGGGCCCTGGGACGAAGGCAACATAGGAACAGGAGTGGGTTTTTAGTCAGTAAAAGTCTGACACTATCTCGCGCTCCGCCCAAGAGTGGGATTTGTCATTAGATGATTTTCCCACCTAAAAAAAAAAAAAACCTCAAGGAAAAAAACGGTACCCTTATAGGATCACTTGGTTGTCCGTCTGTCTGTCTGTATGTCTGTCTGTCTTTCTGTCTATCAAGACTCTTTATCTCGGGAACGCGTGGAGGTATCGAGTTGAAATTAAAACCATATTACTGTTATAGACATGGAGCTATATATGGTGTATAGCTCCATCATTATTTCTCGCTCACTCGCCTGACATTTTAACAAATCATGGCCCCAGATCTTTTAGTCATTCTAAACGTATTTTTTATTTTATTATTATTATTGATAGGCTCGCATTTGACCACTATCTCACCTGATGGTAAGCGATGATGTGGCCAACGATGGAGCATGTTTGTCTAGAAGTAACCTATTCACTCTTGACTTAAAGACCCCTAGGTTGTAGCTATCAGGGAACACAATTGCTACGCGCAACAGTTTCCGTAGCTTGCAGTGGACATAGTTCGACAATGTCACTAATGAGCACTAACTACTGACTGTGCGAGTTCACAACTTCGTTAGTTTTTTACAGAAAAGCGTAGTAATACAAGTACAATAGTAAGAAAGAAAGAAAGAAAGAAAAATATTTATTTGGCACACGTACACCAGATACACACAATGCAGAAACAACATGTAAACATCTAAGATAAAAAAAAAGATAAAAAAATAACTAACATTGTGAGTCTCGCGCCTGCACCAAATAGGTCCAGTTCAGCAAAAATGCCAGACAACTTCGTGGTAGTTGCCTGACGCTGGTTTTCAACTGAACCTTATTTAGAGTGTACGGTAGAAAAGTTAGTTTATTTATAATAGTTATTTAGTATTAGGTTATGTACCCTAAATACATATATACATGTTTAATAAGTGGTGGATAAGAAATAAATAAATAAATAGATAGTAGTAGTCCAAGGGCTTTTTTTTGAGGTGGGAATCATCTAATGACATCCCCCGCTCTTGGGCAGAGTGGGAGATAGTATCAGACTTTTACTGACTAAAAACCCGCTACTTTTCCTTCGTTGCCTTTCGTACCAGGGCCGAGTCTTCCTTTCAGAATCAGACCCTTGGCCCCAGTAGGCTTCGACCCTGCTGGGCCCCTACAGTTGCTGACATCTCCTTGAGGCGCGCGTGGAACAGTACGTGCCGTCGACGACTTGGGCTCGGTCCGGACGGTTGTCGGACGGGCAGTCTGACACGCCCTCCTGATCCGCTCTAGTGCGAGAGAAGTCATTGAATGATTTCGCACCTTAAAAAAAACTTTTTACAAAAAAAAAATAACCGACTTCACTAAAAAAAAACACTAAAAGGATCAAAATAACTTTAATTTCGGAAGTCGGTGTTTCTCGGTATTGTTTGTTTCTTATTTAATAGGTACCGACTTCCGAAATTAAAGCTATTTTGATCCTTTTAGTGTTTTTTTTTTTAGTGAAGTCAGTTATTTTTTTTTTTTGTAAAAAAATGTTATTTTACACTTTTTAGCACTTTTTAGTTGCGATACACTTATAAATAGAGTACCTATTTCTCATGACGATTCCAATTAACCCAAACACTGCTAGGTTACATTGTTTTATTATAAAGTTCCTGTGTCTACCTTCCACCTTCCGGCTCCATCATCAGATCAGTTTGAGAGTACCTTATAGCCAAAGTGCATCTCATGACAATGATGACAATTCTAATAAGCCCAAACACGGCTAGGTTACATTGATTAATTACGGAGTTCCAGTGCCTACCTTCCGGCTCCATCATCATCATCAGATCACTTTGATGATACCATTTTTAACGTATTTATTCAGAACCATCCATTTATTTGTATTGTCATAGTCGCTTATCTATCTTCATTGTGATAACAATGTGAGTATGAAATTCCATTGACCATTTCTGGTCTTCTTCATCAGTTCCACTTCATCAAATGTTACTTTTTGACTGTAAATGCTTAAGATCTCGATGAAAATACCAAAATCACTATATGGTTGCCTATAATATTTGAGGAGTTTCCTCGATTCCTCATGGATCCCATCATCAGAACAGGATTTAATAAAAAAAATGGGACTAATCTGAAAGCATATCCTATAAAGGGAAAAAAAAATTTGCAAATCGATCCATAAACGACGGAGTTCTGAGTTAAAAAACAGTTTTAAAAAATGATAAAAAAAATACAACCGAATTGAATAACCTCCTCCTTTTTTTGAAGTCCGTTAAAATATATATATACCTATATAGTTCTTGGCAACCAGTCCACTATATAATAGCCTCCAGTTTTCGCATTCCAAGACATGGTCTATCCGTGTGCCAAATTACATTCACATCCGTTCAGCAGTTCGAGCATACACTCTCAGTCACAAACTTTCGCCTTTATAATATCAGTGTTAAGTATGGTTCTCTAAAACATTTTCGAGATATGGAGACCACGAAACTCACAGAACAGCCCCCCTAGCCAAGTGACGACCATTCGTTTCGATTCTCTTGCGTCGAACGCCTCGAGTAGGCCACGCCTCCGATTCCTTTGTTCTGACGTCATCTCAACGCTCAGTCACGTGGTCATAGAGTCCCAACAGCGGGAACATTATAAGGCCGACTATGCTTAGGTACTTAGTATTCAATTTTCAAACGTATTTATTCATAAACTGTAAAAATGCTATTAGTAGGAGAAAATAAATAAATATTTTATTATTTTACTGTTTATGTACACACCAAAAACAGAAAAAGATAATACACAGGGCACTGCTTATTTCCAAAGAAATAAGCTGTACCGCAATTTGCCTGCTGCGGTCTTCCCGTCCGATCATAATTTAGGTGTCTTCAAGGCTAGAGTGAATAGGCTCTTAATAAACTATAGTGCGCCTCACTATCAACGATTGCATCACTGCTTACCATTAGGTGGGATCACAGTCAAGCACTAGTTTAAATCAATTTAAAAAAACAAATTCTTCCAACAGACCTGCGAAAGGAGAGATTAAAAGAAATGTAGACAACAGTATAAGTGAGTTTATGTTATGTTACGCTATTTATCATGTCTTAACGGCTGAATGATTGTATTGCAACAAGGATAGACTATAGGACATTAAAAACTATGGTTAAAAACTATATTCCGTTAGTACATTCCTGTAGAACAGTTTTCGATCTTTATGCGGAAAAAGCCGTTAGCAAAAGCTAGCTAAAGCTACTTACATATAATATAATACTACTGTTCTACTTTTACAAATGGAAAGCAGAAAACTGACCTTCAAACAATTTCCAATTGGAATTTATTTCAATTTGAAATTAGTTTTTGAACAGTACCGCAGTTCTCTGTGAAATATTGATATTTACCAATAATTTTCTCATGTGGTTATTTAGGGAGTTGCCTCTGAAATAATTCTTCATTCAATTTATATGGGCAATTATTACTTATGTCGCAGTATGATTTATACTACCTACATAATCTTATAAAGAAAAAGAAATTGTATTTTTAGGGTTCTGTACCTCAAAAGGAAAAAACGGAACCCTTATAAGATCACTTTATTGTCCGTCCGTCTGTCTGTCTGTCTGTCAAGACCCTTTATCTCGGGAATGCGTGAAGGTATCAAGTTGAAATTAAAACCATATACATACTCAAGTCTCCGGTCCCTTGAAGTTGTAAAAATATCAAACTTCTAAGTTAATGAGAAAAAAAGATACGGCCATTTATTTCGCAAAAATCGTGTATTTTGACAATCTCAAAGGAATCAAAATTCATAGGGTACTTCCCACTGACCTAGAATCCTGAAATTTGGCATGAAGCAAAGTCTCATAGCACAAATATAGGATATAATCTGAAAACTGTAAATTTGTAGTTACGTCACAAAAAAAAAACTCTTTTAGCAATTCGTAAAAATCTTCGTAACTCGTTTCGTGAATTGAACTGTTTTCATAGGTAAGTTTGTACGGAACTCTCAGTGTGCGAGTCAGAGTCGCACTTGCCCAATTTTTTACTTTTATTTTGTTTTGTTTTTTAAGAGCTATACATCCTACACAGCTCCATCCTTTTAACAGTTCAGTTTAAGTCGTCAAAATGGATCGCGCTAAGAGCTCGTACTAAAAGAAAAAAAAAACAATCCACGTAGTCCTCACATTCATAATAACAAAAAATATTGTAAACCTACACTTCATATATGTCTTTTTTATCAAAAGACCATCTCAGACACCAAACCGCATGGTTATCATATAATTTGACCATTACATGTTGATGTATGGGCTTTAAAAGAGACTGACCCCTGAGTTTGTTTCGGTGTTTCTTCTCAGGGTAGTCAGCTAGGAAACACCGGCCTCAAATAGTATAAATTAACAAACGTGTAAAAGCGTTTTTTTTTATAAATATAATTTATCTATATATATAAAAGCGAAATACCACTCACTGCTTAATCACGAAATCTCAGAAACTATAACACCTACAAACTTAAAATTTAGCAGGTAGGTTCCTTATAGGGTGTAGACATCCGCTAAGAACGGATTTTCCGAAATTCACCCCTTAAGGGGAAGAAATGGGGGTCCAAAGTTTGTATGGAGAAATTGAATTTTACGCGGGCTAAACCGCTGGCAGAAGCTAAAATTTACACTTCTGTTCAGTAACTACTCCTTAAATCAGTGCTGAGACGTTAAATCGACTACCCAGCAGTTTAAATCTAAGTCCAAGACTGATTAAATCTTCTTGTCTCGCAACCAAATTTTATTTAAGTCTCATAGAATCGTGACTAGCTTGAGCAATTTCTTGATTAAATGTACCGAAAAACCCGGACTAGAGATGTAAATGCCAAAGGGAAGGCTCTTCGTTCCTTTTGTGCTGACTAAGGATCGTCTTGAACTGACAAAAACGGGGTAAATGTGGGGTAAATAGATATTCAATTATTTTGAGTCGCGTTTTCGTGATTTATTTACATCGCGTTTGCTAATGTACCTATTGCCGTGTCGATGTTTGAAATGAAATAAATCAAATGTAGAACCGTAACGATCTGTTGCTGGCTTCAATTTGTATTCCCGTTGCGTTTTGGAATATCAAAAGATTCTGGAGGGAGGCATTTACTTATGTATACTTACTATAGGTTGCCCCATTGATGATATTCATCCTTATACCAAGTTATGAATATATGTAGCAGTGTAAGTTTAAGGAAACCGTATTTGGTATATTTTTTTAAATATTCCCCGCACCAGCCCCCTTAGCCAAGTTACAACCGTTTTGTGTCGAATTTCGTTCTCCAATCGGTAACGCCTCGGTGTCAGCAATTGTAGAAAACGATAAGTTGGTAGCCATGTCGACGCGCCTGAGTCGGTCGCTCGTTCTACAATATCGTTCTAGGTACAATAACAGAGGATGTAGCGTTGAACATTGTAGAAACAATAACAATCAATTCTATAATTTTTTGAACGATGTGAACTTGGCTACGAATTTTCTATTCGTTTGTTCTGACCACGTGACTTAACGTTGAGGTGATTTCATTCCCATACATTTGATTAGTTTTCGACTAGCGTTAACGATTGCAGATTATCTACTTGGCTAGGGGTGCAGGAATGGCTCCTGTACCATGAGCGCATTCACATACATGTAAACTGTCATACACAAGACACCGGGAGTACCTACTCAGACCTGGAACACCTGTTTGCAGGCCATACAAATATTTGTTCCGTGCGGGGTTCGAACCTGCGACACTCAGTGCACCAGCAAATCGTTTAACCAACAGTCAACTGTACCGTAAAAAAGTGGTGAAAATTAGTAAAGTAAAGTCTAACTCGTGCACCAAGGGTGCCGTATAAGCTTACCTATTTAAAACTTCGATTCTTGAAACGATTCTCGACAATATTTCTGAATCGCAAAAAAAAGTAATTAATTTATGATGTAACTATAAATTTTCGAAGCCTTCTGGGGCCAAGGATCTGATTCTGAAAGGAAGACTCGGCCCTGATACGAAAGGCAACGAAGGAACAGGAGTGGGTTTTAGTCAGTAAAAGTCTGACACTATCTCCCGCTCAGCCCAAGAGCGGGGGATGTCATAAGATGATTTTCCCACCAAAAAAAAAACTATAAATTTTAATTTTTAGACTTTTTTCTTTACTTTTGCTATGAAACCTTGCTTCATGCCTTTCAGGATTCTATGTCAAAGCGAAGTACCCTATAGGTTTTGATTTCCTAGCGAGTGTCAAAATATGCGCCTAAACGGCCTCATCTTTAGATTGCGTTGACTTAGAAGTTCGAATTTTCAGTATACTCCAAGGGGTAGCAGACTTGAGTACTGGTATTAATTTCAGCTTGATACCTATAGACGTTCCTGAGAAAAAGGCGGTCAACGAAGTGATCCTATAAGCGTTCTGTTTTTACTGGTTCAGGTTACAGAAACCTAGATCGGTGGCAACGATCTCTCGCATCGGGCCTTGGTACAGGCCATGCCTTCTGCGAATCAGTAATGCTAGCAATCCACCGTAAGCGCGGACTTACGGACGGCGAGCAATGGGTAGCTCGCCGACCGACCGTCCGGTAACCGACCGGACCGAGCCCAAGTCGTCGACGGCGCGTACTGTTCCACGCGCGCCTCAAGGAGATGTCAGCAAACCGTAGGGGCCCAGCAGGGTCGGTAGGAAGACTCGGCCCTGGTACAAAAGGCAACGAAGGAACAGGTGTGGGTTTTTAATTAGTAAAAGTCTGACACGCCTTCTCGCTCCGCCCAAGGATGTCATTGGATGATTTTCCCATATACAAAAAAAAGTTACAGAACCACACACAGACAATGCCCACTGTCTAGCTTTTGTTCAAGCTTGCAGAATCTAAATGCAAGTTTACCTAAGGCATCTGCTTAGCGTGGTAGGAAGACCAAACCACCAAAACTGTATTACCATACGTGCTGGCTTTATAGTCACTGCCATCAACTCGCTCCACTAAGAACTTTGCTTATCTATTTAAAGGCTTATATGTCAAACGGACTACTTAAGGACCTTAAGCCAGAGGACCCGAAGTGTACAAATACAGCCAGAGACCGACATACGTTATGTGGGATGGCACAGAATACTAAGCGTGGTTGCTAGTTAATAATTCAGTGGACAAACTTTGACAAAATATGCTTAGATCTAGAGAGATTTTAGCTCGTTGATGTACTGTTTTATTTGTACTGTGGCGGGTTTGGGACGCGATTTGTTATCTGAGGATGTAGGAAGTCAAGAAAGCCTTCAGGTTTGTGGCTATAAGTGAACGCACTGTTCGTTCGGTCTACAAGGTTTGTCTCCGTTTATTGCTATCATTCTGCCCAAACGTAAAGCAACGTCAATGAGCTTCCATGGGTCGTCCGAAAGGGAACTTCGGGGTCCTGAGACAGAAACATAGGAGTGGGTTTCAGTCAGCTGTAGAAGTCTGATACGCCCTCTTGCTCCGCCCTAGAGCGTAGAGAAGTTATTGGATGATTTCCAACCTATAAAAATAAAATACATCAGTAGGTAAGCTTACATGACTATGCGGTCTGGTGAATATCATAAGGGTAATCAAAGCCCACGGAGAATTTCTGAAAGGGAAACCGTAGTCTTATAACGCAAAGGGTTTTGGTAAGTAATAGTATGAAACACCTTCTCGCTCCGGAGCGAGAGGGGGTCATTGAATTATTTTTCTCCTCAAAAAAAAAAAGAGTGGTCAACATTAGTTGCATTAGATTCACAATGTTTGTTTTAATCAAACAAACTCAAAGCAATTATTTCAAACAAACACTTTTGAATTGTCAAGGAGTCAGTCAATCAGAAAAAAACCGGGCAAGTGCGAGTCGGACTCGCGCACTGAGGGTTCCATACAAACTTGTCTATGAAAACAGTTCAATTACCGAATTGAGTTACAAAGATTTTTCCGAATCGCAAAAAAAGTTTTTTTTTTTTGTGACGTAACTACTAATTTACAGTTTTCAGATTTTTTCCTATACTTTTGCTATGAAACCTTGCTTCATCCAAATTTCAGGTTTCTAGGTCAACTGGAAGTACCCTATGAATTTTGGTTCCCTTGAGAGTGTCGAAATATACGCTTTTTGCGAGATAAACGGCCGTACCTTTTTTTTCGTTAACCCAGAAGTTTGATTTTTTCACAGCTTCAAGGAACCGTAGACCTGAGTATATGGTTTTAATTTCAACCCGATACCTCCACGCGTTCTCAAAATAAAGGTTCTTGACAGACAGACGCGTATATCTCTTGTGTATAATTTGTATGTTAGGGTAATATAATCTTTACAGTTATATATCGATAGGTGTGGCTTTATTAGTTATGCTTTTTTTGGTAGATAAGTTCGAATAACATGTGAAACCACTACCTACCTACATTTAAGTAGGTCCAAACTATTGAAGGTATGGAATAGCGAGAAATATTGCTGGTCTCCCTTGAGATTTGTTTGCAGGTCCATTTCAATGTATATAGCTTGGAGCAATCGTACATTGCGAGTGTACGACTGCCCGCACCATATGCACATCTGGCCGCCACGCCTACGTGACCAGCATCGAATGAATGTTTTGAAGTCAAGGTATTCAATGTAAAGGAAAACTTAGCAGTTGTGTCTAGAATGGATAGGTTTCTTACCAATATTGTACTGGTTAAATTTCCCTGATGGGGTACGATTTTAAGTTTCTTATGTTATCCATTCTTATATTACTCAATTAAATTGACACGAAGTGAAGCGACGGAGTAATATGAAGCGGAGTTGCGGACTGTGTCAGTCCATTGACACGGATTGAGGCAGCGGAGCGAAGCGACAGAGTAATGTGAAGCGTGTGTCAGTCCATTGATGCGGAGTGGAGCTGTGGACTGTGCGAAGCTAGGCCGAATTTATGCGTCGAGTAATATGAGCAGGGGCGGCGATGATATTCGTTAATACCACGTGGTTGGTTTACCGCTCCCCCGCTCCACTTCTCCACTCCGCTTCCCCACACCGCTTTTCGGTTTTGTATGAATTTTGAAACTAGTTGGCTAATCCATGTCCACTGGAAGCGGAGCGGACATTTTATGCAATTCTATTGGTATCCCCTCGGGCGCCTCAGGGTATTATTATTACGTAATTGTGCGTTTTTACGTAAATCACCAAAAAAATTAAAGTAAAATAAAACTTATTCTGGATTTTCCTAGGAAGAACAAAGATATAGATAAGAAACTAAAATTTTCGCTTAAAAAAAAATTCGTAAAAACGTGTGTACAAAACGACAATTAAGCGTTTTTCAGGTCAAGGTCATTCAAGTTGTACAGACAGAGGAAATATTGGCACTGCTGCGCTCCACGGGCGGGCAGCCTTACCTTTCAAACAGTCCTGCAGCCCTGGGTACCCAGGTATAAGCAGTGTCGTAACTAGGGCGATGCTAGTGGTGCCCAGGCACAGGGTGCAGACCCTGATGGGGCGTAGGTAGTAATTAACAAATCCAGAACCAGTTTTGTATCATTCATTTCATCAGAAGAAGTTTCTCATTCCCTCTCAATCCGTACCATGGCCTGAATTAGGGCCGGATGCTCAGGTCGTCATCGGTAATCTTTACGACCACACGGCGGGGTTCTGCCCAAGCGGGGCAATCTTCCACCATATGCTTCACCATGTGCTGTTTCTTTCCGTCAGATCCGAAACAGGTACTTCCCGATTCGAAACACTCATGTCCGATGAGGTTCTGCGACAGGCAGATTAAACTTACCCAGCTCTGACTTCCAGACAGAGCTTTTTTTTTTAGGTGGGAATATCATCTAATGACAAATCCCGCTTTTGGGCGGAGCGAGAGATAGTGTCAGACTTTTTTCGTTTTCACACTACCCATGGCCCCAGTAGGCTTCGACCCTGCTGGGCCCCTACGATTTGCTGACATCTCCCTGAGGCGCGCGTGGAACAATACGCGCCGTCGACGACTTGGGCTCGGTCCGGACGGTTACCGGACGGTCGGACGGCGAGCCACCCATTGCTCGCCGTCCGCAAGCCCGCGCCTACGGTGGCCGGAAATCGGGATCGGAATCCCGGCGGCGGTAAGGGCGTGAGGACCGTTGCCTCACGCGATCGGCCGCCTCCTTTGCTAGCATTACTGCTTCGCAGAAGGAGGCGACCGCCTGCCACTCTTCCTCGCTCCGGACCATGGTCTGTACCAAGGCCCGGCGCGAGAGATCGCCGCCGCCGATCGCCCCCACAACCAGAGTTAGAGCTGGGTATTACGTATTATATATTTACGGTACTGGGTATAAGTTAAGATTTTAGGATTAAGGTCCATAACTCATGCTCAAGTCTCGAAAAACGACACCAACATACTCGTAGCAGTTTTTGTTTTTAATATAAAAAGATTTATTGTCACCTTGGATCATGACTGTTAGATTCACTTTATTAACATTAACCCCTAAACTCAGGCAAGATTAAACCTCATTTACTCGGTGTCAACCTAAAATATGGTAATGCCTTTCACAACGTTACCGCACGAAATTTTGGAGAAAAGCGGAAATAAATTGAAACAGAGAACAATCAGAAACCATTGGATCATTAGAGAAGATTTATAGTCTATGTCTTCAGGGTACTTTGTGTAATAGAATTCGTCGCGTCATCGTTATGACGTCACTCATAAATGGAGAGTTTTTGTTCGATTTTGAAGATTCTTTTTTATTTCAAAGAGTGAGGTGCGAGGACCAACAGGCAAAACACTTTTTATTCATTTAAAATTGGTGAAGATCTAATGAAGAACTTCGAAAATAAATCTTAGAAAACTTCAATAAATGGTAGCAAATCTTCGCTTCTTTTAAGTCGCATGTCTATTTATTGTTAACACGATTTCATAACATAAACTTGTTTCAAGGCATTCCCAGCCTTGAAACAAGTTTTTTATTTTTACTTTTGGCTAGGTAGATTTTCATGTTTATCTGGAGTGAATGGTTAAAGTATAGGAACTATGTATTTTTTGAGTTCGTAGTATGGTAGCTAGATAGGTATACCATATTATTATAATTGCATACGGTTCTGATCTTCAGTGTTCGAGCGACTTCTCTCCGCATTCCATTTCCCACCTTCCATACTGCGTCACGTGCCCTGTTATCTGTTCACGTAGGGATCTAATAACAGCATTAGCAGACCGCATTTCCGCCAGGCTAGGCAAGGAATTTAATTTTGGAAAAAAAAACTAGTTTTGCCATCGACATCCTAAGAAGAAAACGCATACGTCGTATGAAAGCACGCCGTGCTTATGTATCTTTTTTAGGTGAGATATCATCAAATAATACCTCCTGCCCTGAGTGGAGCGAGGGAGTGTCAGATTTTTATTGACTAAAATGCTACCCTTTCAATCAAAATCAAAATCAAAAATATTTTTATTTCTCATAGGCCTACATGGGCACTTATAAAACGTCAGAAGCTAGTGCACGATTCAAAATTGGTCGTTTCCTATGGAGAAGAATAGGCAAGACACTCCATGGTTACTCTTTTAAAAAAAGTGGTTGATTACAATATTTTCATATTACAGTATTAATAGATATTAGCAAGAACAGTGTAGACCAGCCAAAATTATACACAATATAATATTTTAAAAAAAAAATATATTTAAGTATATATTATACACAATAAAAATAATCATATTAAAAAAAGTGAGTCGTAATAGGAAGTAATCTAAGAATTCGTGAAGTCTATACAGTGTTCTCACATTCACATTATAAAAAGAGGCTATATAAAAAAAAGCAAGAAAAATATGTATAAGCATTTTTTCTTTGCATTCCAGGGACTCGGTGACACTATCGAACCATCCCGCAGTGGTTAGGTATGTAGGTACTTAATTAACGTTTTCATTACAAGTCTATAATTCTGCCGTGTCCTCGTGGGGGCGATCGGCGGCAACGACCTCTCGCGCCGGGCCTTGGTACAGGGCATGGTCCGGAGCGAGGAGGAATGGCAGGCGGCGATCCAGATCCCGATCTCCAGCCACCGTAGGCTTGCGGTCGGCGAGCAATGGGTATCACGTCGTCCGGTCGTCCGGTAACCGTCCGAACCGAGCCCAAGTCGTCGACGGCGCGTAGTGTTCCACGCGCACCTCATGGAGATGTCTGCAAATCGTAGGGGCCCAGCAGGATCGAAGCCTACTGGGGCCATGGGTCAAGTGAAAATGAACCCCCGGGGCCCTCGAACGCAAGGCAAAGAAGGAACTGTGAACGAGTGGGTATTAGTCAGTAAAAGTCTGACACGCCCTCTCGCTCCGCCCAAGGGCGGGAGATGAGATTAGATCATTTCCCACCTAAAAAAAAAGTCTATAGTTGTGTACATCATACCGAGCATAGCTTTATCGAATAATAATCCTCCCAACCGAATGTCGATCACGGTAGCCAATCTCAACAGATATGAGCCAAGCACACAGGAAATTTTATGACTGGCCTGTTGGTCTAGTGGTTAGTGGCCCTGACTACTATGCCGGAGGTCGTGGGTTCGATTCCCACCCTAGACAAATGTTTGTGTGATGAGCACGATCATTTGTTGTGTCTGAGTGTAATTTAGGTATCTATAATATGTATGTATTTAGAAATATATAATTATGTTTTTACACCACCTGCTCGATAATGCCCGTTTATATGTCTTCTTCTTCTTATCGATTCGATGGTAAACTCGTCAAACTGTTTGGGCCCAATAGGTGGCTACATTAATAGCAGCATCGGTAGCACTCATCAAATCCTCCAAAGTGCAGGTGTATGGGCACTTGGGGCATTCTAGTATGTGGCTCATGTTTTGAACAGGAGCACCGCACTCACATTGAGTATCCGACGGGTCTATAAAACCCCATTTTGCCAAGTTGTGTTTGCAGCGGCCTACCTGGGTTCGCAACCGATTTATTGTTTTATTTATTGTTTTATTGTTTATATGTCAAACAACCATCACTTAAAGCAAGTCATTCTGTCCCTAGGGAATAATGAGATTTGAATTTGGAACGTCAAAAATCGTCAACATTAAGTGAACTAAAATGTACGTGCATCAAACAAGTTTATTCAAAATTCAAACTGGCCACTAACAAAAAAAAAATAAGTGTGGCACTCGGGGACTGCCGCGGTAAAGCTATTGCATAGCATTTTGTATCAACTTATGCAATTATAATTATTTATTTATTTTATTTATGCAGTATTTCTTTTTCTTTGATATTAATTCAAGTTACACTTTTTGAGCGTGGTGACCGATAAGAAAACAATTTTTTTTCTTTCTTGTTTACTTCATAAATTGCTACAAGTATGTTCAGTTGTTATCATAGAACATTACTATAATCTATTATAATACAAAAAGACTATTTTGTTTGACCGAGATTTGAACTCGAGGCACGATGATAACATAGGTAGAACGCTGTACCAATGCGCCACACAGGTCGTTAACGACTTTTTTAAAATAGGTGTTCGGTCTCTGTCGGCCTCCAAGCCACACCTCCGTGCCCGTCGGAGTGGGGAGCGTGAGGTATATTTTTCGTTACGGAATTTCTGGATTCGGTCCCCGTGCTCAAGGCCCGCAATAGAAGCTATGCAATAGCTTAAAAAAAAACAGAATAAAACGTGGTCGTGGACTGACGAGGTTCGAAAAAAAAAGTGATGAAAAAGCGATATAGAAAATTGAAACTATAGAATCTTAGAGTAGTGAATTTTGTTTGTTTCAAATCTCAAAACATGTTGAGTGATAGTTAAGATTAACTTGTACATAATACTTATATTTCTCTAATATTTGATTTGTTTTACTAAATTGTCTTTTAATTATCTCACAGATGGTGTAAAAAGTAGAGTATCCAACACGGGGATAAAGCTGTCTTTATCTTGGGTGGCTTGAATTCCTCACTTCACTCAGGTTTCTTTATTAACTCCCTCGCAATGCTCGGGAGTTAATTATATAAATCCCTCACTGTCGTTCGGGATTAAAATTAGAAACCTTCGTTTCGTTCGGAATTCAACATGCCCCCCGCGACTTAAAGACACTACTTTATCCCCTAGTCACATAATCTACTATTATCAGTTGTCTAGTACTCATAACACAAGCTCCGCTTAGCTTGAGACTAGACGGCGTTGTGTGATAGTTGTTGGAATATTTATTTTTCTCTGTTCCTGCAACCTCATAGTCCGATAGGACAGCAATCCGATACGACCGGATAGAGGTCAAGTGCAGGGGCGTTACGTGATTTCCGAGGCGCAGAGGCGTCACACCATCAACTTCCAAACTCCAGGCTACTACAGAATAATTCTTATTAGATAGATCGAATAGCACTTTTTACCCGATCTAGGAATCGAACCCACGTTCAACAGTCGCGCTTGCGCCCACGAGACCAATGAGGCAGTCGAATTTTCGGCACGGTTGGCGCAGTGGTTGAGCGATTGGCTGCGTTGCGCTGCGTGCTACGGATTTGATTCCCGCACGGAACAAATTTCTGTATGGGCTACAGTTAGCTGTTCCGAGTCTAGGTGTGTTATATATTTGTGCTTACATGATTGTAAACGCACCCACGATATAGCAATAATACCTAGTCTGGGACGTGTCTGGGACAATGTTTTTTTTTTTTAATTATATTCCTGTAAGTATTCAGAGGAGAGTACCTAACCAAAAATGCAGTAGTATCCCAATAAGGAATACCACCATTTCTCGTAAATTAAAATACTTCTGGACTTCTGACCGCACAAAACAGTGTTCTTCTACCTCTTCAAATTACACTCGCGTACTGGTTTCCACTTGGCAGTTGAGCAACGGTCCATGATGCCCATGGTGAGAGAGAGTAGGTTTTTTCTCTGTGAGTTTTTTTACGTAGTTTTTAAGATGCTCGAAAAGAAACATAGATCAGTCTTATGTGTGAGCTTTAGGTACATGATAACTGCGCTGATTCAGAGTTTGATACCTGGAGTTATGATTTTTACAAATATATTAAAATTACTTTACCAAAATTTTTGTAAGACTTGCAGTATTCCATATTTGGTACCAATTATTAGATCCCTTTTTGTTGATTTAGTTTTTGAAAAAAAAAACTGCTTTAAATTAATTTTAAAAATCCAGACAGTTACTAAATTAAGCGCAAATGTATGGCAGATTGTTATTATACATAAATTATTTAATTTATAAAACTTTTATGTTATTAAATTACGATAATAAAATGGTATTCCATATTTGCTTACTTTCCTCTAACATTCTTGCAAAAACCCTTTTTGCCCTATCTGGGGATTGAACCTTGAACCTCACACTAAGCAGTTACGCGTACGACCATGTAGAAACCTACTTGGTTTTTAAAAAAGGTAGCTGAAAATAATCCCGCTGTCCCTTCAGTACCCAGTACTGTACAACAAATCCCACAATAACTTCAACCAATACCCCTCATCCCTGCGGACCAGTAATCCGTTTCTAAATAAAGTCTCGTCATAAAAGGCTCACTGTTTCGTACAGTATTCAAGGAGTACAGGTGGCCGTCGGCATGTGATAATCCAATTTCTTCAGAGAAAGAGAGAGAGAGACTTAACTAAACAGCCCCCCTAGCCAAGTCACAAACGATAAACGTAAACTCTCAGTAGTCTTTAATAGATTTTCAACTTTATGTAATTGGATATAAAGTTGAAAATCTATTGAAGATTACATAGTGTTTTCGTTCGTTCCGTCGCTAACGCTCAGTAGTCTTTAATAGATTTTCAACTTTATGCTCTTAGGTATAAAGTTGAAAATCTATTGGAGATTACTAAGCGTTCACGTTTATCGTTTGCAACTTGGCTAACGGGGCAGGCCGTGTAGCGCCATCACACCAGTTGCAATGATTTTAAGAACTCATACCTCGCGTTCGGAGTCACGATAACATAGGTAGCTAATTGATGGACGCACATACGATCAATCGGAATGAATATTGGCGTGCTAACATCGATATTATCGTGACTCGGAATGCGAAGATGATACAACTGTTCAAACAGGAGTACATTTTTTTTGTAAGACCAGACCTCACTCGACGCGGTTAGATAAAACCTCTACTCTCTACGGTAAGCTACTACAATAGTAGGTTACCTAATAGACTAGGGAATGTTACCAGTACCTACCTATAAAATAAATAAAATCTTGTATAGGAGAGGTAATGGCGAGATACTTCGCTTGTTAAGTGGTCGTCTTTGTTTGATCTGTTGTTGCTTGCTAGGTACTTCGTACGATGTTTTTTGATGACATTGAATCTTTGAATAGATCGGAAAGAGAAACTGAAAAGCAATTTGATTTATTAGGTTAGATACATAGGAAGTCAAAAGTTGCCTCAACAGCTAACTTAGGGCCGACGCTGCGTTAATCGGGCGCCGCGCGCCGGTCCGGTCCCATACAAAAGCGCTCCGTCGCGGCTCGCCGCGCGGGCACCCGTCGCGAGCAGCTGCGCCCCGCGCCTTTTTTGCTACGTAATAATACATTTAAGTTCTTCATCGACATGACTACATGCACACCGTTAAAGTTGAACTAGTGACACTGCGCAGGTAATAATCCGGTTTCCGCTACGGGGACCACCGTACATGACACACGCGCGACGTCACGCGACGAGTGCCCGCGCGGACGCGCTTAACGCAGCGTTGGCCCTTAATTTATAAGACACAGGAATTCTTAGTTTAGCGAGTCAGGATGGCAACTTTTGTGCGCCTTTAATTATTGTAAACTTAACTGATATTAAGAATGAAGTATTATTTTAAAAATTGTGCAATTACGTTTTATTAAGGCAAAGGTATACCTTTGCTTTGCCATATATTGGGCACGCCACAATCACGACAGTAACTCTTTGAGGAGAGGAGAGGCGCCACGGCATTCTCACCGGACATGGCTCCTGTTTCAGATTCAGGTGGAAGAAACGCCCGGATGTCACCATAGTGCAAACGGCTCGGAGGACACGGTGGAGCATACGGAATACGGTCGCCTCCTTCTGCGAAGCAGAAATGCTAGCGAAGGAGATGGCCGTAACCGTGAGGGAATGGACATCCTCACGTCCCAGCCGCCGCCACAGGAGACGCCCGTCTGTCGGAAGTAGCAAGGCGGTCTCAGACTACCGTAGGCGCTGGCTTGCGGACGATGAGCAAAGGATAGCTCGCCGCCCGGTAAGGACCGAGTTCGAGTTGTGAATCGCATGTTATCACTCCCATGCCACTGTGCTCGGCCACAGTGGCAGCGCGGTGCGGGTAGCGGCGCGGGAGCGGCAACGCGCGCGATTTGCGTGGCCACACAGGCAGCGCGGTGCGGGCAGCGGCGCCGGTGATAGGGTCTGTCCGAAGTAGGCTTGTTGAAAAAATATCGATATTTTTGCTTCGATATATCAAAATTTTCAGTCTATATATTTTGATCCGATACATCGATATATCGATACAAAATATTCAATATCGAAAATCGTACATATCAAAAACGATATTTTTTTCAAAATTTATTTATCAACAGAATATTTAAATGAATTCAAAGCCGTAAAAGATAGGAACGAACGGAAAAAAAACTGTATTGTCTATATTGTACCGATATGTTTTACTTTCAATATAATGCCTGAAAAAACTAATTGGTCTTCAAAATATTAGTATATTGTTATTTAGTTAGTTTTAATAAGATTATGTGTTGCGCCGATCCCAAGTAATATGGGACAAGGGCAGGAAGAAGTTTTATACAGATTCTCATATATTAAAATAATGTGAATTTTGTATAGAAATTACTATGTAGGTATTACCTATTATAGACCTAGACTGAAATAAATGAATTCTTATTTTAAGACCGAAAATCTAGGAAAGTTCGACCGATATATATCTTTTCCTCGATAAATCCAGGCCGATATTAATATTTTTCTAAATATCGATACATCGATAAATATTACTTCTAGCATGGCTCGAACTAGTTTGCCGCTTGCCGCCCGCGCACTCACTGTGGCCACTTGTATGAACTCCCTATGGCGTGAGATGCCCGCGCGCGTTCCGCGTCTCACAGTCCGCGCCGCTTCCCGCTCCCGCGTGCCCACTGTGGACACTCAAAGGAAGTTCTTGTGTTTGAGATTGCCGCGCCGCGCCCGCCCCGCACCCGCGCTTCCAGTGTGGCCGAGCACTTAGGAGTGTGCCTAAAGAGGTGAGTTTGAGTAGAGTCCCTTGCTGGTAATTTAGACTAATCCTGCAACTTGACGCCATTTTTTTTAATAATGGGTGGAGCGAGAAATATTGTCACTGACTAAAACCCGTGCTCTTTCAGTTTCTCATTGCGTTCCAAAACCGCGGTAACCCTTTCGTACAATTCCGCAGCCCAAATCGGAATGACACAGAATGAGATCTTACCTTTATGACTTGGTAGGTACGTAGGTACCCATTGTCGAGACAAACGGATTTGTAGACAGACAGATCAAGATATGACTAGAAATTACAAATTAAAGTTCTTGGAAGTAAACAAATTCAAAACCAATTTTATTAAACTCTAAAATAAAAACAAAATTAATTAACATCAAATTTCTGATCGCCAGTGAAGGGCGTGTTATAGTTGTCAAAATAGCGTCGCACTTGCCGATCGCCGATTTCTTTTTCATAGACCGCCGAAGACAGCTGTTCCACCAGCTCCAGGGTACTAGAGCTCAAGTGCAGTTCATGAGTGAATCCCAAGAATGAGGAGCGTTCCGTCTCCAAGAAGTCGGAGGTCTTGAACAAAGAGCATTATATTGTTAACATAGACCATAAGTACAGACCTACACTCAGGCTGTTTCAGAAATAATTTACTTTTATAGATGCACAAATTTAATATATTTATATGATACTCACGCGTTAAATTACAAAATCAAAACAGAACATGGAAAAATGGGTCGTGGGGCTCTTTGGACCTGTAATTTTTTTATATATTTTTTTAGTAGTATCTTGGGACCACAGAGAGAAAAGCTTTAAATTAGTTACCAAAAAAGTTGTATTTATTTTATTTGTCCCAAAAAACCACTCAAAAAAAAATTACTATTTTTTATAGGTGGAAGTTGCCCAAAGTGGTCCAAAGTGCCCCACGACCCGGAAAATTTACTTCTTGGAAATAATTCGAATGTCGTCCTTCGCGGCTCTGGCACTCTTCAAAGCGAACATTCACGAACGCGCCTCAGAAGTTGAGTAGGAATGTTGTTGATTTCTTGTCTAATATTTTCCTTCACTTCAGATATGGCTGACGGATTACTGTTGTTCACCCTACTCTTCAGACAACCCCAGATTAAAAAAATCTAAAAGTGTGAGTCTAGGCTCTGTGAGGGGGGGTGAAGGAAAACATTTGACAAGAAATCGAAACCATACCTACCCAATTACTGAGGCGCGTTTTCTTAAATGTTAGAGATCGCTTTGAAGAGTGCCAGAACCTTGAAGGACGACATTTGAATAATGGTATTTTTTTTAAGTTTTTCCATGTCTTCAGTTCAATTAATGCGCATTTATAAATCATCTACAGAGTCAAAATTATTTCTGAGACACTCAGTATAAGACAACACAATATGTATATTATTCTATATTTATAAGTACTCATTTCTTTAATTTAAGTATCGACATAAGTGTTGTACATTTTAAGTAACCATTATATTACAAGAATTATAGTAACCTAACCTAACAGATGTTTTCCAGCCCATTCAAGAAAACCTAGAACCCCATTACAGCGCCACTTCACAGCAGCTACCGAGTCCAAATGTGAATCTAATCATCCATGGAACACACCACATGGAAAAACTCGGCAAAACTGATCCAGCCGCTTAGGAGTTCAGTTCACACATACAGAAGAACATATAAAGATATGATTGTACATACAAACTTTCGGAAAACTTTACTCCCCTTCGGACGCATTTTGTTATAAAAACCCTAAAAATATAAGTTGCAATAGAATTTGAACGTCTTGTATAACATAGTTTGTTAAGCCAAAATTTAGTAATTATCTCGTATTCCCCTGGCGAAACGGGCTACAAGTCAAGTACCGTAAAACGGGGTGAATAGAAACGCAGGGGTGAATAGAAACAAAACTTTGGTTTGGTTTTTCACTTTGATACCATATTATCGGCTTCTAACAAAGTATCGTTTTCTTAGAATAATAATTCATTAATAAATTGATATAGTTAAATGTCGTGAAACTACCCTTTGAAGTTTTGTTTCTATTCACCCCATTTGTCTGTAGGTATCTACTTACCGCCATCGACATTGTAAATAAGACATACGCTAATACGATTAAACTATACTTCAACACGATACTCATTGCACAAGAGTCAAAGAAAATAAAATTAACATTATTTCTTCATAAGTAATTAAACTATGAGCGAAAACATTTTATATTGAACTTGTCGAAAATATAAATGCAGAGGCGATATCTCCGTATTTTGTAATAAAAATTCAGACAGAAAACACAACAAATAAAATATAACTTATTTTATTACAATTGGATGTTGCAAAATAAATTGAAATAAATTACGTGAGGTTGATAAAATTTCTGACGCGTTATTCGGTGGAAATCACCACCTTTGGAAGTAGTGATTGCGAAAATGTCTCAAAATCTATTTTTACTCGACCTGAATGTGGAGTGTGTATAGAAAAAAAAAAGAAGAAAGATTGTAAACTAGAATTTTATTTACAAAAATACTGGCATTTTTATATTATTATAGTAATTTTCATTCACTGGACATATATAAATTCTAGTTCAATGCAGAATATTAAAAGTTTTTTTTTAAAGATGTACAATTTTTTTTTTTTCGTTTTGTTACTTATTAAACAAGCATAAATTCATCTAAATGCGAAGTGAGCTAACGAAATAGTCATCCTGTTTGTTATAATTGTTAAATACCATAAAACCAAGCATCTGGTATGCGGCTTTGCACAACACCTAAAACACAAACTAAAAAGAAAATAAACAACGTCTTATCGTTGAAATAATTCTAAGAATTCTCAAGACAAAATGATCATAGTTAGGCCGCTTGCACACGTCAAGACAAGTCGCCGGGCCTATGCAAAAAATCGTGTCGTTTCTACACACGAACTGTGTACACTGCTTTGGCGCTGACCAAGAAAAAAATGTTGTCTGCGCTTGACACGACGCGTGAAGTTGCTATGGTGTCGTAGGGTAAGTGAGGGGGTGTCACGATACATTTTTGATGAAACAAACCCTCTATGAAATTGATATAACGGGTCAACTATCTGAAGGTTTTAAACATCAGTTCAAGTTGGATATTATCCCGAAGTATATCATAAAGAACACAAGATGAATTGGTCCCATCAGACGCAGACACGGTGAAATGTCTTAGCGTGTACAAGCTCCCGCCGAGTTTTAGGGCCGAGTTTTTAATACACAGATAACTTTTATCTGACGAATAAAAATGGTAGTTTGACAGCTTTTGCATAATAACTACGTTAGACCTCAAACGTCATATTATTCGACAGACAAAAGTTTTCTGGCTATAAAAATATCGGCCTCAAAAATTTAGTAACAAAAATAATATAATAAATTGTTAAATTATAATATCAGCCTTCAACAGTAAGCAAGGTGTTGGCATACTGGAACTCAGGACTGTTTTCATATTCTGACATGTCGAGGGCAACTTCGCAGCTTTCGCGGACTACAGGGCGCGGGTCTTGCAAGTACCTGAAAATACATGATAATAATGGTTAGAGTTCTAACTTAGATGAGAGTGAGTGGGACATGACAGCTGCATGCTCGACAAACTGTCGACAAAAGTAGTAGGTGCCCTGAGACAATGAGACCTATCTCCGTCGTGGTCTGCCGCAACTCCGAGGACCACGAAGGGAGACAAAGGAGGTTTGAAAAGAGGCATTTTTCGCAGTCGAAAATTTTTTTTTGAGTGTGTGATGGGTGAAAAATGCCTCCTATCAACCCCTCTTCCTTTGCAATAAAGTCTTAATAATTCGATAATTACACCTTCTTGTTTTGCTATCGAATTAGTCGGACTATAAAGTACTGGCCACCAACCCCTTGTAGTCCGTAACGATTTTTGAAAAAGGGACAATCATCTTATGGCATCTTATGATATCTCCCGCCCCGTTCAAGAGCGGGGCGGGAGACAGTGTCAGACTTTTACTGACTAAAAACCCACTCCTGTTCCTTCGTTGCCTTTCGTAGCAGGGCCGAGTCTTTCTTTCTAGGTACTTTGTATAGGAGTCTACCCAGTACCTCGCACCATACCATGATCTTGCTGGGAACGTATAGGTACAAAAATATTCTTTGTATTGAGAAGTATGAGACTATGCCCATTAGACCGTTCCGTCACTGACCAACACCGTCGCGAGACATGAACGGAGCGTCAAATAGTAGACAAGAATATTCTGCTGGTGCTGAGGTTATAACCGCGTATGATAACCGATCTAAGCCCGTTATAAACGTGTTTCAATGGCATTCAGCCGAAATAAAGGTCAGTCATGTATACATGACAAAGTAAAATGTCTCCAGCACGCCACGATCATGACTACGTGACAGATTAAGGCTTAGGTTAGGTTAGGTTAGGTTAGGTTAGGTTAGGTTAGGAAGCGGTTTTCACCCGGTACGAGGAAACTACTGTTTTATTTCTAAACTCACGAGACCGGAGTTTTGGGCCGTCGCGTTAGCAATTATCGCAACCCGCCGAGGCTGCGGGTGACCGCGGCCCGCGCGGTTTTACTAGTTGCCCGCCGGTGCAGCAGGAGTCACAAGCAACCGCGCACAACGTGGGCGTAAATCGCGTCGTGAAATGTTCTTAGCCTAAGAGCTCAGAAAGCCGTTTTCACCCGCACCCGCCGCGGTGGCTGGGCTCGCCATAATCATTACGGTAAGTCCCCTCTTTGAGGAGTGGCTGGAGAGGTGTCAAGGTGTCCTCACCTCCCGCTTGACGCTGGTCCCTACCGGACACGGTAAGTTCAGGTGGTTCCTGCTCCTGATTCAGGCAGAAGAAACACCCGGATGTCACCATTGTGTGGACCACCCCGAGGACACGGTGCAGTTGTGCCCCGCTTGGGCGGAGCACCGCCTTTTACTCGTGGGGGCGATCGGCGGTACAGGCCATGGTCCGGAGCGTGGGGGAATGGGCAGCGGTCGCCCCCTTCTACGAAGCAGTAATGCTAGCGAAAGAGACAGCTGCATGCGTGAGGGAACGCACATCCTTACGCCCCAGCCTCCGACCCCGACTACCAGCCACCGTAGGCGCTTGCAAACGACGATTAATGGGTAGCTCGCCGTCCGGCCGTCCGGCAACCATCCGGACTCTCGATTGTACTAGGTGCCCCCAGGTGCAGCAGGATCCGCAAACAACCGCAAACCGCGGGCGTATGCATCATGAAATGTGCTTAAATTTTTTACTTTGTGAGTTCTTAGTCCCTCTAGATTGCTCTCGGCACGCTTTTGCTTTTTTGACAGGTCTGTCAAAGAGTTAACAAACAAAAGATCGTGCGCAAGTGATATGTCTTTCAATCGTTCGAGACCGGGACCTGATGAACTAAAGGCGAACTAGTTCGCTCAGGAGCTTCGAACTAAACGGAATGCTCCAATGTCTAGTACGAGTTTGTTTTACGTTAACGCGATCGACACGTTTAATGACGTTCGATGCTCCGATTGGCCCGCTGCAAGCTCTTAACCAATCAGAGAGCCAAACGCGGTAGGTGCCAGGTAATTCCCCCTTCTTAATTTCAAAAACGCCCCCTCCCTTAACATTATTGATATTCTTAATTTCAAAAGCTGTCTTTAATCGATATCTGTCGCGATACTTTACAATTTTAAATTGTCTAGTATGAAAAGCCGTTCATTGTTAGTTTTTCGAGTAGCTACTCAGAGATACTAGGAAAAGGCCCTTACCATGAAGTGTTAAAATGTCAAACGTGGGAGCGAGAAAGAGGGATGGAGCTATACACCCTATATAGCTTGGGCACGCCATAATTATGGCGGTAAGTCCCCTCTTTGAGGAGTGGCTGGAAAGGCAACACGGCGTCCTTACCTTCTGCATGACGCACGTCCTCACCGGACATGGTAAGTTCGGGAGGTTCCTGCACCGGATTCGTGCGGAAGAAACGCCCGGGTGTCACCATTGTGTGGACCACCCGGAGGACACGGTGGAACACACGGTGGTGTGTCCCGCTTGGGCAGAGCAAAGCCGTGTCCTCGTGGGGGCGATCGGCGGCGGCGATCTCTCGCGCCGGGCCTTGGTACAGGCCATGGTCCGGAGCGAGGAAGAGTGGCAGGCGGTCGCCTCCTTCTGCGAAGCAGTAATGCTAGCAAAGGAGGCGGCCGATCGCGTGAGGCAACGGTCCTCACGCCCCAATCGCCGCCGGGATTCCGATCCCGATTTCCGGCCATCGTAGGCGCAGGCTTGCGGACGGCGAGCAATGGGTGGCTCGCCGTCCGACCGTCCGGTAACCGTCCGGACCGAGCCCAAGTCGTCGACGGCGCGTGCTGTTCCACGCGCGCCTCAAGGAGATGTCAGCAACTGTAGGGGCCTAGCAGGGTCGAAGCCTACTGGGGCCAAGGGTCTGATTCTGAAAGGAAGACTCGGCCCTGGTACGAAAGGCAACGAAGGAACAGGAGTGGGTTTTTAGTCAGTAAAAGTCTGACACTATCTCCCGCCCCCCGCCCAAGGGCGGGGGATGTCATAAGATGATTTTCCAACCGAAAAAAAAAAAAAAACCCTATATAGCTCCATCTCTTTAACAGTTCAGTTTGGGTCGTAAAATGGATCGCGTTAAGAGCTCGTGGTAGCATGACTAGTTTCTTTTTTACAACTATCACACAACGCCGTCTAGTCCCAAGCTAAGCAGAGCTTGTGTTATGAGTACCAGACAACTGATAAACATACTTATGTATTTCTAAATACATACTTATTATAGATAGATTACACCCAGACACAGAACAAATGATCATGCTCATCACACAAACATTTGTCCTGGGTGGGAATCGAACCCACGACCTCCGGCATAGCAGTCAGGGCCACTAACCACTAGACCAACAGGCCAGTCAATGTACTTTATTCTCAACTAGCTTCTGCCAACGGCTTTACCCGCAGGTAATTAAGTTGCTCCATATAAACTTTTGACCCCCGTTTCATCACCTTGGGGGGTGAATTTTAAGAAATCCTCTCTTAGTGCTCGCCACCGTCATAAAAGGTAACCTTGTGCAAAATTTCACGCTCCTAGTCCCAGTAGTTTCGACTGTGCGTTGATATGTCAGTCAGTTAGTTTCTCCTTTTATATATATACGAGTAGATTAATCTGGCACCTACCATAGTTCGGGCCGAGTACCTACATACTTCATAATTACAGTTACCACAGTAATAGTGACCCATATCAAACAAGAATTCAAACAATATCTTTCTATGTATCTATATATGTTTGGGGGCCGAGTCACCCGCGTCCGTAGGAGAATACCCGAAGCAAGTCCCTACACGTGGTCCCCGGTTGGTGCTAATCAGGTGACACTAACTGGTGGTAGGTTTCGACCGTTGGCTTGCGACCACCCACTGAGCAAAGACCGCCAAATGGCCTGGCCGTGTTCCGGTATGATGCTCAGTGTAGCCAGTCTAGAGGAGTTGGGTCGAAATAGCTGTTCTAGCGCAAGCAGACCATCCTGGCTCGTGCTGATATGGAGGAATCGGGAGGCTAGTCGCGGAGGGTAGCAGGTTCCGAGGCACGGTTGCCGCTGGCCGACCGCAGGTAGCTGGGGGCCCAAGTAATGTGCTAGCCACACATGAAAGGCTGCCCCGCCAACTGTCGAAAAATCCCGGAATGCGCCATCGTGCTGGTTGGCGACCAAACGAGAGGGCCCGATGGACATTCCCGGGGGGGCTCGGGCGTCCCCGCAGTCTCCAGAACCCCAATCCAGTCCCCCAATGATGTCGTCCTTTCAGTGCGTGCCTGAAGGTTAGCTGCGTGGAACCTCATTTCACTTCCTTATCCTCTCCTCCCTTCACTCAAATAAAAATGAAAAGGAAAAGTAAGAGTCAAGATAAACAGCGGCTGCAGTCCCTCTCTCACAAAGTGACTCCTCCCTCTCTCACTAACATACGAGGTCTGCACTCCAATCTCGTCGCAGTCCACCTTCACCTCGAGACTGAAAAACCAGCTCTCTTCTTCCTTTCGGAGACGCAGATCAGAGGTCCGTCCGACGTGTCGTACCTTTCTTACCCAGGTTTTACCTTGGAGCACAATTTCAAACCACGTGCGGGTGTATGTATGTACGCCCGGGACGACATCTGCTATCAGCGTCTCCGTAACCTTGAGGACTCCAGGTTCTCCACGCTTTGGACTTTGGTGGACACAATCCTAGATAAAATAATCTACGCTTGTGTCTACCGCTCGCACAGCGGAGATCAGGAGACATCTGGGCTCACACAGCATCTGAGTGAGGCGGCGGATGCGGCTCAGCAGCGGTACCCTTCTGCCCAATTGGTGTTACTGGGGGATTTTAATGCCCACCACCAAGAGTGGCTTTTCCCGTACCAGTCCACAGACCACGCTGAGCGAGAGATGCGAAAGCTAGCGCTAGCATTAAATCTCACCCAGCTGGTCCAGGGGGCAACGAGGGTCCCGGATGTGGATTCGCACACAGCCAATTGCCTGGACCTTCTGCTGACAACAGATCCAGACCGCTACTCTGTGTCGATATGTTCGCCTTTAGGCGGTTCCGACCACTGTCTGGTTAAGTCTGTATCTGTCTACTCCCCGCCCGATCCCAGCCCTAGGGGCACCCGGCGGGTTTGGCGATACAGGTCAGCAGATTGGGATGGCTTGCGGTCTTTCTTCGCATGCTATCCTTGGCAGCCCACTTGCTTTTCTTCAGATGATGCTTCGTCGTGCGTAGATGGCGTGACGGATGTGTTGCGACAGGGGATGGAGTACTTCATCCCATTCTCTGACGTAACAATGTCTGACCAAGCGTGTCCATGGTTTGGCGCCGAATGTGATCGCGCAGACGCGCTTAAGCACGCGGCATATCGAGCTTGGGCCGACGCTCGTACGCGCAAAGCAAGCGACGTGGCTCAAAAGAAGAAGGCCTTTAACAGGGCTGCCAAGTCCTGCAAGAAGGTGTTGCGGAGATCTCGGTTTGACCACATAAGCCGAATTGGGAGCAAACTTGCTTCATACCCCGCAGGTAGTAAAGCGTTTTGGTCCCTGGCTAAGTCGGCTGAATCGAACTTCTGCCGTCCGTCACTTCCGCCACTGCTGAAACCCGATGGGTGTCTGGCTCACACCGCTGAGGAGAAAGCAAATTTGTTTGCCTCTCTTTTTGCGGAATCTTCTCGTCTGAATTCTGGTGACGCACGGCCACCTGTTTCTCCTGATGGATGTGCGACGAGGATGTCAGACGTTCGTATCCATCAAAAGGACGTTCGTAGGGTCCTGCGTAACCTCGACGTGAACAAAGCTAGTGGCCCCGATGGGATACCAGCAATTGTACTTAAAACTTGTGCGCCTGAACTGTTTCCGATCTTGACACGCCTATTTCGCATCTCATATGAGACTGGAAAAGTGCCGATTGCTTGGAAGCAAGCTAACCTGCAGCCTGTGCCCAAGAAGGGCAGTCGAGCTGACCCAGCAAACTACAGACCCATCTCTGTTACGTCCGTCCTCTGTAAGAGTATGGAACGGGTGCTTAACAAGAAACTTCTGGCATACCTAGAAGCTAACGACATCCTCAGTGACCGGCAATACGGTTTTCGCCAAAATCGGTCCACTGAGGACCTTCTAGCGTATGCCATTCTCATCTGGAGCGAGGCCATCGAGAAGCATGGGGAAGCGCTTGCCGTCTCCCTTGATATCTCAAAGGCTTTCGATAGGGTCTGGCACGAAAGCCTTATTGCTAAGCTTCCTTCCTTCGGCCTACCCACTGGGCTGTGTGATTGGATCGCAGACTTCTTGAAGGATCGATCCATCCGAGTGGTTGTTGATGGCTACTCGTCCGGTCAAATGGATATTAATGCCGGGGTCCCTCAGGGGTCGGTACTCTCGGCAACACTGTTTTTGCTGCACATAAATGACTTACTTAAACCCGGTATCTTTGGGTATGCAGACGACAGCACTGTTGCCGAGAGATATGTGTCTGACGCACGTGCTAGTGGCTCACAGATCCAGTCATCCCGAGAGGCAATGGTTGAACGCTTGAACTCGTCCTTGAAGGCGGTTTCCGATTGGGGCGATGCCAATCTGGTCAAGTTCAATGCAACTAAAACCCAAGCGTGTCTTTTTTCCGCTAAACGGAGTCAATTCCAACCGGCTCCATCTTTCCGAGGTGTGACTGTGCCAATAACCGACCACCTTGAGCTTCTTGGGGTTACGCTGTCGTCTACTCTCAATTTCGGCTCATAAATCGAGGCAAAGGCTCAACTGGCTGCCAAAAAATTGGGGATCTTAGCAAAGGTGAGACGGTACTTCACGCCGGAACAGCTGCTCAACCTTTATCAAGCGCAAGTACGATCGTGTATAGAGTACTGCTCTCATCTTTGGGACGGGTCTGCCAAATACCAGCTTGATGCGCTAGAGTCGATTGAGAGGCGAGCCAAGAGGATCATCGGCAATGATGCACTTGTTGAGTTGAAGCTTCAAAGTCTTGGGCATCGCCGCCGAGTTGCTAGCCTGCCGATTTTCTATCATTTACATTTTTGCACTGGAATTGCACAATCTAATTCCGCCAAGTCCGTTCCATCATCGGACCACTAGACGTACGGCGTTGCGCCACCGGTACATGGTAGACATCCCTCCCACCCATACGCACAAAACGTTTTAAGACACATTTATTATGCGTACAGCCAAGGAGTGGAATTCCTTGCCGGAGTCTGTGTTTCCAGATCGCTACAACTACGGGTGTTTAAGTCAAGAGTGAATAGGCTACTTCTAGGCAAGCGTGCTCCATCGTCGACCACATCATCGCTTACCATCAGGTGAGATGGTGGTCAAACGCGAGCCTAACATTAATAAAAAAAAAAAAATGTATCTATTTAGGTATGGTTTCCGCACTTAGTCCTATGTGGATAATTGTACGTGGGCCATGGCGGCCATAACCTTAGGTGGGCTCATTCCAACCAGCCCACCTCTCTCAAAAACAGATTAGGCCTCTTAGGTTTTTCAGGTCATCAATAAGGGAATTCGGGGATCCTAAGGTCCGTGTGCGTATTTCAGTGACACCTGTGCAGTCTAGGAGCACATGTGGAATTGTCTCCTCCCCCTCCAAACATGCTCTGCACAGGGGACTGTCTGTGATGCCTATAGTGTGGAGGTGCTTATTCAGTGTGCAGTGTCCGGTGATGGTCCCCGTCACCAGGCGCAGGCCGCCTCTGTCCAGTCTTATGAGTGACATTCAAACTATATTTACCTCTGTAAAACCTCAGTACATTCTTCAGTGGCGATGGACCCCAGTGCCTCGGCTGCTTCATGCCTCACCATCTCATGTTCATTAGTGTCTTCTAGAGTCTTCTTCAAAAACGGTACACTTCGCTCGTCTTGCATCTGGCCGAACACGAATGCCACTTCGTGCCGAAAGAGGGCGCTGGATGCTTTAAAACCTGGAATTTGAAAACAAGTTTGTTTTAGGAATGTATCAAAATCCATACTATGTCTTAAAATCATCATCATTCAGATGTGTCTGAGAGAGAGAGAGCCAGAGTTATACAGGCTGTATAACAGTATATCTTTCTCACACCCGATTCATGATGATTTAAGATGGCTGAACTAATCATAAAGGAATAATTCAGTTTTTGTTATGTCTACTGCAATAAGTCCTCTCTGGAAGATCTGATACAATTACAAAAATTCTTAGTGTTAATATTGTTGACCACCAGTTTTATTTTTATCTTGGATGCCCTGTTCTTGTGGAATAGGCCATGAGAGTGAAGACAAGGAAAAAAGCTAGTTTTAATATGACTATCAAAACAAGGTCTGTTTTACACAATGCCATGGCCCAAGTTAAATGCTGTGTTATTTTAACTTTTATATATTGTGTGTAAACCTTTACAATATATAATATTCACACAACTATCACACAACGCCGCCTAGTCCCAAGCTAAGCAGAGCTTGTGTTATGACTCTAGACAGCTGCTGAGCTGAGCTGATAAACATACTTATATATTTCTAAATTCATACATTTAGTGTACCATGGTTTGTTACAAATGCCGAAATACATGGGAACCTACAAATCAGCACTGTGAAAGAAGAAATCCAGTACAGTTCTGAAACTTACAAGAAGAGGCTAGCAAATCATCCTAATGATCTAGCTAACCAGCTAATACGTACCAGGCATGAAACCCGCTTAAAACGGCGCTTTATCCTGGGAACAGACCAGGCTTAGCCATTTACATTGAGGAGTTGTCTCCGCTGGGAGGCACACTTGGCATGACACAACGCACTTCACAAATTTGCTTATAGTCAACGACTGATTGCAAATGAAAACAAAGAAAAAAAAAATTCATACATATTATAGATAAATTACACCCAGACACAGAACAAATGTTCATGCTCATCACACAAACATTTGTCCTGGGTGGGAATCAAACCCACAACCTCCAGTATAGCAGTCAGGGCCACTAACCACTAGACCAACAGGCCATCTCATCAGGCTTTATAGACATGGATTCCTAAACTTGATCATGTCAGTCTTTTTTTCTGGTGAGAAATCATAAAATCATCTGAACTTTCTCCTGCTCTGGGAAGAGTGAGAAGGAGTCTTAGACTTTTACAGTCTGAAACCCAGCTGCCCTGCATTCTTTCAAACATTTATTACTATAAACAATGAAGATAAGTTTGTACACAAAGATATTTTACAGATCTGTACACAACTGCAGGACAAATCTAATCACAATATCTTTATCCATGCTGTTAATGACTACATCTGTAAATGATTGTTTCTCTTCACAAAATCAAAAGCTTTGAATGTTCAAACTCACCTTCACCCAAAGCATTAATACTCTCAGTGGTGCCAATGTTTCTCAAGCTAAATATAGCTCTATATCTCTCAAACAGCGTCTTAGATTCATCCATCAAAGTATTCTTCAAATTCTCTACATTACTCTCACTACTCGGTGGAGCAGGATCTATGGATGTAAACAAACTCTTTGATAAGTTGGACTCCTTCGTACTGTCGTTGGCAACCCAGTTGAGTCTTTGAAGGGCAATTTGACAGGTCTCTGCTACTTCTATTGCTGGGTCATGTTGGTACTTTTCTAGTAATTCTCGGAGTTTCGGGTCACCAATAGCGCCTAGTGCTTCACCTGTAAAATGAGTTATTTGGATGTTAAGTGGGTATTTTAATGGAATTTTGTAAGTTAAATTATTAAAAAAAATAAAAAAAAAAACTTGGGACATTATGTAATATTATAAATGAGAAAGCAACTCTGGCTGGCTGTCTGTCTGTTACGGTTTCACGGTTAAACTACTGAATCGATTTTGATGAAATTTGGTATGCAGGAAGCTTGAACTCCACGTGTGAACATAGCCTACTTTTTATGCATCTTCAATTTCATGTCTGCAATAACATTCATGCAGACGAAGCCGCTGGCAGAAGTTAATAATAAGTAAATGGTAAAAGATGCTCTTCAAGAAGTCTCTCAATTTGCTGAATACTTATTATGTACTTCATTGCTAGCAAATATTTTTCATACAATTAAACAGACCATTGTCATTACATTATGAAAGGAAAATACAAAGTTTTCCTCCATGTAAGAATCTTCAATGGCTTTTAGTACCTTTAAAGAATATGCCATAATAATATGCCAAATCACATGCCATAAAATGACAATAATAATATGTAGTCACAAAGAACACATATTTATATTATTGTCATTTTATGGTACTTAACATAAAGTACACTTATATATATATAAAAAGCAAAGTCCTAACTCACTCACTGACTCATCTACACCTAGTCCAAACCCTTGATCCTAGCAAGCTGAAATTTTGCTCAAAAGTTTGTTTTATCTGTATAAAAGTAGAAACTGACTGACTGAAATATCAATGCACAGCCAAATCTATCGGGCCTAGGAGCATGAAATTTTGCATGAGGTTTCCTTTTAAGATGTAGGCGAGCACTAAGGGAGAATTTTCCAAAATTCTCCCCCTAAGGGGATGCATCGGGGGTCCAAAGTTTGTATGGAGAAACTGACTTTCATGCGGGAGTAGCCGCTGGCAGAAACTAGTGATGTAAATACAAAGGATTAGAAAGAATTTTCCCTAAAGAAATGAAATGGGCGTTCCAAATTTGAATGGAGAAACAAACGACGACGAGGGCGAAGCCGCTGACTGTAGCTAGTACTAAATAAACCATGACTCACAATCTCAACCATGCATGCACTCGCTCACGTATTTACTATCGCACCAATCACACAAAAGGTTCAAAATAATGATAAGAACCAACCTGCCTCATGGCGGACTATGGGATCCTGGTTTTTATCCTCCAGCACGCTCCTAAGCACTGGAATAGCACGTTCATCCTGCATTTGACCCAAACAATAAGCTAATTCATGCTTTAACAGCACAGATTCGTCTATAAAACACTGGCTGATACACTCTATAGCGGTCTCGCCTCCCAAGTTTCGAAGAGTAAATAAAGCCCGAAAACGCTCCTTCATGGGCCTCGCTGGATCGTTGAGGACTTTGCCAATATTTTTCACAGCAGATTCACTGGCCGGTGCCATTTTTGAGTTAATTTATAATAATAAATAAGAAAGCTAAAAAGAACTCTCGTTTATCAACAAGTAACATGCGGTAGTGACACACAACTGACAACTGACAGTGACAGCCATGACAAATGACAATCTAAAAAACGTCAGTGTCAGTGGCAATTGTTTTTTTTTTTTCTCTACTGCTAATTTTAAGTGGCAGCAGCACTGGTTTTATGGAAACAATCTTTAGATCGATTAACATGCAGAGCAGTAGGTATTATTCGTTCTCCAAAACCCTGTGTACGATGTCAACTAACCGGTTCAATAGTACTGTGTCACACAATACTATTGATACGATGTCCTTCTCTAAATCCAAACTGATGGTATTCTTCATTAGTGTGACTTTCCGATGATTATTCCAACAATGGGCAGCAGGCTTATGATATGGGTCTGTACGAAGGCATTTCTTGGTTTGTCCAGTTTTAGAATCATGATGACTTGACAATCAACACCAGAAAAAGAATTCCTTTTTGAGGCAAGTTTTTTAAAAGAGTTGCGTCTATTTGATCATAACCACTTGGTTATGATCCACAACCGTCGAGATTGTGAAGCGCCTGCTTTACAATCACGAAGGTTGCGGATTTCTTCGACGAATTCTTTTGATTGAGATACTGGCTTGATCTATTAAATGGAGATTTATCTCTTGCGTATCATGTTTGATGCCAGACCTTGGGTAAGTGGCATCGTTCATATATTTTATCTTTAATGAAGACTAATTATACAGTATACACGTTCTTTTGAGACAAATACTTTGCAGTTTAGTATAGCTTTGTATGCGAGAATATATACCTATAATTCTCCACTTCTTCGATGGTTTTAAAGGAATGTTTTGAGGTCTGTAATTGATGAAATGATGTGCTGCTGCTGGTACCAACTCTTCCCAGTTTGTGTGCAGGATAATTATTGTATTTAATTATAAAGTTTGTGAACAATAATCAAATGACGCCTTTTTGTGCCCATTTACTTCTCCAGTTAGAGTGTTAAAATATCTTAAAACCATAACCTTAAGCTTAATATCTTTAAACCTTTGTTTATCCCGTCATTTACCCTTTAAAATATTAAATAGGTAGCTACAATACTTTGACCACGTATCCGATTATCACCAATGTGACCAAGGGTGACCTTTTAGATATTCTACTAATAGCCACTCAAAAATATCGAAGCTTTTACAGTAGTTTTATAATATTTTAATTTAAACATTCAAAAAACAAATAAAAGTTTCGGTTACAAAACAGAGATACACAAATAACTCCTATACACGTCGACAAGTCGCGGCATGGCGAACAGAGTTCCGGCGTGATCTCATGGTGAAATGGCGACAGCGACTATCTCAACCCAGTGCTGGGCACGCCATAATTACGGTTGTAAGTCCCCTCTTTGAGGAGTGGCTGGAAAGACCTCACGGCGTCCTCACCTTCCGCATGACGCAGGTTCTCACCGGACATGGTCAGTTCGGGAGGTTCCTACACTGGATTCGAGCGAAAGAGATGCCTGGGTGTCACCACTGTATGGACCGCCCGGAGGACACGGTGGAGCATACGGTAGAGGTGTGCCCCGCTTGGGCAGAGCACCACACCGCCGTGTCCTCGTGGGGGAGATCGGCGGCAACGATCTCTCGCGCCGGGCCTTGGTACAGGCCATGGTCCGAAGCGAGGAGGAGTAGCAGGCGGTCGCCTCCTTCTGCGAAGCGGTAATGTTAGCAAAGGAGGAGGCCGCAAGTGCACGCGCAAGGGCGCGGCCCTCACACCCCAGCCGCCGGGATCCCGATCCCGATTTCCGGCCACCGTAGGCGAGGGCTTGCGGACGGCGAGCAACGGGTAGCTCGCCGTCCGATCGTCCGGTAACCGTCCGGACCGAGTCCAAGTCGTCGACGGCGCGTAGTGTTCCACGCGCGCCTCAAGGAGATGTCAGCAAACCGTAGGGGCCCAGCAGGTTCGAAGCCTACTGGGGCCAAGGGTCTGCTTCTGAAAGGATGATTCGGCCCTGGTACGAAGGGCAACGAAGGAACAGGAGTGGGTTTTTAGTCAGTAAAAGTCTGACACTATCTCTCGCTCCGCCCAAGTGCGAGAGATGTCATTGGATGATATTCCCACCGAAACAAAAAAAAGGTATCCAAGGGTTTTGTTAACTTGAACAAATTATGTTTCGATCAACACTGTACTCGGAATTCATAGCTAATAAGTTGTGCAAAAACAATGATTAGACTTCCCCAAGTCTTAACAAAAGAACGATAAAGTCTTTATAAAGATTATTATCTTAAATCAGTCTTTCGCGGTCATTCAATCGATGCTCATGCGTCGAAACCGGAATAAATAAAAAGATAAGAGGTGGTGTAGAAATCCAAAAGTTTTTATTTGAATAACGTGTTGAAATATCAAGTAAATAATTTATTATTTTTGCAACTATTTTATCTTATTGGAAATCGTGAATGTGCGTGACAGACGGCGAGACATTGTTTTTTTTTTTACCGACGCAGAAGTGATAACTAAATATTACACTGAAATTGAATTCTATTCTAATGTTCATACATGGATAACATAATATCATTATCTACGTTTTTATTTTGCATTAGCCTCGTGTGTCTCTATTAAATTATTTATTCGTATTTTGGTGTTTTTGGCTTTTGGGTCTTTCGGACCTTGACGGCGGCGGCGTTACCTACTGAGGTGATCCAACAATAATAACAACAAACGAATATTGAAGCTTGTTTACCACAACTATATATTTAAGTACATATGGCAAATAGAGTCACGTTATATTTTTAAATTGATTTAAACTAGTGCCTGAATGCGATCCCACCTGACGGTAAGCAGTGATGCAATCTTTGACGGTGAAGCTTACTAGTTTGTTATGAGCCTATTCACTCTAGCCATGAAGACACCTAAATTATAATCGGACGGGATGACCGCAGCTGGCAAATTGTGTCAGTACTACGATGCTTCTGCTCGCATCCGAGATGCAACAGTTCTTAACACGCATCCAACTATCCTCTGGGTTGTTTATTGAGGTCTGACACTTTACCCTAGACTTAACTAGTTTTTAACCGACTTAAAAAAAGAGAAGGTTATCAATTCGGTTGTATTTTTTATTTTTTTATGTGTGTTACCTCAGAACTCCGTCGTTTATGGACCGATTTGAAATTTTTTTTTTCCTCTTAAAGGATACGCTTCAAGATTAGCTCCATGTTTTTTTTCAAAATCCAGTTATAATGATGGGATCCTTGACGAATCGAGGGAACTCCTCAAATATTATAGGCAACCATATAGTGATTTTGTTATTTTCATCGAGAACTTAAGCATTTACAGTCAAAAAGTAACATATGAAATGGAACTGATGAAGAAGATCAGAAATGGCCAACGGAACTTCATACTCACATAGATATCACAATGAAGATGGGCGACTAAGTATGTCAATACAAATAAATAATTGTTCGGAATAATTATATTGAAAATAGTATCACCGAAGTGACCTGATGATGATGATGGAGCCGGAAGATAGGCACCAGAACTCTGTAATTAATCAATGTATCCTAGCCGTGTTTGGGCTTATTAGAATTGTCATGAGATGCACTTTGGCTATAAGGTACTATCGAACTGATCTGATGATGGAGCCGGAAGGTGAAAGGTAGATAGATACAGGAACTTCATAATAAACCAATGTAACCTAGCAGTGTTTGAGTTAATTGTGTGTGTAGTGAAACAACTAAAAAGAGTGAAATAAAAAACTTTTTACAAAAAAAAATAACTGACTTCTAAAATAACTTTAATTTCGGAAATCGGTGTTAAATAAGAAACAAACAATACCGAGAAACATCGACTGCCGAAATTAAAGTTATTTTGATCCTTTTAGTGTTTTTTTTTTTAGTGAAATCGGTTATTTTGTTTGTAAAAAGTTTTTTTTTAATAATTTCAGTCTTTTTCTCTTTCTGTCGGCGAACGGAGCGAAATATAAATAAAGTTGACCTTACGCCAAACAGCTGCGTATTATGTAATCTAAACCCGTCTTATTTACATTTCTATAGACCGCATTCTTAGTCTCTTGAGTCTACGATAAGTGCAAGTGTCACAATCTCATTTATCTTTTGGTATCGTTCACCTACTTCGGCTCCACTACACATATACTTACCTAATTACGTAGGTTTCCATGTTGGTACGTGACCTAAATTAACTCTTCTAACAAAACACGTTGGATAAATAATTTACGGATCAATACACTTACTCGAAAACCCGCTCCTATCAATACCTACCGCTTTTGGGCACGCAATTTACTTTTTTCCGCACTAGTGCGGAAAAATGCGCCAGCTTACCTCTGCCACAATTAATTATATTTATCATTTTAGGCTGGGCGCTAATCAACCCCCACGAATCGCCGAGCAGTTCCTGTTTATTTATTTCTTCGTTAGTGTATTGAAAAAAGTCGTTTATTCGCGTGGTTTGTCACCAGCATTCGGCTCAATAACACCCTATGTCTCGGGTGAATCCCGCATTGGTCGCAATGCCAAACTTTCTTCATTTGTATCAAAATATACTACTTATTATTTAATATAGGAATCTAACTAGAATAATTCTTTGTTTCCTTTTCCACCCTTAGCTGAATGCACTAAGCACCTGCTACCAACTAATTTTAACTTCAAACGGCAAAGGACACAAGACATCCGAAAGTCGATTGTAAAAAAAAAAGACATCACAACCTTTTATGATTGTTTATGATTTGTCAGAATTAGCACGGGCCCACACGCTAAATTAGCTTCCAAATCTTGCAATAGTACTGCACCAACTGGAATTATCCTTGTATTCTCTTGCATGGTGCATACGGAGATAATCGCCACTTGATGCATCATTTCATTATAATTTCAGATTGGACCCTCGTACGCCTTGTAAAGTTCCGAAACCTAAGGATCCCTAGATATGACAAAAACCTAGTGAAGAAGACCAAGTATCACCGAAGACCATTGAATCAGAAACATGGTTGATATGATCATCCACTGGTGGTGGGGCGGGGATCCTGATGCCATAAACGATGTATCTGGCATGTCATTGAGGGACGTCTACAATGTCCAACAGTCCTGGAAGATAATACAGAAAAATTCGACCCCAAATGGTTTCCTGATGTTTTTTAGGTAATGTATGGCCTGGCAGTTTGACCAGAATCCAATTCTATCTTTATGGTATTATCATTTCAGTTAAAAGACGTCCACTGTTGGACATAGGCCTCCCCCAAGCGTCACCATAACTACCGTCTTGCGCGTGATTCCCGCGACCCTCACCAGGTCATCGGTCCACCTTGTGGGAGGCCTTCCAACACTGCGTCGAACTATGTTTGAACAAGAGATTGTGCTGGATTAATTAAATAAATAAAGACCTGCGTCAATTTCCAGAAACATTCTTTGAAATTATTCAAGTGCGTTCTTGTATTATCAAGAACACACTTGTACTTCGAATATAAACAATTCAACGTGTATCGTGACGTGAGCGTTCGCCATCTTTAGCGTGATAATGTAACCACTAGACAGCGAACCCTCTAAAATTATTATTTTGAACTTTACGCAAAATAAATCGCTCCTTGATTTAAATTCGCTCTAGTTGTGTAGCCACATAATATTTCTTACGAGCGTATCCATCAGCTATCAATTGTCTGTCGCCGTTGACGATACGCGTAATGTAGCCACAGACATATTAAGTTATGGCACTGTTGAACTTCTCGCGTAAGTGAGAAATTATCTAATAAATTCGCTTATATTCCGCTTTCGCTTACGCTGATAATTTGATGTAGCCGATGCTATGATTACAGCCCCCCTAGCCAAGTTACAATCGTATCGTTCGCGCCGAACGCCTCGAGTAGGCCACGCCTCTGATTCCTTTGTTCTGACGTCATCTCAACGCTCAGTCATGTGGTCAGAACAAAGGAATCGGAGGCGTGGTCTACTCGAGGCGTTCGGCGCGAACGAAACGATTGTAACTTGGCTGTTGATGTTGAATGAATGAATGAATGTTGATGAACTGTACTGTTGATCATATCGCTTACAAAAATCAAATATCGCTAGTAATATTTGGCGTACAGTGCAGCCATAAACGTGAATTCAATTATTTGTTTTAATCGCTCATGTATCGTCGGTCGCATCGTGGTCTAGTGTAGCCTCAGTCTTAGCTGTACGTATAGTAAATGTGTTCCCAAAACGTTTTTACATATGGGTGGGATGTCCCACGTACCGGTGGAGCAACACCGACGTCGTACGTCTAGTCTTTTGGTGTATTTATCAGCCAAAGCAAAGGGCGTAAAGAAATTCTAAAGAATGTGAATCGCCTTGCTTTCATACAGTAACCGCAATTAAACACATTCAAACCTACTAGTAGCTAACTTACATTTTGTAGGTACTTGTATTCATTAAAGCGATTGCGTTACTGATTGTATTAACTAGATAAGAGCTATTTAACTTACTACATGAAATACCTTCTTATCTATTAGTTAATTAGTACCTAAGTATTGTGTCATTATGTTCGATACCGCGGTCCTGAAGCCCTACCATGAGCTCTTAACGCGATTCTATTTACCTACAATCTAAACTGAATTGTTAAAGGGATGGAGTTATATGGGGTGTATAACTCCATCTCTCTTTCACGCTCACACGACTGGCATTTTCACACGTCATGGAAAGGCTTCTGGAACGCGTAGGGTAACGCATAGGCGATTCAACGCGAACTCGATCGCGAAGCGAAGCGGCGCGTTGGAACCAACAACTGATATTCCATTGCAGTACGCCGACGAGCGAAGCAAAGCGAACGCTTACGGTTCGATATTTTCCCACGAACTCTTTTTTTTAGATGGGAATCATCTAACGATATCTCCCGCCCTTGGGCGGGGTGGGAGGGCGGGTCAAACTTTTACTGACCCTCTCCTATTCCTTCTTTGCCATCGTTCCAGGGCCCCGAGGTTTTCTTTCACACAACCCATGGCCACAGTAGGCTTCAACCCTGCTGGGCCCCTACGGTTTTGCTGGCATCTCCTTGAGGCGCACGTCGTCGCCGTCGACTACTTGGGCTCGGTCCGGACGGTCGGACGAAGAGCTACCCATTGTTCGCCGTCCGCAAGCCCGCGCCTACGGTTCCCACAAACTCTTACAGTGTGCTTGTTTATGGGAGTTATTCCTAGTAAGCGGCAACGCTTCATTAAAAAATTAACCTAAAAGAAGCAGTAAATATGTTTTTTGAATGAAGCATACAACATGTTTTTTTCTCCTACAGGCTCTTTGAAGCGGAACCCGAAACGAAATCGTTCTTCAAAACCATAGCAAACTTACAAACTAAAGAAGAAATGGCAGCCAACGTGATTTTTAAGGCGCATGTCATCAACATCATGTCTGCTCTCAACAATTCCATTACCAACCTGAACCATCCCGAGGTGGTGGTCGTGTGGATGCAGAAGCTTGGAGACTCGCATCAGAAGCAGAAGATTGAAAAAAGACATTTTTGGGTAAGATTCTGCCGGTTCCTTTATTTAACTAGCCGTTTTTTTAGGGTTCCGTACCTCAAAAGGAAAAAAGGGAACCCTTATAGGATCACTTTTTTTGTCCGTCCGTCCGTCTATCGGTCTGTCTGTCAAGACCTTTTATATCGGGAACTCGTGAAGGTATCGAGTTGAAATTAAAACCATAAACTCAGGTCTTTTTTTTTCGGTGGGAAAATCATCTTATGACATCCCCCGCCCTTGGGCGGAGCGGGAGATAGTGTCAGACTTTTACTGGCTAAAAACCCACTCCTGTTCCTTCGTTGCCTTTCGTACCAGGGCCGAGTCTTCCTTTCAGAATCAGACCCTTGGCCCCAGTAGGCTTCGACCCTAATGGGCCCCTACAGTTGCTGACATCTCCTTGAGGCGCGCGTGAAACAGTACGCGCCATCGACGACTTGGGCTCGGTCCGGACGGTTACCGGACGGTCGGATGGCGAGCTACCCATTGCTGACCGTCCGCAAGCCCGCGCCTACGGTGGCCGGAAATCGGAATCAGAATCCCGGCGGCGGTTGGGGCGTGAGGACCGTTGCCTCACGCGATCGGCCGCCTCCTTTCCTTTGCTAGCATTACTGCTTCACAGAAGGAGGCGACCGCCTGCCACTCCTCCTCGCTCCGAACCATGGCCTGTACCAAGGCCCGGCGCGAGAGATCATCGCCGCCGATCGCCTCCACGAGGACACGACGTTGCTCTTCCCAAGCGGGGCACACCTCCACCGTGTGCTCCACCGTGTCCTCCGGGCGGTCCACGCAATGGCGACACCCGGGCGTTTCTTCCGCTCGGATCCGGTGCAGGAACCTCTCAAACTTACCATGTCCGGTGAGGACCTGCGTCATGCGGAAGGTATGGACGCCGTGTTGCCTTTCCAGCCACTCCTCAAAGAGGGGACTTACCACCATAATTATGGCGTGCCCATATAAACTCAGGTCTGCGGTCCCTTGAAGCTGTGAAAAAATAAAAGTTCTAAGTTAACGAATAAAAAAGATAAGGCCGTTTATGTCGCAAAAAACGTATATTTCGATACTCTCAAAGAAATCAAAATTCATAGGGAATCCTCTTCCCGTTGACCTAGAATCCTGAAATTTGGCATAAAGCAAGGTCTTGTAGCACAGGTATAGGAATAAATCTGAAAACAGTCAATTTGTTGTTACCTACGTCACAAAAAAAAATCTTTTTTTGCAATTCGGAATTGTAGTTTATACGGAACCCTTAGTGCGCGAGTTCGACTCGCACTTGCCCAGTTTTTTTTTTCATCAAATAACATTTCGCGCTCTAGGCTAGGTGGAGCAAAAGGGGCTGTCAGATTTTTACTGACTAATTTTTTAATGCCCTTTGCGTTCCAGAACCGCACGCGCAGTAACAACTATACTCCATTCGCAATAATATTGACATTTAAACAAACGTTTTTCACTGTCCGTTCAAACGATTTTGACTTCTATTGCGTTGGTGGTACGGCAAATGTCAAGTGCATACCTACGAAATAGAAGTCGAAATCGGTTGAACGGGCAGTGAAATAGGTTTGTTCAAATGTCTAATTGCGAATGGACATCGATATATAAATGTACTACGCACTAGATTACGCGTGCCGAACACTCACTTCAATCGACTCAGGTGTAGTGTAATCCATACACCTTGAACATTACACTATGTTGAACGAAACGCGTAAGTGCCGCGAAATACATGGCGCTTAAAACATTTTGGTCGCGAAAAAAAGTATCCTCTAAAAGCTATCTTAGCGCTGTATGTTTTAATAGTTCTGTTAAACGGCATAATGCCAATGTAGCGCTGCAGCGAAAATTTTGTTTTAACTTTTCAGTATTTAGACAAATATTTTCCGTGCATGAACGTGCTTGTCTATCTTCTATCTCTAGAATATAAGTCGATGCGAATAGAGTATAGCCGTTACTAATTAGCAGTGATAGGAATAGGTAGTGCCTATTAGCCTAAACTTCGAAGAACAGAGACAAGAAGCGGAGACTTCCTTAGGACTAAATTATTTCCGGAACATCAGTCTCAAAATTTCGAGACAACACTTAAATACATTTTAAAAAATGTGTTATTTGGAACAAGTAATTCTTTTTTTTTTAAATTGATATAAACTAGTGCTTGACTGCGATCCTACCTGATGGTAAGCAGTGATTTATCTAAAGTTTGCGATTAGACATAATTTATAACTCCATAATAGCCACTTATCCTATATCAGCATATCCTACATTAGTCTATATGTCCCTCTCTTAGAGAGGAGGCCTGAGTCCCAGCAGTGGGAACATTATAAGGCTGATGCAATGCAATGCAAGGATATATCAGCCTAGTGACACACACTGCGTGTGTTTGTATTGTTGTGATCAGAGAGCTCTTCTTAAAATGTGAATGATATAGATGACTTCCGTATTTTTTTCACGCCTTTATCCCGGAGGAATAGGCAGAGACCACAGACTATATCTAATACCTATGCAATTACTAATATTATAAATGTGATAGTTTGTATGGATGTCCATTACTCAATCCCACTGAAAATGCTGAATTTGGCAGTGATATAGGTTAAGGTGTGCATTAGCACATAGGCTACTTCCTATTTAAAAAAAAGTATAGTTTTTTTTTTTTTTTTTATTCTTGATAGGTTCGCGCTTGACCGCTAACTCACCTGATGGAAAGCGACGATGCGGTCGACGATGGAACGCGCTTACCTAGAAGTAACCTATTCACTCTTGACTTAAAGATTCCCGGGTTGTAGCCATCAGGAAAAACAGATTCCGGCAAGGAATTCCACTCCTTAGCTGTACGCACTATGAATGTGTTCGCAAAACGTTTTCATGTTCTCATGGGATACAAAAAAAGTAGTACACGCGGGAAAAGCCGCGGGCATTAACTAGTTTTAAAAAAAACACGTGAGGGTTTCATTTCATTCCTTTCACACCACCGATATTGTCTGGCGATTTTTAGGAGATTTCCATGCAAAAAAAACGAAAGAAAAAATTCTATATATATGGAGGGGCCCTCCCCGCGCCGCACAGGTATGCAACTATGGCGGTTACATTTTGTAATTTCTAAGAATAGATAACGAAACGCGCTGCCGTAAAAGTCGTCTTGTACTTTCGGTGCAATAAAGATTAAATTAATCATGTTTTTAAAAAAATTTTTAGTTTAAGTTTGTTACTAACAATGTGATACCATTATTATGCAATTATTTTAATATCAAGCACAATTTTAAACATACTTACTTTAGAAATATATTTCATTAAGATGAAAGAAAAAAAGGTATTTGTATTTTCATTTGTGACCAAATATTTGTACATCATGTATAATGGTAGAATGTAAAGGGACCTCATTAATATTAAGATTTTTGATATTAAGACACTTTGTATACCTACATACATTCTGGCAAATAAATGAATTATTTATTTATTTTAAATACTTTTTTTTAAATGATAAATTCTTTCTACTATAGAGAATGCTAAAATGATAAAAAAATACCGTTTTATTATTTTAAAGACAAAATGCCTTTTATTATACTTGAACTTTACAAATCTCATTAAACGTAGCGACGCCTAGAGTGAGCTAGAAAGAAGACATTTACTTCGAAACGTGTACGGCTTCTTATACAAATATTGTGATTCATTGTGTATCAACAAGTCATTTACAAAAAGTTCTCCAACAAATAAATTCAGAAAGTTTTATGGTTGTAACGACTGTGTATGTTATTTATTACGATATATCTAGTCGCAAACTTTAGGTAAATATAGACGAATTACTTATTCCAAATAACACATTTTTTTAAATGTACACTATTTAAGTGTTGTATCGAAATTCCGGGACAGATGTATCGGAAAAAAATTAGTCCTAAGGAAGTCTCCGTTTCTTGTCTCTGTTCTTCGAAGTTTAGGCAAATAGGCACTACCTATTCCTATCACTGCTAATTAGTAAGAATTTTTATAGCATTGAGCGTAGCATATTTAAAACCTGCTGTTGGATTTTCAACACACGGTTCAACACCGATAGTAGAAAATCCAACAGTGCAACAATATTATGACGTTCTAAAGCTGTCTTTTCGTCAGAAAAAAAATTAAGAACCCGACTGCAACGCCACCTACCGGGTCCAATTTTATTTTCAATCTATCCCGAGACCCACTCAAGTATACACACAAAGTTTCTACCAAATTGGTCAAGCCGTTTAGGAGGAGATAGGTGACAAACACACGTACAGTAGAATTATATATACATGATATATATACTCTAAATAGGAGAGCAGTGGTGGCCGAGTGGTAATGTCCCCAACTTACGAGTTGTAGGTCGCGGGTTCAAACCCAGCCAGGCGCTTTACTTTGTGTAATTTATTGCATCACCACTGCTCTCAAAACGGTGAAGGAAAACATCGTGAGGAAACCGGCATGTCCTAGAACCAAAAATTCGAAGACATGTGACATTCACCAACCCGCACTGGGCCCGCGTGATGGATTACGGCCCATTCCCTCTCCTAGAGAGGAGGCCATAGTCCCAGCAGTGGGAACATTAAAAGGCTGATTATGCTATTATATAAATACGGCCAGGCAAAAAGTAATTCATGTCCAGTCACAAGTCTTTTATATTTTTAACGCTGATAAAAGTAGATCCTCATCTTTCAAAGGCATTTCAGGCTGTAAATGAGGTCCCTGCGGGAGTATCTAATATTTTCAAATAAGGCCTTCGGTTCACCGAAATAGAATTTCAGCACCAGCTACTGATACTTACGTATATACACCCCTAGTTTTAATTAGTACAAATACTTTAAAGGCTTAAAAAGGTCTTGTTATTATTTAAGAATAGTCTCAAAAAATTATGTTCATAAACAGCAAAGTTATTAGCGTTTTTTTATATCCCAAAAAGTCACTCAACTTATGAAAATATTGTATGAATGAATAAATGACGATTAAAATGGAAAAACATTGCGCGTAGTATTTTCTAGTAGCAATTGTTATGAATGTTGATATAATAGAATCAACATTTACCAGAAATTGAAATGAAATTACCAGTTATGGAAAAACTTCCTGGACAATTTTAGGATTTTATTTTTTTACTTTTGACTACACAAATATGATCAGTAACGGGAACAGATAGAGCCCTATTTTTTTTTTTTGTACTAATTAAAAACTAGGGTTGTATATACGGTCATATTATCACATGTCTTTGTGGCGAACCTAAATGAGCGTCTGTTTATTATTCACTTCGTGTAAGTACAATATTTCCAGAGCAGGTTCAATCCATAGGTACTAACAGTGCCGTGTTGTATCTAGTCCTTTTTGTCTGTATTGTACTTTTTTCTAGGGAAAAAAAAGCTCGCACTGCGCGTATAGAAGACTATAGTTACGGCACTGGGTTCTAATAAGTTACTCTGTCTGTTTGTTACGCTCTCACGCTCTCACAGTTAAACTACTGGATCGGTTTTGATGAAATTTGGTACAGAGTAAGCTTGAACCCCAAGAAAGGACATGGGGGTTTTTATTTGGCTTCAACTTTGCTCAATAACCTACATTTACGCGAACGAAGTGGTGGCCAAAAGCTAGTAAAACATAATTAAAAAAACCGGGCAAGTGCGAATCGGACTCGTGCACTGAGGGTCCGTACAAACTTACCAACGAAAACAGTTCAATTCCCGAATTAAGTTCCGAAGAATTTTCCGAATCACAAAAAAAGTTTTTTTTTTTGTGACATAACTACAAATTTACAGTTTTCAGATTTTTCTTATACTTACTTGTACTATGAGACCTTGCTTCATACCAAATTTCAGGATTCTAGGTCAACGGGAACCCTAGTACCCTATAAATTTTAATTCCCTTGAGAGTCGAAATACACGTTTCTTGCAACATAAACGGCCGTAACTTTTTTTTCGTTATCTCAGAAATTCAATTTTTTACAGCTTCAAGGGACCGCAAACTTGAGTATATAGTTTTAATTTCAACTCGATAACTCCACACGTTCCCGAGATAAAGGGTCTTGACAGACAGACAGACAGACAACAAAGTGATCCTATAAGGCAACATTGCTATAAGGGTTCCGTTTTATCCTTTTGAGGTACGGAAACCTAAAAATGTGTCCAAGTACAAAATGAGTCTACGGAGCCTTTAGTGTTCTCACATTCACATTATAGAAATAAGCTATCATCATCTCTCTAGGCTTCCCAACTAACTTGGGGTCAGCTTCCCATCCAACCAGATGTGTGCTGTTTTACATGGAGTGACTGCCTATCACACCTCCACAACCTTTTTTTAACCGACTTCAAAAAGGAGGAGGTTATATGTTCGGTTGAATGTATGTTTTTTTTTTTTTATGTATGTTCACCGATTTCTCGGTCAATTGTGGACCGATTTTGAATTTTTTTTTTTTGTTTGAATGGTTATGCTTCCGAGTTGGTCCCATAGAAATATTGTTTTGATCTGATCATGAACTTCGAAGATATGGAACAGAACTCCTCATAGGATCACAGCAGAACCGTCGTAACAAGCAAAATTGCTTTGTTTATACGTGTAGTCGATGACTGAAAGTAGAGGGGCAATATATCGAACTGATCTGATGATGAAGCCTGAAGTTAGGCACCGGAACTCTGTAATAAATTAATGTAATCTAACCGTGTTTGGGATTATTAGAATTGTCATGAGATGCACTCTGGCTATAAGGTATTTAAGTTTGGCTGAGGGGTACTTTTTAGTGGTGGTACCATAACTAAAAAGTGTAAAATAAAAAACTTTTTACAAAAAAAAATACAACCGATTTCAAAGTAAAAAAAACACTGAAAAGTGCAAAATAACTTTAATTTCGGAAGTCGGTGTTAAATAACGAAGAGACAAAACTATTATAGAAACACCGACTTCCGAAATTAAAGTTATTTTGCACTTTTCAGTGTTTTTTTTACTTTGAAGTCGGTTGTATTTTTTTTTTTGTAAAAAGTTTTTTAAGTGGGAAAATCATCCAATGGTAAATCCCGCTCTTGGGCGGGCGGGAGATAGTGTCAAACTTTTACTGACTAAAAACCCACTCCTGTTCCTTCGTTGCCTTCGTGCCAGGGCCCCGGGTTTCGTTTTCACACTACCCATTTTATTTTTTATTTTATTTTTTAAGGTGGGAAATCATCAAAATGACTTCTCGCGCTCTGGGTGGAGCAGAGGGCGTGTCAGACTTTTACTGACTAAAACCACACCTGTATCCTTCAATTACCCTTTGCGTTCTAGGACTACGGGTTTCCCTTTCAGAAATTCACCGCGGTCCTAGCTAGGGGGCATTGGCCCTGCTGGGCCCCTACGGTATGCTGACATCTCTTTGAGGAGCGCGCCGCGAGGATCACTACGCGCTGTTGACGACTGGGCTCTGTCCGGTTAATTACCGCAAGCCCGCGTCTACCGTGGCTGGTAGTCGAGGTCGGAATTACGGCGGCTAGGGCGTGAGGACCTTCGTTCCCTCACGCGTGTTCACACTACCCATGGCCTTGGATAGACTGATGGTCAGACCTCCCGGTGTCTGACAACCTGTAACGACTGTTAAAGATCTATGAATGACAACCAGGGTTAATAACTTTATGTGCTTTCCGAGGCTTGGAGTGTCAGTCATGTCCTAGATAAACTTTGAAGAGTACAAATGAATTGAAAAATTCACATTGGTAGGTACCTACTTGTCCGGTTTCGAATTGGTAAACTCATGCATGAGAGGACATTACGACGCGAAAGAAGCTGTATGCCTACAAACAAAGCTATTAAAATAAATGTTATGATTATATGTATCATCACAGCGCTTTGTCCTATTGTTAGAAGGGGGATTAGGGCCAACGCTGTGTTAAAAGGAACCCGCGCGGGTGCCCGCGTTACTCCCGTCGCGTGACGTCGCGCGTGTGTCGTGTTCGGCGGTCCCTGTTGCGGAAATTACCTGGTTATCTAATTACTGGATTATTACCTGCGCAGTGTCACTTGTTCTACTTTAACGGTGTGCATGTAGTCGAGTCGATGGAGATCTTACGTAGCAAAACGGGTGAGGGGCGCGGCTGACCGCGACGGGTGCCCGCGCTGGCACCCGTACACTTTTGTATGGGACCGCGCGGGCGCCCGCGTAACGCAGCGTTCGGCCTTATAGTTACCTACCTACTCGGAAACTACGAATTCAAATTATGTGCTTTTCTTTTTTTTTCTAGACTGACCCAATCATTAACAAGAATTATCTTTTCCAGGTATTCAAAGATGTATTGGTAAACATTCTACAGAATGACCTCCAGTTCTCTGAAGATATAATGGAATCGTGGGGCAGATACGTCAATTTTATATACGATCATATGCTGTCAAGATTGACTTCCTAATTTTTATATTTATGTCACAGTCAAAACTGTTAATTGGTCAAAACTAGTTTTTACTGCAAGAATTGGTCAAAACTAAAAAAAATTTTAAGGTTGGTACTTTTTTTGTATGACCATTAAGCCTTTTTTAGTGATTATAGGTGACTATAATATTTCGTACTTTTTAATAATAAAACAAACACAGTTTCTTGTACTAATATAAGTTTTGACTGATGACAGTCAAAACTAATTTTGACTAATAAAAAATTTCGACTGTAACATCAACATGGCGAGATATAGATGTTTATTTTAACTAAACTAAAATAAATAAATAAATTAATCAATCACTCAAAACTAATAAATAAATATTGAATACATTAAAAATTAATGTGATTGGTTGAATAAATTTTCAACGATCAATCGCATATTCGTAACGCGGCGCGCAGAAACCGGGTGTTCGTGCCGTTATAATGATATAACTAAATACCTTAGTACTTATGTAAACTAAGTAACAGTTTAATAACTTTGAGATTCTACATTGTTTATGTTTGTCAAGACATAGTTTTTATTTTTTTTAAGTATAGAAACCTGACAGATTATGAAATTAATCATATTTTTCTTGTATTTTGATGAAAGTATTAGATCACATTTCTATTTTATTTTTTGACATTACATTATATTTCCTTATCAAATAATAAATAAACAAAAATTATCGAATGTGTTATTTGCTATATACCTACAATGTCTTTCGGTACCAATTCGGTACCGAAAGAAATTATGACCCAATTAAATTATGACCTGAAAAAACGAAGCTGAATCAATTATGACGATTTTTTATATACTTATATATAGTTCGTATCTTGGAGAAATTCAGGATACTTTTTATCATGGCAATACCTACGTTTTTTGGGGGGTAACACAGTAACACTGGTCAACAATAAACACTCGTCGAGTGTAACAAGAAGAAAACAACCGACTATGCTAATGATCTAAGATCCGGTAGAAGAAATATCTTCCCTCATCTGTTATTTGAATATGATAAATATTATATGCTAGATAATGCGTTTATTAACACATTGCGAATAGCTTGCCTAGCTAAATCTGGTGCCAATGATGTTAAACAATAAAATTTGTTATTACATTTTTTTCACCAATTATGAGAATGAAGTGGAACTAAAGCTAAAGCAGCTATATTAACTGAACTGGGTCAGCGTGGTCTGTTGGGCAGACGACACGCTGGTCCTGGCGCAGGGAGAGTGAGAGACACAGGAATGCAACAGTCGTCGACACCTAAAAAAAAAGCTATATTTACTGAAAACCAAATCATCATCATCATCATCATTTCAGCCGAAAGACGTCCACTGCTGGACATAGGCCTCCCCCAAGCGTCGCCGCAACGACCGATCCTGTGCGTCTCGTATCCACCGCATTCCCGCGACTCTCACCAGGTCGTCGGTCCACCTTGTGGAAGGTCTTCCAACGCTGCCTTTTTCGGTGCGCGGTAGCGACTCTAGAACCTTTCGGCCCCATCGACCATCCGTTCTACGAGCAATGTGAAAACAAAATACCCAGAATTAAACAAAGCAAAATGCTTTATATTGTCCTGGTCATAACAAAATAAATAGGGATTGGTAATGAGGATTTTTCTTAAGTGGGAAATCATTCAATGACTTCTCCCGCTCAAGGGTGGAGAGAGAGCGTAAGAGGCGCGAGAGGGCGTATCAGACTTTTACTGACTAAAACTATGGTGACACCCGGGTGCAGGTGTTTCTTCCGCCTGAATCCGGTGCAGGAACCTCGAACTTACCATGACCGGTGAGGACCAGCCTCATGCGAAAGACTCTTCAAAGAGGAGACTTACCGCCATGATTATGGCGTACCTACCAATTGATGAGGAGATTAGTCATTCAAAATTAGTACGAAAACAAACATGGTGACAGTCACACCCGGCAAAAGAAGTAATAAAAAACTTTTTACAAAAAAAATACAACCGACTTCTGTGTAAAAAAAACACTGAAACGTGCAAAATAACTTTAATTTCGGAAGTCGGTGTTTTTTTTACATAGAAGTCGGTTGTATCTTTTTTTTTTGTAAAAAGTTTTTAATTTCACACTTTTTAGTTATGGTACCACCACTAAAAAGTACCCCTCACTCAGCCATACGTTAATACCTTATAGCCAGAGTGCATCTCATGGCAATTCTAATAATCCCAAACACGGTTAAATTACAATAATTTATTACAGAGTTCCGGTGCCTAACTTCAGGCTTCATCATCAGATCAGTTCGATTATTCCCCCTCTTCTTTCAGTCAGTCATCGACTACACGTATAAATAAAGCAATTTTACTTGTTACGACAGCTCTGCTGTGTTCCTATGAGTAGTTCTGTTCCATATCTTCGAAGTTCATGATCAGATCATAACAATATTTCTATGGGACCAACTTGAAAGCATAATCTTTCAATCAATCACAAAAAAATTTCAATATCGGTCCACATTTGACCGCGAAATCGGTGAATATACATAAAAAAAAACATACATTCAGCCGAACATTATAGAACCTCCTCCTTTTGAAATGTCGGTTAAAAAGTATCAAGGACAAGTAAATAAGTAGTAAGCTTATTCCTCGTTACAAAATTTTGTTAACCAGTGTAATTTCTGCGGGTTATGCCACTGATAGTTTGTGACCAAGATTTTTCCGAATCATAATTTTTTTTTTGACTACTACTAATTTACAGTTTCAGATTTTTTTCTAATACTTGTGCTATGAGACCTTGCTTCACCAAATGTTAGGATTCTAGGTCATCGGGAAGTACCTACCCTATGAATTTTGATTCCTTTGAGTCTCTTTATTTTTCGCTAACTCAAAAATTTAATTTTTTCACAGCTTCAAGGAACCGCAGACCTGAGTAAATGGTTTTAATTTCAACTCGATACCTCCACACGTTCCCGAGATAAAGGGTCTACACAGACAGACAGACGGACCACAAAGTGCCTATACGGGTTCCGTTTTTTCTTTTTTTTTCTTTGCTTTTCATTCCTTTTGAGGTACCGAACCCTAAAAAAATCAAATACGACGCAGATATGACTATCTAAGTATCTACAAGTGTTGGGTGTGTTATGACTGTGCAAATTATCTAAAATATGCATTATGTATTACCAAACGTTCACGTCGCCGTCGTGTGAACCTAATTGATTGATTGACAACTCCAAACAATCGCTGATAACATTTATCTTAAACTAGCGACCCGCCCCGGCTTCGCACGGGTGTTATGCTGATGCCACCGCTGCACCGCAACCTCTATGTCCCTACATTTTAAATCTGTAATATCTTCGAAAATATTAATTTAAATTATATGCTGTAAAGGGCCATATTGATCTATATTAAATGCACAATGTATTTAAGGTACTTAATTGGATAAGGATTAATGCTGTATTGCTTAAAATCGCTTCGTAATAAGCCATTATTTCTCGTAAAAAGTAAAGGATAAAAAATGGTTATTGTGGGTTATCCCTAAGAGATAAACATATACTATTGCGGACTTTTTTGTAGACCTTTTTAAGTTGTACAATAATGTTTTACATTATTTTGATCTATCTCGTAGGGTGCAGCCAGCGTTTGCAATGTAAGCGCAAAAAATGTGTTTATTTACGACATCTCATGAGAAACTTCTTAAATAACCAGTGTGTCTCTACTATATTATGCATATACTATACATATAAACCTTCCTCTTGAATTACTCTATCTATTAAAAAAAACCGCATCAAAATCCGTTGCGTAGTTTTAAAGATCTAAGCATACATAGGGACAGACAGAGGGAAGCGACTTTGTTTTATACTGTAGTGATGAATTAAATTAGAATAATGAGCGACCTTTTATTCTCTGCACACTTAATATGACCACACAATAAGATGGTATTTAGTTACCTGTTTTTTATATCGTATGATATATGAATACTAGATCAGAGTATTAAAAAAACTAGTATTATTAAAGGTTTAGTTGATGTAGTTCGAAAGCATACCCTACACTTAGGGTTGCCAACCGTACTCTAAAGTAGAGTATTGTACTCTATATCATGCAGGCGTACTTACTCTATAATCTATAACACTAATGGAGGACGCTAAAATACTCTTTTTATATACAAGGTTTACCATACTAGTGCCAGTCACGCATATATAGCATAAGCATAATGATGCATAATACCTATTATCATAACCAAAAAAATCGACATTACTGAGAGAGCCTTTACGGTCATGAATGTGAAGTGGAGGGAAGAGAGGAACAGGGCTTCATTGAAATTTATTAACTTAGAATGTTTGAAGTCGTATAATTCTTTTAAAAATAATGAATAATTGTTGTGCTGCTAAAAGTTCCGAAAAATACCCTTTTAATTTTTTTTTAAGTTAATGATACTCTTTTGTATAAGTCCGTACTCTTTATTTACCTCCTTTGAAATCAGATATACTCTATGTCTTCTAACAAAAGTTGACAACCCTAGCTACACTATTCAGACAACTATTACGCAGTCAATGCCGTAACAGGGCGGTGCCTGCGGTGCCCAAGCACAGGGCGCAGATCTTGATAGGCCGCAGAAATGATCAAACCGAGGCCAAGTTTTGTATCATTCAAGTCCCATTGTCTCTCGCTCCGTACCATGGCCTGAACCAGGGCCGGACGCTCAGGTCGCTACGAGCAATCGCCTCCACAAGGACACGACGGGGCGCCATCCAAGCTGGGCAAATTTCTACCTTACGCTTCACCGTGAGCTCTGAGTTATCTGCACAATGGTGACACCGAAGCGTTTCCCAAAACAGTCAGTCAATTTGCCCGACACGGATTTTTTTTTAGATTGCAGTTTCGGAAACTGTCACCGCGGGTGCATAAAAGGCTATTTACGGCACAGCTTAGTTGTCTGTCATTTTTGTTGAACAGAGGCTCCTCGCGATCCATTTGACGACCTTTATTGAACTGTAAAAGGGATGGAGCTATATAGGTTGCATAGCTCCATCAGTCTTTCTCGCTCGCACGCTTGACATTTTAACACATCATGGTAAGGCCCCTGGACCTAGTTGGTGTAAACGTGAAACACACAATGTGTTTGTGTTCTCTTTTTTAGGGTTCCGTACCTCAAAGGAAAAAACGGAACCCATAAGGATCACTTTGTTGTCTGTCTGTCTGTCGGTCAAGACCCTTTATCTCGGGAACGCGTGGAGGTATCGAGTTGAAATTAAAACCATATACTCAAGTGCGGTCCCTTGAAGATGTGAAAAAATCAAAGTTCTAAATTAACGAAAAAAAAGATACGGCCATAAAGATGTCGTAAAAAACGTTTATTTCGACACTCTCAAGGGAATCAAAAGTCATAGGGTACTTCCCGTTGACCCAGAATCCTGAAATTTGACATATAGCAATTTCTTACAGCACAGGTATAGTAGAAGTAAATTTGTTGTTACGTCACAAAAAAACTTTTTGCAATTTGGAAAAATCGTCGAAACTCCATTCGGGAATTAAATTATTTACATAATAAGTAAGTCTGACTCACACTTGCCCAGTTTTTTTTATCATAAGTTTCTAAATGTTGTTTCTACACTCTGTGTAACTATGTGTGCCATTTTTTTTTCTTTCTTTCAAGCAGATACAGAGAAAAACCCTAAACAAAAACAATAAAAGGAACAATAAAAAGTAACTGAGATAGACTGGGTACCTGAGTAAAGTTCGTAAGAGTTTACCAACCGCGGCCCTGGAATGCGAAGGGTAGGCCATGGTCCGGCAGGCGGTCGCCTCCTTCTGCGAAGCAGTAATGCTAGCAAAGGAGGCGGCCGCACCCCTCACGCCCCAGCCACCGGTATTCCGATACCGATTTCCTACCACCATAGGCGCGGGCTTGCGGACGGCGAGCAATGGATAGCTCGCCGTCCGACCGTCCGGTAACCGTCCACGCGCGCCTCAAGGAGATGTCAGCGAACCGTGGGTGATGCGAAAGAGAACCCCGGGACCCTGTAACGGTAAAAGTCTGAGTCGCCCTCCCGGGAGATGTCATTAGATGCACCTAAAAAAAAAGGAAAGCAGTTGGACTATGTACAATCCATTCCCCTTCCCTTTATTCATTTAACTACTAACTGGCCTAGCGTAGTACGGAGTTTTAATAAAACTGGTACGTTCCTGCTGACTTTTAGCTCCTCCAGAAGTTCGCCTCGAGATAGCCAGCCGCATCGAGAAGCGTAAACAGGAACGAGACGGCCGTCACCCCCTGCATAAACACCAACTAATACCTGCACGTTTAAAGAGCCGTAAAAGCCGAACTACAGTGGCAGTCAGGAAATCTCTAAACCGACTGCGAACCTAGGTTCGCCACTGTAAAAACTATTTGGCCAAATGGGGCTTCCTCGACCCATCCCTAACACAGTGGCAGTGTGGAGCAGCTGCACAGGACATGTGTCACCTGCTACGCTGCCCGTCCTGCACAAACACTTGCACTTTTCAGGATCTATACGAAGCCAATAATGGAGCTGTACAAGTTGCAATATACTGGGCAGAAAAAAATCTAGTTTGATAACATCGACACGAAAAGAAGAAGAAACCTGCTGACTTACATAACTACTAAAGCATTCACGATTACAACGCACAATTTAGATTTTTAAGCACTTCAAGTGACACACTGAGAGATCATCAATTTGTTTGAATTACATCAAAATAACTACATTATTGACCTTTGATACTACATTGTAAAAACAATCCGGCATTAAGAAACAGCCTCTTGACATATAAAAACGAGATCTTACAAAATCACTAGTAGGTACCTTATCAAGAGCAATACAATAGGTAAGTAGGTAATATTGAACATTATAAGTACTGTAGTTCCTCTTATTAGCTCATCAATTTGTTTGAATTAAGTACATCAAAATAACTACATTATTGACCTTCAATACTACATTGTAAAAATAATCAGCCTCTTGACATACACAAACGAGATCTTACAAAATCACTAGTAGGTACCTAATCAAGAGCAATTTATTAGGTAAGTAGGTAATATTGAAAATTATAAGTGCTGTAGTTCCTCTTATTAAATACTAGCGATCAGTCCTAGTTTCGCTTCATCAACTTCGGGTGTACAAATATTTCAAATTATATTTTTTTAATTATTTTTTAATTTAATATACAAATATATTTACACGATTATTTCAAAAAACACTTAACAAATTCTTGGCTTGTCTCTAGGTACTGCAATATGCATGTATTATACACCTAAACCTTCCTCATGAATCACGCTACCTATTGGTGAAAAATGTACATGTAGGTACCTATTCACTCTTGACTTAAAGACCAATAAGTTGTAGCTATCAGGAAACACAGAATCTGGCAGGGAATTCGACTCGCTATATGGGCAATAAGCCCATAATGCCCATATAGTGAGTCGAATTTATACGTTTTTTGACGGCCTGCTGCGGTGCCGATGAGGTGCGTTTGTCGTACTGCGTACGGACGATCGTATTTTTCATACAAAGCGCGCGGTGCGGCAAACGTGCGGCGAACAGTCGACAAGAGGACGACAGCGTTACAAGCACCAGGGGCCCAAGTCTGCTATTTTTATAAATTCGTCATTCCAAATGACAATGGGATCGCCATTGTCATTTTTGCTAAAATTTCTTAATCTGCTAATTCATAATGATCGATCATTGATCGGTCAATGGTCTCGTAATAGAGTTGTGGTAGAATGACAATATCGAGCTTATTAAAAGCCTGACTGCACAATGACGTTCTAATGGTACCTGATCAAAGGAACTGTCAAAATTTTAGCAGATTACTGCATACGTCAGACATTAATTTGTCAATATGTACGAGATTACCATTCTATGCCACTTCTTTCAATGGAGTGTCAGTGGTTGACCACTGGAAATTCATTATGACGCCATTATATTAGTAGATTACGAAACTTGTCAAACTCAACAATTATGAAATCAATGATAGACCATTCTGACACTATTGTAATAGCAGACTTAAGGCCCAGGTGTTCAGTTCGGTGTTGAATAGCACATCACTGGCATACAAACGCACGGCAGACAGATACGTTTTCAATTTAGGCGCTTCACGCTTGTTGTCGGACTAAATATGTTCCCAAAACGTTTTGTGTGTTTTGGTGGGATGCTCCACGATCCGGCTCGAAGCCGCTTGTTCATTTGTTTTATTTGAAAATCCGCTCAGCTCCACTTGCACTGTTACCACTGATGCAGAATGGAGATTTTGAGCACTGTGACTGGCCAATTTACGATCCGCTCCTCTCCACTAAAAATATTTGTTTTGAGTTCACCTTCTGTTCCATCCACTCTCTAACTCCACAAACCCTATCGTGTTACAACGAGCCTTTCCCCGCATTGGGACGCCATTACTTATCGGAACCTAGACCCCTGGGAGTCGCGCATCTAATTACTCATCACGCACTTACTACATTAGCCTAGACAATGTTTGACATGCAAATGAGCGTGCCACATTTGTGTAAAGTAAATATTCATTATATTACTGAATTCTCCGTTGAATCGTAAATGTACGCGCCTTGATCGTAGAAGGAATAATTATTTTAGGTTGGATGTTTGAGTTTACGTACATTTTTTAGGGTTCCGCTGTGCGTCCGTCCGTGAGTGGACTTTATATCATAAATCAAAGAGATTTAAAGATAATGTCTTTGTCATAAACCGATTTGAAAATAAAATAAAGTTAAAAATTAAAGGTTGTTCTCATATAAGATACGTTATTTTTTTCTCGATTTTAATATTGTAGTACCCTTCACGTACAAGTCCGACTCGCACTGGGCCAGTTTTTTATTATTATTGTTGATGGGCTCGCGTTTTATCACTAACTCTTTTACCCTTCTTGGATTAGTGGTCAAACGCGGGCTGATTTCACTAACTACAGATCTGTCTCAGTAACGTCCATCCACTGCAAGAGTATGGGACGGGTACTTAACAGTAGGCTCCTGGCATACCTAGAAACTAACGACATCCTAAGTGAATCGTCAATACGGCTTTCGCCGAAATCGGTCAACTGGAGATTTTTGTAACGAACGGAGAACTCCCAACTACCGCTTGTCTCCCACGATATCTCGAAGGCTTTCGACAGGGTCTGGTGCGAAAGCCTTATAAGTAAGCTTCCTTTCCTTCGGTCTTCCCGCTGAATTGTGTGATTGGATCGCAGACTTCCTGAGTGACCAGCCCATCCAAGTGGTCATCGGTGGCAACTCGTCCGCGTGAAAATAGAAATACGCAAACTCTCAAACGCGCGAAGATTAAATAGTCTTTAAGTTTTCAGAAAATTTTCATCTTCCTGCGCAATATTTTTAAATTTTCATCTTCCTGCGGCATTTTTATAAAAGATTATTTTTTAAACACTATACTGCGCAATTTTTTAAAACTCTATCCATTAGAACTGTCAACAGAGTATTAGAAAACTTTAGAAAAAGATGAATGAAATCGGTAAAGTAATTCTCAAGTTATGGCGTAACCAAGAGATATGAATTCATATTTATATAGGTACTATAGCTTCTGCCAGCGGCTGCGCCCGCGTGTCAGTACATACTCCCGGGATAAAAAGTATCATATGTGCTATTCCAGGACATGGTCTATCCGTGTACCAAGTTTCACCGAAATCCATTTAGTAGTTTTTGCGTGAAAGAGTAACCAACATCCATACATACACGCGGGCTTGCGGACGTCGAGCACTGGGTAGCTCGCCGTCCGGCTGTTCGGTAATTAACTGGACCGAGCCCAGTCGTCAACAGCGCGTAGTGATCCTCGCGCTCCTCAAGAGATGTCAGCAAACCGTAGGGGCCCAGCAGGGCCGATGCCCGCTAGCTAGGACCGCGGAGAATTTCTGAAAGGGAAACCCGTAGTCCTAGAACGCAAAGGGTAATTGAAGGATACAGGTGTGGTTAAAAAGTCTGTGTGTGGTAAAAGTCTGACACGCCCTCTCGCTCCACCCAGAGCGCGAGAAGTCATTTGGATGATTTAAGCTGTTGATCCCCGCACGAACGCCGGCGTTCACTCGCCATTGTCTTACTTACCTTATTTTTTACCTTAAAAAAAAAAAACCATACATACAAACTTTCGCGTTTATAATATTAGTTGGACACTATAATATTATAAAGAGGTAAAGTTTGTTTTTAGTTTTGGAGGTAATCTCTGAAAGTACTGGTCCGATTGCTAAAATTTTTTCACCGATAGAAAGCTGCTTTATTCCTGAGTGAATAGTAATAGTATAGGCTATACTTTATGTACACGGGCGAAGCTGCGGGCAAAAGCTACTAAACTACTCTATAAAGAAGAAGGCCGGGTTCCCAGCAGTGGGAAGGGAATATTGTAAGGCTGATTATATGGTTATGTTACATCCTAGCTGAGCTCTGAAAAATGTCCGAAAAAGTACTTGAACATTTTGAACGATGTGTTTTAGTATTTTTCCCGATACATGTTTATTCATGTCGAGGAACCTAATCAATGTTCTATAAATACCTGACCTTCCTAAAAAAGGGATAATTTCATATTTGCTAAATTGACCACGAAATTCAAAAACCGTTTCTGCGAAATCGTCTTCGTCCACGTCGTACGGTTAAAGCCGGTTTTCTTTATAGATTCAAAGAGGTTTTTTAAGGATAGAAGGTATGAATTGAGACATACAAATTTCTTTTTCCATGACGGTGAGGAAAGTCAGGACGCCATGGCACCTCCGTAACCACTCCTCAAAGAGGGGACTTAGCGCCGCGATTGTAGTGTTGTCAGCGTTGGGTTGCAACAGTCGCTGTCTCTATAACTCCATGGAGATTTGTCGCGACAGCGGAATTTCGTCCCAACATAGCACCTCCACGCGCCACTTGTGCGCGTGACTGCAAGGACTATTGCTCCCGATTCCCACGGCGGCAGGCCTTTTTTTTGAGGTGAGGAAATCATCGAATGACTTCTCCCACTCAAGGCTGTGGCAGAATGGTGTGTCAGACCGTTACTGACTAAAACCCATCTTTGTTCCTTCATTTGCCCTTTACGTTCTAATACTGCGGTCATTCTTTCAAATTTTTCAGGCCACCTGTGTTTGCGTTCACACTTGTGTTCATTATATTCCGAGTTGAATGTTAGTCCAAGCCAGGCCAAGCCGATCAAAATATGGTTTGGAGAATGATTAATGTCAGCCCCCCTAGTCAAGTTACAACCGTTTCCTTCATTTGCCCTTTGCGTTCTAAGGCCGCGGTAACTCTTTCAAATGTTTCCGCAACCCAGGCCGCCTGTGTTTGCGTTCACACTTGTGTTCATTATATCCCGAGTTGAATGTTAGTCAAAGCCAGGCCAAGCCGATCAAAATATGGTTTGGAGAATTATTAATGTCAGCCCTCCTAGCCAAGTTACAACCGTTTTGTGTCGAATTCCGTTCTTCAATCAGTATCGCCTCGGTGTCAGCAATTGTGAAAACGATAAGTTGGTAGCCATGTTGAAGCGCCTGAGTCGGCCGCTGGTCCTACAATGTCGTTCTACAATAACAAAGGATGTAACGTTGAATATTGTAGAAACGATAACAATTCATTCTATCATTTTCAACGATGTAAACTTGGCTACGAATTTACTATTCGTTTTTTCTGAGCACGTGACTGAACGTTGAGATAATGTCATTCCCATACATTTGATTAATTTTCGACTAGCGTTAACGATTGCAGACTATCAACTTAGCTAGTGGTGCAGTAAAGATTCGATGAAAATTGACTTGAGAGCAAAATGAAAGACTTGTTCATAGCAAGGGGTTATGCAGAATTGGGACAATTATATGTATCACAGTTAGAGATGATTTATTTAACAACACAAACAACACCTAACACTAACAACTATAAATAATCTAACTTTTCTACCGTACACTCTAAATAAGATTCAGTTGAAAACCAGCGTCAGGCAACTACCACGAAGTTGTCTAGCATTTTTGCTGAACTGGACCTATTTGGTGCAGGCGCGAGACACACAATGTTAGTTCTTTTTTTTTCTTCTTTTTTTTATGTTGTTTCTACATTGTGTGTATCTGTGTACGTGTGCCAAATAAAATATTTTTCTTTCTTTGTTTTATTTGTGTGATGTTTACAGGTGCAGTTCAACATAACAGAACAATATTTAATCTAGATACTTTCAAGCCTTTATACCAAGGAAGTCGGTTCCTGAACCCTTTAAGGATCCTCAATTACCGTACAATCGCCACCGGAGGTCGTCGACATCCTTCCAGGGAGGCACTCAGCATTCCACCCACGTCAATCACACGCCGCGGCTATTTAGACCAAGAACAATACTTCATTAGCAGATATCTATCGATGATTAGTTGCCAGTGCAATGCGTTGCACGTGTAATGCAATTTTAATACGCTTTATGATTTACTAAGCATTGTAGATGCATTTGTTTAATGGTGTTATGAATATGAATGGCGCACAATGGAAATAGGGAATCCAATCTCGCAAACGCAGGATCCCGCTTATGCTATGCGGGATTGAATTTTTTTTATTGGATTCAGACGACGCGCCGTTCTGGCTATGTATTTATTGGACCCAGCACAGCGATGTACCTAACAACTTTACATGGAATTCCTTACTTTTCTATAGAATTCGTATGGAAAATAATTTTTGTTTAAAATTTTTATCTTACAGCTAAATTTTAAAATTTTGTGAGTTTTTTGTCGTAAGTTGAAAGAAACGTAACTAATAGGAGTTTAGGTGTAACCCACTCCATTTTTATTTTTGGAGTGGAAATCATCCAATGACTTCTCACGCTCTAGAGTAGAGCGAGAGGGGGTGTCAGACTTTTACTGCCTAAAACCACACCTAGTTGCAATCTGGGACCGCAAGCTCTTTTTCAGAAATTCCCTGCGGCTCAAGCGGGCATCGGCCCTACTGGTTTTAATGACCTCTTTGAGGCTCGCCTGGAGCACTACGCGCCGTCGTCATCTCGGGTTCGGTCCGGATGGTTAGCGGACGGCGAGCTATCCATTGCTCGTCGTCTGCAAGCACAGAGTACATTGAATATAGGGGTATCTGCAAGCCTGCGCCTAACGTGGCTGGTAGCTGGGAGTCGCGGTCGCGGTGGCTGAGGCATGAGGATCTCCATTCCCTCAAATGTGCGGCCGTCTTCTTCGCTAGCTTTACAGAAGGAGGCGGCCTCCTCCCATTCCCTCTCGATCCGGACATTGGGCTGAACCAGGGCCCGGATCGGTTTTTGGTATATTACTATTTGAAATAAACGTGTTGTTATCGTTGTCGCCTAAAATCCATCGTCCGATAAAGTCAAAGCCAAAACTTATTTTGATATCAAATAAACTATTTACAGGCACTTTTGAATTGTCAAGAAGTCAGTCAGATGATGATAATTGCACATTCCGAAGCGTAGATATCTATGGAAAAGACTCTCTCAATCATGTCATGTATTACAAATATCTCGGTTACATGTTTCTTGTCGCTACGATAAAGATCAAGCCCGTGTCGACGGATGTGTTCGACGTGCCCCTCAAACAGCGGTCAGCAACATTGGCGAAGCTCCCCAGGGCCGATACCTGCCAAAGCTAGGGACTAGGGGTTGTTTGAAAGAGTTAGGTAATACCAAGAAAACAAATCATTCGTACAATATTTGTCAAATAAGTGGATTAATGATCGTGGTTTGGCTTACAAGTGCGTCAGAGGAGTGTGCTATTCTTGGAAATAATTCCTTAATTACCTTTTATGACGCGTTTAGTTACGCGACAATAGTAAATAGATAGAAATAGTTGTTTATTTCATGTTTTCCTCGTTTATTTATAATGAACTTGTACGAATTATTCAGTCAAGTACATCCAAAGTATGAAAACTCTATACCGATCGCGATCGACCGGTCCATCTCGGTTGTAATCCAGTCCATCTTGGCAAGTAGTAGCTTATTGACTTTAAGGCCAAGAGGAGAGCAAATAGCTAGCTATTCAACCCTACTACATTCTATTGCCTTGTTGCCCCGTAACTTCTTGTTTGTGAGAAGAAAATCGAACGCATTTGAGACAAGCGAGGTAGTTGAACAAGCGAAACGAGCTCAAAAAGTTCAGCTCGCTTCGCTCGTTCTTTCATCTTTGATTATTAAATTTTTCAGCATAATTTGACAAAGTTTTTTTTAGCGATATAGATGTTTATCATATTGAACCTAAAATTTTTGAGGTCACCCGCTCTATTCTTATTGTTAAATTGATTTTGTAAATTGTACATCTTACAGTCTAGTTAGTAAAGAGTATAATCAAGTTGGCCACTGCTCTATGCAGAGTAAGCTTTTAATTATTTTCTAAGTTTTCAGGGGGAATTTTAGGGGCGTTTTGTGGAACAATGGAAATTTAGGTAAATATTGGTTAAGGTAAATATTGAAGTACATTTTAACAAACTGGGTTTGGGCTAGACGTGTCTGCCTGTCAAATGAGCTATGAGCTGTGGGCTAAAAGAACCACTTAAAGTTTGTGTATGTGTTTGTTACTCCTTCACAATCAAACGGCTGAACGGATTTCTATGTTTGGCACATACGTACGTAGACCATGTCCTGGAATAGGAAAATGGATACTTTTTAACCAGGTGTATGTTCCCTTGGGAATTTTTTCTACTTTCACATGGACGAAACCGCTGCCTGGCATCAGTTATTATTTAAAAACAATTTGAAACGTTTAGTATGTCTTCCTTTTTAGCTTTTTTTTTTGTGTTTTAAATGGGCCCACAAATTTATTTATTTTTGGATTGTTTTATAAATAAGAATTGGCAACATTTAATTTTAGTTGGTTTCTGCACACAACTATTTTAGAATTTTTACTGTATATTTTCTGTTTTCGAACATATGGCAATTATGGGCTGCAGCTGAAAATCAGCGTCAGGTGGGGACCGTGTGTTACCATGTGGCATTATGCTGAGCTGAGTCCCTTTTGGCATTAAGTACTCAGTGTACATATATTTTTGTTCAATTTTAAGGTATTTCCGTTTTTGTAATGCAAATAAACGCAATTTTCTTTCTTCTTTTCTTTCATTATTTATACGAAAAAATGGTGTAAAACTTAAACAGAATGGCATCTAGCCATTAGGCCAATAGTAATTTCTGCAAATATTTGCGGCGCATATAGATACCGCACAGAGACATGGACCGGTTTACGAAATATAATATTCACATTATTATTTGTCAATGATATATTTGACGTTTGCATTAGCAGCTTCTTCTGTGTTGATGTGAGAATATTTAAAATAAATACGCTAATATCAAAGAACCAGCACGCTCCTCACGGTGATCATGAAAATCTAATTGACATTGTCAATAATACTACTTTATTTATAGGTATTTTAAGCATACTTGTATGCTTATAGCTGTTACGGGATAATCGATATTCTTATATATATATTCTTTACTGTATACAACTTTTACAGATAATAAAAATAAGACAGATGATGTACACATACGAGCTTAACCCACAATTTAATCCACAATCTATCTTCATTGGCGGACGCGGGTGTGGATGACTTTTATGCAATATTGCGTAAAAAGTCACCCTCACTCATGCGTCGAATTAGGGGCAGTGGTAACAGAATCCTAAAGATGATCACTGAAAGCCCAGAGTCACCAGTGCGGGATAGGTTTACTTATTAGGGCTATTTATTTTTTTGGTGTATTATGTTTGACAAATACTTATAATATCATGATTCTTGTGTTTTTGAAATGATTTATTTTAATTTAGTTTAATTTTTTGTGAACTAATTGACTAATTTAATGCATTTGAATATTATACTAACGTAGTTTCAAGTTTCAGTCACTAACATAATATGGACATTGAAATTAGTCTGAAATATTATTTTTAATGTTTTTAATTTATTTATTTGTATTTCATTTATTTGAAATATATTTGTACTTAGTTTAACCTCATAAGTAATTAGAAACATATTTTCTAATCGTAAAAAAAGGCCTATTTGGAAAGCAAAGTGCAACTGAAGGAACCTGGGTGGGTTTTAGTCAGCAAAAGTGACCCTCCCTGTCATTCCACCCAGAACGGGAGAAGTTAGTTTGTGAGAAAAAGAATATTTAAATAAAAAGGTGAACGGACATTTTTTTGCAGGTGGGAAAATCATCCAATGACTTCCCCCGCTCTTGGGCGCAGCTAGAGGGCGTGTCAGACTTTTACTGACTAAAAACCCACTCCTGTTCCATCTTTGCCTTCGTCTTAGGGCCGAGTTTTCCTTTCAGAAACAAACCCTTGGCCCCAGTAGGCGTCGACCCTGCTGGGCTCCTACGGTTTGCTGACATCTCTTTGAGGCGCGCGTGGAACAGTACGCGCCGTCGACGACCTGGGCTCAGTCCGGACGGTTACCGGACGGTCGGCCGGCGAGCTAGAATGGACATTCATTCTTCATTCCAGCCACTAAACGGTTACCTTTTTAATCAATCAATCAATCAAAACTATTTATTGTTTGTCACAAGTGGTTTAGTTCTTACAATTGCATTAGAGTCGCTGCAACTTTGGGTATGTTGTACAATACTTTATCTTTACTAATCCATTCCAGTTCATTATATTTTTTCAACCGAATTTAAAAAAAGGAGGAGGTTCTCAAATCGGTTGTATGTAAGTATATTTGTTTATGTTTGTTACCTCAGAACTTCGTTGATTATGATGATGATAGAATCGGAAGGTAGGCACCGGAACTCCGAATACTTTGGCTATAAGGTACCTACTATCGAACTGATCTGATGATGGAGCCGGTCTGTGGAAGGTAGGCACCTGAACTTATAATAAAACTAATGTTTAGGCTAATTAGAATTATTGTCATGAGGAATGTTTTTTGTAGTGAAGTTGTTTTTTTTTTTTTGTTAAAAGTTTTTTTTAATAGTAAGAACCTCATGAACGAGTAACTCACTAGCAGAATAAATATCTACCAATACTCACACTGCTGCTAATATTCTCTAGGGAGGTGAACAAAAGTTACGTTGTACTGAGAACGGTGTTGACCTACGGTAACATTATCCGTAACCTTGGCATGTCTGCAGCAAGGTGCAGGTACGCTACATATGTCTGAACTTATACGAAGATGAAACATAATCTAATTTAAAAGGAAAAACTAACATATCAATGCACAGCTGAAACTATTGGGTTTAGGAACGAAATTTGGCACAAGACTTCCTTTTATGACGTAGGCGAGTTGGCGAGCACTAGGGGTCTTTTTAATATCGTGCGATTTTGATCACGCATGCGGGATTGCCCCGCACGCGTAACCCCCGCAAATGTCCTTTTCATATAAGTATTTATTGTAATGGGTGGAATACGCACGCGGGACGCGGGGCATGATCCCGGACAGCAGCCCTGCGCGGGACCCCCGCGCCTTTGTCGTTCATTGTACACAACCACAACGCACAGCAGCCCGCAGAAAACTAGGCGGTAGGCAAGCGTGTCTCAATCTGCGTCAAATTTTCTACATGCGGGGCAATCCCGCATGCGTGATGCAATCCACACGATATTAAAAACACCGTAATAAGGTTTTTGGAAACCTTTAAGGAGGAATTTCGTTTGTATGCAAAATCTCATTCCGTGTGCCAATATACTTGTAACCTAATTAAATAATAAACGTTATCATTATTTCTTTATTAATTAGCGACATCTATGATGATGATAGCAACGATAGAGTTCTCCGCACGATTAGTACATAGTTACACAACAAGCCAAGCAGGGTCGAAGCCTACTGAGACCATGGGTTCGCTTCTAAAAGGAAAACCCGGGGCCCTGGAACGAAAGGCAAAAAAGGAACATAGGAGTGGGTTTTAATCAGTAAAAGTTTGGAGAAGAAGTCATTGGATGACATCCCACCAAAAAAAAGCGTGTAGTAGCTAAGTTGTAGTTTTTTAAAAGTCCTGACTGGATTCTTATTAAGGTCGCCTCAGGCACATCCAGTTAAGCAGACAACCTCATAAGTAGACCTGCGAGAAGAAACTCTTAAAATAAGAAGACAAACTATGCATGGATCGTTTTTTATTTGTTTTATAAACGATGGATCAATGAAAGATGATACGACTAGTAAAAGGGCGAATATTATGTTTAAAAAATACAGTGATATTCATAATTTTAATACTAGGAACAAACACAAATTTGTGGTTCCTGCAACCAGGCTCAAAAAAATAGGGGGCTCATTTAGATGCCAATGTATACACTTCTATAATAAACTCCCTAGTCATATTCAACAACTAAGCCTTAATAAATTCAAATCATTTGTAAAGCGTAAACTTTGCCAAAAGGCTTTTTACACTATAAAGGACTATGTTGAGGACGAAAAGGCTTGGGATTGACCTGCTCCAGTACGCACTACAACTGTTGTCTTATTATTTTTCTTTTGTTTTTATTTCCAATTGTGCTTTTTATTTTATTTTACAATTTGACATTGTAGATTATTTTTATTTTGCAATTTGAATTTTTTTTTTTTTAATTTTTAAACTATATATTTCCCTTTATTATTGTGAACGTGAGGGCTATGTTGATTGCTTTTTTTTTCCTTTACAGTAATTTTAACGTATGTCTGACAATTTGAGTATTTTCTGCGGCCTACCCAAATGTCCTATCCTTGGTATTGTTCGTCAAGTCGTTGAGCTCCTTAATAGTCCTGAGTTGAGCTTTGCGAATTCTGACAAATGCTTGCACTGACTGAACAGGTCCACTCAAATCTGTATAGTTCTTTCTTCAAAAGACCATCTCAGACAAATCTGCAGGGTTCTCATGAGATTTGACCATTACATATATTATATGGACTTTAAAAGAGACTTTGACCCTGAGTTTGTTTCGGTGTTTCTTCTCAGGGTGGTCAGCTAGGAAACAACGGCCTCATGTAGTTTTAAATAACGAAAAAAAAATTTGACGTGTAAAAGTGTTTTTTAAACCTATTTGCAAAATAAATATTATTTATCATTGTGATGGCACACAATAAATAAAAACAAAAGTATGGCAATAACATGTAATAAGGCTGCGATATTGTTGGAAATTAATTCCTTCCAACAATCTCGCAGCCTAATCATCAGTAACTTGAATGCTTGTTAAAAATAACAACTACATCAACTGTACCAAAAATAAATATTTTTATGACCTTTTCGGATATTAAAAAATCCATTTTAACATCTCGAAGATACATTTATGATCAGCCTAACGATCGCAGCACTCCAAACAGTTATATTTAATATTATATTTTTATGATAATGCATATTACATTTTATAATCGGATAGAAACAGCTATTACATATTATATGCTTATCTAAATATACACTGGGCTGCAAAAATAAAACGAAATAACGGGTCTCACGGAAAAATTGCGATATATCCCAGACTTATGTACAAAAATCGCTCGTACCTGTAAATAACAATTTATAAGCTGTGCTAATTATAATTATAAATCTCGAAAGAGGTTTCATTTGTACATGTTACAAGTTAACTATCAGATTTTCTGAATTTTAAAATATAGTTATCAGACTTAATCAGTCATCTATTTTTCAATTTAAATCCTTTGAAAAACTCATCGAAAGAGCTTTAAAATTTAAAAAATGGCTTTGACGTACTGTACGACTTTCGAGTGTACGTGACCCACCACCACACCGCGCCGCTCCTTTGATGACTACCACTCCACCGCGCACATGATGTTAGAAAGTAGCAGATTCTGAACTAATTGACCTCCATTGGTGTAATTGCTGCAAGGCGTTCCGATGTCAGAATAAACAAATACATAAATAAATAAATCTACAACCTTCTAGAGCATCTTATTTATTTAAGAAGGTATTAGGCATCAGAATTTTTAGCAGACCAGTGTATTATTTGATTAAAACCAAGGTACTTATAGAACTACATAATTAATAGTAGAGCAGAGAGCTCGAAAGTGTTTGCGCTGAAATTTCATGCCTAAAAGAAAATGATTAATTAAAGTTTTTTTGTTATTTGACATTTTTAATTAGGCACACATAGCATACTAGCATAGTCAGCCTTATAGTGCGTAGTACGTAGATGGCCTTATAATGTTCCCACTATTGGAACTCAGGCTTCCTCTCTAGGAGAGGGAATGGGCCGTAATCCACCACTGGGCTAGCCCAGTGCGGGTTGGTGCCTTGGTGGATGTCACATATCTTCGAATTTTTGGTTCTAGGACATGCCGGTTTCCTCATGATGTTTTCCTTCACCGTTTTGAGAGCAGTGGTGATGAAATAAATTACACAAAGTAATGCGCCTGGCTGGGTCTGAAGCTAGGTCGTTAGTTTACTTATAAAATACTTAACGATATTATATTAAACCTAAAAAAAACTCTTGATTAATTTAAACTAACTAGAAATACCTAATCTAAAATATGGCATCAAAAAACTCCTCCGCATCACTGTCGATTGTTAATCTGCCACTGCATTTTTTTTTCCAGGTGTCGGATCGAAGAAGATTTTAGATTTCATTTATGATGGTGTTTTGAACAATCCTACCAATTTTCAGCTGGGTGCGAATTATTGTAACCTGGAAGGTTACAATAATATTTTTTGGTCTAATTTGACTGGACTAATACTTCATATCCACATATCCTTTGTAGTATCTAAGTGCTTTCACTAAGCTGAATCAGGATCCATAGGTTCCGCCCTAACATTAAAGCCAAATAAACCAAGGAACCGGGGCCCAGCAAGGTCGAAGTCTACTGGCGCCATGGGTGATGCGCCCCACCCTAGGGCGGGAGATGTCATTAAATGATTTCCCACCTGAAAAAAAATCCCTATTTTTGGTCTAATTTGGCTGGACTACTGGCAGCATTGCCAAGTAAAAACTAGCTCTTACATCACGGTAAATGTCAACAAGGCGTTAAGGCGACCTAAGAGTTTCGATGTTTTTTCACGAATTTCCATGATAAACAACCATGTAGCACCCACTCCTATTACCAAGATCGGAGACTCGAAGTTGTGGACAATTACGTCTACCTCGGACAGACAGTCCAGTTGGGTAGATCTAATTTCAAGAAAGAGGTCAACTGTCGAATCCGACTCGACTGTGCGGCGCGGCAGCGTTCGGGAAGCTGCGCGGTATCTTTTCGTCCAACATACCACAGTGTCTCAAGACGAAATTAATAATAATAATAAAATAATAATAAATTATTTATTGCCCAAAGAAAAGAAAATACATGACATATTACATTTATGTTTGAGTTCTTTTTACATATTTTGTGAATAATGTCCCATAGGCTAGGAAAGTCCTGTGTTATAGGAGACAACCATTCGTCCATTTTTACAAATTCCAGAATTCAATGAACCAAACGTGTAACAATAACAATAATTTATGTACATGTGCTGGAGTAGTATGTGTGAGAAAGTGTGTGTGTGAGAGGTAGAGTGTGATGTTGTGTGTGTGTGTGTGTGTGTGTGTGTGTGTAAGTGATGGTATGAGTGTGATGGTGTCTGCGCGTGTGTATGATGATTATATTAAAGATTTATGTGGATGAGGGTTTTACCAGTGCTTCTGTCTCGTCGTAATCTAGGGTTAGTAGAAATGTTTTTTTTAGTAATTCTATGACCAGCCAGGCTTAAAGTCACCCAAAGGGCAATGGAAAGGGCTATGCTCGGAGTTTCTTTACGTGATCGAATCAGGAATAAAGATATCCGCAAGAGAATCAAGGTTGCCGACATAGCATGAAGAATCGCCAAACTAAAGTGGCAATGGATAGGGCACATTGCTCGCAGAACAGATGACCGTTGGGGCCCAAAGGTTCTGTAGTGGCGACCGCGTACCGGAAGACGCAGCGTCGAAAGGCCTCCTACAAGGTAGACCGTTAACCTGGTAAGGGTTGCAGGAATCCGATGGATGCGAGACGCACGGCACCGTTCGTTGTGGCGACACTTTTTTTTTTTGGGGGAGGCTTATGTCCAACAGTGGACGTCTTTCGGCTGAAATGATGATGATGATGATGAGAGTTTCGACCCCAAACGACTCGAAAATAATAGGGGTTAAAGTATGAAATTGCCGTTTTTTAAAACGGGTTGCTTTGAAGTGTTATATCTTTGGATTGACTTGGAATTATAAGTTCAAATAAACATTACATTAAAGGTACGTTATTCTTTTTTCAAAATTAGGTATTTATTGGTTTCTTTGTGTTTTGTACTTTCTGTAATTTCGCAGTACTGGTAACTATTTTTGCCTTGTATTTTTTTTTATGTGCCCTCGAAGTTTCCGCCACTTGTGTGCGCAACCGCAGCAGTAGCTCAGGACAACTACATATTAGAAATCTAAATGTCACTGACTGACAATGCTCGGCCTTAACCGCTGTACTTAAAAGCAAGAGACCCATACCTACTTACTGAAAGAAGTACCAAAGAAATCTCTCGGAAATTCGTCCCCTAAAGAAATAAATCTTTCAAGAGAACAAAAATAGGCGAAATGGTACATTTTAATACAAACTTTGTCATTCAAATATTGTTATCTGTGATGAAATCAGAAAAAAACCCTCGTTGTGATAAATGAAAAAAAAAGACAAGGGTACATTGCATGTTAAACCTAACCATAGAGTCAGTTATTGAGGAAGTGTTTTTTTTTTTAATTGATATGAACCAGTGCTTGACTGCGATCCCACCTGATGGTAAGCAGTGATGCAATCATTGATAGTGAGGCGCACTAGTTTATTAAGAGCCTATTCACTCTAGCCTTGAAGGCACCTAAATTATAGTTGGACGGGAAGACCGCAGCAATTGTATTGAAATATATTTCTCGGAATATCATAATTTTTGCCAATGGGAAATCCAATTGGCCATAATGGCTTGTATAGGTACTAATAATAATTAGTTATTCGATACATGTCATTTCTATATATGAGATTCATTTGAATTTATTTTATACCTCAGGTGGCATCCACCAAAAAGGGAAACCCATATGATAATGATTTGCTAACTAGGTACAGTCAGGGGTCAAAAGTGAAGCTGCACTCTACCAATGCTAGTGTCTGTTTCTTTGTAGAAGAGTGTCAATCAATGGTTCATGATTGATTTAAATTGTAGCTTAAAATCCAAAGTATTGAATGAACTTGTTGCGGACCATTGAACTTCTATTACTAAGACAGGTAGAGAGACAAATGTTCCAATCGTATGATAAAACACACTTTATCAACGCCTAGAGCTGAGTAATGCAACGTGTCTTGACATAAGTCAGATTTTCTGACTATACCGACTGTCAAATCTCTTCAAATGATACCGCAGGAACATTAGATGTAGATGAATTATGTTATAGTGCTGACTGCAAAGATTGTTCGAAAGAGTTACCTGGGTCGCAACGAACAAAAGAAGGAACACGGGTGGGCTTTAGTCAGTAAAATTCTGACAACCAGAACGGGAGCAATTATCTGATATGATTTCACAGTCGAACCTCAAAATATAAATGGTGCAGCCGTGAGGTTTCAGTGTTATATTTTATGTTTGCACTATTTATTTTATTCGTGTGCATCTAATGAACTATAATATATTTTTTTTAATGTCTTTCAAATATTATTTGATAAAATCGTCATTCATACTTCTGAGAAAAATAAAGATTACAGTTGACGCCCTCGTTGATAATGTAATATCATGGGCTAATGCTTAACATGAGGTTTTCCATCAGCAAATATTAATCGCTCATCCAGAAGTCCGGACTTGTGATGGCTAATTAGGTTGCAACAACGGTTATTTGAGCAGTGGTGGCCGAGTGGTAAGAGCAGTGGTGGCCGAGCGGTAACGGCCCCGACTTACCGAGTTGTAGGTCGCGGGTTCAAACCCAACCAGGCGCATTACTTTGTGTAATTTATTTCATCACCACTGCTCTCAAAACGGTGAAGGAAAACATCGTGAGGAAACCGGCATGTTCTAGAACCAAAAATTCGAAGACATGTGACATTCACCAACCCGCACTGGACCCGTGTGGTGGATTACGGCCCATTCCCTCTCCTATAGAGGAGGCCTGAGTCCCAGCAGTGGGAACATTAAAAGGCTGATTATGCTATTATGCTATGCTAACGGTTATTTCCATGTACCTACCGCACAGGGGTGTACGGTAGGTACATGGACATAACTGTTGTCGAAATGTGGGTGAATCAGTATTTAATTTATTTTAGTCGAACTTTTTAATCGTTTTTTTGCGTACAGTTTGTTCACACGGTCATCTTTTTTTTTATTTTAAACATTAGTGAGTAATACTTGTTTACATAGTCACCTCGAGAACTTTATTTTTATCCCTACCTTAAATGATTTCCAAAAAAAAATTAAAACACTGTTTGACGCCAAAAATCCGCCATTATTTTTTAAAATAATTTTAAAGTACGTAGATGTCACTCTCACAACTAAAGTTGTAATCAGAGACGTAGCGTGGACTAATTTAGACGTGGGCTATGGCACATCAGCGAGGGCTTTTTCTTTCATAAATTCGAAAACGAGACAGCGACGATCAGGTAAAACAGTGGCCAAACGCGAGCCTATCAATTACAAAAAAACCCTCGTTCTTAAAGAGCCCTTGCTTGCGCGAGGCTCCTTTGCATGCGAAGCCGTGGCCGAGGGCCCACTTCACCCGCGCCTGCCTACGCTTCTGGTTATAATCTCCACTTTCATTGAGCGAAGCCGAAATAGTAGTAGCATTTTTGTTCAGCAAATTCTACTCTGAAACTATGTCACCCATCAAAAATAAACTTTAAAATCAACAGATCCAAAGTTTATTTTGGCGCTGTCTCAGGACTTATTTCAGGAGCGTTCACCTGTCACACTGTGGTCGACGTTTTATTTTTTTTTTAGGTGCGAAGTCATCGAATAACTTCTTATGCTCTAGGTGGAGTGAGAGGGAGTGGCAGTTTAGAGGAATGCGAAACAAAGTGTACAGTCCCGCGAACCTCTGTTGAAAAGGGAGGATCCTCCGATTAGACGGGTGTTATGTCTAGTTTGGGCAACTGCCCGATAGATGATTTCAGGCTGTTGTATAAGTTCAAATCCCGCGAAGAACTTTAATTGCGCGATGCAGGATTTCGTAGTTTAGTTCCTTTGTGACGCCATAGATGTCGCTACACAGGATTTTTACTGACTAAAACCCACCTGCGTTCTTCCAGATACCATTTACGTTCCAAGGCTACGGTAAAGTCGGTACTACATTAGACCAACGCACACGTGAGCCACGCCTGATTTGTACGTAGAGCCACGTCGCGTGGCGTGGATCTAATGTAACTACAAGTCTAGTTGCCCGATGTGCCCAGATCGGCGAACGTGGCCCACGTGTGCCTGATGTAGTTCTACCTTTACTCTTTCGAAGAATCCCGCAGCCCTAGCTGGCATCTGCCCCCTTACCTTTTATTAAAATTAAATAACTTCACGCCAGCTTTGAGAAATAAAAACCAGCAACAAATCCGTTCCGGACAACTAATGGGTATTTCCTGGTAAAAAAAACATAACTAATTTGGAAATCTTTGGTTCACAAAAATGTGTTACACATAACTAAAAATGTCAGCTTGCAGAGGGAAATCCAGAGGTGTGTGGTTTTTTAGCAAAACGATAAAAAATATCTCATGAACATGACACATCATGTGGGTATAAGACATTTTTTTTTATTAAATTAGGTTCACCAACGATTGTAAACACTGAAAACAGCAACATAACACATATACAAAATTAAACTTCAGCGCAACAATCACTTACAGGTAAACACCACATGCATGAAACAATAAATTAGAGATTAAGCTACAATAAAAATTTATTCAAATAATTTCATTAAATTAATTAAAAATTCCAATAAAAAACATAAAAATTAATAAAATCCTTAAAAAAAAACAAAAAAAACGCAAAAGTTCATAAAAAGTTATAAAAATGCATTTATTTATTTATTTATTTATTACTTTATTGCACACCTTAACTTTCTACAGGACAGACATTTATAAAAAAATAAGTGTACAATAGGCGGTCTTATTGCACAGGGCAATTTCTACCAGACAACCTTTGGATGGACTGTGACGAAAGGAAAAGATTTGGGGCTGTCAGTGTACAACAACATAAAAAGATAATAAAATACATATAATACATAAATAGGTATATTACCAAATAATAAACTAATAAATATTAAAATATACGACAACGAAAGGAGAAGAAAAATTAAAGTGATAGGTAATGCTCCTTCACCATCCTTTTGAAAGTTGGAAATTGAAATGCATATTCATAAAAAACATAGAAAGTTAAAAAAAAAATACATAAAAAAATCATAAACACCAAACAAGACGTAACTGAAGAGGCTCAATAGGGTCGATGCTTCCTACGGCTTTATTTTGAGGTGGGAAATCATCAAATGACTTCTTCCGCTCTCGGGTAGAACCGGAGGACGTGTCAGATTGTTACTAACTAAAACCACACCTGTGTCCATCAGTGTCCTTTTGCGTACTAGGACCTCAGGTTTTCTATTCAGAAATTCCCTGTGGCCCTAGCGGGCATTGGCCCTGCTGGGCTCCTACGGTTTTTCTGACATAAGATTTTTTAAAAGAGTTTCCGTTGGCCTGAAACGCAAAGGGTAACTGAAGGAACACGGTTGGGTTTTAAACAATAAAAGTCCCTTTTACTTCAGTCAGAGCGGGAGAAGTTGTCTTGTGATTTTCCACCGCTAAAAAAGGTATAAAACTAAAAGAGTGTTTCTCCAAAAGAAAGTGATGTAGCCGAGCCGGACTTTGTTCAGCAGTACGCGGGCACAAACGTACAGGTTTAAAGTGAAAAAAAGTTAACAGCTTTTTTGCGATTCTGATAATTGCAGTACAGTAGCATACTAAAAATATGAAATTTCAAAACATAGCTAATATTGATTTTCATATTAAAAATGCGATAAAAACTATCTATATATGTAAAAATGAATAGCTGTTGGTTAGTTTCGCTAAAACTCGAGAACGGCTGGACCGATTTGGCCAATTTCATCTTGAAATATTCGTGATAGTCCAGGGAAGGTTTAAACGGCGAGAAAATATGTATAAAAATTCTCGAAAATAAAAATCCGTATACAACGCCATCTCTAATTAAAATATCATTTTCGTATGAATTATACTGGCAGTACATGGCGTTACCATTTTTTTTTTTTTATAGATGGGAAAATCATCTAATGACAAATCCGGCTCTTGGTCGGAGCGAGAGATAGTGTCAGACTTTTACTGACTAAAAACCCACTCCTATTCCTTCTTTGCCTTCATCCCGAAGCCCCGGGCTTCGCTTTCACACTACCCGTGGCCCCAGTAGGCTTCGGCCCTGCTGGGCCCCTACGATTTGCTGACATCTCCCTGAGGCGCGCGTGGAACAATACGCGCCGTCGACGACTTGGGCTCGGTCCGGGCAGTTACCGGACGGTCGGACGGCGAGTAACCCATTACTCGCCGTCCGCAAGCCCGCGCCTACGGTGGCCGGAAATCGGGATCGGAATCCCGGCGGCGGTTAGGGCGTGAGGACCGTTGCCTCACGCGATCGGCCGCCTCCTTTGCTAGCATTACTTTTAGCTTCGCAGAAGGAGGCGACCGCCTGCCACTCCTCCTCACTCCGGACCATGGCCTGTACCAATGCCCGGCGCGAGAGATCACTGCCGCCGATCGCCCTCACGAGGACACGGCGTTGCTCTGCCCAGGCGGGGCACACCTCTACCGTAAGCTCCACCGTGTCCTCCGGACGGTCCATACAATGGCGGCACCCAGCATTCGGTGCAGAAACCTCCCGAACTTACCATGTCCGGTGAGGACCTGCGTCATGTGGTAGGTAAGGACGCCATGTGGTCTTTCCAGCCACTCCTCAAAGAGGGGACCTACCGATGGCGTTACCATTTGACAGTTTAGCTAGCGGTTCGTAGTTCGCCGGGTCAACTAGTCTTAAAATAAAAATAACCATAACTGTTACCAATACACAGCTGACTGACTACCCCCTGTATTATTTTAAAATCTTACAATCCATCCTTAGATTGTCTGGTAGATATAGCTGTTAGCGACAAGACCGCCATTGTACCCATAGAATTAAGTTTATTTATAAGTTGTGTTCTTTTTAGGAGGAAAATTGTTTTTTCAGTATATTACGCTTTGGGCTCTGGTGGACACAGGCATGGATAAAATTATCTATGCTTGTGTCTACCGTTCGCACAGTGGTGATCAGGAGACGACCAGGCTCACACAGTACCTTAGTGAGGCGGCGGATGCGGCTCAGCAGAGGTACCCTTCCGCACAACTGGTGTTACTGGGGGATTTTAATGCCCACCATCAGGAGTGGTTTTTCCCATACCGGTGCACAGACCATGCTGGTCGAGAGATGCGAAAGCTTGCGCTAGCGTTAAATCTCACCCAGCTGGTCCAGGGAGCTACGAGGGTGCCGGATGTTGATTCGCACACGGCCAACTGCTTGGACCTTCTGCTGACAACAGATCCAGACCGCTATTCAGTGTCGATATCATCACCGTTAGGTAGTTCCGACCACTGTCTGGTGAAATCTGTATCAGTCTACTCTCCGCCTGATTCCTGCCTTAGAGGCACCAGGCGGGTTTGGCGATATAGGTCAGCAGATTGGGATGGCATGCGATCTTTCTTCGCATGTTATCCTTGGCAGCCTACTTGCTTTTCTTCGGATGATCCATCGTCGTGCGCAGATGCTGTGACAGATGTTTTGCGGCGGGGGATGGAGTATTACATTCCATTCTCTGACGTAACAATGTCTGACCATGCTCGCCCTTGGTTTGGTGCGGAGTGTGATCGCGCTAACGCGCTTAAGCACACGGCATACCAGGCATGGGCCGACGCTCGTATGCATAAGGCGAGTGACGTGAGTCAGAAGAAGAGAGCCTTCAACAGAGCTGCCAAGTCTTGCAAGAAGGTGATGCGGAGGTCTCGGTTCGACCACATTAGCCGCATCGGGAACAAACTCGCATCATACCCTGCTGGTAGTAAGGCGTTTTGGTCCCTGGCTAAGTCGGTTGAATCGAACTTCTGCCGTCCCTCACTACCGCCACTGCTGAAACCCGACGGGTCGCTGGCCCATACCGCTGAGGAGAAAGCAAATTTGTTTGCCTCTCTCTTCGCGGAATCTTCGCGTCTAGATTCTGGTGACGCGCGGCCCCCTGTTAATCCTGATGGTTGCGAGACGAGTATGTCGGATATTCGCATCCATCAGAAGGACGTCCGTAGGGTGCTGCGTAACCTTGACGTGAACAAGGCTAGCGGTCCAGACGGGATACCGGCAATTGTTCTAAGAACGTGTGCGCCTGAACTGTCTCCGATCCTGACACGCCTATTTCGGCTTTCATTTGAGGCTGGAAAAGTGCCGATTGCATGGAAGCAAGCTAACGTACAGCCCGTGCCCAAAAAGGGTAGTCGGGCTGACCCAGCTAACTACAGGCCAATCTCAGTAACGTCCATTCTCTGTAAGACAATGGAACGTGTACTCAACAGTAAGCTCCTGGCATACCTAGAAGCTAATGACATCCTAAGTGACCGACAATATGGCTTTCGCCGAAATCGGTCAACTGGTGATCTTCTAGCGTATGCCATCCACATCTGGAGTGAGGCCATCGAGAAACACGGGGAAGCTCTTGCCGTCTCCCTCGATATCTCGAAGGCTTTCGATAGGGTCTGGCACGAAAGCCTTATTAGTAAGCTTCCTTCTTTCGGATTACCTGCTGGTTTGTGTGCTTGGATTGCAGATTTCCTGAGTGACCGGGATTCAGCACTTTGAGCTTTAGTAACAAACGTGTACACACACGAATACATACAAACTTTTACCTTTATTATATTAGTAAGATTATAACGGTAGATACAAGTCCAATTACATTAATTAAAAACAAAACAGTACACTGTAATAATGTAATGTTAGCAGTAGTGTTTAATATCTAATTATAATGGTTAATTGTGGATAATTATAACTGAATGATTTGGATAACATAGTTTTTTAATTAATATAATAATATTAGATTGAATCTAAGTAAAATATAAAATGTTATATGATGACATTCCTTTTTGCAGTCATTTTTGCGTTACGTAATAATTGACCCAGCCAGGCGCATTACTTTGTGTAATTTATTTCATCACCACTGCTCTCAAAACGGTGAAGGAAAACATCGTGAGGAAACCTGCATGTCCTAGAACCAAAAATTCGAAGACTTGTTACATCCACCAACCCGCACTGGGCCCGCGTGGTGGATTACGGCCCATTCCCTCTCCTAGAAAGAGGAGGCCTGAGTCCCAGCAGTGGGAACATTTAAAAGGCTGGTTATGCACTCTAAAGCATTCACCTTAATTCTCAAATATTTTGATTAAACCACTACTGTACATAAAGTTTAATTATGTAGGTATATATAAAAGGCATAGTCCTGACTCACTCACTGACCCATCAACGCCCAGCTCAAATCCTTAGACCTAGAACGCTGAAATTTTGCAGAAAAGGTTTATGATGTATGCAAAGACTAAAACAGAGTTTTCCACATGGCCACCCCCTAAGGGGAAGAAACGGGGGTCTAAAGTTAGTATGAAGAAACCTAACCTAGTAAATAAATATTTTTAAATACACTTACTCGAAAACCCGCTCTTATCCCACCGCTTTTAGGCATGCAATAGACTTTTCCACACTAGTGTAGAAAAGTGCGTGTGCTCTCCCCCGCCACAATGTTATTATATTTATCGTATCAGGCTGGGCGCGCGTCGACCCCCACGAGTCGCCGGTCAACCCCCGTTTATTCATTTCTTCGTAAGTGTATTGAAAAAAGTCGTTTGATATACGTGCAATTTTCCCTCGGCTCCATAATACACTCGCCTACGGCTCGTGCGAATTCCGTCTCAGTCGTAATGACAAACTTTCTGCACTTGTATCAAAATTAACTATACTTTTAGGGTCTATCATCTGAATTCAGGGGTATATTTTTTGGGTTAGTAAATCTTCTAAAAACTCCTGCCGCTTTGGATGGGTGAGTGTAAGATTTTTGCTGACTATAACCCACCCGGGTTCCTTTAGTTAACAATACCGCAGTCTTAAAATGCATTAAGTAATTATCTATACAAAATAAATATTGTAGTTTTATACTGGTTTGATTCACTACTTTTGTCGGCATCGTAAATACTTGTCATAAAAAACACATTAAAGTTGTGTAATGTGTTAGAATCAGTTGCAATTTGCATAGGCATTTACACACGATGTCCAACAAAATTACATGTACAACTGAAAATCAATCATCGTAAACGAGAATCTCGTTATAATAAACCAATCATTAAAGATATAGACCGTCTATTAAATGTACATAAAATCTCGGCAAATTATTCAGAAACCCACGAGGTAATAAATGTGATTACTCCCATACTCGAATAATTTTACTATTATTTTCTTAGGGCTTCGTCGTATGGGCGGGCGGGAGGCGGGCGCTAAACACTAGTAAACAAAATACTACCACGCCAGTACGGCTAGCAACACCGACCGTGTCGCACGCGTCCTCGAAACCAAACGCAGATAACACACCTCTACATATTTTACTCGAAAAACGCGCGCGTAAAAGTTCAAAGACAACATTTCAAATTGTGACTCGTAAGTATTTATTTATTTGTAAAGGTATGCTTTTACCGGTACGTTTAAGTATTGAAAGGGTTCTGTTTTGAGTGGATTGCGGTATTTATTATACCAAGTGGATTAAGCCAATGGTCGCGGTAGCGTTGGGAATTTGAACGACATTGTATAAATAGATATATTGTATTGTTGTCCGGAAAAACTGTGTGTTTTGAACTGTAGAATTTCTTACAATTTGAAACTTAACCCTCTCAGTTTTAAAGCAAAACAGCTGCGTATATTGACCTACTTCTAAAACAAGTTAGAACTTCGTTTTAATGTTTTCAAAGTCTGTATCGTCTACATAATAATAAATCTCATTATATTACGTATGATACAGATAATTATGGTCTTTATCAGCAACACTCGGTGTAATTAGGTATCTTTATAATATTTTATCTTCAGAACAGAATAACAACATGGCGAAATAAGTAATAGATCTATACTTATATAATGAAATAGTGATCACCAGAGATCGGTATAGGAATAATATATTTACCTAGAAGTTCATGAAAGTAAGTGACATAGAGTTGATAATACCTCCTCAAAATTCCCGTAATCATACACATTACGATTAAATCCCGGGATTTTTTTATTTTTTTTATTTATATAAACTAGTGCTTGACTGCAATCCCACCTGATAGTAAGCAGTGATGCAATTGATGGTGAAGCGCACTAGAAAAATAAAACAATATACAAAACAAACTACTTATTAACCTTACTACATTACAAATTACTTAAATATTACGCTTGAAAACATTTGAACTAAATTATTTTATATAAAAATCGTATTATTATTTTAGAGTTACGGAACTAAAACTGTTAAATTAAAGAGCTTTGTTTTACTCGTAATCTAACAATAGTACGAAGTACGCAACTCTGAAACATAATTAGTTTCTTCAATATTTCAATTAAGTTCAAATTCTAAAATCCAGGGATTTAATAATAATATAATAATTCTTTATTTTCAGGCAACTAAGACCCAAAGACAAAATACATAGAATAATCTTAAAAATAATAAACTAATACATATTAAGAACATACAAAAACTAATCTATTTATTTTTACAAACTATTACACACGAAGTGACGGCGTCATGTTTCGCTGCGAGATCGGTATCCTTCCACGAAATCGTCGATACACGACACCCTTCGGCCAAACCTCTCCTTTGAGGAAGATCTCCAAGTGTTGAGTCGGCACCCGCACTACAAACGAATTAAAATTAGTGTTATGGCGCTACTCCAACTGCACGACTCTCAAAGTCCAGTTTAAATCCAGTTTAATTTAATCGTCATGTATATGATTCTGGAACAGAGGAGGTAATATCAACTCTAACTTACTTTCTTCCATGAACTTTAAGTTAATATACTCTACCTTTTCCGATCTCTGATGATCACATCTTCTTTAATAAACCATCATCATCATTCTTCTGTACGTGTGTTTGTCACCTAACCCCTCCTAAACAGCTTGACTGATTTGGAAGAAATTTTGTGTGTATAATTAAGTGAGTCCTTGCCCGGTAGGTGGCGTTGCAATTGGTTCTCATTTTTTTTCCTGATGAAAAACCTTCGAGCAAGACAACGTCCGCTAATATTAATATAATTCACAGATATATCTGAAATTTAGTATTTTGAGTCAAGAACATGTCAAACCCTACTTAATCGCCAAATAACAGGTCTGCAGGCCGCAGGCTACAACAGAATTTGAAAAATACTCAATTTCAAATGCTTAAATCAGATATCGAGGGTTAATCAATGCCCGCATTGTTTTTAAATGGACCTGAACAAAAAAGTTGCTACTTGCGTTGTGATCCGACTTGAATGTGAATACTCCTCATTCCTCAGCATGTCCTAGAACCAAAAATTCGAAGACATGTGACTTTCACCATCCCGCACAGACTTCGCCCGCGTGGTGGATTGCGGCCCATTGCGTCTCTCCTAAAGAAGAGGCCTGAGTGGGAACATTATAAGGCTGATTATGCTATGCTTATGCTATTATGTTTCGAGAGCAGTAGCGATGAAATAAATTGCACAAAGTAATACGCCTGGCTGGGATGGAACCCGCGACCTACAGCTCGCAAGTCGGGGCTGTTACCACTCGGCCACTTTTGCTCTCTTCTCATCTTTAAATGCTCAACTTCAAATGCTTAAATCAGAAATAAGGGGTTTCTCTAGTAACTATAGTAAAACTGTACAGGATAACATTATTCAGTGGTAGAAGTACACAATATCAATAATATTTATTTTCAATTTCATAGATATTTTTTACCCTCGTCCGTGCGTCACTGCGGGGTGCCAACTGAAAACCAGCGCTGGGTGTCTAACGCCCAGCAAATGCTGAGGTGGTCACCCTTTCGGCACGCTCGGCGCACTCTATACTTTTGTTCTTTTTTTACTTTGTGTTTGTAACCGTTGTGCTGTGTCTGTCCCAAATAATAGTAGATTATGTGACTAGGGGATAAAGCAGTGTCTTTAAGTCGCGGGCGGCATGTTGAATTCAGAACGAAACGAAGGTTTCTAATTTTAATCCCGAACGACAGGAGACGACCTGAGTGAAGTGAGGAATTCAAGCCACCCAAGATAAAGACAGCTTTATCCCCGTGTTGGATACTCTACTTTTCACAACCATCTGTGAGATAATTAAAAGACAATTTAGTCAAACAAATCAAATATTAGAGAAATATAAGTATTATGTACAAGTTAATCTTAACTATCACTCAACATGTTTTGAGATTTGAAACAAACAAAATTCACTACTATAAGATTCTATAGTTTCAATTTTCTTTATCGCTCCCGCTTTTTCATTACTTTTTTTTCGAACCTCGTCAGTAACCACGACCACGTTTTATTGTTTTTTTTTTGTTAGTGGCCAGTTTGAATTTTGAATAAACCTGCAGTATGGGCGATCCCTAGGGAATAATGAGATTTGACTTTGGAACGTCAAAAACCGTCAACATTAAGTTTATTAAAATGTACGTGCATCAAACAAGTTTATTCAAAATTCAAACTGGCCGTTTCCAGTTTTATAGAAAATAATAAAAAAAAATTATAAAAAATTTAATAGTGAATTTTGTTTGTTTCAAATCTCTAAACATGTTGAGTGATAGTTAATATTATCTTGTAAATAATACTTATATTTCTCTAATATATGATTTGTTTTACTAAATTGTCTTTTAATTATCTCACAGATGGTGTAAAAAGTAGAGTATCCAACACGGAGATAAAGCTGTCTTTGTCTTGGGCGGTTTAAATTCCTCACTTCACTCAGGTTACTTTATTAACTCCCTCGCATTGCTCGGGAGTTAATTAACGCTAACGTTCGGGATTAAAATTAGCAACCTTCGTTTCGTTCGGAATTCAACATGCCGCCCGCGACTAAAAGACACTGCTTTATCCCCTAGTCACATAATCTACTATTCTATTCTATTATATTCTACTCAGGAGCTTTTCCTGTACGACTAACAAGAAATTGCCAAAAATAAGTGGGTCCGTACATTTTGTTGAAAGGAAAGGTAGATCTTTGGTCATCATCAAAGAGTCACCGCGACCCTGGAACACAAAGGGCAACTGAAGAAACACTGATGGGTAGTAATAGCCTCCCGTATACTCCCTCTCGCTCCACCAGAGTGGAAGTAGTCATTTGATGATTTCCCACCGTCAACAAAAGAAACACTAATTTTTTATTAGTACAAATACTTGAAGGGTTTATTAGAAAAGGCCTCGTTATTATTTAAGTAAAGTCTCAATAAATAATATTCATAAACAGCAAAGTTGTTAGAGTTTGTATAAATCACAAAATGTCACTCAATTTATGGAAATATTGATTACTAGCTTCTGCCAGCGGCTTCGCCTGCGTAAAAATTGGTTTCTCCATATAAACTTTGGACCCTCGTTTCATCCCCTTAGAATTCAAAAAAATCCTCTCTTAGTGCTCGCCTACGTCATAAAAGGAAACTTTGTGCAAAATTTTACGCTTCTAGTCCCAGTAGTTTCGGCTGTGCGTTGATGTCAGTCAGTCAGTTTCTCCTTTTATATATATAGATGAATGAATGAAAAACAATGGAAAAACACTGCACGTAGTATTTTCTAGTAGCAATTGTTATAATTGATTAAATTATGAATTTTCCAATTATGGACTCGTGGTCAATTTTAGGATTTCTTTTTTTTTTTACTTTTGACTACACAAATATGATCAGTAACGGGTACGAATTAGTCCCATTTTATTTTTAGATATTTAATTTTATTGAAGTTCTTGTTGTTGTGTTGTTGTTATTTTGTTGTTGTGTGTTGTTGTTGTTGTTGTTGTTAGTTGTTGTTAGTTAGTTGGTTTTTGTGGTAGTTTATTTAGTTTTGTAGTTTATAGAAGACTACAATTACTTACATGAGAAATATGGTATAAACTATAATGCTTATTAATAAGATTTTCATCGTATATATGCATTTTATTGCAAAGGGCAATCTCTCACAGACAACCATTTTTTGGTAGTAGGTACTTCTATAATGCATTCAATAGTACCTATACTCCACCTGTTTAGGTAGTTAACTAAACGTAAACAATCTTGATATGTCACTTTATTTAAAAAAAATCGTATAAAAGACATACAAAGACTATTTAATTACCAAACATCGGTATAAGTAAATAACAAATTGTAAACATTTTTAGATAAAATTTTTAGACAATTTTTAGATAAAAGACATGTCAAGATTGTTTACATTTAGTTAATTACCTAAACAGATGGAGTATAGTGGTGTATTCATATTTTTCAGCTAATATCGAGCAAGTTGTACTTACTTTGAATAAATTATAAGAGGTTACATTTTTAATGGTCGACGGTAGTTTATTATAAATCTGTACATGCATAGGTTAAATATTAATATTACAGTCATCATCAACATTTCAGCGGAAAGACGTCCACTGTTGGACATAAACTTCCCCAGATGTCACCATAACGACCGGTACTGTGCCTCTCGCATCCATCAGATTCTCATGACCCTCACTAGGTCATTGGTCCACCTTGTAGGCCTTCCAACGCTGCGTCTTCCGGTATGTGGTTGCCACTCCAGAACCTTTCGGCCCCTCGACCATCTGTTTTGCGATCAATGTGCCCCTGCCCGGGTTCCCTCCCTACTTGACAGCGAAACTTGATGATTCGATTTTTGTGATATCGAACACGGTGTGTCGATAATTCAGTTGTACGATGTTTTATTCCATCGATGCTTTAATGATGTGATGTACCGTTTGTGTGAAAAATCCTGTAGCGAAAAACCCTACAGCGATTGCTCATTAGTTCGGTAATTCATTAGTTCGATAGTATGTCAGTTCAAAACGCCTACTGTTTTGTGACATTTAATATTAATAACCTTATTTTGCATTATAGACGTAAAGAAAATAGATTCGTTTTATTAAAAAATAAAAACATATAATTTATATCAAGATACATCTATGATTTTTTATAAAATAATGCTAATCTACCTATACCTAAATAACTTAAATTAAATATAATTATATATAGCATCATAAGCATAATCAGCCTTTCAATGTTCCCACTGCTGGGACTCAGGCCTCCTCCCTCTAGGAGAGGGAATGGGCCGTAATCCACCACGCGGGCCCAGTGCGGATTGGTGAATGTCACATGTCTTCGAATTTTTGGTTCTAGGACACTCACGATGTTTTCTTTCGCCGTTTTTGAAAGCAGTGGCGATGAAATAAATTACACAAAGTAATGCGCCTCTGGCTTGGTCTGAACCCGCGACCTTCAACTCGTAAGTCGGGGTCGTTACCACTCGGTTACCACTGCTCGATTATATATATATATATAATTATATACTTAAACAAAAAAATATTTTATTAATGTTATCTACATACCACTTAAGTCTGGTGATTCTTCGAGCTATGTCGGTAACCTTAATTCTCCTGCGGATATCTTCATTTCTGATGCGATCACGCAAGGGAACTCCGAACATAGCTCTTTCAATATTTTCAATATTAGGGACAGTGAACAAAAAATAAACGAAGAGTAGGAACTGAAGGAAGTACTTATGATGAGAATTTCCCTGCACCTTGCCAAACGGTCAATGTTAATAATACTCAAGTTGAACAACACGCTGATAAGAAAACATGAAGTAATTCTTAGTATTTGATAAGAATTAGGTAGGTACGTTTATGTGAAAATTCCTTTACGTTTTTCACTGTTATGCTGAAATCCTTTATGTACCTGTTACAGGTAACTATGTATTTAGATATTGTATAATTAAAACTTTGTGCACAAGTAAAAATAACGGTACAAAAGCGGACTTAGGCCCAGTTTCGGAAACGAGATTTATCGCAAAATTAATGCGACGAATTGAGAAACGTGACGTGCTCGGAAGTAGTGACGCATCGATATTTTTGTTTCAATACACTTACTCGAAAACCCGCTCTTATCTCTACCGCTTTTAGGCATGCAATTTACTGTTTTCCACACCAGTGCGGAAAAGTGCACTAGCTCGTAATACACTGTATTTATCGTATCAGGCTGGGCGCTAAGCGGCCCTTACGAGTCGCCGGTCAACCCGCGTTTATTTATTTCTTCGTAATAACGTCGTATTGAAAAACGTCGTTTGATACACGTGGAAATTTGTCACAGCGACACTCGGCTCCATAACACCCTCAACTGCGGCTCGGGCAAATTCCGCCTCGGTCGCAATAGCAAGCTCTCTCCACTTGTTTCAAAATGTACTATTTCCAGAATTCGCATGATAATCGCAAATCAGAGAAAATTCGGGCTTATTTAAGCCTATTAGGTACATATTTTCTACTAACCTCTGCCAGCGGCTTCGCCCGCGTAAAAGTCGATTTCTCCATACTAACTTCCAACTCCCGTTTTACCCCCTTAGGGGTAGAGTTTCAAAAAATCCGTTCTTAGCAGATGTATACACACTATTAAGAACCTACCTGCTAAATTTTAAGTTTGTTGGTGTTCTCGTAGTTTCTGAGATTTTGTGATTAATCAATCAGTGAGTGGTATTTTGCTTTTATATATATATAGATTTACGACCATGTCAAGTACAATTAACAACTGAATTATTTCACGATTTCAATCAATGTATGCGTACTTTATCGATAATAAAATCACACATAGGTACAATTGAATTACCTCATCGAATAATTTAATGATTTGGTAAATTAACCACTCTGCTGCGTAATTAAGGACCAAATTTAAGGGCAGGTCATATTTACCACATAAAATGAAATCGTTGAGAGCAGCAGCCAGTCATATCCTACTTAAACTAAGTATGTAAAAATCTATATGTGGGGTTTAATGGATTTGGATAAAAATTGAACCACAGATAGTAAATGATTTTGTGAAGCAGTAATGCTAGCAAAGGAGGCGGCCGCACGCGAACGCGCGAGGTAACGGCCCTCACGCCCCAGCCGCCGGGATCCCGATCCCGATTTCCGGCCACTGTAGGCGCGGGCTTGCGGACGTCGAGTAATGGGTAGCTCGCCGTCTGACCGTCCGGTGACCGTCCGGACCGAGACCAAGTCATCGACGGCGCGTTGTGTTCCACGCGCGCTTCATGGAGATGTCAGCAAACCGTAGGGGCCCAGCAGGGTAGAAGCCTACCAGGGCCAAGGGTTCGCTTCTGAAAGGAAAACCCGGCCCCAGAATGAAATGCAACGAAGGAACTAGGGGTGGGTTTTAGTCAGTAAAAGTCTCGACCCGCCCAAGGGCGGGAGATGTCATTGGATGATCTTGATATAAACATCATCATCTCTCTAACTTTTTCTTAACTAGCCGACATTAAGTCGGCTTCTAATTCTTCTAAACGCGGTTAAATACCCGTGTTTTACATGGAGGGACTGCCTATCAGACCTCCACAATCCGGTACTGCGCGTGCCTTAACCTCAGCCATCATGATCTTGATATATTATGAATCAATCAACATAGCATAGGTACTTTTTATGGTGGTAGCACACCGCGATTTTGACGCGGGTTATAAACCGCGGGAAAAATATTATTTAGAAATTCTAAAGAATACTCGTAGTTATTCAGAATTCTAAACACTTTCAATCGGGGTGAAAAGGAAAAATAAATAGAAGGGACTATCACGATATTTAACAATTTTATACCAGCATTTATACCTTTTAATGAATGAGGAACTTGTGCCTAGAATAATAAATTAATATATTATTTATTATATATAAATAAATAATATTGAATACTCAGTTGTATCCGGTTTGGCTCATAATGGTAGGGAAAAGGTTAGGCAAATTGATTGTGTCCCTTTTAATGAATGTTTGCGTAAATAAAAGTAATATTTCCTTATACTATCATTTATTTATACAATCTTACGTTTGGGAAAAGGCCATTATTTTGATGAATAGCGGTTTTCCTTTAATTACGTAATGAAAATATCCACATGCGCCAAATGATGACACCATTCGTATGCCTGTGACGTCACTACCTCGTGGGAGTTCCAAACAAGGAACTCTCAAGGATATTATTCCTCATGCTCATAGGACGATAGCGGCAAATTACAAAAACAGCTATGCGATAGGTACTCATTTGTTTGGTTTGTTAGAAGGAGTGAACGCGGCCCTGGAACGCAAAAGGTAACTGTAAGAACACGGGTAGGATTCAGGGTCATGGAACCCAAAGCGTAACTGTAGGAACACGGGTAGGATTTAGGGTCCTGGGACCCAAAGGGTAACTGTAGGAACACGGGTAGGATTTAGGGTCATGGAACCCAAAGCGTAATTGTAGGAACACGGGTAGGATTTAGGGTCCTGGAACCCAAAGGGTAACTGTAGGAACACGGGTTGGATTTAGGGTCCTGGAACGCAAAGGGTAACTGTAGGAACACGGGTAGGATTTAGGGTCCTGGAACCCAAAGGGTAACTGTAGGAACACGGGTAGGATTTAGGGTCCTGGAACCCAAAGGGTAACTGTAGGAACACGGGTAGGATTTAGGGTCCTGGAACGCAAAAGGGTAACTATAGGAACACGAGTATGATTTAAGATTTAGGGTCCTGGAACGCAAAAGGTAACTATAGGAACACGGGTAGGATTTTGGATTTAGGGTACTGGAACGCAAAGGGTAACTAAAGGACACAGGTGGGTATTAGTCAGTAACAAGGGTGGATCCAGGACTTTTTTCTGGGAGGGGCACAAGCAAAAAAATCTTATTGTTGATTTTTTCTGTTAAAAATAAACTTGACCTGACTTGACTTGAATACTTCAAGTTTATTTCTACAAGTTTTTATTCATATGTATTGTAACAACTCAATGATAATTTGATTTGCTTCTTTGTATTACTTGTGATGGAATCTCCACAGTATACAAAAATACCGTCTGGGGGGGGCTCGTGCCCCAGTGCCCCTCCCCCTCCTTAAATCCGCCCTTGCTCAGTGCGTTTCAGGACCACGACATCTCTTTCAAAAATTTCCCCTGGCTTCCTAACTATGCTGGGATTGGTTTCCAGTCCGTAGTAATACAAGTATTTTACCTACAAGGAGCGATTACTTTTCTGACCTCGACAATCCAGTAATTGCAAATTGGGTAACATACGCCTTGGTAACACTGGTATCAAGTTTTCTGGTTTCTTCAACAAAATGGAAAAAAAGCAACTCGCCTGATGCGGTCTTCCCGTCCGATAATAATTTAGGTGTCTTCAAGGCAAGCGAATGATGATGCTCTTAATAAACTAGTGCGCCTCACCATCAACGATTGCATCACTACTTACCATCAGGTGGGATCGCAGTCAAGCACTAGTTTATAACAATTAAAAAAAAACATGTATTACAAATGGGTGGTAATATTTGAGGATCATGACTTTAACAGATATTCACACATTCGTATTGTGCTAAATGGTTATTTTTTTTGTTATTGCTAGATTTGCCTCCTTAACAACTAAAGAGATTCTTAAAGTCTAAATTCTATCCAACGTTAGTATTTTTATGTTATCGCTGCTGTTCATGGGGTGAGGACCTGGTCCTGGTGATCTGTAATACAGGTTATCACACACAGACTGGTGTGCTCGCCACATTTGTGAGGACTATGTGGATTACTCTTTCTTTATCCTTAATTTTAATATAATGTATGGCAGTTTTGATTACTTTTTGCGGCCTACCCAAATGTCCTTTCTTGGGTATTGTGCGTCAAGTCGTTAAGCTCATTAGTAGTTCTGAGTTGAGCTACACGAATACTGACAAATGCTTGCACTGACTGGACAGGTCCACTCAGAACTGTGTGGTTCTTTCTTCAAAAGACCATCTTGGACTCCAATCTGCATGGTTCTCATATGATTTGACCATTACATGTTTGCTGTATGGACTTTAAAAGAGACTTTGACCCCCGAGTTTGTTCCGGTGTTTTTTCTCAGGGTAGTCGGCTAGGAAAAACCGGCTTCATCTAGTTTAAATTGACAAAAAAATTAACGTGTAAAAGTGTTTTCAAAAAACCTATTTGCAAAATAAATATAATTTTCAATACTCTTACTCGAAAACTGGCTCTTATCGCACTACGATTAGGTTTAACATGCCATGTTTATCACCCTCGTGTTTTTTTTTTTAATTTATCACAACAAGGGCTTTTTTCATTCCTATTTCGTCACGGTCAACGTTGATTATTGTTTTTTTTTAAGCAGAGGCGGATATTTTTAAGGTTTTAATATCTAATGAAAATTTAAATTGTGTTTTTGATCAGAATAATATAAATAAAGATGATTACTTACACAATAATTGGTTATTACCAATAAATTAACATTTATCCGTGTTATAAATTCAACAATATTTGAATTTGTTATTTTTAATATTAGGATGTATATCGGCTTTATACCTTTGCTTCTCCTTTAACCTGCGAAGGTTATGCGCGGGAAAAAAGTAAATTAAATCACATTATTGGTGTTATTGTTGATTTGGTAAAAAAAATGGCGAATTTAAGTTTTGAAGACCATTATTTAGATGTTACGCCTCCAGATATTGTGATTGAGGCACAAAATGCTTGCGATAGCTGCCATCTAAATCTAAACGGAAATATATGGCAACTTTGGATAATTTTCTTCAGTGAAAAATTAACAAAAACGCGTCATCATTTTCAGAAAAAGTATTTTCGTATTATTTTTCTTCGTAAGTGTATTGAAAAATGTCGTTTGATACACGTGCAAATTTGTCACTGCAGCCCTCAGCTCCATAACACACTCGCCTACGGCTCGTGCGAATCCCGCCTCGGTCGCAATGACAAACTTTCTGCACTTGTATCAAAATGTACTATTATCATTCACTTCACTTGTTTTGTGAGGAGAAATAATAGTAGATTATGTGACTAGGGGATAAAGCAGTGTCTTTAGGTCGCGGGCGGCATGTTGAATTCCGAACGAAACGAAGGTTGCTAATTTTAATCCCGAACGTCAGTGAGGGATTTATATAATTAACTCCCGAGCACTGCGAGGGAGTTAATAAAGAAACCTGAGTGAAGTGAGGAATTCAAGCCGCCCAAGACAAAGACAGCTTTATCCCCGTGTTGGATACTCTACTTTTTACACCATCTGCGAGATAATTAAAAGACAATTTAGTAAAACAAATCATATACCTAATAGAGAAATATATGTAAGTATTATTTACGAGTTCATCATAACTATCACTCAAAATGTTTTGAGATTGACAAACAAAATTCACTACTCAAAGATTCTATAGTTTAAATTTTCTATAACGCTCCCGCTTGATCATTACTTTTTTTTAGAAACTCGTTTTACTCTGTTTTTTTTTTATTAGTGGCCAGTTTGAAATTTGAATAAACTTTTTTGATGCACTACATTTTAATTCACATAATGCTGACGGTTTTTCACGTTCCAAATTCAAATCTCATTATTCCCTAGGGATCGCCCATACTGCATTATCTCCCTAGGGACATAATTACTTGCTTTAAGTGATGGTTGTATGACGTATAAAAGGGCATTATCAAGCAGGTGGTGTAAAAACGAAGATTATTATATTCAATGCCTTGTGTCCTAGTTGTGGTGTAGGTTTAAAAAGTGCAAAAAAAGAATGACTAATTATAAATAGACTAATAGTGTGGTGTATGTTGTTACGGGTTGATATTTTGTGTGAAAAGCACAGTAAGATATATTACGGAATACTTACAAAAGTCGTGAATTCACAAAACTCCAGGTGTACTAAAATTACATACATCCTATAATATTTTGTATTTACCAATACTTACTAGATTAATGACCTAACATATTTTTTACACCACCTGCTCGATAATGCCCTTTTTTACACCACCTGATCGATAATGCCCCTTTATATGTCATACAACCATCACTTAAATTAAGTAATTCTGTCCCTAGGGAGATAATGCAGTATGGGCGATTCCTAGGGAATAATGAGATTTGAATTTGGAACGTGAAAAACCGTCAACATTATGTGAACTAAAATGTATCTGCATCAAACAAGTTTATTCAAAATTCAAACTGGCCACTAACACAAAAATTGAAATGAAAGAGTTCCCAGCGTTATAGAAAATTAAAACTATAGAATCTGATGGTGAATTTTGTTTGTTTCAAATCCCTTAACATGTTGAGTGATAGTTAAGTTTAACTTGTAAATAATACTTATATTTCTCAAATATATGATTTGTTTTACTAAATTGTCTTTTAATTATCTCACAGATGGTGTAAAAAGTAGAGTATCCAACATGGGGATAAAGCTGTCTTTGTCTTGTGTGGCTTGAATTCCTCACTTCACTCAGTTTTCTTTATTAACTCCCTCGCAATGCTCGGGAGTTAATTATATAAATCCCTCACTGTCGTTCGGGATTAAAATTAGCAACCTTCGTTTCGTTCGGAATTCAACATGCCGCCCGCGACTTAAAGGCACTGCTTTATCCCCTAGTCACATAATCTACTATTATTATCATTGAATTAAAATATCTGTCATCATGTTAAGATCTTATCTGTTTTATTGACACAATCTCAGTAGATAAAACTATTAAAAGGATAATTGATAATGAAATAATTTTTTCAATACACTTCCTCGAAAACTAACTCTTATCGCACTACGATAAGGTTCAACATGCAATGTATACTTATCAATCAAGTTTTTTTTCATTTATCACACCAAGGGTTTTATTTTACTGATTTCGTCATAGAATAAACAATGGTGGTTTTTTTTTTCTAAGCAAAAGCACTCATGCTTTTAAGATTTTAATATTAAATGAAAATTTAAATTGAGTTTATGAACAAAATATCATTAACAAACATGATTATTTAAACAATAGTTTTCTTTTACCAACAAATTAACATTTATTTGTGTTCTAAATTCAAAACTCTTTGAATTTCTTATTTTTAATATTAGGATGTTTAACGGTTTTATACCTTTGTTTCTCCTTCAACCCGCAAAGTTTAAGCGCGGGAAAAAAAGCAAATTAAATCTTATTTTTACACCACCTGCTCGATAATGCCCTTTTATATGTTATACAACCATCACTTAAAGCAAGTCATTCTGACCATAGTCAAGTCCAAGTCATTTAGAAAGTCAAAAACCGTCAACATTATGTGAAATAAAATGTACGTGCATCAAACAAGTTTATTCAAAAATCAAACTGGCCACTAACAAAATAAAATGTGGTTACAGACGAGTTCTTTTAAAAAAAAGAGCGGGAGCGATATAGAAAAATAGAATTATAGAATCTTAAAGTAGTGAATTATGTTTGTTTCAAATCTCAAAAAATGTCGAGTGATAGTTAAGGTTAACTTGTAACAATACTTATATTTCTCTAATTTACAATTTGTTTTTAGTAAATTGTCTATTAATTATCTCACAAGTGGTGTAAAAAGTAAAGTATCCAACACGGGGATAAAGCTGTCATTGTCTTGGGCGGCTTGAAGTCTTCACTGCACTCAGGTTTCTATATTAACTCTCTCGCAATGCTCGGGAATTAATTATATAGAACCCTCACTAGCGTTCGGGATTAAAACTTAGCAACCTTCGTTTCGTTCGGAATTCCACATGCCGCCCGTGACTTAAAGACACTGCTTTATCCCCTAGTCACATAATCTACTATTCTACTATTGATAGGCTCGCGCTTGACCAATCTCATAATATGATGGAAAGCGACGATGTGGTCGATGATGTCAGCAAATCGTAGGGGCCCAGTAGGGTCGAAGCCTACTGGGGCCATGGGTAGTGTGAAAGTGAAACCAAACCATGGGTAGTGTGAAGGCCCTGTTACGAAGCCAAAGAAGGAATATGAGTGGGTTTTTAGTCAGTAAAAGTGTGACACTATTTTGCGCTCCGCCCAAAAGCGGGATTTGTCATGAGATAATTTTCCCACCTTCATCATCATCTTCCTGCCCTTGTACCGTTTTATTTGGGGTCGGCAACACGATTTTTCTTCCATTCTGTCCTGTCACTCGTCACACTATCACTAACTCCCTTTTTTTCATATCACTTCTCACACAATCCATCCATATTTTCTTTCGCCTCCTTAATTAAAAAAAAAGCACGATTGCCTAGAAATAACCTATTCACTCCTGACTATAATCCTACTGTAATTGTTTATAGTGTACAATAAAGAGTATATCTATCTATCTATAAACTCGGCCAAATCATTTCTAAGCAACAGTTAGAACCAAGGCTTTATTCCTACAATGCCTACTTATTACAAAATATTTAATACTAGTTTCTGCCATCGGTTTCGCCCTCGTGATAGTAGAACACATATTCCTATGTCACTCAGTGATAAAACAGCATTATATTGCTGAAAGAATTATTAAAATCGGTCCTGTAGTTTTTGAATTTATTCATCACGAACAAAAATAAAAATAATATTAATTATATAATATTATTATTAAATTATATTATATTATTATAATACAATAACACAAAGTACACTCAGGCGTCGAAGTACTCCTCCACATCGCTGTCATCCGGAAATGTGCCCAGAAGACTGGCAGCATTGCCATTTTCAATAGCAATGCCAATTCTTTGGGCGAAGAACGAGCCAGCCCTCTGGTCACGCAAAGTGTCGATCAATCGGCGTAAAATTTCTTTAAAAAGAAAAAAAATCCTCTTTATAAGTAAGTGTCTTCAGTAAAGATGTTGTTTACATCATAACAAATATTAATAGATAGGTGCTAATTAACACTACAAGTTTACAGCAATGAAGTTATAAACAATACTAATCACAAGTTTACAATTACAACAATTTTTACACGTGTATTTAAAAGAAACATAAATAGGTACCTTCGGAAAATAAATAAGATTAAGTTCTTATTACTCATGCGTTATTAGGTTTAACTCAATTCTATTGACACCTGAAGAATAGAGGTATAACATGTAAATATAATTGTTTATGTATGTACAGTCAGGGATCAAAAGTGCTGTTGCACTCTACCAATGCTAAAATGTCTAAAATTTCTTTGTACAAGGGCATCAATGTTTCATGACTGATTTAATTCGTAGAATGAAATCTAAAGTATTGAATAAACTAGTTCTGAACCATTCAACTTCTACTACAAAGAATTTTCAGACAATTTAGCATTAGTACAGTGCCTCTGCACTTTTGACCCCTGACTGTACCTGTGCAGGTTATAAATAGTTAGTTCGTTTATTTGAAAATATATCACCATGTTATTTTGGGACCTTACACTTCTCATATATTTTCAGTAACCTCTAATAACCAACTATAATATTATAATACCGCAATAGACCACCATTGTACCCATAGATTTAAGTCTATGTATAAACTGTTACTTAAATTTTTTTGGTGTACAATAAAGTTTATTCTATTCTATAATTTCGGTTGGTGCAGTTGTTTCTGATATCTAAAAGGGTCCAAATGTTAAAAGTTTTAACTTTGTTGGGCTTCCAGTCTAACCGGATGTAACTGATCAGCCCCCCTAGCCAAGTTACAACCGTTTCGTTTCGATTCCCTTTTCGTCGATCGCCTCGAATAGGCCACGCTTCCGATTCCTTTATTCTGACGTCATCTCAACGCTCAGTCACGTAGTCAGAACAAAGAAATAGGAGGCGTGGCCGACTCGAGGCGACCAACGATAAAAAAACTTTTTACAAAAAAAAATACAACCGACTTCAAAGTAAAAAAAAAACACTGAAAAGTGCAAAATAACTTTAATTTCGGAAGTCGGTGTTTCTATAATAGTTTTGTCTCTTCGTTATTTAACACCGACTTCCGAAATTAAAGTTATTTTGCACTTTTCAGTGTTTTTTTTTACTTTGAAGTCGGTTGTATTTTTTTTTGTAAAAAGTTTTTTTATTTTACACTTTTTAGTTATGGTACCACCACTAAAAAGTACCCCTCAGCCAAACTTAAATACCTTATAGCCAGAGTGCATCTCATGACAATTCTAATAATCCCAAACACGGTTAGATTACATTAATTTATTACAGAGTTCCGGTGCCTAACTTCAGGCTTCATCATCAGATCAGTTCGATATATTCCCCCTCTACTTTCAGTCAGTCATCGACTACACGTATAAACAAAGCAATTTTGCTTGTTACGACGATTCTGCTGTGATCCTATGAGGAGTTCTGTTCCATATCTTCGAAGTTCATGATCAGAACATAACAATATTTCTATGGGACCAATTCGGAAGCATAACTAATCAATCAAAAAAAAAATTTTCAAAATCGGTCCACCATTGACCGAGAAATCGGTGAACATACATAAAAAAAAAAAACATACATTACACCGAACATATAACCTCCTCCTTTTTGAAGTCGGTTAAAAAGAGAATCGTAACGAAACGGTTGTAACTTGGCTAGGGGGGCAGGTAGATACCAATAGGTTTTCATGGAACGACTGCCTTTAAATACATAATATTATACATTAAACTTATTTAAAAAAAAACGTTGCTGCAGTTTCACGTCGCGTTTATCTGTGTGAACCTACCTTTATTGAACTCGTAATTTGGCACCAATTTGCGACAGCCATACTCGTCACGGATTCAGGATGTTATGTTAATAGCTCATTATTTCCATTTATAGTTTATTAGATACGCTTCCTGATACACCTAATATAATTTAAGTGTGAAAAAACTGTACGAAACGGACACCAGTACGAATTTAAGGGTTCCGTGCAATTGAGGGATTTTGTTCATGCGAAATTTAATTATTAAGCCAATAGCAAGTATTCTTTAGGTATTTTAATTGTCGAAATATACGGATGAACGCGGACACTTGTCCGGTTTTTTTTTGGGTTCCGGTTTTCTAAAAGAAAAAACGGAACCCTTATAGGATCACTTTGTTATCCATCTGCCTGTCTGTCTGTTAAGACCCTTTATCTCGGGAACGCGTAGAGGTATCGAGTTGAAAGTAAAACCATTATACTCAGGCCTGCGGTCCCTTGAAGCTGTAAAAAAATCAAACTTCTGAGTTAACGAAAACTACGGCCATTTTAGTTGCAAAAAAAACCAGTTTTCTTGCAAAATTTATCTTGAAATGGCTTAAAGCAAGGTCTTATAGCACAGATATAGGAACAAATCTTAAAACAGTCTTGCCACATGACACAAAAAAAAGTTTGTTTGCGATTTGGAAAAATCTTTGAGATTCGGAAATTGAACTATTTACAAAGGTAAGTTTGTATGGAACCCTCAGTGCTGATGATTGGCTCGCGGTTGACCACTATCTCACCTGATGGAAAGCGACGACGCGACGTGGTCGACAATAGAACACGCTTGCTTAAAAATTACCTATTCACTCTTGATAAATGATATATTTTATTTTGTAAATAGGCTAAAAATAACACTTTTACACTTCAATAATTTTTATCAGTTTAAACTAGATCAACTATATTCCATTCACTATATTGCATTAGACATAAAAACTTTTTACAAAAAAAAAATAACCGACTTCACTAAAAAAAAAACTAAAAGGATCAAAATAACTTTAATTTCGGAAGTCGGTGTTAAATAAGAAACAAACAATACCGAGAAACACCTACAGTTTTTACAATAGAAAACAAAAATACCACAAAACCCCCGCTATTAGAAAAAACCAGGCAAGTGCGAGTCGGACTCACGCACTGAGGGTTCCGTACAAACTTACCTATGAAAACAGTTCAATTCCCGAATTGAGTTACGAAGATTTTTCCGAATCGCAATTTTTTTTTTGTGACGTAACTACAAATTTACAGTTTTCAGATTTTTTCCTGTACTTGTGTAAGAGATCTTGCTTCATGCCAATTTCAGGATCAACGTCAAGTACGACGGTCAACTATGAATAAGGTAGTAGGAAGTACCCTATGAATTTTGATTCCCTTGAGAGTGTCGAAATACACGTTTTTTTGCGACATAAAGGGCCGTAAGTATCTTTTTTTTTTCGTTAACTCAGAAGTTTGATTTTTTCACAGCTGCAAGGGACCGCAAACCTGAGTAAATGGTTTTAATTTCAACTCGATACCTCCACGCGTTCCCGAGATAAAAAGTCTTGACAGACAGACAGACAGACAACAAAGGGATCCTTTCAGGGTTCCGTTTTTCCTTTTGAGGTACGGAACCCTAAAAAGGCGAAAGTTTGTGAGTGTGTGTCCGTGTGTCATGTCCTGGAATAGCACAAAGGATACTTTTAACCTAGGAATATGTTCTCTTGGTATAATTTTTTACTATCAGACAGGTGAAGCCTCTTGAAAAATGAATAGATATTAAAGTTTACCTATTTACTTAAAAAATTTAACACACAAACAGCACGTGATATTATATCTTAACATAATAATTTTAAATATTTTTCCCCAACTATTTGATAACTAAAGATAACAAGGACCTATGCCCCAAACCACATGACTTTACTAGTCATATGATCTGATTGTTTGTTTAGACGAAAAACAGTAATGTTATTTAAGTATCTCTTTAAATGATAAGATAAAGATGTTAGTTGAGTACACAACAGCTAAGGGATTGCCGGTCCATCGGTCTATGTGAGTAAAGGAACAAATCAACAAAGAGTACATGTATATTTGCGCACACGCATGTTCACCACTAGCGACTTGCCCCAGCTTCGCAATTTATAATATGTAAGGCGTCCAATACACGATAGGTTTTGCTGTCAGTTTTGCCACAGTCAATGTTTTGATTGACGAAAAACCTACCGTCTAATGCGATGATTGACGTTTGCATGATGAAAACCAAATGGCGAAAATGTACCTAAAGGCCGGTCTTGCCGTAATAGCACTTGAAATATATTTTAAATTCAAGCTTAGGGCGTACAGCTCATTGCAACTAGGTACCTATTTAATCGGCATACTCTAGTTATTTTAGATAATGCAAAGACTAAAAGAAATAAAGTAGGTAGATATATTTCTAAGCCAGGAACAAATTTCTAGTGAGTATAATAGTTTTTTTTTTAATTAAAATAATATTTATTTACCCAAAAAGATTGTACAAAAGAAACTTAAAATTTAGTATAAGCTGTTATTATAAATATAAATATAATACAGTGTAATAGGTGCATCAGTAACTGAACTAGGTAAAAACCTGTATCTCGGTATACAGCGCCAAACCTCGCGGAAAATTATTTGCATAAAAAAATTAAGCTAACGAGTACACGTACAGCATTATTTATATACAACAAGAAAAATAAAAATAAAAATAATATATACTAAAGAGCAAGCCAAGATCTCAAGGTTAATAAAATATCATTAATGATTGATGGAATTGATTGACGCCGGCCATTGATTGAGTCCTTAGGCGTCCAGTACACGGTCATCGTGTACTGGACGCCTAAGGATATCGACAGTGTGCTGAGAGTGAGTTGTTTTTACCGTTTAGCTCTCTGATTGGTTCAGAGTGGGCCAATCAGAGCGCTCAACGTCATAAACGTGTCGATACATCAAACTCGCACTAAGCACCCTGAGCACTTGGCTAATCTCCGTTGAGATTGGCCACCGTGATCGAAATTCAGTCGGGAGGATAATTAGTTCTTCAAATTAAAATTATCAGATCTTTTTGAGTTTTTTTTTTATATACATATGTAGATAGGCTCGCGCCAACTATTATCTCACATGATGGTAAGCGATGGTATATAACAATAGATAGCCTGACACTCCTCCCTTATCTGCTAAAATAACAATGACAGAAAATAATGTAGACCACATTTAGTATTTTCCACAGCTTGGCTTTCGTGGTATATGCCAATAGAACCAGGACATTAAGAAGCGTGGGTGAAGTGGCCCCTCGCACTTGGCCTCTCACCCAAAGGGGCCTCGCGCAGCAAGGGTTCTTTAACAACGAGGGATTTTTTATAACTGATAGGCTCGCGTTTGACCACTATTTCAGCTGATGGTAACGACGAAGTGGTCAAACACCGGGTTGCGTTGTGACAATCAATGTCTCGATTTCTAATTTATGAAATAAGAAGGCCTCGCGCCTCTGAGCAGTGGTGACCGACGACGACGTGGCCCCGACTTACGAGTTGTAGGTCGCGGATTCAAACCCAGCCAGGCGCATTACTTTGTGTAATTTATATCATAACCACTGCTCTCAAAACGGTGAAGGAAAACATCGTGAGGAAACCGGCATGTCCTAGTACCAAAAAATTCGAAGACATGTGACATTCAACAACCCGCACTGGGCCCGCGTGGTGGATTACGGCCCATTCGGGCTCCTAGAGAGGAAGCCGGAGTCCCAGCAGTGGGAACATTAAAAGGCTGATTATGCTTTGTTATGCTACGCCTCGGCATAAGACAACATTAAAATTTTACCTTTTAATCAATAAAACAATCTAAACTGAACTGTTAAAGAGATGGAGTTATATAGCCCTATCCCTCTTTCTCGCTCGCATTTTAACACATCATGGTATGGCCCCTGAAAAGAAAAGGGTAACTGAATGAACACAGGTGGGTTTTAGTCAGTTAAAGTCTGAACGAGTGAAAGAAAGAAGTTACTTGATCATTTCTAACCCCAAAAATAAATCTTCAGTTAAAAAATACCTTTTTTTAATAGACTTAAACTAGCGCTTGTCAGCGATCCCACCTAATGGAAGCAGTGATGCAGTCGTTGATAGTGAGGCACACTAGTTTATTAAGAGCCTATTTACTCTAGCCTTGAAAACACCTAAATTATAACCGGACGGGAAGACCGCAGTTTAATATTAACTGTCATGTTTAATATTAAGTTGAAAATAATAAATTAAATTAATATATGTATATCCGCAGGAGAACCAAGGTCACCGACATAGCCCTAAGAATCGCCAAACTAAAGTGGCAGTGGGCAGGGCACATTGCTCGTAGAACGGATGGTCGATGGGACCGAAAGGTTCTAGAGTGGCGACCGCGCACCGAAAAACGCAGCGTTGGAAGGCCTCCCACAAGGTGGACCATCGACCTGGTGAGGGTCGCGGGAAGCCGATGTATGCGAGACGCACAGGACCGCTTGTTATGGTTAGGGCTTGGGGGAGGCCTATGTCCAACACTGGACGTCTTTCAGCTGAAATGATGATAATTGTGGGATGAACAGTAGTGTGATAATATTAGTTTTTTAATTTAGTTAAAAAGTTAGGATTAATTCATTAAACTCCAAGCGAACGCCGGCGTTCGCTCTCTCATTGTCTTTCTATTGTGTCTCTAATTACGGTATTCGAAAGTTTGTTTGAATAAATGAAAAGAAAACGTGTGGAAGAAAACTTTACGAATAGAATAAGAGCAGTACGATACTGACTTTAGATGCTGAATTCCTACCTGATTCAGTCATTAACTATTCTTGTCCAGCCGTCTTAATGAACCTAATTACATCAACATGGAGCCTGGTTAGAATTAATTTGATAGGTATACGATATATGTCTGGACCTAGACCGCATTAGGCACTGCGCAGTTATGCCTGCAACGAAACGCGACTGAAATATTAAAAGACCAGAGAAATATACTTGCTAGAATGTGTAGCTTGCTGTATTAACATTTTAATACTAGGCATGCCTTTTAAGTTCTGTAGTTTCCATATTTCCCGGCAATTTTGAATTTGGAACTGTTCTATATTCGAATGTGTTTAAATTTTGAATCTCAAAACAGTTGAAAGTATTAGGATTAATGCTATTGTTTAGTCACAGCGTCGATTGGAATCTGTCAGGTTACGTATGAAAATGAATCTTTCTAAGGAATATGTTCGTGCAATAATTAGTAGACCGAAAATATGAAGAGATTATCATCGTCCATAGGAATTTCGAATTGCTCTACAATACTTTTACGAACGTTTTTTTTTGGGTTCCTTATCCAAAGGTTAAAACCGGTACCCTATTGCTATCACTCCTTTGTCCGTCTGTCTGTCACCAAGCTGTGTCTCATGAACCGGGATAGCTAGACAGTTGAATTTTTCACAGATGACAGTATTTATCTTGCTGCTAACTAATAATAACAAATACTAAAAACAGAATAATATTTCAATTGGGGCTCCCATACAACAAACGTGATTTTGTTTGCTGTTTTTTGCTACGGACGGGACTGAACCATTCGTGCGCGAGTCCGACTCGCACTTGGCCGGTTTTGATCTTAGTCATCATTAATTCCGAAAGACTTCCACTGTAGGACATAGGCCTCCCCAAAGTGTCACCACATTTCTTTCTTTCTCGTATCCATTGGATTCCCGCGACCCTCACCAGGTCATCGGTCCACCTTGTGGAGCCTTCCAACGCTGCGTCTTCCGGTACGTGGTCACCACTCCAGAACCTTTCTCAGCCATCAAAGTCAAAGTCAAAGCTTTATTGCTGAAAACAAATACATAAAAAAAACATTTTCAATACACTTACTCGAAAACCCTGTCTTATCCAAACCACTTTTAGGCGCACAATTTAATGTTTTCCGCACTAGCGCGGAAAAGTGAACTCGACTCCATAACACCCTTGCCTGCGGTTCGGGCGAATCCAAACTTTATCCATTTGTATCAAAATGTACTATTTTGCGCAGTATAGCTTTATTTTATGTTGTTATCGTCATGAAAACGTAAAATTATGTGGCTAAGATAACTCAATTTTTATTCGTGAGAAGGAGATAGCTCTCGACCTCGATGACACGTATAAGGTTCTACGATAGAACGAGCGAAACCTGTGGCCTTAACATGAAGAGTTAAATTGTCGAGCATGCGAGCGAGAAACAGGGAAGGAGATATATAGGGTGACTGGCAATTAGTGTACGATACTTAAACACGTGATTGTGCTCATGATAACAAACAATTTTTATTATGGGAGCATAGCCGAAATCGCGAAAAAAATATCAGCTGTTCAGTACATTAGGCAAACATAAATGTATTGAACAGCTGATTTTTTTTTTCGCGATTTCAGGTTTGTTCCCATAGTAAAAGTTGTTGGTTATCATGAGCACAATCACGTGTTTAAGTATCGTACACTAATTACCAGTCACCCTATATACAACATTTTTTTAGTATATACGAAACCTGAATATAGTTTGTTCAGAATCAGTAACTGAATCGATTCCAATAATTTTTACACCATGTTATATTTTTTCCAAAAATATTTAAAAAAGGTCACAAGTTGGACTCCACCGACACTAAGTACAACACAGGTCACGGCAGGTTATAGCGGACATTAGACACTAGCGCACAGCTGGATGCGGGAGTAAAACAACCCCTCAGTCGCCCGGGTGGCTCGGTGATCATGTATTTGTGCGGCCAACCAGGTAACATAACAAGCTTATAACTTCGTGATTTTGAATTTTGTACACAGATTCTTTACATAAAAATACTAGAAACGTGTTTCGGGTTTCGCATAAATACTAAACCACCATTTTTTAGCAATCTATAATTTTCTAGCGATTTTTTTAGCATCACCTTTGTACCATTCTTCTGTTTCCTTCTTCTTTTCTTTTATTATTGTGTGTACATAAATTGTTAAATAAAATAAATAATTAAAACTAGCCCGAAGAATCGCCAAACTAAAGTGGCAGTGGGCAGGGCACATTACTCGTAGAACGGATAGTCGATGGGGCCGAAAGGTTCTAGAGTGGCGACCGCGCACCGGAAGGCGCAGCGTTAGAAGACCGACGACATGGTGAGAGTCGCGGGAGTGCCGTGGATGCGAGACGCACAGGATCGGTCGTTGTGGAGACGCTTGGGGGAGGCCTATGTCCAACAGTGGACGTCTTTCGGCTGAAATGATGATGATGATGATGAATTAAAACTAATGTTGTATACATTAAATAGCCGTATACTTTAACAGGCAGTTTAGGTCGTAAAATTGAACGTCGAGACGTGAGAACGAAGTGTTCCTTCGAGAACGAACTTCGAGAGAACGAAGGGTTCCTTCTCACTTTGAAAGTTGCCGGGTTATACGAGGAATATTTTGCACTTCATCAAAATAATCAACACAACCCAATACTCCACCCACTCATTTTCCTGATGTCTAATATTATCTGTCAAGGTTTAATAACCCCCCAATCAATCTACTTTAAATATTCAATTGGCAGCCTTGATCAATTAATGGGCTCGTTGTGAATAATGTTTCAATTGGTTCAGAGTCGCGGTCGATTCTGGGTTAATGCAATTATTGGAGTTCAATTGGTTTGACGCGGCATGAGTGGAGCCACCCGCCACAGTCCAATTAATTACCGGTAGGGTGCCAAGCTTTTTGGACTTTTACGGACAGTGCAAAACTCGGTTCTGTATCTTGTAATTATTTAAACTCATTAGAAGGCTTAAAGTTACACAAGGGTGATAGAGAGGGTTATGCTCGTAGTCATGAAGATTTCCGCAGGAGAATCAAGGTTACCAACATAGAGCAAAGAATCGCCAAACTTAAAGTGGCAGTGGACAGAGCACATTGCTCGAAGTACAGATGATCGATGCAGACGAAAAATACTGGAGGCTTACCCGAAGATACAGCGTTGGAAGGCCTCCCATGAGGTAGACTGATGATTTGGTAGGGGTCACGGAAAGCCGATGCAAAAGACACGCACAGGACCGGTTGTTCTGGCGATGCTTAAGAAGCTCTATGTCCAGCAGTGAACGTTTTTTGGCTGGAATGATGATGACGATTATATAGCCTTAAAGCCTATTGCAAACCAAGAGCTAGGCTAATTTAACTTCAGCTTAGCTTCTACTATAGGTACTAAAATAAACATAATATATAGGGTGACTGGTAATTACTGTACGATACTTAAACACGTGATTGTGCTCATGATAACCAACAACTTTTACTATGGGAACAAACCTGAAATCGTAAAAAAAAATCAGCTGCTGTTCAGTACATTTATGTTTGCCTAATGTACTGAAAAGCTGATATTTTTTTCGCGATTTCGGCTTTGCTCCCATTATAAAAATTGTTTGTTATCATGAGCACAATCACGTGTTTAAGTATAGTACACTAATTGCCAGTCATCCTATATATACAGCTAAACCTCCCATATAATTATTCGTTTATCACGAACGGGCAGACAGATAAACGCATTGGGGGTATTTGTTTAACAATATGTATACGAACTTACGCAAGTAAATAAAATTACCTGTGGTATGCGAACTGTGCTTTACTATGTATAGTGAGAGAAAGTGAGAGTTTGAGACCAAGAGTTAAGTTAATCTATTAACTCAACTCATGGTCGTAAACTCTCCCGTGGTAAATAGGTACGTTCCCATCGTCTTAAATAATAAATACCCGCATTCTTTAACATGCGATGTTCTAATCGGACGATTTGATAGTGAATTCGTGTGTGGTTGAAGTTAAATAATATTGTGACGTCCGTCTAAGTAATGGATACGATGGGATCAAGACCCCGAGTTCAACCAGAGGTGACTACGGCCATCTATCAGTAAAATTACGATAAGATGAAATAAACCGAACGTAACCAAATAAGGTTATGGGCACATGTGTTCACACGTGTGTGCACGTATATTCTTATGGGGGATGAATAATTCTAAATTCAAATTTTCTTAAGTTTCCTAAGTATCTTGCAGATCAGAGTCAAATAAATATGATTTGTCATACTAAAACACTACAAAATAAAAAGTTAAATGGTTTTTTTACACCACCTGCTCGATAATGCCCTTTTATACGTCATACAACCATCACTTAAAGCAAGTCATTATGTCCCTAGGGAGATAATGTAGTATGGGCGATCCCTAGGGAATAATGAGATTTGAATTTGGAACTTCAAAAACCGTCAACACCTTCTGATCCCCAAGCGAACGGCGTTCGCGCGTGACGTCATCGCGCCATGAGAATTAAAATGTACGTTCATCAAACAAGTTTATTCAAAATTCAAACTGGCCACTAACAAAAAAAAAGTAATGAAAGAGTTCCCAGCTTTATAGAAAATTAAAACTATAGAATCTAATAGTAAATTTTGTTTGTTTCAAATCTCTAAACATGTTGATAGTTAAAATTATCTTGTAAATAATATTTATATTTCTCTAATATATGATTTGTCGTTTTTTTTTTTCGGGTGGGAAAATCATCTAATGACATCCCCCGCTCTTGGTCGGAGCGCGAGATAGTGTCAGACTTTTACTGACTAAAAACCCACTCCTGTTCCTTCTTTGCCATTTTGCCTTCATGGCGCGCGTGAAACACTACGCGCCGTCGACGACTTGGGCTCGGTCCGGACAGTCACCGGACGATCGGACGGCGAGCCACCGCAAGCCCGCGCCTACGGTGGCCGGAAATCGGGTTCGGAATCCCGGCGGCGGTTGGGGCGTGAGGACCGTTGCCTCACGCGATCGGCCGCCTCCTTTGCTAGCATTACTGCTTCGCAGAAGGAGGCAACCGCCTGCCACTCCTCCTCGCTCCGCACCATGACCTGTACCAAGGCCCGGCGCGAAAGATCGCTGCCGCCGATCGCCCCCACGAGGACACGGCGGTGCTCTGCCCAAGCGGGGCACACCTCTACCGTATGCTCCACCGTGTCCTCCGGGCGGTCCACACAATGGTGGCACCCGGGCGTCTCTTCTGCACGAATTCGGTGCAGGAACCTCCCGAACTTACCATGTCCGGTGAGGACCTGCGTCATGCGGTAGGTAAGGACTAGACGTGAGGCATAAATATTGGAACAGGTATGTGGATTAGGTAGTTTTCGATGCGAGTCCGTACCTAATCCAAAGCGTCGGGGATTAGGTATGGCACACAATATTCGTACACAGTCTACACAGAAGATATTCTGCACCTTAAAACGTGGATGTTAAGTTTGAAGTTTAATTAGCACTGTCGCTAGCGTCATCTATGTGAGATTACACTGGACTAGTTAGTGCTCTAGCGATATAAGTCGTCACGAATATACGTCGTTGATAGGTGGCGCTATTGTAAATACTTTCGAAAAAAATAACAAAACTTTCACGTCTTTTGAAAATAAATGTGTAAAAATCAGACTCACGTAATAATATGGGTGAAATGCAGGTTAATCTAGTAATGCTGAGGTTTCTATGTACCTGTTTTAATGTTAACCCATTTTTCAGTAATAAAGACAAAAAAATATGTCGTTTGAGTAATTCTACAATGAACTTTAACCTTGACCTAACTTTTGTGCAAGTGCATCATGCTTACGTGACCATTGATAGAATTGCATTATTTATTAAATTCCATTGGTTTAGCTTGTTTACGTATTACGCCTTTTGTGTGAATCTACACAAGATGACAGTCCTAAGCCTGTGAGAATGTCTAATAGACGATACTTTGATTATATAATCAATGAGACGACATTTTAAGATTCTGTGTTGTACCATTATAGCGTATTCACGATTGCTTTAAGTACCGTTAGCCTATAAAAAAAAAACAAAATTAATATAATCCATTGTTCTACAATATTTATATCAGAAACGGAACGTCCATACTCCATGCCCAATATTTCTTACCTAATCCACATACGCTACGTAATATCGGTACAATATTTGTAACAGGCCAGCGGATATATTGAATAAAATATTCGGATTAGGTAAATGGATTAGGTATTTTAAGAAGAATCGCCAAACTAAAGTGGCAATGGGCAGGGCACATTGCTCGCAGAACAGATGGCCGTTGGGGCCGAAAGGTTCTGGAACGGCGACCACGTACCGGAAGACGTAGCGTTGGAAGGCCTCCTACAAGGTGGACCGATGACTTGGTAACGGTTGCGGGGGTCCGATGGATGCGAGACGCACAGGACCGTTCGCTGTGGCGACGCTTGGGGGAGGCCTATGTCCAGCAGTGGACGTCTTTCGGCTGAAATGATGATGATGATGATGATTAGGTATTTTTAAATACTAGGATTAGGTGGAATAGGTATCGTTTTTACCTAATACGACCCATGTCTAGTAAGGACGCCGTGAGGTCTTTCCAGCCACTCCTTAAAGAGGGGACTTATTGCCATAATTATGGCGTGCCCAATATATGATTTGTCTTGCTAAATTGTCTTTTAATTATCTCACAGATGGTGTAAAAAGTAGAGTATCCAACACGGGGATAAAGCTGTCTTTGTCTTGGGCGGTTTAAATTCCTCACTTCACTCAGGTTTCTTTATTAACTCCCTCGCATTGCTCGGGAGTTAATTATATAAATCCCTCACTGACGTTCGGGATTAAAATTAGCAACCTTCGTTTCGTTCGGAATTCAACATGCCGCCCGCGACTTAAAGACACTGCTTTATCCCCTAGTCACATAATCTACTATTATACTTCGTATTAAAACTAGTTTATTAATTATTTTTATTAATAAAATAAATATTTTTGACTTTAATGATTATAATCATTAAAATTAATAATATGTAGGTATTTATTTTATTTATTTTATCTTTACACAATAAAAACTACTAAAGCGGACTTAATGCCTTAGGCATTCTCTACCAGTCACCCAAGGATGGTGAAGAGACAATATGGTACAATTAACCCTCTTAGTTCGTTTTACCCCATTGAAAGACAATTTCACGAAAAAGTTCCGTATATAAATACATATATAAAAGCGAAATACCACTCACTGATTAATCACGAAATCTCGGAAACTATAACACCTACAAACTTAAAATTTAGCAGATAGATCCTTATAGGGTGTAGACATCCGCTAAGAAAGGATTTTCCGAAATTCACCCCCTAAGGGGATGAAAAGAGGGTTCAAAGTTTGTATGGAGAAACCGACTCACGCGCTGTAGAAGCGCGGCAGAAGCTAGTATTATATACAAGCTAAAGTTGGTGTGTGTGTATATTTGTCACTCCTTCACACTGAAAGGGTTTTGATGAAACTTGACACACGGATAGACACAGTCCTGGAATCATAGGAAACTTTACGGACGTGTTAGTCTAATGGTTAGTGGCTATGACTGCTATGCCGGAGGTCGTGGGATCGATTCCCACCCAGGACAAATGTTTGTGTGATGAGCACGGTCATTTGTTCTATGCCTGGTGTAATTTATCAATATTAAGTATGAATTAAGTATGTTTATCAGTTGTGTAGTACTCATAGCACAAGCTCTGCTTATTTTGGGACTAGACGGCGTTGTGTGATAGTTGGAAAAAAAAACTTTTATCCCGGGAGTTTGTTTGCTTGGGATATTTTTTTTCTTTTACGCGGGCGAAGCCATTGGCATCAGCTAGTTCAACTTTATCCTTCCAACACGTACTTATACTGGCAAAAAAGTTTATGTTTACCACGTAAGGCACGTAGATAATTTCTTCACAAAATTATTAAAACTTAGACGACTCAAAAAGTTCTCGTTGGCATTATTCATGTATAAAAAGTTTCTCTCCCTTCTCGAATAAAAATTAGTATAAAAAAGTTTCGACGTTTACGTGAGTTTCATAATAAAGGAAAAATATAAGGTGTCAACTTGAGTAAGAAGGTTATACAGAATTTTGTTAGGTTGTATGTAGGCAGATCAAAACAGGCAGCGTCACTCGTAAAGAGAGCGATGATTATGTCTAAACTATTATTATTCAAGAATAATAATTAATAGATTCAAGTGCATCAAGCTGGCATTGTGCAGATCCATCCCAAAGATGACAACGATGACAACAAAGATGACAGACGATAAAACTTTTTTAAATTTACAAGATTCGACTTAACACGTTCAGTGCAGAACGAGGTCTAATATGCCTCGTACGCGTCTTCCTTGCTAAGAAAAACATAGTCTTCTCTGCCGTGCGGAGGCCGTAACTTCAATTTGGATAAGTTTAGAAATGAGATGAGAATATGACCCTGTGATGCCCTATTAAAACAGAACGAAGTGGTGTATCTACTTTAATACGGGGTCACTTTGACCTCGTACCGCACTTAGTCAAAAATATTTTAGTTTCTTTAATGTTACGGAGTCTAATAAGCCACTTACCGTCATAATGATAGTTTTCAAACTAGGTCTTGAACGCCCCGTAGCGCAGAAATCGAAATAATACAAAAATAAAAATCTAAATAATCAACGTATTAAACAAACGTACTTACTTACTACTTTTTAATTCTTACAAAAAATAAATGGTATCCGTACCCGTTACTGATCCAATTTTTGTAGTCACAAGTAAGAAAACGGAATCCCAAAATTGTCCACGAAAATTTGTCATAATTGGTAAATTTATAATACGTAGAATCAATCATTCATAACAATTTCTACTAGAAAACACTACGCGCAGTGTTTTTCCATTTTGATTGTCATTTATTCAATAGCCTGTACAATATTTCCATAAATTGAGTGACATTATGGGATATAAACAAACGCTAATAACTTTGCTGTTTATGAATATTATTTATTGAGACTTTACTCAAATAATAAGTATAATAACAAGACCTTTTCTAATAAGCCCTTTAAGTATTTGTACTAATTAAAAATTAGTGGTGTACCTATACAAACTTTGCCAGTTAATAAAAAGTTTGAAAAAATTAACTCATCGCATGGTGGCCCTACCACACCCGGTGTATTGAGCCCGAACTCCCCAGCGGACTATGCGACACCATTACTCAAAAGTGCGACTTTCCTTAATTAATCCTATACCAAAATATTAAAAACATTCGCTGGTTTTTTTCGTTAGTTTAATTAAGTTATAGTTGCCAATTTATTAAGTAAAGGATGGCCAGCCATTAGCGGATTGTTTTTTTCTTTTTTTGTCAATTGGGTAAAAAGTTTTTATGTGTTTATCTTCATTGACTTGCGACACCTTCGTGTTTATATGTTAAACGATTTTATCTAGTACCAGCGACCCACCCATATTTCGTACAGATATTGGAAATTCTCGGATTTTTCATTTCTATAATATTTTACACTTAAATCTTCCTCATGAATCACTCTGTCCATTGGTGGAAATCGCATGAAAATCCGTTCATCAGTTTTTGAGTTCATCGTAAACAGATAGATAGACCTAAAAAATACCTATAGCCTAAACTTAGAACTTAGAACCTCAACCTTAGAATGAAAGTGAACTAATTCAAAATACTGTTTTTTTTTGCGGTGGCATATCATCCAATGTCTTCTGCTTTAGGGTGACTTCACCCTAAAGTACGAAGACCTTAAAAAAGAAATAATTTCACAGCGCTAGGTTTTCACCAGGTTTTAGTTAGTAAAAGTCTGACACACCCTCTCTCTTGAGTTATTATTATTTTTAATATTATGATAAATACTTTAAAATTACGAAAGGAAAACACCCCTTTCTTCAAAAAGCTCAAACTGTAGCTTACGATGCTTCCTGAAATGCTCGTTTCGAAACACTGTTTTAGTATTCCAGGCTTCAAGGTGTTAAAGATGAATTTGGCAAAACAAGATGGTATAAAGATGGTGCAAGGTTGACTAGTAGATGACCACAGTAGGTAGCCATGATATTGTCACGGTCGGTCGTCAATTTTGGAAGACTCGTCAAAAACTTCTTTTTTAGATTTATTCATGACTTAAAGACCCCTAGGATGTAGCACCAGGAAACGGATTCGGCAGGGAATTCCACTCCTTAGCTGTGCGCACAATTAATGTGTTCCCAAAACGTTTTGTGCGTATGGGTGGGATGTCCACCGTGTATCGTAGGTATGTAGGTATCTGAGAACAGAGTTTATTCAACTAAAGCGAAATTAAGCCAAGGTATTACACTATTATTCCGAGACAAACTTGGTATTTGAGCAGTTACCGCAAACTGATAAGGATTGCGAAACTGTTATCATTTGAATTGGGTTCTGCCAGATATGTACAGAGAGGAACTAAGCTAACCTAGCAAGGTTTTTTTTTATTGAAGTGGTTTGGAGTTATTTATTAATTTAATCAGTAACTATCTTTTATTAAGTTAACTTAGAAGTTTTTTTTTTTTTACAGCTTTAAGGGGGCGCAGACTTGAGTATATGGTTTTAATTTTGAACTCGATACCTCCACGCGTTCAAAAGATTTCTTTATATACAGACAGACAGACGGACAACAAAGTAATCCTATAAGGGTTCCGTTTTTTCCTTTTGAGGTACGGAACCCTAAAAAAAAACAATCAATAAATGGCATATTTATTACTATAAAAAGTTTCTTAGTATCCTATGCAATCAGTTAAGGTTAAGGATCCTAACATTTGCAATCAGTTAATTAATACACTAATCAAGGTCTGAGATATTTAAAATATGACTTTTGGTAAAACCGCAGAATTTTATGTTTTTTCCTTACTATTTCCTTTCGTAACTGTAAATAACAACTGATGCAACCTTTTTATTACGAGATTGAAATTCATCAAATGACTTCTCCCATTCTAGGAAGAACGGAGAGGGCGTTTCAGAATTTAACTAACTATAACCCACCTGCGTCCATATTGTTCCGCTATCATGTATATATCCATGGAATGTCCGTAAGGGAACCCCAGGGTTCTGGGACGCACAAAACATAGGAGTGGGTTTTAGTCAATACAAGTCTGACACGCCTTCCAGCTCCGCCCTAATGCGGGAAAAGTCATTGAATGATTTCCCAAATAAAAAAATCCGGGCAAGTGCGAGTCGGACTCGCGCACTGAGGGTTCCGTACCAACTTACCTATGAAAACAGTTCAATTCCCGAATTGAGTTACGAAGATTTTTCCAATGGCCAATTTTTTTTGTGAGACTTTGCTTCATGCCAAATTTCAGGATTCTAGGTCAACGGGAAATACCCTATGAATTTCGATTCCCTTAAGAGTGCCGAAATACTGGTTTTTTGCGACATAAACGGCCGTATCTTTTTTTTCGTTATCTCAGAAGTTTGATTTTTTCACAGCTTCAAGGGACCGTAGACCTGAGTACCTATATGGTTTTAATTTCAACTCGACACCTCGCGTTCCCAAGATAAAGGATCTTTATATACACAGACAGACAGGCGGACAACAAAGTGATCCTATAATAAGAGTTCCGTTTTTTCCTTTTGAGGTAGGTGACCCTAAAAATAAAATATCATATATATACAGTCTGTTACAGTTTGTATATATAGGTTGTATTAGCATAATCAGGATTATAATGTTCCCACTGCTGGGACTCAGGCCTCCTCTCTAAGAGAGGGAATGGACCGTAATCCACCAAGAGGGCCCATGTCTTCGAAATTTTGGTTCTAAAACATTCCAGTTTCCTCACGATGTTTGCCTTCACCGTTTTGAGAGCAGTGGTGATGAAATAAATTACACAAAGTAATGCACATGCAACAAGACCTTTGCTTAGCCTTAGTATTTGTACTAATAAAAATTAATGGTGTATATGTAAATAGTAGATACACCACGAGCTGCCTGCGTATCTTTTCTCCTTCTCTGTCAAATCCATCCAAAAGTTGTCGAAAAAAGTCGCCTTTAGCGACAAGACCGCCCATTCACACCCCACTAATTTTAAGCCCCTAATTTTTTATGGTATACAATATCTGTATTGCCTATATTTGACTAAAACCACACGTATGTTCCTTCAGTTGCCCTTTGCGTTCTAGGACCCCGAGTTGCCCTTTCAGAAGTCGACCGATAGCCCCAGTGGCTATATATCCATCTACGTTCCCTCATTTGCCCTTTACGTTGTCGGGGCACGATAACTCTTTGAAACGTTCCCACAGCAACCGATGCAAGCGAAGTGTTAATATACTTGTACTAAATGAACTAATCAGAGAACTTATTAGATACTCTTGACAAGACAATCTTCACTTGCGTCTCACGGAGTTACTAAACTATGTAAATGTCTTCACATAGTCAAACCTCGTCATCATCATTTCATCTAGTTTAAAGTAACAAAAAAAATACATGTAAAAGTGTTTTTTAAAACCTATTTGCAAAATAAATATCATTTATCTGCATACATTAGATTTTTAGCTTTGATTTTTTTTTCCGATAGAGGTACATATTGATTTTCTCTGGAACCAGATCTCTATAGGGCAACACATTGATACCCTATCGAGATCTGTTAGTAGTCGAGTGTTTAGTAGTGTTGCAACAGAACTCTGCTTTCGCTTCTGCAGAAGTTCCGCGAGTTTTTTCACTTTCGTTTCCGCTTCTGCTTCCACAAAATTTATAACAGAACTCTAAACGGAAGAATACTTAGGTACAGCGAGGAGCGCGGGGGTGGAAGGCGCGTGGATGACTGGACATATACGTGTCGCAACTGGTTTCTTTATCATTATATTTTTTTGGTTCATTCTGCGCATCACCGCGCCTCGTGACGAGATTACGACATAAACCTTCTGTTGTTTTTACCCGACTACGGAGGGTTATGATTTTGACAGGCTATGTATGTATGTGAGTATGTTCATCTGTTCCCTCATAGCTCTTAATCTACTTATCGGAACTCGACGTATGAGGTATCGTTAGAACCGTTTTAATTGTCCGCTAAACATAGGCTACGTGACGTGTCACAAAAATCGATATGGCGCCCTCTAGCGGACAAAAAGTAATGCGTTAAAAATAAAAAAGGAGATAAATACGCCATGTTTGGTATCATTTGAAAGGGCTTCACTTGTACATTTCCAAAATATTGCTCAAATTTAAAGTGACGCCCTCTAGCGGACAAAAAGTCATGTTTAAAAAAAATTATAAATACACCGTGTTTCATATCATTTGAAAGGGCTTCACTGGTACTTATAAAAAAATATCATCAAAATTCAATATGGCGCCCTCTAGTGGACAAAAAGTATTGTGTTAAAAAAATAAGATAAATACGTCCTTTTGATATCATTTGAAATGACTTCACTTGTTCATACCAAAATAAATAGTATAGAATAGAAGCACAGTGATTTAACACCAAAATCTTTCAAATAAAAAAAAGTAAAAAACTAAAACCCGACTACGACAAAAAAAAAAGACGCTGAAAAAGTATGAAACAAGATTTTCAAGATGCTGAAATAAACAAAGTAACTGGAAAAACAAGAATAAAACAAAAAGAAAAGCCGTAGTCACACGTTATAGGTAGGTAATAATCGAAACACTTTAATAGCGTGTGACTACAGCTTTTCTTTTTGTTCTATTCTTGTTTTTCCAGTTACTTTGTTTATTTCAGCATTTTGAAAATCTTGTTTCATACTTTTTCAGCATCTTTTTTTTTGTCGTAATCTGGTTTTAGTTTTTTACTTAAAAAAAAAAAAAATAATTGTGCTTTTTCTTCATAGTATTGATATTTCCGCTTCCGCTTTCGCTCCCGCATCAGCACCCGCATCCGCAAAGATTTACTTTTGACATCTGTTTCCGTTTCCGCTTCCGTTAAGACACTTCCGTTGCACCAGTAGTGTTTAAAAAACGCTAAAATTTTCATATTTTGCAAGCATTGTATCTTTGTACATCTCTTTATATTATATGCAGTCCGAGAGTCACCAAGCTTTAGATCATGTAGTCCTCAAAACCCAAGCGAAGCCGCTGGTAGAAGATAGCTGTGTCATAATTCCCACCCAAGTCTGTCAAGAAAATACCTCATTAAGTAACTAGATACCACGCAACAATAAAAATCAATTGCAAGGAAATACGATTCGTTGTAACTACGCGAAGGCAGAGGAACCAAGCCATTACGTCTATAAAAGCAGACTACATGGACACATACATATTTAAATATCCAAGGTCCTGGTCCGTTCACAGAATTTTTAGCTTAGAAAGTTACCATTGACTCAAACTTTAGCTCGCCGTCCGATCGTCGAGTAACCGTCCGGGCCGAGCCCAAATCGTCAACAGCGCGTACTGTCCGACGCGCGCCTCAAGGAGATGTCAGCAAACCGCCTACGGTTTGCTGACATCTGCTGGGTCCCTAGACCCAGCAGGGTCGAAGCCTACTGGTGCCAAGGGTCTGCTTCTGATAGGAAGACTCGGCCCTGGTATGAAAGGCAACGAAGGAACAGGAGTGGATTTTTAGTCAGTAAAAGTCTGACACACCCTCACGCACCGCCCAAGAGGTGGGATGTCATTGGATGATTTTTCCACCGAAAAAAAAAAACCATTGACCCAAATATCAGGTAATCAAAATCTCGCGGGCTTGCGGCCGTCAGGTAGGGACCAAAGCCAGGTCAACGGCGCGTTGTATTTCACGCGCGCCGTTTTTTTTTATACTAGTCGGCCCCTACAAAGACGCCAAAGGTCCCGATTTCTCGCTATCCTCTTTAGTCTGTTAGATCACTATTATAACTTTGACAGGCAAAATTGTCATCGTCATCATGTAAGTACGCTGTTAATATATTTTTACTTTCACATTTAACCACTTTTGACTATCAAACTTTTATGCATATAATATAAGACTTGTACTTCTGTATAAATGGTGAAAAGAAATCTTAATCTTTCTAAGGTGGAAAGCTACTTTTTTTTAGTTTTGAGGAAAACGCCTCTTTTAGTTTTGTATCCCACGCTCAGCAGACAGACTTAGTCCGTTTGTTGTCTTTTGTGGACATTACAGTAGTGTACCGATCCGAATCACAATTATTTTTATCTTTCATTCCGAATTTTCACTTACCTGACCTGGGAACACTAGGGCCGCAATAAAGGGCGACTGAAGGAACATTGTGGGGTCAGAAGCGTAGCGTGGACTAATTTATATGTGGGCGAAGGTGCATCAGCAAGGCCTTTTTCTTTTATAAATTCGAAAACGAGACATCGACATTCGCAACCCAGTGTTCGACCACATCATCGCTTAGCATCAGGGGAAATAGTGGTCAAACGCGAGCCTATAAATTATAAAACAAAACCCTCGTTGTCAAGCCCTCGCACACGCGAGGCCCCTTTAGTTGCGAGGCCGTGGGCGAGGGCTCACTTCGCCCACGCCTGTGCCGCCACTGCTGTGGGTTTTACTCAGTAAAAGTTCCCCTCCCGTTCCACCCAGAGCGAGAGAAGTTATTTGATGATTCACCTACTTTCAACAAAACGACTGTTCTTTTCTATACGTTTACTTTGTTATTTAGTTGGTTCCCTGCTAATTCATAAGTACCTACGTACAAATAGAAAGTAATAAACTTCATGTCCCTAAAACGAGGCTCTAGCCAACAACGATTACAGTAATGTTAGTTCAGTCTGTTAGTTAGGACCATGTGATTTCCACCTACGCAAATATTGACCCACTGTGTTATGTCGTGTCTTATACAATCAACGTAATTTTATTGCACCCAGTTACACAGTGTTTGTTTGTATCAATTTGAAGTAGCTGACAGGAACATAATATGATAATGTCTGCTAAATAAACGGAAGACTTTGAGGATGGTCTAAATTCCGGCTAAAGACTGGGTCAACTAAGTTACATTATCAATTCTAAGAAAATGACGAATATTCTGAGTAAATATGACACTCAAATACAAGTCGTTTTGGCTTATACACACTAACGTTAGATATAGTATTCTGGTCAAACTCGAACAGACACATCATTTCGTGTTTGACTAGTGCCGTTGTCCTTCATTAGGAATTTCGTAATAATGTCTAGAATTCTTGAATCTGCTTTAATAACTTTTCTTGTTAAAGATTTGTAATAGTTTATTACGTCACGTTTTCAAATTAAATTGTCAAATTCCAAGGAGGACTTAATTCAAATATTCTAAATAATCGCAATTCTGAATTTATTGATAGATTTAGTAAACTTGGCAAGCATGACTACAGGGCCCAGAATCATTGTTAGTGATGCAACAGAAGTGTCTTAACGGAATCGGAAGCGGAAACGGAAGCGGAAGCGGAAGTGTTAATACTATGAAGAAAAAGCACAATTTATTTTTTTTTAAACAAAAGAAGGTTTCACAAAGTTTTCAACAAAGAAAGGAGGCGCGGTAATGCGCAGAATGAACCAAAAAAATAATAATAAAGAAACTCGTTGCGACACGTTTGTGTACAGCCCCCGCTCCCCCCCCCCCCCCGCGTCTCTTCTGATGTGTCCAGTCGTCCACGCGCCCCCCACCCCCAAGCTCCTCGCTGTATTCTCGGAAACGGAAGTGAAAAAGCTTGCGGAACTTCTGCAGAAGCGGAAGCGGAAGCAGAGTTCTGTTGCAACACTAATCAGTGTCTACGGGATTGTTCGTAAGAGTTACCACGGCCCTGGAACGCAAAGGAACACCTGTGTTTTAGTCAGTAAAAGTCTGACACTCCCACTCGCTCCACTCAGAGCAGGATGCCTCAAAAAAAGGATCATACGTATAATAGAATTGGTCGACACAACCAATGCAAGAATAATATCATTTTCATTAAGTATATCGACTGTGAACTGGCAACCGGTCCTATCTCAATTTTTTGAAGATTTCACTTTTTAATGCCATTTTATACTATTTAATACTCCACATCGTTGCAAGAAATCCTAACTAAAATACATTTAAATTTGGCGCCAGAATTGGCTTCATTCAACTAGTACTAACTTCAACGCGCAGCGAATGCGAGCATTTTATCCTATCTCGCTAAATGTGTACGGACTTGAACGCGATTTCGCGCGCTCTTGAAACAAATAACTGTTTTATGTGGATTTATTAGGTTTCTGTGCCCTAAGTTATAAATTGACATTATTGGGGACTTCTAGTAGCTGAAATGGTAAGTTTTGTTATAAATTTATTATTAATATTTAAGATTTCTACGTTAATAATCTGTAAATCGAAATAGTACATTATGCATTGCTGTTCAAAGTTTTGACAGGTTGGAATTATTCAGAGATAGGACTTCTTGGTTCTATTCAACTAAGGTTACCATCAACCGAAAATACGTTTCATTAGGTTTACCAATAAATATCATCATCATCATTTCAGCCGAAAGACGTCCACTGCTGGACATAGGCCTCCCCCAAGTTTCGCCACAATGAACAGTCCTGTGCGTCTCGCATCCATCGGACTCCCGCAACCGTCACCAAGTTATCGGTCCACCTTGTAGGAGGCCTTTCATCGCTACGTCTTCCGGTACGTGGTCGCCATTCCAGAACCCTTCGGCCCCAACGGCCATCCGTTCTGCGAGCAATGTGCCCTGCCCATTGCCACTTAAGTTTGGCGATTCTTCGTGCTATGTCGGTGACCTTAGTTCTCCTGCGGATATCCTCATTCCTGATTCGATCCCGGAAAGAAACTCCGAGCATAGCCCTTTCCATTGCCCTTTGGGTGACTTTAAGTCTTCTGATGAGGCCCATTGTAAGCCACCACGTTTCGGAGCCATATTTCATCACTGGCAACACATACTGGTCATAGACTTTCGTCTTGAGATACTTGTGGTATATTGAACGAAAAGATACCGCGCAGCTTCCCGAACGCTGCCCAGCCGAGTCGGATTCGACGATTGATCTCTTTCTCGAAGTTAGACCTTCCCAACTGGACCGTCTGTCCCAGGTAAACGTAGTCGTCTACAACTTCGAGTGTAGAGTCGCCGATCTTGATAGGAGTGGGTGCTACATGGCTGTTTACCATGACTTTGGTTTTGTCCATGTTCATTTTAAGTCCCACTCTTTCGGAAGCTCTACTGAGGTCACCAGGCATTGTACTGAGCTCCTCCGTAGTCTCAGCCATGACTACTATGTCATCGGCAAACCGAAGGTGAGTGATGTACTTGCCATTGAAATTAATGCCTAGCCCTCTCCATTCCAGAACCTTGAAGACATCCTCCATTGCTGCCATGAACAGTTCCGGAGAAATAACGTCTTCCTGCCTCACGCTCCGCTGCAAGAGGATAGGTTTCGAGGTCTGGTCTTGTATTCGGACTGACATGGTGTCGTTTTTGTACAAATACTTCAGCACTTCGATGTATCGATAGTCAATTTGGCACCGTTGGAGAGACTGCAGTACAGCCCAAGTCTCAATCGAATCAAAGGCTTTCTCGTAGTCCACAAACGCTAAGCAGAGAGGCTGATTATACTCCTTAGTCTTCTGTATAACCTGCCGCAGCGTATGTATGTGGTCCACGGTGCTGAAGCCTTTTCAAAATCCGGCTTATTCGGGAGGCTGGAAGTCGACGAACCTGCGCGCGAGACGGTTTGTGATGACTCTGGAAAACAGCTTGTAGACATGGCTCAGAAGCGAGATGGACCTGTAATTCTTAAGCAGGGCATTATCGCCCTTCTTAAAGAAGAGTACCACCACGCCTCTGCTCCACGCCTGTGGCGTTTTTCTCTCGAGTATGACGGAATCAAATAGTTTCTGAAGGGCCTTAAGGACTGGTTTTCCACCCGCCTTCAGGAGTTCAGCCGTAATTCCGTCCTCACCCGACGCCTTGTTGTTTTTCAGCTTATTAGTTTTAACTTGCGGTATTAAAGCGGCGAAGGTCGCGTTTCAGAGACTTCGAGATTTGTCTATTGAGCTTATAGCGGTATATGCACGCATCGTCTGAAGACTGCAGAATCATCTCACGCCTCTTCTTCATTAGCTCGAGGGTCGGATCAGAGAGCTTTTTGTTGTTATTTGTACGGTGAGTCTTGAAAAACTTAGACCCGACCGTATGGACAGTTTCCACGAACCCATCGTTATTGTTGGTGTAGGACAGTAGACAAAAGTAGCATAAAAGAAACATTATTTTGTAACTTTTTGCAGATTCCCTAATTTTGGTAATTATTGTTTTTTTTTTATTATAAAATAAGATTTGTGATCTAAAGCTTTTGTTGATAAATAGGTTCTAAGAAATTATGCCCTCTAAAATTGAGAATATTAAAAACAATGTTCCTTGACTGAACCACCTAGAAATGAAATTTGATGAAATTTCCTACCTAAAAATGTTCTTTTATTATTAATAAGTTAATTTTATTATAAAGAATATTGTGTTGATAATGTTCTATCGTTATTGTTTTATTTTGATTTTGAAGATATCCCATATTGTTCCAAGTAAAAAGTCCTATGTTTGTTCTTGTGTTGATTTATATTGTCCTATCTCGATTTTATATTGGAAGGAAGCATATAATGTTACTTTTGTTTTTAATTACATGTGCAATAAAAATATTTAAAAACTACGTATTTTTATTTAACATACGAGATGCTGTATAAATGATGCAAACATGTTTTTTCTTCATCCTGTAAAGTTGTCAAAATTGAGATAGTACCGGTTGCCAGTTCACAGTCGATATCGTGGCAAGGTTTTGACATAGAGCACTGCTCCCAACCTCGATATTTGGGCGTTACTCAGGATAGGCCCCTGCCATGTAAGTCTCACTGCCTAATAACTAAACAAAAAGTCGGGACTAAAAACATTATCCTTCGCCGCCTTACATCCAGTAGCTGGGGAGCATCACAACAAGTTCTCCGCACTACAGACCTATGTCTTTCTTTTTCGGCTGTAGACATACATGCCCAGTGTGGTATCGTTCCGCCCACGCTAAAGAAAACCAACCCCTCTGCTGCGCTGAATGATACCTGTCACTTCGTAACAAGATGCTTAAAACCAACCCCTCTTGCGATATTGTACCTTCTAGCAGGTATAGCTCCTTCAGAAGTTCCTCGCGAGATAGCCAACCGCATTGAGAAGGGCCATCAGGAACGGGATGGTGGTTTTTTTTAAACTTACTTGTTATTATAGTAACAACATTTACAATCTTCTATGTCACGTACCTACGTCTCATCTATTAGACCTAACACAAACTTACCAGTTGACCAGCACATGACGATGAGCTTACTATCAGACATTGAATTCTTACATACAGCATACTTAAGGGGATGCAACTCGACATACATTTTCACTGTTTTTCATATACAGGAAAAGTTTTTAACCACTGCGTAAATTTTTTTTGGTGGTCCAGTGTAAGTAATAGAACACATTTCCATTTTTAGTTCATAACTTTTTTTTTCTCATTTTTCTACCTTGTCCGAGTTTGAAATAAGCAAAACATGTACACAATTTTAATCGTAGTATTATGAATGAATACCGCCGAGCGCGCGGCGGCGGCGGCATGGCGGGTTGAGTGGAGGTTGCAGGCGGGGGGGCGGCAGGGGAGGCGGCGGCGGCGCTGGTGTTTGATCGAGCGCCGGCGCTCGGCAACCCAGTACGTCACACACGGAAGTCGTATGCGGATGTCCGCTTCGTTTCACCTTCGCGTGCGTATGACACGTACTCGTGTTCTATCGGTCTCGTTTATGTAGCCCCGTGTGGCCCGTGTGTGTTACCGTGGCCGGCTAGGTCCCCAGATCTCAGTCCCTGTAATTTTATTCTCTGGGAAGCAGTGAAACTCCGGGTGTATGAAGAGCTTAGATGACTTGAAACAGAAAATAAATTCCGATTTAAATGAAGTGATAATAGTGTCCTAAACAAAGTTAATACAAAATTTAAACGTGCGTGTTTATGTCTGGAAAAGGTGGTTACTTCGAACAATACGTGTGTTCCGGTTCAACAATAGTTTCTTTTTGTTTGGATATTATTGTAATTAAGTAGTTGATGTCTATTTTTTAAATACCCCAAGTGTAAGTACCTAACATACGTAAGTGCTTTAATTTGAATGTATTTTAGATTGTTTATTATAATTTATTTTCTGCATTTTGATGGTCGCATATGAAAGTAAGAAAGAAAAATGGGAATTACATTTACTAATAACTTTATAACCTAAACTTAAAAAAGTAGTTCGAAATTGTTAAAATAGCGGTCAGTGACCGTACCCCGCGCGCACCGCCGTACTTTACCTACAATCCGCGCGGGTCGAGTACCCCGATCAGCTGACCGGCGCTCGACCCGCGCGGCGGCTTGTCCACCATGCGCAAGCGGTGCGCGTCCTTGGTGCGCAGGGTGCGGGGCAGCTCCAATACAGTTCTGGCGATGATTGCCGGCAGATTTGATTGCCCTTATATCGGACATTGCTGTAGCAGACATGTTGCGGGCTATGTCCGATAGTGTAAAATGTGTATCTCTTTGTGTGTGTGTTTTGTTTTGTGATTGTTGTATGGGTGCTAAGTTGCCTGAAATAAATGCTTTTTATTTTTTTTATTTTTTATAAAATAAGTTTCTAAGTAAATAAGTCTCGTAAGCGATAACTTTATTTTTTACTATTAACACATATCAAAATAAAAAATATGTGTTTATTAAAATATATTCAAGTTTATCATGTCAAAATTTGCGCACTGGTTAAAAACTTTTCCTGTATACAACCGCTCTTACGCGATTATATCACATTTGTCACTAGATATTTTGGAAACAGTACCTTGTGGTTATAATCTAGGCTTCTATTCAAATCAATTTGTAAATTTATGTAAAACTAATCCAGTAAAGACCTCTAAAAATCTGCTATTTTGCATGAAGTTTGACACTTCTTAATATACTCAAAAATCTAAAAGTACAAAAATATAACAATAGAAGCCTTGCAAATTTAATCAAGATTCTGAATAGAATAACAACAATTTTTTTCATAAACTTTAACTTTTTTTTAATATTCGAGTAAATCACGGAATTCCGAATGCTAACAGAGTTTTCAGGCGTTATCTCTCTTTTTTCGCATTGCCTCTTCGTCAAACATCGCGTTGGATTGCGTTAGCTGAAGTAACAAGCTTTGAAACCATGCTCGATGTTGACGATAGGCGAGTGAAAAAGGAGCCTCTTAATTACCTACTACGTAACACAATAACATGTATGATGTATTGCAGCGTCATCGAGGGGCTTGCTCTATGACTAATTTCCCAGAAGATTTCCCCATCAAGTCTCAAAAGGAACCACCGAGACGTTACGCGAGACGGTAATAGTAATTCTGTAAAACCACATCAGAATTAATTAAAATACGTCATTCTTGCGCTCCTGAGTCACGCAGACTCTAAATAACAACCTGTTTGTACAATATTAATTCTTCGTCTTGTGACTGAGATAATTTTCACTTTTATTTAAACAAGTTTCGGTAAAACGTCAACAACTTGTCTGGACAGCTTTAGTTAGTTACTTAAATTCGTGCGGACCGGTCGTTTTAATTATTCGTTTGTGAATTTTTGTGCCAAAATGTTGTACGTTTACCTGTCCTCAGTTTTAGTATTTTTGAGTGCAGTTTCTATGATTTTGAAGAAGGATAAGAGTGGAAAGGTAGGCTCCTTTAGTATCTTATTCTGCTTCGGCAGAAAATTCGCGAATACTCGTCAATTTTCTGTAGTTATTGGAGATTTTTTCACGTCCTTCGAGCTGCATAGAAATCTGTGCTTTCAAACAGTACCTCATCTCTTCCAGGGCTGCTAGGATTGTTTGAAAGATTTACCGCGGCCTTGAGGAGAAAAAGGCAAGTGAAGGAACACAAAAGGGTTTTAGTCAATAAATATCTGACACTCCCAATCACTCCACCCGGAATGGGAAACGTTATTTGATGATGTCTCACTACAAATAATAAAAGAAAAAAGCCTATTTCCACCTGGCTCATAAACAATTTACAGCGAGTTTTCATAGATCGTTTATATAGTGGTTTAAAGGAATTCCAACCCGCACTGGGCCCGCGTGGTGGATAACGGCCCATTCCCTCTCCTAGAGAAGAGTCCTGAGTCCCAGCAGTGGGAACATTATAAGGCTGAATATGCTATAAGGAATTCAGTCCCGCAAGCGGGATCCCGAACCTTTTTTGCAGAGTCAGAAATGCGGGATTACTTATTATAGGATTCCGTACATACGTATACGCGGGATTGAATTTTTTTATAAGAAAATTGGTTTTGTGACGACGCGACGCTTCGTACTGATTATTTCTTATACCAGGCACGGTTTAGTAATGAGGTTTCATTACTAAGCTATTTTACAACTTTCCATGAAACTCATGACTTTTGTATAGAATTTATACACTATGGAATAAAATTTTGTTTTCAATTTTAAACTAAGGTATGGCTAAATAAATTTTCAACTTCTATTTTTTGTTTTGGGAGTATTGTACCGGAAGTTGAACGGAACTTAATCAATGTCAGTTTGTGCCTATGACTAAGGATTCTTCCACAGGCTCCACAGCACGTGAATTTGCCTTCCTAGATGTAACAGATGAAACGTTCAATATTTTATTATATCGTTCCTAAAAATAAAGTTATTTATTTAAACCTCTATAAAAACCATTATAATATTATATATTCAATTGTAAATTAATCATAAGTTCTAGTTAATAATTCTAAATAGGTATTTTGAAATTAACTTGCCTTTATTACATTTTTTAATATTAAAAATTAAAACAAACATAAAAATCCCTATCCTGCAAGATTGCTGACTCTAGTCCTCCTCCTTCATCAAGCACCTTCTCTCGCTGCGCGTGAAGCGAAAGGGAATGTCAGACTTTTACTGACTAAAACACACAGTGTTCCTTCAGTTGCCCTTTTTTGCGAGGGCGGTGGTAAGTCCTTCCAATCCCGCAAGCTTGCGGGATCACAATAATTTTGATGCGGGTGGATTCCTTAGCGGCTTGTGTTATTGATATTCTTGTATATTATATAAATTGATGTTGTATGCTTGATTCGTATATTAATTAGTTCAAAGTTAACAGTTCAAAGGGTAGAGTTTGTATGATCTCTCAATTATAAATCAACTGTAGAGCCTAGGTGAGACTTTGATGTAGAGTTGTTTAAATTGATTATGAAATAACTAGCACTCTGCCATGACTTCGTTCGCGAGATAAAAACTTTTATAACTCTTAAACCGTATTTTGAGGGTAGTTTTGAAATACTAATAATGACAGTCTTTATTATTCATTTTGATTATTTGTGGTAAGTTTCAAGTTTATTAACTCAAGAAATAAATCCTCCATAGATCTTTAGCATAAGCATAGCATAATTAGCCTTTTAATGTTCCTACTGCTGGGAGTCAGGCCTCCTCTCTCTAGGAGAGGGAATGGGCCGTAATCCACCACGCGGGCCCAGTGCGGATTGGTGAATGTCACATGTTTTCGAATTTTTGGTTCTAAGACATGCCGGTTTCCTCACGATATTTTCCTTCATCGTTTTGAGATAGATCTTTAAAACAATTTTTTATTGGGAGTTCTGAAAACTAATAATGACAGCCTTTATTATTTCCTCCCCCCCTTTTTACCCCCTTAAAGGTTGAATATCAAAATCTCCTTATTTTACGCGTACGTAATAAAAGGAAGCCTCGTGCAAAATTTCATGTTCCTAGACCAAGTAGTTTCGGCTGTACGTTGATATGTCAGTCAGTTTCTCCTTTTATATATAGATTAATTAAGTGGGTGATATAATATAGTGTGTAAATTTTACACAAATCGAGCCGGATGCATACTCGTTCGAAATATTAGGCAACAGATTTTTTTTATTAAATGAACTACACAAAACAAAAAATAAGAGAAAAAATTGAAATTTGTTCAAATTTTATGAAAAAAAGATCTTATGAAACGTAGGTATAGTGTATAATTATGATTATAGCCGTTATGCTTCATGAATCTTTTTAATAGATACTTCGTAACTTTTTGATGATTCAATACCTATTTTGATTTTAAAAAATCCGGTTAAATTATAGCTGAGAATATAAGATTTTTCTTTGCATTCACGAATTTGTTTAAATATAATTATAGTGACAACTTTTCTTTCTTTTTAAAATATACGTAGCCCCACACTAAGGCCCCTCGCCCACGGTGACTTTTTGCAGCGATGCTGTCGCGCGTTTCGTAAGCGCGCGACAGCATGCAATGCGACTATCGCGCTTTAGTCGCATTTGCAAGTGCTATAGAAAAGATGCCAACGCGCTATTAACGCGCTATAGCATCGCGACTGTATCGATGCGAACGCGCTACAGCATCGCTACAAAAAGTCGCCGTGGGCGAGGGGCCTAAGACTTACTCCCGTATCGTGGGTGTATCTACAAACATTTAAACTTACATACACAACTGTCTGTAGGCTATACAAATATTTGTTGCGCGAGGGAATCGAACCCACCCACACAGCGTAGCAGCCAACCGCTCAACCAGCGCGTCAACCGTATTGCCGTTGTATTTTTATTTTTTTGTAAGTTGTAAAATCATCCAATGAGATCCCTCGCTCTTGGGTGGAGCGAGAGGGCGTGTCAGACTTTTACTGACTAAAAACCCACTCCTGTTCCTTCTCTGCTTTCGTCCTAGGGCCAAGTTTTCCTTTCAGAAACAAACCCTTAGCCCCAGTAGGCTTCGACCCAGCTGGGCCCCTACGGTTTGCTGACATCTCCTTGAGGCACGCGTAGAACAGTATGCGCCGTCGACGACTTGGGCTCGGTCCGGACGGTTACCGGATGATCGGACAGTGAGCTACCCATTGCTCGCCGTCCGCAAGCCCGCGCCTACGGTACCCGGAAATCGAGATCGGGATCCCGGCGGGTGCCGCGCCCTCGTGGTTACTTTGTAACCTGGTCACAGCTTTTTAAAGTCCACGCATTGAATGTAAACTGGTCACTAGCACTTTTTAATTTAGCGATAATTAAGAAAGTTAAAGTACCTAGTAGGTACGTTCATCCTTTTTTGTGCTAACCTTTCGCTGTCCCACTCCTGGGCATAAACCGACTATTTCTTTCATCCTTCGCAAGCCCGCGTGCACAGATAAATACATATTTTAATCTGTACCTACGCGGTTCAAAATCGTATTTTTTTTATTTGATTTATACCAGTGCTTGACTGCGATCCCACCTGATGGTAAGAAGTGATGCAATCATTGATGGTGAGGCGCACTAGTTTATTAAGAGCCTATTCACTCTAGCCTTGAAGACACCTAAATAATAGTTGGACGGGAAGACCGCAGCAGGCAAATTGTTCCAGTCTTTCGATGTACGCGATATAAACAACGAAGCGAAACGCTTATTCCGAACCGTTGAAGTTTCAACAACGGGGTGGATACTCGCCGTACGTCGGGTTGTCCGATGGTAGAAAGGAGATGGCGGAATCAAGTCATGCAATTCCCGCGCACACTCTCCAAAATGCAACCTGTAAAATACCGATAGGTTGGCTGGCTACCCTGCGACTGTGCTCGAGGCTTTGTCGTATACTTTTTTGGCGGGGTTTCTTCGAATGAAGTGTAGTGGCTGTTTTAATTATTCGCAAATTGATTCCTAATGAATATTGTGATGTAAAATGGGTGTAGTTTTGTATCGCAATTGGACAATATGTGGAATCATTGAAAAAGGCGTGATCTCGGTAATATGGAACTGAGAATTTTATTGTAGTGTTGACTGCCAAAAACTAAAAAAAAAAATACAAAACAAAACACACACATTCTAGAATGTGCACATCCATATTTTAATGGTAAACAAAGTAACTATTCATACGAAGACATGAAACTTAAAGGACTTAGTATCCAAGCCAAAAACAATAACAAAAAAACCGCAGAACCGCAAGAACCGCAGTTTATTCTAATTGTTTAAAGAAAACATAATAAATATTCAATAATGTTATTATCTTTTACACATATAAAAAAAAACACAAATACAGGTAAGTTCTTAGAGCTGTTCAATAAGCAAATGTTAAAAAACGACAAATTAAATGAATGAACTATTTTGATCGTAATACTCCATGTTCATTTTTTTAATTAGAAACAAAAACATATTATATATTAAAAAATACCACTTAGGTTTATGTGGTAAAGAAAGACCCTAGGAATCCTAGTAGGCACTTATTTTAATTTAAAAAGATTCATTTAATGTCATTTACAACGTAGGTACCTACAACCCATAAAAATGAATGTCTTTGAAAATGAGTAACCGTACGCCAACCGCAAGGCTATTGACCACTGTTGACACATTCCGCATATTTACGTTAGGTACCTACATAAAATATAACATAAATACGCCTTATACGCTGTCAATTTTCCATTTTTTTTTAGACGCCGATCGAAGACTCGATTTCATTTTGTTTCCGCCAAAATAACTGGTTTCGGCTGGAGTTTCAGTTTCGGCCAAAAATTGGCCGAATATTTCGCACAACCGAATCTTTTTGAGATAGAGACCTAAAACCTCACTTTCTAATTTTTGGTTATCATTGATTTATTCTTTTATTTTATGAAAGTTACTACTTCTACCAGTGGCTTCGCCCAGCGCCATCGACATAAGTGCGTAGTACATATATAGGGTGACTGGTAATTAGTGTACGATATAACAATTTTTATTATGGGAGCAAAGCTGAAATCGCGAAAAAAAAATCAGCTGTTCAGTACATTTATGTTTGCCTAATGTACTGAACAGCTGATATTTTTTTCGCGATTTCGGCTTTGCTCCCATAATAAAAATTGTTTGTTATCATGAGCTCAATCACGTGTTTAAGTATCGTACACCAATTACCAGTCACCCTATATATATCAATGCCCAGCGCCCGCATGAAAGTAGATTTCTCCATACTTTATTTTTGGGGTGGGAAAATCATCCATTGACATCCCCCGCCCTTGGGCGGGGCGAGAGGGTTAGTTAGACTTTTACTGCCTAAAAACCCACTGTTGTTCCTTCGTTACCTTTCATACCAGGGCCGAGTCTTCCTTTCAGAAGCAGACCCTTAGCCCCAGTAGGCTTCGACCCTGCTGGGCCTACGGTTTGCTGACATTTCCTAGAGGCGCGCGTGGAACAGTACGCGCCGTCGACGACTTGGGCACGGTCCGGACTGTTACGGGACGGTCGGACGGCGAGCTACCCATTGCTCGCCGTCCGCAAGCCCACTCCTACGGTTCTCCATACGTTAGGACTACCGTTTCATCCCTTTAGGATAATCCTCTCTTATTGCTCGCTTACACCAAAAGGAAACCTTGTGTAAAATCTGAAGCTCCTAGTCCCTGAAATCTCGGCAGTGGCGGGCTTTTTCTCTAGTATATAATATGCAGTATGTAAAACCAGTAGTTAAAGCATCCGCCTCTCACGCATGAGGTTGCAGGCTCGAAACCGCAAGTACCAATGTGATTTTTTTATTTCATATACTTTTCATGTTTCATTACTGACACCCTGCGGGGCTATTGCGTAACTCTGTTGACAGTTCAAGTAATGATCACTTGTTAACAATGTGCATCATTGAACTGTCAAACAGCTAGTTTCGTATTGCCTATCTTCAGTGACCAACTGCAGTGACGTCATTAGCCACTGGTGCCTTTGATATCCACCGTAACGAAAAAGTTAGCCAATAGCCCCCCTGGTCCCGGTTGTCATTCGTAGATCTTTGACAGTCCTTATAGGTAGTCTGACGCTAGAAAGCCTGGCCAAGGAGTATCATGTTGTCCAGTAACTGGGTTGTGGAATTCTGATAGGCACTCGCTCCATGTAAAACACGGGTATTCAAGGCTTGCTAGTTGAGAAAGGGCTAAGGAGATGATGATGTAAAACCACTTGGAAATCTATTTAGTATACTTTGAGCTCATCACGAACAGACAAACAGACGTGGTGGGTGATTTTGTTTTATAATCATTATCATCATCATTACAGCCAAAAGACGTCCACTGTTGGACATAGGCCTCCCCCAAGTGTCGCCACAGTGAACGGTCCTGTGCATCTCGCATCCATCGGATTCCCGCAACCCTTACCAGGTCATCGGTCCACCTTATAGGAGGCCTTCCAACACTACGTCTTTCGGTACGTGGTCGCCATTCCAGAACCTTTCGGCCCCAACGGCCATCAGTTCTGCGAGCAATGTGCCCTGCCCATTGCCACTTAAGTTTGGCGATTCTTAAGATTCTTTCGATAATACGTAAAGATATATTTTGTACCGCACACAAGTTTTGAAACTAATGTTTCAAAAAGTAAATTAAATTGAAACCTATTGAACTTGTACGTTGAGTTCACCTAACTCAACAAAATTTTATTAAAATCGATAAAAGCACGCCTACTGTGAACATTTGGACATTCCATAGCGAGTTTTAGTAGATTTAAGGGAGAACCCTGAAGTCTGAAATACAGATTTTATTATCTAGTTCAGACACAGATGTTCCTTACTGGCTCATAACTTAATATGCAAATTCAATAGTATGTAAAAAAAAAAATTAATAGGTAATGTGTTTTTTTTTTTTTTTTTTTTATTAATGATAGGCTCGCGTTTGACCACCATCTCACCTGATGGTAAGCGATGATGTGGTCGACGATGGAGCACGCTTGCCTAGAAGTAGCCTATTCACTCTTGACTTAAAGACCCCTAAGTTGTAGCTATCAGGAAACACAGACTCCGGCAAGGAATTCCACTCCTTGGCTGTACGCATAATAAATGTGTTCTTAAAACGTTTTGTGCGTATGGGTGGGATGTCCACCATGTACCGGTGGCGCAACGCCGTACGTCTAGTGGTCCGATGATGGAACGGACTTGGCGGAATTAGATTGTGCAATTCCAGTGCACACTCCCCGAAATGTAAACGATAGAAAACCGACAGGCCAGCAACTCGGCGGCGATGTCCAAGGCTTTGGAGCTTCGACTCAACAAGTGCATCATTGCCAATGATCCTCTTGGCTCGCCTCTCAATTGACTCTATCGCATCAAGCTGGTATTTGGCAGACCCGTCCCAAAGATGAGAGCAGTACTCCATACACGATCGAACTTGCGCTTGATAAAGTTTTAGCAGCTGTTCCGGCGTGAAGTACCGTCTGACCTTCGCGAGGATTCCCAGCTTTTTTGCTGCCAGTTGAGCCTTTGCTTCGATGTATGGCCCAAAGTTGAGAGTTGACGTCAGCGTAACGCCAAGAAGATCAAGATGGTCGGTTATTGGCACTGTCACACCTCGGAAAGATGGAGCCGGGTGGAATTGACTCCGTTTAGCGGAAAAAAGACACGCTTGGGTTTTAGTTGCATTGAACTTGACCAGATTGGCATCGCCCCAATCGGAGACCGCCTTCAAGGACGAGTTCAAGCGTTCAACCATAGCCTCTCGGGATGACTGGATCTGTGACCCACTAGCGCGTGCGTCAGCCACATATCTCTCGGCAACAGTGCTGTCGTCTGCATACCCAAAGATACCGGGTTTAAGTAAGTCATTTATGTGCAGCAAAAACAGTGTTGCCGAGAGTACCGACCCCTGAGGGACCCCGGCATTAATATCCATTTGACCGGACGAGCAGCCATCAACGACCACTCGGATGGATCGATCCCTCAAGAAGTCTGCGATCCAATCACACAGACCAGTGGGTAGACCGAAGGAAGGAAGCTTAGCAATGAGGCTTTCGTGCCAGACCCTATCGAAAGCCTTCGAGATATCAAGGGAGACGGCAAGCGCTTCCCCATGCTTCTCGATGGCTTCGCTCCAGATGTGAATGGCATACGCTAGAAGGTCCCCAGTGGACCGATTTTGGCGAAAACCGTATTGCCGGTCACTGAGGATGTCGTTAGCTTCTAGGTATGCCAGAAGTTTCTTGTTTAGCACCCGTTCCATACTCTTACAGAGGACGGACGTAACAGAGATGGGTCTGTAGTTTGCCGGGTCAGCTCGACTGCCCTTCTTGGGCACAGGCTGCACGTTAGCTTGCTTCCATGCAATCGGCACTTTTCCAGTCTCATATGAGATGCGAAATAGGCGTGTCATGATCGGAGACAATTCAATGTGTGTTGTGTGACCCTCTGCAGGGCAAAGGCCTCCCCTTTATCCTTCAAAACCTCTCTGTCTAGGGCGATCTCTAGCCAAGTTCGTCCCGCGAACATGATCAAATCGTCACACCCCCTTCGCCGCAGACGACGTCAACGGCGCATCGACCTCCCTCAAGCGCCCAGGGAGTGACAATCTTCGACCACCTGTTCGACTGCATTCGTGCGACGTGGCCAGCCCACTACTACTTTAGCCTGCCTGTTTTTTACCTGACATCTGCTCCTTGAGTTATGGAGCGCAGCGTGGTGTTTCTAACGCGATCCATTACCCTTTGATAAATCTTGTTTTTGGACTTTTGTTGCTCAGTGAGAGACAAACTTTGTGCTCCGTATTTTAATAATTTATATTTTTTGGAAACAATTAATTTATTATTATTAGTTTTCTAAATTTTCTACTCAAGATGTAGCAGCCACAAACACCTATTTCAAACAACTTTGACAGCAGATACCAACATGATAATATTTGTAACAACGCGTCTACTAAACACATACATTAAAGTCATTTAGTAAAGTAGTCAATTCACTACAGCTTATTATTTCAAGGCCCAATGTATATCGTAAATTGACTCCCGCATATGCAAATATAAATTAATCAATTGCTATAATATTAGTTCGTAAATTGAGAATGGAGTGAGCGTTCACTATCCAGGCATGAAGTTATGACGACGGGATGAAAACTGTGAGAGAGAAAGAAGATAACGGCCCAGCAGGACCGATGTCCGCTAGGGGCACGGAGATTTTCTAAAAAGGAAACTCGTGGTCCTAGAACGCAAAGCGCAACTAAAGGACACAGGTATGGTGGTCAGTAAAAGTAAGTCTGACAAACCCAACCGCTCCACTCTAGAACGGGAAAAGTCATTCGATGATTTCCCAACTCACAAAAAAGTTTTAAGAGATTGACTGACGACGATTGACTTGAGATTTACTGACAAGACAAATTTTGTCTACACAGTCACTTTGTCTATTTCTATGAAAATATTATTTTTGTGAAGGAATTGCTCAGTCCATTCTCTGTGTGTGTTGGTAACATTCAGTAATATAATGCGATTCCAAATGACTTTGCCAAGAAAATGTGCAATTTGTGCGCACAATTCGATTCGGTAGTTATTTCAATTTCAATGGTTGGTAAATTATAAAGATTATAGTAATTTTACAGATTGTGTTGTGAATAGCACATCCGGTAATTTAGTCTTCAAATTGAATAGCGAAACCGTTCCTTAATTAATTCTGAACAAATTATAGTAAATAGGTGACAGAAGCAACAACATTTTAGTTTTTATTTTGCGGTGAACCACCATATTTGGCATACAAAGCATTCTTACCATGTATTTGATTACCTACAATTTTAGTTTTATAGACTTAGTTATTCGGTATTATGTACAAATTGATTTTGTGTACAAAACAACCAGGGTCAGCCGGTGGTTTTGTACGCAATTCTCAAAAATGTCTACCTGAGAATCTGATCCTAAAGCTATTCGCAACCACAATACAATCAAATTAAGCCTTAAAGCCATATATAACCCTTAAACGTTCGCCATATGCTTTAAAACTGCAGATTAGAATTTTTTATAATACCAGAAAAAAAATCCCAGGGAATATACTCCCGGGACATGGACATGGTCTATCCGTGTGCTAAGTTTCCTCCAAGTCCGTTCAGACGTTTGAGAGTGAGGGAGTAATAAATATACCTAGTTATGCGTAGCCAACCCTTACCTCGTATTGTATCAATAAACTAAGATCACACCATGCCACCCAGCTGTTCCAGGTAGCCACTAGACTCAAGTTTCAAATGATTAATTCTAATAAAAGTAATGTTTACCAAAACAATTAAGAGATTAGATCGACAGATCTCTGTTGCTGGCCAACTGTGAGGTCCAGCCACAGACACACACATGTAAAGCTTTCAAGTAGTATATAAGCACATGTAATCTAGATTTAAGTGTTCAGTTCAGATCATTCAGTTCAATCTGTTTGTTCATTGTCATCTTTAAGCTCATGCTGAGCAGACGGTATTAATTAAATAAATATTTTTTAATATAAATCTTGCGCGTTCATATTTGACTACCTACATACACACATCTGTGGACTCACCATGACGTGTCAATGCCACGTGCGTGCCACGTGTGTGCCATGGTGTGTCCATGTCAGTCGTGCGAGCGAGAAAGAAGGATGGAGCTATACACCCTACACATATAGCTCCATTCCTTTAACAGTTCAGTTTAGGTCGTCAAATGTATCGCGTTAAGATCGGGGTAGGGCCTCGTGGTAAGATCTTCCGATTTTGATTTTGCACTTTCAATTCCGATTTCGGTTCCCGCATATTTTAATCGGAACTTATATCAGAGATACAAACAAGTTTACCTCTAATTGATGTGTGCGAAATCTCTCTCCCCCCGTGCCTTCTGTCGATTATTCTTTTACTTGTTTTGTTTCGTAAGTATTGGCATAAAGACAACTCACCAAAGTTCGTGCTTGATTTATACTTGAGGTTTTTATTCGTTTTAGTAGTATTTCATTTGACGTTTCTGCCTCCGCTTCCGATTCCTGCAGTTTCGGTTTCGTTTTCGGTTTCGGTTTCAGTTTCGATTCCGGTTTCGGTTACAGTTTCGATTCCGGTTTCGATTGTGGTTGCGGTTACAGTTTCGATTCCGGTTCCGGTTGCGGTGTACTAGCTTCTGACGTTTTATAAGTGTTCATGTAGGCCTATGTGAAATAAAAATATTTAGATTTTTTATTTTTTATTTGTTACCACCCAGAACAAATGTCTGTGTGATGAGCACGATCATTTGTTCTGTGTCTGGGTGTAATTTATCTATAATATCTATGTATGTATTTAGAAATATATAAGTATGTTTATCAGCTGTCTAGTACTCATAACACAAGCTCTGCTTTGCTTGGGGCTTGTCGGTTTGTGTGACAGTTGTGGAAAAAAAAACTTTCGTCTTTATAACAATCGCAGAACCGATTGTTAATAAGAACGAAAGTTTCTAGAGTGGCGTCCATGTACCGGAAGACGCATTGTTGGAAGGCCTCCCACAAGGTGGACTGATGACCTGGTGAGGGTCGCGGGAAACCGATGGATGCGAGACGCACAGGACCGGTCGTTATGGTGACACTTGGGGGAGGCCTATGTCCAACAGTGGACGTCTTTCAGTTGAAATGAGAATGATGATGAGTTTAGATATTGGATTAATGACCTTTCTACGATATCTACTTATTTGCTGCCTTCTTCCTCCAGGTGACAATGGGCGGCTGGTTAAGCTACATCTGGTGGGGTGGAGACCCCGACGAGGTGAACCCAGTGTCTGGGCTCACGAGAAGAGAGATATACCTGGTGCAGAAGTCCTGGGCACCGGTCAACGCAAACATGGTCAATACTGGTACTGAACTGCTTAGGAGGTAAGATTTCATACATAAATATACAGGGTGACTGGTAATTAGTGTACGATACTTAAACACGTGATTGTGCTCATGATAACCAACAACTTTTACTATGGGAACAAACCTGAAATCGCGAAAAAAAATCAGCTGTTCAGTACATTATTTTATTTTTGCCTAATGTAGGTACGGAACAGCTGATATTTTTTTCGTGATTTCGGCTTTGCTCCCATACTAAAAATTGTTTGTTTATCATGAGCACAATAACGTGTTTAAGTATCGTACACTAATTGCCAGTCACCCTGTATATATTTTTTTAAATGGTATAAACCAGTGCTTGACTGCGATCTCACCTGATGGTAAGCAGTGATGCAGTCGCTGATAGTGAAGTGCCCTAACTTATTAAGATCCTATTTACTTTAGCCTTGAAGACACCTAAATTAAAATCGTACGGAAAGACCGCAGCAGGCAAATTGTTCCAGTCCTTCAATGTACGCTTCATACCGCGACGAAGCGAAACGCTTAGTCCGGACCGAAAATTTTTTTTTTGTCGGGGTACTCCTTCAAATGACACATGGTCTTTTAGGATAACAAGTCTAGAAATGTCTGATTTTGTCCTCATCTCGGTGAACACCAATCAATTAAAGGATTTATTTCAAACAAATCATTTACAGGCACTTTTGAATTGTCATGAAGTCAATCAGTCAAAAAAATTATGCCAATTGCACATTCCAAAGCGCAGATCTCTATAGAGAAGAATGTGCAAGAACCTCCATGGTAACTCTGCCGGTCTGTTACGCTTTCACGATGAAACTACTGAGCCGATTTTGACGTAAGGTACGGACGGCACGGAATTAGCTTGAACCTCAAAAAATGGCCTGTCCTTCACATTGGCCATTTTTAAGGATTCCGTACCTCAAAAAGGAAAAAACGGAACCCTTATAGGATCACGTTGTTGTCCGTCCGTCTACCTGTCTGTTTGTCTGTCAAGACCTTTTCTCGGGAACGCATGGAGGTTGAAATTTAAGCTATATACTCAAGTCTGCGGTCCCTTGAAGCTGTGAAAAAATCAAACTTCTGAGTTAACGAACAAAGAGAAAAGATACGGCCGTTTATGTTGCAAAAAACGTATATTTCAACACTCTCAAAGGAATCAAAATTCATGGGGTAGTTGCGGTTGATCTAGAATCTTGAAATTTGGCACGAAGCAAGGTCACATAGTACAAGTATAGGAAAAAATCTGAAAACTGTAAATTTGTAATTACGTCACCAAAAAGCGAAAGTCTGCGAGTGTATGAGTCTGTTTGTTTGTTACGTCTTCATGCTTGAATGGCTGAATGGATTTGGTTGACAATGTCCTGGACACATAGCATATTGTTTATCCTGGAAGAATGTTAGGACAATTTTCTACTTTATTTATTTATTTATTTCATACTTTATGAACATAAAGGTACAGAGGCGGACTTAATGCCTTAGCCATTTTTTACCAGTCAACCTTTGGGTGACGCAGAGAGAAATAGTGGTAGGTGAAATAAAAGAAAACAAAGGTGAATATGACAAAGATATACAAATGAATCGCAGATACAATACAATATAGGTAAATGCCACACAGCGTGGCAATACCGCCAGTCTTTTGGGCACATTACCAGTCGAAAGCGATGTGGAAGAGTTATTTGACGCCATATTTTAGTTTGATTTTAGTTAATTGTAATTAGTGTAGGGTTTTTATTATTATTATTATTTTATTTTATTGTAATTATAGTTAGTTAAATATTATGATATTTATATAGGTAAATATAACACGCAAGCGTGCTCCATCGTCGGCCACATCATCGCGTACCAACAGATGAGATAGATAATAAAAAAATATACATGATTACTTACCTACTCACTTTTACTTTGACGCGGGCAAAGCCGATGGCAGCAGTTAGTATTATAACTATCCACACTAGTCGCTTGATCCACTAACATTCACAAGCAGGAGACCAGCCCTATTTATAGAAGTAGGATCACTCAGGTGGATTACGTTGTAGCATTGCATTTTATCCGACACAAATTTTAAAATGTTTTTCAAGAAAAATCGTTTAGTTTTATAGCGCCGACGACATTTCTTGACCCACTTGAGGAGATAAATAGTCCATTAAAAACACACAAAACACATAATTTCAAGAATTCAAGTAGTAAATAACGTTAAAACAGTTAAGAAATGTCAACAAATCACGCGTTTCAAAATTTCTTGTATTTATAGCAATATTTTACTTCTTTTTTTGTAGTGGTTTTTCAAATAACTCTTCCAGCTCTAGGTAGAGCGAGAGGAAGTGTCAGACTTTTACTGACTAAAACCACGCCTATGTTCCTTCAGTTGGCTTTAGCGTTCTAGTACCATGAGTGTCCTTTTCAGAAGCCTTCCCATGGTCCTAGTAGGCATCGGCCTTGCTGGACCCCTACGGTTTGCAACCATCTCTTTGAGACGCACGTGGAACTCTTCGCACTGTCGACGACTTGGGGTCGGTCTTATAGGACAAGTGGACGCCGAGCTACCCATTGCTCGTCGTCCGCAAGCCCGCGCCTACGGCGGCCGGAGATCGTCTGCGATATTACAGAAAATACAAAACACAAAGTAACCAATAAATGCCTAATTTCGAAAAAAGAATAACGTCTTTAGTATAAAGTTTATTTGAACTTGTAATTCCGAGTCAATCCAAAGATATAACTTTTCAAAGCAACCCGTTTTAAAAACGGCAATTTCATAGATAAAAACCTATTATTATATACATTTGCAACCTTGTTTTCTAATTAATCTTTTCTTTTATTTTATGCACCTGCCATGTTTTCTCTTCACTACCCTTGGTTAACTGGTAGAGAATGCCTAAGGTATTAAGTCCGCCTTTGTACCTTTGTGTTGCATGAAGTTTAGTATAATTATGTCACTCAGTTACCAATAGCGGTCGGTACAGATAGCGGCACGAATCTTGAGCGCTCGGTGAAAGAGCGGGGATCGCTTTGCGCATCGTACAACATCGGCGAGCCAATCGCTGTACAAGGATTGCACTCCCCGCCCCCGCATCTCTTTTTATACCAGTAAAGAGACCCGATATTTCACTTCTGCGTGCTTCTGCGCAAGTAGAACTGTAGAAGTCAGCGCTCAAGATCCGTGCCGGTATCTGTACAACATCTTAGCCTCCCCCGATAATCGGAAAGCTAAGATGCTGTTACATGCCCCAACTTCAAGCAGAAAGTCTGCTTTATGTGGGGTCTTTAATGAATGTTTCGGTCACATTCTATGAACATGTATGAAATGTCTGCCATCACCTCACTATCTGTTACATTCCATTCCAACCCTTCGCGCTCCACCCGAGAGTGGAAAAGTTATTTGATGATTTCCCATAAAAAAAAAAAACAACCAAATCAGGGAACCGTTTAGCTAACTTTTAACATGCCATAAGTGCTCTTGTTGGTTTATATGTATACCTAGAATAAAATACTGACTCCGTGGGTCGCTCGAGAGCTCGAGCACCCATGAGAAATAAACAGCGGGTGCCGAGCACCCCTGAGAATAGACATCAAGAAATAGATCAGTAATCGCCTTTTAGGTTACGTATAAATTATAATGTTTCTTTATAATTAAAACTAGTGTCATTTTTTATAATGGTTTCATTTTATATTTTTATCAAACATAATTAGTAATTAAGTACGCAGTATATAAGTAGGACATTTATTTATTTGTCGGTCGATCAGTGCGCATTTCTCTTCTCAAACTTCGCCACTTTTTCGAGTCTTCAAATGAGTATGAGTGGGGCTGATGCACGCGTCATGCTCGTGAACGGGTGCCGTCAGTTGAGACTGGTCATCTCTTAGCTGCCAGTGACTTAATTCAATTTCAATTTTTTTTTTAATTACTTTTTTTTTTAATTATTATTACTTATCTACATTGTGCTCACATATTAGAAGCGACAAGAAATATGTAACCAAGATTTATGTAACTTATAATAATATGATTTAAAAGAGTGTCCATGGAGTTTCTTGCACGTTCTTCTCCATAGAGATCTACGCTTTGGAACGTGCAATTTAGCTTCACTTGTATTTTTTTTTTGACTGACCGACATTTTGACAATTCAAAAGTGCCTGTAATTGGTCTATTTAAAATAAACGTTTCTGATTCTGATTCTGATTCTGATTCATGAGCACCCATGTGGTTTTCTAAAATGCGGCGGCCCCTGGGCGCCAATATATACCAATTCGTACGTAGCACACTACTACTAACCAATAAATCAATCAGCTCCAAGCGGCCTCTCGCAGCAATAACGCCCGTACTCCGCCGGTGTTAAATAGTACAAGCACCACATTACTTCCGACCGTTTTTAATACCTATGTTAATGTGATTTACGACACTGTTCGGTGTAGGTTTTGGCCAACATCTAGGTTTATTTCCCTGTCCCTTATAGGAATACTATAGGGCTACCAAATTTACCTTGCAACAACTCGCTTATTTATGTTACGGGGCAAACCCGACTTTAGGATTAACTAGTTTGGACTAGACCAAAACAGCAGGCTTAGCCAAGTTGATAATCTACAATCGTTAACCTAGTGTATATACAATAGAAAACTAAAAATGTATGGGAATGACATCATATCAACATTAAGTCACGTGGTCAGAACAAGGTGGGGAAAGGCGTTACCGATTGTAGAAAGAGAACGACACGAAACGGTCATAACTTGGCTAGGCCTGCAGTTCTCCTTACACGCGCTCCTTGGGGTAATATTTCTTGGTGGTTATAAAAATATATAACCATGAAACCACCTAACCTGCTTCTAACCTAACCTGTCCATGTCGGGGTGCCCTAAAATTCTGGGCTCACTTCGCTGTTGGAACAATTTCGCGGGTTTGGCCAAGTTCATCCTAAAATGGGGTTTGGCCGGCCACATATAAGCTCAACAGTCTTTTTCAGTTTCCAACTTTTTTAGGTTTCTATACCTCAAAAGGAAAAAACGGAACCCTTATAGGATCACTTTGTTGTCCGTCCGTCTGTCTGTCTGTCTGTCAAGACCCTTTATCTCGGGAACGCGTGAAGGTATCGAGTTGAAATTCAAACCATATATCCAGGTCTGCGGTCCCTTGAAACTGTGAAAAAATCAAAATTCAGAGTTAACGAAAAAAAAAGATACGGCCGTTTATGTGTTCATTTGAAATAAGCAGTACCTGTTGTTCATGGAAGAGCACAAAGCTCTTCTATCTGCTTTTGTTTTTTTTTTTATTTTTACGTGTTTGTGTGTACATAAATAAATATAAAACGTGTATTTCAATACTCTCAAGAGAATCAAAATTCATAGGGTACTTCTCGTTGACCTAGAACCCTCTTTGGCATAAAGCAAGGTCTTATAGCATAAGTATAGGCAAAAATCTGAAAACTGTAAATTTGTAGTTACGTCACAAAAAAAAACTTATTTTGCGATTCGGAAAAAATTTCGTGACTCAATTCGGGACTTGAATTGTTTTCATAGTAAGTATGTACGTAACCCTCTCGATAAGCTCGCTCTTTACCACTATCTCACCTGACGGTAGGTAAGCGGTGATGTAGTCGACGGTGATTTATTTATCTATTGCACACAATATACATTATAATATGAAGTTACAGACAAGACGTATTATTGGATACATGACCATGTTAGAGCGTAGTAAATTAACATAAAGAGAGAATTTTAATAGCTGTAGCACAAATACGGTAGCATCACTTTAGGAACTTCGAGTGACATTTACCTTCTCAACTAAAGTTTAACGAAGAAAAACTTGAAATTGAAACCATTCTAATCGATTTCGGACAAGAAAAGTAAACCATTTGAGCTCCTTAGTAGTTCTGAGTAAAGCTACACGAATACTGACAAAAGCTTGCACTGACTGTGCAGGTCTACTCAAATCTGTGTGGTCCTTTCCTCAAAAGACGATCTCACACAGTAATCTGCATGGCTCTCATATGATTTGACCATTACTTGTTTGCTGTATCCGATCGCGTGAGGCAACGTTCCTCACGCCCCAACCGCCGCCGGGATTCCGATCCCGATTTCCGGCCACCGTAGGCACGGGCTTGCGGACGGCGAGTAATGAGTGGCTCGCCGTCCGACCGTCCGGTGACCGTCCGAACCGAGCCCAAGTCGTCGACGGCGCGTACTGTTCCACGCGCGCCTCAGGGAAATGTCAGCAAATCGTAGGGGCCCAGCAGAGTCGAAGCCTACTGGGGCCACGGGTAGTGTGAAAGCGAAACTCGGGGTCCCGAGATGAAGGCAAAGAAGGAACAATTGTAATCTAAAACCTATTTGCAAAATAAATATCATTTATCATGTGTTTCACTAATGATGGTCAATCGGGACTCTCCCGATTTCTGATTTAAATATTTGAAGTTGAATATTTCTCAAACTCTACTTCAGCATGAAAACCTGTCAAAATTTGGCATTAAAGTAAGGTTTGAGACCTTCTTAACTCAAAATATTCAATTCAGAAACCCGCCCTAAATCATAAACTAGTTTTCTAGCTTCTAAAGAACTTTAAATCTCAGAAAATACTTAGTCTAACATAACAGTCACCCTACAAGGGAGGCGGGAAGCTAAGTGGCTCTTTACCCTCTCCCATTACGGCCATCTATACTCCACGTTGGTATTCCACGCGTGACCTTGGCGCCGCTGTGCCACACACAGACGGGCCCACATTGTGTGCGTATATTTTTATTGCTTCCACTGCCACTGTCATGCCGAGAGCTCCGCATTGTTGACGTGCCACCTGTTCGCGAGCGACGACCCTCATACTAAGGGTGGCTTCACAACACGGGAATATACTATAATTCCCGCGTAATAGTCTAATTTATCAGATAAAGATGTGAAGTATTCCGACGATTAAACTGTACCCAAAAACTCTCTCCTATTATAAACTAAACACCACAAAACCGTTGCACTAGTTTAACTATAGGCAAAGAGAATTTTGGAAATGGTTTTCTGCCATACTCGTTATCTATCAGGGGCGCCGACTCCGTAGGAGCTCGGGGGCTCGAGCACCCATGAGAATTAAACAGTGGGTGCCGAGCATCCCTGAGAATGGACATCAAGAAACTGATCAGTAAACGTCTTTTAGGTTACGTATAAATTATAATATGTCTTGATAATTAAAACTAATTTCATTTTTATATAATGGTTTTATTTTATTATTATATTTTTATCAAACATAATTATGTACCTACACAGTATGTAAGTAGGATATTTATTTATTTGTCGGTCGATCAGTGTGCATTTCTCTTCTCAAACTTCGCCACTTTTTCGAGTCTCGGTTTTCTAAAAGCCGGCGCCCCTGTTGTCTATCACCCGTTTTCTTCTCGATTCGACTCACCCGCGATTACTAATTTGAGCATTTCAAATCGAGTATTTCTCAAATTCTAGCCTGAAAAACTGTCAAAGGCATTCAGAAAGCCGCCCTCAGCCTCAATCAAATTGATAGTTATACTTAGCTTGCTATTGTCATCAGCGTTCTCGTCTCGAGATTATTTTTCCGATGTCGATGAAAGCGTTGCTAGGACATTGGTTTATCTGTAGCAACCGCTGAAAACATTTCAAATCCAATATTTATGAGTCTTATGACCTTTCGATCGTGATTTTTGCATTATCTTGACAACTACAGCGATTTTATTTAAGGAAACCAATAAGGATACCGAGACAACTTCAAGTTATTTAGTGGTGGAGAATAGTTGTTATTATTATAGTCCACAGCAGCTTCGCTTTTCGCAATTTTTTCTTATCTATTTATATACTTAAGGTCAAAATTCTGAAGCATGTTTTGTCAACTGCAAAAATGCTACATTATTTATACAATGTGCGCAGCCTTTCGAACTCAGAATGTATTTATTTATTTAGGTTCATCCACAGCACATATATACACGTACATGCATACACCAAATCTTTCTTTTCACAAAATATTCTAATATACATAGGTATATGCCAATTAGAGGTAAACACAACATTTACAACACAGATGAAAAACAACAAAACACAACACGTTTTTCGTTACGAGAGAAAAAAAACAAAACAGAGTAGGTAAACAAGATGTAAATGTAAGTAAAAACCGAATTTTATGATGAAGAACCCTTTAGCCAAGGTCAAATAATTTATAACAAAGGTAATTGACCGCATTTCGAACCGCAGACCAACTTGAGAAACCACAAAACAAAACCAAATCAGTGCAACTTGCCATCTAAGTCATCTTAATATCAAAATAAACTAGAAGATGACTAAACAAGTGACATAAGTGCACAAATGTAGGTTTCAGACACAAGGCTACGCTAATGCAATTATTTTGACTATAAAGCTAATTTATTTAAATCTAGTTTTGACCACAACCTTGTATGGGCAATTCAGCAGGCCTGAATACGGTCTTTTTTTCGGTGGGAAAATCATCCAATGACATCCCCCGCTCTTGGGTGGAGCGAGAGGATGTGTCAGACTTTTACTGACCTAAAACCCACTCCTGTTCCTTCATTGCCTTCATACCAGACATCTCCTTGAGGCGCGCGTGGAACAGAACGCGCCATCGACGACTTGGGCTCGGTCCGGACGGTTACCGGACGGTCGGACGGCGTGCTACCCATTGCTCGCCGTCCGCAAGCCCGCACCTACGGTGGCCGGAAATCGGGATTGGGATTCTGACGGCTGGGGCGTGAGGGCCGCTCCCTTGCAAGTGCACATGCAGGCCTGAATACGATAGCTTTGCAAAGTAACAAAGTATAAAACAAAATCTAACTCGTCAAGTAAACCGAAACCTCCAATATCAGACCTTAGACGTATGGTGATGCGCCCCTGATAAATGGTTGACTAACACCCATAAGCACCAAAGTTTTTAGGAACACTTTCAATGTGCGTACCGTTAAGGAGAAAAATTTCTTGTCGGAGTCTGTGATTTCTGATAGCTACAACTTGACGTTTTTAAGTCAACAGTGAATAGGTTGCTTGTAGGCAAGCGTGCTCCATCGTCGACCACATCATCGATTACTACCAGCCCCCCTAGCCAAGTTACAACCGTTTCGTTTTGATTTTCTTTTCGTTGGTCGCCTCGAGTCGGCCACGCCTCCTATTCCTTTATTCTGACCACGTGACTGAGCGTTGAGATGACGTCAGAACAAAGAAATCGGAGGCGTGGCCTACTCGAGGCGATCAACGAAAAGAGAATCGAAACGAAACGGTTGTAACTTGGCTAGGGGGGGCAGGTGAGATAGTGGTCAAACGCGAGGCCAGTCAATAATAAAAAAAAGGATATTACTGGTTAGATGATCAAATCAGCTAAATCTATTATAAGTATATTCTTTTTTTATTATGGTTTTTGTTATGAACTCAATTTGCAGCAAAATTTATTTGCTTGCCAGTGGTTATTGATCGATTACGCCTGTTTTTGACGACTTGATGGTCGTTTCTCCTCAATTTGATTCTATAAAAATAAAAAATAAAACAGATAATATTAATTGGTCTCTTATTGTGGGGTAACTCGGTGGATATCAATAAAGCATTTATTGTACAAAAAAAAATGTGTGCGTGCAATCTGTGGAGCTGGTTATATGGATAGCTGTAAACCGCTGTTTAAAAAATACAATATATTACCATTAGCATGCATGTATGTCAAAGAATTATGTCTATTTGTACGACAACATCCAGAATATTTTATTAAGCATAGAGATGTAACTAAAAGGAATGTTGCCTCTAGAGATAAACATAGGCTCTGCTTGCCACAATGCAAGCTTGATTTATATAAAAGAAATTCGTTTATAATGGCTATTAAGGTTTACAATAAATTACCAAATGCCTTAAGAGAACTACCTTTACTTATGTTCAAAAAAAAGTTGATTCAATGGCTGACGCAAAAATGTTTTTATAGTGTCAATGAATATATGTCATATAATGAACGCAAAGAAGGAAAATAATGTCAATTTTGGTTCTATTTACATTTTTATTCTATTTTTAAACTGACATTTAATATTTTAGTTTTTTTTTTTTTGACATTTTTAATTCATGTGAAGTTCAATAAATACTTTCATTTTATTTTTAAGTTGACATTTACTATTATCATAATTTTGACATTTTATAATATTCATGGACATTACAATTATTTTAAAGAATTTGACATTTGATAGTGATAGTAGATATTGGTGACTTTGATTTTTATATTTTGACATTTTATCAATATGCATGATATTGGTGACTTTGATTTTTATATTTTGACATTTTATCAATATGCATGGACCATTTAATTATTTTATAGTGATAGCAGGTATTGGTAGCCTCTGATGTCACATTATTATGACATTTTTAATTAATGATTTGTGAAATTAAATATTTACAATTAATTAATCAGACATCTTGTAGCTATTATAGTGATAACTGTAATATGAATACGACATTTTTAATAAATTTGATGAACACTGTACCTATTAATATTTGCACACCACAAGTTATGGTAGAATGTAAATGGGCCTAATTAAAATTAAGATCATACTACTTTGTACACCTACATTCTGGCAAATAAATAAATTATTATTATTATTATTATTATTATTATTATTAAAGTATTAAACAAAATCGTCCATGCATGTGTGACGCTACCCTTACGGACGGCATTCTCTTCCGTACTACTCGGCAAGCACTTAGTATTCTGGCAATAGAATAGGGGCGTGTTTTGGGCTTGGCAAAACGTGACTTAGAACTTTGACCTAATCTTTCTTAAGGATATAAAAGTGTTATTAAGAAGAACTGACATTCTGACAATCAAACTATACAATAGCTTTTTTTTATATATTTTATGCTTTTCTAAACAGAAATTGTCTCAAAAATGTGTAAATTTTTTGACATATAAGTATAGATATGTACATCGTGTTTATTTTTTGTTTTTGGCTTGGCGCGGCACTTAGCCAGTGTTCATTTTAAAAAGAATTTAGTTTTTGATACAACATTCAGTTACTTTATTCTCCCACGTTCTAATATTTTTGCAGTATATATTTGGCAGCAAATGTATCGAGCCAGCCTTTTCGATTCGCTTCGCTGAAGTAGTCAATATGGCAATAAAATTCTCAGTTCCATTTTAGCGAGAACGCGCCTGTTTCAATCAATCCACATATTTTCCAGTTGTATTGTCCAGCCGAGATACAAAACTACACCAATTTGACATTACAATATCTAGTAGGAATCAATTTGCGAATAAAATCAAAACAGCCATTGAACTACACTCGAAAAAATCCCGCCAAAACTCCTCATGTCAAGTGTTATTGATGATGTCCGGCTGTTATTGATGATGGCCGGCTTCGGTTTATAAATCGTGTTGACAGTAATATTAAATATGACCTTTAACACCTGAAATACATATACAATTGTCAATATTCCTGCAAATCGAACATAAAACTCCTTCTAAAATAGCGGTATTCTTGTTCTTAGGTTAAGTACATTTTTAACGACTGATCTCAAACCACTTTGCATATAGTTAAATAGCTTAGATTTTATTTCCCATGTATAATCCGAGGATCGTATGTAAAGGCACGTGTATTCAACAATTTATGGTAATATGTATTCCAAATTGCTCTTTTATGGCTGCCCTTTTCATATGAATATAAAGAAAATAAAAAAGTTCCTAAAAGCTGTATAGGTTTCTTCGAATGATTTAAACTAAGGACTATGAATATTTAGTTAAACTGGCTGTGACCCGCTACTTCGTCCGTGTAAAAAGTTCTCCGCCACGTTTCACCCTTTTTTACGGGATTCTGTACATCCCGTAAAAAGGGTGAAGACTTCTCAAAGAGGATCCCTTCACGATAAAAAAGATACGATCCGAAATACTGTTTTTTTTTTTGCAATCTTACCCCTGTCCATCACTGAATGAAATGGTCCCCGAAAATAACTATTTACCTATTAATTTGCCATTATGAAGGTACTAAAATAAACTTATTAATTTCCCTAAATAAAAGGATCTGAATATAAGAATAATTAAAAAATAATGACGATATAAGGCAGTCATTTCAAAATTAAAACATCTTAGATTATAAAAACTACACTGCATGCACTCACGCTGCATTTTTGAGATGTTGAGATAGATTCATATCTACAAAAATTCAAAGATTCAAAGCATTTATTTCAAATAAACCATTTACAGGCACTTTTGAATTGTCAAGAAGTCAGTCAAAAAAATGACGCTAATTGCACATGCCAAAGCGTAGATCTCTATGGAGAAGAATGTGCAAGAAACTCTATGGACACACTTTTTCAATCATGTCATGTATGTAATATAAATATCTCGGTTGTTACATGTTTCTTGTCGCAACAGTACAATAACTATTTATTTAATTGTGTGATAGCATCAGATTAGCAATTCTCACAACAGCGAGGAATTATGAAAAGTGATGTTAATTCGGTTTTAAAACTGACAATTAACGAGCTAATAAAAAAAATTAAGAACATCATAGAGACATACTTACATATTTAAAATAAGAACATAACCGCATTGTCTTCATTCTTAAAAACAAAACAAGAAAAAGACTCGCATGCTAATGGAGTGAGGAATAAATTATGCAAACGAAAGTGTAACGTATCTAGCAAGTTATTCATCTGTGGTAGGTACGCTTGCGAGAAAATATGAATCGACTTTAACGCGTATCTATCTACATATTTATATCTGTGTAACCGATTCGCCTTCTTATTTATGCATTAGGTAAATGGATTTTATGTGAATTGGAATATAATTTGGTGGGGTAGGTTACCGATGGGTAAATATTCTGTTTTGAGTAAGTATTTGCTTGAAAATAAAATTAGTAGGTATTGGCGACTAAACAGAGCCTTGTTAATAAACCTTTTTATTATTATTTTTATACTATGGTTTGTTTTTTATACTTTTTTTAAATGTTGATGTTTTGTTTTCAGTTCTATGTCTGTCAATCTATAATTTTACGTGTTTTAATAGTTTGCATAATTAAATATAACTTCTAAATAACCAACGTTAGTTATACAGTCCACACGCTCACCAACATTTTTGGTCCTTCGAGCCGGATCTGATCCAGCGACCTATGGATCTACAGTCCACACGCTCACCAACAATAGGTTTAACTATTATTGTCTAGCACTTACCCTAATTTCTTAGCGGTCGGTGCAGCATGTTTTTCTTCTCCTAAATTTTTAATCTCAGTAGTCACCCCCTTTCCAACCATAGTGTATTTAGTCTGCTCTGCAGCTATAAAATAACTAAATAATATTGTAGTGGCATCTTTTTCGCCCCAAACGAACTAAAACCTGGCCTCACCATAATTCTAACTCGCGCAATCAGAGTTCAATCATGATATTAAGAGTTCCAACGTAGAAATTAATATGCATTTCAAAGGGCAAGCAATCAATGACGTATACCTACGACTTTCTTCTAACAAAAGAACTCTGTGTTCTTGGTTTAATAGCTTTCATTTTGAAAATTTTGTTTTGTAGCCGCCCTGAGAAGAACAGTTATTCGTGAGATATATATATCTCCTATAAATGATGGAAAAGGAGGATGGGCAAGATCAAATAAAGAAAAGGCAACAATCTTTGCAGAACATTTGAAAACAGTTTTCCAACCATTCCCTGAAAACAATCCCGAACAAACTATGGAAATCAAGAAATACATTGAATCTGCGAACCAAATGTGTCTTCCACTAAAAAGTACCAGCCCAAAAGAAATCATGAAAGAAATAAGGAACCTTAAGGAAGGTAAAGCACCTGGCTATGACCTCATTGATGCCACATTACTTAAAAACCTGCCTCATAAAGGTGTAATGAAACTAGTTAACATCTTTAATGCCAGCTTAAGTCTAGAACATTTCCCTGGGCAATGGAAAATTGCACATGTAGTCATGGTACCGAAACCCGGTAAACCCCCACACGAAGCTACTTCATATAGACCTATCAGCCTGCTACCAGTTATTGGCAAACTGTTTGAAAGGATATTGCTTAACAGGATGAAAGAACATCTAAGTGCAGTATTACCGAACCATCAATTTGGATTTCGGGAAAAACACGGGACAATTGAACAGGTACACCGTATAATTGACACCATTAGCAGATGCCTTGAAAATAAATTATATTGCTCGGCAGTCTTTTTGGATATCAGCCAAGCGTTTGATAAAGTATGGCATGACGGCCTCCTGTTCAAGATAAAAAAGCATCTCCCGCATTGTCTATTCCGAATACTTAAATCTTACCTAGATAAAAGATGCTACCAAGTGAAGTACAGCGATGATCTCTCAGAAGTACACGAAATAAAATCAGGTGTCCCTCAAGGCAGTATCTTGGGCCCTGTACTATACCTAATTTTTACAGCAGATATCCCAACAACTGACTACACCACGACTGCGACTTACGCTGACGATACGGCATTACTGTCGGCTCATAGCAACCCAGAAACGGCTTCATCACAGTTGCAAAACCACCTAACAGAAGTTGAGACGTGGCTGAAGCGTTGGAGAATAAAAGCCAATGAGAGCAAATCGGTACATGTAACATTTACACTTAGGCGAGAAACATGTCCACCAGTAACGCTAAACTGCAAAGTTATCCCTCAAGATAATAACGCAAAATACTTGGGCATGCACCTAGACAGAAAACTTACATGGCAAAAACATATTTGGACAAAGCGGAAACAACTAGATGGAAAACTGCGGTCACTGAACTGGTTATTGGGACGCCAATCACAACTAAATCCCAACAGCAAGATGCTAGTGTATAAAACATCCATAAAACCAATCTGGACTTATGGAATACAGTTGTGGGGAACTGCCAGCAATAGCAATATAGATATCCTGGAAAGATTCCAGACCAAAGCTCTGAGAACAATGTTTGGCATCCCTCATTGTATAAGTAATAGATACATATACTTCGACTTCGGCCTAAAAACAGTTCGGCAGGAAATAGCTCAACACAGCCTGAAATATCAGGAGAAGCTGACCGTCCATGTAAACAAACTGGCACACGCTCTAAGTGGAGAAGATGCTCTTCAGTATACCCGGCTAAAAAGAAGTGACATACCGAGCCTACATAAAAGATTTACCACTTGACAACAAGAGAGTCGTGTGAAAAGAATTTTCACACAAGTGTGGCTCTTGAGGAAAACATAAACTGAGAAATCAAACAAAGAAGTGGCTTATTGTTGGAAAACAGATTGCCATGAAGCAGAAATCATCAAAAAAAAAAAAAAAAAAAAAAAATTCGTGAGATAAAATTTCCCGCGTTTTTGCCTTAGCTTTATTCATTAGCAGTTTTAAGTCCGTATAGGTATATCATCAATATTGCATACCGCTTGAGACACATTGTTTCCACGATAAATTTCATATTAAAAAAAAATTATGCGAGTTTTCTTAGATTTCATACAAAAATGATTATAAGTACTGCGATATTACAGAAAATACAAAACACAAAGAAACCAATAAATACCTAATTTCGAAAAAAGAATAACGTACCTTTAATATAAAATTTATTTGAACTTATAATTCCAAGTCAATCCAAAGATATAACACTTCAAAGCAACCCATTTTAAAAATACGGCAATTTCATAAGTAAAGACCAATTATTATGCAACTGTTTGACAACAATCATTGGGCATTTACCCAGACCAGACACACCACCCGTGTAATAGTCAAATCATATGAGAATCAAGCAGATTAGTATTTTAAATGGTCTTTTGAAGAAAGAACCACGCAGATTCGAAAGAACCTATCCAATCTGTACAAGTATTTTTCAGTATTCGTATAGCTCAACTCAAGACTACTAAAGAGCTCAAAGACTTGACGAACAATATCAAAGAAAGGATATTTAGGTAGGGCGCATCTTTCTTCTCTTGTCTCGTGTTATTCGGTTCGACACGTTTTTTTCTTGCATTCTGTCCTATCATCACCCATCACGCTATCACCAACTCCCTTTATATCACTCCTCACACAATCCATCCATCTTTTCTTTGGCCTCCCTCTCCCTCTCCATCATACGTATACTAGTTTCTGAAGAGAAAAATCAATCCACGAAGTCCCCATTATAAAAATCCTACATTATGTAGATAGTTAGCCACCTATTTTCAGTTAATTAGGTATTGAACTCTGATCTCTCGTAATGAGCAGTTTTCCATAAGATCGATTCATAAGATCAGATGTCTGTCGGTGGATTTATCTAAAGGCTATCAACCGTTGACATTATAAAAAATGAAAAAAAAATGGAATTGATTGATTGAATTGTTCAATCATTTGCGGTTTGAATCAACTGTTTTATTAATACATAACATAACATCTGCTTATCTCCCACCAAAATAATTACAACATTACAATTCTTTAACGGTCGTTGCGTTCGGGAAGATTCGGGCTAGTTCGTGTCGCTCCAAACATGAGTTAGTAAAATATTCAAAAATTGATATAAAATATAAAACAGTGACTTAATTGTTTATTTACCGGTGGTAGGACACGCCAATTGCAAAGCGACTAAAGCGTACAGCCGCCGTTCGAACATAAGACCAATTTGATAACATCGAAGCGACACGTGCCACGCCCCCAGGGCATATATTATATCCCTCGATATCCGTGCTTTTAATGAATCGAACTACATCGTTAACCGAGTTATAGGTTATTTTAGAATCCTACAAGACAATGAGTACTTCTGTTGCATCATGTAAAGCAGATGATACCTTCGGGCAGCATCTAATGACTTCTCTCGCCCTGGGGCGGAGCGGGCAGGCTTATCAGATTTTTACTGATTAAAACCACAACTATGTTCCTTCTTTACTTTACTGACCACGGGTAACCTATTCAGAAGCCGACCCATGGCCCTAGTAGACTCTGGCCCTGCTGGGCCCCTACTGTTTTACTGACATCTATTTGAGGCGCGCGTGGAACACTACGCGCCGTCGACGACTTTGATCATACCTTCGGGCTGCGGGAACATTTGAAAAAGTAACCATAGTCCTAGAACGTAAAAAGCAACTGAAAGACACATGTGAGATTTAGTCAGTAAAAGTCTAACACACCTTCTTGTTCATCCTAGAGCGGGAGAAACCATTGGATGATTTCCCACCTCAAAAAAAAAGTATATCATACCGAAGTATTTCATTTATGCCCATGATTTCTTTTCGAATTTTTATCGTGACTGCACCTACAAAAACGTAGGACGACCTCTATTTTGCGTAGGTAAGTACTTGTCTCGTAAAACAACATAAAGTACAAAGGCGGACTTAATGCCTTAGGCATTCTCTACCAGTCAACCTAGAGTGGTGAAGAGACAATATGGTAGATGCATAAAAAGAAAATTTTTTTTAAATAACAAGAGTAAAAAAGTATACATATAGTTAAAATACACATACATACATACATTGTTATATTCCTTATCAGTATATAAGTAGATACCCAAACCTTTATAGTAATGCAAGTATAAAATGCACAATAGAACATAACAATTAGCATTTCCATTCAACGTGGCAATGCTGCCAGTCTTCTGGGCACATTTCCGGATGACAGCGATGTGGAGGAGTAGGTACTTCGACGCCTGAGTGTACTCGTACTTTGTGTTTTTGTCTTTTATTTATGTACATAGTTAGGTATTTAAATTTTTTCTAGAAGATTTGATAAAAAATAAAGTGACATAAGAACAAAATAGCCAATATATTACCATGACCAAGGTTCTCCGTAAATATTAAGGTTCAAGAATCAAGAACCTTAAAAACCTTGTTTGCATTAACTTCAAGGATTGCCAAAAAAACAGGCTTTGCAAAAAATCTGCTCATCGTCGAGACATCCGGAAACATCCTTTAGAACTTGATCAATAACATCTTTGAGTCAATGAAACAACTTTTTTTATGTTACGTAAACATTTTATTGATGATAAATATCAAATGTGGTTTATACTTTGTAATCGTTTATATTCGAAAACGAAAATTCCTACTTACGTGCCCTTGGGCGGAGCTGGAGAGTGTGTCAAACTTTTACTGACTAAAAACCCACTCCTGTTCTTTGTTGCCTTTAATACCAGGGCTGAGTCTTCCTTTCAGAAGCCTTGGCCCCAGTAGGCTTCGACCCTGCTGGGCCCCTACGGTTTGCTGGCATCTTGAGGCGCACGTGGAACAGTACGCGCCGTCGATGACTTGGGCTCGGTCCGGACGGTTACCGGACGATCGGACGGCGAGCTACCCATTGCTCGCCGTTTTTGGGGTGGAAATCCTCATGAATGTCCTCCGTTCTGGGGCGGGTGGAGGAGTCTTTCAGACTCTCACTGACTAAAACCACCCCAGTTTTCCCTCATACACTTGTCTCGGGGGCTGTGGGTGCAGTTTGACTTCTGCTGCCCCAGACTAGTGGTGACCCGATCCCGTGGGTCTCATCCCGTATTGGAGAGTGACTTTCCTATACGACTATGAGAGGTGCGCGTGGAACACTAAGCACTATCATCTCAGGTCCAGATTGATGGGCTGGCAGATGTCCCCTAATCCGTCGACCCTGGAGGAGTAGCCTTACAATGTTCCCACTGCTGGGACTAAGGTCTCTTGTGTAGGAGAGGTAATAGGCGGTAATCCACGCAGACCCAGTGCAGGTTGGTAGATGTATCTACGCAGTATGGTGGTGTGTACCCCAGGTATTTAAACAAAACCTTGTATCTCGTTGTTTTCAAGAAACGGTACCTATTGCCAGCATTTTGAATGTAAATATCAGTTCAAAAAAGTACTATAGGATAACAATGGAGTGTTCGAAACTTGCGTCAAATTTTCGCCTTTAATTTATGACTTATTCTCCATTTCTCTTTACAAAAAATATTAGAGTAGGAATATTAATTAAATTGAGCTAACGCAAAGGAGGAGTGTATGTTTGCTCGGTTGTCACTCTAGACATCAAACGCGAGGTCGTTTGATGATACTTACGTCAATCAATTTGTCTTAATTTTTGTATGTTGCATCATGTTAATTAAATAGATCATCCTTAGGGCAGCGGGAACGTTTGAAAGAGTGACTGTGGCCCTAAAACGCAAGGGATAACTGAAGGAACACAGGAGGGCTTTAGTCAGTAAAAGTCTGAGACCCCCACTCGCTCTAATCAGAGCAGGAGGAGTTGTTTTGATTATTAATAACCTTAAAACAAAAGACCAACTAAATATAACTTCGCACATAATGTAGATACAGAATATTTTTTTTTTTCACAAAGTTTTCTTATGCTAGTTTTTAACAATGCTTACAATTTAGAGCTAACTTTGTGAGGGACTGCAAGTGCCTGGTGTAGGTAAGTATGTACCTGTATTACAGGTCACCAGGACCCTCCCGCGGCTAGTATGCTAGAAAGAGTAATATGCATTTCACAGCGAGCAAAAGTGGAAGCTAAGTTAAAATAAAAAAGACAAAAAACTAAATCTTAAACAAATAATCTTAAAAAAAAATACAATTTATATTTTATATTAATTCTAGAATGTAAGTGTGAGTGTGAATGCTTAAGTTAACGTGTGATAAACTGTATGTGTAAATGTATGTGTTTGGGTGCGCGCGTGTGTGCGTGTGTAAAAACAGAAGTATGTATAATATTATACACAATAACTCAATGAAACATCCAAGTATTTACTCCTCCATTGAATGTCCGAAAACATTATAAATGCTTAAATAATTATACCTACATGACGCAGCTATTTACAATTTCACAACTTTATCCTACTACGTATGTCCACAAAAAGTGTGAATTAATGGAAGTATATAAATAAATATTTAATAATGTACCTAATTGTGAGCCAAAACGTGTTTTTAAACGTGAAATATAGAAATGTCAGTATGACTGTACTGAAGTCTTAGAGTTTTATAATTAAATTAAATTATAAGTTTTTATGGCATATAATATTAGAGCGTGAGTCTTAATCACATTTATCAATGACATAAATAATTTAATATTGTGTTAGGTTAGGTCAGGATTTGTAAAGAGGGCACTTACCTTCTTTTGTTTTAAAATATTTTTTAAATATCATCCATTTTATCTTTCAGTTGCTCAAAAATATACCTAACTAAAGATAGACAAGAATTTCGTAAGTATAGTGAGTCATTACCTTGCAATTTACATAAAATTCAATGTTAAAGTAAACATAGACACACCTTTAAGCTATTAAAGAAACAATAATAAAAAACGTACTCATCCAAAAAAATACACAATGAAGTGATAGAAAAACGCGTTTAAATTTACCTTTATTCGAACAATAACGCTGTAATAACAAACGTAATCGGAAAAAAACTGCACAAAAAGTGTGTGGCCTACCATGAACTCGCGTTTGAATTTAGAATTCATAACCGCAGCTGGAGTAGAACTGAGCATTTATATTTGTGCGGAAAATCAATATGTCACCCCGTTAACTCTGCTATTAATTTCCTAACTTGGCTTGAAGAGGTACTAACTTTCCATTTCCTAATACAGACGTGTGACATACAGACGTGTATTCCTGATAATCTGGGCAGGAATAGATTGTGGAGATGTATGTCCAGGATATTGAAAGGCCTAAAACATGGAAAAAAATAGGCCCATACCTACTCGTACTTTCATGTCTTATCTTGGCTACTCAAGACTGGATGAGTAGCCAAGATAAAACATTTTTTTTTTTGAGGTGATTATTCATCAAACATTTCCTCCCGCTCTAGGTGGAGTGAGAGGGAGTATAAGACTTCTACTGACTGAAACCCTTTAGGTACGTCCCTTTCGAAAATTTCCGCAAAGACATGTATATATGGTACCTAAAACCATATTTTTTTACTTATTTATCAATTGCTTGTTATACTTACAGTATGCACCAAAGCGTATAGCAAGCCAACAAACTAACAATATATGAACTAAAAAATTTGATACAAACATTTATCATTTCTTTACTGCTATAAAAAATATGTCGAATTTAGGTTCCTACCCCCCTAGCCAAGTTACGGTCGTTTCGTTTGCGTCGAACGCCTCGAGTAGGCCACGCCTCCGATTCCTTTGTTCGATTCCTTTGGTCATAACATTTGGTCTTATTCTAAGAATTCTGCATTACACTGCAACATAAACTATACATATATGCTTTAAGATTGTAGTTATCAAAGTGTCATAATCATACCATCATGGCGAGGTGGCACTCGTAGAGCGCAATTCACTGTTTTATGATAAGTATAATCCATTAGTAAGTTATAAACTTGAGATGGTTGTCTTAAAGTCAAGATGTGTCCATGTTGGTTTAAGTTTGTTTCGACTTCAAAAAGGAGGAGGTTATATGTTCGGTTGAATGTATGTTTTTTATTTTTATTGTTTATGTATGTTCACCGATTTCTCGGTCAATTGTGGACCGATTGTGAAATTTTTTTTTTGATTGAATGGTTATGCTTCCGAGTTGGTCCCATAGAAATATTGTTATGATCTGATCATGAACTTCGAAGATATAGAACAGAACTCCTCATAGGATCACAGCAGAATCGTCGTAACAAGTAAAATTGCTTTGTTTATACGTAGTCGATGACTGACTAAAAGTAGAGGGGGAATATATCGAACTGATCTGATGATGAAGCCTGAAGTTAGGCACCGGAACTCTGTAATAAATTAATGTAATCTAACCGTGTTTGGGATTATTAGAATAATTGTCATGAGATGCACTCTGGCTATAAGGTATTTAAGTTTGGCTGAGGGGTACTTTTTAGTGGTGGTACCAATACTAAAAAGTGTAAAATAAAAAACTTTTACAAAAAAAAATACAACCGACTTCAAAGTAAAAAAAAACATTGTAAAGTGCAAAATAACTTTAATTTTGGAAGTCGGTGTTAAATAACGAAGAGGCAAAACTATTATAGAAACACCGACTTTTGAAATTAAAGTTATTTTGCACTTTACAATGTTTTTTTTTACTTTGAAGTCGGTTGTATTTTTTTTTGTAAAAGTTTTTTTTAAGTCTTACAAAGTTTTCAGCTTCCAAACTCAGATAAATGTTGTGTTTTGTTTTGGCTCTATTTAGAGTTAGTGTGTCGTCGAGTGCCAGCGATTTCGCCCGCGATATTGTGATTTTTTTTCCATACAAACTTTGGACCCCCGTCATCATTATCATTTCATCCGAAAGACGTCCATTGCTGGGAATAGACCTCCCCTGAGTGTTGCCACAATGAACGGTCCTGTACGTCTTGTATCTATCGGATTCCCGCGATCCTCACCAGGTCATCGGTCCACCTTGTGGAAGGCCTTCCAATACTGCGTCTTCCGGTGCGCAGTTGCCACTCCAAAACCTTTCGGCCCCAACGACCATCTGTTCTGAGATCACCCTGCCCACTGCCACTAAAGTTTCGCGGTTCATCGGTGTATACTTAATACATGCATATTAGCATAGCTTAGAGCATAACCAGCCTTATAATACCCTCTTCTGGGAGGGAATCCAGGGAGAGGGAAGTGGTAGCCAAGTGGTAACAGCAACAGCAAACCTTTGTGTAAATTATTTCATCATCTCTGCTTTCAAAACAAAACATCCACCAATCCCAAATTACGGCCCATTCATATTATAGTAGAGAAAGCCAAGAATTTCAATTTTTTTTCCTAAACACCTGAGCGAAGCTAGAGCGGGTTGTGAGTTTCTCTTCAAAACCAGGGGCCCAAGTCTGCTATTTTTTATAAATTCGTCATTCCAACACGATTCCATTGTCATTTTGCTAACACTTCGTAATCTGCTAATTCATAATGATCGATCATTGATCGGTCAATGATCTCGTAAGAGAGTTGTGGTAGAATGACAATATCGAACTTATTTAAAGCAATGACTGCACAATGACGTTCTAATGGTAGGTCACAGGATCAAAGGAACTGTCAAAATTTTAGTAGGTAGATAACCGCATACGTCAGACATTCATTTGTCAATATGTACGAGATTACCATTCTATGCCACTTCTTTCAATGGAGTGTCAGTGATTGACCATTGAAAAGTCATAATGACGCCATTATATTAGAAGATGTAGACTTTGACAAGTCTACATCTATCAACAGTTATGAAATCAATGATAGACCATTCTGACACTATTGTAATAGCAGACTTGAGACCCTGAAAAGCTTTGAAACAACAAATTGCTACAAACAAAGAGTTATAGCCATTGGCTACAAACTATGTATTAGCAATATCAACGAAATTCAAACCGTTACGTACTAAAAATTTAACGACTTTGTAGTATATATGTCACATTTTACGGCTCACGTTCGAAAACGTTGTTTAAACTGAACAGCTGCGGTTATGAACGACTTATTAAACGTGCCCCAGCTCCGTGTCACTGTGTTTGATTTGTAGTCCAGCCAGTAGCAAATAGTTTGTGTAATTAAACGCCACTCAAATGTGGAAGCTGAACAAGTTCATTTAAAATGGCTTACTTTTAAAACTGATGTCAATTCTGAACAAACTGAGGTTAGGTTGAAGCTCTATCTCAAAGAACTCTATCTCAAGATACTCGTGTAGAGGATAGTCGTAAATAAATGTATCAATGAGATTGTCAACCACATTGATGTGGTTGACGATGGAATATGCTTTTGTTTATTATTGATAGGCTCACGTTTAACCTGACGTGTCTCACCTGATGGTTGTGGTTGAGGATGAAACACGCTTGCCAAGAAGTAACCTATTCACTTTTGACTTAAAGACCCTCAGGGTGTAGCTATTAGGAAAAACACAGAAGATAAAATGGTAGACAATGAAGAAATTGGTGGTGTAGGAGTTGATAGAATAAAAAAAAACTGTTAATATTATTTTCCATTTTACTATGGAGTGGCGACCGAAGCTCACATTATTTGGCATTATCCCAAACGCAACACATTGTAAGAATACGGTACTAACTGTACTAGATATTGTTTAACCATAAGAAACCGATGCCAATTTGGCACGTGCACTGCTGCTTGCTACTGCAAAAAATCGGCCAAGTGCGAGTCGGACTCGCACACAAAGGGTTCCGTACCGTACGTAGCAAAAAAACGGCAAAAAAAAAAAAAAAAAAAAACACGTTTGTTGTATGGGATTTGCATTTGCCAAAATTTTAACGGTCTAGCTATCACGGTCTATCACAACTCTATTACGACACCATCGACCGATCAATGAACGATCATTTTGAATTAGCAGATTTCGAACTTTTAGCAAAATGTCAATGGAATTGTGTTGGAATGACGAATTTATAAAAATAGCAGAATTAGGCCCGGTGACAGACAGACGGACGGACAACAAAGGTATCCTATAAGGAGTTCCGTTTTTCCTTTTGAAGTACGGAACCCTAAAAAAGGATTAAAAACCGTCTTCACTTCATAAAATCGACTGAAGACTGAAAATGTTAGCTTTTATTTTGCTAATAACGCTTTAAAAACGTGGCAGGCCAGATATCGATCGAGAGTGTAAAAGTAGAAAAACGATGTTAGCAATTTGTGTCTATTAGAGTCATGCATCAGCCATCGTTATCGCAAATATCGATCGAAGTATGCTTAAAGACATTGAAGAGTTACTTTGAAGATTAAGGAGGTTTTATGCGAAAATGGGGGCTGCATACTGCACTATTTAACTACCTACTCTTATACTATATACCGGAGTTTACTTTTAAGTGATTGTTGCACCATTGTACTCTATTTATTGCATGTTACCTTTAGCATATACCAGTGCAAACAATTTTTGGAACACCTATCTTCTTCTTCTTCTTCTCGAATCGATAGTTTTCTTTACCCATAAAGTTTTTGGGCCCAGTAGGTTGCCACATTTATAGCGGCGTCAGTAACGTTTTTTAGGTCCTCCAGAGTGCATATGTAGGGACATTGCGGGCATTCTAAAGATACAATTCCGAGATGGACTGCAGACCGCAAACTGCAAGCGACACTACTTGTTTCTATTGAATTTCTTGAAAATGATTCCGAGTGCGGCGACATCGACACTGCGGCCTGCAGACGCGGCGCGCAGCCTGCGGCCGCGACACGAAGCGACCGCAGACTGCAGCACGAGTGGTGTCACGATTCACGAACCGAAGACTTCACACGTTCAAAAATGTCAACTTTTTCGGAAGATGATGAAGACAAATTAATTAACTTTATTAGTGGTCATTCACACAAGTCGCCATCATCTTCCTCTTCTAACAAAAGTAAAGTATCGATAGCATTGTTGGATATTCTGTCTCGCACGAAGGTGATGGTTCTATGCATTGTGCAGCCGTGACATGACGCCGCGCTTGGAATAGAAGCAACTGCGAGCGCAGGCAGCACTGCGGTCATTTAGGTCAACCGCAGCCGCTAACCGCAGTGTCGCTTGCGGTTGCAGTCTGCAGTCCGTCTCGGAATTGTACCTTAATAAGTGGGCCATCGGTTGATCAGGAACCAATAAATGAATAAATAAAAAAATATAACGGTACTTTCACAACGTGAAAAATATAATCGAATAAGAGTTTGAAAAGAAACAATAATTCGGACACGCAGTTTAGCTACTATCCTTTACCTTTTTAGGGTTCCGTACTCACTCCGCTGTCCGTCTATCTGTCACCAAGCTGTATCTCATATGAAACGTGATAGCTAGACAGTTGAAATTTTCACAGTTATAATAATAAATACTAAAAACAGAATAAACATAAGAGGGGCTGCCATACAACAAAACGTGATTTTTTTGCCGTTTATTACTACGGACGATACTGTATGGATCAGAATGTTGGGCTGTGAAAAAGACGGATGAAAAAAGATTGCACGTAGCGGAGATGAGAATGTTAAGATGGATGTATGGTGTGACGAGAATGGATAAAGTGGGAAATGAGTATATTAGGGGAATTTTGAAAGTGGCGCCAGTGACAGAAAAGTTGAAAGGGCATCGTTTGTCTTGGTATGGTCATGTGAAGAGGAGGGATGAATCGCATGTTACTAAAAGAGTTATGAGTTTACATGTGGATGGATGGAGAGGGAGAGGGAGACCAAAGAAAAGATGGATGGATTGTGTGAAGAGTGATATGAAAGAAAAGGAAGTTAGTGATAGCATGACGAGTGACAGGGCAGAGTGGAAGAAAAAAACGTGTTGCGCCGACCCCAAATAACACGGGACAAGGGCAGGAAGATGATGACTACGGACGGTATGGAACTCTTCGTGAGCGAGTCCGACTCGCACTTGTCTGTTTTTTTTTTTTTTTTTGTTTAAATTCTTATAGTCTATTTTAAGGAAGGTTGTGTGGTAGGTAGAAAGTTTCTGTAAAATTGATACGGTTTTGGTGTACAATAAAGTTTATTCTATTCTATAGGGCCTTGTTCACATCCACAGACCACGATTTAGTGCGATAGGCAAAGTGACCTTGGGTAAGAATATTCCGTAGATGCTTTCTTTCGAAGCTGGGTTCCTATGTATTCTATCTAGTTATGACAAAGTTATGTCTCTGTATGTATGACTTCGAGATAACCACAATCTTTAGCAAATTATATTTAACTAGCTTCTGCCCGCGGCTTCGCTCGCGTAAATGTAGGTTTCTCCATACAAACTTTGGACCCCCGCTTCGTCCCCTTAGGGAGTGAATTTTGGAAAATCCTTTCTTAGTGCTCGCCTACGTCATAAAAGGAAACCTTGTGCAAAATTTCACGATCCTAATCCCAATAGTTTCGGCTGTGCGTTGATATGTCAGTCAGTCAGTTTCTCCTTTTATATATATAGATTGATTAATCAATCAATAAATTAGATAGATTAATCTTGTATAATGCTAATTAAGGCATTAAATCGTTATGTACCTTCCTGTTACATGAAGTTTTAATCCATACTAATATTATACTGTACTATTACTGCGCTTTTAAAAGTAACTGACGATATCCGCTGGGCTATGGAGAACAAGTCACTTACTTCTTGTATTGCTTGACTTTAGAAGCGCCTTTAACTCAGTGGATTTCGACATCTTACTCGGCATCCTTAAATCCATTAATTTTTCTTCTTCAGCCATAACCTGGTTCAATTCATATCTTCGGGGTCGCTCTCAGTGTGTCCGCCTTGAAAAGGTGTTCTCTGACTGGTATAGTCTCACTGAGGGTGTTCCTCAGGGTAGCATTCTCTCTCCTCTTCTTTTTTCAATCTTCATTAACTTTGTTACCAGAGTAATCTCTTCTAGTTTCCATCTTTACGCAGATGACTTGCAGCTTTACCGACATTTTACTGTAGCTGACGCGGATTCTGCTATTGCTGCTATGAATCATGACCTGGCTTGTATCAGCGCTTGGACTAAGTCATTTGGTTTGCAAATCAACCCAACTAAATCACAGGCCATGATCATAGGCAGTAGATTCGTTTGCAATACGGCTGTATTTTCTTCTCTGCAGCCTTTAATTCTCGATGGTGTCCGTATTGACTATACCGAAACTGCAAAAGATATGGGTGTTGTTATTGACTCCAATCTTTTGTGGCGTGCGCAGGTCAGTGAAGTCAGTCTGAAAGTATTTTTTTCTTTTCATTCGCTTAAATGCCTCCAGGGTCTCTTGCCTTTGAAAACGAAAATCTCTTTGGCCCAAACACTTATTCAGCCGATTATAGATTATGCCGACGCCTGCTACCTGAATGCTACTGAGGAGCTGTTAAACAAACTTGAGCGACTGCAAAACTTAAGCATTCGGTTTGTTTTTGGTCTACGAAAGTATGATCACGTTTCTCATCTTCGCAAGGAACTCAAGTGGCTCCCTATCCGTCTTCGCAGGAACACTCGTATTTTATGCCTCCTTTTCGATATCCTCCACTACCCATCTTATCCCTCCTACCTGCGCGACCGATTGTCTTACGCTCGCCCCAGTGACGCACCTTGCAGATCACACCTAAGATCTGGCAGAAACTAGTAAATAAATAAAAGTAGCCTCAAAAAAAATAACTCTAAAATTTTCCTCATTCCAGATTCTTCACCGCATTCCCGGAAACCAAAGATTTGTTCAAGATGATTAAGAATACACCTGAAGACCAGTACCTGAACAACCCACAGTTCAAGGCTCACGTCATCAATCTGATGACGTCACTGAACCTTGCCGTGGAGAACTTGAATCAGCCCGAGGTGGTCGCCGCCATGATGAACAAACTTGGAGAGTCTCATGGTAGGAGAAAGATCCAGGAGCAGAATTTCCAAGTAAGATATCGAGCATTAGTTATCTTGTTATCGAAAGAGCGATTTTTTTTTAATTGATATAAACTAGTGCTTGACTGCGATCCCACCTGATGGTAAGCAGTAATGCAATCGTTGATGGTGAGGCACACTAGTTTATTAAGAGTCTATTCACTCTAGCCTTAAAAACACCTAAATTTATAATCGGACGTGAAGACCGCAGCAGGCAAATTGTTCCAATCCTTCGATGTACGCCGTATAATCCACGACGACGAGGCGAAACGCTTAGTAAGGACAGTAGGGTTTCAAAAACGCAAGGTTGGATATTCGCCGTATGTCTTGCCTGCAGCAGGCATGTGCGGTTTTGTAGATTGGACTTAACCAAATCAGGATAAATCAATTAGCCTCATCGCACGCCTTTCCACTAAGTCCAATAAAATTATATGTGGATTTATTTAAAAGACCATCTCAAATTCAGGTAATGATTTATTGATTAGGAATTGTTTACTGGTTTGAAAAAATATCTACCTATAGCTTGAAAGTAGAACTTTTCCCTGGAATCTTGCTAATAATATGGATATTTTTATAAAAATATTATTACCTCAGCGAACGCTATAACGGTAGACGTGTTCGTAATCCAAAATGCGGGAAGCGTTCGATGCTTGAATTAAATTCAATTTACGAACCGCAAATATGGCCGATACGCTCATTTGCATGTTAAATGTATTGGATTAGAGTGTTAGACTAATGTACGGACCACGGAGGGAGTGGTTCTATTTACATTATAATATACATACCTACATACGTGTACGCTTGTAGATATTCCGTGTTTTTGTTCTGACAAAAAAATAACAGACAAAGATACCGGCTGTATGTACTAAAACTAAAAAAATATAATGTCATCATTTCATCCGTCAATCAAAAGATCGTCTTTTTTATGCGAAGCCAAAAAAAAAAAGATCGTTTTTGATTCAATTTAAACTTCGAATTGAATAGTTTTTTTTTCATTGCTAATTTAATTCAATTTGTTCGAATTAATCGCTTGCAAGATTAATTATAGATTCCATTCAATTAATAAAAGTTCATTGGACCAACGAACTTTAGTCTTACGTCTAGCAATAAAGACCTCGTAGGTTCTTTCCCAAAACTAGTGTTTCTGAACATTTCAAGCAATTTGATGCGGGAACATCATTTGTTTATCTTTACATCATACATGGTGAACATCCCACCCATAAGCATAAAATGTTTTGGGAACACATTCATTGTGCGTACAGCTAAGGAGTGGAATTTCCTGCCGGAGTCTGTGTTTCCTGATAGCTACAACCTCTTTAAATCAAGAGTGAATAGGCTACTTCTAGGTTAGCGTGCTCCATCGTCGACCACATCGTCGCTTTCCATCAGGTGAGATAGTGGTCAAGCGCGAGCCTATCAACAATAAAAACAAATTGAAACAAAGTCACTTTCCGCGTCTGTCTGTTTATCCACTATCTCCTAAACCCCGCACGGATTTTGATGCGGTTTTCACTAATAATAAAAAGAGCAATAAACGTGGAAGGATCTTGTGTATAATTTGCGTGACCCGTGCGAAGCCGGAGCGAGTTACTAGTATACAATAAATAAATATCACACGGAGGAATGATGAACACGCCGCGGTCGTGAGGAAAGTTTTGAGTATGAATGTGAATAAGAGGAGAGGAAGAGTAAAGAAAAGAAGTGGAGAAACTTTGTCAAGGCGACCGAGGTGGAATTCGTGGTTTGCTACACGTAGAAATTTGTCACTGCAGCACTCGGTTCCATAACAGAATTCCGCCTCGATCGCAATGTAAAATTCCTCCACTTGTATCAATATAATATTTAGTCAAACAGGAGGTGACTATTTAAAAGACGGCGAACAAGATTTACTGCGGCAACCATAAAAAATGTAAAAGGGCAGGAGAATAATGACAAATTAAAATAAATAAAAAACTCTTATAATTATTATTTTCTTTTCTAGCATCTCAAAGAAGTCATAGTGAAGATGTTCATAGATCTTCTGAAGCTCGATGACACAACACTCGGCGCCTGGGGCAAGACTCTCGACTTCTGGTACAAGCACATCTTCGAGACCCTCACCAAAACGGAACAAACGAGATAACATACACATTGTCAACCAATTACAGTATAAAAGAGTAGTTTAGGATCTACAATGGCTACTGTGAAAGGCAAACTCGATTTGATCTGCTGTACGGTGATAGGAAAATGACCGAGCTAATTCTTATACCTGCTGTGAAATGGACACGAATGTGTTTGGTAAATTCAAAATACGGCCATCATCTAACATTAATTTATTTTAGTATGTAATTAATGTCATAAGAATAATATTTAAGCTCACATAAAACTTGTTTGAAGTGAATAAAGACCATAGATTTTCCCCCAATTTTATTAAGTCTCTGCCCACTTTTCCATTTATGTTTTTTTCTTTTTGGCGGGATATCATCCAATGACTTTCTTCAGACTTTTACAGAATAAAACCCACTCCTGTTCCTTCTTTGACATCGCCACCCATGGCCCCAGTCATTCGAGCAGCCGTCGTCATCTTTTATTTTCTTGTTAGAATTGGCCCTTATATTGAGGTCTTGTTGAACGGATAATTAATTAACTAGTCACTCATAGAGTTTGCTTTTCACTGTGAAAATTCAGGCTGAATAATTCATATTGCATAATTATGTTTCTTACCGGCTAATGTTGGGAGCCAAAAATCGATTTTATTTCATGACTTTACTCTTCACGATGCGTTTGTTTTGTTCATAAAAAGACAGAAATACGACTTGTATTTTATTTTGTTGTTAATTATGTTGATAATCGATTTTATTAGGTTTTTCATTTGTATTGTTATTTAGTCTTTTTTATTTTCCTCGTAGTTTCCTTATTCCTACCCTTATGCTGTATCAATGTCGTAAACACCAAAAATCTTAAATTTTTCACCTTTTTTCTCTCTTCCATTTTGGAAACCATTCATAGAATTTATTTTATTGGTACCATTTTATATTTATACAATGTGACTCTTAAGTGTTTTCATATACACTTAATTAATTATTAATTTGTCATTGATGTACCTATATTATCTATTTTTATTATAATAAAACGCATTTAATAAGATTGTAGGTAGGTTAGATTTAAAAGCTTCGACCATCTTCCATTTTATTGCATAGTGTAAATAGCTATATTTGTAAATAAAGCTGTCGATTTTTGTACATTGTACACTTGTTAAACCAAAAATATATTATGTAAATACATATTCAATATTGTCAACGATTTTAATTATTGGTTCATTAAATTTTATATGAAAGTCTTGGCGTTTTACTTGTCTTTACAGTGATGAGTGAATGGAATCTTTGAATCAATAATATCGGGGTAAAGGTAAGTCACAGCAATACCAGGGCCGTAACTACCGCCGTAATCAACACCCGTATCGATGATACGGGGCCCCCGGACTAGGGCCTCAATCAGTGCAAAAATTCGTAAGATTTTATCTACAACGTTAAATTCTCTTACTAATAAGGGGCCCGTGGTAATAGAATGTTCCAATTTTATAGCTCCCTCCTCTCGTCCTGGTATTTTCTACATAGGATCACTATAATAACTTTACGATATTTTTTTAATTTTCTATTCCAGAATACTCCATTTAATGAGCTCATTTTTAAACAAAACATGTTCTGTCCAAGTCAAAGTATTCCTATTTTCGAGCTCGGTCTTAGATCTTGACAAAACCACTTCTTCCATCTTTCACGAAACGTTTTCTAGTCAGTATATAATATGCCCGTCCCCGTCGTGGCCTATCACGACTTTTGTCACACTGTCTCCACACTATCAGTTTTAAATACTTTTATATTTGCACCAAGTGCCCCCCACCCCCATTTTGTGTCCAAGCAATCTCTGCCCATTCCAAGTTGCCTGGAAGAAATCGCCGAGTGCAATAATGCCGCCAATTGTATGTTTTCAATTTGTAATCTTGGTGTGCAATAAAGTATATATAAATAAATATATAAAAAAAACAACCGCAATAATTGTTGATATAGAGGCCCTACCACGAGCTCTTAACGCAATCCATTTGACGAGCTAAACTGAAATGTTACAAGAGATGGAGCTATACAACTTTAATTTTAGTATATTATATACGAAACCTGAATACAGTTTGTTCAGAATCAGCAACTGAATCGATTCCAATACATCATGTTATATTTTTTCCCAAAAATATTTAAAAAAGGTCACAAGTTGGACACCACTGACACTAAGTACAACACAGGTCACAACAAGTCATAGCGGGCATTAAGCACCAGCGCACAGCTGGGTGCGGGACCAAAACAACCCCATCAGTCGCCCGGGTGGCCCGGTGACATGTATTTGTGTGGACAACCAAGTGACATAACAAGCTTGTAACTTTGTGATTTTTCATGATACAATTTAAAAATTTTGTAATTACCAATAAGGTTACAGTATTTGCGCCGGGGTCTCAGCAGCCGCAGCGGCAGCGCCAGCACAGCCCGCCGTACTTGGAACATGGGATGGCGCAAGGGTGTCGACACAGGTTGCGTCCCACACCAGAGGCCTACCCACCTTCCATGGCACCAACGTCATACCATCTAGTCTCTTCCCATCGTCACGTACCGAGCCATTACATTCTAATACGGCAGGTACGCCGGCGGTGACAAGAGCATTACAGTTTTGAGCCGTTTGGGGACGCCGACTGATCGACACTTTGCGTGACCAGAGGGCTGGCTCGTTCTTTGCCCAAAGAATTAGCATTGCCATTTAACGTGGCAATGCCGCCAGTCTTCTGGGCACATTCCTGGATGACAGCGATGTGGAGGAGTATTTCGACGCCTGAGTGTATTTTATGTTTTTGTATTATATTTATGTACATAGTTAGGTTTTAGTATAATATAATTAATATTTATGTATTTTATTAATTAGTTAAAAATTTTTACATAGATTCTTTGCATAAAAATACTAGACACGTGTTTCAGGTTTCGCATATACTAAAACTAATGTTGTGTAGGGTAGCATAATCAGCCTCTTTTTAATGTTCCCACTGCTGGGATTGAGGCCTTCTCTCTAGGAGGGGGAATGGGCCGTAATCCACCACGCGGGCCCAGTGCGGGTTGGTGAATGTCACATGTCTTCGAATTTTTTGGTTTTAGGACATGCCGGTTTCCTCACAATGTTTTCCTTCACCGTATTGAGAGCAATGGTGATGAAATAAATTACACAAAGCAATGCGCCTAGATGGATTTGAATCCGCGACCTACAACTTGTAAGTCGGGGCCGCTACCACTGCTCACATAATATATATAGGGTGTGTAGCTCTATCCTTTTTTCTTGCACGCACGCCTGACATTTTAATACTTTGTGGTAAAGCCCCAGGGCCCCGGGGTTTGGGACTAGCTACGCCACTGAGTAGTACCTACCTACCGAGACCCTAATGGCGCAATTATGCGTATCGATTCAGTTAACAATACGACCGAGCTACACAATTGAAAGTATTTTTCTTTGAGTAAAGAACTTGTCTCTTTAGAAATACAAAATTTTCTTGGAACGGTAACTACATTAGTAGTTATTATATTGGTAGGTATTGACTGTTGCTCCTTTCTGTTGCTTACCTAGGTATATTATGGCCTTTAAACCTATTAAAACATAAAGTTAAAATTTAGACTATAATACCAATCTTCTTGAATGTATCACTTTCCATGGTTCGACAGCCTGTCTGACCTCAAGAACACAGTTACTGGGTAACATAATACCCTTGGTATCCACATAAAAGGACAAAATAAACAACATCAACAACTAGAACTACATATATTTCCCATAATCAAAAATCTACCACAGTGTAACATCAAGATTCTACCATCTTCCTAAATAAGAGTAAATACTTGGCTGTATAATAAAATTCCCTAGTCTCGCAAACCGACCACAGAGTATAGAGCACGGCACGGACTCGAGTGCTTGCATTATTCAGCCTGCTGCATATTTAACGCGCGCCGTCGCCGCTCTCCTGTCTCTCGTTACTGTTATGGTTACGTTCCTACAGGGTTTACGCAAAAGTATATTAAGAATGATTTATACAACTCCTTACAAATAATAAAATAGCTATCTTATTGATTAGTTATTTAACACATCTCTTGTATTCCCCGAAGATAGGCGAAGGTGTACAGTACCAAGCACATTTTTCGCTAGTTATTACAATGGCTCACCCATTGTAACAACTAGCGAAAAATGTGCTTATGACCTACCTACCATTAACCCAGACGGTACCTATGCGTACTCTGCCTAGCAAACAGACATAATTGAGAAGATTTTCATTTCGGTTGTATTTTTTAAGGGGTTAAATATAATGACTACCATAAAATGCTTTGATACCCTTAGTTCTTTTACCAAAATATATATACTTGACACCAGAAAAATAAAGTCTAAAATTACAATAGTACTAGCTATTTTAGTCACGACTGCACTTCAAATTGTATTCGAACACCAAATGTAGTAAATGATCACCAAATCTTAGCGAGCAAATTACTGCGCTATTTCTGCCGATATACCGTCGTTTGCCCGAATTTGACATTGGGTATGTAACAGTTGTTATATCAGGAGAAACTGGATGCAATCGGGACTTTAGGGCACTCCAACTCGGATAGGTTAGGTTAGAAAGGGATGGCGGGGTCGTGTGAGCGAGCGAAGCGAGCGAATAGACCCCGCCATCCCTTTCGTGGTTATTTTTTTATAAACCACACAGAAGTAGGAGCCCCGCGAAGCGGGGCTCCGTCAACCAAGCCCACCATCAATCATGCATAGAATTTTGGTGATCATTTACTACTTTTGGGTTAACAATGATTTTTTCGACACACTTGCTCAGAAAGTGACTATTATTGCACTACACTTAGGTATATAATCACGCTTATAACCAAACTGTGACTTTTTGATTACCATTATGCACTAGTGTGATAATGTAGTTAAAACCTTTTTGTTAAACCTCTGTTCCCATTTTTTTTTGGATTTTAATGACCTGGTCACTTGGAGCTTTAAGTCAAGCCTCTGTTCTCAAAACAAATTTTTAATTTGAAAAAAAAAAAACACATTAGGTAAGTATTGCGTTCAATAGTAAATATTAGTGTCTTGCTTATTTTATGCAATTTTGTGTTTAAATAAACTATTTTAACTTTTACATGTTTAATAAATAAATATTTCATTCCAAAAATTATTTTTTATTTAAGCAACCTCATTCTTATTTTTAAACACTCTAGCTAGAGTAGCTAGTCTATGGCCGCCATTATGAATGCGCGCGCATAAGAAAACAGAACAATTTTTTGCCGCCATATTACAAAAAAAATACAATAGTTAATTATTATTTTATAAAAATGTCTACAACTACTATTTATGAGGAAAGTGTACACCTCCCGATATAAGATGTGAAGCCCTTAACGTTATGGAAAGTTTACTACCAGAATACTCAAAGCAAAAATATCTGGTGGCATACCAAAATTTCATACAATGGAAAATCAATAAAAATACACAGTCTTTTTCCGAAAATGTATTCATGGCGTACTTTAAAGAATTATCGTCCAGGTACAAACCTAGCTCTTTATGGTGTATTTACTCAATGTTAAAAAGTACAGTGCGAACAAAAAATGGAGTGGACTTAAAAACATACTGCAATTTAACAGTTTATCTAAAGAGACTGTCCGATGGATTTCGAAGTAAAAAATCTAAGGTTTTAACACCTGATGACATTGAAAAATTCATAAAGGATGCTCCAGATAACCAATATTTGGCTACTAAGGTTAGTTAAATTCGTTTTCGGTATACTCTGTGTAAAGTAGATACGCGACTCCAGTCTATGTTGTGTGATAAAAAACTTATTTAATAATTGTTCCTTCTTTATACTAAATAAAACTGATTTTTCATTTTTTTTTTCTTCTCAAGTGTGCCGAAAAACGTCGTATGATACACGTGAATATTGGCGATTACCGTCCTCGGCTCTCTTAAGATCCTCGCCTTCGGCTCGGATCTAAATACCGCCTCAGCGGTAATCACCAACATTATACACTTGTATCATAATGTACTAATTTGGAGTCATTTTGCTTAAATAGGATAGCGAGATGTTAAAACTTTGGTTATAATTTTACATTAAAGTGCGGGTTTAATTTTGGTGATCATTTACTATTTCTGTCTGTTATATGTTACTATATCTGGTGGTAAGTTAAACATAAGCCTTTTTTTAATATTAATTAGATACCTCAGCTCTCAGTCGTTTAATATTGGTTCCATTTTTATCAAAGTCCAAAGGATTTCCTGAAGTATTATAGGCGTAGGTACGTACAGGGTGGATTTCTGGCTCAGTAAGAGTTGGTAGTGACCGTAAAAGTTATAGGAATGAAGAAAGTTACAAGAAAGTTCCTAGGAGACCATCCACAACTTTTTAAGATATTCTGAACTGTAGACACAGATTTTTGAAAAAAAAATAATAGTCAGCAACAAAAATGCTAAAATATCAAAAATAAAATGTATGCCTATCGATCAGGCATCAAGACTTTATGGGACCATTTATGGCTAGCGGTTACCAAAAATAACAGAAATCGCCAAAAACTTTTCCTATAACTTTCTTATTTTCAAATGTATTGGAAAAGTTTTTGATGAAGATTTCTATCTAGAACCAGCCCCCCTGGCCAAGTTACGACCGTTTCGTTTCGATTCTCTTGCGTCGAACACATCGAGTAGGCCACGCCTCCCTTATGACGTCATCTCAACGCTCAGTCACGTGGTCAGAACAAAGGAATCGGAGGCGTGGCCTACTCGAGGCGTTCGACGTAAGAGAATCGAAACAAAACGGTCTTAACTTGACTAGGGGGGCTGTATACCTCTACTGTTTATCTTCTTATTCTATGTATATACATATATATATGCGAAATACCACTCACTGATTAAGCACGAAATCTCAGTTCAGAAACAATAACACCTACAAACTTAAAATTTGGCAGGTAGGTTCCTTATAGAGTGTATACATCCGCTAAGAACGGATTTTCCGAAATTCACCAAGGGGATGAAACGGGGGTCCAAAGTTTGTATAGAGAAACCGACTTTCACGCGGGCGAAGCCGCTGGCAGAAGCTAGTATTAATTATATACCTACGTGCTGTTTTCTGTTTTCATTCATTAGTTAGTTAGTTAGCCTATTATCTATGTCCCACTGCTGGACGAAGGCTATTTTCCACACTCGTCTGTCGTTAGCCATTGCGGGCCAGTCCCTCCGATAGTGGTCAAACTCATCTCTGGGCCTTCACCTTGGTCTGCCGCGATGTCGCCTTGCGGTTAATGGGACCCAATAAGTGGCTCTTTTAGCCTACAGCTCATTCTTCTTAGTACCTCTTGTTACCCTAAGTATTTACTAGATATTTATACCTACTCATGATGAGCAGGCTTTATCAGATCCAACAGAAGTCTTCCTACCTAATACAGCAGGAATTTAAGCTTCGTCACTTACCAATGTGCCCATAAAATGACCCTACAGAAGAACAGACCAGGGATGTAACGGAGCTCCGTAAGCATAACCGAAACTTTCGGAAACCGATTTAAGCTTCGGATCATCATCATCATCATCATTTCAGCCGAAAGACGTCCACTGTTGGACATAGGCCTCCCCCAAGCGTCGCCACAACGACCGATCTTGTGCATCTCGCATCCACCGCACTCCCGCGACTCTCACCAGGTATCGCGGCTGCGCGGTATCTTCTCGTCTAACATACCACAGTGTCTCAAGACGAAAGTTTATGACCAGTGTGCGTGTTGCCAGTGATTACATATGCCACTGAAACATGGTCGCTTACAATGGGCCTCATCAGAAGGCTTACATAGTCACCCAAAGGGCAATGGAAAGGGCTATGCTCGGAGTTTCCTTGCGTGATCGCATAAAGAATGAAGATATCCGCAGGAGAACCACGGTCGCCGAAATAACCCGAAGAATCGTCAAACTAAAGTGGCAGTGGGCAGGGCACATTGCTCGTAGAACGGATGGTCGATGGGGCCGAAAGGTTCTAGAGTGGCGACCGCGCACCGGAAAACGCAGCGTTGGAAGGCCTCCCAGAAGGAATACCGACGAAGCTTCGAATAGTTTTGGATAAAGGCAGATTCTAAATTACAGGTTTTTATTCAAAAATTTTGGTTCAAAAAAAAAAAAAAAAAGTCAAACAAATGATAATTTAGATTAGATATCAAAGTCAAATCTTACTATTTGTATTTTAAAATTCTATTTTCCGTAACCAAAACTAACCGAGACTAGCTGATAATCTTAAATAATTTTATATCCGTGACCGTATCCGAAACCGGTATAATATTATTTCTATATCCGTATCCGAAATTTCACATAAAACCGTGGTACAGACAGACATACTTGATTACCGCCCGCAGCTCCTTTCCTACAAGGGGCCGTCAAATCATTTAGTGTGATATCGTTCAATGGAGAAATGATTCAACGTCTATTTGTTATAAATTGATGGCACTTAACCATACACAATGAAGTGTTGCCAACTGGCAACACACACTGGTCATAGACTCATGGTAAGTATTGACACTCTGGTCTGGTTGATTTCCAAGGTTGGTACACCTGGGCTGCGGGATTTTTCGAAAGAGTTACCGTGGGCCTAGAACGCAAACTCGCAAAAGGTAACTGAATAAGCTGGGCTGCCTACCTTGTACTACCGTGGCCCTGGAACGCGAAGGGTAACTGAATAAGCTGGGCTACCTACCCTGTACTACCATGGCCCTGGAACGCGAAGGGTAACAGAATAAGCTGGGCTGCCTACCCTGTACTACCGTGGCCCTAGAACGCGAAGGGTAACTGAATAAGCTGGGCTACCTACCCTGCACTACCGTGTCCCTAGAACGCGAAGGGTAACTGAATAAGCTGAGCTACCTACCCTATACTACCGTGGCCCTGGAACGCGAAGGGTAACTTGATAAGCTGAGCTGCCTACCCTGTAATACCGAGGCCCTGGAACACGAAGGGTAACTGAATAAGCTGGGCTACCTGCCCTGCACTACCGTGGCCCTGGAACGCGAAGGGTAACTGAATAAGCTGGGCTACCCACCCTGTACTACCGTGGCCCTGGAACGCGAAGGGTAACTGAATAAGCTGGGCTACCCACCCTGTACTACCGTGACCCTGGAACGCGAAGGGTAACTGAACAAGCTGGAATGCCTACCCTGCACTACCGTGGCCCTGAAACGCGAAGGGTAACTGAACAGGCTGGGCTGCCTATCCAGTTCTACCGTGGCCCTGGAACACAAAGGGCAACTGAAGGAACAAAGGTGGGTTTTAGTAAGTAAAAGTCTAACACTCGCTTTTGCTCAATCTGGAACGGAACGAGGTATTTGATGATTACACGATTTAAAAAAAAAGATTAATCACACTTGCTCAGTCAGTACGTAGATGGGTATGTTACATTAATTTTTGTGTGTAATGTAACACACAAAGACTCATAATTACTCCGGAAAACACATTAAACCGTGGGTCACGACTCGTGTCGCCAGGTCCGATTGGATAAAAATCGGGACAGGTGGCAAAATGAATCGGGATTTATATTTATTTATTTTACTATTTATGTACCTACACACACAAAAAAAAAACAGAAAAAGACAATACAAAATAGACAGTAGTACAAAGGTACTGCTTATATTATATTACAGTTTTAGATCGGGACAATTTTTTTTTTTATTGTGGTGGGAAATTATCCAATGACCTTTCTCGCTCTAGGGAACGATGAACCGCGGCGAGAGGGCGTGTTAGACTTTTACTGACTAAAACCCAGTCTTCTTCAGTTGCCCTTTGCGTTCCATGGGCACGGTCACTGTTTCAAACGTTCCCGCAGCCCTAGCATACATCGGCCCTACTGTGTCCCTTTGGTTTTGCTGGAATCTCTTTGAGGAGCGTGTGCAACACGACGCGCCATCGACTCGGGTCAGCAGGCTTAACTTTTTGAGCAGCGTAATTAGAGACACAATAGAAAGACAATGGCGCGTTAACGCCGGCGTTATTGCGGGGATCAACAGCTTAAGGTAGAACTGGGGGCGTCGGTCTCCATACATTTTATATGGAAACTAGACTTAGTTCAATTCCGATCGACATTGGGATTCATGACGTTTCGTACTCGTGAATGCGATGCTAGCGCCAAATTGGTTTAAAATTGCGTGACTATTTTGAAGAACTAACTACCTAATTTCAATCCAATGTTGACAATATTGTTTTCAAGTACCAAATCACGTAACTACAAAATTGACATTGGAATCGTATTGGCTTGAGATTTAAATTGAAATTAGTTTGGAGAGTAAGCCTTATTGAACGAGCGAACGACGAGCTACCCATTGCTCGTCGTTTGCAAACCCATGCCTACTGCGGCCAGAAATCTTATGGACATCATTGTCATCGATAAAGGAGAATATTCTGAAAACTGTAGACATAGGTAATTAAAAATAAACCCGCCTTGAGCTAGCGTGGTGATTAATGCTCGTGCCTTCTATAAATGAGACAGGTATAGATGTTAAAATTATAGTAAACTTCTAAGAACATGATGTTCATACCTGCATATGTCGTACCCTTATTGCAAAAAACAACTATCTGCAGTTTTTTACCCAAATTAAGTTAACTAAAGCTATCGATTCGTCTCATCAAGACGAATCTACAGGTAAAACTGGTTATTAGCTACGACATTTATTTACAAAGATAGCTTCGGCAAAAAGTAAATAACCTACAGATTTGATTGAATATAATAATAATAATATAATGTAATAATAAAAAAATTACATCTCCCGCCCTTGGGTGTGTCAGACTTTTACTGACTAAAACCCACTCCTAGTTCCTTCGTTGCATTTCATTCCAGGGCTGGGTTTTCATTTCAGAAGCGAACCCATGGCCCCAGTAGGCTTCAACCCTGCTGGGCCCCTACGATTTGCTGACATCTCCTTGAGGCGCGATGGGCAGTAGTGGGCGAGTGGTAACAGCCTCGACTTACGAGTTGTAGGTCGCGGGTTCAAACCCAGCCAGGCGCATTGATTTATTTCATGATTATGCTAATAAAAAATTGTTGGTGCATTTAGTTGCTTTTTGCATGAAGAGTACGTTATCATAGAATGTCACAACGCAATCTTCAAACACAAAACAGGCGTGACCCGTAAACGTTTGTCCAAACAGAACTCAAACCTTTTTTTTTTAATTCACAATTATCACACAACGCCGTCTAGTCCCAAGCTAAGCAGAGCTTGTGTTATGAGTACTAGACTACTGACAAACATACTTATATATTTCTTAATACATAGATACCTACATATCTTCATATACATATATAAAAATGAATAGCTGTTCGTTAGTCTCACTAAAACTCGAGAACGTCTGGACCGATTTGGCTAATTTTGTCTTGAAATATTCGAGATAGTCCAGGGAAGGTTTAAACAATGAAAAAAAAATGGAAAAAAAAAAACGAAAAAAAAAATACCGAATACAACGCCATCTCTAATTAAAATGTCATTATAAAATGAATTATGCTGTTCTGGTAATGCCAGTAGATGGCGCTATCCTTACTATTACACGGTGCGAAGTTCGCCGGGTCAGCTAGTTACAGATAAATTACACCCAGACCCAGAACAAATGATCGTGCTCATCGCACAAACATTTGTCCTAGGTGGGAATCGAACCCACGACCTCCGGCATAGCAGTCAGGATCACTAACTACTAGACCAACAGGCCAGTCAAAACTATAATCTGTACCAGAATCAGTTGGACCCACAAGGAGCTCACTACTGAAGCACAAACGAAAAAGTTTTGCCAGAAGAACTTGCAACAGCAGATTAAGTATAACAAGCTGCTCAGTGTCGGATTAAGCCAGCGCCGAGCCTGTAGCAAATTCAATCAAGCTGCCTCGTGTGTAGGCCTAAAGATAAATAAAATAAAATAAAAATTTGCAAAGAAGTTATTTTCCTCATTTTCCGTAACACTCAACAAAAGTACTTTTGAAAGAACCTAGATGATGATGTTTTTTTGCATATCCCGTGTAAACAAAGATTCTATTAAAGGTAAAATTCTAAAAAAACCTCAAAGGTGTTCTCGAAAATGACGCTTAGGACAATTTACGCATTTTCCGCGGTGGGATAAGATTCAGGCATTCTTTAATTGGAATAATCCTTCCAAGAGAAATGATCTCATCAACATGTCAAAATTAGGTATTATCATTGTTTCAGCCGAAAAACGTCCACTACTGGACAAAGGCCTCCCCAAAGTGTTATCGGTTTACCTTGTTGGAGATCTTCCAACACTTACAACAAAACGTCTTCCGGTACGCGGTTGCCACTCCCGAAAGTTTCGGCGCTATTGACCATCTGTTCAGCGAGTAATATGCGTAGCTCACTGTCTCTCAAGCTTATCTTCATTCTTGGTTCGATCACGCAAGGCGAGCAACACTCCGAGCATAGCCCTATCCTTTGCCAAGCCATCTGATGTGGCCTATTGTGAACGAGGACCACGTTTCAGAGCTGTCACTAGTCATAGACTTTCGTTTTGAGACACTGGTTTGATGAGAAAATACCGCGCAGCTTCCTTAATGCTGACACCGTAACTTTGATTTTATCCATGTTCATTTTTAAGACCCACTCTTTTAGAAGCTCTGATGAGGTCATCGAGCATCGTAATGGGCTCCTTCATAATCTCAGCCACGATTACTATATCGTCGGCAAATCGAAGGTGAGTGATATACATTGAAATTAATGCCTTATCCTCTCCAGGCTAGACCCATGACGACATCCTCTATTGCGGCAGTGTGTTTCGGATAAATGGCGTCTCCCTGCCTCACACCCCGCTGCAGGAGGATAGGTTTTGAGGTCTGGTCCTGAAGTCGGACTGACATGGAGGCGTTTTCAAACAAACACTTCAGCACATAGATGTAGTGATAGTCAATCTGGCATTATTAGAGAGACTGCAGTACAGCCCAAGTCTCAATCGAATCGAAGGCTTTCTCGTAGTCTGCAAACTTTAAGCAGAGTGGCAGATTAAGCTCTTCAGTCTTCGCTGCATGAAAACTACGATAATGAGGAAATTCTAAGAGAACTTCACACTTTCCTCCAAGCAAAAATCTATAGAATAGTCTATAGACTTTTACTTGGAGGAAAACCTGAAGCAAATTGACTATCACATCCAAAGAAATCAGCTGTGTTTAGATTTCATATAGCATAGATACTTTGACATTTTTTTTTAAGTTCAAGTGCAGGTCCCCATTATGTGCGGGGCCTGTAGCATTTGCTACTCTTGCTACATGGCTAATCCGCCACTGAAACTGCTCAAGGCAAGATGAACTCCATATCTTGTAAAAAGATCATATTGGAGTACTAGAGTAAGTTGGCCAAACAGTTGGACCAACTCGTAGCCCAATAGAAGCTTATCGAAGTATAGGCTAGGAAGGAAGCTTCACCAGAAGAACTCACACATCACCAATTCCAAAGTCCCGGCTGCTACTGAGAAGAGGCTACCGGAAAAACCCAACAACACTTTTTTTGTCTTGGCAATCTGGCAATCTTACCCTGATCAATGGGGAAGATGTTACCTAATTCTTAGAGGTTAGAACCACAGGCATGGTGTCAGTATTGTTCGAAAGAATTACCGCGGCCCTGAAACACAAAGGGCAACTGAAGGACACTGACACTCCCACTCGCTCCACCCAGAGCAGGATTTAATGATTACCCACCTAAAAAAAGGCACAAGTGTAGTGTTAATTAGGTTAGGTACCTAAGTTTTTCATACCTCCTAATGCAGGCAGACATGAGACAAGTTGTCACTTTGGTCATGTCATTAAATCACAAAATGTGTGAAGTTTGTTTTCAAGACAGTTGCGTGTTGCGTAGTAGTATTAGTAATTCAGTCAAAACACCGTATTATTATAATTTGATTAACACTTGAATTCATCAACGTGTTGATCTTCATTAACGAGTTCCATGAATCGATTTGCAAGTCATTCGTATTAATGAATTAGTGACAAGTAGAATCACTGCGAACTTTAACCCTGTTATCATTACATCGGCTCGACAGCAGATAAAGAATTGTTAAATCTATTGTAAAAATAGCGTGAGTAAAGTGCTATTACAAAGAATATAACAGAGCCTCTGGGCGTAAAGATGAGCGACTGCGACATAGGCCGATTTTACATTAGACGATAACAATAACGACAACGACACGATATTGGTTTTTTTGTGTGCCCTCTTGCAGATCAGGTTATCGACTGTTTAACCGGACTAGCCTGTAAAAATTAAAACTAGGCGATTACACGCTAAGGGCTCCCCTTGTGGAGTACGGACCTCGGCTTAGGGTGTTGCCGGGGGAGGGCAGTAGGGTTGTCCCTACTGCCCTCCCCCATACGATATCAAGGGGCTGGTATTTTATTTATGTGACGATGTCGGGATGACATTAACCGACAGCTTTATATGCGTTATGCCACCGAGCACCTCGGAGGGGCCCCAAATTAATTGTCGTCAGCCGATATCGCCGTGACAATCATGTCGGTGACAATATCAATGACGACAACAGACATGTGAAAGCGTTCGTTAGAAAATGTATGAACTAGAGACCAGTCCCACGATATCGTGTCGTTATCGTTATCGCTTAATGTGAAAACAGCCATTAGCAACCAAACCTCGCAATAGTAGATTATGTGACTAGGGGATAAAGCAGTGTCTTTAAGTCGCGGGCGGCATGTTGAATTCCGAACGATACGAAGGTTTCTAATTTTAATCCCGAACGACAGTGAGGGATTTATATAATTAACTCCGGAGCATTGCGAGGGAGTTAATAAAGAAACCTGAGTGAAGTGAGGAATTCAAGCCACCCAAGATAAAGACAGTTTTATCCCCGTGTTGGATACTCTACTTTTTACACCATCTGTGAGATAATTAAAAGACAATTTAGTAAAACAAATCAAATATTAGAGAAATATAAGTATTATGTACAAGTTAATCTTAACTATCACTCAACATGTTTTGAGATTTGAAACAAACAAAATTCACTACTCTAAGATTCTATAGTTTCAATTTTCTATATCGCTCCCGCCTTTTCATTACTTTTTTTTTCGAACCTCGTCAGTAACCACGACCACGTTTTATTGATTTTTTTTTTTTTGTTAATGGCCAGTTTGAATTTTGAATACTTAAACTTGTTTGATGCACGTACGTTTTAGTTCACTTAATGTTGACGATTTTTGACGTTCCAAATTCAAATCTCATTATTCCCTAGGGATCGCCCATACTGCATTATCTCCCTAGGGACAGAATGACTTGCTTTAAGTGATGATGGTTGTACGACTTAAAAACAGGCATTATCGAGCAGGTGGTGTAAAATAGTAGATTATGTGACTAGGAGATAAAGCAGTGTCTTTAAGTCGCGGGTGGCGGATGTTGAATTCCGAACGAAACGAAGGTTGCTAATTTTAATCCCGAACGTCAGTGAGGGATTTATATAATTAACTCCCGAGCACTGCGAGGGAGTTAATAAAGAAACCTGAGTGAAGTGAGGAATTCAAGCCGCCCTAGACAAAGACAGCTTTATCCCCGTGTTGGATACTCTACTTTTTACACCATCTGTGAGATAATTAAAAGACAATTTAGTAAAACAAATTATATAATAGAGAAATATAAGTATTATTTACGAATTAATCTTAACTATCACTCAAAATTTTTTGAAATTTGAAACAAACAAAATTCACTACTCAAAGATTCTATAGTTTAAATTTTCTATAACGCCCCGCTTGTTCATTACTTTTTTTAGAAACTTTTTGTATTCTGTTTTTTTTTGTTAGTGGCCAGTTTGAAATTTGAATAAACTTGTTTGATGCACTACATTTTAATTCACATCATGCTGATGACGGTTTTTCACGTTCCAAATTCAAATCTCATTATTCCCTAGGGATCGCCCATACTGCATTATCTCCCTAGGGATATAATGACTTGCTTTAAGTGATGGTTGTATGACGTTTAGAAGGGCATTATCGAGCAGGTGGTGTAAATAGTACATTATGATACAAGTGTGTAATGCTAGTGATTACCGTCGAGGCGGTATTGTGACCCGAGCCGTGGCGAGGGTCTTAAGAGAGCCAAGAACGGTAATCATTAATTACTCACGTGTGTCATACGACGTTTTTCAATACACTTGCGAAGAAAACAACAGTAAAACTAGTAAAATTTTCTGTGACATGGCGGTAAAAATCTGTTATCATAATGGCGCGCATCATTTTTTTTTATTTACCCCTAGAGGAAAGCTAAGGTATTTTGATCATACTGCCTAGTCTTACGTTTATGTTTTCTTGCGTGACAAGTTTTTACGATAATGTCTTTCGTGGTGACAATAGAATACGGATGTAACATTTTCCAATGATTTTGTAATATTTAATTTTATTTAATTAATACAGCCGAACTTCACTGGAATAAAATAAAATCACGCCAAAAACCGCGCGCATCTTAAAATGGCGGCCATAGACCACAAAAAAAAAAAACAAATTTTATTTGTGTACGATTTATTTACTAAATGTTTTTTATTAATTTAATCGTTTGTACAAGTTAAATTTGTCCATTTTAACATTGAAATTGGATGAAATAAGTAGGTAAGTAAGACACTAATTTATAAACTATTGAAAGCATTCGAATTCAAAGAGGTTGAACAAAAAGGTTTTAACTACATTATAGCACTAGTGCGTAATGGTAATCAAAATGTCACAGTTTGGTAACGAGTGCCATTATATACCTAAGTGCAGTGCAATAAGAGTCACTTTCTGAGCAAGTGTATTGAAAAAGTATAATAAGCTGTCTTCACTAACATAAAGACTCGGACCTATAGATTGTATAAAAATTATTAACAATGAAGTATTGAACACTATTTATTGAATAGTAGGTAGATACCTACTAATAATTAGGGCCAACGCTGCGTTAAGCAGCGCACGCGCGGGCACCCGTCACATGACTATTATGCGTGTTTGTCGTGTGTGGCGGTCCCCGTAGCGGAAACCGGATTCCTGCGCAATGGCGCTAGTCCAACTTTAAGGGCCGACGCCGACGTTGCGCCCGCGTGGTCATACAAAAGCCTACCTACGCTCGTCGGCGATCGCGCTAGGGTCGCCGCTGCACTGTCCGAGCACAGCGTTAAGTACCTATTGTAATTAATTATGTAAAAATATTACATGGCCACAAGGTCATGTTCGCCTTCTCAGTGCGGGGCCGGGAGCCGCCGGGGTAGGTACTTACCTACCTACCTAATTGTTCAGCAAACCATCAAAATACAAGCAAATAATACCTACCTACTTGCCTCTCTGAAAAAAACTGTTGGCTTAAAAAATGGTAATTTACCATTTAATATTGAATTTAACTTTTGGAGTGGCGTAATTAGAGACACAATAGTAAGACAATGGCGCACGAACGCCGGCGTTCGTGCGGGGATCAACAGCACAACCGTCTCTACTCGCACTGGTCCTAAAGGGCCTATTAAACTACGCGTTATTCAGACAGTCTAACGTGCTGGCCACGGACAATTCGCTATAGCGAAAATTCGCGCGGCGCGACCGGCGGCGCGTCTTGCGAATGAATCAAATGCATGGAAATGTACTGGCCCCGGTCGTCTCGCTGGTCGCCGCTGCGCGTGGCATGCCCAGTACATTTCCATACATTTGATTCATTCGCAAGACGCGCCGCCGGTCGCGCCGCGCGAATTTTCGCTATAGCGAATTGTCCGTGGCCAGCACGTTAGTCTATGTACCGTCACACAAGAAAAAGAGCAACTTACGCCAATGTCGTGTAAAGGAATGAAACAGAACGATGAGATACATAGAAATACATAGACTAAGACTGTCTGAATAACGCGTAGTGTATTAGGCCCTTATATTTCCGAATCGTGTCAGTGAGCGGTGTCATTGCTTATGTGTGCGTTGCTCGAGCGCGCTTTGTAGATTGACTTCTGTACCTATTTTGTGTACACACACCTTGGCTCCTACTTTTCGAAATATATCCTTGGAGTGCACCGACCGCCTTCAGCTCTTGGAAGTTGAAGTTTCCTCAGACCTTGATTTTGGGCGGTCATTGAGTCCAAAGCCAAGGTAGCTGCTAGGAAACTCGGCGTTCTTGCAAAGGTCCGGCGGTACTTCACACCGGGACAGCTTTTAATGTTATACAAAGCACAGGTCCGATCGAGTGCGGAGTACTGCAGTCACATATGGGCTGGTGCTGCAAAATGCCACCTGGCAGCTTTGGATTCGGTGGAAAACCGTGCGAAGAGGCTAATTGGTGATCCAGATTTAGTTAAATCCAATCTTCAAAGCCTTGAGCACAGGCGTAGGGTAGCCAGCCTTTCGGTGTTTTACAGGTTACATTTTGGAGTGTGCGCGGGAATTGCATGACTTGATTCCGCCATCTCATTTCTACCATCGGACAACCCGATGTACGGCGAGTATCCCCTTACGTTGTTGAAACCTCTACACTCCGGACTAAGCGTTTCGCCTCGTTTATACCGCGTACATTGAAGGACTGGAAAAATTTGCCTGCTGAGGTCTTCCCATCCAATTATAATTTGGGTGTCTTCAAGTCTAGAGTGAATAGGCTCTTAGTGCGCCTCACCATCAACGATTGCATCACTGCTTACCATCAGGTGGGATCGCAGTCAAGCACTAGTTTATTTCAAATTAAAAAAAAACTGTAGAAACAACAATCATACAATACAAGAAACGTAAGTACAAAACAAACTACTCTTTTTTTTCTTTTTTCTTTAGTCAGTTATGTGACTACCACCAGACCATCCATTTACAAATTACGTTAAAAGGTTTAAAAATTGGAGATAAATAAAACACTAAGTTTTAATGATTTTTTTTTATTTTTTTTTTACAATTAATCAGATAACATACATATCAAACCAGCCGAAGTATGGCTAAACCCATTTATTATCTAAACTTACGAACAATACAAGAAATTGATATCTCACAAATTCACCTTACTTTAATATATATAGATATATTATAATAATATAATATGCAATCACTCTACATATAGTCTACAACCTACTTACTCATAATCTAAGTTTTGCATAAATTCAAAGTAAATATGCCCAAAAGAAATATTGTTGAACTATGAATATATATTACTTTTTGGCAATTAATTGAGTATCATTTATGTGCATAGCAAAATTAATTTTCTTTTAACATGTAACTTAGATCTTACTTCATAAAGAGGCCACAAATATAACATGCGTTTCTGTCGTCAGTTCGATTAAATAGGGACTTTTTGTTAAACATTATTTATTGCCTATTCTATAAACATTACTCTTATCGAAATGTAAGAAAAATATCCTTACGCAATAACTGAATTAGTCTAGCAGTGCTGTGCAGTGAGTGTCGAGGGTCCACCGGTGGCCGGGCGGCGCGCGCGCGGGTGTCGCGCGGCCGTGTCGCACGCGTCGCACGCATCCCGCGCGCGCGCATCCCGACCCGCCTCACCGTTGTGCGTACACATTGCGCTAACAATACGAGACAACATTTCACATAATGATCAAAACAACTATTTGTCATCTACATAAAATTTGCTCCAAATGTTTATATTAAAATATGTCTACTTATTGTAACTTCTAATTAGTTACAGCCAACTTTACAAATAATTGATACATTAGACTCTCAAATAGATCTCTACTAACTATTATTAATTAATGGTAAAAAATAAAGAATAAAAATACTTCTAAACATTGCATTTCAATCACATAAGTTTTAGTTTAAATACAATAATAACATTTTTTAAACCCGAAAATAAGTATTACAAGAACAATGATATCGTTGCGTTCTGGAATGGAAAATAGCACACTTAAATTCACTAACTGTTACACTTACATAATAATTATTGTTCTCCTGCTTTGTTTGTTAATATACATTGCTTTTAAGGTAGTATCAGAAAAATAACAGTAAAATATATCGACTATTTGATACACTGATAAAATTCATGATAAACCCTAAAATTAACTTAAAGAAATTGTTAAAATTGTGTACCAAATAACAGTGCAGTGCGTTTGATAAGTACTGGGAGTCGATATATAAATAGTTTGATATAGGACATACTATGTGAGGTTATTGAATGAGGTAATACAGATACAAAGAACATAGAACCGCTGCCGATGGCGCCTAGGGCACCGCCGACCCACCGCCGTCCGTGCTACTGTCTACACCTTATATAAATGGAGAGGCCTATGTCTAAAAACACGGCAGTTGCAAAAATAGATCTAGAACATGTAAAAGGTGTAGCACTCGTGGTGACGGAGGGGCGGTGTGCCGCTCGCCCCGGGCGCGCTACGCTATTATTTGGTACGTGACGGAACACTAACGATTCGGCGCAGCGAATCGTCGACGGAACATACGTAGAGGATGGTGTACAGATCGATACAAATTCATATTACTATTAAGGCAGCCGTTCATAAACTTACTACGTGAAAATTTCTTACGCATGCCTCATAATTATTACGACCATAATTATATTATTACACATTATACTTTAGATATTGAGAATACAAAGTTTCAAATAAATACCCAACAAAGTTAATTTGAAGAACATAAGGAACACTACAGCAGCAATCAAATTGCGAACACATTTTGTACTACATAAAAAATAATACACAACCCTTTGCGCGAAAAGACTGAAAAGTTCAACTTTTAAAGTCACCATGAAACTCGGGCCCTAGCATGAAATGCAATACAGACTAATATTCCGTGCGTTCGTCAAAGATGTGCTTATGAGTTTAGCGTACATGTATCTCCTGCAAACGCAAGGAAAGTGCTTCATAGTACGACCCTCGTGTCACTTTCAGTTAATACTAGATCTTTAGAATAAATTTTCCCATCACAGAGATTTGCACAGAAAAATCTTTTAGTTTTTTTAATATATTTAGCCTATTGATATAATTATGTCATAATTTAGCATCTGCTTATTTTTAAGTGTTCCAATACAAATACCAAGGAGAGTTAATTATTATTAATAATATTGGTGTAACGTGAGACGAGACAGCCTAAGTCTACGCTAAACTTATCAATTAGTATGTTGATATTGTAATAATGAAATACGTCGCTGAAACATGCTTTATATAACTACATTGTACTTTAACTCAAAGGTGGTACCGAAAAATATTATTTTTTTATTATAAACCAATCGTTCATTATTTTAAAGAGATGTCACTCATGACAATACTAAAGGCTTTGTCTTTAGTATTGTAGTGAGTACTTTTTAGTATTTAGTATTCATTATTATGATAACTTAAGGTTTTACAATTATCAAACTTAACGCACATCACGGGAATCACGGATATGAATACAACAAAATAATTCGAATTAGAAATGTAGACGATATGCAACGTTCAAAGATCAATTATTTTAAGGGAACAAATTTCAGATGACATCGGTGGTACTCGAAATAATTTCTTGTGATCAGTCTCCGCCCAGGAGCGGCGGTGATGTCATGATACTGAGTGATACATTAACTTAGTTTGTAAATCATTGATTCATTGGGATCGGTACACTACATCTTTACATGGTGGGCTTTTTAATTACTAATTAAGCTTGTTCTTTTGTACAACAAAAACCGACAACGGTAGTAGTCCACTCGTAAATGGTCTTCAAATGTATTCCAGCTCGATACATCACTAAAGTAAAAAAATATACGAAGCAGTTAAATATTATGTCTCGTCACATAACATGTGCCGCTGGCAGTAGGAGACCTCTAATAAAATAAATATTCTCATCCGACTCACTGGACAATATTAAAAATATTTTCTTAATCACAGATATCAGTCTGTCAAAATTTAAATTAAGTATATTTCAGAATTGGATTAGTCATTCCTCACTTACATAGGATATTATTCAAGTACTAGTACAATCAAGGTACAAAAGTGACTAATTTAAGACCGCAGAGTATTGATTTTTGACGCCAATAGAAATATCTAAATATTGAGAGGTTATTAGTACTTTAGTGGAACATTAACGAATTTGGTCGTTCGAACTACGCGATTACGTATATGTCAAGCACGGTGTCGTCGAGACCGGTACACTTCTCTTACAGTACAAATGAACATTGAATATAAACAATTTCACACAGGTACAACAGAGATCTAATGAAAGAATAATACGAATATAAACTAGTTTCATATAGGATATGATCGTTAAATTATGCTCGATTATAATCACTCGCACGTCGCTCGTGCGATACATGGATGCGAGAGAGACTAGAGAAGCAGTGTGTTGTGTAGTTAGCGAGCAGCAGTCTCGAGTCTACTGCATCAATTAACTGTTGGTGGGGGGTTGGCCTTGATACACATACATAATATACATAAACGCTACATAGTGCTCGTCGAATCAAATGCAACTTCATGACGTATCCGAAAGGTGAGCCGAGCCCGCGAGCCCGCGGGCGGGGCCCGGCGCGACTTGTCTACCGGTGTGCATAACTTTTGTATGCTCGCAGAGCTAACAGATAAATGGCGACTTACTGCTCTATTACAACTATACATAATAGCAGTTAAAATATTCTCAGCAATCACATTTAGTTAAATTACCACATAGAGAATTTAGCTTAGTTCAACATTTTTATCAATGGCCCTCTGTTTACACGTAAAGTCACTCAGTACATTTTTTTTATTATTTTGTTTATAATCAGTTGTTTGTGTTTTATCAAGAACACCCTTTGTCTTACAGCTATATATTCCAATAATACAAAAATCCATTCACTATAATTAAGGTAAATTTTAGATATTTAAACACTAAAATGTAAAATATGAACATCCTAAATAAACTCTGATATTCCAATTTTTAGGCATTAGCTCAATTAATTAAATATATGATTGAGTGACTATGAAAAAAGAGAAATAAATGCATTATAATAATACTACCCAACCATTCCCTTGTAAACTTTGACAGGTCCAAGCTGCTCGGGCCGATCTACCTTTACCTCTACACACTAACGTCAAAGCCTTCGTTATTTTATATTTGGTATTCACTTATTCGCACCACATAACAAGACTAGAGGAATGATTGCCTCTTGTGTCGACGTCACGCGTCCCCGCCATCTCAACACGATCCCTCGTAAATAAGGAAGACTAGTTTCTTTGTAGATATCACCTAATGTGTTCTCTATTGTATTAGGACGTCAACGTCGTAACGTACAAAAATATATATAAATAAAGACAACAAGCAAAACTTTAACCTTATTTAAATTAAAAGGCCCTCCTGAATATCGTACGATCTATCACTAGGTTTAAATATGTCGTATAATAAGTAACATCGTCAGTTATATGCGACGGCAAACGCAATTATTAACAATGGAAAAATGAGAATGTCTTTTAGTATGCAATGTTCAGCTTATTTGTGAGAATAGAAAGTTCAGCGTAAAATGAAACTGCATAATATTCATAGATATCTTGGTCCCTAAATGTGAGTACAGTAGAACGAGTGAGTGCTGCCTGACAATGGGTTCGTCGCGGCGACGCTAAGCTAGAAACAAGCCGAACTCTTGTCACGCCACCGGCCCGGCGCCCTTGAACCGCGCTGCTCAATATTCCGTGCAATATTTATTGGCTTTCTTGGAGTTGCCAACTAACTATAGGGACGAAACGTACTAAGAAATATACGTATCTATTCAAATACGGTTTTTATTTGAGGCTAAACTAATAAAGCTACCAATTTAATAACATACTAACAACAAGGCCACAAGGACGGTAGAGTGACAAGCGAAGGAAAGCTATAAAATAAATTACAAACGCATTACGCGTAGTTTAGGCGGCATGAGTCCTACGCCATAGACATTGCAGTTACCGGCTATGGTCCAGTACATTAATAGCTAACTTGGAGATTACAAAATAACTTTAGAATTTTATTCCGCACTAAGGGAAGTTTAATAATTAAGATAATAAAAAAAAAATTAAAATTAACAACAATATGAGCAAACTACTTGAATAGTTGAGCTAAAATAACACCAGAGCAGCTTGGATAGACAACAGCGACCTAAGCGTCGGCTGTCAGTATTAATGGCTCTTATTTGTACGATCAATAGTTTGTTGTGATGTCAGAGATCCACGCAATTTATGTAAACAACACAAGCGGTCGTCCAATGGCTTACAGACATCGACTTTGGCATTCAAGTGTTATGGAATAGATGCGATAGTTCGAACACGCGACACGCACGTGATCTCACTTCAAGATAACCAACTAATTTTAAGGTTACACGTTAATTCGGGTAAACTTCATGAGAACCAAAAAATAAATAGATAAAAATATTTACATATACGTAGGTATATATATAAAATGTTGATTGATGAAATAACACTTATTACAATAAAAGTAAAACATAGCTAAGCTCATTAATGATTACACAAGGCGTGGGCGCGGGCCCCGCTGCTCGCAGCCTTATATTGTCTACAGCTAGTCACAGAGCGGTGCCTAGGCGCACAATTCATTATAATACATTTTTGAAAGGAAACGATTACACCTGCCATCGGTTACGGTAACGTACCACAGTTCATTGAGGCACAATCATTGGTTTCTTTTAATTGCTTTTCTTTATATATTTTTTTTTATTTTTTTTTTGTTTTTATTTTTTTCATTATTTTACTTATATATTTACATCTATGATCGTTATTATAATTACTTGTAGGTACGTAAATTTACTCTAAATAACAGAAACAAATCACGAAAAATGTTATTAAAAGTGAAGCGTGAAGCGTATTAAATTTTTACGAATAAAATTCCACAATATATACATATTACAGTATAGATGTATCATATAAATACACAACAACATAATAATAACACAGACTAAATTGCACATGGCGCAATAATTGTGTGCAGGAAATAATGATGCAGTCATTGAACCGAGAGGAGATTCAGTTAGCGCGGCGCGATGGCCGCTACTCACAACCTTGTGATGCGCGGAGGCGCGCGCACCTCTACCGATACACCTCAACACCATATTTATATACTGCTACCGACACGTCTACACATTTAAAATACGTCCACTTTACAATAATATGTATATCCATTATTAAGTACTGATAACTTTAACTGACTAAAAAATTTCAAGGCATAAACTTCTTTCGTCTTTAATCTATGGATGACGTATTCTAAAGGGCACTGGTTTATTATATTCTCCGTTTGATCGGCATGTCTAACCTTAAAATGGAAAAAACTTTATAAAAAATTAAATATGACATTTATTGCTGTAGTATCATTAAAGTTTAAATTTGCACCAGAGTAAACAAATGAGATTTAGGCGTTATCGAATATTGGTGTAGAATTGGACAGAACAATATCAGTTAAAAATAATACCTATACTCTTTATTTAGTCTATCAATCGGTAAAAGAAACACCCTCATCACTTAAATTGAGCTTTAACAATACATAGAATTGACATTTGTCTGTTTATACGTGCACTATTGTTGAATACGTAGCACGAAATGTTATAGGAACATCAGATCATTAACCCGTACCGCGAATATAATTTCAAATTTTGGAAGAATCTTTATCAAGCAGAGAAATGCAATCAGTTGTTCCGGACATCTTTGATAATCACTCTTTGGCACCTAACATTAAACTCCGTGACAATCTCGATTATGGCCCCTTGGAAGGCGAATCAAACAGTTCGTCGCATATACCGTGCCTTCGTATCCACAACCCGGTTGTGATGAGACGCGTGTCATACAAGCGGACGCAGTTGTAGGAGGATAGAGAATCCGCGTTCAAACTAAATCTGTATCTGATACAAATCGCGAGAGGCAACGAAGAATATGCAATGATGAAAACGTAAAACTGCCGTCGGTCCCTATAGTAAGATAATACGGTAGTAATGACAAATGCTAACATTGTTTCTAAATGAACACATCACACATCGAAACATTTAACACTAACTACTACAGGTCCGAAGCGAACAGAGTTCAAACGCACGGACGCGTCCGAAGTCGCGTTCACCTAACTTAATTAATTTGTGAAGAGTACGCGAGCCCGAGGCTCGACAAGGTACAGCGAATCGCTTAAATCTAACTTAAGGCTAAAATCGTTTTATCATAAAAACACTGGAAGATGTTCGAAATACAGATACAATTTACATTATTATAAGTCGGGTGTCGGCTCTGGCCCTAAGCGTGCTTCCGTCGGCGACGCGGCGACGCGACGCGACGCGACGCAACGCGGCCGCGGAGCGACTCGAGAGCGGACGACGGGCCTCGCGCTCTACTATTCTAATCCCGTAATAATTGGTAATTTTATATTTTGGCAGAGTATCTCTGTGGCACACCATCAATAAATTAAAAAGTAAATAAAAGTGTAAATAAACTTTATGATAACGAACTTTAACTTACACGTGCAATCGTTGCCGTTAAATATCAGTTGTATGCTTATTGAACTCTACGATAGGACTTAAAATGTAAACTTATACCTACAGTTATGTAATACCGACAAACCTACGGCTACAAGTATATTATTAACAGAATATCTAAAGCATATGTCACTTTGAATAACGTTCAAATTGAGCCTATAGAAAATACCACAAATCTTTTATTTAAATAGATATTGATATGGCTAAATTTAAGTTAGAACTTTATTCTTAACTATACACAAAAGTGTAATATTTAATTACTGTTCAATTATAGTACTTTAATAACATTTCTCACAAATGTATGTGTAATATAAAATGATAAAACAATTTTCAATTTATTATATTAGGTTACCCTTACGTTAATCGTATAATCTAGATAATCATCATTATATTAAACATAAAGTGGCACTTCAATCACAAATACTGGAAAAAATTTGGGGAAACGTCAGCTTCGGCGGCGCCCACCGCCGGGCGACTACTTCGATACTATGATACTCTCAACAAAATAGATTATCCTTACATTAGGCAAGATACTTTACATCACAGGATTACTGGATCGCAAGGGATCGTCCCACCTTGTACTTGCTCGCTCCTAACGCATATAACTATATACTCGTTTGCATCAGACTATACGGCTTAAAAGGAATTTACCGCTACAAGAATGCACTTCAAATCTCATAATTTTGTTACCTTTATAAAAATTACAACTAATCGTAAAAGTTTGTTAGTGGGCGAAATGCACTTACACGTTTATTGCTGAATAAAATATCACTACTGGAAAACGAGGGCTCTATGCGAGTGAGAATTCAAAACAGAAATAAATAATTAAAATACGACAAGTACAGATAAAACGAGAAAATAAAAACGAACACGAAAGAAACTCGGAACGCAACAGCTCGACGGGCGAAACAGCAACAGCCCTCGAGCACAACAAAATAAATATACGCTATAAAATAAGGCCACGGGACGTGTGACTGAGGTAGCCCGCGACGCACTACGCTATCTGCTACTACTTTATTTGGTAGATCAGGAGCGGGCCGCCGCGGTCTCACCGCTAGCGGCCCGTTCCCGCCGCGACCGGACTCTTCCTTATAAACCTCGATACAGTTTCATTTGCCATTGTATATGTATAATTCTTATATACACTAAATATTCTACATGAACACTTAAAACACAGTAAGATAATATAGTATGTGGACAGTTGGCTACCGCGAGCGCGTCGCGCCGCGCACTCTACGCCACGTGACGCGTTCGACATGATCTGACTAGGCGAATAAAATTAGTCGATCCCCGTACGGGGGACGGTAAAGCGTAATTACAACTAGACACCTAAGGCTTCGATCCTAAACTCGCGTCGTCGACGATCGAGCGACGTGCCGGCCGATCGATAAATACTATTTATACTATCCAAATCGAAGATTTTACGCTAACCATAAAAAATTTGCACCTCAGGAATGACCGAGGCGACATTTCCGAGCGACCGCGACCGAAACGAAATTAGGACCGAAACCCGATCGACACGGACAAATGCATCTGTACAGATCTCGGGGCGCCTTAGATGGACTCGCCGCCCAGCAGGTCGGGCGGCAGGAAGGAGTTGAGCGACGACGGCGTGGCGCGCTGCTCGTGCGCGTGCGAGTCGGGCCACAGCGCCGCGAAGCCGCCCCAGCCGTCCTGCTTGCCGCCGCGCCACGCGCCGCCGCCGCCCGAGCCCAGGTGCTGCAGGATCATCTGCACCTCCGACTCCGCCGGCGACTCGGCGAAGATCGTCGTGTTGCTCAGCACGCAGTTGTTCAGGGCCATTTGGGCCTGCACACACCAACCGAGGCGTCAGCACACGCAAACAAACAATCTACATTCGCAATCGACATCGACTTAGCAGACACTGACCTTAGCAGCCTCCTCGCGCGTCGAGTAGCGGGCGAGGGCGAGGCCCTGGTTCAAATAAAGGTGGAAGTTCTGGAGGGGGCCATGCTGGACGCAAAGCGTCTTCAGGGTGGACCCATCGATCTGTTGGAAACATGCTGTATTAAAATGTGGTTCAAAACATAAGATGTGGCCTAAAAACGAATAAAACACTTGTATAACACGGTAAGTGTACATCACAGACTAACATCAAACATTGTGTTTGGCAAACATGTTTGCGGTGACCTATTCTATCAACCCAAATTTATGATCTGTGGGCTTTCTTTGTGATGTTGTTGCTAACCTTCTCGCCTGATTTATAAAGTGTAAATACCTGAGCAGTGAGGTTCTTCAGCAGCAACCAGGTGGAGGCTTGCCAGGCGGGCACGGCGCGCGGCTGGTGGTGCTGCGGCCACGCCTTGTTGAGGCCGGGCGGCGCGGGCCGCGGCTTGGAGCCCCACGCGTCCTTGCCGGCCCCGGGCGGCGCGTAGCTCCACGTGGACGACGACAGGCTGCGCTCGCCGCCCGGGGGCGACGTCTTGCCGCCCAGCATGTCGGCGTCCTTGATCACCGCCAGCGACAGCGGTGACCGAACCACTGAGCCGGGCGTCATGTTCGGGTCGTCTTCAACGTTCTTCATTTGGTTTCCCTGTATTCAAATTGTTTGTTGTATCTGTGTTTATAACTTTATCAGATTATCTTCTTAACCTATTGCAGTGTAGATATAAAAAGGTCGACCCAAAGGGATACAATGACCTTATTGACCACGCTGGGTAGGCAGGTAACCCCGCAAAGCGGACTGTCTCGCATCGGTGACGCTACTGCCAGCCATCAACCTAAGGTATGTGAACTGGTAAATTAGATTGATATCCCAACTTTTGAAATGTTAATCGCCTATCTTAGCTACATAGGAAACAACCAATTTGGAATCGCGCACTAGCTTCTGACGTTTTAGAAGTGCCCATGTAGGCTATGAAATAAAAATATTTGAATTTAGATTTCTTTTTTGTTTGTTTTTTTAATTTACATAAAACGAGCTTTCAGCTCTGGCCACCAAGGCAAAAAAAAATACATACTCAATAATTTTACAATCTACAAATATTGTTGTGATGTCTTACCTTCCAGGGCTTGCCAGGTTCGAACTCAGGCACCAGGTCATAAACGGGCTGGTGCGATGGGTGGGACGGCCAGGCATCCTTGCCATCAGCTACATCATTGCCGCTATCGCCCCAACCTTCGGAGCCGCGGCCCACTCCCCAAGTACTGTGATAATACAACTTGGATATAGGAAGACAAACTTATGCAAACAGTACCCCTGATCAGTATTACACACAATCGAAAGGAATTAATCACTCAAATATCGCGTGAACCACTTAGGTACATAAGAAATGTGTTAGAAATGTCAGCCGAGTACCGTAGGTTCCATGTACCTTGTTTTTCTTTGCGTTTGGTATAAAGAGATAAGCACTAGAGGGGAAAATTAGAAATAATGTCATATCTAAATATTATAAACCAAAGTCCACCAAGTTTGTTTGTGGACTCGAAACTCCTACTGAACGGATTTTCGTGCGATTTTCATCAATAGACAAAGTGATAAAGATTTCTAACACCCATGCCATGCGATGGTGGGTCGCTAGTGAAATAATATAAAGAGTGCGCAAATAATAACAACAAAAAATAATCACTGAGAAACCAAGTAATTATTTTTTAGCTGCACACTAGTACCATGTAGCTGTTTATGTTCACTTTAACCGCTTGCCTCAGATTGGTGTTTTCGTGTCCTATTCGCCAGGATCGTGCGTTTGTGACTGGAGTATCCAGTCACATCGCGTTCAGCTCTACAATCCTCATAGTGGATGAGCTACTTTGGCGGAATAAACGCGAGTATTTGTCGGATATAAAAGGCATTCTTAGGTAGGTATTCTTTTTCTAAAACTTAATTATAACAATAAACACATACGAGTCTGGTTGCAGGCCAAGTTGGTTGAGCTGTGGGCTCGTTGTCGACTTAGCAGTGCCGGGCGCGCGGCTGAACTCAGAGCCTTCTACATCCTTGTCTAGAGAGGGCAGCTTCCACTGGTTCAGACGAGACTGTTGGTTACCACCGGTGCTGCCGTAACCCTGGATTTTAACAGCAAAATTAGCAACATGACGAGATAATGTCAGCTAAAAATCTAGGTCTTGAAAAAAAAATATTGATACTGACAAGGTAACTGATAAATATAAATCATTCTTCCAGATAAACACTGGTTTAAACAAATGAATCACAATCGACGAATTTTAATAGTTTAAGACCTTTTTATTTACGTATTGTTTCGTTTTTTTTTCGTTATCGTATAGGATGGTGCGGGTGACAGCTGTCGGATTCATACAATGTAGCTGCCTATCCTTTTCTCTCAATTTAAAGATGGATATTTTCGTCCTGCTGTCATCCTACCCATGCTATATGTAAACATACCCCTTGAGTATCTTTCGGTATAGACATATCACTAAAGTTGTTCTGCAACTGGGCGATGGGGTCATGACCCTGCTTGAACAAATCTGAGCTGCCAGCTTGTTGCTTCATGTATAGAGCTTGCTGCGCCGTTATCTGGTTCTAAACAATAAAAAACACATTAATAATATGAAGATGCAATAAAACAAATAACTATGTTGGCTAGGCAACAATATAACAATCTATGAATCCCTCGAAATATCAAGGGCATGTGATAGAAAAAAAGTAAACTGAAGAGACTTGGAAAGTAGCCACGCCCATTGTCATTTTAAGCAAATTTGAATAAAAGCTTGTAAGAGTAACACATTATTAAATGATTGGCTATCATTTACTAAACTTACTTGTAGAGCAGTAATCTGCTGTTTAGCCTTAGTGATTTGCACAGAATACTGTAGCGCAAGAGATGAGTGACCTTTGGTCATAGCAATGGAGTTCTGTTGCAACAATTGCTGGAGCACTTTGATCTGAAAGAGAAGAACTCATTGTAAAACCTCCTTTCTATACTACCTTCAACTAAAATTATTAAAAAAAAAAATGAAATTTCAAATTCAGTTTCAAGAAAAAAATATGTTACCTGTTGCAGCAGCTGGTTGAGAAGCACGAGGGTTTGTGGAGCCAGAGGCTGGTTCAATATCTGATGGTTGAGATATCCTGCAGACACCGCCATTTGTATCTGTTGCACGAGCATGCGCAGTTGCGCCGCACTCGGCTGTCCGCCATTGCCCGTACCGCTAGGATTTTTATTTTCATTACATTGTTTATTCGTAGAAGTATGTGAGTCACTGTTTACAAACACAAGTTTCATCCTTATGTAATTTTTATTTGTAAACACCATGAGTCGAAAAAAAAATTTCATCAACAATGCTTGTTTTGGTGACATTCTGAATGTTCAAGGACACTTGAAGATTTTTGGGGGGTGGAACTAGGGAGGAAAATGTAATAATTTGAGTGATATACCTGTTGGGGTTGTAAGACTGGTGGTGCTGCTGCGTGGGCGGCGGTGGTTGGTTGAGGATCTTCTGCACGACAGCGGGCGACACCGCGGGCACGGAGGGCGGCGGCTGGAAGGGCCCGCCGTGGTGGCCGCCGAAGTGCTCGTCGCGCCGCCAGCCATCGCCGCGCGCGCTCGCCAGCATCTCCAGCGCCTCCTCCGCGTTCATGTCGCGGCTGCGCAGAGCGGCCTCGGCCTCCTCCTTCTTGAAACCCATCTCAACAAGGAACCTACAATGACAAATAAACGTGTCAAATATTGTAACAAAGAATAAAAAGCCCTTATTTGCGTTCATATGAATTTTCCATTTACCTGAATTGCTTGCTGTTCCACACCATTTCCTTAGGTAGCTGCTTGCCCATCGGGCCACCTTGCGGTGGTTTCGGTCCACCCCACTCGCCAATGTCATCGGGCCATGCAGTTCCAGGACCAGCGGGTTTAGGTTTAGGCACGGGCCACGGTCCAGACGGATCGGGCCAAACGGGCGCATCGCGTTCGGGCCAGGCTGGAGTGTGCGGCTCTTCCCAGGAACCGTTGCGCTGGCCATGTGCGCCCCATACAGCGTCGGGCTTGGTTGGCGTTGGGGGCATGCGTTGGGGGCCGGGCGGACCTTGCGGTCCGCGAGCTGCCATGCCACCCATTCCACGCTGTGCCCACAGCGATGTACCGTCGTCAAATCCCCCTGGAGCACGCCTCGCTGCCGGTGGCGATGGTTCCTCCCATCCAGATCCCTTGATTGGGTCTTTGGGCCCCTGAGCGCCCCACTGGTTGACGCCACCGGGCATCATTTTATTCGGAGCGGCAGTATGCTGATGGTGCTGACTCCACATGTCGCCATTGAGGCGACCAGATATTCCTCCACGTAGGTCGTGGCGTGGGTCTGCGCTTTGCTGGCGAGGGTCGCTCGAGCGGTGCGGATCAATGCGCGGATCGACAGGTCGGTGAGGTTCTCCCCATGCGTTCCAGTCATCTTTCTTGGGCACGCTCCACTGCTGTGCGTGCTGCGGAGGGCCGGCTGGCCACTGCTGTGGTGGCGGTGGTCCGGTCCATACGTTAGCAGAATCTGCAGCATCATCGTCTTCTCCCCATGTGCCACCAATATTTGTGGTGGGTGTGTGGCCCCATGGAGTCTTAACTGCAGGTTGCGGCGGCGGTTGCCCTCCATTACGTAAGTTAGCCTCCCATAGATCAGTTCCAAGGAATGCACCATTATTGATATTTGGTTTCCAGGCAGGTGGCCCCCCAGCAGGCTGGGTTTCAACCTTCCCTGGACCAGGCTCAGGAGAGCCAGGTACATCCCAATTTGTGTCTTGATTTACGTGTTGCTAAAAATTTACAAACACTTAGTAGATAGTTCTTTAAAACATAATTGCATTGTATGTAATTATAATAAGATAGCGGAACACTTACGCCTCCCCAGCCATCTTGACTAAACAAAGCTTCCCTCATTGAATTGAGTTGCTCAATCTTTGCAGAGGAAGTACTGTTGCTGTTGTTGCCATTGTTTCCATTGGCCGAGGTGGGCCCATTCGAATTTGCAGTTGAATTGGGAGGATTAGTACCGCCATTGTTTCCGTTGCCCGCGTTGTTCGTACCTACGTGAAGTGAAAGAACGATTGGATACAAAATCAGTCGAATTTGAAAATAAAATACATAATTTTGGTAATGCACTTTATATTTATTGTCAACTAACCATTGCTCGTAGGTGCACCATTGTTGTTAGGCTGCGAATTTGGCATGTTTGGTGGGGAACTTTGCCAATTTTGTGCCGACGCGCCGCCACTGGTTGGAGGTATTTGATTACCATTCCCCTTGTTGCTATTCACTGCAAGAAACAATCCTAACCATAAGCACCTGGACAAAATTCGAAAATCAATAATGTTAGTCGTAATTTCTAATCGGTGTAATTATCATTTGCCAACAATAGAAGCAAATTTTATTTTGATGACTTCATCATTACTGACGATATTAAAACAACTTACTGTCTGCTTGAGAAGTGGGCGGGCGCTGAGCCGTGTTATTCCATTGTTGAGTATTGTTTGTCCCATTATTTGTTTGGCCACTGGAATTACCGCCCCAATTCCCAGCTGGCAAAGAAAAAAGATCTATTTTTACTCTCTTATCACCGACGTCGATTAAAATATAGGTCTTATGTCGGCCACGCGCGTTACTGCCAAATATTTGAGAGTCGATCAAAATCTAACTACTACTAAACTATTTCTGATTGAGATGTTAGTAAGAGGACAAAGGAAGGCACACTTACTGTTGTTGGAGGCGGGAGGACTGCCCCAGCCGGTGGCAGCGTTGAGCGAGCTCTCACCCCCTCCGCAGAGTCGCAGGAGGCGCGGGACACCCCAGCTGTCAACCTCTTGCGTTTTCATATCCTTGATTATTTGACCTTCGTTTTTTGTGAGGGCCAACATCGCGCAGAAGGTGAGGTCACCATTCGCGAACATTCGCAAAGCCGTCTTATTGGCGGGTTTGTCGTAACCAACTTCCAATTCATTATTGTCATGGTATGTCTTCACAGACTTGTCTTCATTAGTAATGATTCGAGTTTTCGTTTTGGATATCATATTATGAGCAGACTTGTCGTTTAGTAGTTGCGTATCGCAAGGCTCATCTCGTATAATACAAACTGAGGATTTAAAAGCGTAATCAGACTTGTTCATATGCTCCGGCGCTCCGAACGCCATCTTATAGTTTAAGTTAAAGCTACTGAAATATGGGTCACTGTATGAGATACCCTGGACTGTTATGGCGTTAATCGTTAAAGGAATGCAGTAGTTAGGCGTATCGCCAATCATTTGGTTTTGTTGGACACTATCAACAAATTCTACATTATAAATATTTAAATCTACCATTTTTACACTAGCTTCATGACTTTCATTCTTCTCGACTCGCTTAAAAGCACCAAAATTATTTGTGTTCACCACCAACATCAAGGTGGAGTAATTACATTGCATTGGTTCGGTAACAGTATTAATATTGGAGTAACAATTATCCTTAATTAGATGTCGAACACATAATATTACAGAAACATTAGACATCAGACAATTATTATAAATAGAATAATTTTCTACAGTTTTCACCTAACATTATACTTATTTTCACAGATAGCATATTGTTTCAATTATAGACTAAGTAACAATGGTTCGTAGTGATGCAGTCAATAAAGCAGGTAGCAGTGTTTAGTGCCTCTATGGCAGAGGACAAGGTGAGATCACCACTGGAAGCTGCTGCGGACTCGCCTCCTAGCCCCGATTGGCCCAGCCCTATAAAGTACACAACATTGTATCAGCATACGGCCAACTTGTGTCTCATAATAATAATGCATGAAAAGGATAAGCAAAACAAAAATTTTCAGAAGCTGTAATTCTACAATGAGGACTTGAATCAGAAGCAATTATGAATTTAAAACAAATGCTAATAAAAAACATTCCCAAACAATCATAGTAAAAAATTTTGCATCACTGACTAAATTGTACTGCTTTAATTTACTCTTTCTTAGCTTGTATTAAAAATAGATTATTTATTATATTTTCCATTAAACAAGATATTTGTAACCTGTCCAAATATGTTCCATGAGTGTTATAATACTAGGTGAAAATTATATTTCGTCAAAGTAGAAAAATGTGATGATAGAACAAAAAAATTTGTGATATTTCTTTTGGTTAGTATTTATTTCTACAAGAATGCATTCCTTATATTGAAGATAATAGGAATTATCCTTTCAAATAGTTGATTTGCAAATAGTAAGTATACAAGTTAATGACATTTTGCTTACCTTTTAGGACGGACGAGAGGCTGAGCTGTATATCACAGATAATGCGGGCTCGGCAGATCCTTTAGAGCAGCTTTACAGTCAGCTCGTAACGTTTCAGATTATCTATAGGACAAAGAATTCATATTTCACATTTCTTATTAGCACAATCAGCATAAACAATCAATAAAAATCAATACGTGGGTCATAACAATAAGTACATGATTTTTTTTTTTTGAGGTTATCTCAAGGATTTAAAAAAGGTCAATTGGATCAAATCAACACACATAGCATAAGTAGATACTGTACATAACAGGGAATAGCAACATCAATAGTAATAATTACTAAGATTTGCGTCGCAGAGACACGATAAAGACAATCTTTACATCAAAAATCATGATGGTGTTTCACAATACGCCATTCCAAAATGTATACGATGTAATACGACGCAAGTACTTAGTTTACGGTCGCACCGAAATTATAAAGAGCAAAACGTTAAAGTATCACAATTCCCATTTCAATTTTCACATTCCTATAAAAACCAATATTCTTTTCTTACATTATATACTTATATATTTGTGTGTTTCGGCCTTGAGACTCGACGACTCGATGTTGAATATCTACAGTCGTATACATGTATCTATCTATGCTATATCATCCACGGTACCTATCTATATCTAGAGTGAAAGTTAGCACGACCCATATCATAGGAATAATAGAAATATGTTGAAAACAAATTAGTACTCCACATTCACAAACACTTGATTGACATGAATATTACAAAACTTCCTCAAAAATCGCACTCTAATCAGGCAAAAATACAAAAAATCTTACGTGACACGACCGAGCACAACGGTGTTATATTACTAGAAGGAATGAGACAGAAAATTAAACATGTCGCTGACATCCCATTTGTTGGAGGGAGAACAAACATACGCCTGAGAAAGCGATGCCATAAATGCTCAGAGCGATCAACGACGACATAAAGAACTATTTCTATAAACTAGCTTATTTTAGCACATACCTCTGTTTTGTAATGTTGTTGGCACATAACTTAAAGATTTATACAAAATCACAATCCCAAACCCCCGAGAACACGGCTTCGACGGCTGGATGGAATGATTTCGTCGTCGGGGTTCGCACGAAGAGCTATGAAACTCTACCAATTTAAGATGGACATAAACATCGTTGGGGCGACTCAAAGTTCCCTAGTTTTTTATCATGGCCGGGTTATAGCAATTTACTATACATACCTATAGCATTCAATACGCAGAGGGTATTATCTATAGTATCTATCTATAAATATGTACCTATAATAATACCGTACGAATACATACCTATTTTTATACTGAGTGTATCTCTATAACTATAGACAGTCAATTGACTATGGATGCCTGTGTAAAAGAGCTAATAGATGTACTCTTCACTAAAAACAATCAGAAATGGGGGCATTGGAATCACCAAAGCTTTTCTAAAATAGAAATCTAAACACAAAAGTACACGAAATCAAAATTTATTAATCTCGGTAAGGTAAGTAGGTAGATAAAAAGAAGAGAAATCAATGTAATTTTTTTTTCATTATTGTGACAGTGATTGCTTGTTTTGCTTTTGTGATAAATATGCGAACCAGAGTTAGAATAAATTGTGGTTTGAATGCGCTAATTTCAGAGAAGTATTCTGAAATTTAGAATTTAACAAAGGCTACATTGGCAGCTCTGCAAGTCAAGGTGTGATGTACATATTTAAATATATACTTGTGTTAATATTTGAAACATTTGAAATTAAAGTATCGTTTAGGACGTACCTATGAATCTTAATTATTGGGTTTATTAATACGAGTGTCAAAAAAACTAATAAGTAACAGGTAGGAACTTAGTAATTTATTATTTTATACAATAAGTTGTATCCGAAATGAAGTAAGTACCTACCTAGGTAGAGGTAGGTAGGTAGTGTTAGCTGCTTGATGGCAAAGAGTATGTAAAGCTAACGCTTTGGCTTGCTGCTCGCCTTTAGTACAAGTTTGCATACTCTTTGAAAGTTTGTAATAAGATATAAAATAGTACTTTGTGCTTTTTATAAAAAAATACAAGTATCATACTAGAGCCGCATTTACACATTCGCGCGAGTGGCGAGGCGAATGGTGAGCACAGGTGAGCACGCATGTGTTAACAGCGCGCTAACTGTTAGCCTCAAACAGTTTTTATGTAATACCGTAAAATGCTACAACATTGCCTGTATTTTGACGTTTTTATTTGATAAATCCTTCATTTTATAGAAAGTCATATGTGTTTTCAATTACAATTCAATATTTAAAGTACAATATTGAATGCTATCGGGATAGTTCTTATTAGCCAAAAAAAACTTCTATTAATATCAAAAAAGTGCATTTAAAAAAGTAGCAAAGTTAAGTTGCTAACTGTAACATTGCCTAGCCAAAAATATCATTGACTATTATGGGTGCTAAGGGGACGATTTGGCGCCTATTTTGCTTATAAGTTATTTTCCATGTTAGAGTTTATCTAGTCTTTAATAACAATATACATATATATTTATCGTTGGCAGGCAAAGTTGAACACGTCTTTATAGAAATCCAAACAACCGTGAATAGGCCTGTAGAGTTGCTCCCCAAGGTAGATGAATTAAAACCTGCTACAACTTTGCCGACCATGATTAGACTCTTTAAAATAAGATTTGAAGCAGAAAAACGATTTAAAAAACAAAAAACAGCATATTTTCTTTGCTATACAACTTATTACACTAGTAAATGAAGGATAAATACTCCCCAAATAAAATTTTCTCGCGAGCCGGTATAAACACCTCCACGACCACTGACATTAAAATTGACACTGACAATTTATTTTATTGTTGGATTATTTGAATGAATGATGCGTAAATGTTGTCATGTAGACTGACTTGCTTTTAATAGTGCCACTGACAATAAAACCGTTTCTATAAGACAATTATATAACATTTTTAGGATTTAGGCAATGTTGTACAGTGACGGCAATGTTGCAGCATTTTACGGTATGTTACCCACAGTCTATATAATTCAGGTATTCTATACAATACCTAGGCAATATATAGAATACCTGGAGCATCCAGGCAATGTATGAAATATTATGAACATTATTGTCCATTACATATAGGTATTGTAATGTATACAACTTCTAGAGTTTGTATACAGTAGGTACCTGCTGGTCCATCGGCAATGTGTAAAGTAAATAGATTTTGGTCTGTATTTATCAATTTTAACCAACCTACCTATAAATTAACGGGGGCAAATGAAACATGTTTTAATACTTAAAATCAATGTGTTTAAAAGATGAGAGCATGGAAGGAATTGACGTAGTTTTAGGGCATTCCGACACGGACAGGTTAGGTTAGAAGGCTAAGGCCGTAAGGCGAGTTCGGAGTGGAGTGGGGCTCCCGCCTTAGCCTTCGTGGTTATTTGTATTATAACCTACCGGAAATTAGAGCCTTACTTCAAATCCTACGGACAGAAATTGGACAAATTAAAAATTCTTCTGGCTATAAGTATCATAATATAATTTGCTTACAATGACACTTAGGTCCTATTTCTGTCTGCAGGGTTTAAAATAAGGTTTCTATTTCCGGATGGTTATTTGTTTTTTCTAACCTGACCTGTCCGTGTTGGGGTACCCTAAAATTAAATGGCCTATTACACTACGCGTTATTCAGACAGTCCACATATTACATTCGGTATTGTATAGAATGCCTAGGCAAAGTATAAAATAAATATTATTTCATACATTACCTACACGTTTTAGATATTATATACATGGCCTAGGTATTGTATAGAATACAGATTGCCGGTAATATATAAAAATATTTGATCAAACAGCGAGGCGAAGGGTGAGCACAAATGCATGTACAAATGCGTTATTATCTAGATATGGGCAGTGGGTAAATTGATACCATATGTATAAACAGGGTATTTATCGGGAAAATACCCAAAAGCATGGGTAAAAACAATAAACCTTCTTTGGTTTTTTTTTCTACCTCAGAATTCTGTCATATTATTATTTATTTATTTATTTATTAATGATAGGCTCGCGTTTGACCACCATCTCACCTGATGGTAAGCGATGATGTGGTCGACGATGGAGCACGCTTGCCTAGAAGTAGCCTATTCACTCTTGACTTAAAGACCCCTAAGTTGTAGCTATCAGGAAACACAGACTCCGGCAAGGAATTCCACTCCTTGGCTGTACGCATAATAAATGTGTTCTTAAAACGTTTTGTGCGTATGGGTGGGATGTCCACCATGTACCGGTGGCGCAACGCCGTACGTCTAGTGGTCCGATGATGGAACGGACTTGGCGGAATTAGATTGTGCAATTCCAGTGCACACTCCCCGAAATGTAAACGATAGAAAACCGACAGGCCAGCAACTCGGCGGCGATGTCCAAGGCTTTGGAGCTTCGACTCAACAAGTGCATCATTGCCAATGATCCTCTTGGCTCGCCTCTCAATTGACTCTATCGCATCAAGCTGGTATTTGGCAGACCCGTCCCAAAGATGAGAGCAGTACTCCATACACGATCGAACTTGCGCTTGATAAAGTTTTAGCAGCTGTTCCGGCGTGAAGTACCGTCTGACCTTCGCGAGGATTCCCAGCTTTTTTGCTGCCAGTTGAGCCTTTGCTTCGATGTATGGCCCAAAGTTGAGAGTTGACGTTGTTGATATATATGGAATCAATAGTAATTGCACTCAAAAGTAGTTACTCCGGTAACTTGGACTTATAAGCGCCTATAAGATAATATCTGCGGACCATTTAAATCTTAATATTCCTGTAGGAACATGTACCAGGATTATATGCACTGAGGAGCAATTACTCTTGTAATTTTTACTTATAAACTCATATAAGTTAATATTTTATAGACAATCTAAGTATATACTTATATTATTTATTTTACATAAGCTTAAAAGTAAGTGTTAAATGAATTTCATATCCATGTTTTAAATAAACAGTAAATCAGCATGATTATAACAGCACACGGTAGGATAAAATATACTCTAGCTATATCTAGTTATCGTATGCCATTTTAAACCTAAATATATACTAGTCAAAACAAAATAAGGGCCACCACGTTTTTATAGTATTCTCATGAATTCTTAAGGTTCAAGGGTTGATTAATGATTAGATTAGATAAATTAACTGATTTTTATTGTAAACAGCACACAATGATGAAGATTTTTTCAAAAAAAAAAAATTACATTACTTTTTCTAAAAACTAACATTTGTGCAAACAAAAAGTTAGGAATAAAAATTAAGTGAAAAAAGAAACAAATTAGGTATTGGTTGATTTGTGACTTTCCTCAATATTTTGTGTGCCCTCCTCGTTTTCTAATGCACTCTTGAAGCCTGAATGTTACACTCTCCACCAGGTCTACCACTGTTTCTTGAGGAATTTGTTCCCAGCTTGATTTTAGAACGTTTATTAGTTGTCTTTCACTATGTACAGGTTGGTTTGTGCTCCGAACACTGTGTTTTAGTAAATCCCTCATGAGTTCAATGGGATTGAGATCCGGACTGATTGCAGGCCAGGGCAACGTCAGTATACCAGCCTCCTCTAGGGCATCTCTGGTAGTCCTAGCTGTATGAGCACAAGATTTATCGTGCATCAGACGGAATCTTGCGCCGATTCTCGGTGCATATGGGACCACATGGGGTCTTATGACCTCCTCGATATAACGTTGAGCTGTAATTGTGCCTTCGTTGAGAATTACCAACTCGGTTCTACCTGATATAGAGATTCCTCCCCACACCATAACATTGGGGCCCCCAAATCTGTCACTTTCATGGATACAAGCATCCGAAAACCGCTCACCTTCACGCCCCCAGACCCTAATGCGACGGTTATCACTAAAAAAATTAACTTTGCACTCATCCGTAAACAATACTGTGCTCCAATCACTCATATGCCATGCCAGATGCTGCCTTGCGAACGATAATCAGTTTGCACGATGAGCACTTGTCAATGGTATCCGCACTACGCGTGTCCTGGAGAACTGCTGGTCCTCGTGTAACCGATTTCGAATGGTTAGATCACTAACACGTGTACCTGTCGCCTGCCGCAAACGGTTTTGTAAGGAGCGGGCTGTGATGCAGCGTTCTCTGCACGCAGTCAAACGCACGTAGCTGTCCTCCTGTGCGGTAGTTGTTCGAACTCTGCCAGATCCCCGTCTCCTGATTAGTCTCCCAGTCTCTTGAAATCGATTCCAAGCATTCTGAATCGCTTGCCGGGAAAAAACCACCTGCAACGCAACAGAACGCTGCGAATGGCCTCCTTGAAGCAATGTTACGGCCCTAGTTACGGTTGGTAAGTCCATATGTCGTCGGATTCTCGGCATAACTTTTTTAAAATGCTAATTCAGACACTACTTAAACAAAACTTAAACTGTTCTTGACAGAATCGTCAGTTTGACTGAGTTAAAATCCATCTTAAAATTGGATAGAATCAAGTGGCCACAATAAATTATCAAAAACTAGCCACTTTACACAATTATGCAGGTAGGACAATCAAAAAATATTTGTAAACAAATAAGATAACACTACTTTAAACGTTCAGCTACTTGAGAACGCATAAAAAATAAATTATCGCTTCCGCTGTTAAAAATAACAAGTGGCCCTTATTTTGTTTTGACTAGTATATTTATAGGCATTCTACAGTAGTGTTATTGTCCAAGTAATCTCAAACAATCCTGGTTAAACTCTTAAGAAGCCACTTTTGCTTGTAACGATCAGTATAGGCGAAAACACGCTTTATATAGTTTTGCAAATTCTATTGTACCAAGAAAATGGCAGCTGCCTTCATAATATTTATTAGTACTAAATGTAAATAAGCAAATTTCAAGAAGCGCTTTAAATTTTTTATAAAAACCATGATAGATTTCACAACACAATTTGACAACAATAAGATTTTGTTTTTCTACTATGATTGACATGAATAAATTCTGATTCATAAAAATATGACGGCGCTTACGTGTTTAGTTTTCAAAAGATATCAGAGGTGGCGCTAGTGGTTTAGAATGTCGTGTGTCACGTGACTGGCCACGACACTCTGACGCAACACTGAGTGCTGGTGGGATGTGGGTCGACGGCGGAGGCGCAGTATTAACTGAGTCCCGGTCAAGATATATGTGTCCACTACGCGTTCAGTGGAGTGTCTTAATTGTGTTGCCTACTTTGTAGTAATAATTATTGTGTGGTGATTTATCCACGGTGATTATTTTATGAGAACTAAAAGTAAGATTATAGTGAAGTGCTAATATTAAGTGATTTCATTTGTAACGAGTATCTATACCCTTCGCCCAATAAAGCACGCCTTATTACAAATCGCATTTCGAGGTTACAGATCCGATAACATTGTTGATGGGGCTCAAAAGCCTCGCGGAGGGACATACTCCCTCCGCGAGTAACTTTAAATGCAAATTTATACTCGGACTTCTCCGGATTATTTTTATCCAATATAAAATAAGTCCAGATACTGCTTTTTATTGGTGGCGATATTTTTATTTAAGGCTCTTAATATGTATGTCCGAATATTGCAAAAACTTGGATAAACAGACTGAACAAACACTAAAGAATGCGCAGTGAGAATCACATCGATAAGTAAAACAAAGCCTGTAGAATCTTTTTACCAATTCATCGTACGGGTCAGTGTCAGTAAGCGAACGATGATAGCAAAAATAAATTGAAAAAATAAAAAAAACATGACTGCGTAAAAAGTAACTTTAAATAATAAAAAAAGATTTTACAAAAAAATAAATTACCGACTGCACCAAAAAGAAACACTAAAACGATCAAAATAACTTTAATTTTGGAAGTCGGTGTTTGTCGATATTGGTTGTTTCTTATTTAACACCGACTTCCAAAATTAAAGTTATTTTGATGGTTTTAGTGTTTTTTTTAGTGAAGTCGGTTTTTTTTTTGTAAAAAGTTATTTATTTCACACTTTTTAGCTGCGATACACTTATAACCAGAGTACCTATTTCTCATGACAATTCCAATTAACCCAAACACTGCTAGGATACATTGTTTTATTATGAAGTTCCCTTCCCGTATCCACTTTCCACCTTTCGGCTCCATCATCAGATCAGTTTAATAGTACCTTATAGCCAAAGTGGATCTCATGACAATTCTAATAAGCCCAAACACGGCTAGGATACATTGATCAATTACAAAGTTCCGGTGCCTATCTTCCAGCTCCATCATCATCATCATCAGATCACTCCGATGATACCATTTTCAACATAACTATTCTGAACCATTTTTTATTTCTATTGTCATAGTCGCTTAACTATCTTCATTGTGATATCTATGTGAGTATGAAGTTCCGTTGGCCATTTCCGGTCTTCTTCATCAGTTCCACTTCATCAAAAGTTACTTTTTTACTGTAAATAATTAAGTCCTCGATGAAAATACCAAAATCACTATATATATTTAAGGAGTTCTCTCGAGTCCTCATGGATCCCGCCATTAAAACTGGACTTTGAAAAAAATCGGTCCTGTTTAGAAACATACCCGTTAAAGGGTAATTTTTTTTTAACAATTGGTCCATAAACGACGAAGTTCTGAGTAAACAAATATAAAAAAAATACAACCGAATTGATAACCTCCTCCTTTTTAACTAACTTCAAAAAGGAGGAGATTCTATGTTCGGCTGAATGTATTTTTAGTATTTTGGAAGGCTTTGGTTAAAAACTAAAAAGAAAAAAATAAGAATAGAATAGAATAAACTTTATTGTACACCATAAAAGTAACACAACTTATACATAAACTAAGTAACACACACAACAGTTAGTACATAACTAACTAACTTATACTTATACTAACTAATAAGTTTAGTCCAGTAGCGTAGAAACCAATTTAATTGCATTAATTTAAACCTATAAAATAAAACAAATGATAAATTCTAATACGGAACATATTGACTGCAACAGTCGGGACCCATATTAGATGGAATGATTTTAGTCTAGATTATAAGGCAGGAATCAAGATGTATTGGAGCCTGTTTTTTTCGAAAGCGGCACACGAACAAATCTGCTTTATGCCCTCAGTTGAAATACTGGTCTAGGATCACACCAAGGTATTTATTTAGCTTGTTTCTCCCAAGGAATCGGTTTGCCATATGCCTTGAAGGACTCCTTTTCTCATATGGGCGAGGAAATGGCAGCGTTTCCTCTATGCGATAGTAGTAGGTACGAATCAACAAAAAGTCTCGCAAAATGAGTACTAGATCTGGTATGAGTTGGTATCTATACATATAAAAGCGAAATACTTAAAATTTGGAAGGTAGGTTCCTTATAGGTTCCTTTTGACCGCTGTTTGACATTTAAGGATCACATTTCTGCCCTTGCAAAGGAATCTTTCAGGCGCCTGGGTTTTGTTTTGCGTAATGCCCGTGACTTCCGTAATCCCAGTGTTATTAGGCTTTTATACACCACTCTGGTTAGAAGTAAACTCGAGGCAAGTGCCTGTATTGTAGCATCCATATACCGCAACTCAGACACTAATGCTTGAGAAGGTGCAGAAAACCTTCTTGAGATTTCTATTTCAAAGGTTCTTTCCCTACATGTACCCCACCAATTTTCTTTTAGGGATGCTGGGTTTCAACTCATTAGAGGTGAGAAGGGGCTTCGATTAGCTCGTAGTGATTTGTAAAATCCTGAGCGGACGCATTGACTGCCCTGAGATCCATGACCTCTTCTGTCGGCTGTTTGTGCCCGATAAATACATTGGACACCGTCAGAGTCGCAGTCACCACATAGTGTGGCGGTAAACGGCAGCTACCTGGAAGTTTCTATTCAAGCTCTAACTATTTATTTTTACAATTAATTTTACCGAAAATGTACGAAGGGTGATTTTTTAAAAACTTAAATAGCACCAAGGGTATTGGTCCCACAGTTTTGGTGCGATAATAAAAAATGCTTACGGGGCCAAGTTCTACCAGTTTTTTTTTTCTTGGCTCTTTTGGAATTGGACCAAAATGGATGATCTCCTATTTTTATTTTACACTTTTTAGTTATTATAATTTAATATCACTATTTATTCACTCTATTTTAGGCGTACATTTATCACTTATAAGTTTACAAACCAATATTAACTAAAACATTATTACTATGTTGACTAAATTAATAAACAATGTTGATTTTTGTCTCAAATAATTTGAGTAACTAAAAAAAAAAAAAAGTCATGTAAAATCAAATTATTATCATACCATACAATTGGGTACTTTTTGTATTTATCCGGATAATAACCCATCTCTCAATAAACTGCATCGTTCAACGTTCGTGACAATCGCGTATAAATCAAAGAGTAAAGATTTTAAAGAGTAAAGATAGTGGTGGCATGCGCACTCCATCTATTGAGTTAGGTACTCTCATAGGGTACTTTGAATAAATTTGTTCACTTATGTTAATAATTGTAAGCATTATTGTTTTTTGTATTAACTGCATTTAAAACACCTACTTGCCGTATTTTAAATACAGTTATCTACTTGTATGTTAAGCCGCATTTACACATTTGCGTGAGTGGCGAGGCGAATGACGAAACAAACCAGAAACAGGCATGTGTAAAAACAGCGCCGCTATTTGCCTCGCACGCACACTTTGTACAAGAATATTTCGTCAAACAATTGGAATTGAAAAGAATTTTTAACATAAAGGCTATAAAGGTCAAGGTAAAGGTTTTTAAAAAGCTGTCCCAAAAAAAGGCGGCACCGCGGCAAATGAAAAACTTTCTAACCGGATGGTTACTTAGTACAACGACTCTTGGTTTTTATCAAAATCGAGAAAGATGTGGAATGACGATATTTTGATAAGAGCAAATAGTAGACAATTTATTATTTAGTACCTATCTACTAAAGTATAAATTGAAAGTTTTGTAGTAAGTAAGTGAATACAAGTGAGAGTGTGAACTTAACCATCGATATTTGAAGGTAGCAAGCTATTCGGTCAGGCTCTAGCGTAGAATTTCATAGTCACAAATACAAAATCATCAATGTTTTTAAATCATTACTCGAATTATCAAATTATAATGAATGCGAACTACGGGGATCCGGACGAACTGGTTTCGGGTGCTGCAATATGAGTTACCGCGATCCTGAAAAGTAGTGGATAACTGAAGGCACACTGGTCAGTAAAAGTCTGCTCGCCACTGAATAATACTCACTCCACCCTATGCGGGACGATTCTTGCGATGATTTCCCACGGAAACGAGGGATGCTGCGACTTGTCACATCTTTCGAATGCCATTAATGAAGAGTTGAAGTCGATATTGTCTTGTGATAATATCCTCTATGATACCTAGAGGATTCCCCTTAAGGTGAAAGAGTTAGGGCAACTCACGAAATTAAAATTTTCTTAAGTTTAATTATTTGGACTTGAAAAAAAAAGTGGAAAGGCGTGAGGCTAATTGGTGATCCAGATTTGGTTATGTCCAATCGTAGACAGAGAACACCTCTGTTCTCTGTCTACGTGTCCAATCTATAAAGCCTGGAGCACAGTTGTAGGGTAGCCAGCCGTTAGGTATTTCACAGGATGCATTTTGGAGAGTGTGTGCGGGAATTGCATGACTTGATTCCACTATCTCCTTTCTACCATCGCATCGGTCAACCCGATGTTTTAGTGTTGACTACCTCAGAAGAAATGGCTTAAAGAAATGGTATGAAATTCAAGCCGAAAACAACAAAAAATACGTCAAAAGTAGAACAAAGCAGAACCACAGAGTACCTTTTTATATACCCTGCGTTCCGAAATGTGACAAAGCGATAATAGCGCGAGTCCGACCAACGCGCAACGTCACAATTGTTACCTATTAGCCCTTTTAAATTGTGACTACTAAAATTGGTCGAATTAGTGATGTAATCATTTTTATCGCATTTCAGAACGGTGGGATATAGAGCAGAACTGTCAGTGTCAAAGTTCTTGTCATATTTTCAATTTTTTAATATTTGCAGTATCTTTTGTGTTTATTGGTTATCATCAATTTGCTACATTATTTTTACATCGATTAAGGAAAATTCGATCATTGCTGTGTCAGACTTCCGGCAGCAATGTCGTGTAAAAGCAGAGAGCTATGCCTCGTCGCTTCTGGGGTATAAGAAGATTAATAAGAATGCCTTTAACAGAGGCAGGGGACCAATATTCAGTATGGGTAAGTGTAATAATGGATTTAATCCAGAAAATAACAGAAAAATAATTTTATGGTAACCATATGTTGCGATGGTGTTAGATTTGGTATAAGTAAGCAACAGGATTACTGAGGAATGGACCTTTTTTTTTGGGTCTTTTGTTCAGTATTGTTTACGTTATAAACTGTTGTTTCTCCCTCCCTCGCGTACCGTACCGTTACTAGCTGTCCCTCACCTACTTTCGGTCCTTTGCAACAGATCAAGAAAATATTGAATGAAATAAAAGAACAATAGTGAAGTACAGAAACAAAATACCAATAGTTTCGGTTCTAATACTTTTATCATAATATAAAGGATAGACTCAGTTTATAAATAAACAAGTAGTTTAATAAGAACTCAACAAACAATTTTATTGACTAAAAATAAACAACCAATTGCTACCATGCACTAATTTTGTGACATTTTATAAGTGTTTATTTATTCTTATGTAAGAAAAATATATTTATTAAAATGAAAACATGTCCTTTTTCTTATTCCACTGTTCTTTGATATCACCAGGTGGGTTTAATCTACATATTCAACTTGATTGTTGGAACTGGAGCCCTGACACTGCCAGCAGCCTTCGCCCGTGCAGGATGGGGTCTCAGCACCATATCCCTGATGTTCCTTGCGTTCATGAGCTTCTTGAATGCTACATATGTCATAGAGACTATGGCATGTGCAAATGCCGTCTATAAGTGGAAGAGGCTGCAGACTATTAAGAGGGAAAGTGTGAGTATTGAGATCCTAGTTTAAATAATCAACACATAGCATCTAAAATATGTATATAGTAAACAAAATATATACTAGACAGTAAACAGCTAAGTGTAAATGATATCATAGAAGTCTGTGGGGTTTATCCACATAGCTTCAAACAATAAAAAACTTTTTACAAAAAAATATAACCGACTTCAATGTAAAAAAACACTGAAAAGTGCAAAATAACTTTAATTTCGGAAGTCGGTGTTTCTATAATAGTTTTGTCTCTTCGTTATTTAACACCGACTTCCGAAATTAAAGTTATTTTGCACTTTTCAGTGTTTTTTTACATTGAAGTCGGTTATATTTTTTTGTAAAAAGTTTTTTATTTTTCACTTTTTAGTTATGCCCTCAGCCATACTTAAATACCTTATAGCCAGAATGCATCTCATGACCATTTTAATAATACCAAACACGGTTAGATTAAATTAATTTATTACAGAGTTCCGGTGCCTAACTTCAGGCTTCATCATCAGATCAGTTCGATATATTACCCCTCTTCTTTCAGTCAGTCATCGACTACATGTATAAACAAAGCAATTTTACTTGTTACGACAGTTCTGCTGTGATCCCATGAGGAGTTCTGTTCCATATCTACGAAGTTCATGATCAGATCATAACAATATTTCTATCGGACCAACTTGGAAGCATAAACTTTTAATAAAAAAATTTTTTTCAAAATCGGTCTATAATTGACCAAGAAATCGGTGAACATACATAAAAAATAAAAATAAAAAACATACATTCAGCCAAACATATAACCTCCTCCTTTTTGAAGTCGATTAAAAATTGATAGATAACTATCTATCAATTTTTTAAAAATAATATTATTATTGTATAATATATTTTTTTATTATTTTTATCAAGAGTACATATCTATGTACTTTTTATTTTAGTTTTTTTATGGTATACAATAAAAATATTAAGAATAAAATATGTCCTGGTTTCGCACGGGTGCAATGCTGATACTAAATATACTACAGAATGTCTTTATATATTAACGGTTAATAGCCGAAGTGTGGCTACACTTAGTTATAGCTGGCTACAACTAGGTGTAGCCGCACATGCGTAGTTAAACTTAGATGTATCCTGCTTATCTTCGTTTAGAACTAGGTGTAGCCTTCATCATAGCGGCTAAATCGAGTTACAGCCGCACACTGGTTGTTAAACTGGGTGTATTCTATTTACCATCGGCTAGATAGAACTAGGTTTTCAGTGCAGTTAAATATTATGGTTTTGTTTTGAGATTCTTATCTTGTGTTTCCCAATTGATTCTATTATATTAAAAAAAATACAGGGATGTTGATGTGACATTTATAATTATTTAAGCTTATTTTTAAAACTCAAAATATCATAAATCTTCTCTTCAGATAAAGAACTAAACATCTTAAGCCGGGTATTCAATATGCAACATTTGTTGATAAACTGTTTACTACTAGTTTATCACCAAGTTTACTGTAAACACTGTTTCTGAAATTTGGCCGTCTACACTTGTGAGTTGCTAGCAGGCTTTATACAGGTATAAAGCATGTTATGCTCAAAGATAAAAAAATTAAACATAAAAATAAGGTTTACTACTTAATTTTGAAAAAATTAACGAACTCTTTGTATCCTATTCTCATATTTTTATGTTAAAACAAATATGCCAACTTTTTTTACTCTGATTAAATTATAAAAAAAAAACAATAAAAAATCTTTTCATGTCATGAATTCGGGTGCACGGCAGTGCCCCCACCAAGGCGAGCAAAAAAGTGGCACGGCCACGATCGATCCCCTATAACTTCGTTGTGTCTAAAACTAGAAGCCTGATTTTCAGTAACCAAGCAGGCATTGTATAAACACGGTATATTTAAAATTTTATTTAATTTGAACCAGTAGTTTAAGGGCGGAATTCATCAATAAAACTAATCGCTATTTAACGTTGGGCTCGCATAATCGCGATAAGCCGCTGTCACTTGTCTGTATTTTGTTTTGTTGTATTTTTACAAGTGACACTATTCCTGAAATGTAAACCTAGGATTTTTCGTCGTATTTTTAGAAGTTTCGACAAATTCGAATCTATGTTTTACAAAAAACTTCAGACCTCTGCGATGCTTTTTCAGCGAGATATCAACGATAATAATATGTTTGACACCGTTTCGATGGCGCGGCCATAGAGTTTTTGCTTTATATCTCATAAAATATAAACCTAGGAATTTTTTCTATATTTTTACAAATTTTTTACAAATTCAATCTATTATTTACCTAAATTTCAGGTCTTTGCAGCGCGTAGTTTTAAAGATCTCCGTGGCCGCGCGGTTCTCCGCGTTTCAATGGCGCGGCCACATTCAAACCCTTTTAACCATAACTTATAATATATAAACTTTTAACATAAACCTTCATAACCATAACTTTGACAAATTTATGGTTTTGGGAATCAACTTTTACAAATTTTTACATAATGTTGGCATAGTTTCTTTTTAACCGACTTCAAAAAGGAGGAGGTTATATGTTCGGTTGAATGTATGTTTTTTTTTTTTTTATGTATGTTCACCGATTTCTTGGTCAATAGTGGACCGATTTAAAAAATTTTTTTTTGGTTGAAATGTTATACTCAAGTTGGTCCCATAGAAATATTGTTATGATCTGATCATGAACTTCGAAGATATGGAACAGAACTCCTCATAGGATCACAGCAGAACCGTCGTAACAAGTAAAATTGCTTTGTTTATACGTGTAGTCGATGACTGACTGAAAGTAGAGGGTGAATATCGAACTGATCTGATGATGAAGCCTAAAGTTAGGTACCGGAACTCTGTAATAAATTAATGTAATCTAACCGTGTTTCGGATTATTAGAATTGTCATGAGATGCACTCTGGCTATAAGGTATTTAAGTTTGGCTGAGGGGTACTTTTTAGTGGTGGTACCATAACTAAAAAGTGTAAAATAAAAAACTTTTTACAAAAAAAAATACAACCGACTTCAAAGTAAAAAAAACACTGAAAAGTGCAAAATAACTTTAATTTCGGAAGTCGGTGTTAAATAACGAAGAGACAAAACTAATATAGAAACACCGACTTCCGAAATTAAAGTTATTTTGCACTTATCAGTGTTTTTTTTACTTTGAAGTCGGTTGTATTTTTTTTTTGTAAAAAGTTTTTTATTTATTTATCGTTATGGCCGCGCGGTTGAAACGCTCACAGTCGGTTAATTTATTCAGTCCGTACTTAAGGGACCTTGATGACCTAGATTGACTTGGCAATCGTATGTATATCACACACAAGTAATACGTATTATATTAAATTAGATCGTTTAGTCCGATTGCCAAGTCAGTCAGCCATTGAAATTAACATAAGTAGTAGCTAACATAAGTACCTGTGATACTAAAACAATTAATGCCAATAATGTTAATGTTGTTGTTGTTAATGTTATATTCATTCATAATTTGAGTAAAATAGAAAGGTTTTATCTTAAAAGGTGTGAAGTTACATAATATTCAATTACATGGAAACTAATCAGGCAGAATTTGATACACTAATTATATTATTGGTTATTAAACTGATTGCTTTAACTGTTAACATACTATTCCTGCATCACGGCGATCACGACTTCGCCTTCGGTATTAGCGGCGAGCGGGGCGGCATCGGTACTCGCGGGCGCGCGGCGCTATGAGCGGCGTCTCGTGGCGTGCTTCAAACATTTTCATACTTGATCTTATCGCTCGCCGCCCCGCGCTTAGCTCCGCTCACAGCGGCAAGGTCGTGAACGGGCCGTAAGGCCGAACGCTGCGTTACGCGGGCGCCCGCGCTTTCCCATAGAAAAGTGCTCCGTCCGGAAGCCCGCACGGTGACCCACTGCGGGTACCCGTCGCGGGCAGCCGGATGCGGATAAAGTTGAACTAGCGACACTGCGTCCGCGGCGGGACCCGTTGCGGTCCCACGGAAACCGCGTGTGGACACGCGCGGATCTACGCGACGGTTTCACATCGTAGATTAAACTTCTCCATCGACACAACTACATGCGCACCGTTAAAGTTGAACTAGCGACACTGCGCACGCGCAGGAATAATTTGGTTTCCGCGACGGGGACTGCCGCACACGACACACGCGCATAGTCACACGACAGGTGCCCGCGCGGGCGCCACAGCGTTGGACCTTAATGAAACATTCCCTGTTTATCTGTTGCATCATTACATAGGTTTATTTATAGCCTGCAGTATCTGCAATGTATCATGTTGCAGGGTAAGTGCTGACTGGTCGATACTGAGAACAATCTGCCTGTATTATGTGTGCGTACGCGCAGCGGAATGTTGTTGAATTTAAAGATTTTAATTATGCAGATATTTAGTGTATGACGTCGTATAATTGTGTATGGTAAAAAAAAATTTGTGCACGCAACCATTGTGGAGAAATTCACCAAAAACTGATTCCGCTGGGCGAACGTTGTCCTGGCGGAACTTTTTTTAATCCATAGACTTTAGAAGAAAAGAGATGTGTCCAAAAATTAGTGTGTATTTGTGTGTAATTGTGTATGTATGAATAAAACTAGTGCATGTGTTAGAATTATGGAGGAGGGTGGAATAACTACATTGATTTTATATATATTTATATGTACCTACATATCATGCTAAGTTGTCAAGATGGATAACGGTTATTTACTGTGTATCAAAGTTCCTATGACTGGTGTGTAGGGAAAGGGTTTTATGAAGAAAAGCACAGAAAGACAAGACGAAGTATTTATTTAAAATAGGCTTGTCAATTAATCGAATAACTATTTGCTTGTTCCAAAACTAGGTCGTCATGGGAAAGAACAAGCAAGAAAACCCATGGGAGCTTCAATTATAGTATTTTATAGGCACATTTTACAACATCATTAATTATGGTTACACAATAACATCTATAAGAAATTCTATGTTCTATGTCTTGGGTCATTTCATAATAGTAAGCTGAATAAGTATTCTCAAATACCGTATAACATAATTAGAAACAAAAGCCATAGTAAGACACATACACAGAATCAATACAACCAGTAGCAATAATAACAATAATCAAGATATAATATTAATTAACTTACGTGAGCATTGCTGGATCACAACTATTATATCACCAAAAGGTCACAAACCCTTTTATAGTAAACTGTCGACGGGTGGATGGACATCTTTTTTTAAACGTCAAATAATAATATCCCGCCATTTTCCACCAATCACAGTTTACCATAATTTAACTTATGTTACAGGTCTATAATTACAATTGTTACATAGCTAAACAGTTTTAAAACATTATAAGATCATTTAAGCAATTTTACAACACTTGATTTGTATTTCTTAGTTCTTATTTCAAAGAATATAATACCGATTGACAGTTCTGTACTAATCAACTCAAACAACTTATTACAATAAAATATCAATTTAAAATGAGAGATATAGCTTTATGGTCATTAATAATTATGAAATAATTTATAGGATTATCATCAATACGTCTAAGTTTCAAGTTTTATATTTGTATACACAACAATATTACTGATTAATCTTGGTAGGTACTTTGAAATTTGATTTGAACTGCATAAATGTTACCAATGTAAACAATACAACAAACAATATTCGTGAAATATTAAAATTCGTGATTTAACTACGTCATATATAATGACATTCGTCATTATATATAACACGGCCTTTCTGACAAGTACTTCGTTCTCGAAGTACAATTAGATTAGTCTAAAATTACACGATAATAACATAACAAAAAAATTACACGAAAGTAACATAAATTAAATTGTAATTTTATGTATAACATTCAGCTTATGTACATTTATATATTTATGTGTATATATGTGTTTACATGTGTAGGTATATATGTGTTTATTCTGTTTATCGTGTTTATGTGTGTTTATCCTGTTTATATGTGGATATATGTGTTAATCCTGTTTATATAATGAGGTGTACAATAAGTATACAGTAAATAAATAAACAAATATTACTGGCACAGGCCAGCCACAGGCCACGCCAGTTTTTTTTTTTTTTTACAGCCACAGGCATAGCCACAGGCACAACCAGTTTTTTTTTTTTTTCGCCACAGGCATAGCCACAGGCACATCCAGTTTTTTTTTTCCGCCACAGGCACATCCAGTTTTTTTTTTTCCGCCACAGGCATAGCCACAGGCACATCCAGTTTTTTTTTTTCCGCCACAGGCACATCCAGTTTTTTTTTTTTCCGCCACAGGCATAGCCACAGGCACATCCAGTTTTTTTTTTTTTTTAGTCTTAGTCAAGTCAGTCTCAGTCTTATTTATATATAAATATATACGGTTGGCAATAAAACTATCATATTCAGAAAAACATTCAGTCCTTTTGAAGCGGAACATTTTATCTTTTTAGTTCTTTAATTTGATAGGTTACCTCTTTATAAACCTGAATACATATAGGATAGCAACTTCGCCTATACCTATAGTTCAAGTTTCTACTCTAGGAATAATTAATTCAAGATATCTAGTTTACTCAAAACATTAATCCGTTTTCTTTATATAAACAATACACCGCTCGGTCAATCTGACATTATTGCAAATTGTTCCGAACGTCGAATTTTCTGTCAATACTTTCATAGAAATCAGAATATTTGACAAGTTAAAGTCTATGTCACTGTGAAATCAGTTATTTACTTCAGATCACAAATAAAGCACTTTCAAAACTAATAATTTCAAACGGAAAATTACTAAAAACTTCAATATCTGCAGGTAACAATCACTGAATTTGACTAAAACCGAGGGTACACTTAATTTACTCTTTCAACTTTACTGTTACTAGTAATTTATTATTGCAATTCTTCTTAAAAACCATTTCATTGAAATAATCAGTGAACATAACAATGTAATTCAATTATATTTTGATAAATCAAAATTCATGTCATTCTGAAACAATTGCCAGTACTGTTAATTTCATCACTTTATAAATTTATCAAACAGGACAAAGCAAAGAAAAGTTTCTTGTAAATGAGAATATTTTTAGAAAAACTAGTGTCCTACCCACACAAGCTAATGACGATTTTACGTTAATAATTTGTTAAGCTATAATACTTTTGTAAAAATACCCACTTTTTTTTTACGGTGGGAAACCATCCAAATGACTTCTCGCGCTCTGGGCGGAGCGGGAGGATACCCACTGGTAATCAAAATATTTATGAACATTTTAAATCAAATAAAGACTAATAAACCTATTATCATTTGTGAAATGGCTTAAAAGAAACAAATATCCATTTATTACGGTGAGGTAGCTTTAGCAAAGTGTTACTATTTTGTTTCACGTAAATAAATCTACCCTGTTATGTTCCTGGTAAACGATTTGGAATTGTTCCTAGTACTTCGTATTAGGAATAATTTTACGTTTATAAAAACTTTTTACAACTCGTAAGATACTCAACATTCACAGATATTTACATCCTCCAGATAAATAAAATGCTTATGAAGGTCTTACCGACTTTGCCAATTACAAGTACTCCCTGTAATCCTTGACCAATGCTGATGCAGTAGCTTGAAGATCCACAGCTCGGTCTGATCCCAATGCTCGTGCAGCTTCTAGATCCCAATGCCGTTGCTAGGGGCGGCAGGGCGACAACACGATCTTCAGTCGCCGAAGCGTCGTCTCAGACGTCTTCCAAAGGTTCACATTGCTCCAACGTAGTTCATGAAAATAATAAAATAAAATTCATCAGTTATGAACCAGGACACTATGTCTATCCCACTTCTGATGTTAGAATTATGGAGGAGGGTGGAATAACTACATTGATTTTATATATATTTATATGTACCTACATATCATGCTAAGTTGTCAAGATGGATAACGGTTATTTACTGTGTATCAAAGTTCCTATGACTGGTGTGTAGGGAAAGGGTTTTATGAAGAAAAGCACAGAAAGACAAGACGAAGTATTTATTTAAAATAGGCTTGTCAATTAATCGAATAACTATTTGCTTGTTCCAAAACTAGGTCGTCATGGGAAAGAACAAGCAAGAAAACCCATGGGAGCTTCAATTATAGTATTTTATAGGCACATTTTACAACATCATTAATTATGGTTACACAATAACATCTATAAGAAATTCTATGTTCTATGTCTTGGGTCATTTCATAATAGTAAGCTGAATAAGTATTCTCAAATACCGTATAACATAATTAGAAACAAAAGCCATAGTAAGACACATACACAGAATCAATACAACCAGTAGCAATAATAACAATAATCAAGATATAATATTAATTAACTTACGTGAGCATTGCTGGATCACAACTATTATATCACCAAAAGGTCACAAACCCTTTTATAGTAAACTGTCGACGGGTGGATGGACATCTTTTTTTAAACGTCAAATAATAATATCCCGCCATTTTCCACCAATCACAGTTTACCATAATTTAACTTATGTTACAGGTCTATAATTACAATTGTTACATAGTTAAACAGTTTTAAAACATTATAAGATCATTTAAGCAATTTTACAACACTTGATTTGTATTTCTTAGTTCTTATTTCAAAGAATATAATACCGATTGACAGTTCTGTACTAATCAACTCAAACAACTTATTACAATAAAATATCAATTTAAAATGAGAGATATAGCTTTATGGTCATTAATAATTATGAAATAATTTATAGGATTATCATCAATACGTCTAAGTTTCAAGTTTTATATTTGTATACACAACAATATTACTGATTAATCTTGGTAGGTACTTTGAAATTTGATTTGAACTGCATAAATGTTACCAATGTAAACAATACAACAAACAATATTCGTGAAATATTAAAATTCGTGATTTAACTACGTCATATATAATGACATTCGTCATTATATATAACACATGCATAAACTTCGGAGAAATTCAAGTTTCCGCTACGCGAACGTTTGGCCATTAGCTAGTTTTCATATAAAGCGCTTACATAGAGAGCTGTAGATTTTTACATACGTTGTTTTGAATTTGTTTATATTTGTTTAAAAAACAGATTTAGAAAAAATCGTAGGGCTTAAAAGATAAAAATATAAACGTAAAATACGCTTATTAGGTCTTAGTTCTTAAAGTATGCACTTTGGGGTCTAGATTTTCACGTTTATACAAACCTTGTAAGTGTCTGCAACATGTTGCCAAGTATCAATGATGTTCCGTTAGTAACTAAAGAGTTATAGGACAAATTTACCATGAACAGATCACTGTTTACAAAGCAGTCAAATATCACGACGTTCTGAAGGATTTGCATGATAATATGTATGTCAATAATTAGTGTATTCATTCAGCTATTCTTATGCAAAATTTCATGTCATTAAATTCAGTAATTAAAGAAAAACAATTATAATACTGACGAAGCATCGAAAACCTACATAACCCGACCAAGTTCGGATGGCTACCAAAAAGCGGCCGTGCCATATATCTAAGAAACGTTCTTAACCTTCCAATATAGTATTTATTAATATGGTACAGTTGCGTACACAAGCGTTAGGAAAAAATAAAACAATTGCATTTCTTGAATGAAAAATATTTTTTTTTTTAATATTAACGCCACTATCTACGATAAAAACAAATCTTCAATTAACAAGTACTTCTCTATTTAAATATCCGCGTACAAAAATATTTTTAATTAGATATAATACTTAATTATGTAATTATAATAACGTTAACAAACGCTTGCAATGACAGCAATAGACTTAAATGTGTTTTAACTAAAATAGATTATGAACTAGATTTTGCCCGCGACTTCGTTCGCGTGGATGACGAAACTTAGGGTAAGTATAATATTTCGAGCTTCAATAAAAATTAAAATCACATCACATAACTAACCTATTCAGTTGTTAAAAGAAAGCGAAGATGAAAATAAACATTTGGTTCAAAACTCTAGATTACATACAGACGGAAAACATAGTAAAAGATCAACATTCATAATAAACAAATTATAAGGTAGACAACAATATCTGATATGACTCAAAACACAACCACCAAGCTCAGTCACACAGAGAAACGCACCATCTAACACGCACCTTCACACCATCACACCACCACACACAACATTACACTATCACACCACCACACACTCACACATATACACATACACTTATCACACAAGAGCAAGTTTGCACTAATTGTATACATTTTAATTTTAATTTTGTTGCATAAATAATTGTTAATGTTCCACAAACGAGTGAAGACACTGACTCCTGTAACACAGGTACCACCTAGCTCAGGAGTCAGAGCTTCAATTGAATATGTATCAATCTCTTTATGTCAATAAAAACATTATTATTATTATTATTTTGTTTATTCATCATTTTATCTTACAAATTATATTTTTAAATATTTCAATAAAAAAATAAAAAAACATTTAAAAATATAAAAAATAGTGTCCCACCGGTATCGGGAACAGGGTCCAAGCTACCGGCGGTCAGGGCTCCAGAGAAAGGAACCTCCTAACAATACGAGCCGTGTCCAGGAGTACCGCTTTCTGAATCAAGCCCTTGATCCAGTCGCCTAACGCGAGCCTCCTAAGGTGTTGGTCGAGGCTCTTGGCTATTAAGCCATTGCCCGACACGACTATCGGTACAATGATCGCCGAGTCCACATCCCACATGTCGACAACCTCGCGAGCCAAGTCAATATACTTGATTTGTTTATCTTTCTCAGCTTTCACGAGGTTCTCGTCATGCGGAACGGATATGTCAACAATCATTGCACGCCTCTCGCTTCGGTCCACCACCACTATATCAGGCTTATTGGCTACAATAGTCCTGTCAGTGATGATGGACCGATCCCAGTACAAAGTGATATGACCATTATCAAGAACTGGATCGGGCTCGTACCTATAGTACGGCACTTCCGATTCTACAAGAGAGTATTTCAGAGCAAGTTGCTGATGGATAATCCTGGCTACAAGGTTGTGTCTATGCAAGTACTCTCCGTTAGCTAGACGAGAACAACCAGAGATAATGTGACGAATTGATTCTCCCGGACGGTGACATGCCCGACATATGTCAACCGTGCCGTCCTTCACAATAAATCTCCGGTAGTTATTCGTCATGATAACTTCGTCCATAATTGCACAGACAAAACCTTCGGTTTCCCCAAAGAGGTCACCGGAACGCAGCCAGGCTACGGACGCCAATTGGTCTACATCGGGCCCGTGAAGGGCCCGGAAAAACCGTCCGTGAAGTTCCTTGCTCTGCCATACTTCCCTGCGATCGTTAGTGTCAAGCACTACCGGTTTGCGCCAGTTCTCATTAGCCAGGGAGAGCGGGGTGAGTCCCTTGTCCACTGCCACTACATCTCGATGCATACCCACGTCGGCAGCTAGGAAATATTCCCTGAGACTGCATACCTCGCGGTTGTGTAGGGTCTTAGCATTTAAAAAACCTCGACCCCCACACTTCCGCGGGATATACAATCTCATCACCGACGATCGTGGGTGATGCATTCGGTATGCAGTCAGCAGTGTGCGGACCTTCCTATCCAGGGCGTCAAGTTCCGTTTGAGTCCATTTGAGTACGCCGAAAGAGTACATCAATACCGGCATGACCCAACCGTTGAAGGCGCGCACCTTGTTTACGCCTGAAAGAAGGCTATTGAATACCTTCTTCAGGCGTCCAAAGAAACGCTCCTTCAACGATTGTTTCATGTCAGTGATATTGATGCCTAGAGCTTCCGACATACCCAAATACTTATAGGTTTCGGTTGGAGAGAGGGATCTCAGGTTTATGGAATCCGTGAGTTGAGTGCCCACGGATTCCACAACCTCCCCTCGCTTTACATGCATGACCACACATTTGTCCACACCAAACTCCATCCTGATGGCATTACTGAAGGTTTCAGTTACCATCAGTAACTCCATCAGTTGCAGATTGTTGGGGGCAAAAAGTTTCAGGTCATCCATGTAAAGTAGGTGAGATATTACCAGACCAGCTGACCACCTCTCTTCAACCGATAGCCTAGACCTGAATTCTCCAGCAGTGTGCTTAGAGGATTCAAGGCTAGGCAAAACCAAAGTGGACTCAAACTATCTCCCTGGAATATACCTCGCTCGATCCTTACAGGTTCGCTATTCCTCTGGATATGTCGACATCCTGGATAGCGGAGGACCGTACTCCATTGCCTCATACACGACATCAGGAAGGTGCGTAGTGTTGTATCAATTTTATACAATTCCAGCACCCTCATGAGCCATGTATGAGGAACAGAGTCATAGGCCTTCTTATAATCTAGCCAACATGTCGACAGATCCTTTCGGGAACGTCGAACCTGTTGGCTAATGGTCATATCAATGAGGAGCAGCTCCTTAGTACCGCGGGACCCGTTCCTACATCCATTCTGAGAAGGTGACATGATAAAATTTTTTGTCAATATGACTATTAATTTTGCTTCTCAGTATGGATGTAAGAACTTTATAGACCGTCGGCAAGCACGTGATCGGTCTATAATTTTTAGGCTCCGCAGTACTACCTGACTTATGGAGCAGGTGGGTTATTCCTGTTGTTAGGAACTGGGGCAGCGACCCTGACTCTAAGGCAGACTGGAACTGATATGCCAAGCGAGCATGCGATCTTGTAAACCACTTAATCCAGAAATTGTGCAGCCCATCCGGCCCTGGAGATTTCCAGTTTGGCAACGGACGGACTGCACGAGCTACATCTTGGGGGCTGATGTCAATTGCCCCCATTTGTGGTATTGGATCGCACGCTCGCTCGACCTCTCGAGTCCAGTCACCCTCGGTGTGACTGTCAGGCACCGACCAGATGCTGCGCCAGAATGAACTCATGACGTCATCATCCGGAAGGCGCGCGTCAGTCACACCTTGGTCCGGTCGCTCCCAAGCCCTATAAACCCACCTTTCATTACTCCGGAATGTGCGATTCTGGGTGTATCGCTCCACTCGCCGCTTATACCTGCGGATACGGTTTGCCCATGCATACACCTTCTGCTTCAGGAAGTCGATGCGCTCTGTGACACGGGACATATAGTCTCGGGGGCTGATGTCAGTCCCCGAAAACGCCCGCCTCACAAAGCGCATCACTCTTGGGCGAGTGTTGCCCTCCCTGAAGCAGATTAGTTTGCCGATGAGTGCTCTGGCCCCACCAATACGACGCTCGATCCTGCACTGCCAAGCCGGCACAGCTGGTTATTATTATTATTATTAGTTGTTTAGATTTGATCAACATTAAAAAAGTACTTATAAACTAAAACATTGGTATAAAAAAGGTATTTTCAAGAAAATATTAAATATTAAGCGTATACTTAAATAAAGTACCTACGTAAATAGTACCTACTTTCTGTCATAGTCAAATACATTTAAAAAAGTAGGTGTACAAAAATAAATGACCTATAAATTATATCGAAACAACAATTGTGTTATCACCTATACCAATTCAATACCGGTATTATACTGTAAATTTTGGGATGTTACCTAAATATATTGCACGGCCGCTTTTTGGTAGCCATCCGAACTTGGTCGGGTTATGTAGGTTTTCGATGCTTCGTCAGTATTATAATTGTTTTTCTTTAATTACTGAATTTAATGACATGAAATTTTGCATAAGAATAGCTGAATGAATACACTAATTATTGACATACATATTATCATGCAAATCCTTCAGAACGTCGTGATATTTGACTGCTTTGTAAACAGTGATCTGTTCATGGTAAATTTGTCCTATAACTCTTTAGTTACTAACGGAACATCATTGATACTTGGCAACATGTTGCAGACACTTACAAGGTTTGTATAAACGTGAAAATCTAGACCCCAAAGTGCATACTTTAAGAACTAAGACCTAATAAGCGTATTTTACGTTTATATTTTTATCTTTTAAGCCCTACGATTTTTTCTAAATCTGTTTTTTAAACAAATATAAACAAATTCAAAACAACGTATGTAAAAATCTACAGCTCTCTATGTAAGCGCTTTATATGAAAACTAGCTAATGGCCAAACGTTCGCGTAGCGGAAACTTGAATTTCTCCGAAGTTTATGCATGCACTAGTTTTATTCATACATACACAATTACACACAAATACACACTAATTTTTGGACACATCTCTTTTCTTCTAAAGTCTATGGATTAAAAAAAGTTCCGCCAGGACAACGTTCGCCCAGCGGAATCAGTTTTTGGTGAATTTCTCCACAATGGTTGCGTGCACAAATTTTTTTTTACCATACACAATTATACGACGTCATACACTAAATATCTGCATAATTAAAATCTTTAAATTCAACAACATTCCGCTGCGCGTACGCACACCTGTATTATATCATTTTTTAACCGACTTCAAAAAAAAGGAGGAGGTTATCAATTCGGTTGTATATATTTTTTTATTTTTTTATTTATGTTTGTTACCTCAGAACTCCGTCGTTTATGGACCGATTTGCAATTTTTTTTTTCCCTTTATAGGATATGCTTCCAGATTGGTCCCATTTTTTTCAAAATCCAGTTCTGATGATGGAATCCATGAGGAATCGAGGGAACTCCTCAAAAATTATAGGCAACCCTATGGTAATTTTAGTATTTTCATCAAGAACTTAAGCATTTACAGTCAAAGTCCAAAACTAGGTCGTCATGGGAAAGAACAAGCAAGAAAACCCATGGGAGCTTCAATTATAGTATTTTATAGGCACATTTTACAACATCATTAATTATGGTTACACAATAACATCTATAAGAAATTCTATGTTCTATGTCTTGGGTCATTTCATAATAGTAAGCTGAATAAGTATTCTCAAATACCGTATAACATAATTAGAAACAAAAGCCATAGTAAGACACATACACAGAATCAATACAACCAGTAGCAATAATAACAATAATCAAGATATAATATTAATTAACTTACGTGAGCATTGCTGGATCACAACTATTATATCACCAAAAGGTCACAAACCCTTTTATAGTAAACTGTCGACGGGTGGATGGACATCTTTTTTTAAACGTCAAATAATAATATCCCGCCATTTTCCACCAATCACAGTTTACCATAATTTAACTTATGTTACAGGTCTATAATTACAATTGTTACATAGTTAAACAGTTTTAAAACATTATAAGATCATTTAAGCAATTTTACAACACTTGATTTGTATTTCTTAGTTCTTATTTCAAAGAATATAATACCGATTGACAGTTCTGTACTAATCAACTCAAACAACTTATTACAATAAAATATCAATTTAAAATGAGAGATATAGCTTTATGGTCATTAATAATTATGAAATAATTTATAGGATTATCATCAATACGTCTAAGTTTCAAGTTTTATATTTGTATACACAACAATATTACTGATTAATCTTGGTAGGTACTTTGAAATTTGATTTGAACTGCATAAATGTTACCAATGTAAACAATACAACAAACAATATTCGTGAAATATTAAAATTCGTGATTTAACTACGTCATATATAATGACATTCGTCATTATATATAACACGGCCTTTCTGACAAGTACTTCGTTCTCGAAGTACAATTAGATTAGTCTAAAATTACACGATAATAACATAACAAAAAAATTACACGAAAGTAACATAAATTAAATTGTAATTTTATGTATAACATTCAGCTTATGTACATTTATATATTTATGTGTATATATGTGTTTACATGTGTAGGTATATATGTGTTTATTCTGTTTATCGTGTTTATGTGTGTTTATCCTGTTTATATGTGGATATATGTGTTAATCCTGTTTATATAATGAGGTGTACAATAAGTATACAGTAAATAAATAAACAAATATTACTGGCACAGGCCAGCCACAGGCCACGCCAGTTTTTTTTTTTTTTTACAGCCACAGGCATAGCCACAGGCACAACCAGTTTTTTTTTTTTTTCGCCACAGGCATAGCCACAGGCACATCCAGTTTTTTTTTTCCGCCACAGGCACATCCAGTTTTTTTTTTTCCGCCACAGGCATAGCCACAGGCACATCCAGTTTTTTTTTTTCCGCCACAGGCACATCCAGTTTTTTTTTTTTCCGCCACAGGCATAGCCACAGGCACATCCAGTTTTTTTTTTTTTTTAGTCTTAGTCAAGTCAGTCTCAGTCTTATTTATATATAAATATATACGGTTGGCAATAAAACTATCATATTCAGAAAAACATTCAGTCCTTTTGAAGCGGAACATTTTATCTTTTTAGTTCTTTAATTTGATAGGTTACCTCTTTATAAACCTGAATACATATAGGATAGCAACTTCGCCTATACCTATAGTTCAAGTTTCTACTCTATGAATAATTAATTCAAGATATCTAGTTTACTCAAAACATTAATCCGTTTTCTTTATATAAACAATACACCGCTCGGTCAATCTGACATTATTGCAAATTGTTCCGAACGTCGAATTTTCTGTCAATACTTTCATAGAAATCAGAATATTTGACAAGTTAAAGTCTATGTCACTGTGAAATCAGTTATTTACTTCAGATCACAAATAAAGCACTTTCAAAACTAATAATTTCAAACGGAAAATTACTAAAAACTTCAATATCTGCAGGTAACAATCACTGAATTTGACTAAAACCGAGGGTACACTTAATTTACTCTTTCAACTTTACTGTTACTAGTAATTTATTATTGCAATTCTTCTTAAAAACCATTTCATTGAAATAATCAGTGAACATAACAATGTAATTCAATTATATTTTGATAAATCAAAATTCATGTCATTCTGAAACAATTGCCAGTACTGTTAATTTCATCACTTTATAAATTTATCAAACAGGACAAAGCAAAGAAAAGTTTCTTGTAAATGAGAATATTTTTAGAAAAACTAGTGTCCTACCCACACAAGCTAATGACGATTTTACGTTAATAATTTGTTAAGCTATAATACTTTTGTAAAAATACCCACTTTTTTTTTACGGTGGGAAACCATCCAAATGACTTCTCGCGCTCTGGGCGGAGCGGGAGGATACCCACTGGTAATCAAAATATTTATGAACATTTTAAATCAAATAAAGACTAATAAACCTATTATCATTTGTGAAATGGCTTAAAAGAAACAAATATCCATTTATTACGGTGAGGTAGCTTTAGCAAAGTGTTACTATTTTGTTTCACGTAAATAAATCTACCCTGTTATGTTCCTGGTAAACGATTTGGAATTGTTCCTAGTACTTCGTATTAGGAATAATTTTACGTTTATAAAAACTTTTTACAACTCGTAAGATACTCAACATTCACAGATATTTACATCCTCCAGATAAATAAAATGCTTATGAAGGTCTTACCGACTTTGCCAATTACAAGTACTCCCTGTAATCCTTGACCAATGCTGATGCAGTAGCTTGAAGATCCACAGCTCGGTCTGATCCCAATGCTCGTGCAGCTTCTAGATCCCAATGCCGTTGCTAGGGGCGGCAGGGCGACAACACGATCTTCAGTCGCCGAAGCGTCGTCTCAGACGTCTTCCAAAGGTTCACATTGCTCCAACGTAGTTCATGAAAATAATAAAATAAAATTCATCAGTTATGAACCAGGACACTATGTCTATCCCACTTCTGATGTTAGAATTATGGAGGAGGGTGGAATAACTACATTGATTTTATATATATTTATATGTACCTACATATCATGCTAAGTTGTCAAGATGGATAACGGTTATTTACTGTGTATCAAAGTTCCTATGACTGGTGTGTAGGGAAAGGGTTTTATGAAGAAAAGCACAGAAAGACAAGACGAAGTATTTATTTAAAATAGGCTTGTCAATTAATCGAATAACTATTTGCTTGTTCCAAAACTAGGTCGTCATGGGAAAGAACAAGCAAGAAAACCCATGGGAGCTTCAATTATAGTATTTTATAGGCACATTTTACAACATCATTAATTATGGTTACACAATAACATCTATAAGAAATTCTATGTTCTATGTCTTGGGTCATTTCATAATAGTAAGCTGAATAAGTATTCTCAAATACCGTATAACATAATTAGAAACAAAAGCCATAGTAAGACACATACACAGAATCAATACAACCAGTAGCAATAATAACAATAATCAAGATATAATATTAATTAACTTACGTGAGCATTGCTGGATCACAACTATTATATCACCAAAAGGTCACAAACCCTTTTATAGTAAACTGTCGACGGGTGGATGGACATCTTTTTTTAAACGTCAAATAATAATATCCCGCCATTTTCCACCAATCACAGTTTACCATAATTTAACTTATGTTACAGGTCTATAATTACAATTGTTACATAGTTAAACAGTTTTAAAACATTATAAGATCATTTAAGCAATTTTACAACACTTGATTTGTATTTCTTAGTTCTTATTTCAAAGAATATAATACCGATTGACAGTTCTGTACTAATCAACTCAAACAACTTATTACAATAAAATATCAATTTAAAATGAGAGATATAGCTTTATGGTCATTAATAATTATGAAATAATTTATAGGATTATCATCAATACGTCTAAGTTTCAAGTTTTATATTTGTATACACAACAATATTACTGATTAATCTTGGTAGGTACTTTGAAATTTGATTTGAACTGCATAAATGTTACCAATGTAAACAATACAACAAACAATATTCGTGAAATATTAAAATTCGTGATTTAACTACGTCATATATAATGACATTCGTCATTATATATAACACATGCATAAACTTCGGAGAAATTCAAGTTTCCGCTACGCGAACGTTTGGCCATTAGCTAGTTTTCATATAAAGCGCTTACATAGAGAGCTGTAGATTTTTACATACGTTGTTTTGAATTTGTTTATATTTGTTTAAAAAACAGATTTAGAAAAAATCGTAGGGCTTAAAAGATAAAAATATAAACGTAAAATACGCTTATTAGGTCTTAGTTCTTAAAGTATGCACTTTGGGGTCTAGATTTTCACGTTTATACAAACCTTGTAAGTGTCTGCAACATGTTGCCAAGTATCAATGATGTTCCGTTAGTAACTAAAGAGTTATAGGACAAATTTACCATGAACAGATCACTGTTTACAAAGCAGTCAAATATCACGACGTTCTGAAGGATTTGCATGATAATATGTATGTCAATAATTAGTGTATTCATTCAGCTATTCTTATGCAAAATTTCATGTCATTAAATTCAGTAATTAAAGAAAAACAATTATAATACTGACGAAGCATCGAAAACCTACATAACCCGACCAAGTTCGGATGGCTACCAAAAAGCGGCCGTGCCATATATCTAAGAAACGTTCTTAACCTTCCAATATAGTATTTATTAATATGGTACAGTTGCGTACACAAGCGTTAGGAAAAAATAAAACAATTGCATTTCTTGAATGAAAAATATTTTTTTTTTTAATATTAACGCCACTATCTACGATAAAAACAAATCTTCAATTAACAAGTACTTCTCTATTTAAATATCCGCGTACAAAAATATTTTTAATTAGATATAATACTTAATTATGTAATTATAATAACGTTAACAAACGCTTGCAATGACAGCAATAGACTTAAATGTGTTTTAACTAAAATAGATTATGAACTAGATTTTGCCCGCGACTTCGTTCGCGTGGATGACGAAACTTAGGGTAAGTATAATATTTCGAGCTTCAATAAAAATTAAAATCACATCACATAACTAACCTATTCAGTTGTTAAAAGAAAGCGAAGATGAAAATAAACATTTGGTTCAAAACTCTAGATTACATACAGACGGAAAACATAGTAAAAGATCAACATTCATAATAAACAAATTATAAGGTAGACAACAATATCTGATATGACTCAAAACACAACCACCAAGCTCAGTCACACAGAGAAACGCACCATCTAACACGCACCTTCACACCATCACACCACCACACACAACATTACACTATCACACCACCACACACTCACACATATACACATACACTTATCACACAAGAGCAAGTTTGCACTAATTGTATACATTTTAATTTTAATTTTGTTGCATAAATAATTGTTAATGTTCCACAAACGAGTGAAGACACTGACTCCTGTAACACAGGTACCACCTAGCTCAGGAGTCAGAGCTTCAATTGAATATGTATCAATCTCTTTATGTCAATAAAAACATTATTATTATTATTATTTTGTTTATTCATCATTTTATCTTACAAATTATATTTTTAAATATTTCAATAAAAAAATAAAAAAACATTTAAAAATATAAAAAATAGTGTCCCACCGGTATCGGGAACAGGGTCCAAGCTACCGGCGGTCAGGGCTCCAGAGAAAGGAACCTCCTAACAATACGAGCCGTGTCCAGGAGTACCGCTTTCTGAATCAAGCCCTTGATCCAGTCGCCTAACGCGAGCCTCCTAAGGTGTTGGTCGAGGCTCTTGGCTATTAAGCCATTGCCCGACACGACTATCGGTACAATGATCGCCGAGTCCACATCCCACATGTCGACAACCTCGCGAGCCAAGTCAATATACTTGATTTGTTTATCTTTCTCAGCTTTCACGAGGTTCTCGTCATGCGGAACGGATATGTCAACAATCATTGCACGCCTCTCGCTTCGGTCCACCACCACTATATCAGGCTTATTGGCTACAATAGTCCTGTCAGTGATGATGGACCGATCCCAGTACAAAGTGATATGACCATTATCAAGAACTGGATCGGGCTCGTACCTATAGTACGGCACTTCCGATTCTACAAGAGAGTATTTCAGAGCAAGTTGCTGATGGATAATCCTGGCTACAAGGTTGTGTCTATGCAAGTACTCTCCGTTAGCTAGACGAGAACAACCAGAGATAATGTGACGAATTGATTCTCCCGGACGGTGACATGCCCGACATATGTCAACCGTGCCGTCCTTCACAATAAATCTCCGGTAGTTATTCGTCATGATAACTTCGTCCATAATTGCACAGACAAAACCTTCGGTTTCCCCAAAGAGGTCACCGGAACGCAGCCAGGCTACGGACGCCAATTGGTCTACATCGGGCCCGTGAAGGGCCCGGAAAAACCGTCCGTGAAGTTCCTTGCTCTGCCATACTTCCCTGCGATCGTTAGTGTCAAGCACTACCGGTTTGCGCCAGTTCTCATTAGCCAGGGAGAGCGGGGTGAGTCCCTTGTCCACTGCCACTACATCTCGATGCATACCCACGTCGGCAGCTAGGAAATATTCCCTGAGACTGCATACCTCGCGGTTGTGTAGGGTCTTAGCATTTAAAAAACCTCGACCCCCACACTTCCGCGGGATATACAATCTCATCACCGACGATCGTGGGTGATGCATTCGGTATGCAGTCAGCAGTGTGCGGACCTTCCTATCCAGGGCGTCAAGTTCCGTTTGAGTCCATTTGAGTACGCCGAAAGAGTACATCAATACCGGCATGACCCAACCGTTGAAGGCGCGCACCTTGTTTACGCCTGAAAGAAGGCTATTGAATACCTTCTTCAGGCGTCCAAAGAAACGCTCCTTCAACGATTGCTTCATGTCAGTGATATTGATGCCTAGAGCTTCCGACATACCCAAATACTTATAGGTTTCGGTTGGAGAGAGGGATCTCAGGTTTATGGAATCCGTGAGTTGAGTGCCCACGGATTCCACAACCTCCCCTCGCTTTACATGCATGACCACACATTTGTCCACACCAAACTCCATCCTGATGGCATTACTGAAGGTTTCAGTTACCATCAGTAACTCCATCAGTTGCAGATTGTTGGGGGCAAAAAGTTTCAGGTCATCCATGTAAAGTAGGTGAGATATTACCAGACCAGCTGACCACCTCTCTTCAACCGATAGCCTAGACCTGAATTCTCCAGCAGTGTGCTTAGAGGATTCAAGGCTAGGCAAAACCAAAGTGGACTCAAACTATCTCCCTGGAATATACCTCGCTCGATCCTTACAGGTTCGCTATTCCTCTGGATATGTCGACATCCTGGATAGCGGAGGACCGTACTCCATTGCCTCATACACGACATCAGGAAGGTGCGTAGTGTTGTATCAATTTTATACAATTCCAGCACCCTCATGAGCCATGTATGAGGAACAGAGTCATAGGCCTTCTTATAATCTAGCCAACATGTCGACAGATCCTTTCGGGAACGTCGAACCTGTTGGCTAATGGTCATATCAATGAGGAGCAGCTCCTTAGTACCGCGGGACCCGTTCCTACATCCATTCTGAGAAGGTGACATGATAAAATTTTTTGTCAATATGACTATTAATTTTGCTTCTCAGTATGGATGTAAGAACTTTATAGACCGTCGGCAAGCACGTGATCGGTCTATAATTTTTAGGCTCCGCAGTACTACCTGACTTATGGAGCAGGTGGGTTATTCCTGTTGTTAGGAACTGGGGCAGCGACCCTGACTCTAAGGCAGACTGGAACTGATATGCCAAGCGAGCATGCGATCTTGTAAACCACTTAATCCAGAAATTGTGCAGCCCATCCGGCCCTGGAGATTTCCAGTTTGGCAACGGACGGACTGCACGAGCTACATCTTGGGGGCTGATGTCAATTGCCCCCATTTGTGGTATTGGATCGCACGCTCGCTCGACCTCTCGAGTCCAGTCACCCTCGGTGTGACTGTCAGGCACCGACCAGATGCTGCGCCAGAATGAACTCATGACGTCATCATCCGGAAGGCGCGCGTCAGTCACACCTTGGTCCGGTCGCTCCCAAGCCCTATAAACCCACCTTTCATTACTCCGGAATGTGCGATTCTGGGTGTATCGCTCCACTCGCCGCTTATACCTGCGGATACGGTTTGCCCATGCATACACCTTCTGCTTCAGGAAGTCGATGCGCTCTGTGACACGGGACATATAGTCTCGGGGGCTGATGTCAGTCCCCGAAAACGCCCGCCTCACAAAGCGCATCACTCTTGGGCGAGTGTTGCCCTCCCTGAAGCAGATTAGTTTGCCGATGAGTGCTCTGGCCCCACCAATACGACGCTCGATCCTGCACTGCCAAGCCGGCACAGCTGGTTATTATTATTATTATTAGTTGTTTAGATTTGATCAACATTAAAAAAGTACTTATAAACTAAAACATTGGTATAAAAAAGGTATTTTCAAGAAAATATTAAATATTAAGCGTATACTTAAATAAAGTACCTACGTAAATAGTACCTACTTTCTGTCATAGTCAAATACATTTAAAAAAGTAGGTGTACAAAAATAAATGACCTATAAATTATATCGAAACAACAATTGTGTTATCACCTATACCAATTCAATACCGGTATTATACTGTAAATTTTGGGATGTTACCTAAATATATTGCACGGCCGCTTTTTGGTAGCCATCCGAACTTGGTCGGGTTATGTAGGTTTTCGATGCTTCGTCAGTATTATAATTGTTTTTCTTTAATTACTGAATTTAATGACATGAAATTTTGCATAAGAATAGCTGAATGAATACACTAATTATTGACATACATATTATCATGCAAATCCTTCAGAACGTCGTGATATTTGACTGCTTTGTAAACAGTGATCTGTTCATGGTAAATTTGTCCTATAACTCTTTAGTTACTAACGGAACATCATTGATACTTGGCAACATGTTGCAGACACTTACAAGGTTTGTATAAACGTGAAAATCTAGACCCCAAAGTGCATACTTTAAGAACTAAGACCTAATAAGCGTATTTTACGTTTATATTTTTATCTTTTAAGCCCTACGATTTTTTCTAAATCTGTTTTTTAAACAAATATAAACAAATTCAAAACAACGTATGTAAAAATCTACAGCTCTCTATGTAAGCGCTTTATATGAAAACTAGCTAATGGCCAAACGTTCGCGTAGCGGAAACTTGAATTTCTCCGAAGTTTATGCATGCACTAGTTTTATTCATACATACACAATTACACACAAATACACACTAATTTTTGGACACATCTCTTTTCTTCTAAAGTCTATGGATTAAAAAAAGTTCCGCCAGGACAACGTTCGCCCAGCGGAATCAGTTTTTGGTGAATTTCTCCACAATGGTTGCGTGCACAAATTTTTTTTTACCATACACAATTATACGACGTCATACACTAAATATCTGCATAATTAAAATCTTTAAATTCAACAACATTCCGCTGCGCGTACGCACACCTGTATTATATCATTTTTTAACCGACTTCAAAAAAAAGGAGGAGGTTATCAATTCGGTTGTATATATTTTTTTATTTTTTTATTTATGTTTGTTACCTCAGAACTCCGTCGTTTATGGACCGATTTGCAATTTTTTTTTTCCCTTTATAGGATATGCTTCCAGATTGGTCCCATTTTTTTCAAAATCCAGTTCTGATGATGGAATCCATGAGGAATCGAGGGAACTCCTCAAAAATTATAGGCAACCCTATGGTAATTTTAGTATTTTCATCAAGAACTTAAGCATTTACAGTCAAAGTCAAATGTTACTTACATTTGATGAAGTGGAACTGATGAAGAAGACCAGAAATGGTCAACGGAACTTCATACTCAAATAGATATCACAATGAAGATATAGTTAAGCGACTATGACAATACAAATAAATGAATGATTCTGAATAGTTACGTTGAAAATGGTATCATCGAAGTGATCTGATGATGATGATGGAGCCGGAAGGTAGGCACTGGAACTCCGTAATTAATCAATGTAACCTAGCCGTGTTTGGACTTATTAGAATTGTCATGAGATGCACTTTGGCTATAAGGTACTATCGAACTGATCTGATGATGGAGCCGGAAGGTAGGCACAGGAACTCCGTAATTAATCAATGTATCCTAGCCGTGTTTGGGCTTATTAGAATTGTCGTGAGATGCTCTTTGGCTATAAGGTACTATCGGAAGAAGGAAGGTAGACACAGGAACTTTATAATAAAACAATGTAACCTAGCAGTATTTGGGTTAATTGGAATTGTCATGAGAAATAGGCACTCTGTTTATAAGTGTATCGCAACTAAAAAGTGTGAAATAAAAACTTTTTAGAAAAAAAAATAACCGACTTCACTAAAAAAAAACACTAAAAGGATCAAAATAACTTTAATTTCGGAAGTCGGTGTTAAATAAGAAACAAACAATACCGAGAAACACCGACTTCCGAAATTAAAGTTATTTTGATCCTTTTAGTGTTTTTTTTTAGTGAAGTCGGTTATTTTTTTTTCTAAAAAGTTTTTATAATTATTAACATTAACGCTATGTGCGTTGTGAGCCAGTTTGGGCTGTATTGACTGCCCTGAGTATTAAATACCATTATTGGTTTTCTGATTCTCATAGATTGCTTTTCTGAATTACTTTGTACTCTGGAATACCTTGTTGACACTGATCCCCATGACAATTGGAATTTCGCTAAGAGGAATACCGGGAAATTGTACTTTTAAGCAGGGATCAGCAATTTTCTGTATGTTTTTTTTTTTCTTTAAAACGACATGCGAGTTGGCTGTTCGCTAGGTTCCACTCATTCGCATCGAAAACGCTTTAATTTTTGGATGATCTTTTTACTCAAGTGAATTACGCATCTAAATAACAGAAAAGAACACAGACACTGAAAATTGTGGTCTGTCTGTGCATTTGAATTCACACTAACTAAACCATACCACAAATTCACAGATCCAAGACCACGAATCGGACGATGACGCCTCAACATCCCAGAACAACCATGGAGATCTTGAAGAACCCCTGGTGTGCGGAGACACCATCCCCTCTCGATACTACAGCCTCGACCGTCGCGTGGAGCTGGGCGAGATGGCCAACCTGTTCTTCAATAAAATCGGCAGGACCACCTTCTACTGTACCCTGTGCATCTACTTGTATGGAGACCTGTCGATTTATTCGGCAGCTGTGGCGAAGTCCGTTATGGATGTGGTGTGGTGAGGATAAAATATTTTTTTATTGTATTTTTTTTTTGTACTTGCTAATTGATTTGCTTTTCATAGTGTCAATTGATATTATTGACTTTTCCATAAGATCATCATCATTTCAGCCGATAGACGTCCACTGCTGGACATAGGTCTCCCCCAAATGTCGCCACAATGAACGGTCCTGTCGGTTCCTTATGATGCCTTCCAGAAATGTCTAAAAATTGCGAAGTCTATTGAAATGTAACCCAATAACATCCCAATAATACAGTATAGTGCAACTTTTTGCGACTTCCTTTTTATAGGCGATAAATCATCCAAAGACTTCTCGCGCTCTGGGGTGGAGCGAACGGGTGTGTCACACTTTTTCTTCAGTTGCTCTTTGGGTTCCAGGACTAAGGTGTTTTAAATGACTTGCCGCATTGTTATGTATGATTCAGTCTAAGTTTTTTTTAAGGTTCCGTACCTCAAAAGGAAAAAAATGGAACCCTTATAAGATCACTTTGTGGTCTGTGTTTGATCGTTCGTATGTCTGTCTGTCAAGACCTTTTATCCCAGAAGCGCGTGAACTCAGGTTTCCGGTTCTTTGAAGCTGTGAAAAAAAATAAACTTTTAGGTTAACGAAAAAAAAGATACGGCTGTTTTATGCAAAAAACGTCTGTTTCGACACTCAAGGAAATCAAAATTCATAGGGATCCCGTTGACCCAGAATCCTGAAATTTGACATAAAGCAAGGTCTTATAGCACAGATAAAGGAATAAATCTGAAAACAGTAAATTTGTTATTACGTCACAAAAATATACTTTTTTTGCGATTGGGAAAGATCTTCGTGACTTCATTCGGGAATTGAACTATTTACATTGGAAAGTTTTTTATTGTTGATAGGCTCGCGCTTGACCACTATCTCACCTGATGGAAAGCGACGATGTGGTCGACGATAGAGCGCACTTACCTAGAAGAGAAACCTATTCACTCTTGACTCAAAGATCCCCAGGGTTGTAGCTATCAGGAAACACAGACTGGAAATTTTTAATTAGCTGTACGCACAATGAATGTGTTCCCAAAACGTTTTGTGCGTATAGGTGGGATGTCCACCATGTACCGGTGGCGCATCGCCATACGCCTGGTGGTCCGATGATGGAACGGGCTTGGCGGAATTAGGCTACGCAATTCCGACACACACTCCCCGAAATGCAACCGATGTAGGTGTTTGGGGTTAAAGGGTCAACAAGGGTGATAATTATCTACGAACGCTTTAGTTATACAGTTAAAAGGAAAGTTTAATTTTCTACTTTGCATGCAGGGAAATTCCAATAAAATCGCGCTATCATCGCACCTCATGTTTACATGTTAATTATAATTGCTACTATATCCTTGACCGACATGATCATTTGGTAAATAATGAATGGACAATCGGAGGACAAGTAAATGGCACACCAATTGAAGCGTGTAATCGATCGCATCGCACAACTGTTATCGATCATCAATTTTTAATTCAATGTGTTGACTTATATCACGCAATTACTATAAGTCTGTTAGGGTATGAGCTATAAGAAAAGAAAAAAAAGACTGGGCAAGAGCGAGTCAGACTCGCGCACTGAGGGTGAGGTAAATGGTTCAATTCCCGAATCAAGTCTCGAAGATTTTTCCGAATCGCAAAAAGTGTATTTTTTTTTGTGACGTAACAAAATCTTTACTATTTTCAGATTTATTCCTATATCTGTAGACATTGCTTTATGCCAAATTTCAGGATTCTGAGTCAAAGGGAAGTACCCCATGAATTTTGATTCCTTTGATAGTTTCGAAATATGATTCACAGCTTGAAGGGACCGCAGACCTAAGTATATTGGGCACGCCATAATTATGGCGGTAAGTCCCTTCTTTGAGGAGTGGCTGGAACGACAACACGTCGTCCTTACCTTCCACATGACGCAGATCCTCACCGGACGCCTCCTTCTGCGAAGCGGTAATGCTAGCAAAGGAGGAGGCCGCACTTGCACGTGCGAGGCAATTGCCCTCGCACCCCAGCCGGGATTCCGATCCCGATTTCCGGCCACCGTAGGCGCGGGCTTGCGGACGGCGTGCAATGGGTAGCTCGCCGTCCGATCGTCCGGTAACCGTCCGGACCGAACCCAAGTCGTCGAAGACGCGTAGTGTTCCACGCGCGCCTCATGGAGATGTCAGCAACCATAGGGGCCCAGCAGGGTCGAAGCCTACTGGGGTCATGAGTGATGCGAAAGAGATCCCGGGGCCCTGGAAAAATGGCAAAGGGCAACTGGAGGTACACGGATGGGTTTTTAGTCAGTAAAAGTGCGACACTCTCAAAGTGGAAGGAGTTATGTGATGATTTCGATTAAAGAAAATAGAGACAAAATCCCCACATTTCTGATTTAGTTAGTAGGATTCAAGGATTCTACTTTAACCTGTTTTTGTTATCCAAGCTTGACACGTTTCTAATGCAAAATACTCAAATCAGAAACCGACCTTGACTGATAAACGATAATACCGACTTAAGCTAGAACTACATTAGACTGACGCACACGTGTAACACGCCTGATTTGTACGTAGTACGACGTCGCGTGGCGTGGATCAAGTGTAGCTCTACAAGTCTAGTTTCCATATAAAATGTATGGAGACCGACGCGCCCAGATCGGCGTGTGTGGCACACGTGTGCGTAGTGTAGTTCTAGCTTAACTGTAACGATAACCAATGTCTCATCAGCCGTTAAATCAGAATGTTAGACGAAACATAGGTTGCACATAGGTTTCCTAACCTTTTTTTCGTGAGAAATATAGTACTTTTCATAAATCAAAAAATCAGAACTTGTTGTAGTTCTCTGGCATGCCTAGGTACAACTTGCATACTTTTACAGGCAAGTGTATCACCACCTTTAAAGCGTCTATGACAGAGATACACAACAGTAGTTGCCTGTAGTATGCAAGAATCTTGCATGCTAGTGAGCCACAAGTTCTGATTGGTGGATGTCACTATGGCATGCATGCTACTTGCATACTTTTTTGCATGTGTATCGCTGCCTTAATCGCCCGAATATGTATTTTAGCCTATAGTTATAGAATACAGTTGAAGCAGATGATCAAACTTTTGTAGGTATAACGGTGCAGCGACAGATAGCAAAATTCAATGGTCATTATTGTGTCTAACTTGTATAAGTCTATAACATGAATGCCCTATACGGACTCATGATAGTCTAAACTTTAGACGATCATGAGTCCGTATACGAAAACATTACCTTACCTCTTTACAATTTTAAATCTTTTATAGTTTATTAAACGTAACATTAATTTTTTTAGTGAGGGGCTTCACATTCATTAAACGCTCGCTCATTGTCTTTCTATTGTGTCTCTAATTACGGTACGGTTAATTACGGTTAAAAACCTCGCTTTAAATCTACGACAGCGAGGCTCCGACTTGTCATTTGATTACACTGTTAAATGCACTAGTGAGCTAGATTCGGTCGTACTGGTCTGATATAATTTACCCCCGCGGACTACCAGTTTTCCCCCGCAGGGGTAATTAACCCCAGCCAGGTTAGGAGCCGTGGGTCTAAATAAAGGATAATGCATTTTATTAGCGTAGCTGTAACTAGCTTACCTACATACAATCAATAATTCAGACACTCGAATATTTGGTCAGGTGTAATATTATTATGTCTAACGACTGCTGTAGGTATGTATGTGGCGGGAGAGATAACTGGAAAATGTCGGTTTGCAATGCGTGTGCTATTTTTTTTTCCACAACTATCACACAACGCCGCTAAGCAGAGCTTGTGTTATGAGTACTAGACAACTGATAAACATACTTACATATTTCTAAATATATATAATATTATAGATAAATTACACCCAGAGAACAAATGATCGTGCTCATCACACAAACATTTGTCCTGGTTGGGAGTCGACCCCACGACCGCCGGCATACCAGTCAGGGCCACTAACCACTAGACCAACAGGCCAGTCTGTGTAATATTATTATATTTAACGACTGCTGTAGGTAGGTACTCGTATATAGCGGGAGAGATAACTTGAAAATGTCGGTGTGCAATCCGTGTGCTGTCTAGCTATAAATATAAAGTGAACACTGATTTATTGACCAGCCAAAGAATAACAGACATGGGTGTGTAATTAAACGTCATTTATCAATTAATTAACTTGTGGTTTTTTCTGTTTGAGAGCTAAATGTAGATATTAATTTGCAAGATGATGGATAGTTTAACTTCTGCCTGTGGATAAGCCCGCGCGAAAGTAGATTTTTTTATACAAACTTTGGATCCCCGTGTTATCCTCCTAAGGGTTGAATTTTAAAATATCCTTGTTTATTCTTTGAATACATCATAACAGGAACTTCTGCAGAATTCCAGTGTTCTAGGTTCAAAGGTTTGGGTTGGGCGTTGATGAATTATTGAGTCAGGACTTTGCCTTTTATTATATACTTACTAGCTTTTGCCCACGGCTTCGCTCCCGTCAACTGACTACTCTATTCTGCTCTACCCAACTCTACCCTAATACCAATTTTTTTAAATTTTTTTCTTTCTTATGAACCTTCTGACAATAACAAACGCAACAAAAAAAAAATTGTGAAATCGGTCCAGCCGTTCACGCGTGATAGCGTGACCAAGGGAAATAGGGATTCATTTTTATATATATACCTAGATATATAGGTGGAATGGATGTGGATAATTGGATATACACTACTATTTTTTAATTAGTACAAAAAAAATGGGGCTCTATCCGTATCCATTACTGTTCATGTTTGTGTAGTCAAAAGTAAAAAGAAAAACGAAATCCCAAAATTGTCCACGATTTGCCATATTGGTAAATTCATTATTGAATCAATCATTTATAACAATTGCTACTGGAAAATCTGAGGCGCCGTGTTTTTTTTTTCATTTTGATCGCCATTCATTCATTCATAATTATAATCAATAGCCTGTACAATATTTCCATAAATTGAGTAACATTTTGTGATATAAACAAACGCTAATAACTTTGCTGTTTATGAATATTATTTATTGAGACTTTACTTAAATAATAACAATATCTTTTTAACCGACTTCAAAAAGGAGGAGGTTATATGTTCGGTTGAATGTATGTTTTTTCTTTTTTTATGTATGTTCACCGATTTCTCGGTAAATTGTAGACCGATTTTGAAAATTTTTTTTTTGATTGAAAGGTTATGCTTCCAAGTTGGTCCCATAGAAATATTGTTATGATCTGATCATGAACTTCGTAGATATGGAACAGAACTCCTCATGGGATCACAGCAGAACTGTCGTAACAAGTAAAATTGCTTTGTTTATACGTGTAGTCGATGACTGACTGAAAGAAGAGGGGTAATATATCGAACTGATCTGATGATGAAGCCTGAAATTAGGCACCGGAACTCTGTAATAAATTAATTTAATCTAACCGTGTTTGGTATTATTAGAATTGTCATAAGATGCACTCTGGCTATAAGGTATTTAAGTATGGCTGAGGGGTACTTTTTAGTGGTGGTACCATAACTAAAAAGTGAAAAATAAAAAACTTTTTACAAAAAAAATACAACCGACTTCAATGTAAAAAAAACACTGAAAAGTGCAAAATAACTTTAATTTCGGAAGTCGGTGTTAAACAAAGACATTAAATATATACTACCAATAGACAGGACATAGCGAACAAAATCGTGCTCCGATACTTATTACCTAGTGGTCATAAGTCGCTCAGTCTAGTATGACGCCCCTACACGTCAAGTCGTGTTTGTATCCGCTCTATGCATTAAAAGAAAATCATTTTCTGAGAAAATATGCCGAACTGCGCATTACGCTATTGCAAATCTTGTTATGATAAAATGACTGGACCTAAGTTCACTTTATTTTCGTAAATGTTTTTGGTATTTAGGAAGTAATTAATTAACTTCTTGAGTAGCGTAATTAGAGACACAATAGTAAGACAATAGCGCACGACCGCCGGCGTTCGTGCGGGGATCAACAGCTTAAAATTCAATAATTTTTATAGATAGTTCTAGAACATTTGCTGATTTTGTGATAATGCCATCTATTGCTGAAAAGCTTAACCTTACCTTTATCACACACTGACCCTCTACCACGAGCTCATAATGTGATCCATTTTACGACCTAAACCGAACTGTTACAGGGATGGAGCTATATAGCGTGTATAGCTCCATCACACTTTTTCACTCGTACGACTGACATTTTAACATTATCATGGTACGGGCTCTGGCCATCTACCGAGTGATAGTTAAATAATTATAAATTTTGACAAATTTAATTCGCGTGTTTGCTATTCAAAGCCAGATGGCGTCACTGAGACATAGGATGACAGTTTTTCTAAGACATTTGTTCTGATAGCCGCTCTATTGTATCTCTTAAATCTCTTTGGTGTTAAATAACGAAGAGACAAAACTATTATAGAAACACCGACTTCCGAAATTAATGTTATTTTGCACTTTTCAGTGTTTTTTTTACATTGAAGTCGGTTGTATTTTTTTTGTAAAAAGTTTTTTATCTAATAAGCTCTTTAAGTATATGTAGCATAGCATAGCATAGTCGGCCTTATAATGTTCCCACTGTTGGGACTCAGGCCTCCTCTCTAGGAGAGGGAATGGGCTGTAATCCACCACGCGGGCCGAGTGCGGGTTGGTGGATTGTTGGTGGATGTAAGTATATGTACTAATTAAAAATTAGTGGTGTAGATTGAGATCGTGGCTAAAATATAACATCCGGCCAGTACGCTGGTACCGCAGATATGTAAAACTCATCAATTAAGTTTAAATTCCATGTTATTGGGGTTATTAATTCGTGTATAATAGTTACAAAACAAAACCAGAACACCGTCTTCCAAATTTAAGTTTTGTTTTGCATTTTTTAGTTTGTAAAAAAGTTTATTTTACATTTCACAGTTCCCCAATCCCTCCGAACGTGACTGACTCAAAAGTATGGGACGAGCTGCCTTGCTTCAACTCGTCATCTTCGGAGCACGTCGGGTACACTCGACTGGAGACCTACAGGGTCGCGTTGCTCACGTTCGTTGGGGCCATGGGGCCCTTCGTGTTCTTCAACGTGCAGAAGACTAAATATCTGCAGCTGTTCACTTCTGGGATGAGGTGGCTGGGTAAGTCTAATTCTTGAATAAGATGTATAATAACGTTTTAAACACTTAAGAGCGGTTGTATGAAAAATATTGAAAATGTATCTCGGGTTGGACGGTCGGCAATTTTATCGTATTTATCGCAGAAGGTTGTGTCCCGAAACAATCTGTTGCGCCACCTTACTTCTACCAAGTGGGGAGCAACACCCGATGTTCTTCGCACAACTGGCATGTCATGCTTCTCTCTGCTGGCGAATTTTCGTGCCCAGTGTGGCACCGATCAGTACACTCAAAGCAAGTCGACATCGCCCTGAACGAGACGTGTCGAATTATATCGGGATGCCTTAAACCGACTCCACTTAAGAAGCTCTATCCGTTGGCTGGTATTTCTCCACCAGCTGTACGAATGGAGAAGGGATGTCGCATGCGAGATTGAAAAGAAAATTCAAAAATCCGATTCCCGATTCTTCGAACACAAAACGGCCCCAAGTGGACTTAAGAGCCGGTCTTTCTTCGTAGCACACAGGCCATCTTTGATCCACCACCCAAATAAAGATGCTTTGGGAAGAACATCAACCACCATCCGATTTCTGAAAACCTCAAGAACATCTACCGCTTGGACGTGAATTGCAGTGGTATGTATAGAAAGCACTAAATCGGTTGCGCACCCAGGTAGGCCGCTGCAAACACAACTTGGCGAAATGGGATTTTATAGACCCGTCAGATACTCAATGTGAGTGCGGTGCCCCCGTTCAAAACATGAACCACATGTTAGAGTGCCCTAAGAGCCCATGCACCTGCACTATGGAGGATTTAAGTAGCCACCTACTGGGCACCAACTGTATAACAAGTTTATCGTCAATTCGAAAAACGAAGATCGTATTTATTACAAAAGTATATTTTAATAACAAGAGTCTCTTATCGCCTATAACGCGACTGTGTTAAAATAATAACATAGATTAATTTAATGAAGGCCTAATGACCGTCGGTCACCGAAACCAATCAATTTTAAGTTCAATCAGAAGTGTAGCGATGAAATGGGATTATTAGGCCTGTGCCTCACTGGGACGCCATGGCGGCGCCAGCCGAGAAAATGCATACAGCTCTATGGTGTGTACCTATTTTGGCCACTGTCGGTTACATAATCTACTATACTTTTTATTGACGTCATGACCTGCTACGCTGTCATGACGTCCCAGTGAGGCATAGTCCTTATAGTCCGTTATATTTTCCATAAATAGTTGATGGTTACTATTCATTTTCGGTTAAACATTTCAGAACACCAGAAATATAACTGTAGTTCACTCAACATAAAGCTTTTTTTTCGTTGGCAAGTCATCAAATGTCTCGCTCTAGGTAGAACAATAGTGTTAGAATTACTGACTATCACGCACCAGTGTTCCTTCATTTGTCCTTCGCGTTCCAGGGCTGTGGTAACTCTTTCGAACAATCCCGCAGCCCTAGCGGGCATCGTCAATTTTGCTGGCATCTCTTTGAGGCGTGCGTGGAACACGATGTTTATCGGACGGTAAGCTATCCATTGCTCGCTATCCTGAAGCCCGGGCCTACGATGGCCGGAAGTCGCCCTGTTACACTTGATGCCCAGGGCGTCTTCAGCCCTCAAAATAATGCTCACATTCCAATATTTCTAAATGGTGCTGAGTTATTAAGTTTTGCAACCATAAGTCACGTGTTTGGTACACAACACTAGTAACTAACTAACAAATGGCACGTGTCCCTGACTCAGTCAATAGGACAAGTACAATGGTAGCCCACTTATTGCATTTACACCAATTGATTGAGAATGACTGATGGAGCAAGTGCATAATAGCGGGTTTGTGGGGGGCACCCATTGCACGTGCACCAGAGGAAACTAAAAATATTCCTTCAATTTAGCAATAGCTAGATTAATCGAAAAAGATTGAAAGAAATTGAATTTCAAGGTCGTACACAACGTCACTATCTCATTTATTTTTTTGATATATTTAACATTATATACAGATCCAGACCGCTATTCAGTGTCGGTATCATCACCGTTAGGTAGTTCCGACCACTGTCTGGTGAAATCTGTATCAGTCTACTCTCCGCCAGATCCCTGCCCTAGAGGCACCAGGCGGGTTTGGCGATATAGGTCAGCAGATTGGGATGGCATGCGATCTTTCTTCGCATGTTATCCTTGGCAGCCCACTTGCTTTTCTTCGGATGATCCATCGTCGTGCGCAGATGCTGTGACAGATGTGTTGCGGCGGGGGATGGAGTACTACATTCCATTCTCTGACGTAACAATGTCTGGCCAGGCTCGGCCTTGGTTTGGTGCGGAGTGTGATCGCGCTAACGCACTTAAGCACACGGCATACCGGGCATAGGCCGACGCTCGTATGCATAAGGCGAATGCGTAAGTCTGAAGAAGAGAGCCTTCAACAGAGCTGCAAAGTCCTGCAAGAAGGTGATGCGGAGGTCTCGGTTCGACCACATTAGCCGCATCGGGAACAAACTCGCATCATACCCTGCTGGTAGTAAAGCGTTTTGGTCCCTGACTAAGTCGGTTGAAATGAACTTCTGCCGTCTCTCACTACCGCCACTGCTGAAACCCGACGGGTCGCTGGCCCATACCGCTGAGGAGAAAGCAAATTTGTTTGCCTCACTCTTCACGGAATCTTCGCGTCTAGATTCTGGTGACGCCCGGCCCCCTGTTAATCCTGATGGTAACCTTGACGTGAACAAGGCTAGCGGTCCAGACGGAATACCGGCAATTGTTCTAAGAACGTGTGCGCCTGAACTGTCTCCGATCCTGACACGCCTATTTAGGCTTTCATTTGAGGCTGGAAAAGTGCCGATTGCATGGAAGCAAGCTAACGTACAGCCCGTGCCCAAAAAGGGTAATCGGGCTGACCCAGCTAACTACAGGCCAATCTCAGTAACGTCCATTCTCTGTAAGACTATGGAACGTGTACTCAACACTAAGCTCCTATCCTAAGCGACCGACAATACGGCTTTCGCCGAAATCGGTCAACTGGTGATCTTCTAGCGTATGCCATCCACATCTGGAGTGAGGCCATCGAGAAATATGGGGAAGCGCTTGCAGTCTCCCTCGATATCTCGAAGGCTTTCGATAGAGTCTGGCGCGAAAGCCTTATTAGTAAGCTTCCTTCTTTCGGTTTACCTGTTGGTTTGTGTGCTTGGATTGCAGACTTCCTGAGTGACCGGTCCATCCGAGTGGTCATCGATGGTTGCTCGTCCGGTCAAATGGCCATTAATGCCGGGGTCCCTCAGGGGTCAGTGCTCTCGGCAACATTGTTCTTGCTGCACATAAATGATCTGTTTAAGCCCGGTACCTTTGGGTATGCAGACGACAGCACTGTTGCTGAGAGTTACATATCCAGCGTGCAAGCTAGTGGGTCACAGATCCGGTCTCTCCGAGAGGCTATGGTCGAGCGCTTGAACTTGTCCTTGGAGGCAGTCTCTGAATGGGGCGATGCCAATTTGGTTAAATTCAATGCTGCTAAAACCCAGGCGCGTCTATTTAAAGGAGCCAATTCAGCCGTGCTCCAACTTTCCGGGGCGTAACCGTGCCGATAACCGACCATCTTAATCTCCTTGGTGTTACGCTGACGTCAACACTCAACTTTGGGCCATACATCGAAGCAAAGGCTCAACTGGTAGCAAAAAAGCTGGGAATCCTCGCGTAGGTCAGACGGTACTTCACGCCGGAACAGCTGTTCAAACTTTATCAAGCGCAAGTTCGATCGTGTATGGAGTACTGCTCTCATCTTTGGGATGGATCTGCCCGATACCAGCTTGATTCACTTGAGGCAATTGAAAGGCGAGTCAGGAGGATCATTAGCAATGATGCACTCGTTGAGTCGAGGCTTCAAAGTCTTGAGCATCGACGCCGAGTTGCCAGCCTGTCGGTTTTCTACCGGTTGCATTTCGGGGAGTGTGCGTCGGAATTGCATGACCTAATGCCGCCTAGCCCGTTCCATCATCGGACCACCAGGCGTATGGCAATGCGCCACCGGTACATGGTGGACATCCCAGCTAAGGAGTGGAATGTCTTGCCGGAATCTGTGTTTCCTGATGGCTACAACCCGGGAATCTTTAAGTCAAGAGTGAATAGGTTACTTCTAGGTAAGCGCGCTCCATCCTCGACCGCATCGTCGCTTTCCATCAGGTGAGATAGTGGTCAAGCGCGAACCTATCAAGAATAAAAAATAAAAATAAATATGATTGCAACGACGCTTTCAACATAATTATCTGATGACGAGGAGTTAGACCGGTTCCTTGTCAGCACCGTTTTACGTATTAGCTACGGACCTCTCATGCGAATGAGACAATATATTTATTAGTCTCATTGCTCATAAGCCTATTTTTTAGAAGGATGCGAAATCATCAAATTACTTCTCCCGTTCTGAGCGGAGCGAGAGGTTTATATTCAGTTTCCAATCAACATAATAATTACCATACCAATAAGTGAAAATGTCGAAGACTTCATAGATTTAAAGATAAAAAATTAAAGACTGACTGATTATTAACGTTTTCTTTATTTTTCCCTCAAAACATGATCCTTGTAAGGAATTTTCGGTTTCAGTTTCGGTCCTAAAAACTTTGGTCGGACACTATATACCTACATCACAAAATAAAATCGAAAGTAAGGCCGGGATAAAAAATATCCTATATGCTATTCCAGGACGTGGTCTATCCTTGTGCCGGATTTCATCCAAATCCGTTCAGCCTTTCGAACGTGAAGAAGTAACAAAATACACACAAACTTCCGCCTTTATAATATTAGTGTGATTAAAAAAATATCAAATTAGGGTTTTGTATCATATCAGATAAGGGAAACCAGATCTAAATAATAATTATTCTGTTGATATCGACGTCCCGTCCGTAGATGTAAACAGGAATACATATTTATTATTAATTCTATCGACCGCGGCCGGAAAACCTAACCATAATGCAATACCACAGTCGCTATATTTAGTGACTAATTAATTATGTTTACGTGTTTCATGATTTACTTGTAGGTTTAGGCATTAATTGCTAGACTCTAATTATGCTACGCTATAATATATATTAAGATTTATCCAGTTTGTAAGTACCTAAGTTCTTTATTTAGTTATGTTGATTGCATTTAAATTTATTTTCCTGGATTCTGCGAATTCTTAATTTATAACCCGGTTGGTTAAAATTATTTAGTTAATGTAACTATAATAAAGATTTATAAATAAATAAGTATAGACATCTGATAATAAAAAAATATGTTCAAAAACGAATAAAAAAGGGACAAATAAATCATAGGTCATCAAAAAACATAAATTTCGTCGTCATTAAAAGCAAGTGCTCAAAACACTAACAGCATTGTTACGTTGAATGGCAGCGCTACAAACCTAGATCAATAATAGAAGAAAAATATATGAAAAAAATAGCGACTGAAAAACCGTAATCAGTTGGTCGATAACATCTACAGTGTGATTATTGCGGAAATCCGTCTTTGATAAGCTAACGATTTCAAGTGGCAACAACTAACTCAATGCGAGAATTTGTTAATAATACTGTATCTCTCTCTACGTGGACACCGTGGTGGGCTGCGCGCTCCAATAAATATAATTCGCAGGGTGGTTTTGTGGCGAACTGTTGGGCATTAGCGACCCCACGGACTTGATCTCCCGGGAGAATTCTTGTCCTTCATCTCCGGCTTGACTTTATTAGCCGGCCGTAGTGAACACTGACGAGGAACTGAGCTCCCACCTCTCTCTTGCCTTTATTGGCTGGTTTGAGTGAAGATTCGCAAGAGCAAATATGCTCGGGAGAAGGATGTATAATCCAGTAAGGTGCTGGTAGGGATCTTGACCGTACTTCCGGGATTGTCCTGATAGCCGTGGTATACCTCTCCACTCCTCAAGCACTTCAGGATATGTTGCTCTCTTGTTGCTACGTCACTTCGTGCTAGCGACCGTTTATGGGGGTTCATTTATTGAGTGTGCAAGTCACCCCTACCTTTTTACCGATGGAAATTAATAACATTGTTAAAGCAGGGGCCATAGACTTAACATAATTCCTTGCAACCAGTCCACTTATGACTTCAAAAACCATAGCTGTAATATCTTTGTTTTCCATATGCCGCAACAGTTTCCCACCAACTGAGGGTTGTCCTTGGATGCACTAGCATAGCGCGTACAGGGATGATCGCCGGTTAGTACCACGTTCCATTAAAAGCATCTAAGGGGCCTCTGCGAGTTGGTTTCGACTCCTCGTACGCCTTCCAAAGGTCCAGGACCCCAGGGTTCTGAAATATGGTCAAGCAGACTGTCCAGTATTTTTGCTATAACCGAGGCTTACGGAATTTGTCTATGATGTGGCACATCAAAAGTATCGGCGGCAGAGTTGTTCGTGACGCGGGTTCGATTCCTGTATGAAACAAATTAGTTGTTCCTGGTCTGGGTGTCTTTTGTATGTGAGTTTACAACTTTTAAAGGCACCCACTATACCCTTCCTGTTTTAATTTTAGCTATTGGTTCATCAACAGTGTACATCAAACTATCATTTAAGTAAGAAAATAAAATAAGGTTAATAAAATTAATATTTTTTATGATTTTGTTACAGCATTCACAATAATGATCACAATGGCGATCCACCTGCTGATTGGTCGCGGTCCACAGGGCCACCCCCCTGCATTCGACGTGACCGGCATGCCCACCCTCTTCGGCGCCTGCGTCTACTCGTTCATGTGTCACCACTCGCTGCCCGGCCTCATCGCACCCATCAGAGGCAAGACAAGACTCGGTTTACACCTCTTCTTCGATTACGCAATCATAGCTTTATTCTACCTCCTCTTAGCATTCACTGGAGCGTTCGCCTTCGCACATTTAAACGACCTATACACACTAAATTTTGTACCTTCAGACAGTGACAATATATTCCTAGAAATAGTCGAGTATTTCCTCGCTTTGTTCCCAGTTTTTACATTATCTACAAGTTTTCCAATAATTGCTATTACGCTTAGGAATAATCTACAGAGCTTGTTCTTAGATACGTCGCGACTCGAATCATATAATTTTATTTTAAGGAAAGCTATTTTTCCTGTAGTTACTGTGATTCCACCTGTGTTGCTGACGTATTTCTTAGAGGATATAAGTATACTTATCGAGTTTACCGGTTCGTACGCCGGTACTGGTATCCAATACTTCATTCCGACGTTCTTAGTGGTGTCTGCGAGGCGTCACTGCACGAACCTGCTGGGTTTAGGTGTAGTCAATAAATACAAGAGTCCATTTTCCCACGTTGCATGGGCTATTTTCGTCCTGCTGTGGTCGATCGTGTGCATAATTTTAGTGTCAGTACACATATTCGAGAAGAATTCATGACATTAATTTTTGATGTACTTATGGTCGCTTGGCAGTGAAAACTGTGAAATGACATTTTCTTTAAATAGATATTATATATGTTTTGAATGGGAAAGACCATATATTCCATTAAATATTTTACGAATCAAAAGACAATACTAATCTTTTCCATGCATTTTTTTTTCGGGAGTATTTTTTTTGTTTCCGTCCTTTAAAATTTCTGTTAGGGTCTTACCAAGATTTCACTGCCAAGCGACGTTATGCATGTAAAGAATTGGCAACGTAAATGAAATATGAATTGTTTACGCCACTTTGTAAGATATCGGATTCAGAGTGAGGTTTCAAGGCAACTGCATTAGTTTTAAGGAAAATTAATGTTCTAATACGATTTTAAAATGTCAAATTATTATATTTTATTAAATCAAGTAATTAACTTGTACCCCGTATATGCGAAGTCTGGTGAAAAGACAATATGCTTATGTGTTCATTCGTATCTCTTCCTCGCTGTGCAGTCTTCAATAAAGATTTTTTAATTTTTTTAATAATTATGTTATACCAATAGTTGTCGACGGCACAGCCACAGTCTTTGTATTTTTGTATCAATATTACTATTAGCCTTAATAACTAATCAATTAATGAAATGAAATTATAAATCAATGTTTAATGTTCCAGTGCGAAGTATGGCTAAGCTGTAATTTACTATCCATATCTGAATATGTAATTTTTGGTATAGGCTAGCTGCGTGGGTACAAAACAAATCTGTTATCACCAGAGATCGGAATTAGGTAGAGTTATTCATGTACTTAGACTCATTTCATACAGCGAAAGGATAAAGTAGATATGCCTCAAATGCCGAGATCAATTTTAAAGAACAGAATTTTTTATGACACTATCAGAAATATAGCAGAAAAAATAGATAGATTTTTTTCAATGAAAAATACTAATAAAAATTGTGTGTTAATTATCTTCGTTTTGTTTATCTCTGAGGTTTTATTATTATTTATTTGTAATATAGTTGGCCACACGGGATTTTTCATTAGAAATCCCGGGAAGATCCATATTAATATCAACATTTCGATCCAAATCCAAGTACATGAACCATCTAATTCCGACCTCTGGTTATCACACAACTTTGATAACTTGTTAAATCAAAGCTTCAAAATCTTGAGTATCGACGCCGAGTTGCTAGCCAGTCGGTTTTCTATCGGTTGCATTTCGTGCAGTGTGCGTCTGTATTGGATAACTTAATTCCGCCAAACCCGTTCCATTTTCGGACCACCGCCGGACGTCTAACGATACACGATCTTACATGGTGGACATGGACATACTACATTTGATTTAAGAATTTGAAATGGAGTAATCCCCAAACACTATTTTGGCCTGAAAACCGGTCAAAATTTGGCATTTAAGTTTAGTTTAATTCAAAATACTCAAGAAACCCGCCTCACTCTCACCAATCATTTTCGATACAATGCGTTCCAAATAAGAATAGGATCGATTGCCATATTGTGACGTCACGTCATACTGTCACATAGAAGAATTAATAGGGTGAGCAAAACAAGAATTTTTTAAAATTTAAATTATTTACGAACTGTGAACGAAAAAAGTTTAATCAGAATCCAGTTCTTCAATTTTGCTCATCTCTGAGTTCTTCAATTGTGCCCAATTTCTTGCAATTTGACAGTATGACGTGACGTCACAACATGGCAATCGATCCTATTCTTATTTGGAACGCATTGTATACATTTATTTTGCGTACGATAGCTACAACCTGGGGTATTTATGTCAAGAGTGAATAGGTTAAGGGAAGTGTGCCTCGGATAGGGAGATACCAGATAGTGGTCAAGCGCGAGCCTAACAATAATACTAATAAAAACAACGCGGGTGCTCATTTTAATAAGGATTGGTTTCTATACAAGGGTTAGGATAGGACATAATATTCAGATATGGATCTTAAATCAATCATTTCTTGAAGTGTTATTACTATAAAATCAATGTTACCTTATTCCCAAAGAATAGGAAGAATTCAAATTCGTTTTCTTTGTAAGTGCTTTTTGCTTACGAAAAAGACTACAATTATTTATTTATATATGCTAAAGAATTGGTGCGTTTTATAGCTGCCATGCACAAAACATATAAAAAAAATATGTTCTGAATGAGTTTGAAGCCAATGGTGCAATGGTGATACCATAGAGGTAGGAAAAATTGCATTTTTAACTTGCATGACTATATTATGTTACCGCCTTCTACTACAGTCAATTCACTAGTTGAACTTTTTTATGCTATTCCCATCGAAGTGTTTTTTTTTTTATATATCAGTGAGACAAAAATAAGTTAAACTATTTAGTGTTGTACTTACAAAACTGTAATCATGACAATATTGTTTTACAATGTCATGACAACATCAGGTCTCTATTATATAGAGTGACTGGTAATTAGTGACCGATACTTAAACACGTGATTGAAACTTTTTTTATTTAGTAGTTAACAACTGAAACGTAGGTACATACACAGATTACGTACACCGTTGGGTATGCAAGCCGCGCGGATGTTCTATCACTATTGTAGGTACGACGGCGTCACGCGGCTAACAACTGAGCGGTCGCTAGTCACAGGCGCGCGCGTATTACAAACAACCTTGATTCAAACAGCTGTTTTGTTATTGTGATAAAACTATTGAGTATATAAAAAAAGTTTCTTTGGGAAAGTTGTTTGTAATCATGAGTACAATGACGTGTTTAAGTATCGGTCACTAATTACCAGTCACCCTATATTGTTAAAATTTTGTCTAAACGAAAGAAACTTTTTAACAATAGCGAAGATATAATACTATTAGAAATATATGTACATAGAGATTAAATGTGCTTTTAAAAACCATATGTTTTTAGTATTTTTTATATTTCGTATGTTTGTATGCAGGATAGGTATTTCCTAGCGTAGCTATTTTTCTTCTCTGATTTCGAATGGTGCCAAATCATAAAGATTTAATTATATTTTTTTTTGTTTGGAATGTTTTATAATTTTTTACGCATGTTTTATATTTTCATTGTGATAGAGAAACCATTTAAAGGAAATGTTATATTGTGTATTAAATTGAGTTAATTGTATCGACTGACTCATTAATTTATTAGCAGTACAAAATATTTTTATAAAAATAAAGTACCCGTTCGTGTATAATAAAATTGTTTTCTTTTATAACTGGTGCAGATCGTACTGTGGCTGTACATAGAACATGGCTAATATCAATTACTTTCCTTTCGTATTGTTCCAATTAAGGAAATTGTTAGAAGTTATATAATGTAGTCGTAAACGGAAATGCCATGTACGTAGGTACTCACGAGGCTACTTTTTCACTCGCCTATCGTCAACATCGAGCATGGTTATAAAGCTTGTTGCTTCATCTAACGCAATCCAACACGGTGTTTGATGAAGAGGCAACGCGAAAAAAGAGAGATAACGCCTGATAATTCTGTTAGCGTTCGGTGATTCCGTAATTTACTCGAATATTTCACAAAACTTGTTCCAGGTAATGTGTCTTTTAAAAAATTTAAAAGTTAAAAAAAAAATAGTTGTAATTCAGAATCTAAATAAAAAAGAAAAATATATCGCTTCTATTGTTATATTTTCTTGACTTTTTTAATTTTTGAGTATTTTATGAAGTGTCAAAGTTCATGCAAAATAGCAGATTTTCAGAGGTGGACTGGATTAGTTTTACACAAAACAAATGTGTTTCCAAAATATTTAATAAAAAATGTGTAATAACGTCATAATCGCGTAAGAGCTAAGGTTGTATTATTTTAAAGTATTTGTAAAGAAACCAATTTCATGGATTTTTTTTTAATGAAAAGAGGTGGCAAATAGGTTTTGTAGCAGTAGCGGTGCTAGGTCAAACGTCGGTGACACCAGCCCAGCAATGCTTCATTTTCGCAGACATATATAAAACTAACTGAATTATACATAAACTTGAGTATACGAGTATTATTATCAATCAAATGATGATCAAAAACTACTTATATTAGACGAACTTTTCGACTTTTTGTCTTTAACCTTTTGACCGCCAGAGCGTAAACGCATCGGCGTACCTCCCACGCCAAGCTACAAAAACAGCGCAAATACCTACAAAAAAAATAGAGATTCCAACATCTTATCGATAACCAATTAGTCATTGCTTTAAACCAATATTTTTTAAGTAAAATATTACTCGTTACATCATTATTTTATTTTATTTGACCTATTTCGAATCACACTATCATTAAACAGAAGTTACAAAAATCTAAACAACGTAAAAGCAGACATTAGAACTACTAACGACAAAAGTAAATAATAATAAGGTACATCACTAATCTCGTTCGTAACGGTAGCCGCTGTCAGGAAGTCCCGACTCTGGCGTGGCTGGCACGACCTTTGACAACTTCCTCGCATGCGAGTAGGGATTTGAAATTGTGGGACATAATAAATAATAATCACATAGTATTTATCAACAATTCTGTTCTATTCAAAGTCTGACTCTACATAACTCGGCAAACTTATGTCATCTAAGTCCTTCTGTGTTCGCACTTTTCTTATCGGGTTCAGTTAATTGACGTACGTTACTGAACGCTTCTCTGCTGGCACTCTATCTAACTCAAAAGCGATGAGTCTTCCGAACGCCGCATTTCGTAGGTCGCTAGGTCCTGGTTGGTGAAAAGTTTTATATAAATAAAACTCAACAAGCGACAAGTCCGCGACAAGTCGCAGCATGGCGGACAGAGCTCCGGCGGGTTCTCATGGAGAAATGGCGACAGCGACTGTCGCAACCCAGTGCTGGGCACGCCACAATTATGGCGGTAAGTCCCCTCTTTGAGGCGTGGTTGGAAAGACCTCACGGCGTCCTCACCTTCCGCATGACGCAGGTTCTCACCGAACACGGTAAGTTCGGGAAGTTCCTGCACCGGATTCGTGCGGAAGCGACGCCCGGGTGTCGCCACTGTGTGGACCGCCCGGAGGACACGGTGGAGGTGTGCCCCGCTTGGGCAGAGCAACGCCGTGTTCTCGTGGACCCGGCGGCGGCGATCTCTCGCGCCGGGCTTTGTTCGGCCATGGTTCGGAGCGAGGAGGAATGGCAGGCGGTCGCCTCCTTCTGCGAAGAAGTAATGCTAGCAAAGGAGGCGGCCGATCGCGTGAGGCAACGGTCCTCACGCTCTAACCGCCGCCGGGATTCCGATCCCGATTTCCGGCCACCGTAGGCGCGGGCTTGCGGATGGCGAGCAATGGGTGGCTCGCCGTCCGACCGTCCGGACCGAGCCCAAGTCGTCGACGGCGCGTATTGTTCCACGCGCGCCTCATGGAGATGTCAGCAAATCGTAGGGGCCCAGCAGGGTCGAAGCCTACTGGGGTCATGGGTAGTGTGAAAACGAAACAGCAGATTTTTAAGCCTTTTTAAATTATTTAATTTGACTAATGTTTTTAAAGAGCCAACTAGAGTAACTCCAACCTCTGCTACTTGTATTGATAATGTTTTCTGCAATTATGACTATTTAGATAAAGCCATAGTAAATTATCTTCCGTCTGATCATAGTGGACAAACGGTAGCTTTTAAGTCTCACGCAGCCTTGGAAAAAACTTTAATTCAATTTAGGCCAATTACAATTGGCAAATTAACAAAATTTAATAGTAACTTAGAAAATAAGTTAAATGTTCTGGGCCATGATATTGATGATGCAAATAAATTTTATGATAATTTCTTTTCAGTGGTACTCAATGAATTTAATACAGCTTTTGAAAAGAAGTCGAAAAATATTTTCCCTAAGTTTGTATTTAGTGACTGGGCGACTAAAGGTATTAGGGTAAGTAGGGAAAAACTATATGAGCTGTACGGCCTTAAGCCATTCTTCAACACTGAAACCTTTAATAAATATGTAAATAGATATTCTAAACTTTTCAGAAAGATTTGCAAGGTAGCGAAAGCCCTGTACATTAGTAATAAGATCAAATCGGCAGACAATAAGACTGTGTGGAAAGTTATTAATAGTGAAACTGGTAGGAATAAAGTATGCAATACGGATTTTTTATTGGAGACTTCACATGGTCCCAAAAGCTCTAACATAGAAGTAGCCGAAGAGTTTGTGAATTATTTCACCGATATACCTCTTAAGACTACAGAAGCTCTAAATTCCTCCCCTGAAGCTTCAGTTGCTTTATTGAAAGCAAACTTGCCAGGCTGTCCGGTTGAATTTCAATTCAAACATATAAACCCTTTGACAGTCATAAAGGCTTTCCGGCAAATAAAAGTCAAATTAACCGAAGACCTATGGGGAATGTCTATTAAAGTATGCGCATCTATAATAGAGACTGTAGAGGTATGCGGAACAGAGAGTAAAGTCCCGCAAACCTCCGTTGAAAAGGGAGGATTCTCCAACCAGACGGGTGTTATGTCTGGTGGGCTACTGCCCGATAGATGATTTCGGGCTGTTCTATATGTTCTAATCGCGCGGAGAACTTTGATTGCGCGATGCAGGATTAGTTCTTATGTGTCGTCCTAGTTGTCGCTACAAGACCATAGCACCGTACTTAGCTTTAATATTTAATTTGTGTGTGAACCAAGGAGTCTTTCCAGATATAATGAAGTACAGTAAAGTTATACCACTTTTTAAATCTGGTGACCATAATGACACTAATAATTACAGACCTGTATCAGTATTGCCAGTTTTCAGTAAGGTGTTTGAAAAAGTTATGCTTAATCAAATGCTTTACCATTTTAACAGCAATAAAATCTTTCATGATCAGCAGTATGGTTTCACCAAAGGACGTTGTACGACTGACGCTGGAGTCACTTTATTGAAACATATTTATATTTGCAGCGTGGGAAGAAGTCCAAGATGCGATAGGAATTTTTTGTGACCTCTCAAAGGCTTTTGATTGTGTTAATCACGAAACCTTGCTTTTAAAGCTAGAACATTATGGACTAAGTAAACTTGCACTCAGCTTGGTGAAATCTTATTTAATTGACAGGCAACAGCAAGTTCAGATAAACGGTGTCAATTCTCCGGGTTTGAAAGTCAAAATGGGTGTACCACAAGACTCAATATTAGGTCCTTTCCTAGTTTATTTTAGTTACTTTCATAGTATCATGTCTTACGGTATTTTGCTATGGGGACGGGCTGCAGATATAGAGTCTATTTTTCAATTCATACTAATATAAACTATCTGTTGCCAGCGGCTTCACCCGAGCGATAGTAGAAAATGATCCCAAGGGAACTTACTCCCAGGGCATTGTTTACCCATCCCATGTACCAAGTATCATCGAAAACCGATCAGCTGTTCAAGCGTGAAGAAGTAAGGGCCGAAACTGCATTACGCGGTGGCTCACACGGTTCCATACTGCAGTGCTCCTATGCGGCTCGCCGCGCAGCCACCTGTCGCGGCTCGCGCGCCCCTCTACGTAATAAGACATTAAAGTTCTCAAACAGATTTTAATGAAATTTATTACGGAGTAAGCTTGAACCCCATGAAAGTAGCTTCGGCTTCGAGTTCGCAATAATTGAAATTCAGCCGGACGAAGTCACGGGTAAAAGCTAGGTGCTAATACATACTCATAGCTCTTGTCCATTACAATAAGTTGGGGTAAGCAAAGCAAAACACTCAAATAATGTTGAAGAATTATTTATTTTTTTATCATTATACATAGTTGTCACTTATCTCGCGTACACAAGCGACAAAAGCCTTCCATAGCTCAATTGACTTTGGCATGAAGTTACATTGTATTTGTGCTGCCGCTGGCGCGGCGTGGGCCGTATGGTTTAATACTATAAGCACTAAGGAGGAAGATTTTTATTTCTTTCTAAAAGAAGAGTGAATAGAAAATGAAAACTAACTTCCAAAATATCACTATTCAAGCGCGAATCACTGGGTAGCACTTGTAAATTCAAATATTATTATTAATTTTCGGGAAATTTAAAATTAATACTAATAATGTAGCTGTAAGTGTCACGGTAAAGTAAAACGATACTTTTGTGACGCTCGTTTTAAGGGTAGAAAATAAATATCGAAATACCTACTTGCGCTAAACCTAAGAGTGTAAATTATTTTCATCAATTTTATACACTGGTAACAAGAGAAAACCACAGTTATTAGGTATTAGATTAGCAACATAGTGAACATGTTCGCGTGCCGAGCTCGCCCACTGCTCACATCGACTATGCTAACTGGTATGTACTGGAGTCGAAACTGCGCCAATTTGACCACGACGGTGTTGCCACATCATTATTACCATGCTAATTAATATTTCCCGCGATAAAAAAACAAAAATAAAATAAAAACAAAATTATAATTACATAAAAATGAGTGAATGCATTTTTTACATACAACATTACACATACATAAAATAGACATTGATGAGATACTCGTAATACTCGCACACGTTCCCTAATATTGATAAGTAGGAGCTTCAATCGTAATATTAAATAATATTGGAAACAGGAACAAAATGTTCTAGACGTTACATCTAAAATTATCTGTCTTTATTGTATCATAATAATAATAATATTAGTGTAGCAAATATTCGAATGACAGCAATAAGCTTTGCCTCGTAAAAAGTATGCAATTTCAATAAGTACTCATAATCTAAACATTATAACGTCGAATGTTGAATTAAAAGTAGACATTACTTTGTAACAAATAAATAACATTAATCTATGCATTAATAAATCTAAGAATCATACCATTCGCATATGATCGAACATTTCATTTAGAATTTGATTATCATTAATTTTAGAGAGGACCGGTCGGTTTCATATTATCCGGTAATATGAACAACTAGCCCGAAGTCCGCATGCATAGCGTGACGCTCGACTCCGGAGGCTCGCGGCGCACGAGGAGGACAACACCGAGGAGCTGGCGGGAGGCTAGCTCGAGAACATCACAATAAATAGTAGGACTACAATATGTTTTTGTGTGGGCGCGGGGTGGGCGTGCGCGGGACCTCCGGCAGCGGCTATAACGTGGACGGCGGCACCGCGATGTCGTGCCGCCGCAGCGCCGCGCGGAACGACTCCAGCGACGAGCGCAGCGTGAGGCAGAAGCCGCGCGACGCCGGCACCAGCGGGTAGTCCGGCTCCGCCAGCTGCGCCGCGCCCGCGCCCCCCGCGCCGCCCTCCCCCGACAGCAGCACCAGCCCCTCCAGGCGCGCGCACAGCGGCGCCGACGCCAAGCGCAGGTGCGTCAGGATCTCCGAGCGGAAGGGCTCGGGCGGGTTCATCAACATTTTAGTCATCGACTGCACCAGCTTGAGGAGCACCATCTCGTTGTACATGCGTGAGTTCTCTCTGCCTTGTTGTGTACCTAAGGGAAATCAAAAATATTTCACGAATATCCTTTTTTATCAACAATGCTTTTTTTTTCATTTCTGATAACTCTCAAATAACTAGCACAGCACTATGTTTATATATTTGTAAAAATCAATATAGAACCCCAAAAAAATAAATGTTTATCATTATGGTCAACTAAATGGCACAAGAAAATTTGATTTCTTGGATTTATTTTATTTACTTTTGACTACTACTACCTTCCTTGCTTTACTTACTTTGTTTGCTTTTTTTACTTACTTTGTTTTTTTAACTACTTGGTAACAAATTCCATACAAAAAGATTCCACAAAGTCAATCATATTATTCCTTACCTTTTTGCTTCTCATAGCCGGCCTCATTGAAGTAGGGCTCCGCGTTGAGAATGAGCCCCTGGAGCGACACGATGACCTGCAATAGCGAGCTGTCCTTGCCCCACACCTCGACGCCACGGCCTGACCACGTGCCCAGGAGCGAGACGCATACCTGAGGGGAAAGGAAATATTTTTAGACAAAAAAGCCGTAGCAATAGCGGACAGTCCGGCAGGCCAAAAAGATCTATACAGGCTTGCTAAAGCAAGAGAGAGAAATGCGAGAGATGTTTGTCAGATAAGATGTATACGGGATGAAACTGGTATGATTCTATCAGAAGATGAAAGATGGAAGGACTATTTTGAAAGACTGATGAATGATGAAAACAACTGGAATGGGATTTTAGAGAATAAACCAGTGAATGTGTGTTAAGTGAGAATGATTAGTATGGATGAAGTCAGAATAGCTGTAAATGGAATGAAGAATGGTAAGGCGATTGGTCCAGACGGAATAAAGGATAACGTCTGGAAGTTGCTGCGAGTGTATAGATGGACGTGGTTAGCTTTGTTCTTCAATAAGTTGTTGCGGGAAGAAGCTATACCTGATGATTGGTGCAACAGTTCCCTGGTGACCATCTTTAAAAACTAGGGTGATGTGCTTGAATGCAACAATTTAGAGGAATAAAACTAATGTCACATACTATGAAAGTCAGGGAAGAAAGTTATTGAAAGGAGACTGAGAGAAGAGAGTGAAATTTCACAGAGCCTGGTCGGGGTACAGCGGATGCCATTTTTGCTATACACCAGCTTTGCGGAAATACAAAGGTGCGCATAAAAACTTGCACATGGTATTCGTTGCCCTCGAAAAGGCATATGACCGGGTACCTGGTAAATAGTGGTAAGGTTCTGTGGGGGGAGAAACGTGTTCCTGGTAAGTATGTGCAGTTGATCCGAGCGATGTACAAGTCCTCCCTGGTGTCTGCTGTTTGCCGATGACATTGTGCTGGTTGCCGAGAATGGCCTAGAGGTCCAGAGCAAATTGGAGGTATGGTGGCACAAACTGGAGAGTGTTGGCTTAAAATTGAGCAGAACGAAAATCGAATGCTTGTTCTGCGATTTCGGCGTTCTCTCCGGTTCTGTGCCCTTAGCTCTCGCTGGAACGGCCATACCAATCTGCTGTGACTTTAGGTACCTCGTAACACATCAGATCAATTCAGGATGGATGAAATGGCGACAGGTCACTGGAACAACTTGTGACCCACGGATGCCCTCCAAGTTGAAGGGTAAAATCTACAAATCCGCGATAAGACCTGTCATACTGTATGGATCAGAATGTTAGGCTGTGAAAGAGACGGATCAAAAAAGATTGCATGTAGCGGAGATGAGAATGTTGAGATGGATGTGTGGTGAGACGAGAATGGATAATGTGAGAAATGAGTATATTAGAGGAAGCTTGAAAGTGGCGCCAGTGACTGAAAAGTTGAAGGGCAATCTTTTGTCCTGGTATGGTCATGTAAAGAGGAGGGATGAAACGCATGTTACTGAAAGAGTTATACATGTGGATGGGTGGAGAGGGAGAGGGAGGCCAAAGAAAAGATGGATCGATTGTGTGAAGAGTGATATGAAAGAAAAGGAAGCTAGTGATAGCATGACGGGTGACAGGATAGAATAGAAGAAAAAAACGTGTTGCGCCGACCCCGTCGACCGAAATAAGACGGGACAAGGGCAGGAAGATGATGAAAGATTTGACATACCATAGGCATTCTTTCGATGCAGCATAACTGTCAGGTCGGATAGTCATTGGAAATGAAAGAGTGTCTACTACTGAGCTGTCGATTACACAAAATGGGTATTCATATTTTTAACAGACTTCAAAAAAAAAGAGGAGGTTATCAATTCGGTTGTATTTTTTTTTTTTTTATGTTTGTTACCTCAGAACTCCGTCGTTTATGGACCGATTTGCAAATTTTTTTTTTCCCTTTATAGGATATGCTTCCAGATTGGTCCCATTTTTTTCAAAATCCAGTTCTGATGATGGAATCCATGAGGAATCGAGGGAACTCCTCAAAAATTATAGGCAACCCTATGGTAATTTTAGTATTTTCATCAAGAACTTAAGCATTTACAGTCAAAAAGTAACATTTGATGAAGTGGAACTGATGAAGAAGACCAGAAATGGTCAACGGAACTTCATACTCAAATAGATATCACAATGAAGATATACATTAAGCGACTATGACAATACAAATAAATGAATGATTCTGAATAGTTACGTTGAAAATGGTATCATCGAAGTGATCTGATGATGATGATGGAGCCGGAAGGTAGGCACTAGAACTCCGTAATTAATCAATGTAACCTAGCCGTGTTTGGACTTATTAGAATTGTCATGAGATGCACTTTGGCTATAAGATACTATCGAACTGATCTGATGATGGAACCGGAAGGTAGGCACAGGAACTCCGTAATTAATCAATGTATCCTAGCCGTGTTTGGGCTTATTAGAATTGTCGTGAGATGCTCTTTGGCTATAAGGTACTATGGAACTGATCTGATGATGGAGCCGGAAGGAGGAAGGTAGACACAGGAACTTGAAATAGGCACTCTGTTTATAAGTGTATCGCAACTAAAAAGTGTGAAATAAAAACTTTTTAGAAAAAAAAAAAATAACCGACTTCACTAAAAAAAAACACTAAAAGGATCAAAATAACTTTAATTTCGGAAGTCGGTGTTAAATAAGAAACAAACAATACCGAGAAACACCGACTTCCGAAATTAAAGTTATTTTGATCCTTTTAGTGTTTTTTTTTTAGTGAAGTCGGTTATTTAAGTTTTTATCTGTATAAACGTGAGAACATTTATAAGGACTTAAGAGGCCTTTGATCAGCAGTGGACAATAACGGCTACATGAAAAAAACGAAAGCGAAACTGGACAAGCCAGCAGCGTGATTTAAAAGGAATATTTCCTTGCTAAAATATCAGACGCCCCGAAACTAGCGAGCATAGCACAATTTCCTGATTTTTGCCCTGTTGTACAGAAAATGGAAAAAATTCAATTTAAAAAAAAAAACACTCCCATGTTCCTTCTTTGCCATGCGTTCCAGGACTCCGGATTTCTCTTTTGGAAGCGAACACATAATCACAGTAGACTTCGGCCCAGCCGGGCCCCTACGGTTTTGCTGACATCTCTTTGAGGCGCGCGTGGAACACTACGCCGTCGACGGCCCGGGCTCGGTCCGGACGGTCGGACGGCGAGTTACCCATTGCTCGTTGTCCGATCCTTTATCTCGGGTGCATTCACAAACACGTAAACTCACATACACAAGACACCCAATCCGGAACAACTATCTATAGGACATACAAATGTTTGTTCCGTGCGGCAATCGAACCCGGGGCACACAGCTCAGCAGCCAATCGCTCAACCACTGCGCCAACCGTGTCGTAAAAAGTTGAAAGATGTATGAACGATATGTTCAACGCTTTCACAAAACTCGAATAACCATCATTCGAGTCATGCCATCATGCGGAAGCGTTGTGCGTCTCTGATGAAGCTGCGGACCAGCTCGAACAGCCTGCTGAGCGTGTTCGCGGGTCGCTGGGACTCGATTATGTCGCGGCAATGGATGCGACTACACACTGCGGGTGGTCGCGTCCAGGACTTGGCGTAAATTGGCGCTGCTCTGTGGTGGCGCTTTGTGATTGTCTTTGTTTGTATGGACTGAAATAAATATCTTATTATTATAAGTCGTACCTTCCCATCTTCGTAGAGGTTAGGATTGAGCCTGTCGGTGCAGTAGGAGTGGTAGTGGCAGAGCGGCGGCGCGCGCGGGTACTCTCCGCCGAGCTGCACGTCGAACACGAACAGCCCGCCCTCGTACGGCGTCTTCGTGGGGCCCGCGATCATCACCGACAGCAGGTCGATGCGGTCCTCGTAGCCGCGGACCCATACCTGTGGAGATATACAAATATCAGTTATCATTTATTTTGTTATTGTTTATGTATATAAAATTGCTGTCCATATAAACTTGTGAAATACGACAGTTTTTTTTATTATTATTGACGGGCTCGCGCTTGACCGCTATCTCACCTGACGGTAAGTTATATGGTCGACGGTAGAGCACGCCTATTCACTCTTGACTTAAATACCTCTAGGTTGTAGCCATCAGGAAACACAGTTTATAAGTTGAGAATATTTTACAGAAAAAAACAAAAAACAAAGAAACCAATAAATACCTAATTTCGAGAAAAAACCGCATCAAAATCGGTCCATTCGTTTAAGAGCTACGATGCCACGGACAGACATACAGACACGTCAAACTTATAACACCCCTCTTTTCCGTCGGGGGTTAAAAAAGAATAACGTACCTTTAATATAAAGTTTATTTGAACTTATAATTCCAAGTTAATCAAAAGATATAACACTTCAAAGCAACCCGTTTCAAAAAACGGCAATTTCATAGGTAAGGACCTATTAAATACATAAAACGTTAATCTGGTGGTAAGTCTTTCTAAAGGGAACCATTTAAAGTTTCCCGTTGTCGCTCTTCGACGCCAAGTAGAAAGTTCTACGTTCAGAAAGCTAGCAATATGCAGCAACGACAGCCAGAGCTTTCCACCATCCACTTTGTCATTACTTCTCGAACCATGGAGAAGTACAGTAAAATTTTGATTCGGAAACATTCTTCAACTTCTTTGTATTAATAAACGATCCCTTTAATGTTTATGTTTTTTGTCCCACAACAATCTTTTGGTCCCGCACTGCTGCGATTAACACTTCTGAATCAACCATTTCGTAGTTCGTGATGTCTGGTCACCCTCAAAACAAGAACGCGTTACATCGCGTTTCGCCGCAGACTACCATGTAGGCCGCAAGCAGAGTATGCCGTTGAGTTGATCGCATTCGCCACGTTCGAGGCGTCGCGTCGTATTCGTCGCAAGTCACGTCTTAATACTCACCCCAGGGGGTAGATCACTCTTGAGCAGTTTGATCTCCCTCTTTACCGCCGAGTAGAAAGTTCTGGGTTCTGACGGCTGCAGCATGGAAAGCCGGAACCGATGGGCGGCGGGCGCAGACTCTAGTAAGCAGAACCCTTCACCGTCTTCCTTGATCTCCACAGGTAGGGCCGCTGCAGGACTGGCGGTGTCCATCTCAGTCTCGTCTGTGCCTTCTGCTGTCGCTAGGGGCGCTGTGTCGGGGGCAACTAGCGGGGATAAAGGAATTATTAATTGTTTGGTCATTTTTTGTTAATGTTTTTGGCTTGGATTAAATTGGTTAATTACTTTACCATTAGAATATGGATGTCTAACGTTTTGGTAATATTTGGCAGCAAATGTATTAAATCAACCTTTGCAAAAGTCGCTGAGGTAGTCAACACTACAATAAAATTTTCAGTTCCATTTTACCGAGATCGCGCCTGTTTCAATGATTCCACCTATTGTCCAGTTGCGCAGAAACATGTGATACAAAACTACGGCAATTTTACATCACAATAATACTAGGAAACAATTTGCGAATAAGTAAAACAGCCAGTGAACGTCACTCGAAGAAATCCCACCAAAAACTCCTAATTGAATTTGTTTAATAAAATGGACTAAAGATTATGCAGTATTACTGTTGAAAAATTTTTATACTTGTATGTCTCTTGAACAGATGCATTGTTACAACAAAACACAAAAAGTTTTAGTAGATAGTTAAAGATTATAATGGAGAAGTACTGAGTGCAGAAGATGGAATGGTTCGAGCGCTGGGCGACCACTAGTCTCTACAAATATCTCACCAGTTCCCTCCATCTTCTGTGCAGTGGCTGTGGTAGCATCCTTGACGTCACTCAACTTGACGGCTTCACCGTCTTCTCCCATGCTGACCACCAGAGCACCGTACTGACTATAATTATAAAAGCGTGTGAGATGATATTCTATCAAACGAAATTCTGTTCCTGATCGTGCAATGATCATCGAAAATAAAAAGTCATTTACAACTCTTTTACCTAAATACATTAGGAGTAATAGTCGGGCATAAATATGTAACATCGAGTTATAGAAAAACACGGATATGAGACAAACTCAAAGCATCAATAAAACCATTTAAAAGCACGTTTGAATATTCAAGGAATCGGTCAGTCAGGAAGATGAAACCAATTGCACATTTCACAGCGTAGATGTTTATGAAGAAGATTGTGCAAAAAACATCACGGAATTTTATTTTATTCAAACATTATTTACAAAAAGGGACACGACGCTCTACGAGGTCAAAAATTTCTAAAACTCGATAAACACGTCACATTGATAGCTCCGTCTTGTATGTTTTTATTTCAAACCATAAAAGAAAACTAAGAAGAAGAACTGATGGGATATTTCTATTTGGAAGCTAACATGTGTCGACGATCATTGTACGGATCACGAGTAAGTACAAAACAGGGTAATTACAGGAGCAGAAAGATAGTTTTCAACCGTTAACGGATAAGACAGTACCAATAATATTACAGTACCATGCATATCGTACACAAGGGGCTTTACAAGGTTTCAAACTGGGCCATTCGCTATGACGAAAGGCGACCCAATATAAGCGTACTGAATTTGAGGCATCATTGACAAAAATGTTCTTAACAAGTAGCGACACTCTTCAATGTGCCGTTTTTCGTCATAGCGAATCCACCCCTAAGGGCCTTGCAACACTTACATTAAACAAATATATGGTAATACAATCGGTAAACTAACAATATCGGGTTTAATCGGAAATCAGAGAAATTAAGTTACCACTTTTTATAGAGTCGTCTACAAAACAAACGGAAAGTAAATAAATAATAAAAGGAAAAGTGTTACATACGCTGACGAGAAAACTAAATTAATAAATAATGCTAAAAATGCCAAAAGGGTAAACTATTTTACTACAATATGATTATTATTTTTTATTGAAGTTAGCTCAGACTATCGCAGTCCAGTAGTTTGTTGGACATAGCCCCCGGGTATGTTATTTTGTATGTAGTCAAAGAAGCAAGATTCTTATTAAAGAAATTTTTAACAATGTTTCATTTTTCGAAAAAAGTCAGATAACCCGCCTCACAATTTTGTCTGTAATACTTTGAATGGGAAAAGCCGCGGAAAATATTATCTCGCGTTGGGTTCCAGGATGTCCGTAGATTATCCTGAAGGAGTTACATGCATATTATTACATAATAGGGGTTCATTCGGGACGAGCACAAAAAGGACTGCTAACAAAACTCTAGCCCACTACACAGAAACGTTCATATGAGACTAACTATATTTTTTAAAGAGAAATCAATTTGAAAGGAAGAATTACCTCTACTGCAAGTTAAAATAAACATGATACAAAATTATAAATAATTTCATAATCATATACATTTGTTTAATATAAGTATTGAACTACTGGTAAGAGGATCGAACCAAAAATACTATGAAACGACTATCATACTGTGGCTTGTGATCATTAAAAAAAATTACCGACAAGTCTTTTGTTTTTGACATACTCGTATTTTACCGCAACTTCGAGTTTTTTTTTTTTATGGAGGCTTATGGTAATTGGTCATCAACAGGGGTCGGAATTAGGTAGAGTTATTCATGTACTTGCATCGAAATGTTCATATTAATATGGATCTTTCCGGGATTTCTAAAAAAAAATCTCGTGTGGCCAACAATATTACAAATAAATAATAATAAAAACCTGAGTAAGAGACAAATAAAACAAAAGTAATTAACATACAATTTTTATTGGTATTCATTGAAAAAGATCTCTCTACGTCAACTGAGGTAAGGTTAACAAATTTATACATCCTCGTCATTAATGCAGGAAGAAATTTTTTCTGCTATATTTCTGACTAGCTTTTGCCCGCAGCTTCGCCCGCGTATATAAAATATAGCCTATGTCACTCAGGAATAAAGCAGCTTTCTTTCAGTGCAAAAATTTTAGCAATTTGACCAGTACTTTTAGAGATTACACCCTACCAACAAAAAAAAAACAAACTTTACCTCTTTATAATATTAATGTAGACAGTGTCATAAAAAAATTCTGCTCTTTAAAATTAATCTCAGGATTTGAGGCCACTTTATTCTTTCACTGTATGAAATCGGTGTAAGTACATGTTTAACTCTACCTAATTCCAACCTCTGGTCATCAGCATGGCTCATCATTCAACACCAACAACTTAGTCTAAATTTAAATCAAGGACCTTATTGTGAAGTATTTACAGTTTTCACAAGTTTTTTTTTACAGGTGAGACCCCAACGACACAGTACGACATAATGAAATGCATAAAATAAAATAAACAACATAAAAATATGTACAAATGAATAAAACAACAAAAGCTTTTTGGAAATCTGTACATGATGATGATAAAAAATAATCGGAATTCTTATGAAATGACACGCAAATACTTTTTACGTATTTTTACTATACATTTTGAATTGTGATTTAATTTAAAAATATAGCTCAGTAACCGTATTATGTCATTGTGTATATTTTAATTTCAGCATTTTAAGCACTTTTTACAAATAGGCATAGACAGCAGATAGATATACAGGATGGCGATTTAGTCACCTTCATTCCTATGTAGGGGAAATCGTAAAAGAAAAAAAAAATGTTTAGTAATTGTCTTTTCTTCACAAATAAGTTGTTTAGTATGAGATTTATAATCACCACCTTGTATTTTGAAACGTATTATATCGTACTTTTTCAGGAAGAATATTGTAAGCGACAGTTCGCAATTTTTCCAAGAAGGGGCTTTTTCTTTCCTAATTTAAATGTATTTATTTATTTTTACAAAGTCTTAACATTTTAAGAGCGATATCATCATTCACACTTTTAAATAAGGAAAGAAAATACCCGTTCCTGCAAAAAGCGCAATCTGTCGGTTACAATTTTCTCCCTATTATGGCTCGATATGTGTGGGATGGATAAAAAAAAATGTGTTAATAAAGCAAAACACATGTACAGAAGCCCAAATAGAAAGAAATGTAAACAAAAACAATAAAGGAGGCTCACACTGAAAAGTGGTAGACTAAGTTCTCCTCAGAGCCGTTTCTTTTCATTACTGTGTTAAGGAAATCGGCCAACTCTTGCGGCCTTCTCCTGCGAAATAAATGTAACCTTTATTACAACTTACATAAGGTTTTTTTTTAATCTTAAATGTGCCGTGGTGCCTGTGTGCAAAACTAACAACCAAGTTCTAAGTTACGATGATGCTTCGGTCGGATCTGAACACTATTGTCGCAAGATATTAGTATTTAAAGATTATCACGTCGGCATCAATATTTTTGAACAATAGACCAAACCAGGGGCGTTTCACGGGTCAATGGTTTCGGCGCAAAATGTCAAAAGTGCAAAATGCCAACTGGTTGCAAAATGATCAAAGCGCAAAACGATCAAACCGCAAAACATCACAAAAATTTTAATAACAAGTCTAAATTTGCAGTCAGTTATAAAATTAATTTAGTTAAGTCAGAAATGGGTTGCAAAACCTATATAGCAACTTTGAACTCAGTGGAAAGGCGTGCGAAGAGCTAATTTTTGATCCAGATTTGGTTAACGCCAATCTACAAGCCTGGAGCACATACAGGTGTAGGGTAAGGATTACATCACTGCTTACCATCAGGTGGGATCGCAGTCAAGCACTAGTTTACATCATTAAATGTATACCTACATATAGTCATATGAACCTAGTACCAAAATCCACCTTTCAACAAAGATGTGACTAACATTGTAGATGGCATTTAAGAATGTATGTATTGTATTGGAACTTTGACGTTTTGCGTTTGTCATTTTCCGCATTTGAAATTTTGCAACTGATTGTCTTTCTGCGCTTTTGACGTTATGCGCCAAAACCGTGTCAGTGCGATTATGATTCCGTATTAAAATATGGTTAGTATAATAGTGCTATTCGTCCTGGATAGCTCTATCTTTCTCTTAAATAGAACAATAATTGCTTTAGCACGACACAGTACAGCCCCCATAGCGTTTTAATGACAGACAATCACATTTTAAGCGCTGTTTTTTTGGGGAGTAAAAATGGCGCCGAATGGTGGCAGCATTTTTATTCTTCAGTTAAAAGTTTATCTGGTTATTTAAAAAATCCATTAGTCTTCTATCTATCTATTGGAGTTTGATTTCCGCATTCAGTCTATGATAGACCATTGTACGTGGTACTTTAGATAAATTAGGGGATAAAAAGTCCCCGGACATGACACGCAACGCCCAATGTACGTGAACGCTGCCATGTTGCTCAATGTCCCGCCACTTGCTCCTCAACATTTTACAACGCACTCACGTGACGAGCGTGACGCCGTCAAATTGTCCAACATGTTCATGTTGGACAATTTGACGGCGTCACGCTTCATGTTGGAGGACAATTTGTTCCCTAATGCATTTGAGACTTTTAATTTTATTTATTCTTCACAAAGTTTTCTTATGCTAGCTTTTAACAATATTCTTAGTTTAGAGCTAACTTTGTGAGCAACTCTGTGAGGGGTTGATGAGGGAGTGACTGGCTTTAGTCTTTTTTTAATATGTATTTCACCAAAGCAAATTAGATCCGGCAGTTGCAAAAACAAATATAAACAATCTTTTCTTGCCATTTTCCCTTTATCATATAAAGCTCTGTAAAATAATTTGTTAGTATCTGTTTTCGAAAGCTATCGTGTTGACTTACCGGCTGACTTCGGCGTGCGCCTTGATTAGCTGCGCGTGTATGAGCGAGCACAGCTTGTGGCATACGTTCTTGCCCTGGCCAGCCTCGGGATCAGCCACATCCGTTGCTGGAAATACGATTTATAATGTTGATTGGGAACAGATAAAAGCACCTAGCCGATTCTCAACTATTTTGGTATCGGCTTCTAGTCTACGCAGATGCAGCTGAATTTTACGTGGAGTGACCGCCTATCAGATCTGGAGAACCCAGTAACTAGGTGACACAATACCTCTTGACAAGACTAGGTGACACAATACCTCTTGACAAGACTAGGTGACCTAGATTTTCAGACTGGCTTCTGACGATTGTCAAATATCTTCGACAGACTAAAGCAAAAAATAATTATAAATCGAACGTGATTCTCAGTATAAACTTTGACTAATTTTATAAGATAGCGACTAGGGGCGCCCAAAATAGCAGCAGATGTGGTCACAGACCGTATGAGTGAGACGGACAGTGAGTTTCGTGTTATCTCACTCACCCTTTGACTTTGCAAAACCCTTTGAGCTCAACTCCAAAGATTAAGATCTAACTGTATTGGTTTGGATCTTATAACACTAATGACCCGCTCCGGCTTCGCACGGGTGCTAATTATATACAAAAACGTTCTCGTTTATTGCTCTTTCTATTAGTCCGCATCAAAATCCTTTGCGTGGTTTAGCATGAGTTAACGAATAAACAGGCAGACGCGGAAAGCGTAAAAAACAAAGTGTTTTATACTTTTTTTTTGAGGTGTGAAATCAATCAATGACTTTTCTCGCTCTAGGGTGGAGCGTGAGGGCGTGTCAGACTTTTATTGACTGAAATCTAACTCCGTCTTTGAGTTGCCCTTTGCGTTCTGGGACTAGTGATTGTTTTATACTACGTAATAAACAGGATAAAGAAGGGGTGGTATGGTACGAAAATAAAGAAATGATGACCACGCCCACCAAACGTAGACTGGGGAGAACCTGATGCTAAAACATATCGGAAACAGTAGCAGTATAAAATATTTGTACTTCTTTTTAAGGTAGAAAATTATCTAATGTCATCTCCCGCTTTAGAGTGCTTCTTCAACTTTTACTGACTAAAACAACACCTATGTTCCTTCAGTTGCTTTTTGCGTTCTAGGGCCACGAGTATCCTCATGGCCCTAGCAGGCATCGGCCCTCCTGGGCCCCTACGGTTTGCTGACCTCTCCTTGAGGCGCGCGTTACGTCGACGACTTGTAAAGTTTGTACTTACGATTGTCACCAATGGCGGCGATACTATCTGGCAGAGCCACAGCTGTGTCCGAGCTGGTGGCCTGCGCCGACTCTATGTTCAAATGCAGCTGCTTCTTCGATACGGTGCACTCCACCTACAAGTTATAAAGCTAATCAAACATATAGAATTAGGTAGTTGACAATTTTTTTTTTTAAGTTATTTGTATTATAAATATCAAAAGTATCTCAACGAAAATCATAAATTGTTTTTTTAAAGAAAGTTAGAAACTTTTCGCATAAAGAATGAAGATATCCGCAGGAGAACCAAGGTCGCCGACATAGCCCGAAGAATCGCCAAACTAAAGTGGCAGTGGGCAGGGCACATAGCTCGCAGAACGGATGGTCGATGGGGCCGAAAGGTTCTAGAGTGACGACCACGCACCGGAAAACACAGCGTTGGCGCGGCCTCCCACAAGGTGGACCGACGACCTGGTGAGAGTCGCGGGAATGCGGTGGATGCGAGACGCACAGGATCGGTCGTTGTGTCGACGCTTGGGGGAGGCCTATGTCCAACAGTGGACGTCTTTCGGCTAAAATGATGATGATGAGAAATTATTCAAATCTGGTGGAAGAGGAATATGTCAAGTTACAGAAGCAGGATGCACACATACTGAAATGTGACGTCACCGTCATTTGGTTACGTGTGTGCAAAAGAGATAGCGATATATTCCCGTCAAGCCCCCGCTATTCCTCATATCAATATTTGAAATGCTAATTGCTGCTTTATTTGATATCTTTTGATGCTGTCGACGATAACTTCTTGACTACGCTGAACACCAATCACTAATCGATGTTCAGCCTCATCGACTGCAGCTGTATTGGTATATAACTGCAATCAATTGATAAATGATACGTATTTTGCAAATAGGTTTAAAGAAACACTTTTACACGTCAATTTCTTGTTTCGTCATTTTAAACTAGATGAGGCCGGTGTTTTGTAGCTGATTACCCTGAGGAGAAACACCGAAACAAACTCAGGGGTCAAAGTCTCTTTTAAACTCCATACAGTAAATATTTAATGGTCAAATCCCATGAGAACTATGCAGATTTGTCTGAGACGGTCTTTTGAAGAAAGAACCATACAGATTTGAGTGGACCTGTCCAGTCAGTGCAAGCATTTGTCAGTATTCGCAAAGCACAACTCAGGACTACTAAGGAGCTCAACGACTTGACGAACAATACCAAGGAAAGGACATTTGGGTAGGCCGCAGAAAATACTCAAATTGCCAGACATTAGTTTTTATTTGTTTGAAATTAGTTAGTAGATTTTTTTTTTTTTGTTTCAACATCACAACAACTATCACACAACGCCGTCTAGTCCCAAGCTAAGCAGAGCTTGTGTTATGAGTACTAGACAACTGATAAACATACTTATATATTTCTAAATACATACATATGAATACAATAGAACAAATGATAGTGCTCATCACACATACAATTGTCCTGGGTGGGAATCGAACCCACGACCTCCGGCATAGCATTCAGGGCCACTAACCACTAGACCAACAGGCCAGTCAATTTAGTTTAGTTTAAAACTAGTTTGAAAGCCACTCTATGTAAGACAGTGGTAGTATTTGGTAAGAATATCAGTACTTTACATGGAGCGACTGGTTATCTGATCTCCACAACGTAGTTATTGGATTAAACGATACCCCTTGGTAAGATCAGTTGCCAGATTCTTATATCTCTCGAACTACCCTTAACACTTATTGAAAATATAATGGGATTATCACACGCAAGCTTCACCACAGTTTTATCTTCGCAGGCCGGTTTATACACGGAACACCGTGCGTGTAGTTGGAAAAACTCATACAGTTTTACAGGGTGTCCCGTGTACAAACCGGCCTGTGAAATTTGGTGCGTGTGGTAGGCCCATCAGGGTTGAGATACATCTGGCCGCACCGAATAGAACTTTCCAATGCTTTCTGCCTTCGTGTTGGCGACCGCCTCGTCGATACCAACGTATGCAATCGCACTCCTGCTCTCTATCTCGCTCTAGTAATTGACGGTTCTAAGTACACTACAAAGACACATCACCTGCATGGGCTCCACAGTGACATTGGCTGCTACGATGGGCCTGCCGGGCCCCTCGCTGAGCATCGGCTTGTCCATGTCGTCGTCCACCAGCATGGGGTCGGGCGGGGGGGAAGGCGACGCGGTGCCGGGCGCGGCAGTCTCCGTGGGCGCGAACAGGCGCGCGAGCTGCTCGTGCACGCGGCGTTCGCCCGCTCGGGGGGTTATCGCACCGCGTTCGCGTACGCGTTCTAGTAAACCCTGGTAGTGAAGAAGGTAGGTATATCTAAATATGGATTAAGAACTATAGCACATTCGCCATAAGAAAAAAGTGACGTCATCGTTGTCACTCGGCTTAGCCACGCCCCTTGACCAATCAGATCATAATAATTTAGATTTTGATCAGTTGAAGTAAAAATGAATACCTCACCTTAACATTTAAACATGTAGAAAAGCTGTTTTAGGACGCAATTTTTCATTCAGAATACAGTCAACGGCAGGAGAAATGGTGATAATTTGGCGTGGTGGGGACAGTTCGCGCATGCTAATGCGCATGCATCACTTCGTGAAAAAAAAAAATGGTTAAGATTATTTTATCAATATTCCATGGTTTTTGCAATAATTTAGTTTTAAACAAATGTCGGTTTTGTAGAAACTTAAAAAAAAAGCAAAATGTAATTCGTGAAGTACAATGCATTCCAAATAAGAATAGGATTGATTTTTACGACCTGTTGTGACGTCATAGCTGTCAAATCGAAAGATGAAAGCTGAAAAATTGGGTAGGGTGAGCAAAACAACAAAATAATATTCATTTACGAATCATGAACGAAAAAAGTATAATCAGAATCCAGTTCTTCAATTAAAACTAATTATGACTTAAATAATATATATTTAGCTAATTTAGATTAAACAATTACGTTTTTACTTCAACTAGATTTAACTAAGACTCAGTTATACAAAGCAAAAAAAACCCTTATAAATATGCAAATAAGTTTTCTTTGCAAACCATACTTTTCAATCAAAATTTGACAGATTTATTTCTTTTATTATCGAGGTTATTGGATTTCTATTTTTATTTGGAATGCAATAAATTTATTAAGTAGGCGTTACAAATAAAATATGTAAATGTTATGAAGTTTATTATACAACGAATGTACATATTTTGATTATAGTTAGGTTTCATAGAGGGAACTATGATCGGTTTTTTTCTATCCTTTTTTTCTTCGGTGTCCTTAATACAGTAATCAGTTTAGAACTTTTACCTTCCTCGACTATACGTCTACACATCATAAACCATTTTTCTGGCTTGTCTGCGTAAAATTGCATAGGATCGTGGCATTATAATTAAATTTAAAACAAAACGACCACAACAACTCAACAAAACAATAAAATAATTCAAACTCGTAACAAAAATTCAACGTAAACAAAGGGTACAACTTTACCGCACACAAGTGTGTTTTGGAGCCAACAGACCGACCAACCAATCGCGCACTCGGAACGATGGTACCCCGTTCCCCGCGTCCCGCATGCTGACCAAAGAGACCTAAAAAACGACTTCTGCACATCTAACGACGCTTGCCATGTTTCCTGCCGCCGACAGTAACTTGGAACGTAAGATTTAAAATTGAGCGTTTATATTATACGTATTATTCCTTAAATCGATTATAGCTTACCAAAAAGTGATCTTCGTGGAAGAATGACGTGCCCATTAGACGGTCTAAAAATCGGCAATCTTTGTACAAGTTTAGCAGCTTGCGCATTATCTGAAAATAAAACAAAACTTTAGAAAGCTTATGTTGACACTGGCACTTATCTGATTTAACATTTTAACAGCACAATTAAATAAATATTTAACATGTATGGACTCTCTCTTGACTGGCTGGTACGACAGTGATGTTTCAAAATTATTGTTAAAAATAATATTCTTTTTTTAATTATTCGATTCAGTGCAGTGTAGTGATTGAATGGTTGGAAGAATCAACAAATCAATGCAAAAACATCGTCATCGGACCGACCATTTATGTAGCCAGCCTATCGTTAAAACGGTTACAATAAAATATTACTAAAATTTTGAATAGTATCAAACGTAAGAAGTACTGTCGAGGCGAGAATCTAATATGTTGGAGCTTACTTGCCCGTGAACGTTCACAGCATAATATGGACTTTTATGTGCGACATTGTACTAAGTGAACGTGGCGAAATTGAAAACTATTCACGTTGCGAAAATAGTGACTCATCAGTGCTACTGCAAAGTAAAGGCGTATTCATACTGAGGTAAAAATTAAACCATTAATATTAAAGCAGTATTTTTATTACTATTTTCAAATATTATTAATATTAAGTAACTATTTTAAAATTTAATCAGAATCGTCCGAGTTTTCTTTCACTTTTCTTTTTGCGATCAGAAGTATTCATTTTTAAAATTGACAAAAGGTGTCCGTACTGTCTGAACGGCTTACTTAAACTGGTCAATATGAATATAGCTTTCTTAATAAAGCATGGGACACACGGATGCAATCCAGCCTTCCGACAGAGGTCACCTTGGTGGGGGCTTGGTTTGCCTCCACAGATTGTGTTGTGGCTATACGTTCGCAAATCAGTCACTGCGGTCGAAACTTCGGCTGGAAAAACGCGCCCGCCATCCAAGGAAGTTCATATCAACGATATCTGCTGTCTACATGGATTGAAACTAGCAAGGTCACTTATGTTGCTTTACTATTATCTAATTAGTCAAGGGGCGTAGCTAAACTGAATGACAACGATGGGTCACTATTTTCTTAACGCGAATACATAGTGTATGAAATACAGTGCATTTGAAATCTTTATCAACTGTACGTTAATCACGTTCATTTAAATCTTATTTTATAAATGTAAATATAGGATCCCAAACGTTTTAAATATCCCTTTTTTCTCTTTAATTTCACTGGTAATAAAATATAATAAACGGAAGAAAGTATAAGGGGGAATAAATTAAAATAAAAGAACAGATATTTTATTATCGAGCGTTTAATATTCAATGCTGACTTCGTCTTCTTCGTCGTGATAAAACAGAAAATAATAAAAACCAAAATGAGAATATGGTAATGGAATAACTATATGAAATCAATGGAACCAACCAGAAAAAATGAGGAAGCCATCGAAGTCCAGGCGGGATTGATTAATATACGATTTATTTATCGGGCAGCACTGTTTCTTTAAGAGCTTCTTGCTTTGTTTTAAATAACCGATCAAGATCGATCTACAGTTTCCAAGTTAGGAGTGAAACCCTAGGTCAGTTTTCAAAGTAATGGCGCGTTTAATATAGTCTGTACATCGCATCATATACACGGTTAAATTTTGATCGTTTTAATCCCGTGGAGGGTCGAACCGGTGCATGAAACACTATTGATTTGTAAAGATAAAATTAAAAAATAAAGTACTTTTTTTTAACAACTCGAATTAATTTACGCATGAGTGAATAAATAATGCGAACCATTAGTAGGCACCATTCGATAATAATAACAATGACGCGCTCGCTTAGTCAACGTGGACTCACAAAAAATAGCCAATCCTAAACCAAACCCCGCCCCCAAACCCCATTTGATTGGCAATGCGAAAGACGCGCGCCTCGCGCGCTAAGGGCAGCGCATGAGTGACACGCACGTCATTGAATAATTCTGATTCAGTTTCTCTAAGACGTCATCGTGCATCGGTGTGTTGTCGTGCGAAAATAATGACGTCTCGGAATTACGTGTACTCCAACCTGGAGTTCGTTGCCATGGTGCAATTTTAAGCAATCGCGGGTTTTGATGCGCAGGCGGGTCGACGTCTTTACAGTGAACCAAACCACTTGCAATCTTTGCGACTGTGTAGTATACCCAACCCGCAAATCCGCCGTCTGGGCAAACAATTGTGGCGGCTACGCAGCGTTTGTTAGACCACAGACAATTCCGGACACCTTCACACGCTCAGGGCCGCGGTCGCCAACCAGTCTACACACCTGAACTTGACGAAGAAATTCTCGAGTACTTTGAACGAGATCCCAGGCGTAATGCATTCGATGTTTTAAAAAGTGACAGGGACACGTTAATGAAATTAAAAGACAATTTAACTAAACGTGCAATTATTACGCTATCGTGCAGTATAACCAATGATGATTCAGAGCCTCAGAGATGATTAGTTATTAGGTTTATAACAGAACTCTTTTTTAATTGTTGTAAATAATTTTGATTAGGTGCCTACAAAGTTTTATGAACATTTTTTACGTGTCGCTAAGTGTTAAATAAATAAAAATACAAAGCTGATTTAGGTATGTAATTAGAACTTTTTCTTGTTTTAATCATTGTACATAATTTTGATTCCACATTTTTAAATACGCCTTATCTAGCAGGCCTGAGATTAATTTTTACATGTAGGTACACTTACCTACCGCTTTTAGCAAAATTATTTTATTAGGTATGTCTTAGGCACAAAGCAATTATGTCGGTCCTAAGCCCGTAAAAGTATGAAAGAAAATTTGGAATCATTTAATTTGTTTACGTGAACATCAGCTGAGCGAGTCAATAACCTTTAGCTTGATCGGGCAGTGTAGGTAACTATCTCGTGGCGCTACTATTTATTTCATGCGTTTTGCGAGTGTACCTTATCACTTGCTATTTTTTTATTTTTAAAGGTACATCGCTGTACAAGCTTTTGATGAATAGTATTTTGTAAGTGAAACCACCGGTTCAAAGGATTAAAACGATCAAAATTTAATGGTGTATAAAAGTGGCATTATGATAAGGACGAGCACTTAAACATTCACATAACGCAATTTCACAAGGCTTTGTACACACCGGGCCGTCAGCAAAAGTATCCTTTGACATACTGAGATAGCATCCCGAAGTGCTAGCCTGTTCTGTTGCCGGATGCTTCGGGATGCCGAGGCGTCTCTAGGCACCGTCCTGCTGAATTTCATATTACACCGCTCCCAACTTTAATGACTGTGCACATGAATGTTATGCATTTGAAATGATACTAATGTCAAGCATTGCAGAAAAATAGCAAATCAAATTAGAAACTCCTACAAATTCTTGGTTGGAGTTCTGTCGCCACCACGCTGAGGCACGTGCCGATGTCGCGTCGGCATGCCGAAGCATCCTGTCACCTGGCCCGGGGATGTATTGAAATCTGTTAGCGTAGTGCAAGTATTTAGTCGATCGATCGCGTTAACTTTAATGTCAATTTGTATTAAAACTTGATAAGCGCCGTTTGGTGACGTAAACGGAAAACCACTTTTTGATGTGAGTGAAACATCTATTGGCGCGCTTTAGCAGCAAAACAGACTCGATTGCCGTGACGACAAATGGCATGACCCTGTCATGCCGTGATGCGCCCACTACGCAACCGCTCTCCACTGCCTTGTGAGTGCGCGAGCGTGCACTAACATAGATGTCTTACATTTGCCGAGAGTCTCGTGACGGTCAACATTTTTACTATACGAATTGACATAAGCAAATGTTTACGTTAACACGATCGAGTACGAACAAAAACTTACACTAGGCCCTCTGAGCAATATTAGAAGTAGGCAAAAGATAGTTTTGCAGTGGGTCCGGTGCTCTGGGCCGCTACCTACCTCGTGCGTGTCGAGCGCGGGCTCCCTGCGGAACGCGTCCAGCAGGGCGCGCAGGCCCGCGTGCAGGCGCTGCAGCAGCGCGCCCACGGGCGGCCGCAACAGCGCGGGCACGTGCGCGTCGGCTAAGGACGCGGCGGGCGCGCGGAGCAACCTTAACAGAGATAGTACTTTTACCTCTTGGCTCTGTAACGTGGGGTGTTTAGCGAACATCTCTTCGAGTTTCCTCATGGCAATGCGGCCGCGCTCGATGTGTGCGGCCACGCGCGGCTCCAGCAAGCGCGGCACCTCCAGCGCGCCGGAGCCGCCCGGCGCCAGCGGCGGGCCGGGCGCCGGCGGCGGGCCGGCCGCGCCCGAGCACGAGCCGCAGGACACGCACGACCCCACCACCACTTCTGTAAAAACAAATATAACACACTATACGCACCTGCTATGTTATGTCTCGGCACCACCCTAAGGTCGACAGGTAGAAAATGCCTAAGGCATTAAGTCCGCCTTATACAATTTTTTATTATCGCATAAAGTTTTAAATAAATAAATAACTATATTGCATCTAAATTACCGCTTAGCTGCATCTTATTTTTGCCTTTTGGCCAACTTCTTTCCTTCTTCTTCTGTATAGTAAATTAGATCCAGCAGTACTTACCAGTGGCAGTGGGCGTCTGCTCGGGCGGCGTGGGAGTGTGCGGGTCTGGCGTGCGCGGGTCAGGCTCGTGTGCAGAGCTCTGTGTCTCCCACGAATCTTCAGATGCTGACCCTTCCGAGCCCCATAGTTCTCCTTCTTCGCTGTCGTACTCGCCCACCTAAACAAACGAAAGTCCTGCGTAATAGTAATACGAAACCTCGAGGTGAACAATGTTAGTGGCCTCAACGGGATACCGGCAATTGTTCTGCGATTTTCGAATCATGACACGGCTATTTCGCTTTTCGTTTACGACTGAAAAAGTGGTAATTGGTTTGGAAGCAACCTAACGTGCAACTCATGCCCAAGATGGGTACAGTGGCGGATTAGACATATAGCAAGAGTAGCAAATGCTACAGGCCCCCATTCGGGGGCCCCGCGTGTTCGAGGATCCTGCACTTGAACGCAAAAAAAATCTAGTCAAACTATATCGAAATCCGAATACAGCTGATTATTTCATTGAATATGATAGCCAATGTCTTAGATTTCGCCTCATTCATTACCGTACTTTCCACGTGCCTTACCCAATCTTAAAATCCACGGGGTAATTGATAAATAAATTATATAATAAATGATATTTATTTTTCAAATAGGTTTTAAAAAAACACTTTTACACGTCAATTTTTTTTTCATCAGTTTAAACTAGATGAGGCCGGTTTAGTATTCCGGTTCCGGTTTAATACACAGGGGCCTCTTGTTAGAATTTGCTACAGGCCTCGCGCTGGCCTAATCCGCCACTGGATGGGTAGTCGGGCTGACACAGCTAACTATGGATCCATTTTAATAACGTCCATCCTATGTAAGAGTATGGAACGGGTACAGTGTATGCAATTCACATCTGGACTGAAGCCACCGAAAGCATGGTGAAGCTGGTGGAGAGGTGGAGTCTCCCTCCACCTCTCAAAGGCTTTCGACCGAGTCTGACACGAAGTTTTATTGGTTCCTTCGTTCGGTTTTTCCGCTGGATTGTATGATTGGATTGCAGACTTCGTGAGAGATCCATCCATTCGAGTATTCATCCACTGCAGCTCGTCTAGCCAATTGGCTATTAATGCCAGGGGCTCTCAGGGGCAACCCTGGCATAAAATACCGACGTATTCTTGGCAACTTTGTTTACTTACACTTTAATTATATTCTAAAACCCGGTACGTTTCGGTATGTAGATGACAGCACTGTTGCTGAGAGATATGTTTCTAACGCACGAGCTAGTGGGTCACAGAATCAGTCTTTCCATGAGGCTATGGTTAACTGCTAGGACTTGTCCTTAAAGAAAAGGGCTATGGCAATTTGGTCAAGTTCAATGCTGCTTTTAGCAGCATTGAAGCGTGTTTTTTTTTCCTAAAATGAGCGAATTCTACCCTGTTCCATTTCTTCGAGGTGTAACCGTGCCGATAACCGACCATCTTGAGTTTCTTGGTGTAACGTTGACATCTACCATCATTTTTGCCCTCAAGGTCACCACACCCGGACAAAATGCGACAGCCACAAACGCCGCCACGTGAAGCTAGAAGCGGCCACAAAGGAAGCTGAAGCGCGCTACAGTCACTTGTGGCCGGTGGCTGCTACTTTTTTCAAACCATACACGCAGTATCATAATGGACTCTGACGAAGAAGGTTAAATTCGCGAGTGGCGTGTGATGGCGTTTTGTGGCCAGTGCGGGCCACAAGAAACGAGCAGCGGCGGTTTGTAGCGTGTGGCGGCCACCGGCTTCAACCGTGTGCGTCAAATCCATATAAAATTAATGAGAACTATAGGAAATATAATAATAGGGAGCAGTGGTGGCCGAGTGGTAACGGCCCCGACTTACGAATTGTAGGTCGCGGGTTCGAACCCAGCCAGGCGCATTACTTTGTGTAATTTATTTCATCACCACTGCTCTCTAAACGGTGAAGGAAAACATCGTGAGGAAACCGGCATGTCCTAGAACCAAAAATTCGAAGACATGTGACATTCACCAACCCGCACTGGGCCCGCGTGGTGGATTACGGCCCATTCCCTCTCCTGGAGAGGAGGCCTGAGTCCCAGCAGTGGGAACATTAAAAAAGGCTGATTATGCTATAGGAAATATGCCGGTGGCGGCGTTTTGTGGTTGAGGCCGGTGGCTCGTGTGCGGCGACCGTTATAATCGAAGCAAAGACTAAACAGGCTGCCTAAGTTAAGTTAGTCCCTAAGTTAGTGATCCTAGCAAAGGTGAGACGGTACTTAACGTCTGAACAATTGTTCAACCTTTATCAAGCGCAAGTTCAATGAAACACAATATATTTATTTATTTGAATTTATTTTTAAACTTGCTACTACTTTAAAAATAAACATGTTTACCTTATATAGATCCTGCGGCCAGCACATGCTCGTGTGTCCGTCGACCCACCAAACTTTGACGCGGCCAGACGGAAAGTTGTCAATTACCTAAAAACAAATAACATTCTAAATCTTATATAATATCTAATATATAAAATTCTCGTGTCACGGTGTTCGAACTTGAACTCCTCCGAAACGGCTCGACCGATTCTCATGAAATTTTGTGAGCATATTGAGTAGGTCTGAGAATCGGCCAACATCTATTTTTTTTTTTTTTTTATTTATATGGCAGAACAACGTTTGCCGGCTCAGCTAGTATATATATAAAAGAAAGTCGTGTTAGTTACACTATTTATAAACTCAAGAACGGCTGAACCGATTTGGCTGAAAGTTGGTGGGGAGGTAGCTTAGAACCAGGAGACGGACATAGGATACTTTTTTTTTTGAGTAGGGTAGAGTAAGGTAGAGTAGGATTAGAGTTGGGTAGAGTAGGATATAGTAGTCAGTTGACGGGAGCGAAGCCGCGGGCAAAAGGTAGTATAATAAAGTAGAAGAATTATTTTATATACATATTATCTATATATGTAAAAATGAATAACTGTTCATTAGTCTCGCTAAAACTCAAAAAACGGCTGGACTGGATTTGGCTAATTTTGGTCTTGAAATCTTCGAGATATCCCAAGGTTTAAACGGTGAGAAAAAATGGAAAAAATTACGAAAACAAAAAAACCGAATACAAAGGCATCTCTAATTAAAATGTCATTATAAAATGAATTATGCTGTTCTGGTAATGCCAGTAAATGGCGTCATCCTTACTATTAGGCGATACGAAGTTCGCCGGGTCAGCTAGTAATCAAAATAATCATCAGTTGCTACAGTGATTTCTCTCTTTCTCTGGTGGGTTACCATGACGTTTAAAGTAAGATTGTTTCATTCTTATTTTCAGTGTGTGTAAGAGATGGCGCTAGACATCCTATAAAGCTCTATCTCTTACCCACACTGAACAATCTTACTTTGAACGTCATGGTAACCCACGAGGACTACTGATGTAATGATTTTTTTTAACATAATATGCTGTACTGTGTATTTTACAACATGTACCTGGAATAATGCACATTCTTATGCACTCCAATGTTATAATAATTTGGGCACTTAATTTTTCCTAAATGCACTTCTTTTAGAATTGATGGTTTCCGTTTCCCTAAGTTTTTAATTGCATTAGTGTTTTTAAGAAATTAGCTATTCTAATTGTAAGCAAATAATATTGACACATTACGTTGGTAGCATATCGGTATTGGTATATTATACGCGTGCACACAGATACACGCTACAATTTATCATAATACGTAATTTTAAGGGTTTTGGAAAGAACGGAACCATTATAGGATCATTTTGTTGTCTGTCTATCTGTTAAGACCATTTATATCGGGAAGGCGTGGAGGTATCGAGTTGAAATTAAACCGTATAGTCAAGTCTGCGATCCCTTGATGCTGTGAAAAAATCTTCTAACTACGAAGTTAACGAAAAAAGAAAGATACGGTCATTTATGTCGCAAAAAACGTATATTTCGACACTCTCAAGGGAATCAAAATTCATAGGGTAGTTCTTGTTGAAATCCCCTGAAATTTAACATAAAGCAAGGTCTTATAGGACAGTTATAGGAATAAATCTGAAAACAGTATTTTTGTAATTATGTCACAAAAAAAAATTGCGATTCGAAAAAATCTTCGAAACTCCATTCAGGAATTGAACTGTTTACATAGGTAGGTTTGTAAGGAACCCTCAGTGCTCGAGTCCGACTCACACTTGCCCAGTTTTTTTTAAATTCTAATATAATTCTTGATATTTTTTAGGAAAAAAAAGATTCTGCTTTCTGAAGATTCAGTAATCGATTCTGAACATACTACTTTCAGAAAGAAAGAAAGAAAACATTTTTTTTCAGGATGCTCGATTATTAGGCCTACTATCCATGGACGCGTAGCTTCATAGACGCGTATTCGTCATTATACACTTGCTGTACGCCTGCTCACAGCTTGCCGCGGCAACGATACGACGTTGCCGCTTCGTTGACAGAATTTCATAGTTTTGTTGGTAAGCTGCAAGCAGGCGAACAGCAAGCGTGTAATGACGAATACGCGTCTATGAAGCTACGCGTTCTTTGACAGAAGCCCTTATGTTACATGTTGTTTCTACTGGTATATATCTCTCACCTGTCCTGCAGTGCAGTTGGCATCTTCACCGGTAAAGTTAGCAACCCTGATGACGACAGTTCCGGGTCGGTACTGGAAGTCGGGATGGTCCTTCAGATCATACACGCTGACTTCACTTTCATGCAGCATTTGAGGACTAGGGAACAAACTAAATGTTTAGAGTTTTGTAAAACATGTTGCTCTATTTCAGTGCCTGTACAGGAATTTGCGGATATTTGCTAAAAAAATAATCAAAAATCAATCATCAAACATTTGGTGAACCAGGATATACATTCCCCATTCTGTTTCAATAAGGTTATCATACCTAATTATCTGGCCTATAAATACAATACGGCCAGTTTTGTTATGCCTTTTTTTTACGTGGGAATCGTGGAGCGAAAGGTAGTGTCAGACTTTTACTGACTAAAGCTCAGTATTCCTTTAGTTATCCTTCTTTTACGAGGGTTACGTTAACTCCTTCGAACAATCCACAGCCTTGGCTGGCGATGGACCTAGCTAGCCCCGAATATTGCTAACATCTCTTTGAGCACGCGTGGAACGCACCGTCGACCCGGGTTTTGAGTGTTTTGACCTTAACAGACGGCAAGCTACTTATTGCTAGCCGTCCTAGCCCAGTTCTGTCATACAAGCTACTACAAATACGTGAATGGAAGTTCATAAATCGAAATTATTCTGACACATCATATTCGCAAGACTTCAATATGTTAGTCAAGTATTATTACTTGACTGACATCAGACACATGCGCTCACACTGCGGACTTGTGTCCGCCCTTTGTGTTGCATCAAGTTTAAAAAAATAAATAACTGACACTGTTGACTGTACTGGCGTAAATAAAATATTAGAAATGAAGAAATAATGGTTAAAACTTACACTGGCTCATCAGCACTGGTGTAGGTGCGGTACCAATGCACGATGGCCGTCCTGCCGTGATGATCCACGCGTTGAACCACGCCGTACTCTCTGTGCTTTAGCTGTTCAATAACAACAATATATTGTAGTTTTAATATAACCGTTTATAGACACACAGAAACGTGATCGATGCTGCCATGTGTAATAATAAATTTCATAGATAAATATTAACAGCAGTTTTTTTATTTGTTAAAAGTACCTACAAAGACTCTCTGTAAGCTGGAACTCATATCATTCATTTACAGGGAATTTTTAAAATACATATTTCGCCTGCACTGACCCAAAGCTTGACCAAAGGGATGCTTTTCTTGAACCGGCAGGCATCTAGGTCGTCTCGTTGAGTTATCTTATATCAGCTGTGCCGCGCCCCGCGGTTTCACCCGCGCTTTTGTTCACTGCTCCGCGTCCGTGAGTCGTAACATGATATTATTATAGTCTATACAATTCGCCATGAATCTGGCCCATTATTATTTTTTCCCATCTGACTAGTAGTTCCAGAGATTAGCTCGGTTAAACCAACCAAAAACTTCTCTGCTTTATTATATTAGTAACTAGCTTCAACCAGCGACTTCATCCAGAAAAAGCAAGCAGATAAAAAGTAGCCTATGTCCTTCCTTGGGGTTCAAGCCACACCGAATTTCGTCGAAGTCAAAGTCTAAACCAGTGGTTCTTAACCTTATAGGCATGAGGGACTATAAGACAAAAATTTTGTCTTGCGATGGACCACCAAGTTGGTTAATTAGTTTGTAGTTAATACAAAAGTACCTAAACGTAAATAAATGTTCCAATTCATGTATAAATAAAACATGCATAAAACTATTTAAAGCCCCTCAGTATTTTAATTTTCTTTACGGTAAATTATCTACAATAAAGTTACGATTTTAATGCAATTTTTGTGACTACATACTCTTTACTAACTTCTGAATCCTTGGTTCAGTGCTACCCAAAGTCAAACGCATATCGGCAGTGGCATCCAACCAATTTAGGTGCTTGTTTTTAATAATCAGAAGCGCCGAGAACCGCTGCTCACATAAATATGTCGATGAAAATAAAGGTAGGCAACGAACATCAACGTCTCGAAGTTTTGTAAAGAAATTGCCTTTTGGCTCCAAAATTTCTCAAGATTTATTCCCGACCATTCTTATATATTAGGATGGCTCCGCGGACCACTTGGGATACTTCCAGGGACCACCAGTGGTCCGCGGACCACCGGTTAAGAACCACTGGTCTAAACACACTAAGCAGAAGGTACGCGACCGAAATTCAATTGCACAACTTTGTGTGTCTCGACCGCTGTCGTGGCGTCGTGTCGTGTTATATACACAGCCGGACAGAGAGACGCAAAACAAAGTGATCCTGTTAGGATTCCGTTATTATTTTCCCCGGATCTTCATCGGCAATTGAACCGAACTTCGGTCGCGTATAATGTGTGCTCTACAGAATACGTTGCCGCCGAATTGCCGCTGCACTTACACCGGAGCGAAGTTCAGCTGTATGCTATAACGCAACGTAATTTCGGCATAATGTGTCGTCAGTAATTCAAATAGCATTGCAGGCGTAATCATGCCGAACTTCGGTCGCGTACCTTCGGCATAGTGTGTTTAGACACTTAGTGTGCTTTTTGGTGATACGGCAGATCTTATGGTTAGTTTATGGTAACTCAAAAAGCTAGCCATTGCGCATACACTATTTAACAACATCAGTAGTTTAACCGTGAAAGCGTAACAGACAGAGTTACTTTCACATTTACGAGGGACATTCAATAAATACTTAGCCTACAAAAAGTAAACGAAAATTTTGGAAAAGTGGCAATTTATTTTTCAACATAGTCTCCTTTTAGTACGATACACATAGCCCAGCGATGCTCCAACTTTTTTAACCCGTCGGAAAAATAATTTTTGTCAAACTCTGCAAAATAGGCCTCCGTGGCGGCGATGACCTCCTCATTCGATTCATATCTATTCCCGGCGAGTGATTTTTTCAGATTAGGAAACAGAAAGAAGTCACAAGGGGCCAAATCTGGAGAATACGGTGGATGGGGCAGCAATTCGTAGCGTAATTCGACCAATTTGGCCATGGCAGCGGCAGACGTGTGCGGCATAGTAAAGCCCTGTAATTGTTTTACCCTTCTCGAGGTAATCGATGTAGATCACACCTTGTGAATCCCAGAAAACGGTGGCCATAACTTTTCCGGCCGATTTTACAGTTTTCGCCTTCTTTGGAGCACGTTCCCCGGTCTGGATCCATTGTTTTGATTGCTCCTTGGTCTCTGGTGTGTACCAGTGGATCCAGGTTTCATCGACGGTCACAAAACGACGCAAAAACTCCGCTGGATTCCGCTTAAACAGAGCCAAACACGTCTCCGATGTGGTCTCACGGTTGCGCTTGTTTTCTGGTGTGAGTAAACGCGGCACCCATCGCGCCGACAGCTTTCTCATGCCGAGTTCCTCGTGTAGAATATGATGCACTGTTCCTTCTGAAATGCCTACAGTCTCAGCTAGCTCCCGAACCTTCAATCGGCGATCTGCCAATACGAAATCATGGATTTTTTTAATGTTTTCCTCCGTAGCAGCTGTTTTCGGTGCACCTGGACGTGGTTCATCAAAAACCGACGTACGGCCACGTGCAAACTCGTTGAACCAATTCTTGACGGTGGCCATCGATGGAGAAGAGTCACCGTACACAGCATCCAAGCGCTTTTTGATTTCGATGCGCGTTCTCCCTTCCAAAAATAGGAATCGAATCACCGAACGATATTGCTCTTTTTCCATTTTTGTAAAACCGATCGACACGTTCGCTCCCATAAGTTGTCAAATTAAAACAAATGAAGGGATTGGAATGAAAATTTGAAAAAAGAATTAAAAAAGAATGTGCTACACTGTGGTAAAACTCTTTTGAAACTACAGCGCCCTCTGGCGATGAGGCTAGGTACTTATTGAGTGCACCTCGTATAACACTAGTATAGATTAATAGTTTAGACTAATATTATCTTATTTAAAATTTTCTTTTCAAAAATTAATACCAACGGAGGTCATATTGTTTCAAGTTCACATTAAAACCAGTAACACAAGCACTAACCTGTTGGTTTTCCTCTACGTTAGCTGCCCCGCTGACCACGAAATCGCCCGGGAAACACTCCTGTCCATCCAAGTGATGGATAGGGTACAGTTGTGTGGATGGAATGCCCATTTCTATGGTACCATCCTGTAAACAAAAGGAAGGTTAGTGAATAATTGTCATAGACATTCATAATGCGTACAGCTAAGGATTGGAATTCCCTGCCGGAGTCTGTGTTTCCTGATAGCTACAACCTAGGGGTCTTTATGTCAAGAGTGATTAGGTTACTTCTAGGCAAGCGTGCTCCATCGTCGGCCACATCATCGCTTACCATCAGGTGAGATAGTGGTCAAACGCGAGCCTATCAATAATAATAAATAAAAAAACATCAAAATATCAATTAAGATGAGAGAATGAAACAGGTCACCGCACGATTCGCTCGTAAAATCGAGGAATGAAAAGGACCCTTTAACCGCCAGGGTCGTATAATTTACGACCAAATACTCCATTTCGTCAGCTCTTGTCACCTACACGTGACACTGGGAATTGACGAGTTAAACGAGATGGAGTATTTGGTCGTACATATACGACCCTGGCGAAATGTATACGAAAATATTTACGGATTCATCTGACGTAAGCAGTTAAAGGGTTAAAGATAATTTTCAACATCTTTTATCGACTGATTGTTATAAATTGAATATGGTTCCACCGATACAGTAATGTATTAGCACAAGGACCACTCGGACATTCACAAACGGCATGCAAGCGACACTCGTCACACCTAAATCAATGGTACGCACTAGTGTTGGGCAATATGTAATCTAACTACTGATTAATAACTACATAGTTAGTAATCACAACTACAAATTACATTAAAAAATCCTAAAATGTAGTTAAACATTTTGATTACTAACTACAAATTGTAGTTACAATCAAGACTACTTTTTATAACTACATATGTTATAAATATAAGTACATAATCATCTACGACGTGCATTCATATTCATATTCATGAAAATAAACGTACATTAATTTTTATACAGTTAGATTCACGGCGCACAGTGCGCTTGAGTCGCTTGCCTCGCAACATACCTGCCACACGACGTTAGCGCGGCTGGTGGTGTGCAGCGTCTCCACGACCACGCGGTCGCCGAAGCGCGGCGGCGGCGCGGGCGGGGCGCGGCGCACAGTGCGCTTGAGTCGCTTGCCTCGCAACATACCTGCCACACGACGTTAGCGCGGCTGGTGGTGTGCAGCGTCTCCACGACCACGCGGTCGCCGAAGCGCGGCGGCGGCGCGGGCGGGGCGCGGCGCACAGTGCGCTTGAGTCGCTTGCCTCGCAACATACCTGCCACACGACGTTAGCGCGGCTGGTGGTGTGCACCGTCTCCACGACCACGCGGTCGCCGATGCGCGGCGGCGGCGCGGCGCACAGTGCGCTTGAGTCGCTTGCCTTGCAACATACCTGCCACACGACGTTAGCGCGGCTGGTGGTGTGCAGCGTCTCCACGACCACGCGGTCGCCGAAGCGCGGCGGCGGCGCGGGCGGGGCGCGGCGCACAGTGCGCTTGAGTCGCTTGCCTTGCAACATACCTGCCACACGACGTTAGCGCGGCTGGTGGTGTGCAGCGTCTCCACGACCACGCGGTCGCCGAAGCGCGGCGGCGGCGCGGGCGGGGCGCGGCGCACAGTGCGCTTGAGTCGCTTGCCTCGCAACATACCTGCCACACGACGTTAGCGCGGCTGGTGGTGTGCAGCGTCTCCACGACCACGCGGTCGCCGAAGCGCGGCGGCGGCGCGGGCGGGGCGCGGCGCACAGTGCGCTTGAGTCGCTTGCCTCGCAACATACCTGCCAGACGACGTTAGCGCGGCTGGTGGTGTGCAGCGTCTCCACGACCACGCGGTCGCCGAAGCGCGGCGGCGGCGCGGGCGGGGCGCGGCGCACAGTGCGCTTGAGTCGCTTGCCTCGCAACATACCTGCCACACGACGTTAGCGCGGCTGGTGGTGTGCAGCGTCTCCACGACCACGCGGTCGCCGAAGCGCGGCGGCGGCGCGGGCGGGGCGCGGCGCACAGTGCGCTTGAGTCGCTTGCCTCGCAACATACCTGCCACACGACGTTAGCGCGGCTGGTGGTGTGCAGCGTCTCCACGACCACGCGGTCGCCGAAGCGCGGCGGCGGCGCGGGCGGGGCGCGGCGCACAGTGCGCTTGAGTCGCTTGCCTCGCAACATACCTGCCACACGACGTTAGCGCGGCTGGTGGTGTGCAGCGTCTCCACGACCACGCGGTCGCCGAAGCGCGGCGGCGGCGCGGGCGGGGCGCGGCGCACAGTGCGCTTGAGTCGCTTGCCTCGCAACATACCTGCCACACGACGTTAGCGCGGCTGGTGGTGTGCACCGTCTCCACGACCACGCGGTCGCCGATGCGCGGCGGCGGCGCGGCGCACAGTGCGCTTGAGTCGCTTGCCTTGCAACATACCTGCCACACGACGTTAGCGCGGCTGGTGGTGTGCAGCGTCTCCACGACCACGCGGTCGCCGAAGCGCGGCGGCGGCGCGGGCGGGGCGCGGCGCACAGTGCGCTTGAGTCGCTTGCCTCGCAACATACCTGCCACACGACGTTAGCGCGGCTGGTGGTGTGCAGCGTCTCCACGACCACGCGGTCGCCGAAGCGCGGCGGAGGCGCGGGCGGGGCGCGGCGCACAGTGCGCTTGAGTCGCTTGCCTCGCAACAAGCGCACTGCTAGCTGAGGGGAGCGCTTGCCACGTGCTGATGCAGCTGATGAGCAGCGAGATGACCATGTTGCACCGCTAAAGAGATTGAACACAATGTTATAGGCCTACTGTATCACTGAAGTTGCTTCACTATGCACAAGGGGTGTTAACATGATATAAATTATTCACTAATTCTGCAGTTATTGCTCAACTCGTAACTAGCACTGCGACATAATTATGTATTTTAAGACAATATAATTTCCTGTGTAAAAACTTCGACGCAAGTAATAAAAATAGTTACTTCATCAGATAAATAAAGACTTACAGAAATAAAATGAATCTAAGTTCAGGAGTCGAGGCTTGTTACGTCACTTCTAGGCGTGACGTCAATTTACGTAAGAATAAAAATACGTAACAGAAGAAGCCTGTTCAATATTTTTTTGTAATCTAACTGAACATTAAACGTAAAATAGTAAATTTTGATACAAATGGAGAAAGTTTGATAATGCTGCCGATGCGGATTTTTTTTTATTCTTGTTAGGTTCGCGCTTGACCGCTATCTCACCTGATGGAAAGCGACGATGCGGTCGACGATGGAGCGCGCTTACCTAGAAGTAACCTATTCACTCTTGACTTAAAGACTCCCGGGTTGTAGCCATCAGGAAAAATTCACCCGAGCCGCAGGCGAGTGCTTTATGGAGCCGAGTGCTACTGTGACAAATTTGTGTTTCAAACGACATTTTTCAATACATTTACGAAGTAATAAATAAACGGGGGTCGAACGGCGACTAGTGGCTGTTTTGCACCCAGCCTGATACGATAAATACAATAAATTGTGACGGGGCAACCTCGCGCACTTTTCCGCAATAATGCGGAAATAGTAAATTACGTTCCTAAAGGCGGTAGGGATAAGAGCGAGTTTTCAAGTAAGTGTATTGAAAAATATCTATAAGGTCCGGATTTTAGTATTACAAGTTCACATTTCAAGCAGAGTGAAATTTCAAATTTCAAGCACAGCAAACTTCAACTTGGGGATCTTTAAGTCAAGTAACCTATTCAAGGTTACTTCTAGGCAAGCGCACTCCATTGACGACCACAAAGTCACTTGTCATCAGGTGAGATAGTCGTCATGGTCAAGCGCGATCCTAATATCAACAAAAACAATGAATATTCACCTGTCGGTATCACTGCCATCGCTGCTAGTATTCTCCCAGTTGTCGGAGTCGTCGTCGTTGAGCGCCGCCTCCGACTTGCTGTCCCCGTTGAGCAGCGTGTCCTCGCGCGTGGGCTCCGGACTGCGGACGGGCGATCTAGTTAGTTACAGGGGAATGATGAGAGGGTCGTGTGGTGACGTGTAGCGGTAAGCGGTAGCGGACTTTGTGTATATGAGTTTATGGTTTGCTATTGTGTATTTTTTGTTTGTTTGTGTTTTTAGCTTGGATACTAAGTCCTTTAAGCCATGTCTTCGTCTGAATAGTTAATTTGTATATCATTACAATATGTACTTAAATATTCTAAAGTTTTTGTAGTATTTGACAGCAAATGTATCAAGTGAACTTTCTCGGCAAATTTCGCTGGGATAGTCGACGCTACAATAAAATTCTCAGCTCCATTTTACCGAATTCGCGCTTGTTTCGATGATTCCACATATTGTCCAGTTGCGCAGACACTTAAGATACAAAACTACACCAATTTTACATCACAATCAATTTGCGAATAATTAAAACAGCCATTGAACAACTTCACTTGAAGAATTCCTTCCAAAGCCCCTGTCCCTGTATTGTGTATGAGCGAGTTGTGGTTGATATGTGGTATTAGGTATCGGATGGAGTTATCAAGGATGATTTTGTTTTGTATTTTTTGTAAGTGACCAAAAATGATGATGAGGTATTAGTTTGCAAGTTGATCGTAAGCCTTAAAATAGGGAATTTAAATAAGAAAAAAAAAAACCTTTTTTTTTTTAATAAATTAGTTTTATGTAAGGAGACAGTTGATAATACCGAGTCTTATCAGGAAGAATATCATAACCGACAGTTTGCGCTTTTTGCAGGAACGAGTATCTTTTTTCCTAATTTAAAAGTTTTTTAAACAATGTAGCAGTGATGTAATCGTTGATGGTGAGGCGCACTAGTTTATATTCACTCTAGCCTTGAAGACACCTAAATTATAATTGGACGGAAAGATCACAACAGGCAAATTGAATGACAATATTATTTTTAAAAAAATATGACTTCGCTTTACATAAAACTACTGATCTAGGTATTAGACTATAATAGAACCATTAGCATAATTTGTCATAAATACTTTTTAATTAGGTACGAAAAATTCCCTTCCTGCATAAATTGCTAACTGTCGCTTAGGATTTTCTTCTTGAAATGGCTCGATATAGGGCGGATTTCTGAATACTTAACTGCCAAATTTTAACAGGTTTTCAGGGCAAAGTAGAGTTTGAGTAATTCTCAACTTCGAATGCTTAAATCAGACACCGAGGGATAATCTTCTTGTCCCCAACAAGATATAGATCAAAGTTAAAAGTTATATTTCTATCAAGATAACATTAAGCTCCAATAACTAAACGATTTTTTTTATATATTACCAACAGACTAGAAAATCTTTATGTAATGTGCGAATTTGACTAAACATTTAATCCTAATCTTTCTGTACATAAGTATAAATAAAATTGAAGTGTCTGTTTGTAACATCAAAATAATAATTTGTTTTTACTAAATGCATATGAAAGTAATTTGCAATTTTATACGTTATCTATCTGTCGGCTTGTCTGTCTGTTGTCCTGGTTAATCTCTGAAACGGCTGGACCGATTTCGACGGGACATTCACAGGTAGGTAGCTGATGTTATAAGGCGTAACTTAGGCTACTTTTATTTGAGGAAAAGAAATAGGGATCAGCGCAAAAAATTAAACTTCATGAAATTGTGACCAAATGGGATTGTCTTGTTTTTAGTTGTTTGTAAGTCTTACAATACATAGAACCAGAGTCGAGGCTCGGACGCGCGCCTCTTCTATCTTTTTACATTTTAATTGCGATTTGCTAGTAAACCGATCACAGGCGTCACATGACGCGGTGCGGCTTGCGCGCATCTTTCGTGCCGCAACGCAACCTGAACTCTGGCAGTGTACTATACGCCTAAGGGTGTTTTTAATATCATGCGGATTTCATCACGCATGCGGGTTTGCTCAGTACGCGTAACCCCCGCAAATGTCCATTTCATTCAAGTATTTATTGTAATGCGTGGAATACGCACGCGGGACGCGTTTTTTTGCATTTTGAAATATTCTGCATGCGGAGCAAAAAACCCTCATGCGTGATGAAATCCGCACGATATTAAAAACGCACTGAGTGTATGACGCGGACCAAGTTGTACCAGCTAGTGTTGAGAATAAATTTAATTTTTTTTGATTGACGAAACGTTGTTAGACATCAAATAGAAAATAAGTACATGTTAAAAAAGCCCCAAAAAGCAGCGAAAGCCAAACTTCCCCTATCCCGTACCTACCTGATACCGGAATCATTCTTCTCTTCAGTAGCAGTATCCTCCTGACTGCTAGCCATCGGCAGGGACACGTCGCCGATGTTCTCGATCTTGATGCTGGGGCAGGCCGCGTCCATCTTCAGCGCTTCGTCGAGGGACTCTAGCTGGTCGGCCGTGTCCACTTCCATGTCGTTCTACAAGATATATCAAAGGTTTCAGGTTGTGCTAGGGCTGCGGAATTGTTCTACGAATAAGTTACACTCAGGGTGGAGTGGGAGTAACAGATTGTGTTCTATCAGTTTCCCTTTGCGTTCTAAAAGATATATATCAAAGGTTTCAGGTTGTGCTAGGGCTGCGGAATTGTTCTACGAATAAGTTACGCTCAGGATAGAGCGGGAGTAACAGATTGTGTTCCATCAGTTTCCCTTTGCGTTCTAAAAGATATATCAAAGGTTTCAGGTTGTGCTAGGGCTGCGGAATTGTTCTACGAATAAATTACACTCAGGGTGGAGTGGGAGTAACAGATTGTGTTCCATCAGTTTCCCTTTGCGTTCTAAAAGATATATCAAAGGTTTCAGGTTGTGCTAGGGCTGCGGAATTGTTCTACGAATAAGTTACGCTCAGGATAGAGCGGGAGTAACAGATTGTGTTCCATCAGTTTCCCTTTGCGTTCTAAAGGTAACTCTTTCGAACAATTCTGAAATACTATTAAAACCTGAGGTACAATTACTAGAAGCTAAATAGTAAATGGACCTGCTCAGATACTCTGGAATTTTATACTCTTAGTCAAATTTTTGAAAACCTCAGCCCCAAGTTTTTCAAAAATTTGACCTACTTACAGTCATCTTTCTTTTTGTCACTCAAAAACTAATATATTATATCATCATCATTTCAGCCGAAAGACGTCCACTGTTGGACATAGGCCTTCCCCAAATGTGGCCACAATGCCTGTCCTATATATTATATATTTAAATTATAATATAAATCACAATATATGAAATCAAAATATAAACTATGTATTTACATAGTTCGATTTCCGAATCGAGTCTCGAAGGTTTTTCCAAATCTCAAAAAATGTAATTATATTATGATGTAACTACAAATGACCGGTTTTCAGACTTTTTCCTTTATTTGTACTATGCCTATACCTTGCCTCTTGCCTCTCAGGATTCTAGGTAAACGGAAAGGACCCTATAGGTTTCGATTTCCAAGTGTGAGTCAAAATATGCATCAGACAGAGCATAAACAGCATTGTGTTGATTTGAGTTTTTTTTTCATTCACTGTTCCAAGGGGTAGCAGTGTGAGTATTTGATATTAATTTAATACATTACAATAGAATTCATTTCTGAGAAATCAGAAAATCAGAAATCAGAAACGTTTATTTCAAACTAGCTGTGCCCCGCGGTTTCACCCGCGTTTTTCTCGTTTCCGTGGAAATACCGAGATAAATATAGCCTCCCTCAATAAATGGACTATTGAATATTTAAACAGTTTTCATATCAGATCAGTATTTCCCGAGATTACCGCGTTCATAACAAACAATCAAACTTTTCAGCTTTATAATATTAAGAAAAATATAGATTAAGTTAAATTGTATAAGTCGCAGGCAATAGCTGTCTATCTGTTCGACATTCAGCCAGACACATAAGAATTACGACTATAGGCGGGGTGTCCGTCCACTTTAAACCGGGTTAAAATATTATTTTAAAGTACTTCTGAGTAAATTATATTTTTCGTTTTATTTTCTTGTGGCAGAAGAATATATTGATTGTTTCCGCAACCTGATCTTGACAACGCGACATATAGTTGGCCGTGCGAAGAACAGTCTTGCCGTAAATCTAATCCTACATATTTAAATGTTTGCCCCTGTGATTTATTTATCGTTACGGCAAAAGATAATTTAATTGGGAATTGGACTCTTTTAAAATGAAAAGGCAAACCATTTGGAATCATTGGGATCCGAGGTATAAGTACTGTTTGACCAACCGCTGGACCAGTCAAAACTGTTGCAACGATCACGTTATTGCGAAGAAATTTAACCTGAAGTCGAGTCCCGTTACATAAATTTGGTGGCTTAAGATTTCTAAGTAAAATAATTGGGGCACCAATTTTTAACTTGAGAGAATGTGGGGGGAGGCCACTCGGGTTTAAAGAATTAAGAAATTCCTGTGGATAATGGACTGCATCTTCTTGATCTCATCAACAAATATATTTCGAAAAAGATTATTACAGGATTTTATGTTGATAAAAAACTCTATGGCCCATAACTCATTAATAGGTACCAACTCTTAACATCTTACACACGTGATAACTTTTAAACGAAATATCCGATTGAGATGAAACAAAAAGTATTTTACTTCTACATAAATACTCTTGATAACATAATGCTTAATTTCGATAAAGATTAATATTACGATACATATTTAACGTAGTTTTTTTTTCTTCAGAAGATTTAATAATTATTTTGAACACAAAATCGGTTATTGTGATTAAACCATGATAGCTAGATATATGTTCTCGCAGACTTTTTTGTAGGTTTTAATGGGATCTACAAACCCGTAGTACATCATTTTGTTCTATTGTCAATAGTTTTTGCAGCGCACGCAAAAATAGGTTTTCGATTTTACACCTTGTGTTACAAAATAGCAAATTTATTACGGATCCCTAATTTTGAAAAAAAAAAACATAGCCTATAGCCTTCCTCAATAAATGGACTACCCAACACTGAAAGAAACATTCAAATCGGACCAGTAGTTCCAGAGATTAGCGCGTTCAAACAAACAAACAAACAAACAAACAAACAAACTCTGCAGCTTTATAATATTAGTATAGATAGACCAATTACAGGCACTTTTGAATTGTCAAAATGTCGGTCAATCAAAAAAAAAATACAAGTGAAGCTAAATTGCACGTTCCAAAGCGTAGATCTCTATGGAGAAGAACGTGCAAGAAACTCCATGGACACTCTTTTAAATCATATTATGAGTTACATAAATCTTGGTTACATATTTCTTGTCGCTTCTAATATGTGAGCACAATGTAGATAAGTAATAATAATTAAAAGAATAAAATAAAATCTAATTTAAAAAAAAAATAGAAATTGAATTAAGTCATTGGCAGCTAAGAGATGACCAGTCTCAACTGACGGCACCCGTTCACGAGCATGACGCGTGCATCAGCCCCACTCAGTTCAACCATTTTGAAGGGAACCGAATGACCCAATAACACGTGCCACCATCATCGAGACATTTGAGTGAGCATGACAAACTCTCAACTGCCATGCTCGTAATGACAAACAAGTTGTAACCTAATAAAAATGCTCCATGGTACTTCACATTCACAAAACTTGAAAAACAAAGTGCTTCTACATTATACAATGCTATTGTTTCCAAATACAAAAGGTAATAAATTATCATAAGCTCTATTGAAATAAACAAATAAAATAAAATAAAAAAACATTTCGAAAATAACAATACAAAAAGGGGAACAGTATCTCTTCCAAAACTGTAAAAAAAAAAAAACTAATTTGAAGGTTTTTTTTTTTTTTTTTTATTATTGATAGGCTCGCGTTTGACCACCATCTCTCCTGATGGTAAGCGATGATGTGGCCGACGATGGAGCACGCTTGCCTAGAAGTAACCTATTCACTCTTGACTTAAAGACCCCTAGGTTGTAGCTATCAGGGAACACAGACTCCGGCAGGGAATTCCACTCCTTAGCTGTACGCATTATGAATGTGTTCCCAAAACGCTTTGTACGTATGGGTGGGATGTCCACCATGTACCGATGGCGCAACGCCGTACGTCTAGTGGTCCGATGATGGAATGGACTTGGTGGAATTAAATTGTGCAATTCCAACGCACACTCCCCGAAGTGTAATCGATAGAAAACCGACAGGCCAGCAACTCGGCGTCGATGCTCAAGGCTTTGGAGTTTTGAATCGACAAGTGCATCATCACCGATGATTCTCTTGGCTCGCTTCTCAATCGACTCCAGAGCATCAAGCTGGTATTTGGCAGACCCATCCCAAAGATGAGAGCAGTATTCCATACACGATCGAACTTGCGCTTGATAAAGTTTGAGCAGTTGTTCCGGCGTGAAGTACTGTCTCACCTTGGCCAAGATCCCCAATTTTTTGGCAGCCTGTTGAGCTTTAGCCTCGATGAAAGAGCCGAAATTGAGGGTAGATGACAACGTTACCCCAAGAAGCTCAAGGTCACTGGTTATCGGCACGGTTACACCCCGGAATGATGGAGCCGGGTGGAATTGGCTCCGTTTGGCGGAAAAAAGACACGCCTGGGTTTTAGCAGCATTGAACTTGACCAGATAAAAGTGGCTGTGGCTGCGGAGCAGGACCGGCATTTAGCCAAGCGTTTTTATCAAGGATATAATCTTCCAGTTTATAATACGCTTGTCTACATAGTGTGCGTTTAATTCATGCTTTAAAGGAGACAATTTTTTTTGTTTGGGGAATAGGCCCACCACAAATTGTGGCGTATAGCAATGAAATGCACGTTAGTTTATTCCTTATAATCTCTAGATTACAGTGGTAATATTAGCAAAACTTTATGTAACTGGAGTACCGTGAAATACGACAGTCAAAACATGACTCTCATAATAACCTAAAATCTCACAAGAGCGATTGTCTAATGAGTGGATAGGTCTCCTTGGTATTTTAAGTTAAAATAGTGCACTGTTCAATAATATATAGTATAAAACAAAGTCACGTCTGTACTACGTGACAGACTTTGATGTGATTTACACGATTTGATAGACTTATTCATGAAAATGCGTAGATGAGATATTCATTTCGAAATAGCGCGGCTTTTGCCGGCCATTGACTGTAGATCTAAAATAATAAGGTGATGTGTTTTATGCTGGTTGTGAAAGGTGAAAAAAAAACCACATTATAGGTACATCACAAGTATTTATTACTGTTCATCATCATCATTTTCAAAGTCATCTCTTAAAAGCAGTATTTCATCTAAAAACGATGTAGGTGGCTCAACCTCATCTTGATGCCGCGCCCAAGATAAAAACCACACTATACACATCACACATCACATATGCACAGCAGCCAACAGTGCGTCTGCCCACTAAACAATTACAACAGTATCCAGCAAGAGCAGTATTCAACATTCCGTTGAAATCGTGCTGCACAATTGATACAACGGCTTTGTGGATTATGCATGTATCTACAGAAGATGCCATTTTCATAAAATCTTTCGAATAAAAATACGAAAAGAACAGAAGAAACATGCAACTATCTAGTAATCGGAAACAATAATAATGTTGTCTGTAGCGGTGGGCGTTTCAACGACGAACAGTTTTCAAAGACCGTTTTTTGTTCTGCAACGTAACAACCGTTTTCCATCCTGCGACCAAACAGTCTTCGTTGCACAAACCAGTCTTCGAATTACTGTATGCGAATTGTTATATTTATTTTAAGAAAATAAGGTCGAAAATCCATTGCTTCAACTATCACACTCGTCGCGTCGTCGTTTTTAAAACCAGATATTGGAATGAAAAATGAATTTTATGTTTATAGCCATAAAGTTCATTTTTCATTGTAATAACTGGTTTTGAAACGACGACGCGACGAGTACAGAATTTATTACCGTCCTCAAACTAGTTGCGACAACGAACGTTTTCTGCAACTACTTCACTCAACGATAGTTTCGTCTTCAAACCAGTTACGACGACGACCGTTTTCTGCAACCGTTTTTGTCGTCGCCAAAACGGTTACGTCTCGTCCGTCTAAAATTCGACAACGACCCACCACTAGTTGTCTGTCAGTGTCAAACTGATTGAAACTGGACCACAGAGCATCTGCAACGGGCTATTAATTACGTTTCGTTCCACGGTGATTTTTAAAGTACGTTACTTGATATTTGTGTTAACCGTTAATAACAACATTAAAAACAAGTTCGCTGTACCAATGAATTATTATCTCTTGAAACGCATTTAAATCCGATGTCACCGCTGCGCACTGTAGTAACATATTTTTTTTTCACGTTAAAATAAACTAAAAAATGAAAACGCTCCTAAACAAGCATTTTTTGCCGTAACACTTTTTTACTATTATTTCATTATTCCGGTTAGATTTCTATATAATTTTTGGTCTGTTAATTATAATAAGATGATCGCTTTTGCCATGTGTAATATGATTAATAAACATAACCGTTTAATAGTGGGCCCAAAAAAAATTGTCTCCTTTGGACTCATTTAGTTGTAGAATCTCAACTGGTATTTTATTATAAAATTTTACACAGTACCCCATGAAAGAACTATGTACTTTAGCCAATCTGAACCGAGGTTGATCTAATTTGTTCCTGTTCCTAGTATTAAAATTGTGCCTGTCACTTATCTTAGTAAAAAGATGAATATTTTTCCGAACATACATAATGTTTTCATAAATGTATTGACAAGGGACCGTCAGGATGTTTATTTCCTTAAATAGTTCCCTAAGAGAATCGCGTCTGCGAAGATTATATATGGCTCTGATAGCTCTTTTCTGCAGAATAAAAATAGACTCTATATCTGCAGCCCGTCCCCATAGCAAAATACCGTAAGACATGATACTATGAAAGTAACTAAAATAAACTAGTCGCGCAGTATCCACATCAGTAAATTGACGGATTTTTCTGACAGCATATGCTGCTGAACTAAGCCGACCTGCCAGAGATGTTAAATGAGGACCCCATTGTAGCCGCCTCGAGTCAAGCGTGATCCCTAGGAAAACCGTATTCTCGACGAATTCAAGTTTCTCCCTGTTCAATACTATGTCGGAGTAATTACTTTTAACATTTGGTAACGCAAATCTTATGCACTTAGTTTTTTTTCCATTTAATACTAAATTATTAACAGTAAACCAGTTTTGGACTTGCTGTAAAGCATCGTTTACGTCATCGAGAGAAAGGGTCTTGATAGAAGGACAACAAAGTTATCTTATAAGAGTTCCGCTATGCGGATTGAGGTATTGAACCATAAAAAGGAGGAAAACTTCATAAACAATTAAGTTACCTCGTTGGACTTAAGTTTGCGATGTGCCGAGGCGCGCTTCTTAGGCCTGGAGGGTACGTGGTCCGTCGAGTTGATCTCGCTTTTCGACGGCTTCTTTATCGGCTTGGCCTGCTTGCGGAGACTCCTGTAGCATTTACCTGGACCAAAGATTTATGGTTAAAAAAATAGTAATAACTCAGAATCAAAAGATTTTTTGTGAATTAAATAGATAGATATATTCGCTATTGTACACCTTAAAAAAATACAGTAGGAGTTTAAAATTAATAGGGTGAAACTATGAGCGGTCTTATTGCTAAAACAATATTAAATACAAAAAACTTAAGAAAATTGGGAATAGGGTTCAAGCTACCAGCGCACTTAAAGCATTTTCCTTCAAAGCAGGTAGACAAAAATTATTTTAAAAGCAACTCAGACATGTTGCTGTGTTTTGAAGGTAATGTGACCACGACAGATTTCACACCAAAAACTAAAGGCCTGCGCAGACGACGGACTTTTCTCCGTGGCGGAGAAAAAGTACGCTCCGCAAATAAGGTCAGCCGCGAATTTACCGCGAACTCGACGCACACGATGTGCGTGTTTATCGTCGTGCATACGTACGTCACTCTCGAGCGCACAACGCGGACTAAAGTCCGCCATGTGAGTTGCTTCGCCTAGTCACACGAGTTCAATTTTTTCGGGGACTCCCCCGTTTTGTCCGGTCCGCTCTCTGCATGTCCTCGGTTATTCGGGGGACTTTTTGTACGCGGTATAATCCCTCGTTTGGGTTACTCGATATAGTTGTAAGCGATCTATTTTAGCGGACAAAAAAGTCCGCGGACAAAAAGTTGTCGTCTGCACAGGCCTTAAGCCGTGCGCTTCGAAGTTAGCCGTAACTGGTGTAAATATTTAATTTTCTTTAATATTTTACATGTTTAGCGCGCACATTAAGAGCTCTTACAAGTACGAGCGGCATGTTGCCAACAGCAGAGCTAACTACAGCCGTCAACTTATAGTGACACTTGACACACACGACCTGCCGCTGATCTTCAAAGTTGGAATGTCGACAGCAGCTGTTACCTCTGCCGTTGGCAACATGTCGCTCCGTATGAGTTCTAACTAGTAGGTATTTAGTTTTATTAAAAAATGGACGATTTATCTTCAGGTCAAATATATTATTCTAAATAGTTAAGAGGCCCCTTTTTCACTCGCCTATCGTCAACATCGAGCATGGTTTCAAAGCTTGTTACTTCATCTAACGCAATCCAACGCGATGTTTGACGAAAAGGCAACGCGAAAAAAGAGAGATAACGCCTGAAAACTCGCAGTTGGCATTCGGTAATTCCGTGATTTACTCTAATTTTTCACAAAACTTGTTCCAAGAAATAAGTGTTTTTTTTTTTAACCCATAAAAGTTTTTGAAAACAATTGCCATTCAGAAACTTGACTATATATGCAAGGCTTCATAATGTTATATTTTTATGACTTCTTTAATTTTTGAGTATATTATGAAATGTCAAAGTTCATGCAAAATGCAGATTTTCGGAGGTCTTTACTGAATTAGTTTTACACAAATTTACAAATTGATTTCACAAGATACTGTGTTTCCAAAATATCTAATCAAAAATGTGTAATAACGTCATATCGCGTAAGAGCGGTTGTATGAAAAACATTGTATTTAAATTTGAGATAAAAGAAGTATCTCATTTAAAACTAAATTCCTCGTTAGTTTTTTAAGAAATTTAACAAAAACCAGTTTGCAGGATTATGTGACCTCGTCGATTTTTAATTTTTTATAAACTCACTAGCTTCTGGCAGCGGCTTCGTCCGCGTGAAAGTAGAAAATATATAACCTGACTCACTCAGTGTTAATATAGCATGCTACTGGTGAAAGAATTTAAAAAATCGGTCCCGTAGCTTTTGACTTGAATACGAATATAAATCTTTCCTCTTTATAATATTACTAGCTTCTGCCAGCGGCTTCGCCCGCGTGAAAGTAGGTTACTCCCCTCCTCCTTTTACCACCTTAGGGATGGAGTTTCGTAAAATCCGTTCTTAACAGATGTCTATACCCTATAAGGAACCTACCTGCCAAAGTTTTAAGTTCGTAGGTGTTATAGTTTCTGAGATTTCGTGTTTATTCCGTGATTGGTATTTTGCTTTTATATTATATAAATTATTGTTACAGTTAGTTTTTCAAATATAAGATCTAGCTACTGCTTTTTTGCACTTTTCTCATTTCAACTCGTTTTTTACAGGTAGTCACGAAATTCAATCAAACCGCATACTAAAAGTGACTCATAATGCAACATAGTATTCCTCAAGTAGCAGCTTTCCGTGCTCCAAGCAAACAATATGTATTGCTCTTTCACATCCATCACAATGCATAAAACTTTTGATTATTTATGTAAAAAAATATGTGAGAAAAACACTAGCAGCTATTAAATTAGCTGACCTGTGTGTTTCAAATACTTAGTAGAAATGCAGTCTGTCCAGCCGATTTTTGAAGCACTTGTATGGATCTTATGAGAGACAGCAGCTCATCTGCTTATAAGCTGCCCAGTGATCTTGGATACAGGTCAAAGTACTTCGAGAACCCAGGTACATACCCTCCGCGAAATGGTTAGTAACACCCAAGGTGCTGCTGGTTTTCCTTATGGAGCTGGGGTGGATCGAATGACACACTTGTCCCACCCGTACGCAATGCACTTTGGACGTGGAGTTGCGGACACCAGCCCGACATACAATGGACCTTATCCAAAGTTCTACCACTAGTAGATTAATCTACTGACAGATACGTTATTGGGTTCTATTGTTAAGCAGTAACCGCTGAGGCGAGGCATCTCAATAATGTCTAACGGCCCGTTGACGACCTTGCCGCTGTGAGCGGTAGCTAAGCGCGGGGCGACAAGCGGTAAGAACAAAAGTATTAAATTGTTTGAAGAACGTCACGAAAAGAGGCGCGCGCCCGCCTATGGATCGTCGCGTCGTCTGTCGCTAACACCGAAGTCGTGAACCGGCCGTAATGTCTTATTTTTTTTTTCCTTGCCTTAAAGGGTTTTGACACTAGGAATGACTCCTGAATGTGCTTTCAAATACATGTAAACTCATATACACAAGACATTCAGACCCGGAACAACTTGCTGATACAAATGTTTGTTCTGTGCAGGAATCGAAACCGCGATACGCAGCGCAACAGTCAATCGCTCACCCACTGCACCAACTATCGTCTATCTATATGCAAGTTACAAAAAAAATAATGATTTACTTACTCTGTTGTTTCCTCCATTGCTTCTTGCTTACAAAGCTGTCTTCGGGGCCGATAGTGAGAAAGTTCCTGTCGCCGACTTGCAGGGTACATGGCTCGAATACATTCAGCAACTTCAAGTTCTTTAGATCTTCACCTGGTTATCGAAAATGTTATGTTGAATAAGTTAAGACTATTTAAAAAAGGCGAAGAGGAATCGGTTGTAATAGCACCAATGGAATAGCTCTTTTAAATTATGGACGGTTCAATAACATCACATAAAATTTTAGATTTTTTTTAATGTTTGGAAGTCACCAAATAACTGGTCTTGCTCGGTATGGAGCGAGATATTCCCAGACTTTTACTGACTAAAACCCACCCGTGCTTCTTCAGTTGCCCTTAGCATTCTAGGGCCACGGTAACTCTTTCGAACAATCCTGAAGTCCAACATTAAGTCTGATTGACAAAAGTATTAAATTTTTCTGCCTATGCCATATCTACTCATATAGGTCATGACCAAACCCTAAGCTTTAATGGCCAAGGAAAGTGATTAGCTTAGGTTGTCCGGTCTTGCGTGGTGCGTTATTCCAGAGATCTCGAGCGCTACGTGTCCACGAATACGTCTTGCCGCACGGCCGGCCGCAGCTCCAACATCACTAAGTCTGCTGCAGACAGTAATACCACATCTATATTCCAAGGACGTATAGCAAAAGGTATGCTTCTTTGCTATGCCGAGTACGCGCCAGCCCCAACACCATTCTCAGAACGCTAGCTGACAGATTCTCTCCAATCCTGGGGCGGTGGATACGACTGCACGCAGTCTAATGGACATTCCCCAGGTTTGGTGTGCCTCTCCCAGCTTAGTAACATAGAGCAAATAGGTGGTTATTCTAACACTAATTCCAGTTAAAAGTTTTTATTATTATTATAGGCAGGAGTCAAGGAGTGTAATAATACCTTCAACTAAGAACTTGGGCTGCTGCGGTGTGGCGGGGTCTGAGGGATGTGTGCACAGCGCGCGGCACTGCCAGTGGACGCTCACGCTCTCCGTCATCACAGCCTCCACAGTGAACTAGGGGGACAAACGAATCACCAAATCATATAAAACTTCAAAACTCGACAATATAAACGCTTCAAATAGGGTGACGAATTTTTATTTCGGGTTTTCTAAAAACTTTACAATGAGTCTTGTATCGTCAGTCTTAGTCTTATGTAGATTACGATGAATATTGGGTACTATAACGAACCAACATTAAATTCGGAAAAAACAATCATGTGTGTTTATTATTATGAAAGCACACATGATTGTTTAACGTAGATATACGGAAAATGTATAATTTCAATGCATGTTAAGATTATACTTTCAGAACGAGCGTATTTAAACCTTCAACGTGATACAAAATTGTGCTTTATAGCCGTGATGCAAGAAGTGATGTCAAGTAGTCTATACGAGACGCGGAGTATTTCTTCATTTGTCTAATTTAAACTGTAAATTTCATAACTCATCCCGTAGATATTAAAGCCTCCCTTTACCTCAACCCTTACAAAAACAATAGCGCTATTCAATTCCCCTTCGTTTTTGAGGAAGTTTGTCGCGAAGCCGTATTCAGGTCATCAAAGAGGAAAAACTTTTTAACCGAATTCTTTAACCAATGTTTTCGTTAAAATGTATTAAATTGCTACAAGGGCGTTCTTAGGGCGCTTCCAATTTATGCGTTTTTTGACGGCATGCGGCGGTGCGTTAGTCGTACTGCGTACGGACGATCGTATTTTTTACCCGACTGCGCGACGCAAAGGAGGGTAATGTCTTTATCAGTCTATGTATGTATGTATGTATGTATGTATGTTTGTTTCTATGTGGCGTTCTAGAGACCAAATGCGTAGGCCGATTTTGATAATTCTTACGTCAATCGATTCGTCTTAACCTTGCGAGTGTCACTAAAGACATGACAGTAATCAAAATTCACCACAGCTACAACCAGACGCCATATTGTCAAAATGAAAAAAAAAAAGTCGATGAACTATGTCAAGTGGGGTGTCGTTGAATAGGTATTTTAAAATCATCTTTAGGTTCCTTTTATCATTTTTCATTTTAAATAATAGTTTAGGATATATAACGATTTAAAGTTGTTTAACAAAGGTAATTTTCTAACTTATTGATTTAAGTTTTCATTTCAAGTATAAACGATACACAAATAAAAAAACAGTGAAAAAGCATGAAGAACAAATATTTTTGTTAAAAAAAGTTTACCACCAAACTCGATAGATGGCGTTGTTCATTTGATGCACGTTTGTAAATCAAATCATTCGAGTTTTCCCATATGTTTCTGATGATCCTAACAAAACTGGAGGAATCGTTAAATATTTAACAATCGGTTTAGGATCACGAGTTATGTTACAAAGAAATTTTAATGTTACCCATGGTCTTGTTACCGGAAAAATGGGTGTTATAAGGACAATTGAGTGGCCAGCTCTTCGGAGGGACCAATTGGAACCCGGAGAATTGCCACAAGCTGTTTATATAGAATTTGACGACAAAGCAATTAAAAACAATGTTCCTTGAGTAGGAGTCAGAATCGAACCATCGACGACAGAATTCGATGCACTTCGCGGACAGGGTAAAATAGAGCGAAAAATGTTGCCATTGATATTGTGGTGGGGTGTAACTGTACACAAGCTCCAAGGAACTACTTTGGACTTTTGGACCGAGCTGTGGTTGACTTAAGTTCACGCATTTTTGCTAAAAGTCAAGCATATGTAGCTTTGATCTGAGTTACGTGAGGGACTAATCATCAGTAGTTTAGACCACCGCAAGTTACTTAATAATCCCCACGATATTAACTCCCTCAATGAAATGACTAGATTGTGAAATTTACCATCTTATAACGAAGTCAATGAATCGTAACTAAAAAGTATAAAATAAAATAAAAATATTTAAAGAAAAACAAAAAACCCGACTGCGTCGAAACTAATTTTAAAAAATACGTAAAAAAATTAACTTAAATAAAAACTAAAAAGAAACAAACAAGCCCAGTAGTTTAGATTTATGTTATGTAATACTAAATAACTACACAATTTAAATAGTTTTATAATCGATACACACATAAAACAAATCATACATTCTAATGCAGAACAGAACGACTCACAGTCGGGGCCCCTTGGGAAGATTTGATTGGTAAAATTTGAATGGGCCCCGACTGTGAGTCGGTCTGTTCTGCATTAGAATGTATGATTTGTTTTATGTGTGTATCGATTATAAAACTATTTAAATTGTGTAGTTATTTAGTATTACATAACATAAATCTAAACTACTGGGCTTGTTTGTTTCTTTGTAGTTTTTATTTAAGTTAATTTTTTTACGTATTTTTTAAAATTAGTTTCGACGCAGTCGGGTTTTTTGTTTTTCTTTAAATATTTTTATTTTTTTCATACAAGGCGGTGCGGCAACTCTGCGGCGCCGGTAACGCGAACGGTCGACAACAGGACGGCAACGTGACAAGAACCACGTGTTCAATTCGGTGTTGAATAGTGCGGTGTTGAATAGCGCATCACTGGCATACAAACGCACGACAGCCAGATACGTTTTCAATTTAGGCGTTTGTTGTCGGACTGCTAACATACTGCAACCGGCCGGCTCCGGCACGGTAAATGTGCGGCAGCGGTCCAACATGAAACGTCCTTCACATTTCGCGATCTCACGCTTCCTCTTTTTGAATCTATCCAGTTGGTTTGTTCTGCTATTGTCTCAAGGCACTAGTTCTGTGCTTCGTAGGTCTTTGTCGTCAACATTTCACTTGAAAGAAGTCTATTGTTGGACACATCACATATGGCCTTCCCAAGACCATCTCAGACTCTTATCTGCATTGTTCTCATATAGCGTATTGTGAATGTGAGGACTATGTAGGCATTATGGGTAGATTTACTGTTTCAGTATTTTATGCGGCCTAGTGTCCTACCAAATATCCTTTCTTTGGTATTGTTTGTCAATTCGTTGAGCTCCAAGTTCTTACATGGTATTAGACAAAAGCTTGCACTGTCTGTCTGGACTTCCATGATGCTTCCTTTCCTCAAAAGTAGTGTTTTGGGGAAAGGAAGACCATGGATCTGTCCAATGATCTGTAGGTAAGGTGATCTGTGTGTAGGAGGTAGTCCTCAGACATCAACCTACATGTTTCACATATATAATTTACTGTTCAGAGTCTATACAGATCTATACTATAGACCTTAAAAGGGTGACCAGATGGTTGCAAACCAACGTCCCAACCAAGGTGACCTTGCTAGTTTCACTCCGTGTAGACAGCAGTTGTAAACCATGACCTTCAATGCCCTTGGTCGGGAGGCGTATTTTCCCAACCATCGAACGTGTTGGCGCGTGGTTTACATCCATGTAGCCGCAACACAAACCAAACACATAAACCAGGGTCACCTTGGTTGGAACGCTAGTTTGCAACCATCTGGTCACCCCTTTAAGGAGACTTAGACGTCTAGTTTATTTCGGTGTTTCTTTTCAGGCTACTCAGCTAATCAGTTAGCAAAAAAAAAACATTTAACAAGGGCTGCTTTTACTGTTCCAATGGTTTGATGATGTTAAAGATACAAACTCACCTTATGATCATGCATCTTATGTTTCCTGGCGGCTTTCATTTCCTTAGTGATGTGGAGCCAGTTGGCGCTGTCCAGCGAGCCCAAGGGCCCGTAGACCACCTGTCCAGGGTAGAACTCGGACGAGGAGTAGGGAGTGGAGCGGCGGCGGCGCATCGAGTAGTCCTCCAGAGGACAAGTGTCCAGGTCGGGGTACTCGAGGCGAGAGCCTTCGGCGGAGACTAGGCGGAGTTTGCTGTGGACCGCCTGTGAACCGAAGAGTTTTTTAAAAATGTAATATTGCTACTAAGACTCCGGCCTCCTCTCAAGTTGGAGGCCGGGGCAGAGCTTGCGTATTGGTGGCTGTCACGTCTTCGAATTTTTGGTGCAAGGACATGCCGGTTTCCTTCACCGTTTTGAGAGCAGTGGTGATGAAATAAATTACACAAAGTAATACGCCAAGATTTACACCCGCGACCTACAACTCGTAAGTCGGGGTAGGTACCACTAAGCACCACTGCTCTTTTTTAATACAAATGATTTTTAAAACCCCAGTTTACGTAATTGAAGTTGAAACAAAAGGTTTTTGAACGCCCTAGTTTAGTAAAGTTATATATAACCGTAACGGTTTTATTGCGAAAATAAAACCAGTATTACCAGGATGTATTCGCTCGTATCTCTTTCTATAGATCTTGATCAGTTACTGTTAAATTTCATGTTTAATTATATATGTACATATATTATATACACTCTATACATTACAAAAATTGGTTTTAATCATTTGTCAAGGGATATCTATATTTTTTTCTCCTCTTATCCATCAACAGGATGGACCCAAATCTTACTAATATATTTTATTAAGTTAACACAAAAACAAGTTTTTTATGTGCACACATAAAAATACATAATTATATCTTAGTTTTGCACTGATTATCACAGGAATTAATTCATTCAAGAATCAAATGAATTTGCTTTATAAGCCATCTATGTTAGCAATGTATTAGGTTTAAAGAATTCATTTTTTCCCATAGGAACATAATTACAGTACACCTAATATGATATACAAAAAGCTTGCATATTATTATAATATTTGCATCTGGTGTGTTTGGTGTCATCTTTCTCCACTCTAGGAATTACTCCTGTATTGTGGGTGCATTTCAAACATGTAAACTCACTTACACAACAGATTTAAATATATTAATACTGTCATACTTGTTTAATTCCTCTGTAAATCATTACAGCCGTTCCTTCAACCAATATTGATTTATGCTGTAGTGTGCAGTCATAACTAATGTAAACTGATATAATATGCCACATTAATTTACAAGTTTTAAATATTTTTTACAATGCGATGTTTTATTCAATACTGCACCTTGAAACATCTATGTGCCTTGCTACACCATCAATAAAACTATAGCGATATACATACATAAACATACATACATACTACAAGTTTTTTTTATCCCTAAGGTATGTATAATATAGGTTATCATTATATTAGGCCACTGTAAGCCAATCCTACATTGCCAAGAATAAGTTATGATGCTAAATAATACATTCCCATTCGAGTTTGTGAAATTAGAGGTCAAGGTTACACATTAACCCCCGTAGAGCAGTTTTAGTTATAAATAGTGGCTAAATTTCAGATCAAACAAAGCTAAGATAAACATTATATAATTTTATTTTCAAGTTTTCTTGATTTTAAGTGAAACAATACAGGAAGAAAATGTTTTATATTGTATTAAGTATATATTTTATGAAAGAGAAAACACTGTCATGTGGAATGATAGAATTTCACCTCTAATTATGAACCTCAAGAAACACAAAATTGCCATTCAAATGTGAATAGGCACTTCATCAACCCAGGTAAGGGAATGTTTCAGAACAGCCTGTCCCAATCCTTTTTTAATGGCAGACCCTTGAGATACCTACTAAAGATATAAGTCAAAGACCACTTGGAAATTAAAATGTAACAGTAACTAGTCATCATAATATGTATACAGTCAAATGAGGTGAATAGAAACTCAAGGGTGAATAGAAACAAAACTTCAAAGGGTATTTTCATGATATTTGAATATTTTTTTTAGCATTTAACTGTATCAATTTATTAATGAATTGTTATTCTAAAAAGTCGATAATATGATATCAAAGTGAAAAACCAAACCAAAGTTTGGTTTCTATTCACCCCGTTTAACGGTACACACTCTGTTTATGTGTTGTCTTGTCTCTATTACTTATTATTTTTTGCAAACCCATAAACAACAGTTGGACTTTAAATTAAATTATGGTGTACTAGACTACAAAATATAATCTTTAATTTGCTCACCTTGGAAGTTCCAACCCAAGAATCAAGGCATACGGCTAAATCCGGAGTAAACTCCTCCAAAGGTTGGAGCCTCTCGCTAGCAACACTTGGTATCACATGCTTTGTGCCCACAACTTGCAGGGCTGCATTCATAATGATATCCCTGCAATAGCCTCTCTGCGTATCCTTGCCAGCAATAAGACGGCGGACCACATCCCCTGGCATCAATGAGCGGTCTGCTAGGCCAACCTGGGATATCAAGCAATTTATTTATGAGAAAGTCAGTGCATGCCTACATGAAAATGCATAAAATATGAGATGCATTTAGTTTTACTTGTGGCTTTTAAAAGGGCCACACCCTCTTGAAATAAGGATAACACAGGAGATTGTAATTATGGTTTAATTGAATGGATATTTTAACAATTAGAATCTAGACAGCAACCATCTAAAGACTGGTAACAATCCACTAAGTTCACTCCATATAACAATAAGAATGTTCATTCATTGTAGCAGTTGTTCTTCCATGGTCCATTGATCTTTAGAAAAATGATAATAATAAATTATTTGGCTAGTGTTTTATCAAGCATGGAGAAATGCAAGGACTTCAGAAGTCCTACAAATGTTTTGCTACAATCTTTTAGTATTCATTAGAATCAAATTAGAATTTTTAAGTAGCACGTTTTTTTACTACCTACATGTGCATTCTAATTCTAATTTATTTTATAACTAATAGATCTAGACTTCACAAATCAAGGTGAAGTTATTGATGCTATGAATAACTTATTTATTATTTATTGTACTTAATTTTAACATTTTTTCAAAAGCTTTTGATATGATGTATGTTGTTATTGCATAAATTCCTAGAACCTTTTACCAATCTTGGACTAGTTCCTAATTACATTAAATCTTGAGGGTAGACATAAGTCCCAATCAAGTTCATGACTTGATTTACTCTTTCAGAACAGATTCAAGAACAAATCATGTGTTATTCAAGAAAATTCGCAATAGTCCCGGTCTTTGGGGTTGTTGTACTCGCGAGTATAGGCCTTATTATATTTTCAATAACTACTACGGTGCGCAAGTGCCAAACACCGCGTGAGTTATAATATGATATTTTGTAAATGTCCTCGCTTACCGACTTCTCGGATATGACTCGCTCGGTGCCGGAAGGATGCCAGACAACACGAATTTCGCCTTTTTGTATAGGTGTTTCAATGTCGCTCTCTTGATCGCTGGAGTTGGCTTCATAGTTCTCGAGTACCAGACCGAAGACCACTTGACCGCGATTGTTGATTTTATACACTTCATCCTCGTAAAAATATTGAAAGTCAGTCGGCGAACCTGGATTTTGCCCCGCCATATTGACGGGAATTATCTAAAGACACAAATAATTTTGTTTTTTACGTGATTATGTTCTTTCTGACAGCTGATTGCAATGTGTGGCGCATGCGTCAATAAATTATGCAAGCAAACGCCATCTTGCGGGTTTTTTGGTAAAATAAGTTGCGTTCCGTTTTACTTTGTTATTGTTTTTAAAATGTTATCTAAAATTGTTTATTTATTTTTATCATTTTTAGATAATAAATTCACTAATCGAATTCGATAATCTTTCAGACCGTGCGTTTTTATCGTTGTAGTTACATTTAAGCAGTGAACTACCTAAAATTACTTGTATGATTAGATAAGTAAGTTGCTGTTCCTACATTATGTCGTGACTGGCTCTGGAAAATTTATTAGAACCAGGCTCTGTGGAACTAGGGGTCATTTCGATTAGTCGTATGAAGGGTTTTCGTTTAGCCCTGAATATTAAATGAACGGCTTATGTGGTACTTATGTTTGTGTATGAACCAGTTACCCCCTTAAACCAAGGTGTTATAGAAAAAGGTGACCCTAATCCCATGAACAAGTTAGCAAACCTCTTCAGTCACTCTCAGTCCATAAGCGAGTTAGTAAATCTCTCAAAAAACCCTTACGAGGGAAATTAAAAATAGATCGCCGTTCATTCTCTTGCCAAACCATAGGTTACCGAATGGTAATCTAACCCTCTGAAAGACTTAAATCTTTTAGTGGCGTATCTAGTAGGCGATCCCTGTTAAGCACAATTTAAGAATTCCTAATCCACCGCAGTCCGGTGCTGGACAAACGCTTCTCCCAAACTGCCATAACACTTGATCAACCGCCTTCTGCATACTTACAGTCTTTTCCAGCAGATTTTTTGATCGTCGTTCCACCCAGCTCGGTCCTACCACAAAATAGATAGGTACGAGTACAGAAGTCAATCTACATACAAAGCGCGCTCGAGTAAAGCACACACAAACACCGCTCACGGACACGAATTGACACGATATCTCAGCCCGGTTGGAACCAGTGCGAGCACGAGTGTCACCCGTTTGAGACACGTGTCTGTGAACTTTTTTGTGCAATAATAATAATAATATTAATAATTATTATTATATTATTATTTACAATAATTTCTTTTAGAAATAAGCAGTACCTTTGTACAATTTTACAATTATGTTTCTTCTCTCGTATATATGTGTGTACATAAATTATAAAATAAATAAATAAATAATTTATTTTTGTTTTTATTACTGTATCTTCTTCCAATATAATGTGTGTACAAAAATGATAAAATAAATAACTAAATAATAATCATTTATTTGTCATTCCCATGTTAAAACACTACAATTTACAAAAATACTCACATAGTTACAATTATATAGATTATATTAAAATTCAATTCTATATTAATTAAAATAAATTATTCCAATGAATAATTATTATTATTTAAAAAAAAAGTTATAACTGTTCAGTGTAAGGTTGTATATTCAACACTAATTGGTAAATTATCGTTTTTTAAGCTACCAGTTGTTTCAGAGAGGTAAGTAGGTATTTGCTTGTATTTTGGGTAAGTACCTATCTCAGTGGCCACCAGCCCCGGCCGCGCCACAGAATAAGAAATAGTACACGCGCCGAGAAAGAAAGCGAACATGACTTTGTGGCCATGTAATATTATTACAATTTATATTAGGTATTTATCACCGATTACGTCTACCTTGGACAGACAGTCCAATTGGGTAGATCTAATTTCGACAAAAAGGTCAACCGTCGAATCTGACTCGGCTGGGCAGCGTTCGGGAAGCTGCGCGGTATCTTCTCGTCCAGTATAGCACAGTGTCGTCTCAAGACGAAAGTCTATGACCAGTGCGTGTTGCCAGTGATGACATATGGTTCCAAAACATGGTCGCTCACAATGGGTCTCATCAGAAGGCTTATAGTCACCCAAAGGGCAATGGTAAGGGCTATGCTCGGAGTTTCCTTGCGTGATCGAATCAGAAATGAAGATATCCGCAGGAGAACCGAGGTTGCCGACATAGCGCGAAGAATCGCCAAACTTAAGTGGCAATGGGCCAGTGACATTGCTCGCAGAACAGATGGCAGTTGGGGCCGAAAGGTTCTGGAGTGGCGACCACGTACCAGAAGACGCAGTGTTGGAAGGCCCCCCACAAGGTGGACCGATGACCTGGTGAAGGTTGCGGGAATCAGATAGATGCGAGACGCACAGGACCGTTCATTGTGGCGACATTTGGAGGACACCTATGTCCAGCATTGGACGTCTATCGGCTGAAATGATGATGATGATTTAACATCGCACCCGAGCGCGCTCGGTCGAAGCGGCGCCAACCCTAGCGCGACCGTCGAGCGTAGACATGAAAAGTGAAGAACATTTTTTTTTTTAAGTACATACATGATATATGACTACTGTACATAACTATTTTGTGATGCTACTTTTATTTAGGACTATTATCTACACGCTTGATACAAGTAATTTATTTGTGTATGCCATATGACAAGAATGACCTAACTCAAAAATTTAGATTTATGACTTACTAGCTTCCAGCGGCTTTGCCCGCTTGAAAATAGGTTTTTCTATACAAACTTTGGACCCCCGTTTCATCCCCTTAGGGAGTGAATTTTGGAAAATCCTTTCTTAGTGCTCGCCTACGTCATAAAAGGAAGCCTTGTGCAGAATTTCATGTTCCTAGTCCCAGTAGTTTCGGCTGGGCGTTGATATGTCAGTCAGTCAGTTTCTCCTTTTATATAATATATAGAAAATAGCGGCTGCCAGCGATTTCTTCTTCGTGAACGTAGAAAATATTTCCAAGGGACTATTCCAGGACATGGTCTGAAGCCATTCGAGCGTCAAGAAGTAACAAACATACACACATACAAAGGTTCGCCTTTGTATATATATATCTCAGTAGTGTGATAGTACGATATGTATTGCAAAATATAATTTTACTGCATTCATAATTATTTCGTTGTATATTTTAGGAAAACTTATAAATTGCGTCATATTTTTTTTGCATAAAAACCTGATGAACAGAAAAGAATCATGAGGATATATTTATTAAAACTGAATTTTAGATTATGTCATCCTTGTCGCAAATTGAGCGACATATTAAATTAAATAAATAAACAGATAGCACCAAATAATATTTAGGTTGTTCTAAGCACGGAATACCGCCGGTACTCGCAACGACGACCGTCCGGCGTCCGCGTCGGATGATCCGCAAGGACGTGAAAAGAGAACATTGCATTGAGTTGAATATATATAATTGTGTAGGTAGAGGTTATTATATTGAAATTAGATAGATAATACTTCGGGTCGGCCACAGTATCATGGGACGAGGGCAGGAAGATGCTGATAATGTATACCTATGTCATGGCCGACCTGTACCATGACGTTTAAAGTAAGATTGTTTCATTCTTATTTCCAGTGTGGGTAAGAGATGGCGCTAGACAACCTGTATAGCTCTGTCTCTTACCCACACTGAAATAAGAATGAAACAATCTTACTTTAAACGTCATGGTAACCGCATATATCTTAGAATTGATCACTTCATGATATGGCCAACTAAAACTGTCCAGATCGTATAAACGTTAGGTTTGATGATATGTCAATCCTCTTTTGGCCATATCGTTGATGTAGGATTTCTATGAGAATAGAAGGTCTAAAGAAAGTAGGCTAAACGAGGATTGACATATCATCAAAATTTAAAGTCTAAAACGATCTAGCCAGTTTTACTCATATCATGAAGTGATCAATTTCTAAGATCTGGCCACGACATATAAAATTAAATTAAATAAAATTATTTATTGTCTCATTAAATACAAATTTTGATGAAGCCCTGAACCCCACACTAGGATTCCCTGTGTTGTGGGGTCCAGTCTCTTTCAATCCGTATTCGAAAGGTACAATAACAAAGACAATAGTTAACTAAACTATAAGATTATAATAACATAAGATATAGATAGAAAAAGATAATACAGATCTACGATCTACACAGGTAGGTATGTAGGTATACGTACCGTATTGTGTGGCTGACGGTACTGAGGTTCTAAAACTTCTTGAAGCACTCGTAATAAGATTATCTTCTTCATTTAAACATAAAATAAATGCTTTCCAGCACTAAACAGCTAGATAAATATTTTACAATACAGGAATATTAATATAAATTTATTAATTAAAATTTAACAATATTTCATTTTATAACTTTTAATTAATGTATTCAAATACCTAGTAGAATAATTTTGTAATCTTTCTCTAAAATGAGTTAAATACATTTGACTTGACCCCATACGCACGCATGGCCATTGCATAGCTGTATTGTGTGGCGCATTAGGTATGCCAGTACTGAGAACTAGGCTAGTTACAAATCCAAATCAATATTGTTTTTCAAATAAGGTTTCAGGCTTGAATCCGACGGCTTGGAGCAGCGGCAGATTACTTTTCATACTGCATAATTAAATGTTATGCTTATGAGCTGTTGTACTTCGATCGATTCGCAGTGAAGCAACCATTGGATACACGTGCGACCCGATCAAGTTGCGGAGTGACACAGCTCACAGCTGTGACGTTAGTCCGAGCGAAGCCGCGGTTCTATTCTCGTTGGCCGATCAATACCGCGTTATCAACATAGCTGTGTAGGTGTTTACATGCGCGTAGTACCCACACAGCCTCGTTTGAATGAGGTTGTCGCGAGTGATAACGCGCAGCAGTAAATAAATCGTGCATTAATATTTAAGGAAATGTGAACCTATCTCGCAGCGAAATGCCGCTGCCAGAACTTTTGAAACGAGCCTCGAGCTATTTCCTTGGTTTGGAGTTCGACGACAACGAGGAACCCCCGGATTACGTCGACAACGAAATATTGTTTTGCAAGAACAATGTGTGTGTGCATCCACCGACCGTGGCCAGGCATGAACTAGATATCGTACACCATCCAGGATACCTCACAGTAACTACCAAGGTTTTTACGGATCAGCATAATAATGCAAAACGACCTACGCTTTTCCTCAACTGGATTCCGAATTCAACGCTGCGGAAATGTCCTTCGGCCGTAGAAACCAGTCCGAGCGACGAGTTAGTAGTTATTGGTAAGCCGGCGAATCCGAAGGAAATACCCAAATCACGCAGTAAAACGAACAACGCTAAAGTGGATGCTAACAACGAAAATGCATTTTCTGATTCTTCAGAAACTACAAGTTTAAATTCTAATTCTGATAAACAAAGTATAAAATCGTCTGATACAAGATACACTACCAACGATACGACTCAGGACGAGCTGTCTTCTAGCTCTAAGCCTACAGTGAAGTCAATAGATTCTGTGAAGGATAATGTTTTCAGTAGTTTTGAGAAGGATGAGTCCAGGGATGAGGTGTTTGTGTACGACAAACAACACGTGAGGTCTCAGTCAATGACGTCGGTTAACATAACAATTGCTAATCCAACAATAGAGAACGTAGATCTGACCCCTGACTCGCTCTCTGGGGACAGGTTTATTAGGTCACTGTCAATGAGTTCATGTGACGAGGGCAACCCAAATTGGATGAGTACTCCAGAGTTTTTAGCGTTGAAACATAATTTGGTGTTTCCTGACAGCGTTCACAGTTCGCCAGTGCCGCAAAGACGAGCTCCTTTAAAATGTCGAAGGTGAGTAAACTAAGAATAAAATTTAAGAGATTTGTTTGTTACCTATTCTTCGAGCTCATATTATAATAGAATTTGTTTATGACAATGCTGGATCCCGCGCACGTTCTCATCGAATTTTGAAAACAGTTGGTGCTAGTAGATTTTGACAAGCAAGCAGTTAAAATAAATTAATGAATCTAACACGCTGTTGTCTTTTGTTAATTGTGTTATCTTGTTTTTAGGGTTCCGTACCTCAAAAGGAAAAAACGGAACCCTTAAAGGATCACTTTGTTGTCCGCCTGTCTGTCAAGACCCTTTATCTCGGGAACACGTGGAGGTATCGAGTTGAAATTAAAACTGTATACTCAAATCTACGGACCCCTGAAGCTGTGAAAAAATCAAACTTATGAGTTAACGAAAAAAAAAGATACGGCCGTTTATGTCATCATCCCGACTGATCATCCCGCACTTGGTGGTTGGCGCTCTATTGTAACGACTTGCAAGTGTAGGTTTGTAGGTTTTTTGATTGAATAATAAAAGTACTCATAGTCTTGGATTGCATTATGTTATGCCACTGATCAATGATTTTATTTATGTATACGTGTTACCCTGTTTCACACTATCTACTGTTGGCGTTTGTTCTTATCTTACCGGATCTACTGGTAGTAATATTGATGCAATATGCATACATTTATAATTAGTTATCTACTATTAATGTTAAATTTGCACTTCATGGATTCCAGATTAATAAATCACTAAATCTTCTTACAGTTCCAGTCCCACTTCTAAGAAGTTTTAGTTTCCAATTAGAGGAGGTAAAATTACATTATCCTAACCAGTCCCCAAATAATGACTTAAGTCATTATTTGGGGGACTGGTCGACTCGAAGATAAGCATCACCCGTCTATTCCCGAGCAGTTATGTAGGTACTTAAAGAAAGAAGAAAGAAAGAAAGACAGAAAGAACGAAAAAATAAACAAAGAAAGAAAAACAATAGAATTAAATAAAAAAGTTAACTACTCAAATAAACTAACATAGTCTATCAACAAATTTTAAAAAGACCTGTGTGAGGCCCAAAAGGCTCATATTATAACCTACAATCTTCCGTAAGATGTTTCCCGAATCATTGAATCATACAAGAATACACCTTTTATCTTAGGACAAAAAACGAAAATTAAACTTTTTCATTTCTAAGAAAATATTAAAATATTGTTTTTGCTAAGTTTGACAGTTTCAGGAACCCTGTTTCGTTTCGATGGTATACCCACATAAAGAAAACATCCCCTTTCATAAGTTAGAATTGCCTTGTTGAGGCAAACTTGATTCGTTGTTTTACACCTAAGTATGCTATTTTTTTATGTACGAATTTTTGGGCTAGTGTTATTTAAGCCTGAATATTTTTGAACTTTTATTCAGGCTTTCTTTTTTCGGGAGACCCTTGAGATACCTACCTAAAAGCCCTTTTATCCTGTGCTAGTCCCTAGTTGGTTTATCTTCTACAAGAGTCTAATTTCTAAGCGAAGACAGGAGGCTAGATAAAAATAGTCAAAAGATTTTCATAAAGGTGGTGCCTACTCCAATTATGTCCAAAATATTGAAGAGAACAGAGAATTGTCTATAAATAGCATCTCTGTAACGGAGTGAGTAAATAAATCCGTGACACGCAAGGGCTCTCGGGGGACGACGGGGATGGGTCGAGAACGCCCACTCACTGTCAATACCAATCACTTGTCTGCTTGTTAAAATACCGTTAACTCCATTTTTATCAGCTGTTTTATGTATAAATACAATTTTGACATATATTTATAACTTAGCGACCCGCTTCGGCTTCGCACGGGTTGTCTATTAGATATGTATTTATATATGTATAAAAAGAGAAACTGACTGGCTGACATATCAACGCACAGCCATAACTATGGGGGCCTAGGAGCGTGAAATTTTGCACAAGGATTCCTTTTATGACGTTGTGGTGAGCAACTAAATACCTAAGGATTTTCCAAAGTTCACCCCCTAAGGGGACACGGTGGAGCACACGGTAGCGGTGTGCCCCGCTTGGGCAGAGCAACGCCGTGTCCTCGTGGAGGCGATCGGCGGCGGTGATCTCTCGCGCCGGGCCTTGGTACAGGCCATCGTCCGGAGCGAGGAGGAGTGGCAGGCGGTCGCCTCCTTCTGCGAAGCAGTAATGTTAGCAAAGGAGGCGGCCGATCGCGTGAGGCAACGGTCCTCACGCCCCAACCACCGGCCGGGATTCTGATCCCGATTTCCGACCACCGTAGGCGCGGGCTTGTGGACGGCGAGCAATGGGTGGGTCGCCGTCCGACCGTCCGGTAACCGTCCGGACCGAGCCCAAGTCGTCGATGGCGCGTACTGTTTCACGCGCGCCTCAAGGAGATGTCAGCAACTGTAGGGGCCATCAGGGTCGAAGCCTACTGGGGCCAAGGGTCTGATTCTGAAAGGAAGACTCGGCCCTGGTACGAAAGGCAACGAAGGAACAGGAGTGGGTTTTTAGTCAGTAAAAGTCTGACACTATCTCCTGCTCCACCCAAGAGCGAGATTTGTCATTAGATGATTTTTTCCCACCTAAAAAAAAAACCCCTGAGGGGAAAACACGGGGGTCCAAGGTTAATCGTTTGGAGAACCCTACTTTCACGCGGGTGAAGCCGCTGGCTGAAGCTATAGTAGGGCTTATTATTAATATATCTTTTTGTGTCGTAGGGTCCTAGGCAATTTAAGAACTAAACTTTCCACATGAATCACTAGTATATCTATTGGGTGAAATATCATGAAAATCCGTTCAGTAGTTTTTTAATTTAACAGACAGACAGACCGACAACGTGATACGTACGGATCCGATATCGCCGACCCAGCAATTCATTCAATTGAAGCCAGACGCATGAAAACTGCATCATCGACACTTGGGCCAGCCACGAGCCGCCGACGCAGCAAAACTGCCTATTAGCAATAAGTTATTGGTCATTCCTTATTCTAGTATCGAATAGGCTTTCCGAAAATTAATTGTAATTTCTTTATTTACCTAGTTTAAAAAAGGAGAAACTGACTGACTGACATATCAACGCACAGCGGACTTCTGGCTTCAGGCTTCCTTTTATGGCGTAGGCGAGCACTAAGAGAGAATTTTACAAAATTAACCTCCTAAGGGGATGAAATGGGGGTCCAAAGTTTGTATGCAGAAAACTACTTTCACGCGAGTAAAGCCATGGGCAACAGCTAGTTTAAAAGAAATTAGTTTAGAAGTAGGTAGTTTAGTCTCTGCGTGCAGTCGAGCCTTTTTAGAAAGAATTTAGAAAGACAATTCGTGTTTACAAGAATAGGTTTTTTCTCCCTATAAATGTTTACGTTTAATGGTTCCTTCCTCTCATCATTGTATTATCAAACAGATGTAAGTATATCTGCTACAGGTTCATGCTTTCCAAACAATCACCATCATTCAGAAAATGTTGATCATTCTTGTCGTTTGTTTTGTTAGTAAACATGTCCGCTAACAAATTGTTTTGAGAAACTACTAACAAGATGTCTAGCAGTATTCTTCTTCTTCATGTGGATGATTTCATTGATGTCTAAAGTAAATGAGGTGAAGCGTTCATTTATTTATTTAATACTTTTATGCAAACAAAAAGTAAAGTGTAAGTACTACGTGAGCTCGACAAATGGGTGTGCAATTAACGCTTGTGCGACAAAGTTGTACAGCGACTCACTATAGTTCGAATCACCTATATTCTGTGGTTCGAATGCACGCTTGTGCGACAAAGTTGTACAGCGACTCACTACCTATAGTTCGAATGCACGCTTGTGCGACACACTGAAGCTCGCCATTACTCTAATGCGACTTGAAGATTTTTTTATTTTTATTAATGATAGGCTCGCGTTTGACCACCATCTCACCTGATGGTAAGCGATGATGTGGTCGACGATGGAGCACGCTTGCCTAGAAGTAGCCTACTATTCACTCTTGACTTAAAGACCCCTAAGTTGTAGCTATCAGGAAACACAGACTCCGGCAAGGAATTCCACTCCTTGGCTGTACGCATAATAAATGTGTTCTCAAAATGTTTTGTGCGTATGGGTGGGATGTCCACCATGTACCGGTGGCGCAACGCCGTCCGTGTAATGGTCCGATGATGGAACGGACTTGGCGGAATTAGATTGTGCAATTCCAGTGCACACTCCCCGAAATTAACAAACATATAAAAAAACAATTAACATATTTTAGGGCACCCCCGAACCCAGACAGGTTACGTTAGAAAGCTAGGGCGGAAGCGAAGCGGAGCGGAGCTCCCACCTTAAAGTATACCTAAGCTAAATGTAAGTAATAGACCCGTTGGATGGATGTTGTGAGTCAATATCCATCTTCCTGCCCTTGTCCTTCTTCCATTCTATCCTATCACCCGTCACACTATCACTAACCCCTTTTCTTTCATGACACTCCATCCATCTTTTCTTTGGCCTCCCTCTTCCGCTCCATCCGTCCATCCAACACCTGCACTTTGGAGGGCTTAATAAATGCCACCGATGCTGCAATTACTTGAAAAGAAGAATAACATCTACTTTATTATTTGCAATCTTAGGAAGCACAGATCCAGATATCCAGGCGACGGTCTTCAGGAGAGGCTATTTCAAGCGCTGGTCGATTTACCATGACGCGTTAAATCAGTCGTGCGAGAGAGAAAGAGAGATGGAGCTGTACACCCTATATAGCTCCATCCCTTTAACAGTTCAGTTTAGGTTGTAAAATGGATCGATTTAAAAGCTTGTGGTAGCACTGCTGTATGAGGATACTTCTCACCTAGATACTTTCCAAGTCGTCGACGGCGCGTAGTGTTCCAAACGCGCGCCTCAAGGAGATGTCAGCAACCGTAGGGGCCCAGCAGGGTCGAAGCTTACTGGGGCCATGGGTGATGCGAAAGAGATCCCCAGGCCCCTGGAACAATGACAAAGAAGGAACAGGAGTGGGTTTTTAGTCAGTAAAAGTCTCCCGCTCCGCTCAAGAGCGGGGGATGTCATTAGATGATTTTCCCACCCGAAAAAAAACCACCTAGATACTTATAACTTCATTAGTAACGATCCTTGAGCGAAAGGCGTCAAGGTCACATACCACATCCTACCCCATCATCGATTGCATTCCTCCCGGCACGTGCCGTGCCAAGAATGTCATTATTGCTCGCGCGACTCATTTATATCTACCCTCAAAAGTTCACCCCTCTTGAATGTCAAGCGACGATAGACTGGATGCTAGAGATATTAGATATAAAATTCTACATTTCTGCTTGATATAAGCTCTAGAAAACACAAAGGTCAAAGTATTATGGAGACGTGCAATGCTGTCACAGAATATGTAATAGTAGGTACAAACGCTGTTTGCATTTCTAGCTATGAATAATGTATAGGAATGTTATAAGCGCGTATAACTCAGACTTATTAAAGCCCGAAACTAATATGAGTCTATTTTCAATAAAGTTAAGTAGGTACTCACTGTAGAAATGTTTTATAAATAGCAATCGTGCTAGTAATGTTAACTCCCTTTTAAACGCAATAACAAATTTAAACCTAGTTGGCTCTAAGCCAGCGTCCGTCCTTAGTTGTTAGGGCTGTTACTGCTAATTGCACTGATGGATTGCCCAAACATTGGCCCTAGATATGAAACACCTAAAGCCTCAGATACACAGTGGCGGATTAACCCAACGCGGGGCCTGTAGCAAATTCGACCAAGGGGCCAAAGGAGCTGTGTAGAACTATTAAATACTTCTCATTCTTATCTCTATCACCAATAACCCCGTGGATTTTAAGATTGGGTAAGATACGTGGAAAGTACGTTAATGAGGGAAATCTAAGAGATTGACTATCATAAAGGTATCAGCAGTATTCGGATTTCGATATATTTATAACTAGCTTCTGCCAGCGGCTTCGTATAGTTCGTATATATATAATAGGTTTCTCCATACAAACTTTGGACCCCCGTTTCACCCCCTTAAAAGTTGAATTCCTAAAAATCCCTTCTTAGTGCTCACCTGCGTCATAAAAGGAAATCTTTTTCAAAATTTCACGTTCCTAGTCCCAGTATTTTCGGCTGTGCGTTGTCAGTCAGTCAGTTTCTCCTTTTATATATATAGATATAGTTTGACTAGATTTTTTTTTGCGTTCAAGTGCAGGATTCCAGTTCAGATCCTTGAACACGCCCGGCCTGTAGCATTTGCTACTCTTGCTATAATATGGCTAATCCGTGTCCACAACATAATATGTTTGCATGTGCGCGAGAATTGCATGACTTGATTCCACCATCACGTTTCTACCGTTGGACAACTGCGAGTATGTATCCACTCTTACGTTGTTGAAACCTCTATGGTCCGGACTAAGCGGTTCGCCTCGTCATTTATACCGCATACATCGAAGGACTGGAACAATTTGCCTGCTGCGGCCTTCCCGTCCGATTATAATTTAGGTGTCTTCAAGGCTAGAGTGAATAGGCTCCTCATAAATTAGTGCGCCTCACCATCAACGATTGCATCACTGCTTACCATCAGCTGGGATCGCAGTCAAGCACTAGTTTATATCTAGGTAACACTGAAACATTGCCCAGTGTCCTGCAACTTGCTCTATAACCATACCTGGCTATAACATTTTGCAACGCATTCTCGTGACGCGGGTCATGCTTTTGGACAGTTTGCGATCCATCGTCGACCATCGCTGTCCATCAGGTGAGATAGTGATCAAGCGCGAACCTATCAAGAATAAAAAAAAAAAAATATAACAGCGTTACGCGTCATGATGGGGGACAGTTTGTCCCCTAATGTATGTGAGGCTTTGTCTTATCCCAGATATTTCAGTAAAGGTTCTACTTATGTCACAATGAAACACTACATCAGGATCAGAAAAAAACATGGTTCTAATTCTACCGCTAGATCCCTTACGGATTGGCCTTTTTATTAGCGCTCCATGTTGGGGATCAGTGAACATGTTATGGCTGGATAAGTTAATTAATATATCGTGTAAGGAGCATGACACACTTTATAGGGCAGCAAGTAATCGACCCATGGTTCAACGTCTTATTTACTCGCTGACCTGATTCCAGACATCGATACCGCATTATTAAGTAAATAGAATTATGATAGAGTGAATAACTTATTGCAAACGAAGTGTATAATGTCCGTTTTATTATTTATGCACATTCATGAAAACAGTAAAATATAATATCTACTTAATTAGCGCTTTTTGTAGAAAAGGATTTTTCCTTTCCTAATTAAAAAGTATTTATGACGATTTGTTAATCAGTTATGCTATATGATGATGATGATGTAACAGTTTCCTCACCACTAGGAACTTCAGATCACTGTCTGGTGAAGTCTGTATCGTCCTTCTCCCCACCTGACTGCGACTCACGCGGTGAACGGCGAATGTGGCGTTACAAGTCAGCAGATTGGGATGAGATGCGGCACTTCTTTGCATCTTATCCTTCTAAACTTCTCTTCTAAAAATCCGTCGAGCTGTGCAGATGCTATATCCGATGTGATACGTCAAGCTATGGAGTATTTCATCCCCTATCGCGACGTACCCATCGGTGGCTCAGCTCACCCATGGTTCAACGCCGATTGCGTTCAAGCTGAACAACGTAAGCATTCGGCGTTTCTCGCCTGGGTTGACGCTCGTGACCACAAAGCTCCGGATCTGAGTTCAAAGAAGAGAGCCTTCAACCATGCTGCCAAGTCCTACAAAAAGGCACTAAGGAAGACTCGCTTCGACCGCATTAACCATATTGGTACAAAGCTCTCTGCGCAGCCGTTCGGTAGCAGAGCATTCTGGTCCCTTGCCAAGTCGGTCGAAGCGAACTTCTGTCGGCCCTCATTGCCTCCGCTGGTTAAACCTGATGGAACACTGGCTCATACAGCGAGAGGGAAAGCGGGTCTCTTTGCATCTATCTTCGCCCATAATTCTCGTCTTGACACTGGTAGTGCTACTCCACCGACTCTACCTCACTGCGATACTTCGATGCCCGAGGTCCGCATAAGGAACAAAGAGGTTCTGAGAGCACTGTGTCGTCTTGACGTGAATAAAGCTAGTGGACCAGATGGTATACCAGCGATTGTTCTCAAGGCTTGTGCACCCGAGTTGTCTCCTGTATTGACGCGTTTGTATCGCCTCTCATTTGGGACTGGTATAGTGCCCAAGTCCTGGAAGCTTGCCAACGTGCAACCCGTGCCCAAAAAGGGCAGTCGTACCGATCCTACCAACTATCGGCCGATTTCAATAACCTCCATACTCTGCAAGATTATGGAGCGTGTATTGAACTCGCGCCTCTTGGCATACCTGGAAGGTAACGATCTCCTCAGTGATCGACAGTACGGGTTTCGCCACAATCGATCTACTGGGGACCTACTAGTTTATGCCACCCACTTGTGGGGCGAGACCCTCGAGAAGAATGGGGAAGCGATTGCTGTTTCCTTAGACGTCTCGAAGGCCTTCGACAGGGTATGGCACGCTAGTCTATTGAGTAAGCTTTCAGCGTACGGCGTTTCCCCTGGTCTGATTAACTGGGTAAAAGACTTCCTGAGTGAACGTTCTCTCCGAGTTGTTATCGATGGATGCTCATCAGAGCCCATGGCGACTAATGCCCGAGTTCCTCAGGGGTCTGTTCTCTCTGCAACTCTCTTCCTGCTGCATATCAACGATCTGCTGATGCCCGGTATCTATGGGTATGCAGATGATAGCACAGTTGTAGAGAGATACCTGCCAGGTGCTCGAGCTAGTAAAGAGCTAATCCAGTCCGAAAGAGAGGCTATGGTAGAGCGTGCGAATGTCTCACTTCAGGCAGTCTCCAAGTGGGGTGAAGCCAATCTGGTGGGATTCAACGCCGCCAAAACACAAGCGTGTCTATTCACCGCTAAAAGGAGCCCGTTCACCTTGGCTCCTGTTTTTCAGAATGTATCCCTGGAGTACACCGACCGCCTTCAGCTCTTGGGAGTTGAAATTTCTTCAGACCTTAACTTTGGGCGGTTCATTGAGTCCAAAGCCAAGGTAGCTGCTAGGAAACTCGGCGTACTTGCAAAGGTCCGGCAGTACTTCACACCAGGGCAGCTTTTAATGTTATACAAAGCACAGGTCCGTTCGTGTGTAGAATACTGCAGCCACATATGGGCTGATGCTGCAAAATGCCACCTGGCAGCTTTGGACTCGGTGGAAAGGCGTGCAAAGAGGCTAATTGGTGATCCAGATCTGGTTAATTCCAATCTACAAAGTCTTGAGCACAGGCGTAGGGTAGCCAGCCTTTCGGTGTTTTACAGAATTTATTTTGGAGAGTGTGCGCAGGAATTGCATGACTTGATTCCACCATCTCATTTCTACCATCGGACAAGCCAACGAACGGCGAGTATCCACCCTTACGTTGTTGAAACCTCTACGGTCCGGACCAAGCGTTTTGCCTCGTCGTTTATACCGCGTACATCGAGGGACTGGAATAATTTGCCTGCTGCGATTTTCCCGTCCGATTATAATTTGGGTCTCTTCAAGGCTAGAGTGAATAGGCTCTCAATAAATTAGTGCGCCTCACCATCAACGATTGCATTACCACTTACCATCAGGTGGAATCGCAGTCAAGCACTAGTTTATATCAATTAAAAAAAAAAATTCTAATAGATTAGTAGTTATATTCGAATAGATACATACCAAGTCGTATTTGTTTTAGAGAGATATTACGAAATACTTTTTATTGAAGAGAAATAACCCTTCTTGCAGTCGGGTATAAAGAATCCCATCCCCTAAAATAAAGTAAGAGGAAAATAATCAGAGTATGTAAAATCTAAAACTAAAGTATTAATAGTAGATTGTGTGACTAGGGGATAAAGCAGTGTCTTTAAGTCGCGGGCGGCATGTTGAATTCCGAACGAAACGAAGGTTTCTAATTTTAATCCCGAACGAAAGTGAGGGATTTATATAATTAACTCCCGAGCATTGCGAGGGAGTTAATAAAGAAACCTGAGTGAAGTGAGGAATTCAAGCCACCCAAGATAAAGACAGCTTTATCCCCGTGTTGGATACTCTACTTTTTACACCATCTGTGAGATAATTGTCACACAAATAATTGTCATTGTTGTGTGTGTTTGTTGTAATTGTGTTGTTGTGTGTTGTTGTTTGTTGTTGTTGTGTTGTGTGTTGTTGTTGTTGTAGTTGTTGTTTGTCAGTGTTGTCTTTTTTAACCCAAAGGTTGACTGGTAGTGAATGCCTTGTTGCATTAAGTCCGCCTATGTACCACTACTGTACATGAAGTTTAAATAAATAAATAATAAATAAATAAATAATTAAAAGACAATTTCGTAAAACAAATCAAATATTAGAGAAATATAAGTATTATATGTACAAGTTAATCTTAACTATCACTCAACATGTTTTGAGATTTGAAACAAACAAAATTCACTACTCTAAGATTCTATAGTTTCAATTTTCTATATCGCTCCCGCTTTTTACCCGACTGCGCGACGCAAAGGAGGGTAATGTGTTTATCAGTCTATGTATGTATGTATGTATGTATGTATGTTTGTTTCTATGTGGCGTTCTAGAGACCAAATGCGTAGGCCGATTTTGATAATTCTTACGTCAATCGATTCGTCTTAACCTTGCGAGTGTCACTAAAGACATGACAGTAATCAAATTTCACCACAGCGACAACCAGACGTCATATTGTCAAAACGAAAAAAGAAAAAGTTGATGAACTATGTCAAGTGGGGTGTCGTTAAATAGGTATTTTAAAAACATTTTTAGGTTCCTTTTATCATTTTTCATTTGAAATAATAGTTTAGGATATATAACGATTTAAAGTTGTTTAACAAAACAATCATTCTCGCTAATTTTCTTACGTATTGATTTAAGTTTTATTTCAAGTATAAACGATATACAAACAAAAAAAACAGTGAAAAAGCATGAAGAACAAATATTTTTGGGAAAAAAATCAACGAGTAAAAAAAAGTTTACCACCAAGCTCGATAGATGGCGTTGTTCATTTGATGCACGTTTGTGAATCAAATCTTTCGAGTTTTCCCAACTACTAGACAGGTCGATAAACATAATCAAAAGATGAAAACTATATTGGCAAAAACTACTAGGTAGGTTGTATAAATTAAATGCAGTTGATATATCAGTAAAATCGAAAACATATTATGCTCAAAAACCGAAAGATGTATATGTTTCTGATGATCTTAACAAAACTGGAGGAATCGTTAAATATTTAACAATCGGTTTAGGATCACGAGTTATGTTACGAAGAAATTTGAATGTTACCCATGGTCTTGTTAACGGAGCAATGGGTGTTATAAGGACAATTGAGTGGCCAGCTCTTCGGAGGGACCAATTGGAACCCGGAGAATTGCCACAAGCTGTTTATATTATTATAGAATTTGACGACAAAGCAATTAAAAATAATGTTCCTGAAGTAGGAGTCAGAATCGAACCATCGATGACAGAATTCGATGCACTTCGCGGACAGGGTAAAATAGAGCGAAAAATGTTGCCATTGATATTGTGCTGGGGTGTAACTGTACACAAGCTCCAAGGAACTACTTTGGACCGAGCTGTGGTTGACTTAAGTTCACGCATTTTTGCTGAAGGTCAAGCATAAGTAGCTTTGACCCGAGTTAGGTCTCTAGAGGGACTAATCATCAGTAAAAAATTAACTTAAATAAAAACTAAAAAGAAAGAAACAAGCCCAGTAGTTTAGAATTCTGTTAAGTAATACTAAATAACTACACAATTGAAATAATTTTATAATCGATACACACATAAAACAAATCATATATTCTAATGCAGAACAGAACGACTCACAGTCGGGGCCCCTTGGGAAGATTTGATTGGTAAAATTTGAATGGGCCTCGGTTGCGTTTTTTCTTAGCGTTTTTCTGAAGTTTTCAGTGTTGTTAACGATATGTGATACGCGTATTAGTGCCGCATGAAAGCACGCGTCTAAATCACGTGACTCGTTTACTGCTAATGTGAACCCAAGCAGCAGTAGATATTCTTTATGAGTTTTTTAGCTATTTTATATTCGTTCTGGTTGTAAAGATATAAAAGATACTTCAGCGATGTAACGTGCGCGGAACTGGAGATGATAAAAAAAACTCAACTTAATTTGTATCTATTAATCTACAATCATGTCCTAAAACCAAAAAATTGAAGACATTTATGTTATCAACCGACCCGCATTGGGTCTGGTTGGTTGATTTGTCTACCACTTCTTTATATAGAGAGGAGGCCTGTGTCCGAACAGTAAGAACATTCTAGGCTGATTTTGATACTGATTTCTCATTAATCATATTACTTTTACTAGGTTCTCAGTAGACCTGAGTCAGATGCGGTCACTGCGGCTATTCTTCAACGATGACAACTGCACTTGTGGGCAGCTGGTGGTCGCCTCCCGGGAGTCCCAGTACAAAATACTCCACTTCCATCACGGAGGACTGGACCATTTGGCGCAAATGCTCCATCGATGGCACTCGTTGCTTCACAATATCAAACTCACTCCAGGTAACAAACTTACTAGATCATTACAACGTTATAAGAACCCACTTTCTCATTTTTCTAACGTAAGTAGGCGCTGTGTCCGCAGGTTCTGAAGAGCCCAACCTACCCTACCGACATTTCATGGTATGCCGTCCAGAAGTACAAAAGTCTGAACAACATCCTGAGGAAGGAAAGCTTCCCAAAATCTCTCCCGACCTCTTCTACGGGAAGATTATGAACGGAAAGGGAGTTATCGAAGATGATCTGTTTTTGAGGAAATGCGTATTTTTCGGAGGACTGGACAAGGAGCTTAGAAGAGAAGTGTGGCCATTCCTGTTGCATTGCTACCCGTACAATTCAACTTATGACGAAAGAGAGATAATATTGCAGATCAGAGCTAGAGAATATGAAGAAATTTCAAGAAGAAGACTGGAAAAAATGACTCCTGAACAACACGCAGTCTTCTGGAAGACTGTACAGTGCGTCATAGAGAAAGATGTGGTCAGAACTGATAGGGGCAATCCATTTTTCGCCGGAGAAAATAATTATAATGTAGAAATTATGAAGAATATATTGTTGAATTATGCTGTATATAATCCAGTTTTAGGGTAAGGATAATAATTGATTGTTTTGTTTTGTTAATTACCAGGTGTAGGATACAACGGCTTTTGTATAAGTTGTTTCGACGCTCATTGTTCAATACTAAGCGTTAATTACGGGCCTATTGTATAAATGAGTAGTTAAAGTGTAGTACTTGGTAATGCTGCGTCATTGGCCCTTGTGCAAAGCCGTTTCACATTCAAGGCCCACATCTGTCTGTTTTCGAACACAAAGGTTATCTTGAAGGACGATTTTATTTTTGTTTGACAAACACATTACAACAATAACTTGGAGATATTAATTTACCTGATTGAGGAGCAGAATTATTTGATGTTCAAATGGGGCTAAAGTAGTGAAGTCAGGGAGAGACATGGAGAGCTGGAAAAACATTATATTACTATGATTGCCTGCCACTAAGTTAATACCATTCTCCACATTAAAATTTCGCTTTTCTACGCTTTCACTATTGCTTCATACGAGACGAGAGTCCGCTGGAAGCGACAAGCTCTGAACCGATCGATGTGGGGCGCTATGAGGCAGCATTTATGTCTATCTGTGAAAGTGTTTTGGCAAAAATAATGATGATGAGAAGGAACTTTTTGAAGTAGCAACATTATTTTTTCAGTTACACACAAGGAATGAGTGATCTCTTAGCTCCAGTGCTCTGCGAGATAAAATGCGAAGCCGAAGCGTTCTGGTGTTTCGTGGGTCTGATGCAGAGGGCCATATTTGTGTGCACGCCAACAGACAACGACATGGACAACAACCTTGTAAGATACAACTGTTTAATGTCGAATAATGTAGGTACACGAAGAGTTATCGTATAGCTTCATTGGTGTCGGCTTTTTACTTTAATGAAACTCAATTTCGTTCTAACATATTTTTAAGGCTTTTTGTTTTTTAACTTTGATTTGAGTACTTTATATTTATTTATATACACGTACACGTGTGACCAAAAAAATGGACACTAATTAAATCTGTGCGAATTTTTACTAAGTACGTATAACTTGTTCAATTGTGTTCAGTTTATTCAACTTTTACACAATGACGTTTGGGTTATAATATATCTTTCTGGTCAATTTATACTTAGATTACCTACTGATATTTTCATGATCCCTAAATACAGTTGAAGTTTCTATGTTGTTTAAGTACCTACGTCTAGTCGGTTGTTTAGATTCTACTTTATTATTTAAGCGAGCTTCGAAGCCAAATCAATAAAGCCTTGTTAGCTTTTCGTAACCTGCCTTTAACAAGATGCTTATCTAATATGAATAAAGACTCCCGCAGATCGATGCGATCCGATTATGCAACAATTCCTATGGTTCCATACAAATTGTTCTACGGCTTTACAGATTTGAATAATTGGACAGTTGATTATTTTTTTTATTATTTGTGTCAGTAAGTAAGAATTATTCAAATCCATTCAATAGTAAGTAGGTTAGAAACCTGTCAAAACTCGTGGAAGGGAAAACTGTCAAGTAACAGAATGAGGATGCTCGCACTGAAATGTGACGTCATCACCATTAGGTTTCGTGTACAAAAGAGATAGCGAGATGTTCCCACCACGTCCCCACTCTTCGTCTTACCAGTATTTGAAACTACTTTATTTGATAAGCAACCAAAAGCTGTTTTCAGAAAAAAAATTTTTTTTAAATCTTTGATACGCTCTCGCTTGAATACTATCTCACCTGATGGTAAGCGATGATTTGATCGACGATGGAGCACGCTTGCCTAGAAGTTACCTTATTCACTCTAGACTAACTAGAGAGTTAGTCTCAATAACGATGTTCTTTGTTGTTTAGTGTAAAATATTGCATAAAAATAAACACAGAATAATAACCAATTCATGGAAAAAGCGTTGTCACTGATTGTCGTATAGTTGCGTCTGGTTGCGGGAGCCTTAAAAAACTTGAGTGCCTAGTGCAAGTTTTACGTTAACGCGATCGACACGTTTATATGACGTTCGGCGCTCCAATTGGCCCATTCCAAACCAATCAGAGAGCCAACCGCGGTAAACGTTTCGATCGCGTTAACGTAATAACAATTGACACTCAGCGCACAGAACCTAGTTATTAGTTGATTGATGATTTTCCTTCTTTTTGTACGGATTGTAACAAAAACTGGTCTTTTAACCAGTTGATGACACAAAACTCAACAACAACTGGTCTTAACCAGTTGATGCCACTGCCCGTACAATAAAAAGGGATAGATTATCTAGATCTTATATTATATTATCTAGATAATCTAATCTAAGGTGTTTTAATGTAAGACGGGTACCCAATTGATGCTGCTAACAGTACCTGCTTACTATTTTTGAACTAAAACAATAATAATTATCTACCTAGCTTAAAATAATCCCCCTTATTTCAATGCCCGATAATATCTTTATGAGTAATGAGCCACAGGTTTAATTCTAGCTTATCATTCTCTATCACACTGATTACAACAATGCTAACATATTATTTTGTGACGTTATTGAAAACTCCTACGCATGACATTTAACTTCCAGAGCTACCTACGCGAACTAATAAGGATAATGTTGCCACACTTCTACAAGCATTTGGAAAAACATGTCGACGCCATGGAGTTACTGTTCTGTCATCGTTGGATATTGCTGTAAGTATTGCTCGAAAACCGATGAATTAACTAGAGTTCCAAATACTCCCAATTTATGTTTCATTGTTGTGGTGCAGTCATCATTAGCAGGGGCGGATCGTGAGTTTATGAGGCCCTGTGTTGAGTCCTTGGGGTCTACTTAAATACTTGAACTAATCATCATTTAGTTCAAGTCATTTTGAAAAAAAAACTGTGTTTTTTTCGACAATGATCGATTAAAAAAAAGTGTACCTACTTTGTGGCGAGAGGTACCTATAAATCTTTAAACTTTGGAGCACAGGGCTGACCAAACTTCGAAAACTATTTAGGTTAAGGGAATGCGCAGAACACGGCCAGTGGTATAACTTCATGGTCCTTGGTGCAAAGAATGTTGAACATTCTAAAAACCATCTACCCTCAGTAATAAAAGGTTTATCAAACGGTCCAAAAATGCCTAAAAAGAAACACCATATACTATTTACTATATAGTGTCTACCCTTTCTAAATTATTGTCTCTGAGGAATGCAACGACTAAGCTAGTTGTGTAGGAAAGGTAAAAATAAAAGTCCATTACAAAGGTCCCGCTCTGCCTCAGTGAAATGTCAAATTGCCTTGAGTTCTGCCCGACGCTAAACATTTTCGCCCTGCTACGAATGCAAACCTTTTTTTTTAAACTCTGCTGTTTATAATAATTAATAATATATATGGGAACAGATTTTGATGAAATGTGGTACGAAGGAAGTTTGAACTCCAAGATGGAGAACGCTGAAATTTTGCACAGAGGTTCCTTTCATGATGTGTATGTAGGTACATAAGAAAGGATTTTCCAAAATTCACACCCTAAGGGGGTGAAATGGGGGTCCAGTTTTTATGAAGAAACGGAGAAACCTAATTTCACGCGGACGAAGCCGCAGGCAGAAGCTAATGGATCAATAATAATTGAATGTTACATAATTATATACAATGCGTTCCAAATAAGAATAGGATCGATTGCCAGGTAGTGACGTCACGTCATACTGTCAAATCGAAGAATTATTATGGTGAGAAAAACAAGAAATTTTTAAAATTTAATTTATTTACGAACTGTGAACGAAAATAGTTTAATCAGAATCCAGTTTTTCAATTTTGCTCATCTCTGAGTTCTTCAATTTTGCCCAATTTCTTGTGATTTGACAGTATGACGTGACGTCACAACATGGCATCGATCCTATTCTTATTTGGAACGCATTGTACTTACCATATTTTTATGAGACCCCGATAACCTCAACTAAACGTCGAAAGTTTATGTAATGTGTGCGTCATTGATAAATTCAGATGAACTTATAACTTGCTATTATTATCAAACAAACACTTTTTAATTAGAAAAGAAAACAATCGCCTTCCTGTAACACGCTAACTACCGCTTACGATGTTGTTCCTAAAATGGGTCGTTGTGCAATTGAATCAATTTTATTTTTAATTTTCCATGATATATGGTGATCGCCATCGGACGGCTTTTCCTGAAGGCTGAGTTAAGAAAAGCTAGGTTGTTTTGTACATAGTATAAAATCGTTTAGACACTTAGGTCGAAAATATCCCACGGATTGGTTAGACTTAGAATTTATAGAAGTAAAAAATGCAATTTCCTGTATAAATTTATTGATAGCATCCTATACCTATATAGGCTATATTATAGTTCCTATAAAGTCATCGACGGCGCGTTGTGTTCCACGCGCGCCTCGCGCGCCTCAAAAAGATGTCAGCAAATCGTAGGGGCCCAGCAGGGTCGAAGCCTACCACTACTACACTATTACCACTACTACTGGGGGTTACTGGGGCCATGGGTTGTGCGAAAGTGAACCCCGGGGCCGTCGAAACAAGGCAAAGAAGGAATAGGACTGGGTTTTAGTCAGTAAAAGTCTGACACGCCCTCGCGCTCAGCCTTAGGGCGGGGAGATGTCATTAGATGATATCCCACTTAGAAAACAAATACCTATATAGTTTAAATTTAATTTTAAACATCAAAAATTGTTATTAGTATTATAGTAAATCCGGGTTCAGCTCTTTGTCGTTTGCCGACACTGCCAACATAAATTTTGTTATAAATAAACAATGTGTCCTGTGTGCCCTCTGGGTGCGGGGCTGCGGACCAAAAAGTCCCTGATTATCTATATATATAAAAGGAGAAACTGACTGACTGACATATCAACGCACAGCCGAAACTACTGGGACTAGGAGCGTGAAATTTTGCACAAGGTTTCCTTTTATGACGTATCACGTAGCCGAGCACTATGAGAGGATTTTCCAAAATTCACCCCCTAAAGGGTTGAAAACGGGGTCCAAAGTTTGTATGGAGAAACCTGCTTTCACGCGGGCGAAGCCGCTGGCAGAAGCTAGTCTCTTATAACTTTGTTAAGACCCCTTACCAGAAGCCATACAGAAACTCCCTTTCGTTTGTGCCAACCATCGCCACGTGGATTCCTTTCCCTGTAAGAAGGATTCAATATAGCGGGAATATTCATAGCTTGTCATTAGTAGATCAGCTTTCATGTATTCACTGGTTATTGTTCATTCATTTTGAAGGAAACCTAGGGTTGCGAACATTTCTTCAACGAAATATAGTATTTTTCAAACTAAGCTATAAAAAAGTATAGCACACTTCAAAAAAATATAATATTTTTTGGGAAAAGCAAAAAATAGCAAAAGATATATTTGTTATTTATTTATTTTTATGAAAACTATATTTGTTTGCACTTCTTGCATTTCGTAACAATTTTTTAATCTAAAATAAAACTGTCATATGCTTTATCACATTCAATTTTTAAATTACTTAATATAAATCAAAAGCTAATTTTTATTTCTGTTAAAGGATTAAGTACATTTTGAAGTCTTTTTGTATTTTTCTTTTTTATCGGTAGTAAGTAGGTACCGACCCACTTTTGCTATCGCTACTATTTTCCATAACTACTTACTTCATTTAGGACTTTCAACTTCTTAAAGAAAAGAACAATATTTAATTAAAAATAATCACCAAAATCAAAGAATAAACATAGCAGACTAACGACCAAACATTCGCAAGTTCAAAATTTAGTAACAAAACAAATGATCGTGCTCAACACGAACACTTTTCCTGGGTGGAAAACAAACCCACGACCCGGAGGAGGTGTGCTGCTATGCTCCGGCATAGCAGCACAGTATAAATATGTCAAAGACAAGTCAATAAAAAAGTTTGCGAGTGTATGTGTGTATGTTTGTTACTTCTTCAAGCTTGAACGGCTGAACGGATTTATATAAGATAGATAAGTTAGAAATAAAGAAGAAAATATAGTATTTTTGAATTTCTTCAACAGTGTACACAGACCCAAAAATACAGTACAATACTATACATTATAGTACGGTTGGCAACCCTAAGGAAACCCCACGCAAAATCCCCGCATTATTGGTGAAGGCATCAAAGTCAGATAGAATTTAATTATATTCCTAGAAAGAAGACGTACGACCCTCTGACATTTTGCCTTTGACTACTTGTGCTACCTACTCGTACATCCGTTTTTATCAGATTATCCCAAGTCTAGCCTTTTGTTGTGTTCAACCTTTTTTCGTTCCATCCTTTGAGTTTCTTGCCGTAGAAAAAACTATTGAGGAAAAATTGGTTCCGAAATAGAAAATCGTTTAGCGAAATGAGTTTCAAAGTACGGAAAGTACCCTAGATAGTATTAGAAATTTCGAGGAAACTTTGTTTTCTGTTTGTTATCACTTACCAGGGACACAGCTGTGTCAAGAATAAGTAGGCACTTTGAAATTATATAAATTACTAGCTTCTATCGGTTTCGCCTGCATGAAAGTAGGACATAATTAAACAGGATTATTGGTAACTCGACGCATTCCTTGCAGGACGTCATGGTAGGACTAAAATGCAACGAATTAAGCCATCAAATGTTCTAAGGTCATTTTGTGGGTCAAAAATTTTACACTTATTTTTTTAAATTCTATTTAGGTAGGTATGCTAAACTGCTGTATTAACCTAGTTGCTCTCTGTCATTCCAGGTGCTTCAAGCGCGAATTCACGGAAGCAGTTGCGCTTCGCATGTGGGAGGCTTGCTGGGCCAACTACCAGACGGATTACTTCCATCTCTTCTTGTGCCTGGCCATCATCGCCGTGTACGCGGATGACGTCATAGCACAGGACCTCAATACTGACGAGATGCTGCTGCATTTCAGTTCTTTAGGTGAACACACTCTTTTATCTACATTCCTTCCTAATCCATGCCTCCCTAGTACTCGCTGAGAAAAATAGTTATTGATACACGTCGACAAGAGTTTATGAATATCATTGGCGGGTCTTCAAACCAAACTTTTTTTAGCTGGGAATTGATCAAACAACATCTCCCATTCTGTGTGGAGAGCGAGGGTGTGTTAGACTTTTAATGTCTGGACCGTATTTCTTTAGTTGCCCTTTACGTTCCAGGGCCACGATTTTTTTTATAGTGGGCGATCATCAAATAACTTCTCCAGCTCTTGGTGGAGCGAGTAGGAGTCTGATTTGCTGAGTGAATGAAATGAACCGTGTTCCTTCAGTTGCCCTTTGCGTTCCAGGTTCACTGTAACTCTTTCGAACAATCACGAAGTCTGAGCTCTACTTGGAATAAACTCAGCAATCATGATCGTATTCTATAATGATGTCTTAGCAGATCGAGATCTCTAGCTTATATGATAATAATTCTATAAATAATAATCAACTAAGTATCTATAATAATATATATTTAATAAAAGGAGAAACTGTCTGACTGAAATATCAACGCACAACTGTGCGTTGATATTTCAGTCAGACAGTTTCAAGCTCCTGAGCCCTGTAGTTTAAACTTAAACTACAGGGCTCAGGAGCTTGAAATTTTGCACAAGGTTTCCTTTTATGACGTAGGCAAACACTAAGAGAGGATTTTCCAAAATTCACCACCTAAGGGGACGAAAGAGGGGTCCAAAGTTTATATGGAGATACCTACTTTTAAATTAAACACAGAAACATTAGATATCTTTCTAACACTTCCTCTTGTGTCACTTTTCAGCAATGTACATGGATGGGCGCCTTATCCTGCGCAAGGCCAGAGGTTTGCTGTACCAGTTCCGTCAGTTAGTCCGGATCCCCTGCACCCTGGTTGGGATGTGCCAGCGATGCGGTCCAGGCATTTGGGACTCCACCCACCGGCCCAGCGTTGAATGTACAGGCGCTCACGATTTTTGCAAGTACGCTGTGCAGTAAGCTTGAAGAGTGGAGGCGCAGTGGAAATGGTGTTTTTGAAGAAGTTTCACTGTATTTTTCATATTTTTTAAATGCTTTGTGTATATTGTGCAATGGGTGTGTTCCTAATGCAGCTATGTGTAATAGGTACCCAGTTTCTGGAGACTTTTCGCCCGGATTCGGTTCTAAGTTTCGATCCATGGCTCTTCTGAACACTCAGCTATTGAAACATATTGAGTCAATAAGTAGCTACATTTCGAAGAATTCTGAAACTAGATAGATACTAGTAGCTGTGCACTAAAGCCGAATCGTCGTAAGGGCCTGGCCATATCACCACGGGAAGTGCGATACCTGATCGCGGTACGATACCGCTTTGTGCAAATATCACCATCCCGCCCATACGCACGAAACGTTTTGGGAACACATTCATTGTGCGTACAGCTAAGGAGTGGAATTCCTTGCCGGAATCTACAACCCGGGAATCTTTAAGTCAAGAGTGAATAGGTTACTTCTAGGTAAGCGCGCTCCATCGTCGACCGCATCGTCGCTTTCCATCAGATGAGATAGCGGTCAAGCGCGAACCTATCAAGAATAATAAAAAAATATATACGGTGCCCGGTACGAGTACCGCGTCGTGCCACAACACTGTGTTGTTCAGGCAGTGCGTCTGGTCTTGTTTTCAATCAAAGGGTTTGGCGACAATTTGCACGATGCGGGAACGTGCCGTGGTTCGGGGTCGCGCAGTGTCACCTAAACGACGCTGAATTGGTGTAGTGTGGCCAGGCTCTAAGGCAGTTTTGGTTTCCTAAATCAGTATTAGAATAATTTTAATTTTAATTATGGTGCCGTGCATTGATTTCTGCTTGCCTAGAACTTAAGTTCTAATTTGCCATATTTGTTACAAAGACACATTTACACATAGAATTAAAGAGTACTAAGAATTTTTTATATATAATATAGGTATGATGGGTTTGTCTGTAAAGAGAAATCGGAATAACGGAGTCTCAAATTAATGTTAACACGGCAGTTTATATATTTATACGCTTTTAGAAGAATAAATAAAGTAAAATTGAGAGTAAAATATAATGTTTTGTGTTAGAAAGTCACGACAAGTGAATAGTAATGAAACAATCACGTTTCAGCAAATCAACATCTTGTTATTCTGAAAATTTTCAGGACGTGACGCCAGTGAAAATGTGGCCCAGTTTGTATGTCCGCATTTGTAAAGAACATGCTAATTGTTTTAACGGAAATCGTTGAATGTGTTTCAATCAATAGGTAATACTGACAGTTTCAGCGAGTGTCATTGTTTTTAGGACATTGTTTTACCTAAAAGAGGTCAGATGCGGTAAAATTGTAAGTAGACGGTCTATTCTGTAAATATCTATATCGCCGTGAAAATTTAAGTGAAATAAGCTGTCATAGAAGACCTCAGTGGTTGGGTAGGGTTGCGGGATTGTTCGATAGAGTTTCCGCGGTCCTGGAACGCTAATGGCAACTGAAAGAACACGGTGGGTGAGTCAGTGAAAGTCTGACATTCCCTCGTGCTCCACCTTAGGGCGTGAGAAGTTATTTAGATAGATAGATATACTCTTTATTGTACACCAAAAATAAAATTACAATAGTGATTTAATATTTACTTAGTGATTTTCTCACGACAAAAAAAAACGCTTTAGGTACTTCAAATACGTTTTCATTGTAAATTTGTAATAGAATAGACTGGTTGACAGCTCACTTTATTTTAGTTTTCATTGTGACATTTTTACAAAATAGACCGATTATTTACATTTTAACGCATCAGATCTCATCTAGGTAAAACAATTCCCTAAAAATAATGAAATTCACTGTAACCGTCAATATTATTGATTGAAACACGTTTCACGATTTGAAATCGAGTAAATTTTTGAAATTGGAAGTTGATCTTTATTATAATGCTGAGTACCTAATCAAAATATTTATGTATTCCTTGTAAATGCCTACATATTTTCAGATGCGTGCTTAAACCATTTCAAATTGACTTGGTACGCATTTGTTTTAATTAAACACGGTATACGTATTATTGTGCATTTAATATTAAAAATGCACTTCGTACAAAATCAATGTAATCAGTACAAATTATGTCAGTATTAAATTAAATTTGAAGAAGGTATAAATATGTTTTTGTCAAAGACTTGTATAGATATGGGCAGGACCATAGATATTAGATTCTATGGGCAGGACATATCAGATTGGTAACTAAATAATGTAATATTTATTATCAGTTTAACTTGTGATATGAATTGTGGGTCACGCAGACAAGCGCGGCACGACAGTTTTTTAAGATTTACCCGCAATACAACTTTTATAAAAAATGCTCGCTTCGTTGTTGCATTGTCTCGTCGCACCTGTCTGTAAGCCATCATAAATTATGAAAATGATTACAAAAACTGTTAGTGTCTGATATACAGTCACGAGGAATAAGATATAGGTATATGTATATACTCATACCTCTTAAACATAACGTTGTAAGGCAATGAGAGCATTTTTTCAAGAGAGCCGTTTTTGTAATTCTTAACGATATTAGTAATTTGTGAAACTCTTTTAACCGAAGTTTTTGCATTATGCAATCAATAATCAGTTTAAGAACACAGGAGGTATGAAACGCTGAATGTAATAAGAAATAATAGGTAATATAGGTACCTTAATTTCTTTATAATTCAATTTTACTCAAAAAATATGGTTAGAATTTATGCGTAGGAGGTATCGATATATTATATCATATTTTTAATCTTTCTTAACTTCTGTCATTCAAAAATATTTATACGAAAGTTGATTGTAAATTAGGTACCGATTCGATAGTTAGGTAATTTAGAACCATTTGTACACTTATTTTTTGAATAACAAAAGCTAGAAAGAACGAAAATGTGACAAAGTATATTTATGTCTTATTACTCGTGAACCTATAGCTAAATAATGTTATAAGATTGCGTATCTAGAACATCTAGGGAGAACTCATATCAAACAAAGAAAGATCTAAAAATGTTTGAAAAACACCATTTGTAAAATAATGTAGGTAAATTATTGGAAAATGTTATTGATTGAATATTTAGGGTCAAGTTATTTTTAGGATAAATTACTCATAGCATCTGTTAAATGCTATAAAAAAAATGCGCTGCTGTTTCAAAGACATTGTAGAATAAGATGTACCTATATTTGTATAAGTCGATTTCTACTGGTTTAAAAAAATTACAATGTATACACGAACGGTCCCGACAGACGTTGTTCTGTCTGAAAGCTGGCCTTTCGTCAGAAAAAGGATTGAGAACCCGATTGCAGCGGCACTTTCCGGGTCCAATTGTATTTTCAAACCATCCAGAGACCCACTCAAATATACATACAAAATTTTATCCAAATCGGTCAAGGCGTTTAGGAGGAGTTAGGTGACAAACACATGTACCTACAGAAGAATAATATATCTACCTTTTTAAAGATACTGAAATAAAATTAAACCATTGGTGTTATTGGATCGCTTTCTTTGTAAAATTATACAAGATCAAACTAAATTCTTTGGCAAAACTTCCCAAAAGCGATGGGGGGGGTGCAGGGTAGGATTCTGTTGATGCGTTATATCGTTATTGTGTAGTTTCGCTATTAAAATTAATATGATATTGTACTAATAAAATCAAAATGTTAGATTAATGATCTGTTAGGTACCTACAGATATGTAAAGTAAATAACAAATGATGATGATGCTGATGTGGGGATTGGTAAATAAGAATAACTACGGAGTTCAATTGTACCTATTTATTGTACAAGGCAGCTGAATATAATAATAATTCAGTATATTTATACAAAGTTGATTAAAGCTAAATGGTGAGACTCTGAACTGTTTACATTAAGAAAAATCGCAATCAAGAAATTGAATTGTACCTAGATCTGCTCAGGTACTAAACATAATATGATCTAAATGTAGGTACTGTAAAAATCTCACCTTGATAATGTAAGTGAACCATAAAGTAACTGTCAAGCCATAGTTTCAGCAGTGGTATTCTGTAAATAACTCACCGTGAACACTTAGTAGTAGCATTACTTTGTGTAATTTATTTCATCACCACTGCTCTCAAAACGGTGAGGGAAAACATCGTGAGGAAACCGGCATGTCCTAGAACCAAAATTCGAAGACATGTGACATTCACCAACCCCCACTGGGCCCGCGTGGTGGATTACGGCCCATTCCCTCTCCTAGAGAGGAGGCCTGAGTCCCAGCAGTGGGAACATTATAAGGCCGACTATGAAAGAAAGAAAGAAAAACATTTTATTTGCCGAAAAAGATTAAAAACAAACACAAGCTTGAATACTTAGTGAGCTTCAATGTAGAATAAATCAAATCAAAGTAGGTATTTGTTTCAAATAAACCATTTACAGGCACTTTTGAACTATCAAGAGACAGGCAAAACAATGAAGCTAACTGCATACTCCAAAGCGTAGATCTCTATGGAGAATGACGTGCAAGAAACTTCATAGACTTTTTTAAATCATGTGTGTGTGTGTGTGTGTGTGTTTGTCATCATGTTATATATTACAATATCCCGGTATTATGTGAGAATAATGTATCTAAATAAATAAAGAAAAACAAAAACACTTAAAATTATGGAAATTAAAATAAGCCACTGGTAGGATGAATTACAGTTTACTTTTCGCTTAAGTACCTACTTCAATTAGGGTTATATTTTACAGAATAGCCTGACTGGCTGGTAAACTTACTTCTTTTAAGTTTTCAAGGCAGAATAATTACCGAATAACACTGCAGATCAGAGATTTTTTATCAATAGGTAAGCCTGTCATTGTTTTAGAATTTAACGATTTAAAAGTATTTACAGTTAAGAAGAATATTTATATTATTTATTTAAAAAATAATGTACACAAATAATAAACTTATAAGAAAAAGGAAACAGAAAAACAGTTACAAAGGTGATGCTTATCTCCTGTTGATGTGTGGGATAAACTTCAGTCAGGTACTAAAGTCAGCCCTAAATTCAATGTTAAGTATGTATATTTATTAGTTTTTGCTAATTTTCTAAGATTATATTCTTTGTACCATATTTTGTTAATGATTGTTCCTACGGTCTATAAAATTCTTTATGTTGAATGTTATGTGATATTTTGTTCACACAACAACACAAGGTCTCTCTGATTCTGATTAAAAAAGGGGGATAGTTTTTCATATCGGTCAAGAAGATTAATTGTTAATTATTTTTCAATACACTTACTCGAAAACCCGCTCTTATCCCACCGCTTTTAGGCACGCAATAGACTGTTTACCGCACTAGTGCAGAAAAGTGCGCGTGCTCTCCCCGCCACAATGTTATTACATTTATCGTATCAGGCCGGGAGCGCATCGACCCCCACGAGTCGCTGGTCAACCCCGTTTATTCATTGCTTCGTAAGTGTATTGAAAAAAGTCGTTTGATATACGTGCAAATTTGTCAATGCAGCCCTCGGCTCCATAACACACTCGCCTCGGTCGCAATGACAAACTTTTTGCACTTGTATCAAAATGTACTATTGCTTGTAGTAAAATATTTTTTTTAAGAAAACTTGAGGTATCTACGTTGAAACCATCTAATTGTTACATAGACATTAGACCTTGTCTGTATAAATAAAAGTCAAAGACCAGCCCATACCCTGGGACATAGAATGCTGAAATTTTGCACAATTTATGACGGACGTATACAAAGAGTAAGAAAGGATTTTCTATAAAAACCTCCTTTAGGGGATGAAGTGGGGGTCCAAAATTTGTATGGAGAAACGTGGACAAAGCCGCTAGGAGAAGCTAGTCGTTTTATATAAGCTGCATTCAACCTTAATGTAACGACCAATCAATTTCCCTGGACTCTAAGAAAACAGCCTTGAGCGCAGCGCTGTCCGCAGCGATGAAATCCAATTACGCACATGTACATAGGATGAAAATTCAATGGACCTATGGACCTATTTGGATTTGGATTTCGTCGCTACGGATAGCGCTGCGCTCAAGGCTGTTTTCTTAGAGAATAGCACTGCTGATTGTAAATAATAATATTAATACTTTCTGTTGTTTGCGGCCCTAGTGTAATTTTTCTGTGGTCCATACCCTGCTGCCCGTGTTTCTATATTTGTGCAAACATTTTTATCATTTATGAAATCTGTATCTACCTTGCATTCTCAGTTTCTTGTTAGCACTTTAGCTACCTTGAAAAAAAGATTATTACTCGTTAATTTTTTTTTTTTGTATCCACATTACTTAATTAGAAGCGTTCGAAAGAACCAAATCACCGTATTACATAGAAAATACATAGATAGATAAGCACATTTTTATATAATACATTATGTACCTACCTACACTTGTACAAAGTTCCTTGAATAGTCAATGCTATAGAATACAGATACCGGCATGGATCTTGAGCGCTGACTTCCACTTGCGCAGAAGTGAAATATCGGGTCTCTTTAGTGGTATGAAGTGAGACGCAGAGGCGGGGAGTGCAATCCTTGTACAGTGATTGTCTCGCCGATGTGTACGATGCGCAAAGCGATCCCCACTCTTTCGCCGAGCGCTCAAGATCCGTGCCGGTATCTGTACTTACCACTACCATGAAGCAACGTTTAGTTCGTGTAACAAAAACTACACTTTTACAATTCACTGTCCAATTTTAACATGAATACTTATTGTACGTTATAAGCCTAGGCTCTAGTCATTGGAGGCTCTTCAATTTTTTTTTGTGGTAGGTAATCATCAAATGACTTTTACCGCTCTAGGGTAGAGCGAGAGTGTCAGACTTTTACTGACCAAAACCCACCTATGTATGTCAATAAAAAAAAATTACTTGCGAGTATTTTTAAAATCAAAAGTAAGTGTATTATTATGTTACAGAAAACAGTTTTGTTTACAATAACAATGCTCATTACTACTAATCAGAAATGTTGATTTCTAATAGGTACTTTAAATCAGTTCTCATCAATTCAACTGTCGTGCTATTCTCTAAGAAAACAGCCTTTAGTGCAGCGCTGTCCGCAGCGACGAAATCCAAATAGGTACAAAAAAAAACACACCTACCCAACTTGTTAATCCTATGTACGTATTTGGATTTCGTCGCTGCGGCCAGCGCTGCGCACAAGGCTGTTTTCTTAGAGAATAACACTGCTGGCGTCTGCTGGTCAGTAGAAAAGTTTGGCATTTTCAGACCTGTCGCGAACTATATTTTGGCTCTTGTGAACCACCAATGGTCCACAGATCACGGGTGGAGATCACAGGTTTAGATCCTCAGGATCTGTGAGTACTTTTTCTTAGGTTTAGTCACACCTTGCTAATCATTCATAAAGTATCTATATTTACCTTATAATAGTCTAAATATTGTTATACAAATTAAATATGTCGTATTATGAGGCTACAAAATATTTTAAAAAGGTTTATTTTTCGCATATTGTGAATTGTTACGCGTACTCTGTGATATATTATGATCTGCTTGTATTATAATGTGTAAATGTTAATTGTATGTAACGAACGTAAAGTATTGAGGAATAGGAACCATATCTTATTAGAAATAAATGTACAAGCATCCAATCCGTTTTTGGTTTCAAACCTCTTTTTTTAAGTGGGAAATCATCACAAGCTATTCCTCGCGCTCTGGGTGGAGCGAGAGGGAGTGTTCGATTTGTACTGACTAAAATCCACCTGTTCCTTCTGTTGCCTTTTGCCACCCACGGCTACTTACGGACACGGAAGGTCGCTGCCCAAGTAAGACTATATGCTCCACCTTGTCCTCCAGGCGATCCGCATAATGGTGATACCCGGGGGTTTCTTCCCACAGAATCCGAAACGGGAACCTCTCGATAGAACCGTGGCCGCTAAGGACCTGCGTCAGGCGGAAAGTGAGGACACCGTGGCGCCTTTTTAGCGGAGTTCATTTGGTTTCAACACAGACAAAGACATCTCTGTTCCCTGCCTATATAGGGTGACTGGTAATTAGTGTACGATACTTAAACACGAAATTGTGCTCATGATAACAAACAATTTTTACTATGGGAACAAACCTGAAATCGCGAAAAAAAATCAGCTGTTCAGTACATTTATGTTTGCCTAATGTACTGAACATCTGATATTTTTTTCGCGATTTCGGCTTTGCTCCCATAATAAAAATTGTTTGTTATCATGAGCACAATTACGTGTTTAAGTATCGTACACTAATTGCCTGTCACCCTATATAAGTATAATGTGCAAGAAAATCTTAATAAGCTTCTAGTTCAGAAGTCGGCACCATCGGATGGTCGAATTAATAAATCTATGAAAACCCGTTATCATTATTGCATACTCAAAATGTATAATGTGGCAGATATATAGACTTGGCTAAAGCCTTCGACAAGGTCAAACACGATAGGCTTTAATGCCTAATGGAAACATATTGCATTTAGCTCTACCACAGCTACCACGGCGGCACCACATTGGTTCAGATTTAACTATACTTGCTATTAAAAATAAATACCCTTAGTTCCTGAATTGTCGAAATCATGTTGTGAATGCCGGTGTCCCTCAAGGTTCTATATTATCACCGCTACCGACGAGGTGTGTGCCGGTTAACGATATTTACGTAATTGTTATGTATGCTGAGTAGCATACAAAAAAAGCTGAAAACTTTAATTGTCATTGTAATGACTTGAAGGCCGCCTCCAAATTTAGTTAAATTTGCGTTTGTCTATAGGTATTATAGATAGTAGGTAATTATACAATTTAAATAAAGTTTGTGCGAATAAGAATGAAAACAGACATGTTATGTTTTTCCACAAACTGCAATAGACCAGCTAGACAAGTCTAATCAAAGATAGCAAAACGCGAATTGGCGCGCACTGCTCTGCCGCCCCGTCCAGCACTATCCGTCATCATGACGATTAAATTTTTTATACTACAGTACACCTGGTTACCACAACTACACAAACGTGCCTAAATTTGAAAATGAATCATTATCTCTCTAACTTTTCCCAACTACCTTCAGATCGGTTTTCAATCAAACCGGATGCGGCACGGCTAAATACCTGTGTTTTACATGGAGCGATTGCCTATATGATGCAGTGATGAAGTTGTTATGACTAGAGTTTGAAACCAAACATCAACTATTCTGCGTCTAAATCATCATTGGACTTTGAGTGTTCTATTCTGATAGTTTTTTCAGTTGCTACCTGGATGACGGCCTAAAGTGCGGTCACTCTCGGACTGCAAACAAAAAAAACTTGGCAAGTGCGAGTCGGACTCGTGCACTGAGGGTTCCGTACAAACTTGAAAGGTAAATTGCGGTTTACGATTTTTGACGTATTAAAAAAAAACTACTAACTAGATCTCGTTCAAACCAATTTTCGGAGGCAGTTTACATGGTAATATATATCATACACACATTGGAAGTGTCTCTCGCGCAAACTTTTCAGTTTAGGAAAAAATGATACTTATTAGAAACCTCAATATCATTTTTGAAGACCTATCCATAGATGATTCCCCACACGTATGGGATTGATGAAAAAAAAAATTGAGTTTCAGTTCTAAGTATGGGGAACCCCCAAAATTTATTGTTTTTTTTTTTCTATTTTTGTGTGAAAATCTTAATGCGGTTCACAGAATACATCTACTTACCAAGTTTCAACAGTATAGTTCTTATAGTTTCGGAAAAAAGTGACTGTGACATACGAACGGACAGACAGAAAGACATGACGAATCCATAAGGGTTCCGTTTTTTGCCATTTGGCTACGGAACCCTAAAAAGAGTTGCGCAAAGACACAATGTTTTGATAGTCGTAACCTTAGGATTAGGTTTTTTATACCCAAAAATAGTTACTAAACATCGATCACTAATCGATATCACTAATGTTTTAATTAGCCACTTACCTACGCTAAATTGTCTATACATTTTCTTTTTATTCAACAGCTAGTTAGGTATTTATAGACCACTGGTCAAGTTAATAATTGATTGAACAACGCATTTTGCCGAAATATCAATTAGTTACGTACTTAACTTGTTTCTTACTATTCGTTGACTTAATTACGGATCAAAAACTCGCCCTGGCCTTGGTAAGGAGTAGTAGAAAAAATAATACCAACTCGTTGCTTTAAAAATTAACTCGTTTAGGTTATTAGGAATGGAAATAACTTTACTTATGTTGTTAACCGTTTCCATAACTATATTCCCAATGTTATGTTTCTTCTTCTTTTTCTTAGCGTGTCGATGTTAAAAATATGTTTTATAAATTATTTTCCTTGCCTGGCCCAATATTTGATCATGGCAATGCCTTCCACTGACGCTATATTGAATGTAAGTATGTATGACCTACCAGTGGCGGGGTAAGATCTAAATCTAATGTGGGCAAGGTACATTTTGCGAGGCCTTCTGGTGGCGTAAGAAGACGGATTTTTTCAAATATAGCACAATTGAACAGTGCGAGCCTGACGCAAACTTAAAACGTCCACTGTTGGGTATAGGCCTCCCCCAAGTATCGCCATAATACAATGAACGCTGCCTAAGTGGCAATGGGCAGGGCACATTGCTCGCAGAACAGATGGCCTTGGGGCCGAAAGGATCTGGAGTGACGACCGCGTACCGGAAGACGCAGCGTGGATAGGTTAACTTGTTTTAATTACCATTCCTACACTAAGTAATAACAGTACCTTTGTTGCCTCACGCAAAAATGATAAGAACAAAGAATACTCAGGCTGTAATGGAGAATGACTAGAGACAAGGCTTTTATGTAATATAGTTTCAAGTCAGGTGCGAGCCCCCCTGGACCGCGAGGCCGAAGGCGGTGGCCCACGGCTATATAAAGCTAAGCACTATAAAATTAAAGTTAGAATAGACTCAAATAGGGTCGTTCTATCATATATATATCTACGTTTAAATCTTTCTTCAGTTGATTTATTGACTCATATAGATCGCTGATGCAATAATATCAACTATGAAATTCGTGCGACCCGATTCAAGGACAGTCGTCCCTTAGAATCGAATTATATATGAGTTTTTTTCTATCAAGACACAAATAGGTATACATAGTTTTTTTTTAACATGGTTTAATGTCAAGCGGGGCCACATGTGTAAATGAAGCAGATAAGGTTTGGTGTTCACGAGCGTAGGAGCTACTGGTTGGTTACACAATAGAATCTTCGGGTTTCGCCACTTTTTGTCTAGATAATAATATGGTGTATAGTCTCTGTATTAGGCAGTTTCAAGGAGTCCACGCAATATGTGGATTAAGCAATCCACATTTTGCGTGGAATCATTCTTCATAAAATGTGTTATATTATAAATGATTGACTTTTTTGTGTGTTAGGTACAGTTTAAGTGTAATTACAGTAAATTCTTATGTATCTATTCCATAGTATAATTTAATACACATCTATAGAAATCCCACATGAATAGACTAATATGACAGTTATGTTTTCTAAAAATATGAAGATAAATGAATAACATCAGCTTTATTTTGCAAATAATAACCATGATATGCATTTTAAAACTGATAACGCCACTGTTTTTAGTGATGTTGCTATTCATTTTTATTGCCTGACCTTGTATGAACGAATGACGTGACGGGGCACAGACAGAATATAGCGTTGAATGTGTGCCAAGCCTTACTGATTAACGCGAAGTTGTCCAGTCATGGTGTGTGAGTATGTTCAGACTACAGAATTAGTAAACACGCCTTTCGCGACACTGGCTGATGTTTTTCGGAGAGAATGTTATGAAATACTTGAGTTGATAAGCAAGGCGCTTTCAATTTATATAGGTACCTAATTATACCGCGGTAAGAATTGTTTGCCAACCAATGACTATCACTTATAAAATTTTAGTTTTATTTCTGCTTGCAACCACTACACACGCGTCTCAAGATAACACAATGTTTAGATTACCGACAACAATGCGGGCCGTCGGGCTCTATAAATATTTGCCGATAGCCGATGTCAACAGTCTCGTCGATTTAGAAGTGAGTTTACCAAGTGTTCGGCAATCTGATGTGTTGGTGGAAGTCAAGGCGACGGCAGTGAATCCTATTGATACCAAAATACGCGCTCCAAAGCCCAACGTGGAAACGTCACCTCGGATTTTAGGATGGGACGGCGCTGGAATCGTAGTCTCCAAGGGGGACAGTGCAAATTTATTTAACGTTGGCGATGAGGTATTTTTCACCGGCGACGTAAGCAGAAATGGCTCTAATGCGCAATATATGGCCGTAGACCAATATCTAGTGGGAAGGAAACCCAAAAACTGGACTTTTGAACAAGCTGCCGCTATGCCACTCACTACACTTACTGCTTGCGAGTCCATACTTGATCGCTTGCTGCTCTCAGAAAAAGATAAAGGCAAGTATTTGTTGATTATCAACAGTGCCGGTGGAGTGGGGTCAGTAGCAACGCAAGTCGCCAAGAATTTGGGACTCAAAGTGATTGGAACTGCGTCACGACCAGAAACACAAGCATTTACTCGGGAATTTGGAGCGGACATTGTCCTCAACCATACTCAGGATCTGATACCACAGCTAGAAGCGAATGGGTTTGGAGCAGGAGTTGATTTCATTCTTGTCAATTTCGATCCTGCACCGTATTGGGACACGCTGATGAAAGCTATCAAACCTCAAGGTAGAATATGTTTGATTGTGGACAGCAGTGCTCCGGTAAATATAGCATTATTGAAAGACAAGAGCATAACGTTGGTGTCAGAAATGATGTTCACAAGAGTGAAATATAACACGGAAGACAGAATCAGACAGTACGAGATTTTCAGTCAAGTTTCGAAATGGTTGGAAGAGGAAAAACTAAAAACCACACTGACGAAAACGATGAGTCCGATCAACGCTGCTAATTTAAGAGAAGCTCATAAATTGATAGAAAATAAGAAAATGATTGGGAAGTTGGTGTTATCTGGTTTTTAGTTTTATAACGTTTCAAAAACTCAAGAACCTTTAAAGGCATTTGAAATGTGCTATTATACTTTGTATAGTTTTAGTTTTAAGTGTACTTAATTATACGTGCATATTTTTTAACTACGATCGAACTCTTCGAGGATATAGACACGCTGAATTGAAGGCACGAAGTAAATACAAAGGTTGAAAGCCTAAAAGGTCCTGGAAGTACTTTATAAAATTGCTTCATCAATCGACATAGCTAGAGGTGGATCCATTAGGGATTCCAGAGAAGTTAATGGGGCCCTGATTCCATCTCCTTCTAAGTCAAGATTTAGATCGAGCGAAGAAAAGAAATTTAAACTGCTGATAGTTTAACAGCTACTACAAACACGTGGTTGAACGATCAGCTGCGGAGGTGCTCGTCGGGGTTTCGTTTTCCGCACGGAATAAATATTTGTATGGCCTACAGATACAGATATTTGTTCCTGGTGTCTTGTGTATGTGAGTTTACATGTTTATAAATGCATCCAGGATTCAGAAGTAATTCCTAGTATGTGTCAATCTTTTTTACAAATAAAGTTGTACTATACCTATACATAACATTATAGAGAGGAAAGATTTGTATTTTTGTTTGTTATGAATAAACTCAAAAGCTACTGGACCGATTTAAAAAATTCTTTCACCAATGTAATGTTACTTTATCACTAAATGACATAGGCTATATAAGTTATAGTTTCACTCGTGTGCAGTCGCTGGCAGAAGGTAGTAATAAATACGAAAAACTTTGCAAATAGCAACACTAGATTTTTTTGAAAACCGTTCGAGCGAGGGGCGTGCGATTGGCGGGAAACTATGCGTCACGTCATGCAATTTTAGTCAACCAACTCACGATGGAGCGCTTCACGGGACAACAGCGTGCTTTTTGTGTAAAACAATTTTACAAAAACAATTATTCCTACGTTACTGTACGACGCCTGTTTAGAATTGAATACGGATTACGCCGTGTAAGTGAGTGTGCAACTGTTAATTTGATCAAAGCTTGGGTCGAGAAGTTCGAGCAAACGGGATCGACAATGAATATTAAACAAACAGGGCGGCCACGTTCAAGAAGAAGCGATGAGAACATTCGACAGGTCGAAATATCCGGACGGAACGATCCAGAATCATCTACGTGTAAGCGTTCGGCGGCTCTGGTACCTAATTGATTTTGCATATGGACCTCAAACTGCGCCCATATAAGCTTCAAATTGTGCAGGAGATGAAACCAAATGATTACATTAAAATTTAACGTAAGTTATTGGCTGACACTATGCTGGAGCAATTCTCTAGCCTTGAGAATGTATTGTTTACGGACGAGACCCATTTTCACATCAATGGGCACGTGAATAAGCACAATTGTCGATATTGGAGCAGGGACAACGCTCGCCTTAAACACCAAAGCCATTTAATTCACTTAAAACGACAGTATGGGCTGCCATATCAGCAGAGGGCATAATAATAATTGGTCTGTATTTCTTTGAAAATAATCAGGGAAATAATGCAACTGCGAATTCAGCGGAATACGTCAAGATATTGCAAGACCTTTGACTTTTTACAATGAGACGGCGCACATTTGGAGAATGTGTCGACCGCATCGTCGCTTTCCATCAGGTGAGATAGCGGTCAAGCGCGAACCTACCAAGAATAAAAAAAAAATGACATTTTTTAAAAATAAATTTATTTAAATGATCATTACTTACGTTAAATAAATTATCAACAAAATAACATTTGTAGTTTTATTTCAATTCATGTTTCAAAAGTGCAAAAATTTTTGGCCCACCTGTATTTGTAATGTCCTATTTAGATTCAGCTTTAGGTTAACACTCCCAATGAATGACCTCTCTCTCTTTCCTAGCCGTAAACAGCCGTAAACCTATACTTATCATTTTCGGTACGGCTCTCCTCGTCATATTTCGCCAGACATTTCATTAAATTATAATATTGAAGAATCTTATTAGTAACTCTATGTTACTTTTACTTCCTCAAACTTTAGCTAAGGTACCTATTTCGATCTCTAGTAATCAACACATAAAAAAGACGCAAGTGAATGACTCGACGCCCCAGGGCCAGAACTGCAGTGTTACCACGAGCTAAATTTACGACCTAAACTGAACTGTTAATGTTAAAATGTCAGGCGTGCGAGCGAGAAAGAGGGATGGAGCTAAACATCCTGTATACCTCCCATCTCTTTGACAGTTCAGTTTAGGTCGTAAAAGCTCGTGGTAGCACTGCAGTTCTGGGGCGTCGAGTCATTCACTTGCGTCTTTTTTATGTGTTGATTACTAAAGATCGGAATAGGTACCTTAGCTAAAGTTTGAGGAAATAAGTAACATAGAGTTACTCATAAGATTCTTCAATATAATAATTTAGTTCAAATATATTCGAAGCGCAATAAGCAATTAATCTCGGAATTAATTACCTACTTACTACTTTACTTTGAATATATTTTTTAGAGAAGGTATTATCATCTCTATGTTACCTACTTATTTCTTCGAACTTTGGGTAAATATATTCTACCTATTACGATCCAAGCAAACATTTAGTTTGCTCTCATCGGCATAGATACGAGAGTATTAAAATGTACCGTAGTTACTTTTTCATGATTTTCAGAATCGTATTACCTAAACAATAAATTATGCTGAAACAGCTCTCGATATTTCGATGACAACAAATCTACTATTAACACGTAAATCGGATGAGGTGGTTCTCGATTTTAATATTATTATGTAATTTAGGTTAAGATGGACTGTGGCTATGTAAGAATGACAATACTTCTGTCAAGTACCGCTCACATTTTGATAACGATAACTGATAGAGTATAAACATACTTTTTCGCGTTGTCATTGTGTAGTCTATACGTAACAATGATACTGATACGAAATGTTATTGTAATAATGATATTAAAATACCTTTGTTTTTCAGTTACTTTTATCTCTGCAACCAACACACACGCGTCCAAAGTTACTTACTACAATGGCGAGTTTACCGAAAACAATGAAAGCTGTTGGACTTTACAAATATTTGCCGATAGATGATCCAGAAAGTCTCCTCGATCTAGAAGTGAGTTTGCCAACTGTTAACGAAACAGATGTGTTAGTCGAAGTAAAAGCTACGGCAGTCAACCCCATTGATGCGAAACAAAGAGCTCCAAAACCGAATACAGAAAACCCGCCACGGATTTTGGGAGTCGACGGTGCTGGAATTATAGTTTCCAAAGGAGCGAAGGCTAATCTATGGAATGTTGGCGATGAAGTATTTTTCACTGGCGACTTAAGGAGAACTGGCTCTAACGCACAATACATAGCTGTCGACCAATTTCTATTAGGAAGAAAACCAAAGAGCTGGACGTTTGAACAAGCTGCCGCTATGCCAGTCATTTCACTCACGACATTCGAATCATTTTATGATCGCTTGCTGCTCTCAGAGAAGGATAAAGGCAAGTCTTTGTTGATCATCAACAGTGCCGGAGGAGTGGGGTCAGTAGCAACGCAGGTCGCCAAGAATCTGGGACTCAAAGTGATTGGAACTGCATCACGACCAGAAACACAAGCATTTACTCGCGAATTTGGAGCGGACATTGTCCTCAACCATACTCAGGATCTGATACCACAGCTAGAAGCGAATGGGTTTGGAGCAGGAGTTGATTTCATTCTCGTCAACTACGATCCTGCACCGTATTGGGACACACTGATGAAAGCTATCAAACCTCAAGGTAGAATATGTTTGATTGTGGACAGCAGTGCTTTAGTGGATTTAAGACCATTGAAAGACAAGAGCATAACTTTGGTGTCAGAGATGATGTTTACGAGGGTAAAGTATCAGACTGAAGATAGAATCAGGCATTACGAACTACTGCAGGAGATATCAAAGTGGCTGGAAGAGGGGAAGCTAAAATGCACTCTGACGCAAACATTGAGCCCGATCAACGCAGCTAACTTGAAGAAGGCTCACAAACTGTTAGAAGATAAAACATTGATTGGAAAACTGGCGTTAACTGGATTTTAAGTGTATATTATTGTGTGAATACTCCCATTTTTGTTAAAAAATAGAAGATTAAATGATTTAAAATCTTTATTATTCAAATCAATACCTACCTATTATTCCTTCTTCTCGTCTTTAATTTCTTTGTGCGAGTACCTACAATATTTTGTGAAATAAAAAAATATACTTTTTTAATTGGCAGTTACATGAATGGCTGCCAATTACAGTGCTTTAAGAGAGCCCTTCTCGACCCGCCTATCTTCAACTTGTTGGTTCATCCAACGCAATGTTTGATAAAGAGACGACGTTAAAAAAGACAGAACACCAGAACGCTTTGTTGGCATTTCGTAATTCCGTAACTCACTCGAATATTTCACAAAACCTTTTCCAGGAATTACATGTTTTTATTTTTAACTTAAAAGTGTTTTGGAAATTTAAAATTTGAACTTAATAGAAACTATCACAAGATATCTGTGTTTCCAAAACATCTGGAGAAAGATGTGTAATAACGTCATAATCACGTAAGATTGAGCGCGGTGGTTGTATAGAAATGTATCTGGGGTTGGACACTTTTAAATAATAACAAGACTTTTTCTAATAAGCCTTTTAAGTATTTGTACTAATTGAAAATTAGTGATGTATTATTAGTGATGTATTATTAGTGATAGGTTCGTACTTGATCACTATTTAACACGCTCACCTGAAGTAAATTATTCACTCGACTTTTTTTTTTAGGTGGGAAATCAACCAATGAATGACTTAGGGCGGAGTGAGAGGAGCACGTGTCAGACTTTTACAGACTAAAACCCACTCCTATGTTCCTTCTTTGCCTTTGTTCGAGGACCCCGGGGTTCTCTTTCGCACAACCCATGGCCCCAGTAGGCTTCCACCCTACTGGGCCCCTACGATTTTGCAGACATCTCCTTGAGGCGCGCGTGGAACACTACGCGCCGTCGACGACTTGGGCTCGGTCCGGACGGTGAAACTTAGTCTGACTAGTGTAACTGGATGCCATTGAATAACTTACGGTACAGAGTATGCTATCATTAAAATAACTTTAGAGAAGTAAACTCAATCAAATGTTTTAAAATAATTTAATATCACATTACTTTTGTCCAGAAAACGATCCCAATGTGTGAGAGGAGTTGTTGAGAATGCTCGGATCAAACTCTTGCCCAATAAAAGGTGACCCAGGTGCGTTCCAGGCTTTCTTTAAGACGTCCATGTTTCGGATCTCGTCGCTTGTTGGTAGACCTTGCATCTTTCTTTCTTGATTCCATTGCATTTCACGGACCTGAAAATTGAGTAAAATTTTAACTAAGTTTGAACATTTTTTTTTTCACCTTTGAAATCATTTAAGACTTTTCCCGCACTGGGTGGAGTAATAGGGAATCTCAAACTTTCACTGACTAAAACCCAGTGTTCCTTCAGTTGCCCTTTGCGGGGACACGGTAACTCTTTCGAACAATCCCGCAGTAAGTTTTAATACTGGCTATGCCAGTATTAAGGCCCGAAACTGCGTCGCGTCGAGTGACAAAGTGCGTGTGTTCACACGGACGGTCCCCGTAGCGGAAACCGGATTATTATCTACGCAGTGTCGTTAGTTCAACTTTAACGTTGTGCATGTAGTCGTTTCGGAGCCGCAACGGGGCACTTTTGTATGGGACCGCGCGAGCGTCCGCTATACGCAGTTTCGGCATATAGATATAAAGAACATACTTTATTGTGCACCATTTCTTAGACTGCATCTGGCAGGCGTAGGGTTTGGAGGAATGTGTAGCGACGTGACAGGCCTGTTGGTCTAGTGGTCAGTGGCCCTGCCCCTGACTGCTACGCCGGAGGTTGTGGGTTCGATTTCCACCCAGAACAAATGTTTGTGTGATGAGCACAATCATTTGTTCTGTGTCTGGGTGTAATTTATCTATAACTAGCTTTTGCCCGCGGCTTCGCTCCCGTCAACTGACTACTATATCCTACTCTACCCAACTCTATCCTACTCTACCTTACTTACCCTACTCTAGCCTACTCTACCCTACTAAAAAAAAAAGTATCCTATGTCCGTCTCCTGGTTCTAAGCTACCTCCCCACCAACTTTCAGCCAAATCGGTTCAGCCGTTCTTGAGTTATAAATAGTGTAACTAACACGACTTTCTTTTATATATATAGATATTAATGTATTTAGAAATATATAAGTATGTTTATCAGTTGTCTAGTACTCATACCACAAGCTCTGCTTAGTTTGGGACTAGACGGCGTTGTGTGAAAGTTATGGAATAAAAAAATAAAAAAATTATGACGGCACATAGGAACTAAAATTCAAAATTCTGCAGCGCGGTATTAGTTCTTCGCGCGATTAGAACATATACAACAGCCCGAAATCAACTATCAGGCAGTTGCCCGGACCAGACACAACACATGTCGTCGGCCACAGCTTGAGGATTAAGTTTACAAAATTGAGGGTCATCTTTACCTTTGCAACATGGTCTTCAGGTAAATCATCAAGTGGTCTGGAGCAGTCTATTTTGTCCAAATCTATAGGTTCCTCGCTGCTCAATAACTTATTCCACCATCGTTCCTGCACTTTATCTGTTGACAAGGTAATATCAATGTTGTTATAATTTTAATAATAATAGTAGGTATACTATTTTTTTTATGGTTCCATGTGTCTGAATAAAAAAAAACAGAATCCTTATAGAGTCAGTCATGTGTCTGTCAGAGCCAAATTTCTCGTTGAGTCGACTGGACCAATTGTGTGGAGATTTGGTACATACTTACAGTAATATCTGTGATCCAAATTTTATACGATCATATATTACATGACCGTATAAAAATTTGGATCACATATATTAGAGATTTGGTTATTCGAGATTTTATGACTGTGGCGTTAAGTTTTTCGTAGCAGCGTGCATTCGTTGTGAAGAGTTTCCTATTAGTAAACATACGGGGACGTGTTATTCGATGTTACACTTTTCGGAATTATGTAACACACTCTAACCCAGGAACTGTGGGATTCTTACCTCACGAAAACCAGGCTACTGCTCACATTTATGGGAGAACATGGTCTAACAATAAAGCTAATCCAAGAAGAAACTAAGTGTTACCTAAATGCATCAACAGTTTCCCCTCACTGATGCTCCAGAAGCTGTCCATTGTCTTGATTTTGTATGGCAAGGAGTCCTTGAGGATGATGTCACCATTGCGACGTGCCACACATATGTCGCTGGGGTTGATTGTCACTTTCAGGTCCTTTGAGGATGTTATGTCTAGTGGAAGCTTTACAGTTACATCTGGAATTATAATATAGTATTTTTATTGTTTACTAGGGGCTAAATAGTTACTAGTTTAAATAAACAGTCATAATCTAAATCTCACTATGTTTGAATTTAATTTCACATGACAATCTTATCTTTCATGAGCAATAAGTGCTCCCTGCCACTCTAACCATGGCTGTATAAATATTATATTTTCGAGATTAGGAGACCAGGAGACCTATAGCACAGGTTTTACTTAGTATCCTGTCTCCAATCTTCAAACTTGTTCTTTCACAAACTGTACAAATGTTATTACTTATGGGAGAAAATAAATAAATACAGTAGAGCCTCGCTAATCTGGACCCCCGTTAATTCGGTGCACGCTGTAATCCGGACAGGCGATAGGATCGCGCGGGGGGACGTTCGCGGGGTAAGCGGTAGGAGCAGGTCACACGTGGCCAATATTTCAATCATTTTATTTGTTTCTCCATGAACTAATAAACCATGCTTTTAAAATGAAGTGCGAAAATTATAATCACAAGTATATCACAGACTTTTTCAAGAAGAATTAACTTTTACTTACTTTATTTTTTAATTTCATGTTATGTTCGCAAAATTCTTACATGTTTGAATTTTTTTATAAGCATATTTGTTTTATTTACGTACCTACATATTTTTACTAAATTGATTTTAAATTTTTACTTTAATAATTTATAATAAATGCAACCCAAGTTAAAAATGTGTCTTATTCCTATTAAAATATTGCATTCTATAATCTGGATAACTTGATAATTCGGAAGGAGTCCTGTTTTTCCCTATACGGATTAGCAAGGCCCTACTGTATTTTTATAATGTGTTTGAGACCTTCCTCAGCTATGTTGGAGTTATCTTCCAGTCTAATTAGATATAGCTAAAGCTGAAAACCATTATTAGAAATTATAATATATTAAATCTAGCCTGTACTGCCCCACTGCTGCACAACGACCTTCCTCGTACAATTGATCCTGGCCAGTTCTTGCTAACTCCTAAGGAAGACATCTAAATTGTCTTTTCATCGCCTTTGTCCCTTCAAAAACCAAATTGGTGCTCTGAAATACACACTATAGGGTCATGGCAGATTTTAGGGCACCAATTTTATTTTACAGACCCATCTCTTGATCGGTTTGTTTGTGAAAAAAATATTTATTTATTTATTTATAAGGATTGTCAACATTTAACTACAGCCACTTTACTTACAGAGTAATTATTGTTAGATCTCCAACATAGTAAGAAATACAATAACTGTTGTATTTCTTACTGTTGTATTATTTAGTAAACCCACACTTAACGGTTAAATCACTTGGTAAGTAAAATGCAAAACAGAGCTATTGCTGCTGGCACATAGTAAAATTATGGTATCCAAATGATACTGAGTATCGCTGAAGTAAAATTTTAAGAATGGTCAAGAAATTACCTAATTCCATAATATTTTGAGACCACAAGTACTTCTCCCTCTCCGCTCCATTATAAGTGTCTGAATTCTTTTGAATTGGTATCTCGGGTGGTTTGTAGTCTAATGGGAACGCCTTCGAGGTGCTGGTTACATTACTTGGAGATTCACACTGTGGTTTTGGTATTGGTTGGACTTTAGACAATTTAGATGTAATTTCTTCTAGATTTTTATCAGGTTCTGTTATAGTTCCTTCATCATCAATACCATCTTCTTCAGCAACAACTTCCACTTCCTGGGCTACAGTCGAGCACATGATCTCATTGTTAAGGTCAAGAGGTTTCTGAGTACCGTTAGGCCCTTTCCAGCTTTTAGGGTCACATGTTCGTAGGACTTTGATCACCAGCTCCTCAGCGACTCCTGGTGGGAAGCCCATGTTTTCGTATGGGCCTTTAGGTACATAGTAAAAATCAGTCCTGGAATCATTTGCAAGAAATTAGGTTACCTATTCATTGCAACACTTGATTGTGTAAGTATGAAAAGTTTCAGTACATAATTTATTTGCGTTGAATTCAGCTTGTTAACTTGGCATTGTTGAAGTTGATATACCACCCAAACCCGTCAGCGCGTAATTTCGCGCCATTCGGTTAAACAGCAAGCAAACACCGGAGTCCGCATAGATTATAAAATATTGAGCTTTTTATCTAAATGGTATTTATCCAAGTACGTACATAAGTTCTTCATAAAGTAGGTAGTTTCTAAATATTGAAAATAAGCAAAACCTTTCCGTTACTCCCTTATACCTATATAATGCGAGGGCTGAAAGTTAAACCATATTAATACTTGTAGTCTACAAATTTTAACTGAAGGGCTTTTAATAATATTTTATCTAAAATAGTTAGCTAAAAAGTAAACAATAACAGTTAAACTCACCGTCTGGCTAAGAAGCCGAATATGGATGAGAGGAATCCTAATATTGATTTTTCGTTGACTAAGATTGACGTTAATACGTCGTCATATTTTGTTACGTCGGAAGAATCAGACATATTGATCGTAATTTATTGCATAAAACTATAATTTCCTATTTAGCTCCGCGTTGATTTCTTGCTTAGTTTATTGACAAATTGACATTTCATTGACATTTAGCAGGGTGAGCGCAGTGTTGCTAACGCAAAGCCTGATGTCGCCATTTTTCACAGCATAAAGTAGCCTAATGTAGCCGCGTTTCAGCTTCTATAGCCTAAAGTAGCCCAAAAATTATAATTTTACTTTTAGGCTACTGTACGCTATAAATTATATAGAGCAAAGTTATATTTATTTTTACTTCATAAAATACGAAAAGCTTGTGTAGCCTTACATAAAATTACGAAACAAACTGATTTTCTTGCGGGACTCAAAACCACGAGCACGACCCCAGCATGACCGTAATTGCGATTATGGTGGCGGTGACCTCTCGATCGAGCGAGCTTGGAGCGAGTCGGAATGGGAAGCGCTCACCTCCTTCCACGAAGCAATAATGAGAGTAAAAGAGGGAGTCGAAACCGTGAGGGAGAGAATATCCTCAAGACCCAGTCAGCGCCGCAGGAGATGCCCCGGTCGTCGGGAGTTCCAGAGCGATTCCTGGGCACAATATGAGTGGACGAGCAATGAGATGAGTAGCTGGCCGTCCGGCCGTTCAGTAAGAACTCAGCCTGAGTCGACAGCGTGATTCCACACGCGCTTCTAAGAGATATCGTGACTTTGTCACGCGAAGAGGAATTGAAGAAACAGGCAGGATTTTGTTAGTCTGATACACCATATCACTCCACCCTAGAGCGAGAGAAGTTATTTGATGATTTCCCATTTCAAAACCAAAAGTTACTACATTAAGTAATTGGATTTTTTTCGAACTATTTATTCAGTATAACATAGATAATCGTGGTAGTCATTACCAGCAAAATTAATACGAGTATATATATTCTTTTCACAACATAATTTAGCTTACGACTTCAGGGAAGAATTCAGAGCATTCCCCAGAACTGGCTGACCATAATCCAATGAGGCGGTCATCATTCTTTATTGTTATCAGAGACCTAAAAGTTTGGTTTTAAATAGCTTGTCTATAATGTGGCTTAAAAGGCACCCAGTTGCTTTTCACGTTTTTTCATCACCGATTCTCGTCCTGAGTAGAGATGGGTTTCTACCCGGTAAATACCAGGTAAATACCCAAATGCAGGGTTTATACCCGGGTAAATACCCAAATGGTGGGTATTTACTTTTTACACTTTAAAGGCATTCTCGCAACGGAAAAGTCTCTATATCAAGAGTTCACAGTAAGGTCGCAAGTCTTACATTACAATTAGTTATGGTACAGACAACAGTTAGTCCGCTTACCCGAGGTGTCAAATACCTTAAAAAATATTATTTGTACAAAATTGAATATCAATTAAAGGATTTTACAGTTATACACACAAATAACAATTATACGACTAATGATGAATAATTATATGATAGGTTGTGGCATTGGCATGTCACTTGCAAAGTGCCAAGTGTAAAGCAAAGTGCCAAGTGTGAAATGTCAAGTGACAAGTTCCAAGTGCCAAATGCAAAGTGCCAAACGCCAATCACAAAGTGCCAAGTTTCAAGTACCAAATACAAAGTGCTAAGTGCCAAGTGACAAGTTCCAAGTGGCAAGTCAAGTGTCAAGTGCCAAGAGCAGAGTGCCAAGTGCAAAAAGCAAAGTGCCAAGGCCCAAGTGCAAGGCGCAAAGCATAAAATGTCAAGTGCTATGTGCCAAGTGACAAATGAATGATATGTGGTAGGGATCAGTGCTAACACTTTTCTGTACTAGTACGAAAAACAGTAAATTTTGTGCCTAAAAGCGGGTAAGACTGGGTTTTCAAGTAGGCATGTTAAAAAAAAATTATGAATCTGGCTGAATATAAAACGTGGGTGTTAAAGCTATCTAAGCGAACTAAAATTCAACTAAATCTTATTAAATAAAACGTTATTCAGTTTTGAATTAAACCAAAGAGTGTTTATTGTTTATACCCATGCTTTTGGGTATTTACCAGGTAAAAACCCTGTTTATATCCAAATTGGGTATCTACTAGGTAAATACTCGATGGGTTTTTACCCACCGCCTATTTCTAGTCCTGAGTAGCCTAAATGGCGACAAATTGTCAACGTTGACCACACTGGATGAGCGATTGACAAATCTACAGACATTAAAATAGCGTTTCATTTTACTTTGATTTTACCTGATCTGATGATTAGTCTCCAAACACGTGAAACAACAACATTATATAAATATATTTTTCCAGTCTAAAAAATTTAATAACTAAATAAATAAATAAATGTAAAAGGCATTTGTGTTTTTTTTCTTATGGTAATATTTTAAATAGTTACCACAAATATTTTTTTAGCGTTGGCATCCCAAAAACAAGTTTTTTAATTTGCATTCCCGCCACTTGGCGGAGTTACTTCGCTTTCGAAAGTTTCACATCCGCAAGAGAGCGGCAAGGCAAGGCGAAGTGAAGTAGGCAAAGAAGTCTCGCGCGCGAACTCGGTACGCTGCAGGCGATGACCGCATTCATATGAGTTTTTATTAAATTGTGTGTGTGCTGTCGTGTTCTCCGATCCGTTAAGTGTTTACGAAAATGCTGTATAGGTGAACTTTTAGGATAAAAAGTGTTGTGATTGTGATAAAATCCCCTTTAACCCTCTTCTATCTATTACTGTCTCTTGAAGGTTGTAAAAATGCCTTGCTCAGCGGTAACTTTGTCCATAGCCACCATTACAGCAATCGTGGCTGCAGCTTTAATGGCTATAGCATTTTCGACGGATAACTGGCTTTATATTGAAGTAAAGCGCACGAGCATACAGGTAAGGAATACCTACTAATTAAATATTCATAAATTAACATATGTTAGATATTTTATATCTTTGTTTACTTACCTGTTTTTTTTTACTTGAGAGTCAAAGTGAAAAAGTTTATTTTGAACATATCTAACAAATCTTTTTATTTAGTTGACATCGTAATTAGTTAGTAGGTAGATTGAGGTCAAGTCATTTTCAAACTAACTACCTTTTTATTCATCAGTTTCCTCATCGAGTCGTCATGAAGTCTTCAAAATTAGCCTAACTAACAGTATCTTGCTAGTTAGCGCCAACTTTAAGTTACAAGGTCGAAGTCAACTAATCGTGAAACTGTTAAGAAACTTGGAGAACAGCTGATACTAACACCTTCCACCAAACAAACAATTGATTAGCATCTTAGTATTTTTCATTGTCGATTGTTTAGCATCGAGTGCCAGCGAATACAATCTTGATCATCAATAAATCTTATGACTTACGACATTTCCCTTGTTTCATTACGAAGCACAAGCAGAAGTGGAATGGACTCGATAAAAATCATCGTAGCACGTATTCTTTCGAGTCCTTGCCGAGGCACCGTTAGAGCAGACACGTTACGCATAAATATGCACGTATAATGGCACGAACAAATGTGTGGGTAACTGTACTGTTCCGTGCTACTCCTGTGCACCCAGACGTGGAGATAAAGAAACTACGACCGATAACGAAACGCGCCAGAGCACGTTTTAAAATAGTTTGTTCAAAGGTTTTCAGGCAATCAAGAAGTCATCAGCATACACAAAAAATTCTACACATATGCAGAAAGCGCTTAATTTGCAAAAACTGGAACACATCACTATTAATTTGCTTGTTAACTGCGTCGGACTTTTTGTAACGACAGACCGACAGTTTCTGGTTTCTTTTCTCTAGTCGGGGTCATGTTTTTTGCGATCCGAGCTAACTTGTATCGCCTTGTCTTCTACCTGCACACAAGAACGCCATCATTTTTTGCTCATTCTATAATAGGGGTGGCTTTAAAAGCTACACGTAGACAGGTTCCTACGTGACCAATCCTTCTGCATCTTGGTATTATCTCAACTTGAATGGTTTTGTAAACTTTTTGCCTAATTTTAAGCCAATGGGAAACTATACAATACCATACTAAAAATACTTCGTTTCAAGCAAAAAACCAGTTTAAAGTAATCCTCCGTTAGTTTTTTAAGTTGTTTCTGCTAAGTAGGTATGTATCTACCTACTTCACTAGTATGTTCATTCATTGGAAAAAGTTTCCTAACATTATTTTTATATAACTTTTTTTTTTGTTATTTACTGTAAAACATAATACAGCATAGCACACATGCAGCTAAATGGCATCAAGAAATCTTTTCATCACCTTATTTCGTCATTTAAAAACCGTGTGGTTAGCTACACGGTTTTTAAATGATGAAATAAAGTTTAATCTAAATCTAATACTCATCATGTTTGATCTCAACAAAATCTTCACAACCGTGGTAAGAACTGCCCAAATTGTACCTAAGCGTTGTCCTTTTTTTGGGTATTGAAACTCAATTTATTCGGGAACTCTTTAGAGATAGGAATTCGTTTTGAAATAATCCAACTTGGGGTGCCACCTCACGCAGTCTTCGCATCTTTTATTACGCATAAATCATACTAAGAGAAAAGCTAATCTTACTTTATTATCACTTACCAGTCCATTCAATGAGGCCTTTAAGAAGAAAATTACTTAACATAATGCCTAATTGTAGCTTGCGAGGCGTCCCAGACGTGTAGCGAATGGCTTACTATCAACATATTATCCAAGTCTATTAGATCTTGTAAAGACAAACAGTGGAAAGCTTGGGAGAAATCGATCGTGAAAGTGACGAAATCTATGTGAACATCTCTTTGAACATGCATAGTAACTAGGTACATCGTTAGTTACTGTGCTGCGTAACGATAACCGTAACTTTTAAGTTTAAGTTACGTCATAGTTATCATTGCAGAGCATATGCTGAAGCTGAAACCAAGATATTTGCGACTTTGGATTATCTACTCTTACGACTGTCTTATATTTTCGGTTGAGCAACTTCTAATGACGGCAAAGTTCTTCTCGGTACTTCCAGAAAATGTATGTTAGTTTAAACGTGTGTATCGGTTATGGACTCTATGGGAAGCACTTATTGAGAAAGAAGCTCTTATTAAAATGTGTAAATTGAAATGTTAAATTGGCGCCCAACAACATTGAGGTTTGAACAAAACATTTTTCAAGAACATTGTTGAATATCTTGGAATAGTACATTTTAATCAGATATTATCAAATAAATGAAGTTCGTGATGTTACTGCTCCGCTGAGTTAAATACACAGTCACACAGTTAATACACAGTGACATGAAAGTCACGACTCACGAGTGTGGAGTTAGATGAATTACCCAGTATTTATGTTGGTAGTCCTACTTTGCAGTAAGATAATAGATTATAAATTATGTTCATATTACCGTAAAGATTGTACCTATATAATACATTATTTTATAGAAATTATTTTAAATGAGTTCAAGATATCCGTATGAATGAACACGAGACTTTCATATTGCTGATGCGTCGCTTTTCTACGTTTGTTCAGTTTCAAGTTATGCAAAGGCCAAAGAAAGTGGTTTATGCAAATAAGTAAATATTCTGTGAGTGCGAGATGGTTTTGGTTTTATGCAACGGCCAAACACTTTATGTAATGTGAGACGTTGATTTGAGAGAATTAGAAAGGCTTTCTAGAGCGTCTTTTGTAAAGAAGTGGATTTTGAATTTTGGACCTACCTGACTTCTGATTTAGAAGTTCCTAAGCTTACTTACCTAGTCAATAAACGTTATTGATTAATGGTAATAGTTGAAAATTAGAGCTGGCAAAACTTTGCTGTTAATTGCAAAGTATACTATAATAGCTACCAATGTTTCCAACTATTGTATCACGTAATGTACATAATAACACGTGATAAAGTGCATAACTTTTGTATCTTTTCTTAAGAATAAACAAAATCCATTTGTGTCTATTTAATATAGTATAACACCAGGCACTGCGGTAATCTCCAACTGTTAATTGACTCCAAAAGTCAGTTTATAGAATAAACAAAGAAGCTCGACAAAGATTTCTATTTACGGAAGAAGAAAAACATCTGGGAACTAAGGGATGAACACGATCTGTTTGTTTATTGCCTTACGTACCTGGCCAGGGACCGGATGCAATGTTTGCCTAACCAAACAAATAAACGCCATTAATAATAAAACGTAGCTTTTAAAAAATGGTGATTAAGCATCTACAGGCCAGGTAGATGGCTATTGTTCAACGTCGTTTTAATCATACTTAATGGTTAAGCCCAATGCTTCAGACAGATCGTTTGTGCACACGTCTTTTTGCTTAGCTTCCTGGCAGACAGATTGCTAAACTTACGATGTACTTAGGTACTGTTCCTGTTCACTCAGGCAGACATCAATTTCAAATACAAAAAACCGATTTCCATATGGCATCAACGGTCTACACTCTACAGCAATCCAATTCTCGAAAAATATAAATTGGGTTGGTGAGACCCCCAATCCAATTTTACTATAATAATTATATCCTGTTGCTCTGCGAAAAACGTAACTCTCTTGTCCCATTTATCCTGCTATTACATTATAGATCTTTCAGACATATCTTTACGTATAATATAAAGAATTGTACTATGTGTGTAGTTTTGTAGGGTAATAGAAAGAAATCCTCATAACTTCTGGTTTTGGCTTCTCCTCTTTAAACTGCAAGAACATGTCATTATTACTATCAATATAAAACATCTGAAATATATTTAATTCTATTCTGTTTAAACAAACATTGTCGAATTTGTTGACGAAAATTCCTAAATACGTGTCACACCAATCTAATGTCATCGACAATGGGTGATTATCACGCCAACCCGCTTTCCTGCCCGACGACACCCACTTCTCACGACTTCCGACTACAATTCTTTTATACTATTCCGCTTTCTTGGTTTCATAGAAAAGCCAATTGAAAGTTCAGTTATGTTTGGTTACGTGTATGGCGGTAAAAACAAATTGAAATATCATCTAAGGAAAAAAATTGGTAAATGAAAATGTTTTTTCTTAGAGGCCTTTGCAATAAAAGTCATAAAAATGTTAAATTCATTCACTTATTGGTGAGGCAAAGCCAAACTGCAAACTACTGGGTCTAGAAGCGTGAAATGCACAAAAACTTTTATAGTATGTAATGTGATATCAAGGTGAACAAAAAGCAAGGATTTTTTAAAATTCATGGAAGTTCGTCATTTAAGCGGCTTGGAAATTCCATCGGCCCCGTCATAATTTTTTCATTCATTGGTTCATTCTTCACAACCAAATAGGTTACAATACATACCAATGCTTAAAGCACGCATGTACTTGCAGTACAAAACTGGCTGAACCGTCAAAAAATCGTCAAAAGCCGTTAATAAAAATAAAAATAAAAATTTTTTTCAGATAGTCATTAAAAAGTTTTTTCAATTCTAAAGGCCAGTTCTATGATGAAATACTAAAAATAAAAACCTGAATTTCTTAATTGTTGTCCAAACACTAAAAATAAACGCATTACCTTTATTAAACACAAATAACATAATTATTATATTTAAGTACGTCTATCTAAAATACTATTGAGAAAGTTTTTAATATCAGAGATTTTAATAGTTAAGTTAATGAGGAAAGAGAATTTATAAATTTTTAATAATTTTCATCCATATTTCACGATTTGAGCAAATGACTCCAAATCAATCGCAGTTTTTACAACAGCGATTTAGGTTTGACTGGCTTTTTATAAAAAAAAGGTAAACTTGACTGCAAGAGATCCAGATAAATATGTTAATGTAGCTAAAGCTACAAAAAGTGTTCCTGTATGCACTTGTCGATAGTTTGTATTGTAAATTTTGTAATCATACTTGCTCAAGATTGCATGCACACGGATATTGCACGGTCAAGCGTGATTGCAGCTTCTAATAGTTGGTTTAATCACCTGTAATCGTAGCCTACCCACTAGGGGAGGGACCAGCTGTGTTTAGAAACGGCTGATTTCGATAAAAAAGAATCCCACTATCTAATGTTACAAATGTGAAAGTCTGGATGAGTGTATGTTTGTTAATCTATCACGCTTCATTGGCTAAATAAATTTGGATAAAATTTTGTATACAGGTAGAACTGGAGTAGAACAAAGGATTTTTTTTATTCCGGTATTCTGGTAGGAGGCAGGTACCCATGTTACTTTCGTTCGTACGTCGAAAGCCACTGGCGTAAGTCCATAATTATAATAAATCATGATTTTTCTGTAGAAATCTACGAATCATCAATTTTCCTAATAATAAAACCGTAATATACAGCCGTGTGAAATCTTATGAGAACATTGAATTATTTACAAAGCTTGTCAAGATATTAACAGCCATTATGTAAAATAAAAATATTATTTACCTACTGCGAACCAGAAGTATTTATAAATATTTGTACTTAATTAACCGGATTGAGACAATTTGGTCATTATGTCACTTGATTACCAAGTGCATTACGTAGTAGGTACGACATGCAGTAAAGGGCCATGTGAACGTATTCGAGGCTGTATAAAAGAACAACGGTGCCGCTTATTTAAAAAAATAGCCGCCATTATACGCCGCCATATTTATATGGCCTTCTTTTTAAAAAATGACATAACCGATATAAATTGATTACCTGAAAATAAACAAATAACTATAAATCTTGGAAAGTGTAGATAATCCATCTGGTTCTCAGATCATTTCATCTTTATTATGGTCGCCTTTCACAATTCTTGCCATGGCTTATAAGTTTTCCGGCCTTTCACTGAACTTGAGACGGTTAATGGCTCATGCAGAATGGTCAATGATGGTATGTTAGGATTTAGGAGGAAATACATAATTATTTAAATACAACTATAAAATCTACCATCTTATGCCTTACGTACCTTGTGGTAAAAATACTGCATGCGTGTTCATACGACAACCTTTTAAATAATTTCTATGTTCCATTCGACATCTAAAGAGCCCATCTGCTATTGTTAATCAAACTTCAGTAACTTCGTGATTGTGGATATATGAATTTGGAGTTAAAAACTGGTACGGCGAGAAAACTATTATACCTAATATACAGTCTACAATCACGAAGTCACCATTCTAAAATCACCTTTCTACTCAGTCATCATTAAGATGTTTCTCTCCTCCCAAGACTATTCTACCGTCTCGTATCATTCATAAGACTAACAAAATCTTAATAAAATGTAAGATGACGATGTTGTTGCCAAACTGCAGTTTCGCACAGCATACTCTCATTATTGTTACCCCATTGTGTCATTACGGTTTGTTCATTGATTTTGCAACTATGCACATTATAAAGACATTTTTTTCTTTAATTAGTGTCATAAGAATGACATAGTGTACTAATTTGAGGTTGTACGTTATGGCAATTATGGATTATGTAAGGTCGTTTTTGCCAAGTTATTTCTCCGTAGCAGTCTGGATTTCTACCCGGTTGTTAGGAATAGGCTGGCTGGTCCCATATATTTAAATATTCACGCTAATATTATAAAGCCGAAACTTTGTATGTTTGTTAAGTACTTACTCACACTCAAACGGCTAAACGGATTTCAATGACATATGGTGCTCGAATAGACCTTTTCTTCGAGATTGTTTGTTTTTTTTATGAGTAGTCTCTCCCAGGTCAAGCTATGAGGCCTGTGACTGTCTTACTATAAATAAAAAGTCTCCAGCTAGGACTACAAAACTTAAAAACTAAGCAACTATACTCTAAAGGCACGCCCTGTGGGCTGGGGGAATGTTGAGTTACCGTGACCTTGGATCGCAAAGGGCAACTGAAGGAACATAGATCGGTCTGAGACGCCCTCTCGCTCCACCCAGAACGGAAGATGTTATTTGATGATAACCCAACTTGTACTTTAACCTTTTAAGTCTATAGAAAGATTCTAATCCTTTAAAGGCACTTCTAATTAATAGCCTTAATTATAAAACTGTTAGGTTCTAAAGCTTGCTTGACTGTTCTTTGTCCCTTTTTAAAGTTCTAACTAATTATTCCATATTAGCATTATCCTTCCTAAATTGTCGAAGTACTTTGTTATCACTATGTTCCAAGCCAGTAGATGTTTCGGTTCTTCAAAGACCTTGATACCTGTAATATTGTCTTATTTATGTCCAAATTAAGGATATTTTTAAATAAACTTCTTTACACCCGCTTTATTTAGTGGATATTAAATGAGACAACAGTCACGTTCGGCTATGTAACGCTCGTTCGGGTCAGATTGGTTCGAGTCGGCTAAGGGAGCGGAAAAGATCAACGCGTCACTGCTATCATCATCATTATCATTTAAGCAAAAGACGTCCACTGTTAGACATAGGCCTCCCTCAAGTGTCACCACTACGAACGGTCCTTTGCGTCTCACATCCATTGGATTCCCGTGACCTTCACCTGGTCATCGGTCCTCCTTGAGGCCTTCCAACGCTGCGTCTTCTCTCCAGAACATGGTTCCATTGAACATTTGTTCTGCGAGCAATATGCCCTGTTCACTGCCACTTAAGTTTGGCGATTCTTCGGGCTATGTCGGTAAACTTGGTTCTTCTGCGGACATCTTCATTTCTGATTCGAGCACGGAAGGAAACTCCGAGCATAACCCTTTCCATTGCTATACCTTGAGCCTTTTGATGAGGCGCATTGCTGTACTCGCTCGTATATAGATAAAAAAATAGTGATAACTACTAAGTAGGTATTTTATTATTCATGAATATCCCTCGCCTTGATGAAGTTTTCACTTCAGTCGTGTGATCTGAAGCACACACCCTTTTAGGCTTCCGCATCCAAAGGGTAAAAACGGGACCCCTATTACTAAGACTCCACTGTCCGTCTGTCTGTCACCAAGCATCTACTGAACCGTGAGAGCTAGACAGATGAAATTTTCACAGATGAAGATGATCTGTTGTCGCTATAACAACAAATACTAAACAGAAAATAATAAATTGTGTAAAAAAAGTTGTATAGATACGTAACTCTTCGTGCGCGAGACAGACTCGAACTTGGACGGTTTTTATTTTTTATTCTTCTTCTTCTGTTTTTTGTTTTTATTTTGTATTATAAATAAACCTACCTTATTAACTTTCTTGCCACTTTACCAAACAATGCCATAGTATGGCGTAGCGATAATAATATCGAAATAAAGACTTATTTCTCGCTCCAATTTGGAATTGGTTAATCTCTTTATTGAACTGGTGCGACCTTGCGTCTTGACGATTTATTATGCAGTTTAGTAATTCTTGTAAATGAGGTTTTTAAGTAGTAGCAGACTATTGGCCCACTGAATACAGAATAAGACACCTGTCTACCATGAAATTTTAAACCTAAGTGTAATTGATTAAATTACAGCGATCTAAGCGTATTTGACATTATTGTTGGTGTAGTGTTTGAACGTGAGTCTTCCTCGATAAATGGGGTATCCAAAACTAAAAGAACTTTTCCATTCGAATCAGTAGTTCCACATAAACAAACAAACCCTTCACCTTTTTATTATTAGTATAGAATATGGTGATATTCATCGGAAAGAGTCGTAGAATATCGTGATCGTCTGTGTTCCCTGATAGCTACAACCTAGGGGTCTTTAAGTCAAGAGTGAATAGGTTATTTCTAGGCAAGCGTGCTCCATCGTCGGCCACATCATCGCTTACCATCAGGTGAGATGGTGTTCAAACGCGAGCCTATCAATAATAATAAAAAAAAAAAATTGGATTACCTGTTCAGATATTTTTAAATTTTATTTTGAAACACTTCATCCGTCTGGATAATATTAAGAGTTAGTTCACTATCTTCAAAAAATTTACTTACTCACATATTTAATTTCATGAACATGAAATATACACTCAATTATAGTAACAGGTTCATAACTTGTCTTAGCAAGTAAATTCTCATCTTCTCATTATTTTTATAGACATCGTATATAACCTGCTGGTATACCTACATACAAGTTTTTATTTGCTACTCCTATTATAGTGCAAGAACCATATTAAAAGTTAAGTAAAATATGACCAATTATAAAATTACGTAGATTGTAAACTGGTAACATTGAGCTTATAAAAGTAAATGCATGGAACGTTAAAGGCTATTATATTAAATTTATTGCAACTAGGGTACAACTTATTGGTTTGTGTCATTAACCAATAAAGATACTAAGTATTGGCTTTACCATAATATTTTCAGTAGGTAGTTACATAGAAATGAAATTGATTAATAGGAAATAAGCAAACAATAAAAGTAAACAAATGTATCACAATAGTAAGTAGGTAAGGCGTACGGAGGTCTTACAATTAAAATCAATAGCATTTATTACATTCAATATTTAAACTTGTATTAACGGAACATATTTTTTATTATTATCATCTATATGTATTTAAAAGGAGAAACTGACTGACTGACATATCAAAGCACAGCCTAAACTACTGGACACGGGAACGTGAAATTTCGAAAATTCAACCTTTAAGGGGGTGAAAATGGGGAATTTTGTGTGTATGTAAAATATTATTTCGTGGGTCTAATATAATTGAACGTTAGTACGTATAGTAACTTAAATAAACAACAATGGTCGTCAGTATTAGTTTTTCAAAACTACCCCCATATGACGATTTAAGGGGTGTTATAGATTGTATGGGGGATTCTTATTTTGAAACTTGGCACAAATTCTAACTTGTATGATTATTACAGACATTGTTCGTTTTTCAAAACTACCCTCAAAGGGTGGTTAAACTTGTTAAGCAAAACATTTTCGCGAACGAAGTCGCGGGAAAAGTGGCAGTTTTATAAGATTCTAGTACTCGTGGATTAATAGCAAAAGTCGCTGAAGGCGTGGCCAACCTGTTACATCTATTAGTACCAGCTTTCAAGGAAAAGGATAAAAGCGTGAGAAATGTTTCCAGTCAGTCTATATACAAGCAGGTTGCGTGTCCAGCCAGTGCGTCCACCTCTGTAGTGAAACTTGATGTTGACGCTGATTGATTACACGCTTGATGTTACTAACGAGATCCATTTCAATTGAGACATTTCTTCATGTTTAGGCATTACGTGCGTGATTTGTTCGTTTATAAAAGTCTAATTCGTAAGGATTTTTTTGGGTTGGAAGAAAAAGTAAAACGAACATCGCGGTGTCCATATTTGAAAGGAATTCGTGTATAAACTATAGGTACGTGAATTCTGTTTAAAAAATCTCTAATGAAATGTAAATTCATGTTAAATTCTAAATATATCACTGAAAAAATATGGCAGAAGTGTTATAAAATTATAATTTAAAAAATATATAATTAAGAAATAGTTAGATTTTGCCTGTTTTCCATATAAGAAACATCAACATTTCTTGTCAATCGGCTTTAATGATTTTAAAATACGCAAATGTTACCATAACACATATTAATAAATGCTTTAAATGTGAATATGGGTATGATTTTACATAATATTCGGACTTTTGACTTAACTGATACAAATACGAAATTTGCGAACGATGCAAATCTATGGGTGTTTAATAAAAGATGTGACTTGAGAAACTGCTTTTAAATGAGTGCGAGAAAGTTAATTACCTACCTATCTAAATAATTTATTTACCTGTAATGCTTCGGGGATCTAGACAAGTCATTCAGGCGAGAGCATGTATTAACTTAATTAAATTATTTTTTGATAATGTTTGTCGCTGACTTTTGACAATGTTTATCGCTAACTTGTGATAATGTTTATTGCTGACTATTGACAACGTGGTCCAAAATCGAGAGAGACCTCAAGTTAGCCTAACTGTCAGAGCCGACAACCCACGGTAGAATATAGCGAGGAGTCCCGACGCAAATAATGGGGATAGAAGAGGACAAAGAAGAAGAAAATATTTCTCGCATAAAGGATGTCACTTTATACAGACCCTCTTGTTACGACAAACTACGTATTTTTACAAAATAGTACACCTACTAGGTAGGTACCAATACATTTTGTCACTGTTCAGCAGTCTGTATCTTCCAGCTAACGAACTCATCCGTAAATCGCACCTTCACTAAAACAAAAGCACACATTATAAGTTTTTTTTTTGCACTCAGAATTATCTTGTTCTGTATTATATTACTCTAAAGCTATTCTCCTTTTTATAAAATTTAAGGTATTTTTGCGGTTTTTGACCCTTGTTCTACCGAAGCGAGAAGGTGCGAAATTAGTTTTATTGTTTAAGTATAGCATTTCTTAATTTAATCATTCCTATAGTGCTTACGTACATAAAATGGCGGTGCTACAGTGGCAGATAATATTGATACACGATCCCAAGCAGGTGCTGTACTATTTTTGTAACGAGATGCCTTTGTATTCAGGTAATAAATATTCACTTGGAAGGTAAAGGAATATTCCAGACTTTACACATATAAGAGCTACCGGTGTTAAACTTGATCCTGTTAAGCTATGATAAAAAGGTACCCTGAGTATCTCCGTTTCTTAAAAAAATACTTATAATTAGAACAATAGAATTATTTTTCATCTGAAAACCGGCGTCAGACACTAGTTGTCTGGCATTCATGCTAAACTGGACCTATTTTGGTGCAGCCGTGTGAGCCCATGTGGCACACAATTGTATTTTTTTTTTTGCTTCTTTTTTTTTTTTTTCATGTTTACCACAGTATTATGTGTGTGCCTTGTATTGTGCCCAATACATTTATTTTATTTCTTTCTTTTCTTTCTATTTATAGTTTTCATACTAAATTCATAAATCGAAGAAGAGTCTTGTGTTGGCGGCTAAGGCACTCGCCTCTCATGCGATTTTTTGTGTGAATGAATGTAACTTTTTCAATTCGTATGTAATTTTCTAAGTTTATTCAGAACATTACTGACACCCTGTGCCTGTTAAAGCACGTAAAGCCGTTGGTCCGGGTATAAATTCACATTCGTGGATATCTGAAAGTCGGATCGGTCTATCCAAGAAGCATTGTGTTGCCTAGTAGGCAAGTGGGCTGAGGAGGTCTGAAAAGCAGTCGCTCCATGTAAAACACAGGTATTCAGCCACATCCGGTTAGACTGGAAGCTAGATAGATAACATGGAATAGACATCATGTTTCAAAACGCCTGTTTCGCTACCAAATAGGGTATTTTTTAACATTTCAAAATACGGCACTCGGCACACATCTACTTGTTAAAAACTGCAAGTGCGTGGCAGTTGAGATTGGCGAATTTTACGTGCAGACGTCAAATCAGTAGGTCAGGCAGGTTTCCGACGCGACATCGACCGTGTGACCCTGAGTTCAGAAAGCGGACACTTCGTTATGTGGAAGGAGTGACAAAACTTAGCACTTAAGCATCTTTTAAAGACAGTTTTATGCCAGAGCTGCGGGATTTTCTGAAAGAATTATCTTTATTAATTGAATTGTTTTTTTTTTAATTAATTTATTGTATTGTTTTTAACCGACTTCAAAAAAAGGAGGAGGTTATCAATTCGGTTGTTTTTTTTTTTTTTTATCATCATTTTTTTTTTTTTTTTTTATGTTTGTTACCTCAGAACTCCGTCGTTTATGGACCGATTTGCAAAATTTTTTTTCCCTTCATAGGATATGCTTCCAGATAATCCAGTTCTGATGATGGAATCCATGAGGAATTGAGAGAACTCCTCAAAAATTATAGGCAACCCTATGGTAATTTTGGTATTTTCATCAAGAAATTAAGCATTTACAGTCAAAAAGTAACATTTGATGAAGTGGAACTGATGAAGAAGACCAGAAATGGTCAACGGAACTTCATACTCAAATAGATATCACAATGAAGATAGTTAAGCGACTATGACAATACAAATAAATGAATGATTCTGAATAGTTACGTTGAAAATGGTATCATCGAAGTGATCTGATGATGATGATGGAGCCGGAAGGTAGGCACAGGAACTCCGTAATTAATCAATGTAACCCAGCCGTGTTTGGACTTATTAGAATTGTCATGAGATGCTCTTTGGCTATAAGGTACTATCGAACTGATCTGATGATGGAGCCGGAAGGTAGGCACAGGAACTCCGTAATTAATCAATGTATCCTAGCCGTGTTTGGGCTTATTAGAATTGTCGTGAGATGCTCTTTGGCTATAAGGTACTATCGAACTGATCTGATGATGGAGCCGGAAGGAGGAAGGTCGACACAGGAACTTAAAAAAACTAAAACTGACTCTCCTCGCTCAGTGGAAGGAGTTATCTGATGTAGTTGCTACGAGCGGCTTCGCAAGGGAACATACGCCCTGGATAAAAAGTATTCCATATTCTATTCCGGGTACGGACTACCCGTATGCCTAATTACATCCAAATCCATTCAGTCGTTCGAGTGTGAAGAAGTAACAAACATACACACTCACAAACTTTCACCTTTTTTAAATTAATATATACTAGCGCTTACTGCGATCGCACCTGACGGTCAGCAGTGAATAGTGTTGCAATCGTTGATGGTGAAGCGCACTAGTTTATTAAGAGTAGCACTCTAGCCTTGAAGACACCTAAATTAGGGCTATATTTCACCGGGACACCATGGCGGCGCGAGCAGTCGCTGCTACCAACAAAATGTATACAGCTCTATAGAGAGTTACTCGGTGTCCGTTTGGTTGCGCTACCAATTTGGTGGCGCGACCAGCTCGGACGCCAGTTCGGCCGCTAGTGACCCCCATCAAAGAATATGTAAGATGAAAATCTATCTTATGAAAGGGCTATATTTCACCGGGACACCATGGCTGCGCAACTGCTCGCGCTGCCATGGTGTCCCGATGAAATAAAGCCCTTATAATCGGACGGGAAGACGCTTACAATATCAGTGTGATTACACCTCAAAAAAACCCAGGACAACGGAAATTATGGTAATTTGACCAATTTTGCGCGTTAACTAGTGATTGCCTGAATGAATTTCTACAGTCAATCGTATCATTCGGGCTTGCATTTAGTTCACGGCGTATGTTGCTTGTAGGTATTTCTCTAGTCTTTTCAGGTCCATCGACCCAACATAATACAACTATTAAACTAAAGGAAATGTAACCGAAATCGAGACAATTTTATTGTGGCCATATTTTCAAGTCTGGTGGAGATGAAAACTGTCATTACTGAATCTTTTGTTTCTAACTAGTTTGGGCTAGTATTGTACTACAATAATGCTTTCCATTATATCAGGTAGTTTAAATACCTATCTAGATTAAGCTGTAACGACTGAATATATACTTATTTTTCACTATCATTCGACTGTATAGTGTAAACAATATCAGCGTGCCTGTCTAGATACTCTTAACTACCACAAAATAGATAGGTATAACTACTGCTGTTTATTTAAAAACAACAACACAAGGAGTTTCAGACTTTTACCGAACAAAAGCCTGTGTTTTTTTAGTTGCTCTTTGTGTTCCAATTAACACAATATCGTAACCCAAATCTTTATTACTTAGATTACCTTTCATAATATAAGACTAGTGTTAAGGTAGAATCAGACGGTTATAAAATTTGAAAGAATGTTCACTCGAGTGCTTAGGTACTTAAATTTTCTTTCATTCCAATAATCATACCCTGCTCTTTTCTTTCAACATATCGTCGAATGACGTTGTGCGTCCTGAAATTGGTTGTCTGCTATCTAAGGAGTGCTACCACGAGCTCATATGGCGATCTATTTTACGACACGACGATAGAAAAAGATTCATCATCATCATTTCAGCCGAAAGACGTCCACTGTTGGACATAGGCCTCCCCCAAATGTCGCCACAATGACTGCTCCTGTGCGTCTCGCATCCATCGGATTCCCGCGACCCTCACCAGGTCATCGGTCCACCTTGTGGGAGGCCTTCCAACGCTGCGTCTTCCAAGGTTACAGACATAGCCCGGCAGGGCACATTGCTCGCAGAACAGATGGTCGAAAAAGATTAACGTACCTTTAATATAAAGTTTATTTGAACTTATAATTCCAAGTCAATTCAAAGATATAACACTCAAAACAACCCGTTTTAAAAGACGGCAATTTCATTGTTAAAGACCTAATATTCAAACTAGGAACTAAATCAAACAGAATACCAAGAAGTTTTATTATTTTAAGTTTGTTTTTCAATTGACTGCGTTACACTGGCTGGTAAAAAATCAGACGATTATAATAACAAGTGGTGCTATTATATAGTAATGTTGTATCTTCAAGGTTGGCTGGTTTATAGTTACTTGCTGCAGCATCTGCCCTGTTCAAATTATTAAGAATACCGTGTAGCTGCCGTGGGAATTTATTTATTTGTTTGCTTAATACTGTCAGTCTTCTGGGCACGCTTCCGAAGTACGCAGATGACTGCGATGTGGAGAAGTGCTTCGATGCCTAAATATTTTGTTTTTTATACATAAATAAATGTATGTAGTATGACTTTAAATACTCGTAATTAGTTAATATTTAAGTCATCAAAGTCTACGCGTATACGCGCTGGTCTCTGGAACTATAAGGAGGATTGGAAAAAGTCCTCTGTATGAGATAGCCAGATTTCCAACCCATAGATCACGGAAGTGAAACAGGCATCAAAGACGCCGCGCCGGTGAAACCGCGATAGACAGCTAGTTTATGTATATATTTTTTTGTTATTTTCTAATAAATAATTCCGTTCCACTTACGATAATATAGCGGAGGAGGACGTTAAGAACAGACTTAAATTGACGTGATACCTAGATAAATATTTAAGTGTGAAGTTCTTGGAATTCTTTCATACTATCTCATTTGAAGAAAGTAGCATAGTAGGAGTCTTTATTTAAAAAACATCTTTTTATTTATAAACAAAATTATAAAACAAAGAGAGATCCAAATGCTATAACGAGTTTAATTTATTCTATTAAAAACGCCTTTAGGTAGGTACTATTATTTTGGATGCAATAAATAGGTCTGCATGGATGTATATGCGTGAATACTTACTTTTTTTCTTTTCTGTAATCGTAAGTTCGTATTGATAAAGAAGCTATATAATTATAATAATGTTTAGCAGTAAATAAGCCAATTTTGTAGGCCCAATTCTGGAATGTCACTATCACCAATCAGCGTCTATCAACATTCCCTTAGCAGTTTCTCAGCGTACTTTGTGGGAGCACACACCGGCTCAGTTATACGTATGTGGGGGGTGCTCGGCATTGCAAGGTGAACGGGCCCGGCCGAGTACATGACCCGTAGCGTCCTGCGCAAAAACGTCTGCTTCGTACAGCTGAGCGTCTTTTATATGGGCTCATACACAATGCACGACCGAGAATTCTGTGGAGATGTTTATGCATTGTTTAAAACTTTTAAGGAGTCTGAAAATTGACGTCTCGGGAAAGGGGTTCGGATGATCCGAACCTACCAATGACTATCATTGGTAGGCTAACGTTTGACCACAATCTCACTTGATGGAAAGCTTTGATATGGACTTTAACAGATCTTCCCTTTTCTAATCTTGGAGTACATCCAAAGGATGGACCCTAGTTTTTATTGCAGTCTAGTAGTAATTTAATAAAACTAAATTAATGAATTGTCTGTTCTAAGATTGTGTCCAATAGCACTTTTCTTGTTTTAGGTAGCACTTATGCTACAAAACGTTATTTACTATGTACTAAGCCGAAAGGTTTTGTTTTTTTTTAGTCTTCTCACTATATTCATGTGGTCAAGAAGTTGGATATCCTCGATGTTCACATGCTGATGAAGACTTTTCGTGAGCTCCTGCGGATTTTTTTTTGTTATTTTTTTCAAGATTTTGTTTTTTAGTGACAGCGTTAGTTCGCCAAAAAACTAATTCAACTTTTTAATTTTTACTATGAACGTAGCTCATCATATGACAACTTAAACGATTGTGATTTCTATTGAACTAGGTGTATATTAGACGGGCAAAGACAAAAGCGGGTCTGATGACAGTAATTTCAAAGACACAATAGAGATCCATTAAAAAATGATCAGAGTTTCATTTATATTTCAACACGTCTACATCCGGTTTTCAATATTCATTAGTATAAATGTTCGAAAGAGGAAGCCTACATCCCGATCCACTGCGTTCGCGGTGGAATCTCTAGCCGCAGCTACCATAGATGACCGGTTTTTTATGTGAAATCATCGTACGCCGTCCGTTCGTAGTTCGTACCACATTCCGAACGTGCTCAATCATACATTGACGTATGCTACGTACGCATTCGTTTGCGCGCCTCTCCAAGCGAAACTGTATATATTAGCATTCGAAACTAGCCAACCTTTTGTGATATTAATCGTAGGTCTGTGCTTAATATTAATTGAAAATTATGAGGACGAAATCGTTGAAAGTTTTAGGAAGAAATTCCGTTGCTTTTCGTAATACAAAAGATATCAACGAGCGCACATTCGTAGCGGATAACAAAAATCGATTTATTAAAAATAGTTTCAGCCGAAAGGCGTCCACTGCTAGACATAGGCGTCCCTAATTGTCGCCACAACGATCGATCCTGTGCGTCTCGCATCAATCGAGTTTCCGCGACTCTCACCAGGTCATCGGTCCACCTTGTGGGTGGCCTTCCAACGCTGCGTCTTCTTGTGCGCAGTTGCCACTCTAGAACCTTTCGGCCTCATCGACCATCTGTTCTAGGAGCGATGTACCCTGCCCACTGCCATTTAAGTTTGGTGATTCTTCGGGTTATATCAGCGATCTTGGTTCTAAAAAAAAATATAATACTGATAAATGACAATTATTCACTTATTTATGACTGACACTAAAATTGTGCACACAGCAATTATCCTCAGACAAATTGCTGTAGTATTAGGCTTCATAAATCTTTTATGAGTTTAATTTTAACTGTCTACTATTCAGTCAAGTACGCGTGCGTTCACAGATCATAATAAAAACTAAACATTATTATTTTCACTTAATGCTCAGCATAATGTTACTGTGGAGCATTAACTTCGTACGTAGTAATAAACTCTCTACAGCTCCACTACGTAGTATATGATTAGTTAGGCGTTTGGACTGCAGAAGTTTGAGCGAAAGTTTGTAGACAATGCTTGGGTATTATAATTATTGTATGTTCTCGGAGTTGTGGCGAAAGTGACCGATATTGACCGAAGTGTGGCGGAAACGGTTGCCTTGTCAACGTGCTGTGGCTCTTCGTAATTAGACTTCACAATCTCATTAACGATGGAAGTCTTTCGTTTTAGTAATTACCCGAGAACTGTGTCTAGTGATAAGAATTTGAAGTGAAGGTAGCGTAGCGGTAGGAATAGTTGTAGACTTACGAGTGTGTTTCAGATGAAGCACTCATTCATAATTTCGTTCCTTTCAAAGTATTGTAAACATATTAATATTATAAAGGCAAAAAATTGTATGTGTGTGTGTTTGTATTGTGGATTTGAAAAAAATTTGGTACACTTTTCATTCCAGCAGTATGTTAAGTTAGTTGATTCACATTTCCTTTTAACTTTTTCACCGCCACGGACTTCAATAGAAATGCCAGATTTTCGTGTCACCAGCGCCACGACTTCATTAGAAGCTCTTCATTTTAACTATTTTATTATTTATTATTATAGCACTGTCTAATATCCTATTTCTTTTGCACACAAAATAAGCCCTTTTTTATTTAAAAATATTACTGTTTACTTTATACTTCGTTATAGATTTATAGCTTGGAGTTGACAATGCGTCACGTTCTGTGTGCGTTGGCGGTGAAAAGTTTAATTCACCAATAAAATAAAACCAACTTTATTGTACACCAAAATAGTAAAAAAGCTTATTATTGAAATAGAAATTTTACTGTCAGTTTTATAATACACTAGTTGTCCCCCGCGGTTTTACCCGCGTCATTGGTTACTGCTCCGCTCCCGTGGGTTGTAGCGTAATGTTATATAGCATATAGCTTTTCTCGAGAAATAGGCTATCCAACACTAAAATAATTTTTAATTCGACCTAGCAATTCTTGAGATTTATTTTATTTATTTAGAGCGCGTTCAAACAAACAAATAGACTATTGAGCTTCATAATATTACCACTATCTTCAGTGAACACATCCACTTGTCAGTCAATGTGTGAAAGTGACCGTAAGCGGTCATAACCAGTGAAAAGCATTGTATTTTAGTGACGAAGAGGCTTTGCTTTTAGTAACCTTACTTGAGACCCACCACTTAGAACTGATTTTGGGTGACATAAATAGAGAACACGAAATTCATGGAGTAATAAAGTTTACACCTTAACCGTTTAAGAAATCAGTTTTTCAGTATTAGTTCAGATTGAAGACAAAACGGAACGGTGAACGGTTGAGTAGATATTGTGACATAACTATAATTGTTAGACATATGGTGTCGCGACCTTTTTTGTAGATAATAATCTGTTCTACAAAGTTGTAGTACTTCATTTTGTTCTATCATCAAAAGCAAATCATTGCAGTTTTAGTAGGGAACCCTACTGTTTTTTTAATATAAAAATATAGCCTAATTTTTAAAAAATAATTTTTAAAATCGGTCCAGTAGTTTTTATGTTTATTCATTACAAACTAAATTACAAATCTTTTCTCCATAGAATATTAGTATAGATTATAATATTAGTATAGATATAACAGCATGGAACCCAGCCTGCACCGTAATGATAAATAATTGAATGGTGTAATCATCCAATGAAGCCGAGGTCGAGTGTCATGTATAAGTCAATTGAACGTTCATCGTTGAAATATAAATTGATCAATCATATCGATCTAAGCAACTGTTACTTACTATTGTAGTGATTTCTGGAATGTGTGAAGTTCGTGTGGGTGTTACACAATCGGTTTTATTCGGTTCAAATCGATTGGAATCGGAAAGGGCTTGCATTCGTGTTGTCTTGTCACGCAAGGTTGGAAGGTGTCTTCTATTTTGACCCTTATTTCGTGTAAATCATAGTTTTTATTTATTCTATACTAGCGGGTCCCTAGCTTCGTTCAAGTGTTAAAAATCATTGAAATTCTCGACTTTTCTCTATATATATACATGTATTATGCACCTAAACTTTCTTCATGAATCAACATGTCTATTAGTAAAACCACATGAACATCCGTTCTGTAGTTTTTAAGTTTATCACGAACAAACAGCCAGACAAAAGCAATAGGAAACTTTGTGTTACGAGTATAATATGTATAAGGAAGAATATATTTTACCTACTCTTATCTGTGTTCACCGTTTTGTCCTTGCATTGTTAAACAAGCTACTTTTTATTTAAAAAAAATATTCAAATAATTGTAAAGAGTACTCAAATTATAGCTCTTTAATATGGACTTATACTGAGATTGACTGTCCTTTTTGCGTGTTTTTCCTGGATATTGAATGCGAAGTAAATAATAAAGGTGTTTAATTATAGAATTAGAACAAAACAAGGAAAATTACTGTATGCCTTTACATAAATGTATGTGTTTATGGTAGGCATTTAAAAAATTTGGTTCCTACGTGCTTATTAACAAATAACTCGGATAGATAGAACATACCTTCGCGTAGCTAAATCTACAGTAATAATATGAAAAGGTACCTAAGGTTTGTAAGTTTGTTTGTAGCAAGTAATCTCTGGAACTACTGTACTGATTTTGAAAATTCTTTCACCAGTATAAAGCTACATTATTTTTGAGTAAATTAGGGTTTTCTTTTTGTGAGTTCCACCTTGGGTTTCTGAATTGCGTGTTTAGAGTTAAGAATGTCTCAAATCCTACTCCCTAAAATATATAAAGCAAGATTTTGACAGGCTTAAGTTGAGTTTGAGAAATACTCAACTAAATCAGAAATAGGGATAAAGGTTATATTTGGTTTTAATTAATATTTTTTTTTACACGAAAACTGTTTGACGCCCAGCGAAGTGTCAGCGAAAGTCAGAATATATCTGCTAATGAGAGATATCGCGTCCTAGATTGCGTAAAAACCGGACTAAGATATTGTTGTCCAGTACCTAATTATCGATAACTTGTAAAATGTAGTCAAACTGAATGATTACAATATTATTATGTAAAGTGAAAGGTGAGTGCACAATTTTGCAATTATCACGTTAAGTAATTATTGACATATTGACATTAATTTCCAAACTTGTTGACATATTGACATATTTTGGTGATTTTTTAAGGTTTTTGATTGGCAGCACTTCAGTCAATGTCGTTATTTTGAATGAAATCTTCTATATATATATAAATGAATAGCTGTTCGTTAGTCTCGCTAAAACTCGAGAACGGCTGGATCGATTTGGCTAATTTTGGTCTTGAAATATTCGTGATAGTCCAGGGAAGGTTTAAAAAAAATCCGAATTCAACGCCATCTCAAATTAAAATGTCATTATAAAATGAATTATGCTGTTCTGGTAATGCCAGTAGATGGTGTTATTCTTACTATTAGGCGGTACAAAGTTCGCCGGGTCAACTAGTATTGAATAAAACTTATCTTTCTACATAAAAAATAGCATGTACGCTAAACATAGAATAGGAATTAAAATAATTATAATGGAATATAGTTTCAACATCATCATCTTCCTGCCCGTGTCCTGTGTTACTTGGGATTGGCGCAACACGTTTATTTTTTCTTCCTTTTTGTCTTTTCATTTGTCACTTTGACTCCCTTTTCTTGCACATTACTCATCACATAATCCATCTTTTTTTGCCTTCCCTCTCCCTCTCCATCTCGACTCTTATAGTAACATGGGTTTCATTCCTCCTCTTCACATATTGGAATAGTTTAATTAATGAAAAATAAATAAGGCGGACGCTATTAGCACATGACTGGACGTATTTAATTCAAATATATCAAACACTCATGTCAAATAAATCATTTTGTAAGAGTTATTCTGCCTTCACCATTTATCAATGGTGCCGTCACAATCTCCTAGGATATGTTACATCAAGTTTCTCCGTCACACATAACATTGACACTGTAATAAAATATAACTTTCTTAGCACTTTCCCAGCGGTAATCGTAATCGGATAGCTTAGTCGATTCTATAAAAACATCGATCGATGAACTCTAGTCGAGTTGAAGATACGTCTCGCTCCGTTGACTGATCGCTCTGATGATCTTGATGCTAGTGTTTTGCAGAAAAAAACTAATGATCTCTCATTACTTGAAGTGGGAGGATAATAGACGAATAATAATATTTTAATAATAACGAGATAGGTATCTATACTTATTTACTAAATCTTAGCTTTAAAAGTGCGCTAACACCAGAAAGTCGAATCTCGTAATTTTAAAAGAACTATCACGTTCACAAAATGTCAAAAACACATCTATAATTTTAATTTTCGACAGTTTTGACAGTTAAAGTTTTTGATATTGATTGACGCTGAGATGACATTGCAACTTGAACTCCAACTTTTTTTTTTATAGTTATTGATAGGGTCGCACTTGATCACTATCTCACAGCATGGTAAGCGACGATGTGGGCGACGATGGAGCACGTTTGTTTAGTGCCAGGATATAGTTATCAGGAAACAGACAGAGACTTCCATTCCTTAGTTGTACGCAAAAATTACCGATGGCGCGTCGCTGTGTCTCTGGTCGTCCGATGATGGAACGGGCTTAGCGGAATTAAATAATATAATTCCGATGGACACTGCTCGAAATGCAAACGATAAAAAACCGACATCATTGCCAATATTAATCCAAATACGAGAATTTGTCTTCAAGGTCTCTAGATGGGCCCACTAGAGTCGATGCCTGATGCGGCTGCGAGAATGATCGAAAGAGTTACAGTGGCCCTAGAACACAAAGGGTAACTGAAGGAACACTTTGGGTTTTTGCCCTTTGCGTTCGAGGGCCACGGTATCTCATATGCTTGAAGAATAGTAAAATAAATTCCTAAAATAATAGTAATAAATAAACCTTGAGTTATTTGAGAATTATTATTTTCTAAAATAGCTTGATGAGCTCAAGTTACAGGTACTCCTGCACTAATTAAAATAATGGTATTTAATAAAGGAATTTGGAAACAACGGCAGCCCAGCGAAAAACTTTATTAACGTAAGCAGCAAAATACTTATGAATTTGTTCAAATATTTCGATTATACAATGATTAAAACTGGACTTACTGAACCTGAATTAAAATTCGGAATAATTAAACCACTTGTGTACCTTATTCCGCGGCAATAACACCAAACTGGTTGTTAGTTTCCATTGAATTCTTGTTATATGCTTTTATAACTATCAATTTTATATCATTTTATAAGGGACTGATTGAGCTAAGGACTTAGATTTTCACTATAATATAATATAAGATAGGCTTCACTCAAGTAAAAGTAGGTTTCTCCATACAAATTTTGGAGCCCTGTTTCATCCTCTTAGGAGGTGAATTTTGTAACCATAAAAGGAAACCTTGTGCAAAATTTCACGCTCCTAGTCCCAGTAGTTATGGCTGTGCGTTGATATGTCAGTCAGTTTCTCCTTTTATATATACAGATAAGTTAGTTCGTAACGATGTTGACAATTAAAGTTTGTTTTTCAGTTGAAGATACGAAAATAATTGCGAGATAATAAATATGTTGTTAAAAGCTGATTTCGCAAAAATTAAAAAATACGACTAACTGAGATTTGTGTGGAAAATAGGATACTTGGATGACAATAATAATAAAGCTGCATTTACATGGTTTCGAAACGTAAATGTAGTTAAAGACTAGCCAAAGAGCTGAAAAGAAAAAAAAAATACTTTCCAGAAACATAATAATTTATTTATTTCACAAGTATTTATTTCTCCGTGGTCCGTATGGTTTTTTTTATTATTATTTTTTTTTTTTTATTGGGGCCTCCTTTTGGGCAAAATAAAGTCTGTGTTAATATGTAGATTGTAACTTGTTATGATGTGTAACAAAGTGTACTTATTCTATATTATATGTATATATATTTTGCCCAGTCGCCAGCCTTTCGTCAAGTGTTATAATGACCGGACTGGCAGATCATGGAAGAGATTATTATATCTAGCCTGTCCCACTGCTGGGCAAAGGCTTCCCTCCATTCTTACCATTTTTCCCGGCTCTGAGCAACTTCTTGCCAGTTCAAAGACATCTAAGTTATCCCGTCATTTCCTTCTTAGGCAGCCGCAACCCCGTCGGACGATTTCAGGGCATCAGTTTTGTGTTTTTAACCGACTTCAAAAAAAAGGAGGAGGTTATCAATTCGGTTGTATTTTTTTTTTCTTTATCATCATTATTTTTTTTTTTATTTTTTTTTTATGTTTGTTACCTCAGAACTCCGTCGTTTATGGACCGATTTGCAAAATTTTTTTTTCCCTTTATAGGATATGCTTCCAGATTGGTCCCATTTTTTTCAAAATCCAGTTCTGATGATGGAATCCATGAGGAATCGAGGGAACTCCTCAAAAATTATAGGCAACCCTATGGTAATTTTAGTATTTTCATCAAGAACTTAAGCATTTACAGTCAAAAAGTAACATTTGATGAAGTGGAACTGATGAAGAAGACCAGAAATGGTCAACGGAACTTCATACTCAAATAGATATCACATTGAAGATATAGTTAAGCGACTATGACAATACAAATAAATGAATGATTCTGAATAGTTACGTTGAAAATGGTATCATCGAAGTGATCTGATGATGATGATGGAGCCGGAAGGTAGGCACTGGAACTCCGTAATTAATCAATGTAACCTAGCCGTGTTTGGACTCATTAGAATTGTCATGAGATGCACTTTGGCTATAAGGTACTATCGAACTGATCTGATGATGGAGCCGGAAGGAGGAAGGTAGGCACAGCAACTTTATAATAAAACAATGTAACCTAGCAGTATTTGGGTAAATTGGAATTGTCATTAGAAATAGGCACTCTGTTTATAAGTGTATCGCAACTAAAAAGTGTGAAATAAAAACTTTTTAGAAAAAAAAAATAACCGACTTCACTAAAAAAAACACTAAAAGGATCAAAATAACTTTAATTTCGGAAGTCGGTGTTAAATAAGAAACAAACAATACCGAGAAACACCGACATCCGAAATTAAAGTTATTTTGATCCTTTTAGTGTTTTTTTTAGTGAAGTCGGTTATTTTTTTTTTCTAAAAAGTTTTTATAAAAGCCCAAAATACAAACAAATCATGATGAAACTATCAAACCGATTAAACTCATAACCCAACAGATCCATTGACAAACAATCTCACGCGTTCAAAATTCTCATGGAGGTATTAATGTCAGCGTATTATCGTTGCGTCGTTTTCCCAAGCCGTGACGTCACTCGTCAGCATCATTTGCCTCACCCCCTCTCTTGCTCCACCCTCACCGGGAAGTCATTACAACCAGTTTGATGGAATGTGCTATCTCCGATGGAGTCCGTATTCATCCATTGTCGATGTTTTTGTTGACGTTATTGTTTCTTGATTTTATAAAGATAGTTGTAATGATGGCTATTTCTTGCTTGTTGCAATTGTTGTTTGATGTTTGGTTTTTGTTATGATGAATATTATAGTTTTTAATTTCGTTTGATTGTGATAAAGTTAAAAGTATCAACATTTGAAATAGAATTTTGTGAAAAAGAGAGGCCTTTGTCCTACAATGGGACAATTTAGCTAGTTTTAGAAAGTATTTAGTTTTTTTAGTAACTTTGAGTTTTTACAGTATTTAGCAGCAAATGTCAAAAGTCGGCCTTCTCGGCAAGCTTCGCTGAGGTAGTCAATACTACAATAAAATTCTCAGCTCCATTTTATCGAAATTGCGCTTGTTTCAATGATTCCACATATTGTCCAGCTGTGTGGACACTTGTGACACTGACACTTGTGCCCAAATCACGCCAATTTTAAATCATAATATTCACTAGGAATCAATTGGTAAAGAAATTAACTTCTTGAGTAGCGTAATTAGAGACACAATAGTAAGACAATAGCGCACGACCGCCGGCGTTCGTGCGGGGATCAACAGCTTAAACAGCCACTGAACTTTACTCGAAACAAATCCCGCCAAAAACTGGCTCTGGGATTTTTTATTTATTTATTACTATTGATATAATCGCGTTTGACCACTATTTCATCATGGAAAGCAACGATGGGGTTGACGATGGAGCACGCTTGCCTAGAAATAACCTATTCACTCTTGACTTAAATTAAATAAATGGTTCTGAAACTTGCTCGTATGGGATATAAGGACCAGGTTTCGTTGAACTGGATCTGATTGTGTAGGTGAATACCGTTCAAGCCATTCAACGAGACGTAGTTTTGAATTGACGAAATGCTTTGAAATACCTGATGATATATTTTTTTAAATGATATAATACTTGACGGCGATCCCTCCTGATGGTAAGCATTAATGCAATCGTTAATGGTGAATCGCACTAGTTTATTAAGAGCCTATTCACTCTAGCCTAAAAGACACCTAAATTATAATCGGACGGGAAGACCACTACAGGTAAATTGTTTCAATCCTTCGATGTACGCGGTATAAACGACGAGGCGAAACGCTTAGTCCGGACCGTAGAGGTGTTAAGAACGTAAGAGTGGACACTCGCCGTACGTCGGGTTGTCCGATAGTAGAAAGGTGATAGCGGAATCAAGTCATGTAATTCCTGCGCACACTACAAATGATCATTGTAAATATGATTTCCTCAAATAAATATCATGTATTTTATTATTAGATTGTTTTAGCATCACCTTCTACTAAGAAACTTGACGGCATCGATTATATTATTCTTACAAAAATGACTCATTTATTATTCTCGAATAACAGCGCAATCCGGTTTGCAATAAAAACCGGATAGTTATCAGAGTCAAAAAATTATGTACTCACCAAACAAAAATGTAGGTAAAACAGACATCATAGAAACTTGTATTAAATGTCAAAATCAAATGTCTGGGTTTAAAAACGCAAACCTTTGGTACTTTATGACAACGTTCGAAAGAGTTTAGGGCTGCGTCCTAGAACGAAGTAGCAATGATTCTTCATTTGTCTTTTCGTTCTAAGGCTGGACACATTAAAGTCAGTAAAATTCTGACAAGCCCTCTCACGTACCCTAGAGCAGAAGAGGTAAATTTTTATGATTTCCTAACTAAAAGATCTTTTAATTTTTCAATTTTTGGTTTCGGGTCATGCGGATTTCCTCACGTTCTTTTCCTTTACTAATATTACGTAGAATCGAAGTCTTACAATAACGATGGAACACATTCAATCACAAATAATGTATTCCAGTCATGCCTCAGACAATAGAATAGGGATAGAATTTGTGATAGGTACCTACCTCTTGATCCGTGTTTCTCACGGCTTGTGTCCGCTTCGTAGGTAATCATATTGTCGATGACAAAGCCGTTTGGACGGCGTTGAAACACGTAAAGTTCCCCACAGATAACTGCGATGCGACAATAAGACCACCCACTATTTTTGTGGTCATTTTTCTAAAGATAGATCGTTTATCGCATCCTCTCGTCGCGCCGGTCTGAAAGAGCCTAATCTAGAACTTCGACGACAGAGCTGTTTAGAAGGCTCTGTGAGTAAAATTACGTAAAGGCGAGAGGTGACAATGCGACAATATTTTTTAGAGAATTTGTTCTACAGTGTGCCTAGTGCGATCTTGTTTTACGCTAACGCAATTGACACGTTTATGACCCGCTCCAAGCTCTTAACCAATCAGAAAGCCAAACGCGTTAAACGTTTCGAACGTAATTCGAAACTATAAGTCGTATCGTTGACGCATTCTTCCGTTGCACCTGTCTGCGGGGGCCTTATCTAGAATGTCGATGACAAAGCGTGTTGGGCGGCTCTGAGAGCTGATGTCATGTGAAGTGGACGAGCCTGTCTGTACTGACGATATTTGGTACCAAGTCTATAGCGTTTTCCATACAATAGTAATTACCCGACTGCAAGAAGGGTTATTGCTGAAGACAGTTTGTTTGTCCTATGTACTTGCAGTATGATTCTATAACTTCTGCTCTTTGCTTGCTTTAGCTATATTTAAATACTTGTAGCCCGCAGGAGAACCAAGGTTATCCCAATATAACCCGAATAATCGCCAAACTTAAATGGCAGTGGGCAGGGCACATTGCTCGCAGAACAGAAGGTCGTGGTGGCGACCACGTACCGGTAGACGCAGCGTTGGAAGGCCTCCCACAAGGTGGGCCGATGACCTGGTGAGGGTCGCGGGAATCTGATGGATATGAGACGCACAGGACCGGTCGTTATGGCGACACTTCGGGGAGGCCTATGTCGAACTGTAGACGTCTTTAGGGTGACATGACGATAATGATGAGCCTGCCCTAGCTTCGCACGGGTGTTATAAATCATTGAAATTCTCGAATTTTCTCTACTATAATATGTATGTAGATATTATACACCTAAAGCTCACTCACAGTTATAACTAAATGTGAAGGATAAGAAGTAGCCAGTCAGTAACCCAAACGGCTTTTTCACTCCTAATTATAATAATTAAGTTAGACTGTTAAGCATTACTCCATTGCCACAGGCGTTTTAGGGCGGAATTCACCAATAAAACGCGATTGCGTTTTAACGTTTGGCTCGCTTAATCGCGTTTAGCCGCTATCACTAGTGTCACTTGTAAAAATACAACAAAAGAAAAATACAGACAAGTGACACTAGTGACTGCGGCTAATCGCGATTATGCGAGCCAAACGTTAAAACGCGATTAGTTTTATTGGTGAATTCCGCCCTAAGTCTAACATCTTAACGTTAAACTAAGTTTAAGGCAAACAGGCGTTAGTTCCAACACTTGTCTCGTAACTGTAACCGTGTTAGGAACGTCAGGGCGTGTTGCTGACCGCCCATATCTACTTTCTAATGACTTAAATCATATACTTTGCGCTTTAAGGTGTAGTTTACACCGTCATTAAACATAAGTTTTTTTAAAACATAGCCCCACAATAGGAACTACTCCAGTATTGAGGGTGATATACACAAGATACCCAGTCCCGGAACTACTATCTGCAGGTGTACAAATATTTGTTACGTGCGAGAATCGAACCCATAACACTCATAAGCAATTATTCGTTGTGCCATCAGCGCTACAACAGTTGCAAACATAATTTGATAAATTCCATGGGATTTATCAATTAGCTTCATAAACGACTTAATAATAAATTAAATATCTACTAATTAATTGTAACTGTTAATTAACAAAACTACAGGTAAACAGGAAAAATTGTAATGATATCAAACTACCTAACAATTCTCAATAACACAACAACGCTATTTATAGTTTTATTTGTTCTGTGTCTGGGTGTAATTTATCTATACATATATGTATGTATTTAGAAATATATAAGTATGTTTATCAGTTGTCTAGTACCCATAACACAAGCTCTGCTTAGCTTGGGACTAGAAGGTGTAGCGACATCTATGGCGTCACATAAGAACTAATTCTGCATCGCGCAATCAAAGTTCTCCGCGCGATTGTAATATAATTATACGACAGCCCGAAATCATCTATTGGGCAGTAGTCCACCAGACATAACACCCGTCTTGCCGGAGGATCCTCCCTTTTCAACGGAGGTTTGCGGGACTTTACACTCTGTTCCGCATCCCTCCAAACTGATGACCCCGACGTGGTGAACGGCGTTGTGTGATAGTTGTGGAATATATTATTATTATTATATTTATATTATTCAGTACCTAACATAGATACTTATTATACAGCATTACGGAGATGACCAATGAGGAAACTATATACATTTGTTTTTGAGTTGTTACTGTTACTCCCACTCTGGGGTGGAGCAACAGGGCGTGTGGGTAGGTGGATTAGTATTGACCTGTATTGTACATTCATACAGTAACAGGTTTACTTTATGTCCCTAAATTGTCTTCTTTTATTATAATATTATAAATGCGAATGTAAGTTTGTTTCGCTTTCACTTCTTAAAATATACTCGACAGATCATCATGAGATTCTATTAGCATACACAAAGTCTGGGGTACAGAAAAGTATATTGAGTAACTTAGAAATCTACAACAAGAATAAGATTTTTAAAGTTTTAAAGGTTCTGTTGAAAACTAGCGTAAGGCATTCATGATGAACTGAACCTATTTTGACACAGCCGTATCCCTTACGGCTTCGTCACTGTCTTCATTTCGTATTTAATTACAGAAAAGTGTTTTTTTTTGTTTGTTTTGTTCGTTTTTAGGGTTCCGTACTTCAAAAGAAAAAAATCGGAACCCTTATAGAATCACTTTGTTGTCCGTCTGTCTATCTGTCTGTCAAGACCCTTTATCTCGGGAACGCGTGGAGGTATCGAGTTGAAATTAAAACCATATATGATATACACAAGTCTGCGGTATCTTGAAGCTGTGAAAAAAACAAATTTCTAAGTTAACGAAAAAAAAGATACGGCCGTTTATATCGCAAAAAACATATATTTCGACTCTCAAGGAAATCGGGAAATTCGGGAATTGAAATGTTTTCATAGGTTAGCTTGTACGGAACCCTCAGCGCGCGAGTCCAACTCGAACTACCCCGGTTTTTTCCCTAAATACTTGTAGTGTGTCTTTGTGCTAAAATAAGTTAAATATTTTCTTTCTTTTTCTTTCCTATTCATCCGTGATACAATAATGTATGATATTTCTAAACCTTAACATAACATTGTGTTCTTTCTGAACACTAAAAAGCTTGGAAAGTTATCCTAACAAAAGGACCACGATTGAGGATAATCAATCCGTTCCGGCCTTCGGTCCTGTGGGCTGCCTCGACAAGAATGCGGTCCTCGACCAGTTTCTCATAATTACCTACGTCCGACTACCGCAGTACCGCCTGACTGTTGGGCATTGTGGCCGTTAGGCCACGTTTATAAATGCATTTTAATTATAGGTAGGTACTATGATTTTTTTTTTTTTTTTTTTTTTTTTTTTTTTTTTTTTTTTATAGGTGGGAAAATCATCTTATGACAAATCCCGCTCTTGGGCGGAGCGGGAGATAGTGTCAGACTTTTACTGACTAAAAACCCACTCCTGTTCCTTCGTTGCCTTCGTCCCAGGGCCACGGTTTCGTTTTCACACTACCCATGGCCCCAGTAGGCTTCGACCCTGCTGGGCCCCTACGATTTGCTGACATCTCCCTGAGGCGCGCGCGGAACAATACGCGCCGTCGACGACTTGGGCTCGGTCCGGATGGTTACCGGACGGTCGGACGGCGAGCTTGGGTTTAGTGACTTGATAATATTATTATTATTGCCTGGTAGACTAAGAAAACAATGGATGTATTATCCATACGTATACTATATACTCGTATAATACTGGTACGAGCTGATCGTTGACCTGCTGAAACGTTGTTCTGCCATATAAATTATCAATGATAAAAATGGGGTGTGGGGTTAAGAAGGTATAAAATAGCCTACGACCTATCCTCAACCTATCTGCGAAATAAAAACCAAAAAAAAATAAAAATCGGTCAAGCCATTTCGGAGGAGTTCTATAACAAACACTGTGACACGAGATTTTATATTTTTTAGATTATAAAAGGAAATATTTGTTTTTAGGGTTCCATACCTCAAAAGGAAAAAACGGAACCCTTATAGGATCACTTTGTTGTCCGTCTGTCTGTCTGTCAAGACCCTTTATTTCGGGAACGCGTGGAGGTATCGAGTTAAAATTAAAACCATATAGTCAAGTTTGCGGTCCCTAGATGCTGTGAAAAAACAAACTTCTAATTAACGAAAAATAAAGATACGGTTGTTTATGTCGCAAAAAACGTATATTTCGACACTTTCAAGGAAATCAAAATTCATAGGGTAGTTCCCGTTGACCCAGAATCCTGAAATTTGGCATAAAACAAGGTCTTATAGTATAGATATAGGAATAAATCTGAAAACAATAAATTTGTTGTTACGTCACAAAAAAAAAACAATTTTTGCGATTCGGAAAAAATCTTCGAAACTCCATTCAGGAATTGTTCTGTTTACATAGGTAGGTTTGTACGGAACCCTCAGTGCGCGAGTCCGACTCGCACTTGCCCTGTTTTTTTTTTTGTAATGAATAAACTCAAGATTGATTTAAAAAATTCTTTCGCCAGTAAAATTCTACTTTAAAACTGAGCGATATGGACATTTTAACGTTCGTAGGGACAAAGCTGTTGGTAAAACTAGTACCTAGATGATATAATTAGAAAGGGTCAGATCACGGAGATGGCGACTAATAAAAGAAGAATGATGAAAATCAAATTCAAAGTTTTATTGATGAACAGGAACACAATATGATATTTATATAAACATACATTACTGGATGTTACATGTGAACAACCAGAAAGCCACTTTAGGCATGAGAAGACAATTCTACCAATTTTACATGCCTGTAAAATCATCAAGAATCAGAAAGAGGACTATGAATATGATGTAAATGTAGGTATATGATACTTATGAAATGTGTACTATATAAAAACTAAGTTCATATATATTTTGATCCAATTTGGGTGAAAGTGCAAGAATGCAAAAAAATGCGTTCAACAGTAAAGTACCTATACAATATTAACAATTTTACGGCCATACAGTCAATAGCAGCCTTATTTAACGGAACAACAGTATCGAACTTGGAGACATACAAAAAATGTCGACCACCCACTATTTTCGAACAAGCTTTTAGAAATGGTTTTTGTTCAATGAATCGATCATATTGAGGTGCTTTCCTAATTATACGTAGAACTTGTAACTACAATAACAACAATAAATACAACAGAAAGGGATTGAATTACTGACCATAATGAACCTGATTACCAACTAACTTTGAAAACGAAAAAGACTTTGATAAGCATCGTACTATGGGCCGGGGATCGGAACATAAGACACATAAGCCTACTATTTTGTATTAATTACATCAAGTCATATGTGCTTGACCGACAGCCGTTTTAAACCCACCAGACATTTTTTCTAAACCAGAAACAGGTAGTGATTATTTCTTTTGTTTATCATGTACCAGTTCTAGACCATCTAGACCCTTTAAAGATTACTGAGGAAAGAAGATCTAAAGTACTGCAAAAATTGGAACTAACGTTGTTTTAGGTACCGGTTAAGATACCTCAACAAGCAATAATGTTAATTCAATTCTAGTTTCTATTCTAGGATGATCTTTGTAGATCTGTAGTCGTCTAGCCTATAGCTTCCAAAAGACATACCAAATGATGACGATAAAGTTAACCGTATCTTTTCTTCTGTTCTAGAATTACGCTGCGGAGAACTCGGCGGGCAACTCACAGTCGATCCTGGACAGCCTCAACAACAAATACTTCTACTACACGAGGACGCGGGGTCTGTTCCGCATATGTTATCCCAAGGAAAGACCGCCTTCAGGTAAGCTACTTTAAGTTGTGCTTGAAGATTTTTATAAATCTGGGTGTACGGTGTCTAGGGCTGGAATTGATCAACGTCACTGACCGCGTGCTTTGTTTGGCTAAGATATGATCTTGTCTCTGTCTTACAATTGTAGTTTGACAATGGCATGAAAGTGACAGGAGGTGTGTATTTAGCTGAGGTAGCGTCCTTCTTTGGAATCTTTGGAATATCAGCTTGTTCTTCTAAACGTTTCTTGAATGGCCTAATAAAGTGACTGCGTTTGGTCCTCCTACTTGTTCTAATTTACTGGCATTAAAAATCACGACGCTGAAATCCGTCTATCAACATATTTACGTCTACAATCCTCAATTAAAAAACAGCTACCTACGTTTATATTGATGGACTCGCGCTTACCCATCATTTTCACCTATTGGTAAGCGATGATATGATCGATGATGAAGCACGTTTACCTTGAAGTTTTGTGTTTTACGGGCCCACCGCTCGATCCTTTTGTTATACTACTACTTTTTATCTTACTGAGCAACACAGCTTTTTTATATCTTAGAGTATGTTATAAGACAATCGTTTAAATGAGTATTAATCACTTTGATTGGTTTTGTTTCGTTGATCAAGGCCATCACTATATTAGTGCAATTGTAACTCAAATATGTTCGGAGACTGCATATTTGTTGTTGCAAACATGTTGATCATGTGCCCATTTAGTTCCATTCACTAATTCGCAAACCAAATCCGTGAACTAATTGGGTTAGTCATAGTAATATCTTTAATTTTGATACAAGGTTCGAAATACTGTTTGTATATTGATTTGACTTAGATTGGTAGTTACTACAAGGCAAAACAAAGGTATTGCTTAATTTTTATTGGAATTTATTGAAATTATCATGAAATTAAATGAGCTGATAGTTTTGGCCACGCGAGCTGTCCATTTATTTGGTTTATGTTAATGATGCTTTATGTATTTTGATACTAGCTTTTACCCGCAACTTTGCTTGCGTTATGGAATGAATTCTGGTTGTTGGACGATTTAGGAAGTATTAACGTTTAATATGATTAGGAGCATGATTCAAAAGACGCATGGCGTCATTTAGCGTCATAAAACTGTTTGTGAACGTCGAAAGTTATTGTTCTTTCCATTGGGAACAGTACTTTTTCTGTATTCAAAAATTTCATGATTATCGGTTCAGTGGTTTATGCGTGATAATTTAAAAACAAACTAGCTTTCGCATATAATGTTCGTTTGGATGTGTAATTTATTCAAAAAGCTGGCTTTGGTCCTTCGAGTCTATAGTTACCTATTTTACAATTTACTGTTCACATTACCCTCAAGTGTTGACAAGCTTTCTTATTCGTATTAGTGTATTTTTTTGTCTTCCATAATATATTACATTGCAAACAGTTCTATTATCAAGAAAATCCTTAGAATTGCTAGCATCTGACGTGCACCTAACGGATGTTGAACTCCAACTGAATTCACGTGGAAAGACAATCTAAATAGATGATCAAAACTAATTAAAGACTACATATGTAGCTGCCTTATCGTGTTGTTCGATGTTATCGTTCTCACACACGCTGTACTAAATAACTTACCACCTACTCATAAGTATTGATGATCAGAAGTATCCGAGAAATTCACTCAAACGGTTTATTTCATGTTTTATCTAATTGTTCATACTTTATAACTATGATTATCTATTGGCGCGTTAATAAACATACTGACCACATGACCAAAGGATTATAAATTCTATTTATAAAACAGTAGGGTGTACAATTGCATGTGTTGCAGAGTGATCAGGGCACGTAATTTATCTGGTACTGTCAATGGAATTAAGATTTTATCGGTGAGCTTGTAAGGTATATATTTGAGTGGGATGTGGACTGGTCAGTGGTACGCGTACGGTAAAGATGGCCGTAGTCATCTAACTGTGAGTGAAGAACAATAATCGTTATGCTCTGAGCAAGAACTAAAACATCTGGGTTACTTACTGTTCAAGCTGCATCGTTACTACCTCGTGAATATCTGTAGACTCTATAATTGTCTACGGATATTTAGAACGTTAGTAGTAATTGGATAAAGATTCGTTTTTTACGTAGAAGTGAAAATGATTCGTGAACAAATTATTTCTTGATTACCATGCATGTGTTTGCCTAGTATAGGATGTCCCAAAATAACGCAAGATTTGAATTAAATAGAAAACAGTTTTTTTTTGGGGTTGGCAACACTTTACTGCACAAATGTCGGCAAATTCAAATTTTGCGTTAATCATGGGAAGCCCGTTATATTGAAATGAATTTGCACTACTTAGATTTCTTTTTCATTCATAACTGACGTAGGTATTCTTTAAAGTAACTTTGCTATTGAATTCTCGGATGATTTGTTAAAATCTTCGCCTATACATTATACTTTTCTCTGAAGTCCCATCTCAAAAAAATCCTCCGTATATCATTGCCGAATTTTCAATGTCCACCACGACATATCGGGCAGCCTACAATGTCACTCCTTGAACCATTATATTCAAGATCTTCACCATCCGTCACTTCCGTTGACCCAGCCCCGTTCGAAAGCGGCGACCTTAATTAATTTTCATATATTCAACACATATAGTCTTCCATATATAAGCAGAACTTTATAAAGACGTGGTTACTATTATAGCTCCTATTTATATAGACTTAAGGTCTAGGTCAAACGTGTACGTATATTATAGCATATTGATTGGCTGTAATTCGTGTTCCTTTGCCTAATTGTTTGATCATTTTCGACTGGTGAAAACTGGCTAGTTGTGATCGAAATTCAAAATTGGATTAGTGATGCTATTTTGTTTGCAGTTTTGATTTGTTGATGAATGAAATGGAATGGAATTCGTCTATCTTTGAGAATGTTGTGTTGACTATTGTGAGTTTAGAGTTTTTGTTGTGATTCTTAGACAATGTGCACACTAGAAACAAACAGTTTTGTCTACGTCGGAATAGGTTGCCAGTATACACTTAGTACATTTTATTAACGTAGTAAAAGTCATAATCAAAAATGTTGAGGCTTGTTCGTTGTGAAGTAACACGTGTGTGTGCCATCTTTGTTTTAGTCTAGAGAGTAATTTTTTTTTTAAATTTAATTTTTAATGTATAGTTTTATTTATTTAAACTTTATGTACAGTAATATATATTATCATCATAATTACACTAGTCTCAAGAATTCTATCACGTTCGTGAGCAATTCTATCTTTAAAATTTGATATTGCATTTTCAAATATATTAGTTATATGTCTAGTACGTGACTGGAAATGTGCACGTATGCTTTTTTATTGTTGATAGGCTCGCGTTTGACCACTATCTCACCAGATGATAAGCGATGATGTGGTCGACGAAGGAGGATGATTGCCTAGCAATAACTTTGATTTAAGTACCCTAAGGTCTAGCTATCAAAAACACAGACTCCGGATTCTACTCCTTAGCTGTACGCACAATGAATGTGTTCCTAAATCATTTTCTGCGTCAGTATAACCAATATGTAGGGTACCTACCGGTGATGCATCGCCGTACGTCTAGTGTTTCGATGAGGGAACGTGCTAGGTAGGATTAAGTTATGCAATTCTGATGCGCACTGTACGAAATGCAACCGATATAAAACAGGCTAGCAACTCGGCGTCGATGCTCGAGACTTTGGAACTTTTACTCGATAAGTAAAATTCCCGATTATCCTTTTGACGCATTTCGCAATTGACTCAAGCGCATCAAGCTCATATCTGGCAGACTCGTCCCAAAGATGAGAGCAGCACTCCATACACGATCTAACTTGCGCTTGCTAAGTTTTGAGAAATTGTTCCGGCGTGAATCAGTGTCTCACCTTTGCTAGGAATCCCAGTTTTTTGGCAGCCGCTTGTGCCTTTATTTCGACCAACGACCATACAGCCTCGGCGTATGGCACAAAATTAAGAGTAGATGTTACCAAGAAGATAAAGATACAACTCGAAAAGTTAGAGGGTGATTTGGCTCCTTTTAGCGGAAAGAGACACGCTTGGGTTTTGAGCAGAGTTGAAACTGGCCAAATTGGCATCGCCTCATTCAGAGACTGCCTTCAAGGACAAGTTCAAGCGCGTAACCATACTTCTTGGAGAGACCGGATCTGTGACCCACTAGCTCGTGCGTTAGACACGTACGAGTACTTCTCCAAGGTTTAGCTTCATAGATACATCACGTTTGCAGTCTGACACTAGCATGATAATTGAGATGCAATCTCACGCATGCATGTTAGATAAGGCAGACTTGCTGCTAGTATTCCTCAACGTGTCACTTTTAAGACTCCGTTATGTCTCAAGCTGTCACTTTAAGATGATTTGTGTCAGATGGATCAAGAACGGTTTTTTTAGTTTCGCACTTTTTGTGGGTGCGGATGAAAAAAGATTGCACGTAGCGGAGATGAGAATGTTAAGATGAAGTGTGACGAGAATGGATAAAGTGAGAAATGAGTATATTAGTGGAAGTTTGAAAGTGGCGCCAGTGACTGAAAAGTTGAAAGGGAATCGTTTGTCTTGGTATAGTCATGTGAAGAGGAGGGATGAAACGCATGTTACTAAAAGAGTTATGAGTTTACATGTGGATGGATGGATGGGAAGAGTGATATGAAAGAAAAGGAAGTTAGTGATAGCATGACGAGTGACAGGGCTTGAAGAAAAAAACGTGTTGCGCCGACCCCAAATAACACGGGACAAGGGTAGGAAGATGATGATGATGACTTTTTGTGCGTTTAGCTAGTGTCATGTTTGGCAAGTATTTAGTTTTCGATGCAGAATACAGTCACTTCGTTTGCCATTAGAATGTGAATGTAAAACATTTTAATGTTTTTGTAATATTTGATAGCAAATGTATCGAGTCAGCCTTCTAGGTAAGCTTCGCTGAACAAGTCGATACTACAATATAATACCCCAGTCCATTTGTCCAATTTTACATCACAATGTCCACGAGGAATCAATTTACGCATAATTAAAACAACCACTGAACTTCATTCGAAAAAATCCCACCAACGTCTTATCAAGAACGTTTTAAAATTACGAACTTTACTTACAATATTTATTGCCCAGATTTAGTTGTATGGTTTTATATATATGTTTATTTTATTTTTTTATTTTATATAAATTAGTGTTTGACTGCGATCCCTCCTGCTCATCACGCAAACATTTGTCCTGCGGGGCTATTGCGTAACTCTGTTGACAGTTCAAAGTGTTGATCACTTGTTAACAATGTGCATCATTGAACTGTCAAACAGCTAGTTTCGTATTGCCTATCTCCAGTAACCAACTGTAGTGACGTCATTAGCCACTGGTGCCTTTGATAGCCACCGTAACACGTTTTGCCAGATGTTATTGTGTCGATACTTTTAAAATTGCGATTGTGTAAGCTTTTGAAGCTGTATAATAGTCGATAAAATTTTAGAGTGATCACAATAGGCACCGTAAATTTTTATAATTCACCACATTTCCACCGTAGTTTGTTAGTCACTTGTGTGATACGTAATACCAATTTTATGAAATTGTCAGTTGACAACTAAGTTTAGTGTGCAACGAATGCTAGTTGTCAACTGTTATTGAAAAAGTTAGCCAATAGCCCCCCAGATGATTTAATTTATTTAATATTTAATGTACCCTCATAAAAAAAGGAACTGCAATACAGGTATGTTCTAGTTCTTTACATATTATATACTTTATTTCTTTATGTACACACAAAATACTTAAAAGATCAAAGAACAAAATAATGCGGATAGAAGAGCACAAAGGTGCTGCTTATTTTAAAAGATATTCTTCCAGCAGAACTGCGACAGGAGAGTTGAATGAGTTGTGTAGTGTGTATAAAAAGTTACAACATTTTTTTTTAAATTATTAGTTAATTAATAATTCAAATCCACACTGAATTTGAAATAATCATACCTAGTAGGTACAGACAGGATGTAATTTATTACTCTTTATAAAAATTTGAAGCAAAATGTGACGTTACCATATTCAACCTGCAATCTGCCAAAAAATGCTTTAGAGCATCAACATGGATTTCATAGTGGATTGTTCGGAAGAGTTACCTACCACGCCCTGAAGCGCAAAGAGCAAAGCGGATTTCAGTTAGTAAAGGCCTGACATTCCCTCTCATTCCAATAAGAGTGGGAGAAGCTATTTGATATTACCCACAAAAAAAAAATAGTAGGATAAAGCAGAAACTAAATACTTGTGAATGTCGAAATCGTCAATACTGTATCCAATAAGACAATAGGTGCGGAACCCGCCTACAAGCCTCGGCCTCGGCCTTGACTTCAAACCACGCTGTTTGTTATTAGTTATTTGTTATAAAACAATGGGTGGAGGAAGTGGGAATATCTGTGAATTCTGTAGATAGCATCTACTTGCGCCTATGAAGTCAGGGGTCTTTTCTGTAGGCACCGGAAATAAATTATCATCGTCATTCCAGCCGAAAGACGTCTACTGTTGGACATAGGCCTCCCTCAAATGTCACCATAATTACCGCTGCGTTTTTCGGTACGTGGTAGCCACTTCAGAACCTTTTGTCCCCATCGACCATCTGTTCTGCGAGCAATGTGCCCTGCCCACTGCCACTTAAGTCTGGTGATTCTTCGGGCTACCGGAAATAAATAGGATACAAATAATTGTGCTATCTTCAAGAAGAAAACTTTGTAAGAAGATTTGCATCCACACTAAACGTAAGGTTCAGTTGATAACCAGCGTCAGAGAAGTTGTCTTGTCTGGCGTTTTGGCGAACTGGACCAATTTGGCGCAGCCTTTTAGACACAATGTTTTTATTATTGATAGGGCTCGCGCTTAATCACTATCTCACTTGATGGTTAGCGATGATGTGGTTGACGATGAACTACGCTTGCCTAGAGAAGTAACCAAGCAAGACTCCTTATCGTCAAAATGATCGTACAGGAATAGATTATTATTTATTAACAAAATCAATGCATTTGTTTTTGAACGTATAAATGCAACAGGTTCTTCACAATAATCTAGACGCCCAGAGGTTTGTTCATAAATTTTATGCGCTCTTTTCGTTATAAATAATCGTATAAATCGTTATGGGAGTGTGTATTCGTATGTGCTCTGACTTCTTATTGCTCATCAAAGATTTTCCAACTGTCGCACATGATATCGGATGAGATAGCATGCATTTTAACATTGCATATCAACGAGTTCGAGCCGCTAACTAGTGCAACTTCGCGGTCGATAGCCCGAGAGTATCAGAGCCCTGCACTGATGGTGAACCGCACCCAAGTTGGGCGCAGCAAAGACAATCTTCACAGATGGGGGTTCTCGGACGGTTCCGATCTTCAGTGTTTGTGCAGCGTCTCTCCGCAGACCATGTCCTTCGATCCTGGATCACGTGCCCTGTTACCTGTTCACGTAGGGACCTAATGACAGCATCAGCGGACGGCACTGCCGTTGCCGAATACTGGGCCAGGCAAGGAATTTAACTAGTTTTGCCATCGATACGCTGAAGAAGATGGCAAAGAAGCATGTTTGGGCTAACTTACTGTGGTCTGAAAAAGGCGTTCTGCTGCTCTGTTGATGTATTTACGTTTCCTACCTATTTGTACTCTTACATACATATTTTCGCGAAGTGCTCTTGGTCAGTTTGCACCAACAATTGGGTATTTTAAAATGATTTACACAACAACATTATGTATAGAAACGTGCAATTATCAACCTTGGTGGTTAACCTTTAGCGGTTAAGTTCATTTTCGATTAATCTCTGGTTTACTTCACGCTGCTGGTATAATTTGCCTGCAGTTTTTTTTTTTGCTTGACTGCGATCCCAACTGATGGTAAGTAGTGATGCAATCTTGATGGCAAAGCGCATTAGTTTATTAAGAGCCTTTTCACTCTCGCCTTGAAGACACCTAAATTATAATTGGACGGGAAGACCGCAGCTGGCAAATTCTTCCAGTCCTTCGATGTACGCGGTACAGATACCGGCATGGATCTTGAGCGCTGACTTACACTTGCGCAGAAGTGAAATATCGGGTCTCTTTAGTGGTATGAAGTGAGACGCGGGGGCGGAGAGTGCAATCCTTGTACAGTGATTGGCTCGCCGATGTGTACGATGCGCAAAGCGATCCCCCCTTATTCGCCGAGCGCTCAAGATTCGTGCCGGTGTGCGAAAGGCGTCCATTACACGATAGATTTTGCTGTCAGTTTTGCCAGTGTAATGCGATGACTGACGTTTGCATGACGAAAAACGTATGGCGATTAAATTCCGTCATTCAACCCTCATTCATGATTGACGTTTTGATTGACGCTTGCATGACCGTGTAATGGACGCCAAACGCTTAGTCCGGACCGGAGGAGGTTTATTTGATAAGCATTACTACAACGTGTAATTTGTAAAAGTATTTGTGGCCTTTAGGGCCTCGTATGACTTTGTTTAATTTGACTGTACTATTAGAAAATTATATTCAACCAAAAACTAGTGCTACTTAGCCTCACAGTACTAACGACATCTAGGGCATCATAAATTAAACCAGTTTAAACAACTTTTCAGTAGCTGTTGTTAAATTAACTTAATTACCATAAACAAAAAGTAACAGCCACCTAGCGATAACAATCTATCATCGTATGTATCACTAAACATAGTTGCCAAACACGTTATTGTCTAGGGTCGGGTTCCGCGACAATAGTCTGTTGAGCAACGACCTGAATACGCATATTAGCTGCTACAGAGCAACACGGCTCGGTTAATAGGTGGCAGTCATGCGAGTGAATAATTTGGTAACCACGCAATGAGACGTGTGAAAAAAATTGATAGCTGGTAAAGCTTTTTGAGTTTGGAGGTGATAAAGATCGGGGACAGCTATGAAATCTGTAGTTCCTTGTTCTTCGTAAGCTTGTACCTACCTATGTCAGCAGTGTGGGTGAAATAAAGTACAGAAAGTAAAGCGCCTCCCTGGGTTTTATTATTCTGGGAACCGACAACTGATAAGTCACGGCCATTACAAAATAGTAAAGAAAACCATTGTGAGGAAACTGGCATGTCCTAGAACTAAAAATTCGAAGACATGTGACATACATCAACCCATACCGGCACTTCGTTCTCCAAAATAGGAGGCCCGAGCACCAGTAATGAGAACATTAGAAGGCAGAAGGTATGCTAGCCAAATTCGAGGTCTTTGCAAGCCCTATAGCTCAAAGCGCGTATTTAAGTTTAATAATAACTCAAATAAAACGAGGTATTATCTCTGAAAGATGTCGGTGTTCGTCTTGAATTGGTAAGAACTTTAAAAAAAAATGGTCAATTCCAAATTTGATTAATTCAATTTTAATTTGAACAAGCGTAAAGCTAAAGAGTAGAATTCCATGCTGTAGGTACTCGGTGTTTCCTGATACCTACAACTTGGAGATCTTTAAGTCAAGAGTGAATAGGATAGGTACTTTCAGGCAAGCGTGATCTGTCGTCGACCACATCATCGCTTTCCATCATATGAGATAAGGGCGCGAACCTATCACCAATAAAAAAAAAACACTTTTCAAAAGTGGAACTAAAAACCAAAATTAAAATCAAGCACGGTAGCAAATCAGCTCGTGTATATTCTTTAAAAATTACATGTAAACACGCTGTTACATTAGCTTTAATAGCATGCACCTTGTGTTATTATCAGAAACTACGAAAACCATTACAATAATAACTAAGGTTATCATCATTGAAAATGGCCTTATGAAGGCCTTGATTTGCACTTTGAACAAAATGTTCATGTGTAGAATATAATTGAGAAAAGGGCATTAAAACAACGTATACAAAACAGTATGGGACAAAATATTAGTATCTATTTTATTTATTTATTTATGTACACACAAACACTTAAAAATTAAAAGAACAAATAAAGATAGAAGAGCACAAAGGTACTGCTTGCTTATTTCAAATGAAATTTCTTCCAGCAGACCTGCGACAGGAGAGTTGGATGAGAGATGTATACACAGTGTATACAAATACAAATAAGTTAAAAAATATACTATATTATCTCATTTAAATTAAAATATATATATATCTATAAAATATAACTTTACGAGATGGTAGAGAGGTAATGTTCTTTGACTAGCTTGTCTAGCTTTAGCTAGCACTAATATCTATGTGCATACGATAGAATTAATATATGTTATTCACTAGCTTCGGCCATTGTTTTTCACTGTGGAAAATTAGATATCCCACCCATACGCACAAAACATTTTGGGAACACATTTATTGTGCGTACAGCCAGGGAGTGGAATTCCCTGCCGGAGTTTGTGTCTTCTATGCAAGCGTGTTCCATCGTCGACCACATCATCGCTAGTTGTCGGGCTCACGCTTGACCACTATCTCTAGTGGTCAAGCGTAAACCTATCATAAAAAGTCAGCTTTTAGGCACGACAATTTCTGCCGGGAACGCTAGTAGTATATATATGTATAGCTGTTATCCGCGACTTTGTTCGCTTGGAGTTTAAGAACAATCCTCTCCTTTTTTGGGTTAAATTATTTGTTCTCATATCATAACATAATGCATTTAAGCAATCTATTAGTAAAAGTCCCGTCAAAATCTGTTTATCCATTTCGGAGGTGACAGAAAAGTGAGAACCCAATTGCAATGCCGTCTACCAGTTATATACACATTCAAAAATATAATATACATACAAAAATTCAAGCAGATTTAGGAAATTTAGGTTTAGGAGGATTTACACGTACAGAAGAATTATAATATAAAGATATAAATAGGTTAGAATATTTTAAGCATCTTTCAAGAAATTAAGTTAATATTTATAGGATAAATAATAAGTGTCTAAAATTACAACAAGCTGTGCTTACTAGACTTGATGACTATCTAGTGATCAGAAACGATCTGGACAGTTTCTATCTCCTCCATCATTGCAGTCTCAATCAATTTTAATCACTGGATTCTAGATATAGGCCAATTGATAACCGTTTACGACTAGACCGCGTGTCACGCCAAAACTTGTTTTAATTGAGATTGATGGTCATTACAAGTGCATAAAGCGGCGCCGGCGATCACCATACATCATCTATAGATTGACTCACCAATTTCTCACTAGGTTACTCTTCGACAAGATTTCCTCTACAGTTCTCGCGCAATTATTACTCGATTGGATTTCTTGGTAAAATGAATATACGTTTTACATCAGAATTGATCGTCGCAGGTGAAATCTCTCGTGCCACTAAGTAACCGGTCCTGCGCGCCTTGTCTGACGGGGAGATGGGCTTGCGCAGTTGTGTTCTTTTTCTCTAAGGTGGCCGGGAAGGTCGCGAGGGGATCGAACTGTTCGGACAAAAACCCGAACGTGGCCGAACTGAGGATGTTTATCTCACGAACTGGGTGAAGATGTATTTGGGTTATGTCGGGACCAGTTTCTGTCTGTCAACCACAAATTTTTTTGCTTGACAGATTGTGCGATAAATGGAAGGTGGTTTGTACCTACTGTTTTCGGGTTTCTGGTTATTTTATCCTTGTATATGGGAAATTTCACTTTTTTTTTGACGAAAACTGGTTTCTGCTGATGTTTTTTATGAATGCCTGACTCACCTATCTTAAAATAATGTCTTCATATTCGTCTTTATCTACAAACTCTTCTAAATCGACAAAACATCAATTTTATCTTTGTCTATTATAATTATCTATCATATCTCAATACTCGTTTACTAATTACAGAAGTATTCAAACAATTCGTTATGATAGATAGAATCGGCGTCTGGCTGTGCGCAGACGCAGGCAAGACAAAGAGCGTTTCGCAATGGGACGGAATGCTGCCCAGTTTGTTGTCCTAGCCTTGTTCTCCCTTAAGATATGACCTAAGTCACACCTGCTTAGACTATATAACCGTAAAACTAACAAGTTTGACAACTGTAGTTTTAATGACGATCATTATAAAATGATTATTTAAGTTTCATTAGGCTGTAAACCTTAATACACGACTTAACAGCGTCTTAATGAGTAATAGTGATTAACTGATTATGTTAGACTATAGAGTAAAGCCCACTTAGGTATGAGTCACCCATTTTGAGGGAATTACAGAGATAAGAGATATGCCTGATGACTTGACAAACGTTATTTGTTTAATAAATTTGCTAGTTTAAAGAACAAAGCATGACTTTGTTGTCAGTAAAAACTGGTTAGTGAAATGGTGAGGGTCGCGGGAATATGATGGATATGAGACACACAGGGGCCTAACCATGACGTTTTAAAATGTCAAGCGTGCGAGCGAGAAAAAGGGATGAAGCTATGCACGCTATACACCCCTAGTTTTTAATTAGTACAAAAAAATCTATCCGTACCCGTTACTGTTCATATTTTTGTAGTCAAAAGTAAAAAAAAACGCAATCCCAAAATTGACCACAAAAATTTGTCATAATTGGTAAATTCATAATAGAATCAATCATTCATAACAATTGCTACTAGAAAATACCACGCGCAGTGTTTTTATATTTTGATCGTCATTTATTCTTTTATAATCAATATTATAGCCTAGTACAATATTTCCATAAATTCAGTGACATTTTGGGATATAAACAAACGCTAATAACTTTGCTGTTTTTGAATATTATTTATTGAGACTTTACTTAAATAATAACAAGACCTTTTCTATGAAGTCCTTTAAGTATTTGTACTAATTAAAATTAGTGGTGTATAGCTAACATTACCTATAGCTAAGAAATCAGAAATCAGAAACGTTTATTTCAAATAAACCAATTACAGGCACTTTTGAATTGTCAAAATGTCAGTCAGTCAAAAAAAAAACAAGTGAAGCTAAATTGCACGTTCCAAAGCGTGGAGAAGAACGTGCAAGAAACTCCATGGACACTCTTTTAAATCATATTATGAGTTACATAAATCTTGGTTACATATTTATTGTCGCTTCTAATATGTGAGCACAATGTAGATAAGTAATAATAATTAAAATAAAAAAATATACTTAAAAAAAACTAATTAAAAAAAAAATTGAATTAAGCCACTGGCAGCTAAGAGATGACCAGTCTCAACTGACGGCACCCGTTCACGAGCATGACGCGTGCATCAGCCCCACTCAGCTCAACCATTTTTAAGGGAACTGAATGACCCAATAACACGTGCCACCATCAGCGAGACATTTGAGTGAGCACGACAAACACTCAACTGCCATGCTCGTAATGTCAAACAAGTTGTAACCTAATAAAATTGCTCCATGGTACTTCACATTCACAAAACTTGAAAAACAAAGTGCTTCTACGTTATACAATGCTACTGTTTCCAAATACAAATGGGAATGAATAAATATGGGTAAGTTACCTATAGCTCCCTTTAATGGTTCAGTTTTGGTCGTCTAATAGATTGCGTTAGGTAAGGCCTCAGGACCGGTCGTTGTGACTAAGCTCGGATGTCTATGTCCAATGGTGGACGTCTTTTGGCTGAGATATTTTTTAATATATTCGAAGTTAAGGATTGGGTTGGCAATATATAGGGTGACTGGTAATTAATGACTGATACTTCAACACGTGACTGTACGTGATAAAGAACAACTAAATAAAAACTTTTTAGAAAAAAAAAATAACCGACTTCACTAAAAAAAACACTAAAAGGATCAAAATAACTTTAATTTCGGATGTCGGTGTTTCTCGGTATTGTTTGTTTCTTATTTAACACCGACTTCCGAAATTAAAGTTATTTTGATCCTTTTAGTGTTTTTTTTAGTGAAGTCGGTTATTTTTTTTTTCTAAAAAGTTTTTATTTCACACTTTTTAGTTGCGATACACTTATAAACAGAGTGCCTATTTCTAATGACAATTCCAATTAACCCAAATACTGCTAGGTTACATTGTTTTATTATAAAGTTGCTGTGCCTACCTTCCTCCTTCCGGCTGCATCATCAGATCAGTTCGATAGTACCTTATAGCCAAAGAGCATCTCACGACAATTCTAATAAGCCCAAACACGGCTAGGATACATTGATTAATTACGGAGTTCCTGTGCCTACCTTCCGGCTCCATCATCAGATCAGTTCGATAGTACCTTATAGCCAAAGTGCATCTCATGACAATTCTAATGAGTCCAAACACGGCTAGGTTACATTGATTAATTACGGAGTTCCAGTGCCTACCTTCCGGCTCCATCATCATCATCAGATCACTTCGATGATACCATTTTCAACGTAACTATTCAGAATCATTCATTTATTTGTATTGTCATAGTCGCTTAACTATATCTTCAATGTGATATCTATTTGAGTATGAAGTTCCGTTGACCATTTCTGGTCTTCTTCATCAGTTCCACTTCATCAAATGTTACTTTTTGACTGTAAATGCTTAAGTTCTTGATGAAAATACTAAAATTACCATAGGGTTGCCTATAATTTTTGAGGAGTTCCCTCGATTCCTCATAGATTCCATCATCAGAACTGGATTTTGAAAAAAATGGGACCAATCTGGAAGCATATCCTATAAAGGGAAAAAAAAATTTTGCAAATCGGTCCATAAACGACGGAGTTCTGAGGTAACAAACATAAAAAAAAAAAATAATGATAAAAAAAAAAAAAAAAAAAAAAAAAAAAAAAAAAAAATACAACCGAATTGAGAACCTCCTCCTTTTTTTTGAAGTCGGTTAAAAAGGGCTAAGAAAAAAAAATGCAAGTTCAGTAGGTACATTTTGACCAGTTAGGCAAACATAAATGTACTGACTAGCGATTTTAGGTATGGCCCCATAGTAAAAGTTATTTGTTTTCATGACTACATTCACGTGTTTAAATATCGGTCACTAATTACCAGTCACCCTATAGACAGGTCATATCATAATGTTTAAAACAAATGCATTTGTGTTGTGAAAGTTTAAAACAAACAAATCGATGGGCCATGTGAATCTAAACATCAAACTAATGTTAGTAAATACACTCCAAAAGTTAATTGTGTGTCTCTATTTGTCGAAGAGTTCAACGACTGATAACAGATGTCCTATTTAAATTTGGACAGGGAAATGTGTCACGATAAGCGTTCCGTATAATAGAGTCGTTTTTATTTGTTTTATGGTATATGTTATGTATGCCACAGTTATCGTTGGCTGCATAAACATGACTAATTTAATTTCAGTTATTGCCATTGCCTTTGGAAGATTTATAATGTGTTTAATTTCTACTTTAGAGGCCAAATTCAAAACCATACATGGTCATTTATAAAACGTCATAAGCTAGTATACAGTAGGTAACTAGTAGGCTTAGGCGGAATTATTCGAAAGAGTTACCGCGGCCCTGGAACGCCAATGGCAACTGAAGGAACGCGGGTCTTAGATTTTTAGAGAATAAATTTAATTGTACTCCAAAATAGTTTCAAAACCTTTTTACACAACCTTAAACCTGATGTGAGTACAATGGCGGTTTTTTTGCTGACAGCGATATTTACAAGGCAACCTGACATAATGGATCTTCAATTTAAAAATAAATCATAGAAGTACACGGATATATCCGTATACTTCTGTATATCCGTGTGGTGTGCGTCAAAATTGCATAATTTAACTCCGCCGAGCTCGTTCCATTTTCTGACCATCAGACGGCGATGTGCCACCGGTACATGGTGGACATCCCACCCATACGCACAAAACGTTTAAAAAACACATTAATTGTACGAACAGCTAAGAAGTGGAATTTTCTTGCGAAGTCTGTGTGGTCTTTAAATCAAGATTGAATAGGTTACTTCTAAGCAAGCGGACTCTATCGTTGACCACATCGTCGTCGTTACGTAGTGAGATCATCGTTTATACCTCGTACATCGAAGGACTGTAACATTTTGCCTGCTGCGGTCTCCCCTTCCGATTATAATTTGGGTGTCTTCAAGGCTAGAGTGAATAGATTCCTCATAAACTAGTGCGCCTCACCATCAACGATTGCACCACTGCTTACCATCAGGTGGGATCGCAGTCAAGCACTAGTTTATATTATTTAAAAAAATGTAGTGGTCAATCGCAAGCCTATCAATAATAATAAAAAAAGTATATAAATAGAATAAGCATTAGTTTAGTCACACTACGTTTATCGAGTTTTAGATCTGAAATAGCTATCAAAAGCTTAATTATCTAGTATTATGTTACTTTCGTTTTCAATCTGTTAGGTGATTAGTTTTGCTAATTCTGACATTCAATAAGTCGTAAAATGTATAGATGGAAAGCTTTCGTCTTAGAAAGTGTGCAAGTAATGTATTCTGTTAAATAATTTGTGCCTGTAAAATTACGTAAGTTCTTACAATGCGTTCCAAATAAGAATAGGATCGACGCCATGTTGTGACGTCACGTCATACTGTCAAATCGCAAAAATCGCAAGAAATTGGGCAAAATTGAAGAACTCAGAGATGAGCAAAATCGAAGAACTGGATTCTGGTTAAACTATTTTCGTTCACAGTTCGTAAATAAATTAAATTTTAACATTTTCTTGTTTTGCTCACCATAATAATTCTTCGATTTGACAGTATGACGTGACGTCACTACCTGTCAATCGATCCTATTCTTATTTGGAACGCATTGTACTTGTAAATATAATTCAGCTTTCCTACGGAAGCATTCAAGGATAACCACCTTTTTTATTTATTTATTTATTCTATATGGACACAATAGTATAGATAGCGGCTCGAATCTTGAGCGCTCGGCGAAAGAGTGGGGATCGTTTTGTGCATCGTACAATATCGGCGAGCCAATCACTGTACAAGGATTTCACTCCCTGCCCCCGCATCTCTCTTCATACTACTGAAGAGACCCGATATTTCACTTCTGGGTGCTTCTGCGCAAGTAGAACTGTAGAAGTCAGCGCTCAAGATCCGTGCCGGTATCTATACAGAGGCGGTCTTAATAAAAAAATAATAATTCTATACTAATATCATAAAGCTGAAGAGTTTTTATTAAGCGCGTTAATTTCAGGCGCCAGATCCTGAAAATAGCACGTTGGTATTGGAAAATATTTAAGTGATGGAAAACCCATTTATCGAGAAAGAACTACTTATCATCACATCACGTTACGACTCATGGGAGCGGAGCAGTAACGAAGGATGCATGTGTAACAGCGGGTGACAGAGAGTCAAATAATTCTTTCTGCTCTGGGTAGAGCGAAAGGACGTTTCAGACTTTTACTGGCTAAAACACACATGTTTTTTTATTCGCCCTTTTGCGTTCTAGGTCCGCGGTAACTATTTCAAACGTTCTCGCAACTTGATCTAGACTACTTTAAGATGTCTATTCTAAATCAAAATAAGAATTATTTTTCAATACACTTATTCGAAAACCCGCTCTTATCGCTTTTAGGCACGCAATAGAATGTTTTCCGTACTAGTGCAGAAAAGTGCGCGTGCTCTCCCCCGCCACAATTTTATTACATTTATCGTATCAGGCTGGGCGCGCGTCGATCCCCACGAGTCGCCTGTCAACCCCCGTTTATTCATTTCTTCGTAAGTGTATTGAAAAAAGTCTTTTGATACACGAGCCCCCACGGCTTCATAACACACTCGCCTACGGCTCGTGCGAATTTTGCCTCGGTCGCACTTGTATCAAAATGTACAATTTTTTGTTGGTTTCACAAAAGTTGTATGTTACCTTTGCTTAACTGTAAAACTTGTTTGGTTTCCGTTAATAAGTGTGTCCTTTATGACTGTATGAGCTAGATGTTTACCTCACATTAACTTTTCATAAAACCTGTTTCTTTTCATTTTAAACTTACTAACTTACTTATTTGTCTATATATAGAAATATATTTTGACTGGCAGTATTTACGTGGCCATATGGAGTGGAATGTTCGGTTTGTTCGTCCTCGTTTCTCTAGGCGTACTGTACTTTGACATGCAATGCTACTTGTTCGCATCCGATTCCATCTGGTTGTTCTTGTTTAAACTCTTGTGTCTGTATATGTGTATGTATATTTGGAGTTTCAGTATCAGTAGTTTGGATTTGAGGAACTTTATTCTTTCGCTGTATGAAATCAGTCTAAGTACATGAATAACTCTACCTAATTCCAACCTCTGATTATAAGTAAAGGTATACTTACAATCCTAAGATTTGAACATTTCCATTGTCACAACGATCGGTTTGAGAAGTGGCGCGATATTATTATGTGTTATTACAGGTCCTTTGTTCTCTGTCATATTAATGATTATTCCATCATTATAATAATTGTATGCAATACCGTCCACGCTTTCCTTGTCTTTCTGAGTGTAGGTGATGTTATTCATTGGCCTTATTAGTTTCAATGCGCGATTTGAGAAAATGACGAATCTACTGAGTTGAAACATAGAGGGACTATTACTATAGGGTTATACTTAACGGTACTTTAGTGTTGTGTCCAGAGCTTGGTGATATAGATATAGGTCACGCTAATCCCTTATAGATTACGACTATCCACTCATGTAATTCAATATTTATCAGTTGTGGATAAATCAGCTTTTTAATCTTAAAACTGCTGATATGAACTTACAAATCTTAGAATACAAAAAATCCATTCAAGATCTGTAAAAGGCTGCCGATATCCAAACTAATTTTTAAGTTACAGGCATATAAAAACTTATTACCTAATCAGATTATTCAACACATAAGGCATGAAATTGAATTCCTCGCAGGCATATTCACAATTCCCCAAATGTCTTAGTAGAAATTCAATTTTATTTATAGTTTACAGATTGATATTTTGCAATAAAATTATTAAATAGAAAGTTTAACGTTGTTCTGAAAACAATTTAATTTTGGAAAGTGATAATAGATTGTAAATTGTATTAAAGATTTAAACCTCTTAGGAATCGAAATAAGTTTAATTGATTTTAATGATGATTGTTGTGACATGTAGTTTGCACATGTTTATGATGATGACTTCAATCTTCAAGGATGTTTTAGCTCGTGATAATAATTAAATGTCGTCTAGCACGTCAAACTAGCACTGCACAGACTTAATTAAATAGTGAGAGAGTTTTCTTAGCAGTGATATAAGCATAGCATAGCATAATCAGCCTTTTAATGTTCCCACTGCTGGGACTCAGGCCTCCTCTCTAAGAGAAGGAATGAGCTATAATCCACCACGCGGGCCCAGTGCGGGTTGGTGAATGACAAGGTGATGAGCAGTGATATATTATTAGCTAATTGGAAAGACTAACCTCATGCCATGGAACTTGTATTGTTGACAAAACTTTTAACCTTAACAATTGACATCTCAAAAAGATACAGAGTATACACTAAGTTGATTATGGTTTAGCAAAGAATCACCTTAACGACAAAATCAGACGAAAAACCATATCGACGATGATCCTCAAGATAAAACGCCAGTTTTAAAATCAGAAACGCAGTAACACATCCTTTTTTTTTTAACTAACAATCAAATGGGACACAATCAATTTGCAATATATCACCTTCCGGTTAAGTGCCAGTAACGTGCCAAGTACAAATGATGCTACAATGATGTCATCCTGGTTTGTTTGCCTCATTACGGTGAGCCGAGGTGACGGTCTGCAAACAGATTTAATGCCCAGTAATTAATGGTCGGTAGATAATGTTTATTAATTGGTCCTTGTCCTTATAACATATGGAGGAAATTGTACTACATTTTCGTGAGTCGTTTTGACAGGTTTCGAGTATATTGATGATATAGAAAATAAGAATATATCTGTTAGATTCCATTTAGATATTTCAGATTACCGGAAGATGCAGCATTGGGCGGTATCCCATAAGGTACACCGATCAGTAATGCTAGCAAAGGAGGCGGCCGATCGCGTGAGGCAACGGTCCTCACGCCCCAATCGCCGCCGGGATTCCGATCCCGATTTCCGGCCATCGTAGGCGCAGGCTTGCGGACGGCGAGCAATGGGTGGCTCGCCGTCCGACCGTCCGGTAACCGTCCGGACCGAGCCCAAGTCGTCGACGGCGCGTGCTGTTCCACGCGCGCCTCAAGGAGATGTCAGCAACTGTAGGGGCCTAGCAGGGTCGAAGCCTACTGGGGCCAAGGGTCTGATTCTGAAAGGAAGACTCGGCCCTGGTACGAAAGGCAACGAAGGAACAGGAGTGGGTTTTTAGTCAGTAAAAGTCTGATACTATCTCCCGCCCCGCCCAAGGGCGGGGGATGTCATAAGATGATTTTCCCACCGAAAAAAAAAAAAAAATAACGTACACCGATGACTTGGGTAAGGGCTGCAGGAATCCGATAGACGTGACACGCATAGGACCCGTAATTATGGCGACGCTTGGGTGAAGCTTCTGTCCAATTGTAGATGTCTTTTGGCTGAAACAATGACGCTTTCAGACTAAAAATAACCAGTTCCTGTAATCCTAACTGCTGCTACTTCAGTAATTAAAGTATTGTTGGTTTTAAATTATTTAAATCTTCTTCTTCGTGCCTATAGTTATGGTACAATTAAATGATATGGGTCCAGTGCTACTCCGTTCAAATAGAAAGGCTATTGCAACATTTGTCTATTGAATCTTTGTTTGCCTCTGATTACTTATAAAACTATGAATTATGAGCTTAATTTTGTACTTATCATTTCAGTTACCTGTCGTTTGATTCTTGATTATTTGTTTATGGTTCGTTCCTAACAACAGTCACTTGGTACCCTCGAAATATAATTTTCTTTATTTTATTTACAAATGAACTTTTTTAAATTTCTCTTTTAATATTAAGCTCATGTTTTAATATATTCAAGGGTTTTAAATTTAACAATATTATTCTAATTATTTGCGTGACGTCTACCCCGTTATGCGAAGTAGGCCTCCGTCACACTTTTTGTACTGATCGATTATTGTCGATTGAACAAAATAACCATATGCAAAATGATGTTAAAAAAATGATATTTATTACTACATTAAGTTTGAACCAACAACACTATTTACAACTATGGTTTGTGACATAAGAAACGTTTTCGATGAACTCTGGCACCCAATGTAAGATTTAACTTGTGTTTGGGGTGCCAGCCATAGATTATACACTTATACTGTGCCAGCGTCCTCGCCTATCATTTGAACATTTCATAACATTAATCCTAAGACGAGCACAATATATTTAAAATATTAATAAAAGATTTTTTACTCTATATGTGATTGTGTATAAGTGAATATGTATGTGTGAAAATGTGTATGTGATGGTGTGTTTATGTGTGTGTGCTCGTTACACTGTTTATCATCGCTTGCAAAGTGGTCTGTTCCTTCTATCAATAATGTCATGCCATTTATGTCTACACACTGATATATGAAAAGCAGGTTATCACCGACTTTCCTTCCTGCATTGTTTTTATGATATATGCACGGGCGCACTTCCACGCTGCATATAGTGCATATGATTATTTTGTCACACGATCACTTAGTAAATTGAAGGAAGTTGTTTTGTAATATCAAACTGTTTAGTTGAAACCATACTACAGTGTTTTATATCCTTGTTTTTGCAAGCGAGAGGAATGCTACTTGGGTTACTGAATCTAAATGTATTTCAATGAACACGCGTGCTATTATTTTGGAACCAATTTCCTTCCTATGATAACTTCCTACTGTATGTAGGTACACCAGAATATCTTTGTATCACTTTACAAAGATTGTTTATTGGCTTTGCAGTGTCGGGCTAGGTAGGCACATATATCCATTTTTTCCTGATATAGGAAATCATCAAATAACTCGTCCCGCTCTGGGTGAAGAGAGAGGGAGTGTCAGACTGGCTAAAACCCACTTGTGTTCCTTTACGGCTGAAGTAACTCTTTTGAACAATAGCCTTACAGGTACAGTCAGGGTTCAAAAGTGCAGTTCCACTTTACCAATGCTAAAATGTCTAAAATTTCTTTATAGAAGAGGGTCAATGGTTTATGACTGATTTAATTGGTAACATAGAATCTAAAGTATTGAATAAACTAGTTGTGGACTATTGAACTTCGACAACAAAGAAATTTTAGACACTTTAGCATTGGTAGAGTGCAACTGCACTTTTGATCCCTGACTGTACATATATCCTACAGCAAGTTCATTACATCAAGCTCTAATGGTATCAACTTCCAATTCCTGATTTCGAAAGTGAACGTTCAATTCAATTCCAGTAATCTTCCGTGGAACATATAATTTTGTAACTATGTATTGACAATCTTCCGACTAATCGAAGTAGAAAACTGCTGGCCATACGTAACTAATAGCCGTTTCGCAAACCCCGGCGAATCTAAGCCCATATCAAGAGTTTTGCAAGCGATCACTGTGCCGTGAAGGAATGTACGATGCGCAAGCGAGGAACCTTCGTATTGTTAATATGTCAGTTTATAACAGTTTTTTTACACCACCTGCTCGATAATGCCCTTTTATACGTCATACAACCATCACTTAAAGCAAGTCATTATGTCCCTAGAGAGATAATGCAGTATGGGCGATCCCTAGGGAATAATGAGATTTGAATTTGGAACGTGAAAAACCGTCAGCATTATGTGAATTAAAATGTAGTGCATCAAACAAGTTTATTCAAATTTCAAACTGGCCACTAACAAAAAAAAAAAAACAGAATACAAAAAGTTTCTAAAAAAAGTAATGAAGAAGCGGCAGCGTTATAGAAAATTTAAACTATATAATCTTTGAGTAGTGAATTTTGTTTGTTTCAAATCTCAAAACATTTTGAGTGATAGTTAAGATTAACTCGTAAATAATACTTATATTTCTCTATTATATGGTTTGTTTTACTAAATTGTCTTTTAATTATCTCACAGATGGTGTAAAAAGTAGAGTATCCAACACGGGGATAAAGCTGTCTTTGTCTTGGGCGGCTTGAATTCCTCACTTCACTCGGGTTTCTTTATTAACTCCCTCGCAGTGCTCGGGAGTTAATTATATAAATCCCTCACTGACGTTCGGGATTAAAATTAGCAACCTTCGTTTCGTTCGGAATTCAACATGCCGCCCGCGACTTAAAGACACTGCTTTATTCCCTAGTCACATAATCTACTATTATATATAGGGTGACTGGTAATTAGTGTACGATACTTAAACACGTGATTTTGCTCAATCGGCTGCTCAGTACATTTATGTTTGCCTAAGGTACTGAACAGCTGATATTTTTTTCGCGATTTCGGCTTTGCTCCCATAATAAAAATTGTTTGTTATCATGAGCACAATCACGTGTTTAAGTATCGTACACTAATTACCAGTCACCCTATATAGCCGTCTCGCCTTCAGTGGCTGAAGTATTAGGCGTACGGCTTAGGTACGTCTATTACACTTTCGTTTCGCACGATAATTTGCTGATGACTTCATTGGTTATAATTATTCTGTATAATCGGGGCTAGCACCTAGATTTGTGCAGCTATTTGAGGTTATTAGGCATTTCAGAACGCTACATACTATAATTGTATTAAAAAAATAATGTTAAGTACATGATTTTAGGGTTTTTAAAGAAATATTTAAAAATGTTTTTAATAAGTTACAATATTTTTTTTTTTTTTTTAATATTTATTTATTACACAACAAACTTCATATAAAAGAAAACTTACTTATTGAATGTTAGTCAACTCACAGTTTAACTTGTTACCTAACATAGGTAATACTTATGTCAAAGACAACGATGTCTTAATATGATGCCTCACTAAGGGGCTCTCATCATTTCTCTAAGTAATTACATTCAGGAAGCTATTGCTACTGCCCACGCACTCTGTTTCGAATGACCATCTCGTATTAATAGATTCAGGATATCTATGAATAGATTCGACATTCACATACGCAATATACTGTCCGGTAACCGTCCGGATCGAGCCCAAGACGTCGACGTCGACGTCGCGTACTGTTCCACGCGCGCCTCAAGGAGATGTCAGCAAACCGTAAGGGCCCAGCAGGGTCGAAGCCTACTGGGGCCAAGAGTCTGCTTCTGAGAGGAAGATTCGGCCCTGGTATGAAAGGCAACGAAGGAACAGGAGTGGGTTTTTAGTGCGTAAAAGTCTGACACACCCTCTCGCTCCGCCCAAGGGCGGGGGATGTCATTGGATGATTTTCCCTCCGCAAAAAATATCATACGCAATATCATAACGTAAACTTGGGCACGCCACGATTATGGCGGTAAGTCCCTTCTTTGAGGCGTGGTTGGAAAGACCTCACGGCGTCCTCACCTTTCACATGACGCAGGTTCTCACCGAACACGGTAAGTTCGGGAAGTTCCTGCACCGGATTCGTGCGGAAGCGACGCCCGGGTGTCGCCACTGTGTGGACCGCCCGGAGGACACGGTGGAGCACACGGTGGAGGTGTGCCCCGCTTGGGCAGAGCAACGCCGTGTCCTCGTGGGGGCGATCGGCGGCGGCGATCTCTCGCGCCGGGCTTTGGTACAGGCCATGGTCCGGAGCGAGGAGGAGTGGCAGGCGGTCGCCTCCTTCTGCGAAGCAGTAATGCTAGCAAAGGAGGCGGCCGATCGCGTGAGGCAACGGTCCTCACGCCCCAACCGCCGCCGGGATTCCGATCCCGATTTCCGGCCACCGTAGGCGCGGGCTTGCGGACGGCGAGCAATGGGTAGCCGTCCGGTAACCGTCCGGACCGAGCCCAAGTCGTCGACGGCGCGTATTGTTCCACGCGCGCCTCAGGGAGATGTCAGCAAATCGTAGGGGCCCAGCAGGGTCAAAGCCTACTGGGGCCATGGGTAGTGTGAAAACGAAACCCGGGGCCCTGGGACGAAGGCAACGAAGGAACAGGAGTGGGTTTTTAGTCAGTAAAAGTCTGACACTATCTCCCGTCTCGCCCAAGAGCGGGGGATATCATATGATGATTTGCCCACCGAAAAAAAAAAAAACGTAATAAAACTCGTTAATTACACCTTTGTTATCAACATAAACTGCAGAGGGTTAAATTCATGGTCGATATGGCCCATATATTTAGAACAATTAATTTATTATACTTACTTATAATAATACTAGCTGACTCGGCAAACGTTGTCCTAACATATAAATTATCAAAGAAAAAAAATAGGTGTGGCCCCTAGAAGGGTAAAAAATAGCCTAGCCTATTCTCAGACTTACCAAATATACACAAAAAATTCATAAAAATCGGCCAAGCTGTTTCGCAGGAGTTTGATAAACGCTGTGACACGAGACTTTTATATATATTAGAAAAAAAAATTAGATACGAATCTTGGACAACATCAGCCCCCCTAGCCAAGTTACAACCGTTTCGTTTCGATTCTCTTTTCGTCGATCGAATCGAAACGAAACGGTTGTAACTTGGCTAGGGGAGCAATACCGACAAGGGCTGCGGATCCTGTTAGGGCTTCGAGATTTTTCGAAAGAGTTACTCTGTAGCCCTCGCAAAAGAACAGATCAAGAAACACCGTGGGTTTTAGTCAGTTAAAAACTGACACTCTCTCTCCCACTGATTTCCCACGTAAAAAAAAGGCAACAGCAGGGCATAATTAGAGGGCCTATCCAAGCTTTGCTAGTTAGTTAATTAAGTGAGGTATGCCGTCAATGAGGCGACTTTTTATTTGCATGTATAATGAGCGTTTAAGAGAAAGGTATTGTGTCTTACTGTTTATTGCAAGCGTTTCGGTCGGTGGTCTTGTGGTGAGGTTTTCTCTGCAAATATTCGACCTGGGAATATTAAAGAAAAATACATTTTCTTTTATTGTAATTATTTCTCCTTACTTTCCTTTCTACCATCGGACAACGCGACGTACGGCGAGTATCCACCCTTACGTTGTTGAAACTTCTACGGTCCGGACTATAAAGCGTTTCGCTTTGTCGTTTATACCGCGTACAACGAAAGACTGGAACAATTTGCTTACTGCGTTCTTCCCGATGCAATCTGTCCGATTATAATTTAGGTGCCTTCATGGCTAGAGTGAATAGGCTCTTAATAAACTAGTGCACCTCAACATCAACGATTGCATCACTGCTTACCATCAGGTGGGATCGTAGTCAAGCACTGGTTTATATCAATAAAAAAAATTTCAAATGGTCTGAAGAATGACGTAATTTTTTTCGGCAAAGAATGCGATCTTTGTTTCAAAACCGTGAAAAGAAAGACTATAAAGACGGTTTAAAGATGTTTTATGGTTCTTCTTTACCATCATACAGTTGTCAGTTGTTTACGATTATCAAAGATCACACCACATCACTCAAAAACCATGCGATCATCGCCAATTTTATCGCAGAGGTGCAAATTATCTGAGATTTGCATGAGGAAGCTATCGTTTTATTACGGAAAATCGGCAGCGAACGTGGTTTACCACATGCACCGATCGCTGACGGTTCCACGCGGAGTTGCCGAGCAATGCTGAGTTGCGAACGGATGCGGCCGATGCGGCGACTTCATATTCAGCCTACGGTTCAATACCGTTGCTTGACCGTGCGCGGAGGCATGCCAGATGCGAGCGTATTTAATATAATGTGGATTTTTATTAATAAGGTTAGAGTGTGAAGTCTTTAACATCGTGATCTTTAAGGAATTTGTTATGGGCGGGACGGAAAAGGAGTTTTGAGGCGAGGCACATTCCTGCAGTTATGAAAATATTTCCTGTATTTGGTCAATTTGACTTGCCTGTTGGTCTAGTGGTTAGTGGCCCTGACTGCTATGCTGGAGGCCGTGGGTTCTGAGTACGATAATTTTCTTCCATATGTATATATTTAGAAATATAATAATAATCTAGGTTGGAGTAGCAATGTTTAATTTGGTTTGATGTTGAACGCTCGTTTATAATTGTGGAAGGATTTTTTTAATCCTCAATACAGTACAGCAAATTAATTTGTCGATCCACTCAAGTAGTGTTACTTGCTCCAATTGTTTCTGCGGCGCTAAAACACGGACTAGACATAAGAACTCAACAAAAAACAGATGCAGATGCACAATTAAACGTTCACAAAACTCAATAGTCCATGTAAATAAGTCGAGCGGCGATCTGCATGTCCGCTAGTGATCACGCTAACCCGATTACGTGTCAATAGACGCGTGACGACGGATGGCAATAGCCATTGACCAATTATCCGAACACGAAATCACGGTTCACTTGTTTTTGGATTCGTGTTTATAGAAAACTGTTCCTATTCGTTAATAGCTTCGGATATGAGTGTAATAGTAATAGGGTCATCGGGTTTTGAAGGTACATACAAGCTAATTTTTTTTTTTGAGTTGGGTTTGTGGAGCGCACACGTGTGCCACACACGCCGATCTGGGCGCGTCGGTCTCCATACATTTTGTATGGAAACTAGACTTGTAGAGCTACACTTGATCCACGCCACGCGACGTCTTTCTACGTATAAACCAGGCGTGTTACACGTGTGCGTCGGTCTAATGTAGTTCTAGCTTAAACCACGTTAAGCTAGAACTACACTGCGCACACGTGTGCCACACACGCCGATCTGGGCGCGTCGGTCTCCATACATTTTGTATGGAAACTAGACTTGTAGAGCTACACTTGATCCACGCCACGCGACGTCGTTCTACGTACAAATTTGGTGTGTTACACGTGTGCGTCGGTGTAATGTAGTTCTAGCTTTACTTCAGTTGCTTTTAGCGTTCAATAGCCATGGTCGCTGTAGCGATATCCTGCTTGAGATCCCGCCAGAACTCTGTCCACCAAGTCGCAAAAAAAAATTGGCCACGGTAACTGTTTCGAACAATCCTGCAGCTCTAGAAAGGTGCTAGATATAATAAATCGTTTATATTCAAAGATAAATAAATAAATAAATAAAATAAAAATAAAATAAAAAAGCCTTTTATTTCCTAAAATTGTGCCAAATTACAATAAAATCAATTCACTAGGATGTTCACGTTTTCACTATAGTTTTATATTTGTTTTGATATTCAAAGATAAACTAAATAAAATAAACTTAAACTAATAAACTTAAAAACAAACTAATAAACACTTAAACAAACAAAACACAAACAAAAGTAAATAAAATAAACGAATAATCAAACTAAAGTCTACAACAACACAACAACAACAACACCAACAACACTAGAATATAAACTTGCCCTCCGTTTCAGAACTTCACGATCACTCATTCATTTGACGTTCGATGCGATTTCATACTTTGTTACAAGAATCGTGAGAACTGTCAACCAGTCGTCATTTTATCGATGTCGATGTCGAATCGAAATTGATGTCAAACCGTAGAAATTATGGTTGGTTCGGTTAGTTTTCTCGTAAAGTTCAGAATCAAGGTCTAATATATGCAGTTATTGGTAATAAAATGCCATGTTGTGAGTGTCGGCCGTACCTGTGGCTTTGAAAGCTTCGTTATCATTCTGTCCTTAATACAGCTAGATCTTCTCTCTTCCTAAGAGAAATCTTCCATCTTTACATGTAAGCAAATACACTTTCTTAGTCGGATTTCTCAGAGCATCTCTTTAATATCTGCATAACCTACTCCTCCATCAGAGCTTGAAGCAAATACTTGACGTGCCCTTACAATCAAAGCCCTGGCAAGATTTATTATTCATAAGTTTTCATATTATCGCATGTCTGGGCCCGTAGAATACAGGATTGGTGCCCAGACAGGACCCGGCAGACTACGAAGGAGATGGCGGCACGACCTGGGGCCTTAAGCCGGGTATTCATTAGACAAAATTTGTTAATAAACACTGTTTTTAAACAGTTTATAAGCAGTATTTCACAATGTTTCATCATCTCTGGAAATAGTTTATAAACAAAGGCGATGAAACATTGTTTAAGAAACATGTTTATTTATTTATTTATTTATTTAAACCTCATGTACAGTAGTGGTACATAGGCGGACTTAATGCAACAAGGCATTCTCTACCAGTCAACCGCCGTGCCGTGCGTGTTGCCGTGTTCTCCTCTTTGAATGGAGAGCAAGACGAAACATCTAGACAACATGGAAGTAGTGTGATCCCACAACCAGGCTTCGATGCTCATAGAGCTTAATCAACAGCATCATGTACTTTTGGTATTCTTCAAATAAAGATTATAAAGATAAATTTAAAAAAAATGATGCTTGGGTCGACATTGCAGTAGAATTGACATTTATTTAAGAGATAGTTTCGAATCCACCACCTTTTCGTTTTAATTATTATGTAAGCAGCACAAAGCATCACAACTTCCTCGGGCGACATCCTAGCAACAACTGACAAGTGGACGGCCAAGTTTCAGAAACAGTATTTGTGGTAAACTTGGTGATAAACACGTCGTAAACAGTTTATCAACAAATGTTGCCTAATGAATACCCGGCTTTACCATGACGGGTTAAAATGTCAGGCGTGAGAGCGAGAAAGAGGGATAGAGGAGATATAGCATCAATCCTTTAACAGCTCAGTTTAGATTGTCAAATGAATCGCGTTTTAAGAGCTTGTGGTAAGGCTTCTGGATGTCATCCTTAAGAATTGGAAAGAGAAAGCGAGGAATCGTGATCGTTGGAAAGCATGGATGAAGGTCTTTGCCCAACAGTGGGACAATACGGGTTAGTTAAAAAAAAGGTTTTCATTTAATAGCTTCTTATGTTTATTGGTTACCATTGCTAGCAGATAATAACGATTACTAATGACAGTTGGTACCAGCTCTCTCATCAACTGATCTTCGCTAGGTAATTAGGTACTTGCTAATCAAATGCTTACTCGGTGAGCTAACGCTCTCAATACTTTTTAAATTACCTTTGGCATTTTTTTGAGTTTGGAAATCATCAAATAGCTAACTCTTCTCGCTCCACCCAGAGCGAGAGGAGTTAGAATGTGAAATCTACGTGTGTTCCATCAATTTGTCTTTTTGCGTTCCCTGGTAATTCTTAGGAACAATCTCGCAGCTACATTGGACATCTGCATACATGTGTCAGGTCGGTGAATGAGCACGCTGAATTCCCGCCGCGTAATTCCAGGACCGGTCGTTATGGCGACACTTGGTGGATGTCTTTTGGCTGAAGTGATGATGATGAATTCCATCGGCTGTTGCTTTGCTTCATTTATAGATATTTCAACTTTACAATTGCTAAGCTAAACGATCCGTTGTAAGACCTCAGTAACTTGGAAACAGTCAACCTCGAACGAAACTTAATGACCGTTCTTGAGGTGTAAAACTAAAAACAAATGGTTATGGACCAAATAACATTCAAATTGAATGCGCTACTTGGTAGCTGTCTGTTTGTATTACGATATTTCGCAAAACGAACTTGTAATTTATAAACAGGTATTTTGTATTCGACGTTACGATTATTGCTTTTTAGAATTGGCTAATCGTCGTATATCAGGGCTTAAAACGTTTCTTGAATATTTTGTTTCGGTAGCGTATCGTAATCGCAACTGTTTAAAATGTCAATCGGCACCTACTCTATTCATGTCAAAAATCGATTTACTAATCGTTTTTTTTTTAAAGAATAACCGAAAAAAATCGGAGTTTTTTTTAAATTTATTTTTTTACCATGGATACAAAGTCCTTCAGTCAGGATAATAGAGATTACATGTTTCTAAATAGTTAATTTGTTTACTATTAGAATATGGATGTACAATTTACACATTCTAATGTTTTTGTAGTACCTACCTATTTGGCAGCAAATGTATCAAGTCAATCTTCTCGACAAACTTCGCTGAGGTAGTCAACACTACGATATAATTCTCAGCTCCATGATCGAAGTATTGTGTTCTGTTTTAACAATGTTCTGTCATAGCTGCTGCTGAACTTATTACTCTCATCTTTGTTTGTTAATTTGGTATAGTCCTCAGTACAATATAATAGATGAAGTGACGGCATTCCTCAAAGTTAACATAAAACCAATTATTATTTTAATTTAACTATAAATTAACTACCTCTAGTTAAAGATACCTGTTCTGTGAGAAGAGATTTAATGACGCTATTACAAAAAATAAACGAGGCAAGGTACTAAAGATGGACGAAGTAAGTTCCCGCACGCCTCTGCTTTCTTTGTTCCACTGGCCAATATATTAAAAAAAAAACATTTGCAGACACACCTTGGGCCGGCAGAGGTCATGATTAACATACCTAAGAGACAGATGTTCGTAGTTCTGTAAATTAGCCATCACCGGCCTTTCTAAGTAAGGAAAATAAGAAAGTGAAACTGGCCATAGATAATTGGCGGGAAAAGTGAGCCGTGGAAATACTGGGCCGCCATGTTTTCTTTCCTGTCATTTTCTTTTGCTGTCAAGGTTTTTTTTTTAAATTGGTATTGTCAAGGCCATGGACGTAACATACAATCGGCAAACACCTGCAAGCTTATTAAATCTAATTCAATCACAACGCTCACTTGGAAGTTACATTTATTCAATTCAATTATTTATTTGAATTATTACAATTCATAAGATTAATAGGCGGAAATAAAAGGCGTGATATTTAAATTTAATTAAGTAACCATATCTTGATTCTTTCAAAATAATTGGATCAATAATTTGTTTTGTATTTCTTGTTGTTATTGCTGACAGATAAATTGCTGTTAAAACTACACTTCATAAAGTATCAATTGCATTTTTAAAATCTGAGTCAATTTTAAAGCAAACTTCATGAAGTATCAAAATGTAATATTCGCATTTTTATGTTACTCTATTGTTTTAGCCATCGTGAACTTTACGTAATACTTACATAACTTGTAAAATGAGGAAGTTTATTAATGTTTTTAATGCTATTTGAAATGCTAAATGACTTGTGGGATGTTAAATTGTGCGAATGGTTATTGCTGTTAGCTACTGGAACAAAGGCTGGTTCGTATATAACAGTAATAATAATTGTAGTACGGTCAATGCCTTAAGTGAATTATGTATCTACCTATATCTTTATATGAAGCCGGAACTATGTACCACGGTGTTATGGTCTGATTTTGATATAGACGGAGTACTGACTTTGACGATTCTTCATTAAAATTATTTAAAATGTTAGATTCGGTTTTGGACACTATGTTTAGAAAGTTTTTAACTTTCTTTATATTTTTTTTTTTTAAAGTAGGTACCTACCACTGCGTCGGCGGCTGTTTCTCTGTTCGCGGTAAACTCAAAAACTGTTGAACGGATTTTCATTTGGTTTTTACCTATAGACATCGATAAATATTATAGTGACTTTGACGATTCTTAATTAAAATGTTAGATTCGGTTTTGGACACTATGTTTAGACAGTTTTTAACTTTCTTTATATATATTTTTTTTGTTGGTAGGTACCTACCACTGCGTCGGCGGCTGTTTCTCTGTTCGCGGTAAACTCAAAAACTGTTGAACGGATTTTCATTTCTTTTTTACCTATAGGCATCGATAAATATTATAGTAGACAAAAGCCAAGAATTTCAAAGATTGGGAAGCTGAGGCAGGTTGCTAGTTAGGACCTGTCCGCACAGCGATATTTCACCGCGAGCTTTTTATTCTTGCATATGATATTCCGCGATCGGAATTACACTAGTACGCACTGTGAATAAAATTTCGTACGATTTTAATCAGTTCAATGCTGTTCCCAGCTGAGACGCACGTCTAGAATGCACAATCGAACAAAAATTTTACATAGCGCCGCCGTTGCCGGACTGAGCAAAACGCGCGAATTATTTCGCAGTGCGGACATAGCCATAGCCCATAACTAGTCTATACTGGACAAAACATTCGCGCCGATTTATTTCCGCACCGCATCGCGTCAAATCTGCATGAAATCACAGATTTTTTTATCGCGCGATTTTTTATCGCCTGTGCGGATACTTCCAAAAAGGGCCTATTACACTACTCGATATTCAAACAGTCTTAGTCGATGTCGCGTAGTGTAATAAGGGTTAGACCGGTCTTACTCGAAACAAAAAATAAGACAGTCTGAATATCGTGTGCTGAATATCACGTAGTGTAATAGGCCCTTAAGATTCAATGTGTTACAGAATGACGATAAAAAACCCTCGCGGTGAAATATCGCTGTGCGGACAGGCCCTTACCTACGCCATAATATTTTACAGATAAACCGTATCATGTGACCAACATTCTGTAAATGTGTGTGTGGGGTTTTTGGCAGGGTTTCTTTCTTTTTAATTATTCGCAAATTGATTACTAGTGGATATTGTGATGTAAAATTTGTGTAGTTTTGTATCTCAAAAGTGCCTGCACAACTGGACAATAAGTGGAATCATTGAAACAGGCGCGATCTCAGTAACATCGAGCTGAGAATTTTATTTTATTGTTGCCTCAGCGAAGTTTGCCGAGAAAGATAATTACTTATACATTTGCTGCCAAATATACAACAAAAACATTAGAATGTGTACTTACATCCATATTCTAATGGTAAACAAATTAACTATTTTAAATGTATGTTACATGTTGTTAGGTACTATCGAGGAAGAGGTTTTGCAAAATATTTTCAGCAAATTAGTAGTTTTATTATTGTTTATTGTTCATAATTTGGCAACATCCACGCCTCAATATCCTTCTCGCCCACAATTACTGTTTCCGTAACTTTGATCGATATTAATTATTGAGATTGCAACATTTTAATAACTTAATTTGTCTATTATCGCGTTCAAGTTGAAGTTTGATTGGGTAATTTGCTTCTTTTTGCCTAATTGTTATTGAATAAATATTAATTGGGTACTATTCATTATAATTAGTAGGTATCTAGTTTCCCAATTAACAAACTTAAAAAAATATCTATTTTATTCTATTTTACGATACCAGAAGCACGGTAATATTATCTATAATATTACCGTGCCAGAAGTAAGAATTAACGTAGGGGCCTTTTACTTAAAATGTAAAAATGATCCTTACGATGATTGATGTAAGGGTGTTTTACGCAAAACGTAAAAATGTCCCTTACGTTAATTCATACTTCTGGTATCGAGACAGAGATCACGGTAACTAGACTAAATCTAGTTACCGTGGCTCTGGAGCACAAATGGCACCTAAAAGAACACAGGTGGGTTTTAGTCAGTAAAAGTCTGACACTCCCTCCCTCTCACTGTCTGTCAGCTAGGGAGAAGTGTTATTTGAATTTTGATAATTTTTCACCTCACAAACAAGCTCACTTGTAGGTATAAAGATTTCGATGAACAAAATGATCTTACCTACTAATAACCTAGTCCTACTCGGTTAAGCTTGCCTTTAAAAATAAACTGTTTTATTGTGTCTGTAAGTTTTTTGTGACATCCTATCCTACATAAATTTATTATTCTTTATTTATACTCGTATTTTTTTTTTTGGTTATATTACAGGTAAATTATATTATTATCTTTAATTCTATTCGTTATGGTTTGTTTTGTTGTAAATATTTTATTTTAATATGTTGATTATATTTTTTTTATAATAATTACTAATTATGTAAAAGAGTGTACCTACACCTTTGAGGTAGATTTATTAAGAATTAATTAATTTATTATTAAGATCTCATGTAAAATGTAAAAAAAATCACAACAATAAATGAATTTGAATGAGCACCAATATCTATATGCTCATAAAAATTTCTAATTGCACGATTGATGAAAAAAAAGTTTCTAAGCTAGACTCATCTTCTTCGAATTTCGCTCAGTTGTAGCCACAACCTTCTAAGAACTTGAATAACCACTAAAATATTCCTAGAAATTATGACACACCTGATCGGCTGTCTTACGTGCAACAAGGACACCAGTAGACTTTCTCCTAACGCAGTTCGCTAGGCTGCTAGGCTGTTCGCCTACGGATCGCATTCGCTACGGCTACCAAATGTCGCTAGAACCCGGTCACCCATTTAGATGTCACTTATCATGTTTGGGTGTGTGCCATGTGATGTGCGTGGAGCGATTGACAATGAGTAATGTGATGGAATGTTGTCGAGGTGAGACCGAGCGAGTGTCGGGGTCAGGTGTAAGCGAAGGTGTCCACGAGTTTACGGTGTGGTTCAGTTAGAAGATGTTTCGTTTCGGCCTTCCGTGTGCTTAAAATCTTTACCTTTTTGTGCATAAATCTGATTTTGTAAATTTTGGTTACTCTCTCTCTACCTCAGGCTTCAATCTGAGAATTTCACTGAAATCTTACATCTTACACCGCAATCAGGCTCCTAAGTGCGTACCACCGTCATGTAGGCAGAACAATGCATCCGATTGCCATAATATTAATACTGATGCCCATTGAATATGCCAATGTTTAAATATTATATGCGACACAATAGCTACTTTGTACTAATTGGTTGCTGACCTTGTTGTTTTGCGTGAGATATTATGTTCTGTCCAAATATTTGACGTTGGCAATATGGTAGGCATAAGGACGACTCGATCGACTTGTTTGAATTTTTCGTTAGGAAGGTAGTTGCGATTTCTTGATGAATAATTATTTTGTCGTTATCAATACGCTCTTCTTCACTTCTTCTTCTTGTTTCTCGTCCAATATACCACAGTTTCTCAAGACGAAATTCTATGACCAGTGCGTGTTGCCAGTGATGACATATGGCTCCGAAACGTGGTCGCTTACAATGGGCCTCATCAGAAGACTTAAAGTCACCTAAAGGGCAATGGAAAGGGCTATGCTCGGAGTTTCCTTGCTTGATCGAATCAGGAATGAGGATATTCGCAGGAGAACCAAGGTTACCGACATAGCACGAAGAGTCGCCAAACTTAAGTGGCAATGGGCAGGGCACATTGCTCGCAGAACGGATGGCCGTTGGGGCCGAAAGGTTCTGGAATGGCGACCACGTACCGGAAGAGGTAGCGTTGGAAAGCTTCCTACAAGGTGGACCGATGACTTGGTAACGGTTGCGGGGGTCCTATGGATGCGAGACGCACAGGACCGTTCATTGTGGCGACACTTGGGGGAGGCCTATGTCCAGCAGTGGACGTCTTTCGGCTGAAATGATGATGATGATGATGATATCAATACGCAGTCAAATTTTTAGGATGTCTTATAATTGCTCTCTGCTTTCAAATGGGTCAGCTATCTGATTCCACTGTCTGTACATTGATCACGTTATTTATCAGCCCTACTATGAGCTCTTATCGAGATCCAATTTACGACCTAAACTGAATTGTTACAGGGATGGAGCTATACACTATTAATTTTTAATTAGTACAAATACTTAAAGGGCTTATTAGAAAAGGTCTTGTTATTAATTATGTAAAGTCTCAGTAAATAATATTCATAAACAGCAAAGTTATGAGCGTTTGTTTATATCCCAAAATGTCACTCAATTTATCGAAATATTGTACAGGCTATTGATTATGATTGAATTAATGGCGATAAAAATGGAAAAACACTGCGTGTAGTATTTTCTAGTAGCAATTGTTATTATGAATATTCATTCAAACCAAATTTTCCGGGACAATTTTCGGATTTCTTTTTTTTTTTACTTTTGACTACACAAATATGATCAGTAACGGTAAGGGTACGGTTGGAGCCCCATTATTTTTTGTACTAATTTAAAAATAGGGATGTTCAGGTTGTTTAGCTCCATCCCTTTTCTCGCTCGCACGACTGACATTTTATTTTAACACATCGTGATAATGTTCTTTGGCTTACTTATCCATTACTGAATAGTTTCTCTCTCTTACCCTTTATTTATATATTTAAGGCTTAAATTCAGATTCATTGAAAAGAGAGCAGTCATATTGAGAAAAGTCATAGATACTGGTTTTCTCTAAAGGAATTTCTTCCGGCAAATCATACATGTTTTTTTAGGTGGCAAATCATTAAATAACTTGAGAGGGTCAAACTTTTACTGACTGAAACCCACTTGTGTTCCTTCAGTGGACCTTTGCGTTCCAGGGCCGCGGTAACTTACAGAGGCGTAGCGTGGACTAATTTAGATGTGGGCGAAGGCGCATCAGCGGAGCCTTTTTCTTTAATTAATCTGAAAAATAGACAGCGACTGTCGCAACCCAGACTTCGACCACATCGTCGCTTGCCATCTGGTGAAATAGTGGTAAAACACGAGTTTATAAATTATAAAACAAAACTCTCGTTGTTAAAGAGCCCTCGCATACTTGAGGCCCCTTTGGGTGCGAGGCCGTGGGCGAGGGCCCACTTCACCCACCTAGCTACGCTACTGAAAACTAATGTGAACAATACCGAAGCCCAAGGAAAAATTCCTAAATTCCTTGAACCTAACATGTCACCCAAAGAATACGAAAATCCAATTTCAACTTCGATTTTACTTAATTTTATCAATTCTTCTAGTCTAGCACATGAATTAAAAAAAGTAGGAATGAGTGCAGACATAACATGAGCGGTTACAAAATAAACGCGTTTTCCTACTGAAATCGAAATGCGGTCGCGTTTCAAACGCAACTGCTTATCTAATCTGTCACTTTCTTTCTTAAGAAAAATGCTGGTGTTAGAGAGAGAGGTGCGAATATCTAAGTTAAGAGAATGTTGTGAGAACTAACGCGAATAACAATGGAGCAATTTTTTTCGGCTTTATCTCTTAATTATAGGTACAAAACAAAGTAGGTTTTTGGGATACGATTAAATCTATTTGACAACTACTAATTTATTGAGGAAGCTGTTCTTCGAGCGGTCAGGTTTTACCCGGCAGTAAGATAAAAAAAAACATTCAAATCTTTTTTTTTTCTTAAGACTTCTGGTTCTACAGATAAAATAGATTGATGCTTACATGTGTGACCTCCTTCGATTAAACATTCAATAACTTTTACTTGTCACTTATTTATCACTTTGACAGCGGCACTCATTTTCGTATTATTTCTATTCCTGCGGTACGGGGCGTTTAAGATTTCGTTTGAAAACTATCATTGTGATAGTAAGGGGCTTATTAGACCCCGTAACGTTTAACCTTTTGCTAATTGTGGTACGAGGTCAAAGTGACCCCGTATTAAATACACCACTGCATTCTGTTGAGTTGTCCTATTGAGTAACGTAATTAGAGACACAATAGAAAGACAATAACGTTCGAACGCCGGCGTTCGCTCGGGGTTTAATGAACTAATAGCATCTTAGGTATTTTATTCATCTCTTTTCTAAGCTAAATCTAATTGAAGTTACGGTCTCCGCACGGCAGAGAAGACTATGTTTTTCTTTACTGCATCGCAAGGAAGACACATACGAGGCGTATTAGACCTCGTACTGCAATGATCGTGTTAACCGACTATGTATGAAAAGAGGGGTATGACATTTACCGAGTGTATTTACATAATAAGAATAGTACCTACTCTATTATGTGTTTAGTCTTCGTGCGTGAGACAATAGATTGTGAAATGCGAATGAGTGCGCACGAGTATCTAGATGACGAGACGACTTTGTTGGTTCCTGGTTCAATGGAAAAGAGAAAAGAGACGTAAAAGCTAGCTGGAATATACTTAGCATGACTTTACTGCTTTGAAGAGATGATAAGGCTTCGGAGCAAAACAAAAGGTCACGTAGGAAGTCTTCTTCTGAAGTCGATGGTGTATAGTCATTGGACCCAAAAGACTTCCATCTATTAGCAGCGTCAGTGGCGTTCCTTACTAGTGTAGTGGCCAAGTAGCTATCCATAAGTTACGTCATAAAAATAAGGTAATAAAAAAAAACTTTTCACAAAAAAAAATACAACCGACTTCAATGTAAAAAAAAAACACTAAAAAAAGTACAAACTAACTTTAATTTCAGAAGTCAGTGTTTTTATAATAGTTTTGTCTCTTCGTTATTTAACATTTCATCATCATTCAATTCGGTTGTATTTTTTTTGTGAAAAGTTTTTTTATACCTTCATTTGTTTTTGCATGGCCATGGAACACTACCTACGTGGGCGTGTGAGCTGATACTGCAATTATGTGATGACTTAATAATCAGGCATTATAATACGCCTTGTCTGTTTCCTGTTCAGGCACAAATTGCTACCTTTGGAATTCTTCTTATCTTGATTTCAATCAGGTTATCTAACTACTTATTGTTGCATTCTCTTGAATACAATATAGCTTTATATTTGACTCTTTGACTCCTACCGTCAAACGGAGTGAATAGGGATGCAGGTATGAATAGAAACAAAACTTTGAAGAGTATTGCGAAAAAAAATCGAATTAAAATGTTGTCCCTATTCACCTCGGCATCCCCATTCAACCTTGCATCCCTATTCACCCATGCATCCCTATTCACCCCGGCGTCTCTAATCTCCCCTTTATTGCTATTCCCGTTTGATGTTCTTTATTCTGGAACAATGAGCCATATAAACCGTAGCAGGAGCAGATTACATTAGACCAGCTGTTTTCGGGGTTTCATCATCATCATCATCATTTCAGCCGAAAGACGTCCCCTTTTGGATATATGCCTCCCCCAAGTTTCGAAACAATGAACGGTCCTGTGCGCCTCGCATCCATCGGATTTCCGCAACCCTTACCAGGTCATCGGTCCACCTTTCCAATGGCTTTCCAACGCTACGTCTCTCGGAACGCGGTCGCCACTACAGAACCTTTCGGCCCCGACGGCCATCCGTTCTACGAGCAATGTGCCCTGCCCATTGCCACTTAAGTTTGGCGATTCTTCGTGCTATGTCGATAACCTTGGTTCTCCTGCGGATATCCTCATTCCTGATTCGATCACGCTACGCACATGAACCTCCGTTACACGATATATATATGATACAACAAACTTTGAGAAATTCTGCGTCCTTCATGCTGAACACGGAGGCCACCATCCATCCTGACGTCAGAATGGCTGGTCAAAAAAATATTAATACTTCTCTGAATGTATCATATGTAGCAATTATTGAAGAAATGTAGCAAATATAAGCAATTGGGTAGCAATTCTTGAATATACTTTCAGAGCCGCTTGCCATAGGCAACCAGCCATTCTGACGCTAACGAACCTCCGAGTTTAGCCCTTTCCATTGCCCTTTGGGTGACTAAGTCTTCTGATTCGTTGTTTTCGGTATTTGGTTTAATCAAAGACTACTGCAGAGTTTAAGCGATTCGTTTATAGATAAACAAGAAATAGTAGTTTGGTTATATTATTGTTAGACTCCTGAAGGAACAAGGGTGGGTCTGAGTCAGTAAAAGTCTTACTCTCGCTCTCGTTCCCCCCAGAGAGGGAGTAGTTATTTGATGATTTCCCAACCTCAAAGTAAATAAGGTACATCTTTTCCGATGCCGCTGATGTTGTTTTTATGTACATTCATTATTACTTATTATTATAATGAAATAAAACATAATATGAGATCATTCAATTATTCGAAACTTACAATAATAACCAAAAGGGTAAAGGGTAATTCCGGAGAAACCATGTGGTATTATACACATACCTACAAGGAAACTGGCAGCCGGTTCATTGAAATTCTGTAAACTGGTACCTATTTAAAAAAGTCGACCTCACGATTTCAACAATGACACGGTAATATTATCTATATATTACCGTGACAATGATGAGGAAGGTAGGTAATTTATTAAATAAAAATAGCCGAATACCTATCGATTACTGATTCTGACCATTTTAAGTAGCTTCTCGTTTGCAAATCTGTTTAAGTTTATCCCTTTGCTTGTTTGCAAACCTGTAGGGGTCCAGCAGAGCCGATACCCGCCAGGGCCGATGCCCGCCAGGGTCGTGCCGCCAGGGCCGATGCCCGCCAGGGCCGCGGGGAATTTATGAAAAGGAAACCAGAACGTAAAGGGCAATTGAAGGACACAGGTGTGGTTTTAGTCAGTCTAATACACCCTCCTGCTCCACCCTAGAGCGTGAGAAGTCATTGGATAATTTGTTTCAAAAGTAAAGCTTTTCTGGTAGTCTGGTGCCTTTTTTTATGTTACGAAGACATAAAATGATTCGTCCCGCTATGAGTGAGGCGAGAGAGAGTGTCAGACTTTTACCGACTAAAACCCACCTGTGTTCCTTCAGTTGCTTTTTGAGTTTTAGCCTTCCAGGGTCATGGTATCTCTTTCGAACAATTCCACAGCCCACTGTCACGGTATTGGCTCGTCAATACCGTGATTAAAAATGACCAATATATATCCGTGGTCACGGTATTACGGGATCCCGGAATACCGGTATTGAAAGCCCTAATCCTAAGGTTGCCTGAAAGAGATTGCTCTGTGCGATAAGACCTAGGTTTTTGTAAGAAGACGACTTAGTTTTTGTAAATCCTGTCTACATTTTGGGGTGTACAATAAAGTATATAATAAATAAATAAATAATAAAAGGGAATATTCTCTTACTAAATAATTTCATTTGTTAGTCGTGTCTTGAGTCTTAAAGGGAAAAGTAATGCGAGCCTTTAAAATATAATTTTACTCAAGTGTTCTGAATCATAACTAGTTATAATTCAAGTCACATTTTACACTTTCTTGCACATACAAGGTTACAGTAACGTATGAAAGTCACTGGCTACAAGTTAGGAGCATAAGATGCTAAATCCGACGGCATTCTTGAGTTTCGTCACTAACGGATAAAGTGACCGATGATTCAAGCGACTGGTATTTGCATGATTATGTGCTCAATGATCTTATTGGTATTCTGTTTATTTATATACGTTGGCTTTATAGTAAATAAATGCCAGATGAATATTGGGTAGATATATAATAGTTTTTTAAGAATTGTATTTTGACAGCTCAGTTTCCGGAAGAATCTCTCTCTCTCTCTGCTTGCTCGCAACGACAACTTTATTACCTTAAGATTGTTTAAAAATTATAACAGTGAGGACATTGCTGACCTTTCAAGAATATATTACTGAATAAAGAAACAAGTTGTTTCATTCTCGACACCTTTGGTAACTGAACTCTTCAACATTTGGCCAATAACTGTGTACACTTATAAAATGCCAATAATGTTTTTCTATGAACTGTGGTTAGTGTTGCAGTTCCTTATAGGTTTGCATAACATGCCCTTTAACCGTAATAAAGTCTGTAAGGCACGTGGTACAGTTCGAAGTCAAAGGGTGAAGAATCCTTGTTTCCTTCTCCTTAATAACCAGAAACCAATCTAATTTCTCCTTTATTTCTATTTCAGTTGAGATCTACCTATCGCCTGTCGAGACACACTGCAGCAATGTGGACTACTTCATTCCCGACGAGAACAACGAGACGAAAGGACTGTCGGACGATGCGATGAACAGGTAAATTAATATTAGGTACCTAGCTACTTTCTCATCCTATCGGGAGACCACACAAGGAAGACAGACTAGAGTGGGCTGAGTATAGCACCCTGTGGAAACTATCGCTATAGGAGAGATAAGATATACTGTTGTCACACACCATAAAATCACGAAGTCACTGCATGTGTGTAAAACAAAATGTCCCTGAAATGTGCCGGACACACGTTCACGTTCTCCTCCGCTATCTTTGGTTTTGTCTTGCAGTTTTCATCAGTTTTCCTATCAGTATGATGAAAGATTAAATCAAATCATTCTGAAAATTACATTCCTTTAGGACATTCAGGTGCGCCATGCCACCCAACGTAAAGAATTTTTATGTTCTCTTTACTTTCAATAACAAAACTATTATTATTATGGCTCCGACGATAAAATTGCAACATAAACCAGGTGTGTTTGTAATCAACAAGTATTATTAAGAAGTTCCGCTAAAGAATAGAACAATAGGATAGGTAGGTACAGAACTGTATCTGTTATGGGTCATTGGCTCATATCATAGAGCCATATGACCCATGGCATGCCATTCGGTGTCGGCACATCTTCAATATGTTACAAGAAATTACTTTAACAACCGTTTACAATTGATTTTCATCTTCACTTTCCCTGATGCCTGATGCAAGCATATAAAGGTGAATTTAGCAAACTGTTGTATTCTTTTCAATGATAGCTGCTTTAAAATAACGAATGAACTCAACTGAATTGAGGTTTCACCTCTCAGTCAGTCAGTACATAGTTGCATTTATTTTGTAAGAGCCTTCTTCACATTAATACCTTGAACTGCATTGGCCTTGCTTACTACAATGTTCTCATCTTCATTCACACTTGCATCAGTTGCATCGTGACTAACATATTTGCATTACAAAAGAGTATACTTTACTCCGTTTTCGAAAACGTTATGGTGTCCCACAAGGAGATTAGCTAGGACCGGAGTACTGACAAAAAACAATACGATTTCAAGGCTTTTGCTCGATCCAAGTGGGTCAACGGCTCAGCGGCCATTGATCGATATTAAAACCAATCGTTATATTGTCTCAGCTTGTTTGAATCATAGTTGATAATCATTTGCAGATTGTTATTGCTTCAGTCAAGGCGTACAATAAATAATATTTATAAGAGCAGGCAATTAATCTTTTGGCTAGTTTGAAGGCTCTTGAGTAATTTGTGGGCTTGTCTTAAACTGGTTGTTTGTTGATGCAAATCTCGAAATAGTTGTAGATCTATTTTATTGTGCATATGTTGTAACTTCTGAATATTCATACAAACATGAAATTAATTTGAAAAGTCATAAAGAACGAGTTTTATAGCTAGAAGAGACTCAAATGCAGAATTTCTCCAACGATGTATATCATTAATATAGGCACAGCTATATGAAATAGCTATATACAGTTATAAACACCGCTGTGGTCAACTTAATCTACCGCAATGTTTGCTTCTCTTAGATCTTTATGTACTGTGTTATACTAACCATCTTCCATGGTCGAGATATTGTAATACAGCATGGTATCATTATCAGAAATATTTAAAAAAAGAAATCTATTGTTTAGCACCAGGGCCTTAAATATTATGATTAACTAGAGCAGCAATTTAGGACAATACAGAATTGTTTGGCGATCACTCTTGCCATACAATTAAAACGAAGGAACATTTGTAGCACTGAAGGAAGACTCATTGTATTCAAAGAACTTGGTAATCCGTTCCGCCCATTTTAAAAGGGCAATGGTGATTTGGCTGGTGCAGTACATAATGATCTTAATATCAAAGTTTTATTGAAACTTCAGCTTAGCATTATATTAGAATATATATTGTATATAGCATATTAGAAGCGACAAGAAATATGTAACCAAGATTTATGTAACACAAAATATGATTTAAAAGAGCGTCCATGGAGTTTCTTGCACGTTCTTCTTCATAGAGATCTACGCTTTGGAACGTGCAATTTAGATTCACTTTTTTTTTACTTACCGACATTTTGACAATTCAAAAGTGCCTGTAATTGGTCTATTTGAAATAAACGTTTCTGATTTCGTTCTTACTAACCCAGCTGCAAAACACATGGGTTTATGCAGCGCTTTTTAATCGTTCCCAAATTCATGTTCAGATCATCTAGGTATAGTCCGGTCAATTTAGACATCCGAGGTTACAATAATTCGCACCCAGCTGAAAATTGGTAGGATTGTTCAAAACACCATCATAAATGAAATCTAAAAAGTCATCATCGATCCGACACCTGAAAAAAAAAAATACTCGGGGTCAAATTTAAAGGTCAATTTTTCGCGATTTTCAGTAAAACGGTAAGTTTTATCATAAAATTAGCTCAGACAAAAAATTTAGTTCAGATAATTATCTACAAAAATGTCTAAATACTTTTCTTCTTGAGAGCTACCGTTTTTGAGACATAATGATTCAAAAAGTTTCAATTTTTTTGAATTATTATATCTCAAAAACGGAAGCAAAAAACTCGTTTTTGTGACCTTTGACCCTGAGTATTTTTTTCCGGCGTCGGATCGATGAGGACATTTTAAATTTCATTTATGATGGTGTTTTGAACAATCCTACCAATTTTCAGCTGGGTGCGAATTATTGTATCCTTACCCCTGTTTTTTGACCTAATTTGACTGGACTTATATTATTAGGTATCCTCTGTAGTATCTAAGTGCTTTCGCTAAGCTGAATCAGGATCTATAGGATCCGCCCTAACGTTAAAGCCAAATAAAACAAGGGTCCGGGAGTCTGAGAGATTAATACTTATATTACCGCCTAGGTTCTGCCAGCAGCTTTGCCCGCGTTTAAGTAGGTTTTTCTAAATACAAATTTTGAACCTCAGTTTCATCGCTTTGGAAAATCCTCTCTTAGTGCGCGCCTACATCATATTACTCTTCCTCACGCTTAGAAGGGAACTTACAGCCTTCTCCGTAGAACGCGGCGAGCCTCCGGAGCCCTGAGAGCCCGCGTCCTTCTTAGCCGGTGTACAGAACATGTTGAGGGAGAGTAAAGATGCCTTGTGCAAAATTTCACGCTCCTAGTCCCAGTAATTTTGATTGTGCGTTGATATGTCAATCAGTCAGTTTCTCCTTTTGTATATAAAGAAATTTTAACGAATAGATAGAGCAATAAAGAAGGAAAGTTTTTGTATATGATTTGCAACCGTGCGAAGTTGGGGCGGGTCGCCGCTATTTAATAAATAAATCTAATTATAATTTCGTATGTTTCCAGGCTGCACATGGCACGTTCAACGGTGGCTCTGTTCATCGTTGCATTTCTGTCTCTGTTCATCGCGTTCTGGACCGGCGTCGTCGGTTGCTGGAAACGAAGCCCTGGGAACATCACTGCCACCGCCATCCTTATGCTAGTTACATGTAAGTACATTTATCTTAATCGTCCTGTTCTGGCAATTAGAATTTTCATAGAAAAGGTGTTTAAGGCTGAACTAGTCGTGGGCTCGAACTCGCTGGTGGGTGAGGCCAAAAAGTGCGATGTCTCATCTGACATTGTGTCTTTAATTATGCATAACGTATTGTTCGCACGCACACAAACACCGTTCCGAACGAAAATGACATTAGACGGTGCGTAAAATCTGAGGTAGTGCTTTGGAAAATCGAGTTTTATGAAAAAACCACTGCATAAATCTATTCCAAATAAATTGTATAGAACTATTCGGTAATGAAGGTTTGTCAGTACTAATATCGTTTTGGAAATTTTATACGGTTTTTGTAACTTTTTTGAAATCATCAAAAAACAGAAATTTTGTTGGCTCGTAACTTTTTAATGGCTTTTTTTTGTTTTTCTGTTTCCGCACAGACAAAATTAATAATAAGATAAAACTATATCATGTTTTATTTTGAATGTACTATATCAAAATGCGATGAGAAGAGGGCGCCACCGCGCTTGTGTCAATATCGGCTCCGTAATTAAATCAATATCAGCTAAAATTTAATACGTTTTTCAAGTGAAAGTCATGCAAATCAGAAACTTCCTAAAGATATTCGGCGGATGAGAAGAAAGAATTACCAGAAAATGTAATCTAAGTGAAAAAAAAAAGACGAAGATCAGAATTCGGTTAAAGTGCAATTTATATTCAAAACTATAATACATAGTGCTAATAAAAGTGCAGTGGATGAGTTGAGAGTTAAAAAGAGGATAACTGAGACACGCAAAAGCTCCAAAAGGTATTGCAAACATTGTATCAAACTATTATAACCTAAAATAAAATTGCAAAATCATCATTGTAAACATCAAATACAAGTCATTGAGACCTGCAACGCCATCTAACGCTGAGTAGCTGTACCAACCAAAAAGCGCCATCTTGTATGCTAGATACTGTACCAACCGACTAACGCCATCTAGTGACGAGTAGCTGTACCATTAAAACTACATCAATAATATCTCAGTAACACATCTTTGTACATTAATTATGGATAAATTATTGGAAATGTTACATGATCTAAAAAACGAAATCGCAGAACAAAAGGAAGAAATAAAATCAAACAGTAAAAATATTGTCAATGAAATAAATGACAACATGAATCACAAGTTCCAACAACTATACTTAGAAAACGAAGAAATACAATCAAAACTCGAAAAACAAAATTCCCGGTTAGACTATATAGAAAAAGAGATGAGGAAGAAAAACATAGTCATGTTCGGAGTTGAAGAAACTGAGAAAGGCTACTTTGAACTTCAAGAAAAGATTCTGGGTATAATGTCCAATATACTAAAAATCTGCTGTAAACCAAATGACATAGAGGCAGTACAAAGAAGAGGAAAGAAAGTGGAAGGCAAAGTACGCCCCATTGTGATAACCTTCGCCACGCTGGGTATGAAAATTATGGCTTTAAAGAATAAAAATAATTTGGAAAATGGTGAGTATTATATAAAACAAGATTATCCTAAAAATATACTTGAAAAGAGAGCTGAACTCAAGAACAAAGCAAAACTCGAAATAGAAAAGGGAAATAAGGTTATCCTTAAATATGACAAATTAATTGTCTTAGAAAATAAGCTTAATAAAATCAAATCTACGGGAAAACTTGGTTCTCCAGAGAAAAATAACACACGCGGGGAAAAAAGGTCACATAACAACTCACCTACAGGAGATGATAGAAATCGTCAAAATTACAAGAAGAATAAAACTCAATCAATATTATCTTATGTAAAACACTCACCAACACCAGTACGAGTACCATCTAATTCTGAAAGCGAAAAATAACAATCAAAGTGTGACCCCCCTCTTTTCCCTCTTACCCTCCCACTACGGCTGGTCACCGCGGGAGAGGTAGACCAAAACCCTCCAAAGAAACCACATACACGAGAGAAAAAGCAAGTAAAAATCTGTACCTTGAATACGAAATCGTTAGCGTCACCTGAAAAACTTTTGGAACTGAAAACGGCGCTACGTAATATCAACCACGACATAGTAGGCCTGTGCGAAGTAAGGCGACTGGGAGAAAATATTATCGAGGATGAAGACTACATAATGTATCACTTAGGGCAAACAAAAGGGCAGTACGGCGTAGGCTTTCTGGTTAAAAAGCGCTATAAAGAAAACATAATGAGCTTCACTGGAATATCGGAGAGAGTCTGTCTGCTAGAAATAAAATTGGAAGACTTGCTTTTTGCCATTATCCAAGTATACGCGCCAACTGAATCCTCCTCACAAGCCGATATAGAGTTATTTTATAGAGATCTTGAAATAGCTCATAAAATTATCTCTACACCATATATTATATCAATGGGTGACTTCAACGCACAAATTGGAAAACCTAGGACCTACGAGCATAAAGTGTTGGGACAATACGGTTACGGTAAGAGAAGCCAAAGAGGTGACAGACTCATACAGTACGCGTATGAACATAATCTCAAAATTATAAATACTATGTTTAAAACAAATGAAGAAAACAGATGGACATGGATTTCACCAGACAAAAAGACGAGAAATGAAATTGATTACATCACAACTACGAAACCACATTTGTTTTCAAAATTTGAGGTACTCAATTCTTTACATTTTGGAACAGATCATAGATTACTTAGAGCGACTCTTAACTTGAAAACCACTAAAAAGAGCAGACGAAATTTCACCGGTAGCTCATCCACTCTGAAAACCCCAGAAGATCGAGAAATGTATATAACAAGTCTAAGCGAGCGCATACCTGAATTGCTAGAAACACACGATAAATACAGAGCCAACGAATACTACGAGATGATACAGTCCGCAATAAAATCAAGTCTAATAAATAAATCAAGTTCAAATAAACGATCAATATTAACGAAAAAGGCTACAGATTTAATGGAAAAAAGAAGCACCCTTCAGAACAAACCCCATCTTAACAAGCAAGACAAGGAAGACTTGAAAAATCTATACAAACAAACAAACAAAGAAATAAAACTATGTTATGAGACACATAGAATGGACACATTCAAAAAGTACATTGTGACGTCAAGGTCGGCTAAAAAGGCATTCAGGGAAATAGAGAGAACTAAAACTTGGATCCCATCACTTAAACACGGCCAAACAACTAGCCAATCACGGAGCAATATTATAAGTATAGCAACCGATTTCTATACAAACTTATATAGTCAACCAAACTCAATACAATACACAGGAGTCAACCAATCAACGAATACGTCCACGGTAGAAATATTTGATGAACCTGAAATTCTCAAGCAAATATTAAAATTGAAAACAGAGAAAAGTCCAGGTCCAGATGGAATCGCGAGCGAATGTATCATACACGCCAAAGCTCTTCTATTAACACCTCTTACTCTCTTGTTCAACAAGATCTTAGACGAAGAAGCAGTACCCCTGCAATGGACAATATCTGAAATAATATTACTATATAAAAAAGGTGATCCAGCAGACATAGGCAACTACCGCCCGATAAGCCTTATGCCTTGTTTTTATAAATTATTTGCGTCGTGTTTACTCGATAGAATATCGTCAGAAATCGATTCATTCCAGCCGATGGAACAGGCAGGGTTCAGAAAGGGATTCAGCACTACTGATCATATTCATGCCATGGATCAAATTATTCAAAAATATCTGGAATACCAAAAGCCACTCTATATAGCTTTTATTGATTTCAAAAAAGCTTTTGACTCTATCTCTCATAACAGCATCTGGGAGGCATTAGATAAACAAAATATCAACGCAAAATATATAAATATTATCAAAAACATTTATTCAAAAAGTACAAGTCAGGTCAGGCTAGATAGAGTCGGTGATAAAATTAATATTAACAGAGGAGTCCGGCAAGGTGATCCTATCTCTCCCAAATTATTTATTTCTGTCTTACAAAATATTATGGCAGACCTTCTTTGGTCAAAGCAAGGCATTAATATTAATGGAAAACATCTTAGCCACTTACGGTTTGCCGATGACATTGTCATACTAGCAGAAAATGCCGAGGAACTCAATGTTATGGTCAACGAGTTACAAGCAGTGAGCGAGTACGTGGGCTTAGAGATGAATCTCAGTAAAACAAAAGTGATGACCAACAGCAAAATGACGCCTATCTCAGTTAATGAAATGCCACTCGAATATGTCAAAGATTATATCTATTTAGGCAAACAAATTTCATTTAAGAAAACCAGGAATATAGATGAAATAGACCGAAGGATAGCTATAACGTGGAAAAAATATTGGGCGCATAAAGAGATATTTAAATCAAAGCTTCCTATTGAAATGAAAAAAACAGTATTAGATACAGCAATCTTACCATGTCTCACTTATGGCTGCCAGACCTGGATATTTGATTCCAAAGCAAGAAATAAAATTCAAACAACACAAAGAGCAATGGAGAGAAGCTGCTTACATATCAAATTAAGTGATAGAATAAGAAACACTGATATTCGCCTTAAAACTAAAGTAACTGATGCTCTTACATTCTCACAAAGCCTGAAATGGAGGTGGGCCGGACACATTGCAAGGTTTACTGATGATCGCTGGACAATAAGGGCAACTAAATGGAAAGGTCCAAAAGGATCCAGATGCAAAGGTCGGCCTTGCGCTCGTTGGCAGGACGAGATTGTAGAGAATGCTGGTCAAGACTGGACTGTTACCGCTTTAGATAGAGAAGCATGGAATTCTTTGGAGGAGGCTTTTACCCGAAGGGGGTCCACACTTAAAGTTACCAATATGGATGATAATTTGTAACTACGTACTACAATATTTTTTACTAAATGATAATAAGAGTACTAAATATTTTATTATTCCTAATGAATTGTTTTTACTATAAATCATTTTTAATGCTATTTAACAATTTTATTATACAATTAATTCTTTATTTTAATCAATTGTATGTAAATTAATTTTATTTTAATCAATTCAGATATCATTATTATACAATTCCATTTTAATCAATTGAAATTATATTTTTATTTATTTTTTATTTGTATCAATTGATACAGTACTCATTAAATAATTGATTTATTTTTTTATTGCATGTGATCTTTATGATATAAGTTATTCTAATTGTCAATCTATTTTTTATTCTGGTTATGTTAAAATTGTGTGGAATGAATAAAGCTTTATTATTATTATTTATTATTATTATTATATCAAAATGCGGAGTAAAACCCCCCCAAAATTTGTATGGAAAAAGTATCGACTAGTGTAACCTTAAGCCACCGTCATCGTATAGAATAATGTTGGCTATTACACCACATTGAAAAAAATCGTGATGGCAAGTTCGATATTTCAAAGCAGCGAAATGGACGAGGCCCATTAGGTACGATGCCTGCTGCAGGAATGTTCGAAAGAATTGCCCTACCCTGGAACGAACATTGTTGTGTTTAGTCAGTAAAAGTCTAACACTCACTCTCAGTCCACCCAGAGCGGGAAAAGTTATTCGATGATTTCGCACCTCAAAATAGAAGATAAAATTCGTTTAGGAGAACAATCAAACTTTTTTAAGTTTGATTGTTCTCCTAAACCCACCTTTGTACCTATTTTCTTTCTGTTTCATTCTTCTTTTCTTTTATTGTAATATGTGTGTACATGAATTGATTTGTTAGATAAGGTCCTTCGGTCGGAAAAATCTTAGTGTTTATTAGAATAAATATCATTTGCAGTTACGGTTTTCTAGGGAAGTACGATTTGTATCCTTTTTAAAATAGTTTGATCAGCGTGTGAAAAAGTCATTTAAAAAACTATTATAAACTATTAACTTCTGATTTCGTTTCGGTAGATAACGAACTCACCGAATTCTTTTCAAAGCCGAACCTTACCGTCTTTACCCAGCGTCATACTCAAAGTCATGTCCGCTAACTAGAATCGAAGCGTAGTAGGTCAATGGTTATAGTAAGTTATCTATGGACATTAGTCGAAGGTTTTCCGTTGTTATAGCGACAGAGTCGAGTGAAATAAACAAAAATTGTGTTCCTGGCTCTCACAAGGTGAACCGATGACCTGATGAGGGTCGCGGGAATCCGATGGATGCGAGATGCACAGCCCTTCCGATCATTTCTGACTGGCCTGTTGGTCTAGTGGTTAGTGGCCTGGATTGCTATGCCTGAGGTCGTGGGTTCCATTCCCACCTAGGACAAATGTTTGTGTGATGAGCACGATCATTTGTTCTGTGTCTGGGTGTAATTTATCTATAATATGTATGTATTTAGAAATATATAAGTATGTTTATCAGTTGTCTAGTACTCATAACACAAGTTCTGCTTAGCTTGGGACTAGACGGCGTTGTGTGATAGTTATGTGAATATTATTATTATTTTTACGACCTAAACTGTGAAAGCTATGTAGGGTAGCTCCATCCTTCTTTCTCGCTCGTATGATTAACATTTTAACATTTCATTGTAAGGACCCAGTGCTGGACGTTGTAGCGACACTTGGGGGACGGTCTATGTCCAAAAGTGGACATCTTTCGGCTAAAATGATGATGATGTTTCTAATATTTGACTAAATAGTTTTATTAACGTGTTTCAGGTTTGTTAGCGGCGGGTGCAATGGCATTATGGCACGGAGTGGAGTTCTACGAGAAGGAGAAAGTTGTTGGAGAAGAGTTCTACCAACAGTGGCCTAATGTAAGTCATGTGTCTAATGAAGAACGACGTACAGAAGAACATATAATATCTTCTTCTTCTGTTACAAGTATATCTAGAATTAAGATATGAAGGACCTGGGGATCCAGTACACTGTGGGTAATCGCCAAAGTTGTCCCGACCACGCTACGATACCAAGTATGGAAGCTGGAGGCGTTTAAATACACCATAGTCGTAAATAGGCTAGTACCGCGTTGCCCAGTAACTGGGTTGTGATCTGATAGGCAGTCATAGCATAATCAGCCTTTTAATGTTCCCACAGCTGGGACTCAGGCCTCCTCTCTAGGAGAGGGAATGGGCAGTAATCCACCACGCGGGCCCAGTGCGGGTTGGTGAATGTCACATGTCTTCGAATTTTTTGTTCTAGGACACGTCGGTTTCCTCACGATGTTTTCCTTCACCGTTTTGAGAGCAGTGGTTATGAAATAAATTACACAAAGTAATGCGCCTGGCTGGGTTTGAACCCGCGACCTACAACTCGTAAGTCGGAGCCGTTACCACTCGGCCACCACTGCTCTCAAATCTCTGATAGGCAGTCACTCCATGTAAAACACGAGTATTCAGCCACATCCTGTTAGACTGGAAGCTCCAAGATAGGTTTAAAAAAAAAAAGAAAATGTGAAATTTTCTAATGACTTCAATACTCAATCAACAACTGATCAATCTGGACTTCTCCCGCTCTGAGCGGAGTGTGAGGGCGTGTCAGACTTTTACCGACTAAAACCACACCTGTGTCCTACAGCTGTTGTCCCTTTGCGTTCTAGGACTAAGGGTTTCCTTTTCAGAAATTCCCCACGGTCCTAGCTAGCGGGCATCGGCCCTGCTGGGCCCCTACGGTATGCTGACATCTCTTTGAGGAGTGCGTGGATCACTACGTGTTGTTGACGACTGGGTTCGGTCCGGTCAATTACCGGACGGCCGGACGGCGAGCTACTTATTGCTCGAGGTCCGCAAGCCCGCGACTAACGTGGCTGGTAGTCGGGGTCGGAATCTCAGCGGCTGAGGCGTGAGGACATTCGTACCCTCACGCGAGCAACGTCCCTGCTTCTTTAGCATACTGCTTCGCAGAAGGAGGTCACAGCCTGCCATTCCTCCTCGCTACGGACCATAGCCTGATCCAGGGCCCGGCGCGAGAGGTCGCTGCTGTCGATTGCCTCCATAAGGGGACTTACCGCCATAATTGTGGCGTGCCCAGCCCCAAGCTAGTTGGGAAAAGGCTAAGGGTATGTTGATTTGGAAATAGGCTGACTCCCTGGGTCTAGCTCAGTTAATACTTGTTAAGTTGAAGACAGATCCTTACTACTTTTTACCCGACTGTAAGAAGGGTTATGTGTTTCGCGCGTATCTTGTATGTATGTATGTAAAATTCTTTATTATTAAAGATTTATCTAACATGTTCCCCTTTAAAGAACACTGAGAGGTGTAGCATATGAATTTAGCAAATATCTCGAAGTTAATATCACTTACTTACCTAACACCTACCGATTACCTTCTTGATCTAAGTACTTAATGGATTAAGATCGACTCAAGCTAATCAAGGAATTGATCAGTACTTTTCCAGTTAGTTTATAATAAGGCTAGTCATTTAAATTAAGCTCGAGGTTTGTACCAAATTATTGACACACCTCCAACACCAGGTGCTAAAAGACAACTCATCAATCTGGTACGATTGGTCGTACATCCTGGCCTGGCTGGCTGTCGGCGTTTCCTTCGGAAGCTCCATTTTATTCTTCTCCGCCGCCATTTGCCTCAGCAAGGAAAAGAGGCGGGAACAGCAGAATAACGTGCAGTACATAATGCCAGGTTAGACCGCCATTTTGAGCGGCCATCTTGTGTTACGCTTGGCGGGAATAAGACTAAACTCTTTTGTACATTTCTACGGTTTTTCTTTGATGATTTTGTTAAAATAATTTGTATGTGTTTAGTAATGTGTGTGGTAGATTAGGTACCTTGATTTTTATTATAATAAATAGATAAAATACATGTTTATATTATTGTTGTGTGTATTTTATGTTTATTTAGTACTTATTTTATTAATTTTGGGTACCTTCTCATACTTATTACTCTTCACTAGACAATAAATCATCAATAACTTAGTTTGTAAGTACAATCATGTAAGTATTTCATACTAACAAAAAGCTTTTTTCTCTTTTTTTTCATGTTTCTATGAAACTTGGCTACTGCGTATAACTTCGCGACTGCGACCGGTCGTTTAACGCATATAAATGTAACTGGCTATCTCATAATATCTGGTTTACGCCAAACGCAATACTAACTCGCTTACGGACGAATTTATTAACATTGGTGCTGTAAATATTGAAAAATAACTGTATCTGAACGAACTAAATTTTTTACCAATCTGATATTGTAAATAACTTCTTGGTAACAAACTTGATTTACATACACTAAACACACATTTTACACTACAAATTAAATGTATCGGTGATTTCAATCACGTCTAATTTGTATCACAATTACACGAACACCGCACACGACATACAAAAAATTCTCTCTCTGTGACACACATACAAAAACACGCGATAAAACATCGGTATAAACCAGATATTACGTGAGAATTCGCGCGTGTGGTACGACTGGTCGTACATGGTCGCGTGGTGCGGCGTGGGGCTGGCGCTGCTGTCGGCCATCTTGTTCTCATCGGCCGCCATTTGCTTGCGCGGCGAGCGGGAACGGGAGGAGGCGCTTAACATGCAGTACCTCATGCCCGGTATGCTTACAAAACCATCATTATGTATAGGTACTCCATTCGCAATGCGATTAGACATTTAACCCTTTAACCGCTTGCGTCGGTTTGGTTCGACGAGTGTTTTCGTGTCCTATTCGCCAAGGTCGTGTGTTTGTGACTGGGTACTCCATTTCGTTTAACTCTTCTATCCCCATAAGTCACAGAAGAGCTGACGAGCTTGGAGTGTTTGGTCGTGGATGTGCGACCTTGGTCGAATACCTTGCGAAAGTGTTTGCCGGATATATCCGACGTAGACGGTTCAAAGGTTATACAAAGTTTTTATACAGTCCGTTCAATCGGTTTTGACTTCTATTCCGTAGTCATAAAGATGGCATTAAAAGCAAAAAAGTTGTTACAATACCAACTATTTACTGCAGCCGCCACAGTCATACCACCATCGCAATAAAAGTCAAAATCGTTTGATCGGACAGTACAAAAGGTTTGTTAAAATGTCTAATCTTATTGCAGATGGAGTATAGGAGCCATTATGAAAAAATCATCTTATGACGGGCACTTTTAGATAGGGCCCTAGGAGTGCAGTCGCATTTTCTAAAACTTTTTGGTAGAAGTCTAACCGTATCTAGTCTTGGGCGATTGACCTTCTTTTATTTTACAAATATACTTTAGGCTTTGGGAGAATGCGACTGCATTTTTGACCTTTGAGTGTACATGCACATTGCCAGAAATAGTAGGTACACCATAATTTCATTTAAATTATTTAGATGTAGTTTAAAAAAAGAATGTTCTATACTTGCTTTACAGTGAAAATACCTTATATCCTGTTCCATTAAAAATAAAAATATAAGAAAAACACACACAATCAATTAAACTCGTAACAATAAATTACACACATTTATAGGATTTTGGTCAGGTCACCACAGGTAGTAAACTATATTGAAGTAAACTTATGTTAAAATATTTAAATTGAATTCATCTCATTACAACTATTTCATCGTAATATTTTTATATAAATTAGCTTCTAATTAATTTCATAACTCATTTCATAAATGGCAACATTCAACATATTTCGCTTGTGGCAACACAAACATAACAATGTTTTCTTTTGTAAATATTTTCTTCAAACAGGGTGAATGCTGGATGCATGAGTGGTTTGTGGATATTGAATTACTTTTAATTTTGATCCCATTATGAATAATTGATTTGAAGCTAAACCATCAAGAATTTGTTTCGATATTATAATTTTATATTATTCAAAGAGTTCTAAAGGTAAGATTCAATTAATAACAAGTTATTTTTTCTGTCATTGCGATTTTTGTATTACACAATTGATTCAGTGTCATTGTACTTGACTAATTTAGGTGGTTTAGCAGTAAAATATTTAGCAGCCTATCCCATAAATCGAAGATTTAGGACAGCTCCATCTTTCTCATCCCTTAAATTCTAACTCATATTCCGTGTGTTCACAGTGTACCCACAAAAGCAGCAGTACGCTTACGCCGGATACCCGCCGCCCCAGGCGTACCCAGGCCCCTACTACCATGGGTCGCAGTACGGCCCCTACAACTACTGAGCAGGTGACCAGATGAGGGACCTCGTGGCGGCGCACTTCGCCAACGCCCCCGCCCCGCAGGCACCCGCGCGCAACCCCTCCCCACCCCACCAACCGCCCCCCTCCCTGCCCTCCTCCCTCGAGACGTACAACTCCCACCGCAAAATTAAGCGGCCCAAGCTGGGCGACAGGAAGGTGTACCGGCCCGTGAGGCGCCACACACTGTCGCGCATCGACGAGACGCCGCCGAACTCGCTGCGGCCGCGATCCAAGAGCCTGCAGCACTCCACGGACTTTTCGTCGACGCGGCCCATCCTGCGTTCTCGCTCCAACATCTCGGCCGACACGAGCCGCAGCGTGCCCGTGTGCAACCAGAGCCAGGACGTGGAGCCGCAGCTCAGCAGCAGCCCGCAGTACGCGGAGCCCACGCGCTCCGAGTCGTCGTCGTACGAGCGGCCGGCCTCCATGACGGACCTGCCCATCATGGTGCCGCTGGACCCGGCCACGGGCGCGTACATCCCCTACCCGGAGTATACGTACTACCACGACGACGGCTGTCGCCTCGCGCGCTACCGGCAGTACAATAAGAAATCAAAGAAATACTCCCCCAAACATAGTAATTTATATTTAGCATTCATGTATTGAATCCCGCGAGGGTGTAGGTGTATCACGAAACATAATTGAAAAGCAATGGTTACGAGTTTCGATTATTGCCGTACAGTGTATGACGCCACACACAAACCATCCATGAATTTAATATTGAAAAGTTTTAGTTCTTGTCTTCAAAACATTCATACACTGTTTTTTATAAATGGGTGGCCCGAATCTGGTTGAGAGAATATTCTTTACGACTATTGGCACTTTTTTATTTATTTTTGCTGTGGCGCGAGTTTATCCATCTATAGCGTGTGTATATTGGGTCTTTACCTATGAAATTGCAGTTCTATTATAAAAAAACGCACTTCTTTTCATTAGACATCATGGTTATAAATACTGCAATATTAAAGAAAATGCTAAACACTAGAACTATATTGGGTCTTTACCTATGAAATTGCAGTTCTATTATAAAAAAACGCACTTCTTTTCATTAGACATCATGGTTATAAATACTGCAATATTAAAGAAAATGCTAAACACTAAGAAACCAATAACTAATTTCGATATACGGTTTATTTGAATCTATAATTTCAAGTCAATTCAAAGATATCACAGTTCAAAGTAATCTGATTTAAAAAACTGCATTTTGTAGGCATGGACCTATACGAGTAGCACAAGTCCACTCACTGCTATTACATCGAAGTTGGAACTCGCGCCACAGATCTGTGCACGGCTACGAAACTCCGACGCCACTGAATCTTGACGTTTCCATGCGACAATTTACGAACAATCTCTGCTACGAATTTTAGATAATGATAAAACTGTATCGTAACAATGTATCGGGAGAGATGCTGTAATTAGGAGTAAGTTAGTAAAGACTCCGCCATAATATACAGAAATGAAACAAATTCTTGTAGTACCTAAGTTAAAATCTAAGAATTTAAAGATTTTTGGATACGTAATTATAGTTTTTATAAAATTCGACTTATTTACTCTGATCAAATAAATATATTCCGAAAGTATTGTGCCTTCTATCTTATAAATATTGCTCATTTGTACTGTTTAAACATATCTTAATCTAATTTAATGTAGGTATCGTAGGAGATAAAGGTATTTTTGTACACAAACAACTTTATAATGCAAGGTAGGTAATTCTGGACAGTTGGAAGAAATATGGTATATTTCTCTTTAATATATCTTCATTTCTTTTACGTAGATCAATTTTAATTAGTATTTTGTTGGTATGTTTTTATTGTCAAATCATGAAAACCGTCCTTGTATGGATATACGTAGCATAATGGTGTTTCGATAGAATTTTGTATTTAATTTACTTAGTCAAAATCGTCGAAGTATGATCGTACCAATTAGCTCAGAACTATTTGTACATTAATCAGTGTAGGTTATGCATTACAATAAATGTTAGATAATATTTAAATGTATTTAAAATTTCCTTAATAAAAATATTTGGAACAGTGTTGTTTTTTTTTTTAATTTCTTTCGACTTTAAATTATTGAGAAGCCACGCACAAGACAAAGGTACTAAAAACTTAAATTTAAATATATGAGAGGCTTTTGACACAGTCCTCATACCTATTCTTGTGCGATAACTAAAATGCACTTAGTGATAATGCAATGCAAACATTATCCTAAAATGATCTATAAAGGTGGCTGTGAAAGGTTAAAAGGGGATGAAGGTGCATTAGGAAAAAAATCATCAACTAGAAGCAGAGCTTCGAATACTCTGGAGTACCACAGGAGAGTATGTTCGGGCCGATCTTGTTTCTAAACCATATTAATGACTGAGTAAATGAAGGATAATGGAAGTAGGAATAAATATATCTACAAAGTGACTATAATTACTGAAAACGTACAATCAAAGACAAAATATTCATACAAATGTATATTCAAAAACTGTACAAAAATATTTATTAATATGGCGATTGGACGTTACATTGGATGGAATGATCTCAAACATTATTATCACATTTAATGAGGCACTATTATTATTTTTATACATAAAAATATATTGATGCAACTGTGAAAAAATTTAAAAATACTAGAAAATATTAAGTAATCAAAGGACCAGCCTTAGAGCTCATACACACGAGCGGCATGTTGCCAACGGCAAAGGTAACTGCAGCCGTCGACCTATCGTGACACTCTGCACACGGTTGTCGCTGAACTTTAATGTTGGAAGGTCGTCGGTCGCCGTCGACGCGTCATCAGCTGCCGCCGATGTGTCATTGGCTGCAGTTGCATCTGCCGTTGGCGATATGCTATTCGTGTGTATGAGCTTTTAAAAATGAATGGATGAAAACTTATAGCAGTGAATACATTATCAATATTTTATTCATAATCGAAGAGCACACTGGGAACTCAACCACACACTAAATCAAAAACCTAACCCACACACTCATTTAGATTTTTTCGGGTAAAAGAATGTCATTAAAATATCGCAGTGCACAGGAAGAATATCTTTACACAGAAAACACACAAATGTGCACATTGAGCATTAGAAAGTTATAGTCGTCAATGCCTTCGCGAGCATGGACCTGTCATTGTAAGATAAGCCTTATTTCATCCAGCTAGAGTTGTTGCATTTTAGCATGTAACAGCGGTCTTTGACACATCTACTTTTAGGGCCGTGTTTCACCGGGACGCCATGGTGGCGTAGCCAAGTCATGACATCAAAAATTGTATGGTTGACTGCGTGAACAATAGTGGCCAGGTGAGGTACACACGTTGCATGCATTTTCTTGGCTGCTTAAACTGGCTGCACCGCCACGGCGTCCTATTGTAGCACGGGCCTTATTGACATTCTTATTTGCAAAGGTCACCACGCCTTAACTATCGTGACGCTCAACATTTACATAAGAAAAACGATACTATAGTGAGACACTGCTTTACATTAAAAATGTGCAAAAAACTTCTAATTCAAAATTGAGCACTTACGACGTTTGTACCATTCGTTTCGACATTAAACAACCAACCAATCATATAGCGGTATCTATCATAGGTCCGGGGTGCGACAGGGCTTGTTTCCTCTCTTGCACGGCTGTCACAAGTTTCCTATAAGGTCCTAGAGGGAGTCCTAGAGACTTCAAGTCGCTCTCTGTGAGGAGCATGAGCGCGTCGAGGTCGATTTGTTCGTCTTTGAACTTCTGCACGTATTGTGAGAGGCCCCAGGCTGTGAGGAAACGTTCGAGGGATGCGTAGCCTGATTCTTCAGCCTCGCCTTCCTCGTCTGATGTTATTGTTGAGCTTTCTGTGAAGGAGAAATGGATGAGATGAGTAAGCAGCGAATCTGTTCTAAGTACATTTACGAGACATTTACGTAAAATACTGGTATACAGTTGCATGTGGTTAGGACTGATGGTGTCTCCGACATAGATGTTTATAGAGGGCGGGGGGAGTGGGGCGAGTGGGCCGTACCGACACAAAAGCACTTGATTGTTACATAAAAATCCCCAGTAAAACCCGTTTAAGATGATTTCAGTGACCTAATCACAAACGCGTCAAGCGTTATGCGGGAAAATAAAACGTACTATTATTATGAATATGTTCTGTCCGATTTATAAATTACGTTAAAGACATAGTGTAATTATATGTTATTTAAAGTAATCATTTATTAACAATTACAAGATTTTCAACATAATTTAACTTTTGGAGTCGGAGCGCTACAAAAGAGACAAAACGTTAGCGTATTAGGCGTATTAAACGGGATGACGAATCGTAGTACCTAAGCGTTAAGAAATATATGAAAACTTTTATGTTTCGGTAAAATATAGTTACCTGAGTGCGCAGAAGTCCACTCAGCGGGCTGGTAGGCGTGCCTGGCGGCTAGCGAGCCCGCGGAGCCGATGGAGAGGTCCTCGCCCGGCGCGCCGCCGCCCATGGCGCTCAGGGTCGCCGTTATTGAGCGTCTGGGAACGTACCACATAATCATTGACTGGCCTGTTGGTCTAGTGGTTAGTGGCCCTGACTGCTATGCCGGAGGTCGTGGGTTCGATTCCCACCCAGGACAAATGTTTGTGTGATGAGCACGATCATTTGTTCTGTGTCTGGGTGTAATTTATCTATATATGTATGTATTTAGAAATATATAAGTATGTTTATCAGTTGTCTAGTACCCATAACACAAGCTTTGCTTAGCTTGGGACTAGACGGCGTTGTGTGATAGTTGTGGAATATTATTATTATTATTACGTCATTTTCATTTCAGGGAGGGGGGGGGGGATTCTTTTTTATTTTTAAAGAAAACGGGGACAAACTTGTACGGCCCAGGAAAAATTCCTAGTGTGGGAGTGCGGAGTGGGACAAAGTCAAGTCTCAGTCTGTTCGATTATAATTTAGGAGTCTTCAAGGTTAGAGTGAATAGGCTCTCAATAAACTAGTGCGCCTCAACAGTGATAAGTACTACGATTGCAAAGACTGCATCACAGCTTACCATCGTTTTTTTTTATGATATAAACTAGTGACTATTTCATTTAAAGATTGTAGTCCTCAATTGCCACAGCCTACAAAATAATTTTAAACGAGTCGAGTGATATGCTATTCCTTAATAAAGCTTACTTTTGAAAAAGTATGACGAGAAGAAGACTATGATCTCAACTTTCCCTAAACAACATAACCATTCTGTTTAGGCTTGCTAATAATGAGGTTACAGTGACCGTCGCAGCACCCTAGTGAGTGACTTGCGCGCTTGGAAATGATGTCAGCAAAATCGTAGAGGCCAGCAAGGCCGATACCCGTTAGGGCCACAGGGAATCTATGAAAAGGAAACATGTGGTCCTAGAACGCTAAACGCAACTGAAGGACACAGGCATAGTTTGAGTCAGTTCTTCTTCTTTACGTGTCGATGGCAAAGCTAGTTAAATTCCTTGCCTCGTCCAGTATTCGGCCACGGCAATGCCGTCCACTGATGCTGTCATTAGATCCCTACGTAAATTGATAACAGGGCACGTGATGCAGGATGGAAGGTGGGACATGGTCTGCGAGGAGACGCTGCAAAAACAGTAAAAGTCAGCAAGTCTGACTCACCCTTACGCACCACCATAGAGCATGAGAAGTCATTGGGTGATTACCAACCTCAAAAAACTAACTATTTGCTACCAACCTGAAAGCGACACTGCCAAAGCCAGGTCGTTCGAAGATACTGGCCGGTTCCTGAAGCATTACTTCCTGTCCAATTCCACTGTCTTCGTTCACCGCTGCGAAGTCAGGCTGACTTGTAGACCTGTAAACAGAAAGTAGATAGATCAGACTAATACAGAGTAGCGCAAAGGTAATGTCATAATGTGAATGTGCCTTAATTTTTGCAGATGGCGCCAAATTTCACTGTTTTAACATTTTATGTCGTAGAAATATAGAGAATTAGTTGTACACAAGCTACAGAGCAATACACACCTCAAAAACTAGGCAAGTGCGAGTCGGACTCACGCATTGAGGGCTCCGTACAAACCTACCTATGTAAACAGTTCAATTCCTGAATGGAGTTTCGAAGATTTTTCCGAATCGCAAAAAAATATTTTTCTTATGACGTATCAACAAATTTACTGTTTTCAGATTTATTCTCATATCTGTCCTATAAGATCCTTCTTTATGCCAAATTTCAGGATTCTGGGTCAACGGGAACTACCCCATGAATTTTGATTTCCTTGAGAATGTAAAAATATACGTTTTTTAGTTAACTTAGAAGTTTGATTATTTCACAGCATCAAGAGACCGCAGACTTGACTATATAGTTTTAATTTCAACTCGATACCTCTATGCGTTCTCGAGATGTAGGGTCTTGACAGACAGACAGACGGACGGACAACAAAGTGATCCGATAAGAGTTCCGTTTTTTCCTTTTGAGGTACGGAACCCTAAAAATGTGGAATTATTGTTACTGTTAATTTGACGAATTTTCAATCCTTTGTTTTAAGATTTGAACTGGCCGTCCAAATCGCCAGATCTATCGGCGTTAGATTTATTCCTTTGAGGCTTTTTGGAATCTCCCGTTTACCACAACAGACCACGAACTTTGTAAGTCTTCAAAGTTAACATTGAAGTAGAAATCGCCAATTTGGAGCCAGATGTTTTGCGAGCAACAGTTTAAACTACTGTAAAAAGAGCATTGTGCATCAACTCGGGAGGATTTTTGAAATTGCTGTTTTTTAAAAGGGGTTGGTTTGAACTTTGGATTGAATTAAAGGTACGCTATCTTTTTTCAAAATTAGGTATTTATTGTTTCTTTGTGTTTTGTATTTTCTGTAATATCGCAGTACTTCTAACCATTTTTGTATGAAATCTAAGAAAATTCGCATTATTTTGTAATATGAGTTCTACCGTGGAAACAATGTGTCTCAAGCGGTATGCAATTTTGATGATGTATTAATTAAGACCTATTATCATCAATTTCACAATTTCAAGTAAACTTTTCATGAAAACAAAATCCATTTATTATATTAATTAGAATAGGTATTAATTCATAAAGAGGGGAGGTATTCATTCATAAAGAGGAGAGGTATTAATTCATAAAGAGGAGAGGTATTAATTCATAAAGAGGGGAGGTATTCATTCATAAAGAGGAGAGGTATTCATTCATAAAGAGGAGAGGTATTCATTCATAAAGAGGAGAGGTATTCATTCATAAAGAGGGGAGGTATTCATTCATAAAGAGGAGAGGTATTAATTCATAAAGAGGAGAGGTATTCATTCATAAAGAGGGGAGGTATTAATTCATAAAGAGGAGAGGTATTCATTCATAAAGAGGAGAGGTATTCATTCATAAAGAGGAGAGGTATTCATTCATAAAGAGGGGAGGTATTCATTCATAAAGAGGAGAGGTATTCAATCATAAAGAGGAGAGGTATTCATTCATAAAGAGGGGAGGTATTCATTCATAAAGAGGAGAGGTATTAATTCATAAAGAGGAGAGGTATTCATTCATAAAGAGGAGAGGTATTCATTCATAAAGAGGAGAGGTATTCATTCATAAAGAGGGGAGGTATTAATTCATAAAGAGGAGAGGTATTCAATCATAAAGAGGAGAGGTATTCATTTATAAAGAGGGGAGGTATTCATTCATAAAGAGGAGAGGTATTAATTCATAAAGAGGAGAGGTATTCATTCATAAAGAGGGGAGGTATTAATTCATAAAGAGGAGAGGTATTCATTCATAAAGAGGAGAGGTATTCATACATAAAGAGGAGAGGTATTCATTCATAAAGAGGAGAGGTATTCATTCATAAAGAGGGGAGGTATTCATTCATAAAGAGGAGAGGTATTAATTCATAAAGAGGAGAGGTACTAATTCCATGCAGGAGCTCCAAACGTCAGCTAAAAAACCTTGAGTGAATTCTTCTTTAGAGGTTTGCGGACCGTGGTATAAAATCCCATATGCCTTCGTTGAAAAGGAAGGATCCTCCGACCAGACAGGCGTTCTATCTGGTCCGGGTAATTGCCCGATAATTAATTTCAGAAGAACTTAATCACGATGCAGGATTTTAACTTTTAGTTATTACATGGCGTCACAGATCTCGCTACACTTCTATGATGTAATCTATCATTACCTTGTGAGTGGTTTCTTCTGCGTCTGCTTGGGCTGGTGTTCAGAGAACACATCGGCGACATTGCCCCTCTGCTGCGGGCCGGCGCCGAACGTGCCCACGTACATCACCTCCGAGTCGCGCCGCACTCCGCTCAGTGACGTCACCGAGCGACGACCCGTCGTCTCTATCTCGCCAACCTGGCTCGCAGAGATACAAGTACACTAGATTGACAGAGCTAATAAAGAATTGTATCAATTGTATATAACATGGAACCTGTGACGAAGAGTCCATGTAACACGATTCCCATCGGCTTCCCTTACAAAAAATGTAATTTGTAGGTCAATGACATTTTTGGTTCCTTCTAATAAAGATAGATGCACAGTATGGGATATTGTTGTATGACCACCCTAACCACACCACCACCACCACCATACCAACGGAGAAGTGAAGTGCCTATTTTTCGAGACCATTACTTTTAAGCGCTTATAGTTTAAATGTATTTCCGCATATTTTAGTGAAATCTCCGAAGTGAATATTTAGTTGCAACTGCATCAAATTTTGACTGGCCTGTTGGTCTAGTGGTTAGTGGCCCTGACTGCTATGCCGGAGGTCGTGGGTTCGATTCCCACCCATGACATATGTTTGTGTGATGAGCACGATCATTTGTTCTGTGTCTGGGTGTAATTTATCTATATACGTATGTATTTAGAGATATATAAGTATGTTTATCAGTTGTCTAGTACCCATAACACAAGCTCTGCTTAGCTTGGGACTAGACGGCGTTGTGTGATAGTTGTGGAATATTATATTATTATCAAATTAAATGGTCGAAACACTTCCTAACTAAACCAATATGTCAATTTATAGTATTACCTTTAACGTTTTTGGGACAGGAAATTTTTGACTTCGACAGTTAGGAGTCATTGGCACTTCGCCGTCGATACCTCATACCATACAAGTACCTACCACCACCAGCACCACCATATAAGTACGTGAGGGTGTAATCATCATCATTTCAACAGAAAGACGTCCACTGTTGGACATAGGCCTCCCCCAAGAGTCGCCATAGTGACCGGTCCTGTGGGTCTCGCATCCATCGGATTCTCGCGACCCTCATCAGGTCATCGGTCCACCTTGTGAGAGGGCTTCCAACGCTGCGTCTTCCAGTACGTGGGCAGCACATTGCTCGCAGAATAGATGGTCGATGGGGATGGAAGGTTCTGGAGTGGCAATCACATACCGGAAGGTGTAATAGATACCTTAAAATCATCAGTATTCATGTTATTATTTCGTCCGACGGTGTTGTTCCTTTTGCTAGCCAGGACCTTCTTGTATACAGCGCCTAGACCCTTCACTCCTGAGTTGACGGTGCCTACCAGGTCACTGTAGGTCGGGCGACGCTGATCATCGGCTAGCAGGTTACCTGGAACGTTAGAAGTCGATATAATACAGTAAGGTAATACAGGCATGTATCCAGAGATGTAGCTAGATAACTAACGAATGTAGGGCAAAAAAAACCTGGGGCCCCTCTTTTTACGTGAGAAATCATAAAAATAACTTCGTCATCATCATCATTTCAGCCGATAGACGTCCACTGCTGGACATAGGCCTCCCCCAAATGTCGCCACAACGAACGGTCCTGTGCGTCTCGCATGCATCGGATTCCCGCAACCTTCACCAAGTCATCGAAAGTAGAAAAGTAGTAAAGAAGTTATTACTCTTCCTTACCATTTATTTCTATGTTCCATGTTATGTACTATTGAAACAAATCTTTGTCAATATGTCAGGTTGGCGAGACAGAGACGACGGGTCGTCGCTCGGTGACGTCACTGAGCGGAGTGCGGCGCTACTCGGAGGTGATGTACGTGGGCACGTTCGGCGCCGGCCCGCAGCAGAGGGGCAATGTCAAACACCAGCCCAAGCAGACGCAGAAGAAACCTCTTACAAGGTAATGTTAGTTTATATCATTCAAGTGTAGCGACATCTATGATGCTTTGAAAGGAACTAAAATTCAAAAATCCTGCATCTCCTGTCCCTCCGCGCTATTGGTCCGAAATCAATTATCGAGCAGTTGCCCGGACCAGACACAACATCCGTCTGGTCGGAAGATTTTACACCCTGTTCCAAATACTTCGTTATATGATATAATGGGTGACTGGCAATTAGTGTACGATACTTAAACACGTGATTGTGCTCATGATAACAAACAATTTTTATTATGGGAGCAAAGCCGAAATCGCGAAAAAAATATCAGCTGTTCAGTACATTAGGCAAACATAAATGTACTGAACAGCTGATTTTTTTTCGCGATTTCAGGTTTGTTCCCATAGTAAAAGTTGTTGGTTATCATGCATGAGCACAATCACGTGTTTAAGTATCGTACACTAATTACCAGTCACCCTATATACAACATTAGTTTTAGTATATGCGAAACACGAAACACGTGTCTAGTATTTTTATGTAAAGAATCTTTGTACAAAATTTCATAACTGTATCATGAAAAATCACAAAGTTATAAGCATGTTATGTTAACTGGTTGTCCGCACAAATACGTGGCTATCGGGCATCTGGGCGACTGAGGGGTTGTTTTGCTCCCGCACCCAGCTGTGCGCAGGCGCCTAATACATGCTATGATCTATTCTGACCTATTAGTGTCGGTGGTGTCCAACTTGTGACCATTTTTAAATATTTTTGGGAAAAAATATAACATGGTGTAAAAATGATTGGAATCGATTCAGTTACTGATTCTGAACAAATAAAAATGTTGTATAATCGGACGGGAAGACCGCTGCAGACAACCAAAGGGTTGTTTCAATCTTTCGATGTACTGAACGCGGTTTAAACGACGAGGTGAAACGCTTAGTACGGACCGTAGAGGTATTTTATCTTACGACCATGCGCAGGAGGCAAAAAGCAGGCGATTTCTATACTATGTATATTGTACCTATAAATTGTGTGACGAATATGATGATTTATACGTTGTTATAAAATGACGTTTTTTAGATTAGAAAAAATAAAAACATGTTTGATAATATCAGCTATTTTAACATTACAGGACGTACAATAGCAAAGATATGAAATCCTGATATTATCAGCGATTTTTTTATTATTATTAGGTATACAAACGGTAATAATTTTGATAAAGGTAGATTTTTAGGTAACTTTAAGCAAGAAATGAAACAAGTACGACGAACCGATGAACAAAAAAAATATTGATTATTTATTTATTAGGTCGGTAAATTTTTTTGGTTTCTGAGTATTAAATTGTGCGTGAAGATTGAGCGTCCAAACTACGAATTAAAAACTGTTTTAGCAACAGGATTTAGTAGAAGTTTTATAAAAACAGAAATCAAGAAACAAAGCATTTATTTCAAATAAACCATTTACAGGCACTTTTGAATTGTCAAGAAGTCAGTCAGTCAGAAAAATTACACATTCCAAAGCGTAGATCTCTATGGCGAAGAATGTGCAAGAAACTATCAACATGTATGTATTACGGATGAACAGTAAGACGGATTAAAATATTTGCCTAACAGTTTGGGCTTACCTTCTCCATAAATGTCTTTTATTAGATTTTAGTGTTTAGTTTTCGAACCCATGGGTATGAGGGTAAAATCTACAAGTCCGTGATAAGACCTGTCATACTGTATGGATCAGAATGTTGGGCTGTGAAAAAACGGATGAAAAAAGATTGCATGTAGCGGAGATGAGAATTTTGAGATGGATGTGTGATGTGACGAGAATGGATAAAGTGAGAAATGAGTATATTAGAGGAAGTTTGAAAGTGGCGCCAGTGACTGAAAAGTTGAAGGGGAATCGTTTGTCTTGGTATGGTCATGTAAAGAGGAGGGATGAAACACATGTTACTAAAAGAGTTATGAGTATACATGTGGATGGGTGGAGGGGGAGAGGGAGGCCAACGAAAAGTTGGATGGATTGTGTGAAGAGTGATATGAAAGAAAAGGAAGTTAGTGATAGCATGACGGGTGACAGGATAGAATGGAAGAAAAAAACGTGTTGCGCCGACCCGAAATAAGACGGGACAAGGACAGGAAGATGATGAGTTTTCGAACCCATGGTCAATATCATAATGAGACCATATTTATCACAGATAACAATGTGACAGTGGCGTACCTAGACGACCAACGCCCCTCGGGCAAAAAAAAAAAACTGAGACCCCTTTTTTATGTGGGAAATCATCAAATAACTTCTTTTGCTCTGAACAGAGCAGGAAGGAGTGTCAGACTATTACTGACTTAAACATAATTTGAGCCGAAAGACGTCCACTGTTGGACATAGGCCTCCCCCCAAGTGTCGCCATAACGACCGGTTTTGCGCGTCTCGCATCCATCTGATTCCTGCAACCCTCACCAGGTAATCGGTCCACCTTGTGGGAGGCCTTCCAACGCTGTGTCTTCCGGTACGTAGTCTCCATACCAGAACCTTTCGTCCCCATCGACCATCTGTTCTGCGTGCAATATGCCCTGCCCATTGCCACTTAAGTTTGGCGATTCTTCGAGCTATGTTGGTAACCTTGGTTCTTCTGCGGCTTGATTTAGACATAGAGTTGCTATAATTAGTTTTGCAACCTATTTTGAACATGGAAGAGACCAGAATTTTTCGCTAGTTCAATTAGAGGTTTAGGCCCCCCAAGCTTATGGCCCCGGACATCGACATAAATTATATTCTAGCGATAGACAAGCACGTTCATGGGAAAGTATTTGTCAAAATACTGAAAAGTTCGCTGCAGCGCTAGATTGGCAATTTGTCGTCTGACAAAACTATTAAAACCTACAGCGCTAAATAGCTTATAGATGATACTTTTTTAGCGACCAAAACGTCTTAAGCGCCATGATTTTGAATGAATTTGTAGTGCCATGGCACACGCGTTTCGTTCAACATAGTATAATGACATGTCATCCATGTAGATTTTTATACCGCAGAAGTGACACAGCTATAATATTTCATTACAATAATACTCTATTTCAAAATGTAATAATAGTCTTTGTTAGTGTATATTCGCTTCACTGACATTTCTTGATGAGTTTTATCGGATATCGAAAAACGTCATTATTTCTGAACTTTGATAAAAAAACCGAAGATATTATCTATACAAGAAAAGAAAGAACATTAAATCAAATATTCAAAAATATCGAACTAGTTATAAAACACTATGCGAAGTCTGTGTTCAGTAAACGAGATAAACGTAAAAAACCTACAACTGGTTTTCGTATTCGGGGGGAATATCTGCATGTCTTAGTCTATGATTGTAAAATGGGAAGGCGTTTAAATAAAATATTATCTTTTCTATTGCATTGTTCCGATATTAGAAGTTATTAAATCGCTTGGACAACCAGTAATTTTACTTAGATGACAATTGAATTATTATTTGTGTCTAGTAGGGTCACTTTGATTCGAATATAATAACGCTGCCCCCACACTGCATGGACGTCAAAACTGCACTAATGTCAGGTGTGCTGACTGCAGTTCACCTGAAGCGAACTAAGTATATTGATGGCCCGGGGGCACTGCCCCTTTATTAGTATTAACTAATAAAGAACATCACACCATTTAAATGATGTCAAAAACTCAATATGTAGAAGTCCGAACACTCACCTTGGCTAGAAGACCTAGTCATCTTCTGCGCCCACAGTTTGTTACTGGGCCGATGCGGCATGGGGTGCACATCATCCGCGTAGCCCTGGTCCCATTCCTTGGCTAGCTTCTTCAGTTCTTTCTCGGCTATCAGCTCGGCCTTACTCTGCCGTTTCTGGTACTGCTTGTGCGATTTCTCGTAGTCTTTCTTAGCTTTCTCCTTTAGTGACTTGGCTTTTTTTCTGGAATGGATGATTGAAATTTGAAATATGAATAGTTAAGTACCGCGCACCGGAAGACGCAGTATTGGAGGGCCTCCTACTAGGTGGATATATGACCTGGTAAGGGTTGTAGGAATCTGATGGATGTGATGCACAGGACCGTTTATTGTGGCGATACTGGGGGAGGCCTATGTCCAAAGGTGGACGTATTTCGATTGAAATAATGATGATGATGATAATGATGAAGTACCGACGACAGATGGGCGTTACGAATGACCGTGTGGCGTGGATCTGTAAGCCATAGAAAGAGAGGCAGGCCAGTGGCTGAAAGGATTGACAATATCAGGTATACTGCTGGTGAAGACAGGATTAGACTAGCACAGGATAGGACAAGAGACAAGCTCTAGTGGAATCTTTTACGGAGGGATGAATGGGTTCTTTCATTATTTTAGTTCAAATATAATAATTATGCAAATATAATATTAGTACATAATGATATAAGTGTGTAATGTTGCGAACAAAGAGGTTGAACAAAAAGGTTTTAACTACATTATAGCGCCGCACTAGTGCCTAATGGTAATCAAAATGTCACAGTTTGGTTACGAGTGCCATTATATACCTAAGTGCAGTGCAATAAGAGTCACTTTCTGAGCAAGTGTGTTGAAAAATAATATATTCAATATAAAATGTCATTCATTTAATCTGCAAGAAATAAAAGGTGTTTTTGTATAATATTATTTAAGTTGGATCGCCTTTACCCAGTAGTGGACGTGTTTCGGCTGTAATGATGATGAAGAAGGACAGTGGATCGGTGGATAGTTACAGGGCTGCGTTCAAAAATAACCAGAGTACGGTAGAGTCGCTACTTCAACCGTTCAAAAATGCTTCGAGTTGCAACCCAGGGTCGTTATTTTATAACATCAGTAGCTACCCTAGAGTTAACCCAACTAATTCTAACTCCGAGCAGGATAGGTTGGTGTAAGCGGCCATAAATGACACATGCTTGACATTGACAGTTGAACTCTACGTTCGCGTTCAAAAATGCGAGTGTCGAGTATATACTCTGATGACGTCATTAGAGTTAACTCCAACCGAGCCGATAATTTAAATCATAATATGCTAAAAATATTCCTGTCATAGGTAGTTAACTTTTATGTTGTAATACGTAAATATTTTGTACAATCAATAATTTTTTTGAGTACCCGTGAAGTTTATTGCCAGTTCTTTTCTATAGGAAACGACCATTTGGAACCGTGCATTCTTTTTGACGTTTTATAAGTGCTCATGTAGGCTTATGTGAATTCTTGAAATTTTAATTCTGGAAAACTCCATTTAGAATGTTAATTTTGGGAGCCCTGAAAATATTTTTGGGTAACAACAATAATTAAATGCTGTAATTTATAAATTAGAATTGAGAAAATAAAATTCAATTTACTTGTCATTTTAAAGTAGACATTGATTTCCAACTTCTTTCTCAGTTTAGAAATTGGCGTCGTGCTTTTTTGAGATTTGTTTTTTTCTTGGGCGGAGCGAGAGGGCGTGTCAGACTTTTAGGTACTGACTAAAAACCCACTCCTGTTCCTTCTTTGCCATTGTATCAGGGCCACAGTAGGTTTCGACCCTGCTGGGCCCCTACGGTTGCTGACATCTCCTTGAGGTGCGCGTGGAACACTACGCGCCGTCGACGACTTGGGTCGGTCCGGACGGTTGCCGGACGGTCGGACGGCGAGCTACTCATTGCTCGCCGTCCGCAAGCCCGCGCCTGCGGTGGCCGGAAATCGGGATCGGAATCCCAGCGGCTGAGGCGCGATGACCGTTACCTCGCACGTGCGGCCGCCTCCTTTGCTAGCATTACTGCTTCGCAGAAGGTGGCGACCGCCTGCCACTCCTCCTCGCTCCGGACCATGGCCTGTACCAAGGCCCGGCGCGAGATCGCTGCCACCGATCGCCCCGACGAGGGTGTTGTGTGTTTTTCTTAATGTTTTAACAAATTAAAAAGACAACGATGAAGCTGAATGTTTTAAGAGTAATCGAATCCACCTAGTCGGCGTTACATAACCCCAGCTTCTTGTATCATGTCACAACCATTACTCCACTACCCCGATTCTAATAATGATGGGAACTCTTATACAACGACAATTATGAATACCATTTCAACAAGATATTACACGTGGAATGTGTTCGCAGTTATGCGGTACAGATTAAAATAATAATTAACGGTTCCATGTTATAATTAAAAATGAAAGTTAAGTTTTTTTTATGCAACCTCTACGGAATAGCCCTTTGGAAAGCTAAGCATCCTACTAGATAATTAAATGATAATGCTGTTTTTTTTTTATATAAGTAAAGATTAATTATTTAGTGACCGGTCTCATCTAGTATAAAATGACGAAAAAAAAATTGACGTGTAAAAGTGTTTTTTTTAAACCTATTTGCAAAATAAATATCATTTATCATTTACCCGCCCCAGCGTATGTTAGAAATATTTAAAAATATCGGCTTTTCTCGATTTTATTATACATGCATACACTATAGTATAGTGTATATATAGTGACTATACTATACTCTCCTTTCGCAGGTGTGCTGGAAGAGATTTCTTTAGAAATAAGCATCTGTACCTTTTTTCTGTTTCCTTCTTCTAATCTTTTATTTTGTATGTGTGTACATAAATCGCTAAATAAATAAATAAAAATAAATACATGTAGACGACCTCTGTTTAGACCAGAATGCGCTTTGCTTGTGTTTTGGTATTCGTTTGGTCTAAACTCACCTCAACTCACTCACTCATTATACCTACTACACACATGGGTACACATACACTATACAGTTACACACCTTTTAAATTAAATACTTTATATTAAGATACGACCTTGTAAATTATTGTCGCCCCCCTAAATTCTTACCGATCCTTATTATGCTCGCCTCTCTACCTGCTACTTTTGTGAGATGAAGGAAACAAGTCTCCATGACACAAGGAATCCTAGTGTAGCGACATCTATGGCGTCACATAAGAACTAATCCTGCATCGCGCAATCAAAGTTCTCCGCGCGTTTAGAACATATAGAACAGCCCGAAATCATCTATCGGGCAGTTGCCCACCAGACAAAACACCCGTCTGGCCGGAGGATCCTCCCTTTTCAACGAAGGTTTGCGGGACTTTACTCTCTGTTCCGCATACCTCTAAACTAGTATGAAACATAATTTACTTGTCATTATTCTCCAACTTGGCCGTCGCCTGATCCAGTAAGCGCAGTATATCGTCTCGACCGTTGATGGCCGCCAGCTCCTGGGCGGTGTGGCCGTCCACGTCCATAGCGAACACGTTGGCGCCGAAGTTGATGAGGAAGGTCACACATTCCTTGTGGCCGCGCGCTGCAGCAAGGTGCAGCGCTGTGTTGCCGAAATAGTCCGCTTTGTCGGGCTCTCCTCTGTAATAAAAAGGTTGTAGAAGTTTAATAGGAGGCACTCCGGGGAGAGGGAGGTTAGACAAATGTCTTACCTCCCTCACATTACCTATCGCTTCCGTGAGTTCTAAGGTCCTTATACGAATCTGCGGAGATTGTTTCTATGAGGTCAACGTTGATTCGCGAAAAAAAAACTCCTTTTTTCTATATATTGTAGAGTTTAAATATGAACATGACTTGTAAAAACTGTCCAATTTTTATGTTAATTATTAACCACCAATTATTATAATTTGACTCCCAATGTCAAATCATAAGCCCCAATTTTATCTTTATATATAAAAGCGAAATACCACTCACTGATTAATCACGAAATCTCAGAAACTATAACACCTACAAACTTAAAATTTGGCAGGTAGGTTCCTTATAGGGTGTAGACATCTGCTAAGAACAGAACGGATTTTACGAAACTCCACTCCTAAGGGGGTAAAACGGGGGTTGGAAGTTTGTATGGAGAAATCGACTTTTACGCGGGCGAAGCCGAGAGCAGAAGCTAGTTTTTAATATTGATAGGCTCGCGTTTGACCACTATCTGACCTGATAGTAAGAGGTGGTGTAGCTGACGTTGGAGTACGCTTGCCTAGAATTATAACCTATTCACCTTAAACACCTCCAGCCCCCCTAGCCAAGTCACAAACGATAAACGTAAACTCTCAGTAGTCTTTAATAGATTTTCAACTTTATGTTATTGGATATAAAGTTGAAAATCTATTGAAGATTACAATAGTGTTTTCGTTCGTTCCGGTCGCTAACGCTCAGTAGTCTTTAATAGATTTTCAACTTTATGATCTTAGGTATAAAGTTGAAAATCTATTGGAGATTACTAAGCGTTCACGTTTATCGTTTGCAACTTGGCTAGGGGGGCAGGTTGTAGCTATCAGCCCCCCTAGCCAAGTTACGATCGTTTCGTTTGCGTCGAACGCCTCGAGTAGGCCACGCCTCCGATTCCTTTGTTCTGACCACGTGACTGAGCGTTGAGATGACGTCAGAACAAAGGCATCGCAGGCGTGGCCTACTCGAGGCGTTCGACGCAAACGAAACGATCGTAACTTGGCTAGGGGGCTGGAAACACACAAGCAGGGAATTCCACTCCTTAGCTGTACGCATAATATTTTCAAGTACTCATTGAAAATAGTGGGGCTCATGAGTTATAGTTTGTAAACGAGGTCATCGAATTTCACATGGTATTCAAACGAAAAGGAAAATCAGATTTCCGGTGTCATAACATTGACAATTGTTTGGAAATGGATATTATTACAGTTCAGGTATTTTCACGTACAAATTAACTGTTATCGCTCGCCACAAAAATGTGTATAAAGTGAAAGTAGTGACGGCTTTTGTGGATCAATCAATTGAAATTGTTGTATGAGCCTATGATGCCGCTACGCTGCATCTGAGTGAAATGATGTAGATTTTTCTAAGATTATAAGTTTCAGCAGAAAACGTCCACTGTTGGAAATAGGCGTCCCCCAAGTGTCGGCACAACCACCGCCCTGTGCTTCTCGAATCCACCAGATTCTTGCGTTCCTCACCAGGTCATCAGTCCACTTTGTGGTCTACCAACGCTGCGTCTTCCAGTACGCGGTCGCCGCACCAGAACCTTTCGGCTCCATCGACCATCTGTTCTGCGAGCAATGTGCCCAATACCACTTAAGTTTGGCGATTCTTCGGGATTAACTTACGTGTGATGTAGGTATGTGTATGATAGTCTAAAGTACCTTCTTAATATTATTTAAGTGATGATCAGAATAATGATCATAATTTTATGTCTATGTATAGTCTAATAGAGCAGTGGTGGCCAAGTGGTAACGGCCCCGACTTAAGAGTTGTAGGTCGCGGGTTCAAACCCAGCCAGGCGCATTACTTCGTGTTATTTATTTCATCACCACTGCTCTCAAAACGGTGAAGGAAAACATCGTGAGGTATGTAAAACCGGCATGTCCTAGAACCAAAAAATTCGAAAACATGTGACATTCACCAACCCGCACTGGGCCTGCGTGGTGGATTACGGTCCATTCCCTCTCCTAGAGAGGAGGCCTGGGAACATTAAAAAATAGGCTGATAATGCTATAAGTAGTCTAATATTATGTTTTTAATGTAAAATTGAACACTTCAATAATTTGCAGTACACCGCGGACTGCCTTTTGATGTTATGTTCTTACAGTCCATCCTAAGGTTGTCTGGTAGACCGCCATTGTACTCATAGATTAAGTTAGTAGCTGTTGATCCCCGCATTAACGCCGGCGTTCACGCGCCATTGTCTTACTATTGTGTCTCTAATTACGCACTCAAAAGGTTAAAAGTTTTGTTACTATTTTGGTGTACAATAAAGTTTTATTCTATTCTATTCTATGTGGGTAAGCCAACAAATGTAGTTAGAAGTTTGTACCACCTTCAGTTAGTCGCAATATACGTGTAACCGTGATCAGCTGTTTCATTCCCTGGCCCTGTATCCCGGCATTCCCAAGTGATTCACTAAGTAATCTTTTATATGTTGATAATTTATAGTTTCCGATTTCCGACAGGTAGACAAAAACCTACATAGAGATGATGCTTGGACGTTTAGCGGTTCAGCAATAAGGCTAGCATTCGTGATAATCCATGTAATATTTTCACGGTTTTCAATCACAACAGAGATTAGTCGAGTAAACAGAAGATATTATAGTGCGCAAACACAGGTGCATTCTTTTCCTTTACACTCATAGTCCGATATGACGGCAATCATACACGACCGGAGAGAGATCAGGCGCAAGACCGACTGGTCTTGGTCGAAACGGTTGTGACTTGGCTAGAGGGTCTAAGTCACAACCGTTTCGTTTCGATTCTCTTTTCGTTGATCGCCTCGAGTAGGCCACGACTCCGATTCCTTTATTCTGATGTCATCTCAACGCACAGTCACGTGGTCAGAACAAAGGAATAGAAGGCGTGGCCGACTCGAGGCGATCAACGAAAAGAGAATCAAAACGAAACGGTTGTGACTTGGCTAGAGGGGCAGAGGAGTGTCGCACTACCAACTTCGAAACTGCAAGCTATTATTGAGTAATTCTTATTAGAAAACCCATTAGCAATTTTTTTCCGAGAATTGAACCCAGGACTCAACGCTCGACAGTCAAGCTTACGACCACGAGACCAACGAGGTAGTTTGTATGAATAAAGAGTACGTACGCGAATCTATCACATAAATATTATACAGGTAAAAGGTAAAGGTTGTGTGTATGTTTGTTACTTCTTCATGTTCGAACGGCTGAATGGATTTGGATCAAATTTGGCAGACAGGTAGACCAGGTCTTAGAATAGTATACGGGATACTTTATTTTATAATTTTATACTTTCACGCAGGCGAAGCCACTAGCTAGTTAGTTTTCTATAAAAATCTTAGATTGTCCATAAAGAAAACCAAATAAAATATATTTTCTGATAAAAACTATCTAGATATACTAATTGTTCATGAGAAACGACAACATGGCTTGGAGCGGAATTCGCACTCATTCCGAAAGGGAATAATGTCACGAACAGTTATATAACTGTACCGCCTCACTCGCCTGTACGGAATACGGTGTCACATTAAAATATTCGTGTGAATATTGGGCCTTATCAGATGGCTTAACGTCATCCGAAGGGCAATGGAATGGGCTATGCTCGGAGTTTCCTCGCGAGATCGCATCAGGAATGAAGATATCCGCAGGAGAACCAAGTTGCTGACTTAGCCCGAAAAATCGCTAAACTTAAAGTTACACTAGTCGACACTTTTTCCATACAAACTTTGGGGGGGTACTACTCCACAGTTTGACATTGTACATCCAAAGTAAAACATATATGGTTTATCTTATACTTAATTTTGTCTGTACGGAAACAGAAAAACAAAAATAATTTCCGTTACAAAGTTATGAGCCAACAAAGTTTCTGTTTTTTGATGATTTTAACGCAACTTTAAGTGTAAAAAAGTAACAAAATTCGTATAAAATCTCTAAAACTAAGTCGGTACCGACAAACTTTTATTATCGAAGAGTTCTATACAATTTATTTGTATTAGATTTATGCAGTGATTTTTTCATAAAACCCGATTTTCCAAAGCACTACTCTCAGATTTTACGCACCGTCTAATTTCATTTCAGTTCGGGACGGTGTTTGTGTGCATGCGAACCATACGATGTTCATATATTTTAGCGTCTGACTGCTCATACTTGATATTATCGCTGTCGGACACAATATCATATGAGACATCGCTATTTTTGGCCTCACCCATCAGCGAGTTCGAGCCCGCGACTAGTTCAGCCTTAAGTGGCAGCGGGCAGGGTACATTGATTGCAGAACATCTGGCCTCATCAGAAGGCTTAAAGTTACCTGTAGGGCAATGGAAACTTAAGGGCTATGCTCGGAGTTTCCTTGCGAGATCACAAGAGGAATGAAGATATCCGCAGGAGAATTAATGTTGCTGACATAGCCAGAACAATCGCTAAACGTAAGTGGCAGTGGGCATAACACATTGATCGCAGAACAGATGGGGCCAAAAGATTCTGGAGTGGCGACCGCACACCGGAAGACGCAGCGTTAAAAGGCCTTCTACAAGGTGGACCGATGACCTGGTGAGAGTTGCGAGAATGCGATGGATGAGGAGGCGAGGACCTTTTGTTGTGGCGACACGCTTGCGACCACGGGACCGACGAGGCAGTTGCCATAATAATATCATCTAAGGCTAATGAAGCTGTTGATATTTTTTATGTAATATAATCCGTAACATTGTGTAACAGAGCGCTGGCGGGCAGACAATGCGTGAAAGTGACAGTGAGTGATTCCACATTGTTCTCAGCACGTTTTATATTCTAATAATCTGTTATGAGGAAAAGAAAATTATGTTACAAGTAAGAGTGGCTGGAAGTGCCGATAAATTATTTTCAATACACCTACTCAAAAACCTGTTCTTATCCCTCCGCTTTTAGGTACGCAATTTACTGTTTTCGCACTTGTGCGGAAAAGTGCACGAGCTCACCCTCGACACAATTTATTGTATTTATCGTAATCGAAAAATCAGTACGAATATATTATTACCTGATAATTTGAATAAAATTCCAAAAACCGTGCAATAAAATATTGTCACCAGTGCATATAAAAAATGAAAACTTAATCTGAAAAAAATATTATATTAAGTACCTACTGGTGACATCACATCTTAACATTTATAGCGTAAGCTTATTTATTTATAAATAACATGCTGTGAGCGAGGTTGCTATCTCCACTTTGTCACATAAACCTTTCAAGGTTTCAGACAAGTGTTTTTTTGTAACGTGTGTAAAGTATAAATGTATTGAACAACAAAAAAAAAAAACAGAATCGAAGACAAGACTTAGCAGCCAATCGGATGCTACATCATCACGTCACGTCATTGATCACTAAGGGTATAGTGATTGAAGTTATGTGGTCATATTTGGACTATAAATTATGGAGGGACTACTGGCACCCACAACATGATCAGTGTGACCTGTTGGTCTAGTGGTTAGTGGCCCTGATTGCTATGCCAGAGGTCGTGGGTTCGATTCCCACCCAGGACAAATGTTTGTGTGATGAGCACGATCATTTGTTCTGTGTCTGGGTGTAATTTATCTTTAAATGAATGTATTTAGAAATATATAAGTATGTTTATCAGTTGTTTAGTACCCATAATACAAGCTCTGCTTAGCTTGGGACTAGACGGCGTTGTGCGATAGTTTACAAAAAAAAGTGTATACGTGTGGGCCGTGGGTCTCTTTGGATGGGGACTGCGGTCCCAACTTCCACTTATAAAAACCCTACGACCCTCACGCGATTCTTCAAGTATTAGGTACTGATGCAGAGAACTTGCGTGCGTGGGCTCTTGGACGACAGGGCTTGATATAATTGGTTCCATTGAAATTCTAAACCACCTAATAAGGAGTGACTTTGAGGCTATGGTTAGCGCAATGGTTGAGTGATTATCTGCTGCTCAGTGTCTAGCAGGTTCGATTCCCGCACGGAACAAACATGTAAATGGCCTACAGATAGTTGTTCCGGGTCTGGGTGTTTTGTATATGTGAATTTACATGTTTGTGAACGTACCCACGATACCGGACACGGTGGAGGTGTACCCCGCTTGGGCGGAGCACCGCCTTGTCCTCGTGGGGCCAATCGGCGGCAGTGACCTCTCGCGCCGGGCCCAGGTACAGGCCATGGTCCGGAGCGAGGAGGAATGGCAGGCGGTCGCTTCCTTCTGTGAAGCAGTAATGCTAGCGAAGGAGGCGGACGCAAGCGTGAGGGAATGGACTTCATACCGACCCCAATTTCCAGCCACCGTAGACGTGTCCTTGCGGACGACGAGCAATGGGTAGCTCGCCGTCCGGTCGTCCAGTAATCGTCCAGACCGAGTCCAAGTCGTCGACGACGCGTAGTGTTCCACGCGCGCCTCAAGGAGATGTCAGCAAAACCGAAGGGGCCCAGCAGGGCCGAAGCCTAATGGGGCCCTTGGGTTGACTTCCGAAAGGGAAACCCGAGGTCCTGAAACGCTAGGCAAAGAAGGAACGGAGGATAGGAGTGGTTTTAGTCAGTAAAAGTCTGACACGCCCTTTCACTCCGCCCTAGTCGTGAGGGCAAGCATCCAATGATTTCTTTCATTGGATGATTTCCCGCCTTAAAATAAAACAACCCACGATCTAGGAGTAATTCATAGAGTGGGGCAAAGTTTTATTTGATCTGTGGGGCAAGGATTTCTTAAAAAAAAAAAAAATGTGGTTGTCAGGGTGACGAGTCTATTTTAAAATTGGAACGTGACATCTACGGTGGAGCAATAAAACTTTAAGTTAGCCATTAAAATAATCAGCGGATGACATTTTCAGCGGATCGATTAGACAGTATTGTAAATGTTTTATCTTACACGTAATACCTACACTATCACATAGATTAGTGTAGAAATTTTATATTTTGGATTCGGCACGTAGGTAGGCCATCCTAGCAGGAAGAGATGGCATCTTCGACTCTCCAGATTCCTGACATGTTGGTCTAGTGGTTAGTGGCCCTAACCGATATGCCGGAGGTCGTGGGTTCCATTCCCATCTAGGAAAAATGTTTGTGTGATGAGCACGATCATTTGTTCTGTGTCAGCCCTGCGTTCAAAAATGAGGTTAGAGTTAACTCTAATGACGTCATCAGGGTAGATGCTCTACGCTCGCATTTTTGAATGTGAACTGTCAATGCCAAGCAAGTGTCATTTATGGTCGCTTACACCAACCTACCCTGCTCGGAGTTAGAGTTAGTTGGAGTAACTCTAGGGTAGCTACTCGAGTTATAAAAGAACAACCCTGGGTTGCAACTCGAAGCATTTTTGAACGGTTAGAGTAACGACCCTACCCTGCTCTGGTTATTTTTGAACGCAGGGCTGGGTGTAATTTATCTATAATATTTATTTAATACTTCATGCACATAATGGTACAGAGGCAGACTTAATGCTTAATTTATGTATTTATAAATAAGTATACTGAGAGCAGTGGTGGCCGAGTGGTAACGGCCCCGACTTACGAGTTGCAGGTCGCGGGTTCAAACCTAGCCAGGCGCATTACTTTGTGTAATTTATTTCATCACCACTGCTCTCAAAACGGTGAAGGAAAACATCGTGAGGAAACCGGCATGTCCTAGAACCAAACATTCGAAGACATGTGACATCCACCAATCCGCACTGGGCCCGCGTGGTGGATTACGGCCCATTCCCTCTCCTAGAGAGAGGAGGCCTGAGTCCCAGCAGTGGGAACATTAAAAGGCTGAATATGCTATGCTTATGCATATAAATAAGTATATAAGTATGTTTATCAGTTATCTAGTACTCATGACACAAGCTCTGCTTAGCTTGTGACTAGACGGCGTTGTGTGATAGTTGTGGAATATTATTATTGTTGTAGCCACATCTACGTTGAGAGGAGAGCGAGAGGAGTGACAGAGTTTTACTGACTAAAATCCACCTGTGTTCCAAGTACCGTAACTAAGGCGGTTCCAGAGAGAGAGACGTTGGAGGGGCGCAGAAATGATCAAACCAGTGCTAAGTATCCACCCTTACATTATTGGAATTGAAACCTCTACGGTCTGGACTAAGCGTTTCGCCTCGTCGTTTATACCGCTTACATCGAAGGACTGGAACAAGATGCCTATTGCGGTGTTCCCGGCCGATTATAATTTAGGTGTCTTCAAAGCTAGAATGAATAGATTCTTAATAAACCAGTGCCTCACCATCAACAATTGCATCTCTGCTTACCATCAGCTGGGATCGTAATCAAGCACTAGTTTATATTAAATAAAAAAGTATTGGAATATGTTTTGTAGTTAGTAGCATACATATAATACCTGTTTATCGTGTACGTACCTAATACGATTGTAGACGTCTCCTACCAGGAGTGATTCAGAAAATGTTAACAAAATATATATCTGTAGAAATCTTGTACATTTAATGGAGATTCTGAATGACGAAAAATTTTCCAAAATTTTTTAATGATTTCAAAAAACCTATCTATATGTATTTCCTGGAACAAGTTTAGTGAAATATTCAAATAAATGACAGAATTTCCGAATGCCAACAGAGTTTTCAGGCGTGATTTTTCTTTTTTCGCGTTGCCTCTTCATCAAATATTGCGTTAGATGAGATAAGCTTTTAAACCATGCTCACGTTGACGATACACAAGTGGGGAACGGCCCTTTAAAGATCCTATTTTCGGTCAAACCCGAGAACGTTGTCTTGCTTCTATTACCCCCACTTCGAGTCTACGATTTCCGTCCCGTTTCTATTACCCCCACGTCGAGTTTATGATTTCCATCCCGTATTTATTAACCCCACGTCGAGTCTACGATTTCCGTCCCGTATCTGTTAACCCCACGTCGAGTCTACGATTTCCGTCCTGTTTCTATTACCCCCACGTCGAGTCTACGATTTCCGTCCCGTTTCTATTACTCCCACATCGAGTCTATGATTTCCGTCCCGTTTCTATTAACCTCACGTCGAGTCTACGATTTCCGTCCCATTTCTATTACCCCCACGTCGAGTCTACGATTTCTGTCCTGTTTCTATTACCCCCACGCCGAGTCTACGATTTCCGTCCCGTTTCTACTATAACCCCCACGTCGAGTCTACGATTTCCATCCCGTTTCTATTTCCTCAACGTCGAGTTTTTTACCCTGCTTCTCCATAAACCTTTACGTCGAGTTTATCGACACCAGTTTTTTTTTTTTGTCGAAACTGTGTCTTCGATCGGTCTCTAGGGCCCGGATTAATAATAAACGTTGCTCAACTACATCCTCAAGTGCGATATCATTTGATACCCGATTATACGATGTCAGAAGCTCAAGATCGTTGCTAATTAATAAACTCACGAGTACAGAATCTCAGTTACCAAGATCAGCTCCTCAATGCGCTGTACTCAAGCTGTGCTTACGAGAACCATTACGTCACATCGACCGAAGTGAACAAATCTGAATCGTTTTTTGAAATATTTACTTGGCAATCCAAAAGGATTTGAGGTATCCCCCTTACATAAATTTTTGATAAACGATATCCTAGGGAACTCACCCTCTTCCGACTAACAAGCGGAGTGCGTCGATGTGTCCCTCGAAGGCGGCCCACAGCGTGGGGGTCATCCCCGACTCGTCCTTGTTGTTGCATTCTTTACGAGTGGCCTCACTGAGCACCACTAGCAGACCGTCTTTGGCGGCTCTAGAAAAAGAAGAAAGAGAAATGGGTATTTGTTAAAATTAATAAATGAATCTTGAATCTTGTCTGTGCTTATTTTTGTACAATATTTTATAATAAACAACAAATAACACTAAAAGAAATCTTTTTCTGAGAACAGCATCAAAATCTATACCTATATAAAAGAAAGTCGTGTTAGTTACACTATTTATAACTCAAGAACGGCTGAACCGATTTGGCTGAAAGTTGGTGGGGAGGTAGCTTAGAACCAGGAGAAACACATAGGATATACATATAGGACTTTTTTTTTGAGTAGGGTAGAGTAGGGCAGAGTAGGATAGAGTTGGGTAGAGTAGGATAGGCGTTACGAAGTTCGCCGGGTCAGCTAGTTAGTTAATAAATAGCAAGTGTCGCGAAAATATGACTGTTGTGTAAACTTTTGTTCTTTGTTGCTTTTGTTTGTTGTTGTTTGTTCTTTTGTTTTATTTGTTTTTTTGTTTGTTGATGTTTGTTCTTTTGTTTTATTTGTTTTTTTTTTGTGCCCATTTTTAGGTTTCCGAACCCAAAGGGTTAAAACGGGACCCTATTACTAAGACTTCCCTGTCTGCCTGTCTGAAAGCAGGGTATCTCGTGAACCGTGATAACTAGACCGTTGTTTTCACAGGTGGTGTATTTTTGTTGCCGCTATATCGACCATTTTTAGGGTTCCGTACCTCAAAAGGAAAAAACGGAACCCTTATAGGATCTTTTTGTTGTCCGTCTGTCTGTCTGTCAAGACCCTTTATCTCGGGAACGACTTGAAGTATCGAGTTAAAATTAAAACCGTATTCTCAAGTCTGCGGTTCTTTTAACGAACAAAAAAGATACAGGCGTTTGTGTCGCAAAAAACGTAAATTTCGACACTCAAGAGAATCAAAATTCATAGGGTACTTCCTATTGACCCAGAATGCTGAAAATTGGCATAAAGCAAGTTCTTATAGCACAGGTATAGGAATAAATCTGAAAGTAATAAATTTGTTGCTACGTAACAAAAAAAAAACTCTTTACGATACAGAAAAAATCTTCGAGACTCCATTCGGGATTTTAACTATTTACAAAAGTAAGATGCGCGAGTCCGACTCGCACTTGCCCAGTTTTTTGAAATGACTCGATATATAAATATCCTATTGCTTATCAGTTATGGTATTGAACGATGCTAGTTATTTATTTTGACTGGCCTGTTGGTCTAGTGGTTAGTGGCCCTGACTGCTATGCCGTAGGTCGTGGGTTCGATTCCCACCCAGGACAAATGTTTGTGTGATAAGCACGATCATTTGTTCTGTGTCTGGGTGTAATTTGTCTATATAGATATGTATTTATTTAGAAATATACAAGTATGTTTATCAGTTGTCTAGTACCCATAACACAAGTTCTGCTTAGCTTAACTATCACACAACGCCATCTAGTCCAGATGGCGTTGTGTGATAGTTGTGGAATATTATATTATTATATTATTTATCTATTGTGATTTGACACATGTAGGTGTATGGATTTCCCTGCAAATCCAAGTATTGACCGGCAGTGCTGCCATCTCTTAATGCGATTCATTTTATAATCCTAACTGAACTGTTACAGGGATGGAGCTATATAGGTTGTACAGCCGCATACCGCGGCGTCCTACGCAAACCACTTGGTATACTGAAAAACGTATATATAGCATGAATAACATCCAAAGCTTTAAATCCGAATTGAAATCAATTAATTGGAGAGATATACTTAAAGAAAGTAATGACACAAATCAAAATTATACTGCTTTTAATAACCTACTAATTAATATACTCAATAAAACTATACCCAGAATAAAAACTAAATTAAAAACAAAGTATAAAAAATACTGGCTAACAAAAGGCATAAAAATCTCGTGCAAGAACAAAAGACTGTTAAAAATTTTAAGCATTAGGTCTAACAACCCAATTATCAAGAAATACTATAGAAAATATGAAAAAATATTAAAGCAGTCGGTGATTACCTCAAAGAAACAGCATTACATTAAAAAGATTAAAACGTCCCAAAATAAAGTTAAAACTATGTGGAATATAGTAAACGAACTTACTAACAAAAAAACTTTGAAAGATAAATACAACATTCAACTTCAAATCAACAATAATTTAGTATCTGATCCAAAACAAATAGTGAATCATTTCAATAACTTCTTCGCATCAATTGGCAAAGAGACCACCCTTCCGGTTGGTGGTGAGGCAAAAGGCCAACCTGTACTAAACCCCTCGGAAAATACTCTTTTCCTCAGACCCTTAGACTGTCGTGAAACTCTTAGGATCATAAAAAATCTAAAAAATAAAAAAGTCACGGAATAGATGAATTACCGCCCTCCTTGATTAGACAATGCGCAGAAGAGCTTGCCGTACCGTTTTGTGTTCTTATAAACCAGTCGTTTGAAGAAGGTATTTTTCCTGATCTACTTAAAAAAGCTATTGTAAAACCATTGCACAAGAAAAACTCTAAAACTGATCCCAATAATTATCGGCCCATAGCTCTTCTACCCACGGCTTCAAAAATTTTTGAAAAGGCCATGTGTAACCGGGTATACAGTTTTTGCGAAAGATATAAAATCTTTGACGAAAGCCAAAACGGATTCCGAAAAAATCGTTCAACCACTCTAGCTGTTTATAAATATATGCAAGAAGTAATAAATATATTAAATGACAAAAAATATGCAGTAGGACTACTTTTAGATATGACCAAGGCATACGACAAAGTAAAGTTTAATATTCTACTGGACAAACTCTACGGTATAGGAATTCGGGGAACTACCCATAAGTGGTTTGCGTCATATTTAAAGGATAGAGAACAATACGTGGAAATAGAACACTTTAATAACGACTTAAAACGCATTATACAAGTTAGATCCGACAAAATCATTATAAATTCATCAATTCCCCAGGGTAGTGTTATTGGATGTCTCCTATTTATAATATACATCAATGACCTTCCCAAAATCATGGAGGAACCCTGCGTGCTATTTGCAGACGACATATCTTTGCTTACCACATGCCAACCAAATAGCAATATCACCGAAAAACTCAAATTAATATTAGATAAAATAACAAATTGGATGGAGGAACATAATCTGGAAATTAATTACAGAAAGACCAAGCTATTGACTTTCCACCCTCGGCAAAAATCCCCACTACCAATCAACTTCTCATTTAACGACACAGAAATCGAACAAGTAAATGACTTTACATTATTAGGACTCAATATAGACACACACATTTCTTGGAAACCACATATAGCGAAAGTAAGATCTAAATTATCAAAATTTACTTATGCACTTCGAGAAGTAAAGAAAACCACCGACCTACAAACTGCACTTACGACCTATTATGCCTACGCTCACTCATGGCTCAGCTATGGCATAATAATGTGGGGAAATAGCACTGACGTGCCTACGCTTTTTATTCTCCAAAAAAAATTAATTAGAATCATTGTTAACATAGACCAAACAGAAACTTGTAAACCTTTTTTCATAAAACATAAAATACTTACCTTAACATCTATCTATATCTTAGAAATATGTAAGTTTGTTAGGAAATACATGACTTTTTTTACAACTCGTGCAGATAAACATCCCGACCGATCAGTTAGATATAAAAATATGTTAATATTACCCTCTCTCTCGCGCATGAAACTGCATTCAAACAGTCCTTATGTCATGTCAGTAAAAATATATAATAAACTCCCAGATGTTCTAAAGAATGAAACTAGTGAAATATCATTCATAAGTAAACTCAAGCAAATATTAACAAAAAAAGCATATTAAACACTACATGAATATTTGAATGACAGTAATATAAATTGACATGGATAATTAAATAATAAGTAGTATGTGATCTCAATAATATATATAATGACTTAACCTGGAAGATTTGTAATATTTAGTGTGATTAATTTAACAGAGCTATTTTATAAAATGACATTGTTATTAATATTTTTTTTTTTAATTTAAGCTAATGACATTATTTGTAAATATTTTTTTTTATTAATTTAATTCAATTTTATCATTTATATTTAATCTTTTGCTGTGCCCTACAGGGTCCATAATTGTAACTAAGCAATAATGTAACATCTCTAATGACATTATGGTATGCAAATAAAGATATGAATATGAATATACAGCTCCATCCCTCTCTATCGCTCGCACGCCTGACATTTTAACAAGTCATGGTAAGTTTCCTGCTTTTAAAGTTTAGGTGAAGCCAGTGGCGTGCCTAGGGTTTCAAAATAAGGCAAGCCCAATAAAATTTTAACCGATTTCAAAAAAAGAAAGTTCAGTTTTCGACTGAGTATGTAGGTACCTACGTATGTATCATCGCAATTTTCTCACAAACTACTGATTAGGTACAATAAATTAAAAGCCCAAAAAACAGTCATGAATTTCATTTATAATTATATTTGAGAATCAAGCACAGTTGTTTTCTATGACTAACATCGGGGGTTTCGTCAATAATAATTGAAACAAATTTTGTTTGCCTAACTTCGTAATCGATGCAAGTTTGCATCACATCGGCTACGGAATGAATAATATCGTTTTGAATTTTGTTAGATAAATAACTCGGCCCCGGTTTGTCACTTTTCTAATGCTGCATATGCTTTTCTAAAACGACATCGTATTTTGAAATTAACGAGACCAGTTCTAAAAAATTGCCTTTATTTTTGAATATTTAATTTCGTTATTTTAAAAAGTCGCTAGTTTTTATTGTTGCTAAATCTTAAAAAAAGTTTCCAAACTCGTTAAAAATCTCCAAGATCTCACAACGTCGCTAAAACGGCAACACTGCAGAGTTGGCAAGGTGACAAGGCCACGCATACGCGAGCAACTTCATACGAATGCCCGGCTTAAATCTTCCATACTGATCGATTTGTAGACGCATAAGGTCCTAACTCGTTATACGGCACATCGCTATAAGTGCGAAAGTGACAGAGATAGTATTTGAAAGCCCGGTAAAAGCCGGTACGTGTAAGCGAGATAGATTTAGCTCTCGCGTAGATGCTGCCAATGCGAAACTCTGCGCGCGCTGTGTAGTAGTGTGGCATAGGTAGATACTTTGTGTTATTTTGATAAGAATTAAAGCGCGCGAACTTTTAAATAGTTCGGGTTTGATATTGATTCTCTATCAAGCATTTTAGTAAGGCATGCCTGGCTTTTCTGCTTGTATGAAGGTACCGCCACTGGGTGAAGCCTTCCGAACAGACGTAAGTACCTAATTATGAAAGCTACAACTTTTGGGTCTTTAAGTCAAGAGTGAATAGGTTACTTCTAGGCAATCGTGCTCCATCGTCGATCACGTCATCGCTTACCATCAGCCCCCCTAGCCAAGTTGCAAACGATAAACATGAACGCTTAGTAATCTCCAATAGATTTTCAACTTTATACCTAAGAGCATAAAGTTGAAAATCTATTAAAGACTACTGAGCGTTAGCGACCGGAACGAACGAAAACACTATGTAATCTTCAATAGATTTTCAACTTTATATCCAATGACATAAAGTTGAAAATCTATTAAAGACTACTGAGAGTTTACGTTTATCGTTTGTGACTTGGCTAGGGGGGCAGGTGAGATAGTAGTCGAAAGCTGGGCAAGTGCGAGTCGGACTCGCGCACTGAGGGTTCCGTACAAACTTGAAAGGCAAATTGCGGTTTACGATTAATGACGTATTAAAAAAAAAACTACTTACTAGATCTCGTTCAAACCAATTTTCGGTGGAAGTTTTTAGGTAATGTACATCATATATTTTTTTTAGTTGATGAAAAAAAATTATTTGAGTTTCAGTTCTAAGTATGGGGAACCCCCAAATTTTATTGTTTTTTTTCTATTTTTGTTTGAAAACCTTAATGCGGTTCACAGAATACATCTACTTACCATGTTTCAACAGTATAGTTCTTATAGTTTCGGAAAAAAGTGGCTGTGACATACGGACGGACAGACAGACACATGACGAATCTATAAGGGTTCCGTTTTTTGCCATTTGGCTACGGAACCCTAAAAACTGGGCAAGTGCGAGTCGAACTCGCGCACTGAGGGTTCCGTACAAACATACCTATGAAAACAGTTCAATTTTTTCAAAAAGATTTTTTTTTTTGTGACGTAAGTAATTTCAAAACAGTGTTCAGATTTTTCCTATACTTGTGATATCAGACCTTGCTTCATGCCAAATTTCAGGATCCTAGGTCAACGGGAAGTACACTATGAATTTTGATTCCCTTGACAGTGTCGAAATATACGTTTTTTGCGACTTAACTCCTTGAGTAGCGTAATTAGAGACACAATAGTAAGACAATAGCGCACGACCGCCGGCGCTCGTGCGGGGATCAACAGCTTAAACGGCCGTATCTTTTTTTTTCGTTAACTTAGAAGTTTGATTTTTTCACAGCTTCAAGGGACCTCCGACCTGAGTACCTACATGTTTTTAATTTCACTCGATACCTCCACACGTTCCCGAGATAAAGGGTCTTGACAGACAGACCGAGAGACGGACAACAAAGTGATCCTATAAGGGTTCCGTTTTTTCCTTTTGAGGTACGGAACCCTAAAAATCTGTAGGAGGCCGCATGATTTAAAGACAAGTTGTATGTATTCGCCATCCTCAGTAGTAAGGGAACCATGAAGAAAAATGCATGCTTCATGCAAATCAATACTTCATGGCTGAGCCAGTCTATCATAGAAATACATTTTTAAATTCCGTCTTGTATTTTATTTCGTGGTTTCAATTTTGATTGTCAACACACTATATCGTTTCCGTCATCGAAACATCAAAATTTTAATTATTGATAAGTGATTATCGAAGTATTTAGTTATCTATTTTTTGTTGTAAATGCAGATATTTTAAGATAGTATTCAGACTATGTGACGAAGAAATTAAATGATATCATAACACTGTTATAGCTATGTTTACATGTGGGTACATTTCGCAACGAAATAATATCATAATAATATGGACTGTGTTGCGTAGGTTCTTTCCTACACAAATTAGCACATTTTGATTAAATGGTAACACAAGGAAAATCACCAAACTTAAGTGTCAATGGGCAGGGCACATTGCTCGCAGATCGGATGGCCGTTGGAGCCGAAATACGTAGCGTTGGAACGCCTTCAACAAGGTGGACCGATGACTTGGTAAGGGTTGCGGGAATCCGATGGATGCGAGACGCACAGGACCGTTCATTGTGGCGACACTTGGGGGAGTCCTATGTCCAACAGTGGACGTCTTTCGGCTGAAATGATGATGATGACAAAGAAAATATTTTTTTTTAATTCATATAAGTAAACCAGTGCTTGACTGCGATCCCACCTGATGGTAAGCAGTGATGCAATCGTTGATGGTGAGGCGCACTAGTTTATTAAGAGCCTATTCACTTAAGCCTTGAAGACACCCAAATAATAATCGGACTGGAAGACCGCAACAGGCAAATTGTTCCAGTCCTTCGATGTTCGCGGTATAAACGACGAGGACGAGTAGGTATCTAATATTGAGTTTTATCTAGTTAAAAGGGCCTATTACACTACGCGTTATTCAGACAGTCTTAGTCTATGTATTTCTATGTATCTCATCGTTCTGTTTCATTCCTTTACACAACACTGGCGTAAGTTGCTCTCTTTCTTGTGTGGCACTACACAAACTAAGACTGTCTGAATAACGCGTAGTGTATAAGCCCTTTAGATTTTCAAATACGTCTTCAATCGCACTAATATTATAAAGGCGAATGTCTGTGTCTGTTTACGTTTGTTACCTACTCCTTCACGCTGAAAAGGTTGAACAGAATGCGTTCCAAATAAGAATAGGATCGATTGCCATGTTGTGACGTCACGTCATACTGTCAAATCGAAGAATTATTATGGTGAGCATAACAAGAAATTTTTAAAATTTAATTTATTTACGAACTGTGAACGAAAATATTTTAATCAGAATCCAGTTCTTCAATTTTGCTCATCTCTGAGTTCTTCAATTTTGCCCAATTTCTTGCGATTTGACAGTATGACGTGACGTCACAACATGACAATCGATCCTATTCTTATTTGGAACGCAATGTATGAAATTTGGCACAGGGGTAGTATGTCCTGGAATAGCATGTACAAGACTTTTTGTCCCAAGATTATGTCCCTTTCTAACCAAACTGACGATTTTGAATTTAGGACAAAGGTCCAACCAGGACCTCCAGGGCTTCTAGGTAAGCGCGCTCTATCGTCGACCGCATCGTCGCTTTCCATCAGGTGAGATAGCGGTCAAGCGCGAAACTATCAAGAATAAAAAAAAAACCACGAGCTCTGAACGCGATCCATTTCACGACCTATACTGAACTGTTAAAGGGATGGAGCTACATTTAGAGTGCTTAACTCCATCCCTCTTTGTCACTCGCATGGCTGATATTTTAACATGTCATGTTAGTGCCCCAGATCAGTAATAATTACCATCTAATTTATTTTATCTAATTAAGAAAACTCTATTAGACACTTGCATACTGCCTAGCCTGCTGTACGGCTGCCCATCTTGGGTATTCACAAGAGCCAAACAAAAGATCGAAACAACACAACGAGCCATGGAGAGAAGTATATTAAATGTAAGGAAAATACACAAAATAAGAAGTGAAAGAAAAACCAAAGTAACTGATGCCCTCAGGCAAGCCCTAAAATTGAAATGGCAATGGGCTGGCCACGTATCACGCTACAAAGACGGTAGGTGGACACAGTGCCGGTTTTAGCACTACCAGCACCCTGGGCGAGATTTCTACGGCGCCCCCCGTCTCCTATTGAAACTGATACGTAAAAAAAGCAAGAGATTTATCTATTATAATTAAATTTAATACATAATTATGAACATTACAGTAATTATATTTAGTCGTTCATAAGGTAAAATTTAATTTATATTTATTAATTTATAAAACTCTGCATTTAAACTAAACAAAGATAAATATTACAAAAGGAATAGAAAACATCAATCATCATCATCATCTTCCTGTCCTTGTCCCATATTACATGGGATCAGCGCAAAACCGTTTTTTTTTTGTTATTGTTATAGGCTTGCGCTTAACGACTATCTCACCTGATGGAAAGCGTCTATGTGGTCGACGATGGAGCGAACTTGCCTAGAAATAACTTATTCACTCTTGACTTGAAGATCCCCAGGATGTAGTTATCAGGAAACACAGGGAATTCCACTCCTTAGAACTTGTACCTACGCACAATGAATGTGTTCCCAAAACGTTTTGTGCGTATAGGTGGGATGTCCAATACAACCGGTACAAAATCGACAGGCTAGCAACTCTGCGTCGATGCTCACTCAAGACTTTACGACTCGACGAGTGCATCGTTGCCAATGATCGTCTTGGCTCGCCTCTCAATTGTCTCAAGTACACGTGCATCAAGCTGGTATCTTGCAGATCCGTCTCAAAGATGAGAGCAGTACTCCATACATGATCAGTTGTTCCGGTGTGAAGTACTGTCTGACCTTTACGACAATTCCTAACTTTTTTGCAGCCAGTTGAGCCTTTGCCTCGATGTATGACCCAAAGTTGACAGTTGTTGTCAACGTAACACCAGGAAGATCAAGATGGTCGGCACGGTTACACCCTGCAAAGTTGGAGCAGGGCAGAATTGGTTCCCTTTAGCGGAAAATAGGCACGCCTTGGTTTTAGCAGCATTGGACCTGACCAAATTGGTATCGCCCCATTCTGAGACCCGCCTCCAAGGACAAGCTCAAGCTATCAAATATAGCCTCCCAGAGAGACTAGATCTGTGACCCATTAGCTCATGCGCTGGACACGTAACTCTTAGCCACAGTGCTGCGCGCTGCACACGAATGCATTCCCAAAGGTACCGGGCTTAGCAGATCGGTTATGTGCAGCAAGAATAATGTTGCCGAGAGCACTGATCTCTGAGAGAATATGGCATTAATGGCCATTTGCCCGGACGAGCAGCCATCGCACTTAGCACTTAGGAAGTCTGCGATCCAAGCACACAATCCAGCAGGTAAACCGAAAGAAGGATGCCTACTAATAAGGCCAGACCCTATCGAAAGCCTTCGAGATGTCGAGGGAAACGGTAAACCGGTGCCTCTCGATGGCCCCACTGCAGATGTGAATGGCATATGTTTTTTTCTTCCATTCAGTCCTGTCACCGGCCACGCTATCACTAACTCCCTTTTCTTTCATATCACTCTTCACACAATCCATCCATCTTTTCTTTGGCCTCCCTCTTCCTTCCCACCACTATCCACATGCACCATCCACATGCACCATCCACATGTATACCCATAACTCTTTTAGTAACATGCGTTTCATCCCTCCTCTTCACATAACCATACCAAAACAAACAAAAGTTCGTCAATCTAGATTGCGATATATCGAAGATAGATTTTTATCAGCTTAAGCTTAGAAAAACTCCTTTCCCCCCTAACCACAGTTACTGGCATAGTAATCAATATTTGCAATGTTAACTATACATTTGGATACAGCTCTTGCAAGTTGCGCTCTTAGATAAAATTTAAATTAAAGACAGGAGTAACCACATTCTGATCAGGCCAAAAAGATTTTAAACTTCATCGCATAACATTCACAACCATCTATATCTGATTTAGAGTCTACAATTAATTTCAGTTGCAGATTAGCACACAGTTTGATAATGTCTGATTTTTCTGGAATCTTTTTTATTTTGTACAAAAAAGACGAAAATGATCATTTGTTTTGTGGTCTATGCTATGTTCCAACCAAACTCTGCATTTCATTCTAGTGTAGCCATCAATTAAGTTAGGCTTGTTCAAAAAAAAAGGTGAAGTAAAGGGGCGCCTGCGGCGCCCCTTTATCTCTGGCGCCCTGGGCGGTCGCCCAACCGCGCCCTACCCTAACGCCGCTACTGGGTGGACAGCCAAAACTACAGTGTGGAAAGGGCCAGAAGGGAAAAGAAGAGTAGGCAGACCAAAAAGAAGGTGGGCTGACGATATAATTGATACAGCAGGAAATGATTGGCAAAATATAGCAAGTGACAGGGACAAATTGAAGGAACTGGAGGAGGCCTTCACCCGGGGAGAGGCCCATGTCCCAACGAACTTCCTAACATAGATTATAAGGAAAAACTACTAACAAATAAAAAATAAAAATAGTACTTACTTAGATTAAACTTTATAATATTATGTTAAGGGTAATGGGAATTAAAGGCTTTTTTATTTTAATTTTATTTTATAATTGACATACAGTTAAAAGTAGCTAAATACATGTCATTGACCTTTAGATACTCATACATAACCATGGCGATCAGGCAGCAAGCAACCCAACACCTGCATGTCACCCACAATCGATACAATGATAACGGCACTACAAGGGATTATGACCTTTAAAAAGAGGACAATTTGTGTGACAATAGGGTGCGCATTTTTGGCATAATACGGGCTACCCTCGACACTGGTGTGCAAGGAAGCGTGAAGGTGGTGTATGTCATGTCACGTGGAGAATTCATTGTTTTTCGATTTTTGGAATTCTGACTACCAAAGTGGGACTGAATGACTGAATGGACTAGGGCCTGGAATGGGACAAAATAGGACTGGGCAGGACATGTCTCAATGGCGACCACGTACCGGAAGACGCAGCGTTGGAAGGCCTCCCACAAGGTGGACCGATGACCTGGTGAGGATCGTGGGAATCCGATGGATGCGAGACGCACAGGACCGGTCATTGTGGCGACATTTGGGGGAGGCCTATGTCCAACAGTGGACGTCTATCGGCTGAAATGATGATGAGGATATGTCTGCCTCATGCCTAACGAGATGTGGGCTCGTAAAACACAGGATTGGTGCCCGGACACAGCTAAGCGGGGCCGCGGCAGACCACGAAGGAAATGGCGGGACGACCCGGATGTCTTCCTTGAGAAGATTCTCACGGTTACTCGCTTACTCGTTTCGATGAACGAGAAAGCGAGTAACCGTGATCAATGGAAAGAATGGAGGTCTTTGCCCAGCATTGGGACAGTACGGGCTAGCTTGCGGCTATTCTTGTACCTAACTAGCTTTTGCCCGCGGCTTCGCCCGCATACTTAAAATATAGCCTATATAAATATTCCCAGTCAGGAATAAAGCAGCTTTCTATCGGTGAAAACATTTTCGCAATAGGAACAGTACTTTCAGAGATCAGTACCTCCTAAAAACCAATAAAACAAACTTGACCTCTTTATAATACCTATTAGTGTAGATAGGTAGCATCGGACTGATCTATTTAGCGATGCCTGGGAGAGGTTTGGTACGTCCATCATGGGCTTGTTTCGGCTAAAATAATGGTCATGGTGTATTATTTGTGTTTTTCGCATCCGACTTTCTTTTCTAGCTAGGTAGGTGCGTAGAGACCTTAGTAGCTAGGTGGTATGATCAGGTTGATAGGTACCTACCATTGCCATTGTCAATGTTGAGTGACACTTCCCCGTTCCGTGTCAGATTACGTGGAAGTCGGTTGTAGAGGAGACACGCTTGGCCTGTCCCCACAAAATATAGTTCAATGTCCCACCGAATTCACTTGTTTTACGATGACGAATGCGGTGTGAGCATAGTCGCCTCGTTGTTTATACCGCGTTCATCGAAGGACTGGAACAATATTTGCCTACAGCGGTCTTCCATCCGACAATAATTTAGTCGCCTTTTGAGTAGCGTAATTAGAAACACAATAGAAAGACAATGAGCGAGCGAACGGCTGCGTTCGCTTGGGGTTTAATGATTACATTAGTGCGATTCACCATCATTGATTGCATCATTGCTTACCATCAGGTGGGATCGCAGTCAAACACTAGTTTGTATCATTAAAAAAAAGTGGAAGTGAAAGCTGTATGCTGATTGGTTTTGTAGGTATTGATGAATGACGCGATTTGTGCAAAATATCACACCTTATAAAGGCGAAAGTTTGTGATTGTGTGTACCTATGTTTGTCGCTTCTTCACGCTCAAACGGCTGAATGGATTTTGATGAAATTTGGCACAGACCATGTCCTGGAATAGCACATAGGATACTTTTATTCTAGGAGTAAGTTCCCTTAGGATAATTTTCTACTATCATGCGGGTGAAGAACAGGAGGATCATTGGCAATGATGCACTCGTTGAGTCGAGGCTTCAAAGTCTTGAGCATCGACGCCGAGTTGCTAGCCTGTCGGTTTTCTACCGGTTGCATTTCGGGGAGTGTGCGTCGGAATTGCAAAACCTAATTCCGCCTAGCCCGTTCCATCATCGGACCACCAGGCGTACGGCAATGCGCCACCGGTACATGGTGGACATCCCACCTATACGCATAAAATGTTTTGGGAACACATTCATAGTGCGTACAGCTAAGGAGTGGAATTCCTTGCCGGAATCTGTTTTTCCTGATGGCTACAACCCGGAAATCTTTAAGTCAAGAGTGAATAGGTTACTTCTAGGTAAGCGCGCTCCATCGTCGACCGCATCGTCGCTTTCCATCGGGTGAGTTGGCGGTCAAGCGCGAACCTATCAAGAATAAAAAAAAAAAAGTGAAGCTGCGGGCCGCAGTTATTCACACTAATAGGACAATAGAGGCAAAAGAGTTTTTTTTTTCGGGTGGGAAAATCATCTAATGACATCCCCCGCTCTTGGGTGGAGCGGGAGATAGTGTCAGACTTTTACTGACTAAAAACCCACTCCTGTTCCTTCTTTGCCATTTTTTTTCCAGGGCCCCGGGGATCTCTTTCGCATCACCCATGGCCCCAGTAGGCTTCGACCCTGCTGGGCCCCTACGGTTGCTGACATCTCCTTGAGGCGCGCGTGGAACACTACGCGCCGTCGACGACTTGGGCTCGGTCTAGACGGTTACCGGACGATCGGACGGCGAGCCACCCATTGCTCACCGTCCGCAAGCCCGCGCCTACGGTGGCCGGAAATCGGGATCGGAATCCCGGCGGCGGTTGGGGCGTGAGGACCATTGCCTCACGCGATCGGCCGCCTCCTTTGCTAGCATTACTGCTTCGCAGAAGGAGGCAACTGCCTGCCACTCCTCCTCGCTCCGGACCATGGCCTGTACCAATGCCCGGCGCGAGAGATCGCTGCCACCGATCGCCCCCACGAGGACACGGCGGTGCTCTGCCCAAGCGGGGCATACGTCTACCGTATGCTCCACCGTGTCCTCCGGGCGGTCCACACAATGTTGGCACCCGGGCGTCTCTTCTGCACGAATCCGGTGCAGGAACCTCCCGAACTTACCATGTCCGGTGAGGACCTGCGTCATGCGGTAGGTAAAGACGCCGTGAGGAATATGTTCCCTTGGGATATTTTTTTAATTTCACGCGGGCGAAGCCGCTGGCAGAACCTAGTTGTACATAAAAATGTTTTGTCGATTTTTTTTTAACGATATTATAAACTTAGTTCTTGACTGCGCCCGCCTGAATACCTGATGGTAAGCAGTGATGCAATCGTTGATGGTGAATCGCACTAGTTTATTATGAGCTTATTCACTCTAGCTTTGAAGACACCTAAATTATTATCGGACGGGAAGACCACTGCAGGCAAATTGATCCAGTCCTTCGATGTACGCGGTAGAAACGACGAGGCGAAACAATAATTTTGATCAGTGTTGGTTGTTAGAAAGAGGACTGGTGTAAAGGAATTTTCGTGGGAAAGAAGTTGTGTTGAAAAAGATTTACCGGTAAGAGCTGAAAAACTTGGGCTGCGGGAATGTTCGAACTGATAACCATCTAGACCTACGTAGAAAATGAGGGAAATTATGAAAATTATTCATTAATTTTAGCAGTCTGATCGTTTTTAGGGTTCAATTTTTACCCGTAAGGTAAAAACGGGACCTTATTGCTAAGACTCCGTTGTCCGTCTGTCCGTCACCAGGCTGTATCTCATGAACCGTGAGAGCTAGTAACACATACAGTTGAATTTTTTACAGATGATGTAGGTACCTATTTCTGTTGCCGCTATAACAACAAATAGGTAATTATGAACTAAAAACAGAATAAAATAAAATATTTAAGTGGGTGTCCCGTATTGTACAACTGACGTGATTTTTTGCCGTTTTTTGTTAGGGACGGTAAGGAACCCTTCGTGCGCGAGTTCGACTTGCTCTTGGCCGGTTTTTCTTTGTTTGATTATATTGATTTTTTAGTAGGTAAGTAGGTACCAACCTAGGTTATCGCTTTGTTATAGTTTACGTAGCTACCTACCTATGAATTAAAAACTGACAGACTGGTCTCATTGAAACTATCATTATGAAAAATCTTATAAATATTGGTACAAGGTACAATAAATAAAATAGGTTTTGATTAATTATCTACATCCCTATTAGGTACTCAATCGCTAGCGAACAGTTCGATAGACATTTTAATCAATTCGTTGGGTAGACGTTTTAATCAATTAAATGGCAGAAACGTAAAATTACAGTTTTTAAAATGTTAAGAAAAGCGTAAAGTAATTTGGTTTTGAGCAATAAATCATTTTAATTATAATTTTTAGCATAATTAGTCGGTGTTTTTCTATCCTAATAAGATTGTTAATTCGCTTTCGAATGCATAATAATTTAAATTACATTCTGCTTATCTACAGATTTTAAATTAATTTGGAACGTTTAAGTTTAAGTTTCGAACAATTATGTAGGTAATTACTTATTTACGAAATGTTAATATGTATCCTAATTGAAATGCTTCGGTTTTAAAATTATAGCCTATCGATTCGCAACAGGTGATTTCTAATTATTAATCAAATAAAACTGAATGTTATCGGAAATACCTCAACTTAACGATATCTTATCGAGATTGCACCAGTCACTAGATTGTCCTGTTTTTATTTTATACTTACTTATGAAACCTGTCCGTGGTCATTTTTATACTTTTTCACAGCACTGACAGCACAAAGACTTCACCACAAGCGTACGAAAGTTTGTTCAACTCATTTTGAACAGATTGCCACAGTTTAGAACCGCGAAATTGATAAGCTGGGAAAGTTTGCCGTTTTGTTACACTTCACACTTTTCCAAATTAGAATTATATCAATTTTTCACCTAATTATATTACTGTAATTCAATATAATTTACTAAGTTATTGAAGTTTTACTAGGAATTCGTAAAATAAATGTTGTTTTGTTACTACATGTAATAAAATAATAACAGAAACACCTGTTTCACTCAGGTGAAACACGAACTGTTGTCACAGATGCAATACAAAACTTACGCGTAGCCAAAGTTTGAATGAATGATATGAATGATCGAAGAAAGCAATGAATGAAGGTTGTTTTTCGCAACAGACGTTCAATGCCCTTTTCTAGTGAGTAAGTCTTTAACGACATCTAGTGACTGAAATAAAAACTTTTGTACAGCGCCATCTAGTATGGAATAGCAGTACTTCAAAGATTGTACCTAGTATTGCTATTCATCAATAGATGACAGTACTTATATTATTTGAAATAGTAAATAAAAAAATTGTGTCTGAAAGTATTGAAAATACAGATTTGTACTATTTTGAATATTAAAATAATTCGTCCATATTTTGCCCAAATTTATTTCCAATGGCCTTTGCTGTCTAACTGAGGAAAACAAAAATGCAATTGTGGGGTTGCAATCCTTTACACAAAATGCCAGCTCATTATTTATTCAGATTTTGCTGCGTAGCCGTTTCTTTCTGTACCCAAAGAGTTTTCGTTTTCCTGCAGTGGGGAGGGATCCCTTCACAGGTATCTACACAAGTAAATACCGCTTCCCAGGACAAAAATATGGACTGAAAACTCCGAAAAAACAAAATGAGTAGATGTTTATCAGAAAAAAAAAGAACCACAACCTACATACTAACATTAAAAGCATTGTTTGATAAATATTAATAGGCGAGTGATAGGCTATAGTAGATTTCCTCCATTATCATTAAAAGCGCCGCAAAAAGCACACCTAAAAGTGAATTATTGTGTGTTTATCTCGAGTGCTGGATAAATTATCATGCACACGATAAAATAACCGCATGCCACTTATCTAGGCGTTTAACTATTTTTAGAGGGTTCATAGATACTAGTAGATTAGTCAAAACACTATTAAGTTAGGGGACAGTGGTTTTCCTGACCCCAATAATAATTGAACACTTAGAGCTATGATACAAAAATTATCACGTTCTGGGCGTTCGCCATCGCCTAGGTTCACAGATGACAAAACGCAAGCGAAACAATTGTTTTTTTTTTAATGTTTAATTTGTGTCATAGGTATTAGAGAAAAAAATACCGGGCAAGTGGGAGTCGGACTCGCACACTAAAGGGTTCTGTACAAATTTACCTTTGAAAACAGTTCAATTCCCGAATTGCGTTACGAAGATTTTACCGAATCTTCGAAAGTTTTTTTTTAATATTTATTCATAACTATACTTGTGCTGTGAAACTTTGCTTCATGGCAAATTTCAGGATTCTAGATCAACGGGAAGTACCCTATGAATTTTGATTCCCTTGAGAGTGTGGAAATATCCCTTTTTTGCGATATAAACGGCCGTACCTTTTTTTACGTTAACTTATAATTTTGATTTTTTCACAGCTTCAAGGGACTGCAAACCCTTTATTTAATAATTTACATAATAATTAAAGCCATATAGTCAGGGTATATGGCTCTAATTTCAACTCGATACCTTTACGTGTTCCCGAGATAAAGGGTCTTGACAGACGGATAGACAGACAGACGAACAACAAAGTGATCCTATAAGGGTTCCGTTTTTTTCTTTTGATGTACGGAACCCTAAAAACAATCTAGTGTCATATGACATACACAATGTGTCGTACCTATTCGATTGTAATATGTATTACATTGCTGTTATTACCTTCTAGCCACTGCCAGCGGCATCGCCTGCGTGGTAGTAGAAAATTACCCCAAGGGAACATACTCCCGGGATAAAAAGTATTCTATGTGCTATTCCAGGGCAAGGTCTACCCATGTGCCAAATTTCATCAAAATCCGTCCAGCCGTTCGAGCGTGAAGAAGTAACAAACATACACACAAACTTTCTCTTTTAAAGTATTTGTGTGTTTACGTGAGAGGGGCGGCTTACCGTAACGGGGCCCTGGGACGCAGATCTTTGCGAGGCGACGGCATTCAGCTCCGTAAGGGAGTTGTGGAGATCGGCGAGAGTTCTGTTCAGGGACAGGTAGACGCCTAGTACCACTGCAATATTGTCCCCGAACCGTGCTGCCACGCAACCTCGTCCCCCCTTGTTCTTTTTCTTTACGTAATTTCAATTTGAAAATTAACAAGACCTGACCTTGTGTTATCGAATTTGAGAAATCAGATATTTTATAATTTATTTACAAACTTTGCTATGAAAGGTAAAGGTAGAATAAAATAAAAAGTTCCAAATGTTAGCTTTTTTTTCTTATAGAGTTATTACAAAAGCGAGGCCCTTGTGGAACTTGGTGGCCTTCTAACACTTCCATCGTTTTTTTATAATTTGTGATATATCGTTCATTTACGACAAGAATATCATAACTTAAAAAGCATGATATTACAGGAGAGCATTTTTAAGTTAGAATAGATATAGCCTCATAATCATTTTCTGTTCCTTAAAGGTTTCTATGCAAAAACTATGACGCAATTTATAACTTGAACTTTTGACGAAATAAATATATTTATTAATCCAATGCAGTAAAATATTACAAAATGTAATTTAATTTTGTAATAAATTTTATGTCATAAATCTCAATTTTTGAGTTTAGTCATCTTTGTCGCAAGTCACAAAAAAAAAATTATTAGGTAGATATTTTTTTCCACCTATCTATTTGTACTTTTGTTTAAATCGATATTAAAACCATCCGGTGTCCCCCAAAACGGTTTAATAAGAAAGGCAATAATCCAAAGAAAGTGCATTAAAAGAAAATGCTAATATCCTTTTTTCCAACAAATAAGTAGGGCTTTGGTGGCCCAGTGGTAAAGGCCCCGACTTATGAGGTGTAGGTAGCGGGTTAAAACCCACCCAGGCGCTTTACTTTGTGTAATTTTTTTCATTAACATTGCTCACAAAAAACAATGAAGAAAAACGTCGTGAGGAAACCGCCATGTCCTCAACCAGAAATTCGAAAATATGTGGCATCCACCAATCCGCACTGGACCCGCGTGGTGGATTACGGCCCATTCCTTTTCCAAGAGAGGAGGCCTGAGTAGCAGCAGAGGAAACATTATCAGGCTGGTTATGCTTTTAATTAAGTAGAATGTGTTTTTTATTAGCGTAGTAGTCGGGTCGCGTTAATCTATACATATAATAAATCTGTAGAAGTTTTTAGTTGTGCGCGCATCACGTAAAATGTACGATTTCGACGTAGATAACTTTTATACTTTAAAATTTTTTGTAACTTGATATATTACTTAGACTTTGTTTCATCGCAATCGGTTGACTATATCGAAAGATATGCCTAGTAGATTCATTGACTGTTAGGCGGTACGAAGTTCGCCGGGTCAGATAGTTTATAACATAAAAACTGTAAAATTAATTTCCTAGTTCAATACAAAGCTATCAAACGTTCATAAAGCTCACGAGTGCGTGGCAATCAGTGCGATATGATTATGAGGCACAAGTGCGATAAATTGAGATACCAAGTGCGTAATGTATTACCTACCTACGTTCGCACCGCAAGTGTTACACGCGAAATACATTAATGATAAAAAGTAATGGATGACAAATATTTGTTCAGCCTGCAATTAGTGTGTAATATAAAATTTTGGTAAAAGATATATTAGGATAGATTGTGGCCGATGGATAATTGTTAGTGGAGCCGCCAAGCTTTGTAATTAAACTATAAAGCTTTTTAGATAACACAGGTCGCCCCCTGAAATGGTAGTTGGTTAGTATGTACCTTTTTTACGTAAGAAATCATTAAATAAGTTCTCCCAATCGGTGTGGAGCGATAAGGAGTGTTAAACTTCTAATGATTAAAACCCACAGTGTTCCTTCAGTTGCGATTTGCGAGGGTCATGATTTAGAGGTATTTGGAGCAGGGTGTAAAGCTCCGCAAACCTCCGTTGAAGGGAGGATCCTACGACCAGACGGGTGTTATGTCAAAACTAGGCAACTGCCTGAAAGATGATTTCGGGTTGTTGTATTTGTTCAAATCGCGCGGAGAACTTTAATTGCGCGATGCAGGATTTCCTAGTTTAGTTCATATGTGGCGCCACAGATGTCGCTATACAATGGTAACTCGTTCGAACAATCCGCAGCACAAGCAGTCATCGGCCTTAATTGACTCTGTCAATTTCGCTGACATCAGGTGCCCTTAGAACACAACGTGGAGTAGTCCCGGCCCTGGTCCCTGGACGGCGAGCTACCCGTTGCTCGCTGTCCGCAGGCCCACGCCTACGGTGGCCAGGAATCGCCCTGAGACTCTCGACGCCTGGGGCGTCTCTGGTTGGAGTTTGTATTTTTTTTTTGTATTTACGTGTCGGGTAGTAGCAAATATGTCATTCGATCCACCCCAACTGCTCAATGCAGACCAGCAAAGCTGTGGTGTTTTTTTTTTAAAGCGCTACTGATCATTTCGCGGAGGGTACCTGGGGTGGAGGTTGTATGTACAGTCAAAGGTCAAAAGTGCAGTTCCACCTTACCAATGCTAAAATGTCTAAAATTCCTTTGTAGAAGAGGGTCAATGGTTCATGACTGATTTAATTGGTAGCATAGAATCTAAAGTATTGAATAAACTATTTGTGGACTATTGAACTTCTACAACAAAGAAATTTTTGATCCCTGACTGTACCTGCTACGTATTTAGAAGTTCCACCGCTTCACCATGCTACCTTAGATTTCGAAAATTATAGCCGATGAATCATTTCGGAAGCTAAGTAGTTATAGCTTAGTGGTCTTTAAATGGCTTTTTCAATACACTTACTCGGAAACCCATTCTTATCCCACCGCTTTTAGCAATATACTATTTTCCGCACTAGTGCAGAAATCAGCGCGTGCTTACCCCCGCCACAGTGTTATTACATTTATCGTATCAGGCTGGGCGCGCGTCGACCCCCAAGAGTCGCCGGTGAACCCCCGTTTATTTATTTCTTCGTAAGTGTATCGAAAAAAGTCGTTTGATACACGTGCAAATTTGTCACTGCAGCCCTCGGCTCCCTAACACATCTTCATCAGGCTCTTGCGAATCCCGCCTCGGTCACAATGACAAACTTTTTGCACTTGTATCAAAATTGTATTTGGTGTGGATAGTATCTATGTCGGTTCGGTAGTGTACCTATAATGATAGAAGCTACTAGTTAGAGCTAAACTGTAAACCACAAGGACTATAATAAGGACAAAGGAAGCAATAAACTCTTCCTTTGAGGCGGTGTGGTCCTCGCCAGGAATAGTTAGCGGTGTCCAATTGTTCCACAGAAGCAGGATGTAAACGGTTTCGAAGCACCAGTAGAAAAGCTAACCGATTCTGAACCTCACGAATAGCCATGTGTTTCATGTATCTTAATTATGTCTACGACGATGATGAGATGAGACGAAAAATTGGGTACATCACACATTTTTTTTATTGTTTGTATCATAAAGTAACTTTTTACACCACCTGCTCGATAATGCCCTTTTATATGTCATACAACCATCACTTAAAACAAGTCATTCTGTCCCTAGGGAGATAATGCAGTATGGGCGATCCCTAGGGAATAATGAGATTTGAATTTGGAACCTCAAAAACCGTCAACAATAAGTGAACTAAAATGTATGTGCATCAAACAATTTTATTCAAAATTCAAACTGACCACTAACAAAAAATAAAAAACAGAATAAAACGTAGTCGTGGTTAATGACGAGTTTCGATAAAAAAGGAGGTAATGAAAAAGCGGGAGCGATAAAGAAAATTGAAACTGTAGAATCTTAGAGTAGTGAATTTTGTTTGTTTCAAATCTCAAGACGTGTTGAGTGATATGGGTGGCTTGCAATTCCTCACTTCACTCAGGTTTCTCTATTAACTCCCTCGCAATGCTCGGGAGTTAATTACATAAATCCCTCACTATCGTTCGGGATTAAAATTGCCGCCCGCGACTTAAAGACACTGCTTTATCCCCTAGTCACATAATCTACTATTATATGAAATCGCAAATAGAAAGACATTTTCAAATTCGTTCAATATCCATCAAGTTAGAAACCTTTCTTTGGTGGAAGAGGAAACTGTCAAATCCATATTTCATAGTAATATTATAAATGTGAAAGTGTGTGTGTCTGTTTGTTTGTCCGTCTTTCACGGCAAAGCGGAACGACGAATTGACGTGATTTTTTAAGTGAAGATAGTTGAAGGCATGGAGAGTGACATAGGCTACTTTTTGTCTCTTTCTAACCCCCCACTCCCCTAAAATGGGGGGTGGAAGTTTGTATGGAGCATTCCGCAATATTCAAGGTAGAAAGCGGTAGAGGTATACGGACTATTTGTGACTACCCTCTAAGGGGATGAAACGGGGGTCCAAAGTTTGTATGGAAAAACCGACTTTCTTGCGGACGAAGCCGCTGGCAGAAGCTAGTAACTGTATAACGATTTTAAACAAGGCAAGGCATAAGAATTTTCTTTTTTCACGCAGGTTTCACGTTGGCAGACCTTATAGCTTGTTAATATTCGAACAAACTGATTCGATGGCGAAAATTCCTTTATCTTATTTTATCTCGGAAACTACACGGTTATTGTGATATAGGAAACGGGAGCGAAACCAAGGGAAATGATTAGTTTAGATGCCCTGTATAGTTTTTTTTTAAATATGTATGAATATAAATATAATGTACAAAATGTATAATCGAAATTAATGTAGAACAATATAGAGAACAGTCAACTCGATAGCATAATCAGCCTTTTAATGTTCCCACTGCTGGGACTCAGGCCTCCTCTCTCTAGGAGAGGGAATGGGCCGTAATCCACCACGCGAGCCCAGTGCGGGTTGGTGAATGTCACATGTCTTCGAATTTTTAGTTCTAGGACATGCCGTTTTCCTCACGATGTTTTCCTTCACCGTTTTGAGAGCAGTGGTGATGAAATAAATTATACAAAGTAATACGCCTGGCTGGGTTTGAAGCCGCTACCTACAACTCGTAAGTCGAGGCCGTTACCACTCGGCCATCACTGCTCTCAACTCGATGCTTCGAAGGAAATAGTGGTTTGAGGTTAATCTTCAGGTTGATCCAGTATGTCAAACAATATTGTTTGAGAGAGCACGGCTGTTGAGCCGGTTGCAGTCACAGAAAATTTTGCAACCTGACCCGGGTCTATGTAATATAATAACAATATAAAGTAAAACATAGTATAATATAATCAATTAATAATACAATAATGAAAATGTAAAATGTAACTGTTTGGATCAATACGTCAGAAATAAAAAGATTTTATTTTATTTTATTTTTATTTATTTTATTTATGTCGACTTCGCGAACCCATAAAAGCGATTTTATTTTTAAAACAAAAAATACCGGCAAGTGCGAGTCGGACTCGTGCACTGAAGGTTCCGTACAGACTTAACTATGAAAACAGTTCAATTCCCGAATTAAGTTACGAAGATTTTTCCGAATCGCTAAATATGGTTTTTTTTGTGACGTATAGTAACTACAAATTTTCAGTTTTCAGATTTTTTCCTATAGTTGTGCTATGAGACCTTGCTTTATGCCAAATTTCAGGATTTTAGGTCAACGGGATACTTCCCGTTGACCTAAAATCCTGAAATTTCTATGAATTTTGATTCCTTTGAGAGTGTCGAAATATATGTTTTTTGCGACATAAACGGCCGTATCTTTTTTTCGTAAACTCAGAAGTTTGATTTTTTCACAGCTTCAAGGGACCGCAGACCTGAGTATATGGTTTTAATTTCAACTCGATACCTTCACGCATTCCCGAGATAATGGGTCTTGACCGACAGACAGACAGACAGACGGACGAACAACAAAGTGATCCTATAAGGATTCTGCTTTTTCCTTTTGAGGTACGGAACCCTAAAAACAAGCTTTATTTATTTTATGTAACTTTCAATATTTCCGTGACGTAATCTCGTAGATATAGGTACCTTTTTTTTTTGTTTTCGGGGGGAAACCTTCGAAAGGCGCCCGGACTTTAGATAGATATAGGTACCTACACGTTTGAAATCGTTAGTTAGGGTCAGAATCGTCATTTTTTTTACCGAGACAACTATTTTTTTATCACATTTTGATTTTTACCCAGCGGTTGGTCGTATGGGTTAATTTTAATAAAATAATTATTCATGGTGTTCTCTTTTTGAATTGAGCTTGTTTCATATCAATATCTTTTGAAGTTTAAAGTTCATAAGTCGTGAAAAAAAATCAGCCTTGCTGTTTTTGCGTAGACACTACACCAATTTTACATCACAATATCCACTAGATTCACTAGGAATCAATTTGCGTATAATTAAACAGCCACTGAACTTCACTCGAAAAAATCCCGCCAAAAACCGATCCCATAGACTTAAAGTTATCCATAATGATGATCAGTGTTGCCAGTTTATTAATTTATTTTTGTATTGTCGTCTCCTTAATGTATATGTGAAAGAAGGAATTTAATGTTTATTTCCATTATTCGTGTTATTGCTAGATGAAAATGAAAAATATTACCAACTTCACTTAAATAAATTATGCACCCACACTTCAAGTTTTATTAGTTCATTGACCTTATTAATGCTTCGAGAATATAACCCCCGAAAATTATTCAAATATTTAGAAGGTAAATGATATGCAAATATTTCAGATTTAGAAGTAATTTATATTTAGGTACTTAGTTTTGTAAGCTGTTATTCTTTACGTATCTGCCTCTAATTACCTATACCTGAATTTTGTAATTTTTTGCAAGTTTTTGCATGTTTTCTTTCCTTACGTTGTATTACAAAAACGGCTCTCATGAAAAAAAACACTTTTTTAGGGTTCCGTATCTCAAAAGGAAAAAACGGAACCCATATAGGATCACTTTGTTATCCATCTGCCTGTCTGTCTATCTATCAAGACCCTTTATCTCGGGAACGCGTGGACGTCTCGAGTTGAAATTAAAACCATATACTCAGGTCTGCGGTTCCTTGAAGCTGTGAAAAAATCAAACTTCCAAGTTAACGAAAAAAAAAGATACGGCTGCAGGTTATGTCGCAAAAAACGTATATTATTTCGACACTCTCAAGGGAATCAAAATTCATAAGGTAGTTCCTGTTGACCCAGAATCCTGAAATTTGGCATAAAGCAAGGTCTTATAGCACAGATATAGGAATAAATCTGAAAACAGTAAATTTGTTGTTACGTTACTAAAAAAACTTTTTGCGATTTGGAAAAATCTTCAAGACTCCATTCGGGAATTGAACTATTTACATAGTAAGTTTGTACGGAACCCTCAGAGCGCGAGTGTGACTCGCACTTGCCCAGTTTTTTTAATAATATAAACAGGTGCTTGACTGCGATCCCACTTTAGCTCTAGCCTTGAAGACACCTAAATAATAATCGAACGGGAAGAACGCAACAGGCAAATTGTTCCAGTCCGATGTACGCGGTATAAACGACGAGGCGGAACGCTTAGTCCGGACCGTAGAGGTTTCAACAACGGAAGGATGGATACTCACCGTACGTCGGGTTGTCCGATGGTAGAAAGGGGATGGCGGAATCAAATCATGAAATTCCTGCGCACACTCTCCAAAATGTATCTTGTAAAATACCGAAAGGCTGGCTACCCTACACATGTGCTCCAGGTTTTGTAGATTGGACTTAACTAAATCTGGATCACCAATTAGCCTCTTCGCACGCCTCTCCACTGAGTCTAAAGCTGCTAGATGGCATTTTGCAGCACCAGCCCGTATGTGGTTGCAGTACCTACACACTATAACGTTGTTATTGTTTTAGTTCTATTATTCGAACGTTACCAAACCGTTCGGTCTTGAACATCGCGCTTCATTTCGCTCAAGGTCTTCCCAATGTTCTTCGCTTCTGCGATGACCGTTCATCGCCAGGTATGATAAGGGCGACCACGTTTACGCTTTTCTTGAGGATTCTAGTCTAGGGCTTGCCTTGGTATATGTTCAGGGTCTCTTCGGAGCGTGTGGCCGATCCAGTTCCATTAACAGCGTTTGATCTGTTGTTCGATCGAGGTTACATGGCAGCGTTCCCTCAGATTTTCTCCGGTCAGTAAATACCGAGGATGCGAAAAAGACAGCGGCTGGAGTTTATGCGAGATGTCCTTTGTGACCTTCCACGTCTCACACCCATACAGCAATACGGTTTTGACGTTGGACCGGAATATCTTGAGGTCTGTGGATAGGTGATCTTAATTTACCAAGATTTCTCCGTGCGATGGAATGCACGTTGAACCTTTGGTCCAGGCTGTCATTTATAGAACTTTGACAGTCGTTACAGATAATTAGATGTTAGGAAATCTGACGCCAGTCTCGCCCAACCGGTATCTTGTTACCCAGTAACTGGTTATGGAGGTATTCAGCTGAACTCCGTTAGACTGGAAGCAGAGCGAACATAGTTGGGTAGAGACTGCCCGGTCTTTTCCCAACTATGTTGGCTCTGCTTCTGTACTGGATTGATAGAACAAAACATCTATATGTCGGTGAAGTCAATAGTACGGAAGCTTGAGAACAAATGAACGAGCTAAGTGAAAAGTGACACATGTCACTTTAACAGAATCCGCGCTGACGTTTGCACAAACCGAGAAGATAAAAGTGCCGACCGCAGAGGTCCGTGGCTCTTTCCTCTGCCGGCAGCCGTGCGTACAACGTCTAGTCTCGGGGACTGTCTCACTGCTCGTTGTGTAAAGTGAATACCTAAAGCTTGCATCATAATAAATCAATTGTGTGATCTAAAATAGTTTGTTTATTGCTCGATACCCAGCCATCGCCCACAAAACATAGTCTCTGGACAGAGCTTCAATGATGATCGGCATCCTGCGCCGACATATAAATTCAAATAATTAAAAAAATAGAAAAAATGTATACCATCTTGAACTATTCCCGTTCTGAGTGGAGCGAGGGGAGTGTCAGACTTTTACTGACCAAAATCCACCTGTGTTCCTTCAGATGCCTTTAGCGTTCCAGGGCCGTGGTGACTCTTTCCTCTCTAACAATCCCAGGTCATAGAAACGTATCTTCTTTATTGTATTAGATTGATATCAGGATATTTTTTCCAGTGTCACTAGCATAGGCGTCAGTAGAACTGTTTTGAGGGGATTCATCTTTAATAGATCGCCTCATACAAATAGGTTCCTACAGGACAAGCCTGAGAACCAAATAACCTGTCTCCTACCAAACTCAAAAAAAGGTATTTTGAACCTACTACCCACTTATAAACCTACGGTTGTTAACATCGTCTTCTTACCCTTGTCCCAGGCTTACCAGATGAAAAAATCAAAGGTCCGAAAGAAAGGCCTGATTTCCATTGAAAAATCCTGAGATTTTTAATAATAATAAATAAAAATAATAATAATAAAAGTTTTTTTTTATATACCTATGATTTTGTTAAAAAAATATTTAAAAATTTAATTAATATGTATATTGAATGAATAAAGAGAATAATAATAATAATATATTTATTCAATATTATATATATATTTTATTTATTTATTTAATAGTTTGAGAATTTTCGAAAAGTCATAATATTATCGGTTTTATACACTGAGGATCAAGGTAGAGGGGGTGTCGCTGCCCCTCTTTTAAAAAAGGAAGTTTAATTATCAAGTAAGTAAGCGGTATTTTGTTGTAAATTCTAAAAATACTGAAATTTCATGAGATTTGCAAAATCCAGCCGCAATCCTGAGAAGAGTCCAAAAATCCTAAAATCTCAGGACAAATCCTGAGATATGGTAACCCTACATGTTACTTGGGTCAGCGCAACACGTTTTTTTCTTCCATTCTATTCCGTCATCCGTCACAATATTAGTATTACTAACTCCCTTTTCTTCCATATCACATATGAACCTACAATGTTCGGCTAACATTTTGAGAGTTTTCTTTAAGGAACCTGGGTGATAGAGTATAAAAAGGATGTAGGATCGAGAGCAAAGCGAGCTCAAGTATTCATTCACCTCGTCTCTGATTTTACTATAAAAAATATTCTAAGTGGCTCTTTAGATACATTTTTCGAAACGTTTTTGTATAGAATAGAACAGAATAAACTTTATTGTACACCAAAACAGTAGGTAACAATTCCTGTAAAATTGAATTATGCAGTGTGTAGTACCCACAATAGCGGCAATGGCGGTCTTATCGCTGACAACGATATCTACCAGACAACTATAGGATGGACTCTAAGAACATAAACTAAAAAAGGGGTAGTCTGTGGTGTACTGCTAGCAAAAATTTTACATTTAAAATATACGATACATAGAAAGAAATATATAGCTATACTAGCTTCTGCCAGCGGCGTTGCCCGCGTGAAAATAGGTTTTCTCCATACAAACTTTGAACCCCCGTTTCATCCCCTCAGGCGGTGGATTTGGGAAAATCCTCTCTTAGTGCTCGCCTACGTCATAAAAGGAGGCCTTGTGCAGAATTTCGTGTTCTTAGTCCCAGTAGTTTCGGCTGTGCGTTAATATGTCAGTCAGTCAGTTTCTCCTTTTATATATATAGATAAAAGATAAATACATGAGCTTACAAATATATATATATAGGTTTAGGTATTATACCAAAAATAAGGGGGGCGCAAGTGTATCCGCAGCAATCTAGCTCCATACTACACCTAAAACTATACGATAACGAGACCATCATCGTCCAAGTCCCCGCGACATTTTTCTGCGTCAATTCTCGCGGTCTTTCCTGCCGACTTTCTTCCTAAATTACGAGCATGCTGCAAAATACAAAATGTCTGCCACGAACGAGACGCAATCACCCAATGGATCGGCTGGAGCTGCGCAGAATTTTAAATAACAAACCTTTTTTTTATTTGTGCAGGGTGAGTTCTATTTTCAAAAGATTTGTAGATGGTCATTATGGTTTTGAACTTATTTAATAAAAATGTATATTAATAATAAATATGTTTTCGCGGGCATTACAGCTGAAATACTTCAGATTTTTCTTTGTTCCGTATTCAAATGCCTAATAAGCCTGTTCCAGAATTAATAATAGCACTTGATGATGTTATTGTTGATGTTATTTTTTTATTATCTAGTAACCACAGTTGATTACAAGTTCTTGCAAACCAAAAGTGCTTATATTGGTTTAGGTACTTATGGTTACGTAACAGCTATAGTTTCAGTTGAGCAATAGACAACTATCTGAAAAGGGGCATTAGGGCACATAAGAACTTATAACCTCCTTCTTTTTGAAGTCGGTTAAAAAAACAATATGTCACGGGTACGCGAAGTAACGACAGTATTCATTAGCGTAAGTGGCTACAACTGTTGAATCATGCTCAACGACGCTAAATGAGCAAAACCACAAAATGCGAAAATGGCGATGGCCGCTTCACCATTATATTGATTTCGACGCCATTAAAGCGAACCGGAAATTAAAAAGAAATAAAAACATATTGCTTTCCCGCGCACACCGAACTTCACCCAATTTGTACACGTTCAGTTTTCGAACAAGCGTATTTTTTAACATACCAGAATGACGTAACTGTCTCCGAAGTGCATGGAATTTTAAGCTTAAGGTTGCTGCAATAAAAATCGAAATAGTATGATTTATAGTTTAGCCGATATCGTTATAAAAATAGTATGATAGGTGTAATATAGGGTAGGTAGATTTTATTTGGCATGCCATTATTGTCAGCGTGATATGATTATTATATTATCGGGCGATAAACGGGCATAAAAAAAGATATATCGTGGTGAGGCAATCATCTCGAGCGAGGATTACGACGTTATTACAGTGTATCATGTGGATTTATTGAGAATGTTCCTGCTAATTAGATTTGTGAGTGGGATATGAGTTACGTTTGCCAGTAAATCACGGGCTTTGCGGAGCAACTCTAGAAATGTTTCGAGCAGATGTAGGTATGTAGGTACCGACTTATTAGTGTCCGACCGGAGCAGGACTTTCTACCGAAACCAGATCTTTGGTATCTGTCTTATTTTTGGCCGAAACCGAAACTTTTTAGACAAGTTAAAAATCTATTAATTACTAAAAGGTGGATGCTTAACAAAAACCAGCTCCGGCGGAAATGAGATGTACCTACCTCAATTTATCAGTAATAATAAGTAATAAAACAATAACTAGCTATTAATTATCGTGATCCTTACTGAATAAACCTTGGGTCCGTTAGGCGAGAAATAACACGAGTTCTGTACAACTAGTACAATTGAACGTTTATTTTATGAAATCTGATTCACACCAAAAAAAATATTTCTTAAACTATTCATACTAACGGCTGTAAAGAAACCATAGCGCGATCTAATTCGACGCCAACGCCATCTATCGATCACATGGGTCAACTTTGGACACTTAGTGGATTAATATTAGATCGCGCCGTGGTTTCGCCACTTACAAATTTGGACATACCGCCCACCAAGGACATAATGCAGAATGTCCTTCAATCAAACCGCCCACCATGCCAAAATCTTAAAGTAAATATAATAAGAATCAACAGAAAATCTTATTTTGCTAGGGGCAATATCGATAATTTTGATGTAGGTCTTTTAATTAGGGCATTTTTGGTACGGATCGTCACCACCCGTGTAATTTTATCTGGCCCAGGGTGTTTGTGCTCCACTTTACCCAACAACCACTTTCCAGGGGGTAAACCGTCCTCCTTAACTACGACGACATCGCCTAGTGATGGTTCCGGGTTCTGGTATTCCCATTTATTCCTTTGCAGAAATTGATGTAGGTAATCCTGCGACCATCTACGCCAGAAGTCCTGCATCATTCGCTGGTGGAGTTGCCATCGCCGCAGAGTATGAACATTTGAAGTTTCAAAATTGGAATCTGGCACTACGACGAGTGGTTCCCCCACCAGGAAATGACCAGGAGTCAATACCAAGAGCTCATTTTGGTCCTCTACGTGTGACATTGGCCTAGAATTTAGGCAGGCCTCAATTTGAGCTAACACTGTGGCCATCTCCTCGTAAGTCAACGTAGAGTTCCCTATGACTCTCTTAAGATGAAACTTCATGGACCTAATGCCAGCCTCCCAAAGTCCCCCAAAATTGGGCGCGCGAGGAGGAATAAAGTTCCAATGAGTCCCGTTGTTCGCGAGATATTCTGCCAGTTCCGGTTTGAAGTTTGATTTTTCTTCATTGAACAAGCACACTAACTCGCGAGCCGCTCCTACGAAATTTGTGCCGTTGTCGCTATACAACTCAGCACATCTGCCCCGTCTTGCAACAAACCTTTTAAAGGCAGCCAAGAAACCTTGAGTGCTTAATTCGCTTACTGCTTCGAGGTGCACCGCTCTTGTCGACATGCACACGAACAAGGCAACATAACCCTTATAAGATTTATTGCCCCTACCCTTTGACACTCTTATATTGATGGGCCCTGCATAATCTACGCCACTAATGAGAAAGGGTTTGTTTGGAGTCACACGGGATAAAGGTACCTGTCCCATGAGCTGAGACGTGGCCTTAGTTGAGTACCGAATACAAGTGACACAGTTTCTGTAACACTTTTTAACCAACGTCTTGACCCCTACAATCCAGTACTTTGACCGCAAGTACGTGATCATAAGTTGCGGACCACCGTGAAAAGTTTTTTGATGCGCTTCGGCAATCAAAAGACCGGTTAAAAATGAATCTTTGGGTATAAGTATCGGATGTTTCTCATTAAATGTTAAAGCAGACATTTCTAATCTGCCGCCAACTCTTAATATACCGGTTGAATCCAAAAATACATTTAAGGACCTTAGCTTCTTCCTTGTTCTATCTAAACATCCTTTCCTTTTCAGTTCTTCCAACTCTTCCGAAAATCCTTCTTCCTGACATCTCTTAACGCATACCTCTATGGCATCCTCAATTTCTTGTCTGGACAAGACTTTGTCGTGCCTGGTATATAGCTTTCCTCTAACATTCAACCATCTTCGACAGTAGGCAATCACTCTAACAAGCCTGGAGAACGAGGAAAACCTTTGCCATAAAGCTACGTCAAAGATAGCCGTTTGTACTCTAACTTCTTCGAGGTTAGTCACGAGATGCTTAGGCCTTTTAAAACTAATCAACTCCTGTCTTAAAAAATCGGGACCTTCAAACCATATGGAGGTTGTTGAAAGCTCTGCAGGAGATATACCTCGCGATGCACAATCTGCTGGGTTTTTCTTGGTGGGTACATGAGACCAGTGCTGAGTGTCCAGAGTTAACAAAATTTCTGAGACCCGATTCGCCACAAAGGTTTTCCAGCGGCTCGGATGATTATTTAACCAAGCCAGAACTACTTCACTGTCGGTGAAAGCATGCAACTGATCCTTGGCTATTCCCATAACTTCAGCTACTTCAACGATGAGCTTAGCCAACAGTACAGCCCCACAAAGTTCGAGCCTGGGTATCGACACTTGCTTTATGGGCGCGACCTTTGTTTTAGACGTCAATAAAGCGACGTGGATTTTTCCTTGGTCATCCGTTACTCTGAGGTATACCACAGCAGCATACGCCACCTTTGAAGCATCCGAAAATCCGTATAATTCGCGTTTATGCTTATTACACGTGTGTAACCAACGTGGAATTTTTATCTCAACCAAAGCAGCCAAGTTTCGACGGTAAGTAAGCCATTCACTTAATAAATTATTTGGAACTTCTTGATCCCACCCTATTCCAGCTAGCCACAGCTTTTGTATTAATATTTTAGCTACAATAATACTGGGCGCTAACCATCCGAGTGGGTCGAACAAACGTGAAATGTCCGAAATAATTTTCCTTTTTGTTGCAGGTTCAACTAGCGGCGTGAGCACGACGGAGTACTGAAAGAAGTCACCACTTGGATTCCAGGTAAGTCCCAAAATCTTTGTTATGTCATCAACCTTAATACTTAAACCCTCATCCTTGCCACTTTTTTCATTCCATATCTTATCTAACAATTCTCGGCAATTGCTTCTCCATTTCTGCAATTGAAAACCTCCCTTTGCTAGCACCTTACTTAACTCTGAGTAAATATGAAAAGCACTTTCCATATCTTCAGCTCCTGTCATCACATCATCCATATAAAAATCCTCCAAGATGACCTTTGCAATATCAGGCTTATCCAAGCACTCGTCATAGGCCAACTGTTGCAACGCCCTTACCGCCAAATATGGTGCTGATGCAGTACCGAAAGTAACGGTAATCAGCTCATACTCCTGAAGCTCCATGTTCGGACTGTCTCTCCAAAGTATTCTTTGAAATGGCGTATCTTCCCTATTTACCAATACTTGCCTATACATTTTTATTATGTCTGCTACCAGACCTATCTTATGCGATCTCCATCGCAAAATGGTATGACGAAGTTCAGATTGCAACGCCGGGCCAACCATCAATTCATCGTTAAGTGCCTTGCCCTTGGTTCCCTTACAGGAAGCGTCAAAGACGACTCGGACTTTCGTCGTGTCCTTATCCTCCCTGACAACTGCATGGTGAGGTAAGTAAATTGCTGCTTTATTACCCTTTTCTTTATCGGCAACCTTGACCATGTGATTTAAGTCTAAATATTCATGCATGACTTTTGTATAATCTGCCTTTAATTTTGGGTTTTTTCCTAGCCTTATCTCTAAACCTTTTAATCTTTTTTCAGCGATGCTCCTGGATTCACCAAGCCTGTTGACCGGGTCAGCGTCACGTAGGGGTAATTTCACAATGTACCTGCCTTCCTTATTTCTCATTGTGGACGCTATAAATAGTTTCTCGCACTTAATTTCATCCTCTGTGAGCATTTTTTTCGTTTCAGATGTTTCAGCCTCCAGTTCCCAGAACTTTTTCAGCATGCTGTCAGCATCAAAACTTGAATGCATTACATGGAGGTGAGAATGTATATTGGATGAATTATCTACCTCACAGACTCCCGATATTATCCATCCAAACGCAGTTTCCTGCGCCAAGAGAGAACCGCCCAGATTTCTTTGAATGCCTTCTTGAATGATTTGGCTGTATACCTCAGCACCTAATAAGATATCGATCTTATTAGGTCTGTGATATGCCGGATCAGCCAAATCATCGACTGTCAGATTTACCCATTCTACCCTAGTTACTTTAGTAACTGGGAGAAGGGACGTAACTGATTTCAAGATATAAGCTTCAACCTTAACCTGAAACTGGGGGTCTACTCTCGACCTTATATTAATTTTGACCGTGGACTTTGAAGTCACACTTTTTTCACCACCTACACCTACTATGGTGTGTTTGGCCGCAATCTTTTTTAATCCTAAGTACTGAGCCGTAGCTTCAGTAATAAAAGACCCTTGCGACCCCTGGTCTAATAATGCCCTAACCGGAAGATAAGTCCCGTCTTTCGACTCAGCTTGCACCACAGCTGTAGTTAATAAAACCGTTTTACAACAGTTCCCTGTCGAAAGACAAGACACAAGTGGCTTATTAGACCCCTCCGCTTGCGCGGAAAGCTTAATGCTGTCGGATTCAGCATGTTCCTCCATTGACCTTTTCCTCGTCGACGAAGCTACCTCGTGAACCGTCTCATTTTCTGCGCTAACAGAACCAGAATCACCACTAGGGTGCAATAAGGAATGGTGGCGGCGTTTGCACACCCGGCATCGGACCATGTTTTTGCAAAATTTGGCAGAGTGGTTGCTGTTTAAACACACAAAACATAAATTTTTTTCCATTGCAATATCACGTCGTTTGTCATTAGATTCTTTGGCGAATTTTTTACAAGCAGTAATTTTATGATCAGCCTTGCAATACGCACACGACGTAATTCTATTCTCTTTTACAATATGAAAAGATTTGGTACTTTTGCTCTCTACTTTGTTGGGCTTGGTGTCTAAATTTTCTAACCCTCTAAAACGCCCTATCAAAAAATCAGAAAATTGCCCAAACGTAGGAAAGTCGTCAGATGGATCTGAGGACACCTTTAATTCCCATGCCTTTCGGGTATCTTTGTCTAATTTCGTGCTCATTAGATGAATAATCAAAATATCCCAAGATGAAATATCTACACCTAGATTTCTGATAGACTCTAAACAATCTGATGTGGTACTAATTAACTTCTTAATTTCAGAGGCAGATTCAGACACCAAACTTTTTTGATTTAGCAGCCGATTCAAAATGCCATTAGCCAAAAACCGCTTATTGTTGTACATACGATCCAATTTTTCCCAAGCAACTTGATAGCTATCAGATGTCAGTTTAATATTCCGCAATAACTGTTCTGCGTCACCAGTTAAATGACCCCTGAGATAGTAGAACCTTTGAGCATCGTCTAGAGACTGGTTTTCATGCACAAGCCCTAAAAACAAATCCCTGAACGTCTGCCACTCAGTGTATTTCCCGGAAAACGTTGGTATTTTAATTTCTGGCAATCTGAAACGTCTGGCTAACCCTTCACATTGACTATTGGAACTTGAATTTAACTGTGTCTCTGGGGTTTTTAAATTATATAACATTTCCTTTAAATCAGTCTTAAATTGTACATACAATTCTTCTACCTCATCATAGACACAATTTTTATGATAATCCGAATTGTACAAATCACTTCGCTTAACTTGACTAATAATTTTAGTATGAGTGCCTGTAAATAAACTCCACTGTTGTTCCAAGTTATCTAGCCTAGTTTCAATATATGGAATGGTTAAACGCTCTTTAGGTGACTTTTTAAAATTAGTCTTAACTTTCAGAATTTTTGCTCTAATATCCTCCTGTAAATCGTTGAACCCTTCCATTGTAAATTGTTTATCAAGACTCTGTAATTGACTCAAAACACTCAAACAATATCGTCACAAATACCACAATAAAAATGTAAACAAAGCTAAGCAGAAAAATTAACAAAGTCTATTTGTTTGTACATTCAAAAATATACACAAAGTTAAAACACAAATTGGTTAAAATTTTACAAGTCTTTTTGCAAGTTATTCCGGTAAAAATCGGGCATGGATTCCCCGTCTCAACCAACTATTGCTTAAAACTATTACAAGTCCAAACTAATTAAATTTTTCTAAGTTAAATTTCAACACTATCTTCAACTATCTTGAAAGATTATTGAATTTTTCTAAGTTCCAGTAGTCTTTACTTTAAGGTTCAAATTTGCTTGTACTTCTCAGATTTATTTCTTCTAGTAAATAAGAGCGAAAATGTACTCACAGTTAAACACTGCACTCACTATCACTGATTTTCTTCGACGTCACGCGCCTGCTACAAGTGGCGCCCTCTGGCGCTATGCAACCTGCCTTTCACCTCCTCCCGAATTCACCGCTCCTCCGGATGTAGCCACCCGGCTCCACCACTGCCTTGACGCCTTAACAGCCGCCTTGCTGTAGGGATGTTCTGGACAGCAATCCACTGCCAGTAGCGACGAAACGGGTGGTAACCACTACCACCACCGGTGATTACCAAAAACACGCCCTGCTAAACCCGGCTCGAAGGACCATGAATAAACCTTGGGTTTATTATGTCTGCTACCAGACCTATCTTATGCGATCTCCATCGCAAAATGGTATGACGAAGTTCAGATTGCAACGCCGGGCCAACCATCAATTCATCGTTAAGTGCCTTGCCCTTGGTTCCCTTACAGGAAGCGTCAAAGACGACTCGGACTTTCGTCGTGTCCTTATCCTCCCTGACAACTGCATGGTGAGGTAAGTAAATTGCTGCTTTATTACCCTTTTCTTTATCGGCAACCTTGACCATGTGATTTAAGTCTAAATATTCATGCATGACTTTTGTATAATCTGCCTTTAATTTTGGGTTTTTTCCTAGCCTTATCTCTAAACCTTTTAATCTTTTTTCAGCGATGCTCCTGGATTCACCAAGCCTGTTGACCGGGTCAGCGTCACGTAGGGGTAATTTCACAATGTACCTGCCTTCCTTATTTCTCATTGTGGACGCTATAAATAGTTTCTCGCACTTAATTTCATCCTCTGTGAGCATTTTTTTCGTTTCAGATGTTTCAGCCTCCAGTTCCCAGAACTTTTTCAGCATGCTGTCAGCATCAAAACTTGAATGCATTACATGGAGGTGAGAATGTATATTGGATGAATTATCTACCTCACAGACTCCCGATATTATCCATCCAAACGCAGTTTCCTGCGCCAAGAGAGAACCGCCCAGATTTCTTTGAATGCCTTCTTGAATGATTTGGCTGTATACCTCAGCACCTAATAAGATATCGATCTTATTAGGTCTGTGATATGCCGGATCAGCCAAATCATCGACTGTCAGATTTACCCATTCTACCCTAGTTACTTTAGTAACTGGGAGAAGGGACGTAACTGATTTCAAGATATAAGCTTCAACCTTAACCTGAAACTGGGGGTCTACTCTCGACCTTATATTAATTTTGACCGTGGACTTTGAAGTCACACTTTTTTCACCACCTACACCTACTATGGTGTGTTTGGCCGCAATCTTTTTTAATCCTAAGTACTGAGCCGTAGCTTCAGTAATAAAAGACCCTTGCGACCCCTGGTCTAATAATGCCCTAACCGGAAGATAAGTCCCGTCTTTCGACTCAGCTTGCACCACAGCTGTAGTTAATAAAACCGTTTTACAACAGTTCCCTGTCGAAAGACAAGACACAAGTGGCTTATTAGACCCCTCCGCTTGCGCGGAAAGCTTAATGCTGTCGGATTCAGCATGTTCCTCCATTGACCTTTTCCTCGTCGACGAAGCTACCTCGTGAACCGTCTCATTTTCTGCGCTAACAGAACCAGAATCACCACTAGGGTGCAATAAGGAATGGTGGCGGCGTTTGCACACCCGGCATCGGACCATGTTTTTGCAAAATTTGGCAGAGTGGTTGCTGTTTAAACACACAAAACATAAATTTTTTTCCATTGCAATATCACGTCGTTTGTCATTAGATTCTTTGGCGAATTTTTTACAAGCAGTAATTTTATGATCAGCCTTGCAATACGCACACGACGTAATTCTATTCTCTTTTACAATATGAAAAGATTTGGTACTTTTGCTCTCTACTTTGTTGGGCTTGGTGTCTAAATTTTCTAACCCTCTAAAACGCCCTATCAAAAAATCAGAAAATTGCCCAAACGTAGGAAAGTCGTCAGATGGATCTGAGGACACCTTTAATTCCCATGCCTTTCGGGTATCTTTGTCTAATTTCGTGCTCATTAGATGAATAATCAAAATATCCCAAGATGAAATATCTACACCTAGATTTCTGATAGACTCTAAACAATCTGATGTGGTACTAATTAACTTCTTAATTTCAGAGGCAGATTCAGACACCAAACTTTTTTGATTTAGCAGCCGATTCAAAATGCCATTAGCCAAAAACCGCTTATTGTTGTACATACGATCCAATTTTTCCCAAGCAACTTGATAGCTATCAGATGTCAGTTTAATATTCCGCAATAACTGTTCTGCGTCACCAGTTAAATGACCCCTGAGATAGTAGAACCTTTGAGCATCGTCTAGAGACTGGTTTTCATGCACAAGCCCTAAAAACAAATCCCTGAACGTCTGCCACTCAGTGTATTTCCCGGAAAACGTTGGTATTTTAATTTCTGGCAATCTGAAACGTCTGGCTAACCCTTCACATTGACTATTGGAACTTGAATTTAACTGTGTCTCTGGGGTTTTTAAATTATATAACATTTCCTTTAAATCAGTCTTAAATTGTACATACAATTCTTCTACCTCATCATAGACACAATTTTTATGATAATCCGAATTGTACAAATCACTTCGCTTAACTTGACTAATAATTTTAGTATGAGTGCCTGTAAATAAACTCCACTGTTGTTCCAAGTTATCTAGCCTAGTTTCAATATATGGAATGGTTAAACGCTCTTTAGGTGACTTTTTAAAATTAGTCTTAACTTTCAGAATTTTTGCTCTAATATCCTCCTGTAAATCGTTGAACCCTTCCATTGTAAATTGTTTGTCAAGACTCTGTAATTGACTCAAAACACTCAAACAATATCGTCACAAATACCACAATAAAAATGTAAACAAAGCTAAGCAGAAAAATTAACAAAGTCTATTTGTTTGTACATTCAAAAATATACACAAAGTTAAAACACAAATTGGTTAAAATTTTACAAGTCTTTTTGCAAGTTATTCCGGTAAAAATCGGGCATGGATTCCCCGTCTCAACCAACTATTGCTTAAAACTATTACAAGTCCAAACTAATTAAATTTTTCTAAGTTAAATTTCAATACTATCTTCAACTATCTTGAAAGATTATTGAATTTTTCTAAGTTCCAGTAGTCTTTACTTTAAGGTTCAAATTTGCTTGTACTTCTCAGATTTATTTCTTCTAGTAAATAAGAGCGAAAATGTACTCACAGTTAAACACTGCACTCACTATCACTGATTTTCTTCGACGTCACGCGCCTGCTACAAGTGGCGCCCTCTGGCGCTATGCAACCTGCCTTTCACCTCCTCCCGAATTCACCGCTCCTCCGGATGTAGCCACCCGGCTCCACCACTGCCTTGACGCCTTAACAGCCGCCTTGCTGTAGGGATGTTCTGGACAGCAATCCACTGCCAGTAGCGACGAAACGGGTGGTAACCACTACCACCACCGGTGATTACCAAAAACACGCCCTGCTAAACCCGGCTCGAAGGACCATGAATAAACCTTGGGTCCGTTAGGCGAGAAATAACACGAGTTCTGTACAACTAGTACAATTGAACGTTTATTTTATGAAATCTGATTCACACCAAAAAAAATATTTCTTAAACTATTCATACTAACGGCTGTAAAGAAACCATAGCGCGATCTAATTCGACGCCAACGCCATCTATCGATCACATGGGTCAACTTTGGACACTTAGTGGATTAATATTAGATCGCGCCGTGGTTTCGCCACTTACAAATTTGGACACTTACAAACATATAAAAATTGTCAGTTTTATTAACTCGCGAGACACATGTTTTTTAGCAACTTAAATACCTCGGTGTGATACTAGACTAGCATCTGACCTTCATTGGGTACTGGCTTCGTGTTTTCAAGTACAAATTGCGCATTCTCACAGCGGTCATCCCTACGATCGTGACATACGCTTGCCCTATCTTTGCACACGTAAAGCCGTCACTTCCATGGGATGCAATAGGTCCAAAACCTTTGATTGCTCCAAAAAATTCTCGGAGCTCCGTATTATGTCTGAAATGAGAATTATTAAATCGCAAAATCCACACGATAGGAGTTCATGAAACGCGAAATAACAAAAAAATATTTTTGAATTGAATTGATGCAGAAAAAATACACCAAATCATATTTTTGAAAAAAGTATTGAAAAATAATTAAATGAACATATTTTTTTTTTTTGCCAGTAAGGATGACGATCAAAACCAGTTATTATTTTAATACTTATTGTTATTGGTAATTTGAGATAAATTTCTTTTCCGCCGGAGCTGGTTTTTTTTTTTTTGGAGTCAGAGCATTCTCCTTTGGTTTATTTTTAACATATGTTAAATGAAATAAAAAATAATAATTGAAAGATGCGAAAAAAGTTTATTGCTATAAAACAAACGGGGAATCGTTTGTCTTGATATAGCCATGTGAAGAGGAAGGATGAAATGCATGTTACTAAAAGACTTATGAGTAGATATACATATCTATGGATGGAGAGGGAGAGGGAGGCCAAAACAAAGATGGATGGATTGTGTGAGGTGAGAAGTGATATGAATAAAAGGGAGTTAGAGATATCGTGACGGGTGACAGGACAGAATGGAAGAAAAAAATGTATTGCGCCGACCCTAAAAAAGAGGGGCAAGGGCAGGAAGATGATGATGATGCTATAAAACAAACAAAAATTTAAAAAACATTGTAACTACTTCTTGGAACATTTTTTTTTAATAATCAACACTTGGTCCTCATTAATTGAGTGTTCTACCGACCGACCTGAGATACCAGTTGAAAGCTGATTATGGACGGAGAAACACGAGTCACGAACTCACGCGAAGTCAGACGAACGACGCAAGATAATTCACGAAAGCAGAGTTTCTGCGCGGAGGAAGGTTTTCAGCCAGAATAGAAATCAATGCCGAAACTAGATTTTATGCCGAAACCGATGATTCGATCGGTCACTAGTACTTATAATTGCTATTATTTAAAAAAGGAAATTAGTGATTTGGAAAATGAACCGTTATGTAACGTAGTCAAGTAATAACCAGCCCCCTAGCCAAGTTACAACCGTTTCGTTTCGATTCTCTTTTCGTTGATCGTCTCGAGTCGGCCACGCCTCCTATTCCTTTGTTCTGACCACGTGACTGAGCGTTGAGATGACGTCAGAATAAAGGAATCGGAGGCGTGGCCGACTCGAGGCGATCGACGAAAAGAGAATCGAAACGAAACGGTTGTAACTTGGTAAGGGGGGCAGATGTCCTAGCACGAGGTCTTAACGCGATCCATTTTACGACCAAAACTAAACTTTTAGGGCCTGTACACACGCGCGCGCTTTTATCCTATTAAAGGTCTATAGGCTGCGTTTGACTCGTGTGCGTATCGCGTCTGTATCGCTACAAACGCGCATCAACGGCGCGTTTAAAAAATGTGGTGTGCTCAGGCCCTTATAGGGTGTAAAGCTCTATATAGTTCCATCCCTCTTTGTTGCTCACACGATTGACCTTTTAACATGTCATTGTAAGGCCCTTGGTAGTCTCCTCTTGTAGATACCTACTTAAGTCGAGTAAAGACGATAGGTGGACAGCTGAAACTACAGAGTAGGGAGGTCCAGAAACATAAAAAAAAGCAGACCGAAGAGAAGGTGGGCTGACGATTTATCTGATACCACAGGAAATGATTGGCAGGATATTGGAAGTCACAGGGAAAAATGGAAGAAACTGGATAAGGCCTTCACCCATGGAGGGACCCATATCCCAAAGAAGAAGAAGAACTATTAACAAATTCATCATCATCATCATTTCAGCCGAAAGACGTCCACTACTGGACATAGGCCTCCCCCAAGCGTCGCCACAACGAACGCTCCTGTGCGTCTCGCATCCATCGGACTTCCGCAACCGTTACCAAGTCATCCGCAGGAGAACCAAGGTTGCTGACATAGCACGAAGAATCGCCAAACTAAAGTGGCAATGGGCAGGGCAAATTGCTTGCAGAACAGATGGCCGTTGGGGCCGAAGGGTTCTGGAATGGCGACCACGTACCGGACGACGTAGCGTTGGAAGGCCTCCTACAAGGTGGACCGATTAACAAATTAGAAACAAAATAATAATTATACAGATATAGATTATGACGACACGGTTGGCGTAATGGCTGAGCGATTGACTGCTTCGCAGCGTGTTCGCGGGTTCGATCCCCGCACGGAACAAGTATTTGTATGATCTGCAAGTAGTTGTTCCGGGTCTGGGTGTTTGTGTTTGTTAGTTTCTATGTTTGTAAACACACCCACGACACAGGAAGAAATTCCTTGTGTGGCGCAACGTTTTTTAAAAAAGAAAGAAAAAAGAAAGATTCAAAATATTATGTTGGAAAACTCGAGGTCCTGGAACGCAAGGCAAAGAAGGAACATAGGAGTGAGTTTTAGACAGTAAAAGTCTGACACGCCCTCTCGCACCACCCTAGAACGGAGGAGTCATTACATGATTTCCCACCTTAAAAAACCCTACCTATTTAGTTTTTAAAATACGGCTATGTTAATTGCGTATTTGGAACCTTTGCAATTTATAGACCTAGGGCTTTATCATGACTTGTGTGCACGTGCATGGCGTATATGCATGGCATGTATGACAAGCGACATTTTATGTCAAGCGTGCAAACGAAAAAGAGAGATGGAGCTTACACCCCCATCCCTTTAACAGTTTAGGTCATTAAATGGATCGCGTAATGAGTTCGTGGTTCTTTAAAAACATCAACTTTTAAGCATCAGAAGTTGTTAGTGTTCATTCGTACCCCAGCTAGAGTTCCTTCCGCATGACGCAGGTCCTCACCGAACTTGGTACGTTCGGGAGGTTCCTGCACCAGATTCGTGAGGAAGAAACGCCCGGGTGTCACCATTGTGTGAACCGCCCGGAGGATATGGTCGAGCATACGGTAGAGCAGGTATGCCCCGCCTGGGCAGAGTACCGCCGTGTCCCCGTGGGGGCGCTCGGCGGCAGCGATCTCTCTCGCCAGGCCTTGGTACAGGCTATGGTCCGGAGCGAGGAGGAGTGGCAGGCGGTCGCCTCCTTCTGCAAAGCAGTAATGCTAGCAAAGGAGGAGGCCGCACGTACACGCGCGAGGCAATGGCCCTCGCACCCCAGCCACCGGGATTCCGATCCCGATTTCCGGCCACCGTAGGCGCGGGCTTGCGGACGCCGAGCAATGGGTAGCTCGCTAATCGGCTAATCGAGCCCAAGTCATCGACGGCGCGTAGTGTTCCACGCGCGCCTCAAGGAGATGTCAGCAACCGTAGGGGCCCAGCAGGGTCGAAGCCTACTGGGGCCATGGGTGATGCGAAAGAGATCCCCGTGCAATGGCAAAAAAGGAACAGGAGTGAGTTTTTAGTCAGCAAAAGTCTGACAAGCCCTCACGCTCCGCCCAAGGAGGGATGTCATTAGATGATTTTCCCACCCGAAAAAAAAAGCTCTTAACAAGGGGGTTTCCGGCACTTAACTGTTTGTGTGGCAACACCATTAATTTTATCATTATTGTATACTTCCTAAAAGGAGATGACACAGCTTAAAATACCACGCAGAAAAAGAAACGATTATAACTGCCAATGGCTTAAAAAATTATGCAAACTAAAAATGAAATTAATTTTTTCATTTCATCATCATCATCATTTCAGCCGAAAGACGTCCACTTTTATATTTGCTTCTTGCTTATTTCAGGTATAACAGCAACAAACATAAATATACATTATTATTTAGTTTCCATTGTACAAAGCTTTGGACATCCTCTGTAAAGTTGTACAAGTGCTTGTGAATAAATAAATTATAATAAAACAAAGTCTATCACCGGCTCTGTCTGTCTGTTCTGTGTCTGTCTGATAAACTTAAAAACCAGATTTTCATGTGCTTCAGCTGCATAATGCGCTCCCGGGCCACGGTAACTCTTCAGAACCCAACCCTACATGGGTTTGGCAAACAAGACAAAAAAAAAAAGTTCCATTTTCAAAACCAATTTAAATTCTTAGCAGCCAGTCCGTATCAATTTGTGTCCACATTACAAGTATTCAGCCTATAAACGCGATAACATCGTCATTTCGTTCCCAATCCCAATGAAATTGTAACGTAAGCATTTAACGCCCTCAGCTATTGTTAGAAGCCGCTACTAGGTGGCGCTGCCGGCCCGGAAGTTGCCAGGAAATGGCCACTAATGGCGGCCCACCGGAAGCGCCGCCATTACGCCGCTAGTGCTGCTCAAATAATTACATAGACGGTGTTTATTTTGCAATATTGGCAAGTTTTGGGTAAATAGAGGAGGGTGGACACTTTTAAATATTGATGGAAGATCAGTTACCGCCAATGAAGATTATACGCCTTCTGTATGTGGGAAATTGTCAAATAACTTTTTCTGCTCTGGGTGGAGTGAGAGGTAATGTCAGACTTTAACTGACTAAAACCCAACCATATTCCTTAAGCTGCCCTTTGCGTTCCAGGGCCACAGTGACTATTTCGATATATCTTGCAGTCTTTTTGTAATATCTAGGTGTTCAAGACCTCGGATTAATGAAGGATGACGTGTCCACAGTATAATCAACTTTATATTGTTCCCACTCGGGTCTCCAGCCTCTTGTCTAAGAAAGAGTCCATAGAAGGATAAAGTTATAGGGTTCTGTGAATTCAGGGGCGTAGCGTGGACTAATTTGGACGTGGGCGAAGGCACATCAGGGAAGACTGTTTTCTTTCATAAATTCGAAAACGAGACAGCGACTGTCTCACTTTCACAACCCAGTGTTCGAGCACATCTTCGCTTACCATCAGGTGAAATAGTGGTCAAACGCGAGCTTATCAATAATAAAAAAACCATCGATCTTAAAGAGCCCTCGTTTGTGCGAGGTCCTTTTGGGTGCGAGGCCGTGGGCGAGGGCCCACTTCGCCCACGCCCACGCTACGCTACTGTTTGAAGTAACCCTCGATTTCTGAGTTATGTGAAATTGAGTAGGTACTTGTCAAATCTAGATACTTTAACTTTGCAGGAATATTTGAAAGTGTGACCGTGGCCCTAGAATGCAAAGTGCAATGAAGTAACATGGATGAAGGAACGTGGTTTGAACCAGGGCCGGATGGAGAGACACGGCGGTGTTCCGTCCAAGCGGGGCAAACTTGTACCGTAGTTGTTTTTAGGGTTCCATACCCCAAAAGGAAAAAAACGGAACCCTTATAGGATCACTTTGTTGTCCGTCTATCTTTCAAGACCCTTTTTCTCGGGAAGGCGTGACGGTATCAAGTTGAAATTAAAAACATATACGGTCTGCGGTCCCTTGAAGCTGTGAAAAAATCAAACTTTTGAGTTTACGAAAAAAAGATACGGCCGTTTATGTCGCAAAAAACGTGTATTTCGACACTCTGAAGGGAATCAAAATTCATAGGGTACTTCCCCTTGATCTAGAATCCTGAAATTTGGCATGAAATAAGGTCTCATAGCAAAAGTATAGGAAAAAAAACTGAAAACTGTAAATTTGTAGTTACATCACAAAAAAAAATGCTATTCGAAAAAATCTTCGTAACTCAATTCGGGAATTGAACTGTTTTCATAGATAAGTTTGTACGGAACCCTCAGTGCGCAAATCCGACTCGCATTTGCCCGCTTTTTTAGTTTAGCGTAGCATAACATAGTATAGTCAGCCTCATAATGTTCCTACTGCTGGAACTCAGGCCTCCTCTCTAGGAGAGGGAATGGGCCGTAATCCACCACGCGGGCTCAGTGTAGATTAGTGGATGTCATATGTTTTCAAATGGTTTTTAGTGTATGACATCATTTATAAAGCTAGAACTACACTGCGCATACGTGTGCCACACACGCCGATCTGGACGCGTCGGTCTCCATACATTTTATATGGAAACTAGACTTGTAGAGCTACACTTGATCCACGCCACGCGACGTCGTTCTACGTACAAATTGGGCGTGTTACACGTGTGCGTCGGTCTAATGTAGTTCTAGCTTAAGTCAAAGAAATGGTGTTTGATAAAATAAGACATTCCACTATTGAAATTTGAATAATCAGGAAGAGATGTGCCTCCCGATTTGCTCGCGTTCGTGGCAGCACCAATACTATACTGACTGTTTTTGCATATAGGTGGGAGTCCCCCATGCTGCAAAGATGGGTGCGGCTTCATTTCGAAGTATAGTTGTGTAATTTGTGTTGTTAATGCTTACTAATATTAGTTTTTAAGATAATTGTTGTTGTTGTTATTGTTGTTTTTGTTAAATATGGACCTCGTCCGAAATAAATGTTTTATTATTATTGAAACTTAGCCAAATTATTGCCGCAAAATCCACCTAACTCTGACTGTTTACGTCTAACTATTTAGCACTGTATAGCCATACAAAAGCCGTAAATGTAGGTATACCTACTCGCTGTAGAAACACAAGTTGCTCTTCAGAATACAGAAGTTATAAATAACTAACGCTGACAATTTTCATCCTCGCCAAAGTTCTAGTGGTGCGATGAAGTTCGACTATAAATTGCGAGCAGTCCAAGTGAAAAAGAGCCGGGACTTCGTCTGTAACGACTTTCAAATTGGAAAATCTACTTAGAGTCCGAACTTCGAAGTTGGTCGGTCCGAGGTCTGCTGGTCACTGTTTTCTTAATTTTTGCCTTTGAAGTAACCGAAGTTTATTAAAATTATGTTTGTGTTGTGTACTTATGGATCTTGTGTATGTTTCATAATGTTTCTGTCCGGGCTGCGCGAATGCTTGAAAGAGGTATCGCTGCCCTGGAACTCAAAGAGCAACTGAAGGAACACAGGCGAGTTTTATTCAATAAAAGCCTGACAGACCAGGGTCGAAGCCTACTGGGGCCAAGGGTGTGCTGTGTTCTGAAAGGAAGATTCGGCCCTGGTACGAAAGGCAACAAAGGAACAGGAGTGCGTTTTTAGTCAGTAAGAGTCTGACATTATCTCCCGCTTCGCCCAAGAGCGAGGGATGTCATAAGATGATTTTCCCACCGAAAAAAAAAACAGACCCCCTCGCTGCACTCAGAGCCGGCAATGTTATTTGATGACTTAGCACTCGATGAACCTCGTAAATTCGAGGAAAGATGATGATGGATCGTGTGAAGAGCTCTAGACATGTGAATGGATGGAGAGGAAGAGGGAGGCCACAGAAAAGATGGATGTGTAAGAAGTGATATGAAGAGAAAAGAGTTAGTGATAGTGTGATGGTTGACAGGACAGAAACAGTGTTTATGTGTTTAATGTAGGTACTCGTAACATTGATATTTGTGATTGTTTAAATTTTTGTTCATTTATGTGCTTAGTTTTGTAATTTTATTGTGCGTTTGTGTATTGTCTGTTTATTTTTGTGTGCATCAAATAAATGTTATATCTATCTATTTATATATCTAAACAAAAAAAAAACGTGTTGCACCGACCCCAAATAACAAGGGACCAGGGCAGGAAGATGATGAGATGGTGAAATTCGAAAGATTTGGAGTGGAATGAAATTAAGAGACTCTTTGCTATAATAATATATCAACCACATCATTAAAATAGCTGTTTCAAAATACCGATTTATTACTGCTGAAACCTGTCAGGGGCTCCAACCAGAATGAGGCGGTCATTTTGGAATAAAGATTAGAGATAGGAACACAAAAATGGTAAAATTGAAATATATTATTTTCTATTATCTGTGAAAAAACATCAGCTTTTACTTGAAAACCTTCATAAACTAAATTCATGATGAATCAGGACCTCTCAAAAGACTAATTATAATCATTTTTAATCGAATTAAAAAAAAAAAATTTGGTTTCTATACCTTTGGTTTTCCTAGAAAAATCCAGAAAAAGTTGTTTTTTTTTTTTTTTTTTGGTGATTTTACGTGAAAACGCAATTAAGTAATAATAATACCCTCCCGAACGCTAGGGTGTTTTACTGCGATCCGACCTGATGGTAAGTAGTGATGCAATCGATGATGGTGAAGCGCACTAGTTTATTAAGAGCCTATTCACTCTAGCTTTGAAGACACCTAAATTATAATCGGACAGATAGACCACTGCAGGAAAAATGGTCCCGTCCTTCGATGTACGCAGAATAAACGACGAAGCCAAACACAGTCCAAAATGTTTGCTAGGTACGTTTTTAATGCCTTCTCTCCTTCTCCTCTCCTTTTCTTCTCTTTTCTGTCTTCTTCCTAGTGGTCGTGGTTGACAATGTTGCATTTCCGTTGACAAGTGAGGTTCCCGCGATGCGTTTCCACTTGTCATGGTTTACGGCGTCTCGGGAACTCTGGACTATGGAGGTTTGTGTTGCAGCTCTGGTGAGGTCTGTCCAACGCATAGGTGAGCGTCCGCGTGACCGCTTCCCCTCCACTTGTCCCTGGACAACGAGTCGCTCCATGGAGTGGTCGTTGCGAACAACGCGATCAAAATATAATACATAATACCTAGGTAACAAAAAAAGAGAAACAAATTTTTATTTCCATAACTTGATCCCTAACCAACGTTAGATATATAAAAACTTATTTAACGACAATAATTAAAAGACAATCAAGTCCCGACGTCTAATGTATTACTTAGTGAACTACGAGCGAAGGTAGTTAATCACCCCGCACATTAAGCGTCTGTCATCACAGCGCCGCCATTGTTCTCAGAAACTCGCAATTTCCCCACAACACACTAACAATACGATAATGCAAACCCACCAAGTAGCTGCACAGATTAAAAAATCATCCAGGATAATAAAGAACTTATCGGCTGTGAGATCTGACGCCGGTGCCTAGCGAATGGAAAAAAAGTAAAAAGGCGGGAATTTGATTCATAATGACATCAACATGGCGGCACTGATTGCGATCTGAAAGGGAGATAAGAATGGGGTGGCTTTGTCTTGCGTTTGATTACTATTATAGTGCATATATCAGCAATGGATGTCTGCGACGTACCTGTATGTTGTAACTAGGTGTTAATGTAGCTTTTGAATTTTGAGCAAATGCTCAGTCCCTTTTTTTAGGTGGGAAATTATTCAATGACTTCTCCCACTCTTTTACTGACTAAAACCCATCCTATTTTCCTTCTTTAACTCACGTTCCAGGACCCCGGGTTTTCCTTTCAGAAGCTAAGCCATGGCCCAGTAGGCTTCGGCCCTGCTAGGCCCATACGGTTTTGCTGACATCGGCGAGCTACCCATTGCGCCGTTCGCAAGCCCACGCCTACGGTGGCTGGGAATCGGGGTCGGGATCCTGGCGATTGGGGCGTGAAGAAATCCATTCCTTTAGGTGTGCGGCTGCTTCCTCCGCTAGCATTACTGCTTCGCATACGGTGGCGACAGCCTGCCATTTCTCCAGCCATCATGTCAGTCGTGGCCTGTACCAGGGCACGGTGCGAGAGGTCTTTGCCGCCGATCGCCAGTATTAACTCCCTTCGTTATTTCATTCAAACTTTTTCATTGTATTTTGTAATGTTAATTTAATGTTTTGTATTTATTTAATGTATAGTAAGTAAATGGCTTTTATATGGGTTATCAGTTTATTTTCGTCCGGATCGAGCCCGAGTCGTCGACGGCGCGTGGTGTTCCACGCGCGTCTCAAGATGATGTCAGCAAAATCGTAGGGCGTGTGCGAAAGGGAACCCCGGGGCCCTGGAACGAAGGGAAATAGGAAACATAGGAGTAGGTTTTAGTCAGTACCAGTCTGATACTCCCTTGCGCGCCGCCCAAGAGCGGGAGAAGTTATTGAATGATTTCCCACCAAAAAAACGTAACCCATACAAAATCAAGAATTAGGAATCATGAATTAAATTAAATTCCATACTTTTATATAATCAATTTAATTTATAAATAATAAAAATAATGATTTCATTTTCTAATTCTTAGAGATATAATTGTTATAAGATTACGTCATGTTCCGCGAATAAAATAACAATAATAAAATTCAACAACTATCACACAACGCCATCTAGTCCCAAACTAAGCAGAGCTTGTGCTATGAGTACTAGACAACTGATACTCGTAAACATACTTATACATTTCTAAATACATACATATACTTAATAGACTAGCTGACCCGGAAAACTTCGTACCGCCTAAGCGTCAATTAATGTAGTATATCTTTTGATACAGTCAACCGATTGCGATGAAATAAAACCTAAGTAATATATCAAGTTACACACAATTTTAAAGTATAAAAGTTATCTACATCAATTTTGTATATTTTACGTGATGTGCACCCAACTAAAACTTTCTACAGATTACCTATATAGGGTGACTGGTAATTAGTGACTGATGCTTTAACACGTGATTGTACTCATGATTACAAATAAATTTCCCAACCAAGGGGAACCAACTTGGTAACAAGTCCATCGGTCCACCTTGTAGGAGGCCTTCCAACGCTACGTCTTCCGGTACGTGGTCGCCATTACAGAATCTTTCGACCCCAACGGCCATCCGTTCTGCGAGCAATGTGCCCTGCCCATTGTCACTTAAGTTTGGCGATTCTTCGTGCTATGTCGATGACCTTGGTTCTCCTGCGAATTATTGTCACTGAGTGTAAATTTTCTAATTCTTTTGCCAGAAGGAAAGTTCTATAAAGTTTTTGTTATTACTGAAACGCCCCACAGAAAATCCGCCTGAAACCTATTCGGCTATAAACTGAAAAACACAATTTATACTGAAGCGCACACAACGAAATGTAAATACGACGAATCGTAACCGAATTTGGTCAAGGGGTAAACGGGAAATCACTGTCCATTTGCCGAATACGACATTTGTGACAAGTTCGGACATGTAAACACAATTTCCAGGCTTCGATTACTTGAAAAAGCTTCTATTCTTTACGGGTACGTCATAAAGGTTATTTTCGCGATAGAAACTATTTTTGTGGACGCAATCCCCTTCGTAGGTATTCGAACACAATATAAACTGTAATAAAATAAACCGGCCGCAATAATTTTTATTGTAAGAAGGGCCCTCGAATTATCATTTAGATGGGGTGGTTGGCAATATGGCGTGAATTCTGGAGCTGAGCAAAAAAATAAATCGGGCAGCCGACGCGACAATTGAGTTACTGTAAGGGATGATCTTGCAAAGCGACTTTTTTCGGGGATTTCTGTAATTGCACCTATTTTATTGGCAAGGGTCTTTTGTTTATGGATGAGCGGTGTTGTGTTGAGGTAAATACTTTCGTCGCAAGTACTTGGGAATGAGATTGTATTTTTTTTTTTTGGTTTTTGCGTCTAACCAGTGTCAAGTTTAGAAAGTATTTAGTTTTTACAGTCACTTGTATAACTGAGTTCTATTAGAATGCATAATTATGTCATATAACTCATTCTAATGTATAATGTCTTTGTAGTATTTGGCTGCAAATGTATCGGGTCAGCCCTCTCAGTAAGCTTCGCTGGGATAGTCAACACTGGTTGCGTAACGAATGTTGACTTTCAAATAAAGCACGCGCAAAATGTCATACAGGTTTGACATTTCGTATCAGCTAAGTTTAAACCGAACATAGCAGAGCCGTTACAGACTGATTGAACGAAGTTAATCACATTAAGGGCATCCAACCCGACATACATTTTCACTGTTTTTCATACAACCGCTCTTACGCGATTATGATGTTATTGCACATTTTTCGTTAGATATTTTGGAAACACAGTATCTTGTGGATATTATCTAGGCTTCTATTGAAATTAATTTATAAATTTGTGTAAAACTAATCCAGTAAAGACCTCCGAAAATATGCTATTTTGCATGAACACTTCACAATTTACTCAAAAATTAAAAAAAAAGTCAAAAAAGTATACCTAACGATAGAAGCCTTGCAAATTTAATCAAGATTCTGAATAACGACAACTTTTTTTGAAAAACTTTTAAGGGTTTAAAAAAAAACACGTATTTTCTGGAACAAGTTTTGTGAAAATATTCGAGTTAATCACGAAATTACCGAAGGCTAACAGAGTTTTCAGGCGTTATTTCTCTCTTTTTTCACGTTGCCTCTTCGTCAAACATCGCATTGTATTGCTTTAGATAAAGTAACAAGCTTTTAAACCATGCTCGATGTGGACGATAGGCGAGTGGAAAAGGACCCTCTTAAGTTCATTCCAAAAGATTTGTTATGATTTGAGGTTACCTAGTTAGTATTATTGTATTTGTTAAATTTAAGTGATATAAAAACATCTCCAAACTTTTCTAACATGTTCTTTCATTTCAATTTGTGAGACTGAAAATGTGAAATGCAAGTGGTGTGATAGAAAAATATTAAAGTAAATATAAAATTATAAAATCATATCAATTGTATTGTAATTCTATATCCATTCAATCAATATATTATTTCCTTTTTGTTTGTCAAAAATATCTATTTTCCTTCTGCTTTTAAAAATAAACTGATGCCATCCGATAATTACATCGATAATATATTATGTTATGATGACAGCCTCATTTCGGTAACAACGCTTTTTTTTTCCTAGTCCATATTGACCATCCTTCTTTCTATAGCCGATTTGTTCCAAACGCAGCCTACCAACAAGCACCACTACACGCTGTCCTTGCTGGTTCCAAGCTGGTTCCTTGCTGGTAAAAGGATCCACATCCGGCAGAAATGACTCCGGAACTGCTGAAGGCTTTCGACGACTGCAAGTCCTCACTGTCTAAGGCAACATTCCTGGCTCACCCAGATATAAGGGCGGAGCTAACAATAATGGCCGATGTATCGAATACCGCTATAGGCGCAGTTCTTTAGCATCGCAAAGGATCTAGATTTTTACTCTCACAAGCTAAATGAAACTCAAAAGAAATATTATAGCCCGTATGACCGAGAGCTACAGGCGGCTATCAAATACTTTCGGCACATGGTCGAAGCAAGAACTTTTGCGATCTAAACTGACCATAAGCCACTTATATTCGCCTTCAAACTGAACAGAGAGAGTCTATCCCCGAGACAGTTCCGTTATCTAGACTATATCGGTTCAGGTTAGGTATCAGTTTACAAAGGATATAAAGCACTTACCAGGCAGCGACAATATCGTCGCTGACATACTATCACGTGTGGAGGAGGTATCTGCTGCCATAGACTTCAAGAATCTTGCAAAACTTCAGGACGAGGATCCAGAACTGCAAGACCTGCTTCTCCATGGTACTACGCTTAGATTAAAGAAGATATAATCTACCTGCAGTGCAAACTTACCTGTGTATTGCGACACCTCCACACAGGTACCTCGATCCTACATAACGCCGACACTACGGAAGGAGGTATTCAACTCTCTGCATAACCTACATCATCCAGGGATGTCTGCTACAGTGCGACTGGTGACACAACACTTTGTGTGGCCAGGGACACGGAAAGACCGAAGAGAGTGGGCAATGCAATGTCTGCATTGCCAAGCGTGTAAAGTGACACGCCACACCAAATCTCCTCTTTCCTCTTACCTTAGTCTCGTTTCTCTCACATTCACCTCGACATCATAGGGCCCTTAACCCCTTCGTCTGATTACAGATACTGCCTCACCGTCATTGATCGGTTTACGCGATGGCCTGAGGCTTAAAAGACACCACGGCGGAGAGCTGCGCGGTTGCTCTGGTAGCTGGTTGGATAGCCAGATTCGGCTGTCCAGCACGGGTGACTACTGACCGTGGTCGCCAGTTTGAGAGCCACCTCTTCAAGGCTCTCATGACTTTGGTGAGCGCACACCACTTCCGCAACACCGCCTACCATCCTGCTGCAAACGGCATTGTGGAACGGCTGCGTCGCCAGCTGAAGGCGGTCATCATGTGCCACATTTCTTCGCAGTGGACTGAAGGGCTTCCACTAGTACTTGGCATGCTTAACTCTTGGAAGGAAGACATCCAAGCTATGCCAGTCGAGCTCGTCTACGGAGAGCCACTTCATCTTCCTGGCCAGTTCCTATCTTCAAAGGAAGACTACGCAGCAGCTGACGTCACCCAGTACGCAACTCGGTTGTGACATCACATGGCCCAGCTGACTTCAAGACCTACTTCGTGGCACACTACATCGCCTTTCTAGATTCTTCGAGACCTACATTCATCCTCGCACGTCTTTCTCCGGAGAGACTATGTCCGCAGCTCGCTGGAACCCTACAAGGTTCTTCAGAGGAATGCAAAGTACTTCACGACCGAGATGCAAGGGAAGCCAAATAATGTTTTCGTCGATCGACTCAAGCCAGCTTACATGATGCATGAGGAGAACAAGTTTCCATCTGAAAAACCACCAACTACGATGCCATCAACCACTACAGCCACTACTACAAGCGAGGAGTGAGTGAGGAGTACAAGGCGAGTAAGATTCCCCGATTTTTATCGGGGAATCTTACTCGCCTTAATCTTGGCAACGGTCTGGCCGGGGGGAACTTGTGGCGTGTTTAATCTGTAGATAATCTATCCGGTTGCCAATCATAAAAATATATAATTTTACTTGTGGAATGTTCGTATTAATTTATCCTACAAGTTTATTGGTTTAGAGTAGGTTGGGTTGAAGGAGGTTGTGAAAAGGGAAAAAGAGAAGAGTTCTCTCCCAACCCGTAACAGGTGCTCCAGGCGTCGAAGAAGGGCAGACAACGCTCTTTTTTCCAACCCCCCTAAAAAAGGGTCTAGTCGACGGATTATGGGATATCCGTCGGCCCATCAATCAGGACCAGAGATGGTGGCGCGTAGTATTCCACGCGCTCCTCTCATAGACGTATAGGAGAGCCGCTCTCTAACATGGGACAAGACCCACTACTTGGAAGCGGAAGTCAAACTGCACTCGCAGCCTCCGAGACAAGTGTATGAAGAAATACCGGGCTGGTTTTAGTCAGTAATAGTCTGACAGACCCCTCCACCGATCTCAGGGTGGAGGACATCCATGTGGCCCATTTGAAAAGGCCTATGTCAAAAAAAGTAAAATGTAGAGACGATAACTTACGATAAGAACACTAGAAAATAACATGAGGGTCACGTTTTTGAAACACGGAAACAGAGAGTATTAAAACCTATACTCTATTCGCGATAGCATTAGACAGAAGTTAAAAAAGGTTGTTTTAGGGTACACTTTGTAATAAAAGTACAATATATGTATATTGTGTTTTATTACAGTTAAGATTGATGCTGAATTTATTATAATGAACTTATATACCAACTGTTATACTTAAACGGATTCATTTGAGCTATCCGTCTTCTGAATTTATGAGGCTTTTAATTAGATAAATTATTTAGTTCTTACTTATACTACTAGTATCCATGTTAAAACCTCAAAGAAGCAGGGGTTGTCAGTACCTGGAACGTTTTTATTTTTTATTTATTTATTACGGCACTCCAACGAATAGTTCGCAAAAACATTTACAAAAGTAATAATAGTAAGAATAATCTTATCAATAAACAATTATCACAGCGAATCTTCACTTAAAGGTGTGCAAACTAATATTATTTATATTTTGAATCAATTGTTCATAAACATTTAATAAATAATAACAAGGTACAAAATGAAAATGAAGAAAATAGAATCAATAAAATACGGAATAAGGAATTATTATAAATCAATAAATTTAATAAATTATGTCATGTTTTTCAATCATCATCATCATCATTTCAGCCGAAATACGTCCACTGCTGGACATAGGCCTCCCCCAAGTGTCGCCACAATGAACGGTCCCGTGCGTCTCGCATCTATCGGACTCCCGCAATCGTTACCAAGTCATCGGTTCACCTTGTAGGAGGCCTTCCAACGCTACGTCTTCCGGTACGTGGTCGCCATTCCAGAACCTTTCGGCCCCAACGGCCATCCGTTCTGCGAGCAATGTGCCCTGTCCATTGCCACTTAAGTTTGGCGACTCTTCGTGTTATGTCGGTAACCTTGGTTCTCCTGCGGATATCCTCATTCCTGATTCGATCAAGCAAGGAAACTCCGAGCATAGCCCTTTCCATTGCCCTTTGGGTGACTTTACGTTTTCTGATGAGGCCCATTGTAAGCGACCACGTTTCGGAGCCATATGTCATCACTGGCAACACGCACTGGTCATAGACTTTCGTCTTGAGACACTGTGGTATATTGGACGAGAAGATACCGCGCAGCTTCCCGAACGCTGCCCAGCCGAGTCGGATTCGACGATTGATCTTTCTCGAAGTTAGACCTTCCCAACTGGACCGTCTGTCCCAGGTAAACGTAGTCGTCTACAACTTCGAGTGTAGAGTCCCCGATCTTGATAAGAGTGGGTGCTACATGGCTGTTTACCATGACTTTGGTATAGTCCATGTTCATTTTAAGTCCCACTCTTACGGAATCTCTACTTTGGTCACCAAGCATTGTACTCAGCTCCTCCGTAGTCTCAGCCATGCTGTTTTTCATTATACTATATAATATTAGTTATTTCTATTTGTATGAATGTTAAATAATTATCTTCTATTGTGTACAATTCATATGTTTTGTAAGGAGGAAACTTGTTGATACGCCATTTAAAAAAATATGTAAATTTGTTTGAAATAAAGTTATGTTTATTAAAAAAAAAAACATTTCATTTACCTATCTAAGTATTTAGTACTTACCTTACAATAATCAAATTTATCTAAGTATGTAATGTTAAAATTTTATATTGAAACCATTATTTATTAAAATAGTTTGAATTATCTCTAAAAGAAAAAAAAAATGTTATGCACACCTGCTTCTATGAACCTCTTTTGTCTAATGCTATCGTGAATGGAGTAAGAAGTATTCTGTTTGATGACGTCACAGGCCCCGCCCTATGTTTTGCCCATTAATCTTTCCCAATGATAGTAATGCAAATAAAACTCACGACTAAAATTATAGGTTCCAAAAAATTGTTATAAATTGACTTAAATCTATCAGCTCATCGAATATTTAAGTATTCATAAGGAACATAGACAGTTAATACAAATATTAAATTTTAATCTAAATGTCGTCACCAACACGTATTAATGACTTGCTCCCCACAAACATGTTATTCCTCTGAAACACATTAGTCTGAGCGCGTTAGGGATTCGATTATGACCACACTCATAAGCGGTAGCGATTCTGCATCATATCGCTCACACCGCTGTTTTTTTTATATTATGGAGGTTCAGGAAACATACACTCTGGTAGGGAATATGCGATAGGTAAAGCGTTGCACAATGGAAAGTTGAATCATTTTTGAGAAAACTTCAGCCTTGATAAATGTAGATTTATTTATAAAGATCCCTAGCTTAGGGTGCGTTTCCATTGACGCGGAGCTGGGTGGAGGGACGAGGAGCGGAACGTGATTTGGCCAATCGCTGTGCTCGAAATCTCCCCTTCGCATCAGTGGAAACAGTGTAAGTGAAGCGGAGTGGAGCTGAGCGGACTTTCAAATTAAACAAATGGACACGCGGCCCCGAGCGTCGAACGGAGGGCATGAAGCGGATGGTGTGAACTCAACTCCACTCCACCCCGCTCCGCATCAATGGAAACAGTTGCAACTTTTTACTGCTCTTCTCCGCTCCAAACCGCCCAGTTCTGCTTTAGTGTATTTCAGATTCACTCTAAGTTTTTCATAACTCGAAAATTATTCTTTTTAATCCGCATATTTACTTTGATGCATTGTTTGCTACTCATCATCATCATCCTGCCGTCGTCCCACATCACTGTGTCGGCGCAACACGTTATTTCCTTCCATTCTGTCCTGCCAACCATCACCTTATGACTGACTCCCATCTCTTACATATCACTCCATACACAATCCACCCATATTTGCTTTGGCTTCCCTCTCCCTTGCTACTTAAATTGTATGAAATTCGGCACACAGCTTTTTGCTTTAAATTCTAGGAAAGCTTACCTACTTCACCATAGTTGCCACTGACATTTTTATAGAAGAAAAACACTACTGATATCAATGACGATCGGCCTGCCTATGCCAATGCATCTGCCTAAGTATAAATAAAAATATTTCGGTACAAAAAATTAATAAAAAATTTGATCGCTACAAGTGTCCACTGTGTCCGCAGACCGTAATGACACTGCAAAGCGGCAGAGTGGGCCGGGGGCCGCCGAATGGGAAAAGAATCAACGCTGATAAATGATTTCGGTACAAATGTTATTTTGATCTTTTGCGATATCCACAGATTTGTTTTGGGGGCGTTTGCTAAAATTCGTTTGGTGTTTCCACTTTTTGATTACGTTTTTTGTTTAGGCGAAGGCAGTGTGGCCAGCTTTTTATTTTTATAAATTTCTTGGTTGTGTAATTACAAATAGAAATAATGTGAATAGGGAGCTAAGCAGTTATAGTCGAATGAAATACATTTAATCTACAAAAAATAATCTCGTGTTACAGTATTTCATCGTTTATAATGCGTACATCGAAGGATTGGAACAATTTGCCTGCAGCGGTCTTCCCGTCTGATTATAATTTTGTGTCCGTTTCGACTGCTCGGCCAAGTGTCATAGCAGAATAACGACTACGCCAGCATTACGAAGGAATTTGTAAAACACTAACAATGATAGTCGCAAATTCGTAGATTCAATATTCAGAAAGTTATAAAGGTCGAAACACCAACCACACCATGGCCGCGCGGTCGAAACGGAGAACGGCGCGGCCACGCAGTTCTCTTAAACGGAGCATAGTAGAGGTCCCATTCTTTTTGCTAATCACAGATACGATTTCGAAGAAAATGCAGATAGTATTAATAAAGCCCTAATGTTTAACCTTCACGACCTACAAAACTTAAAACATATAACGCAAGTTAGAAGAAGCTGACGAAGATTTATGGTACGTCAATGGACATTTTCAATTTTATTAAGATACCGGTAAAGTAGTTATTGTAAACAGGATTAATACCTACCTACATACCTATACGAAAATATATACCCTCCTACCTCCTTTTCACGTAAACACTGATAAACCTACCTAATGTTTTCAATAATGACGTTTAAATAGCCTACTACAGTAGTGCACACGTTTTTGCAAAAGTGTATTGTATATCAGTTTGCTTACTTTCAGTGCTCGTGTTAACGCATTATCGTGTTATCGTAAGTTCTGCTAGTCATCATCAAATAAGGAAACATACCAGACTGAAAGTGTTCAAAATGTCTCAAAAAGTATATCAGATTTCAAGTTCGATTCTCTCTCACACAATTTAAAAAAAAAAAATTATTCCTAAAGGTAGTCTTTCGACTTTGGAGGTAGGTGAAACAGAGTGTAAAGTCCCGCAAACCTCCGTTGAAAAGGGAGGATCCTCCGACCAGACGGGTGTTATGTCTGGTGGGCAACTGCCCGATAGATGATTTCGGGCTGTTTAAACGAAGAACTTTAACTGCGCGATACAGGATTAGTTCTTATGTGACGCCTTAGATAACGCTACATCACTCCCCTCCGGAGATCGGAGATCGATGGTTTTTTATGCTTCTTGATGCGTGCCAGGCCAGTGGTAGGTTGGTTCCAGTGGATCGGAACCGAATGTTGCATAGTTCTCGGTGAGTCGGAACTGTCTGCGGTGATGCCCCAATGAGTCGGGGTGGTGCTGTCCCAGTGAGTCGGGGTGGTGTGCGACGTAGGGCTTGACTGCTGGCGTCGACCAGGAGAGGCTCTTCATAGCTCTTCATGTGACTGGCCGAAGGTGCGGTGTGCTTAGCCAAGGTCGCTGATGAGGCTGAGGGCGATGACCAGTAGGTAGGCAAGCTGGTGGTCAGGATACCCTTTAAAGCCGTGGGTGCTGGCTGTATGGCTCGCTGCTCGAAAGCTTGAGGAAGTGATGATGACGTCACGAAGTAGTAGCTGCACGAAGGCTGCGCTGACGTTCATTGTCGAGGGTCACCAGTTTGGAGGTAGGCGGAACAAAGAGTAAAGTCCCGCAAACCTCTGTGTGAAAAGGGAGGATCTTCCGACCAGACGGGTGTTATGTCTGGTGGGCAACTGCCCGATAGATGATTTCGGGCTGTTCTATATGTTCTAATCGCGCGGAGAACTTTAACTGCGCGATGCAGGATTAGTTCTTATGTGACGCCATAGATGTCGCTATACGACCATATTGTCTAGTCTTACATCCATGTTTTTTTACTTAGTAAGTTACCGAAAAGTAGTAGAAGTTCGAATACTGTAATTAGAGACACAATAGAAAGACAATGAGAGAGAGAACGCTGGCGTTCGCTTGGGGTTTAATGAATTTGAACGTGGGCACTGTTCTTAGGACACAATTAAAAAAACGTAAACTAGTGAACTGATTTTTATTTATATTTTATCAAATAGTGTACCTACTTGAGTCACAACTTTAAATTAAAAGTAAGAGAGTTTTAAAAAAAATATTTAAGAAAATATACCTAAACATATACGTATTAGGCGTCTCTTTACTGAACCGACTCACTGATAGGAAACATTTTAGTGTTTCGAAAGATTGGAACGTCAGTAATGTTTTAAATGCATCATTTGGAACAATTGGGACACTGAAACACTCTTTACTTTAAGTGACCTTTTACCTTTTAGTTTACTTTAAGTGAAGTCTTTTTAAAATTCAAAAAAACGTAAATAATTTAAATATAATTAATCCAATCATTCGGCAGCTAAATCCTAAATTCAATGTTTGGTATTTGGATGACGGAATCCCATCATTGGCAGCTTCAATGTGGCTGTCGGCTCTCAGCCCTTACCTCTTCCTGATGATAATGGACGCTCTGACGTCGGACATTCAGGAAGAGGCTCCCTGGTGTATGCTGTTTGCCGATGACATTGTGTTGGTTGCCGAGAGTGGCCTAGAGGTCCAGAACAGATTGGAGGTGTGGTGGCACAGACTGGAGAGTGTTGGCCTGAAATTGAGTAGAACCAAAACGGAATACTTGTTCTGCGATTTCGGCGGTCTCTCCAATCCAGTGCCTTTAGCTCTCGCTGGAAAGCCCATACCGATCTGCTCCGACTTTCGGTACCTCGGGTCGCTCGTCCAAGGGGATGGTGGGGTAGACCGGGACGTAACACATCGGCTCAACGCAGGATGGATGAAATGGCGACAGGTCACGGGAACAACTTGTGACCCACGGATGCCCCTCAAGTTGAAGGGTAAAATCTACAAGTCCGTGATAAGGCCTGTCATAATGTATGGATCAGAATGTTGGGCTGTGAAAAAGACGGATGAAAAAAGATTGCACGTAGCGGAGATGAGAATGTTAAGATGGATGTGTGATGTGACGAGAATGGGAAAAGTGAGAAATGAGTATATTAGGGGAAGTTTGAAAGTAGCGCCAGTGACTGAAAAGTTGAAAGGGAATCGTTTGTCTTGGTATGGTCATGTGAAGAGGAGGGATGAAACGCATGTTACTAAAAGAGTTATGAGTTTACATGTGGATGGATGGAGAGGGAGAGGGAGACCAAAGAAAAGATGGATGGATTGTGTGAAGAGTGATATGAAAGAAAAGGAAGTTAGTGATAGCATGACGAATGACAGGGCAGAATGGAAGAAAAAAACGTGTTGGGCAGAATGGAAGATGATGATGATGGTTGATGTTGAGGTACCGTGTTTGTCCGATGCGTTGAATGCTTGGAAAATGGCTTGTCCCAACACGGATTTGCCCGACAACCTGTCCTCGCAGAGACAGTGGGATGTGCCGCTCTGCAGTATTATACGTAACAAACTAATCAACAGGTCTTCAAGTACTGCTGAGCGTGCGCGTTTGCTGGCTGTGGGGGAATGGGAGTCGGGCTTATGGCTTCAGGCACTGCCTTCATCCACAATAGGCACTATGATGGATGACGCATCGTTTCGGCTAGCAACCTGTTTACGCTTAGGCACACCTTTTATTGCTCCAGATCGGTGCCACTTTGGCAAAGCTGTCGACAGCCTCCACGACAATAAATGATTTATAATAGAAAGTCGTGGTATGGATTGGCAATTTAAGTCGCAAGTTCTCTGATGATTTTAGCAATTTTGTATGTGAGTTGCAGAGAAACTCAAAACGTTTTTTAACGTAAAGAGGCGTGAAGGGGAAAAAGAGGATATTATATATAACTAGCTGTTGCCCGCGACTTCGTCTGCGTTAAGTTCGTAAAACTGTACAATCATTTTGTGCTTGCAATTCATTCTGAAAGCATCGTAATTTTTTATTGTACTGTCACATAAAACTGTTAAAGGTAAAAACGCAAATTACCTTCAGGATACATGTTATGTACTCGTCCAGATCCAGATGTATGAACGTCAATGAATAGAAAGAGTATGTAAGGGTCGTAGCAGTTGGCATTTCTGCCTACCCCAAGGGAAAAGGCACTAGTTTATGTATGTTTCTGGTTTATGTTCTGGTAAAACAACATTGTCACAGTGAGCACGTCACAATCGCAGCAGTAATGCCTGTCTTTGAGGAGTGGCTACAGAGGCGTCACGGCATCCTCTCTTTGTGCAGGACTCACCGGATATGGGTGTTTTGGGAGGTATCTGTATCGAATTCAGCGAAAAGAAACACTCGAGTCTCACCATTGTGCGGATCGCCTGGAGAATACGATGGAACTTACGGTGGAAGTCAGTCCCGCTTGGTAGGAGCGCCGGCGCCACCGTGTCCTCATGGAGGCGATTAGTGGAAAAAATGCCAACTAGTAGCCTCCTTCAGTGAAGCACTACGATCAAAGAAGGTGGCTGAAACTATGAAGGATGATGAGGGAAGTGATGCTCCAGGTGTTGAAAGCCGCAGGGTGATTGCGGTGGAGCCGTCCGGTCATCTGGTCAAAGCAATCCTGAATCGACGGCGCATAGTAATCTACGCGCGACTCATAATGATGTCAGTAAATGGATAGGGCCCTCTAGGGCCAATGTCTGCTAAGGCTGCGAGATTGTTCGAAAGAGTTACCTCCTGTAAAATTTTCGCCTCAATAATGTTTCACTGAAGAGTTTAAGCCGTCAGACAGCTTTGGTAGAGGTAAACGAAGGAACATAATCGGGACACTGACCTTCAGCTGGATAACGTTTGCACTGATGGTGCAAAGCCAAAAAGCGATTGAATCCAAAAATTACCATCATCATCAACTATCTTCCTGCACAACAGTACTTATGAAGAATTTGCGAGAGCATGCTTGAATTGATTGTTGCAGCTTGATCATTTGGGGCGTAAAAATTACTTGTTCATTTACCTAGGATTTTTTGGTGTGTATTTGACTGACGTCCTCGTATATCAGACAAATGTTATTCCATAGTGGGAACTACCCTATGAAGAGTCTCCAACTTTTGAATGAATTTCGGTGAAATCTTGAACGCGTGTATCCCTGTCCGATTGATGGCCAAACCGAGAGGTCACTGACGCCGATTGCCTCTATGAAGACACGGCGGTTCACCCAAGCAGGATAGACCTCCACCGCATGCTACAACGGGTCCTCCGGGCGATTTGTAAAATGGTAATATCAGGGTACTTCCAACCGAATCCGGAACAGAAACCGCGTGAAACACTCTCAACAGTCCTGAGCTTGTGTATCCATAAAACAATGAAATTCTGGTAAAAAAATGTAGCAGCCGATTAGTGTTATCCCTGAGACTGGCCTCCCTCAGAGGGTGGTTCCAGTGTTGGTCACCACTCACTGCAAGGAGGTAACGTACGGATGTCGACGGAAGGCTGCAAGGAATCTGAGATACATCATACGTTGTCGAACTGTGATCAGGAACGCAAACCTTTCGACCCAGTTTTATATGAAGCAGTGACTGCTAATAATAAAACACACCATTATTAGGCCGCAAGGTGCCATCATCCCGGAGGACACAGTAGAGCACACAGAGGTGTGTGTTGTCCTCGTGGAGGCAATCGGCGTCAGTCACCTCTCGCGCCGGGCCTTGTGACTTTGGGCTATGGTCCAGAGCGAGGAGGAATGGCAGGCGGTCGCCTCCTTCTGCAAAACCGTAATGCTAGTGAAGGAGGAGGCCGCACGCGTGAGAGAACGAACGTCCTCACGCCGAGCCGAGATTCTGACCCCGACGACCAGCCACGGTAGACGCGGGCTCGCGGACATCCAGCAATCGGTCGTCCACAGCCGTCCGGCCGTCCGGTAATTGACCGGACCGAGCCCAGTCGTCAACAGCGCGTAGTGATCCACGCGCTCCTCAAAGAGATGTCGCAAAGGGCAACTGAAGGACACAGGTGTGGTTTTAGTCAGTAAAAGTTTGACACGCCTTCCCGCTCCAACCAGAGTGGGAGAAGTCATTGGATGACTTCCACCCTTAAAAAAAGAAAAATAAAGGTGCCATCATTATCATTATCATTTCAGCCGAAAGACGTCCACTGTTGGACATAGGCCCTCACCAGGTCATCGGTCCACCTGGGGGCCTTCCAACGCAAGGTGCCATGCTACCCCTTCCGAAAATTTGGCCATGTTATTTTAAAGTCAATAATTAAATACATATAAGTATATTTACTTTTATCGCCTTTGGTTGGTATCCCTTGAATAATCACGGTCAATTAGCTTGTTACAACCACGGGGAAAAAAGCAGTAGGATTAAAAATGTCTCCGTCTAACTCCAGTTTAATCATAACGGTTTTCGTCCAATTTTAAACAATAAAACTGTCTGCAAACTTGGGCGATTGTCATTCTTCCGCCACTCAGAAAATTACGTAAAATACACAATGCCATCTATCAAATATGACGTTCAACTATCATTGTCATCATTATTTCTACTTTCAGTCTTTAGATGGCGTTGCGAGTATCTGAATTGCGTGTGGTACCATATTTACATTTTAGTACGTGATTTTACTCGCCGCTTTGATTTTATTATGTGTTTTGATTAGTTTTTACAAAATATTTAGAAGATATCGAATAGAAATGTCAATTTTATATAGAAAAAATGGTAAAAGTTATTTTATTACAAAAAAGAAGATAAAATAATGACAAAATTTTTAACTGTAGCTGGGGATCGAACGTGGCAAATGTCGTTCAATGTCGACATTTTGGATTATTGCTCACCCCCCATAGCAAATAGCGTGATAATATGTAGCCTAACAGTTGACCCGGCCTATAAGGATTATGTATGCAAAATTTGAACAGGATCGGTTCAGTAGTTTTTTCGCCAACTAATACCAACGCTCCACCATTTTACTGTTTTATTATATGTATATAGATATCCTCTTTTTCCCCTTCACGCCACCTCGGAGGGAAATAATATGAGCATTCCGGCGAAGGCGAATTAGCAACCACTTGAACTTTACACGGAATTCGGAAACGTGATCATATTTGCGCAAACCAAATATGAATCTTATACAAAAATTTTGAAGCCGCTCAAGTTTATGCAGTTGTTCATGAGTAAGGTCAAGAATTGTTTGTTTGTAAGTAGATAGTCATAGATATACATAATTGATATTGCTTGCCCTTTGAAATGCATAGTTTCCAAGTGGAACTTTTACTATGAAAAGACACTTTTTTTATTAGGGTTCATGGTCATAAATATTGCAATATTACAGAAAATGCAAAACACGAACAAAAAATAACCGATTTTGAAACGAAAAAAGAATAACATTGTAGTGGGGTAAGTAGACACAGAGTAAAGACGCTTTTTAAAGAACTCTCCGTTTTTATTGATATAGTTGCATTTTATTAATATTTGCCACCCTTCGCTCACTATTTACAAGTTTCTCTAATACTTACTTTTCTTCAAACAAACTATGGACATCAAACTGACACCAAGTTTTGACGATTTGAAGCAGCTGTTTAATTCATGTATGTCGGAGTATGCGAACCGGCTGAAAAAATGTATGTATCTTCTGAAGCCCGTCCTCCAGTTATATTGGACATCATGACACTATTAAGTGGACCGTCTGGTTGGAGGATTCTCCCTTTTCAAAGGTTTGCGGGAGTTTACTCTCTGTTCCGCCTACCCCCAAAAGTTCACTGAATTCAAAACATTTGTCTGGAAGGCACTCTACCGAATACCGTAATTAGAGACACAATAGAAAGACAATGAGAGAGGGAACGCCGGCGTTCCCTTGGGGTTTAATGAATTAAGAGTCAACTTGAGATGTTGTCGCTTGGATTTGACCAACACGAAACCCTAATGAGGAGGAAGGTCCTTCTGTTTCATGATGTCGCAGAGCATCCTGGTGAAAAGTTACTCGACATAGTTCATGGGGTATTAACCGATAATGTCCCATTGATGTACCATAAATCTTAGTCACCCTTCTTCTAACTTGCGCTATGTGTTTTGAGTTCTGTAGGTCGTGAAGTTGAAACATTAGGGCTTTATTAATACTATCTACATTTTCTTCTAAATCGTATCAATGATTAGCAAAAAAAATGGGACCTCTACCTATGCTCCGTTTAAGAGAACTGCGTGGCCGCGCCGTTCTCCGTTTCGACCGAGCGGCCATTATCTTTCTGAATATTGATTCTACGAATTTGCGACTATCATTGTTAGTGTTTTACAAATTCCTTCGTAATGCTAGCGTAGTCGTTATTCTGCTACGACACTTTGGCCAAGCAGTGAAAACGGACACTAATATTTTAGGTGTCTTAAGGCTAAGAGAGTAGCCTCATAATAACCTAGTGCGACTCACACCATCAATGATTACATGCTTACCTACCATCAGGTCAGATCGCAGTCAAGCACAGGTTAATATCATTAAAAAAAATCTTATCGAACTCCTTCGAAACAGCTTGTCCGATTTTTATTATGATTTTTTTTGTGTACCTATTTTATATGTAGGTCTGAGCATAGGTCGCAGGCTATTTTTATACCCCCTAGGTGGTAAGTCTACTATCACGCTGGCAAAGTCGTTAGCAGCAGATAGTTGTTATGTAAAAAAACCGGGCAAGTGCGAGTCGGACTCGTGCACTGAGGATTCCGTACAAACTTAACTAAGTAAATAGTTCAATTCCCGAATGGAGTCTCGATGATTTTTTTCGAATCGCAAAAGTTTTTTTTTGACGTAACTACAATTTTACAGTTTTCAGATTTTTTCCTATACTTACCTATGCTATGAGACTTTGCTTCATGCCAAATTTCAGGATTCAGGACAAGTACCCTATGAATTTTGATTCCCTTGAGAGTGTCGAAATATACGTTTTTTTGCAACATAAACGGCCGTATCTTTTTTTTTTCGTTAACTTACAAGTTTGATTTTTTCACAGCATCATGGAACTGCCACGGACCTATCACTTGACTAAGATACGGGGCGGGGAGCAGCGGGAGGCAGGCATGCCTGCGCCCCGCGTCTCCGCTCGTTGTGTTTATTTCGTCTCTGTCTGCGTATGACGCGCGACACACGTGGTTTGTGGTGTTAAAACATGGGTTCCATGTTTGATGATTCGGTTAATTATTGCAGTTGACTCGCGACGGTGTTTATGGAACAATGGAGATGCAAGCTATAGTAATCGACCAATGAATCAATCGTTCTGCAGGTGAAATGGAATCTATGAATTTTTTTTTTCTGGGGGAAAGTCATCCATTGACATCCCCCGCTCTTGGGCGGAGCGTGAGATAGTGTCAGACTTTTACTGACTAAAAACCCACTCCTGTTCCTTCTTTGCCTTCGTTCCAGGGCCCCTGGGTTCTCTTTCGCATCACCCATGGCCCCAGTAGGCTTCGACCCTGCTGAGCCCCTACGGTTTTGCTGACACCTCCTTGGGCTCGGTCCTGGTTACCGGTCGGCCGGACGGCGAGCTACCCATTTCACGCCGTCCGCAAGCAAGTGCCTATGGTGGCTGGAAATCGGGATCGGGATCCCGGTGGCTGGGGCGTGTGGGCCGTTCTCTCGCGCGTGCTGCCGCCTCCTTTGCTAGCATTACTGCTTCGCAGCTTTTTTCAAAATGTTGTTACTGATGAGAAATAACAGTTCGTCGAAAGACTGTATTGTCATGCGAAAATACTTGAAAAAATGAACGGGGTAGGCTCTGTACTTTGCATAAGTTGAAACTGGCCATCTTGTAGTCTCATAGAATTCAATAATGGGTGCACCCAATATTCTTTTCTGTAATTATGTTTTTGTAAAGCCTCTGCAATTGCTATTACTGTAAAATAGTCCATTTTTCGGGTTCCGCACCTCATAACCACCTCAAAAATAACGGAACCCTAACAGGATTACTTTGTTTTTGCGTCTGCCTGTCCGACTGTTTATATGACACGACACGACGGCACGACAGCGCTCGAGACACTGAATGCATACAATGTTGCGCTGACTGGATGTTTGGTCACTACAATTAGACCTGCCCCCCTAGCCAAGTTACGATCGTTTCGTTTGCGTCGAACGCCTCGAGTAGGCCACGCCTCCGATTCCTTTGTTCTGTCCACGTGACTGAGCGTTGAGATGACGTCAGAACAAAGGAATCGGAGGCGTGGCCTACTCGAGGCGTTCGGCGCGAACGATACGATTGTAACTTGGCTAGGGGGGCTGTACCATGACGCTTAAAGTAAGATTGTTTCATTCTTATTTCCAGAGTGGGTAAGAGATGGTGCTAGTCAACCTGTATAGCTCTGTCTCTTACCCAAACAGAAATAAGAATGAAACAATCTTACTTTGAACGTCATGGTAACCCCGCAAGTCTGACTACTGAGATATAACTTCGTAATAGTTACCTCAATAACATATTTGAAAATCAGACATGTAAAAATAAGTAAAGTTCATTTTTTTTTAGTTTTAAAGTGTCTGACAGAAGTTTTGGTCTATGGAAAGTGTCTGACACTTATGATGCTAGAATAATATTCTACAAAATATAAAAATCAGCCATAAAAATTTAAGCCAAGTTACACTTATTTTTAGTTCCCTTTCTCACCTGGTACCTGGGGCTCCAAGGAAGAGCTCCACAAGCACACAGGTATTCAAAGCACATGAGACGCTACTGAGAACCTAAGGTTTCTTCCATGTGAAAATAAGAGTTATGTCAGACAGCTCTGGGATCTTGGTCTATATGGTTTTATTTCAACTCGATACTTCCATACGTTCCCGAGATAAAGAGTATTGACAGACAGACAGACAGACAGACGGATAACAAAGTAGGGTTCTGTTTTTTCCTTTTACTACAAACGGAACCCTAATTAGTAAAGTTTGGTGGCTTGTGTGTTATTTAACCTGGATCTCATAATAAAGGGTTTGCACATCCACGGGACGAACGAAAATAGCCAATCAAAGAACATAAAAGTTTATTGCACTAAACTAAAACACATTGTGTACTTATTTTAACACTAATTAATAATTATAGAGTTGCCGTATACTGGCGGATTAAAGGGCAGTGGGGACTGTCCGCACCGAGCCCTTGATTCTCTGGAACTCCAAATGTTCAGGAACCCCAAACAATTTGAGATAAAAGGTCAAAAACTCGATCCAACTTTTTTGAAACAGGATAGTTATAATATTTGAGCTCGCTCTTGTTCTTATAACTTATATTCAGTTAATTCTTATACTCAACAGGGTAGGTGATATATTTATGTAAATATCCAAAAGGCAAGAACCCTAGTGATGTGGTGTACAAATCTCGCTTGCTCTTACATCCTGCAATCTCGCTCTTCTGCACAATGTATTTTTTTTAGTTTTTGTTTATATTAGGTATTATTTTGACTTTTTTAATGGTCAAAATAAAACCTAATATTTCGGAGGATATTTTTGGTTTTGATTCTTTCCTTGACTGTAAAATACAGTAGTGCGTATCAGAGTGGGGGCCCCATTTGGTGTGGGGGCCCCATTTGGTGTTGCCGCCCGGGCCCCCGTCAAGTTTAGTCCTTTAATACTGCAGTCAGATTGCTTGATAGTTTCGTATCGTATGAACGCCTCATCAGCAGATCCGCAGACGTAGTATTATTGCCTCCTAAATATTCAGTATCAGCGACTTCAGCTGGGTTCTGTCCCTGAAACACATGAATGTTTTCGGTAAGATTAAGAACGTCCTTTTCGAGGTACATTTTCATACAACCGCTCTTACGTGATTATGATGTTATTACACATCTTTCTCTAGATGGATACACAGCTATCTTGAAGATATTATCTAGGCTTCTATAGAAATCAAAACAAATTTGTGTAAAACTAATTTAGTATCTAAAGACCTCTGAAAATCTATTATTTTACGTGAACGTTGGCCCTCCATAATGTACACATATATTAAAAATATAAAAAGGTATATGAATAGAAGCCTTGCACACTTAATTGAGATTCTGAAAGACGACAATTTTTCTGAAAATTTTTTAAAGGTTTAAAAAAAAAACACGTATAGAAATAAGTCTTTTGGAACAAGTTTTGTGAAATATTCGAGTAAATCACAGAATTACCGAATGCCAACAGAGTTTTTAGGCGTTCTCTTTTTTTTGCATTGCCTCTTTATCAAACATCTCGTTGGATTGCGGTAGAAGCAACAAGTTTTTAAACCATGCTCGATGTTGACGATAGGCGAGTGGAAAAGGACCCGCTTAAGAATGTCAATCGTTCAAGGTGAACTATATTTTGTATATCAGTGGATAATAGTGGAAAACTCCACCTTTTTTTAGGGTGCCATACTTACCTCCCAAAGGAAAACGGAATCCTTATATGATCAAAATTCAAAGGTTTTTATTTCACATAGGCCTAAATGGGCACTTATAAAACGTCACAAGCTAGTGCACGGTTCCAAATTGGTCGTTTCCTATGGAGAAGAACCGGCAAGAAACTCCATCACTTTATTGTCCGTCTGTCTGTGTCTCAGGTAAGCGTGAAGGTATCGAGTAGAACTTAAAACCATATACTCAGGTCTGCGATCCGTTTATGTCGCCAAAAACGTATATTTCGACACTCTCAAGGGAATCAAAATTCATAAAGTACTTCCCGTTGACCCACAATCCTCAAATTTGGCATAAAGTAAGATCTTATAGCACAGGAATAAATCTAAAAACAGTATATTTATTGTTAAGTTACAAAAAAACTTTTTTGCGATCCGGAAAAATCTTCGAGACTCCAATTCGGGAATTGAACTAATTACATATTATTTAAGTTTGTACTCAATCCTCAATGCGTGAATCGGACTCGCACTTGCCTAGTTCTTTTTTTAAGGTGGGTAATTGTACAATGACAACAATCTTGCACTCCAAGGCATAGTGGGAGGGCGTGTGAGACATTTACTGGCTAAAACCATACCTGTGTCCTTCAGTTGCCCTTTGCGTTCTAGGATCACGGGTTTCCTTTTCAGAAAAGCGCCGTGACTCTGCTGGGCTCCTACGGTTTGCTGACATCTCTTTGAGGACCATGTGGAACACTACGCGCTGTCGATAACTTGGGCTTGGTCCAGACGGTGGGCACGCTTTGCGCGCGCGAACCATGCTCACTACGCGCGAACAGCCCCCCTAGCCAAGTTACAACCTTTTCGTGTCGAATTCCGTTCTCCAATCGTTAACGCCTCGGTGTCAGCAATTGTAGAAAACGATAAGTTGGTAGCCATGTTGACACGCCTGAGTCGGCCGCTCGGTCTACAATGTCGTTCTACAATAACAAAGGATGTAACGTTGAACATTGTAGAAACGATAATAATTCATTCTATCATTTTGAACGATGTGAACTTGGGTACGAATTTTCTATTCGTTTGTTCTGACCACGTGACTTAACATTGAGATGATGTCATTCCCATACGTTTGATTAGTTTTCGACTAGCGTTAACGATTGCAGATTATCAACTTGGCTAGGGGTGCAGAGCATTTTAATGTGGCTAGGTACTTACTTGCTCGGCTCGTTCGAACGTTGTTTCCACACTTATGAAATGCTACTTTCACGTTACCTTGCATGTTATGTTACAACTTAGCATCTATACCCGGCTTAAGAGAGGATTTACCAAAATTCACCCCTTATAGGGATTAAAACGAGTGTTCAAAGTATGTACATGGACAAAACTACTTTCAAGCGAACGATGCCGCTGGCAGAAGCTATGTAATATGATGATTATAATTATATTTAATCCATCAATAATTGATTACGTTTTTTTGTTAATAAAATAAATATTTACCCATTTATATCCGATCCAAGCGAGAGTCTCATTGCTCAGCCGAGGGCCTAACAGTGGATTCAATTGCACTATGTACGTAGTCACCCAACTGAAATATTTAGGTTTTTAAACAATAGATCAGATCATTCACAAAATGTTCGTAACCTCCTTTTGAATGAATTATGAACGATGATCAAATTTGTATGAGACCCGTCCGTCTCCCCCCCATCCAACAGACACCAACAGATTTGAAACAGGTGTCATTCGAAGCGTATAGTTGAATAGAGTTTTTGTTATTATGGTGACGCGTACCTCAAAATTATTGGGTATAGGTTTTATAAAATATGTTTATTTTAATCTAACCTAACCTAACCCAAGTGTTTTAGTCCTTAAATAAACTCATAACCATCACTGGCAACACACACTGGTCATAGAGTTTCGGCTTGAGACCAAGGACTGATCCATTCATGGGGGTCATGACCCTCCCCCCCCCCAGACATCACGCCGGAACACGACGAATCGCTTGGCGGCATGGCTTTGTCTGGTGGGTGGTAACTTTTAAGCCGGCAGCCGATGCTATGGCCTACCACCGTATTTACTGCTCGTTTAGCACTACCCAGGGGACACGTGTAGGGTGGTCAGAAGAACCGTCGTATCGGTCGGCTACTATTAAATCCTACGGACGCAAGCAGTTCATCCCCCTAAAACTCTTTCGGAAGCTCTACTGAGGTCACCGAGTATTGTACTGAGCTCCTTCGTAGTCTCAGCCATGACTACTATGTCGTCAGCAAACCGAAGGTGAGTGATATTCTCGCCATTGACATTAATGCCTAGCCCTCTCCATTCCAGAACCTTGAAGATATCCTCCATTGCGGCCGTGAACAGTTTCGGACAAATGACGTCTCCCTGCCTCATACCCAGGACCTAAACCTAAGAGGAAACCTATCTAACCTATCCTCTTGCAGCGGCAAGAGGATAGGTTTCGAGGTTTGGTCCTTAAGTCGGATTGACATGGTGGCGTTTTTGTATAAACACTTCAGCACTTCGATGTACC